>OU745299.1:10010000-14810000 GCA_916618145.1 Emmelina monodactyla | reverse complement strand
TCCAGGTTATCGCGTTTGATTAATAGAAGGGTTTATATGAAAACTGTTATTGAAGAGGTTTTTGTGGTTTCTTGGCAAACTTTATAAGATTACGTTTCCAACTTATTAACTTGCTAAATTATTGACATACTAGTGGCCGCCCGCGACTCCGTTCACGTGGAAGTCGGTTTCCCGTGGGAATGAGAAGTTTTCCCGCGGTAAATTGTACCTTATAATGTTATTCCGATGTATAACCTATATAACTGTAAAGTTTCATCAAAATCCATCCAGTAGGTTTTACGTGAAAGAGTAACAAACATCCATACATCCATACATACATCCATACTCACAAACTTTTACATTATTAATATTAGTAGGGTATTATTTTGTTGAAACAATTCTAGTCAAGTCTTTGTTGCGATATAAAATCGAGTACAGTTTTTCTTCCATTAACTAGTAACAAGAACAAGGAAAACTTAAAAAAGAATGTAATTAGCGCTTTTACTTGCAGGCAACAACAGTAAAGGTGAACCTTTGTTCATTATTCTTTCTTTTACCTTTATTTATAACTCAGTGCTTTGTAATGAATTTACTTTTGCAACTCTTTATTAATATCTTTGTACGTTCTCTCTCTGTCAACTAAAAAAGCTGTTAAGTTAACAGAGACAAACTTACTTCAACTAATCCATCTTCAAAACACAATTCCATAAACACCAGAAAGTCTTATAAAGTTTGCCAGTAGGGTGTAAAAGAAAGCTAGTGCTGTTTAGTGTATTGCCATAGGATTATAGTCCTTACTGCCGGGTGGACAGTCGAATTCGTCACTAGAATCGAGTGGACAGTCCACGTGGCCGTCACAACGACGATAATTGTCAATGCAAGGTCCATTTTCACAACGCCATTGGTTTCGCCCGCATATACCTATATATTTATTTGGTTATTATGTAGTTTGTAGATTTTATTTAGATTCGTATATGGATTGGTTTGAACGGCTTCGCAGGGTACAAATAATGTTGTATCTAGTGTTACTAGCTTTGAGTAAGTTAACATTATTTTTTGATTCTGTAAACTTTCGAGTCTATGACAATTTTATATTAATTTAACTGTGGAGCTAAAAAAACTGAAAGTTCATAATTTTATCACGTAACGGTTGACAGGTTACAAGCTCCGGGGCATGTTTCCATAACCGAGGTCGGCTTTTTAACCGTTTTTTACGTTTTTTTTTTTCAATTTCAACTTATTATTACTTACCCATTGGTGGGATTGGGTTATGCGTTGTGGGATTAATTATAGATGGGTACGGATTATAGGTGGTGACAGGTACGGGTGAAGTGGGTGGTTCAGGGCAGTTTTCTTCATCGAATCCATTGTCACAGTCGATTTTGTAATCACAAATCATGCTTCTGGATATACACTGTCCGGTACCGCAGTCGATCTCGTAGCTTGGGCATGGTGATTCTACAATAAATGATTTATCATTAACTTTTTTTATTTTGTTTTTTAAATTCTATAAAATTCTATAGTGGCTTCCGAAACAGTCACTGTGATATAGGAAGGAATGTCACGTTGTTTATGGGGATATGGTTGTTCACATGGTAATGAGCAAATTCGTTGCAAGTCGAATGCCAATATAGAATACACATGTAGGTTCATCTCAAAGGGACAAAAGAAAGAAAAATTTGATGCTCGTCAATGAAAGCATTTAAAGTTTACTTTTGAATGTAATGATTTACGTTGGAAACGTTGCACAAAAGGCTTTCAAAATCCATAATAAACCCAGCTTTAAACATAGGAACCTAGCATCAAATTGCGTATTGACAATAAAAAATAGAAAAACGATAAACAGTATGATTAGAAGTGCAAATAGTTGTAAGCAGCTCTAAATAAAGCATCTAATCTATCTTACCTACAATATTAAATCAAATAGCTAAAACTAATTCCATATATAAATGAAAGGTTTAGAAATAACTTTCAAATATGGTGGCACATAGAGCACCTAGATAGAGCACTTGCTTTGCTTTACTATAACATCATGCATACTTAATGCCAAAACCTTATGCCATTTTAGCTGAACGTCTTAGCTTCTTAGAAGACTGTTTTAAAATAAAAATAAAACACAATATCATATTTTTCTATCATGCGTCATAAGTCTCACTAAACTGCTTGAACTAGCAACATCAATATTTAATCATGCACAAGTTTAACTAAACACTAATATGGATATTTAAAAAGGTCTTATGTAACGACGTCATTAATACGTCGGTTACCCGCTTTATGAAAAAATGAAGTGTATTTAGCAGAAAGTCCTTCAATTTAATAAACTCACTGATTTGAACTGTATCTCAGTGGTCAACTTGTTTTTATTTCGTCGAACTTTATACAAAAAATAATCTATGTAAAATACTTGATGAATAAAATGTACTGTCTTGTTTTACTGTTAAAAAGCTAATGTTAAATTATGAAGCAACTTAATTTTTACCCAAATCAAGAGTTAAGCTTATATTAATAATTAATTAATCAATTATATATTTTGCAAACAAATTATATAAACCGTTATGTGTCTGTACAATAGCACATACCTACCTACACCGTTGTTGAATAAAGAAATTACCGACTATTATTTTTGTATTTAGTTCGACAAATATTTTATAAAGTTCGATACTTTTTTAGTAAGTATCGAACAAGTATAAGTATTTTAAGTTTGGGCCCTGTTATTTTGCGTTTTTATTGTTCGAATTAATTATTGTTGCACATAACCAACGCTTAAAGTTATGACCTCTCTGAAAGTCTGATTAGTACAATAATAACTTATCATTCTCGTAATAACTGCCAAACAATTATGGTAGTGATAAAAATTGTTGACGTACAAAAAAAAAGAAATTTAAACATGGCGAAGTTTGACCATTGGATAGTTATTTTTCAGGCTTTCAGAAAATATAAGACCACAACAAAATTTGAACTATCTACATAAATATAACAGCAAACAAAAGGAAAATTTCACATCCAGACTAAATGCTCTTCCGTTTTGATGATATTAAAAGTACTAAAATAAAATACACAATTAAAACTGAACGTATTAACACCGCTCTAAATCTAAAGAGGTTAACTGTCAGTTGTACCGGAATTATGACATTTTTGTTCGTCGGAGAAGTCCAAACAGTCATAAATATTGTCACAGCGGCGGTAGTGGGGGATGCAATGCCCGTTCAGGCAAGTAAACTCAGACTCGTGACATGGCACAATCTCCGCTGTTCAAAATTCCAAACTATTAAGATATCCATATTCATATCCATATTCCAAACTATTAACTGCGTACCATTGACTTAAAAAATATTGACTTGAAAAATTTTACTCATAATATACCTAGTGTTCCGCGTTAGTACCTACGCTCAACTTTTGAAATGACCTCATTAATGACATCAAAATACATTTAAAAAAATGATAAACCCATAAAATATTATCTGAGCCCATACCTATATAAACTAAAATTGCTACGAGGCATTGGTATTTAGTATGTGTAACGAAAAACTGAGAAAACCATTTTAAGGGCTGCCTTGATTGTACGTGGATTAAACTAAACTTTTAGTTTAAACCGTTCTGGTTAACGTTTTCATTCAAAAATATGTGTCAAGCAATATTAAATTACAAACAGTTGTAAGTGACAATGTGATTGGTTTACATAATAATTTAGTTGTAAGTAGGTGAGTGTTTGACATCGTGGATATTAAAAATTAAAAGTAATTTTTGAAGCTATAATGTCTCTTTTTTTATGAATTTGTAATCATAATGTGTATTTCTCAGCTGATTGAAACGCACCTGTAACTCTTATTGAAAACAAACAAGTTGTATATTTGATACAATTTCGGTAATGACTAAAAAGTGCCTAAGCGAACAACAAGAAGTGCTAATGTCAAGAAATATTCTATCACTTATTTCTAAAATGTGATACTAAGAAATAAGTGTGTGATGGTGCTTTAAGTGCTCATATTAAAATAATAGTGCCAATTCGATATTATTTCGTAGCATAGGTTTTAAAGCGTGTACATTTTTAGTGCGCTGTGCTTTTACCCTGACATATTAGAAAGTGTGAATTTATCGACAATCACGTTTCGTTTACACTTCTGTCACCTGCAATAGAATCAAACACTCTAGCTAGCTCCATTATTAAAATTTTAAAATTATGTAGTTTTACTTTTACACCATTAAATGTTGTACGCATACTTTGCAATGCTAAAGTGTTTGTTTTGAGGATACCGTGACAGAACCAAAATGGCCTAACTTCAGCGAGACTTTAGTGTTTCGCGGGTGTTTTAAGCTATTTTGCTTTTAATTCAATTAAGGCTAATTAATAAACCATTATGAAAATAACGTTAAAACCCCTGCATTATGTTACATGGGTTTTAATTGCGATTAAAAAAGAAGTTTAATACAATATTTTTGCTGTATTATTTATGATAGTTTTAAATTAATACAGCGTTTTGTCATTTGCGACGTGTTGCGGATTGTATCACCAACCATTATTGTTATAGTGTTTTAAATAAATTGTGCTCTTTTTACTACATTAATTACGTTATTAGCATAATGATTTTAGAAATGAATTTTCATATTCACCACTTGCTAACTACATACCTTGGCAAAGACTTTCAGCTTCGTCCGAAGAATCTAAACAATCGTTGTGTCCGTCACAAAGGAATTGTCTGTCAATGCATACTCCCGAATCACATTGGAATTGATTTGGGTTGCATTGTGCTAGAAAAAAAATATCATTTTTTTAAATATGATAAAAAAAGAAAAACCTTTATTTCTTTTTTAATTAATTTCGAATGGTGAAAAATGGGTATTTATATTGCCCATTTATGTTAAATTTAATAACGTGTAGCTGGTAAACTCGACCAATATAAAAAAGTGTTGTAACTACTTAGTTTAAATTAATAATCAACTTACGTCTAGGCGTCACACAGTTGATCTCATCGGAGCCATCCGAGCAGTCGACGTGTTGATTGCACTTGCCTGACGCTGCGATGCATTGACCGTTAGCACACCTACGAACAAACACATTACCCACACTCAATATTTCAATCAACATAAACAAACAAAACAAAACAAAAGGCAGAATTTCATAGGAAATCGCAAAGCAGAGTTTCGCAGCGCACACGCAGTTCGCACAGCTTATTTCTAACGCGTATGAACTGTCATCGAACATTGATTATGGTTACCTGAAGTCATTAAAACTGTCACAGTTGCATCCCATTTCATCGCTGTGGTCACTGCAGTCAGGGATTTGGTCGCAGATTTTAGATTCATCGAGACAAACTCCGTCGCACCGCACGGTTGAACATTCTTGAAAGAAAATTAACACTTGAATAACTTTAGTGTAAATAAAAACTATCAATTAGTAAGTAGTTTCAAATTTTATTGTTTATAGCTTGCATGATGTTCTGTGTTGAATGTAAAATATATTTTTTATGACTAATTTACTACCGACCCATTTATAATATTTTACGGTTAATCAAGTTAATACAAGAAAGTAGATATAAGTCACCAAATAATACTCAAATGCTGTGCCTTGTTAATACACAGATAATAATTAATTATTAGAGAAGAAAACATGTTATTTTCAATAAAAAAACACGCATAAGTTTTCACAGATACATTGACACATACACACACGCGGTTTATAGAAAAATATTGTTTTTTAGTATTTATTCTTGCTCACCACTAGTTAATTCAATTATAAAATATATTGCCTGTAGCTTAACATCTTAATGTAATTTTACATTCATATTATTTTCGCTATGCATAAACCTTTCGCAAGCTTATAAATAATAACATGCAATAGTCGCATTGTAAAGGCAGTCTATATTAATGTACAAAACGTTTCGGTGCATAATCATGTGCCATAAATCAAAATCACGTGTAAGTAAAACTATCGGAACATCCTACTATCCAAAAATTTCAGTTCACTTTGTTTTAAGTAATAAAATAAAGGCAAAAGCAAAATGTTTTATAAATTTACCGCATAAAGCTTCGTCCTCGTCCTCGGCGCCATCACATTCGTTGCGTCCGTCGCATGCCGTCGCACATCGGACCGATCCCCTTTCACAGGTGAATTTGTCCTCGGGGCAAGCTTAAAATTGAAATTAAACAACGTTACTACAGCAAAAAACCTTTCAGAATTATTTACAAATTGACAAGAACAAAGTTATCGGAGGAAATATTAAACTTTGAAAATATATTTAAAAAAATTGATATATTAACCTAAATGATTAACTTAAAATGATGTGTTTTAGTGCTTTACATGCCACACTAGCATACAGCATGCGCTTTATTTAAAATAAATTACTGCAGTCGCACTAATTAACTGCGTACAAAGTGGTTTCCTTTCAAATGGTTTACACAACCTTGCTTCAATACTTACGACAGTTATTCTCATCCTCCCCACTGGAACAGTCATTATGATCGTTACATCTCAAAGCCAAGCTAATACATTTGCCATTTCGGCATTCAAACTCGTCTCCTTTACACGGACAATGGGTCTCGTCAGAGCCATCGTCGCACTCCTGTGTACCATTGCACCAAGAGTCCGCATCAACGCATTGACCATTCGAGCATTTTCTTTGCAAAGCCATGCAAAATGAGCCTGTTATAAATAATAACCATAACCAAACCAAAGTAACTTAATTTAATATTTAAATAATGTAAATACAAGCGAAAATGGGAATATCGTTATGTTTTCTACAAAAGGTTATATTAAAATTAATAAGGAGTTTGGGGAACTATTGCAAAATTAATAATACTAATTGCGAATGTCAAGCCAAACTTTTCGAAATCGAAAAGTATGAACAATATTTTACATTAGTATTTTAGAGACAAAACATATTAACTTTAGGAGAAAAAGATTTGACTTGACAAAAAGTATGTTAAGTGGATCATGCAAACCGTATGTGCAATTTCGTTCGTCTGAGCTATCTTGACAGTCTCGAGTTTTATCACAATGCTTGCTTGCAGGAATACAAAATCCATTGTCACATCTGAAGTCGCCGTCACCACATGCTAATTGGGGAAAATTTCATTCGATATTAAAATAAAAATAACGAAAGTTAGAAGAAAGAAGATAACGCCTATTCCACGAAGAACAACTAAAGTAAAGACAAGGAAGAAAGACAAGACTACCAGAGAAATAGAAATTGGTGCAGAACTAGAAGAAACTCTATAAAGAAGAAGAAGTATTTCTATAAAGAAGCTTAACAGAGAAGACGAATTGAAATCATAAGGACGTAACACAAGGCCTAATTGCAACTTAAACTTACGACAGTTTCGTTCGTCAGAGTAATCCCCAGCGGGGCAGTCATAACGATGGTTGCATCTCAGATTTTCCGGAATATATTTGCCGTCTCTGCACCGAAAGTAGCCTGGAGGCTCTGCAAAAGCATGCAACGCAAAACGACATCAATATACAAAACATGCAAATTCCTATAAACTATATCCAAATCTGTGTGAATGTTAATTAGCATTATAACGACACAACAAAAGACAAAAACTGGTGGGAAACAAAACAAGTGAAGCTAGCTATGAGTTTGACACCAACACAACAGCGTTTGGTAATTTACTTACCAAGGCAGTTTCTTTCATCAGATCTATCTATTGGACAGTCTATACGACCGTCACAACGTTGACTGCGTTTGATACAGCTCCCGAAGTCGCACTGCCATTGGTCCGGCCGGCATGCTTTTATATATCACCTTCGGTTAGTATGTGAATGACTTAGGCTTTATATTTTATGTTAGTTCTACACTGGTTTCTTAACACTTTACTCAGTTCCAACTTACTATAGAGAATCTTTATCGTTTAAGGAACCAGTGTTTCGATATAACTCACGACAGTTGATTTCATCTGCACCGTCTCCCGCGCAGTCTTTGAATCCATCGCACCGAAGTAGAATAGAGATACATGCACCATCTCCACATCTGAATTGACCTCGACCACTACACACATGGTTACCGGACCACCTCCACAATTTCGACACTTACCATTGCAATCCAAATGAGAAGCGTGAACAGAATTGTTACGATTAATGACTACAATCACAGCGTGAAGTTATACCACATCACCCTTTTATTCATGATCAATGACCTCAACCACTGCAACCTCATGATTTTAGATGAGTTTGCTTATGAGACCATTGGATGCATCTTGTTACCAACCTGGGCAGTTTTCCTCGTCAGATCTGTCATTACAGTTGTTTGTTCTATCACAGACTTTGTGCTTTTCAATACAGGAACCATCGTCCCGGCATTTAAACTCAAAGTCGGTACACTCTGCAGAAGTTATTAGAAATATATAAATAAATAAATACATTTTTGGTTAGATTTTTATATGTCTTTGTAGAGCGTTCGAGAAGGCTTCTGGGAGTGTTGTGTTTGGACATACCTTTGGTGCATGTGTGTAAGAAATGCTATGGTTAAGTTTCCTTACCGCAGTTAAATTCGTCTTCTTGGCCGGTGCAGTCTACGATTCGGTCGCATTGTTGGGTTCTGCTGATGCATTTACCGTCGTTGCATCGGAAGTCGTCTTCGCCGCAGGTTTCTGTTGAAAACAGCAAAACGAGTTGCTTAGTAAATGAGTTTTATAACAAAAACTACTTCACTAAACGCTATCCGTTAGGTGTATGAATGAATATTTTGATATCATTTTTGTATTTAGGTTTTTTTATTTTATTAGGAAGTCTTAGCAAAGGGGCTTTGGTAAAATTAGCGTCATATTGAAGATTCACGGCCACAAACCAAACCATATTATTATGAAAGAACACATCAGAACAAACAAACTTCACTATGGAGATCATATAAAGCTAAAGCATATCAGAGCTGAGATGTTTGGAATTTTATTTTTTAATTTTTACTCAAATCTTTTGTAGTTCAATTATTGGCAACTTAGATTTTTGTGTTTCTCCAACTTTTATGCCACCTACCGATCCATCTACGCGACTCCGTTCGTGTGGAAGACGGTTTCCCGTGGGAATGAGAATTTTTCCCGCGGTAAAAATTACTTTGTGTGTTATTCTGATGTATAACCTATATTACTGTAAAGTTTCATCCAAATCCATCCAGTAGTTTTAACGTGTAAGAGTAACAAACATCCATACATACTCACAAACTTTCATATTTATAATATTAGAAGGATTTATTCTAAAACTTGTAAAACTAATGCTGGTATCCGTGCACCCCTACTTGCTGTGTAGGGTTGTTGGTCTGTACCTATATAATTGTAATTTTCTTGATCTAGATTAGATAGCTTATATTTACCATTATTAACATTTAAAGTCAATACTTACTATAAATATTTTAAAGTAGTGAATAAGTAGTTAAGTTAAAACACGTTGCATCCTTGCTTATTTAAAGTATGTGGTCTTTTTTATGTAAGTATAATTCACGGTTAAAGAAAATAAATAAAAATGGTAGGTATATCGTTAAGCGCTCTGTCCGCTAACTTTTTACACGCGAGCAACGTTGTGGGTCTAGCTAGCATTGTTTACGTTTAATTTTCTTTCCAGGGTCTCGAAATATGTTCATTCCAAAATTCTTGTAAATCAGTTCAGCCATTTTGACGTGGGAGGAAACGGAAACATATACATAGACAGAAAACACTAGTAAAGACTACTTAGGATTACCGTACCTTGAACAGGCAGTTGTTAAAAATAGTAAAGTGTGTCCAAAAATCCTATTATTTAATTTTACCTTGTTTATAACGTCTCCCAGTCTCAATAAAAACCAGAGAACGTTTCAAAAATACGAGAAATTTACATGATTTTTTGGGACTCTGCATGGCTACATGTCAGACTTAATTCCTAGTTTGAACAGTCGGGTGGTCCCTATAAATCTGAAACAAACTCTATAGCGCGATTTAATTTTACCTGGGCGCCATCTGTGTGTTACTGGATGAACGTTTCAATTCACATTTAAGGAATGATTTTCATTTGAGCGAATGAAAATTATTATTGACAGTCAATGTGATGGGTTAATACTAAAATGAGCGTCTTAATCTTGTCCCTAAGGAAAAAAAACAATGTCGAATTTTTTTTAACTCCTCCTATACATAAAAAGAACTGCAGTAGTTTTATTCAATTTATTTAAATAATATACTTATATGTATTTTTTTGTCAATTAGCATATTTGCATCGTACTCGTACGTAGTAATCAAGACAGACAGACAGACAGACAAACATTTTACTGATTGCATTTTTGGCATCAGTATCGATCCCTAATCTCGGCTCAGATTTTACTCAGAAAAGTTTTTACCACTTATTTGTGTTTTTTTATTATGGTGCTACAAATTAGTTTTGTAATTGTATCTGGCCGCTTTAAAAAAAATACGCCAGAGGTCCATACAAAGTTACCCAAACCCCTTTTCTTTAAAAAGTTACTAATTCGTATCAATAGCTCTACAGAATCTGTGGAATTGTTGTCACGTCACCGTTTGTTGGTGACCACCTTATTTTCTTTTTCGTAAAATCCCTGTTCATATTGTACCTAAAATAAACTTCTAAGATCAACTAAAAGTGCTTATAGTATCGTAGTAACGCCATCTAGTGTTTTGATTCAACTCGTAAGCTTAGAATTTTATGTGGGCGCTATAAAGTGTGGTGAACTCATATTGAAAGCTCACTACGAGTTCTTAGCTCTTGGTACATAATAGCTAGCAAACGTTGGCTTTAGTTCAAAACATGCTAACTAGATGGCGCTGGGGTGATGTTCTGTGGGAACTGCATGGATGCTTATTTGAATTTGAATTCTGATCGAAAAAAACTTGCAGATTTAGTTATCAAATCCCAAGAATTTTTTTATACCTCTAAATATTTCTCCAGGAAATAGCCGTCGCATTTTACCAAAGCGGTTTATATACGAATATAAAAACAAGTACACATAATGTAACAGTCTATGCACAATTTACGCAGATATTTTTCCTACATATTATTTAGATTTAGCGGCATTACACCGACGTTTACACGAATGTGATCACGTCTACACACCGCCGAATTTCTCCATGAACGACCAATAAAAAAGGCGGGAAACGTCGCTTTTCTCGCCTAAAATCTTTTTGACATTTCCTAAGGAAAAAGCTAATGTTCTCTTGTATTTAAAATTCCGCTGTAGTCATGCCTAGTACGTGATATCTTATCTCGGAATAGGCAATATATAGTTCAGTTTTTATTTTACTTATATTGAGGTAAAACAGTTTTTGACCAAGGTAAATAGACGATCGGCCACCAATACGTAAGGAAGTGTCTTAACGAGATATATAGAACATTATTTTAAAAACACACTTAAAAGTTTTTTCGTTCCAATAAAAATTTGTAGTATCTCTGTCTGTCACTTGAACTGTTACCTAAGCTTGACGGAGAAAAACATAATCAACTATTTTAAAATGCGTTTATGAATTGTAAGTTTAGTTACTTGTCCTCGCGATTTCATTCTATCAATCTGTAAAACGTTTGTTTCCTTATGTTTATGCATTCAAACTTTCAAATTTGAAGCAGATTTTCGTCCTAATCTATTGTAAAATAAAATTCACACCACGCCTCCCGACAAGCTAGGATTTATAAGATACACGCTTCTCAAAGTTGCGGCGAATAAATAACTTGATAAAACTTGCCCGGTCGATTATCGGTCGGTTTTTATTTTTTCTTATTTTTACAAGGTTTTGAACGCACCTTGGCTCTTTTGAATCTTGCAGTAGGTAAAACGTTTGTGAGTAAAGGAATGTCTGTGAGGTAATCAATAGGTTATAATTTGTGAAAAGCTCAGCATATCTACCTAGTTTCTTTACAGATATTTTTATTACATTTCCTTTTAAGTTTTATGTTTTAAAATAAAATTCACATATTATAACGCACTTGTCGCACGTATTAAAGGGACGAGACTGTTGATTGGTAGGTACCTACATTTGATTTGCAATACAGCACCTACAAATAAGCCATTAAAATTCCATCAGGCAATTTGATATTAATGTCAGTACTAAATAAGTAGAATTTTCATTTAATTCGTGATTTAAGACGCATTTTGATTGTGCATTCATCATTTTATGAATAATTCTAAAATGCCAGTTCCAAGGCTCAAGTGACGTGTGTTTAAATAAATTTCGCGACCAAAGGGCTCGCCAGGAATTCATACTAAACAGATGGATAGCCTAGAACTTGTTGGGTCGGAGTAAACCGCATTCTTATGGTCATTTACCATAAGAGCTATGACGGATTGCGAATTTGTATGGATTTATTACCTACTAGTGGCTGCTCGCGACTCCGTTCGCGTAGAAGTCGGTTTCCCGTGGGGATGCGAAGTTTTCCCGCGGTAAAAAGTTCCCTTAATTCTTGTACCTATACATATATTTTTGGTATCTAGAACCATTTTCGCAGCGCACGCAAAGGAAGCCCTCAAGGATGAATAATTTTCCCCGTTTTTTTTCACATTTTCCATTATTTCTTCGCTCTTAATAGTTGCAGCGTGATGTTATATAACCTAAAGCCTGCCTCGAATGGTCTATTCAACACAAAAAGATTTTTTAAATTCGAACCAGTAGTTCCTGAGATTAGAGCGTTCAAACAAACAAACAAACAAACAAACTCTTCAGCTTTATTATATTAGTATAGATTTGTGACGCAGAAGCGTATTAAGGTAGGTAAACAAGAGAAATATACAAATAAATTTGAAGATATACAAAGCCCATAATATAAAGCTTAGCCCTAAAAACTACTATGTTTTTATTGTTTAAAGTAAAAAAAAATGAAAGTTAAATTGTGACCCAACAAAATTCTTGCTGGCAGTGAATTTATAAGCATTGGTTAATGCCAACTGCACGAATACAAAACACTTGAAATATTGATTAGTTACTTATCGGTAGATAACGACACATATATTTATACATTTAACATTAATTCGTGTTAAAGTCATAAGCTCAAATTAAACTGATCTTAGTTAATCATAACGCATATTTGATAGATAAAGATTTTAAGAAAAAATATTTGATTAAAGTATTTTTTATAAGTACTTATTAAGTACCAATCACTCTACTTAAAATAATCAATTTAGAAACCACACTCTAAAAAGAGTGTGATATAAAAATATTAGGAAATTGTTTACTCAGTACTGCAAAGCATTTAAAAACTATTTATTACTACAAGTCTAAATATAGATGCAAGAAATACCAAATAGACATGAAATAAAATGACAAGTCAAATATTATTTTCACCGCTTATAAAATTTGGATGGAGAAATAAACAAAGAAAGCGAATCAAGGTTAAGCAAGCCTTTAACCAAGCCATGAAGTGACAGGATTTACTAATAATTGGATATGACATGTAATCATTTGAATTGTCAACTTGTCTTGCAGTAACTCTCCAAGAGATTTGTAAATAAGTAAAAAAATATGTAAAAATCATCAAGTGTCTAAATATTAAGCAGTGTTTAAGAGCCGATCAACTTAAAACTTAGTAACAAAATATAGAGTTACTTAGTTGGTAAAACTGTTCATTGATTGGTTGACAAATGAATGTTTGTGTGTTGTGTTGGCCATTCAGGAACTGCCAAAAATCGTGAACACAAACGGCAAAGCGCCATCATTCAATGACTATTTTATTTATTTATCTCTTTATTCAGTTAAAAATCATCATATTTCCAATTCCACCTATCGCCTTCAGTCGGAGCTACCTCTACATTTCGTGCTTCAACTGTCTGTCGTAGTGGATTCAACAAATAAATTAGGCTTGTAATAATTTGGGGCTCACTCCGCACCTGGTACGAGCGGCTCCTCATTACACCACTGTCCCCATAGTTATGGAATAACTACTTAGAAAATACTTTCAAATTGCCTAGCCCCGTTAGTAATTGAAATTATTACCTTTTAAACGATGCATTGTTTATTTTGACCAAGTTTCTTGGCAAGGGTGCAGTATAGTTTAAAAGTGTATAGGTATTTATGGTGGAATCGATTCGACTATTTAAAAACGATTTATTTAGGAAATTATCTGTTTAGTTCATAATGAGAAGATTTATTGTCGTTTTTGCATCTTTTCACTAAGCATTGGTATTTATTTCTTAAAATACGTGCGAAAGAAGCGTACGTTGAAAATATTAAGTAATTTATATTAATAAAATACTCAAGTCTTTTCTCTCAGAATAAAATAATTAACTGTATTTATAGTCATATTTATCTTATTATTGTGAAAATAAAATTAATGTAACTGATGATTTAATGTATCCCGTTAATTAACTTTAATGTTATTAAAGTGCATTAGTATCCATTAAAATAAAAATAGAAACTTACAAAATGTAATTGAAATGAGTTTAATATTGAATCAGTTTCAACCTGAAAGCCAATTTATTATTTTGAACATTTATTTTGTTATGTGAAAACACTACCTACACAAAATAAATGGAATAATAGTCGAAAAACCTTGTTTATAAACAATCACTGCAGAATTTATCAGGCTGATTGAACAAAATATTTTTGCTTATTTTCTTTACCAATAAAGTAATTGTTTTAAAACAAGGCATAAATATTTTTTGTTATTCGTGCATTATTTACTCAAAATTAAATTGCATGTTCGAATGAGACATTTTGCAATGTATCCTGACGACCAAAAATATAGTCACAAAATGTATAGATAGTTGAAGTACCTTGGTAGTCTACCCATAATGACACGCGATATAACTCCGTAATGTCCTTCTTTACATCGACTTAGATTTAATGTTGAATTATGTAAAAAAGCAAAGTAGTTAGAAAACTTATTTATTTATCACTTGGAAACTTTCGCACGATATCAAAATGTAAATTTAAAATCGTAAAGATATAGCGGTAGGTAAGTTACGTGTTTGAATTATATTATTTGATTTGGATGTCGATTTATATGTACAAAAAATCAAATATTGTTTGTCTCAAGGGTATTTTATTCTAAGTATATACTACAATAATTACGAATTTTGTAGTTTGTTACTGGGTCAGATACTATTTTGACTCTACCCGAATAAAATATTAGTAAACCATAATTTTGCCATATTTTAAGGGTATAAAAAACTGCCATATGAACGCCTCCTAGGCTTTCCCTATAATATATTCTCTATGCGTACCACAAAGACAGGCTGTCATACCATTCGTAGGTAGCATTGGGTGAAATACGTTCGACCTGGCGAAACGCCATGAAAAACCTTGAATAAATAGCTAAAACTTACTTCAATATATTTGTATTGTTCCTTTGTGAATTTGTGGACTTAATTATTGCGGCATATCGTTACAGTCGTTATTTCTGACGTTTTATGATTTAGCCACAAAATCTCAGATTTTTTCAGGCTTATTTTCAATATGATTGAGACAGTTTTTCAAGGATTGTAGTAACTTATATTCTTTTTCAATTATGTTATAATTCATTGTTTTGTAAGCAAGTTTTCAAAATCCGAAATATGTTTACAAAAATGGGCGTTATATTAACAAAATCATGAAAACTTTACCATATTGAAGGACTTTTGTTGTATATAATGAAGGGACAAATAATCACTTGGTTTTCTTGGTCTTAAAATACTAACGTCAAATTATATTTGTCTTCTTAAGACTTTAGATAACCGTCCTCAAAACTATGATTACTATTCAAGTATTTAAATTTCAATTACAATTTCAATTTAAAATTTCAAACTTTAAATTTATTCTTGACCTCTACACAATTCCACTATTTATTTACAAGATCCATTCACTCACACATCTATATCATGGCACACCCGATCTTTAAAATCCCCAGAGTACAAACAATCCCCGTCAAAGGAAGACACGGGTTTTTTAATAACTGTTACCATTTATTTGTATATTGTTAGGGACTCCACCGTACAATGGCCATATGATTAAATATTCAATGCTAGCGAACGACCATAATCCTATTACACACAAAAGAAGGCGATGTAGGTTTAGGAGTAGATATGATATTAAGTCACGTAGTGGAAAGTATTTTAAAGTAGCTTTTTGATTTTAGTGCAGCATAGTTAAGTTAGGATTGTTTGCATTAAATGTAGATGGCGTTGCGCGTATTTTAAATCGCGCATTAATATTTCAAAAACATAAAAACAATTATCTTTATATATAAATTTAGAATAATCTCGTACGTTGTATCACCTTTAGGGGTAAATGACAAAAGCAAAATAATAAAATCGAAAATTCGCTTAAATCTATTAAAATTTACATTGTTTTTACCATTAAAACCAAACTCAAAGTCTCTATATATATTTAGATTTATTTAAACAAAAATCTGTTTAACCCATAAATCGAACAGCTTACTCAATGCTTAAATCATATATGACGAGTCGAGTAGAGAAAAAACCCGTATACAAAGAGACTAAACTCCCTTAGTACGTCGACTCGAGTTACTACGGTAACAGCCACTGTCATGTTAATATCGCCAAGTGTGTTCCGAGGGTAATCTATCGTAACTCCCTAGGGGTCGTTTAGCAAAAATTAGAATAGCATAATGCACTTACCACAACTTTCATAATAAGGACGATGGCTTTTCTTGAATATTTTGTATTCCGCGCTTCGCAAGCGTGTGTAGTGGTAATAATACAGTATTTTGAAAGTGGAATGAGACATTGGGGCGCCAATAATTAAACAAAAGAATGCCGCAAAAGTTGTATCACAGATATTTGTGATATTCGTATTGTGTTTTTTTGTTTTTTTTTCAGGTGCACAAGATGAAAATAAAGGGGGTTATATATTCAAAGTCTCAAAATCCTTAAAACTAGTTCAAAACTATCCTTCCAAATGCATTTTTACTTCGCTTTGTATTCACATATTACGAGCTTTATTCTTAACCCTTAAACCGAGTTAAGAGGCAGCGTCTTTTCGAATGGATCTTGATATCGGATCGCCTGTTCAATATTCATAAATTCTTTGTGATACACTCAGCCTGTGTGATAGATTTCTGAAGGATCGTTTGGCCCTTTGCCTCATGTTAGGACTGGGCATCGTTATCTGGTTTATTTAAATGGTAGACTATAAAATTAGACTTTTAAACTAAGATGATAAGGCTAATTTTTATTTGTAGTTAATATCAGCGTCATTTTGACTGCAGCGGTAAGTGTCTTCCCGTGGGAATTTTTCATTGGTAAAAGCACGCATATGCGAAATTTTGTCTGAATTCCTTTAGTCACTTTTGGTTTGGTTCAAAAACATAAAAAAGCTCTACATTTTATTAATTTTATTTTATGGTAAGGGGTGGCCAACAGTCTACATATAAAAATTAAATTTAACTATCATAGGACCCCTTAAATGCCATTTGTAATATTAGTAGAATACAGTTCTAAAAGCAGATTTGTTTCTTTGTGTTTTGTTTTTTTTGTTTAAATCAGCCCAGTAGGGTATGGCCTAAGAATGTGCACTTGACTTGTTAAATATTAAATTTTCATCTTCATTTTAATTTTCCAATGGACATTAAAGGCTTATTTCACAGTTCTACCTGCGCCATCTTAGACCACCCTACCCCACGTAACTAGATCATATATTCTGGTCTATCTAAATCAGAACTACCCACTTAGACGAAACTGGTTATATAAGTACCTACCTACACGTAAAAGGAAACAGTGGGCGATAAACTAAAATTAGTCCAAATAATTAATTATAATTCATTTACATATTTATTTAGTCAAAATTATCAAAATCCGAAAACAATGTTAAAGTTATGTCTCGACCATCTATGACTAATAATCGTTTGAACTAAACCAAAAAATTTAATATCAAAATTCTTTTATTCATCATAGATTTGTAACATATACTGAATGAACGTTAATGTTACAAACTTCGATTTTACCTTACCGTAGACCGAGAGAAGAAAGCCGAAAAAAGCTCCCAGCACTCTTTTCGTAAAAACCATGAATTCATAAAGTTTTTTTATGCCGATATGTTGCATACAAATCATTTCTAGTTTTTAGCATTCATTTTAGCATGCATTACCTAAACTGCAGTTAAATAAAATAAAAACTGATTTATATGCTCCATATTTTAAGAAACCAGGATAGAAATGTCCCAAATTCGTTTTTTTTCACAAAACATACAAAAACATTCAGATTTACTATTAAGAAAATCCTTCTTCCTTGCACACAAGTTACTGCAATTGCTCAACACTTATGTTACCTTCAAAGCTATTTATGTAAAATGTAGATAGATTCATACACTTCTCAGGCAATCCGATTGGTAATTTACTAAGTCCCCTAGTGTCTCAGGGACCAGCACTTAACTAATATTGTCTATGTACTGCCTTATGGGTTAAGAAATAAACCTTATTCGACCTAGAAGTATTTCCCAAGCCATTTGTTAAATGGTAACGGATATAGTTTTTATTTATTGTAATATGATTGTTATTTTTTCGTAACTTTACTTTTTAGTAACTTGACAATTACACGTGCATTAATTTTTAATTATTATGTAGAACGATGAGTAGTTTATCAATGGACAATAGTCAAATCTCATGACAGTTAATTTAGGATGGTCCATATTTGTAAACGAACAGTTTAAGCTACCAACCGTAATTTATTATGATCGTTTATGCAACAAAAAAGTTTAGTTAACAAAGCCGGTAGATAAAAAATGGTCTTACTTAATTAGACTTGTGTATTTTAAAATCGTGATGATGCAAGTCGGATTTCTTTTCCAAAATATAATCTCACTAGCGACCCGCCCACGCTTTGCAATGGTGTAATTTTGCGCGACTTGTTCATGACATGTTGAATTTTGGCTAACTTAAAATATTTTAATCTGAATGTTTTTAATTTAAAAAAAAATATGAAGAAATACCATAAATGATGGTGAAAAGCACATTAAAATCCGGTAAGTGGTTTAGGAGGAGCTAGCGGACAAACATACAAACAAACAGAATTAGTGACTTGGATTTATACTTTGTAATGATATTGATAATAACCGCAAATTAGTATCGAAATTTGTGAAAATGCAATTTTATGAAATTGTTGTTGTTTTTTTACCGATTGGTATCCATTCCCTGAAAACTGATAGCTACTACCTTGTCCTTTACAGACAAGAACATTTTATAATTAAAATAGATTTTTTAAATAAACATGGCGTTTAACAAACGTTACAAACGGCATTATGCATCTATAAAGAAAGAAAGTCGAATAATAATAATAAAAGTACTAATTTAATAAAGTTAACCGCTTCGTAGACCCCCCGGGACCATTTGACCCTCAACCCATAAAATAATCATGTTTTGTCAACAGATTGGAGCGTCGCGTTGGACCGTTTCGGGTTGATTATGAACCGCCCAATATTAATAAAAACGGAACGAGAAATAAAGAATACGTTTACACAAATATTTCACGTCAATAGTAATTGATGCCGTCTGCAAATTTTGCGTATTTTTCTTTAAGTACTGACATTTAGTTTCATTATTCCTGCACATATATTTTATTAATATTGATTTACTATTTCAATGGGGAACATAATATCATGCATAAGACCAAGATCAATGAAAGGAGACACATAATAAATCAAAACAACGCTAATTATTCCTGATTTCCCAAAAACAACAGCTTTAATTTTTTCCGAGAAACAAAACACTATTAATAAAAAGTTCACAGAAACAATATCTTTATAGTCCTGAACACATATCACATCTGTTACTGGCACAAAGAACATAAAATTACGGTTAAGACATTAACTAGTTTTGCAATGACCTGCCCTGACCTGTTTATCTGGTGTTTTAGTTATTAATTTATTTTCGGGCGTTGTAACCTGATTTTGTTCGGTTACGATACGTCACGGGTTTCTTAGACCCGATTGGTAACAGTTTGTCGTTAAGCTTTGAGTGATCGTTTCATGGGTTAACCCACTTGTAAATTTTCTTTGATGATGTCTAAATGTTTAACTGGTATGATGTAAACGGCTAAGATGTCCTAGGATGTAACTGTGGCCTATTCGGGATAGAATCCCAAATTTATGTGTTCGAATATAACATGTGAAACAGCCGTACTAAATACGGAGGTAGGTTAATATTTAAAGTTTCCTGTTGCAATTTTAACTCTTTGAAATGCAATTAGGGTAAAGCGCAGTACGTTAGGGCGATATGTATCAATATTTGCTTTAAGGCTAGGTAGGGACTTGGAAGCGACAAGCTATTGACATTTGATACAGATTCGATTAGTTACAAGATTGATATTGGGAACAGTTCAACTAAATGGAATATTGCGCTCAGACTTATAAAAAGCTCAGTCTAGCAGAGCTGCAAACTAAATGATTAATAAATTAGTTAATACAGGGTATTAAGCACGATGACTTATTTGCCATTGTTTATCTTAATGCCCTCTACTACTTCTACTATATTACGTGTACTATAGTAATGAGGAACTACTGAAATGAGGAATACGAGGACACGATTTTGTGTGGACAAAATACAGGTTCATATTCCAGTTAAGGCAGGATCACACGGCGCAGTTGTCTAATTATTTCCTAGACATTTGCCTAACAATATGCAAACGGCATTTCGTCGTACTAGATAAAAAGGAAAATTTACATTATTTCTACGTAAGAATTAAATTTAGTTTTCATTCCAACGCAATTATTATACTAAATACTATAAAATCACGTATTTAAAATTAACGTCTTTTGATTGTTACTAGCTGTTTTCTCGTCGAAAGTAATCAAAAGCATGTAATCCAACTATGTTGTCACTGTAAAGTCACAAAGGTTTTGTAACAGTCTCTAGGATTCAAACCAATGCCATGCAACGTATAATACCATTAATGGATAGGAGCGTTTCGGGCATAGAAACAATATAATTCGCTCCTCCGAACCAATATCGACATTTCATGCCGGCAATTCTTGGCCCGTCGGAACCGTCCTTTAAACATAGTCTCCAACTTCTTTTTGTCCTATATCTTCCTAGCATAGATATGATGTAATATAAATCTTATGACTATTACAATAAGCGGTAAAATTACATACAAATACTATCACAAACCTTAAAAAATTAATACTTACGGAAAATCTGTGCGTACGCATGATCACAGATCACAGTTAGAAGGACCAGGGACGCGACGGCCCCTATTAGGGTTTTCATTGTAATATTGTTGAACTATTTCATTTATTCATCACACCTCCTGACTAAAAGGAAACCAATATTTCGTGATACACGTAACCTTTACTTTTTACACACACACAGACTCGTCAAAGGAAAGCACAGACTGGATAATTGGAAGCTCTTTTAATTGTCAATGATACGAATATTTTTGGAGCACATCACTATTGTGTTCCATTGTTATTGATTTGTTACTCATATTTCGTGTAATTTTTATATTTATTTTAAAGAAGTAGGCTAGAAAATGGGTTATTTTATAATGTTGAAGAATAACATATGCTAGATAGTAAAAACTTCGATATAATATATGCGTGATATTATCACTAAGGAAACCACGCACAGATAATCATATTATCTATTGAATACGTATATAACAAACTAACAGTTACTTTCAGTTGCTCCTATAGGTTGTAAAATGACAGCTTGCCAGCAATTTCTAACTTCAAGTGCTTCACACGAAACAAAAAAAGGCGGATGTTATAATTGCTTAATTTAAATCGTTCTGATAATCGCCGTCATTGGTCGTCAATCTTTGTCAACTGGTTGATTAAACCTGTCAACTCAGGCGCTACTTGCTACTGTCAAAGTGACAAATGTCACTTGTTTATGAATCCGCTGATAGTGCGCAGGGTAATAGAACATAATCATATACGTTTTCTGTTGTATTTCTTGCTATTGATGTATTTACACGTTTTGCTAGAGAACAAGCTGGCAAATGTAGAGTAACTATACTTTTGACGGCTTTGAACAAGCGTAGTGTAAGCCAAAAAGGTATAACAAAATAGGAAGAATTACGAGTTGGTCCTTTATAAATTTATTAAATGGTAGTGCTATAGAGACAAAATTTGTCTCATCTTACATAACAGATCATTTAATGATCTGTTATGTAAGGTCTACATTTGCCTATTCAATCAAATAAAAACCGTTTTTTTTATTTATTTTTCAATCCCAAACGGCTAAATGTTAGTTTTTTCTTATTAACTTATTAACTAATTATCTAATTAGTTATCTATATTTAGTTTTCGTAAGAATGACGTTAGGAAAATTATGATATCGTCATCGACTAGGCCAAGGTTAAATAGGATTTTTCTTATCACTGAGATAAAAATTGAGGTACACTTTTCTTGATATAGTATAAAATTTTAAGATTATTATACTTAGTATAATATACCTATACCTATATATTATAATACGAAGTATTTCACCTACTCACTACTTCTGTTAAATTATTATGTAACGTGATTTTTTAATCGCTTATATGTACTTACTATATAGAAATATTAAAGATATTAATATTGTAAAAAAACTTAAAATTCATAGGTGTTCTATGACAATTTATTAACGCGACTAATATAACTCTTCTTAACATGTTCACCGCAAAAATATCAAGTAAACTGTGCATCACAGTAAGTTTGAAATATCAAGTTACATTTAAACTATTGAATACATTCGAAAAATACAAATCATGTTACTGTAAAAGATAATTTCAAACAACTAACATTTACGGTCGATTTAACGCATCTGTTTTGAACGAATATAACTCACATGTCACATTCGAAGAAATTATAAATCGACGCAAAATAAAACTCAACTTTTACAAAAAAAAAACAACTAAAATACCATGAGAATAAGTGATATATATTTTTACCCATCCCTTGGTTGCCAACATCTGTTTTTCATTATCTGGTACGCACATTACGCCATTACGTCATAAACAACAACTTTAAATAGATTTGCAATGCTTTTTTGTAACGATTAAATTTTTAATTTTGTTTTGATTATTCTTATCGAGTGAAATATTTAAACATCAATTTTATATTACAACTTAATCAACCTAAGTGTACAAAAATAAAAAATCATAATGTCAATAAATGACAAAAAAAAAGTTTTTTTTTTACTTTTTCTTTTTCGTTTAAAATCGTAGTTTAAGTTGTGCGTAGGTAGTGAAACAGCCCGTGGGGTTAAAAGTGTGTCAGTTCCTTTCTTTAGGACTCCGTCAACCAAAAAGCATGCGGTAATCATTGACAATGGGACGGCCATTTTGAAATCAACTGAAGTACTTACATATATAGGTGTGTATATAGTTTTATATAATTTAAGGTTTCTGTTCGGGTAGTTGAAGGCATTTGTAAGCTTTCGTCAATGTGGACAGCAGTTAAGTTGTCCATTAATTGTATTTACAAATGATATTTACTTTTATTATTGTTACTTTAATTAAAAATAAAAATAAACGAATTAGTCTAGATAAAAAAATTGCAGAATATTAAAATTCTTAACCGTTTTAATCATAATACGTCGTAACAATGATTGTACTTCCAAATCTGATAATCATTTAGAAAAAAATACCTTTCAACAAAAACCTCAACCATTGCCCCAAAATCGCCAGGGAAACCCATGCCTTCGTGAATCGATAACCACCGCGAATCGTACGTATGACTCGTCCACAAAAACAATGAGTTAATAGTTCTAAACAGATATTAATTCACCGCAGACCGAGCTCGCGTGTTCACCATCTTTTTGCTATGCCGTTTAATTTTATATTGTAGTTAGCATAAGAAGGGACAGGCGTGTATATCATAACCGTTGTCTAAGTAAGGTCGTGATTTTTTAAGGTTTCGTGCCATGTTTCAATGTGGACGGTATTTATAGTTTGGTTAATATTATATGGATTAGTTTTAAAGTAGAAAGGTTAAGTATTTTATTGCTTGGTTCCATGGTTGGGCGATTAATTTTTATATGAATAAACTGAGCCAGCGTGGTGAATCACGGTTTATCTATCCTAGAAAGAGGCCTAACTAGTAGGATGAACCTAAATAGACGGTTATTTTTTTATTATCAGATTTAAGTTAACAAAAGTTTCTTAAAGACTTTAGAAATTGTGCCCTATAAGATACATAGTAGGAAATACCCCGTAAACGTTGATATAAATCCGCGCTATATTTATGCTACATCAGCCGCCTCATATCTTATATTGAAAGACACCATGATCCGAAATGTCCGAATTTGCGCTTTAAATCAAACGCTTTGTTTGTCTGTTTTGTAGATATTTGCGGAAGAAACTCTTTATAGAATTGTATGAGACAATTTATAAAAAAGGATAAATAAAATAATAGTAAATATTTAAATTTTTAAGTTGTTATAAGTATATCGTATTTTCATGATTTGCGGATAATTTAACACCTGAACATGGCAATTCTTTTAAATATTGACATATTTCAAACTACGATTAATTACATAATTACATGCTATCCACCGTATTTTATATAACAACGCGCGAAACCCGTACTGCCGTGTTAACGAAAAAGGGCACAACTAACATATTTATCAAAATTGAGTTATGCACATATTCGGAATCAGGGAAAAAGGCCTATCTATTTAAATTCATTTTCTCTTTGTTTAAAAAATGACAGTTGTGCCCTTTTTCGTCAAGACGGCGGCGTACGACACCAGAGATGTCCCTCACCGCTAGTGATGTCCATAAACCGATCATTTCGCCTTTTCAAAATCGAGATCTACAGTCTTTCGTAACAATGTTCTAACAATTTGTAAGTAGAGCCGTGTTCAATAATCAAGTGAACAACCTGAGATGACAGACAATAGGTGTTTGTTTAACTCGGGCTTAAGTTGCTGAGTTCCTTTGTTCATACGTCAGTGGCTCAGAATGGAGGTATTCTTTAAGTTCGTTTGCGGCTTCTAACTTATAATGAGATAGTGGTAATGAGCTTTATGAAAACTGTTAGCCGTTGCCTGAGATTTAATAAGGTATCTACGTCTTTAAATAGAGTGGAATCAATATTTTGGTCTCAGCATCTATGCAACGGACAAAATGGTTTTTGATTTTTAAAATTAAGAGTTTTACTAGTTTAGATATGAACTGATATGCTACATTGCATTAATCGGGAAAAATCATTTGGGTAACTGAAGATACAGATGGCGCTAAAGTTGTCAAAAATAGTTTTTTACGCATATATTATGTCATCCCGTGACCACCGTATTTGGAAATATCCGAAACATCTTAAGAAAATCATAAATATACTCAAACCAAGCTGATAGTTTATATCTAATTAAATCATCGCCTCTACTCAACCACAGCAAAAACAACGTCTTTAATAAATATGGCGTAAGATGTACATGAATAATTTATTTAACTTCGCATTCCTCGAATGTATGCACTTATTAAAAAGCTCCGACGGTTCCTTGCCGAATGCTGCCGAAGTTTCCCGAGCACGTAAACATGTGTGTGTACTTTCTGTGTGCATTTTGTGTACACACAACACACAAGAATTAAAGTTGTAATGGATAATAAACACGAAAATTTGGGAAGGAGTTTTGCTTGCAATTGCCTATTTATAATATTCTCGGTGATTTTGAGGCTTTTGGTTTTAAAGTTACGTATTCTGACTTAGATATCTAAGGTAAAGAATAGGGAATGTCTCGGATTTTTCGGTTTTAAAAGTTTTTATTTTATTTTCATATAAGTTTTTAAAGGCAACATTTACATTACCATAATTAGCTCTACTGCAAAAGTATTGAAGATAATATTTTACCAATCCTTTAATTAATGCCTTCGAGTAAAACTTACAATATTTAGGAACACTTTTGTCAAACTCGAACCCTTAATGTGTGACATAATTTATAGACCTCTAATCTGAGTAAACTGAGTAAAACCACGTATAAAACGTCATTTTAAAACCTCGTCGTCCAGTCGACTGCGCCCACGCATATCCACAGTTTGTTTATCCCACACGCACTCAGTACAAGATTGTTAGCACAAGATTTATTATAGCATTTTACTATTTCTTCACCTGTCAATTCGTTGAAATGTTTTTATTTTTTATGCCCAGTGATTCGGACGTGGGACGTCTATGATTCCGCTTGTAAATTATCGATTTTTAAACAGATTTTGAGGTGACCTTTATTTATCTGTTTTTTTTGTTTAAGTCACTTTAAAAAAAACTATATTTTACCTTAAGGTTTCAACTTGTATAAATCAAATACTCAATTTACGTTCGAAAACAACCAAACTCTATCAAAATCTACAAGCCTTAAACTAGCAAAGCCTCTCAGCCATTGAACACAAGAATGTCCTCATATCAAATATCACCTTAAGTTAGTTAGTCATCTAGACTAAACAACGTATAAGATAAAATTCTTGATAGACTTAGCCACCGCAAGGCGTTTCAGGTGACGGGTGTACAGTTTTCAACAAAAGAACTACATTAACAGAAACAGACCTAGGCTTTGATGTAGCTTCATGTTGGCTACCGTACTTCGGTCAGCCACTTCTGAGTATCATCAATTTGTATCATCACTTGAATTGTTAGTTATACGAACGTGAGTTCAAACAAAATATATGATCCATACAACACATACCTACTGGTTTTGAGTCAAAGTTGCATTCAAATCTAGATAAAGATCAGAATCCTCTACAAAAATCAATGGAACCCTATACTTACAATTTTAAAACATAAAACACTTAGTCTATTTTTAAAACTTAAAGCATACAATACAATTAATAATAAAACAAATTTAACGAATAATCTTCGAATGAGCTTATAAGCGCAGAAAACCATTACAGTGGTTAATTGTTAAATGGAGAGATTAAGTCCATATTTATTTGTATGGGATGAGTATGCTTCAGTTATAATTATAAATCAACTAGTAGGTATTCAACTTCCATATGAAGTAACTTTGTATACCAACAGAAAAAATATATTGCTCTCTCAAAAGCTTTTACACCACTAGAAAAATTGACACTTCTTAGAAATTCATACGAAAACTAATTTCCAATGCACAACAAAAATATCTATATACAACTTGACCATTTATAGTAGTGCCTAATTCCTACGGGAACTGGCTTACGGCCTCTTGTCTTGGCTATTTAAGACTAAGCCATTGACTGACTCAGTAACAAGATTGACCATTACGGATTGATTACGAGATTAACTAACGGCCAAATTCAATATTCTACTAACCATTGACGCCTTGTGATTTGTGTAATAATAGTATGGTAGATAGCTGTTGATATGGAAATGACAGAAACACGTCACTAAAAAAAAGCAGTAGGTCTATTCTGTAAAACGAAACGTATGCACTTGCCTTCGTTTCGGGCCCGAAACTGACATTGGCTATTCTATTTGGCTTGCATATGTTGTTTACGGATTTTTAATTCGAAAGTCAACGAAATAATAAGGGTTTTGACTTAAATTTTTATTCTTTACGTCAAAAACCTTATGATTGATGAAACGATACGAAAGCCAATAGAATAGCAAATGTCCGTTACGGGCCCGAAACGAAAGCAAAGTGCTCACGTTTCGTTTTACAGAATAGACGTACAGTTTCCAATTACCAAGGATTTAACTATAGCAGAATATTGAGATCGGCGGTATGTAAATTAGTGTATGTAAAGTGATAGATGGTATGTCCAACGATGGTCAGATTGTTTTATTAAATCTGTGTTTTATATAAAGCCAAATTGTATGTAAATATTTACTCGTCTGCGTTTGTTTCAGCGAGACTATGAAGCAAATGAAGATATTTTAGTACGGTTGGTTTTCCAAAAATCTTTTTTTTTATGACAGTTTTTAATTAGTAAAAACGTTAGCTATTTGGCTACTAAATAACTCATGGTTGAGAAAGTAACACTATAAAAAAAATACACGATTTAAAATATTTTAATCCATAGCTTAAGGTTCCTACGACAAATAAGCACAAAATGCTTTAACTTTAATGTACTTGAGAAGAGCTACTTTATTGATAAGATTACTTAAGGTCCAACTGACCCTAATTATCAGAGGGTCTCAAGTGCCATATAGGCCATTATTATAAACAGATAACGCATCTCTCGTTTTAAAATACTTAATTACCGCAATCATTAGTACATGTTTTTTTTTGTAATATGATTCTGTAGCTTTTAAATATATAGGTATCAATTTTTAATTTACCATAATAATACACCTATCAGTTCTAGTACATCATTTTAATGTGAAACAAATTTCTATAAGCTCTGTTGTAAATCTTTCAAATGCTTTTCGGTATGTAGCTTGCCCAATTTTAAAAAAATAGTTTAATAATCTTGAAAATTCTTTGCCCAATCAAAAATATTTATTTAACTAAAAGATTTTATTATCTTTATCAAAAAATACATCAGGAACAAAACGAAATTCGAGAAACTTCTGTAATTTACTGAGAAATAATCTATTTTTTTCCTATCCGCCAGCAGCACCTCACATCAAAGTTTATTTAAATTTGCTAAATGCTTTGTACCCCACAATTGGATCTTTAGCTCAAAATAAATTGCTTCTTAGTCTTTGTTGCGACACTCGTATGTTGTCACAACCATCTAATACAGTGGGTATGTTTTTCTTAAATTCCCGACATGGAAACGACATATATAACTGCTGGTTGTCACATAAATAATACGAAGAAACACGTGATAACAATTATAGAGCCTTTAGTATAGAATTTCTACGAATTTTTGTTCATCTTTTATTAAAAAAAAGGTTTCTTCCATCCCTATTTTAAGTAGGTATGACATTTTAAGTTTATAACTTCTATTAATGAAGAAACACAAGATAAATAGTTTTGGTTTATCGTTAAGTATTGGATCAATGGGTCAAGTTCTTTTAGATAGGCAAATTTATTTTCAGAGGCATTTCGTACGTATTTTATCATCTCATTTTTTATAAGTTCGATAAACTATGTTCGCGAGATAACTTTTAGCTTGAATTTACTTTACCAGGTATTGAGTCTAACTCTTTGGTTATATAACTACGCTGTTACGTTTTAATTTATAAAAAAAACAATAAATAAAAAAGATAACCTATTTAGGTATTCATTCATCTTGCGTCTTATCTAATCTTTGTATTATTTTTTTATAACTTTGTTAACAAGACCTATATAATACGAACTTTATAATGTAGGTACTAAATCAGTACAAAATGAATATAGTACTGAGGAGTAGATCTTTGTAAATATCCAGTAACAACAGATCCAAGGGCAAGGTGCTTTAACCCCTAGCTAGCCTGGAGTCCCGATATGTACCGTTACCATCTCACGCGCAGTTTCAGTGTTCAAATAACCTTTTATAAAAAACAAGCCGATTGAATAACCTTCTTACAAAAACCTTTTTACTCTCGGAAAAAATGATTTAATAAACACAAGATTTCATAATTCACCTTTAATTCCATACGAAAATTTACTTTTGGGTTGTATATGTTTATATGGAATATGAAGCGCACTTTAAGTGTTAATTAATTATAAAGTTAAGCTCAATAATTTTTGCTTCAAGCCTACCGCGGTTTAAAATTTAATGCTATTACGTTTAATTGATTGATCAACTTAAATACAATATGACCAAAATAATTTGGATTAAGGCTATTAATAGTTCATTCCGAAACGTAATCTTTTGAGTGCGTTTTCATATTATCATTAAAAAATAACACAGAATCGTCTTTTAAAATGCAAAAATAAAAATGTTTATAATTATTAGCAAAATTTCAGATTTTGACGCTTGAAAACTTAATTTTAACCAGTGATAACTGGGATATTATCAGATTTTATATCTTTTGTAAACACCCCGTACGCAATTATCTGTTAATGAACCATTACGCAACGATTTCAGTTATCTTTAATTATAATACCTTTCTGCTAACCCTTAGAGATAAACAATTTTAACTACGCAAGCTTGAAAAAATCGTGCGCGTCTTTTTCTCAACCGCCGTATAAAATAATGCATGTAAAGAATGTCTAATGCAACTTTGGTTGGCTAAGATAAAAACGATAACACAAATTCCTAGGAAATATCATCGTTGCCGAAACTCTTGAGCACACATCCACAATTTTCAAACTAACCTAACTTTGGGCTCGTAAAAAGTTTCCGAGCTGCGCAAGAATTAAAAAAGCTTTGAGTATCGCAGTCCGTGCTTTAAATCCTTTAATGTTGGCAATTTTAGTGAGAAGTCGGTGTGTGTGGTGTGTGGTTACGTTACCGTGTTCGGTTGGTAGTCGTGGGTCGCGGGAGGCGTGCTAGCGAGAGCACAGCCAACTTACTACTGGCGGCGCCACACACCGGCCTAACGCGCGATGTCCTACCAACCGCCGTCATACCGGAGTACTCACACCGCCTTAACACCGAATCACCCCGCAAACTTGCCAACGACAGTTAATAAACTCTCAAGTTTTTGTCTAACATCACACATAGGCTCGAATTTGATTACTGGATGATTGGATGAACAGAAACTGCAAAACGGAGGTCGGATGTGTTTTTTGTGCTTTACAAATGGACGTAGTTAAACGTAAATGCTCCATCGCACAATTTCCCAAAAATTGACCAAAATATGTGTTTTGGAACCTTCCATCTTTTAGCTAAGATACCCACTTTCCTAGCCCTTTCTATGTCAAAATAAAAATCACCAAACCCACACTTTGCTTCAAAAGTCGCATAATTATTATGCAAAAAATGTTACAATTTATTTGACTCTCTTACAACGTTATTAATATTAAAATGACTCAAATGTACATGGGTTATTTTTGCAGAACAATTGTTTAATAATTAATTTTTGCATAATTGTTTCATGTAAGTACTTATAGTTGGAACATTTCGGTATTCTAATTTAATTGATCTTTGGTAGTTTGGATCATTTATGCATATTAATCTTAAGATCATATCTATACAAAAAAATATTTATTTCAATGTTCCATTTACAATTTCGCCAAAAAAGTATATTTTTTTTACATAAACAAAAATCATTTCTTATTGAACAACTAGCACTTGTATGAAACATCAATATTTACAACAAATCACTTGTCATTTCTTTCCACAAAAAAGGTGCAAACAAATTTACTAAATTGCATTTATCTCGGTTCCATTTTTTTTGGGGTTGGACCATTTACGCTTAACTACGTCCAAATATACTTTCAGTTTTCAATATTACGTTATTGGCTTTTACGGAATAATTGTAACGTATGTTTTAGCTACATGAGAATAAAAGCTTTGTGATAAAACTCCAGTATGTTAATGCAGTCGGATGTCAATGGATTTTGATGTATTTATTTTGGTAAAAATTACCCGACCAATATTTGGGTACAGTATTATAGATATCCAGCTTATTTATACTGAAATATAACGCAATTATAAAATACTAGTGGACGCCCGCAACTCCGTTCACGTGGAATGATAAGTTTTCCCGCGGTAAAAAGTACCCTATGTCCTTTCCCAAGTTCAGTTCTTCCTTCATACCAAATTTCATCAAAATCGGTTCAGTAGTTTAGGCGTGAAAGCGTAACAGACAGACAGACAGACAGACAGAGTTACTTTCGCATTTATAATATTAGTAGGGATTCGTGGTTGGAACCGGAACATGGTTTGCGAGATTTTTAATATCGTTAAAGCAAAGGTAAGTAAGTTATGATGTTTTTGATTTTAAAAATACTATTTTTGCACATAAAATTATTTTATGGTGGTGTTACATCACGAATTCGTTTTATCAATAATTAAGTCCACAACCCTACGGCAATTTTTAACGTTTTTTTTTTATATGTAAAGAAACTTTACTCCAAAACCATTCCAAATATATCAACAAAAATCTACCTAGGGTTAGAGTTAGGAAGTTTACTTTGTTTAAACTAGTTGTGACGTAACAATCGATATCAGAAACTTTTCAGTGGAAAGCTTTCGACAAACTTCGTAGGTAACGTAATGAACCTAAACTAAAGCTTTTAATAAATCAACCAAAGTGCAAACGGTGGGAAATCGTGTGCTACTAAATTTAAAATTAAAATAAAAGCTATCATTTGTATTAGAAAATAAGTTAGTAATCTGGAAAGGTGCAATTTTTGACAAAATGTAAAATATAAAGAAAAGTTTTTTTTTCAGTTTTGTTTACAGCTTCTGGTAGCAAAATTTGTAAATTTCAATACTTGTAGTTTTAAATAATGTTTAACAAATACACCAAATTCAATCCACGCGATTGTGTGAAATTCATAAAATTCATTCGATTTGTCTCATATTCTTCGTATGCTAAAAACAAAATACTTACATAATTTTTCTTTTCCTCTATACGTGTAAAAGCAATATATATTTAAGAATCCTCATAAAGTCATCGCGAGTTTATAACGTCACACGTAACGCAATGTACAAGCACGGTGTGTCAAACAAGTTACGAGTACTTCGCAGTTTCAATGCGGTGTAGGTGGTCGCCGCTAAAAGGCTTAGCCGCTAGCTCCACCAAGCGGGCACTCAATAAAATCTTTACTTACTAAGGCTTCTTCAATAAGAACAAGTTCACGGACTTTGATGCAAAGAAATATCGGTGGGTATTCGACGTTTGAAATTACAGAAGCGTTTAAAAAATATATGAAGAAAAGAACGAAGAAATAGGTAGCCTTTGCTCAAACAACACTGTCGAGTGCTATTATGAAAATAAATTTTATCTTTTTAACCTTCCTTTCTAACACAAGCTCCTAAGTAGCAAGATATGTACGTCGGTCTCCAAGATTTCAGTCTTTAAGGAACATTAATCGGGTTTCTTCGTCCAGTACAACTTTTACAAAACGCCCTAACTCGCCCGTGACTACACAGGAAACGAGACTCTAAATCTTTCCATTTAAGTTTTGAATTACAGTTGGTGGAAACTTTTTAAATCTTAGGTCAGGAACGCTGGGAGAATTAAGAAGATTCGGTGAAAGGTGGTGCCATGGTTAATCCTGGTTGTAAAATGGGAATTAAAGAATGCAGGTAGTGTGAACAAACATTGTTGGGAGTATGCGCTTGTTAGTAACTGGCAAAATTGCTTTGAAACGGGAAATAACTGTACATGGCGTATGAAGTCAGAATTTTCAAAAATACGGCCATTTTACACATTATGGTGTCTGATGGTTTTAACGAGGTTTTGTCTTTCAATTTTAGTGAACAATACTCACTCTTCTTACTATTTTTCTTTCAAATATTGTGAATAGCCTACGATTAAAATCGGTACCAAAATCAAAAACTAATTTGTAGTTGGAAGGCTATATTCGTGATGAGAAATAAATAGCTTCACTTTACACTAAACTTCCCTTTCGTAGAAATAAAATCATCTTAGGTACTTAATATTATAAACGTGAAAGTTTGTAGGTATGGATGTATGGATGGATGTTTGTTACTCTTTCACGTAAAAACTACTGGACGGATTTGGATGAAACGTTACAGTAATATAGGTTAGACATTAAAAAATAACATATAGGGTACTTTTTACCGCGGGAAAACTTCTCATTCCCAAGGGAATCTGACATCCACGCGAACGGAGTCTAGTCTTTATAAACGTACTTCATGTCACTCTCTGATAAAATAGTTACCCACTAGTTACAGATTTTTAAAGTCCGTTGAATAGTCTACTATAATATTAGTGAAGACAGAGTGACGATTCACCAAGCTAATATTACACCAAAACGCATTTCTTTTAAAGTTGCTTTTTCATTGCATTTAGTTTTATGCTAAATGAAAGCGAAGTCTCCCCTTAACTTCCTTCAGTTGTTACTTTGAGGAAATTAAAGTCTGAACATCTTAACTCAGCAAGGTCATATACTACCGCTACTATCTCCAACTAGATAGATATTGCTAGTATTTGAATGATATCCCAAGTAATCTTACAAACCTTTTGTCAAGTGGCATTTTTTACGAAAAATCACTAGTCAAAGTCTAGAGAAGTTTTTCATGTACCTACACTCAACGTTAAATTGAGTTTTTTTCCGGCAAGGTAAATTCACAGCTTTTTAAAAAACATTTTAAACAACTTAAACTCAACTTAATCGGGGCTTTAATATTAGTCAGTAATTGCTTTATTGTTCAGTTTTCAAAACTTTCTGTAGGTATACTTTCATTTAGTTACTCTACCAACGATGCCTGGGTCAGTAGCGTGGATTACGGCTCAATCCATTGCAAGAAGGTTAATGCTCGGTTAGTAATACAGTAATTAGAGGTTGTATTAAGCTTAAAGCTTGTTACATAGACAAAGAAAAACGAGTGTTTTTTGTTAGTCACTTTTTTAATTATTTTTTCTTCTTTTTTATATATAAACTCGACTACTCACTCAGCAAGTTAATTCAGAAAATACGTTAGATTATGTTACAATTTGTTTTAAAACTATTGAATCGGGTTGCACAAGAGTAAAGTGCGAAGCCCAAATATGTATCCGAATAAATGCAAAACATATTAATTTATTATTTGTTAGACAATTGCTGAATTTCCATTCATTTACCAGTTATTAAATTCTATAAAACACAACAACATATTTCGATATTTCAAATAGTTTATTAATACACGTAACATTTTATCATAGTGCTGTGATATTTGTTATTCAAAAGCGTTAATAATTATTAAATTAAGGTACAATTTATTTGATTGTTCAATGTCTCGGTTATAGTAACGAAAATGCATTGAAATTATGTTCATTGTTTTTTAGTATTTTTTTTATAAAAAAATGCTGTTTTAGTTCCGCTTCGTAAGTTTTTATTTAAGTAAGCTCATAAAAAATATTTTAAAGCAACAAAAAGAATCAACAGAGAAAGATTTTATAATACTTTCTTATTAGTACAACCCTTAACTGCATCCTTTCAACTTAATGGTTAACCGCTCGATATGCGCGCAGGGTCAAATTTTGACGAATTTTTGGTGTATTTTTGAAAATATTTTTCTGAATGTAATATTCTGACTCACGCAATTAAACCTGAAATTTTTTAAAGGAAATCCGTTTTGTCAAAGGAGTGGACCGATATACATAGAACAGATGCGGATGGCGACTTTGTTAATATAATAATAATGGTCGAGAGCTCTATTACTGTTATTTTTACATGGATCCGGGTTTGAATCCCTAACCAACTATAAAATTTAATAACAATCTGGCAGATTCAGCAACGAATTCGTAGCATTCATGCAACGGTAGAAATTAGATTGAAATGTTCAATATGCGTTATTTAATAATAGATACAATCACTGTTATGTTTGTTAGGCTGAATTGTTATATTTCGTTTCAAAACTGAAATACAAACTGAAACTGGATGTCAAAAGTCAAAGTGCTGAGTTTAGTGAAATGGGATGATACCTACTCATGATTTTTATTTAAAGTTTCATTAATAGAAATGAGATTTATTTTACTACTGTTAGTTGTGATGTAGTAACATTTGTTTGGGTAAAAAACTATTTAAAATAAAAAATGAAATAAAATAAAAACTTTGTATAGGCTTTAAAAGTTTTAAGTAGTTTATAAGTTTGTTATATCTGGTGCTATGTATTTTTACTAGACTTTTCATTTCGAACGAATGATAACCACCGCCTTACTTTGCCATTGCTAATAGATTTCTAAACTAAGAACGACCTGCGACGAATCCCTCATGCAATCATTAATCTATCATCCTTAAGTTATTATCTAATATTTCAACAACATTGAAACATTTTAACACCTTTCACAAAACAATACCCAATTACCAAATATTCCCCAACGGCTATTAAAATAAAGTTAACTTATTCCACTTAAGAAAAAGGAGTTTTATTGCCCTTCCTTTGTGAAATAGGTCGGTGTACAGATGTAAAATATGATTTTGCAATACAACAGAGAATTGGCTCAATATGAGAACAACAGTAAATTTGAGCGGTTGGCTCATCGCAGTTCCTGAAACTGCACTCAACAGGTAACATTGACATGGCACGGAAAACTAGGGAACGTAGACGTCGCAATAATAAATTTGAAAAATTTAGTTTAAAATTGAAATATAAGTATTAATAGAATCATAATTATAGTATTAATGAGGGAATAGATTACCAACCATTAATAAGTTAAGAGGTATTTAAATAGGTCTGAGAAAAACGTTCTTGGTTTTAGATGACATTAATGAAGGTTGGTAACATTAAACGGGGTTTTAAAATTTACGAAACCTATTAATATTATAAACGTGAAAGTTTGTGAGTATGTATGGATGGATGGATGGATGTTGGTTACTCTTTCACGTCAAAACAACTGAATGGATTTTAATGAAATTTTACTGTAATATAGCTTATAGATCAGAATAACATATAGGCTACAGTTCATAAAGATTTTTTATGAATTGTCTTAAATATCAAGTAAGTAGTAAAAAATATTTGATAAAAATTTACCATCTGCGAGCTATTCTGGCGTGCGCTGCCAAAACCGCTGGAGTTACACACATGAAATGTATGATGGAACTGTTTAATAGTTCTACAAATTGTTCTGTTATGATAAAGGGTTTCCACGCGGACGAAGCGGGCGGCGGCCACCAGTAGTTTAATAAAAACTATTCTTTTATTTTACGCTCTGACGTTACACAATTTACGGTTAGTTGATATTTAGTCATGTTACGGACTTCTTATACAAATTGCAGAACTTTTGTACACAGAACTTACGTAAACAGATATTTTCAGTTAAGTAGTATTATTTAATAAAAAAATGAATTAAATTTAGATTTTGCATAATCAGCTGCTTCACATTTAAGATAAATCCTAAAATCGAAATAGAAGAAGTAAGAAGAAAATGGTGACAAATGCAAAAAGGGTATGACATTTGCATATTAATTAAACTGTCAAGTTTCTACTTGATGAAGGCAAAGCATGAAATGTCAGATAGTGAATAAGTAACATAGAAGGTACCTAGACAATGTTACAATGCACTTTTTTAATATTTGATTTTCTTTGTGTTTCATCCCAGTTTTCTAATTTAAAGTTAAAATGTAGTCAATAGTGGGCTTAACATGTCAAAAACACACAAAATATTTTATAAGCCAATTTTAATATATAATTACCTACATTAAAATCCTTTGTTATATCCATTTACAAATGAGAACATGTAACTGTCTCGCATACAGATTCTAAAAATAGCGGCGATCTACCCGACAGAGTTAACCGAGTTAACTTCAAAATCGGATTACTTATCAATATCGCTCAGCTTTGCTGCGGCTTGACACAATAAGTTAACCTCATAACCACTCGCTAAACTGTTTACATCCAAACATTCTGTACTAATTTTCTTAACGATAGAAACACAATTTGCTCAACTAATGCACATTACGTTTATTATTACGATAACGCGGCTGTATGAGCCATCGGTTGCGTCAGAGTGACATCACCATGTTCTGCCACTTTGCAATAAGAATGCTCGCAACTCGATTAACAATCAGGAAACAGGCTTTATTGGTTATTGGCTAAATTATTGTCTACGACAGCGCCAGTTCATGGGTTAATAAACGTTTGAATACGTTCTTTATAAAGGACAATGAAATTAACCTTTAGACGACAAACCTTTTGCATGCCGAGTATTGGTTGCTTACTGATATGTCAAGCATGTTTGTAATGCATCGAATAGTGGCTAACTTCATGGCAAGTTAGTTACGCCAGAAGCGTTTCGACTCAATATATTTATAGTAAACGATTTCGATACCAAACCCTACTTTTCTTATTCTGTCTTTTCAGAGAACAGTAAAGGTTTTGAATACTCATAAACAAATTTTGACTTATAGGGATAAAAATATGTTTTGTTTCACTACAACAGATGATATTTACAACATATTATAAGTATATTAATATACACAACGTATTATAAGTATAATAGAAGTTAAAATATGAATGTAAAATCGGCCGTTAGGAAATTCGACTTCAGTGTCAATTTAATTTTAAACATTCTATAAAAAAGGCAAGATTATTCTAAAGCAGTAGAGCTTTGCACTAAACAAACACTACAAATAAACAGTGCTACAAAAGACTAGATGTCAAAGACGGCATCAATCAATCACCCTCAATATTTCATTCGAAAGCTATTTTAAAATGTTACCAGCACATTTCTATTTATCATGACAATTTCTTTTTAAACCTTATTTTACTGTCCGTAGGTAGCAAAAATATATATGTATTAAGACAAATGCTAAAAAACTAAATGAAAGAAAATAAAAGTAAAAAAAGGCCGTCTCAGTTAGATATTAAAATACTGAGTTGTAGAAACTTAATCATTTCATGACCTAATTAATATGTCATTGCAAGATTAAAAATAACTCATGATCTTTGTTAGGTATCCAATATGATTCACATTTAACTAGCACGTACATAATAACTAAATCAAGTTAAATGAGTAATAGTTTCTATTTTATTTATTAATTTAGATTATATAGTACAAGACAGAACCTAGTATAGAAATATAGCTTAATTTAGATAAAGAAATAATCGACAATAAGTTTAAGCCTTAGTTAAGAGTCTAAGTAAATTATAAATAGTGAGCTTAATAGTAGTCAAAACAATAAAAATAGCGATATTATATGGTCGGATAGGGACATTAAAACAACATATTTACAAGCCCACACCTAAATCCTTGCGTAGAATTAACAATGTTAGGTATAAATTTGGGGGATACGAAAAATATCCTCTTTTTATAAACGTACCTATTAAAACAATTATACCTAATTTTCACTCGCCACTCAGATTCAAGCAGAGCAAACGTGGTACGCAGAAAAGGTAGTGATCCATCATGTTTTAATCTTCGTCTTAATTCTTCTTATTTACATAGAAATAATTACAATTAATAAGAAAATGCATTGAAATCGGTTAGTTAATTTTTGCGTTTATCGCGTTCAAACATACAGATGACATTTTATTCAAGTGCTAACAGAGCTTCTATTTCAAACGTATCTCTTTAACCTTTCACCTACCACGCTCACAACGCATTCTAAACTCAGTCCAACAAAAACGTGAAACTAACGTATTTTGTCTGAAATCAACTAAAGCATTGTATAGTTCGAGCTATAAATCTGGTGCGCGGGCGACGCGGCGGTGATAACGTCAGCAGCGGAATGCGTTCTAGCAGCATGGCGACAGGCGACGCCGGGACAATGGCGGAGACAGCACGGAACTTACCGACAGTTAGATCTACCTGAATTAATACGGGTATAGTAATTAGAAACGAGAAACGGTGCAGGCGGAGTGCGTTGTCGCGATTTAATATTCGTGTAGCGCCATCTATCTTTCGAGAGGGCTAACTTTTGTTTGTCTATATTTTAGGAAGAATATTCATTCTGAATTAAATGTTGTACCTTGTCTTTCGTCAAAAAGCGCAATGAAAATAAGTATAGTGCAATGTAAAGTGATAACTGACCTATCAGTTATTGAAGTGCAACGACTGCCCTTGGTAATAATGCCCATTATTATTAGACTATCACAACAAACACAGAATAATCCTCATGTACCAACTAAACGATTGAAATTACAGCATAGAAAGTATGTATTATACTTTTAATTACTTTCAATTTTATCTTTTTAATATCTTTACCCCAGTGACATTAGATTAAAAAAAAACAACCCAGGTTCACAACAGACACGTGATTGCACAAGGCTCAATGTTTTTTCCATTATTGTTCCCCGTTTATCTACGATAGTTAAATACCCAGTACAGCATAGTAACGTGAGTATTTCAACATAGTTCTATTACACGAATTCAAACACGCATCATCAAAATGTGCTTTATCAAGCAGCCTCCGTCTTAGGTTATCAAAAGTTCGCAAAACATTAACAAATATTTATTGAAGCAGGCCAGCGATATTGTAAAATTTAACTATAATTATGACATACTACGTAGGTATATATAGTACTATCAACTTGAACTATTCGTATAATAAGACTGTTGGATGCCTACAAAATATGCATTTTTTTCTTTGATGGCCCTCTAGAATACGAAGAATGTTTGCAATAGGTACGTTGATTATTTTGATGTTTGGGCCAATTTTGGTAGTTCTTGTGTTGATCAAGCGATAGGATCTGATAGTAGGATACCTTACTTATTGAAGGAGATCCTTTTAGTATCAAAGGCACACTCAAAAGTCCAAAAGCACAGAAAGCGGTTATTAGAAACCGATTTCACAAAATAGGACACTATTGAAATCGTCTGGGGTAGGACAATTTACGAGTATGTTTGCATGGAATAAAAATGGCATGGTAAAATGATTCGTAAAGGTTACTGTAGATACTGCCTCGTAATAAAGTTTTTAAGCACTATGTGACGACCTGATTACTTTTAAACACTTCCAAAGCTAAAGTTTTAAATCAAAAACCAAAGTGAACTAGTTACTCTCGGATTAACCGTTTTTCCCGAACAAAGTTTACTATTTTTCCACGTCCCCTGCAGAATTGTCATTATTTTTAATAGCGGTATTAAAGAATGAGAGAGACATCGGTCGCGGTAACTTCGAAAATGAATAAAAGCACGCAAACTGGCGTATATTCAATTTTACCTTAGCAACTTTGTTTACCCTAAATGAGGTTTACTTACTCACGAAAGCAGCAGATTGATCACTTAGCCGTAGATCAGCGAATCGCTTAGGGGATACAGAACGGGATACGTGAAAAATATGCCTACGACATTGAAAAGCTGTTGAAAGATTTGGTTTTACCGTTGTGATCATCTGTTTTTAATTATCTTTATATTGATTATGAGGTCAATTTTGTGTGTAACCAAAGATCCCTTATTTGTTTAATCAAAATTCGTTTAGTTCACATTAAAAATCTATGTTTTCTTTTAAAGAAAAAACATGTTTCAAGTATTTTCTGTGTAATTTAAAGGTTAGAGGAAAGGTAATACGGTAGTACACACATTCTTAACTGATAAGAAGTAGGAATTATTTTTGACATGAATTTGAAAATTACCAATCTCAAGCTAGCAGGGAGCATTATAGTCTTTCAATATGATCATATTGGAGTTCAATCACTACACAGTATAAGAAAGTCGCTTTGTCTGTCCCTATGTATGCTTAAATCTTTCAAACTAGGCAACGGATTTTGGTGCGGTTTTTTTAATAGATAGAGTGATTAAAGAGGAAGGTTTTAATGTATAAAATTATACTATGTTAAAGGGGTTTTCGAATTTAATGCGTGCGAAGCCGCGGGCATAAGCTAGTTCAATATAAATTATGAGACAAAGTATATAGGTTGTGGTTTACGACTAGGGTACGTTTACATTCATTTTATACAAGATTGTTAGGAATCGTTTACAAGATCTTTATTAGTGACCCGAAGTTTTTCGTCACCTATCAAAAAGTTTTATATGACCATATTAAAACCATTAACAATAGTACGGCATTTGTGATTCGCTACTAAGATAACGATGGCGCATCGCATAATAGGTTGACAACGTAGTATTTTTAAGCACAATGCTAGCATGCAATTATAATGAAAACAGACTAAATATCGATTGGCAGTGTCACGCAAAGAGCTTAACTAGTGATGGGAAAGTACTATTGTCGATTGTTTTTATAGCGAGCCAAATTTCATAATGTTTTTAAACCCAAATCCGAAATGCTGAGTATTACATTTTTGTAACCCTTTTTGATATGACACATTTACAAGAAGAAACTCATTTTTATTGTTTAATCTAAATGTGTCATCATAGCCTGTAACATATCAAAATATTAAAAAAAAAACACTTTTGTTAGCTGCGATTTAAAATGTTTTTCAAAATTTGCCACAAAGAACAACTTTTTTATGAATTTATCACAAATACCTTTCAAAAGCAAAGCTCAGCAAATTGGCTATGCCTAAATATCTAAAGCGCCCACCAAATATAAGAGTAATAGAATACGTGACGATTTTTATCGATATTCACGAACACTTCACATTACTAGTCATAACTAACTTTCCCAACGATGCACCTAACCAGGTAATGTAAGGTAAACTGTCTTATTATGTAAATTATTTTTAAAGTAATCTTTTGTCTAAGTTAGTTAAATTTAGTACTAATAACTTTGAAATAACGAACTATTTTGCGAGGAATTTAATTTATGACTAGGTTATAATAATAAATATCCTACTAATACTATAAACGTCAAAGTTTGTAAGTATGTATGGATGTTTGTTACTCTTTCACGTCCAAACTACTAGACGGATTTGGATTAAACTTTACCGTAATACATCAGAATAATACATAGGGTAAGTTTTATGTGTTTAATATTAATATTTTCTCAATATGAACTGACGGACTCTGTAACACAGCGATTTGGAGTACCGTAGAGTTTCAAGTTCAATTCCCGGGTAACAATAATTTGTGATTTATTTTCGTGATTGTTTTGGGTGCAGGTGACACTATTTTTTATCTTTGGGTATCGATTGTTTGCTGCGTAGATACTTGCACTTAGTTAAGATCACCAACGTTGGTGCCAGTCAGAACATTCATTCATTACTTAATCAAAAACCGAACATACTGATGACGACTATAAAACAGCCTGCAACATTTGATCTGCAAAGCAAAAGCTCGTAATTGTTATAACAACTGTAAATCTGAATCACTGCTTAAAACACTTGGCAACAAACTTCGGTCACGGCTAAGGAATGTGACCACTTAGCATCCAATTCATTTTAATAAACACTCCGACAACGAATATTAATGTTATTAAACACTAGTGCCCGCCCGCGACTCCGTTCGCCTGGAAGTCGGTTTCCCGTTGGAATGAGAAGTTTTTCCGCGGTGAAAAGTACCCTATGTCCTTTCCCCAAGTTCAGTTCTATCTTCATACCAAAATTCATCAAAATCGGTTCAGTGGTTTAGGCGTGAAAGCGTAACAGACAGAGTTACTTACGCATTTATAATATTAGTAGGGTTTAAGTTGTGGACGTATCTTTGTATTTGGACAACAAATTGACTTAACTGTGATATGTTTTTGTTAAAGTTCAAGTTTAAAGTGAATTGTTGCAGGGCTTGTAGTATGTTAAAGGCTGATGGTCAGATTCGTAGAATGTTCTGGTTACACGTCGAATTTAAATATTTGACACAAGTGTAGTGATAAAGAAAATCAGGCTAATATAATTTATGTGACCATTACAAAATCAGTCCTTAATAAGTTACAAGCAACACGACAAGAAAACGTTAAACTTTTGAAGTAGCACTTTGAGTAAGTAACGCAGTATTATTTTACAGATCTTTTTTTTCTTATCTATAACTAAGCGTTAATTTGTTAAACTATGCAGCTCATTAATATTGATGTAGTAAGGTGATGTGTAGCCTTTTACTAAGTAGTTCATGGTGCCTGAGGCAAAAAATAGATTTTTTATAACTGAAAGTGCGTTTTACTACAGTTTTAGATGCACCACCCCTGCAAGCACTAAACTTGTTAGCACTTTGCCTACTAATTAAATGAATACTTGAGTAAAAATAGCACGAATTCAAAATGATTTATTTAGGTTTTGATACCATAATATATACCTTTTTGTTTTACAAAGGCAATTTCCAAAAATAGATATAAATATTTCTAAAGAAGTAACTTTATATATGCCTTACTTATTCATTGTTCTTAACCGTTCCTCAGTGGTATCTCATTGCCACAATTTGCCAAAAGTACGATTTTACAAGGATATCACGACTTCCAACTATTTACGTACGCATTCTGTTTGAAATCCGAACCGTCGCGTTCGTGAAGTGGGTAGTTCGCAAAACTGGGGGTTTGCGTCGCCATTTTGTCCTCGCGGTGACATATGACACGTGTCACGTGACGCGCGGACCCCGCCACCGTTCGAAGTTCGAACGACTTTAAGATCGTGTAGGTGATTGACGATTTTGCAAACGGAATTGAGTTAAGATTACCGACTTATAATTAAAGGAAGCTATTTATTCATTAAGAAATTTAATTTTATTTTACTGTAAAATGTAAACTGCAATTTTGTTGGCAATATGTAATGTAGTGAGCAAAAACCTCGGTCTAGTTTGCTATGTTCATTAATGAGACACTTGCGCCAACAATTTCAGTCATTTTTATGAGAGTTGAAAAATATATATTATCAAAAAGGATTAAGGTCCTTATTTCTACAAATGTACCTACCGACACGATGACAAAGCATATCAATGTCCATGTATTTAAAATATTTTATACCGTAATGGGATGCGTTGCGGCCCACTTTTTTCTACGCTAGCTTTAAAGCGACAGCGTAGACCTAACTATATTTTTAGTAAAACATGCTTAACCTAGGCAGAGTATGTTGCATTTATTTTAAAAATCATCAAATGTAGTAAGTATATATTTTCTTACGAGCAAGAAATTCTTAGTTATTTTGTTGTACTACTTAACAAACCGAATTCGTCATTAAGTATGTATTAGGCTGTAAAAATGCATTAAGTTTACTATCATCACAACTTTAACAATAAGTAATTTTTTTTATAGTTTTTTATGCATATTTATATATAGATACAAAAACTTGACTTTCAAAATTCGTTCACAACTTTCTCGATTGCACTTAACAGATATTAGCCACTGACTTCATACCACTTGAGAAATCCTAAAGTAGTTATTAATACCAGCAGTGTTGATTACAGTAACAGATTTAATGTGGGAAAGACATTTTATCTGTAAAGTGCATTAGGTATGCTTCGAATTGATAAAGGAAGTCTGGATGACAAAATTTGGCGAGTTGCTTTATAATATGTTATGATACAAGTGTGCAAAGTTGTGTGAAGCTTAGGCTTGCAGCCTGAGCCAAGTGTATAATGAACGTGTTGCTCACGAGTACCATACGCACTTTTTCAACACATTTGCTCAGAAAGTGAGCTTTATCACATCATTTTTAGGGCCGTAAACCGAGCTATACACACTCTTGCATAATAATATTACTCACAGTATTTTTAAAGTATTTTTTTTATATAGGCAGTACGATTTCATTCAACAGATTATTGAAGATATTAATGTTATTGTACAAAATTATTGAGTTTATTTTGAAGTAGGGCATTTTAACTAATCATTTTATACGATTCGTACTCTTTTTTTAAATATGCTTGTAACTATCATTTCATAGTAAAAATCCAAGTCGCTAATTTTGTCTTTTATTTACATTTAGGTCCTTAACGTACAAGTAAGTACATTTGGGCTTAACATATAAGTACCTCAGTTTCGGGTTAATTCAATATAAAGTAAAAAAAAATTGGGATTTTAGTTAACAGACACGATTTTCACTGCACCTACGTCTAAGGGCGGATCCAGGGGGGGGGGGTCATGGGGGACCTGACCAACCCCCCTGGGCTGGGACCAGGACCTAGTGGACCTATAATTAAAGTTGTAAAACATAATGTGTTGTGACTGACCACTATTATGTGACCCCCCCTGGCGCTAAAGCTGGATCCGTCCTTGCCAACTCAACGAACACCATTCTGAGTATTCATTAAATAGAATTAGGCATATTAATTTTAATGTGCTTGAAAATGTAAGCCCTTTCCATCCTGTCGGTGTTGTTCGAACTTCAGGATAAGAAGCCCTTTCATTCGATCTCGAGTTTCAAACATTGACGGGTCGTTGCACCGATCACTGATCGGTTTCAATAGAGGAATCATTTAACTGAGGCACTTGCATGCACTAGTACAAGAAGATAGTTCAAGTCTGTGTGAGCGAAGCTTTGAATGCTTGAAGGATTTAGAATAGTTATTTAAAAAGTTAGACTTCTAATACGAATAAATTTACAGAACATGGCTTTTGATTATTAGTTTAGCATCACTAAACAATAAGTCACTTTCGAAAACGTTTGCCGAAAAGTGACTTTGCTGAAAAGTGACTTGGTCGAAGCTCTCTGTTCTGTAACTCAAATTGTCACGACTGCTATCAGAATTAACGTAAAAATCTAGGTACATTTTCCATACAAATATTGTAATTTTGTCGTTTTTTGATAGTAATATGTCACTCGAAAGTTAAAGAATCACCCCGCTGATCTCTTGCATTTAGGTCATTTCGCGAAAATAGGCAAAATCCAGCATATAATAAGAAAACAAAAAAGTGTTTAAATTCAAAATACAGTTACCGAACAGTCTATATATCGCGAGACTAAACAAAAGAACATCAACTGAGCATACTTTTGTAAATAGAATGAACGTTTCATACGTTTCAATTAAAGGTAGTTGAGTTAATAATAAATTTGGGAAGCGTTACGTCAACAATCAAATAATGTTGTTGTAAAATATACCTTGAGATATTGAGACAAAGTGTAAAAAATTGTGGGTCAATATATACAAATAAAATTAAAAATCAAAAATAACTTAAGCTAAGTTAATTTACATTGTAAGTGAATTTAATTATTTATGAGAATAAAGTTTCTTAAACCATACGATGGACCATGTGGTTAAAACCGAATCCTAACTTCGGCCGAATATTTAACAATAAAATCGGCCGAACTGAAGTTCTGTTTTTTAGGTACATATGATTGCTTAAGTATTAGTTTATTTTATTTGATGTTTTACATTTAGTGTTCTTAATTATTTTTTTAAATAAAGTTTAATTCAGAGATTATCTTGCAGCAAGTACTACTAAATATATTTAAAACTTTTACTAAAAATAAGTACTTGCACAGGGAATTAGTTTAATGTCATATAACACGTTAAGACCACGATTAAAACTCAAACGAACATCGTAGCTTCCCCAATTCAAAAGTTATAAACAAGTACTAATTGCAAATCTATCCTATTAAATCTATTTAAATACGCAGCAAAATAACCACAAAAGTGTGGGGATTTTCCGGCCACCATCACTGATCTCGCTGATTGTAATGAATTCTTTAATCCTTTAGCTATCCTCCAGTAAAATTTAATTTTCGATGTCTAGCCCAGATTTGAAACTATAACGCTAAACAATATAGGTATCCGTTTTTTACGCCGATTTGTTATCATATTGTTATTTGGATTGCACCCGTATGGTAGCAATTTAATAATGCGTTCACGTCGAAAATAAGGAAAAAAAGTACCTGGTGGACAGTTTAGTTCGTCAGAATTATCGCCACAGTCATTGTTTCGGTCACATTTCTGGTATTCTTCGATGCATTTTCCATTACTGCACGTGAACTGGTAATATTGGCACGGCGCGTTAGTCGTCACAGGTGCTAATAATAAAAAAATAAAGGAAATAAAAAAAATAAGGAAAAAATAAGAAAATTAAAATGACGAAAAAAATGAAAAAACTATTACATGGTGTTGTAGGACAGTTTTGTTCATCAGAATAGTCTCCACAGTCATTGTTTTGGTCACACTTCTGTGACTGTTCAATACATCTCCCGTTACTACACGTGAATTGGAAGTAACTACAAGGTTCTTGTGTCGTTGTGGGTGCTAACAAAATATAAAATAATAATAAATAAAATTAAAAACAAAAATCTATATAAAAATTAAAACTAAAGGAAAAAATTATTACGTATTGAAGGACAGTTTTGTTCGTCAGAATAGTCTCCACAGTCATTGTTTCGGTCACACTTCTGGGTTTCGTCGATGCATCTTCCGTTACTACACGTGAATTGGTAATATTGACACGGTTCTGTGGTCGTTGTAGGTGCTAGCAACATAATTATTGTAAAATAATTAAACCATATCAAAAAAGAAAAAAAAAATATATATAAAATAATTACGTGGAATTGGAGGACAGTTTTGTTCGTCAGAATAGTCTCCACAGTCATTGTTTCGGTCACATTTTTGGGATTCTTCGATGCATTTTCCATTATTACACGTGAATTGGAAGTAATTACAAGGTTCAGGAGTCGTTGTCGGTGCTAATAAAAAAATATAAGAAAATATAAGAAAATAAATAAAAGACAAAACAAATAAAATAAAAAATATTACATGGTGTTGTAGGACAGTTTTCTTCATCTGAATTATCTCCACAGTCATTGTTTTGGTCACACTTTTGGGATTCTTCGATGCATTTTCCATTATTACACGTAAATTGGAAGTAACCGCATGGTTCTGGGGTCGTTGTAGGTGCTATAGAAAATATAATAAAATAATTTTATATAATCCTCTAAGATTATCAATTGAAATTAAACTCATTTTTAACGGACTTTTAAGGACAACAACTTAAAACCACCACATCGTTATCATAGCGTTAAACGTGAATGGATAAAAAAAATTTGTATATCTTAATTAAGGAACATTATGAGACAAGTTGTATTAAAAACATTCTACAAGCCAGACACAAAGAGTAGCTGCCATCTTCGTTTTGAAAAAGGTAACGTCGAGATTTTACTTTTAAATTTTGCATTATAAATGCTAATTTATTAATTTTGAAGTTCTAATACTGGAAAAAGGGAACGCGGGCCTCCGAGCATTACGCGACTGGGACTCGAACCCAGGACCTTTGGAAAACCGGTCCAATGCTCTTCCAACTGAGCTAATGGAATAACGTCAGCTATATGACGAAAGCACATAGATACTGGAAGAAATTTCGATGGGTCAATGTAGCGGCGCGGTAGCCCAGTTGGAAGAGCATTGGACCGGTTTTCCAAAGGTCCTGGGTTCGAGTCCCAGTCGCGTAATGCTCGGAGGCCCGCTTTCCTTTTTCCAGTATTTACAACTTCAAAAGGTAACGTCCCTTTACAAAACCCTGGCTTATAAATACCGACTGTGACTGCCGACGAGAGCTCATCCGACTTGAAACATGGTATGCGTTAACTCGAATAAAAGAACATATTGGTGACAAAATTTTCAGTCTGTGAAACTTTCATGGATGTACCCAAACACTATGTGACATTTAATACCATTAAAATCCTAGCAAAATATCCGTTTTTTGCTGAGATTGTAAGTAAAACTATTGAAATTATAAAATACAAGAGTTGAAACACAAAATGGAGTCGATCCTAGAAAACATGTGTTTTTTTATACATAGCAATGATGACCACGAAAACAGTTCCTTACTATCACTACATAGTATAAAACAAAGTCGCTTTCTGCCGTCTGTGTGTTTGTATGCTTAGATCTTTGAACTACGTAACAGATTTTAATGTTTTTTTTAATAAGATAGAGGGATTCAAGAGGAAGGTTTATATGTATAGAGGTTTCTGATGTGATGTCGTTAATAATTTCGTTTTCCCGCTTATATTGCAAACGCAGGCCAAACCCTACGAGATTTATCTAATTTCAAAGATAGCAGGAAATCTTAATATAAAGGGGTTTTTCTCCGAATTTAACGCGTGCGTAGCCGCAGGCAAAAGCTAGTATACTATAATAGACATCCAACACCAATGTATCTCTCTTACCACGGTCAGGGAATAAAAGATTTACCTTTATTTATAAACGCCTAGTCGGTATTCCGTTGAAAATGAGATTAATTATAATGATATATTATATAAAACTATAAAACAAATAAATATATAATAATATGAAATAGTAAAATATAAGAAAATAAATAAATGACAAAAAAAAAAATTACATGGTGTTGTAGGACAGTTTTCTTCATCAGAATTATCTCCACAGTCATTGTTTTGGTCACACTTCTGCGATTCTTCAATACATCTTCCGTTATTACACGTGAATTGGAAGAAACCGCATGGTTCTGGGGTCGTTGTAGGTGCTAGCAAAATATTATATAACAAAATGATAAAATAAAATAATTAAAAACAGTTGCAGACAGCAGTACTGACTCGAGAAGGCTAATAACGAAAAATAGTTATATTTTATCTTTAATTATATCTTTTTCTATTCAAGTTGTTAAAGTTCCATTTTATTTCTTAAATTGCTTGTATTATTTCTGTTTTTATTTAGGTATTTTTAATGTTACTCTTCCTTTGATGAATATAAAATAAAAAATTATTTTTAATCACTTATGTAATCACCAGCTAAGCTTTTAAAGTAAAACCGTGGGCAAACAGCCCAACAGACAAATAAAATGAAACCAAAAAACTTTTCTTAATAATCAAGAAACAAATAAAAACAATTACGTGGTGTTGTAGGACAATTTTCTTCATCGGAATTGTCTCCACAGTCATTGTTTTGATCACACTTCTGGGACTCTTCTATACACTTTCCATTATTACAAGTGAATTGGTAGTAACTACAAGGTTCTTGTGTCGTTGTAGGTGCTAACAAAAAAAAAAATACAGAACCGAGAAAGAAAAAACGAAATTAAATAAATGATAAATAATATTACGTGGTGTTGTAGGACAATTTTCTTCATCAGAATTATCTTCACAGTCATTGTTTTGGTCACACTTCTGTGATTCTTCGATGCATCTTCCGTTATTACACGTAAATTGGAAGTAACCGCATGGTTCTGGAGTGGTCGTGGGTTCTATCGAAAAGTTTTATAACTATCATTATATTATTATTATAAGTTGAGTTTGCCAATACTTTACAGGTTAAAACAAATAATTTAAATATTTATTATTATTATATATTGTTGTTATTTTGTAGTGCTATGCACGAGTAGGTACTTTTCAAAAGTTATCGGAGTGTGGTAAACAATTTCAACGCAGCTTTTTTTTAAATTCTTATGTATAAAAAAGTAAAATTTAAAAGTTATCTAATTTAGAACGTAAAATTTAAAAGTAATAAAATATTTTTTATGAAATAAAACCGAGTTTGCTGGTCATACAAGAGCTCATCTAGGCTCTACGAGTGAAATTAAAGACCGTCATATTGCTTAAGCCAAGTTCTGATAAATTGCAATGTACTCCGTAGTTACAAATGCCTAAAGAGTTGGATGACTCAAAAAAACCACTGGTTTTCCAAATTGATGTTTCGAATCTAAAATTGGATAGACATGCCAACGAAACAAGCCGTATTGATAACATGTTGAATAAGTTATATAGGAAAAGGTGAAATCAGAATGAATGAAAGCTTTGCGTTTCTTTTCAACAAGGCTTGCTGAATCGATCCCGGAAAGTATTGTCGAAGTCTCAAAGAGCAATTGCTAGGTTGATAATACAATTGTAATGCAACTGGGAGTAGAAGTGATATCAATATTGATCTTAACCTACGTGTAACAATTTTAAAACAAAAGAATTTGACATTGCTTCATCGAATCCCCTGATGATAATTTTAAGATTGCTGACCGCATTAAAAATATAATTGATAAACGTGAAAAACTCTAAGATTAAGTTTAGAATGAGGGATGACAAGTCACGATTATATATAAGTTTTACAACTGTAACATCAGGCCGATCTGCAGTTGTCCTACCCAGCACTGTAGAAAGAGTGCGGTAGCAAAAGTGTTTCACAAAATGTACTTATTCTAAAGGAGTCTTGTTACTTCAGTTTGCACTTACCACCTCAAAATTTGACAACAATTCTATATTTAAACGCTGTAGGGCCTTAAATAAGAACTCCAACTGATTATCGATTAAGCTAGTCTACTGGAATATTGTAAAATTGGGTAACTTTGTAAATTAATGTATCACGAACTACCTTTTTCTTTTATATTAATATTTATCTTATCTAGGTCTTATCTTAAGCGTCAATTTAGTGAAACAATCACCTTTAGAATTAAATTAAATAAATATTTTAGACTTACGTGGACAATTTTTTTCATCAGCATTATCATGACATAACTTAATACCATTACATCTCTCTGACATAGGATAGCATCTTGTCGTATCACATAAAAGCTCATTTTGTTGACATTCTGAAAATAAAAGAACTTAGTTATAAAATTGGAAAGTTTTCTCGTCTTCACAAGATGGTCGATAGTTTTCGGATAAGACTATGTGTTTTTCTCATTCAAGTATTGTTGTTATAAGAAAATACATGTCATATTTATACTTTTCAGTCAAATACTATAAAATAATAACGGTGTATAGTTTTAAACTATTCTTATCCAGAATCCAACATTATACTGAGAAATTTAGACTGTATCCTCTATAATTAATGCAAACAGTCTGCGTAAGCCAATAAAAAAGCTCAATATTGAAAAACAAAATTCTGGCAACAAATAAAATAAACATCAGTACCTACCTGGTAATTCACTTCCTTCATAGTTCACACCTACAAAAAGAAAAAAAATAAACAATATTTGAATAGTGCAAGCCTCTACACACGTAATCAAGCAATCACTAACACTTTGCCAAACTAGCAACAAATGATTGCAATTTATGTTTTTTACACATTTACAACTGAATTAAAAACATTATGAATATATGTTTATTTATGTTTCAAAAATAATTAAACCAAATTTGCTAAATGTTTTACTGTTATGTTTATAATGCAGTTTATAAAGTTGGCAAATTTAGTCTGAGAAATATTGAAGCTGATTCTGAAAACACTCTCTAAACCAAACTAAAAATATTGCCATCAATTTCTCATGTCGACTATTGGAATAAGACAGCCTTATTGACCTCACTAAATGTCATTTCATTTTCCATCTTAGCCTAAAATTCTTTATACCTAAGATTCTTAGGTATAAAGCTAGCTTAGTGCTAAGGAAGTACTAGCAATATTTATTTTTCAGTTTTAAAAGTGCTGACTCCATTGCCAATTTTAGTTTCTTACGCTAAAAACACACTTTTCGAACCGAATAAGTGTGTTACGATCCCTACGATCACGACAATTATGACAAATTTGGCGGAAACGTTTAAAATTTCCCCAGTTATTAGTCGTCTGAGTGGACTTTAGAAAATTGGAGTTAGGTCCCTGCACAATCGTGTTTATCACAACATTGTTTATAGCAACACCACTTCTTATCTTTGCAAAAAAACACGATGCATGACTCATGTCCCTACCGCGGTTGTCCTACTATTTCTGTTAGTCCTACTACCCGTCAAAAACCATGACTGGTAGGTCTACCAGGCATGGTCTAAAAGTATGACTCGTAGCCCTACCGTGCTACTTTTTTTATACACAGCTTAGTAAGAATTTAATTGAAAAAAACACAAATACTAGACAGATCAGCCTCAAATAAACAAGCTCAGCAAACAGAATTGGCAATGCCTATGAGCAAGGCTTGACAAACTTGTAGATGCAAATAAATAAAATAGAGATGGTTTCTTTTACTTTTATCGAGGAAGTCCACAAATTTGCCATCATCAGGTAATTTGGCTACGTATTCACCAATCGCTCTGCGTTTCGCGATGTGTTTATTTAATATATCGGCGATTGCAGCAGATTCCAGAAGTCCTTTGTTTACAATGTCGATTGTTACTTTGCAGGAAAATTCATCAGTGGGCCGAGATCTGAAATTTCGCTTTTATTAAGCACTTGCTTTGAAATCTTAAAAACACGAGGCATTTTTATATACATTATTGGAGACCAATACCAAAGAAGAAGCCGTTTTGATCCTGAAGATCCAGAAAGAGAAGGCAATTTGTATGTACAAACGCTTGCTCAATTGAAATAGTTCGACTTTAAATGTACCTTATTATAGAGAACCATTATAATTTAAACTTGTAAACAAGGTAAGGAACAAGGTAGCTGAGTTGTTCTGTGTTACAGAAAAGTCTTGACTTATAATAATCATTTTTTTCAGTTTATTGTATCATACAAATTTGCACTCACTGTATGCGCACTAAGCTTGCTTTTTGAATGCCCGAAGACCCTTCATACAAGTGGTTGACTGCATCCGCTAGACTTTTGCTGAAGTTCTGGAACTCCACAGAGTCCCGATCCGAGTACTCTTTCTGGTACGGATGCATCACCACGAAATTTACTCGAATGGTTTCTGAAATTTATAGACAAATTTATCAATTAAGGATGATGAATGGTAAGAATTAAAAATATTCATAGTCTGAATAATAGTTTACAGTTAGGTGTGGTGAGTTTGTTGCAATTCAAGTAGACTGAATTTATTTAATAACAGCTACGTTACCAGCTGAGTTAGATTTTTCCTTGTGGTTATTTTTTTTCTATGGGAGTAAAGCTAATAGGTATCTATAACATTTTTTGATACTTATTTTTAGCGTCAAGATACTTAAGATAATGCACATAATTAATGTGTCCTTAATCCTGCTCTTAAATTATACTTACTCAGAAGCAATGGGACACAAGTGTGGTAAATAGCCCCAACACTGATTTGGGCATATTACAAAAATAGTTTTGAATAATTACGGTAAAATATTAATTTTGAATCAACTTTATTAGTTTTATAATAGTAATAATAACTTTATATTATTAATACTCACTTCGGTCTAGAGTAGGAATATCCTCAGAATCGCTCCCTGAGCCTTCTGGAGGTAATTCGTTCTCATCGTAATCTCTGAAATATATAATAGAAAAAAGATATAGAGGACTTACAAGCACATATAATTACGGGAGTTAAAATAGACACTGAAAGTTCTTTGTTTTCCATAATGATGTGAGGTACGTCGATTTAGCTTTACTTTCATTCTTCTAATAAAAGATAGGGGTTTGTGAGTTGGAATGTAAGGGAGAATGTCTAGAACAGCTGGGCCTTAAGTCTGCTATATTAAGTAAAGTGGCACACTATTACGATTCAATTACAAATCAATAACGATCCACACTTTGGTATTCTACTAATACGATTCACGGAAATGACCAATAATGATTTTTGTTGATTATCACGACACAATCGTAACACGGTTGAAGAGTGTAATACAAAAATATCCAATTACTAGCGACTGAATAGGCATGATGACTGAATAAAATACACAAAAATTATGCTACCATCTAATGAAACGTAAATAAAATATGAAAAAATAACAAGGTATTATTATAATTAAAGCGAGATTAATTAATATTTTTAAAAAATAAATCTACAAAATACTACAGTCCGCCATGATATTCTGAACGCCAATCAGAGCGAATGACGTCACTATAGAGCATGGTTCCCAACTTAGGGGTTTTCCCCCCAAATTTAGGGGGTAAATTAGTGGGATGGGATTTTTTTTTAATTTTGTTTTTATTCTAAAAATTAACAATTTAGTTTTTTCTTATTGCTTTTTTAAAAATAGTCAGAAAAATAATTTATTTTTACTAAAATAATCGGTTATAGATATAATACGACCGTGCAGATTCCTTCTAAATCTTGAAAAAAGAAGTTGGTAGATCTACCTACTTTTCGAATTGAGTTTGGTCGAAAACTACCAACTTTTAGAGTCGTACGGAAGGATTTATAAAAATTCGAGTTGGTAACACTGCTATAATGTGACGTCAAAATCGACGCCATGACACTTTGGAGCGTTTTGGTGGGAATTTTAAACATAAAATTTTAAATTGATTTTTTTCATATAAATCATGCTTTTTTTCCGAAATATGATATTTTTTACAATAAGTATATATTTCTGAATATGATACAACAGTTTTTCAAAATCTGTCATCATGCCTATTGCTGTTCGATTGTTTTCTCAATCGATTGCGAATGGTCTTATTTAGTTAGCAGACTACTAAGAGTGTCAAACTATCCAATTGCGACTCGATTCATGCTATTGTAAAATAGCGGATTTGAGGCCCTGTGCTGTGTGTCACCAGGAGAAAGCTAATTACACGCAAGTGAAGCCTTTGGGTGAGAACCCCAAATAACACAGCCAAGTGCCAGTTCTCAAAAAGTTCCGTACTACGATATCTATAAAAAAGTTGCTTGTTGCCGTTTTTACCGCTTGGGTACGGAAGCCTAAAGATAAGTTATTTTAAAGTTTATTGACTTACGTTGTTTGATCTTCATATTGCCTTTTCTTCTGTATTCTTTGTCGATCCGAGTACCTCGGCCTTTGTCTCCTATTGTCTGCATTGCCTTGGATTAATGGATTACTGCTTTCTGTAAAGAGATAGTTAATAATTTATAACCATTCTTCTAGAATTTTTGACCCGTAGCGAAAACTTATGATATTTACAATGGCCAGAACTATTTTTAAAATGTAATTTGTCTAATAATTTTGGACTAGCTATAAAGCAGTAAGAAAGTTTATCCTACTAATATTATAAACGTGAAAGTTTGTGAGTATAATTATGGATGGATGTATGGATGGATGTTTATTACTCGATAAAACTTTGCAGTAATATAGGTTATACATCGGAATAACACATAGGCTACTTTTTACCGCAGGAAAACATCTCATTCCCACAGGAAACCGACTTCCACGCGAACGAAATCGCGGGCGGTCACTAGTTATGTTTTATATTTGATTGATGCCTAATTTGGCAACCAGGTAAACGATGGAGAGATGGCTTAGATAGTTTTAGAGGCCTTTGCCCCAAACTAAAATTACCCAGGCTAAATAAAATAATAATAACATCTTACCATATCCCAGCCATCGCTTTATCCTAGTGAGATGGCTTTCCTCGGGTTCGTTGACCTGGAGGAATTCTTCAGCCGAGTCTTCCCCCTCCCAATAAAGATCATCAGTCGCCAAAGCCTGAAATCCATATATTTCTAGCATTAGATAATTATATGTCCTAGATAAAATTATCTATAACCACGTCGGAGGCCTTAAAAGGCGGTTCCGAAAAAAAAAGTTCCAAGATGAATATTGCTGCAAAGTGCATATCCATCACACGAAAGGAGAAGACCTATGGAGAGGTAAATTTTGTGGGCTTAAATGTTTCGGGTAATAGTTATTAGCAAAGACTACTAAACCAAATTTAAAGTTGTAAACTTTTCTAGCCGCTACTTCTTAGGCTTTTTTTATTACCACGCCAGTAAATATAATAATAAATCTGTAGAATAAGACAGAATCTGTGTAGTCATATACTAAGTGTTAGCTTGTATAAAATATACCAGAAACCATATGGAAACACCTGTTTACACGCCAATACAATCCAATTTAGAATAGTCTACGTTTCCGCTCCGGAAATCGAACCCGGAGACTGCAGCTTATCAAGCCGTATGCTTCGGTTGTCAATATAAATTTTATAACAGAATAGACAGATGGGAAGTCAGTTACATGCAGGCACGAGTTTAGGTTTGACAGAGAATCGAACCCGAAACCATGTATTTAACAGTCTAGTTTTATTAACAAGGTATGCTACAGCCTTCGCATCGTAGCTTGAATAAATTAAATAAATCAAATTATAAAGTACAAGTAAGATATGTTAGTATTGTGTTGTGTTAAACTTATAATGCGTAACAATTAAACATTTTCACAGTTTACAGTTCTTTGCACGTCACTATATACCTATAACTTCTATATTATAACTGCTCTACTTAACACACGAAAGAAAGACAGACATATATATTACGGTCTACGTAAAATATCTTATTTCTTCTTCACACTTAAGTATACAACAGAAAGCTATGTTTCGTAGTCGTCCAAATATTCCCAAGAGGCACATTATGTACAAATTATATAAATATATAAGTATTAAGTGTACAGCGATTGGACACAGTGAGTTTTGCCCCGCCCTCCTAAAGTAGGTTAAGTTGTTTCTGGCTGTAACCGCCCAATACTGGTTTTGGGGATGTTCCGAGTTTAAGTAATCAATATCTTTGCAGTAAGGCGAAGGTCAGTTACGAACTGTGTGGATATCTTTTTCTATTTTTGTGTGTTACAGAGTGAGAGATTTTACGTGTGTTTGTTAACAATAAGTCTTTGAAAACACAAGTAGGTTTTAATTTTTGAAATACTTAATTATGAAGCAGCTTCCGAATTCATCGTAAAGTAAAAAGTAAAAAAACCGTGTGAAAATAAAGCCTTTAAGTTACTTCTTAAAGGTCTCACCCTTAAACATAACGGGTGTTAAAAGACCACTTCCGAAGCCTGAAACCATGTATTCTTGAGCCTCAATAGTGACTGAATTCACTAACAGCATACCCAGAAAACCCAAATTAAAAAAGTTATTAATGATCGAAAAGTCATATTCGCCGCTTAAAATCATCGCTCACACATCAACTGTGGGTTCTGCAGACTGATTCTATAACTAAACGTGTATCGACTGCTATGAGAAATAACGTCAAAATGAACATTTGCGAGTCTGTATCTCCAACTAGCATCAATTATGACGTCATACGGCTCATGCACGCTAGGCCTTGGTTTGACAGTTTTTTTGTATGGAGAAATGAAAAATAGCGACTCCGTAAGCTTAGCTTGCATCAAATTCATAGCAGGAGGAACTGTCGAAAACAAAGTTCAAAGTTTTATTTAAGAAAATTACGATTTATAGTTTATATACATTTTATTAGTTACATATAAATACTAAATGAAATAAGTCTTGGGCATTTAATTCTGTAGGTCCATCGGTTTGTCCGACTTTTTTTGAGGAAATTTAATATAACTTAGGTTTTAACTCAGCATTGTGATGTTTTTGCTAAGAATCCACTCTGTTTAAAATAAATTGCAGTAATACCATTAAAAGTGTTCTTTTTTCTACGTGTTATTGACATTTCTCGTGACTCGCGAACCCAAATTTTGCCCAACTAGCATCAAACCTCTCATGCAAGTTGTTAATTGCGATTCTGTAATTCTACAACTAGCAGTTGGTGCAATCGGACTCGATAAAAAGTAAATGATTGTCCTGCACATCATATGAGTATTGACAATATTTAATTTTCCAGGCCTAACATAGACCGCGCATGCGCCGAGCATCTACGACGTCATGACTAATTGACTTTACATGACATGTTTACAAATCCTTACAGATTCAATGTTATTTTAATTAAAATACAATTTATAATCTGATTGAAATTTTAGTGAAATTTTACAAGTTTTTTTGTGGATGTTTCATTCAAAGCAGTCGGACTAAAAAACTTTACTAAACAAAATATTAAAGGAAGCGAGTGATTGAAGATGTGAAGTGTAAACAAAAATATGAATTCATACGCGATTTAAAATGATTGTTCCCAAAAATATGCGAGCTACAAGTTTTGTGTTGTTTCAGATTTGTAAATCTCCTGTCCTTAACCTAAACTTAATATCTTTAACTTAATTATTGCAAGATGTCGTTGGTTTATCAACTGTTATGGATGTGATCAGCCGAAGATAACAAATCAAGCATGAAGGGTTCTTTTTCCTCTGAAAATATTCATTTTGTGTACATTATAATAAACTCAACATTCTAATTTCAGCTTAACTGCATTTGGCATAATCACTTATTGTGAAATAAGTGTAATACCTACCCTGTTAGGTTATATATTGATAAATGACTGATAAGTAACATTTTGTGATTTTTAACCAGAGTAGTAATAAATAAAAAAAACATACAACTACAACTTGTTTCATTTATACCTAATAAGAAAATAAATTGATAATAACTCATTAACATTCCACACTCATTTCTATGAATTTCCTACTAATAATTTGCTAACCACAAAATTAATAGTAGTCATTGCTCTCTTAATAAAATCTTGCAGTTTAAATATGGACTTAATTTAGTGCCCTATTGACCACTAAAGACCAAAGGCAAGCTTTTAAAGATTTTTTGTAAGTAACTGGCCTTTGGTCCATCGTTTTTTTATAATATATTCAATTAATAGAAAGACAGCTACTTTGTTCTCGATGTTAATCGAGACAACGCACTTTCCAAATTTCAGTAACAAGGATTTTCAAGAACCCGTTAATTTTAGAAACAATTGCATCTACAAATATCTTCAAATTCTTACCAGTGTTTTATTATTCTAGAAAAAAACATTAAATTATAATAAAAGCATTAAGTAGCAAAATATTAATAGTAGACAGACATGAAATTATTATCAAATAGGTATTGAAGATACATAAGTGGCTGAAAGGCTATTAAGACACTTGTTTTTAAAAATACACTTCTAGTTGTTTACAGCGCATGCTCAGTCAAAGATATAAAGTGGAAAAATTAAATGTTAAGTCACTTCATACAACTTAATATAAGTTCATGACATTGTAAATGAGACTCATTGGACTCGTATCATTTGATATCACTCATGCTAGTTGAGATACAGAATACCAATTTTTTTGGCTCACCGGTGACTGGTCAAACACAACTGCTAGTTGCTTTTTAACAACTAGCATCGATTACAGAATTACAGAATAGCCCTGCAGGTGCGATTATTTACATTGCAAATTAAATTAAAACCCTATTTAATTCGAAATCATCGCAAAATCTGATAGTATTAATGCAATTTTGGAAAATTACGTAATTTTTTGCTCAAAACGACCACTACCCCTCCAGCAATACCCAGTTTTTGGTTTTCGGAAACAGTTCTTTTACACCCTGTATAATCATAGCTCAGCATGACTGAAGTAGTCATGTACGGACGACAACGCGCTACGCTCTACAATAAACAGTGAAACGGTCGCGAAGTTCATATTTGCGATAGTTGTCGCCCGTGCATGGCCGCGACTGCGTTGGTCGGTGATGGAACGGTGTCGTAGGGCCAGCGTTAAACAGTAAAAAAAAATATTCGACACGTTCCATTAGTTTGGTATTGAGCTTAATAATAATATGATAAATAAATAATTTCGTATATGAATCAAATTAAAACCTAAAGCTTTTAAGGTAAAAATCTAAAATTTTTCTTTTGTCTTTTTTTCTATAAATTTAGTTCAATGTTATAATTTACTTATATAGTTTCTTTTTACATTACTTTAGATTGATTTCAAAAAAACACTATATTTTTGAAAACAATCTAAAAAGTTTAAAACTGTAGGATCCATGTAGGTTTTAAGTTCATAATATATTAATTTCTCCGTGCTAGTCTCAAGAAAAGTTAAAGATTTCCAAACTTTTTCTTACACTCAATAAAAAAGTCGAAAAAAAATCAAAAGCTTTACCAAAGAGTTTTTCAACCGGCCCGTCCGACGAAACAGAAGTCGTTAAAAAGTAATTGGCCGTGTAAAATAGCTCATGATTCGCGCACAAATCTTCAAAGGAAAGCCGTAATTACCGCGTGGTGGGGGAAAAGCGATGAGGTAGGATCCCCGGACAATTTCCGTGAGACCGATATGATCCGCCGAGCCGGGCGGACGACGGGGCCTGCAAGCTAATGTCGCGCGGAGCGTCGATGAAGCGATAATGGCCCTTTTATTGTTTACACGTACAGCTCATAATTCTGTAAAAAGCTGGCGCGGAGCTGACAAAAGTTATGCAGGACTAAGTACAGGCTGATGATCGGTGTAGGGTAATGAGGAAGGCACAGCGGCGTTTAGGTTCCAGGTTTGATACCCGGAGATGGTGTTTCGTTTTTGTTAACGTTAATTGGCTTGTGTCTGGGTAAGAAATACATATTAGGGTAGCCATAGAGGTAACGATCCTGCAGCTCGTCAATATAGTGGCAAGGAGAAAACACCTGGGTTTTTAGTTGGTAGGCAGCGTTATGCTGGAGTCCAACATAACTCTCTTGTGTGAGAGTATCCGTAAAAAGGATTTCCCCTGGTTAAAAAATAAAAAAAAAGGTAGCCATAGAACGTGTTATTAACGCGCCCTCATGTTTAACTATTACCCGTACCCATAATCCTCTACCTTAAAATCCTGCATGTACCTACTTAGTTTTAGGTGCACAATTTGTATGGTCATCACTATTATTATCATTCAAAAACTTTTTTCATTGGGCCCGACTTGATTCAATCAAATCAAAAACTTCTTGTTATTAGGCGCGGTTATAAATAATTCACAGAAACAACACAGACATTATCATTGCTCATCAATTTAATACAATTTGAAATAGAGATGGGGTACATATCATATCGATAAGTACTGATAAAAAGTTTTAAAGTTTATACGTGGAAGTCGGTTTCCCGTGGGAATGAGAAGTTTTCCCGCGGTAAATAGTATCTTTTGTGTTATTCTGATGTATAACCTATATTAATGTTTTATCCAAATCCCATACATCTATACATCTATACTTCCAAACTTTTACGTTTATAATATTAGTAGGATGTTATAACTAAAATAGGTATATTCGCTACTTTATGTTTTATTTATTTATTATTAATTAAAGGTTTTTTTATTTGCATTACACGCACGAATTGTAATTAAAAAGGAAAAAAATAATTTATTGTAAATTTCATCGATAAATGTCCATCTCTTTAGTGTAGGCTCTCACGACACACTTATTAAAGTCAATGGTGAGTAATATTTGATTTGACTGCACCAAATAAGAATCAACTCGTATTATGATTCATTTGATGATGTGGCTTGCCATCTACCATATTAATAATTTGGGACAGACTATACAAGTATTCTTTGTAACTGCTAAAGAAGATGGTTTGGAAATAAATCCATTTCTGTAGAAATATAACACAAACTAAGCTCTACAAATAACTGTGTGTGAATCATAATATCTTAAGGTAAAATTATAAATAGCTAACTATTGATTGAGCTTATGTAAAAATGTATGCTTGTTGGATGTTTGTTACTCTTTCATGTAAAAACTTCTGGATGGTTTTGGATGAAACTTTACAGTTATATAGGTTGTACATCGGTGCGACGGTGGTATTTCACCGGTCGAGTCAGCCCAGTAATCGCTGCAGACAGAGCCTACAGCTAGACTCTACCACTCAGTAATTGGATTGGATAAATTCACTTATTTGGATACTACCCTATCTCTATATCTTAAGCACATCAGAGGCCCTTAACGATGGTTCCTAAAACCCTGAAACTAGATGTACATGAGCTGTATGTGAATATAAGCTGCAAAGACTTATTAATCACATTTTTTAAATATGATTACATTAGTTTTGCCAAGCATAAAATTTGTTTGTTTCTTACCATTATTTTTTGTGTTACTAATAATAGTTTCATTTATAGAGTTTATTCTGAAAATAATAATTTCGTTAATTCTAAAAACTTTCAAAATTTTTTTTTTTATATCGTGATAGAAACTACTCAGTTTAACTTATCAATACTTAAACGATGACAATTTTTGTTTATAATATTTTAAAACAAAAATATTTCGGTAAGTAGGTACTTACATTTTTCAGTTAACAACAGTAGCCACTATCGAAATAGACTCATTTAACCTATTTGCAATTTACAAACAAAATTCCCAATATTTTCAAGGTTCGCGACGTTTAGTCAATAAAATACAAATTTAGAACAATTTGTTTACAATGCTCAATGGGCGAATGAAATCACCAGGTAACCGCCGGCCAAATATTTATTTTTTTAACAACAGAGGTTAAACTAACAAAAGTTTTCGTTTAGATGTTCGCGGGTTAAACAATTATGCTGATAATGTAGTGGTAAGGTGAGTGATAGTTTGGAAACCGGGATACAATCCTACTTACTAATATTATAAACGTGAAAGTTTGTGAGTATGTATGGATGTTTGTTACTCTTTCACGTAAAAACTACTGGATGGATTTGGATAAAACTTTCCAGTAATATAGTTTACACATCAGAATAAAACATAAATAATAAGTAATGTAAATAAAGGTCCCGGGTTTGAGATAAATGATTTTTATAAAACGACTTGTGTTGTAACTAGGTTCTCAAAGATTTAACGATCGTAAAACTTAAGTAGAGAAATATGTTTGACACTGACAGTTAACGTTATATAAGTCAATTGTAAATTGTGGCAGAACTCTATCACAAAAATAATATAATATGTCACTTGACACATTTATTACTCAGAACTTAAAATTAAATTAATTTATGATCCAGTTGATTTATTTATGGATTCCCAGACAAAAACCATAAAAGATAAATTAAAATACATTAAGAAAGTTAGTAAAATTCATTTACAAAGGTATGGAAATTCGATATATAAGTTTAAGTAAATATAAATAAATTGTATACCTGCTTAAAATATTAAACTCAGTTAGAGCTCCTTTTCTTTGATAAATACTATTCGATGTATATTTTCACTGTCACTTCATACATACATCTAATATTTATGTTATGTTAAACTTTTAGGTCGAATAGAATTTATTTGACAATTGAAAAACTATGTAAGTTATAAGACACACAAGATTGTTGTTAATTATGGACATTATTAATGACTGAGTTAAATTTAAGCAAAATAGTATTACAAAGTTAAAAATTATCCACTTTTTATGCGTTAGGCTTTCCTTTATCAATCGCAGCTTTGCAAATACTGCTTTAGAGTTCAGTGTCTGCAAACAACATCAAACAGTATTTCGCTTTGAAAAGCAAGTCGTAGCTTTGAGTTACTGTAATGCGAAATAATACCCATTACCCAAGGAAGGCAAATGTGGAACCGTTTCAATGAAACTTCTACAAAGAACCTACTTACGACAACCTAAATTGTACCTGCAGAAGCCGTGGACATTTTCCGACTTAGTTTCCTTCTATAACAAGCTCAGAAATGCCTAAATAACTGCTCAAACTATTATTCAAAATGTCTACCCAATTGCATTAACAAAATTGTGTAAGCCAATTACGATCGTATCCTTAAGTCGCTAAGTATGATTGTGCCAGAAAAATACGTTTATGAAAATCAGAGCGTTCAAAATAGAACGTTAAATTTATGGCTGCATGGTTCAAAGTGGGGTGGTTGTTTGTAAAATTCATATCAGAGTATTAAAAACGGGATGGTCTCATGAAAATCTCTTTATCCGATAGCCTATACTCTCGTTAACGTAACAATTTAGTCGATGGCAAAAACATGTTGGCGTTTACATAGTTGGAACTTTTCAAATTAAGAACCCACCTACGATGTAATTATTTATTGTTCTAAAATAATTGAGTAAGATTTTGACTACATATTTAAAAAAAATGTCATAAGACTCTGGTATTGTGTGTTTTAAGCAAAAGTTTAAAAACGACTTTTATACTGCTTTAGACATTTTAATAACTGTTCTGCAGGGTGATTCCGTAACTTTACTTGTATGGACAGCTATGAGAAATAACGTCAAAATTTACATTTGGTATTCTGTATTTCCAGCTTGCATTGATTATGACGTCATACGGCTCATGCACGCTAGGCATAGATTTATTATCTTCGCTCTCGCTCTTTCTAGATGGAGCACTGGTACTCTTAAAATGCGGCAAAACATAAGTGTGCTGAATTCAGCATACTCGAACCTACCCGAGCTTGTGTCAACTTTTATGCAGGGGCGTAGCCGCCGTATCAATTTTTTGGGGCCCCCGAGCTACAGGGGCCATAAAATAGTGAAAACTTAAAATGAATGTATTTTTTTAAACCTACACATTGAATATAGCTTACTTGATTCTTTTTTTTTAAACAAAAAAATCTCCATAAGTCCATACGTTTCCAAACTGACGGTGTTAAAAAGTAAAATATTTTTTACAAGATATGGTCTAGATATAGGATTTCTCGTTTGAAAATGCATAGTAAGATCAAAGAGGATAGTCTGACAGAGGATATACTCGTATATAAATAAGTATATTTTGATGAAACTAGTAATAAGCTACTTTAATAAACGAAAACTGGTTCCAAAAGTCACTATTTATTATAACATCCAAAACCCTAGAAACGTGTATAGTAAAACCCATAAATGAATAAGCAAAAAGAAAAATATTCTTTATATTGTCTATAATTGGTGCTTTTACCTTCTTTATTATCCCGCATTTTACGAGTACTATGGGCGAGGAGTAATTGTGCATCTATGTTTAAATATTTTTTTTTTTGGGCCCTTAAAAATATTGTTACTCCTACGCTCCTGTTTTTATATGACATAATATTTGACATTAACCCTTAACCACCTAGCACCTATTTTTGTCCTGTTACCACCACCGTGCGGTCGCAAAGACCGCTAATAGATAATTGCGTTGATTTTAGGATTTCAATTAACAAATTAAAGTTCCGTAACAAAACATGTAACTTTATACGCCAATGCTTCGTTTTAGCACCAAATATTTGCTATTAAATTATAAATGTCTTTAAGAACTGAAAAAAAAATATAGCAATTGTTTCGTATTTTTGTAAGTTTTTAACATAAAATGTAGTAAAAAATAACCATATTTTTTTTTATTAAAATTATATTTGAATTTTATTAAACAATACGGTCTCTGAGACCGTAGGTAGGTGGTTGATGGTTAAAAAATAGTCAATTTTAAGAGTAGTTACTCAAATATAACAGCTTGCAAGGAATGTCAGGGGTCATATGTAGATGGCGTTTCAAAACTTTTGAAACATTTATTTTTTATTGCCAAAATAATTGAATAACGACAAAAAGACAGATGTGTAGTTTCCGTTTTGTCGTGCTTGAATTTTTTTACTTATTATTTTGTTGCTCAGCGAGGATGATGAGTAAATAAAAGGTTTGGACTTAAGCGACATCTTGGTTTGTTCCTAGTACTAAGTCAGAAAACATGTCATGGTTTGGTCGGAAGCTTTTCGAACAGTTATGTATGATTTGACACACGAGTTGGCACGAAAATAAAAAACTGCCGCAAGATCAAAGCTATTGTTTACAGGCAGTGCTCCATCTAGTAAGAGCGAGAGCGAAGATAATAAATCTATGACGCTAGGCTTTGGTTTGACAGTTTTTTTGTATGGAGAAATGTAAAATAGCGATTCTGTAAGCTGTGATTGCATCAAATTCATTACATTTGACAGACAGATATTTCGGTTGATATAATTGATTGCTTGAATCTAAATAAAAATTTTAATATTTCAAACTAATATATATTTATTATTATAAGTAATATAATATATATTATAAGTAATGTACATAGAATATAACAAAATCTCAACGGAAAAATACCCAACTTACTTTATGGGATATAATAAGTCAAGCCGCAGAGTTTGTTTTTTGACACATGAAGAAATTTATAATTTTATATATTTGATTATTACGGGTAAAGAAGATTGCTCCTAATAAAATAATTCGTATTCTTTAGAAAGCCTTCATCTATTGCCACCTAATTTACTAACTCAGCCACAGATTTTACAACTCATCATCAATTTACGGCGAGGAGCTTCAATTTTTTTTTTATTAATTCATCGGACTCATTCGAAACTTAGCCAGTGGGTAAGTAAATTTTGGTAAACGAGGAGCGTAGTGACGAGTGTTGTAGGTTGATATTGACACTGCATGCACGAGCCGAGCGAGCGTAACGAGCGTAGTGCGGCAGCACCCGGCGAAACCGCCAAAAATCTACTTGCTGCCGTTAAAAAGTTTTTAAAATGGTGGCATTTATTATTATTATTATTTTAAACTTTCCACTGTGTTACAAAATTAGCAGCTGATTTGAACTGCTCTTTTGTGTCATTTCTTATTATTTAAGAAGTTTACTGCTTGAATGCGTATTTTTAATTTTCATGCTTAGAACCACCATGCTAAGTTGTATTTAGAGTGTCTTACATAGATAGATAGAGATAGAGACTAGTGGGTAAGATAGGATTATTTTGAAGGATATTGATTGCGGCTGACTTAGTTATTTAGAAGGCAATTTGGATATTTAGAGGTGGAATATGCTATTATAAAGAAGTCGGTTTAATTACCACTTTAATACTCAAACTGCAAAATTTTGCATTCAAATAAAACCATAGGTTTTTTTGTGACACAAGTGACCTTATTTGATAATCCGTAACATAGCTGTAGAAAACCCTATATGGTCCCTACTTTATCATTTTTAAACAAGTTCGCCTCTTGTCTTCATAACATTTAAATATAAACGCGGTTCGCGACAACCCTTCGCTAAACATGGGTAACAAATCTAATTAGAGGTCCATTAGGGCCGCGCACATCCTCTATCGTCATACCAAAAACATGTTATAGATTTTCAATCAGAAACTTGGATACGTTTAAATGAATATTCCAGCGCTGATTGGCGCATTCAAAAGTGGAATGCGGTTTAGTTTTGGAAGCTGTAATGTTTCCGTGTTTGTTTTAATAGAAAAAAGTAATTAAAAGTTGTTTTTGTGCTATTTTGTCGTTATTTAAATTGTAATAAAGATCCTTTGGTATAATATGTTCTGTTACGGTTAAACATGAAAGGAGGAAACATGAGATAGAAAAAGGGAACACATGTTTTAACGGATTAAGAGTTCAAATGCGTTTAAGAAGGCCATACAAGAGTGCCGAGTCTTTTTCCGCCAGATTTTTTCTCTCGGCCTACTGAAGATAAACTGATGATCGATATTTTGACTTTCATCGAATGTAATTAATTACTGAATTTTGAAACAAATGTTTTTTTTTATTATATTTTTTTTAATGCGAGTAACTAATTATTTTTTGAAGATCTGTCAAGCAATACAATATTAGGGGTAAAACACTCTTGATTATGCTTAAAAAAATTCAATCTTTTTTAGCAGATTTACGTGTTATAGTTGAAAACCTTGACTTTAGTGACGGTATTCGATTTTAAAACAATAGGTGTTAAATACTTAACTAGAAAAAGTACAAGGTGCAGATGTTTTAAGAAGTATTTTAACACTTAACATAGAGAATTATGCATAATATATTTTTAATAACTAACAATGTATACGTACATTTAGCTTCGTATTTTTACATACAAGTGATTTGTCGCTATTAAATCTATAACTAAGGATCATTTTGTGCGATTTTTGATTCGCGTGTAAACCCGCAGATTAAAAAAAAACGGAATTCCAAACATTATTTCATTAGTGAAGCTGAATAACATTAAATCTATTATAAGTATTATTGTACACATGAAAAAATTTGACGACCTCTGTGGTGCAGCGGTATATACACCGGACTGCTAAGCGGATGGTTCCGGGTTCGATCCCCGGGTCGGGCCAATTTCGTAAAATGGTTTTTCGATATTGGCTCGTGTCTGGGTGTGTAACTAGGTTCTCCCCTAGTCCATTGTGTGGTACCTATAACACAAGTGCTTAATGCAACTTACTTTAGGGCCACATAATTGGTGTGTTAGTAAAAAAAAAAAAAAAAACTTATTTTAAAAATACTACTACCCCAAACGAAAATTTTCAGTATGTTCTTATTGAAGGCAAATAAAGCTTTACAATATAAAGATGTTTATCTTCACTCCTTAACCCTCCACATGTTGTATCCGGTCGCACCTATCCACAAACATTGGCGGCTCTAATTGACGCCACAATTAGTCCACGCCGCCTTCAAGCCTTCATTATTCGGCAATATAATGAAGCAACATTATCTGTGCACGTCAAGTTTTACAGCGGGTGCGAATAAAACAAATGATTGAGATTTGAGGAACAGAATAATGGATAGAAGTGTGCGTTCTTCAGGGTTAAAATTCTTCGTTTTCTTTCGTGTGTTGAATACCACTACATAGGTTTAATAGACACTAGTGCTTATTAGATTATGGTTAATATAGGATAGTCTTTATAATATTTGGAAATGTTTAAACTATGAAACATCCTTATTAATGCTATAAATGCGAAAATGTGTATGTTTTTCTGTACGTTTGGCATTCACGTCAAAACGGCTGAAGCAATTTGGCGAAATTTTGGAAAAAAAACGACTTATTGTGAACCAAAACGGCTTAACTGATTTGACTTAATTTTTAAATAGAGATAGCTCATCGCTCTGGAAAGAAAATTGGCTACTATTTACTGCGAGAGTAATTTGCCTATAGGTACATCAAATATGAGTCTTAGCTGTTGAAGTCGCGATTACCAACTAGTGTATTCTACTAATATCATAAACGCGAAAGTTTGTGAGTATGTATGGATGTATGGATGTTTTTTACTCTTTCACGTTAAAACTACCTGACAGATTTTGATAAAACTTCACAGTAATATAGGTTATACTTAATTTTTAAATAGAGATAGCTCATCGCCCTGGAAAGAAAATTGACTACTATTTACTGCGAGAGTAATTTGCCTATAGGTACATCAAATATGAGCCTACGCTGTTGAAGTCGCGATTACCAACTAGTGTATTCTACTAATATCATAAACGCGAAAGTTTGTGAGTATGTATGGATGTATGGATGTTTGTTACTCTTTCACGTTAAAACTACCTGACAGATTTTGATAAAACTTCACAGTAATATAGGTTATACACCAGAATAACACACAGGGTACTTTTAACCGCGGGTAAACTTCGTATTCCCACGGATACGATTATGATATATAATTTAAGTTTATAATAAATACAGCTAGTTCAAATTAATAAAATAATTACGTTATCTATTGTGTACTAAATACAACTGAAACCGATCTAATGGTACCTTAAATAGGTGGTAATAGGATTCTTCGCCGCATCAATTATCAGAAAACATTGCAAATTTCATTCAAATATGTTTAGTCATTGAAATTGAAACCCACTTGGAATTTACGACGGTTAATCATCGAAAGATTTATGTACCAATGGCTTGATGGATGATAAATTATGATAGGTAAATGTAATGCACCAACTTAAAAAAATATGAATCCTTTTTTAATATATTTGGATAAGAATTTCAAATATATATTTTGATGAGATGTCTTGTTGTTCTCAAACTTTACCGGAAAATGTCACATCTCCTGCAAACCTTAAACGCTAATATTCCGTTTGACGTTTCGCTAATATGACGCAGTCATACACATCTATGTAGCTATTAGAGTCACTATAATTACACTGAAGCTGAATCGAAATGGCTCAAAACTTGCGGCGGTACATTTATAATGAAATTCAGGTACGGTAATATAGGGAGTTGCTGTTACTATGAATTTAAATTGTAGTTAATATTAAATTGCTCTAAACGACGCAAAATCACTAGGATTACGTTATTGTTATAATGGTCTCTTAAAAAGTTTGATTTAAAAATATGAATAAAACTCCACTTACTCTTTAAGTAGGATATAGTAACAATCTCTGGGTAATTTATTTAAAAAATGGGTCTCAAATTGTACAAGTTGCAGGTTCAATGAAAGACACAACAGTGATCTATAAACATTAAAATGTATCAAAAAACTAAAGTTGTAACAACTCCGTACAGATCTGTACAATATTTTAGTCTAGGGGTATCTAATAACCCGTGAAATGTATGTAAGCAAGTCGGGGCTGTCAACAATTCACAATAACTTGTGATGTGATATCATTTAGAAAACTTACTCTATGTGTTGAGCGACAAGGACTAAATTAGAATGATTTGACATTTTACCACTTACTCGGGTAGATTATTTTCTAAGTAGGCGGCTATTCATGTTGAATGCTTAAGGTTCCTTGGTGTTGATGGTTTTTAAACCGAACATTTTACTCTGGGATTACTTTTACTTTCCCTTCTCTATTTAAAAACTGTAGCGTAAGTTTTCTTTTTTTTATACTTTTGGTATTTATTTATTAAATAATAAATATTTATTTATTTTATTTGATGCAGTGTCAGACGTCTCATTATCATTTTGTCACGAACCCGTTATGATTAAACCTTTTTTTTCGTTACATCTTAATTTACTATTAAGATCAAATGGAAAATTGAAACGAGCTTGAAGCCAAAAACATTTTAGTTTGCGGTGCAGAAAATAACTGTTAATTTTTATTATTTAGTTTAATTTACCGCCTTGATTTTCATTCACACACTGATACCAAAATCTCAAATTTAACTCTATAAAAGTCTCTATTTTCACCATAACTCCCATACAGAATCCAGTCTCTCCCCCCGTCCCGCGAACCCCCAGTAATGACCCACCTGACGTCTTCGGTACTTTGTTTCGTAATCTACCCGCACTTGAGACAGATTACAGGTCCTTGCATCGGGAGCTCTTTTACTTTCTATGACTCGCTGAGGATCAGGTTCGATACAAAACAGGGTTAAATATTTGCCATTATTGACGCTAGCGGTGTTTATATGTTTTGGTGTGCAACGCGATTCTGTATTATGATAGGTATGATATGAAAACAAAAATAATAGTTACCAACCCGGGCTTTTGTGTTCTATTTTTATAAAATATTAAACTAACTACGCTATATTGAAAAAATATTAACATGAGAACCAACTGTGAAAAATCTGTCAATTTCTTTTCTGAAATAGTGGATTTTCGATATTTTAATTAATTACTATTTTGATGGAAGTTATTATCAGTTGTTTGTACTATTAAGTGAACCTCTTTGGTCACTCAGAGTTTTTAAAAAGTTGTATGTCTGTGACGTACCGATCTTCTTTTGTTTTTCATTGGTTGTCAAAGACACACGTCTTGCGGCAACTCTGAGTCACGTAAGCCATTTTGTTTAATCTTAGATTTATTTGTATTTTCGTTAATAATATTTGAATAAGTAAACCGATGTTATTTTCTGACGTTGTTGTTTATTTAACTTGCTTCCTATATCTTCTCTAAAAGTACATATATCATAGGTACACTGTTTAGATACGTAGTTAGAAACTGATTTGATTCGTAAACGCGTGTCTGTCACTGGATAATCTCAACGCACAGCCTTTGTCAGTAAGGATTAGAACCTGACATGACACTATGGCTTCTCTAGTATTATAGCAAATACTCCTCGTAGGTAAATTACAGGACTATGAAAATTATATCAAAAACAGAGTCCCAGAGAGTTGACAGGAATAGGAATGTGTCCTACTTTTTAAATATGTGAGATTAAGAATATTTGGTAGGTTACTCGATGAAGCAAAAACAACTTAAAGGACATTAAGTAGACAAAATTTTGTACATTAATTTATTTTATCACAAGGTTTTTTTCACTGCGTGATATCCCTTATTTTCCTCAAGAAAGTCATTTGGCAGACCAACTAACGAAAAAAAAACTTTTCAACAGTTTTTTTGCCAAAACCCAACCAGCAAGTAATTCTCACTAATTCTTGCCTATTAAGCCTGATAAGTGTTTAGTAACTAAGTTCAATGTACCTCGCGGAAATCCCCCAGCGAATCTCACATTTAGTCCCCGTCTATGCTTAGACTATACAATTGTTAGACGTCGTCGCTTCTCCCAGACTGACAAAGCACCCTCATAGTTACGGGAAACATAACGCAAAAAATATACAGAGTGTAAACAAGAAGATGGCAAATGAAGTGCTTGGCGTTTGATGGTCATTATTAATGTAGGCTTAATTTAGGGGGTTAGATTTAAGGAGAAAAGGGGACGGTAGGTTAAGGAAATAAATGTCGATAGCAATAAAATGTAACCTACTTTATAACTAGCCAGTGGCCGCCCGCGACTCCGTTCGCGTGAAAGTTTCCCGTGGGAATGAGAAGTTTTCCCACGGTAAAAAGTACCCTATGTGGTATTTTGATGTATAACCTATATTACTGTAAAGTTTCATCAAGATCCGTCCTGTAGTTTTTACGTGAAAGAGTAACAAACATCCATCCATACATACTTACAAACTTTCAAGTTTATAATATTAGTAGGATGATGAAATTGTAAGTATGAGTAAATAAATGTTGAGGAAATAATAATATTTAGATGTTTTTGAAAACCAAGATATGTAACCAAGTAGGTAAGTTACCCATTAGGTAGGTACATCTAAATTCACAAGATGAACCTCTTCATTTATAATCCGACTTTTCGTAGTTGTAATAAATAGATTCCTCGCTAGTTTTTCTTATAATTTACCTGGAATACATAATAATCGACTATTTATGTCTAAAAGCAAAATACCGACTATAAAACGCGATTGCATTTTGCACCCCATACTTCTAATACCAGTCACGGATTATAATATAAATGAATGAAGACTTTATAATAATAGAAACAACCTAGTACATATTTAAATATCCGACTCAGTAAACTTAGCAGGTAAGATAACACTTAACTAGATGAGTTAATAAGAAATTGCTTTGTACTAGGAAAAGATAATTCTGCGAATATATTAATATGAGTTGGCGATGAGTGCCTACATGCCAACTAATACAATAACAAATGATACAAGATATAGTTTTCTGATGATGCAGAATAAACTGATAAATCTCAGATAACCTTTTAATTAAAAGCATTCATTCTTCTGCAATCTTTTGCTGAAATTACTTTCTGTAAATGGATATGTTTTTAAATCCATTGTAAAGCAATTAAGTATTTTTTGAGGCTTACAATACAATACCAAAAAAATATTTTATGGTAACAATTCTAAACTAAAAAAGATAATAATAAAAAGTGAAGAAGATTAAGATTCCTTCTTCAACGCAAATAATGATTCTTTGATATCCTGGTATTAAGGCTACGACCTAATTATAATAACTTTCCCTGTACAAGTAAGAAACTAGGGATTTCATTCCCTAGTGATGTTACATTGAGTAAGAACAATCGATAGGTCTGATTTTTTTCATTATAAAAACATCGGTTTTTATGAGAAATTTTAGATTTTAACAAAATCTAAAACAAGGATAAACAACATTTGAATATTGTACATATTTCTAAAATCAAACCATTGATAAGATTAAAAAAGTTTAGAATAAATCCTAAACTAATTAATATATATGTATAAAAACTTTTAGGTATTTTAAAAACTATAAAAGCAACCATTTTAATTTAAAAACTATAAAAGCAACCAATTTTTCTCATCCCTACGATGAACTTGCCTTCCTTTTTTCGCAGATTAATTCCATCAATTGTTTACGTTAACGTATTGTTTATATTTAACCTCGGTTCACTGAGATTAATAACGAGTAAAAAAACCGTGCTTGACTGAACAAATCAACAGCTTTCAAGGTTTTCCAAGTATTTTACAGCGAGCTGTGAACCAGATGGTTGCCTACATTGTGGTTTTGGTTGTAAGAAAAGATATAAATAGAATATTATAGGTAGGTATGTAGGAATTCTCTTCGCGTAATGAAAAGGAAAATGCTTACGACCACCGAGAGCTCTTTCCCATGTTCTAGTTTCAATATCAATAAATAATTTTAAGTTAAAAAAACAAATAATCTTCAAATGTTAACATATTATATTTTAAAATCTGTCATTATACTCTCGCTCAAAGATTCGCAGTAATTGTAGCCCGGTACAAAAATTACCATACAATACCTATTTGACGTAAAGAATAAACATGTAGGCACAACTCGTATATGTATGTTTTTACTTTCAGCTTAGTTATAAAGAACTCGCTAGTCGCCCACGCTACGCGATGGTGTAATTTTGGCGTACTTGCTCACGAAACATTGAATTTTGGCTTATTTAATAAAACTTTTTCCGATTGTTCTTTATTTGCAAAATTAAATGAATAAAAGATGGTGAAAACCGCATAAAAATCTGTTGGGTGGTTTAGGAGGTTATAGCGGACAAACAGACACTATTAGCGATTTGGATTTATACTTTGTAATTATGATACTTTTATGTATACTTTAGGTACTTAGGTGTAACATATGTAATAATTTAATATAATTTATAGCTTTTGCACCTTAAATACAAATAATAAACATAATATTGATAAGCAAAGATTGACCGTTTTCATTTTGGCTTTGACTTTAACCTTTTAAATCTAAGTGTTGTCATAGTGGGTCAACGATCTGATATTATAAGGACAATGACCGATAGTAATATAATTAGATTTTTTATCATGTTTGACAATTAAGGTCATATAATTGAGATTTTACTCTTAGTTTTGCATTTAGAATGCTAACTTATTAATTTTGAAGTTATAGACACTGGAAACGGGACGTCCGGTCTTTTTCCAGTGTATAATGTTACAGTCATAGTGATTAAATGGATATTATACATAATGACTAGTAATTATTTATAATAGCCAAATTGACTAGACAATGTAATAAATTAATCACTTTATCTGGACATTATTCATAATAGCGTGTCAAAGTTAGCCAAAGTAATAATAATACGTTTTGTAATGAGAGGTCGCGTTGCTACGGCTAATACCCGAAGTGCGGCTACACCTAGAATTAGCCGGTTAGTAGTCATTTTAATATGGGGAATGTAACAAAAATATATATTCCTATATATATAAAAACTGGCTTCAATCATGAGTCGGGGTGTTTCGTCGTTTCGCCCCGGTCCTTAAAGCACCGCGATGCGAAACGCACAACGACGCTTTTTGAATTGGCCGAGCTACGCGGGACTCTATTTTCTGGGCGGTATCAAAGAAGTAACCTAACTAACCTAACCTAATGATGTTTCTAACCGGCCAAAACTAGGGGTTTTAGCCGTAACACAAACGAATATCTACTTGTATTATTACATTATCCAAGTGTTCGAAGATATTATATAAAATAACCAGTTAATGTGATTAATTTTGAGTCAATTATCACTTTATCTAAATTGAGTAGACATTATTTATAATGGCTAGACAGTATATAAAATATCCAGATTAATTACTTTGGCTGTAACATATAACTTCAAAAGGTCATATAATTTATGCTAGAGCTAGAATATGATTTCCCAGTCGCTTTCGACCCAAAACCTACGGTTGATGTTTCCAAATATAATTGAGATTGTTTTATTATATCATAATTGTAAGCCTATATCAGTCATTTTGTCTTCAAAATTAGTATTAATTTGGAAGGTTTAAAAGACATAAGTACCTATATTTAAAAAAAAATACACAAATTAACCGGTTCTATATTTTTTGGCTAACAAAGAACAGGAATTCTAACAATAGCACTCGTGAAAAGCAAAAGTAACGAGCCAAAATACTTTCAATAAACAGTCAATTATGATCAATTAGATCGCAACAGAAGACTGCAAATTGGTGATGACGAGCTGTGACGTCATCAATTTTCATACATCAGACTTAACAAATAGTTTGTATGAATTAGAAGTTCCAGGAAATTATATAGTTTGTACACAACGTTTTCTTAACATAGCAAATATCAAAGGCGCTATCAGCAGCAGAATTTTTATAAATCCTTCCGTACGACTCTAAAAGTTGGTAGTTTCCGACCAAACTCAATTCGAAAAGTAGGTAGATCTACCAACTTCTTTTTTCAAGATTTAGGAAGGAATCTGCACGGTCGTATAATATCTATAACCGATTATTTTAGTAAAAATAAATTATTTTTCTGACTATTTTTAAAAAAGCAATAAGAAAAAACTAAATTGTTAATTTTTAAAATAAAACCAATATTAAAAAAAAATCCCATCCCACTAATTTACCCCCTAAATTTGGGGGGAAAACCCCTAAGTTGGGAACCATGCTCTATAGTGACGTCATTCGCTCTGATTGGCATTCAGAATATCATGGCGGACTGTAGTATTTTGTAGATTTATTTTTTTAAAATATTAATTAATCTCGCTTTAATTTTAATAATACCTTGTTATTTTTTTATATTTTATTTACGTTTCATTAGATGGTAGCATAATTTTTGTGTATTTTATTCACAGTCATCATGCCTATTCTTGTCATCTAATTTTGTATTTCTCCTTCTTCCTTCTGTTATAATTTATTTCGATATTGGTTTCCACAATCTTCATTTATGTAATGCTATCGTGACGAGCCTTAAATCACATGCACCGTCATTTAGATTCAAATTGATGTAAAATAACGTACAGTTAACACATGTGAAGCGTCCTGAGCCAGTCTAAATAAAAACAGACTAACTGAATTTTTCTCCAGTTAAATCACTGTCTGTACATACAGGGTGTAAGCTAAACATTTTCCCGAAATGATGAATGAAACCATGTATTAGTGTAGCTGAATAGCAACTAAATTCCAAAACAAAGTACTCAACTCCAAGAACACCATTTGATTTAAAAAAAAACCTGAAATCAGTTTCATTATACACAATTCTGTAAAATTAAGTTATACAAGTGTTTAAAATAAACTATAAAAAATAATTTGCCCTAAACGTAACGTCCCAGGTTTTGTTTTCGGAAGCGGTTTTCTCACATCCTGTATAACAAACTTGCTGTACGACGTTGTTTCCTAGTTTCATAGAAAGACGTTAACAAGACAACTCAATAACCTCTTGATACGGGGTGCGGAGGGTGCAGAATTTAAATTACCACCCCCATTGCTCACGTCTTGTATTTAGATATAAAAACATCCGATTTCTAATAATTCGAACTGCAAACTTTATTTTATAAGATAAAAATGTAGAGGAAAATGATAAAATAGATAAAATTGTTATGTAAATATTTTTTCTCAGAAGTTTTTTTAAATAGAATGACTAATATTTTTATTTTATGTGATAGACTACCGATTATTAAGATGAACTAATCGGTTCGGTTTTTTAATTTAATTTATGGTTAGTCGACATAACAAACGGAGGGTTTTCGAAACTGACTGTAGCATTTGTCTATTTGAAATGGTTTTATTTATAAACTCATTCATCCTACTAATATTATAAACGTGAAAGTTTGTGATTATGGATGTATGGATGTTTGTTACTCTTTCACGTAAAAAAAAACTTTTGGATGGATTTTGATGAAACTTTACAGTAATATAGGTTATACATCAGAATAACATAAAGGGTACTTTTTACCGCGGGAAAACTTCTCTTTCCCACGGGAAACTGACTTCCACGCGAACAGAGTCGCGGGCGGCCACTAGTAATCTATATTAGTATTTAAAAGTTATTGTCTCTATCTATTATGAAAATTAAACGTGAGCTCGACAACATAGCATAGATTTAATAATAGGTAGATCAGGTTAAGAATGAGATTATGATAGGCAGAGGTTATATTTCATACTACCAGCAAAAATGGTATGAGATAGAACTTGAGAGAATAATTGTGTTAGTTGTTTTACAGATAAAATAACAAACACAAGTATTTCTTCGCTATTTTTAATTATAGAAAGGTACAACTATTTCTTGTAAACAATTCAGAATTATGGAGGTAGTTCATTATTTACTTCAACTTTACAGAATCTTTGTTTAAACATTTATGTGGGTAGTTAATCTTTGTTTAAACATTTATATTATTTAAACATTTAATTGAAGGCGATTGTCCATTTCCAGGGCCCTTTAGGTCTCAAAGTTTAACGACAATGCAGCGGTAAACGTTAAACTGTTCCGCGTTAAACGTTAAAATTTGGCTACTTGGCAGAATATTGTGTCAATAACAATAAATTATTCATTAAAAAAAATATAAATAGGCAACTATTAGAATAATGTAAGGCACTATTAATCTTGCAGAGTTTTAGAACAAACGAAACTAAACACATTTTTTCCTCCTTTTATCTTTTTTCAGCAACAATATTTAACATCCTTAGATAAGAAAAAAAAACTTTCAATTTGTTTTATTTTTATTGTATTTTAAATTATTATCAAAGGTTTCTGAAACATCAAATATTTGCGTTTTGACTCTCAAGGTCATTGACATAGGAGAAAGCCATAATCGGGTATTTCAATGAAGTTATTTAGCAGAACCGGTATGGGGCAATGAAATGATCCCACAAATTTAAACAGAATTTGTTCAGGTATTAATAATTTAGAAATACAGTTCATTTTGAATTAACACTGTGTGCATCCTACTAATCCTACTAATATTATAACGTGAAAGTTTGTGAGTATGTATGGATATATGGATTTATGGACGTATGTAGCATATATAGCAAGGGGTATGCCCTGTTGAATTCATAGAAAGACGTTAACAAGAAGTCGGCTATAGAATATACTAAAAAGAGAAGCCACTTCTAAAAAAGTAGCGTTTTTGTTGCTTACCATTACTAGATCCTGGATAAAATATTTCAGAAAAGTCACATTCATTATACAATACAGGGAAAAACGGGAACAAAACTATAAACTGTCTTCAAAACGCTATGCAGTATTGATCATAACAACAACACTGGAAAAATTATAGCTTTGTATAAAAAATAAAGTTCAGTTAAGGACACTGCGTGTTTTCAGCGCAAAATGATTGCTTTAAATCTTTTGACAGTAAAAAGATGGCGTAGAATATAACTTCTTACTGTTATATTCCAATACATATTCATGAATAGAATATTCGTTAATTGGATCAAGAAACTTTGATAACTATTCAACCATTTAATGAAAAATTTTTACATAACACTAAAACATAGAGCTGTAGTTGGTTAAATAATATAACTTTATACCTACGGTTAAATAAATTAAGGTAAAGTTAATTTCTTACAATATACTTAACTAGTTTTAGATTTACAAAAAGTAGCACAGTAAGAAACATAGTTTGAGAATATTCATACGTATAAATAGAAGTATGTTGGTCATTTCTACTCCTCTAATTGAACCCTATGTTAATTTTAATTGTTAAGTTAAAAGGCGTTATTGAGGACGGGAAATAAAACACTTAACAGTAACAAAAGCGGTCGCATACGCAAATTAGTTCTGATGGTTAAATTGCTGACATAAACTTTATGGCCTTTTTGTCGTAACTTTTATTTAGAAACACAACAGGATAAACTAAATTATAGGCAAAGCAAATCAAAGCTTAAACAAATTCGTGATCAATAACAACTTTAAACGAGAATACGTTTAAGTATCTCTATAACTAAAGTTATTGCTTTGTTTTCAGGTCAACAGAAATATTCTAAAGCGACCGCAGATTCATAAGCTAAAAATAAAATGCAAATTTGTTTAATTCCTGAGTCTTCACACCCTTCCTCGGGCAAACAGAGTAAGTGGTTTATAAATTCTCCAATGAACTTGTTCCGAACTCGTGCCGCGCTGAAGAGGAGCTTACACGAAAAATATGTCGGCGATTTTGTATGCGGTGGAGTGCCGCGACAGAAGTGGGATCGCCAGTTAATTGGCAGAAGAATAGCTCTAAGTTTTGCTATTCCACCCACGAATAAGGCTTCGGGACCATCAATCTCAATATCGGAGGATGACGGCGCGGCGGAAGGGCCCGAGCCGACAAGAATAACCTCTTAGCAGAGTCCGAGCGTACACAACCACCGCACATGAGCTTTGATCCATCATAAGCGACGTGTGACAAACGCTTTGTAAGCGATGACGTCAACCTATTGATATGTCACATTCGCGTTTACCCAAATAGAGGGTAATGTGACTGGATAGCTATTTCGGGTTCAGTCAATGATGTTTTATTAAAAGACTAGTGGCCGGCCGCGTCTCCGTTCGCGTGGAAGTCGGTTTCCCATGGGAATGGGAAGTTTTCCCGCGGTAAAAAATACCCCATTTGTTATTCTGATGTATTACTGTAAAGTTTCATCAACATCCGTCCAGTAGTTTTTACGTAAAAGAGTAACTAACATCCATACATCCATACAAACTTACAAACTTTCACGCTTATGATATTAGTAGGGTAGCATGATTCTGTATTCACGCGCGATGGCTTATTTTATCAGCGTAATTCATGTATAACTTTGACGTTTCTATACCGATTTCTATGATACTTTTTATGGAATAGTTAATGAAATATGTTAACTTTTTTAATTAGGGATGTCTGAGAGTGTTATAAACGTAAGATTAGACAAATATAATCAGAATGTTTCTAACTGCTAAGCTATCGGGAGTTCACGTGCTATTGTGAGTCAACCATAAAAGATAGACATATGCTGTCGTGGAATATTTTGTATACGGGGTGTAAAAGAACTGCTTCCGAAAACAATGGGGCATTGCTGGAGGGGTACTAATTACATTTGAACAAAAAAAAAATTTTTATGAATAACAAAAAAAAATTTTTTTACGTAATTGTAGTTACAAAATTGCATTTATACTATGAGATTTTGCGATAATTTTTAATTAAATAGGGTTTTAATTTATTTTTAATGTAAAAATCGCATCTGAACCAGCAGTTAATGTGTGAGCGATGATTATGCCACCGAATATGACTTTTCGATACTTAATAACTTTTTAAATAGGAATTTCAGGGTGTACCTACCTACTTTTAGTGAATTTGGTTACTATTGGGGCTCCAGAATACATGGTTTCAAGCTTCGGAAGCGGTCTTTTTACACCCGTTATAATTTTAAGGAAAACATTTCCGTCATACATGATTTCTATGAAGCTTTAACCTTTAAGGTTGCACACGCGACGGAAGCCTACAAAATGAAGTAACTTATCCCGTTTTCCCAACATTTCCTTTCCCTGCTCTGCTCCTATTGATTGTAGTGTGATGTAAAAGAAAATATGAGAAATATTTGTACCAAGTTTCATTATAATAGGTACATTTCATGTACAGAATTGACCTCTCTACAGATTTATTATAAGTATTGATATGTTCATTGATGTGCAAAACGTGATACTTAAAAAGGCTCCAAAAAATTGGAGTCTTATTCTAGAGAATAGGGCTAGGGCTAGAGCCCTTGAGACGTGAGTGTGTTTTATTTTATTTTTTTGTGTAGTTTTTAAGCATTAGCAGAAACATATTACCATGAGTTCAAGCGATATTCAAGAATCATATCTTTTACCTGTTAGTAAAATAATAGGTCTAGATACAGTCATGCAATATTCCTACACAGTATTCTTCCTATCGAAACTCGTATTGAAACTTCAGTTCAGTTGTCAATTGTTTTTTCTTACGTTTAATGTTTTCAACCGCAGCAACTGAAATAACGATATCCTTTTGGGTCCAAATCCTCTTTTTGGTTTAGAATAACAATGGGATGGTCGGACCTAGAATCGACATGATCACGCTATTACGATATGAAATATGTATGCGTCTGAAGGCATGTTGTGGCAGTCAATGAAGGCATTGGTTTATTTGAGGACGACGTTAATATCTGGATTTGCAAGGCTGTATTCGAAAAGGTCATATTGTCGCCTTAACCGAGAGTTTCGTTGCGACTCTTCAATTTTTTATAGATTTATTTCAATGTATAAACTTTTACGCAAATATTCTTATAACTCTATAATATTAGTCTCTACAACATCTTGGGATATGAAACAATAGCCTTGAGATGGATTAAGTATCTTGATGACATTTCTTGAAATCCATTAGTGTTTCTTCGAATTATTTAACCAGTTATAGGCCATAAAGAGTTCCTGGAACTGATTTAAGTTACGATGAAATCAATCATTAACCTACCTTAAAAAAGGTATTGCTATTATAGTCGTAGCCATCATAACTACCGTCGTTGAAAATTTATAGTATTTCAGTGAATGTTATACGATCTTAAAACATAAAATTTAAAATAATTATAAGAACTTACAGAGCTAAAAAATATTTTAAAAAGAAAAAGAAAATGCAGGTTAAAAACAAAACATTAGTAACAGAAATGTTTTTATTAGAATTTAAAGTTGCTAAAAAAAGACATGTCCTTCAAACGTTTATCTCCTACCAGCGGTTCAAACTTAGTGCAACCATCTTATTTATTATTCAAAAGGTATCGTATTTGCGTGGTATTAAATATTTAATATCTCTGTAACAGTGTAACAATTGATAAAGTTGCATTGACATCTTTACCTCCGATAAAATGCTCCGCTAACACAGTTTATAAACTTCCTGTATATGATATCGACAGAAGAATCGTTTTTAAAAAACATGTTTAAAAAATATTAAAAAGTAAATCTCAGGATTGAGGTCTTCGCACTTCCTTTTTCGGTTCTTGGACTTAAAACGCATGTGATAAGAGTTCGTCATTGTATATTAGATAAACGAGATATAACAAGTTGTTTGTACGTTGTTCTTCGGTATAATGTCAATTGTGTGTGAGTCAAATGTTTTTAATTTAGTGACAAATCTAATCTCCGTGTTATCTAGCTTCATGAAAAATCTCTTGAATATGTGACAAAATGTATGTTGTAATCTTAATACCATAGGTAAGAATAAGTTGAAACATTAGTTAATATAGCGTATTGAAGGTACCTATTATATAAGATGGTAATAAGAAATGAAAAGAACGAAATTTTTTATGTGTGATAATCTCGCTCTTGAAGAATTATTAATATAGTAAGTTATAATATTCGATAAATACTATTAAAGCAACGTTTTTGAAGAAGAAATTTTAATAAAGTAAGTTATATTATTCGATAAATATTTTTAAAGCAACGTTTTTGTACGAGCAAAGTTTTTTTTATGTTCCTTGTGAATTATATTTCTTTTAAAATCCCTGTATAATAAAATAAATATTTTAACTCAACACAATTTATATTCAATCATACTTTATCACTATAAAACGTCTTGTAGTCGACACACTTTTTTCTGCTATCGCGACTGAACCCGGGGTCTTATTGCACTGCATCGATATATGTGTCACTGCGATACGACCGTGTATTTGTGTCAAAAACACGCACACACGCAAACACCGGCACCCGCGCAGGCCGGGCCTCGAACTTGCACACATATGCAAAGTTTCAAGTCTGTGAGTATATCTATGGTATCTTTGCATATGTAAAGTTATAAGTATGTAGGATTCTTTGTACGGATATGATAGTGTGTAGGCGGAGACTGAAAGATATTTGATAGTGGTAGTTCAGATTCAGTTGTTTAAGCAAATTTTTACAAAGTTACCTTGAATTCGTTATCGAAATTTATCGCAAAATAATATTAATGTGATTTCGTCTATAGAAAATATTTCCTTCGTTTTCTTATTTAAAACTTAACATGCTATTTTTATCAAGAGTTATTATTATAGGTTTACCAATGCTGCTATGACAATATATTTTGTTGTATACCCACATAAATTAAAACTAAAAGCCACTGAAAACAGTATTACAAAATATCTATCTGGTGTTAACCACGTTGACTGCCTCACTTTCTCTTAGATAATTCTTTCTTCTTTAGAGATTTTTTAAGACGAAAAAAGGAGTAATTACAATTTACTTTAAAACTTTACAATTTAGTTTAAAATTTACTTTGAAACCCTACAATTTTTCACAAGGTTATTTTAAAATGTGAACTAATTGGTTACTTTGTTTCAAAGTAAAGACTCATTACGGAACTTAACATTGTTATGTATTTACTAAGGTAAAAATGTTTTATTTTTTGTTCCAAATATGTAGTCTGTTTATGTTCTTGCTGATACTTTGTTTCTTCTTGTACCTACTGCATATTGTAATTACAACGATATCTTAGGCTGTTACATTTAAATAGCTTTAAACACAATTGCAAGCAATCTTTACGTACCTATTAACACTTGAGTTTGTAAAAATAAAACTGATAAAGAATATGACCCATATAATACATTATGTGCAAGCGACCTCTTAACATTTATATCTTGGAATTGTATAATAATTGATGTTATTTTGTAAAAAATAAGACATTTAAATGAGTGATTATAAACTATTAAGAGGTAGAGATTTCGAGCACAATCCGAGTCATACCTATGTTCTTACCCCGTCTTTATGTTTTTTCTAGACTTTGCAAATGAAAGATTCATCACTTTATTTAATTTTTCTATTCATAAGTATTCATAAATAATTGGATGCTATCAAGACATCACCGAAATTGTCGGTTAATGACCAACACACAACCTGCTGAATGCATGTAGAGATTGCTTTCATAATAGACTAGTGGCCGCCAGCGCCTCCGTCCGCGTGGACGTCGGTTTCCCGTGGGAATGAGAAGGTTTCTTGCGGTAAAAAGTACCCTATGTGTTATTCTGATGTATAACCTATAACTGTAAAGTTTAATCTAAATCCGTTCAGCAGTTTTTACGTGGAAGAGTAACAAACATCCATCCATACCTACATCCGTACATACAAACTTTTACGTTCATAATATTAGTAGGAATATGGCCCTATTTTATTTTAAGCTGTTCATACTTTAAGTGACGCGTCAAATATGTAATTATAATGCCTGAATGATAGTGAAAGCCGTAAGTTAACGTAAACACACAAATTATAACGATAATGAGAATCTATTTTTTTCAAAAAAAAATTCATCCCAATATTACTTTTAAAGTGCATTAACGTGTAATAAGTTTTAAAGGAAATTGAAAATGTTATTTGTGTTTCTAAGAAGCAAAGCTCTTGAGGCTTGAACGTTGCACTTTTACAAAACTTGGTAACTATGTAGGGTTGTACAAAATATTTTTCTAATATTATGTGACGTGTAAGTTTGTGAGTATGTATGGATGGATGTATGGATGTTTGTTACCCTTTCACGCAAAAATTACTGGACGGATTTTAATAAAAATTTACAGTAATATAGGTTAGACATCAGAATAACACATAGGGTACTTTTTACCGCGGGAAAGCTTCTCATTCCCACGGGAAACCCACTTCCACGCTGACGGAGTCGCGGGCAGCTACTAGTAGGTAGTTTTATAAGTCGTAAGATCTACTTGTGTTTTTAGGCAGACTGTATTGAAGGTGTATTTGATAACCTTTTTGTCAACTTTTTGTTGTTGCAAATCAGCAACCGTTTTTAGAGATCAACGAAGTTGCATTTGCATTGGCTAGGATTAGCTAATAGTTATTAAATGAATCCTTGACATTTTAAGTAATTTTACATTTAAACAATGTAACTTTACTTCGTACGGAGTTTGCGTGAAATAAATGTCATTAATAGGACCTATTTTAGTGTGCTCAACATGCTTTTGCTCTTAATATTCTTAATACTCTTAAAGATTAAAGATAATTATTTGAATAGGAAAATATACACAATATCTTCAACTGGTCTTTCTTTTAACATTTTATTAGCGCGGAGGAGATTAAGGTCTTTTTGGAAAAAGTGTTATATTTTTGTAAAAAAACAATGTATTTATGACGTAAGTATTAGCATAAGACACAAATATTTCGCAACATTTTCGGATAAGTATTCTTCTTTAGGCAAGCTGCTATATTTTTAAGGTTATCTTTTGCGGTTGTCATGTGATGGTTCATTGCATTATAAACGTTTTTGACTGATAATGATAGTTCAAATAAAGCTGGTGGTACTATGTGTGAGTGACCTATAGATTTACACATAAGTAGTTTGCACAAAGTTTGGTTTTAACATTTTCTAGAATTTCTGAAATCATTAATTTATTTGGTTTTATTATTTATTCAAAATATTTTGATATGTATGAGTTACTAAGCTAATTATTTATGAAAAACAATGTAGATAACATTTTAACATTACTTATGCATTCTTTAAAAAAATACATGTTGTTGGCGGTCATATAGTAAAACAAACTTTTACTCTTAGAGGGCAATTCCGTATATTAGCTGTAATAGATACTAAAAGGTATTCCTTCTCTTCCTGTAAGATGTTAAAACAAGAATTAGTTTTGACTGCTACCAAAGGCTAATCAGACTCACCGAACAACAGTGTAATTCGATATACATTGACACTAGCGGTCACCCATCCTCCGACTGACCGCGGCCGACGTCGCTTAACCTAAACGGTCGAGTTGATAATCGAGATCGCTACAAGCCACCGTGCTATTCAGGTTTTATTCTATAGATAAAAATGTATATGTGTTAATTCTAAAATTTCCATATAGAATTTATGGAACACTAGTTGGTACTTCGGCTGCGATTAAAGTGATATTCCCGTGGTAATGAGACTAATTCCCGCGGTAAAAAGTAGCCTGTTTTCATCCCAGGCTATTAACCTATGTTTTTTCCAAATTTTATTAAAATCCGTTCAGCCGTTTCGACGTGAAAGCGGAATATACAGACAAACAGACAGACTAACAGTGTTACATGATTATAATTAGGATATATTCCGTCATCAAAACATGGTTTAGTTTATAACTGTTGCTGATAAATAAATAATGGCTAATAAACAGTGCTTAGTTAGCAAATAATATGATGCAATGACGTGATGGTTCGCTAAAATGATCTAACTTATGTAAATAAGCGGTTAGTCAAGTGCCTATAATACTATAACCTATAACTGTACTAGTGACCCGCTAACGCTTCGCAATGGTGTAATTTTGGGCGACTTGTTCCCGAAACATTGAATATTGGATAACTTAAAACAACTTTACTGAATGTTCTTTATTTACAAATTTCAAAGAAAAAAAAACCGTATTTAAATCTCCTAAACTAGTTTAGGAGGAGTTAGCGGACAAACAGACAGAATTAGTGACTTGGATTTATACTATGTAATGTTGATTATAGTCACATGTGTTTTAAGGTACTATCTTGCAAAATTATTTCAAGCTTAAAAATAATAGTTTAAAGTTAGTGTTTGATCCCTCACCTCTACCATTCGTCTAGAGTTACTTCGATTATTTGGTCTTAACACTTATTTTGCACAAAAGTATAATTTAGCCTTCCTCTTTTAAGTGCAAGATAAATTTTAGATTCACTTACGATTATTATACATCGTATAAAGATTTTATATATAAATATACATACTTAAAATATAATTTGTGATATTTTTATATTTTTTTAGAAATACAATAGTTTTCTAAAAAAAAATATAAGTAAATCTCCAGACTGATACACCAACTGTGTGGCCCTTAACTAAGCAAAGCTTGTACTATAGGTACCAAACAATGAAATAAGGGAGAACCTAGTTACACCCAGACACAAGCCAATATCGAAAAACATTTTTTACGAAATTGGCCCGACCCGGAGATCGAACCCGGAACCACCCGCTTAGCAGTCCGGTACATATACCGCTGCACCACAGAAGTCCAGTCGTCAAAACGCATGTTTACTAAAAAGGTAATTTAAGTGAGATATTTCCTGCGCGAAGTCAATGCCATATGAAGTTTCTATTGACAATAGATTATCTAAACCTAATAAACGTTAACTAATCGAGAAGTGTAAATTTCATGAACAAATAAATTGTCATCGCCAGAAATTATAAAGCAAACACTGAGTTTGGCAAAGAAAACAATTGAATCAGATTATTTTTTTTGTCTTTACCCAATTATAGCTATATTACACATCTTTACACATCTAGATGGCGTTGCATGGATTTTAAATCCCGATTTTTTTACGATTATATAGGATGACTTGTATTATCGCGTATTCCTGTTAAGGGATGATAGATAAGGTCAAAAGCAACCTATTTTTCCTATAATGTCCTATGCAATTTTTTTTTAAAGTTATTTCAAGTTTCAATATTATTTTCAAAATAGTTACATATTATCGATCATTTATAACATATTTCATAAGCATTGCAATACTGAAAGTGATTTGGGTAAAAAAAATCTTTGCTATTTATATTCGCGCATTGTTATTGTAAATCTTAATACCATGTTATGCTTAGACCTTGGCAATAAAACTAGGTATTTACCACCTACTCACACTAACCGAGTGCGAAGATGAGATTGCTATCAAAGAGTTAGAAATAATAAGACAGTAAGCACAAACGTATAAAATGACATGAAGAATACTTTTCATATAGGTAATTAATGATTTTGTATAAACAAACTCAGATTACAAAGAAAGTTTTTAAATCGTCCAACTACCAAACAGAATATGTAGCCCTACATTCAACATGAACTTGTTTTATAGGTCTACAAAATATCAACAGGTATCCTTTGACATGATGATGATGATGATGATGACAGAACCCAGCAATTTACAACCACCTTGGAAATATTCTTTCTTCAAACATAAGAATCGTGAAGGCTAGACACTGACGTAAGCTTGACACGACAAAACATTTAAGACGACTCAACTAATCATTCAAATGTGCTTTTGAACATTTATACAGAACAATCAATTAGACATAAGAGACCGATTTTAGCGGTCACGTTCATAAAAACGTTTTAAACCTCTGTTGGAATATGTTTTGTCTCTTTCAGTGATTACTTTCTTAGTGGGCACTACATTTTTTTATGTTATTATACAATATTGTGTATAATAGCATTTATACATTATTTTTATTTTTTTAAATTGAATGCGTAGCTTGCTATTAGTTTATTTTAAGTTTCAAAGACGTCATGTCTTATAGATTCTCTACAATAATGCAGTTATTTCTTAGAGTGCCTCCTTACTAAAATAGCTTGTGCATCCAATATAGGTATCGTATTCAGGAATCGATTAACAGGAATAGAGCGCTGCGTGGCACGGTGCACCCTTGGGAATCGACTTCATCGCAGAGGTTAAGCATCGTCGGCTGTGGTCAGTCCAAGGATGGGTGACCGCTAGTGGTATATCATCCAAACTTGCCCATGAAATTACACCTTTTTGTGGATATTTTTTTTCATATTAAAAGATCTTGACAATATAAAGATCACATTACTACAAATACTACTTGTCGTAATAGTAACTAATTGTAGTAAAACACCTTGTCCGAAGTTCCCAAAAACTGTGACAATAGATGAAGATCCCTTTATTATAAAAAAAATATAAAAAAATCTAAGAGTTTCACTATTTCATTCAAAAAGGGAAAGGACATAAACTCTGACATTACATCTCAATTATTTTACAAACGTAACGCATTTTAATTTTGAAATCATGTTTATCTTGGATATATAATAAAACAGTAATTTCTTTGTGTCACTTAGGGTTAAGAATTTTATGAGTTTTCAAACACGTTTTGATTGAGCAACGAAATGGTCTAAGACATGGTAAGTTTTTTATCAATTTGCTATTAAAATGAGAGCAACTACAACTTTACATCCGCTGACGTTATGTAACTGATCATGAAATAGGTCGAAACACTGTTATCTTTCAGTTATCATACCTTTTCTGTATGTTTAGCTGCATTCCGAAACTCATATTTCACTATACTGTGCAAGGGACAAAGTAAGATGTTCACGGTTTGCGAAGGTTGAAATAGAAGGTTTTTAAGGAATGCCTTATGTAAAGAAAAGAAAATTTGGTAAACAGAATTATGGAAATTAATTAAAAAATGAATATATAGGCAATGCCCTAATTTTGATGTAATAAAACTTAAGTAGCGGTCAGCTTAGTAAATATTAAAATAAAAAGAAAACGAAATTACGGAGCCAGTCTATATAAGAGACTAACTAAAACAAATACTAAGGAAAAAAAATTGATGTTGAAGTCTTTTAAAGATTTTTGGTAATAGGTGAAAAATATTTAAAATTGTGATAAGATAAAAAATTTGGAAATATTCAAGAACTAAGATTACATGCAAAATATCATTGTGAAGAATATCTAAGAAAAAGGATATTTACAATCACCCCCAAAACAAAAGTTGAAAATAAAGAAATTGGAATTATCAGTGAAACGAAAGTATTAGGTACTAGGTACATAAATAACAAAAAAGATCAAGTAGCCCAAATATTAAGCTATTTACATTATTATCAATGATAATCAGTAATGGAGATTATTTTTTACCGATAAATGATATCGATCAGAACTAATGACCTATATTACAAGAATATTAAAAATACGAAACAAAGCAATCATTTTAGTAATGAAAAAACGAGCCACGGTTTTAGTTCTTAGCTTGATAGCATAATTCTTTACTAGATAGGTATGTTTTTTTTGTTTTGCCTCAGCCAATTCTGTATGACTAATTGCGTAAGTAAAAAATAAAAAACCGGCCAAGTGCGAGTCGGACTCGCGCACGAAGGGTTCCGTACTATCATTTTCTACCTGTTTATTAAGTAACTGAGTAAATATTGCTTAAACATTACGTTTGTTGTATCGGAGCCCCCCTTTAATATTTACTTTATTGTTATTTAATTTGAAAGGTAATATACAAGTAAATATTCTGTGAAAATATGAATCGTAAACCTGTTACCGTTTTTAATATTGTGCAAAAAATATGAAAAAAAAACACATTTATTAGATGGAGACCCCCATTAATATTTTATTTAAAACAAAATATTGTTATAATTTGATAACAGCGTTCAGATTTTTTGCTAATAGTTGAAGGACGCTTTTCAAGTCCAAATATAAACTTTTATCATATCGGCCGCTAGAGGCAAGGCGCGATATCATACACTAGTAACTGTTTGTTACCAAGCTATAGACATTTATGAATTCAATCACGGAGGAAAAAATATGCACAAATCCTACTAATATTATAGACGTGAAAGTTTGTAAGTATGTATGGATGTTTGTTACTCTTTCACGTAAAAACTACAGGACGGATTTGGATGAAAATTTACAGTAATTTAGGTTATACATCAGAATACTTTTTACCGCGGGAATACTTCTCATTCCCATGGGAAACCGACTTCCACGCGAACGGAGTTGCGGGCGGCCACTAGTAACGAATCCTAGAATTAGTGGGAACAAATCGCTGAGATCGGTTAAGGCACTTATTCATAATTAAACTACTGTGATTTGTAAAGATGAAAAAGATATAATTATTTTAAGCGTTTTAGTGGCAAAAACATATGAAATAACTAGTGGCCGCCCGCGACTCCGTTCGCGTAGAAGTCGGTTTCCCGTGGGAATGAGATGTTTTCCCGCGGTAAAAAGTACCCTATGTGTTATTCTGATGTTTAACCTATATTACTGCAAAGTTTCATCCAAATCCATCCAGTAGTTTTTACGTGAAAGAGTAACAAACATCCATCCATCCATACATCCTCACAAACTTTCACATTTATAATATTAGTAGGATGCAAACCGTCTTCATACCTATGAATGACATCACGAAATTTATTTGAACTTATGCTTATTCATAAATAAACAGAAATAAACCTATTATGTATTTTATGGTTAATTAAGTTTATACAGGAATATGAATAAAGCTAACGGCCACGGCAGGCCGATGGATTTCAGCTCAATTTCTCTAGTCAATTAAATAGCTTTGAAATCTGGGAAATTTCGGAGCAGAGGTAGTTATTATAATACAAGTAATTCAATACTAAATGTGGGCAGGCAATCTATACTGTAAAGATTGTCAATTAACATAGAAGATAATTTTATATTTAGTGTAGGCTGGCTCTTTGACGATATAACAAATTAAACGTTTAATTAGGGAAGCCTTAATAATACTAAGAAATTATTGCTTAAAAATTGTTGTTTGTCGAAGTACTTTCTTTTATTTTTCATTTTCCCATGTAGCAACTAAAGCCTATTTACTTAGTCTAGTTATCATGTTACGACAGAACTATTTGTCTACAATTTATATCTTACAACTAATACACGTGCTGAATATATTTCACGTCATCAAAACACAAAGACATGTGCAAACAGTGACAAAACACAATCTTTTAGTTCAACGCAACCAAAAAACACATAATGACTTACACAGTCGCTTTAAATCCTACTATATTTTAAAGCGATTAATACAGTTAATGTCATCAAAATCTCCGAGTCGGCATTCGCATACAATGCCTAGCCGGTTTGTGCATCATGCACGTATATCACATTAAATTTAAAAGGTACGAAAACCAAACTTCGGAACTTGCAAAAAGTTGGCCTCAAACTTTGTAAGGAAACTTTTCAGGCGCGAGCTCTTACCTTTGCTGTGATGGCTGCCAGGACCAGGAGTGTGGCCAGGTGTGGCCCTCCCGGCTTCATGATTCGCTGGTTTCAGTATTTTTTTTAATAGTTGTAAATTTAATCGTGTGCCGGATTGCAGAGCGCGGCCCGACCGCGCTGCCTGACTGTCGGTCCGCGAATAACCCGCTGCAAGCTCCGGCCCGACGCCGCTTCCGACTTGCCGCGCTCCCCTCAGAAACTATTACCATATATTGTAAACAAATCTCCTTACACCCTTTTGAACCATGCAACTAAACTCAACTCAAATATGGCTATTCATTGTTACCCGCTTGACAAAGCCGCTGTACTTTCGTCTTGTGTGTTTAATTGTTTAGAAGGCTCTGCCTGTAGCCTGCAGTACGTATAGAGCCTTGGAATGCGAGTTCTGAACACGAAACTTTAAACCAGAAAAACTCAATAGACTGCGAAATAGAAGACCCGTTTCTTGGGAGACGAATCCAGGTCGTTTGAGGCGTATTTTTTGTTTTTTTGGTGCAAGGCTGCATCGAGCCGTCGCGCCGTCTCTTTCACTCCTTCGGTCTATGACCCCACTCCCGCGCATGATAAGCCGCTCCCGAACTCAAAAGTCGTAACTCTCAAACGGGGCTCACAATTACCAAAAAACGACCTTACTGTTTAAAAAATAAGGATTGGGATAAATTGAAGATGATTTGTGAAAACTTGAATGAAGGATATCAGTGTAACTAAATAGTTGCTAAACATAAAATTTGTGTGCGATAATAACTTTTTTACCTTTTACGAAGATGTTTTAGTGCGCGTACGACTGGTTTTAAACCGTAACCAATTTATGATAGAGTTGAACTCTACAGATGAAAATATTTAAAATCTTAATTGGTATAAATATCGCAACTTTACCTTAAAATATCGCCGTTCCTTCGCACAATTTTTTAGATCATTATTGTCGAAGTATTTTTTTATCAAATAATCGCAATCTAAGTTAAAGTTAGTTTCGTCTCTGTCTTTTCATTTAAGAGACAAGTGTATCAGACAGAGAATGAAATATATTTTTTTTTATTTAAGTGTAACTGGAAATTTATTTATCTATTTAATACTATATTATCTATTCGTAAAATTACTTACTTAATCCTTTAGGCATAAATATGCAATAAAATATAATATGTAAAAGCTATCTTGTAGGTATTACGATTACGCTCCGGGTAAAAAAAGCTTGGTTTTAATTACAAAAAGAGACCTTATTTCATACGCCGATCGCCAATCTGTATGCGGTGCGGTGCGGTGCGAGGTAAGGCACACCGTAATACAAAAACATATCTTTAAGAGTAAAATTACTAACATTAATGAACCAACAAAGATAAATAAATAAAAGATAATCTTATTTTTTTTTTATGTTTGTCTCCGCGAAAAGGACATTAGTAATTTCTTATTTATTTGGTCAGTCTAATTTATTCAAACTTTCAATGTTTCTATCCCTGTTAAAACTAGGTTTTCCTTTAGTCAATTCGTGGTGCCTTCTTCTACTCATCTTGCTCGGAGAAAAGGTGGTGCGAAATTCTTAAAATTTCTTTGTGTGTTGTTCTATATTTTATGTACAAAAGAGCAAAGCAACCAGTCGGTAGATTTTATGACTTTGCTATGGGTGACCGGCCCACGCTCGCAGGAGTACCTACAACCAGTGCTACCAACCCTACTGTTTAACAGTAGATTTGCTGTTTTCGCATCGATGCCCTGTTTTCTGTTTCATTCCAATTTTTTTACTGTTTTTCAATATGCGTTTAGTGCCACCAATTACTCTTTAGAAATACTTTTTAAAATACTGGTGATGAGACCATTGGGGATGAAAGTTTTTTTTTGAGTAAATTTTTTGATGAATGTTTGATTTTATGTGGTAATAATATGTGATTCCTGAAACTAGAAAAAAATTATGATTGTTTTAATTATATTGGGTTGCGACGAAACATTGAATTGGTTATTTGCAAACACTTTTCCTGTATATACTCTATTAATTAATTAATTCTACTTAATAACCAAAATAATTGGAAAAACCGTAGTATTTCAATTCAAATTTAATTAGGTTGGTATTTCCTCTTTGAAATGTACCTTTCCCGCTATGTCCTGAGCTCCATGGATTATTAGGAAAGTTGTAATACCTATCTATATAGATGATACACCATCGAGTTGGTATGGCATAAGCAGGTATTTCCAACAATACTACTTTTTAGAGTAAATTTTTTTATCACTTCATTCAAGCATGTGAAACTTTTACCCCCCGACTGAAAAAATGTGCTGAATACGTTCCTATTACTGCTTGTAACATTACCAATATTTAGTTATAATCCATACTAGATGTTTGATGAATAATTTTGTGGTACTTAATTAAGCCTCAAACCTCGGCCCAAAGATGCTAGGGTGACAATTAGGTAAGTGAAGTCAATACCTATTGGGAAGCCAGGCTCTCCAAATTAATCTTGATAGCTACCTTCAGGGCATGGACAGGGTTTAATAATAATAATATTTTATTATTTTTTTATTATTTTATTATTATATTTTTTTTCTTTGTGTTTTCTCCTTTTGGGGAAATTGTGTTATCTGATTGACGCGGGGGAAAACCCAAGCGTTACAGACTTACTGAGTTGGTGTTGTGTTGGTGATCTGTGAAAGTGGTGTCAGGAACTTACGGGTTATGCGACACGTGTTCAGAATTACTGCTTTCTGTATAGTGTCTGTAATGTGATGAGGTAGGCCTAAGGTTGTAAGGCTGTCTTTCAAAGATTTAGGTACAACACCGGTAGATGATATTACAACTGGGATTATGTGGACTGTATCGGCTCGCCACTGCTTTTTTATTTCTATACCTAGGTCTTGGTATTAGGTCAATTTTTCATGCACGGTTTTCTGAACATTATTAGTGTTTGGTACGGCAATATCTATGAGGTAGATGCTTTTACTTATTTTATCGTACAAAGTGATATCAGGTCTATTGGCTGAAACTGTCCTATCTGTTATTATGGTACGATCCCAGTAAATTTTAATAGAGTTGTTATCCAAGACAGTTTCGGGGCAGTATTTGTAGTATGGTACTTTTTTGTCTACAAATTTATATCTGTGTGCGAGATGTTGGTGCAACACAGCTGCAACCTGATCGTGTCGGTGCTTATAGTCGGTTTGTACGAGAGCCTTACATGAACCAGTTATATGTTGAATGGTTTCGCTACCAGAACTGCATCTTCTACACAGATCTACTAAGTTGGGTTCTTTAAGAATAAATTTGCGATAGTTTTTGGTTTTTATCACTTGGTCTTGTATACCTAGCATAAACGCCTCAGTTTCGGGAAACAATTCGCCTAGTCTAAGCCACGCGTTGGATGCATCTTTATCCACATGGGCTTCGTTGAGGTCGGCTAAATGTCTGCCGTGGAGAGACTTTTGCCTCCATTCTGTGAACCTTTGTTCCCTACTGACTTGGTTTTCATTTTGTTGCGGTTCACTATGGCTGAGATTAAGAGGGGTGAGATTGTTATCCAACTGGTTTATGAGGCTATGCAACAGAGAAGTAGGAGATTTAGAGTGAAAATATTGTCTTAGATTTGAAACCTGTTTATTATGCAAATTTTGTATGTGTATTAAACCGCGTCCGCCATCTTTCCGCGAGAGAGTGAGCCTTTGTATGCACGACTTTGGGTGATGTTTGCGTTGTTTCGTTAGTGTTGTGTTTATTTTTCTTTGTAGTTTAATAAGATCTGATTTGGTCCATCTAATAATCCCAAATGAATAAGTTAAGATTGGTGTTACAAATGTGTTGATAGCTTTTACAATGTTCCGAGAGTTAAGTGTAGTTTTTAATATTTTATTGAGCCGGCTAGTGAATTGTTTGGTAATATCTTGTTTTATTTCTTTGTGGTTCAGCATTCTAGACTGATGAAAACCTAAATATTTGTAGGTATCTTCACCTAGAGATTCTATTTTATCACCTGTGTTAAGTATGTATGAGTTTTTCTCTAGTATACCCCTATTGATTGATTGTGTTTTACACTTATCAATCCCAAAGCTCATTTTGATATCATGCGAGAACTTTTGAGTGACATCTGCTAACTTAAAAAGTCCATTTTTATTATTTGCAAACAATTTGATGTCATCCATATACAATAGATGAGATAATACGCGATGATTATTGTTGTGTTTTAAAGTATACCCTGTATCTGTATCGTTCAGTAGTTGTGATAACGGATTTAAAGCCATGCAGAACCAGAGAGGGCTAAGAGCATCTCCCTGGAAAATGCCCCTCCGAATACTAATTGATTCAGTAGTTACAGTTTCACAATCTGATTTAATTTTAAGGTTTGTACTCCAGGTTTTCATTGTGGAATCTAAAAAGGCAATAATGGAGGGATTAATTTTGTATAATTTTAGAACGTAGATAAGCCATGTATGTGGTACGGAATCGAATGCCTTACGATAGTCTATAAACATAGTGTGTATATTATTTTTGGTTTTATGGGCATGTTTTGTCACGATCGAATCAATTACTAATTGCTCTTTACAGCCTCTACTTGCTTTTATACATCCTTTTTGTTCTTCGTGAATGATTTTATTAGTATCCAGGTGTTTGTATATAGTTTCACTTATGCAAGCTGTTGTTAATTTATAAATTGTTTGAAGGCAAGTTATCGGTCTGTATTTAGATGGATCTAGAGTATCGGAATCTTTGGGAATCATGTATGTAATACCTTGTGTAATAAAGCTTGGTAGAGTATCCGGTGATTTTATAAACGTATTTATACTAGTGTGAATGTATGGATGTAAGAATGTTAGCTTTTTATACCAAAATATATGTATGTTATCGGTGCCGGGGCTTTTCCAGCTATGACTACGCTGTAGTACTTTGTGAAATACTTCTGGTGATATGAAATCAAACTGTTGTTCAGTTAAGGTTTGATTTTCTTCAATTTTCTCTACCCACTCAGCATTTTCATTATGTGCTACTGGATTTTCCCATATATTAGCCCAATAATCTTTTAGAGCCTGAGCTGTGGGAAACCCATTTTTACTGGTGTTTGTGTATTTTGATGAAATATTTCTATAGAACTGTTTTTCTGCAGAGTTAAATAATGAATTTTCTTTTTTGCGTTCTGTGCACTTAAGGTATCTTTTAAGACGGCTAGCTAACGTGCTTAGCTTTTGTTTGAGAGTGTCAAGGTAGTCTTTAATATCATCGTTATTATTTTCGTGTGTTGCATGGATAGTAAATTTTTGTCTTATTTCTTGTATCGTACTAAGGATTTTAGGTTTGTGGTTTCCTGCAACATACTGGGTAGTATGACCAATATAATATCTTAATTTAGTAACTCTCTTTTCTAAGCGTTTTTGCCACGGGGGCTTGTTTTTAGGTTTACGTTGTTCAGTATTTGTAGTTTTAATTTTGTTTCCGTTACATACTGAAGTAGTGTAAGCAGCAGAATATATTAAGGTATGGAGTGAAAGGAAATCTATATCAGGAGTGACATAAAGCGGCAGTACGATTTCATTTAGACATTTAATAATATTTGCGAGTCTTTTAGAGCAATTAAGTTTAGGGATAAGAGGTCTATTTATTGGGTCGGTATGTCGAAATTGTTGGAATACGGAGTCAAATTGGGTCTTAATATTTTCTGCATAGTCCTTATTAAGTTGCTCGGGTAACATTTGTCTAGAATCACTAATTATTGGATTGTTTACAGGAGATACATTTACGTCAGATAAATGGAGAGGTTCCTCAGGTATTGAATTGAGTGTAAGATGAATGTCTGTAGCCGTATTTATTTGAGGTTCGCTAGGTATAACAGGTGTTTCTAAAGCAGAAAAATCAGCTTCCGCTCTACGTTTTAGTTCTGCAAGTGTAGTTTCCGAAATTGCTTTTCGCGATATTACGCTGCGTGCTTGGGTGGCTAGTTTATTTCCATCAAATACGAGAGATTTGGAGCTATTTGGGTTCCTTTCTTTAAACAATTGTTCTAAGTATTTTACGTAACCTCCACCACGAATTCTTGATCGATAAAAACAATACAACAACTCAAGTTGTTCACTTACTGTCCATTTGGATTTATTACAAGTATTATTATGGGATCTAGGTTCAAGTTGAGAATGCTGATTATTTGTTGATTCTGTTTGAATTTCGTTGTAGATTGCATTAATTTCTTCGTCAGTTAAAAGTTTATTACGTACTATTGCTCTCCTTTGGTTAGCTAATTGTTGTGGGGAAACCGTTACTTCGGGGAATTTTTGCATAAATAATGAATGCAGTGGTGTCACGTAGTTTTTTGTGTCAGTATCTAAAGATGTTAGTTGTAGATATGCACGCAATATGAACCGATTCATTACATTAGTCCATTTTCGGCGTGTAGCTCTTGATTTTGAGTTGGGTGCAGGTGTATTGACGTTATCCGTCTCCTGCACAACATCTCCAAGAGACGAAACGGATGTAAAAGATGATGTGCTTGGCGGTCTATAAACCGAATCTGTTTCAGAGAAATCTTGTTCTCTAGAAGATACGGAAGTAGCAATTGAATTAAGGCGACTTCTTAAATTATAATTAGTTTTATTGTTTTCCATTTTGTTCCCACGATTAGCTAGGGATTTATCGTGGTCAGTCCTGGCAGAGCCCCGCTTGCCAAGATAAGAGCTTACCTACTTAACGCAGGCTACATCTGGAGTTCGCTCTAGCTCCAGGCGTGGCACGCTCACGACCGGGCTCGCCCCCGGCCACGCATCCCTCGGCACGGCAGACCTTGGATTGGCTTTGGGGCAGGAATGTGGATTGGGTAGGAAAAGGGTAGAAGGAAAAAGGGTTAGGGATCGGAACCGTTAGTTTGGGAAGGGTGTTGTGTTGTTATTAGCTACTCCAGTACCATGCTTCCCGTAAGCCCCCCTACCGCGGCAAGGTGGTCCCTCAGGGGGGTTATTATTATTATTATTATGGATGAAGGCCATCGCCTTATCACAAAAAAACAAATCATTGAAACACGCCACGACACGAGTGAACACCTCTCTATCTCCACGGCCTCGGCCGACCAGCAACATCATCATTGCTCTCACATACGCATCCACCACATGGATCGCCCGTGTTCATCCTCAGGCAACACACGACTCGGTCTCAACAAACCCCGACCAGCCAGATAGAGCTCTTACTCGCGTTTACACAAAAGCAATTAAACTTCGCCAACGCATTTTCATTTCACCTGGTACATGACCAACTAGCAATCTCAATAATTTTTGACAGATCTATCGTAAAGTCGCCATTAAAATAGTTATTCAGTAAACAATGAGGTAAAATCTCAAGAGGTTGAGTACCGATCGTAACACGACATTTACTTGTTCTGCGCTGAATACGCGTATTTGACCAAAAGGTAACGGTCATAGCAACAACCTTATCAAATAGTTAGTTACCAAATTAAGCGTCTAAACTTTACTAAACCAACGAGCAATCAGCATCCGAATCATAAGAGAAACAATACTGTTCACCTTGTGTGCAAGACCACCCGTGGCAGGGTCCACGATGCATAAGCTGACGCGCAACTCAGCGCACGCGGCTTGCCTCACATGTAGCAATGCAGCGTCCTCGCTGTCTGCTGCTGCATCGCTGGGTTTGGTCATCATGTCGGCGCAGCTCATCATCGTGGCTCCAACGCTGTTTTTATGTAAACGACAGTCGCATCGGATTTAGCTGTTTTTCTGAAACAAATTATATCACACAGCATCACATAGTTCGGCAAATTAAGCTCGTAATGAAAATAGAAACTCTCACCGGGTATCGTGACGCAGTATTTCAATTGGCGCACACTATTGACTCCACTGACGCCACTGATATTCTCTTGGTTGCGCTGACTCTACGCGCAATACATTTTGTGTCATACCCAAAACATGGCACTTGTAACATAATTTTTTTTGCTTGTTTTGTTGGATTGTAGGATTTGTATGGTTTACTAGTGTTACGTTTACTAAATTTACTTAATATTTTCGTTGATAAATTATAGATATTTGCATTACTTTTAATTAAATCTTCAAACAGTTATCGATATAATATCGATATTAGTTTAGTATCGATAACTGTACAGACGTCAGTTCAACGGCGCACGGCCGGCCATTCGAATTTCAAATATTTTTTCTGCACAGACGCGTTGTTGAAAATTTTATTAAGAGCATTTGAAAAGCAATTTAAAAGTTATTATAAACATCTAATTGTTTTTATCTCAACCACTTCTAGGCTTTTATACTAGGCATATTGCATTTGAGATGTGAATAGGTAGTTCTTGCTCTTGCCCTTATTCCTCCCTTTAAGAAAGTTTCTTGTAAGCCAATCGCAGTTGTCTTTCTTCAAATAGAGATACATGTGCAGATACAGTTTTACTGCTATTTTGTTCTTTATAGATCCTTCCTTCCTTTTAAAATGGTAAGTGAAATCGTAAATAATAGATTTGCAATTTTTCAACTGACGTTTCTTTGTCACAGGATCTGTCGCTATGCAGATTTTTTAAGGCTATGCAGGTTATAGAGATGACTTGCTATTTCTTTGGTAGAAATTATTCTGCTTGTGAACATATCTTTAATCTCGATCTTCGACATTCCGCAGTATAAAATCTGTCTTTTTATAATAGCTTCCATACTGTAATAATCGCCACGGCTAGTTGAATATCGCACAAAATATTTTCCCATAACACAAATTTACTGTTGCAAAGTGATCTCAGTCGTATCATGTTGGCAGTAGCGCACCTGGACTGCGTATAAGCTCGCGCATTTGCTCGTTTTGCATTTCCAGCAAAAGCTGCCATTGTGATCCGGGGTTCTCACCACGTGTTTCTTCATTTGCTCGATTGCATCCCGCTTCTGATATCGGAGCAGCAGCATGTTTTGACCTATCTTCAGACATCGTGTGGGCGTTTTAATAGGGAATCGAGCAAATATGAACACCAAAGTACACACTGAAGTATTTTAATAAAGGTTCTTCAATTTTTCAGTAACAAAGCAAACATGTCACACACAGAACGAAACGAATGACAGTTCCTAGTCGTGAGGCAGTTGTCTTCAGGGAGGTCCGTGGTAAACTGGCCTCCGCCAAGACACACTCCTTTCTTCCTAGACTCTGTTGTAGCTGGCAACTTCCGTGTAGAGGCGCCCTCTGTGCGTTACCATCATCGATAGTCGCGCCATCTATCTGAAGCTACCCGCTGCGCTTCGTTGAGTGACAACTATCATGACCGTCTCTGACATATATAACATTATATAGGGAAAGGGATTTTACTCCGAATTTAACGCGTGCGAAGCTGCGGGCAAAAGCTAGTATGGAATATGTTTAGTTATGTTCAATAAGCTGAGTCCACTGAACTTTTTACGAGTGGTAGAGTCTAGCTGTAGGCTCTGTCTGCAGCGATTACTGGGCTGACTTGACCGGTGAAATACCACCGTCGCACAGAAAACCGACGTGAAGTAGGGACGATGTTCCTGCGTTTCGTTCGGTGAGTGCGGTATCCGGTGCCCAATTTTGTCAAAGGCTCAGCAACACACTCCGAACACCCACAGTGTTGCGGGTAGTCATGGGCGGCGGTGATCACTTACCATGCGGTGATCACTTACCATCAGGTGACCCGCATGCTCGTTTGCTCCCTATCATATTTAAAAAAAAAGACGGGAATGTTTTTCATAAAATTATATAAAAAATATACCACGACAGCATATAGTCTATCTTCTATGGTTGGCTGAAAATAACACGTGTAACTCCCGATAGCTTAGCAGTTCGAAGCTTTCTGATTATATTTGTCTATTTCATAAAAAAGTAATCATAGAAATCGGTAAACAAACACTATACGGCGAGAAAACTACTCTTTCCTGCGGGAAACCGACTTCCACGCGAACGGCCAGTACGGAGTCGCGGGCGGCTACTAGTACGAAATAAACATGATGTAATGGACAATGAAAGTTTAATAAGGAATTGAGGATTTGTATCTCTGCATATGCGGAGGAAGACATCGATGAAGCCAAAAAGCTATTGTTTACAACAGTCAGAAAACAAAAGTGCGTGTCAAGACGTAAACAAAAGAAGGAGAAGGACATCGACGACATTATTACTGTATTTAAAACCATCGATCCTGAATGTTTACCGTTGTTTGTGGCCTATGATTTGCATATATTACCACCCGTCACGTTAGATCATGTAGATGCTACGAAATTGCTTAAGGATTTACTCATTCCACGTGCTGAAGCTCGTGACATCAAGAGTAATTATGATACAAAAGATCAGTACGAAAACATGAAAAGTGATACTTAAGTCGCCAGAACGCCAATATCTTTTTGTACAAAAATGTAAACATGAGAAGAAGGTATGTGTTGGATAGCGGACCCATTGATATATTACTCTCTAGATACCAAGTCCGACACTCAAAAGCGGCGCAAAAAATAAGCTACCAAATCCAATTTATACGTACATCCTACGTTAGTGTCATTTGGTCCGTCAAGCAGAGAGGTTCTCTAGGAAAAAAGACAACAATGCCTAAATGCGCGTTCAAAGGTTGCCGTAATAGTTCAAGAAACATTACCAATATCCCTGGCTTATCGTTATTTCGGTTAGTTTAAGCATTTAATCATGATTTTGTAGTAAAATACTAGAAAACATTACATTAGTTTTCGAATAGAAAAAATGTTTTGAAATGTTCTGGAGTTGCCAACTTCTTTTGTAGGAAAAAAATAAAATTTTGCGTTTTTTTTAAGCACGTAAAATAATTATAATTATATATTTTTTTAAAAGCGGAATTTTGATATCTTCTTCATTATGCCTAGTTTAACCGTATTTTTAACGAAACTAATAAATAAATATCCAAACATAAATTTCCACATTTGTAATATTAGTATGAAATAATATTAGTAGGACGTGGCAAAGTGTTAAGGCCACGTAAGTACTGCACTTAAACAGTTTTATTAAACTATCGCATTTTTGACGCTTGTCTCTGTATGTTAGTGTATTAATTACTAGAAAAAAAATGTTTTATTTAATATTTTTTTATTCTTGATAAATAAAATTTGCATAGGTAACTTGTGAAATTTAATTTTATAACTTGGTATCCCTTTGACGTACACATGCACAATTTTGAATAGTGTTATACGCGCGTCACGCACACATTCATAAAAATTTGCGCCGCTTTTGGAGTAACGTTTTGGATGCAACACTCCATCTAGAGAGTAATATATCAATGAGCGGACCATTTGGACTACCGCCGCGGGTATCGCCACTGTCGAACCAGCCAGCTGACGCTGACGTCTCCCCGCCGGCCGCCGCCGCCGAACACGGGTCGGGCGCCCGAACAGACAACAGTGTGACGAACAATACCCAGAGTATAGTCGTACCCATAATTAAAAACAGGACGGGTGATGCTTCCGACGGGTCAAACTATAGACCTTTGGGGTCGTTTGTGGTGATGCAATGAAAACTTGGATACTTTCAAACACAGATATTTATTGTTTACTCCAAATACAACAAACGACACACGAAATAATTAATACAGTCTGTGCTTATAAATAATTAGTAACAAACGTGTCAGCTCAGACGCCGGTCGAAATAAGAGAGAGAAACATAGACCAGTGAGTGAGTGAGTCGGTTAGATACAAGCTATCTCCGGGTAACTGCAGAGGTTCACCATACACGATTTCTGCACTAGAGCATTGCAAGTCCTCCTGAAGTCCATGCGGTTACTTCAAGTTCTGCACCTACCAACTCCGCAATTGCTGCTCTTCAGCAGCAAGTTGAGAAACTTACCTGCGCTGTGGCAGCATTAACTACACGGAGCAGTCGGCGCGACAGCCCACGTAGGCGCAGCCGCAGCCAGGTGAGGAGCCAGTTGCGTCCCCGCGACCCCAACTTGTGCTGGTACCACGACAACTATGGCACCAGGGCACAGAAATGCACCCACCCATGTAGCTGATCAGTGGGACTAAATAGTGACAACTCGGGAAACCAAAGGAGCAGTCGGTAGTGGCGAGTACCGACTGCCCCACACCTAGTCGCCGCTTGTTTGTTACGGACAGGTACACAAACAACAAGTTTCTTGTTGATACTGGTTCCCACATATGTTGTTTTGTTGTCCTCAGCTTCTTCCACCTACTGCCCGACTGCAGACCCCAGTGTGTACTAGATGGCACCACCAAACTTATAGTCCCGGCTTCCCTTGCCCATGTCTCCCAGGACAGCATCAAGGCTGTGACGTGCAGGAACTCTGCATATGCTGATCTGCTCGCTGAGTTTCCTGAAATTTCACGTTCTCCTGGACCAGACAGGGTAATAAAACATTCCACTTTTCATTACATAAATACCACTGAAGGACCTCCCGTTACTACACGCGCACGACGTCTAGCGCCCGATAAACTTAAAGCTGCACAGAAAATCTTTGCTGAGATGGTTGGATCAGGTTCAGCACGACCATCCATGAGTTCTTGGGCAGCCCCCCTTCAGATGGTGCCCAAAAAGGATTTAACACTCCGGCCATGTGGAGACTACAGAGGTCTCAATGCCCGGACTATACCAGATAAATATCCTGTCCGGCACATAGGTGACTTCAATCATAGCCTCGCTGGATGCACTGTGTTTAGTACCATAGACCTTGTAAAAGCCTACCAGCAAATACCGGTCCACCCTCCAGATGTTTGCAAAACAGCAATAATTACACCATTTGGGTTGTACGAGTTTCCCTTTGTCATTTGGGCTCAGGAATGCGGGACAAACATTCCAGCGCTTTGTGGACGAGGTAGTGCGAGGCCTGGAATTTTGTTTTGCCTACCTGGATGATATACTGGTTTTCTCAAGAGACCACACCCAACACCGCGAACATCTGCATATACTCCTGGCGCGCCTTAATAAGTATGGCGTTATCATCGGCCAAATGCGTCTTCGGCGCTCAGGAGTAGACCTTTCTGGGATATGAAGTCAGCGCGACAGACTAGTTTGACATATGATAATACAGATGGCGTTGGGAACATCCAAAACGCCACAGGCCCATATCATGTAGGAACAATGAGAAAAAAGCACGATGTAGTTACAATAAAATAAGGATATTTTTATCATGATTTCCGACAGTAACTTCATCTAAAAAGTCTCTTCTTCGATTATGAACCTATCGATTTCACTAACTATGGCTGGGTAATCAGCATTGTATTTTTCTTCAATTTTTATTACGTGCTCGCATTCTTCTCTCCATTCCTCATTAGAGATTGTCGCAAACGCTTCTTCGTTAATTTGTTCTATCTTATTAGCTTCTGAACTCACGTTTTTTTTCAAAAATTCGTCTTTTTAATACACTCCAAAGGAGCTCGATGGGATACAAGTCACAGTGGTAAGGTGCTTCCACTTTATGGCCCTTCCCTTCCAGCATCAAATCTGCTTTTGTTGGTTGTTTGAGTTCTTTAATAATTTCAATTAGTTGTGCTTTTAACATCGTCGGCTACTAGTCCATTATTTGTAATCCAGGATTGCATTTCTGACTTTGTTCTTGACATTGTGGGTGCCTTGTTAATCTGCACAGTATGATAAGAGGCATTATCCATGACAACAATTGACCGTGAAGGTAGGTTTGGTATAAATTTTTCCCACATTCACTTATAAAAATTAACTCTATTCATTCATCATGATAATTAGCTGACTTCGATTGTGGTCTAAAAATCAACTTAGCATCGGATATAAAGCCCATGTCGCCACCTGCGTGAATAATAATCCACCGTGGTCCCTTGGAATCTGAGCATAGAATGCTTTCTGCAGTTTCACTTTGCCAACATTTTCCAGCGCAATATGTGGCGTGTATGTATGTTTCGTCTAAATACACAACAGGCGCCAGAAATAAAATCCCATATCTTTTATAATTCTAAGTGGTGCGACTCCCTTTAAAGTTTATATCATTTCGCATTTCATGCAATAATTACGTCAATGTAGGCAATTCTTTTCTTACGGAATAAAATTGATGAATTTTATTTATTTTATAGCACACCGTTCAAAGTCATCCAGTTCGTAAGTTTTTCGTCGAGGACGGTTTTTGCGCGGTGTTGTATTTTTTTTCGACGTTGAAGCTATCACCTTACATTCTTTGGTGATTTTCGACACGTATTTTTCAGACATACCTAAAAAAATGTTCAATTTTTATTCTTACTATATTTATTTTTTAAATTCCTTGCAGCGGCGTTAATTATAAACGAACAATCAAACCCCTAATATATATGACATTAGTTTAAATTCCACAAAAAAAAAGCAATCAAAATCATATACTATTGATTTGTATAAAATGGTGGGTATTTCATACTGACGCTGGTAACCCTATTTAACTCACCAGTAATGGCGGCGACCCGGTCTTGTACAAATCTTAATGGAATAATTGGGGCTTCTATACGTTTTTTACGTTCACAAAAGTCCTTCATTTCTAACACCATCGTTCTTTTACCACTTTTTAATGTTTTGGGCATGATTTTCTAAAGAAATTCTAATAAAACTTGGAAAAACTGGAGATACGTCAAAGCGTGTTTACACTGCTGACAGACAGGGAAGCCAACATGAAGACATAGGAACTATTTGATAAAACGCACTACAGGTACTCCTTTAGTTCTCTGGTCATATTTTCCTTTTAGTATCTCTCTTTGCGCCCAGTATTTTCTCCATGTGGTCGTTATTCTTCTTTCGACTTCATTCTCGTTGTTGTTGGTGTTGAAAGATACTAATTTGCCTAGTATTAATAGTCTTCTACGTATTCGACACTCTTTTCGTTCACTTGAATCTCTTTTCTAAGGTTGTTAGTTATTACTTTTGTTTTAAAGGCGTTCATATGTAACCCGACCTTCTGGCTTTCCGAACCCAGCTGTTGGAGCATACTTTCCAGTTCTGTGGAGGTGGTAACGGTCGTGGTAACAGGACAAAAATAGGTGCTAGGTGGTTAAGGGTTAATGTCAGATATTATGTCATATTAAAACAGTGTGAATTTCGAGGACGGTGCGATAAAGAGATTTTATAAACTTGGTAGCACAATCGGGTCCTCGATATGCAACATAGCGGTTATGATTTGTGTTCACAGAACTAACTATATTACCTATATGCAAACACAGCAGGAATATGACGTTGCAGCGTTTTTGTGTTCGCCGTGATAGTAACCGGACTACTCGGCGATTCTAGGAAAGTTTCAAAATCAGCATAGATTGATAACAAATGGTACACTTTGTTTTCGGTCATAGTTTTTGAATTTGATTACTGAACCTCCTCCTCTGTTTTACCTGATATAACGATCCCGCTATATAAATGAATTTCAAGTTTGTCATATGTAGTAAAAAATCACAAAAATAAAGTTTTCCGTGTTGTACAGGAATTTTATTTCGCAAAAGCCGTGACAAGTTTTTTATCAAACAATAGTGTGATCTTACTCCGTTATCTAACAACAACAAATAAATAGTTTTTCTGTTGACGTTACCTTCAGATTTATACAAAGGCCCTATGATGGTTTTGTTATTTTTTAAACCTAAAATTCGTTCAGGATGGGTATGACGAGCTGTAAAAAGTGCTGCCGTAACGCACCATAGAAAACAAAACTGATCTTTGTTATGAATGTTCAAACACGCTTTCTTATTTTAAATGCATTTAGGTAAAACTAATTATGAGGAACCACCTATTGGTTGATATTTATTATCTCTAAATGTGAATTACTAAAAAATGCCCAACCACTGTCTCTTTCCTGAAACTCATCAACTCTTTGTTTTCAAAATATCAATAAATTTTAAGATATACTTTTAAAATCATAGCTAAGATAGGTATATTATAAAAAAAAATCAAAAAAGATTTAACTTCCTGTAAATTATTTTTGAATAACATGAAAATGCAAAATAGTTCAAAATTTATTATACAAGTATGTTTTGTCAAGGCGTCGTCTATAAGAGATTCTATTTTTATGTGTGAAGAATTGAAAAAACCGTCTAGGTTAAGTAAATCAGGTACACTCGCGCTAATTCGATACGAGAACGAAATGCATATCGTATAACTTCCACGTCATCGCTGTGCGGCACACTTAAATTATTTCCTTTATGCACCCGACTGCGTAAATGACCTATCCAACCTGTCGAACTAACAGTTATATCACAAACGGAACAGAACGGCATAGTAGAAGACTTTAAAATAAAACGCCTACAAATAAATAGACACGGAATATTCATAAATAAATAACCAACTGTTATCAGAAATGTTGGCTATCAAATGTAAAGTATAAGTATGCTATATACAGGGTGATTGGTAATGCGATACATTCCTTCTAAGAGGTTAAAGAAGAGGTTATTTGCAGTCAATTAAGGCATTATATGCTATGTCCGAAAATTTATAATTTCTGAGATATGCAACATTTAAGATTTTTTATAAAAAACCCCATTTTCGAAGTTCAAATGAATCCTTTTACTATGTTACTTAAGAAGAAGTACTTTTGTCTATTCTTTCGATTGGCATCATAAAACTAGGGGTGTTTTTTCTCTCCATATTTTAGTGGGTTCGATTCCCGGACGAAGCAAATAATTTTTTGAAATTCTCTAAATGCAGAATAACTAAGTTTAAAAAATAAAATAAATTCTTCTATCAGCAAAATATCCAATCTACGATTGTTGAGTAACAAGCTCCAGTTTAGGATCCTGGTGGTCTTGAATGAAACGACTGAATTTATATAGTGGACTGTATTTTAAGGTTTAACAAAAGTGAAATAAGATTATAAGATGTGCCGACGTGTGTGCGCGGTTCTGTGTGAGAGCCGAATGGCTGAGGGCCCATCATCAAGGGGAGCGGGGGACGAAGGCGTAGTTGACGTAGAAGCGCCCCCGCTCGGCAGCGATGAGACGTCAGGAACAACGATTTTTAAGATACTTTCTTGATGTCCCGTAGTCTTGGGACGCCCTGTATAGCCTGGTGACAAACAGATGCACGTACGGACGGATAGCGAAGTCTTAGTAATAGGGTCATGTTTATATCCTTTGCATACGGAACCCTCATAACTCGAATGTTTCATCCAGTTACACACGCATTCAGTTATACACCCAACGATTAACGCTGAATCCGCAAAGTAAGCTGTTAGACTAGAAGCTAGCGTGAGAATTGAATTCGAATAAGTAATTATTAAAACTATGTACTCAAAGGTTAAATAATTTGGCAGCTATGTCAATACCCGATAACCAAATAGTTGCCCGTCTAATATTAAAATTAAAATGATTTTGCAACAATTTATCTCTAAAATGAAAAAAGATATCTATCCTGGTAACTTAAAATTTTAATGCAAATTAATATTCGTAAACTTAAAAAGTAAAATATGATAGATAACTAAAAACTCGAAACGATTGATCACGATTAATTCTATAGGTACAAATTAAACAAACGAATCCATCAACACATGGAATCCTACGATACGGCATTTATTTATTTCAAAAGGTGTGACTAACTGCAGCAGCTCTCATAAAAAAATAAGTGTTCAACGTGTGCAGTGCACTGGAGTAAATGTAAGTAGACTTTTATATTTTAAATTATATTTTTTGTAAGCCAGTGAACATAGGGCTCTTAAAACTGTGTTTGAGTTAGAACAAGTTTATTAGACCAGAAGAATAAATTGTACACATAGAGTTATTACCAGGGCCGAGCCCATAGGTGCGATGTGTGCGGCGCACACAGGCGCCTAAGCAAGAGGGGCGCCGGATTGTTTTTTTTTAACGTCGTTGAAAATTTTTTCTAAACCAACTAAAAAGGCGCTTCATAGGTTTCGCACACAGGCGCTGCTTAGGGTCGGCGCGGCCCTGGTTATTACCTACATCATTTTTATTTAATAGTTGATAAATATGTGTCTAATTGAATAAAATAAAAAAGTATAGAATTTGAAGTTTTTTAATCTAGTTTCAATCTCAGTTCCGTTACTATCCAATAGAAAGTATTATATTAGCAAAGATATAACGGGTGTAAAAAGACCACTTCCGAAGCCTGAAACCATGTATTCTTGAGCTTCAATAGTAACAAAATTCACTAATAGCATATCCCGTTCCAATTTAAAAAAGTTATTTAGGATTGAAAAGTCATATTCGCCGCTTGAAATCATCGCTCACACATCAACTTACGGTTCAGGTGCGATTATTTACATTGCAAATTAAATTTAAACCCTATTTAATTTAAAATCATCGCAAAATCTAATAATATTAGTGCAATTTTGGAAAATAACGAAAAAAATATTTTTAATCATAAAAAAATTTTTTTTGGTCAAAACGTAACCAATACCTCTCCAGCAATGCCCAGTTTTTGTTTTCAGAATTTTAATATTAAACCTGAATATTTTTTTAATTTACAAACATATTATTTCGATAATTGATGGTATAGAACACGTAAAGTTTTTAGTTAAGCGTTTTTCTAATACCTACTTAGTTCTAAAAGTCTCTGTTTCTTTAAGTTCGAATAAAATCATTTTAGTGAGACTTTAATTACCCTCCTGTAAATAAAGTATCTACAAATAATCAATGTATTTTTTAATTATTTTATCTTAATATTGTTTTTACTTTCAGCCATTCAACGCAACACAAGAACATGCAGTTTCAAGAAACTTGAAGCCAAACAGAAAGTGGAAGCCACAAGAAAAATCGCTTTTGTATTTTGGAATTAAACGACTTATTTCACCCAGCCAACTAAATTGTATTTTGTACGCTGTTTTATTGCTTAAGTGTTTTAGGTATTTAAAAAAGGTAAGTATTTGTCTATTGATAAAAGGTCAAGGCTTTGTTATGTTTGGTAATGACTTTGGTTATTTCAGGTAAGTATCGCAAAAAGGTAAATATTGTGTAACATCAAATCTTTTAGAAAGTTTTTTAAATTAGAGCAATTTCTTAGACAAAAATTATAGGTAACCACTTTCAGTAGAGAAATCTTGCCCATGGGTCCTGAGCTGAAAGTGTTAGGCAGAACATTTGGTAAAGGAATCTTGCCCACGGGTCCTGATCTAGATGTGTTAGGCAGAACATTCAGCGAAGGAATCTTGCCCATAGGTCCTAAGCTGGGTGTGTTAGAAATTACTTTCGGTGAGAGGGCCTTAACACGGACCTCTCTGAAGACACTTACCAAGGCTTCTTGCCCACGGGTCCTGAACAAGATGTGTTATAACATTCAGTGACTACCTTCGGTGCTACTTACTACTTAAATTTGGTTATGCAAAGTTACTTAACCATTCATAATGTATCACAGCAGTACCAGTGCTCCATCTAGTAAAAGAGAGAGCGAAGACCAATAATAAACTGTAGGTATAACAAAAAATGCTTCGGAAGGGTAATAGGTTGTCTCACCTACCTATGCAATATTTCTGAAACTTTATTGTTGACCGATTTCACTATGTTCTAATTGTACCATAAATAGCATTCAGGTAGTTTTATTATTTGTTACTTGTTTAACGAAAAAATAATATAAATCAGGAAGGCTGGAACCATTTCGGAATTCTGACTAAACTTACCAACTTTTAAAGTAGGCAGGTAACTTGCCTCAATACAAAACTTTTTTATAGTAAGAAACATCAAATAAACGATGTTGAATTAATTGTTAGACAAAAAGTAACATGAAGATTATCCAAAGTTAGAAAAACCTACCTATTTTTTTGCCGGCATTCATATCTAAACAATTTATAAAAAGATAGTATGTTAAATTAAAAAATATTTGTGAAGCTATGAAGTCATATGAAGTTCATCAGGGCCTCTAGTAGTTCTTAAATTAAAATGCTTTCACTGATAGTAAAGTTCATCCTGCAGTAGTTTTTTCCTGAAAAATAAACAACTAGCGACATCTTACATTAAAGGTACAAAACTTAACGCTATACAGCGCCATCTATGCATGTAGATATCAACGCCATCTAACGAAAGAAGCGTTTACTACTACAGAAGTAAAAGCGTAGTTCATTTTCACAGCCATAGATGTCGTTGCTTAGGATATGCCTGTAAACTTATTTTAAAGGTAACAAATGGAAAAGTGAAAAACTATTAACGGTGTACACATTTTATTTTATTTCACACACATGACGAGTCCCAAACTAAATTACTAAACGTATCTTCCCAAAAGTAAACCAAATTTGTATTGCATTTTATGCACGTAGACTTCCCCTGGGTTGAGGACAGCACTCGGAAAGTTTTTCTGCAAATGATTTAATTTGCTTTAAAAAAAATTCCTCAAAATTTTATTAATATTCTTCCAGTCTTTTTTTTCTTGACTTTGATGTTAAGGAAGGTAGGTAATGATTTAGTACTTATGCGCCATTTAGATAATATATAGCGTCAATCATGCTGCAATAAAAGGCTTCTATAGTCCGTTCGCGTTAAGAAAATAGTGACAACTACAGGATAAGGGTGCATTCACAGTGGAGTAAAAGTACAAAAGAAAAATAATAATTTTATAAACAGTATTTTCGGACAAACCGCATGCACATGCTGTTTCTATGACTATGCTCTCCACAGTTGCATTTAAATCACAAATTTTAAAGTTATTATAAATAATAAATAAATAAATAGCCTATATATGTCCCATAGTTGAGCACAGGCCTCCTTCTCGGGTAGCGAGAGGGTTTGAGCCGTAATCCACCACGCTGGCTTGGTTCAAGAAAAAGTTCTTATAAACATTGTAAATTATGCGTCTCTCTCCACTTTGGATTATTGATCCACTTTTATTCTTTGGAATTGGTGAAGTATTCATTTTCAAAATTTTTTGTTGGACGAGTCACGCAATATACACAACCATTTTTTTCGAAGGTCAGCCTTCAACTGGTCAATGTGAACTCAACTTTTAAATTTCTAGCATTTTAATTGGCTGGGGGGCGTGGCTAGGCCGGCTGACAACGATTAATATTGTTTTAACAAACCTCTGACAACATGTTTGCCTAACTTTTCCTTTGGTTAAATTCAGAATGTATTGTACCAACTTATTAGCCTTCTTTTTGAAAACCAAAAATATAAAATTACAATGGAGGCCGTATCAAAATCCCTATCAAAGCTTCATATACTCAGAGACACGAGGGGGCGTTTTTGCTTGTAAACCTACCAACTATTGAATTAAAGACTTACAAAGTTAACTGCGTCTGGATAGTTCTGAGGCATGAGAACAAACAGTCCATGCTTCCTGTAATACGTGCCATCTTTGCCGAGCAGAGGAATGTACCCGTAGCTGACTTTACCCTGAATGATATTAAAAGATTGACAAATTTAATATAAAAGTTATTCCGTACTAAGGGCGTTGCGTTTCTCTTTTTATTTAGTTCAAGTCCAAATAAGTTAATGAAGACTAATGTGGTTGTAATTTCAAAAAAAAATGCTTTTAGTCACAGTTTCTTACGTCAAAGTGCCTATTACCGAAATTGACTCAACCTAGAAAAGAGGTTTCTCTGCAAACGAAATAGAACTTGCCTCAAAGGTTTGCCATCGCTATCACAAGATCTAAGATGCTCCATCGGCCAATAAAGCAACTATTCTATACATCAACTGTATATTAATTCACCTCTGATTCAGTATCACTGCCTTCCCCTTCTCCTAATACTTCTCCATTTGGTGGTTCTTCGTGTTGGTGCTCTTCAGGAGTATGTTCGTCTGCGGCCTTTTCTTCATCAGCACCAGTATCCGGCGCAAATACAGACTGTTTGATTACAACCACATTAGTTCAATTTGGTAATGTTTCCGAATTTGGTCTTTTTATATTTACATCGCTATTACATACATTTATTATATCTACTTATTTATTATACAATGATTATATGCCACAAACGGCTGGTATGCTAACCAATAGAGAGAGAGTATCGGGTAACTATAGTCCATTCGCTTTCAGAAAATAGTGAGTGATCGTTGTCCAACGGCCTGGCCACGCCCCCCAGCCAATTAAAATGCTAGAAATTAAAAAGTCGAGTTCAGTGACCAGTTGAAGTCTGACCTTCGAAGAAAACGCTTGTGTATTTTGCGTTACTCGTCCAACAAAAAATTTTGAAAATGAATACTTCACCTATTCCAAAGAATAAAAGAGAGACGCATAATTTACAATGTTTATAAGTACTTTTAAATTGTGTGATTTAAATGCAACTGTGGAGAGCATAGTCATAGAAACAGCAAGTGCATGCGGCGTGTCTGAAAATACTGTTTTTATAATAATTATTTTTCTTTTGTACTTTTACTCCACTGTGAATACACCCTTATCCTGTAGTTGCCACTATTTTCTTAACGCGAACGGGCTATAGTGATAGATTTTTTAAGATGGCGATGTTAAAACCGTCATGTCTAATTAGCTTATACCATTGATGATATTTTCTCGAAAATACCAACGTCACGAGGCCAAAAATTACCCCAGAGATTATAAAGATCGCGTGAATTTAAGAAGTTAAACTTTAACTAATTAAAAATATCAATCAGTTAGACTTTTGATTCGGCACTATCTCACGAGCTCTCTATTGGCTATGTCTTCGGTATTAAATAAAAGTAAGATTTACCTCTATGATTCTCTCAGGATCAGGTAGTTTATTTCCAGTGTATAACTGTAACCCTGGCTGATTGCTGTAGACTTCTAAAACTCTGCCACTTCCTGGATGCAGTGCTCTAAAGTCAATAGATTAAGATTTAAAATCAAATAACCAGGAAAAATTCAAGGCATATGAATAAAATATAAACCGTACCTTGCGTGGAAAGTCAAATCTTGTTCAGTGCCCTTTGTCACACAGAAATTCATATCGTAACCACCTAATGGTATCTTCGGCAGCATACATTTCATTATTTTTGGAACTCTAAAATCATAAACTGTTCCACCAACTACTTTCTTCTCACCTGAAATTTTTAAACAATATAAAAATGGAATAGTTATGTCACGAGATATTTGTTGTGTGGCAACATGGCTTTGTGCGACTTGCAGTTTGAAAATCTGGGCAACTTTTAAGTGGTTTGGTTTTGCATATTATTAGTTAAATCAAAAGAAACAATTTTACCTGTAATATATCCATCGTCATCAACTGCTGTGTATTTATCCGCATTGATAGTGAAAATGTGATCTAACATAGTTTGGTTGCCAGAGTTCTGAAATGTGATTTGAAAAATATTTTGTGTATTCTTTATTTAGGCAATTAAAAAAAACCTTTTATCGAGAAAATAACTGGGTTTTGTGTATTTTTTAGTTTCTAACACATGTTAGAAACTAAAAAAAGTCGAAGTACTTAATGTTTAAACACAGACAGCCTACAAAAGTAAATTTTAAACATAGTACCTGCAAGTAAAAATGTTAATACAATACTTACATGGCCAGCAAGATTAAAAAACAGCATATTGCTGACGTTCACAATAGTTGGTTCGCTTGTAGTACATTTGACTTCTATCTTGAGTGTATTATCGCAAGTTACTTCAAACATTATTTGACACATCACAGCTCCTGGGTAACCTTCCTCAAACCTTTCGGAGACGTGGCTCATTATCACTTTGTTCCCGCTAATGTAGGACCGCCAGTTTACCTGGAAAATAACATGAATTTAACTTAAGTGTAAAATACGGTGTTACGTGCCTGACCATAGATAATTGCAATACCATTAATTCTGCGAGAACGCAGATATGGATAAAGCGCGTAAATTTACTTCAAAGAATACAGGAGTACCTACCTAGTATTTGAAAGCAGGACAGGAATAAATTTGTTATTAAACCATACACTAAGTAACTTTAAATTAAAGTCTAAATTCAGATCAAAATCCTTAAGGAAAGTTTCATTTCATGCTTTGATTGAATGATAAGAAAGTAGGAAGTAACAAACTTACTTTATTAAAGCCGTAGTGTCCCCCGTGATAATGATCTCGGCCCTTATTTTTGGTCAACATGTACATCCTTCCTTTAGGTCGTACTATCATCGTAGCATCACGAATAATGTTAGCACAACGACCTACAGTAGCACCAAAGTACGGGTTCCTTTCCTGAAAATACTCTAAAAATACCGAAATAAAAATATTTATTGGAAGCATTCTCAAAATCGTAAATAGTAATAAATTTAAAACTAGATTGCAAGATTATGATGTAATTTCTATTACTGATTGAATTTGTTTCACATTGATGACAAAGCTTACCTTCCAGGGTATCATAGCCAGCAATTACGTCTTCAGGAACCCCTTTCCTGTCCGGAACTTGAATACTTGTAACAGTTGCACCAAATGATATGACCTAAATGAAAACTTTTATTTGATCTGCTAAATAAGTATATTTGAAATCTGATCACCATATATTCTTACCTGTACTTTCATTCTGTTTCTTGTCGTCCAAGTATATCTCCGTACAATATCTATATTACAAGAAGATGCGCATGGACTCTCTTCTTCTACAGATTTAGATTTTGGTGAAGTTGGGGTTCGGGGCATAAAGCCAAAACCATCAGCAACAAGCACAACATCTGGAGGCTTCGGTGGTTGAATCGGTTGAACCGGTTGCTTAGCAGACGAAAGGGAAGGATTAGGAGTGTTTTTAATGATTTCTTTAACATCATCTCCACTAGCTTGTTTGTTCTCCATCACTTAAAATTTAGTATAACCATAAAATATATTAAAAATATAAAACGAATAATTTGTTTTTACAAAAATTTTGTTGTCATGTGTGTTGAATTTAATGTTTGGGAAATAAGAATCAAATCACGACACTCAATTTCATGTTTTGACGTATCTTTACTTTTCAATGACGTTTTGCCAGTGTGAGTTTATGACATTTGTGGTAAATAAGATGATACAAAATCTGTTAAAAAGTTTTGTAAATAACTAGGTAAAACACCCGTAATAATAACAGCATTACCACTTTAAACTATTTATTAAATAGAGCGTGACAAGGTTTAATTAAACAAAAAAAATGTTATTTATACACAGACATAAATTAAGAATAGTGACGGCATCGCAGAGTTAGTACATCTATTTTATTTAAGGCAACACGAGGTTATATCACTAGTAGCTTACTTAAATATTAAACAATATATTGGCCAATCTTATGCATTTAAGAAGAACATTTACACCCAGAAAACTTTCATAGATTGTTTATCCAGCTCAAGTGTATCAGTTTTCCATTTCTCAGCATCTCCTAGTAGCGGTAGTTCGTCAGAATAGCCCATATCCTTACATGGCGACGGTGGTATTATGCTTATAATCGGTATGCCAATTTCTTGGAAAGAACTCATAGAAGAAAAACCACTCTCGTCTTCAAAATAGCTCAAAACGTTATACTGATTTTTCTTATCAATTGACACTTTCGGAGCATTAAAAGATTGACTTCGTTTTTTAGTTTTGTACGGTTTTTCTTTTGGAATAAGAGCGGTTAAATCATCATCCATATTACAATCAAAGATATCAGAGTCAATGATAGAATTTGTCTTTATAGATTCGTTGAAATCATCATTTTTAACTGGGTCAGTAATGGGATCGTCATTAATATTGATATCGATTATCGATAGGTTTGTTGAGTCATCAATTAAGTTAAGGGACATCATAGAATCATTATTGTTGGTCTCTTTATCTGGTTTTGGTAATTTAACAGTATTGATATCGTTTACGTTTTCAATGCAGGAACATGCGAGATCGGGTATTTTTGTACTGAGGACAGTATTGGCAAGATTTATCAGTCTTGTGATTTCTTCATTAATTTTGGTTCCGGTTTCATTTTCTGGGGCTAACGAAAGCTTTGATTGTTTCCTGAAACAGTAATTAATGTAAGATATAAATAAATTACCAATTAAGTATTATATTTAAAATCAGAAATTGGCGTTTACACGTACCAGTAGTAAAGACTGGCCTCTTCTAATCTAAGAGGATAATTAAGAAAAAAAAACATAATTACCAAAGCCCAGATATATCTTTAAATCCATTCACGTTGCTTATTGATTTGCTTATCTTCCTGGTATTCTTCTTAGGACTGCTTAGGGAGTATTCATCTTTTATGTTCTTATTCATGTATAAATATGACCTAGCTCGAGGCAGGTCATTAATGTTAACAGTATCCAGTGAGTCACGTTTGGAATCATCGTTCTTTTGTTCAATGTGTTCCTTAACTCTGTTCAGAAAAGACACTATTTGCTTTAATAGCGCTATATGCATCTGCCGGTTGCCTTCAGTCTGAAAGATATAGTTAAATTTTGCAATGACATTAATTTAACGTACTAAATAAGGGACAGTTTAATAATTTTAAATCTTAAGTTATGTATAATCGCGACTACATTCGCATAGCTAATTCGCATTGCATTTATAATGGTTATTAAAATGTAGTCTACAAATTGTGGTGCATTATTCGCGAGCAAATTGCAATTACCTACTCTTTAGCTAAACAGTTAAGAGTCAGTGGGTTAAAACACGCGATTGCATCATTTAATTCCTGCTTATGTTGTCATTAACATTTTGTTGACTATTAATAGCCTTGTTTACCTGTGTCAGTTGCCACCTTAGCGTCTCTACTTCCATGTTCAGAGCCGTTACTTCGGTTCGCTGGATTTCGGAGTTCGCAGTTCCGTTTGCATCAGGTCGCTGAACTTCAGGTGTCTTGGCCATTTCTTTGTCTGGTGGTTTGACCACCTCGCCGTTTTGCTCCACTGAGGCATCGGGCTTGGAAAGTTGAGAACTTGGCTCAATTCTTTCTGGAGCCTGGAACAATAAAAAGTCTAATTAACTTAAGTCAATCTGTCTCATAAAACCTTGCAATCTACTCTAACTCCTCGAAATATTTATGTCGTGTTTAAACTAGCTCATTCATCAAATTATCTTGGTTCTTTAGATATTCCTAGTTATGAAGATAAACCGTAATTCACCCCAATAAGCTCTCGCGCAAATGTCAGTAACCTATTCATTCCAACGTACAGGAATTGACATCTGACCTATTTCCATAGGAAGTTGATCAACACGCGCTTCGAAAATAGACAATATTTCATCACCCGATTAAAATTTAATGCACTCTTTGAAGTTATGAACATTAAATGAAATAACTGTAGAAGCAACTGAAATTGTGGATGTTAATGTATCCGAGTAAAAAATATGAGCATCTTGCTTGGGTCATTAAAATTTCTCCATGTCACAAAGACGGAATAGGCTCAATTACATTATAATTGTCGTGAGAGAAGGTGCATTGCAATGAAAACAAAATTTGGTTACCAAATACATAGTTAATAGCATACGAGAGGTAGGTATTTTTACCTACTTACTGCAACATTCGAATGACGTACTTTCATAGAATTATTCAAAATGACTTATAGATAAATCTCGGTACCTACAGTTTGAGCAAAGTTGTCACTAAATTGTAAAAGTTAAAACCATTGTCACTATTGAGCAGTCAAATCTCAAATTTCCAAAAGAACATTTAGCTTATTAACCCTTAAAAAACCTCATTAGAACCACGCAACATTTTTTTACACTTCGCGTAATCAGAGTTCAATCCACCGGTATTTTCTTTGTTTCAAAGTTCATCATCACCAACAAATGCATTGAATGCCAATGGTTTAGAATAACTGTTTATTTAAAAAAAACAATTGATTCAACATAGGTACGTAACGGTGTTTCTTACTGTGTCGCTTGTTGCGATTCAGTTCTATGTAAAAAACGAGTCCCACGCATGTTTTTAAGTCATTGTTTCGACCGTACGTGAACTTTGCAAAAAGTGGTTCAATACCGTTTTAGGATTGCACTGAAATACTTTTGGATGTTATGTTTATTTTTGTTTATGTTACTTTCACCTTTTGCTAAAAGAAGAAAAGTTATTTTAAAGACAAACTGTAGAAGCAGAGATTGTAAATATTTTTTAAATACATATTTAAAACACAAATTCAAATTTTCAAAGGTTACGTTTTTGCCTAACAAAATGGGTAAAATTTCAATCTCTTTCCAGCTAGCCAATTGAAATTACTAAATTTACCATAATAATAATGACGAAAAGCAATTAAATAAATATTTACATATTAATAACAAAGATTTAACTGAGGACTTTAGATATTTTACTTTACCTATCTCTTTTTTTAACTCAAGCCTACAACAAGGTTGAAACTGAAGATCCATTAGCGTTTTTTGACAGAAAAACCGGCCAAGTGCGAGTCGGACTCGCGCACCGAGGGTTCCGTACAAACCTGCAAAAACTACTTAAAATTTTAAGCTTTTCGGATTTTTTCTGTTACCTGTGCTGTAAGCTATTGCTTCTTACCAAATTTCGAGATTCTATGTCAACGGGAAGTGGTCTTTAGGTTTTAATTCCCGTGCGTGTAGTTGTGAGTTTCAAAATATGCGGTATCAATGGTTGTACTTTTGCGTTTTGCGTTTTTGCGTTGACTTAGATTTTTTTTTTTCACGGGTTAAAGGCAATTAGATCTAAGTATTAGATATGAATTTCAACTTATAAGTTTATATTTATTAAAAAAATATATATTTTGTAATGTAACTAAAAATTTAAGGTTTTCGGAATTTTTCCTTTATGTGTGCTATAAAACGTTGCTTCATGCCAAATTTCAAGATTCTAGGTCGACTGGAAGTACCCTTTAGGTTTTGATTCCCTTGCGAGTACTTGCGAGTTTCAAAATATGCAGCTTAAATGCTGTTTCTTTTGATTGCGTTGACATAGAAGTTTGATTTTGTTACAGCTTAAAGGTATTATAGACCTGAGTATTTGGTTTGAATTTCAATTTAATACCTCTACGCATTTATGAGGAAATGGGTAGTAAGGTTAAAATTATTAAAAAAAATATATTATGTGATGTAACTAAAAATTTATGGTTTTCGTAATTTTTCCTTTATCTATGCTATAAGACGTTGCTTCGTACCAAATTTCAAGATTCTGAGTTCACGGGAAGCACCCTGTAGGTTTTGATTCCCTTGCAAGTGTCGACTTGCGGCATAATTTGCGGCATAAACGGCTGTATCTTTTGATTGCGTTGGCTTAGAAGTTTGATTTTTTCACAGCTTCAAGGGACAGTAGACCTGAGTAATTGATATAAATTTCAGCTTCATACCTCCACGCGTTCCTGAGAAAAAGGGTCTTGACAGACGGACGGACGGACAACAAAGTGATCCTATAAGGGTTCCGTTTTTTTTCCTTTTGAGGTACGGAACCCTAAAAACGGAGTATTTTTAGAGGCTAGCCATCAACCTTATAGGAAAAAAGATCAGATTAAGGAATCATCATCAGCCATAAACGTCCACTGCTGGAAAACTAGTGCTTGATGATATAAACAAACAAACATATCCAAACTACTCATTTCTTCTATACTTTTTACAATTAAGATGTAAAAAACTGTGGTAAACTATATCACAAAATAGTTTTAATAAACTCATTCACTATGTTTTGTGAGAAAGAAGCAAACATCACAAAACTGCTACTCAAGCTAAAATAGTTCTTACAATCACAAAAATAATGCTCCAAATATTTGCACCACATTGCAAGACCTGCATTAAATATAAAACGTCGAAATAACAGTATATCATTACCTAAACGTATGGAAACGCAATTACATACAAATTTACTGCCCCACATTTATACGAATAGGGCTGGCCATCTACAGTTATTAAGTGTCATATTGTATGTCAAAAAACAAATTAATTGTAAAAAAAATCGTCAATTTTTTTTGGGAGATTGCTATAGAGAGACCATCTTCTTATTTAAAGTATTAATATCTTAAAGTACGAAGATTTGATTCCTTGTAGAGATTTTTGTTTGTGACAGTAGATTCAACTCTGTCATTTTCATAACAACAGCCATCTATCTTAGTTTACAGCGTCGCATAAACGTTAACTGTAGTAGTAAATATTGTTTATTATTTTAACACATTGTCGCAGATGTATTGAAACTAGCCGCTTATTTATTATTTTGTTTATGTTCGTAGTCCATTTGTTGTTTATAAATATAAAAATAAATTACTAATAAATTGTAGAGCTTATAATATCAGTAGGTATGTTACCTGAAATAAAGACGTCATTTATAAAAGTGGGTACTAACAGAAAAATAGAAAGTGTCACATGCAACTTATTAAGAACAAAACAGCTATAACTTTCTTGATAAAATTAAATTAAGTTAATATTTCAGAGTGGTATTGCTTAGATTAAATTTATATCTAAGCAAAATGTTCGAAACTTGCATCAAATTTATTCTACGCCTACTGCAATAATAAAATTAAAGGTTATTTTCATAACAGTACAATATCATTTCACCACTGAACTTTACGCAAAATACACAGTAATAATTTAAATATGTTTTTTTATCTCCTGACTCTTGAAACAATTTGGTAACACAAATTTAATGTTTCCCAAAACAATGAATCGTTTGGTGATTTGGGTAAACATTGCACTGGTATTAGATGCCAATTGTTTTTAATCTTACTTTGATAAAATTCTTTCCCACATAAAGAAACATTCGAAATTACTAGCGGCAGGGCAGTGAACGCACATTGAATTTTAATTAGCGTTATTAACAAATCATAGTCATTAAACTTTTATTTTGATGTTCAGAAAAATAAGATTAGTATGTAGCAAGTCTTTGAGATACTTAGTATAATAAAAACAGTTTTCAAATCCCACTAATTAGGCACAAGCCTATTTTTGAAAACTGCCCCATAACCCATCATGCTGGCTCAGTGCAATTGGTCGGAAGCATTATGTGATGAATATGCAACCACCCATTTATGGATTTCCACACGACGTCTGCCATCACTTCTTATACGTAATATAAAATTTGGAAAAAACGCAATTTGCGGTAACACCTTAGTGGTTAGCCTCGTAGCCACTACTTTTTATATTAATAAGTAAATCTCCTAACTAGATTGCCATCAGTTGTCAAACACGCCATTTTGTTTTTCGACAATTGACAGATGTGTCAAGTATTTTGACAGCCCTAGTCTAGGCCATCGAAATTGCTAAACGCGTCTATTGCACATTCATAATGTGTAGTTCTCCTTGCTGCATACCATCACCGGCTATCTCTTTTATTCTCAAACCAAGGCACAATTGCAATAGATTTTTAACAATGTCGGGTGTGGTTGCACAGTAGTAATTCAGGTAGATACCTACATAAATAGATGGTTTGAATTATCTGCTTACTGATTTTTGTAATAAATAATTGGTTCTGTTTCTAAGACATGTTATGATAACTGATTTCTTTTGTGTATTCGATGCATGCAATTTTCTTTTAACAACCAATATTTTTCCTCTGAAACTACTTTGGAACTCTATCATACAATAACTTTGTTTACCAACTCAACAATTTTTTTTCTTCGAAACTTTGTTATCTATTTTACATCTGCGACAGGAACTACCCCTAATGCTTCCCTAAACATAGCAACTAATAAAGATTAATTGACATTCCTCATTAATCAATCTTAGTTCTCAATATTGTCATCTGACACTAGTCAAGTGACAGTGAGAGCTGCGCACGCGTTTCTAAACGCGGGTAGTTCGGCATCACGTTCCTTGGCGCTGGACCTATCGGGTTTCGGAAGCCACTAGATTGGAACTACACACGTTGTATCAAGGTCAGAGTCATCTTACTTCTATATCAATTCTTTCGCAATAAAATGAATTATTGCAATGATAAGCATTTTTTTATATCATGCTATATCTGCGGCTTTCAAGTGTTATGCAAACTGTATAAGAATCTGTCTATGAAAGAATTTTTAGACCTACATTAGTTGAAGTTAAATATGATTTGTTTTTGTCGATGTAGGCGCATTTATAAGTAGGTATGACAAGAAGGTAAGTTCGTATTTTGAGGGAGAAACATCCTTTTATTTTCTTTTTAATATTGTATTTTTATGAAATTTAAATAATATAATAAAAAATATAACTATCTCTACTAATTACTATATAAATAAAAGTTAAGCAGTTAAAGAATGTTTAATTTGACAGTTAACCCTATAATAAAAGCATGCATTAACTGATAGACAAATTGCGGTCTTACATAATGCCCTTCTTAAAAAAACGGTCAATGCCAATCGTACCATCTTTTGCCATGAAGTAACAATAATTAAGGCTACGCTAATTTCGGTTTACTACCAAAACACGTACACACGGGAAGTTGTTGTTATTGTATTTTAGATATCTATAGATGTTTTAAAATTGGGTGCGGGAATTGTGCCGGCTGGGTCCTGCGATGGGAATTCAACAAGTGTTTTAGTACTCTATCTCAGAACTTGGTTTTAGTTAGTCTTTGAACTGCGTATAGGAAATCTCAAACTGTTAAAAAAAAATATCTAACTGTTGGATAGTGTTTTTTTAAAACATGACGCAAACCTTTATTTCTTATCCATCTATTAGTTTTGCCAAATCGTTCATAAGATATGCTTATCGGACAACTAACCTCTGTCTTCCTTAAGATAGAAAAACCAACCAAGGAAAGAAAATTATAAAATTATATTATATAGAGGCCACCCGTGACTTCGTTCGCGTGGAAACCCTTATCTTACGGAACCCTATTTTTTATAAAATTAAATATAGCCTATATTACTCGTGGATAATGTAGCTTTCGAATAGTGAAAGAATTTTTAAAATCGGTTCAGTTTTTGAGACTATTCGACACAACCAAACAAAGTTTTCCTCTTTATAATATTAGTATAGATTTATATAAGTTGACATGTCACAAAAAAGCCCTATTTACAGTCCACGACGACCTGTCTACGAACACTTTCTTCCTAGTTGTCACCTATTCCATCCACAGTAAAATCAGCATGACACCTGTCAGTGCTGTCATTGCGCCGGTCCCAGTCGGCGCCGGCCCCTCTTTATCGGCCGTGCACGCTGGTCATGCAACGGCGGCGACGCGTGACTGCCTCATCCGGTTACGTCCCCTCGGAAACACTCCCGACGCTCCCCGCGAACAAGTGGATGGGGGCGTGTGACGCAAACAAGCGACTGGCGGCGAAGTTGATACATTATTTGGCAGAAAATTATGGAAATCTATCAAAAACCTCTTTGGAAAAGAGTCGCTTAGTCTCTTTGCCAACGCCAAAGAAAAAAAAAGTCGCTTAGAGCTATCAAGACCAGAGACCTTTGAATGAATTTTCAAATTACATGTATAGTTGTTGTGGTCAAATTTGGATTGTCAAGCTCTTGACTGTCACACAAAGGCTAGCAATGAGAGCAGGCAAAGCCAGACCACAATCAGATCCGTGTTGTGGAAATCTATTTTTTTTTTATTTGTTAAAAGCGTTGCTTGAACCTTTCATTTCTGCTTACCCATAAAAAAATGTTATACCTACTACATTTTTGGTCTCAAAAATTAATATATTATTATAATTAACCTTAATAAGCTGAATTCTTATTTTGCATCACTATAAAATTGATGATTTGAAATATGTTTGGAAAAAACAGAAACGTCAACAAAACAAAACAAAAACTCAACTAGTTAGATATCAAAACTTTAACTTTTATATGATATTAAGGGATTGAAATTATCAGAGCTTGTTCAACTAATTCCTTTCTTCATAAAACTAATATTACCAATGTTTATATGACCAATTGTATATGTGGCGGAAGAGACAAATCGAGCACGTTTTAACTTACAAAAAAATGCGTTCATGCAGGTACCTAGATGTCATTACGACCGCCTCGGATTATTATGATGAATTGAAAGTAAAATAAGTTGGAGCCGATCTCTTTGCATTCCAAGTTATTGTTGATAAAGATAAGCAAAAACTTGATAAAACCATTCATATAGAGAGAAATAATGCAGTGAAAGTAAGTTAGCAAAGCAAAACAAATACAAGGTAGTGAGTACTATCGTTTTGTCGTAAATATTGAAAAACATTTGATACGTGGAATTAAAGGTAATTCAAAGAGAGAGAAATATTAACTAAAAAAAAACAATGCGCAATTTTAGAAACTGGGATAGTACAATTTATATTAGTAAAAGGAGCCCTTCGCTAAATTTTTTAACATTAACTAACATCTTTGGTTTTTACCCTTGAAAACCCATGAAATCGATCAAATAGATCAAGAGTACTAATTTTGTTACTTAATAATAATGCATTAAATCAATTACCACCATCGGTCCGTCATTGAAATTTAGTTTCGAATTATGAAACCTCTTTTTTTTATACAACCGCAGGTATCGACTACACCAAGGTCTCACCTAAATGTTACGATTTCGATACGTGATAAAGTTAAGGTTATTTTATTCTTTTTAGGAAGTAATTTGCACTTTATCTGGCTTCCGAAATAAAATCGATTTTCATTCTAGTGGGAAATGCCTGACTTTAAACCTTGCACTCATTAGCTGTGTTATAACATTTGGAAGTGTCGCAAGCATTATTGCGATATTAAAAAAACATACAAGAGCCCGAGTCCGTTAAACGACCACAAGCCTGAAACCACAAATTCATAGGATTACGTCAAATTTTTCGATGTCAAACCAGTTTGATTCAATTATATGAAATTTTCCACTAGTTCGTGTGGACTATTGGATAACGAGTCGGTTCCCTCTTACCTGCTTTTATACTGTTTTTTAACCTATAGCCGCGATATTCCAATAGACATCACGATAGTATTATAATAACCGTCACGTAATTATCGTGTCCGGTACAAGCAGGTAGGTATGGATCCGGCAAGCACGGCGTGCTTCAGTTTCTTATTGTTAAATTAAGTATGTTGATGCAACGTTTTGTAACCAACACTGTCTTTGACGATGTCCGATCCGTCTGTCAGACGTCATGTGTTTATTATACATATAAATAAAAACATAAAGGCATCCAAGCGTCTGGCTTGTAAATGCAACTTGAAAACTTAGTCTCTTCGGTGTGTCAAACACACACAAATCAAAAATTATAATATAACTACATCCGCCCACGCTTCGCAATAGTGTACTTTTGGGTGACTTGATCACGAAACTTTAAATTGAACAAAAATTGGCTAGCTTAAAGAAACTTTTTTCAAAGTTCTATATTTACAAATTTAAATGAATAAATACCCTAAAGGATAGCGAAAACCGCATTAAAATCCGTAACGTACTTTAGGAGGAGATAGCGGACGAACATACAAACAGACAGAGTTGTAGACTTTACTATGTAATGATGATGATGATGATGATAACAGTCTATAAGTATATGTTCTATAAGTAGGTTAGAGGCCTCCTAAGGTAACGAAAGGGAATCAGCAGTAATCCACCACACTCAGTAAGGGTTGACTTGATGGATTATCCACCTAGTAAGATTTGTTCATGATGTTTGATCATAAATTGTATAAACAGAAAAGAATAAATCCATGGTGCACCCCAGGAAGGATTGAACTAGACTAGTTCGAACACTTTTCGCAATGCACACAATATAAGTGTTTAATTTTAAAGTGTCTTTAAAGTCTTTTAAAAACTTATCATTAGATTTATTGGCCCGCGCAACTATGTTTGGCTGTCATCGTTCGATGAAAACGTGGTTTATAACAAACATGTGGAAATACAAAGTCTAAAGCATCGCCATCAGTTATGTCAAAAATGTAATAATTTAAACAAATTCCGCTCAATTATTATAAAGAAGATGTTACTTAAACTTTGAAAGCACAATTTGAAATACAAGCTGCGACATAGGTACATAATCTTTTTATTTATTATGTAGGCTTAATGACAGGAATAAGACGCCCGTAACGCTACAGTTAAAAGTAAAAGAACGACAAAACATGATTACCATACACCTTAGCAACACCGCACAACATTTCGCAACTGCCCACTTTTAAACAAACAATGTAACTATATGATACTCCTATAAGTAACTATGTATGAAGGTTCGCTTCATGCTCCGTAGAACGCGAAGTTCGTTTTATAAGCAATTTTGTATGACTCAGGTGCTTTAAAAGATAAAACGGGACATGCTTTTTCAATTTCGTATAAAATGAGAATTGTAGAACTAAGTTGGCTGCTTACGTAATTGGCCGGTTGTTTTGTTTTTTGTTTTGTCTCTCCGGTTCGTGCAGGAATGACTTTAGTTAAGTAAACGTTGGTTATTTAAAGCTGAAGAGATTTTTAGTAATATTATTGAATTTAGGAAGTTAACAAGTTTTTATAATATAACTCACTAGTGACCGCCCGTTAGCGTGGAAGGCGGTTTCCCGTGGGAATGGGAAATGTTCCCGCGGTAAAAAGTGCCCTATGTGTTATTCTGATGTATAACCTATATTACTGTAAAGTTTCATAAAAAGCCATCCATTAGCTTTAACGTGAAAGAGTAACAAACATCCATACATTCATACATACCCACAAACTTTCACGTTTATAATATTAGTAGGATTAGTAGGATTTGTAAGCTAAGTTCAATGGTAATTAATTTTTAGACTATATCAGATTTTTAGAAATTTACGTCAAATAACTCTTTGATTAAACCCTACAAATTTAAAAGATAATTATTATTAATAATTGTATTATGGTAACAAAAAAACATTCAATAATACCCAAGAGTAAATAAGAACTATGTTTTTACTATAGTTTCCTGCATCGTGCCGCACATATCGTTTCCTCTGCACAGGCGTGCTATATATTATTAATTAATAATCTACGTAACACGAAACGTAATTAATTATATTCTGTTGTGTGCAGGTTTATGTAAAAAGGCTACAGGACTAGTATTTTCAGCTGCACAAGTCAAACTTGAAACACACGCATTTTTGCGTATTTTTCCACCAATGATCAATGAAAACAAATTTAAATTTAAAGAAATACCTTAAAGAAGGTAATAACCGCATTAAAATACGTAGATTAAGAGGGGTTTGAGTACAAACATACAAAAAGACAGGATAAGTGACTTTGCTTTAGGAATACTACCTATGCAAAATTTATAATTACGGATAGATAAAGTACATTAAAAGTAAGGAACATAAACAAACTTTCAAAGAAACGCGTTAAACTTCGTAAAACCCAATTGACAAATTTGAATTGAAATCATTACGTACCATCAATAATATGGTTTCATAATGTCATACGGCCGAAATCTGTTAGGGTAAAGTTTTGTTTTAAAATGTGTAGGTGCTTCATGATTTACTTTCATAAGAGTATAGGTAGGTACTTTTTATAAACGTAATTATCGATTTGAAACCAATTACAATCGCACGTAAATTCAACTTATTATTGAAAAGTAAATGAAAGTGAAATGTTGTCGCAGAATTTGCAAGAAAGTTTGCACACGCTTTTTTTTATTTTTCACGTGTGATTTAAGTTACGTCAAATTCAGAACTTACGAAATATATCAATTCATTACTTAATATTCATATTAGTTAGTATTATGGTTTATTAAGATCGAGTAAAAATTGCTTAAAAATAACGTTACAACAAACGTTTTTTGTTTTTGTTTTTGGGGGCCCTTTAATATTTACTTTATTGTTATAAGTGTGAGATAATTACGTGTTTCAAGACAAGTGTAAGTACAATATGAAAATGATGTTGTTTTGTTTTAATTTCGTGCCTGAAGAGAAATGTACTAATTGCAAAATGATTGTTAATAGTAAAAAAAAATCCATCTGCAATACACAATACGAAGCTTATAAATATTTTTCAATTCGCCAAATCTGTCGTGTGCCTCTCACGATATTAATGTGAATATTTTTATTAATTAGTTTTTTAAACGACTCCGTTCGCGTGCAAGTGGGTTTCCCATGGGAATGAAAAGTTTTCCCGCGGTAAAAAGTACCCTATGTGTTATTCTGATGTATTACCTATATTATTGTAAAGTTTAATTCGAATCCGTCCAGTAGTTTTTACGTGAAAGAGTAACATCCATCCATACATACTCACACACTTTCACGTTTATAATATTGGTAGGATATTATCTTGGTATTATTAAAACTAAATAATATGTTTTAAAAGGTAAGAAGGCAGACTGTTTACTTCGCAATCATTACGTATGCCTATCACGACCAATAACGCTTTAGAAATAAAGGTATGACTTTCGATTTAAATGCGAATTTAATATTAGCAATATTATACGACAGAAAAGGTATGGCATGTAGGTATATTAAAGCTATGGAAAGTGATACATAAACATTGATTATTCTTTGCGATGTTTTCTCAATGAATACCTAAAAATATATACCTACCTATAAATTAATAGGCATTTAGATAAAGGTTCACTAAACTACTTTGTTTTTAAGCGAAAATTGTAAAAGGGAATATGTACCCACTCATACATATGGCTATATAATTGTTCTATTCTAAGGGTATATGGGAAAAAACCTACTGTACAATACACTTGCAATACACATTTGCTTCACAGCAGTAGGTAATACATTTTATCACCATTCATACAAACTATAACAAAAGCCTTAACATTAACACAAGGAAATAATAGACACTAGGAAACAATTTCATAATGGCACGACCTAGTGCAAAAGTTTTTTAATCTATATTAGGTTTATTGGAATTATCTTCTTAAAGAATACACTCGTTTGAAGGTTCAAAATTATGTTTTGGCAGGAAAATGTTTGCAAATCGATTGAACGCAAAAACGGTTACAAATACAGATATGCCATTGTTTTTGGCTTAAAAACATAACTGAGTGTCAAGTTGAAGTTAAATTGGGTAGTTGAGAGTTAATCTTGAAAATCAAGAGATTGTATATTTTTGTTATAGTAGGTACTTCTTACTAACTAATATTTTAAACGTAAAAGTTTGTAAGTATGTATGTATGAATGGATGGATGTATGGATGGATGTATGGATGGATGCATGGATGGATGTATGGATGGATGTATGGATAGATGTATGGATGGCTGTATGGTACATGTTTGTTACTCTTTCAAGAAAAACTACTGGACGGATTTGGATGAAACTTTACAGTAACATAGGTATACTTGACATCAGAATAACACATAGGGTACTTTGTACCGCGGGAAAACTTCTCATTTCCACGGGAAATCGAATTCCACGCGAACGGAGTCACGGGCGGCCACTAGTACTAAATAAGACTGATTGAGAGTTAGTTTGAGCCAGAGCATCTTTGGTATCGTTACGGTTTTACATCACACGTATCAACCAACTGCTACACTTTCGGTTAAGGCTTGTCATACACGATTAACCTAATTAGTACCTGTTACCAATTACGACCCTCCGGTTGATTGAAACCTTTGAAAGTTTACTTTAAATCTAGTTATACATCTTATTATTGAAACTTACTAATATCAACAACATTATATACTAGTTATCGGTGTAAAGGGAGAATTAGAATTCTAAAACATATTACGAAAAAAAAACATAGACTTTTTTGCACAGAGGTTAAAGTCTATCAACAGTTCAGTCTAATAATAATAGTTTTGCGGTATTAGTTAACAATTGGTTAACAACGACTTCTTATAAAATGGCAGTTAATTGTACGTGACGGCTTTACTAATTCATTTGATAACAACATCTGACTTATTTTTAAGCCTTTTACCGATGTTATATTTTATACGTTAGGTTTTCCGAGGAGATCTTAGAAACTTATCACATAATAAATGCTGTTTTATTAAGTTTTTAATAAAATGAACAAAGATAACACAAAAATGCATTTAGCTATTACAACATCTTAAAGGCACGAGTTCCTTAAGACTGAGGACAACATTTGAAGAAACGAAAGCTTTACACTTCCAGATGTAGTTATGTATCTTCTTAATAATCTACCTTTCGCCATAATTAAAAACTTTGTTTTTTACCGTAACTCTAAATTAAACAGCTTTACATCCGAACTTAAATCGAAAACAGCGAAAGTGACTTTAATATTGAAAAGCGTCACTGCACGTCTTTCTTAATTTGGGTCGAAGAACTATTAATCGTTAGAAATTATTATTTATTTATAATAGGATTGCCCGTGCGTAAAGCGTCGAGACGGTGTGCTCATTCAATGGATCAGACGGGGGTTTTTTATAAAAATAAATGGTTTAATAACTATTTTAGTTCGGTATGGACACTGCGCTCGGAAATGTCAGGTCGTGCAACACTCTTCATGAATATGGATGGAACGAATTCAGTTAGTAATAAGACGGGGTTTTTAACCCTAAGCTAAATTTATTAAAGGCAAGAAGGTGAGGAACATTCGTGCATGATGCAAAAAAAGGAGCATACGACGGCTTTTCAGTTTAGGGTTACATATTATGAAACATCTAAGTAACTTTGTACAGGATATTAAATCATAAAGGTTTCTTATCTTATGCGAATAATGACTTGATGTAGGGAACAATTTTTTTTTTCAAATAAAATTACATTTGGTCCATGCAATGACTTTTTTAGACGAACATTTTTAGGGAGAGAATTTTTTCTTTCAATATAGATTAGTAGAAGTAATAGTATTTTTATTTCAACTATCTAGCGATTAAGAAACAACAAGCACAAATATTTTATTGTTGATAATAAAATAAATAAATGCTATTTTATGACAAGAAAGTTATGCAAATATTGGATTATAAAAAAATACATTTTATTTGTATTTCTAATTCCAAATGGATTTTTTGCATACGTAACTGACGTGCACTCGATATCTCCAGACTGACACACCAATTATTTAAGTGGAAGTAAAGTAAGTTGCAGTAATCACTTGTGTTTTAGGCACCACATATTGAACTAGGGTTCTCAGTTAAACCATTTTTACGAAATTGGCCCGACCTGGAGATCGAACCCGGAACCATCCGCTTAGCAGTCCGGTATTATCCCTGCGCCAAAGATATTATATCGTCGTATATACTTATGTTGTTCTATATTCACAAAATAAAAAATAAAAATACTTCTTTCTTACTAACTCCTGGCAAGGATTTTTTTTTTACTTGAATTGATTCTCAAAGGTCGACAAACTATCGTTATTTTATTTGGTTATCACCAATGAGATAAACGTTCCCAATTCAAGTGCCTTCGAAGTAGGTATTGAACCGCTCCCAGGCAATATCTCCTGATATGGTTGCAAGATGGCCTCGAATACCATAGATTGTCTCTACCCAGACTGTTGGTACTTATATTTAAGGATGTAATAAAATAATCGATTAATTCAAATTCGATTAAAAAATGTAAAATGAAGATTGATTTTAGAAAACCAGTCAATTTTAAAAATAACCATATTGTGTGTTTTTTTTAAGTTGCAGGGAAAAAATAGTTATAATACTACAACACTTCTGTTTTAAAATAAACAAATGTCCATAACACACAAGTTGTATTTTTTAAAACTTTCGTAAACATCTAAAAGAACAGATATAAAAACGAAACGAAAAAGTATCGATAAATTTTCACATCCCTATTTACTTGATCTTGAATTCATTACCTGCATGGTAAACCGGTCAAAGGTGAGATTCACTTGCCGCAGTGCCCGCAGTTTAAAAGTAAGAGTTAAGTTCGATATGAAATCTTAATGTGACTAATCTTATACCTACAGTAAAAAATAGTTCTTATTACTTTTATGTTTAAGTACAAAAATAAGATTTTTTTTCAATATGCAAACTTATATGCAATTTTGCTGTTCATCCTTAGATTCAAGTTTACCTTCTGCTATTACTATAATTTGAGATCAGTAGCCAGGTTGGAATGGAAAAGTTGGAACGGTGATCATTAATTACCTTTGAAGAACGAACATCGTCAAACTCCACCAATGGTCTGCTGGAAGAAATTTCAAAATGAACTAAGCAGTTTGTACTAACGTTTCCGTCTGTGTTTGTTAATTTTTTACAATGTGTTTGTACAAAAATAGTAAATAAATAAACGAATAGAATATTCAAAATTACTAAAATACTTTTTCTTAATTTGGAATGACTTCAAACTAGCAATAAGACAACTCAAGTAGATGGTCACAAAACTCCTCATAACTCCTATATTAATTAGATGCAGTCGTGATGGGATACCTAAAATTTTCAGACTCAGTGTCATTTATTACTCTTCCTATTTGACCGTCTTCTCTAACTAATACAGATAAAGGCGGCAGTAGAAATTAGGCAAAAGCTGGGCAACGCGGTTGGACTGGCTCAAAACCCTTTGCTAATGTTCATCTTACAAATGCGTAAAACAAAGAAAATACGCTTAAAAAAACCGACCAAGTGTGAGTCGGACTCGCACACGAAGGGTTCCTACCATTTTCTACCTGTTTATTAATCGAGTAAAAATTGCCTAAAATGTTGTATGGGAGCCTTTATTATTTACTTTATTGTTATTAAATTATTAATTTTGAAAGGTAATATACAAGTGAATATTCTGTGAAAATTTGAAACGTCTACCATACCAGACAAACAGACAGACAGCGGAGGCTTAGTTATAGGGTCCGGTTTTACCCTTTGGGTACGGAACCCTAAAAATGAATCTCGCTTTGGAACAATTAAACAGCAAGTCACAAACGCTTCGGTACAGCGCATGCGTAATAAACATATTGCAACCTCCTTGCTGTAATAATGTCAAGATCACCAAGCTATGCATCCATCTGGTTTACGAATAATGAAGACCAATTTTATATTATTTAACCGTAACTGTTGTTTTAATTAACAGTTTGATTAAATTACTCGTTTTAATATACATATGTAACTAGATTTGGTAATACGTCTACTTATATTATGTGGAACGAGAAAATAAAAGTATGTTATCCACTTTATGATTCTCGTAGGCATTCTAGTACTAGTATAGTACTCTACCCTTGTAGGCACTAATAAAAAGAAAGGCTTTAATTTCAAAGTTCCCCCTCCTAGAATAAATGGGTCACAAATACCTATCTATACGATTTTCTGCTAGAAAATTATAGACACGCTTGACCCTAGCTGAACTTAAAATCACCAAATCGTAACCGACTTCCCGAAGCGTGCAAAAACGTTACTTATTTTCTTAGAGCCATATCGCAAAAAAACCGGATCATTCGATATATCTCGAAATACTATAAAACCAGTTTTTGAACACAATCCAGTCGACAATTGCTCTAAATATGGCCATTAGATGAGTTTTGTAGCGCAATCGCAATTATTGAGTCATTTGTTTATATGTAATACTTCAGTTGCAAAATTAAGACCCAGATGCCTTTAAATTTTGTAATAGAAAACGTAAAATTTTTATTTGGGATTTGTTTTTTTATTTGAATCCGTTATAATTCGAGCAATGACTTCATACTAGCAATTTCTTCTTTTTAACGTTTGAATATATTGAAAATGAACCGTTATGACAACTGTTTTTGAGAGTACGTAATTCAAATGATTTCTATGAATTTATTCATCAATATGTATATTATTTCAGTATTACGATGGACAATCTAAGTTGAGGTTGTAAAACACTTCAATAAATAAATAATTAATATCCAGACTAACACACCAACTGTGTGGCCCTAAACTAAGCAGAGCTTATACTATAGGTACCACACAATGGACTAGGGGAGAGCCTAGTTACACCCAGACACGAGCCAATTTCCAAAAACCATTTTGCCGAAATTGGCCCGACATGGAGATCGAACCCGGAACCACCCGCTTAGCAGTCGGGCCGGTATATTACCGCTGCACCACAGAGGTCGTCAAATTTAAAATAAGAACCAGTCTAAAGCTATATTAACTTATATTCTAGTCAGGAATGTATTTTCATTCATTTTTCATCACCGTTGTTACTATAGCCGTAATCTATACATTTCGGTTTAAAAAAAATAAAAGACTTAGAATTTAGAGACTTTAAATATTCTCCCTTAGTGCAAATTCACCTTATTCTGCCTTTTTTTTCATTTGGTGCAATAAGCAAAAGGCATGTTGTATCTGTGTTTCTGTTTATGTTTTGATTAAACAAATATTTTGCTGGAATGGTCACTTAATCCAACTTAAAAAAAAAGGATCAGTCACATATTTTATTCAAAGTGTCATCCATTACTCTTTATTTGCGACATTCGCTGTTAAGAGCGACGTTGTACATATTTAACATCAAAAGACTTCTTTAACTCATACGTTACAGAACGAACATTACGAAACTGACCCAAAAACCATCTCAAAGGGAAGTTCTTAAATATCAATTACTATTTACAAAATGTAGGAAGCATTGGTAAAATACTGGCCATTTATTGTCAATTATGAATCCTGAGTATTAATTAAGTCGGTGTTGGGTAACTTTCTACATATTTGTGATTCTACGACCTTTTACGTAAGGATCGGTGCGAGCGCAGCCCTGACTTAACATTTTAGTTTCTAGTTCTACGATGGCCGGTGCGTTGGGTAACTTGATGTTAGATATGTTCCCATAAACTGCACTGAGTTTTAACTTTATTATAAACTACACTATAAACCAACATTTTTATTCTTATACACCTACTTACTGAATCTCTAATACTCGCAAATAAAAAATCCTGAACAAGAACTCTACAATTGGGCTTTTTCAATATTGACACTTTAATATTTCTTTTACATAATAATCAGTATCTATGAAGTGCCTTCAACAACCCGCATTGAGACAGCTAGTCCTAATGTCACTTTCTGCGTAAACCCGCGAAACCTGCGTGTACGCACCTAATAGGACGGATTAAAGAATGTTAACGATAACAATTATAATAATTATTTGATGTTCTCTTGTTTGGTAAACAAACGAATATTATACAGATGACTGTAATGATGACACGAAACATTGGTTCGGGAAATATTAATTTTACCGTTTACGTAAAGTATGTATGGATGTGTGGATGTTTGTTATTCTTTCAGTAACATAGGTTATACATCAGAATAACACATAGAGTACTTTTTACCGCGGGAAAACTTCTCATTCCCACGGGAAACCGACTTCCACGTGAACGGAGTCGCAAGCGGCCCCTTGTTATTTCATACATGATCAAAAAATATAAAAATATGCAGAACACGACTCAGTATACTTTGTCGATTCACATTACCCATTACATAATCTAAAAAAGTGTTTACCTATTCAATGTATGCTATAAAATAGAATCAATTAAATGAATCTTTCGTTTAAAGAACTTTACTAGACAACAGCTCGTAAAGGCGTCGTAGTGGTGCGGAAAAATCAACGCATGCGCGTATACAGCGTGTACCTACTTAAACGCTTGATTGGTTTGAATCTTCCAAAAAAAAGCGCACTATTGCAAAGCTTGCTTACTGCTTATTTTAAAATAATGGATTGAATTTTGTCAGTCTATAATATATTTATCTGTGAGGTTGTCTCTACAAAAGCAGATAAAAAGACATTTTTTTTATAAAAACGGTCATATTCTAAACTTCATATGTAATTTGTTAAGTAAGAAAAAAATATTTTTAGTTTTTTATAGACATTGACAAAAAGGATCGATCTTCCAAGAATCTCCTTAGACACTAAGCCACACAGAATTCATTCTTCACTTTGCTTCATACTAATTTAGCTAAGTCAAACCAAACTGAAAAAAATTTCAGCAACACGCCATACCACCATCCAAACGGGATACGTTTGTGCTTCTTCCCACAGCCAAGGAGATAGATCAAACAATGCTGGCGTGTTATCTGCCTTTCATATCGAGGTTTCATCAACAATGGTCTTCCGTTTGAGGCTTGTAGCAGGGACTGTGTGCAAATTACCAGATTTGAGGACTGCCTGAAACATGTATGCAAATCGGTGACGGTAATAAGGCGGTGTTTTTGAAGAAATTTTTAATAATGTATTCAAATTCATATGTATTTGTTTTCGCATTATATTTTCAATTGCTCGGAGTTTCGTTATTGAAAAGGAAAATAAGGAACCCTTGCAAGATCAATTCGTTTCCGTCTTGATGTCTGTCAGTCATCCCATATCATTTTTAATTAAACTGGCATGCATATCTGCATATTTATGCTTCATACTTACGTAATAGTGTACACGAATTATGTTTTTTCCTTACATCATTTTAATGTCATGAAAAAGTACGAATACTTTGAACAAAAGTGTCTTTCAGCCGATTATTAAATCACGAATCGGTTAATATCACGAATAGCTGAGGTAAAAGTATTTCGATTTGCTGAATTTACTCTCGATATTTAAAATATCTGGGAAAAACAAGATATTAATTATGTTTATTAATTTAATTAGATACTTTGTAAAACAATACTTTGAACATTATTCCATAGTGATTAAAGTTTAAAATGGACTGTCGTATGTAAATGATAAGCTAACTCATCACGACACATTTTTTTTAATGACATAAATTTTCATGGAACTTCGCTGAAAAAGTTACTTACGAAGTTATGAATGGATTGAAGTAATGTTTCACTGTCAATGTCCTTATTAATGTTTCAATACATTTATAAATAAGTGATTCACGTCTGGGAATATAACCCGGGACCTTGTAGTGTGCGCCCAACCATTGCACCCTTGAGACAATTTAATAAGTAGATTGTGTTACTTTAAAGTAAAAGATTTAGCTTTACAATAATTATTAAGCAGTTAATAACTAATAAATAATAAAATAATAATATAAGAAAAACTTAAACTTAAAACACTCTCATTGATATGCAAATACAAAAATAAACGCTCAATTGGTTAAGGAGCTTGCTTGTCGTGCACCAAACTTACAGCATTTATTTATTTTAGCTTAAAAGCTTCTAAAATAAAAACCTGATAAAAATGGAAATTATTTTAGCACTCGACTGGACTCGAATCTACATAACAGGTCTAGTCCAAATAAAGAAGAAGAAGATATGATTCCATTTTTAAATAAAAACTGAGTTTAACTATCTTTTTTTTTTGTTGTTTTATCCTTCTAGATTTAGATATAGATAATCAAAACCGTTTAAAAATCTGTTGGGTGCTTTAAAATGAGCTTACATACTCGTTTAACCACTTGGCATTAACTCTTTATTGTATAGATTTTTTATTAGCTAGTTACTACTGTTAGTAAATGTTCGATTACCGGGTCGGGACAATTTTGTTGAAGGAATTTTGTGGAAGTCGGTTTCCCGTGGGAATGAGAAGTTTTCCCGCGGTAAAAAGCACTCTATGTGTTATTCTGATATATAGCCTACATTATTGTAAAGTTTCATCCAAATCCGTCCAGTAGTTTTTACGTGAAAGAGTAACAATATTTAAATTTTCGTTTAAATTTGTATGTAAAGAACGTTTAGAAAAACTTGTTTTAAGTTAGCTAAAACAACAATGATTAGGGAACAAGTCGGCCAAAATTACACCATTGCGAAGCGTGGGCGGGTCGCTTGTTTATTTATAAAAAAAAATTATAGTCTATATATGTCCCATAGTTGAGCACAGGCTTCCTTCTCGGATAGCGAGAGGGTTTCAGCCGTAATCCACCACGCTGGCTCGGTGCGGATTGGTGGATCACATGATGGATAGTCATCAAGTCATATGGGTTTCCTCACGATGTTTTCCCTCACCGTTAGTGCGTGATAAACATGTATATAATTTGAAAAATACCAAATTAGTGGTACACCCTAGTGAGGATCGAAGCCGGAACCTTCGGTATAGTTGACCCGTTCCTGTTGCCACTAGGCTACCACGAACTATTGTCCGGCCACCGAGAGATTGCGTTCCTGACACATTGTGTTTGACATAACGAGGTAACTTTGACAGGCCGTCTACGAAAACAAACAAAAAAAAAGTCGTCTATTTTGACCCTACAAACAAATAATAAGCAATAAAATGATATTAAAACACACTGATTTTAAATTTTATAACTGATGGCTTACTGTAAGGGTAATAATTACTGATAAAATATGTATTTTTAAAAATGTAAACAACATCATATTTTCGTAGGGATGTGCTAAAAATATCAGTCAATTTTAAAGTTATCAATCAATTTCTAATAAAAAAGCAGAATAAGTAGCTTGGTTATAAAAACATGATATCGACGTAAATATGGATATGCTTGAAGCATAACTATTGCGGTTAGTGAAAGAAAATAAATCGGCAAATGTTCGATATGAAATAGATGAATTAGCTCTGCAGTACGGTCATCGGGTGCTGAGACTTCCACCATATCATTGCCAATACAATGCTATTGAATTAATTTGGGCTCAAATTAAGGGTTATGCAGCCCGTCGCAATACGTCCCCACCTTTTAGCACAAAAAAGATGATGGCTCTATTAAAAGAAGCTTGCGAAAAAATCACGAAGGAAGACTGGGCGAAGGCGGTAGAAAAAACAAAAAATCTTATTACCAAAGACTTTGATCGAGATATTAGAATTGATTCGATCATTGATAATAACATAATTATAAATGTTGGAGAAGATGATGATAGCACCTCCTCAAGCGAATCGGAATCTGATTAAATTTATACCAGCGCGATATCTATTATTTTAAGTATTTATTACCTACTTTTAGTTTTAGTACTTATTGTATTGTAAACCTAAATATTTGTTTTGAAAAAAGGCAGCAGTTGGAGTTTCTTGCTATACAAGTAAAATAGATATAAGATAAACTAATTTTTTTACTAATGTTGATTGAAAAAATATTTGTCAATATTATTTTTTACCCCAACACTACTGGCATGTGTCACAAACGCAATCTCTCGGTGGCCAGATTATAGTTTTTTATAATCGCAAAATATTTTGGCATGACAAAAGCAGTACTAATCAAAAACGTGATTTAGTACGTTGTTCTTATTCACATTTATGATGACAAATCAAAGTACAAATCAGTAAACAATAAACGAAGATGATAGCATTTCTTATTGTTAATAATTAAAACAATAGCTGCACAAAATTCGTAGGTATACATAGGTAGTATCAGAAGGTATCTTTGGTCGACATCTTATTCGAAAGTTGGTTAAAGAGATTTGAGTTTTAGAGCCATTGTTTCAAATATGTTCAAGTGGACGTTAGTTAAATTGTATTTTTGTGAGAGTTTAAAACGATAAACAAGAGAATCACGTTTAATTAAATTCATTTTGTAACCTACATTTTTTAGCCAGTAATGGATAATTATTTACGATCATCAAAATATTATTTTGATTGACCAACAACAAAAACATACCTATAGTTAGGCAAAAGCAATATTTAAAAGCATGTCAGTATACAGATATGTACCCTAAATAGCTAATATCGCTTTATCTGCCAAATAAATAGTAATGAAATGCTAAAATTTTTATACTTCTTAGCTTTGAACAAGCGAAAAAGATTGTAAAAGTTATTAAAGTAAATAAATAATTGTTTGAAATTCTGTAAAATGTTATTAACACAACACCCTGTAGAGGCTTCAGTATGGAATCAAGTTTATTTATTAAATTCAAAACAAAAATGTTAAACAAAAGAAATGTATGCTATGTTGTGATTTTTTTATATAAACACATAATTGCCAGTCATTTATAGTGAATTTTAAAATGATGTAACTGTGTAAATGGTCCTGCATAAAATATACATAGATAAAATAAAGCTATATTATCCAAATTTATATCGGACCAAATTTGGGTTATTCGTGGTCCTTCGTATTTTTACCTTCGTATGTTAAAAAGTGTTTGACTCTACGTAAAAAGAAATGTACGACTAGAGCTGTCCTCGTAAAAGTATAGAATATATTTTTTCATCCTACTAATATTATAAACGTGAAAGTTGTGACTATGTATGGATGTGTGAATGTTTGTTACTCTTTCCCGCAAAAAATAATGGACGGATTTGGATGAAACTTTACAGTGATATAGGTTATACATCAGAATAACATATAGGGTACTTTTTAACGCGGAAAAACTTCTCATTCCCACGGGAAACCGACTTCCACGCGAACGGAGTCGCGGGGGGCCAGTAGTGTGTCAAAAAGATTTAGAACTACTACTCTTCAATTTTTTTAGAGTTTAAAGAAACCATTCTGCATTAGATTTTATATAAATAAATACCTTTGGAAAGCCATAGACTTAACATTTGAATGTGGCGCCTAAATAACATGTAAATACAATAAAAATCATGTTAGATAATAAATATGTAACATCATGAATAATCCCAAAGAAATTATATTGTTTCGTTATGTAATATCCAAACTAGTTTACGAGATATTAATTCGCAAAATACCTATAATCGTGTTGCTTCATTTTAAATTCAACGATACAAAACCAATAAAACGTCTACTAAAGTTTAAAAAATATAGATTTCACCCAGTAACGTTTGGTTACAAGCAAAAAATATGAACTGGTTTTGCTAATTGAAATCGAATGTGTTTTTCTTAAATCGAACCTTTTATTTTTAATTTCAAGTAAATGACGCATAGCTGATACTGTTACTGAAGAAATAAGGAACTACGCTATAGCTTTAAGGTATTTAAGAAAGTGTACTTACAAGTTTCGAGGATTCCTCAGGATTAGCCATAGGTCTAAGCGTCAACTCCTGCCGTGGCGGTGCAATCGGCGGCCTGGATATATACCTATTCGACAACCGCCTTGCAAAGTTGCTTTTAAAGTCCTCACAGCGCATAATAGACTCTACAGAAAACCCGAAATCCTCGTCCAACTTCCTCGCGTCTAGGTCCCGTTGCATAAACATTTTAAGAAGTTATAAAAAAGTTAGCACGCGTTCGATTTTTGAAATTCGCGCGGGCTGTCACGCGGTCGCTGTGACGCGCGGTTGATGTTACACTGAACCGACTAACCGACGACCGATCGTCACGCTTGGCGTACCCAATCTAATACTTACACCGCCACCTTGTTTACTATACCACCTGACAAAAACAAAATTCATTGAGAATTACGCTATTTGTAACCACTAAAAACTAATACAATGACTTAAAACATAGTGTCTAGTCTATCATAATCTTCTTTATCTACAGAAACTAAATACAAACTTATTTACCATAACTATTATATGTATTTATGTTTAAAAAATAATAGTTAGGAGTGTCGGACAAAAATTAACCTACTAGTCTATAAATGACGGGAATTAATAATTAAGTTTAAACTAATTTCACTGCGTTATTACTTTCTGCTGCAGACAGCGCCATCTGTGTTCCTGGGTTGGAATCTCTATCACTAACAGATAAGTTAACTCTGGCTTTAACGGAGGTAAAGTGAAGTTTTTGTGAAGATATGAAGTTTTTCATTTAGTATAGTTAAACATAGAGGTCACTTATATCTAACAAGATTGAGTTGTTCGTACTTAAGTTGGAAAGTTAGTTACAAAATTATAATAGAATAACCTGCTTTAAGTACCTACTATCTATACTAATCGTTAACTTAAGTAGGCATACAACAAAAACGGGAAACTTAGCTTTCGATATCGCTTTTGGAAACGGCCTTAAAGCCAGAGTTTTAGCTAATTATAATTTAAAAAAAAAACAATTGAGCAATTACTTCATCAAGCAGCTACTACTAAATACTCAAAACCGACTACTTCTTTACAAATGCATGCATACTTCTTGTAATAAAACTAAATAAAAAAAATTTCTTTAAGCGTTCTGTCATTTCAAACTGTCATTGAACAAAGGAAAGGGTCGTGTCACGCAACAAAATTTTGTAAAAAATATAATGTATATAAAATAAAATAAACTATGCTTGAAACAAAATGCCAAAATTACCCGAACCTCCTAATGAAGGTATGTTATATAGTGTTGTAAATTTATTTTTCTTGTGAGTTGAAGTATTTAAATATCTTTACATGCTATTGACTGTAAAAACTTACTCTCATTCTTCTTATTTCCTGAAAAAATCTACTCTCTAATTGCCCATATGCAGTTATAACTAATGCCACAATAGTCAGTCAGTTTAGTAAGACGTGCATGGTCATCACTTGGGCAGCAGCTATTTTGCACAGCAATAGCTATTCATGCGTTATTTTATTTTAATTTGATGTCAGTAATTGTAAGCGTATTTTGTACCATTTTTGTGCATGCGAGCAAAATCAATGTGCAAAGTCTAAAATAACCTTCATTAAACATGGCCAAGTTATCTTAGAGGAATATTAAATTTTGATAATTTGCTTTATCTGCATCTATTTCAGCCGACTTTACACTGACATTGCCTCCTCCATTACTGCTCACACTTCGTGGCCTAACAATACTTATGAGGAAAGTGATGTACTAACTCTCTATCTGCCCCATATGATAGCCCGCTAACATGAGAAAAGTTGAGAGGGATTGTAACAAAGTCAAAAGCCCATGGTAAATCTACAAAACAGTAGTTTGGTCAAATTACGGTTTTATTTGCCTTTAGACAAAATTAAAGATTATTTGTAACCGGCTTAAAAAATTCCAGATTCATAGTAGTAAAAATTTATAGCACTTGTGGGGAATTGATAGGTTATTACAGGGTTTCTTTTTAAGTCTTCTCTTCTACCTTAAATTAGCTGCATGCCTTATAAGTAAAAGCTACTGCTACAAAATATGTTTTTATAGAATTAATTAAATAAATTTTCCCTAAAGTTTTCAAATAATCTAGGTTGGTTTGTCAAAGTTCTTCATTATTTTTGGTTTATACATCAACTTTTAACTACTTTGTAATATTTGTTTCAGTACAATATTTGGTTGTTCAAAACAAATCGAAAGGTGTAGAATAGCTTGTGTATTTTTGAAGAAACTTGAGAAGGGTAACCTGCTTTGCATAGTTGGGGTTTTGGGTATTTTGGGCATTATTTTCTTTCAAATCTACCAGTTAGTTTCACCCATGATGCAAAACCCTGTCCCAACCAGGGGGGAACGTTAATTATTTTGGTATGTGGTAATTTTTTTTATAAATTTTATTTTTATTACTACGATTTTAATTAATCAAGATTTATGTAGCCCGTAAAAAAAATATTTATCAATTATTTTGTAACTAGAAATCTAAACGAATTTATTATCTTCTGCTAACTAGAACTCTTGCTCAAGCTCAAACATAAAAAGCTTTTTTATTTGTTCCGTGGTTTATCCTTAATGTATGTGTTTTATCAAAACAATATAAATTCATAGTCATTTTCATCATTACGCCTTATTGCTTATCTATTTCTCCAAAACTGCACTAAAATATTTTCACTTTTATTAGTAACATTACAACATTGCGAGGCTTTGTGTGAAGCGAATAGAGAAAGCCGACATTTTGGTCGTCATTGGTATTTTGACAATATTGTTTTTGTCACTCTATGAGCTATATACAGTCATTATTTCCATCTTTTGGCCTGCAGTTGGGCCTAGAAGACGTCGGCGACGTTAATGTGAGTAAATCAATGTGTCTGAAAAACTTATTGCCACGCCAAATTGAGGTAAAGATTGTACAAATGTAGGTACCTACCTACTTAAAAAAATGTCGCAAATTTTCTAATTCAGATATACCTCTGTTACAAAAACAGTTTTTGATTCTATGTACATCTTTAGGTTGTAGTCGAATAAGACATAGTAGTCAACACAGTTTATCATTTCGAACTTAACTAAAATTTATGGGTATTTTTATTTTGATCAAACCTAAATAAATGAAACGTTACCATTCCTAAGATACATTGTTCTTTTAATTTTTTACAGGTACTAGATATAAACTAAGCTAAAAGTATTTAACAAGCGTAAACATGTACGGGTAAGTGACTTCTTCTATCTTTATATTCTTGAATATAACAGTTTTCAGTAGGAAGCTCTTGTTGCAGCTTGTTGTTTTTAGTGTAAGCAGTTAATGTACACATTACCTAGATGGACACCTCAAAAGCCTACAATATTTTGATCACCATTTTTTGATTCTCTATTTGTTTGGAGGTGTAATAGTGATTAAGTACCTAATGACAACGTGATTGCAATCGAGAAACACTAAACTGAACCAAAACCTACCCAATCATTTCCCACTTGTATTTATCAATACTTTTAATATTGAACATGTAAATACTTTAAGTTAATGTGCACATTAACAGCAAGATGTGTCTTCTATTTGATGTGGGTTTGAAGATTGTAAAATAATCTTTTGACGAAAAACCTACACGTTTTTCAAAACATTGCATTTTGCCACAGCCGCTTCGGTAATAATACAAGTGAAACTAATTGTATAACTCGTTTATGAAAAAAAATAAAAAGTTAGCCACAAGATGAGACACAGACTATGGAATAGCTTTTTCCTTTATTACAAAGTAAGGTCAGTGGCGCGAAGTTTTAAAATTGAACAAACTCGTTATGTTTAAAAAAGTTTAGTAAAGGGTATTCGAACTCTAAGTTTAATTGTAAGTGAATAAGATGCTAAAAATAGAAATATAGAAAAAACTTCTCCCTGCGCTATTTATCTGTGGCTTGTTTTTCTTAGAAAACCATTTCGCTCGATAAATGGACTCAACATTTTTTGGAGAAAAAAACCCACCACTCCGCCGGTCCAGGCTATAGCTGAGAGTCCTAACGCAAGCTGTTGCGTATTGCCACCATGCAACAGCTTTCCACACTGCAACTCTATGATATCTTCCAGTGATATTTATATATGGTTGATCTTTGCAAGTGTTTTGAGCCTTTTGGCCCTGATCGGGATGCAAATATACGTGTGGATGTTTCCTAATGCCTCGAGAAATTTAAGCTTTAGTTGACATAAACAAGTACTGAGTGTGAGTGGAAAAATAATAGTTGTGGTTTAATTTTTTGGGTGAAGATCCGACACAGTCTATTCTAAATAAAAAGTCTCAATCAAAATTGCGAAACAGTAGTAATATTTGCGTTTGGTTCTTGTTTTGACATTGACTGTGGCTAGGTAATGTGTACATGACATGGTTAATGTGCACATTATTTAATTTTAAAAATCGTAATTTCGACTTTTTCTTTTGACCTATCGTCATTATTTCACCAGAGTCATTTGGCCAGAGTGCACTAAAAGTATGTGTTGCCTAAACGAGCGCTCTTGCCCTACTACCAAACCTTGTCCTGCCAAACCTAGTCCTGCCAAACCTGCTACACCGACACCTACCCAGCCCCTGATTGCAGTAGAACAATGCAAAACAGTCGTTTCATGTGAGCAGTTGGTTTGTGCCACGGTGTCTGCCCTCCGCAGAGCTGTCTTATTGGCTGTTGTTTTGTTTATATCCGGATTGGTCCTGCTTAAAGTTTTTCGCTGGGTGGTCAGACGCATGTGCAGGCCCACACGCAGACGGCAGAGACTAACCAACTGCTATTGAAAGTGAGTTACGAAAACAATTGACGTCCACTCCAAATAAGAAGTCGTAGTAGTAAATACGTTTCTATCAGACATTAATGTGCACTTTACCTACGCGCTAAGTAATTACGTTGGATATGTGTGCTTTTAATGATTTAGAGGAAATTTAACACCGCTAGGTAATGTGTACAAAATCTTCTAGTTAATGTGCACATTAACGGCTTTTGTCGGCATTTGTACCAACGATGTCATCGTATTTCAAATTTATTATATCATTCTACTTATTTCACAAGAAAACGTTAACCTCTTTTTTGACCACCAGTGGTTTTCTTCCGCTTGCGGGAGCTTGTAGGTCTTCCTCTAAGAAGCCTCAAACTGGAGATATTCCTTCTACCCCAAAGCCAAATTTAGGCAAGGTGTCGTCACAAGTCAGCAGTTGCACCTTGCCATTATGCGATCAGATGCCATTTTGTGATAAGAAAATCGCGGGATGTGACTTTATTGCCGCACTCTTACTAATAGGCATCCTTGGCCTGATTGCACTCATAGCATATGAGCTTTATAATGGCATCATAAAAAATAACCCAGCAATACGATCACGGCCAAGGCGACAGCGATGCTAGTTGCTTACGTAAGTTACTATTCACTCGAAAAACAACTATCTGAAACGCAGTCCATTCTAAATAAGAGGCCAACGTTTTGTTCAACTAGAAATTTCGTTAATGTACACATTACTTAGCTGGGTTTTTGTTTATTGTATGAAATCCTGATCCAAAAATTCTTAATTAATAGGAAAATATCACTAAGTTCGTTTCCGTGTGGAGCATCATTTCAACATCAATAAATCTGTTGCAGGCGAAAAAATATAGTTGCATCAGAATATCACCCGCACTATAAGAAATGTTGTGAAATAGCAGCTATATTTATATTGCTTTTATTTGTTTATATTATGATTCATAATTTTTTTCACTGGCTGCATAAACATAATCGTCGACCACGGAGAATCATAGATGATCGTCCGCGACACTCTCCTCATTAAACTTAGTGAGTTTCACTTATATCCATAGAATACTCGTAGTTTTCTAGGTAATGTGTGCATTATCAGAGTTCAGTCTGATTAAAATTCATAGATTTTTTTAATTGTCTATTTGAACTGGCGTGAGCGTACTTTTGCTTTTCTTTGCCAGCCAGTCATCGTTTACCGTGCTTCGTGCTGGAATCCGTAAAAAAGAGTCTCCGTCTCCACCTACAGACAATGCTTCTAGAATGTCGAAAAGCTCAAAATCTAGTATTGTATCTTCTAATGAATGTGTGATGCCATTATGCAACCAGATACCTTACTGTGATGCCAAGATCGCTGGCTGCGACTTAGTAGCTCTTATATTATTGATGGCGCTCATATCTTTTATAATCTATCAACTGTACAAATGGATGTGTTGCGGCCGAAGAGCTCCATGCCACACCACTATACAGACTCGTAGAACCAATTCACGGTGTAGAAGGTCTCGTAATTATTATTAGTAACGTTGTGAAGTGACTAAAAATGAAGACTTGAGTTTATTATCTTGATAACTAAAACCATGGAAATGTAAGGTGAATGTTTATGCTTAAGAAGACTTCTTATTTGGAATTGACTGGGTTATAGCTGATCACGTGGACTATCCGTGCCTACCCTTTTGTTTTATAGTATTTTGCTTTTCTACCCAACTCTAGTTATTCTTAAATAGCTTTTAAATTCTATAAGAGTAAGTGTGTGCATAGTCTGCGTGTAAGGTTAGTTAGTTAAGGCTTGGCAAATGTGATGAATTAAGGGTCACTCCTGGTTGTCGTTTTGTGTTTCTCGAATTGCAATTTACTTTGAGTAACTACATTATTATTCTCCAATTCTTTTATCACTTCAAATATCGTGGCAAAAATAAATGTTATAATCTTGTATTGATCGCATTTATCAATGCGGCATGTATTCTATAAACTTATTTTAGTAAATGTTAAAGCTGATCAACGTAAAAAATTACTGAAGTTGTATTTTTTTAATAATGTGTTAGCTTGTTAATTTGGTAATCAATCTTTGTGTCTTTTCACAAGTAAAAATTGACAGTATTGCTTTTTTTTCAGGGATAAATATAGACGGTGCTGTTCCTTACCATTTTGCGGCACTTACGTAGCCGGGTGTGATATAGTCGCTATTTTCATTCTATTTAGTGTTATCAGTATTGTCGGATATCAGCTATACGTTTGGTTCATGAAATCAAATATAACCGCTTCTCGTATGATGCAACACTCGCCCCTCATGCGGTCATCTAGCAGACGTTCGAGGGGGCGCTGTCCTAACACTTGATGGTGAGCTTCTTAATAATTATCAATCGTAAGGAATAGACACTTACATTTTAACTGAACATTATACATGAGGCTTTCAAGGTCAATGAATTATGCGGTTGAAGGAGAAAAAAAATTATACTTTACGTTTCTAACTACTCAAACTCAAATGTCAGTTTGTGAAAAAGTTACATCTTGTTTAATCACGGTAAACAAAGAATACTAACCTATTTGTACTGTGTGGCCTATTGCTCATCTTCTTGCCCCCTTTAGCTGCATAACGACTTACGGAATCTCGTGCCAATGCTAGTGACTTATTCTAAAATATTATACTTACTATACTCTATTCGCGTTAAGAAAATAGTGAGTGATCGTTGTCAGCCGGCCTGGCCACGCCGCCCAGCCAATTAAAATGCTAGAAATTAAAAGGTCGAGTTCACAGTGACCAGTTGAAGTCTGACCTTCGAAGAAAACGGTTGTGGATTTTGCGTGACTTGTCCAACGATAAATTTTGAAAAAATGAATACTTCACCAATTCCAAAGAATAAAAGTGGATCAATAATCCATAGTGGAAAGAGACACATAATTTACAATGTTTATAAGTACTTTGAATTGTGTGATTTAAATGCAACTGTGGAGAGCATAGTCATAGAAACAGCAAGTGCATGTGGCATGTCCGAAAATACTGTTTATAAAATTATTATTTTTCTTTCGTACTTTTACTCCACTGTGAATACACCCTTATCCTGTAGTTGTCACTATTTTCTTAAAGCGAATAGACTATAGGTATAGATTTTCGGATCAATCTTCTTGATAAAAGATCCAAAGCAAAAGATCAGATACCTCTTTGATCTATTAAAAAACGAAAAGTAATAAAAATATCTATATATATAAACAAAGAATCTAAAAATACGATGGATTTACCTATTATAACATTTTTAAACTAGTTTTCGGCCTTTCATCTCTTGTTTTTTTCATGATTTTTGATTAACACCATATTTCCAGGAAACCATAGCATACTAAGAGTGGTAAAATGGTTTTCTGCAGTCTGAGAAGACTATTTTCAACCTGCCCCAGCGAATGCCGTGTAGCTACAGAGAAGTGTTGCTCCCGTAGTTGTTTTATGACCCGAGTGAAGAGATTCTTCAACAACATATTCTGTGTCAACGAAGACGCATGCAACTTCTGTCGGAGCTCTGATAGTTGCGACCGAAGACCTTCAGCGACTGTTTGTGATGAACCTTGCGCACCTAGGGTCAGGTGTGATGAACCTTGCTCACCCAGGGTCAGATGTGATGAACCTTGCCCACCTAGAGCCCGGTGTGATGAACCTTGTGCAGTTCAGCCTAGATGTGAAGAACCGTGCAACCGTCGCTCTGTTTTTGAGGATACATTGTATGATAGAGACAGCCGATTTAGCTTGAGACGCAGTAGCTTTGACAACTATGACCGCAGACTCCGGTCGCGATATGATAACGACTGCCGTGACGACAGCTATTACGATTGCAGGTATGGTATATTTTCGTGAGGATAAGAGAACAATGCCATAAAAATTTCGTCATGTAACCAAAGCAGTTGTATCTGTATTAGTTAAAGTTATTTAAATGAATTATTCTTACTGTGCTTTTTGTTTGTTATGGATTTAAATCTATAGCACAGAAAAAGTACGATTCTATAATATATATATAAAAAACACAGGTCTCAGTTGATAATCTCGATTCTCATTTTGCTTTCAGGAGTTACGGCTTCACCCGGGGTATATTTTGCCAGCTAGGAATCACTACGGGCGACTTCATCGCGTATATGATTGTAGCAACAATTCTAAGTGTGGTTGCATACCAGCTGTTTAAGTATTATAAATCCATTCATCCAGTTGAATCGATTACAACTGAACCACCTCCAGCGAGGAGAAGTAGACGACGAGTTGAAGAAGATGCTTTGTGCGTTTGATTTTGTATGGTAAGGATTTGGTTTCTATAAAAACTATTTGGACATGTAAATTATGATAGATATCTGGTGATAAATATAATACTTAGCATATAGCAAATACATTTTCTTACTCACCTTTATTTATGCTTGCTTACTCATTCAAACTTAAGTAAAACAATTTGGTGTATTTCTATCTCATTATTCAAACATTTAGTTTAATAGTGATCAAAAAGTTTGGACATTTTAAAATTTCATAAATATTTATTTAATAAGCAATTTTCTATGATACGTTATCAAGTCGTCAAAAATAGCAAGCCGTGCAATGCTCTGGTGGGTCAATAGTTACATTCAGTCAGTTACTTATAAAATGATGCTTCAGTTGAAACCTGAAGCAAGATTCAAGCCACCTATATAAATATATCTTTCAGAACACGACCAATTGTGTAGTTTCAATGTAAACGGTGGCTTCTTTCATCGGCACCGCACAATAGCTTTGGTTTCGCTCGATTCTGCAGACTAGAATTGCTTGACATAGGACAATTTTGAAATAAAATTGAACAAAAATATCTTGGTACAAAATATTACTTTATAGAAATTATTTTACATTGCGATGCTTGTGTAAAAACCAACAAAGTAACTATAAAGAATCTCTCTATGGTATACCAAAGAGAGTATATGCTTTATTTATAGGATATACAGCGAGTACAAATATTTGTAATATTTGTGGATTTTCAACCTAGATAATTTTTTGAATGAAGGTTTTTTTTTATTTCAGATATCGACCCTTTCCTGCCCGCCCGTATCAAATCGGACACCAAAATCATGGTGTCAAATAGTTCAGTTACATCCTTTTTACAGTGAAAGTTAACCAAGTAAAAAACGGAAAAATTTGAAATATATGAAAAAAATACTAAAAAAAAATTGCAAAACTAATGAACTGTTTTACAAACAACTATAAAACTTACACCTATAGTATATATCCGAGCATTTCGTTGAAGCAAGAGAAGAAATACAAAAAAGTATTGAATTTATGCTGAAAATGTTAACTGTACACTTAACCATTTTCTATTTTGTCCTCCATATTATGTCGTTTTTATTATGAATAAACAGATTCATTGAAGAAAGTTGATATCTTTTAATTAACTTAATATCGAGCTGCGGGTAAAGCTAAATATAGGAAATCATTTTTTTTATAACCTGTGGGTAGTTTTTCATTCATACCTATCGAGCATCTTTGACGTAACAGGTATGTTGAGTTCAATAGTTTCGTAAATCATGGCAACTTTTTTATGGTCTCGTAATTCAACCTGGATATCGAATTTACGGTTTAATTTTAGACCCGGGTCGTAAAGTGTCCACCGCGTCTCATGTGGGTAATCTCTGCGATCGATATGAAGTTTGCTTTGGACCAAAGTTGAGCGTGGCCGTAATGGAAGGGGACTGTCACGTGGCCATCGATCTGGTGCTGTGGGGCATTTTGTCAAAATGTTTCTTTTGGCGGTGGTGCGCGGAATGGAAGGTTGGTATTGGAGGATTAGGGTCGGGCGTCGCGTCGTGGGGTAAGGTCGATAGTAGGTTAGTATCGTGCGTGACGTTGTGGGCGACGGTCGTGCTAGCGGGGCCACGCGCGCGCACACGCCACAACGCGCAGACGCGCTGCCCAACCCTCAAGGTCAAAGTGAGTATGCCATAACCTCGGAACTATCTGCCCCTCTTTTGACAACCTGTAGACGACACTTTTCAAATTGCCCAGCCAACAGACAAGTTAGTTCGCGGAGTTGCAAACGATTGTGACTTTCGCTTTCAAAGGAATACTGTTACGCGGGAGTTTTATCTGTTTGTAGGAAACACCGTCGATAAACATACTTTTAACGAACGACTTTTTTAGCTAAAGGTAGGAAGGTTATTTTTATAAAGGTGGAGATGGAAAGAATAGTATTGGATAAATGAAGCTTTTACATCTGTGTATTAAAAAAGACGTTCTTTGTTCTTCAGTAGGTCAATGGTTTCAGCGAATAATAACGATTTTTCTTACACGGGGATAAAACTCGGACGAACCTATAGGAATGCAAAAAAAATGGTTTCGTTTAAAAAGCCATTAGTTAACGTAGGTCGTTGAGGAATTTTGTGATTTTAAAATGTTGACTTTGGATGATTTAAGTTTTAAAGTCCCGAAATAAGTTACTATCTGGAACATTTTGAGTGTCGGGCTGCATTATAATACATTTTTGTACGTATAGTAGGTGAATTTATAAATCAATATCTCTAAATGCTTACGAACAATCCATTCTAATTATGTAGACGGTAATAATAGAATATCTGATTTACATTCACCAAATAAGTAAAGACAAATAAGTTTCCTTGGAAGTAATATCGATTTTGGTAATCACGAGTTAGTAGAATACTTGCCCCTGCTATATAATTAATGATTACATTACTATGAGGTAAAAAAGCACATAGATGTTTTAGGAATACACCAAAAAGATGATTTAAATAAAAACGAAACCGCATCGGAGATTATTAAAACTTTGACTTCGTAAAATTTAATACTGAATTAGTCCCACATTGGGCGCCAATTTTCAATTTGTATTCATTTATTTATTTATTAGACCTTTGTCTGTGTAAAAGATAAGTTATTTTCGCATATGAATGAGACTTATGCTCGGTAAAAAGTGGCCTATTTTTATTCCAGGGTGACGAACTATATAGATCTATGTCAACTTTCAGATATATTTGGTTCAGACGTTTTGAAGTGAAAGTGGACATCATACAGACAATTTACAGACAGACATACGAATATGTGTACATTTATAATATAAGTAAGTATTTAATTTAATGTAATAACAATAATCCATGATCATATCTGTGACATGCTCTGTAAACCATCGAACATTACAAACACAAAGTATATTCTCAAAATATCTATCAAAAGATGTCGTAATAGTAGCCTCACAGCCTAAATTTTATTCAGAATTTAATAGATTATTTTTATTTCTGGCAGGAGGTAAAAATGCGCATTTCTGCACGCTTACTTAAAAAAACGAATCCGTAATGACCACAAAACACCCACAAAATCAAGTAAATAGTAATAAAAACATATTCGGACTCAGGATACGTATATTAAAATAGTAAAACCGACTAGTCAAAATAAATATTTTATTATGCACTGGATGAAAAAACAAATTCCTACTTTATAAAACCATAATATTTCTATTCGATATATGAAGCTCTCTGAAAAAATCATAGTTTATCTTAGAACTTTCAGAGAGAGGTGGTACGTTTAACAAAAATATGTATTTAAAATACATTGTTATGTGAATATTATGTTTGTGTATTGATCGGGGATGGTAAAGATTTTTTTTGTAATTTTGCTTTGAAATACAACAAGATTTGAAACTAGCTACAGAAAACACTGATCTAAATTCAATAATACGGTGTGTAAAAGTTCTGCTTCCGTAATCGAAAACTAGTTGTTGGTGGAAGAGTACCGACTCATGCTTAGCGCAAAATTGTTTTATTTTTATTTTATGTAAAAAAGTAATCGTTACACGAACTTACCTTAAGTGATAAGATATTCGATAATTATAATTCAATAAAGTAACTAGATTGAGATGTAATTTAAATTCTTGAATGAAAACGATACAACGATGCCCACGCATAAGAAATGAATGATGTTGCCAATAGGCTAGTGATGGGTCGGGCTCGATGGTGTTACCAAGCAGGGATGTCTAAATACTATTATTTCTTTTTTAAAGATTTTACTTTCAACTCTAAAAATAATGCGATGCCCAGTGGATAAAGAAGTGAAACTATATAGTGTTCATTAAGTCTTGAGAATTTAATGATGAAGTATAACTGTTATTTTTTCTGTGATTTTGTTTTCTTTACGTCCACAGGGGATGCTATCTACATTTCCTACATCTTTGTACGACGGCTCTACGCTTAGGTACTATTCGATAGTTACTTGTGATCTGGCTACTGGTTTATTTCAATATTATTTAAAATCACATAGTGTTTTGATTCAATCCGCAATAAAACTTTGTAGTGTTTGTGACCGGGAGGAGCATAATACTTTAAATTTCACCATGCAATTATTTCCTTTCAGAAGTACTTTTTAGCAGGGAATATTATTATACCAGAAAGGTAGGATACGGATATGAAATAATTTCGGATTATCCATTAGTTTCGGATAATTTCGGTAACGGACATTAGATTTTTAAGAAATTTTATAAGTTATTAGTATTTAACTTTTAAAATTACTTTGTCGTTCCCAGTGTCAGCCGCCGTGCGGCAAAACAACTTGTCATAACGTATATCAAATAGGCTCCGCCTCTATCCAATACTATCCGAAACTTTTATTTCGGATTCGGTTACGGAAACATATTTTTTTGTATCGGATATCTAATGGTTACGGTTACGATAACATCCCTGCTTTGTAGTCGTCAAGCGAAGTCCGGTGCCTATATGGAGGCTTGACATTATATAACAGGAATCACGCTAGATATCTCAACTTCCTAGAACTCTGTCACTTTATGAATATGTGCTGCAAAGCCGTATTCATCACACGATAAGAAGTCCTAGACCCATATAGGTAGCCAAGTATTGTCACCGACCTTTCCACCCCATTATTAATGACGCACCCCTATTATAGATTTATACGTACTCCTTGACCCTTCTAAATAAGATGTGAACCATTTTTAAACAGCAGTTTTATCTACTTCACATTTTCTTACCTGCTTACAGTGTGATAAATAGTTTAACAATTCGTTATTACTTGTTCTGAAAACTGTAACATAAAGAACACTGAAATATCATTTTTTTTACATAATCTTGTTGTATAAAGTGCAAACAGTTACCGTTAAAAAGAACAGTGTTAACTTTTTCTTTTTTTACGGAAGGGAAAAAAGATACCAGGAGGTCTATTCTGTAAATCGAAACGTGAGCACTTTGCCTTCGTTTCGTACCCGTAACGGGCAATTGCTATTCTATTTGGCTTGCGTATCGTTTACGTATTTTAAATCCGAAAGTCAACCGAAATCATAAGGGTTTTGACGTTAATTGCTGTTGACGTTAATTCTGAAATCCCATTGACAGCATTTTGACGGTTGGTACGAAAATTTTGAAGGCACTTGTCGCTTCAAATGTCAAATTTGTTTCGTACCGGGCATTTGTCATTTTTATGTCAGTGTGTTTCTTCTAAATCATGTTACTGGCAGGATCAAGGTTAAGTGCTTTACCTTAAATATTACGATATCAAATTAGGTATCGTTTGTGCTTCGTATTTTTTTTCATGTTTTCAATTATTTATTATGAATATAGATGTCTTATAGATTTTTAACCTTTATAGGTAACATATGCCGTTGTTCTTTCTGGCCATGCCGTTAGAGTTGTGCTAATATTTAAACCTAAAAGGTGGTGCTAAATACGCCAACATAATTAAAATTTTGATTGTATAAATCGTTTAGTCGCATAATGCCTAATTCGCAAAATGGCCACCGTGTCTCAAAACGACTACTTTGCGAAACGCCCACTTAGCTTAAGGCCTACTTCGCGTAATAGTTATTAGTTATTCGGAGAATTGAGTTCTGGTCAAGATACTGGCAAGATATCCTGGTCCGTGTGCCAGCCGTTCGTAGGGCAACTTCCCGGAGAAGTTCAGGCTAGTCTCTCTAACACCTGTGAAATATTGACGTCGATACACATTTAGCATGATATTTACTAATAATTTTATGAATTAACATAATTGCAATCAGAAACCGTAATCAAAATAAATAAATGAATATGAAGAAAAACATCTTCCTAACTATCTTCTCTTCTTCTCTCGCTCTGCCGCTTCTTTATGCTACAAGTCAATTTTACAAAACATCACTGTCGCCTTCCAAGATATAAGGTGTTTCGCACTGAACTAAAATTGAAAGAGACAAGTTTGATCCGACAATAGGTCTCAAAGTAAATTTATCAGTTTTTAAAGATGCAACGTGGCTTAGGTATTCAGTGCCTCAATCACGAAACTTTGGCAAATCGATTACGTTATCGTTAACATTTACATATAGAGCTTTATATACGAAAACGGATAACGATAGTAGCGATCTCGAAGAAGATCCTTTGTAGCGCTACAGTTAACTCGATACGAAAACGATGATCATTTCCTACTGATGACGTGATCTTCGATCAGGCGTTCATAAATGGTAAAAATAAACTTAACAATTAAACAAGTTTTTAGTACAGTACAGTTTTATTGTTTACTGTTCTATTTCAAGTACAGTAACAGTACTACTATTCGATAGATATTTGTGATTAGGCTTCGGGTATGAGTCTCACCCATAGGTCAAAAGCGACCGTAAAGCCACATGAACAAAATCAAAATTATTTTATTCATCATAGATATGTAACATATACTTAATGAACGTCAATGTTACAAACTTCGACTTTACCTAACCGTAGACCGATTGAAAAAACTGTTCTATTTCAAGTACAGTAACAGTACTACTATTCGATAGATATTTGTGATTAGGCTTCGGGTATGAGTCTCACCCATAGGTCAAAAGCGACCGTAAAGCCACATGAACAAAATCAAAATTATTTTATTCATCATAGATATGTAACATATACTTAATGAACGTCAATGTTACAAAGTTCGACTTTACCTAACCGTAGACCGATTGAAAAAAGCCGGCGGAAAAAAACTCCCAGCACTCTTTTCAGAAATTATGTTTCACTTTGGCTGCTGTCTTTTTTTCCACATATTTTTGACTTGATTACGGGAGCGTCGTCTTATCATGCCTTTCTGTGCATCCATAACATCTTAAATAGGTGTCCGTGCCAATATGTTTATAGTTGCCGTCTCAAAAGATTATGCTAACCCTCAGCAATTCAACACGCGTTTTTTCGACGCACGCCATAAATTTTTTGCTAATTACTTTTTTGCGATTTAGGTTTCCCAATTGTTGCTCCGACTAAACACAGTATTAACCTAAAACAATATTAAATAAAGTAAATATTGGCCACAATCACCACATTCACCACAGACCAAACTTTTTACCACGTAAAGTTAACATACAATGATAAATGTTACTATTTTTTACGAACTACTTCGAATTTTTTGTTCGCTAGCTTTCCTGAGGTTCCCGCATCTTTATGAGTTTTCTTTAGATAACGGTGACCTTTTAAGTCCAGCGATTCTGTTACTTTAGACATTTTGTGGTGTGAAAGTTCTATTATTTGTATGGAAAATGAACATTTTGACGATTATCCTCATAGCAGTCAAGACAATTTGAGTTACAGAATCACCCCACCAAATAACTACGTATTTTAATAGCAAAAGACAATTATTCCAATCTCCACGCGTTTTTGCAAATACCGGTTTACAAACCTCTATAAATATTTTTATAAGGACTAGGTATAAATACCAATTTAATATTATCCTAGGAAGAAGTTAACATGCTGCATCATTATATTTTATAGAAAACAATTCCATTTTTCTAACAATAGAGGATGAAGATAACATTTTACATATTTTTTCTACAAACGTTTGCAGTATTTTTTTCGTTGTAAAAAATATAAATATATATGAAATACAGGGTGTCACGTAAGCTGTGTACATATATTTGCTGGGATATAAAAAGTTTGTTGCGTATAGTTATATGTATAGCCTAGCTTGGTTTCACACTAAACTCACTTTGTCGAAATTTGTGACTAGCATTTGCTTTTTTTTACAAAACCATCCGCCTTTGTTAGGATAATTTGAACACTTTCAGACCCTTTATTTATCCAAATTTTTTTTTTTTAAATGAAGATTCTATTCAAAATGGAAAATAAATTTATTTCATCATACTCTGCCCGCCTTTCTCAGTGCAGTATAAAATATTAAACAGACATAGTTAAATTGGTTCAGTTAAATATTAAATAACGAATGGTAATAAATGTTCTAAGTGATGAACCTTATATTAATGTTACAAAATTTAATTTATTTCTGTAGTTTGCCCAACAAATAAATAAAAAGTCTAAGATAATGCGGCGGTGGGGATCACTTACTATCACGTGACCTTGTTTGCTCCCTTCTCGCCAACATAAAAATAGTTTTGGAACCAACTTGACTACTGTTTAATTTTGCTACAGAATTTATAACAAAAAAGTAGCTTTTTAAGTAAAGTTACAACCATATTTATTCTGAGACACCCTGTAGGTATGACATTTATATTCGTACATATGTAACAAGCTGGTAGTAGTATTGTGTCAGCATTTAACTCGCTTTAATTGGACAGATCCCTGCTTTCTGAAGTACCATCACTAGGCTAGAGTGTCTATATTCCGCTATTCAGTTTTGTCACGAAATTTGTTTGTTTTTTTAGTTTTTAAATGAAAAAAGGATTGAAGAGGCGTTGTCGGATAAAATTTGAAATAACAATCAAAATATTGGTAAAAATTGTGTAAACTGTAAAATATGAATCCTGAATAGAAATATCAATGAAGAAATAATATATTATAAACAATAAATGACCTACTTACTGAGGGAACGATTAAGTTCGTGTTATATTCTAATGTCTGAATAATTCGTGCCACTTATAACTTCTTTTCGAAAAATATTTGTATGAAACTCTAATTTTCCTTAGTTAGAATTTTATAATATTCTTCGTAAATATTATTAAAAAAAAGCGAAAGAAAAAATAAAATTATAATCCAAGCAACTCTCAAGATTGCAATCTTAGAACGCGCACATCACTACATTTCGATACCTCCTAATCCTCATTAGTCTCCAATTAATAAAAAGGATTTAGCCGCCTCCAGACAACATATTTATAATATTCTTCGTAAATATTATAAAAAAAAGGTGCATAAAAAAAAATCCAAGCAACTCTCAAGATTGCATTAAGCATCACTACATTCCGAAACCTCCTAATCCTCGTTAATCTCCAATTAATAAAATGGATTTGGCCGCCTCGGCCGCATCCGCCCACTGGCTTGACTTGCGCAGAGCAAGCGAGGCGGCCAGCGGCAGTCAGTTCATAGTTGCATCGGTCGCCTCGCAGGAACCACTTGCAGTCGGTAACTGCGCGCGCGCTAACAATTGCAACTCGCTTGCATCGGGGCTAATTGCAACGCGCGACACTGGTGAGTGGGGAAAAGTTTGACTTGCTTTTTGATTTGGATGGTTGTTGAAGTGTGGCAGAAAAAATATAAAATATATCAATTTTTATTGTGGTTGTGAGTCAGTATTTATTTAATAAAATTAAAATTTTACCATTAGAAAACAAAAAATACATTTTAGTTTCGGTATAGATTTAATATAGGGGAGCGAGGGGCTTGTTGTAACAGTTTTCATTAAAACTAGTATATCTTGAGATCTATTGATTCAATTTTTACTAAATAAAGATTGATGGATACTGTAACTCTTCCTCTACCAAATCAAGTAAAAAGAATATTATAACTATAGGTCATTATTTAACAATCAATTATTTTCTAGAAGAAGTGCGGTGTTACAACTTACCTCGTGCTCGGGGCAAGTTGTAACGTCTACCGGGGCAAGTAGTAACGACAATAAAAAACGACATTAATACCTCTAATCATTTATTCTTTATTTATTTTTAACAAAATTGACATCTTTCTAAAGTAAGTATTATGTAATTCTTATCAAAAATCAACACAAATACACTTTTTTGTGTTCAACACTTAAAAATTAAGTAATTAAGTGTTTTATTTAGTTAAACACTACTTATAATCATAATGGCACTTTTAAATCACAGTAACTAGTTAAATGATTTATTTATAATACACTCTATCCAATCTTCTTGCTTTGTATCTGTGTAAGCTTCACCACATACCAGACAATGCATGTTGTAACATGTTACAACAAGCCCCGGGATTTTGTTACAACTAACCCCATGGTATGATTTTTAACATTTATCAAGATAACTATTTATACAATTTAACAATCATAAAAACTGTTACACGTTATCAGAGATAGAAAAATTTGAATGGAAATGAGATGTAGAAAATTTGAAAATAGGCGATATTAAAAACACAAACCAAAATTTTACGACAGTACAATTTTATGTTACCTGGTAGAAATGAAGGGCATGCACACATTTGCTCACTGCGCCAACTGACGGAATACTGGCTATGGCAATATGATGTGGTGCGGTTTATGGGTTAAATTGAGTCAAAGATATACGCTAATAGTGATTAAGATCCTGGTGAAAAGGGCCTGTTACTACTTACCCCTGTAACAACAAGCCCCTCGCTCCCCTACCTAAAGTTTTTTTTTCTTGAATTAAAATAAATCTTGAAATATAATAAAAACTGACACTATTTTTTTTAACAATATTTCCTCAAACTTTAAAATAAAATATAAATATTGCAAATTAAAGTAGAAACTTTGTATTTCTTGCCAAATTGGACAACAAAATCAAAATTCTGGTAAGATTACACTATTAAATTAAGTTATTATTTTGAATTCAATAAATAGTGCCAAATATATTTTACTTTATTGTATAGTTTTTGCAGTAAAATAAATAAATTATTTTGTTACAAAAAACTTATGAAAGTTAATGTTTTTTTATTTTACGAGTATTAAGCATTTTATTCAAAAAAATTAATACTCCTGTGCAAATCACATAGTACTATGCAAGACGGCTGCGATTACGCAGGTAATTACCAAATACCGTGGTAATTTTCAGAAGACTAAGTAAATAAAGGATATGAAAATGGTGTTTTTGTCCATCTAATTTTTGTTTTTAGACTTAGCTTTTCGTAACTCGCAGTTAATTTACGCATTTTTTTTAAAAAGACCTGTACCTATTTGAAAGCGTCAATAAATTAATTTCCAATAAAATTAGCAAAACAAATTTTTCAGAGTTAGTAAAAAAAAAATGGCCAGTTACTATTGACTGGCCTTGGGCCCGACTCCCTTATTCAAAAGTGCACCCGAACGACCAAAAAGTTGGGAACACAGTTGGGAATAAGGAATAATTGTGTCATAATTGATGACAACTTTCATGTTAATTAAATACGGGGTGTAAAAGAACTGCTTCGAAAACGAAAACTGGGTATTGCTGGAGGGGTACTTGTTACGTCTTGAGCAAAAAAATTTTTTTTTCTGATTACATAAAAAAAAATTTTTACGTAATTGTACAAAATTGCATTTATACTATCAGATTTTGCGATGATTTCAAATTAAATAGGGTTTAAATTAAATTTGCAATGTAAATAATCGCACCTGAACCAACAGTTGATGTGTGAGCGATGGTTTCAAGCGGCGAATATGACTTTTCAATCCTTAATAACTTTTTTAAATCGAGTTTTCTGGGTATACTGTTAATAAATTTACTATTGAGGCCCAAGAATACATGGTTTCAGGCTTCGGAAGTGGTCTTTTTACACCCGTTACATATTTTTTTAAATACTTACCTGTACTTATTTGAAAGCGCCAATAAATTGTAAGTTACTAATGATCGGCCTAGGGTCCGACTCCCTTATTCAATAGTGCACTCGAACGACCAACAAGTGGGGAATATAGAACAATTGTGTCATAATTAATGACCACATTCATATGATCTTATGTACTTAGTTTTTCCATGATTAACCGCATAAATTTATGGTAATCTAATAGCCATAACATTCAATTATCGCAATATTCGTAACTTCAACTTAAAACTCATCAAGAAAAAAAAGCATGTGAAAAATAATCGATTTTATTTTTAATGAAAGTGACATGTATGTTTTACTACATTATATACTATATAATTTTGCAATGGTACAGAAATATAGAGAAGAGATCCGATCCATCCGGTCAAGTGTGGATTAACAACATCGTTAGAAACCAATTCACATCGTTTAATGAGTTCTAATTTAATGTAAAACATTCATTGTTTTACCAAAATTATTGCTACACAGTTGGATCCTTACATAATTTTCATTCATTTGTTTATAATAATAACAAAACAAAATATATTTTTCGAAGTTAAGGTGATAAAAATATAATTACCTTCGGTGCCTTTTCCGTTTGCGGTTGAATTTACATTAAAATTACATAAAGCCTTCACAAAGCCTCTTAAGGCAGCCTAGACTACATAGATGGGGGCAAGGCGGATGCTTATAAGTAGGTAGCAACTACTTAAACAGCTGAATCCCGGATTAGAAATTTGAAGCTGAGTAACATTCAAGTACTACTTAAGTATAACTTACCATACAAAAATGCTTAGTCCGATGTTTGTTAAGTGAAATATCGGATAACAACAAAACCATGAATCATTGAAAAAATCCCGGCGGTAACTAAATTAAGTGAGAAAGTTGACATGTCATAATTCTTATTCAACACAACAGAGCCCTTAATCGGATACGAGCTAATAGCTGGTGATATGGCTGGTTGTTCTGTTAATTATGGTTAATTGTATTCTAGTTAAATAAGATATCCTAAAAAATAGGGGGGGAGGTCACCCTTTGTTTGAGGTGGCTAATATATGACCATTGTTTGTATAAGAAAATAAAAAATCATCTTGTTAATAAAATTGAAAATGTATTCTCCGTAAAGCAGTCACAAATAATGGTCGACGTGACGTCATATTTCACTCTGAAAGTCAATTAAAACAAAAACTACACTTATTGGGAAAATATGTACAAAATGTGATACAATAATATTGTTTTTACATAAAATATGCTCTAATTAACAGATAATGGTCACATATTAGCCACATGCTTTAAGTTTATACTTTAGATTTAAAAAATATCGAAAGCAACTGTTTTTTTACATTAAGCCCCTACGTATATTATAAGCTTTTCAAATAAAAAGGCCTGTAGTACGTTCCGGATTTTTTCTGAACGGATTTTTTTTTCTGATTCGAACGCGCAAAAAGTGCGAAACTTGCAAGAGTTCGCAACGACTTTGAATTCGAAATTTATAACAGCCGAAAATAATATTTTTTTTACCAGTTTTGACCACATGAAAAAGTTTAACATTCGTTCTTGTAGATTAAAAATAAAAATATAGGGTGCGTTCACATTTCTTATTTTTTTTATAAAAAATAATAGAAAATAGAATGTGGCCTGTATTCTACCATTTTTTCATTAATGGTTAGGCAAAACTGTTTTCTAGTAAACAACATTTAAAGAAAAACCCCTTATGAACGGTCCGACTGCGTAGTCCGACTGATCGGACGACGCGGAACTTTTTTTCCTGTTGGTCCGATTTATCCTATCTGTAAACTTGGTTAGACTGCTGAGTTCGACCGATCGAACGAAATGAACTTTTTTTTCTATTGGTCCTATTAATCAGACGAACTGGATTCATTAATTTTACGCGAAACAGGTTTACGGATTAACGATAACACAACAAGCAATAAACGAATAAACGATTTTGATTTGATTTGATTTGAACAAAAGATGCGCTAGGCCTCAAATCTGTTGGCAAAGTTTAACGATTTTCATGCGAAAATCAGTCTATGGTACTTTTTTAAGACATGTAATACTATAGCGGTTTTTTCACTACGCTATTATGCTGTTTTATAGATTTATGTTATTGCAACCTTTTTTAATTATTAAGGTAAATGAATACCTAAACCTGTATGCTGTTTGAAGAAGATAATTGTGTCTACCTTTTATGTCTTAGAACGCTTTTTGTCTAGTGGCCGGTCTTAATAACTTAATAAAAAGAAACTACTTGTTTCGTTCTGTAAAAGTTCAACAGAAAACTGAGTGTAGGCATAACTAAAGTTACCTAAGAAATGATATAGATCCTACTATCCCTACGTCTGTCTGTCTGTCTGTCTGTTACGCTTTCACGCCTAAACCCCTGAACCGATTTTGATGAAAATTGGTATGAAGAAAGAACTGTACTTGAGAAAGGACATAGGGTACTTTTTACCGCGGGAAAACTTCTCATTCCTACGGGAAACCGACTTCCACGCGAACGGAGTCGCGGACGGCCACTAGTAATATTATAAATGTGAAATTTGTGAGTATGTGTGTGTGTGAGGATGTATGGATGTTTGTAACTCTTTCACGTAAAAATTACAGGACGTATTTGGCTGAAATTTTGCAGTAAAATAGGTTATACATCAGAATAGTACATAGGGTACTTTTTACCGCGGGAAAACTTCTCATTCCCACGGGAAACCGACTTCCACGCAAACAGGGTTTTAGAAAAGTTAATTCAAGTGATTAATAAAGATAAACTCATCTAGCCAATGAATAAGCTAGTTAAAGCCTGATTTTCACACAGCCCCGGATCTTCAATTTTTTTAGGCGGGGCAAAATCTGAAATATGCCGCCCCCAACCACTTTTATTTATTTTAACCTTTATCATTACATACTTAGTATAAATCTAAGTCGCTAATTCTGTCTGTTTGTATGATTGGCCGCTAACTCCTCCTTAAGTACGTAACGGATTTAAATGCGGTTTTCTCCATATTTTAGGGTATTTATTAGAGATGGGCCGAGTACTCGGTTTATACTCGGTACTCGGCGGGTTTTTTGGTACTCGGTACTCGGCCGAGTAACTCGGTATACGAATGCCGCCGAGTAATACTCGGTACTCGGTACTCGGCAAAAGTGTTACTCGGCGCATCTCTAGTATTTTTTCATTTAAATTTGTAAATAAAGAACGTTTAGAAAAAGTTTTTTTAAGTTTGCAAAAATGAAAGGGTTCGCGAACAAGTCGGCAAAATTACACCTTTGCGAAGCGTGGGCGGGTCGCTAGTCATCTTTATAATTTCAGTTATCAGATGTCCACTAACAAATAGGCTTTCCGGAAATAATGCATCATTTGCTGTTCTTTCCGTGTTATTCTTATTTATTTACCGATGTATAGATATGAACGCGTAGGATATACAGGGTGTTTGCTGGGTGAGTAGCCAAATGAAAATGGTGGATAGGCGAGGCTATTAGCTATTTACTTCTACTTATTAAATTGCATTTTGGTTCAAGTTTAAGAATTTACAATACTTTTAAGATTTTCCTAACCACAAAAATAATTTTAATTTAAAGCCTAATACTGTCTTATTCAGATGCAATCATAATTGTATACCAATCATCTCACAAAAAGTTACAGTGGATTCATAAACTTCGTTGAACCAGTGGGAAAAAAATGTAATGTCAACTTTGCTATAAAAAAAATACGAGTTTGTTCTTCAGTTAATACACTTTATATCGATATGCTACATGTAACATTAACAATTAGAAATCTCGATAAAAATGGTAAGTTAGTCCCCAAAGACGACTGATAAGGAAGGTACAAATCCGTTCAACTACCTATGTAAAAACTTCTGGCTCATTTGACTCTCCCTTTACTTTTCCTGCCTCGAATAGAAGTAAAATAAAGGATTCCTGCTATCTCACACGTTTGACTCCGGTCCGCGCAGATTTCGGTGACTTGAAAATAAGCGTATCATCTTTCCGGCCTGCGTTCGTCCAGTCATGACCAACGTAGCGTGGTTTTTACGCATGCAAGCAAATCTCATCTGGTGGTGGAAGCCGCAGAATATTATGCTATTTGCGACCTTTGCAAGAGGCGACCGAAAAATGAACCCGAACGTTAAAATATTACTGTCGGGAACAATCTGCTTCCTCCAGCCCGCGCCCCCGTCGGGTTTCTTGCTGGCTTCCCAAAGAGAGGCGACGCAATGAGGACCGTACCCAACTAGGCGGCCGTAGTAGTTCGGTGAAGCTGTAAAGTTTTCATTTGGGCCAACATTTCCTGATTAGGTTTCCTGATCCGGAATTCAGATTCGGAAACAAAATTCATACAAAATGGTAATTTTTCCGTTCGGAAATAGTAAGGACGTGTGCGTCGTGTTGAACATTTTGTATGAAAATTGAGCATTCAGGTTTCCGAATCTGAATTCCGGATCAGGAAAAAACCGTGTGTCTGCGGTAGACCTAAGGGTGGCCGCAGACACACGGTTTCCTGATTAGGTTTCCGGATCCGGAATTCAGATTCGGAAACAAAATTCATACAAAATGGTTATTTTTCCGTTCGGAAATAGTAAGGACGTGTGCGTGTTGAACATTTTGTATGAAAATTGAGCATTCAGGTTTCCGAATCTGAATTCCGGATTAGGAAAAAACCGTGTGTCTGCGGGCGCCCTTAAATACCATCTGTGATTCGCTGATGTCCGGCCGCCATTAAGTTATGAGAGTTTTTAAACAGCGCGGCTCCATGTTGCTAAGTTTTTATTGTTTAAACAGTAATAAATCTTATAATTCTATTTTACTGGTTTAAATTGATGGAAGTCGATAGCCCTACCTCTATCTTGCTACAATCATTATTTTTATACATAAGAATAGCAAATAAGAGAAATGTTGCATGGTCACAAAATAGATATAACAATAGGCATTGATTTTTTAGAATGAGACAAAACTCTTACCTACATAGGTAGGTAGTTGAAGGGGTTTCTTACCTTCCTTACCAGGCGTCTTTGATGACTAACTTACTATGTTTGTTGTGATTTCTTATTATTAATGTTATATTTAGCATATCGATATAAAGTATTTTAACTGTAAAAGTTTTTAAAAGCATAGGAAGTTTTCAAACTCGTAAACTTTTTAATTTTTTTCATAGAAAAGTTGACATAAAAAATCCCCACTGGTTCAACGAAGTTTATGAACCTACTGTAACTTTTTGTGAGATGATTGGGAACAAGACAGTATTAGGCTTCAAATTAAAATTTACTTTTGTTTAGTCCGAAAGTTAATAAAAAAATATATGACTTTTCATAAAAAAATCGGGTTTTTTTTTAGGAAAACCTTAAAAGTATTGTAAATTCTTAAACTTGAACCAAAATGCAATTTAATAATTGCTACTCACCCACCAAACACCATGTATATTTTATACACAGTACAAGATAGGATTTAAAATAAAAAATATATATAGTACTAATGGACGCCCGCGACTCGCGTGGAGGTCGGTTTCCCGTGGGAATGAGAAGTTTTCCCGCGGTAAAAAGTAGGTACCCTATGTCCTTTCCCAAGATCAGTTCTTTCTTCACACCAAATTTCATCAAAATCGGTTCAGTGGTTTAGGCGTGAAAGCGTAACAGACAGACTGACAGACAGACAGAGTTACTTTCGCATTTATAATATTAGTAGGGATAGTAAAAAGAAAAATCAAATAGGTGTATTCAATTGCAATTATTATGAATTAAAATTTTCTTTTCGAGCTTTTTGTTCAGCGACTAATCTATGACCTTGTCATAATTTGCGTTCCTGCGCGCGATCTGATGCGCATTTTGAAATACGCCTAGAGAGGCGCCTCACGAATAATATGTCACATGTTCCGTGTGCTGTCCCTAAGTATCGGACAAGTTGTTTTTTTTTTATGATGGAAACTTGCAAGCGAGCAAGCGGGTCACGTGATGGTAAGTGATCACCACCGCCCATATACACCCACAATCACATATGTATCGAAGGTGCGTTGCTAGCCTTTGAAAAAATTGGGCACCGGCTATCGCACTGACCGAACGAAACGCAGGAACATCGTCCCTACTTCACGTTGGGTTTCTGTGCGACGGTGGTATTTCACCGATCGAGTCAGCCCAGTAATCGCTGCAGACAGAGCCTACAGCTAGACTCTACCATTCTTAAAAACCTATGATATGGCCACAGTAAAATAAGAATGAAAGTTCTGTAATTGAACTTTTATTTATTCTGTGGGCAAAGTTAATTAGGTATTATGAGTTGTTATTTTTCTGTAAATAATGAATTTGGCCGCCCCCTGAACTTGCCGCCCGGGGCATGGGCCCCGGCTTGCCCCCCCCCTAGATCCGGCCCTGTTTTCACAAGTAGGTGCCTACTTTTTAGAAGCATTTTTACACTATTTCCCACTTCTACTCCGAGGTAACTAGTGTTGCCCAAATGCAAGAACAAGACGAGACTTAGCCAGTCTTGGTCTTGGTCTTGCGCCAATACACCTGGTCTTGGTCTTGGTCTTGGTCTTGCGCTCCCAGTCTTGGTCTTGGTCTTGGTCTTGCAGCAAGAGTCTTGCAAGTCTTGCAATTACCTATTAGACTATTACTATTTATTAAAGTTTACTTTAAATCTTCGAAAAACGTATTAGAATTGGAACATTGTGAGCTTGAATTAACATAGCCATAGTAAAGATCAAGCAGATTAATAAATAACTGAAGATTTGATAAGAAATTCGAAAAATCAACTGACCTATATGTCGTTTTCCATGGAAGTAACTGTTTATGTAAAAAAACAAATTAATTACAATAACTAGACTGTATTTTAAAGAACAATACTTATCTGTCTAGAAAGACATTGAACCCTCAACTTATAAGAAATTTAATAAAAGGGTTTTACGGTCTGTCCCTATGTCCCTTTGTATGCTTAAATCTTTAAAACTACGCAGCGGATTTTGAAGCGGTTTTTTTTAATAGATAGAGTGATTCAAGAGGAAGGTTTACATGTATAATAACATAGTACAGGGAAAGCAGTTTTACTCCAAATTTAAGGCGTGCGAAACGGCGCGGGTAAAAGCTAGTATTTTATAAATTAGTAGCTGTAAGACCGCAGTCGCGGATGTACTTGTATTTTGTTTCATTAAATAAAGACTTTGAAGACCCCGGCGTGTTTTGCTGTTACAAAATTATTTTGCATGGAATACCTACGCCCTATGGCGGCAATCGAATAGTGTCAAATGTTATGATTTCGGCGTGGCGGCAACGATTGTTTTAGATTTCAAAAGAAGCCGCCGGCGCGTGTATCATAACCATGTACTTCCGAAAAGCGGCAAATTTCTTTGAGAAGTAAGTACCTACAAAACCTTTGATGCCGCATCATCAAAGTGCCGATGGTTAAAACATAACTATGCATGCACTCAGTTTGATTTTAATAGATATATTTTTATTCGCTATGTTTATGGTATTAGTCGTAATGCGCATAGGTCCAGTTTTTCATATTCTTTGATACAGTTTTTTGCGTCTCATAGAATTCCTAAGCGTACCTACCTATACACCGAACTGTTACACCTAACTACTCAGTGAAATAGCGCTAAGTCCTAGCTGCAAGACGCAAGAGTCTTGCAGGCTATGTCTTGTTCTTGCTCAAGTCTTGCACGGTCAGTCTTGGTCTTGGTCTTGCTAAAAATACGCGGTCTTGTTCTTGGTCTTGGTCTTGCAAAAACGCAAGAACAAGACCAAGACTGCAAGACCAAGACTGAATTTGGGCAACACTAGAGGTAACATTAAATCGCCACGCTGTCGCTGAACTTTATTTAGCAGAATCGGCTATTACCTGTCGAAAAGGTACCTGTAGTTTTTCAAAAGTAATAGAATTTTAAATTTAGAATCCCCTGAAACCCGAATACCTAGGGTTATTAAAATTTAAATCCCTGTATTTTCCCAGGTTATTTTATTTCTATTGGTAACGTTTAAACATCTCAAGACTTGTTTACTAAACATCGAGTTAACATTTTAGTTAAATTTAAATGAGAGGGTTGTATTTTTATGTTTATTTCGTTTTTTCATTTTATTTATTGGCTAATAAGCTCTGTCAAAGTACAGAAATTGTTAAATTAATAAATATTAACGATTAAATTTGAAAAAGAAGTATCTCTATTGTACCTAAGTTTCCTGTCAGATTCTCCATCCAAGCGAATCTAGAGTATATTGTTTCATAAATACGCTTGAATATTGCATGTCAAACTGCCAATACACGGCGCTTTTAGTTCACGCTATTTACAGGTGATAGGCTATTTACGATGTCAGCGTTGCGGTTTACTCGTTGGTCAATTAGGAAGCCACCCGCAATGGATATTGGTACTTAAGAGCTATAAGATAAAGGCGTTTTTCCAAAAAAATTACTCTCTGCATTTGGGCAGATATGTGTTTTTAGACTAAACAGTATTTTGATAAAACAATCGGAAATTATTTTATGTTTTTGATGTTGGTCAAACGCAATATTAATAGGAGAGTTTGTAGGCATGTAAAGTTTTACCTCAACCTGGCAAAAACTTTTTTATCGGATTTCTTTTTATTTATTTATTTATGACATTCAAAACAGAATACAATCAAGGTAATCCTAAACATGAGTGCACACTTGCTAACAGTTACATAAAACATAATTAAAATAAAGAAGATGTTGAAATAAAAATAAAAGATCAAGACCTAAAACTAAAACATAACAGTAACCAATTATTAATTTGATTAGATGACTAAATAAAACAAAAGTGGTTATGATTGCTTAGTAAATGAAAATTGAAACGGAATAAGTTTGGATCGAAAATGTCAACGTTACAGTCGGTCGGGACAACTCGTTATTCTCACGGCACATTCTTACAATGGGATTATAATACGAGGTGTTGTTATTATAAACTTGAAGCTGGAAGGTTCTATAGAAGCTGGATCTAAAATAATATACTAATGTTTAGTAAGGACAGTGGTAATCTTTGGGCATCAAAGTAAGAATGCAATATTTTGAGTTTTGTAAGTCTACTTAAACATAACCGCCGACTTTCCAGGTACTAAATATTAAAAAATAAGTCTATCTGAATAATGGGGATGAAGTCTTGTCATGTTTAATCGATATCATAGCATGCCTAGATTTTTTTTCTGGATTTTTTCCAAATGAGCGCTTAAAACTTGTGAAATTGTGATTACAATAGTTTAATTAATTCCCACGGGAAATGACATCTAGCCGCAAGCAAAAGGGTTAAAACTTAATAAAAATTAAAGGTAAAGTTGTTTGAGGAAATTACACTTCAATCGGTTTCTGAGTAGCGTCAAGGTAAAGCTAATTTTAGATAAGTGACAACTAAAGGTCATTGTCGATAAATGTGTAGCATTAAAGTCATTTGTTTACGTTTTGAAATGTCACCCGGGAATGTTTTATAAGTTTTCTAAGTAATTGTGAAATCGTTTCTAACAACTGTAAGGGGTCATCTATAGGTATTATTAATAAAAAAACTCATATACTCATTGTGACTTTACATTTTCTTCAGCCGTTTTTTTTATTTTGCCTAATATTATGATATTTTTTGAATTGACGAAAAGTTAGGGTTGTTATATTAAATACAGAACAAGTAAATTAAATACAGAATTCGGCCGGGTCACAAATTAAACCAGGTTTTTTTTTATTCCCAGCTGTGTCAAAATCTCGAAAAAATAATAATTTCTCAAGCACTTCTTCTTTTGGAAAGAAATGCAAGACTAACTATATCTATAGGTATTTTCCTTTCCCACTAAGACACTTGTGTAGTATATTCACTTACTTATATTACTCCATGTCTTTTCTAATTACTTCGTCACAACCCCCCGTCAATTTAATGTTTTATCAAAAGAAACTCATGAAACATATTAATAGTATTAAATACCATAAGCTGGAAAAAATACATACCTAGTTGTTTATATGAATCTTTCTTTCTATTTTATTGAGTTTGCAATCGAAAGCCACTTATCTAGTTCCCTGTGGGCCGGTAATGTCATATTGATAGCAAACAAACTGAGATTCTGAATAGCCCCGCAGAGAGTCAAGCTGTTTATGGGGAAATGTCATTTCAAATCGTTTTCTGAAACTAAAAGCCGGGTACAAATAACGACCAATTTAAATAATGTAACTTACTGTGAGTTTACACTGCTGTAAATAAAGGAAGGCAGGTAAATATATTTTTTCAACCATGGATTTAAACTTAGTATCCAAATTAAAAAACTTTATTTACGCAAAAAATAATATTCAAGAAACAAATTTCAACCCATATTATTTAACAACATTTCGGCACGTTGGAAAATATCATCGTCACTAGGATTCCTGAAAACTATAGGTGGGTTTCCACAGTACTATACAACGCTCACATAAAAGCAAAAAAACCTTTGCCTTCCCGTGTGCAGATATCACGTATCGGCATCATTATTTTTATAACGGACAGCCTTCAGGCTTTCACCAAAGGGGTTACGGTAACTTTGTATGGACCTCTGGCGTTTTTTTTTGAAGCGGCCAGATACAATTTCATTTCTAATTTGTGGCACTATAATAAAGAAGCACAAATTAGTGGTAAAAAAATTCTAAGTAATATCGGTGCCGAGATATACAGAAATTGATATTAACTATACACTTTTGGAGCGATTACAAAAGATTAGCCTAAAGTATTTAAAAAAAACAATTGTGTTCGTTCGTTGTAACTCTACCGTTTCGATTCCCTACAACTAAGCGACTTGCTGCCAGAATAAATAAATACATTTCCAGACGAACACACCGATGAGGGGTTTACAAAAAAAAAAGATTGATTTATTGAGCAGTAATTTATGATTTCATTTCTGAAGTTTTGAACATATTTTTGTTTTGGTATTGATGTGGTAGGACGGGGATCCCAAGTAGACATGAAATTAAATGAATGGGTTTTCGTTTTTAATTTTAGATTTTTATAATTTTGTTTATTTTGAAATCCGCTCATTATGTGCCCCTAAAGAAAGCACAGTAAGTGCTTGTGTTATACCGTACCACACAATGGACTAAGGGAAAACCTAGTTACACCCAGACACGAGTCAATTTCGAAAAACGATTTTAACGAAAATGGCCTGATATATATACTAATGGTATATACACCGCCGCATCACAAAGGTCTTCAAAAGAAAAAGAATAAAGAAATAATACAATACTGTAAAGGAGTTCCAGTATCTTGGATGCTTTTCATCGATAAAGGCTGACAAGGTGACATAGAAATCGAACGACGCATAGGGAGGGCCAAGGTAGCTACGTATGTTGGTTCATTTTTCTATATTTCCACATACTGTCAAGATGTGGAAGAGTAAAAGTAGTTTGGTCACTTGAAATTAAACTCATTTTAACGGGTTTCACGCGTTTATTACCTATATCTATTATTTTTGTTTACCCGACGTTTCGGAATTTTTACAAATGCCGTGGTCACGGGTAGACTGAGATGTTTGACGTCTACATAGAGTATCCGTAATCCGTAAACTTAAACGATACGCAAGCCAAATAGAATAGCAAATGCCCGTTACGGGCCCGAAACGAAGGCAAAGTGCTCACGTTTCGTTTTACAGAATATACTGACAGATTGTTGGATTAACAAATCTCAACTGCCACCCCAGATAACCAACTAACTATTATCTATTTTATGCCAAAATGATGCTGAAACAAAATGATGGTGTGGTGGTTTACATGAGCAAAGACATAACATCAGCATTTGTAAACGAAAAGGTGATAATTGCAGAAGTAAATTGTTTGTAAATTGATTTTATGACACAACATAATATGCATCTTATCAGAATATTACTACTTTTCTCGATTTTTAAAATAACCTTTTTAAAAAAATAAAATCAAAGAATATAGTTAATATTAACCGGTGATATTAATATTGATATTCTATCTGAATAACTGTCTTAAGATGCGTCTCATTATTTGTCACAAATGGCCTACAACGTTGAATTAACACACGTATTGATCACTTCTTGAACAAAACGCGAAAGCGATTGGAGTCGTTTCTCTTTTACAAACTAATTGATCACTCGCCAATTCTTAATATAGTGGAAAATAATGTAAACTCACTAGTGCATAATGGAATGAATCCTACTTACATAGTTAAGGTAGTGCCTTGCTGCAAATTATATGCTAGTTACCAGTACATTTTTAATTTGATCCACCCGATCAAACTGTTTTTTTTTGTAACAACAAAGAGGTTATATGCCACTGAAAATCCATTTATTTCCAGGTATTTGGAATATATAATGGATGTGTGTCAGTCAGATAAGCAGTAACTTGGTACAGAAAAATTGAATTTTATATCAAAAATATTTATTTTGAAATAGGCTACATGGCGGCTGATTGACGCGTGAAAAAAAAAATGCGCGTAATTTCCCGAATTCTTTATAATTATTTGGTTTACATTGCATTTTTTGCTCTGTAGGAAACGTTTTGTGCAAAATATAATTATATTTCTACTCGGATATATGGTACTCGTGAGCAACATGTTCATTAGACTTTACACACTTGTTTTATAATTATTATAATTAAACATTTTCTTTGTCATCAGGTCTCCAGTGTCGCCGATGTAGGACGAACGAGACCGGGTAGTAGTTCCCCTCGCTTCCACCATGCAGAGGTAAGTTTATTTTGTACCTTAGTGTTAACAGAATAAAGGTTATTTTAGAAAAACTGTTTCTGTTAGATAACTGTAGCGGTATTTTTCTAGACATGTTCAATTGTTGTAGAAGAATAATGGCCCCGATTCTGAAAACACTCTCTAAACTAAACTAAAATTATCGCCGTTACTTACTCTTCAATAGTATAAGACAGAGACAGGTAATCATTTTAGTCCTGTCAAACTAAAATGTATGTGCATTATGACACAGCGAAGGCAATTTTAGGCTAGTCCTCAGCGCATTTCGTTGAATTTTACATCGATGTGGACTAAATTTAGTGAGACCAATGTATCTGTCTTTTTCTAAAACAAAGCATGAGAAAGTGACAGTGATATTTTTAGTTAAGTTTTAGAGAGTGTTTTCAGAAAAGGGGCCAATACCGTAGTAAATAAAACTAAAGTCAATATAAGCAATAAGTAACTTAGTTAGAAAAATAATTCCTTAAAACTGTCTAAATAAAGCTTTTTCAACACACGTGCTTAGAAATTGAGCCTTAAAACACAGGTTTGGGGGCCATAAACCGACCTTTTACACACTTGTATGTAATAATATTACACACTAGTGCATAATAATATTACACACTAGTGCATAATATAACGATCCCTACAAAGTTAAGGTAGTGGCTTACTGCAAATTATATGCTAGCAAACAGAGCATTTTCAATTTGATCGGATAATATAGTTTTTTTTGTAACAACAAAGAGGTTTTATGCAACTGAAAATTCATTTACATGTTTAGATTAAATAAATGTGTCCATATTAGAAAAAAAAATACATTTATTATTATCAAATTATTGATAGTACCTAAACAGTAATTTGTTGTATGGCGGCTGGTTGGCACTTGCAACAAAAAGTCGAGTGTCATTTCCTGAATTCTTTATATTTTGTTTACATTGCATTTGTTGCTGTGTAGGAAACTTTTTACGCAAAATATAATTGTATTTCCTCGCAAGTGTGTTGAAGGAGTGTATATGGTACTCGAGAGCAACATGTTCACGAGGCTGAGGGTCTTATATCATAAATAGTTACTATTAATAAATATACTATTAAAAAACTATTAAAATAAATATTGTCGAGTGGTAGAGTCTAGCTGTAGGCTCTGTCTACAGCGATTACTGGGCTGACTCGACCGGTGAAATACCACCGTCTCGCACAGAAAACCGACGTGAAGTAGGGACGAAGTTCCTGCGTTTCGTTCGGTGAGCGGTATCCGGTGCCCAATTTTCTCAAAGGCTCAGCAACACACCCCCAACACCCACAGTGTCGCGGCTAGTCATGGGCGGTGATCACTTACCATCAGGTGACCCGCATGCTCGTTTGCTCCCTATATTATAAAAATAAACAGTTCCTGTCATAACTTATTACTTTGCAATTAATAATGCTTTGCAAAGACTTATGCAAAGTTCCTTGATGCCGCTTCGATCTAGACACAAAGTAAAACTTAAAGGCAGCTGGCTTTTGTCATTTTGACTGTAAAATGAAGTGCCTAACTTCATTCAATGGTACAGTCTCAGAATATTAATAATAAGTTGGTGTTCAAGTTTTTTATTAGCAACTAGTTAGTTCAGGTTAACGATTTTTAACTTTATGTAAACGTGTTTAAAATTTTAGACGAAAGTGTTATGTCTCTAATGAAAGTCCCATACAAACATTTGACAGTGATAAAGCATATTTTTAATAATACTCATAGATATCACGTAAGTTTACATTTTGTCAAAAAAATAATTATTTCGGAGTCATTTAATTTTGTTTGAACCGAGGGAAAATTTTAACTCTTTGACAAAAAAAAAGTTTGTTTGTCTTTACGTTAGTTACGTTAGTTAGAAAATGAAACTTAATAATATCAGCCACGTGGTTTAATTGAAGGTATGAGCGTCATCTCTCAATTATGTTATGGTTCATATGTAGGTTTATTACTGTCTGATGATATAAAACGTCTCGTTATTCTCATTTCTATCAGTAAAGTTTAATCTACGGAGTCCATGAAGTGCTTTCAACATCTGTGTTTTAACACATAATACAGTAAAAAATCGTCATTTTTTTATGTTCAAACAATTAACCACTTTTGGCAAAGTGGGAAAGTAAGGGTTTACTAATGATTAATCATTTGACAAAATATAGGATTTATGAGTAAAATACTCATAAATCCTATATTTTGTACTTTGTTTAACTTTGATGTACTTTGAAAAATATTTCAGTGTTAAAGTAACGTTTCAAAAATATTCATTTGACAAGTATTACGCTTAGGTATAGTACGTTTTATTCTCTAAAGGGACGGGAGAATAGAGCAATATTAAATAATATCTACTCTATCTGCTCTTTATCTTTAATTATTAGCTTGACTGTTTCATATTGACTATCCCTATTGTTACTTCTTAAATTTACGCGATCATTAGTACTTGAAATTAATCTCATTAAACCTGTGTTTACGCGTTTATTATATTATTTTTGATTATCCGAAGTTTCGACATTTTTACAAATGCCGTGGTCACGGTTAGACTGAGATGTTTGTCGTCTACATTCACCGCCATCTATACCGTAATTTTCTCGCATAATTTCCCGGGTTCACAAAATACCATCAGGGTGTCTTGATTTTTCTGCTTTCTTTGTCTGTGTTTCGTTAAAATGAGTATTTTAAGTATCCCCATTGTTCCAGTGTGATACAGCGTGTGCAGCAAGTAGACTGGGCCTCGGTGCGCCGGGATGGCCACAACGTGTTCACAAAGCTCATACGCACACGAGACCCGAAGGACACCGAGACGCAAGATATAGCTGTGCCAGGGAAGCATAAACTTGCAGTAAGTACTTATAACTATGCAAATAGGGAAAAAGAAGAATGAAAGTATGGACAGATTTCTACAGGGTAAATTTACGCCTACAACTGTTGGTACCAACAAATTCGCTCGAGACAAAGTATGTGTATGGCAATTAGAAAGGTATTTAGTAAAGGTAAAACAACATTCGTGACTGACTTGAAAAAACCCTTTATAGTAAGATGATAAACATAAACTATGTCTAAAACTAGGTGAATGCAAATATGAAAAACCATATACATCACACAAAAGAAGATTAATTTTTCATTGAATAATTTCCGGTTAGTGCAGCCTGCAAAATAAAAAGACTAACCAAAGCGTTGCAAAAAATCATAAAAATACTTTATAATGGTAACTAAGAAACTAATTTAATTAGATACGTTACTGCTAAGTTCTAAGTTAATCACCGCAATGCAAACGTACTTTTCTAGCTCTTTTGTGTATTTTTAGTTTCGATCTGAACAAATGCACCGAGAGAACGAAGAACATATTCTAGGTGTATTTATGTAACTAATTGCAAACCCAGAGCAAACACATTTCTTTATTGACTTGGAAGATTTAAAACTACTTTTACAAACAAGGCAAAAGAAGAACTGACTTTTAACAGATTAAATTACAGCGTGTAGAAAATCAAGTTTAACCGACACGTTCCGTCCGTTCCCTATTTAAAGACTTTAGATTTATCGGAAAATTTTCTATTCACAAATACTCAGCGGTTTTTGCTTTTGTAAAAAAACGTGACGAGATAAAATAGTAATGCTATTTGATAATAAAAAAAGTAATAATATATGTCGAAGGCCGTGTCTTTTCTTTAAGGCTAGAATGCTTAAGATCACATATTAGTGGGCGTAGAAGGCAGCAAACAATAACTTAAAGCATTATGAAAGAATATAGGAACAATCTACTAACTATTTTAGCTCAATAATCGGATAAAACTAAGGCAACTGTATTGAAATGACTTGCCTCACATGTGTAACTCCCGATAGCTCAGTTCGAAGCTTTCTGATTATATTTGTCTACTACGTTTATAACATTCTCAGTCATTCCTAATTAAGAAAGTTAACATTATTAACCATCCCATAAAAAAAAATTGAAAACGGTAAACACCAAAGTTATATGGGGTAAACTCCTCATTCCCATGGGAAAAAAACTTTCACGCAAACGAAGTCGCGGGCGGCCACTAGTTGTAATAAACAGTAATTTATTTCAGAAACATTGTATCAAAAAGAAATATATTTTAAAAATAGGCTGTAAGGTGGCTGATTGACGTGTGCAAAAAAAAGTTGCGCGTCATTTCCCTAATTCTTGATATTTCGTTCACATTGCATTTGTTGCTGTGTAGAAAAACTATTTATGCAAGATTTAATTGTTTTTCCTCGCAAGTGTGTTGACAAAGTGCGTATGGTACTCGTGAGCAACATGTTCATTAGCCACTCGGCTGACTTACGCCGTCGCCTGCGGCTCGGGGCTGCAACTCTCAGTCTCGTGTATAATAAACAACTTTACACACTTGTATCACAATATACTATAATTATATAGTTTATGTTTAAGAGCTTTAGCTCGAAATTCTTTTACAGTTTTATCCGCTTATAATGACATCGAAAGGAATTGACAAAAACGTCATAATAAGCGGACGTCATAGCATTTGGTGAAAAAATAACCCCGTGCTGCTAAAGAATCTGAATTAAGGTTTCGTGACCACAAAGATAAAGGGACGTCACTTTCATCAAAATAATGTTCTGTTATTTGAATAGGTAAACCGTTGTGGCTTTCAATGAATCCTGCATGTTTGAAACAGTTGTGAATGGTTATTTGTTACCATTCATTCCAGGCATCATTAACCATCAGAATTGCATCTAGCACTAACTTCGTAGTGTAACAACGTCATAGTGAACAGTTGGTCAATATAGGCGAAGTTATAATAAACGGATTCTACCGTATGTTTAACCCAGTTTATATCTCCAGGTGATTAAGTATTTCCATATTAGTTATCTGTTTGATCGATCCCGGAGTTTAAATTAGATTTAAACTAGTTTTTGAAGGCGAATTGCATCCAGATTAATTATAACTCTCGTAGTTAGGCGTAAAAAGTTTAAACCATCCGATAACTTTCAGCGCAAAAACTACGCGTTTGTTCAGTTTTGTGTAACTTAGTAATAACTATACAAACGTTCACATTCATACTGTAAATCGAAAAATTTGTTTGTTTGCAAGGCATTTTTGAGAGTTGTTGAAAACTTAATTTTGTATTCAAAGATGTTACAAAGGTAACTAGATAGAAAGTAAAGAGTAAACACTATTAAAAGTACGTCGAATTTAAATGGAGTTGGTTCTAGTTTTAAGTGGCATCTTGAAACCAGTCGCTTGAAATGAACGTGGGTTTCGATGGAAAGTTTTAGTCTTAGGAAATAACAACTACGAAGAGCTTGAACTAATCTAAAACTTCGTTCCTGACAGATAAAAATATGACAATACTCTATTCCCTCTATGCCATACAATGCTCAACATGGGCCTTTTTTGGGGTTCCGTACCCAATGGGTAAAACGGGACGCTATTACTAAGCCTCCGCTGTCTGTCTGTCTGACTGTCTGTCTGTCTCCAGGCTGTATCTAATAAACCGTAATAGCTAGAAAACTGAAATTTTGTGTTTTCGTTGCCGCTATAACAACAAAGACAAAAATTAAAAAAATATTTACATAAAGGGTCCCCATACAATAAAAGTGTTTTTTTTGTATTTTTTGCTCAATATTAAAAACGGTAACAGGTAGGCGCGTTCAAATTTTCACAGAATAGGTATTTACTTGTATATGATAGTACGGAACCCTTCGTGCGCGTGGCCAGTTATTTTTATAGAATATATTTATGGCCAAGGTTTTAGAATTATTGTTTTTTTCTTATTATTTTTTAGCCGTTTCGATCCCATTGTTGGGCAAAGGCCTCTCTCAAACTCTTCCACTTTTTTCGGCCTGCAGTGTATTGTGTTTTATTGTATTTTGCAAAAAAAAAATATTGCGACTATAAATTGAGATATACGCTATCCTATCTCTCAAGTTGTTTCAAACCGCACACGGTGAACGAAATTGATTTAAATCAGTTAAGAAGTTAAGAAGCCCATCGCGGTCAAACAACGTAACACAAAATTTATATAGGTATATTAAGATTAAGATACGAACTATCTAAGATACGTTTCTATTCCTTACAAGGTGCCATTCATTCCTTGACCATGCCAGAAATATTATTAAACCTAGATGACTGATCCGGCTCAGGTGAGGTACGTGTTATATATTATATTTTATACAAGCCTAGTCCTGCCACACATAAAAAAAAGAACTGTCTCATTCCGTGCAGTCGTTCTGCAGTTACGCGCATACATATAGATTTCGGCGATTTATTTCTATACGCAAAATTTTATACGACTAATATTATACGAAACACACAGAGTGCATGAAGTGGCATCTAGTGTCCCAGAGATATTTAAGCATGTTCCACCGCCAAAGAGGAATGAACTAGGAATGTCTAGCGGAGCTGCCTTCGTGTACGCAGTAAAGGATTTTTTTACACCGAGAAATCTTGTGAATCTTTGTTGGCGGAGACTCTTCACTACATAGTACAAAACAAAGTCGTTTTCTATGTCCCTATGGCGTTAATCTTTAGAATTACGCAACGGATTTTAGAAAAAGTGTTTCAAGAATAAGGTTTACATGTATAATAACATAGTACAAGGAAAGGAGTTTTACTCTGAATTTAACGCATGTGAAGCCGCGCGGGTAAACCTAGTAGGTAATATAATAAATGTGAAAATGTATAAGTTTGTGAGTGTTCTTATTCATCTAGCCAAAAACTGCTGAACGGATTTTGAGGAAACTTTGCATATTATTGGTACTATACTACCTGGAATTGGTAATTTTTGGGTACTTGGGTACTTTTCACAACGGGAAGGTAACACATTCCCGCGGGAAAATTTATAAAAAACACAGAGTGGGAAGCGAGGTAATTAATTCGTAATTTCAGATGTATGAATTTTAATTATGAAAATAAATAAATAAAGTGAACATACCATCAAAATAAATTAATACTGAGTTATATCATTAATGAACGTAATTAAATGTAATAAAGTGAACGTAAATGGTTTCACATTTTGCGGACACATATCTCTACCTCTATATTATGAATTTCGAATCACTAATTCAGTATTTTAAATGAATCAGATTTCATTATAATAAAAACTCCAATTTGTTAACCCTTATAATCCGTCATTTATTAATGTACTTAAAAAGTTTGCTTACTAAGTAAAAAAAGTTACACTAAATTTATTGTATGAGCTTAAAACTTTGAACTTCTCCGTAACAAGACCCTCATTAGTTAATACTTTTGAAACAGATAAAACACTAAATTAATTAATAATAATGATTCAAATGTAAGCTGTCAGTTATAAATTTAAAGTATTTCTAATTTTCCAAATTATTGATGATACTGAAACATAATGTGTTCTACTATTATGTGAATCTATTCATATTATAAGAAAGTGGCAATTTTAAAGTCATCATATTTTATACAAAGCCAATCGAATGGATTGCAGCCTCATTGACGCGTTCAAGGCTGGCAACGCGCTTAGCGCGTTTCTGTGTGTATATGTTACGGCTAATACCCGAAGTGCGGCTACACCTAGTTTTAGCCGGTTAGAAGTGTTTTTAATATGGAAAACTGTAAAAAAAATATTATACCTATGTATATAAAAACTGGCTTCAATCATGAGTCGACGGAGTCCCGCTACGCTACGCGGGACTCCTTTTTCATTAGACAAAACAATATGAAAGCTTGTGGGTAATAAAAACATGGTAATTTAATAAGATAGTGGCCTGAAATCGAGAACATTTCATCATAATTAAACTAACACTAATTCTTGTCTTTAATTTAACTAGATATATGTATAACTAAGATTGTGCTCACTAAGTAATAAGGAACAAGTTCCAAAAAAATTTAAACTTTATCGGCCTGTGAAGATTAGTCTTAACTTGATCATAAAGTTCAATGAATTTATCTGCTTAGTTGAACTGAAATGACTGTCTTTTAGTAGACCTGTCTCTTTGGTAAGTTATTCCCGAATTGGGGTCAATATCATTTAAATATGAAAGAGCGACTATCTAAGATAATTTACGACTTAATTTGACAAAAAAATATTCTTATTCGAACACTTGAGCAACAAAAAGTAATTATGAAAGTGGCAATTTGGCAGAATATAAAAAATGGTAGTTACAAATTGGCGAGACTTTCGTATTGGTTATAAGTTGACCCCTCGGTTTAACTTCCCCCTAGTTTGTCGCGCTATTTACGGAACGCTCAATATGCAGGAAATTAAAATATGGATTATGATGCAATTATGCAAATATATGTTTTATGCTATAGTAAGTCTACAAATAGATGAAACTTCAAGTAAGTACAGTGCAAACCCGCTATAATAGATATCCTACTAATATAATAATCGTGAAAGTTTGTAAGTGTGTATGGATGTTTGTTACTCTTTCACGTAAAAACTACTGGACGGATTTGGATGAAACTTTACAGTTATATAGGTTATACATCAGAATAACATAAAGGGTAATTTTTACCGCGGGAAAACTTCTCATTCCCACAGGAAACCGACTTTCACGCGAACGGTGTCGCGGGCGGCCACTAGTAATTAATAAAAGTTTCATCAAATGGATTTCCGCGAAGTGCGTTACTTTGTGGAAATCCATTTAGATTCCATCGATATTTTTTAATTAACAAATACGCAATTGGTAAACTAAACGGAAAAGTTTAGTCTTAATGTCAGTAATGACTCTGTTATGTTGTCAGAACAGTGATGACTAAGAACAAAAGAGAGAAAAGGGGGTACCCAGGTGCAGCGGCACCTGCCTAGAGTTAGCTATAAGGTTGTTCTTCGACAGTTAGGAAAAAGAGACTTAAAAGCTAAAATAGTCTTTATTTTAAGCACCGACAATGTCTCTATCCATCCAAAATCAGCTTCGAACTTACGAACATACCAAAGTTTCCCTAAAATGATACCTAGGTACTATTACTGGTTTACTAAAGTTTGACCATGCAAGGAAAGACAAAGTGATCATTTGGAAAATAAAGATAGAACAACTAATCATTTGTCAAACATCTCATCAAGCAAACATATTATTTTGGAAGTAATCATTCGACAAAATACTTATTTTGCAAATGTTATACTATGCAAACTGTTCAAATAAAATGTTTTATATTGTAAAATGACGGGAGATAAACTATTATTTGTTAAATCAGGCACATTGCCGAATCACATTTAAAATTGAAGACTGACTATTATTATATTAAAATAAACTAGTAGTGAATAAATGGATAATGTGTGCAATAAAATATTCTAGGACAAATGCATAAGAGCCAAGTTATATATATTTGCTTCGTAGAGTCTAAATAATTAAATCCTTTGCTCTCGTTTGATTTTGACTTTCCTTTTGCGCAAAACACCGCACCTCAGTTATTAATTAGCGCTTCCCCGGGTGGTGCCGCACCACGCTCGCTACGCTCGCTCGGCTTCCGCATGTGTCAAAGCCAACCTAACACGCTCGTATCTGCTCTCCTCGCTAACCTATGAATATTTTTACATATTTTGCTACTAACATCTTTAATTTTTCAATAGGCGTAAATTTATGATGGTCACACAAAATGTGACATGTCAATGTTAAACCAAAATCTATTTAAATATTTCAATTTGGTAATAAATTGTAAAAAAATCATTCTTAATTTATCTAACGTTGTTTGTCAAATGATTGTTTTGTCATACGTCTTTTGTCTAATGATAGGATGCCAATATTTCTATATAGTTAATTTCAGATCCTAGACGTTTGTTGGTACTCATTGCTTGAACACCAAAAACAATAGTTTAAGAGCTACAAGGAAACTGCGACTATACGTCGCAAAGAATAGAGTAGAATTTCATAATATCGTCCTTAACGTTTATGTCTATTCACGGCAAAGACTTTCAAAGGAAAGCGTCCATCCCTAAAACTTTACGCGACGTGGAGTAAACTGTGAAAATGTCAGTTTACGACTTAGAAAACTGTTTGGTTACAAACATAAACACAGTCCACGGTAGATACTCTGTTTTTATAGGGTACCTACAATTTTAAATATAGGTTCTCGTATAAGAAAAATATATGGTGAGATAAAAATAATGTCTTTGGACATTGAATTTTGCATCTAAACTTTTTTTGCTTTTCTTACTATATCGACGGTGGAAAGGCAATATTTCTTAAGCGACATAGAGGTAATTTTACAGGAGAGCAAAAAGAAGTTTGTAATTTCGGGAAATCGAGGATAAAAAAAAACTATTTATTCGATTTACTTTATTCAAAAAAAAAATTAATGCTATTAATACCTTTTATTATCTTCTTTCAATAGTTGGAGCTAATTTTTTATAATTACCGAGTTAATGTCGCTTAGTAAAATTTTAACAAAAATGACAAACCGTAAAAAATTACTAACCGACCACACAACAAATATTAAAGTGCAGGAAATAAGTCTTAAATACATTTGATTGTATTTTTTCTGTCTGGAAAATAGTCATAAACCAAAATTCAATGAAATTATGTTTCTGGCTAAATTTACTTAAATGCATTCAAATAAACTGTTGACTCCAGGATAAAATACTTCTACGTCTCTTGTTTTAGCAATAATGACATTGTTTTGAATAAATTAAACAATATAATATTATAAAAAAGGCAATAACAAATGTTTTATTAAATTAAAGAAATATATCATAATTTTAATGTTTTTCTATTTATTAAATTTTATAAAAAAACAATAAGAACACAGTTCAGGAACACAAAGAAACTCGCTTTACCGTAATCAGACTCTAAACATTAAATAATCAAACAATCATCAAACATGATGAGTAAATATCATGAATTATCATGTTAAGGTCATGTTTTACCAAGCGACATACTACCATATTGAATTTCTTGTAGGAAAAAATACTAAACGACATTTTTTCCAATGAGTGAAAATTGGTAGTTATTGACCAAGCGCCAAATTGCAATTACTCAGGGTTTGGTAAAAATATCTTAGTGCGTTTTTTTATTTTTTTGTGTCCGGATAAAATTTACTAAACGCCAAAGTACTAAAAATAAAAATCAAGTGAAATTAACTAAGTACAAATTCTTATTTTGAAAAATTGTCTAAGTAACATTTTTCATAAAAAGGTCAAAAAGTTGTCGTTTAGTCGCCGAAAACACAAAAAAAACACAAAAAATTGAAATATCTAAGCGACATCAAAAGTCATCACAGAAGCATGGGAGTAAGACTAAACGATGCAGTTTTTTTTTCTGAATCGTTTGATGTATATAACTCAATTTCGCCAAAAGTGTCGTTTAGGTAATTTTGCCTTTATATACTTATACTTGTTATACTCGTATGCACTAGTTATAAATAGAAACGTCCGCATGATGCAATTTAGGACAAGTTACTATAAACTGTTAATTAATGTTTTAATATTATTATTGTGATTTTTTTGGATATTTGTTTATGAAAAATCATGCAAAAACGGGTCGACAGACTTGGAAACAAGACGTTTGAGACGCGATTTTCCATGGAGGAGGGCAAATGTATTATCTCTGGCACTGTAACTCAGTCATACTAATGCAGATGTCAGTGCGCAATTGTTATTGTGCCATTCTGTCTTATTTCTTATATTTTATGCAATAAATCTTATCTTAACTATCTTATTTACAGACCACATACATATTTGAACACAAACTCATGAACATATTTGGTAGAACAGTTTTGTAATTTTCATTCAAGTAAGTAATACACGAAAGTAGCAATGGTTTCCAAAGTTTGCTATTCATTAGTAAAGGATCTCGCATACATCAAGTTTTAAGCACCGGCTCTCAAAGTGACCAACTCATGCACTTAGCCAGTTGGTACGTTCTTAGTCTCTACTTGTTTTCTGAGAATCCATGCCACAGTATCTGAATGCAGGGTAAGTTGGTTTAAGCCTGGCTGATCTTATATAGCTGGCTGGTTTGATAAACTAAAGTGGCTACTTAGACCCTTAATATTAGAAGTATCTTTTAGAGTATAAAACTTTTTAAATTAGTTATGATAAATTATTTGAAGAGATATTAGAGTCTACATACTTAATAGAACCAGTCTAATTAGGTCTATGTTTCCCCAACGATGCCTCACCACGATGGACCTGACTTCGCTGGACGTTGGCTCGTGCAACCATTCTAATTGGGTCTATGTTTCCGCAGCGATGCCTCACCACGATGGACCTGACTTCGCTGGGCGTGGGCTCCTGCGTCGGCACCGGCATGTACTTGGTGGCCGGCATGGTGGCCAAGAAGTTCGCGGGGCCCGGGGTCATCTTCAGCTTCGTCATCGCTGCCATGGCCAGCATCTTCTCTGGTAAGTTTAGGAATATAAATAAATAAATCTCCAGACTGACACACCGATCGTGTGGCTAAACCTAAACTAAGCAAAAGTTGTACTATAGATACCACACAATGGACTAGGGGAGAACCTAGTTACACCCAGACACGAGCCAATATCGAAAAACCATTTTTACGTGATTGGCCCGACCCGGGGATCGAACCCGGAAACATCCGATTAGCAGTCCGGTATATATACCGCTGCACCACAGAGGTCGTCTTTAAAGAATAAAAAATATTAAATGACTAGCGACCCGCCCACGCTTCGCAACGGTGTAACTAATTATGAGCGACTTGTTCCCGGCACGTTGAATTTTGGCTAACTTAAAAATACTTTTTTCTAATGTTGTTTAGCTTTAAATTTAAATGAAAAAATTACCTAAATGATGGTTGAAACCGCATTAAAATCCGTCAAGTGGTTTTGAAGGAGTTAAGGGAAAACAGACACAATTAGCGACTTAGATTTATACTACGTAATGATTAACAATATTTAAGCTATTACTCAAAATACAATGTAATTGTCATTGATATATTACTCCTAGAAACCAAGTCCGACACTCAAAAGCGCCCCAAAAATAAGGGTACAAATACAATTTATACGTATATCCAACGTTTAGTGTAATTTGTTCCGTCAAGCAGAGAGGTTCTCCAGAAAAAAAACAATTACTTATGCCTTAGAAGGTAGCTACAATTGTTCAAGAAAGATTTGCAATATGCCTTTCGTTTTACTATTAATTTAAATTATTTAATTGTGAATAAGTATAGAAATACGAGAAAAGTTAACTTTTGTTTTGGAAAAGAAAAACTGGGTTTAAAATGATTTTGTGCTGCCAATTATTATTGTGGAAAAAATAGGGTTTTCCTTGCATTCATTATTTAAATTATTGTTTTGATATATTATATGTAAAATAATTCAAGAAGTAAATTTTTCAATTTTGTTGTAGAATAATATTTATAAATAAGCTGCCATTACAATTGTAAAATAGAAAACACAGACCGATACAAACTCAAGAACAATTATTTTAATAAATAACATATAAAGAGATGGCATTTCGTTTTTTTTATTAATATATTTTCTTAATTAATAAAATAAATGTTTAAAACTTGTGAACTAAAATTTATATAACATGGTATCCCTTTAACACACACACGCACAATTCCGAACAGTGTTATAGGTATTCGCGCCACGCACACAACCATTATTATTTTGCGCCGCTTTTTTGAGTAAGGTTTTGTATACTACACTCAATCTAGGAGTAATATATTAATGGTAAATATATTTCGGGCAGAGGCTTGGTACCATGCTTGCTATTCAATTTTTAAGCAGAAAGATATCTTCAACTGTTAGTGAACACGTTTAGCTCGGATGACAGTGCATAGTTATAGCAATGTGACGTCATTCTAAGTCTAACATGGCGGAACGTCCAAGTTATTTTAAATGGACTCCTACAATATGAGTATCAAATAAGGCCATATTGAAAATAACTCGGCATATTACGTAACTCTAGGTCTATGATATTATGTCGGAATTCTTATAGACTGCTTAAAATAGCAGTTTAGGTTTGAGCTTTCCCTACAATATGAGTATCAAATGAATAATCGAAAAAATGACATCGCAAGAGTGATGGGTTGAATAAGAGAAAAAGGCTGAGAAACATATCTTCCCAGCGAGTTTTTTAAGTGTTAATTTAAGTGAAAAACATTAACGCTACATCGAATTAAGTTTGAATGATTAAATTTCGATTTTGCATTTTTTGTCAACTTTGTTTTCCTAAATAGAGGGCGCCACGTGTATATTAAATTGTAAATCTAATTTTGACACTTGCAAAGCTGTGAGTGATATACTAGTATGATATAAAGCTCGTTTAATTAATTCATAATACTTCTACAATTTAAAAATAACTTAACAAGTTGTAATAAATTTCTACATTCATTGTTCGGTCCCCGGAGGTTTGGCCTCATTATGCAAATTTTGTTCAAACTTTGAGAACCGACAACAAAATATGAAAGTGTTTTTTTTTCTTTTATTATTAATATTATTGCTGCTTACACGTTGTATCTAATGAAGGCAGGTTGTATCTAATCATAAGTAAAAGTTATACAAAAATGTTTGAGGTGTTTAGAAACTGCTATGATAAATTAAAAATGTTTTTTGTATGGTAATTGATTGCTGTCATCTAGAACAGTAAAGCAGTTTTGTCTTTTGTGTAGTGATTTAATCTTAGTTTTTTTTTATGCAAGCCCTGTAAAATTCATTCAAAAACGTAAAATTTATTTATTTATACCTTTGCTTCGAAGCACCAATGGAAACTGCACTGAAACTTTAAAACTTTGGAGATCCGTAAGTTTATTTGACTTACCTTTAAGTTGTTTCGTATCAAAAAGCTATAGATATTAAAAATAGCTTTAAAAATTAAAAGTAAAAATAAACACCAGCTAAGGAATATTTTGATCGGATAAAGTCATTAGCAATAAATAGTTTTGAGTAGAATACAAGTTGAAACAATCATTCTAAATGAAATTATCAGCCCGACGACTCCCACGCTTCTAAACTAAAGAAAAAATATACTGCACAACAAAATCGCTTTCTCTGTCCCTATGTATGCATAAATCTTTAAAAATACATAACGGATTTTGATGCGGTTTTTTTTAATTGATAGAGTGATTGAAGAGGAAGGTTTATATGTTATTATTATTATGTATAATAACATAGTATAGGGAAAGGGGCTTTACTCCGAATTTAACGCGTTTTGATGTGTGAGCGATGATTTCAATCCTTAATAACTTTTGTAAATTGAGTTTTCTGTATACTGTTAGTGGTCTTTTACACCCGTTATATCACCACAGACTATGAGGTACTATAGCCGATTAAACTAGTAAAAAATAGTAAAACACCGCATGCTAAAACCACTTAAATATAAAAATGAATGAATAAGCAAAGAATCGCAGATTGCGAACGCAGATTACAAAAGTATTTAAGCATCTTAATTAAAGAATGCTGACTACTATGTTTTACTATTTTAACAATTGGTGTAGTGTAATTTAGATGATTTGAGTTCCTTTGCTTTTAGTAATCAACTTTATATCAACTTTCTGCGTACAATAGGCTAAAAGCCTGTAAAGGTCAACCATGAAAGCTGAAAGGCGAGTTATGTATGTGTTGTTCAAAGGATTAGTGCACATAATCGGATAAAGGGTAGGTTATGCATAAATATTACTAACGACCCAAAGCTTCTGTTATGCGCCTGGCGTAGACTTTATATTGGTATATTCACCGTGATTTCGACTATAAAGCTATGTTAGGAATATAAATGCGACTAATTACATATACTTACTTCATAGTATTTTTAAGTTATATCCTTATAGGTGCCGAATTCGAGTTGGAAACTCCCTTACCTAAAATAAAAATATCGCTATGACATTCTTAGCAGTAATAAGAAGGAGATGGGTGATAATTGTGACACGGCCAACCAACATTTAGCCACGTTTAGTGAGAGCATGCGTATACTAAAGCTCAGCGCATTTCGTTCGATTTTTCAATGACTTGGACATATTCCTTCCTGTCTTTTTACTAATACTTACGGCAAGAAAAATCGTTTTTTTTCCTTAATCACCTATTTACGCTTTGCAACTCATATTCATCTAGTATCAAAGCTTTGGGAACTGCCGTTTAAGACGTTTGAAGTAGTTCTTGTAAGGTAGTTTTCAGGATTTTCAAACTGCCTAACAGGCACCTTAAAAATTATTGATGATACCAGTATCAATTGAGGACAGATCTAACATTCATGTAATTGACACAATAGAAGAGTCAAAGCCTTCAAATTCAATTCAAATATTAAATTCTGTCAAACCATAGTCTTATATAAAATTTAAATTGTGTCTGGTCGATATTTGCTATTCGCATCCTAAATGCTTTTCTCCTGTTATTCTCATGGTATTTTTGTTGTACGAAGAACACTAGCTCCTATGTCACAGATATTTCTAGTCTGGTAGTTAAGGGTCATTCATTTTTTTGAGAAGCCTTGCATGTAATTATAAAATACTACCTTAAATAACTTGTAATAGGCTTAGACGAAATTAAAATTATTATTAAGTAAAACTAGCCATAAAAATCTTTAATAGATTTGCAGCCTATATTCGCATAAGATAAAAAAAAATGTCTTTGCCAAATTTTGTATAACCGGTTTCCCAGCTGTCAGAGAATATTCACTAATACATATTTAAAAAGTATTTATAAAGGCTGTTGTTTTTATTTTTTAACCCAGCATAAATTGATTTACTCACAGCCTAAAGTTTAGGACCTAAATATACAAGCAGAATGCTTTTTCACAATAAAACTCTGTACGTAATTGATCGCAAAATTTCGGCGACAAACAAATTTATTCCAGACCCCTAAAGCTGTGATATAAATTCGTCGTAACAAAAGCTAATATTAGATCATAAAGTAAACATATAATAAATACAGGGTGTTAACTTTGGCCGGGTAAAAAGTTTAGGGGTGTGTGCTGATTGTGGTTTTGATCAATAGATTTGAAATAGGACAGTTATTTTATTACAGGCTTTCCGCTATGCGGTTACAGCCACAGCTGAGTGGCTTTTCCCGTGTAAATTTAAACTTTTATGATGTTGAGCGGGCAGTTACGAGAAAATAATTTATATGTTCACTGAATGTACATGATTTAAATTCTAAATTATGATTGTATAATTTCCGAAAAGAGTGCTGGGAGTTTTTTTTCGCCGGCTTTTCTCTCTCGGTCTACGATTAGGTTGAGTCGAAGTTTGTAACATTGACGTTCATTAAGGTGTATGTTACATATCTATGATGAATAAAATAATTTTGATTTTGATTTTAAGTGAAATACTTACCTTGGACCCCATGTGTTATTCTGTGTTAGTCTTGTCTTTCTAACTACTAAGTTCCATTAAAATCCGTATTTTTGCGTCTTGCGTGAAATAGTTACATAAGCCAATACTTGCTCACAAAATTTCTCATTATTTATATTAGTAAGATTGGCCTGAATCTCTTATTAAATAAAAAAGGTACCCTATAGGTATATATATTCAGTGGTTTGATACCTATCTTAATCCTAAATTTTAATATTCCGAATATCATATTCCCGCAAACGTTTCGAATATTTATTTTTCAGAATCCCGTTTTTTAAATTTCGAAGTTTTATTTACCATATAACTCCGAATTACATTTGCCCATTTATTCATTTGTATGACGTTATAGAATTCAGACGAATGAGTTCCAGGCACACGAAATCTAAATGCGCAAAATCCAGATTACCGTTATCCATATGCACGGAAGCCAGATTTTAAAAACACAAATTTTTGAAATATATTTTATTGATATCCAGACAAACAATATACAGATTTTTAAAATCGGTTTTTTAATTTCATATACACGATATCCAGAAAAACTAAATCCTTGTATTTTAAATGGCTCTCTATTTTTAAGCATAAAATTTATTGACGCGCTCTCTTTCACTCTTTAAAAAAGTAGTTGGTAATCATTAGTAAAAAAAGAACTTCGGTTTTCCTATAGTTTATTTTTAATTAATTTTATAAGCAAATAAAATTATGCTTTAGCATTCTAAACTGCCTAATGTTATGCCAATTGAAATTTGGGATTTCAATAATTATGCTTAGTAAAAATATGCCTATAGGCCTCTGTTATGCCACTTAAAAGTTATGCGAAGGAAAGGTATTGCGACATAAGTGTTACGCTTTTTGATGATTATGACAATTGATGTAAGTATGACAAGCGATTTTAGGACAATCGATATTATGCGAAAAGAGCGGGGAACCAAATAAATACTTTTTGAAATTTTGGTTCGGTGGTTTTCTACCAACCGTTTTTGGGGTAAGATTCGGGTAACAGAAATTCGAGATTTTAATAGTTTACCATATTCAGTATAGTTATGGCCTCCTCCCTCAATCACATCGGTTTTGACGGTACGTAGCTGGCGTTTGAGAAATTGGGCGTCGAATATCGCACTCACCGAACGTAACGCAGGAACATTGACACTATTTCACGTGTCGGTTTTGTGTTTGAAGGTAGGATTTCACCGATCGAGTGCCTAAAGCCTAAAGCCATTAATAGCTGCAGTTGATGAATATAGCTAGACGCTGCCACTCCAGTGATAGTATGGCAACGTTAAATAATATAAATTATACTTATGTTATAAATGTGGAAGTTTCTATTGTATCTAAGATGTTAGTTGTTTAATAGCACAAAAGTGGCTAGTAGGATTTGGAAGTTTTTTTTTAAGTCTTATGGTCTTAGATATGGCATCCTATCTATAATGTTTAAGAAAACTTCTTGTTTCATTGTTAAATTGTACCTTAAACCTAATTTTATGAAATAGTTACGCTTTGCAGTTAAAACGTTAAACGAAAGCAAACACTACCATGATAATAAACAAAATACAAGTCAATATTAATGAACAAAATTTTATGTAAATACCAATATGCATAAATTGCTTAATTTACTATTACCCTTAATAATGATTACGCTTCGCTCAGGTATCCTAACAATGTTATACTCTGTTAATTATTTTAAATTACTGCTAAATACCTATAATATAAAGATAATTATACACAAATAATTGTACAAATAATGGGTTTAATTTCTAGATTTAATAAACATAACATTTAATTAACTTAAGGATATAGTTTGGAAAATATCAAAAGCATTTTTCATTTTTAAATAGAACCTCTGTATTTGCGTGGATTTAGGTGTCTTAAGTAAACATGTTCTCAAGATTTGTGTGAAAGTATAATTTATTTTGAAATAATTCTGCGAAACAAAAGGGAAAACAGAGAAGATACTTGAAATTAAACAATTGAATATTTGGCCACGGCATTTTTAAAAATGGCGAAACGTCGGATAATCAAAAATCTATACTTAGGTATAATAAATCTGTAGAGAGGTCAATTCTGTACATAAAATATATTTCAAAAATAACTATCAGGGGGTGAAAAGGGATTGATACTGATGCCAAAAATGCAATTAGTAAAATCTTTGTCTGTCTGTCTGTCTCTCTGTCTGTCTGTCTGTATTAATAATTTAGTTTCAAGTCATTATGATCGCGTCAATCTAAGAATTTACACAGAGAGGACAATTAAATTTATTTGGCAACACTTCTGATCGGCATTAGCTTATAGATACTCATTTTTTTGTAACTTACTGTAAAAACTACTGGACGGATTTGGATAAAACTTTACAGTAATATAGGTTATACCTAAATCAGAATAACACATACAGTAGGTACTCTTTCCCACAGGAAAACTTCTCATTCCCACTTCCACTAGTTATTCATAATGATAAGTACTTCCTATAGTCTACTAATTCGCACTAAGCCAGCGTGATGTATTACGGCTCAATCCCTCTCGTTTTCAGATAAAGCCTGTGCCTAACTAGCAGAACTAACATATACTTTAGTGAAGATCATATACAGTATAGGTAGGTATAGTAATAATAACAAAGAACAGACTCAACACACCAATTATATGGCCCTAAGCTAATCATAAGCTTGTATTATACATAGAAGACACAAATTGAGATACGACCCAATTTTTAAACAGCATTTTAATAATCGGGATGAAAAATAAGAAATCGAACCCCGGACCTACAGCTGGAAACATCTGACATTTAACTTCACAAACCTATTTTGTTAATATTACACATTCTACGTTATACCTTTAACTAACCATGACAATTTAAATTACATTTTCGTTCGTTAATTAACGCAGTCAGGTTTAAACTCTACGTCAATTAGTTCATCCCTAACTGGTGAAAGACAGACAAGCTTTGGTTGTGTATGAGTTAGTTAGAGCTTTAGTTAGGGCCACAGTCTAGGAATTGTAGTTTCTACACATTAGTTAGACTTCTGCTCTGTAGCATCTACTAATGCTTATGCTAGATAGAAAGTTAGAAGCTTTACTTATAAGAATCTATAAAATTTATAGTAGTTAAATGATGGCTGTGTTTTCCGGTGAGTGACTTTTATAGCTCTACTAGTGGCTGCCCGCGACTCCGTTCGCGTGGAGGTCGGTTTTCCGTGGGAATGAGAAGCTTTCCCGCGGTAAAAAGTACCCTATGTGTTATTCTGATGTATAACCTATATTACTGTAAAGTTTCGTCAAAATCCATATAGTAGTTTTTACGTGAAAGAGTAACAAACATCCATACATCCATACATACATCCATACTCACAAACTTTCACGTTTATAATATTAGTACGAAGTAGGATATAATAATCTTAATTCCTAAGTAGGGAAGTTAAAATAAACGTAATTTTATTCCAAGCCTGAAATCAAAGTGATGTGCCGAAATAAAGATAAAGTCTCTACATATCTCCGTTACACATTATATGCCATTGTTCGCTCTAAATAGCTCACGTTTAATTAAATTGGCAACACTTGCCAATAAATTTTGTAGGTTTTTCGGTTGCCCTTCTGGCAACACTGAGTTTTAAAATTCGCCCGCTCGTAATAGCACCTATCGTTTGTCGTTCTCGTTATATTTATCGCTTTTATCGTTTTGTCGTAGTTTTAGTAGTTAGTAGTAGCTAGCTAGTTTATGTTTGTGTGTGTAAAATATTGTGAAGTGGAGATCCTGGATTCCGAGTCGGCAGAGATATCACCAAACCAGTCAGGTATTGTAGGAGCGATCAAGGTAAGTCTAGATAAGCCGAAGTCAATCCGAAGATATTTGTACTTGGGGCGGTGCATACACATCTTCACCCACACTCAGGTGAGTCCAGCCATCAAAGCAGAAACTTTATTAGGCCACACAGCATATATATTTATCGTGTCGCTATCGTTTAGTTAGTTTTAGAATTTTTCGTATACAGTCCACTATTTATCGCCCACATTTTTGGTCCATCGAGCGGATCTTAGTGTCTTGCGACCACATTTTTGGTCATTTGAGCGGTCTCGCGACTTAATTTTAGTATATTTTATCGTATCTTTTCGTATTTTGTTTGTTTTAAATTCCTTTGTTCTTTGTGTAAATTATAATTTTATTGAAGGTAATTTAAAATCACTTATAAAATTCAAATTTCCCGCAGTTGATTTGAAACGGTCTTCGAACGGTCATTTCAATCATCTGCCATAGATCTTGTCGTCGATCAATCATTCGGATCATTCGTTCTGACATCTGTCACTGTCGCTGTCGTTGTCGTTGTGTCATCCTTTATCTGTCATTGTATTTGTTTACTTTTGTTCGAACAATTTATCGTTGTTGTTTTTCGTCGATTTTAAGTAAAAATAAGCATTGCAATGATGGAAAAGGATGATACAATGATAGTTTCAGGTGATCAGAACCGGATTGACCGCGATTACGCGTTAATGCGGTTAGAATTTGTCGATCCTTCAGATCTGCCAACGGAGGAAGAACTGAAGGAGTTAGCCAGCGACTTTCACTGTGCTCAGCGCAAATTGTTGGCTACTCTCGCTAAAGAGGAGCAGCGTGTAGAGTGCGGGGTCACAATGACCTTTGAAAAGCGTTTTCGGAAGCTAGTTAAGTTAGTTCGGGAGCAATCTGTGACCGTCGCGAAATCTGCTCCATGTATTGTAGACACCTTTATGGCAAAGCTGCCAAAGATTAATATTAAGCCCTTTGATGGCACCCTAGAGAATTGGGTGAGCTTTAAGCAGCTTTTTGATTCACTTATTCATAAAAGAAGCATTTCTAATGTCGAGAAACTGCACTATTTGTTGTCAAGTGTTCAAGGTGTTGCTTATGAATTAATTAAAAACTTTCCTTTGTCGGATGAGAGCTATTTGGATGCTTACACAACCCTGTCGAAATACTATGATAAGAAGCGTCAGATAGCATTTCATTATTTTGAGAAAATGGTATTTTGTGAGCCTATTAAGTCAAAGTCTGGTTCTGAGTTGGAACGCTTGTCTAGAACCTTTAGTGAAAACCTAGCAGTGTTGGAAAAGTATAACTTGCCTGACAGAAATTTCATGTTGTTCCACCTGCTTTGGTCCAAGCTTGATAGGTCCACTAGGGAAGCGTTCCAGCTGGAATACAATTCTGATGGCATCCCAGACTTTGAGCTTCTTCAGAGTTTCATTGAAAAATATGTTAGGGCAATGGATAATTCCATTTTTAGGCCTACAAATAATCTAACATTGCCAAATAAGACTAGCCGGAAACCCAAATCAGCATTTGTCGTTGCTCAACTGACTTGTGAGTTTTGTTCTGGCCAACACTTATTAGCACAATGTCTAGATTTCTTGAAAGAACCTGTACATAGTCGGTTTCAATTTGTGAAACATAAAAATTTATGTCTTTGTTGTTTGTCGAGTAACCATAGAGTCAAAGATTGCACTTCTCGTTATCGCTGTGAGGTGTGTAACTATTCACACCACACAATTTTACATTTTAAAAAGGAAGCCTTCGTTGTTAGTAGCAATACTATATCTGCACTAGCCACAGAACCTTCACCTCCCACTCAGCCTAGTAATGTTGTTTTGACATCCACTACAAAAAACAGCACTGTACTGTTCGCTACTGCAAAAGTATTGGTTAAAGATAGAGCAGGTAACTTGCATATATGTAGGGCTTTGCTAGACTGTGCAAGTGCCTGCAACTTCATATCGGAGCCTTTTGCACACAAGTTAGGTCTGCGAATTGCACCAAACTCTAGTGCAGTTAGCGGGATAGGGCATTCAATGGCTGAGCCCCTTGGTTCCTTATCCTCTGAGTTGAGGTCGGTGCAAAATCATAATATTAAATTTAGATTTGATGCTCTGGTGCTGCCTTCGATTTGTGTGGACCAGCCAGTTGAAAAATTGGATAGTTCAGGCTGGTCACATTTGAAGAAATTAGTTTTAGCTGATGCAGATTATACCAGTCCGGGCCCAATAGAAATGCTGTTGGGTGTAGATATCTTCGCATCTTCATTGATTTTTGGGCTTCGACAAGGTGCAAAGGGTCAACCGAAAGCCCTCAATACTGTTTTCGGGTGGATAGTGTTGGGTGAGTGTGACGTCATTCCTCACAGCCACCAAACAATTAAAAACAAAAACTGTCTTTTCGTTTCTCCTTCGTCACACGACTCGTTGGATGCTTCCATCAAGAGGTTTTGGGAAGTAGAAAATGTCGCGGCCCCCAAAACACTCTTGTCGGCGGAAGACCAAAGGTGTGAAAAACATTTTGTAGACAACCATTCTCGTAGCGGTGACGGAAGATTTGTCGTTCCGTTACCTTTCGTTGAACCTATTGCCAAACCCATTTTCTCGGGTTCCCGTGCAATAGCACTTAAACGGTTCTTGTCGCTGGAAAGGAAACTCAATTCCAATCCAGATTTTCGAAAGGCGTATGTCGACTTTATGGAAGACTACGCCTCTTGTCGTCATTTAGAGGAAGTTGATCCTCACGCTACTGATGTGGGTCATTTTTATTACATCCCACATCACGGCATCCTTCGACCTGAGTCTGTTAGCACTCCCTTGCGTGTTGTCTTCGATGCAAGTGCTAAAGACTTCAAGGGCCAATCTTTAAATGATTCGTTGTTCGCAGGACCCAAGCTGCAGACAAACATCTTTGACCTCCTCGTTCGCTTTCGTTGGCATGCTGTCGTTTTTACAGGAGATGTCAAACAGATGTACCGGCAGATTGAGGTTCCTCACGAAGATGCTGAATATCAGCGAATCCTCTGGCGCTCGTCACCTGATGTTCCAGTGCGAGACTATCGTTTGCGCACTGTCACTTACGGAGTATCCTCTGCTCCATTTATGGCCTTGCGCACGATGGCACAACTGGCAGAAGATTCTGCTCTGGAACATCCGGTGGGTTCCAAAATCTTGTCCAGAGACATTTATGTCGATGACATTGTCTCCGGTGCTGACTCTGTCGAAGAAGCTCTTAAAATTAGAAAAGATCTTTCGAGTATTTTGATGTCTGCTGGTTTCCATCTTCGTAAATGGACATCGAATACACCTGCATTTTTTGATGGTTTGCCTTTGTCGGATCTTTATTCGGAAGATCTGATAAATTTTGAAGATGATGCTAGTTCCCTAACTCGTCTTAAAATTCTCGGCCTGTTGTGGCGTCCCCAGTCAGACTGTTTCCAATTTTGCGTGACTCCTAATGAAGACCTAAGATGCACAAAGCGCATCATTTTATCGAGTATCGCGCGCATCTATGACCCGTTAGGTTTATTGTCACCAGTCACGTTTCACGCCAAGTACCTGATGCAGCGGCTATGGATGTCTGGTGTTTCGTGGGATGAAGAGGTTCCGGCCAATATTGCCGCGGAATGGACGCTCTTTCAGTCGCAGTTGTCGTCGCTTTCGTCTCTCGTCATTCCGCGACGCATTGTCTTGGACTCTCCTCAGCAGATCCAGTTGCACGGATTCTGTGACGCTTCGGAGCGAGGCTATTGCGCAGCTGTGTATTGTCGAGTTGTTACGCCTTCGGGAGATATAGCTGTACAACTCATTTGCTCCAAGACTAAGGTAGCCCCGCTACAAAGACTGTCGATTCCCCGTTTGGAGCTCCAGGGGGCAGTCTTACTTGCTGACCTTTTGTCGTCGGTGGTGGATGCTTTGGCATTTACTGAGCAATCTTTCGAACTTTTCGCGTGGTCTGACTCAAGTGTAGCCTTGTCTTGGATAAAGTCCTGTCCATCGAGATGGAAGACTTTTGTTGCTAACCGAGTCAGCCACATTCAGGACAAAGTTCCACCGAACTGCTGGCGTCATGTGGGAACTCTGGACAATCCTGCCGATTATGGTTCACGCGGCACTCTGCCTCTCGAATTTTTGGAAAAGAGTCAGTGGTGGTCTGGTCCGTCGTGGTTGACAGAATCGGAGGATAAGTGGCCTTCTGCCAATCTTGCACCCTGTCCAGACGTCATGCAGCAGGAGCTTAAATTGCTTACGCTGTTTGCTGACAAAGACAGGATGCATGTTGTCAACTGTCCTGTTGACAAACTAATTTGTCGTTAGGTATTCGTCGATGATGCGGGTCTTCTTATGGTGGGCGGTCGCGTGGCGTCCGAAGATCCTGCATTGTCGATGAGTGACCGGCTTGTTGAGCCTGACCACCACCATTTTTTGTTTTTTTTTTTGTATTTTTTCGAATGTAGATATGAATATTAATTTTTATTTAATTTTTGCTAATATTTGTTTTTTTTTCGTTCCTTTTAGTTTTTCGTAAATCGTAGCATTTAGGTGGGCGGAATGTTCGCTCTAAATAGCTCACGTTTAATTAAATTGGCAACACTTGCCAATAAATTTTGTAGGTTTTTCGGTTGCCCTTCTGGCAACACTGAGTTTTAAAATTCGCCCGCTCGTAATAGCACCTATCGTTTGTCGTTCTCGTTATATTTATCGCTTTTATCGTTTTGTCGTAGTTTTAGTAGTTAGTAGTAGCTAGCTAGTTTATGTTTGTGTGTGTAAAATATTGTGAAGTGGAGATCCTGGATTCCGAGTCGGCAGAGATATCACCAAACCAGTCAGGTATTGTAGGAGCGATCAAGGTAAGTCTAGATAAGCCGAAGTCAATCCGAAGATATTTGTACTTGGGGCGGTGCATACACATCTTCACCCACACTCAGGTGAGTCCAGCCATCAAAGCAGAAACTTTATTAGGCCACACAGCATATATATTTATCGTGTCGCTATCGTTTAGTTAGTTTTAGAATTTTTCGTATACAGTCCACTATTTATCGCCCACAGCCATATTGATTTTACATAGTTATACTAGTGTTCTCAATATCATATCAAATGTGGACAGTTTCGACCATACATCGGGTAACTCGATCGTGACATCCATATTCTCTGCAGCCGATGTTGGTATCGAATATCCTTTATACAGGATGTAAATAGACCATTTCGGCAGACTAAAACGCTGTATTCTTGAGCCTTAATTGAAACTTTTACAAACAAAACAACCAGAAACTTAAAAAGTAGTGTCGTCTCTCAGTCAAATCTCACACTTCAGCTGATGGTTCAGGTGCGATGATTTACTTTGCAAATAAATTAAAATCATATATTATTATTTTTTGTTTTTTGATTTTAAATCATACAGTTAGGTTAGTTAATCAAAAAATATATTTAAAAAAAAATTGCTTTAAACGTGACGTAGGTTTACGGAAGCCATGTTTTTACACCCCGTATATTTTTTTATTTTTTTTTTATTTTAACGAAACCTCCAACATGGTCGGAGCCCTTGGTAATACTAATACACATCCATACAATTTCTCGCAATTATCCTGCTCATACTTTTATCCTGCATGCTTTTTCTTTCTCTCTTTCTTTTCCACATTCATTCTTTTTAGTTCTGCCCTGTTCTAACCTACTTTACAGAGTTTGTATTTCTTTATTTCTTTATTCGATCCTACTTCACAGAGTTTATATTCCTTTATTTCTTACTGATTTCTTTATTCGATCCTACTTCATAGAGGTTGTATGTCTTTATTTCCAACTTTTTTTTTTTTTTTACCATATATCTATTAACATTTATTCTTATATTTAATTTAATTATTTGCATTCTTGTTTATGTTATATACAGTACTTTTCCAGGTGTTTACTTCTTAATTCTATTACATATATTTTCTTGCTATTTTCTACAATCACTTAGTCTCTACATTTTTGTTTTGCAATTATAGCTATAGTTTATGTTAAACATAAACTGTCGTTATATTGTGTTTTCTAATAATCTAGTTCCCCTTTATTACTATTAACTATAAGACAACTTTTATATTTTCTTATAAAATATTAATTATCTTATTCTTAACTACTTATTTCTATTATTTACATTAACTATTATTTTTGTGCAGAACTCAAGGAAGAGTTTTCTATTTTTACCATGCATAAATTTGGCAAGATTTTCTTTCTTTATTACCATATTTGTGCAGTTTTCTAGTTCAAATCTCTGTTTTAGAAACACTCGGCAATCCAAAAGGATGTGGGGGACAGTCTCCGGACACCCCGTATATTGACCTGTCATTGAAATATACAATATGTAGCTACGAGTCTTGTTCTACCCACTCTCACCCCCATTTCACGGTACAGGTGGTGCAATAATTAATATCCTGCCCCCCGCAGCCAATCTGTTAGATTGTGGTTGCTAACATTCAAATTAGCTTGTACCGCGTCCTCATTAAGCTGACTCTCTCCAGGCTATTTCGAGCGGTGAATGATGGTCCAAATGTTCTTTAATCATGGTCGAAATAATTCGAACTTCGACTTAAAACAATTGGTAGACCAAGAGAAAAATTCGGCGGAAAAATTTCAGCACACTTTTGTTATGCAAATAATAATACGTATATTGTTACATGTTATACTTTAAACCTTACATTGTACAAGTTAACGCCACTTAAAATCAAATTAAAATTAAGTTCAGAATGTCTTTATTGAGAAACTGGTTCAAGATAGTTCCCAACTGTTAAATGCAACCTGTAATACATATTAAGATCCCCTCTAAATAAACCTTAAATTATAAATAGCACGTTCGCCTGCCACTCTTGTGCACAGAAACTGGACCAAAGCAAACTTTACCGGTTCGATCCAGTACAAACTGATGTTTCTTACATCAAATTGATCAATATCTTGTTTACCTTATGCCCTGATAGGTAAAGTGGTTTTATGTTATCTACGTAGTGAAAGAAGAAAATTTATTGTTGTATCTATTAAATACGAAGTGTCGATTGTCTAAAAAAGCCATCAAGTTTATGGTGATGATTGCTGGTAAAAGTTTTTAAGAACGACTCCCAATACCAAGCAAGTACTAAGTAGGTTTATGCGGATCTATAACTCAGGTAGGTATGCGTTGAAAAAAAAGAGCTAATATCGCTATCTAATGGAGATTTGGAGCTTTATTCATTTACTCCTTCCAAGCCGATGATCGATATTTTGACTTCCAGCGAATGTAATGAAATTAATTAAATATTTTTTTTTTTGTTATTTTTTTATAAGTTTTCTTTAATATGTGGTCAATCAATTACTTATTTTATTATTTCACTCTCCATTGGCTATTAAGTTATCTACAAGACTATATTTATTCTACATTTATTCGCACTTTATGACTAGCACACATATTTCTAATAGATATAAAAATGCTGATACGATTATCGGCTTACGTGGGAATAAGTAAGTTGCGTTATAAAATGTGCAGCTATTTGCCTTTTACCGAGGGTATTAAGGGTTTACGAAGCCTTCTTAGAAATTGTGAGATTTTCTAGAAATATTTGCTTATTTTCGTTCAAAAACAATTTTAAAAAATCTAAGGATTATGTATTCTTCGAATTATTTAACTTAGCTTTTATCACCCGCAAACATTTTTCCTGAAACTTTCCGCGGTAGCGCTAAAGCTCGCCTACAAAAAGTATTAAAATAAATTTATTTTACTTTATTATAAATTCTTTTTACCAAAGATTTTCTTTACCAATTACCTGTCCAATTAAGAGAAATCTCCATATACGCACATAATTAAACGAAAAAATTTACTTCATTTAAAAGCACTTTGTTTTTGATATAATTATCCATCCACAAAATAACTTTTTCACAATGTGCATGCACTTTTATACATCAGTTGATGGAAGGATACCTAAGTACGGTCACAGCAACCACGAAACGCTTGTTCGCTAATTATTTTAAACTGTAGCAAAGTGCTGCTGTCTAAAATAAGTACTGAAATATGTCATGTAGAAAACTAGACTAGCAATTTCTAGTTACCGAGATTTTTACTTGGAATATTGTGACCGGCCGTTTTATAATATTTATCCACGTTTAAGTGTGCAACAGATTTCACCCCAACTATGTTTTCAAAAAAAAACACGTGTTTATCTCGCACTTAAGGGAAAACACCGTGATGAAACGCACATGAATGAATTATTATCCATCACGGGAATTCACCCACTAAGCCATCGTGATGGATTACAGCTCAGTCGCTCTCCTATTCGAAAAGGAGGCTTTTGCCTAACCAGTGGGATATAACTAGGTTTTTCATACACCTTCTGAAGTGTCGTATAATCGGTTTGTATACAACTTATTGGGTTCAAAACAAAATACCTACTAACAATAATGAGAAAAACTGTAAAACAAAAGTATGTAAACGAAAATGACTTAAGAAACCTTCACGATACGACACGACTATAAACGTGACGATTACCTACTTCTGTTTGAATTTGTTTTTGTTTACTATTTGCTACAAGAGTCAAGACTATTTTCCTCAGATATCGAGCATAAATATAAAACATAGATAAATACGGAACTAAAATCAACGTAAAAATAATAGGTATGCTGCCTACTTGTATTTTAACACTCACTAGGAAACCAAATCAAAAGTTGTAAACACGTAAAAAATCAGTGAATTTGTAATTTTAAAGTGAATTTAAAAAACAAATAAAACTTTATCGAATCTTTCAGTATGTTGGTCCTACTTTCACTCAGGCGTTTATCAGTTAAAACGTTTACCTCCAGATTCTCCATTCAGATTTTGTAATTCAGTAACTCTTAGTTCAATGTTTCGGTATTTGACCACATAAATAAAACTTAAGTAATAGTAAATCCCGCTATAGAACGACCTTCGCCGAGCTGGTTAATGGATGTGAGATATTTTTTTAAATCTATGCATGGAATACCATTTGTAACGTGAACCCGTCCCCAGGCGCCTGCTACGCTGAGTTCTAAGTCTAAGCTTCAAATTCTCAACCCAGAAACCTTCAGTTACATGAAATACCAATGGTAACGTAAACCCCTCTTTTGCGCAGGCGCGTGCTACGCTGAGTTCGGCGTGCGAGTCCCCAACACCACCGGCTCGGCGTACACCTACTCCTACGTCACCGTGGGCGAGTTCATCGCCTTCGTCATCGGCTGGAACATGGTGCTCGAATACCTGGTGAGTAGTGCTTGTATGTTCTATGAAGGAATTTTCTGGATGCTTTGGAAGAAGTTCTTGTCAAGGAACTAATGTGAGATTTGGTAAAGTGGATGAAAATGAGGTAGTGTCACTAAGTTTAGAATGTAGAAATCTTGGTGAAATTTTCTAGTACGGTCGTGGTCAAGTAACTTAAAAATAGCATTAGATAAAGTAAATAATAAAATAAAGAAGGGTCACTTGAAATTAAACTCATTTTATCGGGTTTTGAGCGTAAATCTCATTAATAAAGAAGTCTCATTAAGTTTAGAGCTTGGGAATCTCGTTTAAAGGCTGTGGTTAAGAAACTAAAGTGTAACATTAGAAAATGAGTCGCATAATAAGGTTATGCCGCCCCCGATAGCTCGCTTAGGAATTTTCCCTTATAAATTATCCGACCAACCTGTCGTAGGCGGTTAACGTCTAGCGAAGGGCGTCTTGTAGCTGGAACGATGACGTATCAAATTGTTTACTTCGTCGCTAGTACCGCCTTAATTAATATATTAACCTAAATTATACACCCAACACTTTTCACGGTTCCACGATTATTGATTTTGGTTATTATCCGATTCCGTATATGCATGGGAGCGTGTGACTAGAGAGGTTTGTGTTCGAAAATTGAAAAACTAAAGACAGTCGACAATACTCAGTTGATGTATTTGATATGGAACGCCTGTTGACGACGATCACTAAGTCTAACTAAAACTGATACTTATAACAAACTAGCGACCCGCCCACGCTTCGCAATGGTGTTATTTGGCGCGACTTGTTTCCTTTAAGTTGAATTTTAGCTAAGTTAAATAAACTTTATCAGAATTTTCTTTATTTACAAATTTAAATGAGTAAATATCCTAAAAGATGGCGAAACCCGCATCAAAATCAATTACGTAGTTTAGGAGGACATAGCGGCCAAACATACAAACAGACACAATTAGCGACTTGGATTTATACTATGTAATGATACTCGATTCTGTTTGGCGGGGTGTCGGTTGTGCTTCGCGCATATTGTTTTACTGTATTTAAAGTGTGATAACCATCGGGGTGTTGTGTGTTACGTGTGTAAGTGCGAGTTAAAGCGTAAACTACTACCCTTCTCAGGTGTCCAGTCAAACCATGTTTGTTTATAGTATATGTGTTGTGTTTGTATGTGATCTTCCACGTTCGGTGTTTTACATTCTTAGGTTGTTATTTTGCCTTTCGGTTATTAGAATACAATCCAATCGAATGTATAATAATGATGATGATTATGATGTATGTAGTCAGTGACGTATGCAGTCATGTGTTTGAAAACTGCTATTTGTAAAAGTGGTCAACATGATATTGGGGCTCGAGAGACTTGCTCAGTGCTCGATTCGTATTTCGCCTTCTGTGAGGGTCGTGCGTCTTGATGGTACGCGCTCTATAACTAGAGGCGGATGTTATAATAGAGAAGCTTAACAGGCACTATATTCTCATCGGGTGTGTCCTCTGAACGACCGGGCCGAATCATACATGTCATTTGAACGCGTTTGTGTCAGAAGAGTATTATGTGCGCGCGCTAAAAGCGTGTCGTCTGGTTTGAAACATTCAATAGTGGCGGCGCGCGTTTAATTACGCGAGTGCGCTTCTACGCAGCAAGCGACCGAGTCGATTTAGTCGTTGGCTCGCGTTGTGTACGCCAAATTCTATATTTTATTGCTCACTTTACTTATTTTTTACTAGTCAAAGAGCAAGCGAGTAAGTGAGGGAGAGTAGCAGAGAGCTAGTCATGGGTCGCGCTCTGGGCGCAAGCCTCGGGCGCATCTGATGTGATGAGTGCGCCGCGCGTGCGCGTGCGGTGCGCGAATCCGTCGTGTGATAGCTCCCTGGTTGATCCTGCCAGTAGTTATATGCTTGTCTCAAAGATTAAGCCATGCATATCTCAGTGCAAGCCGTATTAAGGCGATACCGCGAATGGCTCAATATATCAGTTTTGATTCCTTAGATCTTACACAGTTAATTGGATAACTGTGGTAATTCTAGAGCTAATACATGCAATCAGAACTCTGACCAGTGATGGGATGAGTGCTTTTATTAGATTAAAACCAATCGACGGAGGGCCTCGCGTCCGAAGTCGTTAATTTTGATGAATCTGAATAACTTTTGCCGATCGCACGCTCCAGTAGGTACCGGCGACGCATCTTTCAAATATCTGCCTTAGGAAGGCAGCAGGCGCGCAAATTACCCACTCCCGGCACGGGGAGGTAGTGACGAAAAATAACTAGGTATATGGGACTCTTACGAGGCCACGTAATCGGAATGAATTGGAGGGCAAGTCTGGTGCCAGCAGCCGCGGTAATTCCAGCTCCAATAGCGTATACTAAAATTGTTCCGGTTAAAAAGCTCGTAGTTGCATTTGTGCGCCGCGCTGTCGGTGCACCGCATCCCCGGTGATACTAACCCGTTTGCGGAGCATTTCTTCGGTGAGCCGGCGGTAAACACCGGTTCAATATCAAAATCCTTTGGCGGTGCTCTTCTGTGAGTGTCGGGATGGGCCGACAATTTTACTTTGAACAAATAAGAGTGCTCAAAGCGAAGTGTGCGCTATTTACAAGTCTCTAAAATTATAAAAAAAAATATAACTTCTCATTTCTAAGTGGCAATTAAAGGCCCCTTACTTTTTTTACAAACTGCCTGTATATCTTACCTACATATTGGCTCACAAAACTTGGTAACTTACTATGCTTTTATATTTTTTCCTACTACAACTTTATTTGTATACAGGGTTAATCCTTTTCTTGTATTTTAATTAAAATAGCAACACTGACAGTCTAAAGAAGCTCATACCTACGTGTTCCATACACACGTAAAGCTCCTTTGAACCCCGTATTTATGCATGAACTAACTCATATGTACTAATTAATTTCAGCTATTCGTGAATCTAAGTGCTTACAATATAGAATCCATATAATTACATCAAATATTGCATTACCTTTATTGAATAATCATGAACTCCTATACATATTGCTGTTTGAGTATTAACGGGTGGTTACTGAGCAATGGTTTTATTTCATATGTACTGATTAATTTCAGCTATTCGTGAATCTCAGTGCATACAATATAGAATCCATATAATTACATCAAATATTGCATGACCTATATTGAATAATCACGAATTTCTATTCATATTGCTGGTAGAGGATTAACGGGAGTAGTAATGGTTCTATTTCCTACAATGCTCGTGTAAGATAGAACCCTGTCTAACTAACTGACTCCCGGGTTTGGTAACGCCAATTCTTGTCATAAGCGTACCCTCAGAGGGATAGACACTTTGTTCTCGGAGTAACTGTAGAGGCTGTAGCAGTATTGATTTACTATAATAATAGTGTATTATACGATGCGTGGCCTAAGGGCTTATTGTTGAGTAGGTATCGGGTTAAAAGAATAAAGGCCAGAGTAGTACGGAAAACACAATGGTTTTTTCTGGATTGTTGAGACGCATGAAATTGTTGTTTAGAAATGAGTGATGTGCGGTTAACGGCCAAAACCCATATTCTACTATAGTTAAAACCTTGGTAATTGGAAACTAATAGTTTTATTTTTTGTGTCTTTTTTCTGTCATTTCCATATCAACAGCTATCTACCATAGTTTATTGCAACACAAAAACATGGATAATAGTAACCATAGTTACACAAATAACAAGGCGTCTAAGGTTAGTAGGTAGAATATTGGTTTCGGCCGTAAATAGATAAAAGTAGTAAAAATTGCAGTTTGCATCAAGAATTTAACGCATTCTAAGATATTTTTACAACTGTTGCGATCTCCCGATTTAACCCAAATATGCCCAAGGGGTTGAAGATCGACCTAGCATTTACAGTTCGATTTAAAGTGCTGTATTTTTTTTAAGTATGTATTGACACTGTCAATATCAAAGTATATTTCAGTTAATATAACTTTGATAGCCTGGATTTAGACGATCATTACTTAAAATTAAACTAATTTATAGGATTATTTCACGGTATTTAGAAAAATTCCGGACGTGGAAATATAAATAAACACGTAATACTTATTCCGTTGACATGATGTTACTGTTAAGTTAGTCCTCTTTTTTTATCTTTTAGCGATTATTTTTCAATTGTCAGATAATCAAATAATTGCTATTGATCTACTGCAATATATTTAATTGTATTCCCAATACACAATCTTTGGATAGAAATTGTCGCCCTCAAATTAAGATCACTTATTCAAGCACTTTCGTTACCAGTAATCAGTTTTTCGATATTGGTACCATCTAGAAATCTGGTAAGGTCACGTATACCCCCTGTTTGTTACCATACTTGATGAGTAGCTTGAAACAGCAATTATACATGGTAAAACTGGACTGTACGCTTCATGATTCTCTTAACACTGGACCTGAATTTAGAATTTGAGTCACATACTCACAAATTCGCATGCATTGATGATGCTCTATTGTTTACTAACGGCCGAAACCAATATTCTACTAAATTTTGACGCCTTGTTATTTGTGTAACTATGGTAACTTTTATCCATGTTTTTGCGTCTCAATAAACTATGGTAGATAGCTGTTGATATGGGAATTACAGAAACACGTAACTAGAAACAAACCTAGCAGTTTCCAATTACCAAGGTTTTAACTATAGTAGAATATTGGTTTCGGCCGTAAAAGGGCGCTGTTTTACTAGAGTTGTGCTATGAAGTTATGCTCTGAGGATGTAAAAGATAAGCTATGAAACTGTGTGGGCAATTTCTCTGGTACTATTTATGCTGTGCGATTAAGATGAGGAAGCTGCGCGGCTTTAGATATGCTGTGTATCGATTGTAGAGTACCAACTACGTTTTTGCTAAGATCACAAATATTTTCTTTAATATTGAAACTAGCTTATTTAATGAAGGAATAATAAAAAAGAAATGGGCTTAAGTAAAAAAACGGTCTAAAATATAATAAATATCAATTTCTGACCCAGATACAGTCGGCCGCAAACGTCGCTGAAATGATCTACACTATTACCATATCTAATACTATTACTATCTCCTAACCATATTAAAGTGTCTAATGACTTATCATCATTATCATTATCATTACATAGTATAAATCCAAGTCGCTAATTCTGTCTGTATGTTTGTTCACTATCTCCTCCTAAACAACGTAACGGATTTTGTCGCAGTTTTTGCAATCTTTTATGGAATTTATGCATTTTAATTTGTAAATATAAAACATTCGAAAAATGTTTCTGTAAGTAAGCTAAAATTCAATGTTTCATGATCAAGTCGGCCAAAAATAAACCATTGCACTATTATTATTATATTAGCCTGTATCATCCCACTGCTGGGCAAAGGCCTCCCTACCATTCTTCCACGTCCGGCGATCTAAAGCTATATTGTTCAAGTTAGACTGGTAGTGATCAAGCTCGTCGCGCCATCTCAGTTTAGGTCTGCCGAGTCGTCTTTTTGAGTTCGGGTCACTAGTAATTGAATAATGTTGTATTGTTTAGATCGGCGTGGGTCACTAGTAATTGAGTAATGTTGTATTGTTTAGATCGGCACTAGCGCCTGCGCGCGCGCACTCAGCGCGTGCTTCGACTCGCTGTGCAACGGAGCGATCACGCGCGGCCTGGCCAGCACCTTTGGCACCTTCTATGGTAAGTTGTCTATATAGTATGTAATATAATATAATATTCTATGGGTAGTTGTCTATATAGTTGTCTATATATACGTATATTGTGCGAGGTGGGTCAAAAAAAAATGGAAGATAGGTCAAGTTTCTTAACAATAGAAAATAAAGTTTTTTTTTCGGTATTTTCTTCAAGGGTATTCAATTGTCTATATTTTTTGGGATCTTCTATTGTGGTTCAATTAAAATTAAAAAAAACTGATAAACTGAGATATCTGACTAAGGACTGATATTTAAATTGTCAGATATTTTAATTAATTCTAATTATTTAATTCTATCTGACAGAAAATCAGTATGCTTTTGTTGCGCTTCGAACATAAATACTTGACATATGTATGAAGTGTCAATGAAAACATACCTCTTATCAGTCAGTTAACATTTATCTGACTATTGAAAAATCAGCCCTTATTCTACTAACATACAAATCATTCAGTCAAAAGGTAATCCACAAATGTCACTTTTCATTTTTATGTTATTTATTTAGTTAAAACACAATTTCCCTAGTTAGAACCAGATTTTCTAAACCCCTCGTTTTATACCTTACGTTTTTTTTCAATTTTTGTATTTATAATAAAAAATATGTCTTTGTAAATTTCCACTACACCTTAATGTGAAATGTAAGGTGGTTACAAGTTGGAAAGGTTTATAAACAAGGTATCTTGCTTGTTTGTTAGCTTATCTCATAAAAATATATATGATATTGTTAGGAACATAAAGAGTATAAAAATACTGCTTCTAAATACGAAAACTGGAAATTGCCGGCGGGATACTGGCTATGTTAAGACCAAAAAACTATTTTTTAAATATATAATATTTTTCTTACCTCATTGTACCATACCATACTTATTTCATACTAGAGGCCGCTCGCGACTTCGTCCGCGTGAAAACTCTTTATCACAACGTAACAATTTGTAGGACTATTAAAGATAATCATTTCACATTACATATGTGTAACAGAATAGCTCGCAGATGGTACAATTTTAACCGACAGTAGTTTTTATTTTATTCGCATTTTCTTTCACCTATCGAGATTTCTGAAATCAAATCTCGCAAGTAAATTGGATCCACTTCCCGGTTACCGATTGAGTTGAAATTTTGTATACGTATGTAAATTGGATGACAATGAAAAAATATTATGACATGGAGGTTATCTGATGATGGAATCGGAAGTTGTCTATAGGAACTCAAAAATTTTATGATTTTTTACCTATATTACTGTAAAGTTTCTTATTCTAATCCATCCAGTAGTTTTTACATAAAAGATTAACCAACATCCATCCTACATCCATACTTACAAACTTTCACGTTTATAATACATATTAGTAGGAAGTTTCCCCGTGCACGCTTTTCTCCCCGTTGCACTCAACTCATCTCTTTTTGTTTATTCGATACACGAATTTGTCTTAAACAATTGAACAATCTTACATGATTTTATGTTTGACAATAAGGAACTTCCATACAAACTTTCATCCCCTATTTCAACCCTTTATTCCCTTGTTTTCGCAATAAAAAGTATCCTATGTCCTTTCCTAAGTTTAGTTCTACCTTCGTACCAAATTTCATCAAAATCGGTTAAGTGGTTTAGGCGTGAAAGCGTGACAGAGTTACTTTCACATTTATAATATTAGTAGGGAATTAGGGATGATTTCATGGAAAACAAACGTTTTCACGATCTATATTAGTCTCACAACGACGAGAAGTTCTGTTTAGAAGAGCATTTTCACGGAGACCATTTCTTTTATCCGTTCCCGTTTCTTGAGATCTATATTTATTAAGGCGCGCAGTTGATAATACAACAAAAGACTAAAAAGTATTAAATAAAATAACTACCTACGCTAAAAAACCCGACAAAAAAACTAAAAGGTAAAAAATACTGACTGTAGACCTATTAGTAAATTGCATATATAAAAAGGGGAATTATAAAACGAGCAAATAAAAAATAAAATAACGACTGATGATGACATACTGTTTTTATACCTTGAGCGGTATTAATTTGAGTAAGCGATAAATTTACTAAACTAACAACGAATGTTGATTGAAAATAATATCCGGAACGAGCTTACAAAAAAAGGGTTTTGATTTATCCATTTCAGATGTTAAAATACTATCCGTGCGACTATTACTAAGTTAGCGACTGGAAATACGGAGGCGGCAACTTCAATATTAAAACAGATTATATTTTTCCAATTGAGGTTTTATATTACGATCTACTAAAAAGTTCACTTATAGCAAATTTTATTTGCTGACGTAAGAATTGGTTTTGAGCTACAGGAAAGACTTAGGATCAGTAAAATTTTGAAAAGTGTTTCTTCAAATAGTTATTTTATTTGTTTTTTTTTTCAAATTATGTGATCTTTTTATACCCTGCTCATAATAGTATTTTTTAAAGTGGTTTAAGTATTCGAAACACTTCATTAAGGATAAAATGCCGCTCAGTACAAAAAAAATACTTGTCAAATATTTAATAAAATGCAGAACGTAATGTTTGAAAATAAAATGAATATCATCTAACGCTGCAGTAGCTCAGTTTGTACAGTCGAGTATAAGGGTATAAGGGTAAAAAGCATTATTTTAATAGTTTTTTTTATTTCGAAATCCTTAATCCTCCCAAAACTTGCTTTAATAACATCCCAATACACGCTTTCAATATAAATGAGGGATTAAAGATAAATTTAATCATTTAAAATCGCTTACATAACTAATTGCGGGACATTCCATGAATACTCTGACCTAATTGCACACTGTCATTTGCATATGCGAATGGAAGAAAAATATTTGAGTGCACGGCAAAAGAGTTCCACTATACGGAATGAAATTTGTTCACTGTGTCTGTTAAATTATTAAATGTGAGATGACGCAAAGAATACGCCTTGAAAATAGAGTGCACTTTACAATTTTCTTAGAATAAAAGGAACCCTTATCCATGAAGTATGTAACTTATAGCAATGAAAGGATATCGATTCGCTTTTGTTCGAATAACAGACGAGACTCAACACACAGAGGGATAACCAGACCGACTTTGTGGTCCCAAAATTAGCTCACTTCACTATGGACTAGAATAAGAGATAGGTAAAGAAACACCATTGTAGTTTTGTGTAACAGCAAAGTTGATTGATTTTTATATGAGTTTAGAAGCATCTGAAATGTTACCTTTGACTGCTAGCTGAACCTAGTAGTTATAAAATAATCACCTATATTAAATACTTCTACCTACTTAATATTTTTAAACTATGTATCGAAGGTCTTTAAAAAAACTGATGACAACGATAATAAGATTGTCTTAAGCTGCCGCCTATGCTTAGAGCTTTTTTTGTTTTCTGACCTCCGGTCCGGGGGTCCTAAAGTCGATATTCCTCAAAGACGCGATAGTGCTGGGGCTGCAAGATGACGTCAGCCTTCTTACAATTCAGACCCAGCGGCCTTTAGGGCTTGCTCAATTCTTTTTCCAGGTCATTTTTCTGCAAGTAATACCAGATATCTGAATATCGGCCCCTACTACTACTAGAGCCTCTACCTACTTCCTTTGTACACAGGTACTGTATGATAATATATACTGGCCTGCTGAGCTGTTACTAATTAAGCTAGTTGGCCTCATTATTAATATCAATTTGGCGGACCGTAAATTCGGATAACCAACATAATAGACCATTGGCTATAGACGCTGTTACCTCCAGTCATGCTCAAACAGTGGTAATATGTCAACAATTCATTGAATCTATGACTTGTAGCCGTCACATCAAAAGGGACTAGGGTATTTCGCTTTGATGAACATAATATGGTTGATTACACCAACTGACCACAATGATATATGTATGTATATCAGGGTGTATTATGTTCAAACCCTGAGGTGAACATACAATGGAAGATACATACATCTGTACTATGTAGGTCTATAATTGACTTAATTATAATATATTAGTATTTTGAAGTTATAGATACTGGAAAAAGGAACGCGGGTCTCCGAGCATTGCGCGACTGGGAATCGAACCCAGGACCTTTAGATAACCGGTCTAATGCTCTGACCACTGAGCTACCGCGCCGCTAGATTAGTATGCCAAGTTGTAACCAAACTTATTAAGCTATTTTTCGTAATTGTGTAACAATCATCCAACATACAAACTTTCAAGTTTCTGGTACTCGTAAAATACATATTCCAAAAGTCTGTGTCGCCGATCTAACTCTTTGATATGTGAATATTATTCATTTATATGGATATGTATTAAAAATCCCTCGCAAGTTGTGGCTGAATAAAAATCAAAGGCAAAGTGTGAATTGATTTCCCGAGAATCTCATACGGCAATATCCTATTTTATTTTCAACTCGTGTAAAAAGGTTCTGGAATTTTAGTACGATCAATTAATTGACGTTGGCCATTGTAAGCCCTCCGTGTTCGATAAATTCCTTGAATTGTTCATTAATACGACGAAAATGTAATTATAAGCTATGTTGGCGAACTCCGCAGTTTAGGAAAGGTGAAAAGTTTTTTTTTATAAATGGCTCATGTGCTAAAAATATATTGTTGAAAACCCTACTACAATTTCTGCATACCTTAATCAAGGGTTAATTTTAATTAGCGCATCACCTCTTGTAGGCAATATATATACCTATCCAACTTTTCTTCTTTTAACGTCAGTTTTCGCTTAAAATTTTCCTATCAACATCGATTTAATTAACTCAATATTTGATCGCAAAAACGTGTACAATCTAATATAATCGATTTGCCTTTGTCACATTCGTTTTCCCATCCAGCGAGTAATTTGCCAATATTCTGTTGGTGACGTCAACGTCTGTTTGATATCGGCACCCATTTATACTTGACTTTCCACGATTCGAATTTTTCTATCGAAAAATTGGATTTATCTCAGAGGCGTCGAGTCTTAGACAATTGCGTTTATCGATTGTTTCTAAAGTGGAACAGGAAGAATGTGGAATGAATATTTAATTTGACCGCTTTTTATTACATTGCTTAGAATAGAAATACTTCTTGGTAAAGTGTTTTGTAAACTAATAGAGAATTTCGTAGAAATAGAGTTTGACAACATACCGGATATTTGTAACTTCAATAACCTTTGAACGGTGCATTTTCGGTGGAAATTCTTCTAGAAAATTGAATTCAGCCATGATGTGAACGCAAACGTTCGGAAATTTTTACGCATTGTGCACGTAGATAATATGTTATTTAAACGGTGGTATTTTTAAAACGACGTATATTTTACTGTTAGAATCCTATCCCATCATATCCTAAATCAGTTGGCTAAATGTATCTCGCTCATATGACAGCTCGTTTATGTTTAAATAGGCTTTTTTATTAATCACTAGTATCTTTAGATTAAGGATATATTTAATCATCAATCGTATTACTCTTGTTCAGTATATTCCCGAGGGTCAATCTTATATGATGCCAAAAAAACACTACTGATCCGGCTAAATATCGACCAATCACTTGTCTTCAAACTATTTATAAAATAATCACCTGCATAAGCGAACTTATTGCCAAACATGCACAACACAATAACATTATTGCAGAAGAACAAAAAGGCTGTCGCAAACGAACCCAAGGCTGTAAAGAGCAACTTACGATCGATAGTGTCATATCAAAACAAGCTTTCAAAAACAAACGCGATATATTTACGATGTATATCGATTATCAAAAAGCCTTCGACTCAGTGCCTCACTCCTGGCTATTCCATGTCTTAAATATATGTATATAAAGTTCATCCCGTTATCATAAATTTTCTTGAGATTGCTATGCACAATCATTGTTAACGGTCGAGTTGTTGAAAATTCATACACTTTTCAAAACGAACAAGAAATAGCACCACTTAACTTAACAGAAGGATACAAATATCTAGGGTTTTATCAATCACAACAGATTCATCAAAAAGACACCAAAAACATTCTCTTAGAAAATTTTAAAAATAGGCTACATAAAATACTCAACACACATTTAAATTCTCGTCATACCATCAAAGCAATCAACTCTTATGCTATTCCACTTCTTACCGATTCTTTCGAAATAATACAATGGTCCAGCACTGATCTTAAGAAAATACAAATAATTATAAATGTAATCATGACTAAATATCATGACCAAATATCGGAAACACCACCCAAGATCTTGTACTCAGCCTATGACGTTACCTAGAGCTGAAGGGGGCAGGGAATTAATTGATATACAAAATCTTCACAAAAAGCAACTCACTACTCTCAGATCATATTTTTGTCACCGACAATCAAATTCAGTACTTCATACAGCAATAGTTAATGCAGACGATAAACTTACACCATTAAACCTAAAGGATAAAACATATCAACCAACTCAGACAAAAAATACTCAAAAAATACAACAATGGGCACAAAAATCTCTCCATGGACGGCACCGGGCTGTCTTAACCAATTCCGTCGTTGACAAAGTTGCGTCAAACGCATGGTTGAGAAAAGGCGAGTTGTTCCCGGAGACAGAAGGATTTATTTTAGTTTTACTATTTTAACGGACAAAACTATAGCTTGCAATAGTATATACTATATACAGGGTGATTGGTAATGCGATACATTCCTTCTAAGAGGTTAAAGTAGAGCTTATATGCAGTCAATTAAGGCATATCATGCCATGTCCAAAAATTGATAATTTCTGAGATATGCAACATTTAAGATTTTTGATAAAAAACCCCATTTTCGAAGTTCAAATGAATCCTTTTAGTGAAAAATTCAAAATTAAGTTTAATTTTTTGTTGTTTTATGGTAGCTTGATAACTAAAATGATATTTCAGATTCAAATTTGCTAAAAATAATCGTCCTTATTTTAGAAAAAGTCAAGAAACGAAGAACATCTTTTAAAAAAGTTAAGTCTTATGGCAATTAAAAGCGATTTTCTAAAAAAAGTCCAAATAATGTTGCGTACAAATTACATAAAAAACTTCCCCACATCATTAGCTATTCAAAAAGGTACATTTGTCATACTAAAACTAAGTATTTGATTGACAACTCTACTAATAAAAGAAGTAACCTCTCTTTTAGAACGCCTCTACATTGTGGTTACCGCGCACTTTTGCAGTGTTTTCTTTGGTTGATGTCGACGTCTTGCACAGGGATAATGCAATAACATTTAAGAACTGCCGTAAATTTTTTTTTTTTGAAAAGCCACACCTTCAAGTGTGTAGCTTTTGCGGTTAACTAGAAAAAAAGAGTATGCTGAGTGCGGAAAAAGTTACTTCTATTGAAAGAAAGAAAGCTAACTACATCTTTATCATTAATCAGTACACATCACTTGTTGTTTTTTCTTTGGTCGATGTCGCCAACTCTTGTGGTGGTTGCTAGATTTATGCGAAAAACATCTATCATTTCTTCGTCTACTTCGCCAAATTCGAGGTCTACTAGATTCACTTGTTCGGGCGGATACAAGCTTAATTTTTCTGAGACGTCGATACGTCCCCAAAAACATTCTAACTTTTGACACACGTCGATTACGGAAACGCAACAAGTATTTTTTTTGCTGTGACAGCGTTGCCGTTACACAATACGTAAATAAGAAGAATGTCTGAGTATTCTTCATTACAAAAGGCCCTCGCCCACAGCAACTTTTTGTAGCGATACTGTCGTGCGTACGTATCGATATCGTAGACTAGCAGTCGCTGACTGTTTTCCTTTATAGCCACGATTCAGTCGCGATGCGTTAGTATTGTCTTTACATCGATACAGTTGCGATAATGTAGCGCGTTGCAAATTCGACTAACATGCGTTTACTTAACGCGCGACAGCATCGCTACAAAAAGTCTTCGAAGGCAAGGATCTTAAATGATAACATTTCAAGAGTTCTTAATGAAAATATGCGGTTAGATTTCTTTTAATAGAAGTCACTTTTTTCGCGCTTAACACTTTTTTTCTATTTGACTGCAAAGGCTGCACACTTGAAGCTTTGGCTTTTTACAATATTTATTTATTTAACGGCAGAGTTTAATGTTATTGCATTATCCCTGTGCAAAACGGCGACATCATGGACATCAAGAAAACACTGCAAAAGTGCGCTGTAACCACAAAGTAGAGGCGTTCTAAGAGAGAGGTTACTTCTTTTATTAGTAGAGTTGTCAATCAAATACTTAGTTTTAGTATGACAAATGTACCTTTTTGAATAGCTTATGAATTGGGGAAGTTTTTTATGTAATTTGTACGCAACATTATTTGGACTTTTTTTAGAAAAACACTTTTTATTGCCATAAGACTTAACTTTTTTCAAAAGTTGTTCTTTGTTTCTTTGACTTTTTCTGAAATAAGGACGATTAATTTTAGCAAATTTGAATCTAAAATGTAATTTTAGTTATCAAGCTACTATGAAACAACAAGACATTAAACTTAATTTTGAATTTTTCTCTAAAAGGATTCATTTGAACTTTGAAAATGGGGTTTTTTATAAAAAATCTTAAATGTTGCTTATCTCAGAAATTATCAATTTTCGGACATAGCATATTATGCCTAAATCGACTGCAAATAAGCTCTACTTTAACCTCTTAGAAGGAATGTATCGCATTACCAATCACCCTGTATAATAGTATTACCTTATTGACATTGCTATACCAAATACTCATAACACACGGAAAAAATCAATAAATATCTATATCGATTTGAGATCAAAAGGCAGTGCCGTATCGTATCTGTCAAAACACTACCAATAGTAATCTCATCCACCGGATTCATCCCAAAAGCTCTAAACCAACCACTATCCGTTTTATCAATGCATCCCTTGTCCTATATTCTATTGCAAAAAGCAGTAATTGCCTTGTATGGAATTTTCTCTTAGATTATTAGTCATGGTCGCTGATGTCTTCTACTAAAACAATAATAAAATAATAATAATAATGATGTTTATTGCAGGCAAGGTCCATTTAAATTACAAAAAGTAATACATAATATCGATTTAATCAGCCAATGTTTGCAAAAGTCATTTGATGGATCTTCCCACACAACACTTAGGATACAATTCTTTGATTTCCGCAACCTATGGTTTATTTTAGTAACCTAGTTTTGATCCTAGATCGCTTATTCCATTTCGTTTCCCCAGGCAAACCTCCGGACTTCCTAGCCTTCGGCATAACTATCTGCATGATGTTCGTCCTGATCGCTGGCGTGAAGAAGTCCCTGGTATTCAACAATATTCTGAATGCCATCAACTTCTGCGTGTGGATTTTCATCGTTGGTGCTGGACTCTTCTACGTGGACTTTGGGAACTGGACCGAGCATGGGGGGTTCCTGCCTTATGGATGGAGCGGGGTAAGAACAGATTTATTCTTGTTTTACTATTGTTCGACTGACGCCCGATACGATTTTAAAAATACTTTAGAAACAAATGACGACCGCTGTGGCACAACCTGCTAATCGGAGGTCTTATCCCATAGCGAATCACGGTGTCGACTCAATAAAAAAATTTCAAAATCAGTGTTACAGTGAACGTAATGCACCCAGATTACAAAGTAGCCTTTGATTTTATGTTACTAGCCTTCCCCCCAACAGCCTCTTGGAAATTTCACTATTTTACATTGTATTCCAAGTTTTATTTGAATTCCAGTTAGCCGTTTCTGCGTGATTGACTCATAAACATTCAAACAAGTTCTAAAGTATTCTTTACATAACCATACCCAACCATACTATTTAATTTTATATTTTGTTGTTTCTTAAACTTAACATTCAAGAAAATAAAATTCGTTTTCACATATTTACCGCTAATTCAATAACATCAGTTGCGTGAACCGACAATGTAGGTATAGGCACTCAAAGAAGCGTTACCTCCCCAAAAAGCCTAAAAATATAACATAAAATAATATAAAAAGACCACTTCCGAAGCCTGAAACCTTGTATTCTGGAGCCTCAATAGTGTCTAAATTCACTAACAGTGTACCCAGAAAACCCAATTTAGAAAAATAATAACGATTGAAAAGTCATATTCGGCACTTGAAATCATCGCTCACACATCAACTGTTGGTTCAGGTGCGATTATTTACATTGCAAATTAAATTAAAACCCTATTTAATTTGAAATCATCGCAAAATCTGATATAGCAAATTTTGTGAAATTACGTAAATTTTTTTTTTTAATCATAAAAACAATTTCTTTTGCTCAAAACGTAACCATTACCCCTCCAGCAATACCCAGTTTTTGTTTTCGGAAGCAGTTCTTTTACACCCCGTATTAGCTTCAAAACATCAAACAAATATCGCTTTTGAGATTACGACCATAACATTTTTATTATTCATCATCTCATTATTTTAATAGGGGAAAGATGGTTCAACCCGGCGGGAGAAACAAGATGTACCTGAAAGGTCTTACGTAACCCTGACCGAGCTCTATATTTATAATTTAAAGCCTGTTAGATATCAGAGGGTAAATGAGCGTTAAATCTTTAACAGTGTATGAAAAGGCTGAGTGCGAAAGAGGTGGTAATGGTTCAAGTATTACGAAAAGTTACTTGGAGGTTTATTGGTTTACTACCCACTAATTACGTTATGTACCACCGTCCTGCCTAATATCTTTTGCTTAACAGAATACTGTGTTCTGATTATATATACCGGGTGTAATCGTTAAGTATGCAATGTAAAGTTTTTGGATATTTCTCGTTTCATTTTTAAAAAGTTGTTAGTGTTATTTTACTCATTAGGTAAAGTACTTTCGATATCAGTTTAAAGTTTTTTGATATCTGTTATAGTTACAGAATAATCGCCTGTGCACACTTAACGATTACACCCTGTATACAGTGAAAAGAATAACGTTTAGTAGACCTACTATAGAGTGCACCAACTACTTATTCATCAACTTATCTCAAAAACATATAAAAATAATGGCATGTACCCACTTTTTCTTTATCTAATTTTGCAATGGCGTTTAGGGCACAATAAACTCATAGATGAATTAAGAAAACTAATAGATAAAAAGAACTTATATTTAAACTGATATTTAAACTTGCTACTAATAAATCTCGATTAAATATATTTAGACAATGCTTAAGGCCAAGTGTACAACATTTAGTTTGTAAATACTAATACCAAAGTTAGCGAAAACAAGCGCCTTGTGTTTATTTCTTTTCGGCCGAGCGAAGTTGTTATTTTCTAAACAGTACTTAACAAATTGGACAAAAATGTACTTAAAAGTTTTAATTTTCCTCTAAAAATTTGATTTGAGGAAGGGATAAAAACTGGTTTATTATTTGAAGTTGTTCTGTACTAGTACATCATTAAAAAATGAAAACACCGAGCAACATGCAAAGTCACATATGTGTACAGTCAGAGACAATAGTTGCTTAACGGGCATATAAAACACCTAATATTATAAACTGAAAAGTTTAAACATCGGTATAGGTTGAGTCAAAACCGTTTAAAATTACTTAAAACATAACAGGATATCATAAATTCTGAAGAAATGAGCTAAAAGTCGTCAATAACCACTATGATTCTACGCAATTATTTCCTACTCTATTTTTTACAAATTAAAGTATTAAACTCATTTAATACTTAGCAGTTTTGTGTAAATATTGGGTGATTTTCATTAATCAAGTTCTCTTGTTTCGTGGAATTGATCTGAAGAAATTCTTCCCCATTTCTATATAGGTACCTAACCTCTTCATTCAAACTTTAAAAAAACACACAAAAACTATAAAATAATTGAAATAAAGTATGCAGCTAAAAGTACGGATGTTACATAAAATCACAGTTAAGACTATTATACACTATTATAATCCTATTAAATGTTAATTAATAGATCAGGCTATAAAATTGCCTGACTGCGTTTAGCGGCTTAAGTGGTCATTTGCATTGAGCTTCATTCGTTGCAAGCTGCTTTGATGAGCTCTATTGTTCGTAACCTATTTTCAGCGACTATTGACGCTCACTGTACGCACAATGAATAAATTCCTCAACGTAGCTTTACTGTCATCATGCGAGCAACACCTGCTATTGATCGGCGGGTGAAGCTTTACTCACAAAGCACCAAAAACACAGAGTAATAATATTAACTGCCATTCTATTAAAATACTGTAATCCCTCCGAGTTAATTCAATGTCACATTTATTATTCTGTTTACCGATCAATGGTGGTTACTGGAAGCTTTAGTTCGCAGAGCAACTCTTGAAATCAATTAAATTCTTGTTAGGATAGTATAAATTTAGTTGGAACGTGAACTTCGATAGACACGGGAAGTCTGGCTAATTTTGTACGACAACAGAATACTATGCTAAAGTTACAGCTATTTCGAGATAGATTCTGTTTTCAGTTCTGATATAGTCTGTGTTATTAGTTGTGGGGGTATGATATCTCTAGACAGACATTTGTTAGCTCTCGCTCGACTTTCATTAGCTCTAAATGTAAACTGAAAATAGAACTAACAATGACTAACTGTCATTGTTAGTTCTATATTTTAGTTAAAGCTTAAAATCAGTCGCTCAGACAGTAAAAATGGAAACTATTACACCTCGAACTAAAAGTTGTTAATAGTTGCGGGACTGATATTAAAACCTACTTACAGGTATAGATAGAAATAAAAAATATGGTGATAGAAACATATGCTTGGTCTATTTATGAAAATAATATGTTCGTTCTAAGGTTGCTCAGGCCTGGATTTAGACAGGGCCGTCGCAAAATAAGGCTCACACAAATAAATAGTTTGGTTTTAAAACAATACTTCTATGTGTTACATTAAAATATTATACTTCTGAATTTCTACATTTACAGTTAAAATACATGCACATAGTTGGCAATCGCACACTATATTTTTTTCAGATTTAGTTTTATTTTTTAACTACTTTCTTACGTGTCACAAGTAAGTCGACTCGGGAAACTTCAAAGCTTGTCTGCGAAAGTTTACCTTTAACTATTGTTAACTTAAACACTTTTAATAACCAAGAGCCAGTTTAGAAAAAAAGAGAACACTTTTGTGGTTTTGACGTTGTGTGTACTTTGGATTTCGCTTACAATTGCATCCTACTAATATTATAAACATGAAAGTTTGTGGGTATGTATGGATGAATGGATGTTTGTTACTCTTTTACGTAAAAACTACTGGATGGATTTGGATGAAACTTTACATCAGAATACTTTTTACCACGGGAAACCGACTTCCAAGCAAACGGAGTCGCGGGCGGCCACTAGTGTAGATATAAAACAACATTATTATTTTGCTTAATCAAAATCTAAATCAAAATTATTTTATTCATCATAGATATGTAACATATACATAATGAACGTCAATGTTACAAACTTCGACTTTACCTAACCGTAGACCGAGAGAAAAAAGCCGGCAGAAAAAAACTCCCAGCACTCTTTTCGGAAGTTATACAATCATAATTTAGAATTTAAAACGTCTACATTCACTGAACATATAAATTATTTTCTCGTACCTGCCCGCTCAACACTATAAAAGTTTAATGTTAAAAAAATATTAAATATTCATATAGCCGAAAACTAAAGTTAACCTACAACTTACATCAAAAGATTTTGTCCAGTAGAATTTTCGAGAGTCCAAGTTTCAATAAACACAAACACCCAATCAATCATCAATCAACTATTGAAACTTTTCCTCAAAGTAATCGTTTGTAGCGTGATATAAATCTTCGACATTCATGATAAATTAGCTGGAAAAATTATCTTGCTAACATTACAACTTTGTCAAAATTAATATTTGTTGCTCTTACACGCAAAATAGAACGGATTTGAATGAAACTTGGCGTATTGATAGTATTTATCTTGAAATGATGAATAATTTTGAACTTTATCATAAACAAATACATATTCAAACTACATTTTTAGTTCATTACACCTCGTCTCTATCTTTGTCCAACTCGTTTTACTTCCCTTCGTGAACCCCATTTGGCTCGTCCCGGTCATTTCAAGCTTTATCATAGCTTTGCCGGCTTAACCCCCCCCCCCCGCACAGCGAACCCTAAAGACGCTTCAGACACTTCGCAAGCAAATTCTGTCTCACACCGTAATCACACAAACTTCTACACGACATCGTTTCAGAGACCTTAACACGAATAGACACTGAGATTTTACTTTTTAATTTTGCATTTAAAACTGCTCATTTATTAATTTTGAAGTTAAAGATACTGACAAAATACTGGAAACTATCGCGATATAGTCCAAAATTTAGTTTTTTTTAATCACTATTTCTAGTAATTTTCAAGAACCGATTATTATTTTTTTCTCTTTTGTCTGAATAATGGATCAATGCAACGTGATCACAGCTTGGGGCAATTGGCAGCGTAAATTGAATCGATGTCCAACATTGATGTTTATACTTTTGTAAAAAAACCTGAAAGTGAATAAATATGGACGTATTTTATTTATAAAAAAGCAATATCATTTGATATCCGTTTTGAGAAAAACCAAACGTAGAAAATGGGAATCAGCCAAGTGGGAAATGATTATAGCCACAACAAAATATTAATGTTGGTTGGCATTGAGAAACATTGAATACGCCTTGGGTTGCTTCGGGCATCTTTATAAATACTTTTTGGGAATTACTCGAGAAAAATCAGAGACTGAAAAAGTTTCCTTTGTTTGTTATTTTAGAATATTTTTTTCAACTGAATAAATTGCTTTTATACGCAAGGAAGGAAAACTTATAAATACCTAAGTTTCTTATCCATTACGAACTAAAGGCGAAAAATCATACGTTTAATATAAAGATAATTATCATAAGGTTGCTACGAACATGAAATTGAGAGCTTTCCGTGATATCCATATATCACTTAACAAAACCGCTATGTTGTCTAATTGATAATTCATGGGAAACATAAATAGAATTCGTGGTTCTAATTGAAATCAAAGTGGGTACGGCTTTCATTCCTCTGCTAATTTTCGGGTTTTATTTACCGTAAATATGTGACATTGTCGGCATAGTTGGTGCCTTTTAAAGGCAGACTTTGTGTTGTTAAGTGACAAACAACTGATTAAGGAGACAGACAGACAAAACTTGTCGTGAATTCTATGAACTTTCGTTGGTGATTTTATGCCCGAAATATTCCGACATGTTTGTATTGTATGTATAATCGATGACAGTTGATTTTTAGGTTTTACTCTTTATTAATTAGACGTTTCATCTATGGACTACTTGAAGTGTATAAGTAAGAAGTATTAATAAAATACGCATGTGCGTACAAAAAATTGTACGATCTACGAGTATTCTTACAAATTCTCATTGTTGATGAAACGTGGTAAGATTCGCCACATGTAATTAGGTCCAGCGATTAAAGTTAATGTATTTAGTAAATCTCTTGCAATATGACCGCGTTCATTAGAACACAAACATTTATTGACTACTTCTTCATGGAACATACCTTAACGGACACAATATTACCGTTTGTATTTTCCTTAAGTACCGAGTAGGAACTTAAGTATATGTTATTTACTTGTTATGGAACCCTGTTTTAGTTTAACATACCATCAGCAAAATGTACCACTTCTTCTTCTTACGTTATCACATACTTCTTACGTTATCACATAATGTACGAAAAAACAGGTAAATAAAAAATCGTTTTCATTTAACTAACGCAATATTAATGTAATTCATTTTCGAAAGTGTTTACGCTATCGGTGCCATTTTCACACTATGCCTGACGTTAAAATCCAGGTCATTTTTAGTTTGGTTCCGAAAGTTCACCGGAGCCTTTACCACACTTTTCTAACATACCACAATCTCCAGGTGTTTGATCGGAGCCTGTATCACTCTTCTAACATACCACAACCTCCAGGTGTTCAGCGGCGCGGCGACCTGCTTCTACGCGTTCATCGGGTTCGACATCATCGCCACCACGGGCGAGGAGGCCAACAACCCGAAGAGGTCCATCCCTCTCGCCATCGTGCTGAGCCTCGGCATCATACTCATGGCCTACGTCAGCAGCTCCATGATGCTGACGCTTATTGGTGAGTGATTTGTTTTGGGGAATTTTCAGATTGATTGATAAAGATAGTTGATTTACTCGACTAAGGCCCAATTGCAGGGAACGTTTTAACCTCGGGTTAGCTAACTCAGATTTAAATGGCGCCACTATCGATTGTAATAAGAAGGCCTAAGGGGCAGATTTTTTATGAAATTACAAATTCTATTTTGACCAGCCACAAATGTTTTAAATTTTTATAATAATGGTTATCATTTAAATCTCGGTTTTGCTATTAATATAATGGCGGAAAAATACAAACTCATATAAAACACAAATATATGCACATTTTCCATAATACACCCTTTAAAACTACTTATAGCTAAAACTAACACACTTTATTGGTTCACGCTCTCGCATAAAGTTACACAAAGGCAACACTGTGCACTTACAATATCCATTAGTAGGGTGCCTGTCTAACGGATTATATTCATGTGCACACCACATACGACATTATACACGTCTTTGGCAAAATTAATTAAATATGCCAAAAAATTCTGACTGTCTTATTTTTTTAATAACTTTAGGAATTCAAAGTTCTAGCAACTGATACGGCATTAACTGATAAAAATAACACAATCACCATTTAAAAAAGTTTAAAATTAATTTGAATACAATGATTGCTCCAACAAGTACCTAGTCTTTTTCGCATACCGAAAATTGTTGCCACCGAAAGGACTTTAAATTAAGTTTGTCAACTTTTTTGAAATCGGGCCATTGTTTGAGCAACTGATACATACACAACCATATTATATAGCTACGGATATATCGGGTGACACTACGTGCTCGTTTTTATTCATAGGTCAACCTTTGCATATGAAAAAGCTCGCATTTTTAATTACATTCTCCATGGACTCCACGAATTTAACCCTGCAGCGTACGTCAATATTTGCTGTACAGTTGAAAAAGGATTAATTTATTTACCAATATTAAGGGTATATATTTATCGTGGAAAATTGATTACTCTTTTGAATAAAGCTCACAGAATTTCGGAGTTTCAATAGAATTTTCAGCATGTGTGAAAGCGCGTTGAATTTCATGATTTACCCTAAACCGTGATCGAGAATTACAAGTGACGGGTGCAATTAAATATAGTTTGGTTTGATTATTAATTTAATTACTCTTCCGAATTCGGTGTATTTATTTGTTGAAACCTCGCTTTTAATACATAAATGTATGGCAAAATATAAAGTATTTTAGTGTTATTATATGTATGTATGTAGTTATTGCTTGAGTATATTAGTAACTTCATTTAAATTTTGATGAGAATATGTTTAATACAACTATTTTCGCTGAAAGGGGGATTTTAGATATTACTAGTGACCCGCCCACGCTACGCAATGGTGTTATTTTGGCCGACTTGTTCACAAAAAGTTGGCTTTTGGCTAACCAAAGAAAACTTTTGTTGAATGAACTTCATTACATAGTATAAATCCAAGTCGCTAATGGTGTCTGTTTGTTAAGGGATTTAAATGCGGTATTCGCCATCTTAAAGGTATTTTTCCATTTAAATTTGTAAACAAAGAACATCCAGTAAAAGTTTTTTTTAGATAGAAAAAATGCAATGTTTCGTGAACAAACCGACAAAAATTACACCATTGCGAAGCGTGGGCGGGTCGCTAGTTATTTATAAAACTTAAAAAGTGACATCAACCTTTTAGTATAATATTTTTCTATATCTCAAAAGCTTATCCTAACCAACCAATAAACACGACGGAATATCAACATTTATTCCATCAAAGTGGTTGCTTCGTAAATAATTCATTTACTTTTGTCAACCTGATACTGCAACGATGATAAATTCCATCGGAGATAGACGTTTCCCTTTTAGAAAATCAATTTGATCGTCGGTTATTGTTAGAAAACTGCGCAGTTTAATATTTGAAATAAATTTATTTTGTTGGCAGTTGTCGTTGCCACAAGCTTGACATTAACGAAGGGGAGAAATAACTTTGATGTAAACTTATTTAGCTTTTTATTTAACACGGTTATTAAAGCGGTTATTTAAAGTCGTTTTCGGAGTTTTACGGTGCTTTTATTCAATTTCTATATTATTAAATACACTATGATTTAAGAATGAGTTTTATTAAGATCAAGACGACTATTGGTCTTTTAAAAAACTTAATATATTAATCTAGCCCGGGAAGAGAAACAATATGATTCAATATGATCAGTGACATAAATTGCCAACTCTTTCAAAGTTATTTAACCAATCATAAAACCCAATTCACCCTCCTCTTAAAATGTTTTTACAGTTCCGCCTGCAACTGTAATATTAAAACATATATGTTTCCTTTTACTAACCGAAGTAAAGCGATCGCAACTCAAAGGGTGTTCCCAGGCGTTAAACGTATTTGTAAGACTTCGGCTAAAGTTGCGGGCGGTTTGATGTGGTCGCACATTTGAGTCCTTTACCCTTCTCAGAGAGTACGACCTTAATTACAGGCTACTTAGAAATCAAATTACCCATACCAATGTATTTTTGGTGAAGGTAATTTTCTCTCAAGCCAGAGAATTAGACCCACGCTTTGTTATTCAAACTTATAATACACTAGAAAAATTGTTATTTTTTCATAAATTAACGGCAGTAAACAAGGTCTATTTTCGTTCCAATTAAGAAAAACCTAGATTAAAGAAAATATTAAAAGAACCTGTGTATTCTTCGAGGTTTATTTAAAATAGAATACCGAAGCCTTTTCTTGTTGCAGCAGCGTACAACAGGTTACAAAGAAAGATTATTTTAATATTTAAGATTTAAAAAAAATGCAAAAGAAAATAATAGGGTTATGTTACCTTAAGGCTGAACCCCCAAAGAACGAAGAAATTTAAACTAAAACAATTCATGGTGAAGGAAAATATCGTGTGGAAACCCATAGGTTAGGATGATTATTTATAGTATTCTATTGCCGACCGCGACTCCGTTCGCGTGGAAGTCGGTCTCCGGTGGGAATGAGAAGTTTTCCTGCGGTTTAAAGTACCCTATGTGTTATTCTGATGTACGAATATAACCTATATTATAATAAAGTGTCATCCAAATCCGTCCAGTAGTTTTGAGGGTGAAAGAGTAATAAACATCCATAGGTGCAACATTACATACTTACAAACTTTCACGTTTATAATACTCCACGCGAACGGAGTCGCGGGCGGCCACTAGTCCTCAATAAAAGTAGTAACATAATATTATAGCACCTTCTTAAAGATATACGTGCTATATCTATAAAATAAGAAAATCGAACTAAAATTGAACTCTGAACTGCATAATAAAGGAAGCCGTGATACTTAAAGTCGGGTCTTGTATTTAGTTACAAAGTTCTGTTTAATCGATTTAACTTTAAAGCCATACAAAAGTGCAAAGCTTAGCAAAGCATTAAAGGTTTTGTGATCGTGATAATACGTTACATTTTATTTAATTAGCAATATAAACATAAGGAAGTGAATGTATCCTAGGGGTCTGGATGATCTCATATTTTAATATCTTTATGAAATCTTATTTTTATAAAACTGCTATAAGTTGAGCCAACCCCTCATGGCAGACACAGAGTTTGAGCCATAAGCCACTACGCTGGCCCAGTTCGGGTTATTGGATGCACTTGGCGTATTATAATCAATCCATGTGGGTTTTAAAGGATAATTTCCCGTTTCGTAAGTGCTTCCAAATTGGCACGTTATTTGAAATACTATTTACCAAGTTAGTGGCGTACCTGCCCATGACCTACCCTAAAGGCTCTCTTACTAGAATGATGGACGGTTTTTTAGTCAATATTCCGGCTTTTAGCTGTGCGACTCCGACATAACCCTCGGAGCCAGACTCTATTATATCCTTAAAGATTTTTACGTCAAAATAAAAGGTACACCCTAAAGACGATCGATTCCGTAACAGTCTGGTAACCCAGTTCCTTGGCGACTCTTTTAATACTCGTTGAACTTGGTGTCATGCATAAAATTTGTTTTTTTTAATGTAATGAGAGAACTTATTAAAGATAAACTAAAAATTAATTAATAATAATTACCGCAAGTTATACACCTATTTGAATTTTGTGTACCTAGTTTACAATTACTATCATTTCATATCGTATCTCTATAGTTATTTAATCAACGAAAATTTCAGGTACATTTAACATTCTAACAAAGCTAAGTAGATACTCCACTGAAAGCAAATGTTTACCAACGATAGGTCAGGCAAACTGTCAGTGTACAAAGCGGGTGTGTTAATGTGTTATAACGCAAGATAATAACTCAGTGCAACAAAGGAAACTATATTATTTCATTATTCAAGTTTCCCATATTCAAATTTAATTTGATTTTATGTTTGGTATGCATGACAGAAAGTGTTCTTCTGCAATTTTCTAATTTGGGCTCTAAATGAATAGTCTTATTTAATTGAAATTTTAGCGTGGTAAAAAACGATGGCCAATCAACAAGCTAAATGTAAATTGGTCGATATTTTTATTAAACGATATTTATAATTTATCGATACTATTATCGAATACTTACATCACTATTTTATCACTATTTGACGGGTGCATCTAAGAACGTTTTTGAACTAGCCAATCAGAATGTCATTACTTCCTCCCCCGTTCCTCAACTTTTGGTGACCCTGATACAACGTAAATATACGAACATGCGGAATCTATTAGGGGGTGATCTGGGTATCGCTTAAATAAAATCGCTTGCTCCGTCCCTATGTCCCTATGTATGCTTAAATCTTTAAAACTACGCAACGGATTATGATGCGGTTCTTTTTAATAAATAGTGTCATTCAAGAGGTAGGTTTATGTGTATAAAAACATATATAGGCAAAGGGATTTAATCCGAATTTTACGTGTGCGAAGCCGCAAGCAAAAGCTAGTAAAATATATAAGAGAAAAAAACAGAAGTTAGGGAAACTGAGTAGCAAAAGAGCTATTTTGTTTTCTTTTAAAGTTAAAACGAAATTTCCCTTATCGTTTTCTTTTTCTTCAGTAGCCATATACTACCTACATTGCACTTTGATTTTGATTTCTATTTATTTCTAAACTTGAACAATGGACGTATCTGGCCTGTGATTGAATACCACTGGGTTGGTGCAAATGCCTTAAACTTGAAATGGATAGCACATCCATGCCTCTATTTGAGACGAAAGCTCTGTCTAAATATACGTCGGATCCTTATTCAGGAATTTTGGATACTGTTACCGATTTATCAAATAATTTTAATTCTTGATTCAGTCTTGTTTGATTTTTTTTTGAAGCTATGTGCTATATTTGCAATTTATTATTTTGGAAGAACAAAGCAAAGTGCCGGACTTACGCGTTATTTTAACCTTAGCTTTGTCAATTTGTGTCATTGTTCTTTACAATATGAATTCTCTTCCCGGGCTAGATTATATTCAATTTATCAATTCAATTTATTGAAATGTTCAATTTATCAATTCTTATCTGGAGTCAGACCAACTCTTGCGAAAAATATATTGTAATAGTTTGGTACTTAACCCTTTACCAGGCCTAGAACAAATTTTGTTGCAATAGCGATTTTATTAAAGATTTATGTTAATAAAAACGTTATGATTGAATTTTTTACAATTTTATTTAGAAAATAAACTAAAAACCTAAAAAAAGTGATGTGGGAAAACATAATCCCATTGCCTCTCAACACGTTGATTTTATAATATATGACGGAGAGCGCGTCTCAGCAGAGTTTTTTTAAAAAGCGTGACGTCAGCCAGGCTGACGTCACTAGTTTGGTTGTCATGTTGGTTGCTCATCTTCAAACTTGTAAATAAAACTTGTTCAATAACTTTGAGGATTTATTTCCAAGAGGTCCGCACTGTACGACTGCTCGAGTCAGAATGATCGAACATTCGCAGTGCGGCCGTATTTATAGGAATCGACCACGTTTACAAAATAGGTTATGTTTTGATCAATGTGAAATTACAAAGTGTTCTTAAATGCTAGGCTTATATTCTAATAATTATGTGATCGACAAAATAATCAGCATTAACATAATTAATCTTAGTTATTCTAATCCTTAAAATAAATAACTGTTTTTGCGCCGATACGGCCATACTGACAGGCGGTGCGCGCTCTGCACCAGCCTCGTTGATTTGATTATCTGTGAACAAGGAGATAATTTTCTCTGAGTTTGATATCTGTAAGCAACTAACGTTGCCCTATTTAAAGCATACAACCATCTTGTATGTTTTAATTTATATGCTTTTGAGTTTTTATGAAATTCTCGTAGGGTTATTGAAACATGTAGTAAGGTCTCGAAGATTCTCGGAGATTTCTCGAAGAGTCTCGGAGGTTCTCGGGGATTCTCGAAGGTTCTCGGCGGTTATGGTAGTTTCTAATAGATATTAGCATAGAATTATTCAAATATATTGATTGATCTACGTACCATTTAGTCTGATGAATTGTCTTCAATAACATGATCTAAAGTTGATGGTACTTGTGATGCTGCTCGTGAAGTCGAAGGGATAGGCTCGTTTGATGCTGAGCTAAAATCTTCGAGAGTGTGTGATTCGTCTCTCGCCGATACGGTTAACTGGTCTCCAGGTTGTGGTGCTCGACGTAGTAAATCATGGGCGACTTTACGGGGTCGTCCCCTGCCAACTACTTTCTTTACCAGGTATCGATCGTTTTCTAATACTCGGCAGACTTCGTATGGTTCACTAAATTTCAGATCTAGTGAAGTTTGGTTGCGAGGGTTATTCTTAATTAACACATAATCACCTCTTTGAAAATGATGAATTCGAGCCTTATGCAAGTTGAAGCGTTGTCTATCTTGTTCGCTAGATCGGACCATTTTACTTTGTACTAGTTGAGTAAGTGTTTCAATATCAATGGTTTGATTATCAATATCCACTAGTCTGTGGAGTTCAGGGGGAACGCAATGCTTCCGTTGAGTAATGAGTGTCAATGGGGCTACTCCGGTTATACGGTGAGTGGTGCAATTAATTGCCAGCTGAAGTTCCTCGAGTGCCGTATGCCACTGCTCCGTTTCGTAGTTTTTAATCATAACCAATGCGTTTTTAATAGTTGCTACTACTCTTTCAACTTGCCCATTCGCTCGGCTAGTTCCTGGGGCAATATCGTGTATATTTATTCCAACCTGGTCACAGTATTCCTTGAACTCGCCAAGAAACTCTCTACCTCCATCAACGATGATTTGTACTGGTGAACCAAACAAATGCACAGCACGTTTTAGCGCAGCTAATGTACTTTGTGGACTTTTGTTGCTTGCAAAGTAAAGCAACACATATTTCGAAAAGGCGTCTATAGTGACTATGACGTACTGCTGGTCATTTGGAGTACCAAGTTTTCCTGTAATGTCCATATGAATGACTTGAAAGGCTGCAGTTGGCTTTTGTATTGGGTGTAATTGTGCTTGAATAGCCCCGGATCTTCCTTTAGATGTTTTGCATATCACACAATTATCTACGAATTTTCTAACAATGGAACTCATCTTGTTAAACCAGTACGTTTCTCTTATTTTTTGCAAAGTCTTCTCCCAACCAGGGTGTTTTAGTGCGGCATGATAAGAGTTGATGATGCTCCATTGGAATGACTTAGGAACTACTGTACTAAGCTGCGGACCAAAGATAGGGTCATTTGTGTTTTTCTTTAAGACGTCGCCATCTAAAACATAACCTTCTATGGGGTTATTATCCCGAATACTATCCATAATTGGTCGTAATTCGTCATCTCGGCGCTGTTCAACCTTAAGCCAGTCCAAATCCCTTGTCATAACATTGACTGCGTATTCAGTTGGGTTTCTACTAAAAAAGTCTGCATGTTGTAGGCGTTCTCCCTTGCGATACTCTACCTCAAAATCATAATTTTGCAGGAACGCCCACCAGCGGTGAATTCTTGGCAGGAGGTCCTTTTTGTGTTTTGAAGCTTTCAGTGCGTTGCAGTCTGTTATCACAGTAAATTTTCGTCCATAAAGGTATTGGCGAAAGTGTTTTATGGCACGTACAACTGCAAGTGTCTCCAACTCGTAGGAGTGGTAGCGACTTTCGGCTTCTGTAGTTCGCATACTCATAAAAGCAACTGCATGTTGCCGCAAATTGATAACCTGCACTAGCACAGCGCCAAATCCAAGGCTGCTTGCGTCGGTATATAATTGTATTGGTGCTCCTTCTTGAAATAACGTAAGTGTTGGGGCAGATGTTAGGCATCCGATAATTGTATTACGTGCTTCTTCATGTTTGTCTGTCCATTCCCATTTCGTACCTTGCTTCGTCAATTCATATAAAGGTACCATGGTCCGGGAAAAATTAGGGATATATTTCCTGAAGTACCCTGCCAGGCCATTGAACTGTCTGACTTGCTTGACAGTCTTGGGTATTGGTGCCTTGACGAGAGCTTCTACTTTTCTAGGACTTGGTCGTACTTGCCCATCAGAAATTACATTTCCAAGGTATTCAATTGATCGTTTGAAGAAACTGCATTTGTTTGCGTTTATAGAAAATCCAGCGTTTTGCAGTGCTATAAGTATTCTTTCTAAATGAGATATCCCTTCAGAAAAATCTACGCATTTACTGAGTTCGTCATCCACATAGACTTGTGCAGCAGTACCCAGCAAGGGTTGCAAGGCTCTATTAATACATCTCTGGTAAACAGAGCACGCATTACTTAAGCCAAACGGCATGGTGAGATATTCGTATAATCCGTCCGGTGTAACGAATGCGGTCTTTTCCACTGAAGATTCGCTAATTGGAATCTGGTGAAAACCAGCGGCCATATCTAGGCTTGTGTAGAATTTACCATTCGCAAGTTGGTCAATTTGATCCGAGATAAGTGGTAGTGGATAATGGTCACGAAGAGTGTTTGAATTAAGTTCCCGGAAGTCCACGCAAAGTCTATCATCGCCGTTCTTCTTCTTGACCAAGATAATGGGGCTAGAGTAAGGAGATTTGCTCTCACGGATGATGTTGTGTTGTAAAAGCTCTTGGATAATAACACGAACTTTTTCTCTTTCAACTGGGCTGAGTCGGTATGGTCTTCTTTCAACGTATTTGTTTGGATCCTTTAGTCTAATTTCTAGCTCGCCTGTGTTGACTCGAGTCTTGGGATATCCATGAATAAATAGGTGTGCATATTTATTTAAAAGTTGTTGTAGTTGTAAGATTTCATCTTCATTGGTGAGGTCGCAGTCCAAGTTGTTAAAAAGAGGAGAGTTCGTATTCACATGTTTAATGAATTGCTTATGGATAAGCTTCGTGCTGCCAGATGTGACAATCATACTGAGATTAGTTCCATGAATCAGGTTCATACCAACTAAAACGTCGGTGGACATTTCATAGTCGGGTAGTACGTAAAACTCCAATTCGACACTGATAGTGTCTATAGTACATACTGTGACTAATTTGGTTAATGACAGCGCAGGGAATTTACCAATTCCTTTTAGATAATTAATCACTGATGTCCTTTGTCCCGGTAGAACTGCTGCGATAGAATCTCGGATGATTGAGCATTCTGCTCCACTATCGAATACTGCGTTCAAAGTTTTTTCGCCAATTTTGATGATGATGGGAGCCAGCTTATTGTTGTTTGCCACACAGTTCACATTTGAAGTCAATGAACGTTCGCGTTTGAAGCAGGTATCATATGTATGACCTGGTTTTTTGCAAAAGGTACAGACTTGTACAATTGGTGTTTTCGGATCTGTATTACAATTTTCAGGTTTATTTGCTGATGGTTTGAATCTGCAATCTTGTGTCGTGTGGTTTGTCTTTTTACATATACGGCAGCTTGATGCCGATTGTGTATTGTCAGAGAAGCGTGGACGTTTGGTAGGCACCGCAGAAGTTGAGTTTGAACTTGTGTGTGAACGTTTCTTCCGTATGGATGTTGCAACCGATATAAGTTCTGGAACGGTTGTTGCCCTGGTGTTCAATAATTCGATTCTCAAACGCTCGTCATTAATGCATCCAATAACTGCCTCCACGGCATGTTCGTCTCCAAGCTTGTCTTTGGTAATTCGCCTCCATAAAATCCATGCGCGTGATAAAAACTCCGCGATGTCTTTTGATGAGTCGTAAGTATGTTCTCTAAACATTATAATATCCCTGGAGTACCTATTTTCAGGTTCAAATGTCGTAATCAGGTTTTTCCGCAAATCTTTCCATGTAGTAGTGGTGACCATCCAATCATCGCCCCACATTCTAGCGCGTCCCTTTAACAGGCTGCATACTTTCATACGCACATCGAAATCATTTAGTTGGTATGCCTCGATGGCTTGATCTATATGCTGGCACCATTCTCGTACGCCGACGTAGGTGTCCGGGTCAAATGATGGTAAATAGACATCCTTAATCCTTACTTTTGATTCCGTTGGAGGTGTGCATAAGCGTTCTGACATTTTATGCATCATTTCCATCATTTGCATCAGGAATTGAGGTGGTATTCCATCCATCTGTGGTCCATAATGAGTATGTGGATGTGACCTGGGTTGTCCTTGAGTTTCAGGTGGTAAATCCGTGCATAGCACAGATTCCGGTGGTTGTGCATTGACGGCATCATGATGTTCAGGTGGTATACGAGCTGGTGAGGAAGTGGTTTGGGTGGTAGCACCTTGCCATCCCACTTCTGATGACGGAGAGCGCGTCTCAGCAGAGTTTTTTTAAAAAGCGTGACGTCAGCCAGGCTGACGTCACTAGTTTGGTTGTCATGTTGGTTGCTCATCTTCAAACTTGTAAATAAAACTTGTTCAATAACTTTGAGGATTTATTTCCAAGAGGTCCGCACTGTACGACTGCTCGAGTCAGAATGATCGAACATTCGCAGTGCGGCCGTATTTATAGGAATCGACCACGTTTACAAAATAGGTTATGTTTTGATCAATGTGAAATTACAAAGTGTTCTTAAATGCTAGGCTTATATTCTAATAATTATGTGATCGACAAAATAATCAGCATTAACATAATTAATCTTAGTTATTCTAATCCTTAAAATAAATAACTGTTTTTGCGCCGATATATACATATATAAAAAAAGAAATGTTTTACAGTAAAACTGTTTTTTTAAGAAAGTGGTTTTAAATCTAGTCTATTAATTCTTAACCAGACATTTTTATAACAATTAGCAGTTTCTTTTATTTATAGTAATATTTTAGAACTTTTGAAAATAATTATTATGTAGGTAGGTACAAATAAAAAATATTATGTAAGTAGGCACTTATTCTTTATTTTTAAATTGAAAATAGATAAATAATAATATTTTTATTTATATATTACATATTATGTTTTTATTGTGGATTTTGAGCCTGGTGGTACAATTTCATGCAGGGGTCGATACACAATGCCACCTTACAAATTTTGCATTCATATTTTGTAAGCTTTTCTTCTTTCCTTCCTTGTGCTACAAATCTTTTTCTTGTCCAATCTTGCGTTGAAAGTATGGGTCGTCATCTTCATAATTTTCGTCCTCTGATGAAAACATCTCACCAAGCATACCTTCGATCTTGTAATGTCTGTATAACACAAATTAATAATACTAAAGTAAGGAAATACAATCCAACAATTCAATGAAGATAAAAGTTTACCTACCACTACCCCCTAATTTATAGAATAAAATCAAATCTATTTATTTTTAGTTGTACTATAAAAACCAAAAGTAAAATCCGCGGCAAAAAGCTAGTATAGAATAAATTTTTCTATTCATAGGCAATGGTAATATAAACAACCACATAAGCTAGGTATTCACAGGCTAGGGTCATATGGTTCCCCACATGTTTTATTATATAGTATTATGAGATTTTTCAAGTATATACGTATAATTTATATATGTATCACTAGAAAAACTCAAATTCTATAATATATCAAAAAATTGTACGACTTACCTTTTCCCGATTTGCCATAATTCACAAAACTCGGTGCACTTTTTAAAAAATCAATCGCTTTCTATGTTGTCACAAAAGAAATGGCGTTGACATTGACATTTGCGGTTCGTTCCAAAATGTTTTTTGTTTTACTATAGAGAAATATTTCTAAGATGACGTTCTGACAGTTTGCAGGATTTTTTTTACCAAAACCTGTTAACAACCTTTAAAATTCTATGTGGGAGACGCTCAGTCCATAGCCTGGTTAAGGGTTAAAATATTCATAACTTTAAAAATTATAACGGTTTTTGCATTAAAAATTAAAATAAAAAGACAAGGATCCTTTATTACGTATCTACAAATGGAAACCTGATTCGTAGCCTTGAATTGCATTTCAATTGAATTATAAATCAAAGAAGGAAAAGTCAGTGAGAAATTGATATCTACTAGAGCTTTATCAATGAATACCAAACTAACTTTGAGAAGCCTTATTTAAGAAAAAATAGAATCGTCGATTTTCCGTAACCTTTACTCATACCCATATGTTTATTATATACAAGGTGTCCCAAAACTCGACAAAATAAATAAAAAAACTTTGAATAATTTATTGAACGTTTATTTTTCATTCTCTTATTTCCCAATAAAATTTTAAAATATCATCAACCTTAATTTTCAACTGCTTTTTATCCGTCTTTAATTTTAATTCGTTTTCGAATTAATGCCATCACTGAACACAGTTGGGGTTAAGAGTACTTTGAGTTACGTAAATGGTTTCAAATGCCGTCTACGCTCTTTATAATATCACAGTAGAACGTATTACGCTCAAACCTAAGCGATTTTCTTGGACAATAGGTTTGAAGTACTTAAGTTTACTGTAATGACAGTGTAGGAGTTTTAATCGTAACCTAGTTACGAGTTCAGTGTGTATATAGGGTGTAAGTTTTACGTTTCTTGTTTTTTTTTCCTATAAATAGTTTTTCGTTACGAGATAAAAATATCTTGTTTATGGTACCCACCTTTCTATAACTTAGTAGGTAGGTACATAAAACTGTAAAATTTCCACAAGCCAAATGCTGTGTTGCCCAAAACGGCATTTCAGGATGAAACAGAAAAAAAAAAGTTTAATTTTTAATTTGGCAATCACCTAAGTTGTAGGTTAGTTCCTAGACAAACAAATATAATATAACGAAACTTTATCTTATTAGCTGATACATAAATCAATTAAACTTTGCGCTTGGCGCTTTAAGTTCAACCACCGATGAAAACCACGTATCGATCTAACGCTGGCGGTGTCTTCTATCATTATAATTATTCATTACAAAGTATTGAAAAAACTGGAGATTTTTATTGATAAAAGTCAGTTTGTAGAAAAGTAAAAGTATGTTTGTTCGCAAACTCCCCCTAAACCGCTTAACGGATTTTAATGCGGGTTTCACCATCTTTTAGGTAATGTTAATATGAAAAAATAAGTTTTTTAGTTATAATTCGATGTGACTTGAACAACAGTCGGTCTAAACAGCATCTTTGCGAAGCGTGGGCGGTTCTATTATTCATATATGTAAATAAAAACATAAATTAACATTAACTTGACTTATACATTGAAGGTTTATCTGATCACTACTTAACTGTTAACTATTTATATACCTTTTTGTTGACTTTAGTACATTAACAAGAGATTCTTAAAATAAGTAGTCAGAAATTGAAATACATGAATAAACAAACTGTAGGTACCCATGCTAAGCTTAGGTGCTCCACTAGCATGCAATAAGATTTAAAACTTCAAAACAGGTTTAAATGCTCTAAATTTAAGAAACACACTTCACTTTTGTATGACAAGCTTTTAAAATTACACTTCACGTGTAAAAATCTGTCGCTTCCCGCATAATTCATTTTAAATTAGGAATTGCGGGCGACCGCAGGGTTAAGCTGCAACCCGCGCGCGTGCGGCTGCAACTATTCTATTTAGGGCATTCTACACTTGCAAACACCCTGTATATGTTTACAACGTGATTTTGTAGTGGGTTTTGCGAACTTATGGCGGACTCATACCATTATAATTGTTTGCATTGTGCATTATGGTTGTTTGTTTTTTGGTAAAAATAAATATAGATAATATTAAAGTTATTATTGAATGGAAATATTCGTGCGACTTAAATCACCCATCTGCACTTTAATATTCTCAATTTTTATTAATTTTGTCAATTGTTTATTTAGCGCATTATTATGCTTTTCGGATCGAATTCCACTAAAGAATTGCCAAACAAACAACAGTTTTATGCATACTAGCTTTTGCCCGCGGCTTCGCACGCGTTAAATTCATAGTAATTTTTTTCCCTTTACTAAAGGTGTGTTATTATAGATATAAACCTTCCTCTTGAATCACTCCATCTGTTAAAATACCGCATCAAAATCCGTTGCGTAGTTTTAAAGATGCATACTTTGTTTTATACTATGTAGTAGTGAAGAAATAATATTAACGGAAGACTACGGCATTAATTAAGAAGAAAATATGATATTTTACAATAATCGATTATTTACGTGGGAAGCCTTCAAGAAGTTTACCGCATAAAATAATGAAGGTGCATGTTATTAATTTCCATACTCTGAACTTTGAAACACTATCTTCTTAGTAGTTTATATCCAAGCTTTTAATAATATATTTTCCATACTGTTCTGTGGTATGAAAAGAAACTGTATACAAATTCAAGTTTTAAAAGTTATTACTTTTAAGACATGTTTATCACTTATCAAAAGCATTCTGAGTATTATGGGTTCATGTGGTATTACCACTATAAAATAAACCAATATTACTACTTGTTCTTATTATCAATAACACTTTAATATACATAATGCGACATCAAAACCTATTAGCTAATGGAAATTACCCAATATCCAAATAATGAGTACATTATAACGTCTGTGAACTTAAAAGGATTCGAGTAAGCTTTAGTATATCAAACAGTAATTAGCCTACGTTAGGGCTTCGCAAAATTATTATTTAATAATGGAGGCACGATGGAGGCATGCCATGCTCGATTTCAATAACATCTTTGATAACCTAATGGGTTGATTCTCTCTTAAGTCTAAAAAGGTTTCAATTTGAGCTCAATTAATACAAGGATAACGTATAAATAGACAAAGTAAAATCGACTTATTTATTCTCATTCGTTTTAACTTTTAAGTATTTTTGTCTCTTTCATTCATAACTGCCGTCACATTAGGAGTAAAGATTATTAATATGTTTTTATTAAATCTAATTACCTAGGCTTTCATGGCTTGAGGCCGCCCTCCAACTGAGGGAGGCAATGACCGAGGTGTGCGACTCCAGCATGCCTCGGTCGCGACGGCCCCCGCCCAGGCGCGCGGTCTACTGGTGGTCGGCGGAACTCGCCGGCCTCCGGGACGACTGCGGCGCCGCGAGGAGGGCCTTCCAGCGGGCCCGCCGCCGCGCCAACCGCGATGCCGCCAACGAGGACCGCCTCTATGCCTCCTACGTGGAGGCCCGGCGCGTCCTCAAGGTGGCAATCCGGGAGGCCAAAAAGGCGGCGCGGCTGGAAATGCTGGAGGGGTTGGATGCCGACCCCTGGGGGAGGCCGTATCGGGCGGCGCGTAATAAGCTGCGCCCGATCGGCCCCCCCGTCGTTGAGGCCCTTCAGCCGGCGCTGCTGGAGGAGGTGGTCCGGGGTCTCTTCCCGGACCGCTCGCCGGATTTCGTGCCTCCCCGGATGGCCCCGCTCCCGCGAATGGGTCCTCCGGCCGACGCCGGGATTCCCCCGGTGTCGGAGGTAGAGTTTGCCTCGGCGGCGTTTCGCCTCCGAGGCAAGAAGACGGCGCCGGGGCCAGATGGTGTGCCGGCACGGGTGGTGGCGATAGCCACCACTCAAATGGAGGGACGATTTCGGGACCTCTTCGACCGCTGCTTCGCGTCGGGGAGGTTCCCGAAGGTGTGGAAGGAGGGGGCGCTGTGCCTCCTCCGAAAAGCGGGTCGGCCGGAGGATTCACCCTCCGGCTATCGGCCGATCGTCCTCCTGGACGACGCGGCCAAACTCCTTGAGAGCGTGATCGCGGCACGCCTCAAGGAGCACCTGGGGGGGACCGGCCCCGACTTGTCCGAGGCCCAGTACGGGTTTCGGGCGGGCCGGTCCACGGTGGATGCGCTCCTCGAGCTGAGGCGCATCACCCTGGAGGGGGCGAAAGCGGGGGGAGGGGTGTTGGCGGTGTCGTTCGACATCGCCAATGCGTTCAACTCCATCCCCCACGCCACAATATTGGAGGCGCTCCGGTATCACGGAGTGCCTCCATACCTGAGGGCCCTGCTGACGGACTACCTCCAAGGCCGGGAGGTACTGTTCGTCGGCAGGGACGGCCGCATGAGGCGGCGGCCGGTGGAGTCGGGTGTCCCGCAGGGGTCGGTCCTAGGACCACTCCTGTGGGATATCGGCTACGACTGGCTCCTCCGGGGCGCCCTCCCCGACGGCGTGGGTGTCATCTGTTATGCGGATGACACCCTCGTCACAGCGCGGGGGCGCAACTTCGGGGAGGCGGCCGACCGGGCGTCGGAGGGGGGGAACCCTGGTCGCCCGTCGTATCGGGCGGCTGGGACTGAAGGTGGCGCTCCATAAAACCGAGGCCATATATTTCCATGGGCCTCGGGGGGAGCCGCCGCCTGACGCCCACGTCGTGGTGGCGGGGAGCAGGGTGGAGGTGCGGGCCCAGATAAAATATCTGGGCCTCACAATATCGAGCAGGTGGAAGTTTTCGGAGCACTTCCGCCTGCTCCAAGAGCGCCTCGTGAAGGCGGCGAGGGGCCTTAGCTGGCTCCTCCCGAATATCGGGGGCCCTGCGGTGGCATGCCGGCGTCTCTATGCCGGCGTGCTGCGCAGTATGGCCCTCTACGGTGCGCCCGTGTGGGCGCACGATTTGGGGGAGTTCAACCGTGCCCTGCTCCGTAAGCCCCAACGCGCCATCGCACAGCGAATGGCGCGGGCTTACGGCACGGTTGGACACGGGGCGGCATGTGCCATGGCGGGCACTCCGCCATGGTACTTCGAGGCCGAGGTGCTGGCCGCCGTCTACCACTGGACGGCGGACAAGCGGGCTCAGGGGGAGCCCGCAGCACCGGACGAGAGGGTCGCCGTCTGGCGAAGGGCCCGCGAGGTCATGCTCCGCCGGTGGTCGGCGGAGATGGCCAACGCGGACGACGGGCGGTGGACCCTGGACGCCGTCGGTCCAGTCATTGAGGGATGGATCGACCGGAGGCATGGGTTCCTCACCTACCGTCTGGTGCAGGTCTTGTCCGGGCATGGCAGCTTCGGGCATTTCCTGTGCCGGATCCAAAGGGAGGGATCCACGGCGTGCCACCACTGTGGCGCGCCGGACGACACAGCGTGGCACACCCTGGCCGAATGTCCGGCCTGGGATGTGCCACGTCGTCGCCTCCAGGCGTCCGCTGGCCCGGACCTCTCGCTGCCCGGCTTGGTGTACGCCATGCTGGGCTCCGAGGCGGTCTGGGTCGCGGTGGCCTCTTTCTGCGAGGACGTCATGTCGCAGAAGGAGGCTGCGGAGCGGGTGCGTGAGAACGATCCTCTCGCGCCCCCGCACCGCAGACGTCGAAGGGGCCGGACGAGGCGCGATCGCGCCCAAGTCCAGCCTGGTGGTGGCCAGTGGGCGGGGGACGTGGGAATCCACCTGCCCGCATTGCACGGTCCACCACCGTCGACGGGTGGGAACAATCGGGCGCTCCCGGTCGTTCCCACAGGCCCCCCTTCACCGCGGGGGGGTCAAAATGGGTCCGTCGTGCAGTAGACGGGCCCATCGCCGGTGAAGTCGTGGCGTAGGGCCGCCGGTCCGGGCCCCACGGCTTCACCACCAAGGCGAAGACGGAGCGCCGCGGTGTTTTAGTGGGTAGTCCCCTGGGCGACGTGTCAGTTGCTCAGGCGGGAGTCCCACACACGCCCCCCGCCACCCAGGTGGGGGGTACGGTGCGTAAATGCATTTCACCGCGAGAACAAAAAAAAAAAAAAAAGGCTTTCATGGCTTCACGTAGCTACATACGCGCCTGGCTTGTGTTTCCTTCTTAAACTCAAAGGAAATTGCATCAAAACTCAACAACGATGCATCTTAAACATCCTACTTAACAAATAGATGAACCTTTGCCAGAAACATCAAAATATATACACGTCCTATTTAGGACGAACTACGGGAAGCGAAAAGCTTCCTGCGAAATAAGATTTTAAAACGTGTCATAAGTTTGTGAAAAGACGAGGATATTTCAGACACTTACATTTTGAAAGTAGCTCGGACTCAGAAACGTGGTGATAAGCTCTATCGTGTGTATTTATTTGAAAGTAAGGTTACGTCTTTGCTACAAAAGAAAAGTAAGTTATAGTTAGACAAATTAGACGAGGATTTAATCAAACTTTTAAACGGACTGAGGTTCTTCAGCCATTGTAGCGTGACACTTGTTAAGAGAAGTATTTTTATTCTCTATATGACAAAAAATGCGTGCTTCGTAATTACACGCTATTGTTTAATCGTGACATTCAATTACTTTAAGAAATTATTACCTATCTATACAATCTGGGTGCTAACTTACTCATTCTATCGTCGTCACTAAGGCCCAACCACTCCATACAATTGCGTTAAATTTGACGTATAATCAAATTGACTAGATATTATAGATTTTTCAACACACTTGCTCAGAAAATGAGCCTAAATACACCGTTTTGAGGGCCATAAACCGACCTATTACACACTTGTGTATATAATATTACATACTAGAGGATAATATCCCTACCAAGTTAAGGTAGTGCTTTAATGCAAATTATATTCTAGTAAACAGAGCATTTTCAAATTGATCGGATTATACAGTTTTTTTTTTGTAACAACAAAGAGGTTTTATGCCATTGAAAATCCATTTCTTGATAAGAAAAAATAAATGTGTCCATATAAAAAAAAAACATTTATTATTATGAAATACACAGTAATTTATAACAAAAAAATTAAATTTATCTCAAAAAATATATTTTGAAGTAGGTAGAATGGCGGCTGCTTGGCCCGTGCAAAAAAAAGTCGTGCGCCATTTCCCGAATTCTTTATATTTTGTATACATTGCATGCATATTTTGTTGCTGCGTAGAAAAAGAATTTATTCAAAATATGATTGTTTTTCCTCGCAAGTGTGTTGAAAAAGTACATAAGGGTAAAAAACCAACTATGGACGTTATAAGGACTATGTTCCTGTTTTTGCTCTATAATTTATGCGTTTTACTATACACGTTTCCAGAATTTTTGACGTTAATAATTAGGATCTTTAAGAATAAGTTTTAGATTTTTAAAATAAGGTTATTACTAGTTTCATCAAAATAAACTTAATTTAATATACCCACTGTCAAATACCAGTAATGGCCACCTGATATCGGACACCTAAATATATACAATTAGACAGACGCTTCATTTGCTGCTCATTTAAAAACGTTTTACTAGTATTCAAGTATAAGATGAAAAAAATAATATTTCAAAAATACACTGAACTTACGTTCAATAATTGGGTCCAGGCATATAAACAGATCCAAAAATGGTATATATTCCATTGGGGTTTTAGGTTAGAGCGTATAATTAATCTATCGTTATCAATGGTTCCACCAATGAAAGCAAAATTTTACAACACAGTTACTCCTTTCATTTAAAAAGTGTATAAATGTACCTACTTGCGGCGCGATCATTATAAGAAAATAGAAGTTTTTCAAATGAAAAATTTAAATACCTACGTCCGGAAAAAGGGCTATTGTCGAAAACTTAATTGCGGATAGCTCTCAAATTTGATTCCATAGCACTTTGAATACTGGCACGACTGATTAGAGTTGCTATTTCAATGAAATAATTTACCAGACTATTTATTTTTGAAGAAATATCAATAAAAAACCATAAATGGTCCAGAGCCATAATTGGTGCTCTTACCTTATGAAACACTTGAGCAACATGTTCATTAGCCTCGTGTATAATGAACAACTTTGCACACTTGTATCATAATTTACTATCTTCTTCCCACCGATTACCCGATATGATTTATGGCCATTAAATTACTGCTCCTGGCAAAACTTATTGCAGAGCAGATTTTGCACTGGTTCAGTGTGTGAAGACCACAAATAAATTTTCCCTAAACATTCTCAAAAAAACCTAATGACTGTAAAAAAAAACACGGGAACCGATACGGTTAGCAACCTTGCTTTATACAGGCTTTTATAATGAGCGTTTGAAAGTGTAAAAATATACATTTCCAATTAAGAATTTTCATGTACCTAGTTGTTTTTAAGCCGGCTTTTTTCCTCCTGCCACACCACCTATACCAGTAAACTATATATTTTTTTTATATTTCACTTTTTTTTCGCCCAGTACCCTACGACGAGGTGGAAACGGACTCGGCGCTGGTTCAGATGTTTGGGCACGTCGGGGCCCCCATTTGCAAGTACATCGTGGCCGTGGGGGCCCTCGCTGGTCTCACTGTGTCCATGTTTGGGTCCATGTTCCCCATGCCGCGGATCATCTACGCTATGGCTCTGGATGGACTGATTTTTAAGTAAGTGGTATTATATTATAGAGACAATAAAGTAAGCCAGCTTGGCCTGTTCTCGACGAGTGGGATATCTATAGGCTGTTATTATATTATCATTATATAATAAAGGGATTTGAATTTGAAAGAGAATAACATTTCAGATCGTTGTGAAGTTAGATTAGGTTCAGTGGGTGAGACTTGTCCAAATTAGGAACTAAATGAAAATACTTAACTCTGTCCTAACATTTAGAGACGAATATAATCAAATTCTAAATTTAATGTTCTGTATGCTTATTTTAACTTTGTTTAACTAATTTAAATATTTGGAGAAAGAGTTATTCTAAAACGCAACATGAATTTTCACGAATGTTTATTTAGTTCTCACCTCAAATTTAAGGCCAGTTCTTAACGAAATTAACAGATCTAATTTAGTCACCTTTTATCTGCTAGCCAAATTCAGCATGAGCGTCACTTACATCGCTTTATTGTTTGTCTCATATAAAATGTCTAACTGCGGTGAACCTGCCGCGGTTATGACCAATTCAAAAACCATTTTCTAAATTTGACGATCTGTTTCATTCTCACTAACCATGCGATATTTGAGGATATTGTGCTAGTTTCAAGTTAAAACAAACGCAAAGACTTTATATTTAGACAGCCATTTGTTTGACTCCTTTAACACTGAATTAAGTGACTTACTTTTGAGTACCTAAAGGTAATTTATGCTGTCAGATATCTTAGCGTAGCATAAAATAAGACCCTGTCGAAAACTTTATAACACAAAACTTATCATAAATTACCGAGTTATAAACTATCCGAGAACCTAGTTCCAGGTACAAGCGACCTCAAATAATTAACGTTATATATCTATCATACAGTTAGTAGAAGTACAAATACTTCCTACAATTCTTAAAGCTAGAGCAAGATATGTGCTCAAAGTTTACCCCAAAGTTGAAACGTGTTACGCAACTGTGAACTTTGAAGGCTTTGATCTGCGCTCAAAAACCGACAAACGGTAAAGTTCAAAGCAATTTTAACAGCCTATATACGTCCCGGTAGTTTGGCTGAGGCTTTTTTTCTCGATTAAAGAGAGGACAAAGATTTTCGTCCACTTCAACGTATGATATGTTTGTGCTAGGATCGTGCGGGGAAAACAATGTTCTGTTTGTAACGTTTCACACTTTCTCACTGGACTATTCCATCACCGACCAACACCGTTCGTGACATATATATAATATATTAGTAGGATTATAATCTTTAGCTCTACACTAATATGCTACCTGTATTGGGCATCTATCAACCATACTTACAATGTTACCTGTATCAGGCGTCTGTCAACCATACTTCTTTTTCATCTTCATCATGTGATGAATATGCACTTCGCAGCACATATTCAACTAGTGTCAGAGTTTTTGGGAACCGCCTTTTAGGGCCTCTGACGTGGTTCCTGCAGGATAGTGGCCACCCTACTCTCAGTATTTTTCAAGCCCGGGAATACCCGGGACCAACGGCTTAACGTGCCTTCCGAAGCACGGAATACCAACCATACTAATAAAGCTACATGTCCAGGCGTCTATCAACCGTACTAATAATTCCACATGTTCAGGCGTCTTTCAACGGTGTCGGAGACGACGGGCACGCCTGCGCTGGCGACGGTGTGCGGCGGCGTGGCGGCCGCGTTCGTCGCGCTGCTCATACAACTAGAGGTGCTCGTGGAAATGATGAGCATTGGTGAGTATATATAGTTTTTATAGTTGTATACAATATAATTGTCTACGTACGGTGTTTAAGTTGGTCTTCAAGTTTGGTATATGAAAGGGACAACAAAAGGGAAAACAACAACAACAAACGCAGATTTAGATAACGCATAACGCAAGAACAACAGGCTATTAAAATAATAGTTTTAAACAGTGATTTTGAATAGCTTTGAGGCGAAGTGTGGTATAAATAAGTAAGGGACAACATACAGCTTTTGGTACTAAAAGCAACGGAGGCTCAGAGAGTCAGTCAAATTCTAATTAGGCATAGCTAATATACTAAAATGACAGATTTAAAACGGTCCTTAAAATTTCAAATTGCTGATATTGCATTTAAGTGTATTTTTTAAAAACAGATCATAATTATGGATCTGTTCAAATGATACTATATTTTTGTTCTATGAGTTCTATATATTTTATGAAGCTTTTTAATGCTCATAATTTTTTGGAACGTTGAGAGTGCCAATATATTAATGAACTCGATTCAACATAATTTTATTTTCGACTTTGTAAAAAGTAGTTGCACTACAAGATTATCCTGCTTATAATGGCGAAAAATATATGTTATATGAATGAACTTTCTAGAAAATGTATTTGCAACTTCAACTTCCAAAAAAAAACACGTTTTACTCATACTCCGGATATATTCATTTTTCTTTTGTTTTTCTACGGTTTTAAACCTTTGTGAAAAGATAAACAAGCATTTTGCTCACTAAAAGAACATTAGCATACTGACTGCCGTGGACTTGTGCAAATGTTTAAAAAGGTAAAAAATGAACAATAGGTAGTGTCATCGTTGTCGAAAACTCTACAAACCTCTGCGATTATTTTAAATAAAGTTTTCAATAAATATTATTTGCTGACTAAAAACATCTTAAGATTACCACAGTGTTAAACCAAAAAAACTATTATTTATTACTATAGCGTAATGCATTGCCCTTTTTGTAAAGGAGATAAATCTCTATAGACGACAAAGTTTCCATTCCTATCAATTCACCCGTGATTTAAAACCAAATTACGATCCGATCTTCAGAACAATTTGTGGCTTGACTGACCCCAGCCAGTTAGATACAACTACGATCCATATAACTACGAGAGGTTACATAACGATTTACAGACTTGAAATGAAGGACACAAGGCTCAAATTTGTATGACATGAAATGAGTTGTAGTTTGTTTATTCGTTTCGTACTTGTTAGTAGGAGTAATCGAGATTTTGGTCTTAATTTGTCTTTTCTATGTTGACAAACAATTTTCCAGGAAAAATACGTGTTCGTGTAAAAAAACAGTTTTCGGCACGTGATTTACGTACAGGCCAGAGATTTTAACATATTCTGCTATCTCCAATGTAAATTTGGGCATCTAAATCGATAATCATTTTAGTCCCCGTTACGGTAGAGTAGAACGTTGCCCCCAATACAAAGGTCAGTGCCCTCTGAAATTTTTAATTAACTTGAACGCAATATAAAGGCTGAATGCCGATGAGATGCGGCGACCTACTGGCTCGAATAATATTATATAAAGGACGCTAAAGCAGGATCAACTGGGGTTAAGTACTTTTCATAACCAAAGCATACTTTCGAAAATGTGGTTTAGGTAAAATGCTACAGGTTTACGATTAGATTATGAGATATTTTCTTTAAAACGAAGATTGCAAACAAGCATTCAACCCCCTTTATATTCGGTATTTTTCTTTAAAAATAACCGAATAATGTCCGACTAATAGCTTTCGACGTTAGAAAATATAAATTATCATTTACAAAAGAATTTCCACAGTACGATTATTTATTTGATATGGCGTAGATATGACTGTAGAGCGAAGTAATGCTAACAATTTCCCAAGTATTTCACAATTTTCACTCATAACTGGAGAATAAATCTGGAATTTCGCGATTTAAGCGATTTGCCGTAGAATTTCTCTTGAAAATGCAGCCCATTCTAACTAAAATAAGCCGAGTTTGTTTGTTGTCTCTCAGACTCACTCATCTGTAAATGAATAGCTTTTATTCTCTTGTTTATCATCGTCAAAATTCTATATTTGTGGCCGCCCGCGACTCCGTTCGCGTGGAAGTCGGTTTCCCGTGGGAATGAGATGTTTTCCCGCGGTAAAAAGTTCCCTATGTGTTATTCTGATGTATAACCTATATTACTGCAAAGTTTCATCCAAATCCATCCAGTAGTTTTTACGTGAAAGAATAATAAACATCCATCCATACATCCACACATACTCACAAACTTTCACATTTATAATATTAGTAGGATTAGTAGGATTATGAACTAGTCAAAAAATTAGTTTTAGAGTGCGACGTAATATAGCAAAAACTTTTTTAACATAATTTGTTTACCAAACCTACAATAATTTACTTTGAAATAATCATACATAGAAAGCTTCTAAGTAGCTTAATGTAAGCTTCCTAAGCTTGTTTATTGTACTTTTTTATGCAAAATCGTCGGCGCCCACACACCTTATGTGTGTAGGATTGGCTTTATTCGTAACAACACTGCGAGACCTGTAGCGTAGGTGTTTTCATTGAAAAAAGTTGAGTTGTTATTCAAATATTTAGACTGAAAATCAGAATGGAGTATTTTTTTTAATAAGATATAACAGCGAGTTCAGAAATATTTAAAGCTTTCGAGTAGGCACTTGTGCCATAAAGTACTTACTCTATAGACTCAATGAAAAAATCACATCAGATTTAATTTAAACAAAAATTGCATTTAAATCTGAAAAAATAGCATTCCTATTAACAAAAATTATTGTAGTATTCGCAATTATACAGCAAACCTGACTCTCACTTTCAGCGGCCGAAGCGCTTCCTATAACGTTTCCATTAGCCATTTTATACCACTACTAGCGACCCGCCCACGCTTTGCAATTGTGTAATTTTGGCCGACTTGCTCACGAAATATGGAATTTTGACAAACTAAACTAAACTTTTTCTAAATATTTTCTATTTACAAATTTAAATGAAAAAACTACCTAAAGGATGGCGAAAACCGCATTTAAATCCCTCTTCTGGTTTAGGAGGAGATAGCGGCCAAACTTACAAACACAGAATTAGCGACTTGGATTTATACTATGTAATGATACTCCTCCAGTATATTGACCCTTCCACCTGCTAACCCCTGCAGGCACGCTGCTGGCCTACACGCTGGTGTCGGCGTGCGTGCTGGTCCTCCGCTACCAGCCGCACTCCACCAACCTCATCGAGCTGCTGCCGCAGAGCCTCCGCACGCCGGTGGAGCCCGACCCGGCGGCGGGCGCCAGCAGGGAGACTACCTTTGTGAGTGTTTTAGTTTGTTTATTTAGTCCGCAACTAAACTAAACGGAGATGGCGCGACGAGCTTGATCACTACCAGTCTAACTGGAACAATATAGCTCTAGATCGACAGACGTGGAAGAATGGTAGGGAGGCCTTTGCCAATATAATATAATAATAATATTCCGCAACAATTTTTACATCGTTTTCGAAAGTACGGTTACAATAAAAAAATATAATGAAAAGACAACATATAATTAAGATCAAGTTGATTGTAGAAAGAAGAACAGTTGAGGTACCTTATCATTTATCATATCATGCGTATCATTAAAATATACAAAAAAGAACTAATTCAATTCATGTCATAAACAAAAACAAAAATAGTAAAGAAAGTAAAATCTTATATTGTCAATTGTTTATAAAAAAATACTACTCAATATTCTTCTAAACTATGATAACATTTCTCCAGTAAGTGATGCTTCAATTGAATACTTAAAATATCGACATTAGTTATATTTTTGAGGTGATTTGGTAACTTGTTACCTACACAATCTTACAGCTTGGTACTGGGAGCAGTGTTTGACAATTTCTAGTGAAGGTGTCATTTTTTGCGGCATATCTTTCCGTCTTGATTCTTGTCTCTTATTTAGCTCCAACTGTGTTTCGTACATGTGTCGTTCCTTTATCAATTCCACCAACAATATAAAATATATAAAAAAGGAACCGTTAGTATAGCAAGCTTCTTGAAATAATCTTTACATGATCGCCATGGAGGAATACTTAATATAGGTCGAATAGCTCTTGTTTGTAATATAAACGCATGTTTGATATTATAGTCAACGCTCCCATCCCAAACCCTTATGCTTTATCGAAGTCTCGGCTCAATGAGCGAGAAATATACAACTTTTAATTGGTATATTGTCAAAGCGTTCCTCAAACTTCGTAGAACAAAGCATCCCGAGCTTAGAGTTATCAATAGCAAACTATTCAGACATTGTCAATGTGTATTCCCTTTGTAAGTATTGGATAATAATTGATTCTCCTTTCTTCCAATTACTTGCTCTACGACTATCTGTACATATATTTTAGAGCTCTGACTAGGTGTGGTTTACGAAATAAATAGAATAGAATTGTATAAACTATTTTCTAGACATACAATTTGGCTGACATATTTTAATTTAAATTTAAAGGATTTAAGTCGCTGTCACGTCACAGATTTGTTTTTATCTGAATTTATACCCAAGGTTTCAATTATAACGAAACGTAAGACAAATAAGACTGTGGATTTGAATATTTACTTGCAACCACTGAGGGTAAATATCCGTGTCTAATAATAGACATAGTACTAATAATAGTACTTGTACGATTAAAAACAAGACAGAAAGACAAAGAAAAAATGATAAATTCCATATTTATTAAATATCGTATAGTTTAAAAACACTTTTATATAAACTACTTTAGAAGAAAACATGCGAGAAGAAATTTTATAAAACCAGCTATAAAGTAAAAAGATTTTTCTAATAAATACTAGAAGCTAAACTGTTAATAAAGTGTTTATGAGTTTGGTTTACTACACCAAACGACATGAAATCCTTTCAGAAAATATCAACACCAAAGTTCTCTCACTTACACTCCAACTCAAACGAAAGCTTCTAGAGCTTTTCACTCCTGCTTAATTTTCTGTAGAAGCCATTTAACGGAGTTTAAACTTACCTCAAACAGATGTGTTAGCAGTTAATTATAGCTGTTATTAACATACTATTTCTTAATAACAGATCAGAAAACAGATATTAAAATAACAGTTATTTACAGCAGGTTTTTTTGTTTAACTTGATAAATTGTACGGAGAACGATGTTGACGTAAACAAATAAACGAGGGTACGTTTATTTGTTTGTGTAAAAACAACAATTTGATTAAACGGGCCGTTTAAAATATATTACGTTTATAGCGCTTTCGTAAATTTTGGGCCTCATATAATTTAATAACAGACTTTAATCGATTGGGCATTACATTTTTTTAAGAAAAAAAGGGTGGATAATATTTTACTAAATATACTTATAATTGTATAGTAGGTACTTCAAATATAAATTGAAGTACTAAGCCAATTGGTTTAACTTTTATTGATTTAAATGTAAGGTGGCTACGGCGTAGTAATACCGTAGCGTTATAAGAAGCTGTTCCTAATGTCACTTTGAAAACACTACTTTAAAGGTTTTCAATTAACTATATGCCGGTTTAAACCGTTGTCTATCTCAAAATTTGTTGGATTACCATTCAATTATATTTATATTCCTTTTACTAATTTTATCAAAAAATGTGCAGTAGGTAGTTGAAATTAAACTCATAATAAATGCCGTGGTCAAGGATACACAGTCTAATAATCCGTTAAAATGAGTTTATAATAATTATCGCGTAAATCTAAGAAGTTGCATGTTCAGTAGTTTTTTGCAAACACTGTAACGAACACTCATTTAATTCATTACACGTTAAGTTGTTTTAAACTCTATGACATATTCGTTATTTATTAGCAAAACAAAAAAAAATGCAATGTTGTGGTAATTATGTGCGGTAAGTATGAATAAAAAAGGTATATCAAAGGTATGTTAAAATTGAAATTTGTTTTTTTTAAGTACTCATAATATTCTCTGTCAGCTAAAAACAAAAATTATTTATTTCCTTCACCAATTTAAAATACAGCGCCTGTAAATTAAGTTTTCATTTGAGTAACTTCAAATCTAGTTATCCAACATTGTAAAAATTAATTTCAATTCTCTATTTATTTGTTAATAAAACTCTTAAAAAATGCAATTACCTACCTGCAAACACCACCAAGTCGACTACAGAAAGAATGTAACTGCAAACTGAAAACAAACAAAACACGATTTTAATAACCAACAGTTAATTACTTTTGCAGAGTTTATTTTGAAGTTAATTAATCGATGCCTGCTATAGGCGGTATCAAATTCATTTTTATATTTTTTCAAATTTCGATTTCTTTTGCACACCGTTTTTTGAAATGTAACAGTGAAGATAAAACTTTCCGATCAGGTTTAATGACGTTTGGTAAAACAAAACTGTAGTGTGATTTTAGATATCTAAAGAATACTCTTTCTATTCATATAGAATATATCCAAATCTTTTAAAGTGACAATTAAGACATTTGAAATCACTACTTTTACGTTAGTACACAACACATCTTTGAAACAAAACACATTTAGATATACACTCATTTTTCAAAATAAAAATGTCCCAATTTTTTGCTATTACTTCTACCATGAGTGAGGCAGTAAATCTACTACGTACAGAGGAGACACCCGTCATCACTACTAGGTTATTCCCCTTAGGGCAAACGGACTACCGGCCACATTTAACTTATATGCTTGCTGTCGAGTACTTCTTGGTTTATAAACGACATCAGGCAAAATCAAATATGCCTTCGTGTAAGGTACGATACTTAGGGCTGTTTTTTTGAATAGTCAGATAAATTCTAACTGACAGAAAATCAGTATGTTTTTGTTGCACGTCAAATACAAATATTTGACATGTGTATGAAGTGACAATGAAAACATACCTATTTTCAGTCACATAGCATTTATCTATCTATTGAAAAACCAGCCCTAAGTAAATATTCAGCAACTTAACTAAGACAATGAATAGAACAAGCACAAGACAGGTAACATGCGTATAGAATGCCATGCCACAGCAAATCTGTTACAAAACAGTTAGGTATAACATTTAGATTAAAAAAAAACCTGCATAGACATCAATCGCCACGTATTATCGATAAAAACAATTTTAACTTACGGCAACAAAATGTATCAATGTAAGCCCACATTTAACTGCCTTGAATGATACAAAGTAACATTTTTGTCGATAAAATAATTGCTTCAAAAGCTATGTTTATTCGCAATTGCATTTTGCTTTGTGAATATCATAAGTAACTATCGAGGCAATTAACAGTAAAATCAACTGGAAAACGTCTGTTTGTAGGTATAATTATTTCTGCGATGGAAAGTGGATAGCTATTTGCTACTGTAAAATGTAGAATATGTGTAGTGTGATAACAACTATGTCTAGTGTGTTTAGTACCTAAAGACTCAAGAATTAAGTTTGCATATTTTTGTTCTTTTAAATGCAACAAGAACATAAGATAGTAATGGTCCTAACTAGAGCACTATCTGCAAAGGCTTGCATAATTATGCCGACTTCGGTATAGTATTTGAAATGTCAACTGAACAAGTCTCGGCCTAAGCGTACCTACCACTATACCTACCCCACATCTGGGCGCCTGTACTGCTTTGATTGCAATCGACACTTTAAGACCAAGTTCGGCTTTGCGAGCCACATTCGAGCTCGCCACTACCCTAGATAACAGCAAGAAGTTGCCATCACCGGACTCGATGATGATGATAATGATGATGAAATCACATTTTTCAAGTACCTCTGCTCCATATATTCAAACGCGCGGATGCCTATTCTTTAAAATCATTTGGTTGTTATCTATATTGAAACTCCGTAAATATTTTCCCATGTGCCACCTAAACACAAATTTAATAAATAATTGTTTTAATGAAGAATATTTTCAGTTCACGTTTTGTAAAATGGCGTATGATTTACTTCCATATTTCTCTATTTGTAACTGTCTGCTGCAATCAAACAATCATAAACGTTTGAAGCATCATTTAAATTTGATCAATAATTAAATGGCAATGAAACTTCACGCGGTTGAAGCAGACTCGAAATTGTAAATTTGAATTCATTTTCGAATATCATCACCGAACAACCTGTTTATATAAAGTACCTTAATTATAGCTCCTGTAGAATAAATTAATGCAAAGTTATTACAACGGATGAAAAGGATTATGTCATTTATATAAGTGCCCTAATTTAGAAATCTATAAATGTTAATGATCTTAGATCGAAGACTCCTGCTTAATGGGTGTTATCATCTTATTGCGAATGCTTTAGTATTAAAATCAATATTAATATACATATAATGATAAACTAAGTAATAACATTCATAAACAAATAGACAAAGGCTACTCCAACGTAAAAGGAATACAAACAATCAATAAAAATTGAATTTTCTTCATAAAGCGTCGTTTTTAAGGTTCATTTAAGTATTTATTCATCATCACTCATTTCCATCCAAGTACTTGCGAGTTCAAACAAAACAACGGGAAACCTCACTGAAAAACAACACTTACTTATTTCAACACAAACGCAACTTGTTTTAGAAATTGTAAAGAACTTAAACAAAAGCAGTTGTAACAGCCACAAAAGTGATGATGTTCTTTGTGAAGGAATGCCACCAGAGTCTAGGAAGGTATTATGGAAACAACAGCCTGTAAAGAATGTTTTCCAGGCTTTTGGTGCGGAAAAGTTGTAAAGAAACTTGAAAACCTAATTAAGTAAACTCGTAAAAAGTAACTTTAAAGGACAAACCTGTTTGTATAAGTAGTTTTTACCTGCGTCTGTTATAGACTTTGAAACTTACCGTACTGCCTCAAAGCAGTTTCATAAGAAAGACAATAACAGTGCAAAGTTTTTGTTTTTCACGAGTTAAGCAAACAAACGAGCTCACCGCTCACTGAAAATATACACCCACAATAAAATCGTGTTGAGTGTGTGGCTAGCCTTTGAGAAATTGGGCATCGGATAACTTCAAGTCGGGTTTCTGTGCGACGGTTATATTTCACCGGTCGAGTCGACCCATCGATCTCTGCAGTCGATGACTATGGCTGGGGTCTTTTTATAATAGTTTAAGACTACTCTAATAATGCATTAGAGACAGTCAGAGAGACTCTTTAAGATGTTGTACGTGTACGACTAACCCTTACGCAAACTTTTCTAAAAAAGTTTCTTACTCGCAAATATTAAAATTACCCACAATGTCAAGTTAGCTCACACTAACGAAAACATTGCAATATTTCATTTTCAACATATCAACTCCTACCAGTTACCTGCCTCTCCTATTAATAAAATAACCAATCATCACCTAAAAGCAAAATCCGATAGCACAGACTAATAATTCACAGACGTACACCCTCACGAAACTCGCTATCAATTGCAACCCGAATGAAAGCTGACCTACTTTCAACGCTCCACACTGAAAACTGAAAAATTCAAAGAGAAATAATAGCACCGGATACATATAGCGAGAGACGTACTCCGGAATACGGGTTCCTGGCTGCGAATAGAAACAATAGCGTTAAACGAATGAAAAGTCGTATTGATTTCATGCACAAGCGATAGATATGATGTAGTGAAGAATATTGTGTTATCCTTATTATTAACACCTAACTCATATTGTTGCAATTAATGTGTTTCTTCTGAATTGAGTATCATAAGTTTCTACTTAAAGTTTTCCAAAGATTTAGGACACTTATTCAAACTTGTTTCAGTCTACAATATTATACCTATTCATAAAATCATGCCCGAGTGTGTTCAACGGTTTCGAAAATATCATACTAAATTCAAGAACTGGTAAGCTTGTTTACAAAACTAAAGTTTTGTCTATAAAACTAAAATGTCGACAATGCAAACGTCCCTTTTTCAAGCCACTAGACTTTACAAACTACCGACACTTTGCAAAATAATGGTGTCTATCAGGACATCGAACACCTGCGCCAACTCTGAGCGAGTTTTAAAAGTTATAATTAACGGGTTTCATGGAAAATATCCAGCCACAGCAATAAAGAGAAACTGACGTAAAGAATACCCATTTTATACCTTCCAATCCATTTAGCAAGTTCATAACGCTGTTTACGGTTCGCTGTGTCGGAGCTGTTATTATCAACGTGATGGCAGTTGTCGTAGCAACTGTCCGTTTTTAAAAGGAAAAATATTATAGGAACCTTCTCTTCTCTTTGAAAATTCATTGGTTAATAAATAAACCATTTCGTAATTATGTTGACATAAAAATACATTTTTATACGTCTATTAAAATATTTTCAACAACATTTCAATATGTGGACACTTCATTTTTTTTGCATTTTCCTATAAAAATGAAACTATATAAAGGAACAAATTTATTGAGCTTGTATGTTATTAAACTGCATTCCTATTACAATAGCACAGCGCTGTAAATAGAGTAACCCGACCTCGGTTAAAACGTTTGTTTTTGATAAAGAACGTTCGTGTATCTCATAATTGCTTTAATAAATTATTCATTGTAATTTCTGCGTAAAAACGCAACGTCAACTGCAAACACCGACACAACGTTCTTATAGCACTGGCCGGTAAAGTTATATTTTGCGAGTATAAAGGAGTTATTATTTTAAATGAGGTTATCCAAGCAATAGAGTTAAAAAGTAGTAAATGTAAACTGCAATATACCTTTTGGTTGATACAAATGTTTGATGCGGCAATATAACAGACATTATGGGACCAAATTGTTTTTAATATTTAAAGTTGTTGGTAGTTTACGGAGAAGTTTGTAAACAAACGAGTCCGATTGTGTAGAACAGAAAGTCTTAGTAGATTAACCTTCATTTCCTAGATAAACACGTTAAGCAGATTAAACCGGACGCTCTTAAACAAATGCATTTTATATACTACAGAAAATTTACTTAGGCTTAATCTCGTTAATCTATCTACAGAGTCTAGTTAATCTAACAATAAAGTTGATAGTATTATAAAACAACCACTGCACAAAATTTATTGGGAGCGGCAAATATCGGATATTAATTGCTTTAGGTAAAATGTCTGTCTGTCCGTGTCATGGAATCTCCGATTAACCGATTTCGCCGTTTTTAATCTGATTTTACTCCTTTCAATTAGAGAATGGGAATTTTTAAACGAATTGCCTGTTTGTTCGCATTTTAGGTTCGGAACGCGTCGAATATAATGCCGGCCAATCAGCGCGTGATGGTGCGTCGAGTGACTCGAAGGTACAACTCTAAACTTAAGCTTTGCGAAATGACATACGACAGCCCTTGCGAAAGGCCGGCCGACCACTTTTATTTAATTCATTTGTCTAATGCCTTATTGAATTTTGAGTAGCGAATTAGTCTAAGAGCTCTGCGATGAGGTTAAGGTTGATCTCAAGATTGAGCTTGGCTTGGTTAAGTGTTTGGTTTGTGCAGTTCCCCTGACTCTGACGACACCCTGCCCGGAGGAGACGATAGCGAGGAATACGGAAGAGATGACACTTTCCTGGTTAATGCCACCGCTGAAAACAAGTTCTATGGTATGTTAATAATGTATGTCTTTTATTCGCAGAATTCAGAGGAACACATAAGTTCTAAATAACAGGTTTCCACAGCTATGCATATATGTTTACAGTCGCTAGATAAGACCCTTGTTTGGCGCCCGTATTTCACTAATAAATGAGTACGTGTAAAATTCAGAGCAAAGTTGCCACAGTATTTTAAACATCCAAACATTTTTGGCGACATCATACAGCGCGGAATAAACTTAGTAATTAATTCTCTTTTGGCGCCCAGCGCGGGGCTGCCACTTATACAAACGTACTTATTCCCCGAACATTCGTTCCCCATTACAAACAAAGTAGCGAGTGTTCAAATCCACTCCGCTAGGATCTGCACTTTTGGCGTGTGAAGTACAAATTGTGTTAGTGAAAATGTAATTCTGATCCACATTATTATGCTACTCTTAAATTCACACCCACGTTTTCGTGGCAGCTGTCTGGAATACCATGTAAATTGTCTGGCGGTATTTACTTGGGCCTCTGTGGCATACCGCGCGTTGCTGAACGTTCTTATGTGTCGTGTTTAACGTGTAGCCGCGAGTGATATGCTGGCCTTTGTGTTGTCTACATAACGGTATCTATACAGAAAACACAAAGCCACACAGCCACTGGACTAGAATTTTCTTTTCCCTTTGCAAAATATTAATCCTTCTTTATTTGATAATTCTGCACGTTAGCTAGTAGGTTCATCCAATGCTTCAATGGAGTAAATGAACAATGTAGGCAAGTAATGGATGAGGCAGTTTGAATTAAAACGTCGTGCTATTCAGTGCGGGATAAACGTTGCTTGAAATGGATGACCTGTATAACGCGATACTGGTACAAATTCTCAAAAATGTAGGTAAATAAAAGCCAACATAAGCTTTTTTGTCTAGCTTTAAATTTAGTACCTTATAAATGTACTGAGGGTTAAGTAATACTACTTTAAATGAACGTAGAATTTCATAACAACGCTTTTTCAGTTCATGAAATTAGGTCACCTCTATTGGACCATATTGAACAAAAGTTGTGTTCAGTTTATCGAGATTCTTGTTAAATCATGATGACGTACTGTTCTACCATTCACCATATTAGTGTCTAGAGGCAGTAAACAGTGGGATACGATGTAGTTCATCGCAGCAGAAACTTTTGAAAATATCTCCTTACGCTTCCATGACTCAAGAGAATATAAAGTTTAAATTGCTTTATTTCTCACAACATTTTCATTGAAATTTAAGAGATTTATTAATACCACTTTGTTTATACTTACTTCGTTCATGAATGAAAATAGCACCTTTACATTTCATCAAATTGAATCTCAAGTGAAAAGGGCATGTCAAAATGATGTTCGAATTCATAGCTGACACTCCATTGATATTCCTGAAATACACGAAATGCGAAGAGGTCTTACAAACATTGTGATACCAATTGTGGGCGTACATCTCGAAAGACGGATAATAATTTGAGTTATAATAATATCATCGCAGAGAAATAATAACAATTTATATTAAGGCTGTCAGGCATTTTTAGTATCAGAATCGTTCACCTATATCTTCTCAATTATAGTAATCATTTGTAGTTTATTTGCTCTAAAGCTTTATCCATTAGGCCATTGAATAGCTCTCGATCATAATCAAGTTTTATGTTGTCAGCGAGCAGCGCGAACGAACCTCAACTTCATTAAACTGTCGTCTGAGGTGTTTTCTATTTTTTATCGGCTTCACTAGTTTCTTAGTTCTATGTTATTACATAGTACCGTTTTTGTATTTTTTATTCTTCTTTATTTTTTGGATGAAAATGAAAACCGTAATTATTTATAAGTAGACTTTTTTGTAGAAATACTTCGTTTTTTAACATATGAAAAATTTATTGTAGTAACGTATTAAAATACTCCCACCGCTATTTCATTAAATCTCACGTTTAGTGCATTTTATTTTATTTTTCACGAGCAGTTTGGCCATTGGTGCAAATAGGTCTGAAGCATCGCCTTTAGGTATATCAAATTTACTACTATATTTTCACATCATTCCGTTATAAATTGTCTGAAAAGTCTCTATCGTCTAGTTACTTGTAATCTTTTCTAAATTTAACTCCGTATCTCGATGTGTCTCCTTATCTCCTATTGACGGTGTTGGTACCAGGTGCCGTCCCCGGCGGCTCGTCAGGCCCCTCGACTCGCTGCGGCCGGTGCCTCGACGCAATCTACCGCAAGCTCAACTCGATGTCCTACTTGTGCCCCGGATTGTTCCCGTGGGTCGACTTGGGGCCGGCTACGGAGCTAAGTGGTGAGTTACTGTAAAGTGTGCTGATGTGAGTAATGTGATTTCAGAAATTTATTGCCATTCACGCCGCCCGGTGCTGTCTTTAGAAACATATTTGAAATTAAACTCATTTTAACGGGTTTACGGGGACCCGTATTTTAAAGATATTGTTTTCAAGGGTAACCTGTTAAAAAGTCGAATTTCAGTTACCCGAATCTTAAAAACCAGAAAACGCTTGGTTGAACTTTTAAAAGACAGATTTTGCAAATGACATCTTGTTTTAAATTCCTTTTTTTATTTTCCAGATGAATCAATTTCCAGGAACTAAAACCAAATTTTCAAAAAATATTTTTTTGTTTCCCATATTCTCATAATCCAGATATAGATATACCAGATTCTCATAATATTTTTTTTGTTTCCCTTCGTACTATTTTCCAAATAAACGAATACCAAATTTTCACAATATTTATATTTAGTTCCCATACAATCATATTCCTGATAAACTATTGCCAGATTTTCATAATCTTTTTATGTGGTTCCCATACAGCTTAACTATTGCAATGGGAGCCGCTCATTTTGCATGACGTCGATTGTCCTAAAATCGTTCGTCATACATAAATTGTCATCAGTCATATGCGCTGTTTGTTCATATATCAAAATAATAGGTACGACGACGAGCGAAGCGAGGAGGAGTGTGAGGTTGAATGGTGACCATACAGTGCGCAAGCCGAGCGAGCGAAGCGAGCGTACCGCGGCAGCGGTCGACGAAGCGCCAAAACCGAAGTTCTTTTCTTAAAGCAGAGGGCCATTTAAAATACAAAGATTTAGTTGATCTAGTTATCGTTTCTTTGGATAAAAAAAAGTTTGGTTTTAAAAATCTAGATATTGTTTGTCTGGATATCAATTAACTGTATTTCAAAAATTTGTGTTTTAAAAATCTGGCTTTTTCGCGCATTTAGATTTCGTGTTTCTGGAACTCATTCGTCTGGATTTTAAAACGTCGTCGTGCAAATGAATAAATGGGCAAATGAAATTCGGAGTTGCGATCATATGGCAAACAAAACTTCGAAATTCTAAAAAACGGAATTATGAAAAAATGTCCAAACGTTTTCTGGATTATGAAATTCGGAATATTAAAATTCGGGATTAAGATAGGTAACCGTTTTTAATAAATAAATGAGTACACCTTAAATGAGAAAGGTTTCATGCTAAGGTGAAACAAAAATAACTGTCGTACATTCTAGATATTAAACTTTGTTTTTAATAATAGATGCTAAATTAACTCAATAGAAAGCGTTATAATTTTGACATTGATGGCACTGCACTGAGCATTCCAATGAAGCGGGGAGGGGGGGCATATCTGCAACTACACTAACGTAGGATTTTTGCGTCAGTAGTATAGTTAATATTATAAACGTGAAAGTTTGTGAGTATGTTTGGTTGTATGGATGTTTGTTACTCTTTCACGTAAAAACTACTAGACGGATTTTAATGAAACTTTACAGTAATATAGGCTATACATCAGAATAACATATAGGGTACTTTTTACCGCGGGAAAACTTCTCATTCCCACGGGAAACCGACTTCTACGCGAACTGAGTCGCGGGCGGCCACTAGTAAAAAATATGACTTAAAATTGTCTCGGGTCAACATGACCCAACGTCATGATCGTTGGGTAAAATTTTATTTGTTTTTGGGTATTCGAATGAAAAACTTAGTTTTTTTTTCCTTATGCCTTACTAATAAAATAAAATATTTAATGAGAAAATCTGTATATCTTCCGATTTCACGTCGGGACGGCTGAACCAATTTCAATGAGTTTTGAAATGACGAAGTTCAGCAGTCTGGAATGAAAATTTGGGTGATTATCAAAAACAGAGTTTTCGCCTTGTCCGAGGCCTAAATTCCATGAAATTTTGGCTTCTTGTCATTGATATATTTTTTTTAAGAAAGTATTAATATATAGACACTTAGTGCAATACAGTATTAAGCAAAAATTTTATAAATTATATTTAAAATATTTTTTTAAAGTTTAATTTTCTAAGCTCTTTGGCGCGTCCTTTACTCCCTATTTTTTTTCTGTGAGTTGTAGTATTCTAAATTAATAAAATAATAATGTGATTTTAATATATTTTATTTTTAATACTACTGATGGTATTGTGAATTAATTTTAATACGTAAATTACATAAACTTTCGATGTAATGAACGAAATGGTTTTGTCCGAGCAAAAAACCCTAATTTCTTTGGCGCGACAAAACCGTTTCTATTACTATTAAAACACTTCCCTACTAATTCGAGTAAACACCCTCGGAACAAGCTGGTCATCCGTCAATAAATCGCAGGAAGCAGACGTGCGTTGTGCGTGACGCCGATAAAATAAAAATATTTTTCGTCTAGATTGTGGAGTTTCGTCAGGTGTATGTCGAAGAAATTAGGCACTTACCTAATTTCTTCGATAAACATTTTCATGCTATAATATAACATTTACAGATTGCTTAAATATTTTTTATATCTATAGTTTATCTCAATTAGCATGCACGTGGCAATAAGAATTCATTTTAGCACCAAAGAATTTTTAGAAAAAATACGAAAACATGTGTTTTCTAATTTAATTGTCCCTAATTTCTATGTATTTCTTTGGCATCACGCGCCAAAGAAATTAGATTTTGTACACAGAAATTATAACAAGGAAAAAGAGAAAGTTTTCAGTAAAGAAAAGCTGCGAAAATTATATAATTTTACTATATAATTTTTATAATAAACATATTAACTGTGATTATTCATGTTTTAAGAGAAAAAAAATGAAATTTAAATGAAAACAAAACTTAGTTTTATTTGTTTTTTTTCTTGTTTTTACATCTGTGGTTTGAAAAAATATAACTGTTTTTATTATTATTATTAAAGCTAGAAGTGTTACATGTTTAATATAATATGTGGGACTATTATTTGCATTCTAATTTTTTTTTTTGGAGAAAAACCTAATTTCTTTGGACATCCAAATTTTAAAATGCTAAAACTTCAAAATTACTGGATAAAATTTAGGGCCAAAAAGATTTATTTGAAGCTTTAAACATCATCTACAATGTATGTAAAAAATGGGCCAAAGAAATTATGCATTTTAGGCCATTTTCTGATAATCACCCATTTGCTACTTTTTACCGCGGTAAAAAATAAATCACTTTTATCGCAGACGAGATGGCGGAGTCCTACTAGTCTACTATAAACGCTACAAACCAAACGTACGAAATAAAAAAACTTCAGCAAATAAACTATAATTTATTGTCACAAAGGTAAGCGTTAGACCTAATGTTCGGTTGAAATACCTTGTCGATCCCAACAATACCCCGTGATGGCATTCAAGTGAATGTAAGCAAATTCCTACCCCCAATTGGAATAGAGGATCTCAAGTGTTTCCTACCTCTATAGGTGACATCATCGCTTCGCAACACACACGTAGTTTGAAACGATAAAGTTTAGTTCTACATTGTGAAGTAAATATTTGCCGTTTAGGAATCCAAGAGAACGTTTGTTTCAGTAAACTGGGTACAGTAACTAATAGGGAAATTGTAGGAGGTAGGGAAATTGTGAGAAATTGTAGGAGGAATAGCGTTCATTGACAACGACTCGGAAATAACGGAAGGTCATGTCTATTATAGTTGTTAGTGTTTATTTATTGAGTTTCAATCGATTTTAGTCAATTTATACCGATATGTTTAATTACATTATTTTGTATATATATGCGTGTTATACTATGCTGGGCAAAATCCTACTAATATTATAAACGTGCAAGTTTGTGAGTATGTATGGATGAATGTATGGATGGATGGATGGTTAAAGGATGGATGTTACTCTTTCACGTAAAAACTACTGGACGGATTTTGATGAAACTTTCCAGTAATATAGGTGATAAGTACATCAGAATAACACATAGGCTACATTTTACCGCGGGAAAACTTCTTATTCCCACAGGAAAAGACTTTTACCGGAACGGAGTCGCGGGCGGCCACTAGTTATTAATATAGAATATATCGGTAAATTGTTTCCACTTCATTCCAAACTCAAATATAAACATGTTTTTCTTAAAAAAATGTTTAAGGAATTAAACTTACATTAATATTATCAGAAAATTAAATTAAGTTAAGTGTGATAACAAAAGTAAGATGTTGTTCTTAGTATTAGCTAGGGATTACCAGCATTCATTGACGGTAAGTAACATGAAGGAATACCGTATTAGTTTATTGTTACTAGTTCTACTCATCCCTCAGACAAATCAGACAATCCCTCAGTTTTAATATCACTCGACTCGATGCGGCGTGACTCGTTCGCTTTTTTAATAATGCGAAAAAGCAAAACACAACTTGCGTGATGTAACTTGGCTGTAAAAATTCCCATGTCTTATATGTGAAATAAAGAGTTAAAGAGTAAAAGTTAAAACGAAGCGTGGTTACCTTCTCCTTCAATAAAGCCTAGAAATTGTACATGGGAAAATGTTGTCTTGGCTTAAAATAAAGTTACACAAATACACTGTTGTAAAATTAATCTCCAGGAATGTACGTGATCAAGGCTATCGGTGCAATGCTTCTGCTCATCATCTCTTTCGACCTGTTTGCTGCCTACGGTAGTCCTGGATCCTCTACCTTCACGCTGATCTTGATGATTATGCTTGCACTCACCATCCTACTTATTCTGCTGCTCATATCCAGACGCCCTCAAAACCGGTAAGTAACTTACCACAAACTTACACTACTCGTCAATAACTTTACGTCTCACAAGATAGATAGCCACTTCCGAAATCGAAGTAAACTAAACTGTGTTCAGCGATGCTGCTCGCACCAACTTTAGGGGAACGAAGTTTCTAGACGTGTACTGTCTGAAGTTATTTCGGGAATTTAATTTAATTACATTAAACGTTTTATGATAAAGGTCACTCAAAATTACACAGTGAGGATGATGATTCTACTTAGGCAATGTTTTGTTTGCAGAGTTGGACTGATGTACGCGACCCCTGGCCTGCCCTACGTTCCTACGATTGCGATTATCGTCAACATCTATCTAATTATGAACCTTTCTGTCTTGACTCTGGTGCGGTTTACTCTTTGGATGCTTATTGGTGAGTGGAGCTAATATTGAAACCTGAGGCATGCTAAGTGAATTCCTTAAGTAAATTACTATAATATGATTAAAAAGTGTTTCTTTACATGTCGTCAACCATAATATTAACTTATAAGGCATGCAAATTAACTTAAGAATAATGCTTTGCGAGGTTGAAACTTGAAACAGTTATTCGAAAGCTTTCGACAATTCTAAAAGTAGCTGTTTTGTTTTCATCTTATATTTTACAAATTTTGAACATTTCTAGGCTTGGTTATGTACTTTAAGTACGGCATCATGAACTCCAGCCTAGAGTCCCCTCCCACCCCCGCGGAGCCAGTGACCCCTCCCCCGCCGAACCCTCTAGAACGCGTCATAATACCCGCCTCGTCCGACAATCAGAACAGGACTACGGGAGACAGGAACATATTCGAGGGAGACGGCAATAAGGGACTGTATGGGACGAATTATGAACAGTAAGCACAAATCAACTTTTTAAAACTTTGAAAATGTTAAAGTAGAAGTACCTACGAAAAGCCTCCTTGAATTTACAATAAGATCGAACTTTGAAAATTTTATGTAACAAGAGCAAACAGATGATGAATAACTTAAAATCCTATTACAAAAATAAAAATATTGTTTTGCTTAACAGTTAACAAGACAAAATTACTATTTTTCAGATACTCTGATCCGCTAAGCGCCTGGAACGATACTGAGTTGAAGCCTGTGAACGCTGCTTCTTCTTCATCTTCTTCATATAAACAGGTGGAATCACGGTAAGTTATTATGTTCGAACTCGGTCGCATTGGGACCACTCCCAAATTTGACTGACTTCGATTATTATTTTTGTTTAAAAAAAAATTTGTTTTTATTTATCAAAACTTGTCAAGCATCTGCGGAATATATCTGATCGATATATGACTGGTTTCAGTTACAACGCTAAAACGAACAGCACATCGACGCACACGCACTCCACGAGCCGCCCGCCGTGGGCCTACCCCGACTCCAAGTTCGACTCCTGGGACTAGATCTCCTGACTGACAAAACGACTCAAGCGACCGGCTACGATGGACCTTATCGGCGCTACTATTATACTTGTATTTAAACCCTTTTTCAACAGCAGCATAGGTAGAGTCTTCCATCATTTTAACCCCATCATCAAATCATCTCTCTCCTTGAGCTAAAAGCGTTAACTTGTTTGAAATCTGCTGATTGTTTTAGTAGATAGGATAACCTGTCAAAGACAACTCTAATGTTTCTATTTATATTCTAGTCATCGTATTTTGTTAGTTATTTATATTGAATCTGAGACTGTTTCGATAAACTCTATATATTTTAAAGTAGAACGATATTTAAATGAATCTCTAGTCATTATTCATTGAAGTGTGCTTACTAAACAAAGACTACGATCAAATTTTAAACCAGCTACTGAGCATTTTTTCTAAAAAAAGCATAACTAATTATAAATATTTTATGAGAAAATTGTCTTCACATATCAGCCGAATTTGGTGTTAAATCGGTTTAAAATAAACTAGTATAGTTTTATACCACATTTTAACTCCCTAAAATATGCATACAAAGTTTTTTTTATTAATAAAAAAATACAAATTATAGTCATTGAACAATCAATGCCGATTAACCGTCCCAGAAAACCAACTTCCATGTTTACTGTTATTTTGTCTTCCCGGATATTTATTTACAATTATTCAAATACAATTCTATTAACACCTATTATTTTAACACTATAATACTTAAAAAAAATATTAATAAAAGTTCTTTAAGTTTTGTTATTTCCTAATAATGCCTATTGAAAACTATAAAAATAAATTAGTACATCTCACACAATGTGATATTTTAAGTAATGCAATTTACTACTCTTACGCTGTTATATAGTTTATTATTTTATTTTAAATACTAAACGTTATTAATATTTCCTGTTAACATTTTCCGATCTTTATCAAATCACGATTTTATTCCTGTACAAGAAATAGATAGATTGATATTTTCAAACCATGTTACCGTAATATTATTTCATTGTTGTTAATTTAAGAGTTAATAATATAAAAGATCACATGCTTTCTACTATTTAGGACTCGAGTTAATTTTTTTGACTAAATAGTTTAAAGCTGTGACGCATTCACTAATATCTTGGCTCACTACTTTAATTTTCCTAATATACCTACAAAGTTAACGAATACTTAACTTGTTATATACAAAGTACTGATTAGTTTTTTTAATAATTATAATTAAGTACGTAATAATACATATCTGTGAGCCTTTTTTGTTAAACTTTAATACTGTGCTTAGTGGCAGTCACCGTTTTTCTAACAATATATGGTAGGTACGCAATGTAAACAGTTTTGGGTAAAAAGCGTAAATAATCTGGATGATATATTAGGCCTTACTCGTAAAAATATTGTTGTTGTTTGATAAATAACTAGTACCTAATTGTTAGCTTTTCTCATGACGTGTGGTATGACTAAATTGTTGAGGTAATTTTGGCGATAAAATGAGATTTAATAATAGTAGAAACAGCTTCTGTTACAAACACAGATACTAAAACAACGCGTCATCATTATAAAGCATATACCTACTTGAAGTATAGAGAAGTATTTAGTCCTACACAAATTGTTTTCACAATTGACATCATAATAAATATCGCACAAACACTAGATATTAGCTTGTCTGGATGTCTCACCTGAATGGTTGCCTCACTTATGAGCAGTATGTGAAACAAAAGAAGGAAGGAATCTGAAAAGAATGTGTGTTTTACTTATAAGTCTGTTGTGTAATGAAAATAAGCAAAACTGAAACCAAACTATGTATCTGTACCGCGATCTCATTTTCAGTATTAGCATTATTAGGATAGCGCATTAGCAATGTTTTATAATACATTGACACATGACGCTATATTATATACATTCTTACATATTGTAGTCATTTCAATCGATGTCTGTGGTTTTTTTATTGTAATTAAAATGCAGGGCCTTCAGAATACAACACCTAACAGAAATAACCAATGGAAACAGATCGAAATTCAAAGGACAAAACCAAAAACGATTGGTAAAAAATCAGTCTCGAACAACCTAACTACATCATATAATTGGTAGCACTTTATCAAATTTGGTTAGAAGTTGGAAACTAATATTTTCTACCACCGTCAAGGAAGGCGACGCTCAAAGATTTAGTTAATAATTTTAAAATGGGGATGTATTTATTTATATATAATAAGTCGGTTTGCGGATTGCAACGTTGCTTGTAAGAAATGTATGTAACGAGGGACTGAAGCTTAGGCATAAAATATTAGATCGATTATGTAAAGCAAATGTGATGCTAAGATAGTTTGTAATGTTTTCAGGAATTTGTATTCTGCGGATAACCATTACTTATATAACCGCTTTTAGGAAAGTATAACAACTATGGGTTTGGTACTTGTAATGTTATGCAAGGTAGTGAGTTTATACTTTTCTAAAAGAGGACCCATCCCCATTTCTTTTATCATCGTGTAATCTTGTAGTTGAAGAAGTAAGTTGAAAAATTGTTATATATATAATCCTACGGATAATTGGATAGTAAAATCCACAAGTTGTTGCATGTATCGATAATGATTGGTGTTCGTCGCTATATACATAACACTAGAGGTGTGGGATCACTGAATTCTAAATTCGATTAAAATATAATGACAATTGATGATATTTTGCGGACTTGCGTAGATGGGGTATTTGACTTTTTTATTTTACATCGTTTTAAGTTTAAATTATTAGAAATTCAAAGTGTTTGCTTCATATTTGAGTCGGATAGAGACAATAAAAGATCAAGTTACCGTATGGACAATATGCTACTTACATCAAGTCAAATACCCTATAGTTTATCCCATACGCCTTGGGTGGAGATTGGAAACGTATATATTATAATATAGGTATATACCTAATCAGTGTTTTGAACCAATATAACGTTAAAGTATAAAAAGATCTTTGTAAGTGACACGTTCTCTTGTAAGTTGTGTTATTGTGAAATGAGACATCGATCAGAGTTCTGTCTTGTCTTGCTTTACGTTGGCTCTTAAAGTCTTACACTACTTTCAGTTTTATTAAATCCTATTAATAAATTATCGATGACATTCTGCATAACATTGATGGCTCATTTCGTAGTAAACCAACTATAAAATACGGGTACATACTACAATAGTTTATAGCTAGCGCACATTTCAGTCACATGATAAAAACTACATATTTATAATTAAATATTAATTTAAATTTCCTATTCTTTAAAAATCCTCAATTACCTACCTACCATCTAGAAAAAGTAACAGATTTCTTAATTGCTGTTATTAGTTTTAGAAACGAGTCAAATCCTAATTTACAAATTTAATTAACCTAACTTTTATAATCTTTATGTAGTTTTCCCATGTGACTTGTATAACACCCTGTATTATCCGAGTGAGTCTACTCGGTATAGTCGCTATAATATTAACTTACACATTCACATTAGAATTGTTGTAAGAAGTATGTACTCCCTGTGTACGGTCGACCGCCGAACTGGGTACGACCAATAAAATATTAAAATATTTGGTGTTTTACTTACCTCATTATTATTTTTTACGTTAGTCTTTTTTCTGAACATGCACAGCGGTTTTGACTTCAGAATCCCAATATTTTCTAAAGGCAATTTACGTTTTGGTTTTGTCAATCACTGTGACTTTGGAACTAGCAGATAAATAATTAATAAAATTTAATTTCATAATACATTTTTACAAACATGGCGAGGAGTCTGTAGTTAAAGGCTCCGCTCTTCCCTAAGCTAAAATTGATTTACCTACATCTGTTTTGTACATATGAAAAAATAAAAACTAAATATAAAATGTATCTTTAATAAAAAATAAAAAAAGAGTACTTAATTACATTAAAAAAAATGTAGTGGTAATAAAATTATTGAATGTGTGTGTGAGGTGTGTCTGTGTATGTGTGTTGTGTGTGTGGGTGTATAGTGTGTGTATGATTTGTTTTTAATTTGATACTATTCTAAAAGTAATTCAGTGTCCATGTAGTCCAAAGTTTGTAGCCATGTCTTTAGTTTATCCTTACATTCAACGAAAGATTTATCATACATGTAGGTAGGTATACCAGTTTATTTATTTTGTTGTATAAAAATGCTGATCGTTGATTATACTGCCTGTTTGCGATTTCTGTTTTTACTGAGGGAACTTGTACTATTCGATTTTTATTACGTTTATTTTGAATATTGGGTTCAAAAGATGTGTTTTTGGGTATTTTTAAGGTGATGAGTAAGACATATAGCTTTCTAACTGACGGTAAGTTACATAGATCGTAGAGCTTATCAGTTAGAAATGTTATTTTTTTAAAGTACATCATCTTTAATATCGCTCTTTGTTTACGTTCTTATTCAATAAACTTGGTTTTCGCTGCTCCGCCCCATACTGTAAGTGTTAGAAAGCAAAAGTGTGCAAACAATCTTTTCTAAAGGAGGCGTTACACCGTTTATTTTAAAATATTTGTTATAGAAAGTACCAGGCTTACATGCATACAGTGTAGGTCAATTTAGCTCGATACAGGCAATTTATAATAAGCCACTTATAATTAAGTCCAGACTCAGGGCAAAGGTATCTCTAATATATATTTTTCGGCTTTTCAGTAACATACATTTTTGCAGCTAAAATACTAGGACTTCATGAGTTTGTAGAAGGTGTAGGTACCGACCGTATGTGAAAAAAAATCAGTATGGCCAAGCAAGACTAGGTTAGATAGATAGAGATGTTAGTTTTTCTTATTTGGTATTAAAATATTAGGTATCTTCTTCCCGAGAAACTGTAGAAACTAATTAGATTCGATTCGAGTGAAAATACTAGGCAGCCATAAAACTGTAGGGAGCAATGGGTGCACACTAATAAGAATATACACACGCAAATACAAAACTGTATACAGTTAAAAATATCTCTTTTTTACCTATTGTTTGATGAGGCCCAAAAACGCGTCACTCACGTCCAGTGGTATTAGGCTTGATTCCAGCAAAAGTACCAGGCGGCCATAAAAATGTAGGAAGCAATGTTTGCACACTTGCAGAAATGAAACACTCACATACGCAGTTGGTGCGACGCAAGAGCAGGACAAACATGGTAATTAAATTAAATACATTATTTATCCCTTTTCATCTATTGTTTGATGTATATGTTACGGCTAATACCCGAATTGCGGCTACACCTAGTTTTTTTTAAATTTATTTATTTAATTAATCTTTGAGTAAAATGTGTATATAAAATAGAGTGATTAACAAAAAGCCAATTAATGATCCTCACATGTAGCAGCAAAAACTTAAAGATAAACTGCCATATGAGCCAAAAAATAAAAACTAGTTGTCGATAACACCATCAAAGAAAAGATTCGTAAGCAGTCGACGAGCTGTAGCAATACTAGTATTAAATAAGTCTATGTCTACGTTCTCGCTGATTTTATTCAATGAATGTGCAACACGAAGAAGGTAGGAGTTCTGTCTGTAGTTAGTGGTTGCCAGAGGAATGTGTAGCATAAGATACTGGTGACGCGGAGACCTAGTTGGTACCCTTAATTTAATATTCTCAAGCAGTTGAGGACAATCAACACTAGTGTTTAATATTTTAAGTAAATAGGTTATATCGGCTATTTTACGCCTTGCATACAATGGTAATAAGTGAAATTTCTTGCAAAAATGTAAGTATTGATCCGATGTGTAAACAATTTTTAAGCGGAAGCAGATGAATTTGTATAAATTTTCGTTGGATTCTCTCAATTCGTTCACTGTGGACCCCATAACACGGATTCCATATTTCAGAAGCATATTCAAGGTGGCAACGCAACACAGTAAAGGATTTTGATCGTTTTTATATTTTTAAAGTCAGCGTTTTTTATTTATAAACTAGGTATAACCGCACTTCGGGTATTAGCCGTAACATAGGTATACACGTCGGATACACGTCACTTCCAGGTGGTTTTAGAGCCGTATAATGACGTAATCCACTGAAGATATACTATTTGTCTTTAAAGATAATATGTTACTTAAAAAAAATTATTACTTTTAGTCTATTCTGACTATTGGCATCATAAAAATAGGGGTGTTTTTTTTTCATATTTAAGTTGGTTCGATTCCCAGACGAAGCAAGTAATTTTTAGAAGTTCTCTAAATGCAGAATTACTAAGTTTAAAAAATAAAATATAGTTATCTTTCAGCAAAATATCCTATCTACGATATTTAAGCACATGAGTAAAGAAACTGAACAGAGAAAAAGCTACATACGAATGCGCTGTGACAGGTACATCACTACAAGTGCAACGCGTGTGTGTGCGTGACCACTGGCCGCTTGTCACGTATGAGCCGAAACCGCTTCAAACTAGATCAGCCAGTGGTCAAACTCAGGGCGTGCAGGCGTGACGCGACGCTCGAACGTTGTGCGTGTTTTGTTTTTGTTTTCGAGTTTCTCACATAATACGTAGTAATACTTTTGTGAAATCAGGTTTTTTGATAATACCTCCTGACAATTTTATTGAATTTGTTGAATTGCTTGAGCAAAAATTTCGCGAATATTTTGATCTTCATATTCATCAATGTTAATATTGGTAATAACATATTAGCACGTTTGCAAGATTGTAGATTTCATATGCCATGTGAATGTTTCCCATTGGTTTATTTGAAAAAACTTTATATTAGATTTAGAATTTATCATTCGATTAAAAGACACAACAAATTATTAAAAACCAAAAGTAATAAAAAAAAAATATTTAGAGTATGTAATTTGTAAAAAAAAACCTATTTTAATAAAAAATTTGAAAATAAAGTACATTTATATTTTTAATTTATTCAATTGTGCCAACCCTACCAAAATAGGTATAAATTTTGCTAGCTCTTTAGAAGCTTTGTCTCTGTTCAGTTTCTTTACTCATGTGATTTAAGGTACTTTCCCTTGATGTCCCGTAGTCTTGGGACGTAGTATACCTAGCGTTAAAGTAAAAATATCCTCTATAACTCTTCGTTTATACAGAAAATACAATTTAAAGGCTCCGTCACTGGTAGCCATGCTCAAAGCCTTGTAGGTCTTCGTTTTTTTATTCATGTGTAACGAGGTGAAACTAAAACTTGGTTTTGTAAATCCAGAGTAGATACTTATGTCTGTAATAAAGAAAGCTGTTAGATTTTTTAGAATAAAAAAAAACTGAACTAAGTTTTATCCCTACTAATATTATAAATGCGAAAGTAACTCTGTCTGTCTGTCGGTCTGTCTGTCTGTCTGTCTGTTACGCTTTCACGCCTAAACCACTGAACCGATTGTGATGAAATTTGGTATGGAGAAAGAACTGAACTTGGGAAAGGACATAGGGTACTTTTTACCGCGGGAAAACTTCTCATTCCCACGGGAAACCAACTTCCACGCGGACGGAGTCACGGGCGGCCACTAGTTGGTAATAAAATATCTTCAAGTTTTACGGATTTAAAGATTTGCTTTAGTTTTTATTAAATGTTCCTATGTGTCAAGATCATCGCCTCATTAGAAAAAACAATTTATCGATACACCTATGATTGCAAAGGTGTGTGCAACACTATCAAGAACAAAAGAGAAGACTGATTCACTTCTATTATGTATTAAAAAGAGAAGACAGGAAAACAATAACATTAATTTTGATTTACAAAAAATGCAAAAATATGTACAAAACAACTTAGAAAAAAACTTACCTGTGAAATCCTACTAATATTATAAATGTGAAAGTTTGTGAGGATGTATGGATGGATGTTTGTTAGTCTTTCACGTAAAAACTACTGGATGGATTTGGATGAAACTTTGCAATAATATAGGTTACACATCAGAATAACACATAGGGTACTTTTTACCGCGGGAAAACATCTCATTCCCACGGGAAACCGGCTTCCACGCGAACGGAGTCGCGGGCGGCCACTAGTATAATCATATTACTATAACGCGATGGTTTAGTGGGCTTACCGCACCATTTTTCTGCACAATCAGATATTATTTTGGGAGTATTTATTTTTAAAGTGAGAGGGTATGTCATATTATCTAAATAGACATGAACCCTGACTGACAAGAATTCGATCTCGCCCTGGTTGGCGTACTTGGTTCCCGACAGTTAGCCCCGCATTTGCCCTCCAGTGGTTTATTCCTTCATGCTTAAAATCATGAAAATTTGTTAAGTACCATAGTAACACGTTTAGCAAGGCGACAAAGGTTAGTAAGTCACTGAGTTTGGCCGACAGTTATTTTGCGAATGAAATATTTGTCGCCGAGAAATCGTGTAAGGTTTCTTACGTGGATTGCCCCCCACTAATGTAGGTTTAAGTGCGTTTTTGTATAAGAGGGTGAGTAAATGTTACCAGCTTTACTCGTAAGTAATGTAAAAAGTTGATTTTATTGGATCTTCTTTATCAGCGCGGATTTATCGTGTCTTAATTCACGAATACAAATGCGTATGCCGTCACGCAGAGAAAGCTACTTTACTTGCTAACACAGGCATTAATTGGTGCCGATTGCTAGTCCAAACTCCTAACTTATAATATTGAAATCACATTTAATGTATCCACCCTATCCTATCGTTCATTCAGGGTGGATAGAGATGAACACGCATTTCCGAGTATCCACCTTAGGGCGGCTGTTTCAGGGTGGATAAACGAAAAAAGCCTCTCTAAGCAATAATATAAGTCAGAATGGGTTAAGATTAGTCTTCAGCGCATTTCCTGCTATTTTATGGCCCCAAATATTTGTTTTTCTTGTGCTATTTTTATGTAAGTGATTGCGACATTTTCAGTTGGTATTAGTTAGTGTTTTCAGAATCAGAGCCATTCATTGCAACTAATTGCAACTGTCATGGAAAACCAATTTTTTTGTATTATTTGTATTATAAGGTATAGGAATGTGCCATAAAACGGGATCGAGTACACTTCAAAATCAAATATAATCTTTGTGATGGAACAAGAATTTATTTTTAAGACTATGTAATACCTTTTTTTCATGTGCGTCTATATACGCCATCTCTCGAAAACCATTTTACACATCACCGTACATAGATGCTCCTTTAGTATCCAAATAAATGTCTATAAAACATTTTTAAACGTACAATCAAAAACATTCGAAAATCAATATTATTTAAAGATATTATTAATAAAGCGTCTACATAACAAAAATATTTAACATGTTAAACTACATATAAATTAATAACACAATATTTTTAATACTCGCTGACAATGGCGCATTGTCGACAGTTTTTTATTATTTTAAGTATTAACTCCGATTTATAATTTTCTAATTGTATTTTACAAAATGATTGGTACAAAGTAACCAAAGGGCATTTTCAGGACAGGGTGTCTCATAATTAGCTTAAAATCCAATCTTAAATCGTTATTTTGCCCATATCATAAAATATGTATAGCTAATAATGAAACGCCCTGTATAAGTGTATACACATAACAAGAAAACCAAGGTACATCCATAGTATCCAATATATAGCGACTGTACAGTATTAAATGCAAAGGGTTTAGGTACTTTTTAACTAACACTTTGGCTTGTGACTACAATTAAAACAATAGAAAGAAATAAAAAAAATGCCCTTCTAAAATTGGTTTTGTGATATTCGAAAAAAACACGTAACGTGCATAAAAACTTATTTGACATACAACTACATCGTTTAATATTATGAGTAAAGAAAAAAAAGGTGATAGTTAAGTTGAGCAAAGAATTATTAACACTTTGTATTGACTGGCGACAATGGTGTGTCTACATATACATAATTGTGATGATATACTAATATTGTGACGAACAGTGACTCAAAATCCACTTCATATTAACATATTACATTGATAGTGGGACTATCTAGAACTATATACATATAAATTGACCTATCTGTTATTATATAGACAGGCAAAAGTTTTAATTATAATTTAAATACATTTGAATTCAATATATGAAATATACAAGTTATCAAAATAGATACACGCGATTTTACTTACTTTTGTTTGACCTGAAATAAAGACCGTCTCATAATGTATTTAAATGTAAAATTCAGATTGTATGTAAATTATCAACAAAGACTAACTGACTATCCATTAGGTTTTTTAACTGTAGAGAAAACTAACGAAGATTGTATATCTTTTCACATTTCGATTAAACCATAAAAAATATATTAAAGAAAAATTCGCTTCATTTTGAAGGCTACCAATTAAACATCGCGTGTATCGAATAGCCCCACCGTTTTGTATTCAAAATTATACAAATTTATAGACCGATTTCAACTTTTTATTATCCGATCCAGACCGCGATACATATAACACATATAATGGAATTTAAAAGTCCGGCAGAAAATCTACCTCTAGATACAAATGTCTGTCAAATTTATAACCCAGGCATTTAAACCTAACATCCACACCGAGACAGTAAGGATTTAACAACAGAATAAAGATAATTAAACTAACGACCCACTGAAGCGAAGCTCGCAAAATACTTGAAAATCCGAGTTTCTGTAACAGTTTAGCTTCAGTGGAGCGTCAGCAATTCAATCACAACCACACTCTGGTTCTTTTTATACAGACCTTAAACAAATTTGTCAATCAACTAAACATAATATTTTCCATGTTTTCGTTATTTAATATCTACAACTACGTAAACAAAAAAGGAATCACATAGGGGGCACTATCGCAACAGATTCACCAATGAAGTTCATTACTTTTATTATTTGTTACAATGGCTAATTTAACTTTGGAATCAATCAATCAATCGTTCAATCAAACTCGATATTTGTACCGCGAAATGAGAAATTGTGACATCAAACTAACATCAAAACGTACAGATTACATTTCACTACTGTATTTGACAATAACGAATAATTGAATTTTTGTGCCAACGCGAACGCAACAATCGCACAACACGTCTGACATTCGACTCTAGTTACTCATTTTGACAGGTGTCATTCTGACAGCTGTCACTGTCAATCTGCAAAAAAGACGTGAATTTCCTCCAACGGCATACATCTCTCAGCGTGGTACGTCTCACCTTAAAACCACCGACTCGAAATAAACACGCCTGTTTCCTTATTCCTTGTTTGTTGTTTCTCCGTCACTTTGGTCGGCTTCGGCTGTCTTTTGGCCGTGCTTGTCATCGTCACTGTCATTGTCGTTGTCATTTGACGCTTCGTCCTTTTCCTCAATGGACGGGTGTTCGTTCCTGAGGCTGGCGCCTTCGCACTCGCCGGTGGGGCGCAATACGATGTACATTAGAAGATCTGATAGCGATATTATGCCTATTACTTTGTCTGCTTCATCGACAACTACTAGACGATGCACCTGGAAAAATCAACGGTTTTTTTATGAATACGTAAGACAAAGTTACAATACAATGTTGACGACCTCTGTGGTGCAGCGGTATATACACCAGGATGCTAAGCGGATCGGGCCAATTTCGTAAAATGGTTTTTCGATATTGGCTCGTGTCTGGGTGTAACTAGGTTCTCCCCTAGTCCATTGTGTGGTACCTATTACACAAGTGCTTAATGCAACTTACTTTAAGGCCACATAATTGGTGTGTTAGTCTGGAGATTTATTATTTATTAATGTTAAGTTTGGAGGCCGGTAAAAGAGCATTTATGACAATGGAATAGGTTGTTATAATTTATTGCAAGTTAGCTGTTAAAGGTTTGCTGAATAGGCAGCTTTACTAATTTCGCCTTGTTTTTATATTTATTAATGTCCATTTCATATAATTTATTAAACTCTTGGACCGCATTTTTTGTGTTAAAGTATACTACTTTGCACAATTAAAAAAAAAACCTTTTCAAGTGATTTTTTGTTTGGTAACTTAGGCATATAATCATTTGTATGAACATGCAAGCATGTAATAGATCTCAGTGATACAGCCATTCTTCTCTTTTGTATTTCTATGGTATCGTTATTTTTAACATAAATGTATTAAAAGTAAGTATTAGTATTAACCTCAGCGCGCACAATCCTCTCCATAACGTCAAACAGTGTTTCGTCGAGCGTACATTTCTGTACGCCCTCGAACCACTCGTTGCGGTGTTCGTTCGCTTTTCGCAATGACACGTCTAGGTTGTTGTACGTCTTCTCTGCTGCTAGATTCTGATGACAAAACAATTTGGGTTATTATTAATGGTATAAAAAAATAAAGGATTTTTTTATCATAGGTTACACATAAGGTTGGTAATAATTTTATTAAAAAAAATAAAAGGTAGGTAACATATTCATTTGATTTTGCATATTCGTAAATTTTTACGATTAGTTTTGCTACATTGGTGGACGGCAGAAAAGGCTTTTTGGAATTTCAGCAGAAACTTAAGAACTGTTGGTCTGGTCTTTAACCGGTTAGCTGGTAAGGTTGCATTAAGTTTCCAAATGGTTTTTTTTAGTCCTATTAAGTGTTTTCCGAGGAAGATGATTTGCACAATATTCGTTCCGAAAATTTTTGACGAGTTTGAATGCTCGGTTTGGTTGGAATAGTGTTATATTATTGGTGGTTTAGTTTATTTTAATAACAGAGACTTCGTTTCAGAGTGTGGTACATTATATGTTCATCAGTGAGGATGTTATATTTTATTATAGTTTATTCGCGTTAAGAAAATAGTGAGTGATCGCTGTCAGCCGGCCTGGCCACGGCCTCGAGCCAATTAAAATGCTAGAAATTAAAAAGTCGAGTTCACAGTGACCAGTTGAAGTCTGGCCTTCGAAGAAATCGGTTGTGGATTTTGCGTGACTTGTCCAACGATAAATTTTGAAAAAATGAATACTTCACCAATTCCAAAGAATAAAAGTGGATCAATAATCCATAGTGGAGAGAGACACATAATTTACAATGTTTATAAGTACTTTAAATTGTGTGATTTAAATGCAACTGTGGAGAGCATAGTCATAAAACAGCAAGTGCATGCGGCATGTCCGAAAATACTGTTTATAAAATTATTAGTTTCCTTTCGTACTTTTACTCCACTGTGAATACACCCTTATCCTGTAGTTGTCACTATTTTCTTAACGCGAATAGACTATAGTGATCTGTCCGCGCTTCGCAATGGTGTAATTTTGTCCGATTTGTTCGCGATAAATTAAATTTTGGATTATTTAAGAATGCATTTTTTTAAATTGTTTTTTATTAACAAATTTAAGTTAAAAAAATTACATAATAGATGGTGAAAATTGCATTATAATTCTTTGCGTGGTTAAGAAGGAGATAGCGGTCAAACATTCAAACAGGCAGAATTAGCGACTTGGATTTGTACTATGTAATGATTAATTTTGTCCGTTTGTATGCTTATTCGAGAACTCCTCCTAAACCACCTAACGGATTTCAATGCGGTTTCCGCCATCTTTTTTGGGATATTTTCTCATTCAAATTTGCAAATATAGAACATTACAACAAAGTTGTTAAGTTAGCTAAAAAACAAATCGGGAACAATTCGTCCAAAATTACACCACTACGAAGCGTGGGCATGTCACTAGTGTTATATACATATAAAGCGGGAAGGCTCATGAGAACCACCGCAGGGGCCGGACGAGGCGCGATCGCGCCCAAGTCCAGCCTGGTGGTGGCCAGTGGGCGGGGGACGTGGGAATCCACCTGCCCGCATTGCACGGTCCACCACCGTCGACGGGTGGGAACAATCGACCAATAACCAACGATCATTGTTGGTTGAAAACCACCGGGAACTTACTACTTACTAACCATAAATTGTCAGTAATATATCGATTTCGGCTTTAAAGTCGTTTAACAAATTCAAACCACTCACCGTAAATCTTTTATAATAAAATAAAAGTACACTTTTCATAATATAGTTAGGTATTAAAGCCCAGCCACCGATAGACCCACACACGCTTTTCCCTTTTCAGTGAAAGATACAGAGATCGAGTACTTTACGCAAATAAAATAGCCAATTAATTATTTAAAAAAATGAAAAACACACTCAATAAAAGACTGGTCTATAGTCGTAGCAAAATAATATTAAAAACCCGGCCAAGTGCGATTCGGACTCGCGCACGAAGAGTTCCGTACTATCATTTTCTACCTGTTTATTAAGATCGAGTAAAAATTGCTTAAAAATTACGTTTGTTGTATGGCCCCCGTTTAATATTAACTTTGATTCATTAATTATTTATTTTGAAAGGTAATATACAAGTAAAAATTCTGCGAAAATTTGAAGCGTGGTAGACGTTTCAATATGTTATAATATTGAGCAAAAAAGTACGAAAAAACACGTTAATGGTACGGGGACAGCCCTTAATATATTTTTTTTAATTTTTTATGAATTTGTGTTATAGCGGCAACGAAAATACATCATTTGTGAAAATTTCAGCATTCTAGCTACATTATGAGATACAGCCTTGAGACAGACAGACAGACAACGGAGGCTTAGTAATACCCTTTGGGTACGTAACCCTAAAAATCATCTCATCTCATCATCAGGCTCATCAAGATCATTATTTTCTAATATAATAGAAAATTCGTAGTATGAATAAGGTTAAAAACAGCTTTTAACAGCTTAAAATCCCTCCAAAACCGACCCAACCACAGAACAATACTCACAATGACGTCAAACTTGGCGTATATATCCTTCAACCTCCCGTCAGCGTCTATCAACGGCAGGGCCGACACGCGTCGGTTGACGAACTTCTTCAACGCATCGATGATGCTGGTTTCCTCCGTGGCGGTCTCGATGTCGTTCAGGGTGCCTATGCGCAGGTCGCGGAGCTTTAGCTGGAGGTAGGCGGGCTTGGGGAGGTCGTTTATCTGGAATGGTAGTGAATAGGATGTGTGAAATGAAAGATAATAAAAATAGAGAGAAAATACGATAATGGTACGATTGTAAGCTAAGACTGTCTTATACTGAACTATAAATAATGCCACCACTTTCTGTGCTAGTAGTAGTAAACAGAGACTTATTAATCCTGGACAGCAAAAATTTGAGTGCATAATGACACTGCGCAAGCAAGCTGAGGCCAGTCTTCAGTGCATTTCGTTCAATTTAACAGTAATGTGAACTAAATTCTATATAATCAAAATATGTGTACTTCTATTAGTCCGAGAAAGACAAAGAAATACTCTTAATTTGGTTTAGAGAATGTTTTTTAGAAACGGGGCCAATTATTTAAAAGATATCTTAACACCGAATTTAAGTTGAAAAGAGCTATTTTGATTTTTCAGTTCTTTAAAAACAAAGATTTAATGATAAATAAAGTGTAAAAATATAATAAGGAAGGTGAAAAAATATCAAAAACGTGCTATTTTTATCATATAAATTATCTTGGACTTCCCATTTAAAGCCTTACATAATAGTACTTTAGACCTATATTATGATTGGTCTCTTGCCAATTTTATCTCATACTAGCTTTTGCCCGCGACTCCGCACGCGTTAAATTCGAGGTAACCCCCTCCCTTTACTGTGTTATTATACATATAAACCTTCCCCTTGAATCACTTTATCTATAAAAAAAAAACATCAAAATCTGTTGCGCAATTTTAAAGATCTACGCATACAGACACACAGACGATGGAAAGCGACTCAAGCCCGGTGAAGCTGTAAAAGCCGTCAAGGGGCCAACGCAATCGACAGACAGAAAAAAAAATGGAAAGCGACTTTCTTTTATACTATGTAGTGATTTTAACTCAAGGTACAAAAACTACTTACATATAGGAACAGGAAGCGCAGTATCCTCTTATGCGTCAGTATGTAAAGCACATTGCCCGTGTCGGGGTCAATGACCGGCAGCCTGTGGATCCGATTGGTGATCAACATTCGAATGGCTTCGTACAGGGACGAGTCCGGGCCTATGGATACTAGCGGGACCGCCGAGCCTTTTAACACCTCTGGAAAATAATAATTTTACATTATTATCAAAGTTTATATAATAGTTCACTGCTGTAATGATACATCAATGTCGTTAAAATGGTTTTTCGATATTGGCTCGTGTCTGGGTGTAACTAGGTTCTCCCCTAGTCCATTATGTGGTACCTATAACACAAGTGCTTACTGCAACTTACTTTAGGGCCACATAATTGGTGTGTTAGTCTGGAGATTTATTTATTTATTTAGAGTGTTGGGTCTGCTAAAATATGACTCTATTAGATATTGAAAAGCGAATTGCAATCAGTGTGTGTAGGTATAATGACAGCCTGTATGTCATGTCCCGCTAGCTGAACCTCCTCTGATAGCAAGATTGAGCCGTTTCTACCACGCTGACTTAGTGAGGGTTGGGATAAATAACAGATAATCATCCCCTCACGATGTTTTCCCTCACTGTAAGTGCGTGGTAATCATGTAAATAGTTTGGAAAAAAAGCAAATTAGCTGTACAGCCCAGTGGGAAAACGTTTGTAAGAGAAAAACGATGAGAAAAAAATAAAATGAGTTTGGCAAAATCCAATGACCCGTGAAACCATCAACAAGAACTTCAAAAATGCGATATTAAGACGAGTTACTAATAAAGAGTTAAGTATCCTCAAAAAATTTACTAAAAGTAAGTCAAAATCCATCGTTTTATGAGAAAATCACAAATAACTACACAAGTGGCGTCAAAAACTACGAAACTTGGGCTAACTAGCAACAAGATCAATGACTTAGTCACAAAATATTTTTTTTAAATCGCTTTTTTAACGTATCGAGCTCTTTACACGAAAAGAAAAATACACAGTCTAGACTATTTTCGACTCTCTATAGCTTCGTTGTGTATGAAGCTGTAGTTACTTCCACGTCTACTATCTCTACTAACTTTTTAAAACATGTAAAATCCTTAGTCATTTCGGTTATCTGTCATCTAGCCAACCTGTGCTTCAAACTGGGAGTATTTCCATCAACTTTTAAGAAGTCGATTATTACCCCTGTATACAAAGGTGGTGATAAGTCAGATATTAACAGTTACAGACCCATATCCGTTTTGTCAAGTATCTCAAAAATTATCGAAAAACTTATCAACAAAAGACTCCTACTATATCTTGAGAAATACAACTTATTAACTACATCACAGTTCGGCTTCAGACATGGAAAATCGACTGAAGATGCTATTCTTAAACTTTCTTCTTGTGTAGTAGAGCAGCTAAATAGTGGTAAAAAAATGCTTAACAGTATTCCTGGATCTGAAAAAAGCTTTCGATACGGTATCTGTGCCAATTCTTGTCCAGAAACTTGAAAGTATAGGCATACGGGGAATACCACTGGCGCTCCTTACTGATTACCTAAAAGGCAGAGTGCAAAAGGTAAAAATTGGTAATATGACCAGCTCAGACAGAGAAATTTACTACGGTGTCCCACAAGGAAGTGTTTTAGGCCCGACTCTATTTCTGATTTATTTAAATGATTTAAGTACGATTAACCTAAAAAATGCAAAAATTATATCTTATGCCGACGACACTGCTATAACTTTCTTTGGCTCTACTTGGAAAAGCATTAAAAAGGATGCTGAAAATGGCCTTTGTATAACTTCCGATTGGCTTAAGACAAATTTATTGACCCTAAATGCCCTCAAAACAAATTATATCTGCTTTTCTATCGACAAAAGAACTCAACCAGACAGTCAATTTAAGTTAAAATTACATAACTATAATAAAACGAATAGCTGTCCCAACAATAGCTGTAATTGCCAAGAGTTGGAAAAAGTCAGCAGTACTAAGTATCTTGGTATCATAATTGATCAACATATGTCATGGCAGCTCCAAATACAACAAATAACAAATCGACTGCGCAAACTGATTTGGATTTTTAAGAAACTTAGATATATCTTGCCAAAATTAATTTTAAATCGAATATATATTGCACTCGCTCAATCTATACTTATCTATTGTATACCCGTCTGGGGTGGTGCGACAAAAACAATGTTTTTAGAGGTTGAGCGGGCACAAAGATCACTTTTAAAGGTCATTTATTTTAAACCATATAGGTTTCCTACTCACGAGCTTTACCAGACTAGTGATCTTTTGTCAATACGAAAGCTTTATGTTCTTAACTCCATATTGAGAGTCCATAAAACAATAAGATATGACCACAACATCGGTATGAGAAGAAGAAATGACATTATAGCTCGCGCTCGTATAATGAGATCTTCTTTCGCTAGACGTCAGTTCGTTAATCAAGCACCAATACTATATAATAAAATAAATAGAATTATTAATATTTACCCCTTATCATCACAAAATTGTAAATCAGCTATCGTTAACTGGATCAAACCATTAGCTTATGATTATGTGGAATCCTTGTTATCACATATAGAGTAACATTAGCTATCTAATATCTAAACGCTACTCAAACCCACACACTACAGTCACGAATCACACATACACACACACACACACACACACACACACGCACACAACCTAGTTTTTTAGTTTTTTAAATACTCTTTTTACTTAATTTAATTCATTCCTAAAATTGTCCTTTTTTTCTATATTTTGTTTGTATACTAATTGTTATGGAAGAGTGGGTTCACCTGATACAGGTAGTAATACTTAATAGGTGTACCCAACCACTGTTATAGTTTTAATTGTGAAATGAAATAAAGTTATTATTATTATTATTATTATTATTACTAGAGGCGCTGTCTAAATTTCCTACATTACGCCAACGCGACGGTTACTATTCGATAATTCTTTGTGACCTACTAGGTACCTGCGACTTCGTGTGTGATAGAAGTGATTTTCCCGTGGGAATGAGACTTATTTCCACGATAAAAAGCAACCTATTTTCGTCCCAGGCTGTACAACTTCCACTATTACAAAATCGGTCCAGCCGTTTCGATTTGAAAGCGGAACAAACAGACAGATATATACACATTTTCACATAATTACATGGATTTTAATGCGGTTTTCGCAATGCTTTATCTAATTTTATCAATAAAATTTGTAAACAAAGAACTTTCAGAAAACGTTTTTTTAAGTTACACAAAATTTAATGTTTCGGGAACAAGTCGTCCAAAATTACACCATTGCGAAGAGTGGGCGGGTCACTAGTTTAAATAATAAAATCTCCAAACTGACACACCAACTGTGTGGCCCTAAACTAGGCAAAGCTTGTGCTATAGGAACCACACAATCGACTACGGGAGAACCTAGATACACCCAGACACGAGCGAATATCGAAAAACCATTTTTACGAAATTGGCCCGACCGGGAATTGAACCCGGAACCTTCCGCTTAGCAGTCCGGTATATGTAGGTACCGCTGCACCACAGAGGTCGTATAATATTAGTTAGCATAATCCGTGAACTCACGTCGCCAGGTATCGAGCCGGTGCTCCTCCAGCTGCCCCATGGCGACGTCGGGGCTGGTGTAGTACATCTGCAGGATCTTGATGAAGTCGGTGATGGTCAGCATGCCCACGAACTGCTGGCGCCTCGAGTCCCAGAGGGGGGCGGCGCGGACACCTGCGGGGGGGGGGTTGGTTAGATAAGGAAGTAAAGAAACTGATTCATTTTGAAAATGTATTTAAAAAAAATGCCTCGTTGAGAGCAGTTTTACGAAATGTATACTACAGACATTTGGAATGATTGGGGGCGGGTTTGATTTGTAATTTCAGTTTATTATAATGGGCTTTTACGAATTCTAGTTTAGCGCTTTCATATAGGCGATATGGCTTCTTGAAGCAGTTTTCTCACAACAAATCAATTTATCATAATTAAGGAAATTTTCTATATTTACTCTTATTACAATCAATTTTAAAACATCCATAGTTTTGATGTGCGAGCTGCGATTCATTTTCCTATTTACTACAATATATACACAAAACATAAAAATATCAATTTCCGAACCCCCTAGAAAATACTCTCAAATTACGAATGTATCAAAGAGTCGCGAAAAAGGTCGGCGGATGAATCTTTTTAATTAAAACGAAAACCCGTTCACTTGAACTGGCGATTCGCAAGCACGTATGTATGGTAAACCTTTAAAGCGCCCTTGCGTATTTGAAGTTCTAAAGTATATGGTTTTCGAAAGCTGCTTAAAATATGGGAAAATAAAAGGGGCTATGCAGGAAGAACAAGCGCTACAAAAAAACGTTGATACGGGATGTTGATAATAAATCCATACTTTTTTACTTCAAACATAAATGATGTCCTATACACACAGTAAATAAAGGTGTATTGTATGTATTCATGAAATAATGGGCTGAGCAGAGTATATTACAAATCGCGTGCACATTGCCTCGTTCAAATATGATGTTTGAAGTGTTTTGTATATTCAGTTATGTAATTTAAACTTTGGTGTATGCAATAATCAACTAACTAGTAATTAACAACTAAAATTAAATAAATTAATATGGTGAGGGAAAATAAACATGAAAATGCACTAATGTGTGTAATTTTGCATTAATTATTATAAAAATATTAACTGCAACCGGTTAATATTACTTTAAAATTCAACAGGTCCTTTGCTTGTTACATAATAATGTCAAACAGTGAATCTTTAAATAAACAAATGAGGCTTCCAGTATGTTTCTAGACATTCGTTACAAGAAACAATATTGGTTATTGAAATTCGTAAGCAAACACAATAAAATTCGCACTGCAATCATATGTGGCGTGTTTGTACTTATTTATGATGTTTACATCGTATCGTCTTGGCAACTTCATCAACTAAAAGACTGAACGAACATCAAATAATATATTATTAATTTTAACTACATTATACCAAAGGTATTACAAGCCTAAAATAGTAGCATTAATCTTTTATTCCGCTGCAAACACGAGGATAATTTAATCACGTTTGATAGATGACTTTAGAAAAAAACAAAAATAAATCAAATAATGATCGGAAAAAGTACAGGAAATAACACAAAAAAAAATTAAAAAAACGCATGCATATTAAAGTAATGGGATAAGGTGATCAAGACACGAAGTTAAATGCCAGTTTTCACTAACGGTTACAAATTTTTTAACTCTTTCTAAACAATACCTAAATGCAAATATTTAAATAAAAATTGACATAAATATAAACCAACAACAGAGTGCGACATTAAAATAATTATATACACTCGGAATAGGAATTTTATAACCCTTAAAATATTTTAAACGGCCTTAAATTTTATGAAACGCTGGTGAAAACGGGCGTAAATTTGTCAGTATTTATGCCATATCTGTTGTAACGTAATAGCTTGCCAATAGTAAATAAATGAATTTTGTAGTGTAAAAATAAAACAATTTGAATAGATATCTCACTGTCGTACTTATAGTGTTAATCGAGAAATACCCGATCCGGTACTTCTCCTATAAGCTGTTATACGTTATGCTATTGTAGCTATCAATAATTTCGGATTGTAAGCATAACTAACTATAGCATAACATATTTCTACTGCACTAAACTGATCAGTAACATGGGTATTTCAAACACAAATTCCAACTGAAACCTCGCATTGCAAAACTGTATTGACGGTCGCATTAGCATAAGCTGTTATTCGTAAACACTGGACTCACCAGGCGTTCGATAGGGCATAGGAAATTACGAGCAAATATAACACTTCTGTGGTAAATTGTGTCCGTAAGACTGACCATTGTACACCAGCGCAAAGAAAGCCTTCTTCACCAGCAGTTGCGTGTCGAACACCACCAACTTGGCCGATGTGGGGATCAGGTCATAGCATTTGTGAAACTTGAAGAATTTCACAAATATCTGAGACTCATCTTGCTCTGGAAATAGAGAGAAAATATAGGTTAGTCAAGTTGTAAAACAGTCAATAATCTCACAAATGACGTCTAAGGACTGATTTTTCAATTGTCAGATAAATGCTATCCAACTGATAATAGGTATATTTTCATTGTAATAAATAAAATAAAATAAAATAAATTGTCACTTCATACACATGTCAAATATTTATATTCGATGTGCAACGAAAACATGCAAATTTTTTGACAGATAGAATTTAACTGACTATTAAAAAATCGGCCCTTAGTTATTAAGTAGATAAATAACAGATTAATCTAAAACAGCATTTCTCCGATGATTCTCTGTTCTGATGAGAGCATTCTCAGTGCGCCGTGGGTCATTAACATTTATTTTTCATAATGATTTTTACTAAAAAACACAGTAATTCTATAACTTCATGAGTTAAATGTTGCAACTTTCTTTTAGAACAATAGCATTGCAGTGTACAACGCAATGTAATTTCATTGGTATTACTAAATACTCTATGAGAGACAATACACATGTTAATAGCTTTAGCGTTTCTTATTAATTTTGAGGCATCGTTTTATAAATAGGAAATATTATTGAATCAATAATAATAATCAATAACATTATTAATATAAATTAAAATAAAAATTTTAGAAGTTTTTGTAAAATATGGTTGCGCTAAGTTTTTTCTAAATCTGACAAAGTATATTACAAATGTAATATACCTCAAACTCCATTAGCAATCTGAAAATATCGGCTGTGAATAATTTCGATAATGTAAAACTTCGTGGATCATAAATAACATTAGGGAATCCAATTTCGATGGTAATAATGTCCTAATTTAATCATGACTTGCTCGGCCAGGACATATTGTTTTATAAAATGACATTGTGACAAAGCAAATACAACACTGTTGTCCTAAAAATAAGGTGTAATATATTATAACAGTTTCAGTTTGTTTACTTAGGAACACAATTCGCCGTGATTGTCAATTCGGAAAATTTTCAAAGTATTTGGAATTATAAATAATTGAACTGTATTTTGTTTTAGTTTTTATTTGTTTCCGTATAAAAATGGTACTCTATACCATGAATAAAATCACAAATATATCATGTTTGTAAAGAAACAGAATATAGTGTATTGGCAGGTTATTTTATGCAGATGTTAGGATATCTTTGATCTATCAAGAGTGTGTCTTATATCAAAGGGGTTTTAAATAGGAGCGTCTGAAGTATCTGTAACCGATACAACTCTTTATAGGACCACTAGCCCCAGTGCTGACAGTGAACTGAATAAAATCATATTAAACCTTATATAAATACGTAAATAAATAAACAAGTAACATTAAAACGAACACAGGTGAATCCTTAATTTTTTTTTTAAAAAGCTACATCATTCATAGAAAAATATTTACCTACTAAGGGTTCAATATGATACAACATTTATAAATTCCAAGGAGAAGCACTCTAAGAAATTCATATTACCTGACGGAAAACCATCAGAAATTGATTTTCTCCCGTGGCGAGTTTTCTGTATGTTCAAGGTATCCTATGTGTATTCCTTGCATAAAATATTATTACTTCTCTTATTTTGCGTGACACGAGATCTGGCTATACCAACTCAAGGGCAACTTTGCTCTAAAGAGAAGTGGCCTCCCTGCTAATAAGTATACTTTAAGCTGATCAGTAAGCATCTGAATTGACGACTACAACAAAGTGCTACTCGAGACTGACTGGATCCCTTTGTCATACATACCACTTGCGGATTGAACATCAAAGAATTGCTTAACCTCGACTATCAAGTCAATGGAGAATGTTACTAGGTATGCCAAATCGCTTGAAATGCATACAAATACACTAGTTTTTGTTGTAATCAAAAATACCCAGTAGTTTTGATTTTATAGGCATTCAAAGTTTCGAAAAATATCGAGTCCCGCTAACAGTCACGTGACCGCTTGTGACGTATTACAAGAACGCGCCAGCGGTGGCGCATATAGCTGGCGCAGTATTTTATTTAATTTTTTCATTTATTTAACATTTAATGTATTATTTTTTTGTGTTTTCGGTCGCGTATTAGTAAATTTAAATATTATTCGTTATTATACGTTAATATTTAATATTATTCTATTAATAAATTGGATATAGGATTCGAAAAAAGGTAATCGTGTAATCTATCTAAAATAGATAAATTAATGACTGCGCATTATTTATCAAGAAATAGTGATTTTGTTGTCGCCGAAATGTTTGATATGTTCCAAACTGTTTTATCAAAACAAAATAACCAATATAATAAAAATACTAATGGAAGAATGCAAGTCCAATAGTAGAAGTAGGTACCTACCTACCTATCATTATTTTTTTTACGTTAAAGACAACAAATCATGTAATCAAATCAAAAATATGATTTTTGTAGCTATAGGTAGGTACGTCCTTCTAATATTATTTTTTTATTTATTTATTTATTTATTTAGGTATGGAAGATAAACAGCTATAATTATATAATGGAATACAGTTTGCTTAAGAAAAAGCCATTGACATATCCTCACTTATAAATAACAGCTCACTTATAATTAAATATAAAAGTGTACAACATATTTATTTTTTTATAGCTTAATTGTTAAATACTTATCCAAAAAATGAATCATTCAACAATCTCCTTACAACCGACAAACTTGTGTTAAACAGGTCAATATCAATATTTTTAGAAACCGAGTTAAAGTTGTTTGTGGCTCGTGGCAAGAAAGAGTTTTGTCTATAATTAGTATGCGCTAATGGTTGATGAAGTGGCGGAAAAAATCTGCGTGACTTTGTGGGAACGTTCAAACTTATTTTTTCCAACAGCTTTGGGCAGTCTACAATATTGTTGGCTATTTTATGTAGGAATGTTAGGTCAGCTACTTCGCGACGTTGAACAAGTGGGAGAAGATGAAACTTCCTGCATAAGTCAAAGTAATTTTCAGATTTGTAATCTATTTTAGCTCTATAACATAAATATTTAATAAATTTTCTTTGAATGTTTTCAATTCGTGAAATATAAATGTTGTAACATGGATTCCAGATTTGGGATGCGAACTCCAAATGACTTCTTACATAGGTACAATATAGAATTTTAATTGTTTTGATTTCCGTAAAATGTTTAGAGTTTCGTAAAACAAATCCTAATGCTCTGGACGCTTTTAGAATTATATTTGATATATGATTATCAAAGTGTAACCCAGAGTCGTGCAATACACCAAGGTCCCTGATTTCCTTAACTTTTTTAAGATTATGGCCTTTGAGAGTATAAGTGCTGTTATAGGGCACTCGTTTCCGTGTAAATGAAACAACAAAACATTTATGTGGATTAAGATCTAGTTTAAGTTCATCACAATAGTTCTCTAGTCCAATCAAATCCTCTTGCATGTCCTCCATATCTTTAAACGAATCTATCTTACTAAAAATTTTCATGTCATCTGCAAAAATTAATAAATTACATTTATTAACTGTTTGGTCAATATTATTTATGAACAGTGTGAACAAGAGGGGGCCAAGAATTGATCCTTGCGGAACTCCACTAGGAATATCCACCCAGCTAGAAACGTAGTTGTTAATTACAACGGCCTGTGATCTGTTCCTAACATAAGAGGAAAACCACCTTAGGAGATTCCCAGCGATTCCCGACTCATTAAGCCTAGACAGAAGCAGATTATGGTCTATTCTATCGAACGCTTTACTATAGTCGGTATAGACCACATCTACTTGGCCTCCACTCTCCATAGCACTTGTCAGAAAATCATCAAACAAAACTAAATTTGAAACGATCGACCGACCTTTCAAGAAACCGTGCTGCACCGTGCTGAAATTATTTTTTAAAAAGTTGTAAATTTGCGTGTGGATTAATCGCTCAAAAACTTTAGCAAGGACGCAGAGTTTGGAGATTGGTCGATAATTATCCACAACAGATTTGGAGCCCTTTTTGTGGATGGGGGTCACAAAGGCAGACTTCCAAATGACCGGCACTTCACAATGCTGTAAGGATTTCTTAAATAGAAGAGTTACTGGAAGTGCCAAGGTTGTACAGCAATTTATAAGTAAAAGTGGCGGAATATTGTCAGGGCCTGGTGATTTGTTTGGGTCTAGGTTTTTTAGCAGGGACGTTACAATTTCTAAATTAACTTCTATTGAGGATAGTATTGGATCATTTATGTTCGTGTTGTTTGTTGGTAGTGTGGTTATAGTAGAGTTAGAACTACAAAATGTAGAAAAAAAATAATCAGAAAAGATCTCGCAGATGTCGTCGCCAGATGTAACCGTTTTATTACCATTACTTATACAGCTTGGAATTCCATTTGATTCAGTTCTAGAATTCATAAATGACCAAAAGACTTTAGGGTTATTTTCTATTGAGTTTTCAACTAGTTTCATATAATTTGAAAAACATTCTTTTTCAGCTTTTTTCACTCGTTCTCTAAGTAACTTAAAGGATAACTGATCAGAGAGATTACCATATTTCTTATACTTATTAAAATACTTAGTTTTTTCTTTTATAAGTTTGATTAGACCAGAACTAAACCAATTTGGATATTTTTTACAATTAACTAATTTCTCAGGTACATAGCTTTTTATAAGTGAATCTAATTTGTTGTAAAAGAAGTCAATACATTCCTGCATGTTTTTGGTTGAGAAGATGTGCTCCCAGTCTGTAGACGCTAATTCTTTATTTATCAAAGTATAGTCACCTTTGTTAAACAGTTTTTTTAATTTAGGTGCAGGTTGTAATGGCGGTGGATAAGAGAAATCAACATTGATGTGTAATGCATAGTGAAACAGGTCAAGAGGAACAAGAGGGTCTTTACATTGCAAGACCGAGACAATATCATTGCTGAGGACAAGATCCAGTATGCGACCATAATAGTTACATATTCCGTTAAATTGATCGAGATTGTGTGTCTGCATTTCATCCGTAAACAATGTTTCGTCCGCGCCTGTTACATCCTTTGGGATAAAATATGGTAGCCTTCCATTGTTATTACACCACGATATACTACTCATATTAAAATCACCGACAATCAAGTATTTATCCGTCGGATTTTGTAAAATAATATCATCTAATTTGTTTAAAAAATGAAGTAATTGCTGCGAGAACGAAAAACCATTTTTCTGACGACATAGGTAAATGACACATACATATGTGAATTGTTTGTGCTATACGAGTTTGGGGGTGCAAGATACGCAAAGACAACCAAAGATCTTCAGCGGAGGTGTGGAAGGTAGTTTGAGGCACGGTACATAATTCCTTACGCGTCGCAATCAAAACACCACCACCTTGAGACTCGCCTGTAAGTGAATAATCCCTATCCCTACGCCACACTATATAACGATCGTCGAATAGTTCGCTATTCAGGATTCCATTGCATAACCACGTCTCGGTAATAATTATTATGTCATAATTATATAAAGAAAGATTTCTAAAAAATGAGAATGTTTTTGTACGAAGACCCCTGACATTCTGATAATAAATCTTGAGGTTTTGCAATTTATTTAAATTCGCCATCACTACTTCCTATGATAACACATACTAGTTGCAGTCTAAAATATAAACTTGAACACACCAAATTCACATTGGAACTAAAACTCTCAGCCAATCTAAACCCTAAAAATATCACTCGTACAAACCTTATGCATCGAAAAACATTTTTACCACTTAATATAATAAATAAACGTTTTTTTTATTATAAATGTGAAAGTTTGTGAGTATGAATGTATGAATGTTTGTTACTCTTACACGTAAAAACTACTCCCCCCCAAGTCAAGTGGCAAGTGATATTTGCGATAGCGAGTGAATAGAAAAAAACTGTCATGGTATTTTTTACCGCGGGAAAACTTCTCATTCCCACGGAAACCGACTTCTACGCGAACGGAGTCGCGGGCGGCCTCTAGTATGTATACAAAGATACCGCTCTTCTAAGTAAATTTAAATAAATACATGCATTGATTTAGTACTAACTAGCTTTAGTTAGCAGCTTCGCCCGCGTTTCCCTCGGGAACTGTACATTTTCCCAGGATTAAAAGAAGCCTATGGATTATTTCAGTCTTCGTCCAGATCCGTTCAGTACTTTTTGTGTGAAAGATAACAAACACAAACACAATCTTCCGCGTTTATTATATTACTAGGAAGTAGGATACCTATACGATCTAGATGTAGTTGAACGTTACAGATGCACTTTACCTTTACTATTTTATTTAAGTAATTTAATTTATTTTTTTATTGCAAATGTAGATGATATGAACTAAACCTCTTTTATTTATTTGTATTTTTACTAACAAATTGTTTAATGGTATTGGTTATGTTCAAGTTAAAAAATTTGGTGATGTATGTATGTATCCTTTGGAACTGTAAAAAACAACTTTTACGGCGAATTGATAGTTGTATTTTTACATTTAGGCACAACACATGATTTCCTAGCAGTTGGATTAGACATTTTTAAAAGTATTTAGGTTTAATTTAGACGACAAGTGCGGCCGCGAGCGTACTGAGTGAGCCAGACCGAGCGAGTTGCGGTGTGACGTCACACCGCCACCGGCAGCCCGCGTCGTGCGGTAGCAACTTATTTTACTTATAAATCGGAAACTTATTGACGCATCGAAATAATTCTTTCACCAGTATTTTTTATTTTTGACAGAGAATATGAAGAGATAATAATCAAAATTTGTTAACATTCTCCATTGTCACAAACGAACGTGCCTACGAGCTTTATATAATTCAAATTCGTTAAAAATAATTGAGAATTTATACGAAACATTTTCATCTTACTTTACAAATTTTAATTTTTACAATACGATATCGGAAACAATGTTAAGTACCAGCGTTGAGAGTACAAAATCATGTTTAATTATATTTTTGCTTTTATCAATAACAGCTTAACTATAATATTGTATACTTACGAATATTGAATAATAACACGAGAGAATTTCAGTTTTGGTATATTAAGTAACGAAAATTATTTTAATTTTAAATAAAACCCAACGTAAAACATATCTTTTATATAGGTATTGTATTGTGTGGAACTTGTAAATTGAAGTACACGTTTATAATTAGCTTTGTAAGCCGACATTTAAACAACTCAACTTTTATATTGCACAAAAAGTAGTTTGTTTATTTTAAAATTACCATTTGTTATTTAAATTCATATGTATAAAGTAAAAGAGAGAACGTATGAAAGCGTCTGCCTAAATATCTTACCTATAGTGAGACGTATGACTGTTGTTCTTTATCGTACTTTTAGATTAGTAGACGCCTGATAGGCTCTGTTTTTTGGGACATGATTTTAGGCTATTTTTCTTATTCTTCGTCAGACACGCACTGTCAAGCGTAGCAGTAACACGTCAAATCCACACTTATCTAATACATACTCATTATGCGGTTTGTGGTTTTGTTGGTGATGGCGATGACCAATTATAATTTAAACTAGTGGCCGCCCGCGACTCCGTTCGCGTGGAAGTCGGTTTCCCGTGGGAATGAGAAGCTTTCCCGCGGTAAAAAGTACCCTATGTGTTATTCTGATGTATAACCTATATTACTGTAAAGTTTCATCAAAATCCATCCAGTAAATTTTACGTGAAGGAGTAACAAACATCCATACATCCATACTCACAAACTTTCGCATTTTAAATATTAGTAGGATGAATTTTCCTTTTTAAATTCATCTGCCTTTTCAGAGAGTTCTACGAGTACAACTAATCGTTAAACGTCCCACTTCTAAGGTTTTCAATTGCTTGCCTACGTATGGCTTTAAATAAAAAGTTTTTTACAATAAAAGTAAGGGCGGTTCGTTCTGTTATATGGAAAATGAGATAAAAGTACCTACCGAGTTTTCATCTAAATTAATTAAAATATCTGTATTTAAAACTCACACATACTGATGCAACAGGATATTTTCAGCTTGGTTAAAGTTTTAGTCTCAGAAATTGAAATACTATACCATATTTACATTGGTCTTACCTTTATATGTTTAGTAGGAAGCTCATTTCCGTAAAATGAATAACGAGTTCTGGAAGGCAAATACTACATTGCGTCTAAAGCTGTATTCTTACAAAAATAATAACAAAAACTTTACCGCAAACTGTATAACAAAAAAAACTTTCAAAGTTAACGATTATGATAAATAAAAACTCCCTGATTAGTATCAAACGAAATAAAAATAAATCGATACTGGTCGGTGAGTTTGGTACAAGTTGTAACAAGGGAACAGAAAGCCCACTGCATATTTTTATTTTATCTGTCTAAGCGTCAAAGTAAATTCCAAATATATGCAAAAATAACAGTGCTCCTTTTATTTTAATTGGAGTGTCTGGTGTTTCACGTTCACACAGCTTTCGGCTCGCTTACACCTTTATTCACAAACGCATTATAAACATACAATAAGGGGTTTAAGTTATCTAACTTACATTTATTAAAAAACATCAGTGCACTTAACACGTAATATACTCAGTAAATAAGACTTCACGACATTTGAAACTGTATCGATTGCTTCCAAATAATGATACCCTTCACATTCTTTCCTCTAATAACGACTAATGAACTTATAAAATGACACTGCAAAGTTAATCAAAGATCAAGTGTCATCTTAATCTGACATTGGACTACGGACAATGACACCGCGCTGTAATTAAAATATCTTTAACACCTCAAGCATGTTATTCAGGAATTTGCAGCAGCTTTGATGACAATAATCTACACTATTCTACGCAAATACCAAGCTCAGTAACCGTATGTGAAGAATGTAATTATAAACGTAAAAGTTTTTGAGTACGTATGGATGGATGTATGGATGTTTGTTACTCTTTCACGTAAAACTACCGGTCTGATTTTGATGAAACTTTACAGTAATATAGATATTATACATCAGAATAACATATAGAGTTCTACTTCTTACCGCGGGAAAACTTCTCATTCCCACGTGAATCCGATTTCCACGCGAACGGAGTCGCGGGTGGCCACTAGTTGATAATAAACACATGGATTTTTATAAATAGATTCTTTCTTCCCTTTAACGTAAGATGTTTTTTTAGCATTAACCTTCTAACTGTGTAGATTCCCATGTGTAAACTTAAAGCTTTAGTTCGATAATAATTAAAATATGTCATTATTTCTCCCAAACTTGTAGTAGGTCATAAAACAACCTTATTTAAATTATTTAACTAAGCATTTTATTAAAATACATAAAGTATTATTAGCAGAAGAGTCTAACAACATTAAAACACTCATCATAAAGTAACTAGTACCGTTTTTTACCAAACACAAAAAAAAGCTAATCAATTTTTTCCACGTCTTTTTGCATGCCGGCGTTGTCGGCGCGCCAGCTTCGAAAATAACTATTTTAATGATTGTATACTTTGTATATATGTATCATTGTTTGTTTACCTTGCGCGCACGCATACAGACGCCTTGAGTCGCCACGCATGACGTCAGCAGGAACCTCGACTAAACTGAACCTAGCAGGAATTGAACTTTGCGATGTTTGAACTAATCCAATTCAAATACTGCACTTGTTTATATTATTATAATAGAACTCGTAATACGTGTATGCAGATTATGTTAAGTTTTTGTCTATAAAACAACCTCTACTACAATCTTTACCTAGCCTATGTATGCAAACGCAATAAGCACCAATTTCTCAACGCTAAAAGTTCAATAAACCTTGAATTAAAACATATGACATATGCAAACATGTCTGACACCTACCTACTAATTATACCGAAATGATTATCAATTGGTAAACAACACAACAACATTTATCAGGCTCGAATCGCCAACAGCGTCAATGGATATTCTGAATTTATAAATAAGGTGGCACGTGCGACAGCGGGAAACTAAATTTGACGGTCACCTGTCAGAATTATGGCGGTGGCAACAGGTGTATTAATTTAATAATTGTACAGTATAGTTTAAACTCCTAAGGGTGTATCTATCTTTCAGCCCGTAAGAGAGACTTCCCAGAACTCAGACTCTAGACGTATATGTGCCGCAAAGCCATATTCTTCACACTTTAGTAATAAAGAGGTATCAAAACCTTGTGATATTATCACTACTGCATTCTTTAATTTTATTAAGGCTTTAAAAGCTTTATTCAGGTCACTCTGAATACAAAACCCGACGGTACAGATAGATAATCGGACAGAAACGCAATTACGAGTACACAGATTAAAACGTTCGTGCTGTTACAACTGTCGATAATAAACCACTACACAAATAGAGATTTAACCCACAATTGAATTAAATTCCCTTTAAAAGCATATTGCGAACGAATTCTTCAAGATGTTTTTTTGCGATTTGGTTCCTGACTAAACAAACCATTTAGTATTGATAATTATACTGAGCAAAGAAAATGACTCCGAAACACTTACTCAATTTAGAAGAACTGAGAAATACAGCCGATTTGATATTACAAAATAGTGCAACCGATATTGCTACAAGTCCCTACAAAATAATGAATTGTTTTCTTTAAAATTTTATACCCGCTAACACATGCCAACATCTTCAGTCGGATGATTTACTAAAAGGTACACGTAACCTTATAATTTTGTACATATAAAAATCTGATTACTTAATTTCTTAAGTTAATGTCATTTAATAACTTATCCCCACGTCTGAGACATCTTCCTACGCACTCTGAATACGTCAATTTGATTAAACCGAACATTTATGTTAATTTACATATTCATCATTATTCGTACACGATTTCTCGTCTACCCCCAAACAGCTATTTCGGTAATTCCTTTATCCGCATCAAGGTTACCAATGGCGTCTTATAAAACCTGTCGACACGGAACCAATCCCAAAGTGTCAGTTCAAAATAACCGTCCGTTCACCGGCACACATTCCTTTAAAGGTTACGCCGTAAACAAACTCCATCCAAAAAAAGGGGAAAAAAAAACACTGTCACAAACAACTTGACACACCCACGGTGTTTATCACACTGGACATATGCACCTTGCAGCAGCCATTCTGACAGGAAGGCTTTCCAGGCGCGTCCTACGGCCTCGAACTCCTTGATCAGGTCTATGGAGTAGACGGTGTCCTCTTCTTCAGCGGGCACGAGAGCTGGGTTGTCGGAGAAGTAGTGTAGGCCGAGCATGCGCGCGGACCGGGCAGCGCTCACTACTAATTTTACCTGATGCGCGCGCGCATCTAAATCGGAACGTTCCCAACTAACTGTATTTTAGTTTTAGACCGCGTCGGCGTCACAGCCGGGAACAGCTGACGGCGATCGGTTGTAACTATGGTGCTATTCGATACGCGTTTTCTACTGTACAGTGTGCTGGGTTTTCTTAGAATGGTTTAATGTTTTACGTTGTTTATTGTTATAATAGTTATTAATAAAGATTACTAATGACTTATAATATGATAGAGTTAAATGTATAGTGCATAAACTACATGTTAATTCTTATAGACTTTTACTTAAAACGCAGTTTTTTTTTTTCAAAATTTTATGATTAATTAGTTTTTTACAGGCTCTTCATCAGTCTAAATTTCTATTTGCAATTATTTTAGCCATATATGTCAAATTATACGTCCATTATTCCAAATTATAAAAACATTACCAATATTTTATATATAATTTACTGTTACTAAATCTATTTGCTGTTCAGCCATGGCCTACTACTGCAATTCTTTCCATCTATCTCTATCATAAATTAGATATGTCGATGTTCTTCCACATAGTTTAGTTATCTCGTCATTTCCTCTCATATGTTGCCTTCATCTATTTCTGATCATGTCTCTAAGGGACTATTCTGCAACAATGTTGCTCCACTCGTCCTCTCCTTTGGTTGAATGTGCAGCCCATTTCCATTTCAATTTCTCAGTTTAATTGTGATGTCATACAACTACATACTGCGTTTCATTTACCTTGTGTCACTCCTGTCTTTGATTAATTTGTGCTCTAGTTTGAACCAAGGTTTCGCTTTGGTTTATATATTTGTGTGCTTTGTCTTAAAGATTTCCTTTAATTACTAGAATTTTTCTCAAGCTTTCTCTAAAGCGCTTTTTTTAATATTAATGTCTGTAAATTTTGATTTACGTTAAAAAAAACTTTAGAATCGCCGCTGCCGGTTTTATTACAATGTCAGAACTCTAAAGCTCTACGGTTTCATGCTATATTTTATTTCTCCTATGTTTCTTACTACTGAAAACGGAATTCTTTACGACAAACTATAACCATATAAACCTTGCATACTAAATTTGTAAATAACTTTCATTCGAGATTTTGTAACATCGTGAAAATACTGAACTGTATGTAACTTCTAAAACCTTTAGTTTGTAATTAAAACTTTTTGATCAGCTTTCGATTAAAACTCCGTTTAAGCGTAACCGCATGGCCCCATGGTGCGCGAAATTACTATCTAGATAAAAATTGATCTTAGGTGTCTTTTGGCTACGAAAATATAACTTTAGGTATTTTGTAGGAACTCGTAGTTTTATACGCCACTAGCGATTTATCATGATTTGCTTTTCGAGTTTTTTTAATGGCGCTACAGTTTTAATTGTCATTGGACGTCAACAAAACGAGAAGAACAAAGTGAGCCTCCTTTATGGAGCTATTAAAAAGTTTATTTAGTAAATTAGATGGTATAATTATAACGACTTGATGAAATTCATCAATGATCATAAGACATAATTGAATTGCCTTCCTAAGCTTTTTAAATTCTGAATTTGTTGATTTATTACTCATTATTTATCTCCCTTCTAAAATGAGGAAATGAATTATTTACTTTTATTTGTAATAACAATAACTTGGACGTGTACTAAATCAACGTTGTCAGGAAATTATTACCTATTTGCTTAGAGCTTCCACAACTTGAACTATCCTTTCTTAGCAACCTCCTAATCGAGGAAATACTATAACCTTGAACGATAGAATGGTTTACACAATGCATACCAATTGATGCTCTAGGCCAGCGGCTGTCAAACTTTTTTGGAGTCTGAACCTTTCATAGCAAAAATATTGTAAAAAGAAAAGGTACAGTAAATAAAAATCATATTCGTTCTGCTTAGAGTTTTGGTATTTTTATTATGTTAGAGGATGTTAAGGTTATATTTAAACCAGTGCAAGGTATGAAATTGCGTTCTATTTATAATATCATCGTTTGATTGTAACGTTTTTCCATTAGACAAACACTTTCGCAAAGCTCCTTTAGATACATCGAGGGGAACACTTTGAGTATAGCTGCCATAGGCTATCGGCTCTTCTCATAAAATTTGTAAATTGGACGGAGATGGGTCTAGAATAACGTTGCCTACACAATATCATGCTTCGAAGCTATCTTGTATAATGAGCTTAGTAATTTAACTAGTATCTATCGAAAAGTCACGTTAAAGTAAAGTTAACGTAAAGAAATATAAAACAATCAAAGCCCATTTGTACATGTAGCAAAATTAATATTGTATATGAATTAAACGATTATATTATAAATAGGTATATTTTGTTTTTTTAAGCCTTGGATGTATTGATTTAAGTTTTCAACTCATTATTCTTTCAACGATAAAGGTTACATTGGCATTATACTATAAACCGTGTGAAATGAATTACAGATGTATAAGTAAGATATTTTCTCACGATTCTGTAACTTGACATACATTTTTCTTTTCTTATTGCACTTATTCTCTTTTTACGATGTTTCTATAGACACTTTCGGATTTTTCCAAAGAAGCAAATATGCTCCTAACACGTTTTTTTTAAATATTTTTATATCCATTCAATATTATAGTAGGGTCATAGGCTTTTGGATCTAGCTAACTAGTGTGAAGAATTGTTAAATCTGAGTTTTATTTTATAATATTACCGTTACACTACGTAATAAGAACGTTTATATAAGTAAATAGTATTTATAGGAGAGCGCCAACGCTCCTAAATCGCCACCTATAGCTCAAATCGTAAACATATTAGCAGTTTTAACAGAGAACGGTTCTTTATTCTATTTATAACATGTATAATATACAACTCATCAAATTGAACTAAGGTCACGTGTTTCAATTCATAAAATACTTCCGGAAAGACCGGTTCAAATTAAGCGAGTTAAAGGTTACATAACTCAAGAAGACACATTGATTATGATATTAAAGACAAAAATAAATAACTAGTAACCAGCCCAAGTTTTAGTGAATATTATATTGCCTAAAAGATGACGAAACCTGCATTAAAATCCGAAAAACAGACACGATTATCAACTTGATATATGATAATGATGATATAAAATTATTGTTATAACTAGGTAACCGTATTATTTTATAGTTTACTGACATATGGCATCATTCTATGAGAAAATGCTGCGGGCATTAAAACGATCTTCACTTTGCAGGAAAGTTCTACACTTGGCATTTATAAAATCTGTGTTAAGAGTCTCGAGAGGTATCTAGACCCTTGCATCATAGCACATTTATAAAAACACTAGTGTTCGCGTAGAACTCGGTTTCCCGTGGGAATGCGAAGTTTTCCCGCGGTAAAAAAATCCCTTAATTCTTTCATACATATATTTTTGGTATCTAGAACCGTTTACGCAGCGCACGCAACGGAAGCCCTCAAGGATGAATAATTTTCCCCGTTTTTTTCACATTTTCCATTATTTCTCCGCTCCTAATATTTGCAGCGTGATGATATATAGCCTAAAGCCTGCCTCGATAAATGGTCTATTCAACACAAAAAGAATTTTTCAATTCGAACCAGTATTTCCTGAGATTAGCGCGTTCAAACAAACAAACAAACAAACAAACAAACAAACAAACAAACAAACAAACAAACAAACAAACTCTTCAGCTTTATAATATTAGTATAGATACATAAGCTTAGATTTATAAGCTTTGCATGAACAAATACAGGTGGCGCTTCTATAATCGTACTGTAATATATAATAAAAATACTAATATTATAAACGTGAAAGTTTGTAAGAATGTATGGATGTTTGTTACTCTTTCATTTAAAAACTACTGGACGGATTTGGATGAAACTTTACAGTAATGTAGGTACATCAGAATAACATTGAGGGTACTTTTTACCGCGGGAAAACTTCTTATTCCCTCGGGAAACCGACTTCCACGCGAACGGAGTCGCGGGCGGCCACTAGTGAAAAATAAACGTAAATTTAACGTTTGACTTAACAATTTAGTCAGCGTTAAAATTTGTTAACAAAGTCACCTATCATAAAAAATATATTCGGATACAATTTTGTAAAAAGATAGAATATAGCCCAGAATTGCATACCGACTAGTTGTAAATTAACTAATTTATCAAGTTAAATGTACTTAAAACGTACGCTAATCATTCGCCTCTTTCAAATGACGGTAGCCAACATATGGTGATTTTTACCTCTCCCCGCGCAAATTTATCGACTTTTTTTATAACAAAAACTCTTAGTCCGGAGATGGATCACCACTAATGGTTCAATATCCTTAGTTTTTTCGTCTTTTGAAGGCCAATTTAGGCCATTGATCTCGGTTACTAGAGCATTTCGTATTTAGTCAAGAGCAATTTTTTTTTTAGCAATTTTAAACGCGGTTAGTCATTCATTTTTGCAGCAAGTGTAGATCAAATAAACTTATTTTTTCGTCCTTTTTACATATTTCTATGAGCATTTTGATTTTTAAAAAACCGGCCAAGTGCGAGTCGGACTCGCGCACCGAGGGTTCCGTACAAACCTGCAAAAACTACTTAAAATTTTAAGCTTTTCGGAATTTTTCTGTTACCTGTGCTGTAAGCTATTGCTTCTTACCAAATTTCAAGATTCTATGTCAACGGGAAGTGGTCTTTAGGTTTTAATTCCCGTGCGTGTAGTTGCGAGTTTCAAAATATGCGGTATCAATGGTTGTACTTTTGCGTTTTGCGTTTTTGCGTTGACTTAGATTTTTTTTTTCACGGGTTAAAGGCAATTAGATCTAAGTATTAGATATGAATTCCAACTTATAAGTTTATATTTATTAAAAAAATATATATTTTGTAATGTAACTAAAAATTTAAGGTTTTCGGAATTTTTCCTTTATGTGTGCTATAAAACGTTGCTTCATGCCAAATTTCAAGATTCTAGGTCGACTGGAAGTACCCTTTAGGTTTTGATTCCCTTGCGAGTACTTGCGAGTTTCAAAATATGCAGCTTAAATGCTGTTTCTTTTGATTGCGTTGACATAGAAGTTTGATTTTGTTACAGCTTAAAGGTATTATAGACCTGAGTATTTGGTATGAATTTCAATTTAATACCTCTACGCATTTATGAGGAAATGGGTAGTAAGGTTAAAATTATTAAAAAAAAAATATTATGTGATGTAACTAAAAATTTATGGTTTTCGTAATTTTTCCTTTATCTATGCTATAAGACGTTGCTTCGTACCAAATTTCAAGATTCTGAGTTCACGGGAAGCACCCTGTAGGTTTTGATTCCCTTGCAAGTGTCGACTTGCGGCATAATTTGTGGCATAAACGGCTGTATCTTTTGATTGCGTTGGCTTAGAAGTTTGATTTTTTCACAGCTTCAAGGGACAGTAGACCTGAGTAATTGATATAAATTTCAGCTTCATACCTCCACGCGTTTTTGAGAAAAAGGGTCTTGACAGACGGACGGACGGACAACAAAGTGATCCTATAAGGGTTCCGTTTTTTTTCCTTTTGAGGTACGGAACCCTAAAAACAGAATGATGTTAACCAATTATTGGTCTTTTGTTGCGTGTCACCGCTTGAATAAAATCTTATTCTTGGGGTGCTTTTCCATGGAATCGAATCGTAGTGTTATTTTGATGTTTATGGCAACATGCAATAACATTAATTTAGTAAACAATAATGTATTTAATTCGTGAAAGTTAGGTAGTTTAGAAAATGGTTACTTACATGAACATTTTATCAGAATCTAACATTGCAATAGCAACTTTATGCCAATCCACATAATGCATTGAATGGCTTGCTCGATTTTTGTAATAAAGTTTTGAATGACAGCCTTAAACTATTATCATTTGGTTGGTAACACAGCTACAGACTTAAAAACACTAATAAATAAAATAAATGCAATCATTTCAAACTTCAATGTACCTAAATAACTTATTTTTATACAAAAGCTAAAAACATCGTATTCAAATTTATTCTACCACAAATTGGACAATGCCGCTACCGGTGTAATTTTATGTGCATTTCTTTACACAACCATAATTAAAAATAACACTTGTAGCATTGAGATAAGGACTGTTTCTATACGGTGGTACCAAAGTTGTCAATTGTTACTTCATTTTAAAATGTAAACACTAACTTCTAAAATTCAGCTTGCTCGTTTGCTCCATTGTGTGTTTCACATTTTAACTTATTTATATATTAACACGAAGTTTTTTTTATAAAATAACTAGCTTTTACCCGCGCGGCTTCGCACGCGTTAAATTCGGAGTAAAACTCCATTACCTGTTGTAGGTACTATGTTATTATACATGTAAACCTTCCTTTTGAATAACTCTATCTAGAAAAAAGCCGCAACAAAATCCGTTGCGTAGTTTAAAGATTTAATTATACACAGGGACAGAGAAAGCGACTTTGTTTTATACAATGTAGTGATAACTAGGGATTAAAACGCTTCTTATGCTCTAATGCTATATTCGGCAGCTAATCGTGGCTTTAGAGGCAAGCAGCTTTGCTCATCTTAATCTTCGTTCTTTAGAATCAAGATGTCCATTAAGTTACAATCCCTTCTTTATGTTATCGATTAGTAACATATAACCTACCTACAATAAGAACACTGACGTCGCAAATATCACCACTACAAACGTCAAAAGAATCTATCGTTTTCATAAAAAGTTGTGTAGTAAAAGAAAATAGAGTAAATCAATATTGAATCGTGAGCGTGTAGCAATTAGTTCACAATTAGATCGCGGGTTTATGACTACATCACGTAGACAAACAATCGGTACAAACTGCGCAACACGGTAGCTGTCATACACAAACAGAGGAATGAGCGATATTTAATATTCCGATACAGACTGACTGAACTGATTCCGGTAATTGTATCAATATAGGGTCGGTTCTTGCAGGAATATCGACCCGAGCAATGATTTGGAATACACAGCTATGTGATTGGCGTCCGGAAAGTAATACCTACTCGTAATGTTCTACATAATTATTACTTGAAATTAAACTCATTTTAACGGGTTTTACGCGTTTATTTTATTATTTTTGATTTTCCGACGTTTCGTCATTTTTACAAATGCCGTGGTCACGGGTAGACTAGTCTAGACTAAAACTAACAAAAATAATAAAATAAACGCGTAAAACCCGTTAAAATGAGTTTAATTTCAAGTAATAATAATCGCGTAAATCTAAGAAGTTAATTAAGCGAGTTGAGCTAGAAAACACGCAAATATGAAAAACTGTCCATTACGGCCCGGTCCCACGGTGCATAATATTTCACTTGTTCTTATCCCATAGCTACTAAAAGCAAAACTTTAGATACAGTGTGCGTAGATTCGCACGAAGCGAAGCACGCTGTATAGTATAGAAGGAAGCAAAGAACGACTAAGAAATGTTCGGACAGCCAAAATGCAGTACTAAATGAAAATTTTAAAAAGGTTTTATACTTTTGTTTTATAAACCGTTTTATTATCTATTGCATAATGCTGAATTTTTAACCAAACCCTCCCTCTACAGTAAATACGCCTAGTAATTAAATAACCGTTTTTTTATTCCATTTTTAAGTCATTTAGATCGACTCATCATATTCAATTAAACCATTGTTTTATCTACCTACTGTTAATCTTTTTAACACTTTTTTGCATAAAATGTTTGAATTGACATTGACAAAGACCTACTCAAATAGGAACAGCTGTTTTTAATACATAAATTCTATATGTATTATACACTTTACTAACTATTTTTATACATTACAAATTGTAACCTCTTCGTATTTATTATTTAAAATAAAACGTTATTACAGTGTAATTTCAACACGGTGAATTATCATCATTTTATGATTGTTCCGGCAGGCTTTACCCTAAGTAATATTTTGGGAAGTTCTGTCAATATTATTATACCACTTTCTTTGCTTACTGTACATGTTCATTTCGAAGTAACCTCCAAATCAGGGATGTGGAAGGGCCTTAGGATTAGATTGATTCGAGAGGCTTAAGGGTGCGTGCTTTGAAATATTGAGCCCAAGGGATTTTGTTATAAACGTACAAAATTTTGCTTCTTCCGACTTCACTCAAGGCTCTTTAAATGACTTCTAAGCCTTGCCTTGCAAACATCTGAATAAATAATGTGTTTCAACTAAGGTTTCTGTACAAAAATACATTGAAACAAATCACAAAGATATCGATCGCCAATATAATCGATTTGAATAGAACCAATGATTAAAGGCCACGAATAGGCCGCGCGACGGAGCGCAGCCCAGTCTTCCAGATTTAGAGTATTTTAAAAATAAAAATGGCGACTTACCCAAGTCTGAGAGACTGACTTTTTCCAGGAACGGGTCGGCAACGGGCAGCTGCAACAAGAGAAACAATCTTAGAAACAAACACTTAAGGTTAAAAATATTGTTTCTTTACCAATGGTCGTATTATAGTATGACATAGATTTAATCATTGTTAAAGCTAGTCGAATTTCTTTATCAGATTATGGTTAAATTAGATATTACCTCATTGAATGTGATATTACTATTTTTAGATAATACATATATATTTATAGATAGATAATACTATTTTTTTCTTTATTTATTTTTCAAGATGCGACCATTAGACTCGTTTCTAAAAGATTTAATTACGAAACAAAACTTTTATTTTAATAACATAAAATCTAGCTTTTGCACCCATAATTATCCAGTTTCAATGTTCCTAATAACGGATTTTAGTTTCCGTATAGAGGTGCTCGTACGTCAAGATTTTCAATTCTTTACATGCATCCATGCATTTGAATAACTAGCTTTCCATCCTGCATTATTATTTGACCCATTTCTATAAAACCAACTCCCGCACCGGTAGATATACCTGTAAGCACTGCCGTCTTAGTTTCTCAAGCCTCTTCTCTGCTAGACTTCAGCTGTTTCCTGCAACCGTACTGGAGCTACCCAATTACGGTTTCTTTGTTTACCCTCTTTCTTTATAATGAGCCGTATTTCTAGACTCGACTTGCGATTTTTAACAATGCCAATGTCAATGAGTTAACGACTGTACTTCCAGTGTTATCTATGTATATAAAATGAAACCCGTTTTCCTTGGTCACGGCATCACGCGTGAATGGCTGGACCGATTTCACTAATTCTTTTTTTGTTGTATTTGTTATTATTAGGAGAAGGTTCTTACGGAAAAAAATATTAAGAAAATCTCTCAGAAATATTGAAAAATATACATATAAAGTAGTGCATCATTGCAACGCTAAGGCGGTACGAAGTTCGCCGGGTCAGCTAGTAATCAATGAAGATACTTAAGAAATTGTTTAATTGTAAACGTAGTGTAAACGTAGTGGCCACCCGCGACTCCGTTCGCGTGGAAGTCGGTTTCTCGTGGGAATGAGAAGTTTTCCCGCGGTAAAAAGTACCCTGTGTGTTATTCTGATGTATAACCTATATTACTGTAAAGTTTTATACAAATCCGTCCAGTAGTTTTTACTTGAAAGAGTAACTAACATCCATACATACTCAGAAACTTTCACGTTTATAATATTAGTAGGAAAGTAGGAAGTATGAACTAAGACTGATAATTTTGATTCGATTAAATCTGGCAACTTAATATATATGCACGGCAATTAGCCGACTGAGGCTAAATGCATCAAAGCTTTGTATTTCGGTTGCTTTCTGCCATATTCAGGATTGACCACTATCGTGAAATTCATCTGAAATGGCTACATACCTACACAGAAAGAAATTATTGCTTTTGCCAAATAAGTTTATTTAGCGCAAGATATATCCTGTTTTGTATATCAGGAAACAATAAGATATTTGTAGCAAGCAATTTTATATCTTAAAATATCAAGTATTTAAATGCTTAATCGTATTGACTAATTTTTTACTCCAAAAAATAATTTCATCTTATCTCAAGAACTCGACACTTTGATTTGAGTTGTAACTTTTTTGAAAGAATGTTTACAATTTATTTTTTCAAAACATTATCTTTCTTAGATATCAACTGCCTTCTGCTTGCTTAAATTTCGTTAATTCTTAGACCAAGAAACAAACAGACTTAAATGTAGTTATATTGCTACTTGGTACTAGGCTGCATGGTTCTTGAAAATAAAAAGATTTACTTATTTTAAGAATTTCCTTTATTGAAACCAGATACTTAAATTTTTGATACAATTATTATTGATTGTTTGTGAATAATAATGTTTCTTCTTGCTAGTTCTAATTTCTTGAATTACCAAAATATATCCTTTGTAATTTTTTTAAATACTCCATCTTTCGAGGTGTTCATGGATTGTCTTTAGTTCTTGATTTTTTCTAATAGGGAATGTATTTCGCCACTTTTCAAAAACCTCTTCCCAGGGTTCGCTATTGTTTTGTAGCCATATAATATTTTCTTCAGTTGTTGCATCTAAAATGTAAAAATTCCACTTATAACATGATTGGTATCCATCTTAAATCAAGTCTAAATACTAAAAATATGTCAAAGTGAAAGCATTACAGACAGACATTGTAAGTTTAGTATTTAAAATATAAAGCATGATAAGTATGAAGTATGGATTCCTCTCAGATTATTATTATTAATGGAAGCAATGCCATTCATATGAAAGTTCCAATTTAAACATTAAAATTTTTATATACATACCAAAGTCCTCTGTATTATTGATTTTAGTAACATCTGAGTCCCTGATTGCTGCCCTTCTTTTCGCTTCAGAAATGTATAATAGATTTCTCACTTTATCTACTAATTTCCCCTTTTCAGGAATATATTTGCCCGTATACGATTTTGAAGTTGGAACAGATTTCATGTAATATGAGGCTATATTTTCTGAAGGGAAATTGTAATTTTCTGGTTTTAGTTTCCTGAAAAAAATTAACATTTAACAGTTAACAATCAATATAATGCCAGATTTAGATTAATTTGTTATTATGAGCCACAAGCATGACAAACAAAATAGGTACATACCTTAAACTCCTACTAAGGGTGGTGTGCACCAAATGTTAATACAAAAATTGTACTTATTTAACAACTGATTACTCATTCACTCCAGAAGAGTAACTGTTGATTCCATTATTCAAATAATAACGACGTTCAGTAGTTTTCGTTATCTAATAAAATAATACTTTTTATTGAAAAACGAACCGCGAAAGGAAGAAGCACGAACAAACAATTTCAAACAAAGTGAACGAACGAAATAAAATAATGTTGCCATTATCTTACGGTTAAATTAGGGCTAAAAAGTTGACAAAATATTTCCATCAAACAAATATTGATAAAAATTATAAAAAAGTGTCGTTATAAAATAAATAAAAAATCGTATATTAATGATGAAATTAAATGAACTGGTTAACGAAATATGAAGAAAAAAAGGACTATTCTTTTAAATGCTTACCTATATGCCTATAAAATTGAGAGGCAGGCACTTTTAAAATTTTGCTTAAAAATGTATGGAGACAATAAGATTTATTTTTATTTAATAAATATAACATTAAAAGTATCCTATTGCATGTTCTAATTCCGTATTAAAGTTCAATTTAAAGTATATCATTTTTTGGGCTAAAGGGCACATTTATTGCAAATATCTCGTTTCCTATGGATTTAAATTTACCCCACTAATATTATAAATGCAAAAAAGTAACCTATAATGTTATTCTAATGTATAACCTATATTACTGTAAAGTTTCATCCAAATCGGTCCAGTAAATTTTTCGTAAAAGAGTAACAAACATACATAAATACATCCATCCATACATACTCACAAACTTTCACATTTATAATATTTTTAGAATAAATACGTCATATAAATAAAAAGAGATTTTAGGGATTTTAGTGTATCGCTGGCAACACTATATAATCACCAAGAAAGTTTATTAGTAAATTATTTATTCTAAGAAAGTTTGTTTCTTGGAAGAAGAAAGCCTAGGCCGTCGTTTTTAAAGGAAGAAATAAATAATAAAAGATATTTCAGTTGAGAATGTAACTATTTTGAAACGACTTCTTTTTCTTTCTTACTAATGTAAGAACTTATAGATTTGGATCCAGTATGTGAACTCTTTCCTTTAGAGAAGAAATTTTGAGTTGAATATCTTTCTCTCAAGAACCATAAAACTATGTCTGAAACTTATCAAATTTGATTTAATTGTCTTGGGTCTAATTTAAAACTCGAAATTCTTATTTCCATGAATAATTCGCTCTTTATATAATATGTAAAAGTGTTTCCTTGATGGTTCAGTGCCGCCTTGTGGGAAGAGATATTTCTTACATGAAGTGAAATATTTTTTACGCAAAAAAATATTGCTCAAGACACATTTTCGTTTTGAATTTAAATACAATTTCTTTCTGTGTATTTTGACAGACCACCACCGCATGTGCTCCCTACATCAAAATATAGGAATACTGAAGTCAATTCTTATCTTATACTAAATTACGAACGTAATAAAATACACTCACTGCTTGGGTGTCATGATCTAATACGCTTTTATACTCAATAGGTATCTGCCTATAGTAAGTCCTTCATGTTGAATATTTCATCATAATTGATTACGAGTAATAAAGTCAATATAACTTGGTGTAAATACAAAAGGTTTTTATTAAAACAATATGCTAATAAGCATTTTTTTTTAAAAGTAAGAGGTTCTCAATTCGGCCTTTTTTTTATGTATGTACACCGATTTTGCCGAGGTTTCAATAGCAATCTACGTGTTTTTTGTTTGTTGCGGAATAGTGTCGAATTGGTCTCATAAAAATTTGATTCAGATAGGCTTAGTAGTTTTTATTTCATGAGGATTTTTTTATTTACTTTCACCTATTCCGATGTCTGAAGTAAAATATCGCCCCCTTCCCGGTTACCGATTGAGCTGTAATTTTGTATACGTATGATAATAAGAGAAAACACAATGTTATAGCATGTATTTGAAAGTGTTTCGAAATGATAGTAAAAAAGCCATAGAAAACAATTCAGTGCGCGGTTTGTACGGATTGAGTGAATTTACATATCACGATTGAATTGCGACTCCGATACCTAACATTTACGGTCGATTTAAATATCATAGTGTAGATTAAATCTCGATATCTGCTGTAGTTACTGACATTTTAATATCTTCTTTCTATCTTTAATTAATCAAGACACGAAAAAAAGGATTCAGCTACCGAACATTTAACAAGCTAGAGAATTTAACAAGGTGTCAACGATAAGTTGATTATTACGTATTATTTGGTTTTTTAAGGACATATTTGGTAAAATATTGGCGCAGTGACATTGTACTAACTTCTCTATTTTAAAACGTTGACAACGAACGTACTAGCACTCACACAGTAAACATCTACGCCTAACTTTAGATCATTTATCTGCTTGGTGTCCATCAATCATTGTTAGAATAGGTAACCGGATTACGGCTCAAGGGACTAAAATAGGGTGGAACTGGAATCTACATCTACGTTCAGTATTACATATAGAACTACTAATACTGATGGTGTGTGGGGGCAAATGCGATTAGGATGGCCCTCAAACAACGGATGTCGTCTTCTTGTGTTGGGTAAGACGCTGTATTTTACTATATAGGATGGATTTTATTATAACCAGTTGAAAATTTTGTATGTTGGAATGTATGATACTGTCCAAAATGTTGGACAATATTTATACCTATAACGTCACTTCCGGATCTTAATAACTACATTATTAATATTGCTATTGCTAAAGCTACGCGCGAAATTTATAAACTAACATTTTTCGCATATTACCATTAATTGAAAACATTTCTTTATTTTCGTGGTTAATTCTAACGATATCCATATTGAGCATTATCACATTTTATCATCGCTGAACCACACTGCCGCGAATATTTATATTAACAGGCAACACCTAATGCAAACAAAAACATAACTAGTATAAAAAACCCGCCTCGCAACTCAGTTCTACTGTAAAAGTTGTGAGATTCATGTTAAACCAAGTAATTTATTCTATCGCTTCACACGGGTTCTTCGGTCGTAAGTAAATACGTAATTAGCTAACCTATCTTATACCCCCTTATTAATAAACGCAGATTAAGCCTTTAGTATAGCCATGTTTTGTCACAATCCTATGTGTCAACTTTTATAGTATACTAGTGTTAGCGGTAAAACAAAAGTAATCGGTAACTGGACATCCCTAGCATTCGATGGACATCACTGGTTGGCGTCACTGCCGTTTGGTTTGGAAGCGGATTTTGTATTGAATCTAATGGCGGCTACCTGTTGTATTTTCTATTAATTCATGTTAATTAAAAGAGATGTTTAATCTAGAGCCCAATAAATATTTGTTGTGAACACTAGTGACCAAAATTTCTCCATTTATTTTATTGTACAATTTTGGCCGCCACGACACATTGAATCTTGGCTAACTTGAACAACCTTTTTCCTGATTGTTCATATTTCTGGTTTAGTAGGAGTTAGCGGATAAACACACAGACGGACACGATTCATGACTTTGCTTTATACTTTGTAAGGCGTCATAGATAGCGCTTATCGCTATCTAAGACTTCCAAACTTATCTCAGTGGCCCTGCTTAGCCCTAAATCCGTGTTCTGTTTCGCTCTGGGAGATCTCCCTTTTAACCGCCAAATAACAAGGACTCCTACTAATCCAGTACCCTGGTCTCCGTACTCACCCTTCTAGAGTACCGGAACAGCATGGCCGCATGGTGCGGGACTTTGCTTTATACTATGCAACAAATACTCAATATTCGCCTACTACTCCAGTGCCCTGCCCTTCTACCGCGTAACTAGCGTCGATTTGAACTCGACGTCGAAATCTGTTTTCGATACCGACATCATTGGTTTCATAATTTCGTACCGCGCAATTTAAGGGGCGTGGCTAAAGCAACCGCCGATAACAGACCGAATGAATAAATGACCGTCGAATCGAGACCCGCCAGTGTTAACAATTTAGCCTATGAAAACAGATTTCGACGTCGACTTCAAATCGACGCTAGTTACGCGATAGCCCCCCTGGTCTCCGTACTCACCCCTCTAGAGTCCCGGAACAGCATGGCGGCATGGTGCGGGTCGAGGCAGGCGTCGGACGCGCGGTGCCTCGCCGCCGGCACGTTGCCGAGCGACGCGCGCCGCTTGTCCGCCTCCTGCGACGCCGCCCGTCGGAGGTGCGCGCCTGGGGACAACAAGGACAATGAGATACTGGGGAGGTTGCTAGAAGAAGGTAGAGTTCAGGACTACAGGGTAAGCTCAGGGTAGTGTTGATGGTAGAAGGTATGCAACTTCAGACTGGAGCCTGGGATTACAACTACAGTCTTACACAAAAAATGAAACCATGGGATTCCAGGTAATGTTGATAGTAGAAGGTGTGCAACTTCAGACTAGAACTTAGGACTACAGCTAAAGTCTAACTCCGCTGTTGAATTGATGAGATACTAGGTAATGATGATAGTAGAAGGTGTTTAACTTTATACTGGAGCCTAGGTCTACAGCCACAGTTTTATATAAACGATCAAACCATGAAATACCAGGTAATGCTGATAGAAGAAAGCCTACTTCAAACTTAAACTTAAGGCAGTCCCGTATGTGTATGACTTCAAGCTGGGTGGTTAACAAGAACTATAAAGAGTTCCACAACATATTATAACTCTATCGTAAAACCGGTATTAGTAAGTTATTTTACAGCTGTTCGAATTTTATGACTTCAAGCTAGAAAGAGTTTTCTAGTAGGTAATGACAAGTTTCACACAGTTTAGCTATCAAATCATATAAACTGAAACTTGGCTGCAAGGGATTTTACCTAAAAAATAAGAAGAACATTTACACCAGATTAGCTACATAATACCAAAATTTTACCTACAATGTCACCCTACTTACATATACATACACACCTACTTAAAATGTTCCATTAATCTCTTTGAAGAGTTAATGAGTAAAACCCCGAAAATCATCGACATTTTGTTTGAACTTTCCCCAAAGCGACGCACAAAATAATAATTAAAAGTTTAATCATGGTTAATACTGATGGAATCCTTTGAACCAGAAAATATATTTCAATCAGAATTGCATTAAAAGTATTGATAGCTGGATTTATTATTCAAATCGAGCGATCACAGAGATAAATTGAAGCATCGATGGAGAGCCGCTCTCAGGTTTCCGTTGTGAATATGCCAATTTATTTTGAATATAGTTTGTCCGCCTACACAAGGATAGCAATAGCTATCGTGGGGGTTGTATACAGCCTTATTGCATTGGCTTCACCGTAACGATTGTCCTATATCAGACGTGTTAGAATAAGGGTCAAAAATATGTGAATTAACGTTGAGATAACAGAATTTAATGTGTCTGAAAACAAACAGCATCAATATACTCGTACATTTAAAACATTGTCACTGCATTTCAGGTTAATAAACTTTTTTACAACGTGCTGTTGTTTGTATTTGATTTTGTCTAGGGTTTAATTAAAACTTTAACATTGTTGTTTAGTGGAGTGAAAGTTACAGTGTGTGGGGATTTATTATGTTTATCACCTGCACAATTACGGGGCAGATATAAGCTGATGGTATAGTCGTAAAGTTCAATCATACAGACTTGTACCTTAAATTGCACCATGGTAGAATCAAGGTCCTTCCACTGGAAGAAAACCAATAAAATCCAGAATTTTCTAAATAAATTCGCCCATTAATATTAGCATTTTACTTCAAGATTTTATACTTTACAAGGACGTACATGTGATGTAATGGAACTCTTTTCTCTGCTTCAACGGACCAGCTCCCATAACTTAACTTCCTAAGTCTTCACTAAATCACAAGATTCGCTATCAATTTGGCACCACCTCGTATTAGAAATGGCAATTCTGGACTAAAAATCTTCTCATTGGAAATCGATGACTATCATTTAATTACAAGCTCTGCAAGAGTCAATCAGCTCTCGATCGAATGGACGGTAACAATTCGCAATAAACTAGTAATATTGTGTTATAGGTTCATTTAGGGTATAGACAGAGCGTGAGATGACCTGCTGAAAATTCAGCGTCAAGGTAATTAACATTTTAAATATGAGGATAATTGATTTAAGAAAAATCCATCAGTATTAATGAACACTCTATGGAATTTAAAATAAACTACGTTTTGCTACTTCTTATTGGAAATTCTTCATTTAGGGTTAGAAATATTTAAGCTGATCCTCGCTTTCACCCGCGTTAATTAAAGATAGAAATATTGAGCTATTTGAGTTACCGAGGCACATGGATTTTTCCCTGTTTTTGCAACATATTTCATTACTGCTGATATTTTATATAGCCTAAAGCCTTAAATTAATAAATTGACTTTACATATTTCTTCAATTCGAACCAGTAGTTCCTGAAATTAACGCGGTCAAACAAACTCCTCATATTATAAGTATGGAATGCACTAATAAAAAAAAAATACAAAATTAATCTTTGTGCATTAACAATAGGTCAATGGTTCAAGTTCTGATAACAAGCATTTAAATTATCATTATCAGTAAAAATACCCCTTAAACATTATGAAGAACACGATAAGAAAATGATTGAAGTTATTTACGATTTTCCTCAAAAGTGCTGAACTTCACTATTACGTATTAAAGATGATTATTAATCGTCCAATGAAGACATAGCAATAAAAATTTAATCAATTGGGGAAATAGGGCAGGTGCAAAGACAGTGAAGTTCAAAGGTTTATTCCATAACAGTTGCATTCAATAAACGCTTGTTTATGCAAATACCTTCCTGGTCCTGAAATGTGGTTTGCCAAAAAGCAGACTGTCTTAATAATCTAGTGTCGTATAAAATAGCACCAGACAAGAGAAATATATTTGAAGATAGTTTAGATTTCTTTATACTGACGCTGCTGCAGCTATGTGTGTTTAACAGACTCCAAAAAACAAAAACAGTTCTGAATATGTCACCAACTAAATTACTAAGGTAATTATTCGTATACAATCACACAGTAGCTCATACGTGCCACCTATGTGTCGCAGCGACTATTTCTATTATATATCCACTTTAGTGGAGCACCAGGCTAACACAGAGCTAATTGCCCTTTCTTACGCTATTATGCTTCAGTAAATGGAGATAATTGAACCAAATTATTAACGTACCGTCATCAGGAACAACGTTGTTATATAGCCTGGTTTTAGTAGGTTGGTATTTTACTGGTTATTTCTTTATTATATGAAACAAATGGTTATTGTTTTACGATTTTGGTTGGTAAAAGATATAGGATCAGAAATAATGTGTTATGATTTCATTATTTTTATACCCAATTTCACTCAAGATAAGGAAACTGTGTAGAAAAAAAAGAAGAACTGCTTGAATTACCAGGTTTAGAACTTTGCACAAGATACGTGGATTTGCGATAATTTAAACCGAGTCAAAACCCTCGTTTGAATCAATGTAAACAAAAAATACCAATTTAAAGTATGGATGGTTGCAGAGTCTCAAAAAGATATGCAAAACAACACACACATTTTAATGTAAAATAAATATAAAAACCAACAGCAATAAGTAAAACGGACATAATCAGTTATTTTGTCATGCAATTAATAAAAGTTATTTTCTGCAAACAGTTAATTGGATTAAGAAATAAACAAAGATAAAGTGTGCCTAAGTGCCCCTTTTTAATATGTCACAGATATGCTAAACAATTCGATTCCGTTTTAAAGCATCGGTCTTTACTTTTTTTTTTTTTTTTTGTTTTCCGACAGGAAAATGCATTACGCACCGTACCTCCCGCCCGGGGGGGGCGAGAGGCGTGTGTGGGACTCCCCCTTTCGGGTATACCCACTAAAAACCTGTCGATGTTCCTCCTTTTACGCCATAGTGCCGGGGCTGCGGGATAACGTTAGTCGTCACACAAGTCAGCCCCAGCGGCGTGGGCCCGCGTCAATCACGCGGGGCCCCCTCTCTTTCGACGGGGAAGTTAGACCTCCCCCGTCCGTCGGAAGGCGCGCCGGAACATGGCGCGCGCCTTCTATGAAGACCTATTAACGGACGGCGGATCCCCCCGAATCCGCCGCCCTAGGTCTCCGTTTTGGGAGCTGGAGAGGTCGTGACCTCCTCCAGACTCCCCGTCCATTTATTGGGACATAGGCTCCACTGCCCCCCCCCTATTCATCTTTTTGGAAGGCCCTTTACAGGCCTTCCCCCCAACCTTGTGGTTGGCCGGTCTGCCGGCAGCGGCGCACACCGAGCAGTGTGGGTCGGCCGAACACTGAGCGGACTTGTGTCCGGGCTGGCCACATCGGTAGCAGTCGCCGCTCCTGTCTACCGAGGAAGAGCAGTGGCAGCCCACGTGCCCCTGCTCGTGGCATCGAAAGCAAAGCCTAGGCCTCGGCGCTAAAAGCTTTACTTGGGCCGAGGTCCAGCCCACCAACAACCTGCCCTGGCAGGCCCTTTTAGCGGCAGTGACGGGGCACTGCACCACCACCGATCGTAGCCCCGATGGGCTGCGTCGAATGACGCCCACCTTAATGGCGTCCACCGGACACCCGCCCCTGCTGGCCAAAGCAAGGGCAACCTCCCCCCCATCGACGGAGTCGTCCAGCCCCGAAATGTGGAGCCCTACACATTTCGTGGGTCTGGAGATCTTTACGAGCTCAGTCCCCACTGCCTCCTTTATTTTGGAAGCAAAGGCGTCCGCTATAGGACCGCTCTTTGCTCCCGGGACCTCCAAAATGAAGGCCCCCGTGGCCGCCTTTCTGCATTTAAGGCCCCCGTCAATTCCCAGATCCGCAAGGTTGATCTTTTGCCTTGCTTGGGCAATGACGGAGGCATATGACACCCCCTTCTCTACCGCTGCTGGGAGCATGGTGAGGATCACTGCGGCCGATTTAGGAGCCCGCAGCGTCCTCTTCGCCCTCTTCTTTCCCTTTTTAGGGGCTTGCTTGGGGGTCTCAACTGCGACCACTGTGGCTGCCGTTTTCCTCCCCTTCTTCTTTTTTGCCACCGTCACCCATACCTCAGACGGAGGCAGTTGGGTTGGTGGCGGCTGGCTTGGTGGCAGCGGAACCGACACCACAGGAGGAGTGGCACTTACTGCCGGCCTCTTGGCGGCAGCCTCTGCAGCTGCCAGCTTCTCCTGCCTCTCCCTCCTGACCCTGTCAATAATTGTCTGTCTTGTGACAGGCACTATTGCAGGTGCAGGTTGAGGCTCGCCAACTTTCTTATCGGCCTCCAATGGCGGCCGCAGTTTCGGCTCTGGCAGGAGCCGATTTTCAATACTCGCAAATCTAGCATTGAGCATTACTCCAAACTGCTCAATGCTAGATCGGGAGACCTCCTCCATCAATTGTTTTATGTCAAGCCCCAAAGGGCCTGACTTCACGTTCTCTAGCTCCTTAGTGAGCTCCTCCACCATTGCCTGGAGGCGGGCGTTATCCTTCTTTAATTGTTTGATTACTTTGGAGACATCTTCGCCTCCAACCGCCTCGATCTTTTTAGGACCAGTCCGTCCCTTCACGCGGCCTCTTTTGGCTGGCGCATCCCGCAAACTCGTGTCAATGAGTTTGCGGATTGTGCGCTTCCTGCGCGGCCGCCCATTGTCATCCACAGACATGTCGTCAGACATCAAGTCGGTGTCACCACCTGTAACTATGCTACACTCCGACTCGGAGTCGGGGCATAGTTCCGACAGCGCAATACGCCGGGCGCCGTCAAATGACACGCGCGGCATAGGGCTTATAAAAGCCTCTGTAGGCTCCTCCGGTACCTTCACCGCGCCTTTCGGCTTGGCTTTGGCTTGGCCCTGAAAAGGGCCTTTCGACGTCCCAGGGGACATGGGAGACGTCTTGGACATACTGACGAGTTTACAACAATGTGTCGCACAGTATTGCTTTGGGTATTCGGTCACCTCACCTACTGGCCACTGCGTTACCGCGCACCAAGTAGGGAGGGTCCAGGGCAGACGACGGGGACGTAACCTCAAAGCACTGTGGGACCTGCCCCATCGGTCTTTACTTCTGCAGGCTCACCAGTCATCACTATCGTCATTCTATTTATAACTATCAATAATATTAATTATTTTTCAATAGATAGTTAAAACGCCAGATATTGAACAGCCCCCCCCCCCCAAGGGATCGCGCCTTGCCGCGGCGGGGCAAGCCAGCTACTGGGGGAAGCTAAGTGGTCCCGGTCCCACAAGGGGCCGGTCGTGAGGTAGCCCGGCCCACGAGAGGGGGGCTGCTCCAGCTGGGCGTAAGCCCAGCGTGCTGATGCGCCCGGAGGGGAGGCTCTGGCCGGGCACTCGGTCAGTTGCACCCCAGGAGGGGAGGCTCCAGCAGGGCCTTTGGCCCTCGTTCTGTCGAGCGCCCAGGGGGGTAGTCGTGGTGGGTCGGGTGGCGCGGCGTGGCGGCCGCGGCATCCGATCTCGGGCCAGGGCAGATTCGGCGGCGCGCCACTGTCCCCGCAGTGGCGCGTCGGCGACTCCAGCCGGTGAGGCCCCAGGTCGGCAGACGGCCGAAGACCCTGGGGAGGTTCCCAAGCTGCCGACACAGGGCTAGGTCGGTAGCCAATCAAGGGAACGTGAGGGGGTAGGCGCGCCGCGGTTTGTCCCAGCGCGCCTCCAAACATGAGGGGGCTGCCTCGGTGGCCAGCCGTCGGTGGGGTTCGCGGCGAGGGCCTCAACAGGTAATTCCCGCGGCCCCGCCATTATACGACGGCCTGAAGGACAACTCCAGGTTTTTAGTCGGTGCGAGTCCGACATAACCCGTCTCCTTTCCCTGGAGGGGACGGGTATGCGTAGGCATTTTCCTGGAATATCAAAAAAAAAAAAAAAAAAGATATTGAACAGCCCGAAAGCTTTAACTCAGACGAATAATAAAGTTTCAATTTTTCAATGAGCAGATAACCCTCTGCTAGCTATCCTAATGATTTTTGTGCCTAGCTTTACATCAATTCAGCAAGCAGACATTCTTATATATTTTAAAGTTGTTAGAAAAGGACAGTAAACTTTCATCGCATTGACAGCGGGTGTCCCAATTGACAAAAACTTTAGGTATGTCATCAAGACTTGCAGTTAACGATAATACATAGATTTACTAATAACTTGATGGAGCCCACCGAAAAAAAATAATTAAAATTACAAATACAAATTCATTTAACATGTGTCGGTTAACTTTTAGAAAGCATTTCTATCAGAGCAAAAAATTTTGATGTTTTTTTAAAAATTGATTTTGTATTTCATATGTATTGTGAAGATACTTAGCCTTACTGTATGTCATATAATTACTTAGTATTTTAATATAATTAATCTAAAATTTGATAAGCGTATCTTTAGCAATGTGTTATTTGTGACACGCAGACATTATACGTAATACTCCATCTAGAAATGTATACATCTGTGATATCAACAATAGCTTATTGCACAGATATTCAAAATTAAACCTCTTGTGATATATATTTTTGTCCCGTTCTATAAATTATTGTCTTCAAATATAGTAAAATATCCATTGTTTTACAAAATATAAGCAAAACACTAACAAATTATCCTATACATTAATTATCCCATACTGCTAAACTGAGACAAAAAGAGACAGCTAAGTTTTTCAGTCAGTTATCGAGTTTAACCTTCTGTTAGAGCTTATCCGCTAATTGAAAAATTAACAATCTTGTTATCCATAGAATAAGTCCTATCTGAAGGCTTAACTGACTATTGAAAAATCGGCCCTGTAATTACAAATACAATTCGTTTTAACATGTTTCTGTAAACTTTAAGAAAGTATTTCCATATAACATCGATTGATGCCAAATATTTTTATGCTGTTTAAAAAGTATTTTAATATCATTTACAAAATCTATATTTTGATAAGCGTATCTTTAGAAGTGTGTTTATTGGCAAAGTACTGCATAACTTGTCCTGCTAAAATTGACGTTAAAAGGTACATAGTTGCACAATCGGGCGGCAACTCTAGGCACCTTAAAGTTAATCTGCTCGAGGAGGGATGGGGTCGGTGTCATTTCGGACCAAAAAAACTCGGACACCTTCGCCAATGTATGGATTTTCAATTTTAATATTATTTTTTTCCATACATTGGCGAAGGTGTCCGAGTTTTTTTGGTCCGAAATGTCACCAACCCGAGGGATGGACTATTTATTTTGCCGTTGATTAGTTTATGTAGGTTTAAGATGGATTGTTGTTGTTTGCGTTGATCGAGGGACAGAAGTCTGAAGTGAGATAGTTTTCAAAGACAGCTTGTTATTTTCTAGTGGACATTACTTACATAACTCAATTTGTTTAAAAACTGTTTTTGAATCTTCTCCAGGCGCTGTATGTTATTCTGGTATGAGGGATGCGATACCACACAATGCTACAGTACTCGACATTACTACGGACTAAAGCAAATTAAAGGATCTTAAAGGCTTTCACGGAATTAAATTTTTTAGTGTTTCGAAAAATGAAATGTAATATCCTCAGAGACTTATTTAGTGTTTTATTGATGTGACTAGAAAAACGCATTTCAGAATCTGTGATGACACCTAAATCCTTAACCTGCGATATTTTTGTTAATGTTGAACCGTTGATATTGTATGAGCTCAAGTATTTGTTGCACTTTCGTGAGAATTTAATATGAAAACATTTGTTTGTATTGAAAGGCAATTTGTTGTGCTGGCACCAAACAGAAATTTTATCTAAATCCTTCACAATTTTTGAATTTTTTAAGTCATCAGCATATAATTCAAAATGAGAGTTCAAAATACAGGTCTATATGTCGTTGAAAAACATCACAAAAAGCAAAGGACCCAGAATGGAGCCTTGCTGAACACCTGATGTTGGTATGATTTCTCTAGAAACGAACAATTTACGTTTACCTTTTGTGTCCGATTCTTAAGGTAAGAGGAAAACCAATCTAATAAGCATCCGTGAAAGCCGAAAAATTAATGAAGTTTTTAGAGCAAAATTTCATGATCGATTTTATCAAATGCTTTACTAAAATCCGTATATATGGCATCTATTTCATTTCCAGCTTTCATTTTAGTAATGATTCGATCAACAAAGTTAACAAGGTTAAATGTTATCGAGTCTAACCTTCCGTTAGAGCTTATCCAATAATTAAAAAAATTAAAACTTGCCATCCATAAAATAAGCCCTATCTGACGGCTTAATATTGAAAAACCGGCCCTTAGTCTAAAAAGTTTCTACATAAATTTGACACAATAACAGCCTACCGTAGTTTTTTAAGGTTTAACAAAAGAAATGAGCGCGCACTGTCAATACAAAATTTGAGCGAAAAATCCAATTATTGTAATAACTACTGCTTTGTTTCGAAGTTAAACTCATTTGAAATTAAACTCATTTATGTAGACGTCAAACATCTCAGTCTACCCGTGACCACGGCATTTGTACGGCACGCGTAAAACCCGTTAAAATGAGTTTAATTTTAAATAATAATGATCACATTAGTCTAAGAAGTTACATTAAAACTCATTTTCCTTGGTTTAAAGTGTTTTCAAATGTATGCGAGTACCTAATCCTTATGTTTTTAACATAAACATAGCTAATATGATAATGTTAAAAACATATATATTTCGGAAATAAGGAATTACGTTATGGAACAAGGGTTTAGCGGTAAAAGAACACGCTTATTTCGGATCTTAAAAAGATCAAGCCTTTCTTTAACACCCGCACTTAGAACATTAATAATTAAACAATGCTTGAGCAAATACTAGAGCTTTCACATCAAAACTGAGAGTAATTGGACTTAAGTTCTTGGCTAAATTGTACCCAAGTTTACACACGAAACTTAGTTGTTGGATTGATTTACATAATCGCTAGCACTCACCGACTTACAAACATTGCTATAACTCATTGATGAGGCATGAAATATCGCGTAATAGTCTTCTATAAGACGTGATTTTCTTTGGAAGGTGGTTTTCGAAAGTTATACCCCTTCGGGGGTGAAATTTCTAACAGTTGGTATAGAATAAATCAAGTTATGATGTTTGTTAGTTTGTTCACAAACCAAAAAAAACATATTTAATTTAAGCCCGATAATGCCTTAGCTATATATCCGGAAACAAACTGTTATAGCTATTATGTCTTATGTTTGTTTTTAGAAATCCAAATCGAGTTAAGTCAGTAGGATCATTACTAACAAATTAAACAGTTACACTTGTGAAATACTTATTGACGTATTGTTACTCGATCCTGAGAATATATATGTAAAATGACGCTATATATTACATATATGTATATTGATGATAAAATGATGAAAAAGACCTGCAGGATAGTGCAGCCAAAGCATAAATAAAACTTTAAGTATAGAACCCAAGTAAAGTGAGGCAAGTACAAACTGCATGATGTCTACAATATTTGTTGTTTTAAGATTGCCTGCAAGAATGTCTAATCAAGACTTTAATTGAATGACATCTTACACAGGAATAGTGGACTAATTACAAACCTGTTATTAAAGTAAGTTAAAGAAATACTTTAAGATATACTAAAACATATTTTCTTTATTTAATAACAGCGTAAGTGGGTGATTATCAAAAACAGAGTTTTCGCCTTGTCCGAGGCCTAAACTCCATGAAATTTTGGCTTTTTGTCATTGTTTTTTTTTTAAGAAAGTATTAATATATAGACACTTAGTGCAATACAGTATTAAGCAAAATTTTTATAAATTATATTTAAAATATTTTTTTAAAGTTTAATTTTTTAAGCTCTTTGGCGCGTCCTTAACTCCCTATTTTTTTTCTGTGAGTTGTAGTATTCTAAATTAATAAAATAATAATGTGATTTAAAATATTTTACTTTATATACATCTGATGGTATTGTGAATTAATTTTAAAACGTAAATTACATAAACTTTCGATGTAATGAACGAAATGGTTTTGTCCGAGCAAAAAACCCTAATTTCTTTGGCGCGACAAAACCGTTGATCTATCACTATTAAAACACTTCCCTACTAACTCGAGTGAACACCCTCGGAACAAGCTGGTCATCCGTCAATAAATCGCAGGAAGCAGACATGCGTTGTGCGTGACGCCGATAAAATAAAAAAATTTTTCGTCTAGATTGTGGAGTTTCGTCAGGTGTATATCGAAGAAATTAGGCACTTAGCTATCCGTTTTTTTCATTGTCCGTAATTTCTATGTATTTCTTTGGCATCACGCGCCAAAGAAATTAGATTTTGTACACAGAAATTATAACAAGAAGGAAAAAGAGAAAGTTTTCAGTAAAGAAAAGCTGCGAAAATTATATAATTTTACTAAATAATATTTATAATAAACATATTAACTGTGATTATTCATGTTTTAAGAGAAAAAAAAGAAACTTAAATGGAAACAAAACTTAGTTTTATTTGTTTTTTTCTTGTTTTTACATCAGTGGTTTGAAAAAATATACCTGTTTTTATTATAATTATTAAAGCTAGCCTAGAAGAAGTGTTACATGTTTAATATAATATCTGAGACTATTATTTGCATTCTAAATATATATTTTTTTGAGAAAAACCTAATTTCTTTGGGCATCCAAATTTTAAAATGCTAAAACTTCAAAATTACTGGATAAATTTTAGGGCCAAAAAGATTTATTTGAAGCTTTAAACAACATCTACAATGTATGTTATTTTTTATGGAATAATTATGAAAAAAAAATGTGCCAAAGAAATTATGAATTTTAGGCCATTTTCTGATAATCACCCAAGTAGGTATGTATTTTCTTAACTATTCGAAAGACTTAAAACACTCTTTAGTTTCACGTAAACAATAGTTTAAAATACAATAAAGAATTTAAAAAAAAAATTACAGTACTATATAATATACAATATGGTTTACAATTAAAAAAGATATAATTAATGCCAAAATATTTTTTCTACCGTTCTTACCTTAATTTAGTTTCTAAGCGGTGCTATGATGATCAGTGATAACTAACACAGCAGAAGTATCAGACAGAGACGAGTGGTCATTTTAGATTAGAAAACCAAAAATTATGAGAGTTATAGTAGTAAGACTAATCTTCGGTGCATTTCGTTCAATTTTACAATGAGTTGGACTAAATTTAGTATGACCAATGTAGGTACTTGTTTTTCCAATACTAAGTACGTCAAAGAGACGTTCATTTAGCTTGGTTAGAGTGTTTCCAATATCGAGCCCAATATCAAATTATTACGCCTCTATTAATTATCTTCATTTGCTGTGTCTATGCAAATATGCGACAGTGTGCAATGCGATTCACGAACGTCATTAATAACATATAGGTATTCAGAGATAACAACAACAATTAGCAATGTACTTTGTGTGTTGAAACCATAGTATAAATAGAAACCTAGACATTACGTTCGAATGTTTATAAATAATCAGTTATATCAGACGTAGTTACCAATACGGATATAATTGTCGTCTGGTGATGTAATAATTAGAATTATATATGATGTAAATAAAATATTGTTTATTAGCAAAAGTGGAATAGTACTTCATTACATAGTATAAATCCAAGTCGTTAATTCTGTCTGTTTGTATGTTTGTCCACTAACTCCTCCTAAACCACTTCACGGATTTTAATGCGGGTTTCGCCATCATTAAGGATATTTTCTCTTTTAAATTTGTTGAACATTTAGAAAAAGTTTTTTCAAGTTAGCTAAAAAGCAATGTTTCGGGAACAAGTCGGCCAAAATCACACCATTGCAAGGCGTGGGCGGGTCGCTAGTTAAGTATAAAGTTAAATGTGTTACTCATCCAGAATTTAAATTTAATTCGTACAAAATATCACCACCATTTATTGTGCCTTTGATGGTTACTTTTGTTGGTAATTACTTTTGTTCTGATGTTTTAATGCGTTGAATATGTTAAACCTAGATCCTACAATTCACAAAAACACGTAGCTACTGTGACTCGGCAGATTTTAGTCGCCTAAAACATTTAAGTTAGAGGTTTCATACAAAAATATCTGAAATGCCAAATTTAAGGACCGTCTGCCCAATACCCGTCTCACAATAATACGGAAGCATCAACTTGATTTGACAAAGGGAATAATAACTCTTTTATCGCCGTAAGTGCTCTTTGGACCAGATAAGATACATGTATACCTACGGTTCCGTGGTAATGCAATGATATGAAGCGAAGACAACTTTTTAGATTTCTGTTTCATTCGACGAAAGTTGTAAAAAACCTCTAGTTTTGTGAAAAGTCTAACGGTCCCACTGTTCTGACTAGAGTGTTGGATCTACGACTTAAAGAGGCATTATGAACGAATGGAAATGTAAGAATAAAACCTTCAAATATCCTCTAATTCTTTTATTCATCATAGATATGTAACATATACTTAATGAACGTCAATGTTACAAACTTCGACTTTACCTAAACGTAGACCGAGAGAAAAAAGCCGGCGGAAAAAAACTCCCAGCACTCTTTTTGGAAATTATACAAGAATTTAAAACGTGTACATTCAGTGAACATATAAATTATTTTCTTGTACATCCCCGCTTAAAACTATAAGAGTTAAAAAAATATTGAATTGCTAGTACCTACGAACTAATTAAGGAAACTTCCCGCACCACAATTCGGAACCAGAGTAGACCGTTTCCCGAAGGCGGCACCTGCTCACAGGTATGACGTATGGTCCAGCTATCGTCCTACTCAACCATATAAGAGGGAATTGGGCGACCCGTTATACACAACGCCACCGCCTCAGTTACTTTTGAGGCGAGCATGACTACTCTGGGCCAAATAAGGCACTAAAGAACCTCACAAAACATAATTAATAAGAAACCCCTACAATAAGTTAAAACAGAGAGAGAGGAACGAGAAAACTGTACAGAATAAAATAAAATGAATAAGAAAAAAACAATAAAAGTACATACTTAAAGTTAAGTATCAAGTCCTAGTCAAGCTGTTTAAAGAGTAGTTCATAGGTACAAAACAATCTTGAATAGCAGTAGAAAGTTCAAGTTAAGTAGTAGTAAGTTCCAATGTTATCTTAGAAGTTATAAGACACTTTGATTTTAAGTAGTCAACCCAAAGAGAATTTGCTTTGAAAATAGTCAGATTACATTTAAAAAATATCTATGTAGGTAAATAAAGACAAAATCCCTACTAATCCCTACTAATATTATAAATGCGAAAGTAACTCTGTCTGTCTGTCGGTCTGTCTATCTGTCCGTCTGTCTGTTACGCTTTCACGTCTAAACCACTGAACCGATTTTGATGAAAATTGGTATGAAGAAAGAATACTATATACTATTATACTATATACTATATACTATTATACTATATACTATATACTATTATACTATATACTATACTATAATATTATAAATGCGAAAGTAACTCTGTCTGTCTGTCGGTCTGTCTGTCTGTCTGTCTGTTACGCTTTCACGCCTAAACCACTAAGCCGATTTTGATGAAAATTGGTATGAAGAAAGAACTGAACTTGGGAAAGGACATAGGGTACTTTTTACCGCGGGAAAACTTCTCATTCCCACGGGAAACCGACTTCCACGCGAACGGAGTCGCGGGCGGCCACTAGTATTATAAATGCGAAAGTAACTCTGTCTGTCTGTCTGTCTGTTACGCTTTCACGCCTAAACCACTGAACCGATTTTGATGAAATTTGGTATGAAGAAAGAACTGAACTTGGGAAAGGACATAGGGTACTTTTTACCGCGGGAAAACTTCTCATTCCCACGGGAAAACAACTTCCACGCGAACGGAGTCGCGGGCGGCCACTAGTATATGATAAATTAGAAGCCGCCTGCAACTCCGTTCGCGTGGAAGTCCGTTTTTACCGTAGGAATGAGAAGTTTTCCCGCGGTAAAAAGTACCCTATATGTTATTTTGATGAATAATCTATATTACTGTAAAGTTTCATCCAAATCCGTCCAGTACTTTTACGTGAAAGAGTAAAAAACATCCATCCATACATCCATACAACTATACTCACAAACGTTCATAATAACTATTTCATTCAGTATCTTCGCTACAAATTAATTTTCATACAACATTTAAAAATACTAAACCGCTCTCTCAATAGTAGGAACTAACACAGTTTTATGTCATTGCAAAATGAAAATTGAACAAGAATAAGCCCACAAGCTAACAATCGCGTCTGAGAACTCTCTCAAATAGGCTACTTATTCTTTTTATACTTATTAAAACGGGTGTAAAAAGACCACTTCCGAAGCCTGAAACCAGGACCATGATTTAGGAGTCTCAATAGTAACTAAATTCACTAACAGTATACCCAGAAAACCTAATTTAAAAAAGTTATTAAGAATTGAAAAGTCATATTCGGCGCTTGAAATCATCGCCCACACATCAACTGTTGGTTCAGGTGCGATTATTTACATTGCAAATTAAATTAAAACCCTATTCAATTAGAAATCATCGCAAAATCTGATAGTATAAATGTAATTTTGTACAATTTCCTACGTAAATATTTTTTTTTTCTGTTCATCATCAAAACAATTACTTATTTTTGCTCAAAACGTAACCAGTACCCCTCCAGCAATGCCGTTTTTGTTTTCGGAAGCAGTTCTTTTACACCCCGTATATAAGTTTGTGTGTTTAGATGTCTATCTAAGGAAATAAATCGGCGTCAGCAAATAAATCGCTTTATTTGTTCAAGAGCTATGATGCCACTGACTAACACACGGATACACAAATGAATACGTGAAACGTATATCACAGCTTTTCTTGAGTCAGTAGTCGTAATAGACCTTAAAGATTGTTTAAATTTTGGATTTTCTGTAGAATTTGTCCCTGTTATATCGTAGGTTAGCTAAGATTTACTGATAAAAAGAATTTACAAATATTTTTAAACGTCGCCATTTTTAAAAGGAAAACCTGCTTATCGCTGTGAGATTTTCCGATATCTGTCTGAATGATCTTGAGAGATAATTACCATAACAAAGGTAAGCCTGGAATGAAAATGCAATATCTATCTTTATTTTGTTTGTATTAACCGAGATTCCTATCACGAACATTAGTGATAAGCGGTTTAAATTGAATTTTGTTGAGAGCAATAAAGATTATATTCGGGAAGTCACTTTTGCCAGTTAAGGAGGTAATTCTAATAAAATGCTTTACATAGCTTAACCACATTTTTTTTCTATTTGCAAGGATTCAAATAGTGCAGAGTACAAATGTTAGGAATACTGCCAACATACTGAGTTCTGGGTTTGGTCCAAAATGGAGTATACCACCAATTAGGTCCTTATCAAATTACGCACCGCCATTACGGTGAGGCAAACACTGTGAGGAAACCAATGGCTTGATTTCCTATAATGTGCAACCACCACATTCACTAAGCCAGCGTCGAGGATTACGATTCCATTTCTATCGGAACCCGAGAAGGAGGATTGTACCAAACTAGACGTATATAAGCTGCTATCACCAGATACTAGCAGACTCGGCTACGCCTTGCTTAGGCTTAAGTTTTATTATATACTAGTGGTCGCCCGCGACTCCGTTCGCGTAGAAGTCGGTTTCCCGTGGGAACGAAAAGTTTTCCCGAGGTAAAAAGTACCCTATATGTTAATCTGATGTATAAGCTATATTACTGTAAAGTTTCATCAAAATCCGTCCAGTAGTTTTTACGTGAAAGAGTAACAAACATCCATCCATCCATACATCCTCACAAACTTTCACATTTATAATATTAGTAGGATTGCAATTAAATTAATTTTGCGACTATAAATTGAAATATAAGCAATCCTATCTTTCATTTTGGATCAAACTGCACACGGTGTGCAAATACTATTAAAATCGGGTAAAACTCAGTTAAAAAATTGGGGCAATGGCTATTTTCAACACACTATGTTGTTTCCGCAAGTTGGAAAATCTAGATTGATTCGTATGAAAACAAAATAACCAAAACCATTCAGTAACATTAAAGATTATATTATATTTTGATAGAATATTCTCTAAGCTCGTTTATTAGGTGATGAAATTTTATGACCTGTCAAACGCCGACTACGTTTTATTTAAGACCGGTAATTTTTTGTGTACAATACTTCGGGTAATCTTTTTTTTTAAGAAGTTGTTGTTTATAACATTAGTACCAACGCAGTAGAACTTGGCACAGAACTCGGCCACCTGGTTAATCCATAACGCGCAATTGCAATCAAAACTCTTATAAAAACTACTTAATCAATTGCAAATAGGAAACTCTAAAGGAATCAGTCGTATTGCTGGTTAGTACATATACGTATGGTATGTATGAGAGATATGATAACGATAAGTAATACGTGTCAATGTCAAAATCATTTATTTTACTATAGATACAAGCTATTACCAAATTACTGTCAGTACATTTAAATCAAACGCAGACTTATTTTCTAATAAACTAATCGACTTTGTTTTCGTTGCATGTTGAACACATTTGGCATGCGTATGACACAGAAGTGACGATGAAAACAATCCTGCTTCTAAAGTGTTTCTAAACTACTTCTATTAGCTAAAGTACCTATCATTTCAGTCGTAACTGCATCTTAACGCTTAAATGCCAAGGTCAAAAGAAGATCCTTCCTCATTTATTCATTGATCAAAATCCCTAGATACTATAACCTTGTCTACCACTACGATTTGATTCAAACTATTATGGTTACGGTTAACTATTTTGGTTACATTAATTCCATCTATTTTCCTGTCTCAAACTGCCTACGTGCAAATCTGTGCACTCCAAATGGCTGATCTAAAGGTTATTTTGTTGTTTTGTATCTACAATGACTCATATGTTTACTATAACATAAATTAAATATCACCTAGAGAAAAACAGCTGTGTTTATATAACCAAAATGTTCGTTTTCGTGTCGACACGTGAAAATCTTTTATTTTGCTACGTAGCACTTGTTTAACGTTTATAATTTTAAAGAAAGTAAGGTATTGACGGGTAAATAAAATGAAAATGAATTAACAATGAGACCCGCAACAGTCTTTAGTTGTGGAAAATAAAGAAGAAATAAAAAGGAACAAATCATTTTCATAATAATGTTTAGCTAAAGTGAACATGTGTGGCTATAACAAATTTGTTACATACCTACTAACAAAACATCATTTTGGTATAAACAAAAGGGCATGTTTTGTTTCTAATAGGTATAAGAGATAAGTAAAGACTCAGCACTTAATATCCTATCCAAGTTCCTTCCGTTTCCTGCAACGGGACACGATAACTGTTCATAGTAGAATAAAAACTACACTGAAGGTTTATATCCGTTATTGCAGAAACGGAGCCGATTTTACTACCGACACCATATGAGTGCTTTTTACTATTGCCATAAAAATATTTTACGCTCCAACTAACGTAAGCAAAACGGCATAAAACAGACAATACAATTACCTTCTTTTAGTATCGCATCGAAGATTTGATAGGTGGCGCCGCAGTCTTCCAGCAGGGGGCGCCGCAGGACCCGGTGCAGGTGGTCCCCGTCCAGCGACTTGGAGCGCGAGCGGAACTCCTCGGGGTCCACCTTCCGGGCGTCGTCGGTGGCGGGCACCGCGCACGACCCGCGCCGACCCTCCGTGGCCTCGTGGCGCCACTGACCCATCTTCTTACTAAACGTTCGAATCAAATCCTGAATTGAGTGATGCTTGTGACGACCGCTCCCGCTCGACCCCGACCCTCGGCGCTCGGGCAAATTGCTCTGTTTAGGAACATTGGCGCTCTCCGCCAATTTCTTCGCGAAGCTCTTGTTGTCGAAGCGACTCTTGAACGGGTGGCTCTTGGTCGGGATTTCGCCGTATTTGTCGCATTTGCTGTAGTCGTTCTCCTGGATGTCGTCCATCACGTCGTTGTACAGCGGCGATACGAACTGCCGGTAGTCGTGGCGCGAGGGGGCTTGGTAGGTGTTGACTCCGAGCTGGTAGCGCTCGGCATCGCTGCGCCGCCGGTATTCGTGCTGGGTGTAGTTCTTTTGAGGGGGAGTCTGTGAGGGGGGCGCGCCCTCCATGACTTCCTGGTAGTAGCTGGCGAAATTGGGATACCGGTCACGCGGGCTTGACGCACATTCAAAAGGCGCTGCCGTGGAGCCACGCATACTCCGATGCGTGTATACACCCCTGATGGGTATCCCTCGACTGTCATGGGAGTCCAGCGCGCTACTCAGAGTCGAATGCCAACTATCACTGCTGTCATTTTTCGGTATCGGTGGAGTGCTCTCCCTTGAGTGTTTATGCAAAAAGTGAGTAATTCCGTGCATCTTCGTACCTAGTCCTGCACTTCACCTCACAACTGTTACCCTTCGTCAGCACAACTACATCTCAGTTAATCTGCATCTAAATTACGCAAGATTGGGTTGGATTTCGGTCGGAGATTTGTCAGGTTAGAGTAAAGCGAGCGTTGACCCAGCGGTTACGTGTCGGTTCGGCGATCGTGAATCAAGGCCACGACATCGGGACTACGATGTATTAAGTAACAACTTGTTTACGTTCGAGACTGGCAATGGCAATGAAAAAGAAATCGAGGGGGATTCTCAAAAACCTCGCACGGAACCAGTTCTGGGAATTCAAGGTCAGATATTCTTTGTACTCATTTGCGAGGGGGACGACAAAGGCCTATGGTGTTGTATGGTGCAAGCGAAGCGGTCAAAGCGCATGCGTCAAATTGGGGTCACCTTCAAGAGCTTGCCAATGTAATTGGGACAAATCTTAAACTTTACAACTCAGCTAAAACACGGTCAAGTTAAACATTTACTCACTTGAGTTAAACAAACTTTGTTTATCGGATTACTTCAAATCGGCAATAGAAAAAACCAGTAGGTGCGCTATTTGTGTATGTATCTTTCCTGGTTTTATGGTTTGAACATACTAAATAGATTAAAGTTTGTCTTTTATATCAATAGTTCGTATAACGAGCGATGAAGTGTGTATAAATAATTACAAAAATGAGGAAAACATACTTCGATATTATACATACAAAACAAAGTAAACATTCAATTAACGGGTTCTGATTGAAACTATATTAAAACGAACCATATTATCCATTCAGTTACGTATTACTTTTATGTTGCTTATTTTTGTATCAACACAGGGCCTGAGATTATTTGTTGAAACTTGATTTGTGAGCAGTCTCGTATGATTATTTTTAAAGCCAACGACACGCGATTTAAAAATAGTGTTGCTGGAGAGTTTTTTTTTGTTTTGGCTATTTCTATATCATTTTATGATTTTCAACAACGCAACACTAGACATATTTATACTCTAAATTAAAGTTTGTGAGTTCAGGAACTAATTTAAACTAGTGAGATCTATTTTTTAAACTCATCCTTAATAACATAAAAACGTGGTTCCCGAGAATGTTTTTATAATCAATGCATTAAGTTAGCGAGTTTCCACCTCCAATATTAAATTAGTCACTTTATTTACTATGCAATTTATGCTTGAAATGAAACTGCATAACGGATTTAAAAGCATTAAATAATATTATGTATTCGACTTCTAATATTATTTTCAAATTGCTGTATAGTACACAGAATATAGCAAGAAACGGCAATAAAACGACCTCTATTTCTTAATTTCTTTGAGATTTTACTCATATGGACGCGTAATAATTTAAAAAAAATGTTTGATTACAAAAAATATTTTTAAGTAAGAGCATTAAAAACTACAATAGTGCTTTCGAGTATGAAATATACCTCAAAGTTAAGTTGTCATGTACCAACACAATTAAGTTAGTCATTCGTTTCCCGAATAAATTTTAAATTTAATTAATTTAAACACGATTGTTTAAAGCATTTAAATTTAAATGCCTCGGAGGAATTTCGCCTGTCGCTGAGTACATACAAAACCGAAGGCAATTTAATTATTCTTAAGTCATTTTTGAAAATTAAGTTAAACTTATACGCCATTTTAAAAATTTAGTAATAAACCAAAAATATCTATTAAATTAAAATAATGATCGTTGATAACAATTATGAACGACAAATATTTTTTTAAAGGCTAAGTGTCCAAGAATGTCGTTTCTAACTAAACTAAGGTTTTTTTAAGTAACTCTCTTGGGGAACAAACGTGTTATTTAAGACTATTTTCCATTTTGTAAAAAAAATATGAGAATATACTTACTAAAGATATCAATATTTAAAAATTAACCCGAACTGGATAACCAAGTAGATTGCCTATTGCTTCCTAATTTTCAAACATCGATTCCAAACACAATTTTCTATTTAATTATAACAACGCTGCAGTGCAATTATACAACTTTTAACGATTGTTAATATAACTTACTGACATGTTTGTTAACTGTTTATACCTTAACGATAACAAACGACATAGTTACAATTTTAACTCGCATTAGGAACTCTAAGTTTTGCTTAGAAAGAAAGAAAGAAGAAAGAAAGAAGAAGAAAGAACTCGGAAGAGTATTACTCGTTTCATTTATTTTTTTTACAGAGTACTCGGCAGAGTTACTCGGTTCTTTCTATTTCCCAATTTCGCGCGCGTAAACAAGCACAAACGAACACAAGTATATTTAGAAGAACATTTCTTGGCAAATGGTGGACAGGGCACCAAACAAGGCATCATAATTTACATTTATTAAATTTTAAATATTGATTATTTTTGTACTGTTCCTTTAATTTTGTCTCACTAGTACTCCTGCATTAGCATAATTTTGATTCTATTACTTGAGGATGTCAAAGATTCCCTCAATCAGTACGTTTTGATTAACACTGTTGTTTCAATTATATCTACCTAAAAATATTGCTTTCTTTAAACAAAGTATATTACTTTTTTGGTACTCGGTACTCGGCATTCGTATACCGAGTTACTCGGCCGAGTACCGAGTACCAAAAAACCCGCCGAGTACGCCGAGTACCGAGTATAAACCGAGTACTCGGCCCATCTCTAATAATAACCTACTTAAATATATATATATTTTAAATATTTTCGCTGCTATAAAACGCAAGGACCACTGAACAAGTTATGATAGGCTATCATCCAGAATAGCACAAAGATGACTTATCATAGCGAAACAATATCGCATTCGGGAAAAATGTTGCCTCCAGAGATCAACGTGGGACGGGAAACTAGTTCATCTCTATGTATTTTAGTGTTGCTAAACGTCAAAAGACACTTCCGATAATAATAGCTGTGTATTCCCAACTTCCGGCGAGCTAAGGTCACTAAGGCCATTATTAAAAATTCTCGTACCTTTTTTAATTGTATGCTCTTATGCTCTTAATTCATAATAAATGCAGTTTACACCTAAACCAGATTAAAATTGTTGACGCAGTTAGTTTCTGAATCGGTTGCGTAAAACTTCGGATGTAAAAAAAAATTCGTTAATATTGTTTATTCAAAAGTACCTCTAATACGATAAAAATAGGCCAACATAACAAAACTGATCTAGTTTTACTCCCATAGTGCCGAATGATGAATGTTTCTAATGCACAACTATCGAATATGACCGAAAATATTCTAACAATTAATTCATATACTAGACGGTGTTAATTTGAAATTAATTTCTTGGTCGATTAACACCAAACTTTAGAGAAACCTTTTAAAAATTAGGAAATGAACAATATAAATAAATATAAAATAACAATAGCCTATATATCCCATAGTTGAGCTCAGGCCTCCTTCTCGGATAAAGAGAGGGTTTGAGCCGTAATCCAGCACGCTGGCTCGGTGCGGGTTGGTGGATCACATGATGGATAATCATCCAGTCATATGGGTTTCCTCACGATGTTTCCCTCACCGTTAGTGCGTGATAAACATGTACATAATTTGAAAAAGTCCAAATTAGTGGTACACCCTAATGGGGATCGAACTCGGAACCTTCGGTATAGTAGACCCGTTCCTGTTGCCACTAGGCTACCACGCACTGTAAACTAAACAAAACGTTGATAATGGTTTTTATTTACATCTTCAGCTGTGTCTGTACATTAAGCGTTGTGTTTGTAAGAGGAAAACTAATGAGGAAATCAGATATAGCACCGTATTTACAAATTGAAGGTACTCGGAATCCACAGCTAATGTTTTTATCGTGCAGTAGCTTTTTGTTTGAGTTAAGACTGTGTCAGAAACGTTATATACGCATAATTTATAGAAAATATACTAAACTATGCTTCGTAATAAAAATGTACTAACCAAATGATTCAATATTGTCAAATTAGCAGAGTAGAGAGAAAAAAAGGGTGGTGATTAGATTTTTTCGTAATTATCTCATTTTATAAATCAAAAACCAAATTAACCAAATGATACGTTGGATAATTTATTTAAAACAGACATTTTTTTTTTAGTTATAGGGCCCACCTCAAAAATATTTAAGAGGGATGTATCTACATGATTTTTAAAGATTAGGTAAGTATTCTCAAAAATATTGCTAGTACTTTCTGCCAGTCGCTAATGAATAATGTGTCACAGACCGTTGTTAAATGGACAAAACCATATCTTGATATAACTCCATAAAAATCTGTTTTCTTTTAAGAACTTTATGAATTAGAATTTTGTGAATCACTTTGTGAATTTTGCCTTTGCATGCCTGAATTGAATCAAATTAGTTCCACGTTCAGTGGCTTCTAACTCGATTATAATCTAGTATTTACTTGATTTTGTTTGAAAAAGACTTGAAACTATAATGATACCTACTCATTTTACACTAAGTTCGATTTTAATATACCTACAACTATTAATGATATGTCAGTTATTAAATTTTTTAATCGTACCTGCATGAGTGAAGAGGAAAGATGGCCTTTAGATATTTTACTATGATTCAATGTTACCTAATCAATTAGTGACTTAAAAACGGTTACAGTCGAAATTCAAATTATTATAATTTTGGTCAAATGCGACCTACAACTGAAGGTTAATAGCACACAATTAATGCAAAAAGTATCACCGGATGTTTATTTGTACCGTTTTTTAGAGGAAAAAGAAGCATAGGCCTAACAACTAAAAAAAATCTGGTTTCGACAGATTTTATTATACCACACGTTTTGAAATGATAATCAAAATCAGCCGACTATTACTAGTACGTAAATGAATGGACAATCAAGTAACTCACAAGGAAAACTATAAAAATATTTATTATAACCTAAAAAAACCAAACGTAGGCGTAGATAAAATGGAGATATAATAAAAATTATCATCACAATTTGCAACAAGTACGCTTTTCCGCGCAGTCATCACTGCCAATCGCTTTAGCTGCGTCGTTATTTTTTAATAAATCAGTGCAAAGGATATTAGTAATGGCGGGAAACGCGGCAATTGTATAACAACTTTGTTTACATATAACGCAGTGCACCAAGGGGACGGGATACGCTACACGTACGCCATGCCATGTGCCCGCGTCGTAAACACCATGCCAAAACAATCGCCACACGCAACGATCGCCGCCGAAACCCAACCGAAACCGCCAAGTAAAAACAACTGACACTCACGACACTACACGAAAAACACTATTTATTCACTTGTTCAAAAGAAACAACGGATATTGCTCGGCGCGCGACAGCCCCGCACGACGCTCGGTACAATACTAACTTGTCAAAATAAGCTAAGCGATAAAGGCGGGAGCCCGAACGAGCGCGAACCCACACGAGCCGCGTCGACGGTCCCAAACGAACCTTAACTTCCGAGTGACCTCCTCCGCTAGTCACTTCCACCGATGCATTTCATCAAAATCAAGTAGGTTATTACCGCACTTAAATATGCTAACGTCACAGCATTAGCATAACCAGCCGCAGACTATTACGAGTCTTACACTTACGAAATTAAAGTTCAAGTTCAAATAACGGTTCCAGTTTGGAAGTCAATATAAAAACTTTGCCTACTAGCTAGCGTAACCAGTATATTAATATTATTAAGTCGCATGTACAAAAAACTATGAGATAATTTAACACCAAACCTATTTTATGTAAAACACCTGTGAGACGAAATATTACAACGATTGTAAAAAAACTGCCTTGACTACTATATAATTTAAGAAATAAGGCTACGGTAAAGTATTATTTCAAAATATTTAATTGTTATCGACTAACTGTCTACATATTCGATAACAATTGCATATTTTGAAAATCTTAGCTTTCTTGTAACTATCCAGGAAGAAAAAAGGTGACGTACTATTACCACCAATAAGCCAGTTTCCTCTTAAGAGAGGTAAAATAATAAATGACTAATTAAAATTAACTTACCAGGTGTACTGTGAAGTTGCTTTGCTATCGCCCTCTGCAAGAAACGAAAAGAAACATTGAACACAAAAACAAAATAAATGAACTGAAAAATTATAATTAACTCAAGGAAGTCAATAAAACTGGCATGAATTAAACAAAACAAATTATACGTGTAATTCAATATTAAATAACAATATTTAATGTAACAAAAGTCAAAAAATTTGGAAACGTCGCTATTCTGCTTTTTAATGCATAACAGGAATATTGTTAACCTTCAGGTTTTTACCAGAAGCTTATTTTTTATTTTTAAGAACATTTGTCGTTTTTATACTTAGTTTTTATAACCCAAAGTAAACTTTATCTATTAGATACCAACCATCCGTATGATTTAAATTTTAAACTATTTATAACAAAAAAAACTTTTATTAAAATAATGGCGGTCGGGAGGAAGATTGTTAACGTATCGCTATAAAGGTGTACGAAATAGCAAATAATTAATGTTCGTTTCAATAAACATTTGGTTATTAATAATGAATCTCCAGACTAACACACCAACTATGTTACCCTAAAGTAAGTTGCAGTTAGCGCTTAAACCCGGAACCATCCGCTTAGCTGTCCGGTATAAATACCACTGCACCACACGGGTCGTCAAAAGAAGTTAAAGAATGCCAGAGTTTACTCTGCCTAACCTGCCTTTTAATCTCAACTCAGTTAAACTGTCTAGTGGTGAAACTAGGCAGGGGGCCAACAATATATTCAACAGTCGACACGACTAACTAACGACACGCTAACCAGTGAGAAAATTTCACACAATTAGAGTCAAAATTCACATTTATGTCTACGACAAATTTGACATAATCCTGTAGACGTTTTCCTGACAGTTACCATGGGTTGTTACCAAGGGAACTAAGGCCCTAGGGCCACTTGACAAGTAAGTGGACATTCGCTCATATAATAACCTCGAAATAAAGTGTAGGTACCTTGTATAGCGTGGATAATTCAGTAACAATACAATCATCGAGAACTGCCACGTTGAAATCTATTACTCAACTCTTTCCAAACGACCAATCAAAGACTTGATCAAATAGTCACATTCACATTATAAAAACTTCTATTTTGTCACGGATAAGCCATTGTTGCTCGCAGTGGATTGCCTACGGGCTATTACATTAGTACGTATAGGGTCACTATTGTTATTAACTTTGATTAAATTTGTTTAAGTACCTTATTATAGATGGCGTCATTACTTTAGAGTCAAGCCCTGAAGGTTTCTGTATGTAATATTAGATTTAGACGCTTTACACAGAATAAAGAACTAGGTACCTACGTTTTACACGAAAAGTAATTATGGTTAATTTGCATCGGTTAACCTAGACGAATGGAGGATTTTTATGAAGTGATGTGTATATGTGTGTAGTACCTTGAAAATATTTTAATTTCGTTTACAAACTGATGGTACACAGAAAGAAATTGTATTTAAATTCAAAACGAAAATGTGTCTTGAGCAATATTTTTTTAAGTAAAAAATATTTCACTTCATGTAAGAAATATCTCTTCACACAAGGCGGCATTGAACCATCAAGGAAACACTTTTACATATTAAATAAAGAGCGCAATATTCATGGAAATAAGAATTTCGAGTTTTAAATTAGACCCAAGACAATTAAATCAAATTTGATAAGTTTCTGACATAGTTTTATGGTTCTTGAGAAAAAGATATTCAATTCAAAATTACTTTTCTAAAGGAAAGAGTTCACATACTGGATTCAAATTAATAAGTTCTTACATTAGTAAGAAAGAAAAAGAAGTCGTTTCAAAATAGTTACATTCTCAACTGAAATATTTTTTATTATTTATTTCTTCCTTTAAAAACGACAGCCTAGGCTTTCTTCTTCCAAGAAACAAACTTTCTTAGAATAAATAATTTACTAATAAACTTTCTTTGTGATTATATAGTGTTGCCAGCGATACACTAAAATCTCTTTTTATTTATATTACGTTTTTATCCTAATAATATTATAAATGTGAAAGTTTGTGAGTATGTATGGATTGATGGATTAATGGATGTGTTTATGTATGTTTGTTACTCTTTTACGAAAAATTTACTGGACCGATTTGGATGAAACTTTACAGTAATATAGGTTATACATTAGAATAACATTATAGGTTACTTTTTCGCATTTATAATATTAGTAGGATAAATTTAAATCCATAGGAAACGAGATACCCTTTAGCCCAAAAAATGATATCCTTTAAATTGAACTTTAATTTTTCATTGAATACGGAATTAGAGCATGCAATAGGATACTTTTAATGTTATATTTATTAATTAAAAATAAATCTTATTGTCTCCATACATTTTTAAGCAAAATTTTAAAAGTGCCTGCCTCACAATTTTGCTTTTCTATATGCCTAATATAGGTAAGCATTTAAAAGAATAGTCCTTTTTTCTTCATATTTCGTTAACCAGTTCATTTAATTTCATCATTAATATACGTTTTTTTTTTATTTTATAACGACACTTTTTTATAATTTTTTATCAATATTTGTTTGATGGAAATATTTTATCAACTTTTTAGCCCTAATTTGACCATAAGATAATGGCAACATTATTTTATTTCGTTCGTTGACTTTGTTTGAAATTGTTTGTTCGTGCTTCTTCCTTTCGCGGTTCGTTTTTATTAAAAAGTATTATTTTATTAGATAACGAAAACTACTGAACGTCGTTATTATTTGAATAATGGAATCAACAATAACTCTACTGGAGTGAATGAGTAATCAGTTGTTAAATAAGAACAATTTTTGTATTAACATTTGGTGCACACCACCCTTAGTAGGAGTTTAAGGTATGTACCTATTTTGTTTGTCATGCTTGTGGCTCATAATAACAAATTTATCTTAATCTGGCATTATATTGATTGTGAACTGTTAAATGTTATTTTTTTTCAGGAAACTAAAACCAGAAGATTACAATTTCCCTTCCGAAAATATAGCCTCATATTACATGAAATCTGTTCCAACTTCAAAATCGTATACGGGCAAATACATTCCTGCAAAGGGGAAATTAGTAGATAAAGTGAGAAATCTAATAACATTTCTGAAGCGAAAAGAAGGACAGCAATCAGGGACTCAGATTTTACTAAAATCAATAATACAGAGGACTTTGGTATGTATATAATTTTTTTAATGTTTTAATTGGAACTTTCATATGAATGGCATTGCTTCCATTAATAATAATAATCTGAGAGGAATCCATACTTCATACTTATCCATGCTTTATATTATAAAAACTAAACTAACAATGTCTGTCTGTAAAGCTTTCACTTTGACATATTTTTAGTATTTAGACTTGATTTAAGATGGATACCAATCATGTTATAAGTGGAATTTTTACATTTTAGATACAACAACTGAAGAAAATATTATATGGCTACAAAACAATAGCGAACGCTGGGAAGAGGTTATTGAAAAGAGGCGAAATACAATCCCTATTAGAAAAAATCAAGAACTAAAGCCAATCCATGAATACCGCGAAAGATGGAGTATTTTAAAAAATGACAAAGGATATGTTTTGGTAATTCAATAAATTAGAACTAGCAAGAAGAAACATTATTATTCACAAACAATCAATAATAATTGTATCAAAAATTTTAGTATCTGGTTTCAATAAAGGAAATTCTTAAAATAAGTAAATCTTTTTATTTTCAAGAACCATGCAGTCTAGTACCGAGTAGCAATATAACTACATTTAAGTCTGTTTGTTTCTTGGTCTAAGAATTAACGAAATTAAAGCAAGCAGAAGGCAGTTGATATCTAAGAAAGATAATGTTTTGAATAAATAAATTGTAAACATTCTTTCAAAAAAGTTACAACTCAAATCAAAGTGTCGAGTTCTTGAGATAAGATGAAATTATTTATTGGAGTAAAAAATTAGTCAATACGATTAAGCATTTAAATACTTGATATTTTAAAATATAAAATTGCTTGCTACAAATATCTTATTGTTTCCTGATATACAAAACAGGATATATCTTGCGCTAAATAAACTTATTTGGCAAAAGCAATAATTTCTTTCCGTGTAGTTTATGAGCGACACTTTTTCCCTATAGCACGTAGAACTTTTTTTATTTTATAATCTTCTATTTCGTTTTAACTTTTATAGAAATAAACCTATGTGTATAGCGGTAACCTACTTCTTCCCACAGTATAATTTTCTGATCGCAGCGTGTCTTTTAAGTTATCCCACCCAAAAGGCTATTTTTACTTTGGCACGGACCTCTCACACTTTGACAGGGACCGATTCCCTTGTTCGATAGTTCACAGGAACGCCCAACAAGTGGGAAAGTTTCATACGATTCAGCCAAACTTGTCGTGAACCTTTTTCCGACTAGTTTAACGTTAATACTAAACCCCACGACTTTTTGCCTTCTTTAACAAACTAATGCCTGTGTTATAAAACACTCTCAACTCTGAGATCGAACTTTAGATCAATTTTAGGTGACACACTCTTGATGATAATTGATGATAATTTCATTTATTAATTAGTAACTTGAGAAGTCTTGAGAGCGGGGATAAATACGGGCCTTAGGTCCCAGATCGTATGTAAACATCGAGCTCGGCTGCATATCATAGTCAGGAGGTTCAATTATATAAGTGCGTTTCATTAATTGATTGGACGAGGAATCGACCCCGAGACCTCCGCGTGGCAGTGGTTAATCTGACCTCTGTGCAGCTGAGGTCAGCTAAAAACGCAGTGAATATTCCATTTTGGGGAACTGACGGTTAATTTAAAGTTTTATGTATTTGTATACTACAGAATATAAAAGTCGACTAGGGTAATAATAATATTACGTTATTGTCTTTTTTTATAGATCCAAAAACCTCTTTAAAGCGTGTTCCTATAGAAATCACTATATTATCGGGATCCACTTAAAAAACTGTTCTTCTACTGTATTCCTTTAAAAATTGTATACTTAAATAATATTCAAACATTACTCTCATTCGGCAAAGACATGTATTTATTATTACAATAAATAAATTATAAAAAATCTGCTTGTAAGATAATGTAAGTGAAAGAATCTACATGCAAGATAGTGATGCATTTTGAAATTCAAAGAGGGGCATTAATTCAAATGTGTCTTATCTTTTCGGATAAGAACAAACAACATATTACGCGTTTATCTACCAAATAGTTATATTAATCAATTAATTGGAAACAAGCAAAAAACGTTTTATAGTTGTTTATTTATCGCTATACTATACTATAGCTTATAATATTTTTGATAATTGTTACGAGTATTGCAAGTTTATTTTGTTGTAGACAGTTAAAAACGACACGTGAAAACAATGACAAGTATGACCGTGACCCGCAAGTCCAAGCTGTTTACTTAAAAAAAAAAGAACCGGCCGAATTGGGAACCTCCTCCTTTTTTGGAAGTAGTTTAAAAAACTTAGTAAATAATTATAAATGTGTAATTTATAATAATAACATACATCACACAGGTTAGACCCCGGATAGCGGGAGGAACTAAGCCGTAATCTACCGCGGTGATACAGTGCAAGCAAAGATAAATGGAATGGAAGAAAACGTAATTGTATGTAGGTATCCTAGACTGTTGTGATTTAATAATTAAAATAATTAATATGTGGCAATTAATAGTGAGAAAACCTAAACATCATTAGTGTCATTTGAAGTAAAACCAATAAAGGTAACGATTTAAGCAAGAGATATTTGAGATGGTAGCACTCTCCAAATGAAATTGAAAAAACCGAACTACCTAATTGTTTACCTTAAAAAAAATTAAACAAAAATTTCATTTTACATTTACAACATTGTTTTAGTTTTAAGGTACGAATATGCATATTTAGAAGTACAAACCAGGAATAATAAAAAAACCAAACGAAGCTTTAAACTTTTACAAAAGTAAAGTAAACAAAGTAAATGTTGCATAAAAGAGTTAATTAACAGTATTTTAACCCCTTAGGCTGAATCTAGTAAAAAAACTTCCATTTGTTTTCCATTAGCGACAAAATGTTCCAAAGTGCCTTCAGGGAAAATAAGAGCAAAGACTCTTGCGCTCAATGTTCATCCGAAAAGAGAAAAATAAAATAAAAAATAAAAATTAAAATCTAAACAGACATAACATCGGAGAGATAAAATGTGAATTATGCTTGCTACTGTTAATAAATTGTAGACTGTAAAAACAGATAGAGTAAGAAAATATATTTGATGTCTAATAATATTATCTAATAATAATTTAATGTCTTATTTTGGTCCTCTGATATCGCGACGCTTGCAAGTTTCAACACATGTGCAATAAAAGAGAACAACCAGTCATCAAGTTTTACCAAACTTTGGATCGCACCCGTCGAAAAGTTAACCTATTTCCTCTTTGAAGCAGATAAAATCGGATATCTAACCTTCAACATTTTCGAAACTGACATCAGATACGGCTTAGTTAAACTCACGTGATTTACGCCTGAATACTCTTCACTCTTTGGCGCCAATCTCTATAGGCAGATGAGACAGTAACGAAATGAAATGAAATTACTTTATTGTACGTAGGATTAAAAACTAATCTCTTATACATTTTCAAAAGCATAAAATCAAAAATTTAAAAAAAGATGTCACTGGACACCCCTACATTCATCAGCAATGGCCGTAGTAGACCGAGAGAAATGAGCTGATGCCTGGTGAAATGCATAGTTGTGATTGATTTTGGTAAGCCTGTTTTATTCTCGATTACTATATGCATAAATTAACCGTTTTATCTACTACATTAATCATTGTTTACTACTACATTAACTTTTTTTTCTTATTTATTAAAAAAGTCGCATGCCGCCGAAAATGTTCGAACCATTTGATTCACTATACGATATGGACGAATTTGAAATACAAGGCAACGTCAAATTACATTTCAAACTGGCGTTCCTATAATTTATTTATAGATATTCGATTTGTCGCCCGTAGCAACGAAGAGTTTAAAGTTCCGCTGTTACTAAAGCGCACCGGAACACTATTGATGTAAGTTTTTTTTATAGATAACATAATATTGTTTAGTAGTCTACAATTTTATTCAGAATAAAAAAATTCTGGTCCATATATCGCTGTCATATAAGGGGGAAAGATTCTTTTTCGGATTACCAATAGAACTTTTTGTCACCATCTTTATGATATTAAGTATGTAAAGTAATGGATAGGTGAATGAATTATTTTTGCCGATTAAAAAGCCTTGTAGAATTAAGGCTTGGTGAACATTAGTCTTAAAAGAAGCGTAACAAATAGTATAATGAGTTATTTGAGGACAACTTTAGTTGCCGCAATCAGATAGCTGTTGTTTTCAGGTAGTGGCTCAATCCAGTCAGAGCGCCGGGAATCCTATTCTGAATATATGGTGGCGTTATTGGCGGGGGGCGAGGTAAAAAATGTAAACTGTATGGTTCAATTAGAAGATGCAGTGGTATAAAAGAAACACAGATACGAATTTCAAACTTTTTCGACTCATCTGAATAAACTATTTGACAGTTTCTGTATGCAAGGCTGTTTAGCCGGAATAAAAAACATGTGCAAAAATATCTCTATAAACGAATAACATATTGAGGGGGCTGTTGAGTAAAAAGTTGCAAAGTAAAGATAAAAGAGTAGAGATCATCAGAGAGTTTAATTTTGCCAACCACACGTGCGCACTCCATATCAGAAACATTTCTTTGTGTAATCCTGTTTTGAATAACAAAACGTTGTCATAATCTTGAGATTGCTAATCTTTTTTTTGTATACAATATTTGTAATGAGGTCAGCTGATAACGAGGGCATTGACCTCTCGATGTGATGTGGAAATTTCTTTCTTTAGTTACAGGTATGTCACGAGTTTTGAACCAATACATAGAGTACAAGGCTATATCAATTTGTCGACTGTATAAACTGTTAATGTTTTTTAAGAGATACGTTATTGAGATTTTACTTTTAGTTTTGCATTTAAAATGCTAATATATTAATTTTGAAGTATAGATACTGGAAAAAGGAACGCGAGTCTTCGAGCATTGCGCGACTGGGAATCGAACCCAGGACCTTTAGATAACCGGTCCAAAGCTCTGACCACTGAGCCACCGCGCCACTAGTAGTTCCTTTTTCCAGTATCTATAACTTCAAGATACGTTATTATTCTGAAAGCTACTTTTATCAGTGCTATTAGGTTCAACGTATTGTGTAAATACAATATTGCGAGTAGTTTCTAAGGCGGAGAGGCTCCGCCGCAAAAGTTAAATATCCGTAAACAACTACGTCGGACTGTATCAAATATTATAGAAAATGAAAAGTATTCAAACAATCCCCATACAAATATGAGATGAAAAAAAACCTTTGCGTGATTGCATTTCTCAAAGACAAATGTCTATAAACTTATTGCTCGTAAATAACATACATTTTTTTCCGATAAAACCAAAGTTATATTCTATTTCATACAGGATATAAGCCACAGACAAATGTCAGTTATTTTAAACTTCTTCTTCCAACCGTTGTTTCTTGTAAGTGCCTACAGGTTCACCGGGCTTGTCTGAAGTGCAATCATATGAAAGCAATCGCATTGATCATAAAAGAAACAACAACTCGAGCGCATATTATCGATCTAAGGCTTTCAGGGCAGTAAAGCTACACATTCATTGCGTCCATAGTTTTGCTGAATATAATTCCATAATAGTAGTAAAGACACTGGGAAATGCCAAAATCAAAGTTTGTTATTAAACATAGAAAGCGAATATTGAAGTAAAGAATATATCAGTTTTATAAATGGGTTTTCGGCCCGATCCGAACTTTAGCATAGCTTTATAAGGTTATTTATTTATCTATACTAATATTATAAAGCTGAAGAGTTTGTTTGTTTGTTTGTTTGTTTGTTTGTTTGAACGCGCTAATCTCAGGAACTACTGGTTCGAATTAAAAAAATATTTTTGTGTTGGATAGACCATTTATCGAGGCAGGCTTTAGGCTATATAACATCACGCTGTAACTATAAGGAGCGAAGAAATAATGGAAAATGGGAAAAAACGGGGAAAATTATTCATCCTTGAGGGCTTCCGTTGCGTGCGCTGCGAAAACGGTTCTAGAAACCAAAAATATATGTATGAAAGAATTAAGGGAACTTTTTACCGCGGGAAAACTTCGCATTCCCACGGGAAACCGACTTCTACGCGAACGGAGTCGCGAGCGGCCACTAGTTAGGTTATATAGCCTTATAAGGTTTCGATAGGTAAAAATGTCTACCGTCAGGCAAATAGCAAATATATTATTCTTAAATTAGCTAGTATTAATAAGTGTCGTAAGTACAGTTCCCAGTTAATAGACTGAAATTAATGATCCATGAATATGCAATATTAAACTTCTGCTTACTCACTGTTAACATTTTGTTGCTATGCATGACATATCAACTACCAACCCGAAGTAATATGCAATGATGCATTTTTTATTTACGATTAAACCTAAGCAAATCACCGATTAAAAATATCAAGAAAAAATACTTAGTACGTCATCAAATTGCGCACTGTTAGCCTAACATCCCAAATACAAATTGCAATGATGTCACCGCATCAGAGAATCCGAACTATGGAATCAATAACTAGAGTTTTCATCAAGCGTGGCATCGAATGAAGCCGCAACATAGATTGCAATTTCGACATTTTCAGAATTCCGACGTTGCCATCAAGGCTTTGATACTCGTCCTCCGAACCAAAATAAAATACGTTGTTTCTCAAAATAAAACACAAGTAAACCCCGCGGTATCGACCACTCTGTTTGTGAGGGGTTTCCAAATAAAAACTCTTTTTAATACGATGCAACATAAAATATATTGGAATGGGTTGTTTTGTGGGATTGAACACTTGTAGATTCAGTTTAATTAAAGCTCTTAAAGCGACTGTTCGTAGGACGGAAATAGAAACATCTATAAATATGTACAAAATTAATAGCGGTCAGGAGAAGTAATGGATATAATTCCTGAGAAATTAATTTATGACTAATATTTGCTGTTTTCCGAAATTTTGTATGATTTATTAAGAGAAAAGGCGTTTAAAACTAAGTAATATAACCTTATAAATAGCATGATGAATAACAGAATAAAGATATAAGACTAGTCGAAATAATTCGACATTTTTTTTTATTTTTTATACCTACTATAAACCATTAAAAGGTTGGTTTAGTGCGCTCATTGTTAAAGAGCATATTGCTGATGGGTCAAAAGCTCTCAAAGCATCAGTTTGATAATAATTAATAGGAATGCAACGGCTTTTGTGCTTGATTTTATTATTTTACTCCTACAATTCTTTGCTATGTCAGTCCCTAATTACTCAAAGGCACCTGTACTTTGACTGTATCGTTTTTTCAATTGTTTCGATAGTCGTCAACTTAGGATGTGAATATAGGATTCTTGAGTAATCGAAGAAATGTAATTTTTTTTATTTCTTCATAGACGCAGTTAAAGCGTTTTATGTGCCTATTTTTTAAAAGTGCTTCGGAAAAGCAATGTCAAAAAGAAGTACCTACGCTCGCATTTCGTCAGAATTTTAATTAATTTATAAAGCCCTAAATTTTCATTAACACTGCCATAAAGTGTTTCCAACCAAGTCCTTGTAACTTTAAAGGTGATAAACAAAATGTTGACAAGTCCGACCCACAGAGCAGTCATCAATCTTCGTTTAAACTTATTATAAAGCGGAAGGTCATAAGTTGGTAAACATTGCGCAGATATATGAAAAATGTGGTTAAGTATGAGAATATCGTGCGAAAAAGGAATTTTCAACTATTTATAAATAAGCAACGGCAGAAACTTCAGTAGAATCTAGGACTTTTGAGAAACGTTTTAGGTTAGCTTTAAGGATGGCAAAATAAGCTATGTTTTAAAGTATTTTAATAAAGTGATATTTTGCTATGCATAGGTTACCATTTACTCCCATTAAATATTTTTGAGTGACATAAATAAATTACCAGTTAATTTGTGCCAAAAAAATATTTAATCTTTTCCTGATACATTTTATATCCACTTAACGTTTTTTCATATAATAGATTATATACATTCATTTAATAGACTCCGAAGTTGAAAATATGGTTTTATACTGAATACATACACAGACTTGGCAAACGCAAATAGTAAGATTAGTAATAAAAATTACATTGTTATTGGACGCAGAGTACAGCACTCTTAATCCTTTTTAAGGAGAATAATGGTGTTATTTAAATATACGTAACAATGTCAGTAAGTAAATATTTTTGTTTACGGCATTACCACCGTATATTGTTACCGCAGTTATTGAAGACTCGTAAAGTTCCATGCATAAGCAACTGACATGAAACAATGCAAATATGACTAACGGCTAAATTTTCAATTGACAAATAAGTTATATTCGACTGATAAGTAGCATGTTTTTATTGTAGTATAAATATTCAATTGCAACGTGTCATTATGTGTGCATTACGTGTCCTTCCCTACTATATAATATTATAAATGCGAAAGTAACTCTGTCTGTCTGTCTGTTACGCTTTCACGCCTAAACCACTGAACCGATTTTGATGAAATCTGGTATGAAGAAAAAACTGAACTTGGGAAAGGACATAGGGTACAACGGAGTTGCGGGCGGCCACTAGTACTTTATAAAGAAAGAGTCAAGACATATAACGAATGTTGATTTAAAATGCACTAACGATTAAGGGCATTAGTGTATACTACAACTGCAATATATTTAAAGACTATTTGCGAGTAGTAAACACATTTAAACGGTGATCGATGCTTTATTTGCTCTGTGCATATTGTACAGGCACTAGTAATCAATCAATTACGTCGTTGCAGCGAGAAAGTCAGCAAAACCTATAATTTACGAGTACTTTAAAATCCATTAATGGAGGACTGGTTGACAAAACAAAATAATGTAATTTATGTGGCAATTGCAGCCAATAAAAGCTTAAAAGGGGCAAGATAGGTTTGACATTTGACGATCACGCGCTTGATTCTTACCTCGCCCCCCGCCAAAAGTTACAGCTAATGTTTACATGTTAGAAACAATTCTAACCAACGATCACATTATAACGGGTGAAAAAAGACCACTTCCGAAGGCTGAAATCATAAATTCTAGTGCCTCAATAGTAACTGAATTCACTAAACACACGGCTTAAAATCCTCGCTCACACATCAACTGATGGTTAAGGTGCGATGATTTACATTGCAAATTAAATTAAAACACTGTTTCATTTGAAATCATCTCCAAATCTGATAGTTTAAATCCAATGTTGCAAAAATAATAATGTATTTTTTTTTAACTCTTAAAACCATATTTTTTTTGCTCTAAACGTAACGAGTATCCCTATAGCAATGCCTCGTTTTTGTTTTCGGAAGTAGTCTTTTTACACCCCGTATAACATACTCCCACTTCAAACTAACTGTTTCATGGACATCGTTAAGGATGTAATCATAGACACTGACGTAAATAATAGAAGAAAAAAATATATATATATATATATATATATATATACAAATGTTAGTGCAGTAGGATGCACTTTACTAGTTTCTGAATGAGTAACACCTAACAAGTCCACAACTAGGTTATTATGCTCTTTCTATGATCCATGACCGAGTTGAATTATAGACCACGTAAGCTCCTTTTCTATGGCTATTAACGAACCGCTTGTAAAATCGTACATTACTTGTCATTTTCCAATTAAAACGGGCAGTTGAATACTGCCACTACGAAACTCAACGATGGCATTGTTTTTAGAATTTATTTAATTTATTCGTCAGTGACAGTTAATAGTTACGGGTAACGATCAGTCGGCTTTAGCAACCGGACGTTAGTTACGCTGTCATAACGTTGTTCAGAGGATATTCACTATGTCGTCAAGTAAAGATACATATTTGAGCGTACACTGTAAATAATATCGAGCCAGCAAGCTTACTGGTGTTCTAGGTTATTCTTGATTTTTCTAGGTAGTTTGTAGCGCTTATTAACAACGATTCGGAATTAATTTACCAAAACTAAACTGCAGGTTGCGTTTTCTAAATTAGGTGCGAATCATCGTAAAATTATACAAAAACGCACACAGATCGACGCTTTTAAAAAGTCTGTTTTAGCTGCCTAACACCAAAATTTAAGTAGTTTATGTGTCGAATCGCGCAACGTGGGTGTGTCTAATCATTAGTGCGAACATGGAACTTAGGTCGATACTTAATATCGTTAATCTGACATTTGTTTCGTTAATTTGTATGAACAATAACGACGGCAACTGCCAAAATAACGAAATAAACGATCGTTATGGGATACATGCTTCGACCACATGTTTGCTGGCAATGTGTTATTGTAGTACATACTACTAATTCTTGATTTTGTTAACTTAGGGCTGATTTTTCAATAGATAAATCCTGACTAACTGATAAGAGGTATGTTTTCATTGTCACTTCATACATATGTCAAGTATTTATGTTCGACGTGCAACAAAAACATACTGATTTTCTGTCAGATATAATTTATCTGACTATTGAAAAACCGGCCCTTAAACGAATTTCGGCCTCGGTCTTTTACCATTGCGAAGTAATCAATATATTTTTAAGTTTTCTAAGAATCTGAGCAACACATAGTTTCGAGTAAAGCACGCGCCACGCGCAAAGATCAGTTGATTTATTAGTTAAAATAATATTTAATCATTTTCTTAATGAGTACAGTTTACACATTTATGACATATTCCGTTTATAAAGTAGCATCACGCGCAGATATTTCACGTTTAAAGCATTAATAATTTATTTATTTTTTATTTTGACTAATGACGATTTTATATTGCTCTCTAAACATTTGATTCGATCAGAAAACTTCCCTAGAAATTAGAGGAAACGATGTTCCATCGTTTATTTAAAATGTTGCTTTCTCTTAATTTCTAAAACTTTAACACAAAAATTAGCTAACTACAGTGCCAACAATTAAAGTATATTTTTCTTTAAAGTTTTAACAATAATAATTGTAGTTAGTAAGTTAACTTGTTCACAGTTTTCTTGCTACGCTTGCAAGAATATCAAACTTTTATACAGTTCGCTTATTGCAAAAATTCTGATCTTATAATTGAATAACGAAGAGTGCCAATAGGAGCAATAGCATAGATCAATACAAATATATATGGATACATACAATGCATCTAATTCCAAACTATATTATAAGACATATACATACATCCTTAGAACCATATTAAAATATACCTTCTGCAAATAATTAAATCTTAAGCGTGTGGGTGAAAGACTCGGTGCAGGTACTCCCCAAAGCACCCATGCCCGGTGAGCACCTGCGTAAGTCGACAAGTAAGCTGGCCGTGCTTGCGCACCAGCCACGCTTTCAGTATCGGCCCCAAAGCCTCCACAGTGCGGAGGCCGGCAGATGGAGTCGCCAGCCTCTCCTCCCACTCTCCAATGAAAGATTGCCGGGCCCTCTTGCACCAGCTTGCCCTTTCTGGTTTGGGGAAAAACTCCTTCCTGTCCCTTAGGGTCACCCCTCGGGCGTAACATTATGCGGAGAGCTTTGCCTCAAACTCCCAAGGCAAAGTCCCCGCCAATGCGTTCGCCACATCAAACGACACCGTTTTATAGGCGCGAATCATGCGCTGCGCCAACAACCGCTACGGCCTACGCAGGAAAGCAGCGTTCTTGGGCGTGAGGCCATCCGAGGCCCATATGGGAGCTCCATACATGGCCATCGACCTGACCACGCCGATGTAGAGCCGTCTGCCGGCATCGTCCGGGCCCCGAACATTTGGTAACAGGCGGCCGAGGGCAGCTGCTGCCCTCGACAGCCTGGGAATCATTTCCTCGAAGTGTGCTTGGAAGGACCAACGGCTGTCCAGGATGAGCCCCAAATATTTAATTCTGGGCCCAACCCTGATCCGCACACCTGAGACCACTAAATGGGCAAAAGGAATTCCCGGCTCGGGTTCGAGCTTTTGTTTTGCTTTCGCGAATTTCACTATTAGATATATTATCTAACTAGTGGCCGCCCCGCGACTCCGTTCGCGTGGAAGTCGGTTTCCCGTGGGAATGAGAAGTTTTCCCGCGGAAAAAAGTACCCTATGGATTATTCTGATATACTTTCACGTTTATAATATTAGTAGGATAGTGAAATTAACATCGTAGTAACGGATTGTTACGCGTTTCAATTTATAATTATTTTCCGTAATTTCGTCTTTTTTTAAAACAAGTAGTCATCTAATCTGCTACTGTATTTTTTTAAATTAAAATCAATTAACATTACAGTTATGTTATTATTCTAAATGTCTCATAAAAAATATTCAATTTCGAAGCTAAAAAGGTATTAACACTCATGTAGGTACAGAAACTTATCTCGACCTTGAGTAGAAACAGGCATAAAATGCGTAATAGAAATATTATTAGCAAGATTAACGCCTGTTGTCTTTATAAAAATACCATACTCGTAAATATGTTGCTAAAGCCTTTGATAAAGAGTATATTCCCCGAGAAGGAATGTTGCAACCGCATTCTTAGATAAACTCATCAACAGAGCTGGTAAGAAAATACTGAATGATAGGTATATATTAATATATAAGTAATATTGGTTATACAAACTTATAGTTTTAAATAATTTAAACCAGAACACATTAAGTCACTTTTTCAAGTTGTATGAAGAACTAGTGGGGCCCGCGACTCCGTTCGCGTGGAAGTCGGTTTCCCGTGGGAATGAGAAGTTTTCCCGCGATAAAAAGTACCCTATGTGTTATTCTGATATATAACCTATATGACTGTAAAGTTTCATCAAAATCCGTCCAGGAGTTTTTACGTGAAAGAGTAACAAACATCCATACATCCATACTCACAAACTTTCACGTTTATAATATTAGTAGGATATAGCTGCAACAGTAACATAGTTTCTCACATTTTGAAAGATAAACCGCATGGCAACTGTTATCAGCATTTACACGGGGCGTTTGGTTTTAAATAAAGGTCGTGTTTAAGATCAACCAAAAACTATTTTAAACTCTATAAAGTTGCGATAACAAAACGTAATGTGGGTAGGAATATTTTTGATAGAAATGTTTGCAGAAATGGTCTAGCCTGCATGTGATATACCCCTTTACAAAAACGTATACCTACTTAGAAACAGCCCTTCTACCGCGTTACTAGCCAATGAAAACAGTTGTCGACGTCGAGTTCAAATCAACGCTAGTTACGCGGCAGCCCCCCTGATATAAAATGTAAGTCAGTCAGACAAACTATGAACAAACTAAACTTTGACGACCTCCGTGGCGCAGCGGTAACTATACCGGACTGTTAAGCGGAAGGTTCCGGGTTCGATCCATGGACTAGGTTTTGCGACATTGGCTCGAGTTTGGGTGTGAGATTCTCCGCTAGTCCATTGTGTGGTGCATATAACACAAGTGCTTACTGCAACTACCATAGGGCCACATAATTGGTGTGTTGTTGTATTATGGTGACTTTATACAAAACAGAAATTAAGTAAGAAACTTACACCTTTCGTTTTTTTATATAAACGCAATTTTAAGTCACAGATGCTAGAAATATCTTATTTCTGTAATGTATCTTGAGTTTTATACGCATTGTTATTCTTTGTTTATTTATAATTTAAATTAAAATGTAACAAGTAGGTTTTACTACCCTTTATTACTGTATGCAATATAGTCAAATACAAGAAAATTTTTTTTTAAAGATTATACATCTTTTTACGGTTTGCCATTAAACTAAATACATCTACTAACTTTTGCCCGTGGCTTAGCACGTGTTAAATTCGGAGTAAAATCCCTTTCCCTATACAATGTACACACATAATCCTACATGTAAACCTTCCTCTTGAATCACTCTATCTATTAAAAAAACGCATAAAAATCCGTTGCGAACTTTTAAAGATTTGATCATACATAGCGACAGACAGAGAAAGCGACTTTGTTTTATACAATGTAGTGATTCTTCCTTTATGTAACCTAACTGCAGAACCTTAAAGAGGACAAAACATATATTACTATTCACATAAATACAATTAATATGCGTTATTGTATAAATCGCATACTTGAAACTATAGAAAACGGTCAACAGGCCACCATCGTGTTATAAATAGAATAACAATTGTCCATATCTTATCGAACGTGTATTTCAATAACTTATCTTGTATTCTAAATTATATTCTGAAAAAATGAAATAAATGGTGTATATGATCTTTGAGAGGCTGATTTATATATTATAAAAAATCTATGGGGTGACAAAAGGGTGTAAATGCACTCCACTGAGGGTTACGGGGAAAATTCATATTTTAATAAGTATGTGTTTCCATCATTTTAAATTTTTGTTTAAAATTTTAATTCAGCCAGATTCGTTAAAAAATTGGAAATTTTCTTAAACTTTGAACATTTACATTTATTGCACGTCATTATATTTAAAGTAAACGTTACGCTAAGCAGATATTTAACTTTTAATTTTAAAAATACACTTTTGTCACATTGTTTCGAGTACTCAATCAAAATACCTACTATTTGGACTGTTTGTTCCCTCGTGGAAAATCTTGCCAGTGACCATTCACATTTTATAAAAAAAATATGTAAAGAACGTTGTTTTCATTAGCATTTCACAAAACAAAAGTTTAAAAAATATTTATATAGCTACTGGCCCGCCCATGCATCGTAAAGTTTGTAATATTGATCTACTTTTACACGAAACATTGGTTTTGAAGCTTAACTTACAAACCTATTCAAAAATAGTACCTAAAAATGGTTACAATAGAAACAATATCGATCCGTGGTTCAACAGGAGCAGATGAGGGTACAGATAAGAAATTGCGTCTTTGCTTATACTTTGTAATGATACAAAGGTAGCTCATTGTTAACTTGACCTATGTGCTTCTTTCCAGACTCGGTAATTTCAGCTATTGTCAGACAGTCCGTGAGTTTCAATAAGTTGGTAATAGCAGATGTATTTAAAAAGATTAGCAATATGTTTATTTAGCTGTTTGATTAGCAAATATATTGGACCGATTTTAAGAATTCAACTTTTTGAAAACTACGTAAGTAGAAACTTGTTTTTGTTGCCGCACAAAATATACTGATGGTAATCAAGGCATACAAATTTTGGTTCATCAAACTTTATGAAGAGAGTTTGCTAAATACCAATCTACGGTTAAGGTATGCAAGATTGTTGGATCATAGCTTGTTCGAATATGTTAACAATGATAACCTTTTAAAAGACGGTGGAGGTGTTAAGTTAAACTGACATTAATTTTAATAAAGCGGCCGAGCGATAGGAGAAAACACATCCATTTAATAGAAAACGTTCTGGAAACATACGTATTTGTAACGTGGGATACGTTTTGATAGAGGACCTCGAAAAATACGGTTTCTGTCATTTTCAATTTACATAATATTATAGTCATAAAACACGTTGCGATGTATGTAGAAAACTATCTTATAGGTAATATATACGTCAGACAAGCTTAGCGATTAGCGATTATCCTCACTGAGACGTTTAATAAAAATAAACGTATAAAACTATTAAATTACGATTAGATATTAACTATTTGCCTGCATCATAAACCTTAAAGCGATAACGCACAATCTTACTCGACCATAGGATATAAAATATAAATATCAGAAAAAAGTTAGTTGTAATAAATAAAAATACGATGTTAGCTGTTGCCCAGCTAACACCGCTAATGTGAAACGGATTTATAAATTTTAATAGTCGGAAGCAATCTCCATTCGATCATCTGTTATCTCCTATTCGTTATTTCGTGGTGATAAAACTCATAACAAAAGTTATTCGATTCAATACAACTCAATCCAAATATATTTAAACATCTCAGAAGATTTTGTTTCGTGTACTAAGATTTTGGGTTGTGACCAGACAAAGCTACATACACAACTCACCGATAAGATTACTTTATAAAAACAACAACAGTTTTTTTCGTACTGGCTGGTTAGAAGTTGAACTGACTTAAAACTATTTTCTAGATCACGCTGGCAGCTTCTAACTGAAGAGCGTTAACGTTCTTTTTTCAAAGTTACCTGCTGCTGCGCCTGCTCATGGTACTGCGCCACGAGCCTGATCCCGCTGATCTCCAACGAGCGAGGGTCCAGCGATCGGCTTCTCGGCTTCACAGAGTACAACTCATCGTCCTCATCACGCTTCCCCTTCCTCCACTTAAAGTACTTCGCCATCACAGCAGCTAGCGCACTCTGGCGTCGCACCTCACAAATACTCTACAGTTGTTCAGCGAAGGCATCTCGGCCGATACTGAACGATAACCGCATTGTCACGAGACGTTTTTGTTATGCAACGCGAACGGGCGCTTCCGATTTCGATCTCCGCTATTCACGAAAGCCACTATCGCATATGATCGACGTCAGGGATCAATGACGGTGGTATTGCGTGTAAAATAACCGTGTTTTATCACCGAGGAGTTGTGAATACGACGCGTGTAAGTGCGCGAATGATTGAACAACGCAATACAGGTAGTGTCCACTCAATGCTAGACAAGACAAAATCAAATAAACCGTACCTACAAGTCTCGACTACAATTCATAACCGCATACGTGTCGTTCCAATGTTTTTCCGTTTATGTACTGTGTTTTATCTTGTTTAGTTGAAGAATAGCGAAGGTTGATGGGTATTATAAATTAGAATTTGATCATCTTTAGGTAAATAACTGTTTGAAGTGTTGTGTTTGTTAAATTTGAAGAGTAATTCTTATAGCATAGTAGAACAAAACTTGGCATTTCATAAACAAATTAGTGTGGGTTACTTTAAAAATTTAAACATAACGTTTTTTTTAATAAAAAAGGAATTGTATACCTACTTATCTTTATAACTTTGATATAGGTATCTGAAAAATATACTGAATAGTAAAACTATTACAGTTAATAAGAATACTATAATTATAAAACTCTATGAGGATTTTCAGTTTATGTTTTATCGCATTATAATTATGGTTTGTTGTTTTCTTACAAAAATATAAATCTTATTGTTATAATAACAACAAAACAAAAACCTTTACTTTTTAAAAAAAAAAAACTTTTAAACAACTTTAGTTAGACCGAATACAGTTACTGAAAATTATAAAATATGCAAAGTAGGTAAGTACCACGCATTGAACTAACTGTCAAAACATGTTTAAACTAAAGGTTTTATCACTCATAGATTTCAACCTATCTTCTTTGTTAGTTTTAAAACTATCATGGTTTTTATTATTTATAACAGTTTTCACGGGATATTTACCTATTGTTTTTATCCGATATTTCGGCACAGTTTCGTGCCGTGGTCACGGGGTAACTGACTTAGCGAGTGGGTAGTTATTTACAGGTGTAGCGATCTACCCTCTTATTCAGTCATTTACTACGATTATCACTACTAATGGCCGCATTCTCGATCTCGAATCGATTGTTGCTAAATATACTGACTGTATCTGGACGTGTGTTGGTAAGTGTACACTTTCGAGTATTACACAACCTCACTACAGGGTTCCACAGGGGTATCTACTTTGTTTTTGTTTTATCATATTTGTTGAAGTAGTATGTCTTTTGTATTGTATTATTTTGTTTTTGACTAAGAGTTCTATTTCTTAGTGTATTTATATGATCAAAACGCAAATCGCGATCCTAGTTATCGAATCATTGGTATAGCATGGTAAGTAGTCTAATCCGAATATTTGACCATAGTAAAAACTTTCTAAGCTGGTATGATTGTTTGTTTTGTTTCTTTGCACGTTTCATATATCTGTTACTCTTATTTTAGATCCCAAATCTCTTCTACTGTTAGTTCCGCTAATAGATACCTTTCATTGTAAAAAAAAATGGTTAAAAGTTTGCCGACGGATATCGACTAGTACGATACTTAAACGTTGCTTAAAGCAAAAGAATCTTCTAAAGATTTGTATTGTTAGCGTAGCGCCAAAAAAAATAAAAAATAAATTGTCTGTTACACGCAATATTGCCATTGGCAGTGAAAGTACAAATGCAAAATTTACTTCAACTTGAACGTAGCTGTGGTTCCAGAGGCTCTTCAAAATCCGAGACAGTTTACTATTTCCACTCTTTCACAATCTCCTATTTTCCACGACTTCACTAATTTTATTTACTTACAAAAAATCAGCGCCATCTATCTTCGATCGTGCTCACTAACAGAACCCATCCAGTTCAACGCCATCTAGTTTGAAAGAGTTACTTACCGCCATGCGTATTTCTGCCTTCTCCATGGTGGCCGATTGCTTGTATTCCCCAGGGGTAGATGCTCTTCCTCGGAATATGTCCATAACTTTGGCCATCGCGCTTGGTCGGCGCGTCGCCGAGGCAGTCATCGTGTGGTAATACTGTTGAATTTATACGTATGTTTAGAAATGGTGTTTATTAAAAACATTAAATCGCAGATTAAATCAGTATTACCTTGTTTTGAATGACAAGAAATAACATGGTTTTACTAATCCAGACTTACACTGTGTTTATAAGGGGGTAAGGGTATACGGACCTAGCGAAAACTTACAATAAGTAGCATGATTACGGAGACAAAAGTTACGCCCTGTGGTTTCAGTCAGTTTATTACCTAATCCCGTAGGAATAAAGTATATTCCCGCAGCAAAAAGTACCTATGTGTTATTCCAGGATACAGTTTATCCACATACCAAGTTTTATCCCAATCTTCCTTACTTTTATTCCTTCCTCGTACAAACATCAAAAAAAGTTTGCGATCGGTTCGAAAAAAATAAATCTTTTTTAGTACGATAAAATACCTACAACATGTTTTATTTTAATTTTTTTGTACCTCTATTTAAAAATACATAATTTGAATATGAAAGATTCTTTTGTTTTATCAACCAGTCCTACATTAATGGATTTTAAAGTCCTCGTAAATTATAGTTTTTGCTGACTTTCTCTCCGCAACGACGTAATTGATTTTATTAGTGCCTGTACTTTAGGCACAGAGCAAATAAAGAATCGATCACCTTTGAAATGTGTTTACTCGCACATAATAGTCTTTAAATATACTGCAGCGGCGTTGTAGTATACACTAATGCCCTTATCCGTTACTGCATTTTAAATCAACATTCGTTATATATAAAATTTTTATTATTATTATTATATCGTGAAAACTTTAAAACAAAGAGTGTTTCGACACAGATATCAATGGGATAGACTCCGCAAAAATGAAGAAGATGAGAATGAAAACATTTGGCATAATTGCCTCTTTGTTGACGAATCACGAATCAGTACCCATCGAGATAACCGACGTGTCCGTGTCTGGAGAAGACCTGGAGATTCAGAGAGGCAAAGAACTGCCACTGGAACTGTTCAGCAAGGCGGAAAATCGGTGTCTTTTTGGGGCGGAATAACGATTGGAACTAGAACACTTTTTATTCCGTATCGAGGCTGTCGGGTTGTGTGGATGGGTTGAAATAAGAAGCCGGAATCTTGATTACTGTACGACAGTTTCTTAGGAAATGAGACGGGATGTAATAACTCGTGAATTACCTTAAAGAGAGCCCCTTTGATTTACTCTCCCCCTTGAAGCAATACCGTAAAGAGAGCTTTCTTTACGGTCCTCCTTTGAGCAATACCGTAAAGAGAGCACCTTAATTTAATATCTCATCTCCTATGTTACCTACTATATATTTATTGTTAAATTTACCTAATTACAAATAAAGAAACTTATTCTAACTTACGAACTACCTACCTATAGAAATTGAACACAAGAGAAACATTTATTATTTACAATGAACACTTAAACTAGTTATCCTACATTACCCCCCGTCAAGTAAAGCGTACTTTACGATTAACAGTTCTTCCATAACGTGTGACATAGGGCTTGTCTGGAGCAGGCTCAGGAACTTGGTAGGTTGTAGACGTTGGTTCTGCTTCTTCAGAGTTCAGGATGAATGCAGGTTTCAGTCGATCCAACGAAACTGTTGCAGTCTTGCCAGGAAGTTGTATTTTGTAGAACTTGTCATGTCGTTCTAAGATTTCAAACGGGCCTTCATAAGGTGGACTAAGTGGTTTACGTACGGCGTCAACTCGAACAAAGACATGTGTACACGAAGTAATGTCTTTGTGTATGAACGTTTCTCTCTGGTAGCTTGGTTGTTGAACTTTTGAAGCTAGTGATGTCATCGTTTTTGAGAGGTGTTTGACATACTCGGTGATGTTGTCTTCGACGCGTGATTCTATAAAGAAATCAGCTGGCAGTCGTATTTGCGTTCCCAGAGTAAGTTGTGCTGGACTTAGCTTCGTTTCCTTATGAAGTGCAGAGCGAATACCGAATAGTACAGTCGGTAAATCAGTTGCCCAGTTGACATTAGTTTCTCGTGCCATCAGTGCGCTTTTGAGAGTGCGGTGGAATCGTTCAATCTGCCCGTTTGCGATAGGATGGTACGCGGTAGTTCGTATGCGTGTGACACCCATCTTCTTCATAAGCGATTGAAATAATGATGATTCGAACTGGCGTCCTTGGTCCGTAGTAAGTCGAAGCGGACATCCGAATCGTGTTATCCATCCTTCGTAGATAGCTTGTGCAACTGTTTCTGCAGTGATGTTTCGCACCGGCACTGCTTCAGGCCATTTGGTAAGACGATCGATCATTGTTACTATGTACGTATAGTCTTTTGATGGAGGTAATGGTCCGACGATGTCGACGTGGATGTGCTCGAACCTTCCGCTGCGCTCGAACTGACCCAGCGGTGTTTTTATATGGCGATGCACTTTGCTTCTTTGGCAGCTTAAGCAGGTTTTAGCCCAAACAGTGACATCTTTGTTCATGCTTGGCCAGAAGTATTTTTCAGTAACTTGTTTTCTTGTACTTCTTATGCCTGGATGGTTCAGTCCGTGTATAGCGTTGAAAGCGGTAACTCGTACTGAAGCGGGTAGGTAGGGTCGAGGACTTGAAGTTGACATTTCGCAGGTGATTGGCTTTTGAACATCAGGTAGGTATTTATCTTCAAAATGCAAGTTCGGTCGTTTCCTTAATTCTCTGAGTTCTGTGTCATTTTCTTGTTGTATTGAGAGTTGCTCGAAGTCTATTGTTGAGGATAGGTAGATTTCTTCTATTCTTGATAGTGAGTCAGCAACTATGTTGTCATGTCCTTGAATGTACTCGATCTTGTTACAGAATTGACTAATGAAGTGTAGTTGTCTCTGTTTTCTTGGTGTATCGTTCTTATTCGATGGTTGTAGCAAAGCGTACGTCAATGGTTTGTGATCGGTATAGATGGTAATATTTTCTACTCCCTCGATGTACTTGCGAAAGTGTTTGACAGCAGTGTACATGGCCAGTAGTTCTCTGTCGTACACGCTGTATTTTCGTTGGGTGTCGCTCAATGTCTTCGAATAAAAGCCAATAGGTTTCCATATGTTGCGTTCCTGTTGTTGTAAAACGGCACCCATGCTACAATCTGAAGCATCTGTCATCAAACATAACTTTGTGTTTGGATTGGGGTGAGTCAACATGGCAGCTTGTGTAATGCTTGAACGACACTCTTCATATGCATTTTCTAATTCTGGTGTCCATATGATTGGAGTTTTATCTTTCTTCTTAGTATTGTGAAGTAATTTGTTCAACTTTTCTTGTTTTTCAGCTTGGTGAGGAAGACAGTCTCGGTAAAAGTTAATCATTCCGAGAAACCTTCGGAGTTCTTCGATTGTCTTCGGCTTTGGGAATGACTTGATCGCTTGTATCTTGTCTTCAAGCGGTTGTATTCCATCTTGTGAGATTTTGTAGCCAAGAAAGTTGAGATGTGTTTTTCCAAATTCACATTTATCGGAGTTGATTTTCAACCCGTATTCTGTTAGACGTTGAAAAACTTGTTGTAGGTGTTCTTTGTGTTCTTTTTCAGTTGAAGAAAATACTAATATGTCATCGAGGTATGTAAATGCGAAGTCAAATCCACGTAGAACTTGATGCATGAACCGTTGAAATGTCTGTGCCGCGTTTTTGAGTCCAAACGGCATGGCAGTGAACTCAAACAGACCGAATGGTGTTGTAACGGCTGTCTTCTGAATGTCGGTGTCATCTTGCATTGGTATTCCGTAGTAAGCTTTCTTTATGTCGATTTTTGAAAATATCTTTTTGTTGTAGAGTAGATATGTGAATTCTTGGATTCTTGGTATTGGGTAGCGATCTGGAACGGTGACAGCATTTAAACGTCTGTAGTCGCCACAAATTCGAAGTTGACCGTTGCTTTTCAATACAACATGTATCGGACTCGACCAAGGACTGTTTGACGGTCTGCAAATTCCTGATTCAACCATACGTTCGAATTCATTCCTGACTTCAGTGTATTTGCTTGGTGGTAGTGGTCTTGGTTTGCAGTGAACAGGTGGACCGGTTGTTTCTAGATGGTGTCGAACTTCATGCTGCGGTGGTGTCTTTAGTGATAGAGGTCGCTGTATTTCTGGGTATTTCGTCAAGAGCTCGTAGTAAGGATGAGCCTGGTTGACGATGTATACCGTAGGTGTGTCGATGTTGGTAGTCGTTGCCTTGACGGTTAGATCTGTCGTTCCATCTACCAATCTTCGTCTTCTTAAGTCAACAAGTAAGTTGAAATGTTGCAAGAAATCAGCACCGAGAATTGATTGTTTCGTGTCAGCAATAATGAATTTCCACGTAAAGTTGCGACGAAGGCCTAAGTTGAGTGGTAGAGTGCGTTCTCCATATGTTTGTATAACCGTTCCGTTTGCTGCATACAGTTTGAAGTCGTTGGGTATCAATCTTTGCTTTCTTTTGACTGCTAGAACTGATATCTCTGCTCCTGTATCAACTAGGAAACATTCTTTGCTTGCCTTGTCTGTTATTCTTAAGCGGTTTTTCTTATAGTTGACATCGACGCCCGCCATTGAAGAGGTCTTCTCTAGTTTTCCGACGTTCTTGTGTGTCCCGTTTAGAGATCTTGAACGTGACCTGGAGCGGAATCGTTGCAGTTGTCTTCTGTAGCGGAGTTGTGCAACTTGTAACTTCAATTCGCTAATTTGAGCGATGAGTTGGTCGTACTTGTTATCGGTGTTTATGCTGGTGTCGGTATTCGCAACTGAAGCAACCGTAATAGGTTCGTCTTGTTCCATCATACGGTCGGCCATTGAAGATAATTCGTAGAGTTTCGCTTCTTTAGAAATCGACAACACGGAGCGAACATACGTAGGTAAATGTCCCATCCACATCACACGAAGTGTTTCGTCGGGCACCCGAGACGCTGCTAAATCACGCATCCTTCTTAAAAGCTGAGACGGCTTTTGATCACCCAGTTCAATGCCACTTAATAATTTTTGTAGCTGTCTTGACTCGGATTCTTCATACACCGATAGCAGACGTGTTTTAAGCGCAATGTACTTATTTGATTCCGGTGGGTTAATAATCAAGTCGCTTATTTGTTCTATATCGCGTTGTTCTAATGTTCCGAGAACGTAGCTGTATTTTTGCTCTTCGCCAACTTTTTGGTACGCGACGATAGCTTCGAAGTGTGCAAACCACAATCGAGGATTTTCTCTCCAAAATGGTAGAATTTTGGAGTGTATTGAGACGGCAGCGATGTTTTCACTCTTGCTAGCGTTTGACTCCAGATTTGCGTTTTGTTCCATTTTCTTAGTCGGTGGTCACCACTGTCGGGTTGTGTGGATGGGTTGAAATAAGAAGCCGGAATCTTGATTACTGTACGACAGTTTCTTAGGAAATGAGACGGGATGTAATAACTCGTGAATTACCTTAAAGAGAGCCCCTTTGATTTACTCTCCCCCTTGAAGCAATACCGTAAAGAGAGCTTTCTTTACGGTCCTCCTTTGAGCAATACCGTAAAGAGAGCACCTTAATTTAATATCTCATCTCCTATGTTACCTACTATATATTTATTGTTAAATTTACCTAATTACAAATAAAGAAACTTATTCTAACTTACGAACTACCTACCTATAGAAATTGAACACAAGAGAAACATTTATTATTTACAATGAACACTTAAACTAGTTATCCTACAAGGCCACATGACTGCAGTTTAGTACAAAACAGACGTTATTGATGGAATTGTTAGACCATTCAAAATAAACCATGGGTACCAATTTGTATTGGTCGACGATAATACTCCCGCACATCGAGCTCAACGATTAATGCTGCTCTCCGTGATTACAACATCACAAGATTAGACTGGCCTGCCGGCTCGCCTGATTTAAATCCTATCGAGCATGTATGGGACGCTGTCACGTGAGCTGTTTGAACCGTCAGCCACAACCTCAGACCGTGCCAGAGATCCGGGAAGCTGTTATTCAAGAGTGGGACAGGTTGCCGCAAGAAATGCTGGATAACTTGATCCTCAGCATGCCCAGGAGAATTGGCGCATGTGTTCGAGCCAGGGGCGGAGTGATATTGTACTAAATAAAAACCATTTCAAATAAATGTTGAATATGTTTTGTATAATCTTCTTTTTCTTTCAATCAAATTTCCTTTACATTTGCATTATATTTGAATAAGTTATTTTTTCGTTATCAAAAACTTATAAGGCGGCATCTTTTTAATTACATAAACTGTATTTTTAATTCAAAAAGGAATTATATAAAAAATAATTCTTGATAAAGTTAAATTATTAAAAATACATCTGTTTTTGCTAGTGATCGCAAACTTATTTGTACATTCGTGTGTACGTACATGATGTGTGTACATTCCTTCTTCCGTAAAAGGGTATCACCTACTCCACTAACACTAAGGTACCTACCCTGGCGTCGCTCCCCGGGTGCGGGTGCGCGGACCCGTCCCTGGTCTTCGCGGGGGGTCCCGGCGTGTGCGGCCGCGGGACGGGCTTGCTGGCCTCGTCCTTGAGGGCTTCGGGCGCGGGCGCCGTGGACTTCGTCATGTTCTGAGGGGTGGAGGTGATATAAAACTATAGACTGAGTGTGAAACTCGTCTGGTAACATTCTTGGGAAGGACCATTAAAACTTTTTTTTTCAGAAATAAATAGACTGATGAAATTTAGAGTACCGCCTATGTCACAAAGACGGTTTTCTTTTCACCTTGAAGCGCTTTTTTATATGTTATACTTTACATGTGCTACTATTTAGGTTCAAAGAGTGTTACAATCAACGTCGACCATTAACTGTTGTTATAAGAAAAAGCGTGTTTAACGTTACAATTATAAAGTACTGTGCATTAATTAAAATGAACTGCTTCAGAATGAACTTATGTTGGCTTACTCAAGCCGTCTAATTGTTTCTCAAACTAATCTCATAGATCTCCAATTCTCTCTCTTCTCTTCATTACTTAGTATTACATATTACATAGTATAAGCCCAAGTCGCTAATTCTGTCTGTTTGTATGTTTGGCCGCTAACTTCTCCTAAACCAGTTGAGGGATTTTAATGTGGTTTTCACCATCCTATAGGTGTTTTTTTCATTTAAATTTGTAATTAAAGAAAAAGCGGAAAAAGTTTTATTAAGTTAGCCAAAAATCAATGTTTAGTGAGCATGTCGGCCAAAATTACACCATTGCGAAGCGTGGCGGGTCGCTCGTTTGTTATAAACAACAAACAATCAGATATTAAAATAGTTTACGTTTTGGTTTAGTTTTTAGTTAAGTACCCACTTGCATAGCCGCTTTGACCTGCTGGTATATGGATGGCTGCCTCTTGGCCTCCGCGCCTTTTGGCTTCGATTTGAACATGTCAAACAGAGCCGGCCTGCGACTGACTCCGGAGGTGCCTAAACATAGAATTTAAAAATTAAGGGCGTATAGAAGATAGCACATAATTTGATATTGGTTGATAGTCGTGTCAAATCTGTCAGTAGACCTTACCTATACTTATAGTCTAAGATCCCGCTATAGAACGACCTTAATCGAGCTGGTTAGTGAATGAAATATATTTTTTAACAAATAAAATATGACAATAAATATATTTCGAATGTCTTATTTCCATGTAGGTTAAAAATAAATGGGATATAACGACTTGATTGAATGTGGTATTTAACTACCTATTTTATATTGTCTCTTGTAATTTCTACATTATTTACTAGTTTTAGTGACATTGCAATTTAAACCTTCATCTATTTACCCTACTTGTCTAATCGTTGAGTAGGCCTAGTACATAAGTGCTTTATACAAATAATAGAATAACGTTAGTAAGAGTAAACCATGTCCTACTACACAGAATCTTCACACTAGCATAAATTGCATCCCAAAACATACAATGCCCCAGATTCGCGTAAACAACTGCCAACTGATATCGCAACAGGAAAACAGGAAGCATCGTTTATCACTATACATTATACATACTACAATATTTGTAACACGCATCATATCACATGCCATAATGCACGTCGCATTTGCATATATGCAACAGGGTAGCATACTGTGCATACTAAACAGTGGTTCTGCGCTGACCTTTATAAAGACAGGTGAAATCTTTCATTGTTTTTACCAAATAAATAGCGTGGTGCGTGAATATTTGAGAATTGAGCGTGTTTGGATTTTTTTATGGGTTTTTGTTTTTATTCTACTTGATGATAAAGATATGAAAGCCAAAAAACTTCATTTCACAATAACGCTATTTTCAAGCGCAGTTAAATAAACTTAAGCAAAATTTATAGGCCACAAGCTAAGTGCACGAGTTATATTATAAGTAGGACTTATAACCAAAGTTATAATCGATTGAACTTTGAATAAGATTTCAGATCAATATGATATTCAGCATGTAGCCAGCACAGTGGTGCGGGCATGGAACTTTTGTCGATGGTAAAAATCGTTAAACTAACATTTGTTTCGTTAATTTATATGATCAATAACGACGGCAACTTTCAAAATAACGACATTAACGATCGTTATGAGATACATGCTTCGACCACAGTTTTTTTAAATATGGCCTAGTTTCTCATCCTATTAAAAATTACCTATCCATAGTCAAACGAGAGTTTTAGTTATATATTTTTCTGAAATAAGAGTTTACTTACGACTACATTATCATTATTATCATATATAAATAATAATAAATAAATCTCCAGACTTACACACCAATTATGAGGCCCCATGGTAATAACTTTAAGCGCTTGTGTTACAGGTACCACCACAATGGACTAGGGGAGAACCTAGTTACACCCAGACACGAGCCAATGTCGAAAAACCATTTTGACGATATGGGCCCGACCCGGGGATCGAACCTGGGACCATCTGCTTTACAGTCCGGAATAGTAACCGCTGCGCCACAGAGGTCGTCTCTTTGTAAAAACAACCAGTGTTACAATACTCCTTACCATGGATAGTCTGTTGGTACAGAGCATCCTGCTGCTCGTCGCTGGAGCCGCGCCGGCGCCGCTCGCCGACCGACTGCGAGCTGCGGGTGATGGCCGCGTCGAGGCGTTGCTCTGGAAGCAGTGTAAACAACTGATGTAGACTCTGCCACTGGCATCATTGTTATCATTGTAGAGGGTGTTAAAGAACTGCTCCCGAAAACAAAAACTGGGCATTGCTGGAGGGGTACTGGTTATGATTTGAGCAAAAAAAAAAAATTTTTTATGTTAGCATAAAAAAAAAAATACTTTATTGTACAAAATTGCATTTATACTATCAGATATTGCGATGATTTCAAATAAAATAGGGTTTAAATTTAATTTGCAATGTAAATAATCGCACTGAACCAACAGTTGATGTGTGAGCGATGATTTCAATAACTTTTTTAAATTGGGTTTTCTGGGTACACTGTTAGTGAATTTCGATACTATTGAGGCTTTTTACACCCGTTATAGTATAGAGTAGTAGCAAATCGTGTCTTTTTGTATGGTTGTCTTCTAACTCCCTTCTAAACCACTAAACGGAGTATAATGTGAATTTCGCTATACATTATACAATTGAACTAATAAGCGATAAAGTTACTAACCCAGTAACTTTAACGTCCGGTAGAAGCGCAGTCTAAATTTCATATTTTTTTGTTATGTATAATTGAAGCTGGAGGTGGATTATACAGACACCCACGTCTCAAAAGCAATAATTAAAGATAACAATTTTAAGCATCATATGCCGATTAAATTAACAAAATAACCAACCGATTACCTTGATATAGGCAATAAATGCATTATAGTTTATCCGTTGGTAGTGTTTAGTTCATAAAGATGAGACTTGACAATCTTGCACGCCAGAAACCTTTTAAAACTATATTTATATTATAAAAGCGCTAAAACGATATTTTCTAAACTCGTTATGATTTTCGCGGTACCACAACGTTGCGTTGATTGCTTTGTTTCTCTGACAAATGCCGTTTCTTTTATGTATCGTTTTTTTATTAATCTTAATATTAATCTCTGTAATTTAATGTTATAAACTATAACTTTAGACATAAACTCTGTAGAAGAAATAAATTAACCCTTTGACGGCCTTAGTCATTAAACTTCATAGCAACTTCAAAGTCCTTCTATATTTTATAGTAAATGATTACTTTTAACGATAAATATATAACAGTAAATGATAATCTTACACATAAGCTAAGGAATTTTGAGAAATACCGCAAAAAGGAAGACGCCAGCGCAAAGTTTGTATGTCGCCAATCTATTGCTATTTTATTTTCTTTGGCCAGTTTTAGATCAGTTATGTTAAGACGTTATTGTGTATAGTAATTTGCCGTTAACATAAACGTACGTAGGTATGTATCTATAGAAATATAGACAAAAGATAACAAGAATTAAAACAAAGTAGCAAGTTGGCAACAAATAATTATTATCCTTCACAAGTAATGATAATAAATGAGCAATCATTAAAAATTTTAGAATAATATTGTAGCTGTAACTCGGTTTTCCTCGAAGTGATGCCATTACTAGATTACAGTAAACAATATTTTAAATACACCTGTTCGTTTGTAATAGAATAGTCATTGTTAGTTAGTCATTGAATCATGATGGTTTGAGATAGATGGGTATAAACCTGCAGCCAATATCTTATATAGGTCTTCTCACAAGAGTCTAAAATCGGTCCCTACTCTTGTTACCAGGTGTACAAACTCATTTTATACATAAACCAGAGAATTCATACATCTACATGAATTTCCATTAATTAATATCCATTATACTAAATCGTGACGTGCAACAATGATAAACTCATATAAAAATAGTCAATTTACTTCTTGGTTAGTTTTAAGGCATCTCACTTGGCTTTTTCCTTCAATCGACCTACATACAGTATTGAGCGAGTAATTTTCGCATTTTGAATCTGAAATACCTATGCAATTAGGATACTTTTAGGCACATCAATATTGCAAAGAATATAAATGATCTTTAGTTAGAAGTACATAAGAATTAAAGTATAGATCTGAGACCAAGTGGCTGCGCACATAACAGTCGTTAGAGTATTAAAATAGTAATCAATTCAGTGTGTCAAGGAAATATCGTTTACAATATTGTTGTTTACATCGATACGAAGTTGAAATTTAATAAAAATAAAGAGCAAGCTTGGTGGCATAACAATAGGTACAAGCAAACATGAAAAATTATTATTATAATAATTGCCGAGTGCAGTTTATTAACAACTGACTTTTAATTTGCAGAATATTTATATATAGATTTTTTTTCTATAATATTTTATAAACCCTCTGGCTTTTATATTCAGTTGAAACCTGCAATTACTAAATGCAGTAAGCCTTATTTTATGCCTCAGACCAACAAGCATAAACAATTGTAGGCATCTTGTCACGGGCCTTCAAGACAATTTTTTTCATTTACCTCCCTACAGGATAGAATCGATTAACAAACCTATAGAAGATAGATAGTTCTTGTAACGTTGTATGCATTAATTGTAATCAACATAGTTGTTATGACCGCTAAGAGATGGAAGGCCACTTCATTTGCTAAATGACGCAAATCAAGCTAACTGGTGTCAGTATTAATAGTTCGGTAACACAAAAAAAATGATTTGTCGTAAACTATTTCTTTTGGCATATTGTGTTATGATATATGTAATAGTGACCCGCCTTAACTTCAAAAGCAAGTTTTTTCAATATAAACTCTTAATATGTTTAATTATTTTATAATAAAAGTAAGACGCGTATAGCGTTTAACAACTAAGATTTTCACAATATGTGATCTATTACTGCACGATAGAATATGAAACTGAATTGCACGTTTCACCCTGCGCAAATACACAAGAATATTGGTAACACCCGATCTGTTTCCTAGGATGACTAAGAACTTGGAATACACAATTACACCGCGCTCGTCGTAAATCATACACAATAATTACCAAAACAATCTAACAACTACTCTATACTGGAACTGAAAAGCTAAATTTAGGAATTTATCCATTAAATTCGTTGTAATCGACACTGCAAACATTATATACCTAATCTAAAGCTAATGAATGCCACATTTTAGCTGTTGGCATCGTAAAACAGTATACGGGTGGATGGACTAAAACAAAACTTGTCCTAAATCGGGGTCAAAAACATTTACGAAGGCTTTGCTCTGGAAATATATGAATGTTCACCACACCATACCAGAAACAGTGGTGTTATGTTACTACGTCCAAAGTATATGAGGGACGGTAAGAAGATAAATATAGTTAATCATAATATGCTTAGTACAAAACACTACAGCTAATCAATGGTTAGAGATAAATAATAGGTTTTAAAGTTCTAGCGTAGGCGTCGGTATATAGATCTAATGGTTTCGAAGAGCCTGTAGCTATTACCACATACAAGGCTCCTAAAAGAAGAATGATAAGATTAATAAAACGCCATTAAAATTTCGCATAGTGAACCAGTAATATGAATCTGCATTTCAGTCTTGTATCAATCAAGTCAATCAAACATTCGATAAAAAATATCGTTTTCATGTGAGGTAAATAAAGAGTACGAAAACACGATATTGTCAATTTTACAACTGCATAATCTGTCCCACCTGCATTTATCTTCTTTCGCAATACCGTTTTTCAACCGACAGAAAGTGTTAGTAATCATTATTTCAAACACCTATCCTTCTTACATCTAGTTAATAACTAAGTACTGTTATTAACTTGCACTTGATCTTGAAATGGACTTTGTGTGGTATATGATTGGCGGATGCATAGAGTCACCGATCAATCAATATTGATCACTAACATCGTTGTTTACATTCTGTCCTCTATAATGAATAATAAATGTATCAGGAAGCGGTACAATCACGTGGCAAGTCTGGATAATTTGTAAACTGTATCTCAACTCTAAGATACCAATTCGAATCCCAATTCTATGTTAAAAATTTTTTTTTATGGTCATTTAACTTAAGTTGTCGCTTATCTCTAATAAGGAAACTCGCTTTTCATTAATGTTTGTATGATTTCTTGTATTTGCTTATACCTTTTGATCCACGCAACGTCTTTTTGAAGAAGCTTAATAAAAGAGGAGGAGTCCTGGATTCCTATATGGTGTTAACTAGTTTCGTAGAGACCTATCGCTTTTGTTTATTAAGAAAAGTGTATGCTTAAATATTTAAAACTACGCAACGGATTTTGATGTGGTTTTTTTAATAGATAGAATGATTGAAGAGGAATGTTTAACATAGTTAACATAGTATAGGGAAAAAGGTTTTTACTCCGAATTTACGGCGTGCGAAGCCGCGGGCATAAGCTAGTACCTAAATCAAAAATAAATAAATAAGCCACCAGGTTGAGTTGTGTTTAGAGTCCCTTACATAGAGAATAACTAGTGGCTAAGATAGAATTATTTTGAAGGATGTTGATTCTGGCTGAATTATTTATTTAGAAGGCAATGTGGATTTTTAGAGGCGGAAAACGCTATTAAAAAGAAGTCAGTCTAATTACCACCCATTTTATTCTATTGAAGGTAAGCATCACGAATAGATTATACATAACTGTCCCTATTTACTTTTTAATACGTATAAATTCGTCTACTACCTGCAATTAATAAAAAAATGCTTAAAAATAGAAATATAAGTGATCATAATCACCGCACAAAATTGACATAAAATTAAATATAAAGCAAGGTCAAATAAATTATAAGGTGTTATAATAACATTAATAACTTGCAATTCTAATTATATACGCCTACTAATCTAGTTAATCTAGTCTTAGTTATTTAGAAATATTATTATTACTTTATCAACCATTAATAAAAATAAATATTTCTAACACAGTGTTGGTCAAGGGTTTGTTGTGGCCTGACTGATACAGTTAATCAGTTGCAAATGTTTACATGTAAACGTTGATAAACAGATCAAAGCAGTGCTCAACGCTCAACAAGGTAACGAAATGAATAATTACACATTTTATCATTCAATTGAAACATTCGTATTTCACACCAGCCCGCAATCTTATCTGCACAATCCTAACAAAGTTGGAGAGCGGCCAAAACAAATGGAAACACGAATTGTACCTACACACTCAGGCAAAACACTTTTCGGGATCTACATACAACGCTCCATGCATTCTATATTTAATATTCGAAAACTACCAACGGCGGGAGCTAGCCAAATAATCGGGATACACACATCACTATTTATTACGTGTTGTGTTTCGGTCTTTCACGCTAGTTTCCGTTCGCGAATGAATAGCCGAGTTAGAACCGTAACAATGAGAAAATGCGCTTTATTTGTACTCTACCGTTACAATACGCATGACGCGTATGAACGCGGTTTTATGACCACGAACTGATTAATAGCACTTTATTTAATACCCAGCGAATCATTATAGAAGCAAAACATGACGTACGTAACAACTAGCGTCTCATTCAAGTATTTAAAGGCTATGGTATCAATCGCTATGATTCTTAGATTAGTCACGATAGCCGCTAACCACATGTTTTATACCTCAACTAAAGATCACGCAGGTACATACCACTGCTAAGGTTTGCAGGTAAAAATAATGACGTTACTCACCTCGTTTCTGGCGTCGATCGTCGCTGCCTTTCCTGACAGGGTCTTTCTTCGCTCCAGAAGTCAAAACTTTCTTCGGATCCTTTTCTTTAGGGCGGGTGCTCTGCGCGCCCCAAGTTCCTGAGCGTGCTCGAGGAATGTCCTTCTTGTCAGGTGATAAATCATCTTTTCCTGCAGCGACTGTCAAAGAATCCGCTTTCGCCAAAATCTGAGGAAGGAATAACTCTAAATTACCTTCTACTACGGAATAAATTAGTATGCTGTCGAAATAAAGACACTTACCGGTTTATTATCAGGCTGTTTAACCCAGATATCCTCGGCACTGGCATCAATGCTGTCGTCGACTGTCGACTTGATCGAAATCAAACTGCTGTCAAAGTAGTTCTTGTCTCGATGGAGATTCTGCCCTGCGAAAATGGATCGCACACTAGGTCGCAGCTCTTCAGCACCTTTTGTTCCAAAGTGGACTGTGTGCGCATTGTGAACTTGAGAGCGTAGTACCTTCTCCACTTTAGATGGTACTTCCGTGGTCGTCACAAGAAACTTGTGCTTAGCCCCCATCACAGTACGCTTTGACTTATCTGGACTCTTCTCCGTATTACTATTATTGTCAGTTTGCCCTTTAGACTTTGATTTGTGTTTTGGTGTAGATTCGAAGAGCTCCTCAGTGGCTGCCGCTGGGTGGCTGGAGTCCTCTTCGTCCTCTTCTCGGCATTGTGATAACCGTCTTCGATCAGCGAACGGGAACGGCGAATTCGAGGCTGAGTTTCGACTTGACAGGTTGTTGCAGTGATTCATGAAGTAGTGTTGGAAGAAGCTATCAGTTTCGGGTGTGTCATTATTGTCACCCTGAAGAATGTCTTTTAAGGCGGCTAGTGATGTGATGGTGTTGTAGTTTATAGCGTTGACTAGGTCCTCGCTGTCGGCGGAGCTGGAGGACTCGTTGCCGCTGCCTTCGTTATCGGTTTTCTTGTCCATCTGACTGTCCCCACCCTGTTTCGGGTCAACGTTTACAGTTGCCATTTTTTTCTTCTTTTCATTGTTTATGACGTTGGTATCTTTTGAATGTATATTATTGTCGGGATCCATTGGACGGCATAGGCCAATTTTATTGTTAAGTATAAATTAAGTCACGTATATCACTAAGGCACTAAATTTACACGTAAATCACACAGAGTCACATGATATATAATTGTGATGGTTCAGTTTATGTGATGTCGTAGTAGATGTCGCGTCGTCCGTCACCGAACCTGAGCCATTGTGATGATGCTGTGGCGAGTGAACATTGAAGTAACCTGCAGGAAAAAAACAGAGATTTTAGCAATTTTTATTTAATTTAAGAACAACTATAATTCTATGTCTTTTGTATCGTTATAATTACAATAAAGAAAGGAAGTTCTTGTCATTGGCTTGTCAACCCCAAAACCGCATGCGTAAGTATTTTAATTATGTTTTTGATAGATTGAGTATTACCTATAATATATGGCTCAAATCTTATTACGATGTCTATCACATTCAGCAAAACGAGCGTGATAACTTCTCATCTGTGATATCTAATTAAATTACGTGTTTAGCAACGATTATATAGTGAATCAACAAATTATCACCATTTTATGTTAACACTGTTGTGTATTGCTCGGTTCATATAACCCGAAAAAGAAACCGATTTAGCTACAGACTGTATTCTGTAGATATTGTTAGATATTGTTGAAAACTTATATTTGGAGCGTTGTAAACCGATATTTCATCAATACAAAATCGTATTTCGTATTCCTACTTTTACCTCTTCCTAATATGCACTATTTATAAAAAAATGAACATGGCTATTATGTTGATAAATGTCGCCATTCCTTCCGCTTTGATTATTTTATTGATTGGAATAGTTTTGGCCTTAAAACTGTCAGTTTCCATTACGAATGACGTATCTTCGATTATAGAAACCACACATCATTCTAAAAAAACTGATTGTAGCACACTGTGACTATTGTAGTCAGAAATAAAACGTTGACACTAGACAAAACACAATGTCTTATCGCATGACACACCTAGACAAATGATTAATTATACTAATAAATTGTTCGATAGCGAGGTAACGTGGTAGAAAGTATTTCGAAAACCAATCGTTACGTTTACGAAAATAAAACGATATGTGGTAAAGCTTACAACGTTTTCTTTTGCTAACCAGCTGCCATCATACGAAGCTTTTGTGCCAAAATTGTGAATACTGGTATAATAAAATATAAACATAATTATATACATACAGCAACATGCTATTTAACTAAACGAGAATTCCAACCCTCTTCACTTTACTTTTGAGAACACAATAATAAAAACCTGAACTTATAACAAAACCTTTTGAATTAAGCAATAAATAAAATTATTATTACCATTATCAGGCCGTAAACCCTACACTACATAGTGCCAACAAGCTTGACCTTTAAAATCTAGAGCATAAGAGGTAAAATATATTTAATAAAACTAAGACATTTCGTATTACGGAGAACGAAATAAATGTATGATATCGTTTGTGTAATAACCGTAACTGTCTGTTTTAACGTTTAAGTAATATTTTATGACATTTATACCTTTTCGTAACTGGATTACAGCACAGGCCCTCTCGCTATCCGAGATGGAGGCCTGTGCTCAGCTAATGTGACGTTTACAGGCTGTATTAATATAATACTAGTGGCCACCCGCGACTCCGTCCGCGTAGAAATCGGTTTCCCGTGGGAATGAGAAGTTTTCTCACGGTAAAAGTACCCTATATGTTATTCTGATATACTATATTACTGTAAAGTTTCATCAAAATCCGTCCAGTAGTTTTTACGTGAAAGAGTAACAAACATCCATACATCCATACATACTCACAAACCTTCACGTTTATAATATTAGTAGGATAATCATACCCTTAATAACAAAATGTTACTCGGACCGAAACATTCAAAGTGGATTGTCGCCACAAACAAAAATCTTGCAGTGTTAGCCAAAACACAAAACACACCGCATGTGTACGTAGATACATGACATGACATCACCGCTCAAAATAGTACGTAATCTTAGTAAGAGAACTTCCTACGTACTGTAATCAACAGCAGTAAATACCTGCCTAATTATTACGACACACTGACGACCAAATTCGATTACTATTACTGACTTTCGAAACAGTTTCCTGACTAATCAGTAATAATAAAGAAATCTTAACTATAGTCTGGCCACCGAGAGATTGCGTTTGTGACACATGCCATTAGTGTTGGGGTAAAAAACAACATTGATAAATCATTTTTCAATCAACAGAAAAAAAACTTGCTTATCTTATTTATATTTTATTTATAATAGTTATAAAAATAGTTTTATGTTGTAACGAGTTAAAATCTAGGTAAAATAGTAAAAAACAAAATCGAAACAGTATTGTTTTATTGTAGGAACGTAAATAATTAGATTAAAGACTAGTGGCCGCTCGCGACTCCGTTCGCGTAGAAGTCGGTTTCCCGTGGGAATGCGAAGTTTTCCCGCGGTAAAAAGGTCCCTTTATTCTTATTTTTGGTTCCTAGAACCGCTTTCGCAGCGCACGCAACGGAAGCCCTCAAGGATGAATAATTTTCCCCGTTTTTTTTCCATTTTCCATTATTTCTTCGCTCCTAATAGTTGCAGCGTGATGTTATATAGCCTAAAGCCTGCCTCGATAAATGGTCTATCCGACACAAAAAGAATTTTTAAATTCGAACCAGTAGTTCCTGAGATTAGTGCGTTCAAACAAACAAACAAACAAACTCTTCAGCTTTATAATATTAGTATAGATACTTGTATAACGTTAATTTTGAAGCTAAGCCCAAGGTCGAAAAGAACTAGCAAGAAAATCCAACTGCTGCCTTTTTACAAACGAAACTCAAAAGCATTGTATTGGCAATAATATGGTATAAGTCTCAGCACCCGATGACCGTACTGCAGAGCCAATTCATCTATTTCATATCGAACATTTGCCGATTTATTTTCTTTCACTAACCGCAATAGTTATGCTTCAAGCATATCCATATTTACGTCGATATCATGTTTTTATAACCAAGCTACTTATTCTGCTTTTTTATTAGAAATTGATTGATAACTTTAAAATTGACTGATATTTTTAGCACATCCCTACGAAAATATGATGTTGTTTACATTTTTAAAAATACATATTTTATCAGTAATTATTACCCTTACAGTAAGCCATCAGTTATAAAATTTAAAATCAGTGTGTTTTAATATCATTTTATTGCTTATTATTTGTTTGTAGGGTCAAAATAGACGACTTTTTTTTGTTTGTTTTCGTAGACGGCCTTTCAAAGTTACCTCGTTATGTCAAACACAATGTGTCAGGAACGCATTCTCTCGGTGGCCGGACAATAGGAGCCAACTTAACCTTGACAATGATAACGTCATAGGCGACTATTTTTAACTTAAGGTAAGTAAGCAGAGATTGTTAAAAAAAATGATTTATGAGAGAGCGGCTAAATTTTGGCGTCTTGATAACATACGATTTTACATTATGAGGAGTGTAAACGCTCACTTTTTCCACATATCCGTGTATTTATTTCGTAATATACGTAAGTTAAAAAGTCCCGCGTTTTCAGAATAATTAAAATTATAAAAGGTGTTGCCCCTTTTCACTCGATTTAACTATTGAAAAAGTCCAATTGAAACATCCAATCACAACAAATATTACTGAATTGGCGGGTTAGTTTAGGTACTTAATGCCTTTGCATACATATAACACTTAAATAAACTTATTTATCGCAAAATACCACGTTAGGCCATTGCAAATCGGTGATAATGATAACCGCATGAAAAATTGTAAATAATTACCCGCATAGCAACATGTTTGGTTTAAAAGACTTATGTCTAATTTCTATAATCGCAAACGGACAGTTATAGCATCTAGCCACCGACCGCTAAATCCTACTAATATTATAAACGGGAAAGTTTATGAGTATGAATGGTTGTCTGGATGTATGGAAGTTTGTTACTCTTTCACGTAAAAACTACTGGATGGATTTTGATGAAACTTTACAGTAATATAGGTTATACATCAGAATAAAATATAGTGTACTTTTTACCGCGGGAAAACTTTTCATTCCCACGGGAAACCGGCTTCCACGCGAACGTAGTCGCGGGCGGCCACTAGTATAATATATTATTGACATAAAGCATTTAAATAAAAAACGGGTTGTTAAAGTTTTGCATGCTGCTAGATAACAGCAAAAATCTGTCATAAATAAGTCCTGTTAGCTGTGAACACGTCTAATATAAAGCGCTTTAACGATCGGTTGTTAAACAACGCCTTACGAACCGTAGAATACAGTAACCGACCATTTAACGTCAGTGAAATTACACCAAAGTGTTGATGGGAAGCATTTACCTATATGTGGAATTGTTTTACTATATTTCAGTATCTTTTATCAGATTTTTATTATAAGCACGGTTTTTAGAGATTAGAAAAGGCTTTTTTGTTAATTGAGCGACCATACTAAAGTTTTAGCAAGCATAAGGCACTAAGCATTAACAATAACAATATACTTGTGTAACGAGTTTGCATGAGATTAAAACTCAAAACAGTGATACACAAAAGTAAAACAAATAGGTGGTTAGACTCATAAGTTAGTATGCATATAAGAACTTGAACTGTAATTGTTTAGCGATATACATTCTGTCCCATAGTATGCATGTATTTAGCGTCCAACCAACAGTTTTTCAGTCTATCTAAACAAATTAATGATCAGTATTCTTTAATCTTTTCTTTTTCAAGTATCTATTCGTCATATCTTGAATCAGATCCATGTATGTCATATAATCTGAGTAAACTATGGAAATAAATCAGACACAAATACTTATATAAACTTATCCAACAGTAGATTATTAAGATAACATATGTAAATACCTACATTGTATTGCAAAAAGATACATCCTTGAATTACAAATTCAATGTTAAGTATAACAAAAACAGCATGTTTGACATATTCAAAAAAATAATATAGGTTTCATTGTAATATTCTAGTAGACAGGGGTATTTTTAAATATTCTTATTTTTATAAATTATATGTGCAAAAATGTGTATGTTGGCTTGTCTGACTGGGAATTAATGTTATGAATTTGGAATAGAAGCAGTTTAAGAATCTGGTAAAGGCAAAGGTCCTTTTAACTGTAGGAATAAGTCTAATTTCTCATTAACAAGAAAAAGTTGTTTTGATTACACATTTTAACTTTTCAATATCAAATTTGTTAAGTACCTAATATATTAATAATAACACTTAGATTAGGTAGCTTTGTGCACATATCCAAATTATACTAGCAAGAACTGGACATAATGTAAATATATAAGTGTATCTCTGCCGCTATATCACGCATAGACAAACAATAACCTTTATATTAATCACATATTATAGAATGTTACAGGAATCTATGATGAAATCTGAAGATTATTAGGTTTATAGCATAAAGAGTTTTGTATTCACAATATTGCATTTATTTTCTGACACTTAATTTTTAAAGTAGTGAATTGTTATGTGGTGAAATTTACTAAACAACAAATATATTATCACTACCAATAAATTTTGAAACCACCCTCAATGAATAAAAAACATTTAAGTTTGACCAAATAAAAGTTTTAATAATTCCATGTCAAGGTACTAACAAAAGTGTTTTTTACCTACTAAGAATTATCAGATCCATTTTATAACATTTTAACAAATATCACAGAAATTATGTGAATTATACAAACAGTTAATAATGCATTATAATAACTGTTGAACAGTAGAAATTGACACGAAAATGTAATAAAACATATGGTTCATGGCATAACAGGAAAAAAATCTGTAAACCTATCAATTATGTACCAAGAACCTTTACTGCTTTTCTTATGAAATACCGATAGTGGAAAACCATGGCCTTACTCATGCAAACAATTCATTATAGTTATAACACAATATCCAATAAGAATTTGATATGCCCCAGAAGAAAATACATGGTCATCGCAAGAATACTACGAAGCAAACGTAATTAATTAGAAAAAACTTGGTACCCACCGTAAACACATCAATGGCATCCACTGGTCCTATGATGAAACACTCAAAGTATCAGACATGGCAAATCGAATTACACCTTCTTAACATGTTTCCAACACGAATATATCATAGTAAAACCACACAAATCATATTTTAAGTAAAATCCAAGCAGAAACGGCACAAATACCAATAGTCAGTCAGTCCATTCAACAAGTGACGGATTAGATTAGTTAGACAAGACAGAAGGCAAGGCAGGCAAAAGCAACAAGCAAGACACAGACACGTAAGGGAGAAAGAAAATTACTTGGTAGTGTTTGCGATAAGGCGTTTCTAAACAGAAAAGTGTTTACATCATGTACTAGATGGCGTTGTTGGTAGTAAAAAAAAACATGTAGAATCTTAGAGCATTTAACCTCTAAGTGTAGAATAAATCTTTGAAGGATCCACCTTTGAATTAAATATAGGGTGTGTATTTTTGTTTAGAGAATTATTAACAATCCTTTAAGTCATATGGCGGTTATGATCGCCTTATTAAAAACATTAATTTTAATATTTGTTACATCTTCCCAGGTCTTATATAACGGTCCGAAATTTGATATCAGCGCGCTATACCTATGCACTATTTGTGTGCTTACAGTTGGACCATTTGTACAATGAACGTGTGCACGTTGCTGAGCAATTGGACGTTACTAAATCAGCTGTCATTTTGACAGAACGTTCTGTTCGCACATGTTCGTACCATCTATTGAACCTAATTGATTTAAGTGCTAACGTTTGTGAGTAATAAAATCATTTACGGACGGCGCATTTGCACGCTTACCAACATTTTCACTGAAGTCTATTTACGGACCACGAACTCAAAATGATGCGTTTATTTCGTTATTCGTGATTATAATAAAAAACAAATAGAATAAAAAACATATATGTATATAGATTTTACTCGTATAAATAAATAAAAGGTTCATATTTGATTAGGTGCGATGGACGCTTTTGATATAAATTTCGAAACCAGTGACTAGCGAGTGAATCAAGCCACGAGTAAAATGTTAATTATTAAAGTAATTAGCTTTTGATTGCGGCTTCGCATGTAAAGATCTAATCATACAGACACTCAGACGGCGGAAAGCGACTTTGTTTTATTCTATTTAGTAATTATTTTAGTATTTTTATTCTCGATGAGATGTTTGGGTTTAAAACAAACCTGCCATACCCATAGTTCCTTTAACTTGTTGTTACTCTGAGCGAGCATCACACGTCAATCACGTCACACGTCATTCACGTCAAGTTTTCTTATCAAAAGGCAAAAGCTGTCTGCTACATTTTAAAATTTATCTTTTACTTTACTAAATTGTGCTATTTATCTTTAAAAACCTGCCGGCATTCCTGCCGGCTTCTTAATAATAGATATTTATTCTATGTTATTCCCAAAAACGTAAAAAGACAATGTTTGGTAGTCGTGTGAAATTTGATACCGCTGTATTTTTTATATGTTGTTGCATTGTTCAAATATTCGGCAAAGATACGGTGAAGTATGCAGCGGTAATATTTAGACATGGACAACGGACACCTGTGAAACCCTATCCTACTGATCCATATCGCAATGAGTCTCTATGGCCAGTCAAATTTGGGGAGTTGACGAACACCGGTAAAATGCAGCATTATGCGTTGGGTCAATGGCTCCGGACACGTTATGCTGTAAGTCGCATCTTTTTTTGTTTAAATGACCGGCATGCCACCGAACTAATGCTTATGCGGACTCGAAATAAACTGTTTTAACTTTGCAAAGTCACTGGTTAAAAAGATTTCGAAACCCTTTTACTGCTCAAAAACAAATGCTGCTAATAGTATTAAAGGCATACATATCATGTATTCCTACCACTGTAGATTAATCCCTATCATGGGGTGTTCATAGATAAAACTTTTTGTATACAAAATACATAGACTTACAATTTTCCATGGTAAATAATATACTATCAAAAAGAGGTCTATGTTTATAAATGAATAAAGCAGTCTCATTGTTCCATGAATTATTTATCAGTATATCATTGTACAGATTCATATTTGTTTAAACAGATGTGTATTTGGAATATTGTATTCAAATGGTTAATTGACTTTCAAACAGGCTCTGGAACTTTTATAGTAATTTTTACTTAAATGACGCATTTCTCCTGTATCTATTGGTACTACACAAATGTATATGAATATTATGATATTTTTGTTATAGGATCTCATTTCGGAGCAGTTTGACCCGAGTGAAGTATATGTTAGATCTACAGATTATGATCGGACACTGATGTCGGCGCAAGCTAACCTAGCAGGTATGCATATGTCAAGAATAGCATTTGGTTTTTCCACAGATAAATTTGTATAAAAACAGTAGCGCTTTTACTGCTAGCTTTGCTTCTGCGAATCTTTACATGACTTATTGATATTTCGTATTTTGTTTTTTTACGCTATGATTGAAATCAATCCTAATGTAACATGTAAAAAAAAACATTTAGGTTTATTCCCACCTACTGGCAAGAGTGTTTGGAATAAAAAGTTGGATTGGCAGCCAATCCCGATACACTCAGAGCCACTAGCCGAAGATTGCACTCTCTATATGGGGAAACCGTGTAAAGCATATGACGATGAGCTGAAAAGATACAGGGAGAGTAAGGAATACAAAAAAAGTCTATATGAATATCAGAAACTAATGAAGTAAGTATATAAAAAGAGGCAAATGAGTGTCCAATCACACAATTTTATTAAACTTTTCTAAACAGGCAACAGCTTTTAAAATTGTTTTAACAGTAATTCTGATGTTTTTTTAGAGATAAAGTATTGATCGTTTAATCATGAAATATAAAAATGCCAAAGTAAAAGGTATCATAAAATATACCACAAACTTGAACATTACAGACTAAGTTAAAAAAATATTATAAAATGTTTATAATTTTTATTCTGGTGCATATCTCAGACCACTGTACATATTGATTAATAATATTTCTTTTTAAATCACTACAACAGCTGTTATAAGTATTACAATGTATGTTTATCTTCATTATTTTGACAGTTCTATAGTTAATAAATTAATTTGAACAGTTATCTTTCAGCATACACCGGCGAGACAGTAACGGACTATGAGAAAATTGAATACCTTTACAGTAATCTTTACATTGAAACATTGTTTAATTTCACATTACCTAATTGGACACAGTCGGTGTTTCCCGATGAAATGGCGGGTCCTGCCGCTCATAGGTATGTTAATTATTTTAGGAAAAAATAGTTGTCTTGGGCAAAGCCCAACAGCGTTGGTACCATGGTGCTACCGATTTCCAATGCAAAAGAGGTTATTGAGTTCTAGTTAAAGGGACTTACAGAATTGGTTGTGTCAGACTGACCGATGGATAACTAAGTGATCCTATTAGGGTTCTTCCTTTCTTTTTGTCATTTGTTTTTTAATATCAACACTTTCCTTCATATATTTGACTTTACAGTTTCAAGATACCTACAGGCACTCCCCTTCTGGCAAGGTTGCGTGCTGGCCCCCTACTCCAACAAATAGTAAGCCACATGGAAAAAGTTGTAAAATCTGAAAATTCTACTATCAAGTTGTCGATATACAGTGCTCATGATGATACCGTTGGTTTTGTATTGAATGCTCTGAGTCTGTTTGATGACAGATGTCCTGTCTTTACGGCTACAGTGCTATTGGAGTTGGTGTATGGTAAGATACTTTAATGTTTACTGAACACATACACCCTGGCTTATAACTTTTTAAAAGACTAAAATTGCGTTTATCATAAATGTTTTTTACAGTTTTTGCAGTTACGTCTAATTAATTTTTGCATAACGCTATAAACGCTATTCTTGAAATGTACAAATATTTGTCTTCTGGTTAACTTACATACTTTATAACTTATTTCAGTTTTATAACTTTCTTGAAATAAACTATATGTTTGTGAAAACTGTATCAATATTTAGTGCGTTGATAAGGAGTTGGACAAGTTAACACATTATAGCTATTTCGAGATCAACTTTATATTATTATTTATCTAAAGTGTTTTACCCGTTATTTTTTACACAAATCATACTTATTTATTATCATTACAGATGATATATCACGGCAGTACTCCATACAAATCTCATACAGAAACTCAACAGAGATAGTTGAACCAAACTTGCTGTCAATTCCATACTGCGGTGAGAAATGTGAGTTGGAACGGTTCAAGAAACTATACCATAACCTACTAGGTGTCAACTGGGAGGTGGATTGTAATAACAAGGTAATTAAATAAACAACAAAAAAAATTGTCATTGATTAATTAATATTCAACAATAGAACATTTAATATCTTGTAAATTTTCAATACAACTACCAATCGAACTGTATTCATAATAATATGAATATTTACGCATTTTTTGTTAGAATTTTCACGTTTGTAAAACTAATAAGGGATCATAAAATGACATTTGATTTTCCAGTCGGCGGAGTGGAGTGATTCTACAGTGTTTTACATTTTCGGCATATTATTGATTCTCGTGATATTTGGAATGCGGGAGTACACCAATGTGTCGCGGATTTTTGAATACTCACTTGTGTAAGTATAGTTAATATTTGTATAGATGTTAAACGAATGTAGATTTTGTTTTGCTGTGCTATAAATAATCGGCATTTAAAAACAAGTGAATGGGTGAAACTTCATGTAACTTATTCACGAGTTCACGATGTTTTTCGGAAATCACTACATAGTATAAAAAACAGTCGCTTTCCGCTGTCTACGCAACAGATTTTGATAAGGGGTTTTAAATAGAAAGAGTGATTCAAGAGGAAGGTTTATATCTATAATAACATAGTAAAGGTAAAGGGGTTTTACTCCGAATTCAACACGTGCGAAGCCGCCGGCAATAGCTAGTAGGAAATAAAATAACTCGAAACTTAAGGTGCTTGTAATAAAATGAATGAGCATGTAAAACATTTTACCAAACACAGTAATGATGTAAACGCGTTCAATAGTATTTTATATTTTCAGCACCAAAGCTTCAGACATGACGAATACATCGACTCCGCACAAGTCGAAATCTGCAACAGAAACTGAAAATCTTGCAACCATCATATAAAATGAATATACAGGGAAAAGGTTGAACATCCTACTATAAATGTTTAAGACTGTGCGAACAATTTTGCTCATATCGTCAAAAATATTTTATTGAGGCTATTAAAGTTTTAATTTGTGCTATTACCATGTTAGTAAAACCATGCATTTATTATCCTTGCTTTGAAGTACGTTAATTACGTTGGGGATTTTATTCCTGTAATTTTTTTAGTGTGTATTTAACTAAATCAATTGTACTTCTCATAAATCCAAAAAAAAGAAACAAAATCGAGTCCCAAAAAGCCCCATAAACTTTACATAGCCCCAGTACGATACTTTTATTTAGGAGATCTAAATAAGTCATAATAATGTAATGTAGGTACGTACCAAGTATAGATATAGTACCTGTCGAGAATTTCATAGCGGATTGTTTAAAAAAAGGTGTGTTAGTATTTTATTGTTTAAAATTCACGACAAAACATATTTATGCTTGTGACTACTTACAGATACATACAGGTGCTATAAAATGGTAGTTTATACATTACTTTTGTAATTAATACTGAAAATGAATACATCTACGTCATGTAAATAATTAAAAGTCATATTTTAAGCTTTTGTGTTGGTATAATACTTACCTATAATTTAAAAATCGATTTTAACTGGTTTTTAACAGTCAATAGAGTGGATACAGTGGTTTTGATCTTATGTGTAACCAAAGTAAAGTTAAAGTATTTCGATAACCGTAGGAGCTAAGGTTTTTAACAGATTTCTGTAATTTTTTTATATGATGACAAAAAACTAATATTGTAATAACTGTGTGTATTTTATTGAATTATAAGCAAGACTGGCTAAGGTTTAAAATAAACTTGCCTATTTTATAAACGGCGTTTCACTGTTATGAATACCATTTAGGTAAAAAACTCATCTTGAAGAATAAAAAGAATCCGTTTTTACGTCTTAAATCCAGTAAGTTAGTCGTCCTCTACTGGACAAAGGCCTCCCCTATCTCTCGACCTCTCGAACCACAATATTTCAGTAATTTTACCATTGAGAAATTATACTAATAATATTAATATTATTACTAATATCGCGTAATTGAAATATTTTACTGTCATATTGCATAAATATTGCATTGTTTTAAATTGAGTCCAGTATAGATGGCGTGGCTGGACAGGAATTGAATCAATATTTTAATTACTAAAATAATTAAAATATTGATTCAATTCCCTTAATTTCTCTAAATTATTCTGTACTTATATTAGTACAATACTTATTATAAAATGTAATCACTGTAAAAAAATATAATAAAAAAAATTATAAACTAAAGGTATTCATTAATACTTTCGAAAATTAATCATGTTCCAAATTTAACCTATCGGTTGGCCGAGGGGAAAAAGCCAGTGGAATAAATGATTATGAATAATGAGAATGAAATGTTGAAATACATTTTAAATACTTTATTAAATAATAAATGAAAATAATAAATTACCAAACCAAAGTGATCAAATTTGGATTAAGAAAGGAAATCATAATAAGTTACTGTAATAAAAAAAAAAATATTTTTATTTTTCAACATCATTTAATTCACTTGTCATATAAATCCTAACAGATACCATTGTCTATATAAGAACAATAGCTTTGACGATCTTGATAGATTTAATAGCTTTAAAAACAGCCCGCATCTCATAAATCAACCCTTTGTATGATACCCCCATTTAGGCTTTACTTTACTGTCACCCCTTTCAAACGGTATCATGACCGTAATATCGGTAATCCAATAAAAATGGCACAAAACGGCGTCATGATACCAAGAATGAGCGCATTGAAACCTTATTCCGCTAAAGCTACATACGGGTTATATTTCATAACTGACCACGGCTCAGTCGAAATCGCTTCGAATCCTAGCTTAGGAATCCCGCCTATTCCAATATAGGCCCTAATAAAATTGCTAGCTAACACCTAACAGTTGAGGATCATATGGCTGTGCAATGCAATTTTATTTATCGTCCGCCGGCTTTGTTTTGCGGTAAGTGACTTACAATGAAAATAGGTGCGATTGCAGCTACAGGGTTAACAGAACGCGTTTTGTATTCCGATGGCTGATTCTTGTTTATTGTTTTTGTTGGGTAAGTTTTTGTTTACGTTATTTGATAGTTTGAATAAAATATCGCTGTTTTACAACGGGAGTTTATTGCTATCTGCAATGTATGAGCACTTTATTTCAAAAGAAAACGTAATAAATTTATTGGAGCTGAATTATTTTAATATAATAATTTATTCTTGTATTATCCCTACTAATATTATAAATGCAAAAGTAACTCTGTCTGTCTGTCTGTTACGCTTTCACGCCTAAACAACTGAACCGATTTAGATGAAATTTGGTATGAAGATAGAACCTAACTTAGGAAAGGACATAGAATACTTTTCATCGCGAAAAAAAGGGTAGAAGTGGATGAAAGTTTGTATGAAAGTTCGTTACTGTCAAACCGATTTTGATAAAATTTGAAACATCATTCTTCAATGATGAATATATTACTTACTTTCTTAACTTTTTTAAAATCATTTTTTTTTACTCGTCGATTAAGGCTTTGAATTTAAATTTCATGTAGTGTTAGAAATATCAGAACTGTTGTTTAGGCCTCGAACATGGTACTCGTAGGGAAGATATCGGTTCTAAGATACCACCTAACCTAACCTAACTTGGTCTGTACTTTTCAATTGAAAAAAATATTATACTGCCTGCGCATTTGACGAGTAATTAGATCTATGTTCTAAAATGTCACATTTAATATATATAAAGAACAAGAACACTGAAATAATACAAAAGGCATAAACATTATCGTATATTTCAATTTTAAAATCTAAAAATTTGCAGTCGTATACATCACTTCAAAAATATACAATTTAATAAAACAGCACAGTCAAAAACACCTAAAGTCGACTCAGCTACTCACAACATCAATCTATAACTGTTTACAATCAGGATGAAATATCCCCAAAATAATGTGTAAGGTATTATCAGAAGCAGCATTCCAATCATGGTTGTGTAGTAGCCATAATATTTAAAGCAATCTTCTTCACTAAACGCGCAGTAAATAAAGAATACAGCAATCAAAATCCACGCCCCAATGACATGAAGTAAAATCAACCACTTGTAAATTACTAAAAATACATCATTTTTGAAGCACAGCCCGATCATCAGAATCAAACTTGCGATGAATAGCTCCACGAGTAAGGCAAAATGTAAATACAGGTAGATCTGGGTGTCTTTGTCGAAGACCTCTTGGTAAAACTCCGAGAAGGTACTCAGACATAATGATATCAAAAAGTTTATGCCTACAAAGCCGTAGAGTAGTCCAAACAGCGAGATCAAGAAGCAAGCAAGCCTCAAAGGTACATACATCAAGCAGAATTCCACAGTGTTGAAATTATCCCAAAAAAATACCATTTTGACTCAATTCCAATACGGTTTAGACTAAATAAAAACACCAATGATGAAATATCTTAACTGAAAACTGCAGAAAATATCGCAAAATTGTGTCAGATTTTTGTCACAGTCTTTTTTAATATTGGCTATGCAACCGTGTTTGACGATACGACCTCAGAGGAATAGCTAAAGCATAGAGAAATAGAGAGATCGAGTTAAAATTACCATGCATTTGAACTATTCTCCCTTAAGACGAACATTGTGTATCAAAAAGCGACAGTCATATGAGAATCGTTTATGCTTAAATTGCAAGCATAAAAACTGTCAAATGGTCAATTTGGTTCCTCATTATGCGACGAATTGAAAAAATCTCTTTCGTCAAATGTTTTAGGGATGGAGCTCATCAATATCGAGTTTGCTGTGGACAACTTTTCTATTTATCAAAAAAAAACTAGATGTCTGGATGTCAAAAAAGTTTGGTATCGTAATATTTAACGTGCCCAAAAGTTGAAGTTGAATATTACACGTACTAGACGACTGCTTCGTTAGTAGTAATAAATAAATAATACCTTGTAATTATGATTAATAAAAATTTACCTTTATTCCCGTTTTGTCACACTGTTTTGTGTAACAGTGTTACATCGTTGAAAAAATTACGTATGAGTGACTGCCACATTTTTTAATCCCAATAATATACACTGCAACCCAAATAGTAGTAGTACGTTAAAGGGTTACCGGGGACCTAATGTTATAGGTTGAAGTCGGTGCCAAGCCTTAAAACAAGTACATAATAATAATACCATCACTAAATTAATACGAGCAAATTCATGCAATGAAATGCCTACTTTAAAGTTTAAGATATTTAAAAAGTAATAGATAAATAAATAGCAATTAACTCTTACTATTTAATACGTAAGAAATAAAATGATTTGGTCCAGACTATAAACCTATTAAATAAATAATAGGCAGTATTTAAATTATATTAAATCTTAATGTTTGTTCTAATAAAAAACAAAGAAAATAATAAAACACTTATAAATTTTAAATTTCCATTTATTAAAGCGATAATCTATAGCTATTTACAACCAGTATACAATACCCAAATACCAAAGAGTTGAGTAAAGTCAATATCAAGGATCTGATAATCAAGTTGTCGACTACGTTATATTTGCCTGTACAATCTGTGTCAAAATGCAGAAAACACAATGAAGCTAAAATCAACAGGCATATCCACGTGCAAACAATGTAGGTAAGAATCATCCACAGATAAACACATTGAGGCAGTCTTTCTTTGCAGCCAGACCTTTTGCTAGTACCAAACTAGCCAAAAACACTAGCAATACCACGATACCCAACATTATTATATATAAGCAAAAGTCCCGGTGCCTCTCCCAAAAGATACTCCATTCGGTGTTATATAGTCCACCTGATATAAGCATACACGCAGCTGCAAATCCATATAGAATACCAAAGGCACAGATTATCCAGGATCCAATCAACAGGGGCATACACATCAGGAATTGGGTGACAGTTTCAAATCTATCCCACATAGACATTTTGAATGTATTTTTTTATATAACTGTTCAAAAATATTTAAAAGGCAATCTTCAAAAATAATATTGGATTCTTTTGACATGTATCATTCTAAAGTCAGAATAAAAGAAAGAAATGACAATCACAAAGTTTGTTCTTAAAAAACATGTAAATGTCATGTTTTTTTTTCTTTCAGGAAAATTTGCTTTTTATATTAGGATGCTGATTATTGGAAAAAATACTTAATTAAAAGATTTAATTAATTAAATTTAATTGCTGATTTAATATCTTCCACCTGCTTTCCGGAAGTTTTCCTATGTGTGAATTGGACTTATAAAAACTATTACCTACCATAAATCTGTCATAGACGTTGCATCAAAGACGTCAATCAACGAAGCGTTTTACTTGATAGCGTTTTACTAACAATATTTTGAAGATTGTATTTTTTATAAAAACCAAAAATGCTTTTCGACGATATGAAGACTGTCTCCAGTTGTTGCATCAGCATTCCTTTACGAGGAGCCACTGCTCTGATTGCAGCGGTGGGTATCATCTACATGTACCTCTCATTTGCTTGGTTCAAAGACGACTGGGACTCGCTGCACAAAATGGTGCCTTTTATCTTCACCTTCAACATGTTTACCTACGCCACTATGCTCATTGTTCTGATCGCCAGCGTCTGTCTCATGTTCGCCGTCATTGCTGATAACGAGAGCTGTATTCTCTTCTACTTGTGCACGATCATGTTTCACCTGCTATGTGTGTGGCTTGGAGTTATTGCCATTTTCATCTACTGCGGTTGCATCGACAGAAATTGCGTCGAGGATGCAAGTTTTATGTTAATTTTTAGAGTTATTTTCATGGCTATAGTGTATACGGGGATTTGGTTGTACTTTTTCTTGGTTGTAAACAGTTATAGATTGAAGAATTGAATATCGTTATTGAATTTGGTATTATATTTTGTTTTTCCATATTACCTGTTTATTTCTTTGCAATAATCTGAATTGTGTATTAAAATTTATCTATTTGGTTAGGTACTTTATATATTGAAGAAAAATTTCTTAAAGGATCCCTTAGTTAGGTGTCTTTAAACCTTTTTTAAACTGTACAACTCTTTGAACCTCTTTGTAATAATAATAATGAAAAGTAACAAATCTCGGCTCTAGAAAATAGTTATAGTAATTAATTTAAATTCTAGCAGCCGAACTCAGAAACGTTTAATTCAAACTATCCGTAAGTAAGGATTACAAAGAAACTCCCATTTTCTTAACAATTCATTAATGAGCCATTAACTTTAAGTAACGCCATAATCTTGCTTAACTATGATAAATGAATGGTTTGACTTATTATATTTGAGGTCATTTTTTATTTACATTAACTTGTGTTGATTTTACGTAGGTACTTAAAAATAAAAACCTTTTATTAAAATATCGAATCAGATAGAATAGGTTTTTGTAAACTATTAAAGAAAATAGTAAAAGGTTAGGACTGCAGTGCTGTTAGCGACGTAATTTTTCTTCTTTTCGTGTGATGAATATGACTTTGTAACACATATTCATTTCGTATCAGAGTTTTTGGGAACCGCTTTTTTAAGACCTCTGAAGTGTTTCCTGTAGGGTCGATCCAATGAAATTATTATCATCCCTTATGCTGGATATGGATTTCCAACTAAAATTATAAAAGTGCGTAGCGTGTAACCTATGCTGAGCTACACTAATAGGGAGCTGGCATTATAGGTTGTCACAGAAGTACTACTAAAGGAAAATATGTAGAAATTAAACAAAAACTTTGACGTCAACTTTAGGATTAGGTAAATACTGACTTTATTTTTTAAATCTACGATTCTTATTAAAAAAGTAGACTAAATACATTTTAAATAATAATTTAAACGGTATAAATTAAAATAATATTTGTTTTATTTTATTTTTATTTTAACAGCTAAAAAAACATAATCCGAAATAATAGCTTTACCAAAGCATTGGTCGTGGATTATAACTTTTAATTGAAGAAACTATAATTATAAAGAAAACACATTTAAAAATATCGCGGTCACTTTCCCATGCTTAGTATTAGTAAAAGACAGTGCAAAGATGTGCACTATGTCATAATGAACGCAAATTTTAGTTTGACAGGATTTAAATTAAAATCTCTGTCTGTCTGTATTACTGAGTATGCGACGGAGATATTTTCAATTTGTTATAAAGAGTTTTTTCAAAATCATGGCCGTTATGCTGGTTATTTCAATTTCTATTGGTAACACGATTATTTGTTAGTCTAGCCACCCATATTCAAATATAAGTAATTTAAACACTCCGTCATTAATCACAGCGCTTAAATGCCAATGCCGCTAACGAATCGCAGCGTTGTGCTACCCGACATTGGCAGTGTTTTTAATAACGGTCCGCAATACTTGTCATAAAACCATAGACATGGTAGACAAAATAGAATGTTATGACATTGACACTTGGCAAATTATAAATATACAGTAAATACTGTAAAAATTTGTGAAAGTTACACTACTGTTATTTTCACATCAGCTAAAGCCGTATTTTAAATAATAATGTTTGTAAAAAAAATCATAAAATTCAAGTAGAATATCTTTGACAGCACTATAAAAAAGTAAATCTTGTCTTTGGATTTTGTTTCTGTCTGACAGACAGACATCTTCCTTTGTGCAATTTCTGTCGGACGGATTGCTCATGGAATATCCCGTTATTTCCCTTTCGTAATTCATTTAACAAAGGCCCCAACTATTTGCGACGGTTGGCTGCGGTTGGCGGAACACAAAATTTATATTCGTTGCTCCTAGAGTTCAGTGACACCGCCTAGCAAATCTTATTATTTTGATCATTTTCTATTATTGATTTTAGGTCTCTTTTGAATCAAAAATTGTTTATATGCAGTAAGTTTATTAGTGTGTACGGTTAGGGTGTGTGCAAGCTGCAAGATTTTCCTGTCACAGGCCAACCCAAGGTATGTACTGTTGTAATAATTTGTAGCCTCTCACCTTAAATTGTGTTGGTCAATCCTTTGTTACGCAAAAACCTGCGAGTTTGTGTATGGTTTCAAATTGCAAGCTCTCTAACGTTTAGGTTGACCTCATACTTAAATCTGTTTCTGAAGGGCTGGAGAGAATGGGTCCATTTCTGATTTGAAGTCAAATATCTATGCCTACTTTAGTGTGCTTCTTATGTTAGTCTTTTTACTCTTTGCCTGGTTTAAACTGGAACCTATTGCAGTAGAGTTGCAGGATACACAAATTGGATGTGGCAGAGGGTTCAAAACCCCTTTCAATGTATATTGATACCGAGATTATGTGTAATAATAGTAGGTTATAACAATGTGCATGATGATTCAATAGCTGGATCATGGTGATAATAGATATGGTTATTGTTCTAATTGAGTTGATTTGAATAGTTTCATTTATGTTAAGGTCTCGCTGAATTCTGAGTATATACAGTGAAAGCATATTTTTATCTACAGAACTATAAATGGCACCCTGATCAGAATATTTTTAAATTTATAGTCTTATCATTTGTACAGTTTTTATGAATTTAAAGCTGAATATGTTTTTGTGTATAGCTGAACAATGTTTTATAAAGTCTTTTATTAATTTTAGAGTGCGCCGTGTCTTGGGGCAAAAGCACCCCGGGCACTACGGTGGCCCCAGATACACCGGCCCCAGCGCCCCAGCAACCCCCCGGTATGTCTATATTTTGATGTTGTTGTTGTCAATATTATTGTTGAATAGTACTAAATGGAATTTGTTGTTAAAAATGATGTAAGTTATTGACCTTTCTTTATAGAATTTCTTAATGTAAAGGTTTGTTAAACACCATCATATCTTTGATTTATCATTGAAAAATCAGGTAACCAGGCTTATAATGTGACAAAAATGTTAGATAGTGATCTAAATGTTAGGTTTTATTTGTGAAATCATGTGATATATTTTGTAAGGTTTATAGCTTAATATTTAAGTGTTGCATACATTTTAAAGCAATGAATTTACTTTATCAAAAATACCCATTCAAATGACAAACATTTTATTTTGTATTAGTACATTATCTTGTCATCAATTTTTATGACTTACACATAAGTGGAACCCAAATCATTGCATCTCTATGTATGCCATAACTTTCCCATAGCAAATTAAATAACTCTGCAGTCAGTATTTTATCTGGCTCAAGTGATATTCCGAGAATACTATCATATTTCGATTCCCGTGTGATATTAGGCTTCGATTGCTAACCTAATCTTACTGCCAAGAGTCTCTTGTGTGGTAGAAAATATCAGATTTAGGGTACAAACAGTAAGGTCACGGCAAAGCGTCTTCCAAAGCTGTAATTACAGAGAACACGGTAGAAGAATGAGTGGTTTCACGTCGCTTATGAGTGAGCGCGCGCGCAGTTGATGCGGTTAAAAAAGTTAACGGTAAACAGAGTCGAAGTCACGCTGTGTCCTATAAAATATAATGCTAACTGTGTAGTTGCCGCCAACTTGTGGTTTACATCATTTTACTTTTTAATTTTACAATCGCTTTTTAGATTTTTTATTTGAAAATGTTTTTGAGGCTTAGTTAATTAACTTGGTTGATGAATTTGTTAAATTGTGCTGTATGTTTCGTATAAAGTTTCTTCCTAGTTGAATGTAGCATTGTTTTGAAACCTACTAGTTGCATTTTTTATGGTTGGTGGCATATGACGTTGCCGTGATATTTCAGCGGTTAATGACGTCACTGCGCAAATAGAGCCGCGCACGCGCCGATCTCAGGCAATAAACTACGGATTTAAAAACCCAGCCAAGCGTGACTGTGACATTTCACTAGTCCGTGGGATTTAAGTCAGTTTAAGACATGCTTGTCCATCAAATTGTATACAATATTTTTGAAATACACATTAAAGTGTTAAAAGATAATGCAGGAACCCTATATAGGGCCTATATATATCGTTGTAGTTAGTTGCGAGTGAGTCTACTGTGGCGTAACTCGCTGGAAGTGATAGATTAAGGTTTAATGTAACCTTTATCTGCGCTCGCGCCGGTGACCTGTTTCATTAAAGATGATTGATTCGAAAACTGCCTCACATTGTCGCATCACACCGTGTTGTAACTACTCGCTTGTGTTTATTGAAAACATATGAAAATTAGGTCATTAATTTTTAGAGGCAAATGGTTGAAAGTGTTTGAAGTAATTTTCATTTTAAGTTACTCAAACTTACTGCTAAAGTTTTTTAATAACTTGAGCTTATTTTATCAAGAAACAAATCAATTAAATTGCAAACTTCCTTATTTCAATATGCTGGCTTTGAAACTCCTTTAATAAGACGTAATATAAAAAGAAAACACTTATGTTTTCGTGTAGAAGCACGTAGTTATGTAATTAATCAATGTAGGTATAACACGTACCAATAAATAATAAAGTTTGTATAGCATTATGTCATATATCACACATGACCTTCCCAAAATGCTGTCATGTTCAAAAACTGCTTTACTGTTTATATTTAGCTGACCAAAGCTGTAAACAATTATAGTGAACATAGATTTACTAAAACCAGTAATACTACTCATATTTGAAGGTAAATATTAAATTTATTTATATTTTTGAACTATGCAATCATTTAAATTGACTTTTTAACCACAAACAAACTATACATTTTATTAAAAATATATAACTACTAGCGACCCGCCCCCGCAATGGTGTAATTTTGGCCGACTTGTTCCCGAAACATTGTTTTTAGCCAACTTAAAACAACTTTCTCTGAATGTTTTTTATTTACAAATTTAAATGAGAAAATATACTAAAAGATGGCGTAAACCGCATTGAAATCCGTTTTGTGGTTAAGGAGGAGTTAACGGACAAACATACAAACAGACACAATTACCGACTTGGATTTAAACTATGTAATGATTTACACCTGTAAATCTTCATCAAACCAACTTACAGAGCTTGATCATAGCACTTGAATGAAAAACCAATAAACTTTACATGTTTATATATTATTTCATTTAAGACAACAGTACACAAGTTCGGTAAACACTCTATGAGTATGATGTCATTGTATCTTCCGTTTCTAAACTTATTGGTAATCGTTGAGTTTGCAAACATTACGACACGGTTTGTCTCATTTTAGTACACAGCCTATATTTACGAAACAGTTTTGGTGGGGTTCCAAGTTTTTTTCTTACCTTTTTCATTTAGATTGACATAAACAGACACCATTCTAAAAAATATTGTTTTTAATTATCGTTACTTTGTTGTTAGCGCGGTCGCTATCTAGTGTCTGTTTTTTGTGTAAATTATACGCTTAACATTATCATTGTTTTTTTTTTCAATCTGAGCGAAATTTCGGGATGTAAACTTTCTAATGGAAAGTAGCTAAAAAAAATACATATCCTGCTAATATTATAAATGTGAAAGTTTGTGAGTATGGATATATGGATGTTTGTTAATCTTTCATGTAAAAACTACTGGATGGATTTTGATGAAACTTTACAGTAATATAGGTTATACATCAGAATAACATATAGGGTACTTTTTACCGCGGGAACACTTCTCATTCCCACGGGAAACCGACTTCCGCGCGAACGGAGTCGCGGGCGGCCACTAGTCGTTAATATACATAATAGACACTAGATAGCGACCACGCTAAAAACAAAGCAACGATAATTAAAAACAATAATTTTCAGAATGGTGCCCGTTTATGTAAACTGTATTGAAGAGAACTTCTACAATTGGTAAGCGTATTAACTGCCGTATTGACGTAGTAATTGCGCATATTGTTTCTGCGCCATTATTTACGAACCTACATTAGAACAGAGTCGCTTGTATAATTATTTGAACGAAACATATACACTATGAAATTAATATGTAACATTATATCAGGAAAATTTATTATCCCCACACCTTGAGCCAGCATGGGGGATTACGGCTCAATGGCTCGCTATCCGAGAAGGAGGCCTGTGCCCAAGTGTATATAGACTGTATTATTATAACTTTAGTTTGATTTTAAGACCGAACTTTGATTCGAAGACAAAAATTGTATTAAAAATAATTCAAAAACTTCATATTCAAAAGAAATTTGATTTATTAACAGATAGAGTTAAAATCGTTTTCTTTACCTCTTATTGGGCTAGCTACACCTCTGGCGTTTTTCCGAACAATTATCAAGCGTCTGCGAGCAGTGAGATAGCGCTCTTAGACTTGCCTGTATGCTAATTGATTTACGTTTGGATCGATACGTGAGCCATTAGCTTACTAAAGATAGATTCACTGTATTTACAGGAAAATTGTCGAAAGTGCTCAAAAGTTCTATGTGTATAATAACTTACTAATGTTAAAATGTTTTGGTGAATCTGTGTTTCTAACGTTTTTACGAAAAAATGGCTGAATGAATTTGGATGGAACTTGGTATTATAGATAGACTTTTTACCGCGGATAAGTACCCCATCCCCGCGGGAAAAGCCATAGTTGAAACCGCAGGGAGGAGAGCTACTATTATAAAAAAAGCCGTTAGGTACTCTTGCTAAAGTCAAACAATAACAACTTAATTTTTACACTATTATTATTTTTTACTATATTACTTAATAGTCGCACAGGCAAAAGTAGGATGCTTATAGGCAAAAAAAGGAAAAAAATATAAAGGAAAAAATTTATAAGATTGGACAAGTCAAGTTTTATGGGAATTTCCACTTCGTTATAAAAATAGATGGATAGATTCAAAATTAAATCAGAGAAAGAACACGCACATAATATGTCACTCAAACCCAAATACAACTGTAATGGCTTGTTGAAAATTCCTAAACGCGCATATTTCTGTTAGACTAGTGGTCAAAAAGTAGGTCGAACGTAAATAAAGTGAATGTACGTGTTGTTTGTTCCATTGTCTATATATTGTTTACTAGCTTTTCGTCTGCAGCTTTGCATACAGCACCTACTAACTTTATTTTGGTATAAATATGATAAATTCTTGGAAAAATTCCATATAAACTTTCAATACCTATTTTAACCCCATAATTTTCTTGTGATATAATGTCACTTTCCTTTAAGAAACTGAACTTTATTTCCTATAATGAACTTATTTATTTATTTCATAATTGCCTTTCCGAAAGTCTAGTCTATATATCCAAATTTCATAAAAATCAGCTAACGGTATAGGGCATAGGGTATAGGCGAATAAGCGAAACAAACACACATACAATTAACTTCTGCAATGATATTACTAAGGGTTTCGATCAGTGTAATAGTTGGTACAGTTTCTTCGATTGTTCGATCGCAAAGGTTGTAAGTCGCGTGTTCCAGTTATAAGTAATAAGTCATTGAATGGTGTGAATTGACTGCAATGAAACTGTGCGCGTGATTCTTGTGACGTCACTAATAAGGGGGGGAGCTTGTGGTAGTGGTGGGAAAAAAAGTCACGACGAAAGTCAAGGGCATGGCTCTATCAATTTAATTTCGAATTATTCTAAACCGTGTTTTAAATAGTAAGTTAACAGTGTATAGAATTATAGATGATAATAAAGTATAACTAGAAACGATTATAAGCAAAACTTAAAATTTTAAATTATTTGACAATTCTTTTTTTGTATTCATTCGGCGTTTGGTTAAATAAAGAAAGTAATTAAGATTATATTATGTGTTTTATCACGGTCCAGTATTTATTAAGCATTGATTCTGTGGCACATAGTACATTTTTTTCTTAATTAACCGATTGCGTCAGAAGGTGGGTATAATAATAAGCATTTTTTTCAATATTCATATATTGCTGGTTCATTAAATGAAACAGGACTAAGATAGTAACAATCAAATACATTTAATTCGTATTTGGGTAGTTCTACAAACTAGGGATTTTTTCGGCTCAGACAAAATATGATAAAAATATGTGAATACCATAATATTTAATAATAATATTTTTGAATGGAATACTATAAATTACAATTGTTTCTAGATGGTCACTAAAAATAATTAAGATTTACAATTCTTTTCTTAACAAAATTACTGTTCAAAGTGCCGAATTCTCAGCATCCTGCAGGGTCCCTGGTAGGTATGTACATATACTTCTATATTAGTAGGTACTCACTCCGATTTTTTTTCCAGAGATACGAGTATATGCTTGTGTTGATGTTATTAATGTTAAGATTTTTGTTGTTTTCCTCAGTTTCCTGGTGCCACTCTGAGTTTCCTGTGGCTCGACTTTTGTAAATGGCCATAAATCAATAAATATTGAATAATTTGACTGTTCCCTTTAGGATCAGCTCAGCTAAAAGACACCGTACTCTAGCTATTAGACTGAATTCCGTCTCCAAAATGTATAAAAAATGTCGGGCCGAAATCAGACTCAAATTCTTTTTCGAACTTAAAAATACTTGTTAAATTAATTATTAACTTCGCAGCGGTGAATCCATAAAAATAAACGTTCCCATTTCACAATATAGTTGAGTTTTCCTCAAGTATATTTTATAAACAGGAAAAGTTTTTAATTGTAAATTTAAAGTTATTTCAGTCTTTAAATATGGTTGTTGTTAGTGTAGTAACAAAAATATAAATCGAATGTTATATGCAAGATAAAATTGCGACACTTATCGCTAATGAACTAATGATTAATCAGCCAAGTTTAATTCAAATTATTGATAGCCATATAAGATATGTTCACTAATAAACCATTTTGTTTAAGACTTAGCCTTTTAATATGCTGCTCTGTCGGAATAGCAGCTGCCAGTAAAAGGTGTTAAAAGATTTAAACTTTTTTGTATTTCTCTCGCGTGGGCAAAATAACTTATGTGGAATCACTTTTGGCGCGGGGGGAGGTAAAATAACGCGTGCTTTACGTCATACTGCTAGTGCGTGTCATTAGCATTAATTGTTACAGAGTAAACCTTAAATATTGAAAGTACTCTTGGAAGCAGAGATCCTGCAAGTATGCGCAAATAGTAGCACATACTAACCGTACTAAATTAATATACATATATTTGCGGTTAGGTAAAAAAAAAAAAACTTAATTTTCTGATGAAATGATGTAATAAATTGTCTAATCGGTTTTTATATAATATCTGCAACATAGTAAGTTTGATCTGAAATGACGTGTCTTGCGAAACCTTGACCTAGATAATGTTTTTTGGGGCGATTCACTTTGTTCTATGTGTTATTATTAGCTTTTTCTAATTTCTTAGCTTAAATATATGTGTAGTACTGTCAATAGTTCGACTCTGTTATGTTTGTCATCAGGGCTATTAACCCAATCTTTTATTTCTTCAGATTTTATATAATATCTCACGCTTAGGCCAGTGTGAGTTTTAATAAAGTTGCTTATTTTTTTGGTCGACTACTGAGAAATAACTGCACTAGATGAAAGTTGATTTTTATACCTAATATGTTTAAAAACTAAAAAAAAATTCACCGGCCCCTTCTTTTTATATACAAATACGGTAAATCCTCCATCATTTAACATGGACATGGTTTTCGCCATGCTTAATGATAATTTTTCTTAGGTTTATTAGTAAAATACAGCTAGTTTATTTATAGGATGCAGCTTTTGTTATAAGATCATTTAAAAATTGCACCAAGAGAACTGGTCAATAGAAAGTTAAACTATACTCGTATTTAAACTCGTAAAATTATGAGAAGGAATCTTAAATCGATGACACATGGTTGTTTATTTTGCAATAAACTTTTAATATCGATGTTTGTGTCCAGTTATTGTTATTATTGTTAATTACATCGTGTCATTGTTTGTGTTACGTAAATGTGAATCGTTAATAAACGCCTTTGTCTCAGTCAAGTAGGTACTTTTGGAGGGTTTCGTAAAGAATTATGCTTATAATAGTTACATTAATGCTAATACGTTTCAATTTATGTTCTTATTATCTGTTAGAATTAACTAAACTAAATGTAACATTGCAAATAACAGCACAAGTTATATATAATTACGGCTTTGCGGTTATAATTGGTTCTGTCCTTATCAAAAATGTGTATTTCAATGTTGTATGGTACTGAAAAAATATTCAAATTTAAATAGAAAACTGATGACCGATACTGTGTTTCTGTTATGGATGGAATAAAATAGTTTTATTTAATAAATTTGAGTAGCGTACGAAATTATTGTAATGCCTACATAATGATTAAGTGCCTTTCGACTTATTAGATTTATACTCAGTACCTACTAGTTCATAAATTGGCTATTGGTGTCAGAAACTTAGTAATATTCAAAATAAACTTTAATTCATGAAAATAAGGTTCATAATTCTGTAGCTAGATTTAAATTGCATAGTTCAACCTATGGCATGATCGAACGAATTGTATATATGCATGCGCAATGGCAAACCTAATTGATTTTTAATAGTTTGTTGACTCAATTGTTATTAGTTAAAATACTGGCTTCGGATACGTATATTTAGCGTTTCCAAATTAAATATTTAGGTACGTTTTTGTTGCGCAACCTTTAATGGGCTACCATTTATTCTATGGAAACGTGTGTTACTGAGTTCAATAAGCTAATGTTTTTAGTTGGTATAATGAGTCTGTTTTTGTGATTTGCACACGGGCTTTCAAGCCATCTTTCGTCGTTTTAACTGTGTAAATGGAACAACAGAATTTTTCTAACAGCATTTCGTTGAGATAGACAAATTTTGGCGAGCAGATTAACAATTTCAATGTCATTGAATTATAAAAAGAACCCGAAGTAAAGTGTAAATTCATTTTGTGCCGGTAATAGATCTTAGCACACGAATTCTAGCCCCATTTTTATTATATTTAGGTACGTATTTACATCCTATAAGGAATTCTCAATAATCTTGACTTCGCAACAATTTACCTAAACAATTTTTACTACCAAAGCTAAAAAAGTATCAAAATCCGTCGCATCATAAGAATTTGAGAACAAACGTGTCAATCTTACAGAGATCGAATAAATTTTAAAGAAATAAAAAAATTAAGACCAATTATTTGCATTAATAACAAACAAAAGACAGTGTATCCTATGTATTCTCCTGTAACTGCTAGTTGGGCAAGTTACATAATCTGCTATCGAAAAACGTCAAAACGCTGGCCACAGAAATACTGACGTCTTCACGTTTTGATAGCAGTTACAGAATACCTCCCCTGGTCAAACCTTATGTTTCTCACTTCGATTAAACCTCTTTGTAAAACCATACTATTACCGTATTCTATATTCAAATGCCTTAAATTCCTTGTTCCAGGGGTGCTGGAGATGACGGGCACGGATAACATCCGTTTCAGCGGACACACACTAGACAAGGCCACTAAGGCCAAGGTCACACTAGAGAACTTCTACACCAACCTCATCACACAGCATTATGAGAGGAAACAGAGGTATGATAATATGGGACTTAGGGGTTTCACAGACTGGAATGTTATGGCTGAGCCTGGTTGTTTAAAGAAGTTTTAAGGGTGAATAGCACTGAGGAGAGAAACGTTACTTGCTAGGAAATCATTGGGAAGTATTGACAACTATTCTTGACAGTTTCCGTACGCTAACGCGGGATAAAGAAAGAGATTATTAGAGGCACTGCGAGACGTTCACAAACTGTGGAATGTTAGATAAAACTAGGCCTGGTTATAGGGAAGTAAAGAGGGTAAATAGTACTTATGAAAGATACGTTTTATGCTAACAAAGCCTTGGGAAGTGTTGACAATCACTTTGATATCTTCTATTCATCTATCCCATGAAAAAGATCTTTACATATCGGCTATTTTTCGAGTTTTCATGTTCTCATTTTCATTCTTCGTTTTCTTATTGACCAATGAAATACGCTACGGTCTGGTCATGCTGTTACGCTTATGAAGATCCCGAGGGATAAAATCGTGTAATTAATTTTATAATCAACTGCAAACTTTTTGTTCATCTGATTCTGTGAACTTCAGACAGAATTTTCAATTTAAACCACTCTTTTATAATCTTTTAAAATCCCAATGAAATGCCTTAGAAAGGAACAACTCTCCAGCTTTCAATCTACTAAAAGATAACCTCCAAACCTTTTCGATATGTTCCATCTCAGGTTGGAGAAGCTTGAAGAGTCCCTCAAGGACGACAGCCTCACGGAGAGCCAGCGTCAGGAAAAGAGACAACAGCACGCCCAGAAAGAGACGGAGTTCCTTAGACTGAAGCGGTCTAGGCTCGGCGTGGAGGACTTTGAACCACTCAAGGTACGTCAATACGGTGTGTAGTCATTGAAACTGGCCTCGATTCCGAAAACACTCTCTAAAACTAAATTTAAAATATCGCTGTCACTTTTTCATGCTTTGTATTAGAAAAAGACAGGTACATTGGTTTCACTAAATTTAGTCCACATCCTTGTAAAATTGAACGCAATGCGCTGAGGACTAGCCTAAGATTGCCTTCGCCGAGTCATAACGCACGTACATTTTAGTTTGACAGGACTAAAATGGTTACCTGTCTCTGTCTTATACTATTGATGAGTAAGTGACGGCGATAGTTTTAGTTTAGTTTAGATAGTGTTTTCAGAATCGGGGCCATTGTGGTACCAGATGAAAGTGTGCTGCAAAGGTATATCTATCACGCGATGAGAAAAAGGAGACAGCCAATGTCAAAAATCTACTATCCAGTGACAACCTGTTAAGTCAGATAGTATAGAATCCTTGCGTCTCAAATAATGGTGGGCAGCTGTGGATGTAATGATAGTAACAGAGCAATCGTCACGAAAACAAAACAAGCTGTTATCAGTTACCGAGGTTTAACTATAATAGGAATTTTGGGAGTAAAAGTGCGTGTTGCACTAGCTTACTTCTGAAAACATATACTTAATTAAACTGACGATATTCTGACTGTATTATAATTAAAATAGTATAGAACATGTCTTTGGAAGAAAAAAAAAGTTAAACGATTCAATCTTAATTAACCGCTCGAATCTGCTTATGTTATATTAAACAGTGACTTTGAACAATAAAAGTTATTTGTAATTTTTTCCTTATCTTCGGCAGGATGTTAGTCAATCATATCTTCTTCCTTGAACATAACTCATTTCATTGTTTTTATCTTATTTCTGATGTCTAATACAGGTGATTGGCAGAGGGGCGTTCGGTGAAGTGCGATTGGTACAAAAGAAAGACACGGGCCATGTGTACGCTATGAAGATACTGAGGAAAGCTGACATGCTGGAGAAGGAGCAAGTGAGAACTATAAAAAAAGACTTAAAGAGGCGGTCCCACAGTGCGTGATTCTACGCACCAAGTACTGAAATTTTGGAGTCTGTAATCTAAAATAGACTTTATTACTGGCTGATCTGTATGCGGTGCGTGTTTTTTGGCACTGTGGGGCCGGCTCTTTAGACTTTTACATATATGCATAGACTTGAGTACTTATACTCGTCAGTATTTAAGACCTATATGTGGGTTAAGATAATTATATATTGTCGTAGGTCAGTTACAAAAGCAGACAAATGAGATATACATTTTAACTTGTGAAGCTTTAAACTTGCTCTACGCTTAATTTTTTGGAATCGTGGAAAATTTTAATTTGTTCAGTTATAAATATGCAAATATACAAAACATTAGTATGTACATATTCTATTATTTTAGGAAACATTTAGAGGTAAAGTAAATATTGTAATCGTTTGTTTAAAACTTGATCACACTTCACTTTTTAACGATAAAGTTAAAACGTTACAAAATCACATTTTATGTATTCAATAATTTCATCATATTGGTGATGGTCGGTATTTTTTACCCTTCGGCCACTTCCGAAACCAAAGTTCGAAACCGGTTTCTAAATAAGAATTTTTTTTCTTCTTTCGAAATTGGTTTCGGTAAAAGAATAATATTTCTTATCTCGAAATTCGTTTCGAGATAAGAATATTGTTTCGTCTTTCGAAACTATCAAATCTAATTTTATTTCTTCATCTATCTCCATGTTGTTTATCAATGTTCAAAGCGAGTGGCCAGTACTATCTATGAAGTATTGTGCGTAGTTGTGCATACTACTCATTACTATGATTCCACCCAACTGTATGTCTTATCGATATGTGGTCATACTGATTAATAGTTCAATAGAGATCTGGTCTATTCGCTATATTGTCCCATCACGATCTAGTCCAACTGAGACTTAGTCTAATGGCGATTTAGTCATAAACACTACCTAGTCATATTGAGATGTGGTCTTAAAGATCCTAACCCTTCGAAACTATCAAATCGTAATCTAATCCTATCTATTTAGATGTATAAGAAGTAAGAATTGAAAGTTAATATATATAATATTTATATTTAATTCAAATAGAAAATAAAAAACATTTAATAATGCAATGAAAACGGTGCAATAATTTCAAGGCAATGGCCAACCGTGATTTCTTTTTTTTTAAGCTGTTGGATTGCTAATTTTATTTCTTCATCTATCTCCATGTAGTTTTTGTTCTTTTTAGTTGCTTTTTTGCAAACGCCAGTTTCATTTTTCAAAACATCCAGGACTTGAGCTAATGTAGGATTCGTACGCGCAATGAATCTGTTTAATTTGGAGTGCCACCCCTCCAAGTGGTTCGTAGTTCTAATTTCTTCCTCGCTGCAGCTGCAAACTTTGTGAAAATTGTTTTGCTCAAACCATTGCCTTTTAAAATATTTGTTAAACTTTTGAACTTCTATGGCATTTGGGCTTTTATTCATAACATAGTTATATCCTTTAGTAATAAACTGTTGCGGCAAACGGGCTAAGCCTGCACAACGAGCTACGTGTCTCTTTTTGACACTGGAGTTTAAGTTCAGTTTCTTTGCCTTTCGGAATAATGCCCTGTTAAAATGGAAGTAGCATAACTTTATTTCGATCATTGGAAAGACATCTCTGATTCCTAGCATTGCTGCTTTCTCAAAATCCAAAGTAATCTTCTTTGGTTCAAATGATGGAATTTGTGATTTTATTAATCGGAATAATACTTTGTATGTCTCCTTTTTTTTGTTTTCGAGAAAGGCAAAAATTAAAGGGGTTAATGAAAGAGTATTTTCATCATAGCCGTGTATAGAATATAACTGTTTAAAACATCGTGGGCAAGATTTAAATGTTCCGTCGCAGTAAATGTGTTTATAATTTGTGATTTTTTGTCTTGCATTTGCTGTGCAAAATACTAATATGCGATTGCCGTCATCAATGAAATCAGCTAAGATCAACTTTTCAAATTTTCCGGGAACAACTACTTCGCTAGGTAGTGTAAATCTCTGTTTTTTGACACCTAACACTTTGTTGCGTTCGTTGTATAGCCCGCTTTTAACATTACTAAAACTTGGCAATTGATCACTTATAACCGTATATCCCAAATTTTCCATATCGGCCATCATATCGTCATATTGTTTTTTTATTGATACAAAGTTAGTACTCACTTTTTGTTTTAAATTATCCATGTTTTTAAGATATTCTGTTTTAACAATATCCCCTTTACAGTGACTCTTGTGTTGATTTATTTTTATAATTTCATTCTTAGAATTAATAGTAAAGTTACCTTTGCATCCCAAATGTTCTTTTACGCAATAATAAAATGCGTTGCCGCTTTTGTAAATTTTCTTTCTATGGTACTTCCGCCCTTCGTACAGAGCTGCTACTCCTCCTCTTTTAGTACTTATAAACTCTATTTGTGTTTTATCCATTGTATATAGGTACTGCAATTCTGAATACCACGTAAATGAATGCTATTAAAATAGCTTCGTTGCACTTCCGTACTTTATCAGCACTTGACATTGACTTGACGTATATCATTGATGATAATGGCAATATATGTCATTTTAATTAAAAAGGTTTCATATTGTGTTAGTGGATAGTAAATAGCAAAAAAGCAACTAAAAAGAACAATAACAACATGGAGATAGATGAAGAAATAAAATTAGATTTGATAGTTTCGAAAGACGAAACAATATTCTTATCTCGAAACGAATTTCGAGATAAGAAATATTATTCTTTTACCGAAACCAATTTCGAAAGAAGAAAAAAAATTCTTATTTAGAAACCGGTTTCGAACTTTGGTTTCGGAAGTGGCCGAAGGGATTTTTTAAATACAAAAAATATAATAACATAGGCATGAACATTTTTAACGCAATACTACGTTTATTCTAAATTGTCTTTACATATGCTTCATTTTTTAATATCTATTTCACTAAGAAAAAGCCAACACATACATGTTTATTATAATGACTCTACAATCATTCAAATTATTATACAGTTATGTTTTTATGCTATATGTAATTGTAGCATTGTTTTCCTTTTCAAGAATTTCAGTAAATATTTTCTAGGTGGCGCATGTAAGAGCAGAGCGTGACATTTTAGTAGAAGCGGATCACCAATGGGTCGTCAAGATGTATTACAGCTTTCAGGTAATGTATTATCTTATGTTAAGTTTGCTGTATGTAACTAATCGTTGGTCGTAGTAGAACTGTGAGTTTTTTCATGAAATGATAATCATTGATAAAGTTAAAAGGTCAATCCAATAACTCGTCCACCTTATAATTAACTAGTGTTCACATTTCGCAATGATTTTTAATTTTGACTGACTGGTACACGAAACATTGAAGTCACGCTAACCTAATAAACTTTTTCTCAATTTAATTCGCTTCCAAACCCATTTGAAATAATACCTAAAAGTTAATGAAAATCACATTAAAAATCTTTACTACTTAGTTTCAAGAGACGTTTGAGAACAAATATACTAACATACAATTATCACGACATTCCTTCACACTATGTAACGATAGACCAAAATTACCATTCATATTTGTTTCTATGAAATAAATAAATAAACGAGTTCCAAGAAGAATTTGTGTCCTTTAATCTGTATCTTTATTTTTTATCTTATTTTAGTGACACACATGTCCTAATTGTCTTACAGTGTTGCCATTATTTTCCTTTTCGAAGCTTTAGCACTTAAAAGGTTTAACAATAATAATGCTTCATTTCCCCCCCAGGATCCCATGAACCTGTACCTGATAATGGAGTTCCTGCCCGGCGGCGACATGATGACGCTGCTGATGAAGAAGGACACCCTCAGCGAGGAGTGCGCGCAGTTCTACGTGGCCGAGACCGCGCTCGCCATCGACAGCATACACAAGCTGGGGTTTATACACAGGTGAGTTGATTTATACACAGGTGAGTTGCGTGGAGTTGATTTATACACAGGCGAGTTGCGTGGAGTTGATTTATACACAGGCGAGTTGCGTGGAGTTGATTTATACACAGGTGAGTTGTATGGAGTTGATTTATACACTGGTGAGTTGTATGGAGTTGATTTTATACACAGGTGAGTTGCATGGAGTTGATTTATACACAGGTGAGTTGCATGGAGTTGATTTATACACAGGTGGGTTGTATGGAGTTGATTTATACACGGGTGAGTTGTATGGAGTTGATTTATACACAGGTGAGTTGTATGCAGTTGATTTATACACAGGTGTGTAAAAAATATTGGTGAATGATGTAGTGGTAAAGTGGGATAATGACATGAAAGTTTGGTTGATGTTAATTTGTAGATTTGTTAACATAAAACATACCGTTTTTTGTGTTTATAGTTTTAAGTTTAATGTAAACACGTTACAAGTAACTGTAAAATAAATAAAAATGTACATTAGAATGAAACTTTTATTGTGAGTTGGCTAAATCTGTTCAATTTGAAATTGAGCATCCATCAAATAAACGTTGACTACTTTTTCGTGTTTGTCTTCAAGTTTCTATAATTCTAAAGTCTATTATTAATTTCAGAGACATAAAACCTGACAACTTACTGCTGGATGCCCGTGGTCACATCAAACTCAGCGATTTCGGTCTATGTACCGGCTTGAAGAAAAGTCATAGGACGGATTTCTACAGAGACCTGTCTAGGGCAACACCTTCAGATTTTAGTACGTGTGAACTTTATTTGTGAACCAACATAGTTATTATAACTATGACAAACATATTTTAATAATAATTTAAAATGTACAGCCTTCTCTTAGACTTCCAAAGTCAATTTGTTTTGTACAAGCCTTATTACCTCGACAACAATAACTTTCTCAAACAAGAAATCCTTGCCTTAATTCTCTCCATTGGTTATATACTCCAATTTTTTTCTTACATAAATAAACCATTATTTATTAAAATGCAACCATTATTTATTAACGTGCGTGGTAGCCCAGTGGCAATAGGAACGATCTACTATACCGAAGGTTCCGGGTTCGATCCCCACTAGGGTGTATTACTAATTTGGTCTTTTTCAAATTATGTACATGTTTATCACGCACTAACGGTGAGGGAAAAACATCGTGAGGAAACCCACATGACTGGATGATAATCCATCATGTGATCCACCAACCCGCACCGAGCCAGCGTGGTGGATTACGGCTCAAACCCTCTCGCTATCCGAGAAGGAGGCCTGTGCCCAACTATAGGACATATATAGGCTATTTATTTTATTTATATTTATATTATTAAAATAATTTCTCAAAAACTACTAACAACTAATCTATATTTTGTTGTAAACAGTCAACAAGGTGTTCTACCCGCCGGTATCGACATCAGCCTCTGCCATGGACTCCAAGCGAAGGGCCGAATCCTGGAAGAGAAATCGACGAGCCCTAGCGTACTCCACAGTTGGAACCCCCGACTATATCGCGCCAGAGGTGTTCCTGCAGACGGGGTATGGACCGCAGGCTGACTGGTGGAGTCTGGGCGTTATTATGTAAGTTGGGAAAAAAGGAGGAAATAGGAAAGTTGATGAATAGAGTGAAAGCAAGAATGGTTGTTGTGTGTTTAGACAAGGTTTGTCAATGCAGAATTATGAATAAGGAGAAAATTATTTGTAAGAGATACATAATATTGGAAAAATATGTGATGGAAACAGATATATTGTAATCAGTAATACATAATGAACTAATGATATATGCACTTGTTCTTACCTACTTTAATCTTTCGTTTCTGTTGTCTGTTGATTGCGTTGCCTTAACTTTTGCTTTTTTTTCGTATTTGCGAGTTTTATTTTCAGTTGTGCTTTGCGATCGCTTACTTTACTAAATCCGATTGATTATGAAGTAATAATATAAAAATAACTAGCCCCGCGATTTTTACTCAATCAATAATTTGTTTTGCGAACTTCCCTTACCTTTACAAAGCCTTGCGACTTAAACACAATATCAAATCTGTAATACCTACAAGCGCAAACTGCCTGCATTTTTTCCAACGCCATGCGATTATATCTCCACTACTATTTACTTTCATCTTTTTTCCCCTCACTCACTGTCCACATACAATACTTTTTTCTAACCCTATTATAAAAAAAAGCATTATTTGCTTAAACAAAAAGCCAATAACTTCCAGGTACGAGATGTTGATAGGCTACCCGCCGTTCTGTTCCGAGTCGCCGCAAGAGACGTATCGTAAGGTGATGTCGTGGCAACAGTCGCTGACGTTCCCGCCCGAGATACCGATCAGCGAGGAGGCGAGGGAGACTATACAGCGGTTCTGTTCAGAGGCTGATCGCAGGTGATTATCATCATCTTTATCATTATCATCATCATCATCATTATCATCATCATCATCATCATCATCATTACATAGTATAAATCCAAGTCGCTAATCGTGTCTGTTTGAATGTTTGTACGCTAACTTCTACTAAATCACGCATCGGATTTTGTTGCGGTTTTCACTATCTTTTAGGATATTTTTTCACTTAAATTAAATAGGAAAAATCAGAATACTAAAATTTTATGTATTGTGATCGAGTCGTGTTGCGAAGTGTGGGCGGGTCGCTAGTTTTTGTAAAAGCTTTTGCATTTTTGAGAGGGTCTAATAGGTTATGTTATGGTATAGTTAGGAGAACATAGGTGTGCTGAATTAGGTTTTAATATGTTAGGAAGGTTTAGCGAGAGGGGTAATAAGCATCCAAGTTAGTAAGCGTGTTAAATCTAACATATAGCTTTTGCATTTATGGTGTTAATGATAAAACATTTCAAATAGTTTATAACATTCAATAAGTAATCTACTAAGTGTCCACTCAGTGTTGGGTAGAAATGGCAAACTTCGTTTAAAAGCTGGAATTCAAAAAAATACACAATATTTATTGTTTTGTTGGCAACCAACGAATTGCCGCATTTCAGAATGGAATTCAACATGATATACTGTACTTAGCCTTAGTTTATAACAGAAAAAGTTTAGCCAAAAAAAACGACGAATAATAACGTCATGAGCAAAAGTCGTTGTCATATCTTTAATTCTTGACAAAAAATAGGAGTAATGTGTTTACGTGTATAAAATAATGTTTTCTCTGACATCGTTGCTTCTTCTGAGCTAATAATGTTTTTTTTTCTGCGATTCTGTCGTAAGTGGTCTAATGATTCCAAACTGTCGTGGATTTATAAAGTAACAAGAAACCGGCCCACGCTTCACAATGGTGTAACTTGTTCACGAAACATCGAATTTTGGCTAACTTTAAAATAACTTTTCTGAATGGAATTTATTTACAAATTTAAATGAAAAAATTACCCTTAAGATGGCGAAAACCGCATTAAAATCCCTAAACTGGTTTAGGAGGAGTTAGCAGCCAAACAGACAGAATTAGCGACTTGGATTTATACTATGTAATGATAATGATATGTAATGATGTAATGATAATGATATCCCGGCTCTCGACACTATTATCTTTTATCTGGTTTATTTGAAATCATGGCATGAAAAATTATGAATGTTAAATTTTACTACAAATCGAATTTTAAAACAAACTCATCTTTTACTGGACTAAGTTTCTAACGAACGAATTTTACTTTTGAATTTCAATACAATCTAAACGCTTATAAAGTGTTTCATTTGTGTTATTATAACAAAATGTGTTTACATATCCTTCAACCTCCTTAGACTGAGTTACCAACGCTATATTATCAAAAAAGCAACACCTTTCAAATGCTCCTTTACTTCCGAAACTACGCTTTTTCTTTCTTATGTGTTACTATCACAAAACATCTCTACAAATCCAACTATTACTACGTTTCTTATGTATTTCTATCTGACAGCGGACATAGACGCAAAATAAAATCCAAGACTTTTTTCAGTTTTAAATGGTTTAATTACTATTTGATAATTACAAGAGGGTTGCGATAGAGACAAAGATTATACAATTAACAATTTTCAACGGTTGTAACGATTTCTATAATTTGACATTTTTATGAAGTTGACATTGATATTTAACTCGACGTTCCGTTCCAAAACGTGTCTACAAACCCATATATCCCCGCAGACTAGGTTCCCAACGCTATATTATCAAAAAGCAACACCATTCAAATGCCCTTTTACTTCCAAAACTACTCTTTTACTTTCGTAAGTGTTACTATCACAAAACATCGCTACAAATCCATCTATGACTACATTTCTATTCCAAAAAGTATCTACAAATCCATCTATAACTACATTTCTATCCCAAAAAGTATCTACAAACCCATCTATTACTACAATTCTATCCCAAAACGTATCTACAAACCCATATATCACTACATTTCTATCCCAAAAAGTATCTACAAACCCATCTATTACTACAATTCTATCCCAAAACGTATCTACAAACCCATCTATTACTACATTTCTATCCCAAAAAGTATCTACAAACCCATCTATTACTACATTTCTATCCCAAAACGTGTCTACAAACCCATATACCCCCCCAGACTGGGCTCCCAGCGCGGCATAGAGGACGTGAAGTCGGTGTCGTTCTTCCGCGGCGTGGACTGGTCGCACGTGCGCGAGCGCCCCGCCGCCATCTCCGTACACGTGCGGTCTATTGACGATACGAGCAACTTCGACGACTTCCCCGACGTGAAGCTCGAGATACGTGAGTAGAGGGAACGTTCTAGATATGTGGTGAACTTTGCAAATGAGGTTTAGGAGATACGTGAGTAGAGAATGTTCGAGAGAGTGTGGGAGAGAGGAGAATGTTCTGGAATGTGGGTGTGGGAGAGGAGAATGTTCTGCAATGTGGGTGTGGGAGAGGAGAATGTTCTGGAATGTGGGTGTGGGAGAGAGGAGAATGTTCTGCAATGTGGCTGTGGGAGAGGAGAATGTTCTGCAATGTGGGTGTGGGAGAGGAGAATGTTCTGGAATGTGGGTGTGGGAGAGAGGAGAATGTTCTGGAATGTGGGTGTGGGAGAGGAGAATGTTCTGCAATGTGGGTGTGGGAGAGGAGAATGTTCTGGAATGTGGGTGTGGGAGAGGAGAATGTTCTGCAATGTGGGTGTGGGAGAGGAGAATGTTCTGCAATGTGGGTGTGGGAGAGGAGAATGTTCTGCAATGTGGGTGTGGGAGAGGAGAATGTTCTGGAATGTGGGTGTGGGAGAGGAGAATGTTCTGCAATGTGGGTGTGGGAGAGGAGAATGTTCTGGAATGTGGGTGTGGGAGAGGAGAATGTTCTGGAATGTGGGTGTGGGAGAGGAGAATGTTCTGCAATGTGGCTGTGGGAGAGGGTAGAAGTTTCTAGAATGTTGTATTGGGCGTGGACCGAGGCGATTGATCTGCTGCGATCTCCGTGCACGTGCAGTCTATAGACAATACGAGTAACTTTGATGACTTCCCCGACGTGAAGCTCGAGATACGTGAGTAGAGGGAACGTTCTAGATATGTGGTGAACTTAGCAGATGAGGTTTATATAGTGAACTTTCTAGACGTGAAGAAAGAGATACGTGAGTAGAGGAGAATGCTCTGGATATGTGTGGGAGAGAGGAGAATGTTCTGGAATGTGGGTGTGGGATAGGGTAGAAGTTTCCAGAATGTGAGTGCGGAAGCGCTGGGTGTAAGGTTTAGATGGTGAACTTCTTAGAACTTTGCAGATGAGGTTTAAATAGTGAACTGTCTAGACGTGAAGATAGAGATACGTGAGTAGAGAATGTTCGAGACATGTGTGGGGGAGTGAGGAGAATGTTCTGGAATGTGGGTGTGGGAGAGGGTAGAAGTTTCTAGAATGTGAGTGCGGAAGCGTTGGGTTTAAGGCTTAGATGGTGAACTTCTTAGACGAGAAGCTGGAGATACGTGAGTAGAGGGAACGTTCTAGATAAGTGGTGAACTTTTCAGATGAGGTTTATATAGTGAACTTTCTAGACGTGAAGAAAGAGATACGTCTGTGTAAAGAATTTTCTAAATTGTTCTATTGAATGAGAGTGTTGCTTGTACAATGTGGAGAACATAGATTTATTATTGGTCTTCGCTCTCGCTCTTACTAGATGGAGCACTGGTACTCGAAAAATGCGGCATAAAATAGTATGCCGAATTCGGGTTCGGGTAGGGTATTAAAAAGTGTTATTAAATATCGATACATTTTAGCCATAAAAACAAAATATTAAATAATGTTTGCAATTTTAATTTTTAAATATGTACAACGTTAGTAAAAATATCCTCTATAACTCTTTGTGTATACAGAAAATATAATTTAAAGGCTCCGTCACTGGTAGCCACGCTCAAAGCCTTGTAGGTATAGGTACATATTAACCAATCTTCGTTTTTTTATTCATGTTACGAGATGATACTAAAACTTGGTTTTGTGAATCCAGAGTGGATATGTCTGTAATAAAGAATAAATAATTTTAGAATAAAAAAGTTTGAACTAAGGTTTATTGGTAATAAAATATCTTCAAGTTTTACAGTTCATTTAATAACAATTTATCAACACACCTATTATTGGTGTGTGCAGCACTATCAAGAACAAAAGAGAAGGCTGATGCTATTGTGTATTAGAAAGAGGAGACAGGAAAACAATAACATTAATTTTGATTACCAAAAAATTCAAAAATATTTACGAAACCACTTACCTTTGAAATATAATCATATAAATACTATAACGCGATGGTTTAGTACCATTAGGGCTTCCCGTACCATTTTTCTGCACAATCTGGTATTATTTTCGGAGTATTTTGTTTTTTAAAGTATGTGTACGTAAAAGCCCCGCATGTACCCTCCACTGGTTTAATCCTTCATGGCGAAGACCAATAATAAATCTATGGTGGAAAATTTAGTAAAAGATATGACACATATTATAATAAACAAGCATATAAACGTTGTACGTTAACTTTTGCAGCAGCCGCCGCGCCCACCACCACTCAAGAAGGCGAGGTCGCCTACAAAGACTGGGTCTTCATCAACTACACATTCAAGAGATTCGAGGGACTAACGCAAAGAGGGACTCCGACAAAGAAATAAGAAAACATACTGCATTACAGCCAGTGTTACTACTCATCTCTCCTTAATCATTATAGCTTGTAGCGCTACCCGATTGATTATCACTTTTGACATTTATAATTTGACTCTGAAATCATTCTCTCAACTTAAAATATTGCCATCACTTTCTCATACTTGATATTGGAGAAAGACAGGTGTGATTTTGTTTCTTAACTATGTCAAAATCAAGTTTCAAGTTGGCTTGCGTCGTGTCAGAAAAGGTGTACAAATTAGCTTGGTCGGACTAAATTACTATCTATCTGTGTCTAATATCATTAATGACAAAATGATTGCTTTATTTTAAGTATAGTTTGGAGAGTTGCATCTCAATTCAGAAAATTGATTACATTTGCGTTAAGCAGTACTTAAAATGTATGATATGTGCTTGCGCTCCCCTCGCTTTGTATAATAAATGTTTACGACCCTGGCAAAGGGCGTTGGCGCTATGATAAGCGAACATTTGACCATTTAATACTGTACATAACATTTCTCATAAGCGCGCTCTTATATTTATTTCAATTCGTGTTATAAAATCGATTTCATTTGACATTGTTTTCTGTTGTAACATTCAGCGTGATTATTTCGTACTTTCGTGTATATATTATATAGATGTCGCTGTGTGTACTTCTTATGAGATGATTTATAAAATCGTGTTGTAATTAACATGAAAGCCTTAGATGCTCAGTGCTTGTTGTTTTATGGTATTCTGTCCCTGTCTGCTGGTTTATTATATTGTCTTTAAACGCATATTTGACATTATTCGAGGTAATACTATGGAATTCTTGCAACTATTAAAAAAAAGAACAGCATTGCTCAATTTGGTCATATGACTTCACTAGTAATTATGTACTATTTAATGAATCAGTAATTACAGTAAAATTGGGTTGTTTTTTCTTGAATCATTGCTATTGCTTATGATTGTAAATATATTCATATTAATTTGCAATAAAGGTCCGTCCGCATTTGTTTCGTCTATAAAACAGATATTAATATAAATAAATACATGGAATCAATGTTTGAGCAATGCTGTTGCATCATGGTATCATATCAAATAGCTACACTATATTAATCACATGTTTGGTTTAAATCTAGTTGCAAACATTTTAATATAAAACAAAACACATATTTTTCGTGAATATTGAAAAAAAATAAAAATACAAAAAGTTGTTATTTTACATAGGTATGAGTGGTTCTGAGTTTTAATGACTTTTGAAAGTTTTGTCTCTGTCAGATGCTTTTACTACTGTATAGGAGGAACAAGGGCAAAAAACTAATTACTGTGGATTTGAAGAATGATTTTAAATAAGCGGGTAAATTGATGGAGCGTGTTCTATTTACGTATTTCGTAGCATGCGCTTCACTACGTATGAAGTAAACTATATAATTGTGTAGCTCGTTACATCACTTGACGAAACATTACATTATTTTAACAATAACATTAACTATAGACATAGCGTAGGTTTACTGTAGAAATTAAACAAAATAAAACCACTAAAAACTATATATATATCGCGACACTTTACACATGAGCTTCGAAAATACTATTTATTCAAATGCGTGTACTATTTTTTATTTATATGATCAAAGCGTAATTTTCAAGGAGTTATAGACTTGCGGGAAAGCCAAATATTTTGAAGAAAATTAAAACTAGTTCGATGGTAGACTCTTGCTCAAAGTAAAAGAAAAGGTATATTCTTATTGTCTTCAAGAAGAAAATTTAAGACTTTCGATTCTTTGCAGTTTCAAGCCTGTATTGAATGAATATTTACTCCGCAAAGGTGAAATAATAAAAAAAATGATGTTTACGATGTAATTATGACAAAAACGACCAAATTGTATACTGTAACGAAAGTCTTCTTTTGATTCTTAAATCTAATAAAAAAAAGGTAGAAATTTCGATTAGTAGTTTTAATTCCGTATTTTATGATAATTTCATTGACATTAGCGCCTTCTATTTCTTAGGCCGTCCGCGTGGAAACGACATCAGCTCATCTATGGCCAACTAATAAAAAGAACAGTAAAACATATATAATATTACTCGGATCTTGACAATTTAGAAAAAAGGATATAGAGATCAAAAGTAGACGTAGACTTAGATATTTATTTTAATTTGTTAATTGCCAAATACTCAAACACTCGTCTTCAAACGAAATACATTTGAGAAAAAAATAACTTTTGATTCGGGAGAAATATGATAAATATTGATTGAAAATGCAATACCGTTAGCAACATTGTATCGTGGGTGAGTTAAGTATCAAAATGTCGGGTTGTTTTTAAAGTGCATCTTGCCTATAATGTAAATAATATATATCGTTAAATGGTGAAGGTGTACTATGGTGATTCGTTATACTATACGTAACCATCGCAACTAACACACTGCTAATGTTCGTTATACATGACACTTAGAACAATAATAAAGATATTATGCACCATACATACTCATTTAAATGATCAATCAAGTGGATTGATCGTATTCAGTCAGTATTTCTTAGAAATGAATGACATGCGTGAATGAAAACGAATCATTATTTAATTGTTAGCAATTCTGTAGACGTTGTATGCTAAAAATCATTTTTTACGTAATATAATTGTACAAACTTGACAATCCTTACTTTTAGTTTCAAATCAGTAAGTACACGTTTAGTTGTATGCCTTTGCGCATTTCACTAATGTTTATACAAATTATTGTGTTGTATAAATTATAATTAATTAATGTTAATTTAGTGTTCTGTAACGTGATTTCTTTGTGTTATAAGGACTAATCAAATTTAATTTTAGGTAAATTATTAAGGGGTTCTTTGAGATAGTTGATCGGACGTTATAATAATTTGTAATATTTCTTGACAAATAAAACCTTGATATTGTATATGATTGCGGCGCCGAGCGTCGGTGGGGGTCGCTCGACTCTCGTTTCATTGAAATTCTGATACAAGTATAAAGCGACAGCCACTGACGTCTTCTGCGCCGTTTATTGAAAATATATTTTAATTTATTTATTTCTCGACACACAGGAACACTGTAACATTTGAATGGGAGTGTAAAATATGTTGATTTAATTATAATAAATGTTCAAAATCATGAATTTTTCGAAGGCCTTGTATGAAAATCGAAAGCGCTTTGTCGGTGGGATGCGTCGGTGTTTGCATTTCTAACCGACTTCCCTAGAATGAGGGTTATGTGTTAAAGAGGATTTAGAAACGTTAGTCATGCCTTAAACTTCTATGTGTGCGTATTAAAACTATAGAAAACTCCTAATGTGTATAAAAAAATGTTGTCCTGATAATACTGTTGTTATAAAGCACGCAAAGTAGTTTAAAGCAAGAAGATGTTTCATACCTTCCAAAAGTTGTAGATGAAAACGTTTTTTGCAAAAGTTAACTATGACATAAAAAAAACACTTAATGTCGTCCCTAGAGCGCTGAGACGTTGCATAATCGTTCGAAAATCGCCAACGCTTGGAAAAAGCCTGATGAAAAGGCGGTTTTTGGTTTTAAAATTAATTTCAATGGAAAATTGATCGTAAAGCTTTTATATAAGGCCTACGGAAATATGCATAATTTAATTGCTTTGTAACAATGTGACTGAAACAGCCGGCCTGAAGTCTCCACTCCCATTGTTACTTGTAAAATGTATTTCTAACAAACAATGGACAATTCTAATGCATTTTGTTCCTGCAAAAATTATCTTATACATATTAAAAATAATAATAATTACATGTTGTATAAGTTAAATGTTGCTTGGCGAATCGCTTCTAGGGCAGAACTATTAATTAACTTTAGCTATTTTTTTCCTTTGTTATTGTTATTAAAGGAAATTATTTGAAAAATATTTAATTTCTTGAATTGTACGTTTTTTGATGTATTTGTTTTAATGATTGTTTCTTCCATGTGATTTAAGAAAGTGGCAATACAAATAAGCATTAAAGCGATTTAATAATTAATTATTCTTTTTTGAATCTCCTTTTTACCTTATGAATAAGTAATGTTTGACGACCTGGTGCAGCGGTATATGTAAGTAAGTACATACCGGACTGCTAAGCGGATGGTTCCGGGTTCGATCCCCGGGTCGGGCCAATTTCGTAAAAAATGGTCTTTCGACATTGGCTCGTGTCTGGGTGTAACTAGGTTCTCCCCTAGTCCGTTATAGTAGGGGAGCCCAAGAGGGGATTTCTGAATTTACTCAAGCGCGGCAGATTAACATACTGGGGGATACCTTGTACCCGGTTAAGCACTTCCACCAAATATGAGCCTTGACTTACAAGCCGGACGATTAATTCAATAATTTCATATAATTTAGTTCAATTTTATTGTCAGATTAGGTAAATCCCTGCAGATTATTGTATAAGAGCGTTGTTTTAGGTCTACTAATCATCCCCTTAAAAATCGCACGTGCTCTATTAAAAGTTTTTTTTTTTCATTTTAAACCCTTACGTACGCCCATTTCCATAATGGAAACCATCAGATTAACAAACGTACATGTTTTAAAAATACGTATCACATGGATGATATCAATATCTGACACGCCCGAGTATGTACATGCAAAAAATTGTTTTTAAGGTTTTGGAAATCTATAGCCGTTTGCCCCACCGATAAAATGGTATATGTTATATAACAATTTTTTCTTTTTGACATCTAAGTTTTGCAACCCAATAGGTATCTTTCACGCTCGAGTAAATCCAGATTTAGCATCGTGGGCTCCCCTACTATTATGTGGTATACTGCACTTACTTTAGGGACACATAATCTGCCACATAATAAGTCCCACCGCTCGGTTGGGCTATTAGACATGCAAATAAATAAAATAAACCTATGACTGGTAGTCCCACCGTATTTACTATTGGAGTGTAGTTTAGATAATTAAACCTTTCTAATTTTAATCCTTGAATGAATGTTAAGGGAAAAAAAAACTTGCCTTTTTTTCTTATATTAAACAAGTATTATTTTGATTAACTTAGTTTGTAGTGGTATTTATATTTTCTCTACAAAAAATTTTGGCTATCAGATTCACGAAGGAGTTAATCTATAATAACAAATTCAATGTCCTTTATTGAGAGTTTTCTTACGTTACCCATGTGATGAAACACACTAGTATATGATAAGTTTTAAAGATGTTAAGTAAGTCTTAAGGCACTGTGCAAACAGGCAATTTTCCAATATCAGCTTCTATTACTGCATACAGCCATCGTAAACACTTTTTTATAGAAAATATTTTATTTACGTAATTAGTAATAAATATGACCTGTTACCTTATTTATTAGGAAATTTAAGCTAAAAAAAAATACTGTCCTTCTATGTTTGTCATCATATCTAGGCATAAGCTTGAACAGTAAAATGGAAAGAACTAATAAATTTAACTATTCACACTCGTCTTATATAAATATCATAACTTTGCCTTATACAAGATCTTTAAAAAAGAGAATCAATTAACTATAGAAATGGCAGAATTCTTTGATTATTTAATTCTTCCAGACGTTCGGGCGTGTAGCCTAAACGTATTTTATTTTTAAAACTACTAGGCTAGGCGGTCAGAGCTGCCAAGGAGACAAATTAATTGAGACAGCCCGTTAGAGCGAGAGAAATATGTTTGATAGTTTGATGAAGTGTTTTATAATATGCTGCCAGTGCGCTTTTACTGAAATAAAATACCGATACTAAAGTACTCTTATAAATATAAGAAAATTATTTGTATGCATGAATAAATCAAAGCCGTAATTCACACAATTCAATTCAAACCACAGTCAAACGCCAGTTTTGACGTGTTTCTATAAAATCACAAGCTATTTTTGAGGTGAGAAACAAAAATATTTACTTTACGTTAATCGATATACCGGTACTAAAAAAATAAAACCGAGATTTCTAGTTTTTGGTTCAGCCTGGCAGCTTATACAAGATCTCAAATGAGTAGTTGACACAGATTTGACACTTTTATTCAAATATCAGATAATGCCCTGATTACACGGTACGATTAAAGTTTGTACTTACCCAAATACTTCACAAAATAAAAAAAGCTACGTTAAATTTTTGCATTAAAGTTTTTCAAGACTACTTTGTTATCATATCATTATTGTACTGAAAGCTATTCGTTTTATATGCCTATGAATAAATAATGAATTTATGCATTTTTTTGCTGTGAGTCGCTCTACTGAAATGCTTGTAGCATAGTGTAAATTGGCCATTAAATATTTTATTCTAATAAACTATAATCTCTTTCATCCTGTGATATCCTGGTACTTGAGAGTTGAAATTTAAGTTTTAGCCGGACCATTTGCCATTGATATTTTAAACTTTATGTCCTTTGACTATCCTGAGTGCCCACTATGGTGATATTTCGTAGTATCGTGGGAACAGTTGTTCAAATCATTTTTTTTAAGCATGCAATATTTGTTGGGTGGTTCATGGGTGGTTCTTTAGATAAAAATAAACTATCTAAATTATTGTTTTTGGAATACGAAACTGTAATATGTATTTTACATAATGTTCAAAGACATTAGTATTAAAAAATAAATTAATAAAATAATTACCAACTATTGGAACAATCCAACATAACATAATAATATATCAAACAAGCACTCGAAATATAACCGTCGTATCGGATTTTCTATAATTATATTTTTTTTGTAAACCCTCAGCGATGCAATTAACTCTTTGAATTTTATGATATCCGAATATGGGAGAGTACTATCTAGTCTTAACATTATTTGTAGAAAAATCTCTGAAAAGGAATGAAGACAATCTCAATCCCAGTAATAACACCTCTACATGTATGACGGCCTAGTATTCTACAAATTCTTTATACCCGAATTATTTTATTGTTCAAAAAGTAGCATTCAAAAAACTAAGTTTTTTGAATGCTACTAGTTTTGAACAGATGAAAATTTAACATGTTCAATTAAATTCTTACAAAACTCTGTTAATGTGAATTAAAAAAGTAGCACGGTAGGGCTACGAGACATACTTTAAGACCATGCCTGGTAGACCTACCGCGCGGTAGGAACACGAGTCATGTTTTTTGTCGGGTAGTAGGACTAACAGGAATGGTAGGACAACCGCGGTAGGGACACGAGTCATGCATCATAGTTGATGCAACAGCCTGGGATGAAAATAGGCTACTTTTTACCGCGGGAGTAAGTCTCATTCCCACAGGAAAATCACTTCTATCGCAGACGGAGTCGCGGGTACTCACTAGTAGCTAATAAAGCCACATAAAGGTGGCAACTCAAACTAAGTAAATGTTACATTGCAGAGCCACTTCAGACCTCGGAAAAATCATAGATTACTATTTTACTAAGGTGGGTGAACCATAGAAGGCCACTCTAACGGGAAAACACTTTTTATTCATTTATTTACTGTAGAAATAAAGTAAACAAATTATGAGGTAATACTTTGTTTTAATGTGCACCATAAAAATACTTCTTTTTTTACCTCACTTTAATCACTATTTATTAATCTGAAGTTTAATTAAGCTCTTCCCAATGGGCTTGCAAGGAACATGGCTCCAAACAAGGCCAATATTATGTATCAGTCGCTAAACTTAAAAATAGAGTTTTAACAATAAATATATTCGCTTTTACTATGAACAACATAATAAGACATATCATTTAAGCAAAACATTAAATGCTCTATATATTTTTATCACCTTTAAAAAACTTAACGAACATTAGGTACTTGAAAACCATCGTATAATTATGAATATATTGAAGAAAATTATTTAAAAACAGTAGTAGTGCGTATGATATTCGCAGCAAATAACTTGCCAACGCTTTTTATAATGTAATTTAAATCTTTTTTTTTTAACCAAATAGGCCTTCTTATGGGTCCTTTCCTTGTAAGGCCAAAAAGTTCCCAAGAAGGCTAAACTAACAATTATGACTATGAATACTTTATAAAAACTTATTTTAAGTTTATTATTATACTTAACTAAAAAAGTAAGTATTCATAAGTTCATGGTTTGTAAATGTTCTTTGTAGGGCCTATGTACCATAGCAAGGCCAACCGTCAAATATTCTATTGGCCTTATAAGGAACCACCGGCTTTTCTAGGAACACCTGGAACACTACCAATATTTTTACTTAAATTGAGGCAAAACTATGTTTTTTTTCTTTAGTAACATATATATGTCGGAGATCGACTATGCTTATGGTTGATATAAGAAGAGTGCGGATTGCCAGTACCAAATATGGTGCTTGACAAAGTCTATGTGACATCGAGAGAGCAGCCGTCAGGGTGATGGAGATGATCTCAAGTCTTAGCGACGAACGGGTGTAATTCTTGATGCCTTGGTATCTGGTGCCTTCCTGTGAATTGATCAAATGACCTACTGGTAGCTATCAAGAGAAGATAATTACAGTGCTGAAACAGAATAACTTCTTTTATTGAACTGACTACCCACGTACGCCCACAAATCAATTAATAGATGGCCATAGAAGACGGCTCTGATATCGAAGGTATTCCAGCCGCCTTCGTTATCAGAAGTGGGATCAGTGTTAGTTCAAAATGAAGAAGATAAAGAAATTGACCGTTGCTATGCATTGTTTGAAAAACAAAATGAAAACATGCACACGCAGATGTACCGAAAACAAATGCATGGAGCTACCTGATTGCAACCCTGGAAAGAAGGACATGGACGCGAGATCATGATGCGCAACTATAAATTGTGTTTTGAGAAAATTATTTATGTGGTAGTGAACATGTTGTCAAGATAAAAATTAAAGAAGAAAATAGAATCAGCTTGGTCGTTAAGGATTGCATACCAAGGAATGTCATAAACTGAGAATTAAAGTTTTGGTCACAAGCAGATTAATTTCTACCGAAGAACTAGCAAGTCATCTCTATAACCTGTTTTGCCTTAAAAATCTGCATAGCGACAGATCCTGTGACAAAGAAACGTCAGTTGAAAAATTGCAAATCTATTATTTACGATTTCACTAACCATTTTTAAAGGAAGGAAGGAAGAATCGATAAAGAACAAAATAGCAGTAAAACTGTATCTGCACATGTGTCTCTAACAACATACAAGTAACATCCTTTAAGGGAGGAATAAGGGCAAGAGCAAGAACTAACTACCTATTCACATCTCAAATGCAATATACCTAGTAAATCATACAAATCCTACAATCCAACAAAACAAACAAAAAATCAAGATGTATTGTGCAGTGGGTATGACAAGATGTATTGCGCGTAGAGTCAGCGCAACCAAGAGAATATCAGTGGCGTCGGAGCTCCCAAGTCAATCGTGTTCGCCAATTGAGATACTGCGTTTCGTTATCCGGTGAGAGTATATTGCTTTGAATAAAAGTTTTCCGAACTATGTGATGCTGTGTGATATAATTTGTTTCAGGAAAATAGCTATACCTGACGCGACTGTCGTTTACAAATAAACCAAGATTAGAGCCGCAATGACGAGATGTGCGGACATGAGATGACGCGGCCGGGTGTACGAGCGGTGGCGGCGTAGCGGAGGCTGGGGCCAGACGTGCGCGCACCGATTAGCGGGTCAACTTATGCATCGTGGACACTGTCACGGGTGGTCTTGCACACAAGGTGAACCGTATTGTTTCTCTTAAGATTCTGGTGCTGAATGCTCGTTGGTTTAGTAAAGTTTAGACGCTTAATTGGTTGGTAATAAACTATTTGACAAGGTTGTTGCTATGACTGTTACCTTTTGGTCAAACACGCGTATTCAGCACTGAACAACTTAATGTGTGATGATCGACACTCAATCTTATGTAATCTTACTTAATTGTTTATTTACATAGTAGCGTAATGATATTACGTGAAAATAATCATTGACAATTGCATTACATGAAATTTAAAGATACTTTTTAAGAGACAGAGATTTTAATGTGGATCGTTACATTTTAAAAACACTGAGTTCAAATACGTTCATGATTGATTAGGTAAATTGTTAGTAGGTCATGTACCAGATGAAATTGATAATGTTATTGACGGAGTTGAATTGTTTTTGTGGAAACGCAAGTGAGAGCTCTATCTGCCGTATTGTGTTCGACCGCACCAGAGGAACGTAGTCGTAGCCCGTTAGAAATCGGTATCTCTCTGGAAATCAAGTATTTCCCTTGTAGACCGTGGGTGCGCGATGCGCGTGTAGCTCTGGCGGAGGTCGGGGTCTGTGGAGACCGAGTCGTGTGTTGTCTGAGGACGAACACGGGCGATCCTCGTGGTGGATTGCGTATGTGAGAGCAATGGTGATGTTGCTGGTCGGCTGAGGCCGTGGAGATAGAGAGGTGTTCACTCGTGTCGTGGCGTGTTTCAATGATTTGATGTTGTGATAAGGCGATGGCCTTTATCCATGGTACATGATCTCTACTGATTGTAATATTGCGATTTAACTGTGTTTTGATAATTTGATGTTTAACGGGTTGTAAAAACAATAGTTTACAGAATTGATTCAAATTTTGGTTTGCGTGTGAAGTAGTCATGATTGTTGGTCAGAATTGGCCGAGCTGAACAAGTAGATACTGTCGTTTTGTGTTTGTCCACAGTATACTACACGAGGACGTGTACACGCAGGATGGCCGTGTCGGAGATCGACTATGCTTATGGTTGATATAAGAAGAGTGCGGATTGCCAGTACCAAATATGGTGCTTGACAAAGTCTATGTGACATCGAGAGAGCAGCCGTCAGGGTGATGGAGATGATCTCAAGTCTTAGCGACGAACGGGTGTAATTCTTGATGCCTTGGTATCTGGTGCCTTCCTGTGAATTGATCAAATGACCTACTGGTAGCTATCAAGAGAAGATAATTACAGTGCTGAAACAGAATAACTTCTTTTATTGAACTGACTACCCACGTACGCCCACGAATCAATTAATAGATGGCCATAGAAGACGGCTCTGATATCGAAGGTATTCCAGCCGCCTTCGTTATATATATCCATATACGACAATTTACAATACAAAAATATGTGATAATAATAGGTAATTGACTAAAAACTTATGTTTTGCTGTGCGCTCAAATAACGATTGTAACATCGAAAACCGAAGTCTACGAAGAGTGAGATCGCACCGCCACAATAGCGGCGCAAACGACTCGCCGCCGCCGTGTGTGGCCTAGAGATTGAGGGATCTTAATGTGTAGTAGAAGGAATATGTTTTAAAATGTCAATAAATACGACTTTTTAATAGTTGGCCTTCAAAGGAGCGTGGCCTTCCATGGTACACCCACCTTATAAATAGTCTGATATTGAGAGTTCAAAATTCAAAATCTAAGCTCAGGAAATAATCCTTCTAATATTATAAATGTGAAAGTTTGTGAGGATGTATGTTTTTTACTCTTTCACGTAAAAACTACTGGACGGATTTGGGTGAAACTTTGTAGTAATATAGGTTATGCATCAGAATAACACATAAGAAGGGTACTTTTTACCGCGGGAAAACCTCTCATCCCACGAGAAACCGACTTCCACGCGAACAAAATTTATTATTATTAGAAGATTTAAAATAAAATTAATAGATTCGTAGGACAGGAGTACTTCGACTTGCTCCTTAACTAAATCAAAGAATGAGACTTATCTACAGATAGACACTTGGTAAAAAACTATCGACAGAAACTGTCTAACTTCTAATTACTAATATTGATAAACAATTTCTTTCAAAGCGTTACTCATATGATACCAGATATAAACGAAAAATAGTTCGTGATTTGTATGTTAGTAATCTGCTGTACCTACTAGTGAAGCGATTATGTAAATTATTTCACCAGTAGAAATCTAGTAACAAGCTACTTTTATAGTTAGGTGATTAAGGATTTAGGCGGAAAAGCCGCGGGTGGAAGGTATATAAATAAAACAACTTTATATTGATCACGTGTATATTTTCTTACAATATCATGCAATTACTATTATCATATATGTATCTACTAAAAGACATTCTTATAGGTATTTCAATCATATAATTTTATAAGCTCGACCGTCGTACTGTCCTACTCAAAAGTTCTAGAGCAATCATATATATTACTATTATTAAACTAGACGTGAAGAAAACAAAATTAAATACTATGACACTGTTTCTTGTCTACAAACTTTATATGTTAATAATTATAGTTTAAGAAAAGGTTTTCGCTTTGTCCAGATTGAGCATTACCGGCAAATAACAGTTCCGAAATTTTGCAGAGTCGCTTCTATGTATTTTAAACAGACAAAACTATCTGTCTTCAAAGTGCATACCTCTCAATTATCAGTCTATTTGTCTTAAGTAGGCTGGAATATGCCAGTTTCGGCATAGTTGGTAGTAGCTTATGCCGCATTTGACTAGTAGGTACGTCTGCTAAACCTAGACAGCGCGCGAAGACTCATTCTTAATCTATGTTATATCATTAATGTTATCATGTGAATAAACTGCTGCAAAAAGAAATATTACACTGGTCTATAAAGTGATTTGCTATAATCACGTGATAACAAAGTTATTTTCTCTGTTTATCTAGAAACAATGGTAAAAGTTTGGAATACAAAGTTACAATTTGTGCTGCTAGAACTGAGTAACTTTCCGTAAAACCTATTCAAACTAGTAGATATTCATAGTTTATATTTTGCCTTCGGTTACTGTAACACAAAGATAAACATTGATTGAAAAACACGTAGTAATTTTTACTTAAATAGTCTCTAAAGAGAAAATTAATAATGTCAGAGCCGTTGTGATCAAACTTCGCGGGCGCAGGCTTACAAACACGACATAACTATTTTTCCTTCTTTACTTACTTCACGAGATCATTAAAACATTTTATATAACAAGACACAGACAGTTAGCAATAATTTTGCAGTAAGTACCTATCACTTCCAAGTATGAGAAAGAAACTGCTAAATCAAAATCAACTTACCACGAAGTAGGTAGTAGGTAAACTGCACAAATTCTGATAACCGTCCCTCCCCAAGCTCCATCATATCCCATACAAACAATTTCCGACTCTCCATTCGAATATAAATTTACTACAACCAGCCCGCAGCCAACCCTGTACCAGCGTCACTTACTCTATCAGACTTTATACTAAAATCGTATACTTCGAGATACTCACAACGGCCCAACATTACGTACTTAGCCTAACACAGTTCAATTTCATCGCCCTACGTTCTACAAGGGGACGATAGTACGAAATTGACAAAATAACAAAACAGTCTAAACCTCAAATAATTATATGTCAAATAATAAATGCAGTTTCCGAGCGACTCTTCTGATAAATGAAATAACATAATGGTTTTAGATATCAATCAGAATATAGCCTTAAAGTAAGTGCCTATATATTATTTCCAATATAAGGTACTAGGTATCATATATTTCATTCAATAAGTAAGTAAGTACCAAACTAAACCTTAAGGTTTTTGAGATGTTACCTAAACCTTTTGTTTACTTTTGCCGATAATTCAGTCGCTACCTATTACATAATTAACTAATATAACAAAACCTATTAGAGAAAACATACATCATATAACATATATCTAATCAATTAAACAACAAGCCAATTACTAATACAAATTCATCTAAATATCAAGCGACTAAAAACTCCGTCAAAAATAAAATTTAATAACAAATAGGACTAATATGGATAATATTATATGCGTTTACAGATAGGTTTTTTATCCATTGACTTAACTACTGATTACATTCATTACATAATATAATACGATTGATCTTGATTAACTACTTATAGGTTGTTTAATAGTAGATCTCCATGCATACAATATAAATGCAGATTACCTATACTAGAAAGGTATGTTGAGTTTAGATATATAGTGACAACAACATTATGCCCCTGTAATAGGTTGCTATACTACCTACTAAGTTCAAGGATAGGTTCCTTCTATAACTGACTTTTGTTTTTTTAAAAATAACAAGTGTTTTCTAAAATCAAAGGAACAAGCTGGTGAATTGAGCTAGGAAACAAAAAATAGTTAACCCGGAACTGAAGAGAAATGCTCGACTGCCGTTGGTGATTGCCGAGTCATTTTCAACCCGAAACTATTGCATCTTCATTAGATAAGTAGCAGAATTCAATTTTCAATACCAAAATAAAAAATCAACGCCGTTGAAATTTAAATACGTCCAGATGAGCATCTGAAACTCAAATGTAGTTGCAGTTGTTATTTCTCAAAAAAAAAACGTTTCGGGTTGAAACCTCACCGAACGCTAATTTACTGCGGCGGCGGCGGCAGCGCGCAGGCGGTGTTGGCGCGCTCCGCCTCCGCCGTGTCCTCGTCTTCCTCCAGCTTCGGGATGTCGAAGATCTCGGCGAAGAGCGCGGGCAGGGCCAGGCGCGGCCAGTGCTCGCGGCACCAGCCCAGCATGGCGTGGTGGCGCACGCCCAGCACGCGCGCCTCGCCGCCCGCCACCGTGAGCGCCTCGAGGCGGGCGGAGCGGTCGCCCGACCCGCGACCGGCCACCTGCGGTGAAGAGGATTTAGATAACTTTCCAGATTTACGCGATCATTATTAATATTTGAAATTATTTTTCAAAATTACGGAACAGATTGAATACGTAGTATATGTAGACAAACATCTCAGTCTACCAGTGATCATGGCATTTGTAAAAATGACGAAACGTCGGAAAATCAAAAATAATAATATCATAAAAGCGTAAAAACCCGTTAAAATGAGTTTTCAAATTAGATCACTGTTTATTTAAGAGGGAAATATGTAGGTATCTTTAGATACGTGAAGTTACCTCAAGTTTCTGAATAGAGAATTTGAAGTTGACTTATACTTTACTTAATTTTACTCAACGTTTTTCTTATGGTGAATAATATTTAAGTTCCAATTCTTAAGAAACCGGTGTTATTAGTTGCATCTAGTTCCAAGAGACTATAGCTAACTCAAATGAAGTTAAACAGTTATAAAGCATAAACTCCATTTCCAATCAATAGCACCGTTCTGTAAATAAAGTTAATAATGCATGTGAGGTCAAAGCTGGAAAGCGCTCGCGTACAATGTTTTCCTGCAACGAATGAGCCCCCGTTGTGTGTTCATTAGTGTCAATTAATTATGCCCACTGTGAATCGATACCCAGAACACGTTGTGGGAAATAGTTACCAACACAGACAGATATAGAAATTTGCAATCGTAATAGTTCCCGGACTTTAATTTTCGGGAAAATTGTTTTATTGTTATTTAAAAGAGACATCTGCATGTAGTAATTATGCTTTAAGTAGGTACCATATAAAAAATTAATAACTTTTTTTTTAAACCAACAGTCATTCTTATTATATGTCAATAGGGCTTGTATAGATTTAATTATACAACTGAAAAGGCATCACAACCAACGTGCAAAATTTGCTCACCGTTTAAAGAATGCGTCGTTAAATTTTCTCTAGATGATAAAAGAAATCGTAACCTTGGCACCTTCTTTGACTCGACAACAAATTGAAGAAGGCGTCAAAGAATAAAAAAGCAACAAAGAAACACTTTGCAGCGCTCACCTCATAAAGAAGTTCGTCATAGAATCTGCCCGAGTGACTCTGAATGAATGAAGACATTACAGAAACAAGTCACATTTTCACCACATAATATAATAGTCACAATATCACTACATGATGACAGCGTCACAATAAGTTAAGTATCACCACACGAGTAAAGGCGTCCTAGAACCTAATAGTATCTTACCACATGATGACAGCGTCAAAATAAGTTAAGTATCTCCTCACATGATGACAGCGTCACAATAAGTTAAGTATCACCACACGAGTATAGGCGTCCTAGAACCTACTAGTATCTCACCTCATGATGACAGCGTCACCATAAGTGAATTCTCTCTGAACAAGGCTCCATAGCACCTAGGTAAGTAACTCACCACGGTATGGAAGGCGTCGGTGAGCGACCGGTTGAGGTTGTTGATGCGGTCGGGGTCGGCCAGCGCGGGCCGCTGCGGGCACAGCAGCAGGCAGCCGGTGAACAGCGCTGCCTCCTCGTCGGAGAGTTGCAGCTTCAGCAGCAAGCGGATGTAGGACATCATGGACGAGGCGAAAGCAGTCTGGGAATAGAGGTGCTGGTTGAGTTTTGATTGATTTTTAGGTATTTTTTTGGAGGTCTCCTAAAGTTGTATTGTGCTAGAAAGATCAGTTTTGATTGTTTTTGTCGAACTGGACTTAGGGTAGGGTGGTTTAAGTGGTGGACTTAATACTCAATATACGTCAAAATAAATACGTTGCGATTTTACATTCACAAATTAATGATAGTGAAACTTGCCGCCGACCAAAACTGTATTTTCATAAAGTGAGCGTACCTATTAGTTGTTTACCTTTTATATACTTACTTTATTTGTGAACACCTTATTTTTATGACGACACTATGCTATTTAAGCATAGTGGCTATAAAAAGGTCTTTATCCGTAAAGGTAAACTTACATCGTACACAATCTCCAGCTGCGCCTGAGTGATAGTAGTTCCATCGTCGAAGACCAGCATCTCAGGAGTGCTCAGCTTGGCGACGCGGGTCAGCCAAACCTCGAAGAAACCACACTGCAAACAACGCGCATCCACGCACAGGTCAAGTAAAGGTGGACATTGACATTCATCCAAGTAATTACATCATAAAGCTTGTCGTAGTGTCATGATTCGCACAGCATATATTTACGGTGATAATAAGAAAATTCACGCGCCGCAAGAAACTCGCTGAAGCTATTAAAAAAACTTAATCTTCAAAGTATTTCTAATACATCACAATAAAAGCCTTTGTGGTCAGAATTCCACAGCTGCAGCTTGCCAGAGCTATTCAGTAAATAGGGCCAGCGGATTAAATTCCCGTTGCAATATTATTCGGAATCCTAGACAAATATTTATCTCTTTTATTTCTATCGCTCCGTGCTTTGTATTTAGTTCAAGAGCTCACTCGAGGTTTCCTAGGAAGTGTTTATTGTTTGAACTAGTCGACAGAATATTGCTGATTTAATTTACAAGTGGAAAATTTACTGTTATAACTGCTTCGAGAACGTTGCTGATTTCGTAATTACAACCAACTACAGTGATTTCTTGGCAATTAAATATATCATTTTATTCCCGATTTAGTTTTATAAATGACATTAAATCACCTAGATCAGTCACAACCAATTAGAATCCAACCAAAGAGATCAAGCAATCACGTCCGAACCCTCCAGAAACAAGATAATCCAACGCAGCATCTTCGGCCTAATCCTACCTTGATCAGAATAAGCTGGTCATCCTGCGGCAGGGTGTGGAACCCGGGCAGCCTCTTCGCGAACTCGACGACCTGCTGCACGGCCGGGGTCATGCGCAGTGCCACGTTGTGCCACAGCACCGCGCGCTCGTCGGTGGCGTGGTCCGTGGTGGAGCTAGCAGCCTCCTCGCCGGTGCTGGAGCCCTGTCCTTCTGTGCCAATACACGGGGTTATTAACCTGGAATGTCAACCTAGAAGAGGAAATTAGACGGTTTGAGATGAAGGTTTCATTTTAGTGGGGTTTATTGAAGTATGATGCTGGATGTATGACAAATTGTAAGGTTTTATACCTGTGCTTGAGTTCGCTATATGTACCACACAATGGACTAGGGGAGAACCTAGTTACACCCAGACACGAGTCAATTTCGAATAACCATTTTAATGAAATTGGCCCGACCCGGGGATCTAACCCGGAACCATCGGCTTAGCAGTCCGGTATATATACCGCTGCACCACAGAGGTCATCCTATATATATATATATATATATATTATATATATTTCTTTACAAAACAATCAATAATTTACTTTTCCATTCTATTTACGTAGGCCGTCGGTTTATAAAAAGCATTAGATTAATTATAAAATGTTGACCGAGTAGGTTTTTAAAAAAAATAGTATCCCTTTCCCTTCATTACGGCAAATTGTCTGTAACTTACCCTGTAAAAGCTTGTATGTAATACAAACACTAGAAACGACAAATACCTAAATAACATTGATTACGCAACATACCTAACAAAATCAAAATGTTTGTTTCCTTCTCTGTGAGCACGTCAATTACAGTTTCAAATTACGTTTTCCACTGACGTAGTTTAAGTTAATGAAATGCATGTTATGTCGGCCAAATCATTTCTGTAGGTAGTATCTAATATTACATTATTTTAAACAACATTTACACAGTTCTAAGAATTTATAATTATATTTTGAAAATAAGTAGCTACGGTTATTTCTCAAAGATTTGAAACATACACAAAATAATTCATTTCAAAATTCAATTCGTACTAATTAACAAAATGATTCATATGTTTAATCTAATGAAAACGGTTTTCATTCAGTTCTTATATGTTATTACGAGGTTTATAGGTACATTAGACGACTTTATGTTTATTACCTACTGCTTTGCATCGTGGCTGACTCGAGTTTAAAGGCTGTGCCTTTGATACATGACGGTTTGGTAAGCTGGGACTAATTTGATAAATTAATTTGATTAAGAGTAAGACTAAAGCTAGATACGAACCAGCTTTAATAACAAACTTCTACTGGAGTAGGTACTAAGTAAATTGCTTGCTACAGAACTAACAGTAAATGAATAAATGCGAGAACATTTTATCAACTACAGGACTTAAACCAACAAAAATACTTTATTTTATAACCGAACGATGTTCACGGCCGAAAACTTATACGTATTTTTTATCATGGTTTACTTATATTCAAAACCAAATTATCCCAGTTTCGAGCTGTTGATTTTAACTAACTAATGATCTGTACCTAGGTGATTGTTAGTTGCTACGTCAGCATATACAGGATTCATTCAAATGTTGCGTGGTCTCACGCGCAGTTATTGATGTGAGCCGAAGATAGCAAATCTTTGCATGAATGCAGGTGGAGCTTTCCCAGTAGGTATTTAACGTCCATAGTTGATAGATACGCACGTTACGTACAGTAGACAAGGAAAATGGTTAAGGTACTTATTAAATTAAAGTAATCCGTGTAACCAAAGTTACACTAAGTAGGTACTTCAGGGGTAGTTTTTAACAATGTATACGAATTGTGAGGTCGATGAGAGAGAAACGTTTTAAAGGGATATAAGATAAAATTCATGTCTCGAGTTTTCATTAAGTGTTACTTTAAAATTAAGCCGCCATCTGGGTATGTATAGATATACGCTTCTACTGTATCGTTTTGTATTATAAAATGATCTGTTAATTGTTTAAGCTTATCGATCTAAGGACTTCCCATATCAGGCTTTTTGTTAAATCGAATATTACTTGTTTTTTAAGTTTTAAATGTGTCAAACAAGTATCGGTCGCTGATGGTAAGATCTAGCAGTCTGTTTTCTTTTTATGCGATGAGCCAGCAATTGAGCAAGCGTGTTAAGTTATGGTACCTAAGTGTTCACCGCCGCCTATGAACCTACACCAATAATGCCGCTCTAATTACCTTTAAGAAATAAGCTTTGGGATTTTATACGCTAAGCTTCCGAGTTTTCCAAATGTTTCTGTTTTGAATGTTAAATATTGCATCCGCACTGGTGAGTTACTAGCTAAATGATTTTCCCTGTGGATTATGCCGAAATATTCCCAGTTATTGACTTAAAACCGTACATCGCCTGTCTGAATACAGAAATGACTATATATAACGGCTATTTGCAGAACATACATAACTGTCAGCGTTTATCTGTTACTGAAATTACGAACTCTATCATAAACGCATTTTTAAGCTGCATTAGGTAATCATATGATTGGTCTCCGTAAATGTTATTTGTAAAAGAGACTTTAACTAAAGTGGGTTTAAAATGTGTGAACATAAATGTTGACAAGGAAAGCGAAAATGGTGACCTAAGGATCAGATGAAATATTTTGAAATAATGTCAAGCCTACTAAATTTCGGGCAATTTATAAAGGGTGTTAAAATGCGAGCTTTTTTTAAAGGAAATGTGTACTATTTACTAATGTGAATGCCATATTTACGCAAAATTCCTTAAAAATGAAAATAACGATTTGGATGCTAAAAAGTCTATAAGTCAAAAGTCCTTGTCAAAAGGCTACTAACAACATCAAAGAAAATAATGTATACCGACTAATATTTAATCAATAAATTTGCAGGGTATCGATGTAAAACATGTAATTATTTGTGCCAGATCCCTCTCTAATTAGATCCGGAAGGGTTGCCAAATAGTTTTAAAACCCCTGCAGCGGTAACTAAATCTATCACGTATAAAGCTACGCCCGCCACTGATATACTAATACTGTTATACTAGGGATGTGTTAAACTACGTCACTATCGCTGAGTCTGTTTTTAACAACAAACTACAAGATTCTGTTGACAAACTTTAGCGATTTCTCGGAATTAGATAGCAATTTTGAAGAATAGACATTTAAAGATACTCACATATTAATACTACACACAACCTTCCGATTCCACAAATCGTCTATTCGTTTCAAATAACAGTATTTCAAAACGAAATATGTTTTTTGAATTTTGTATTGTTGCGTATAAAATTTTCCCCATACTGCTTCGGGCTTTTTAACACTCGGGTTACGTGGGGTGGAAAATGGCTTTATTTTTGAAAGCAATATACTTTTCATATTTCGAACAGCGGATATAAATAGGTATGGTTCGATTACTCTGTACTTAAATAAATACATCCATTGCTGTATTTATTTATGCTGCTGCAGTGGTAATTAAGATTGTTTTACCGATAATTTAATGTGTCCGTTAATTCCGAGTGGTCTTATTTCGAAAAGCCGAAATGCTGTGCCGTTAGAAATATATATACACATTCATTTCTTGTTTTTATTGTTGGAGACAGGCATAACCAATTTTTGCATAGAAATGACTACACAAAGGTTTTTCGTCAAACCTGTAGCTGTCAATAGCACAATCTTACAACACCAAAGACCAAGACCTAGACCTAGACAGCTTTACCTTCATTGTCCGAGTCCTCCCTGATGGTGATGGGGCGGTGGGTCAGCGAGCGACGCAGCTCCTCCGTGTAGGAGTTGTTCCCGCGGTGGGCAGCCACCACCATCTTGGCCAGCTCCTTGGTGACGCCGTGACGCAGCGAGTCGGGGTCCATGTCTGCAACGGTCGGCAACACCTCTACTGAGCGAGAAACTTCTGCAACTTCGCGGGTGCGTTTAGGCACTCTACCATAACGCACCGCTGTGGACAATATTCAGCTTTAAAACGGAGTTGGGTTTAGTTTTGTTCAACAGTTGTTACATCAAAATTGTGTCTACGACTTTAGTCATCAGAACAGCTGAGAGCGATTCCGACCAAAGTCGACATTAGAAGTAGCCTTTCCATACCTATTTATATGATTAGTTATCAAATACCAAGCTTTAACTAGCCGTCCTTAGCTGCCAACTTCATGAGGGTATCCCAGTTGCTGCATCAGGTCGCGGGATTGCGGGGGAAGGCAAGGGCGAGGGGTGTCAATTGGTAAATGATGCGCATGAGTGCATCGCCAGCGCACGACGCGGCACGTTTGTCTCATCATCGTAATTGAGCAGAATCGGAGACGTACTACTTACAATAATTGAACGCGAATCATTTGTAGGATACAGAGTTCAAGTTTTGATATAGATTTGGTCATACGCGATTTAAAAAAAAAACTTAATTAAATTTCAGTTAGGTTTTTTTTTATATACCTACTCGTACCTGTTATGCTTTGAATTAACAGTGGAATTTATTTATTGTAAACGGTGTAAGAACTCGGATCAGTGTTTCACTGATTAAATTTCACATGAGGTAAACGGAAATACCGCTGTCAATTTCATATCAGCATATCATTTTGAAATGCATCTGACGTTTTCACGTAGCTGCAGGCGGTGCGGCCAGGAAGCTGTAGGTAGGAATCGATTTTTTGGGCTCCGCACATGAAGAGGTGAAACAGTCTCAAATATTTTGCTGTCCGTCTGTCTGTCACCGCTTTTTAAATCGGAAACGCGTGAATGCATCAAGTTGAAATTCATAACAAATACTCTAGTCCGGTGTTCCCTGATACTGTTAATAATCTGCATCGACGTGATATAGATAAAGCCATTTAATTTTTATATTTCATACATTTGTAGGAAAATTAAAATCCTGTACAATACACGTAAAAGCAGAAATCTGAACAATAAAATTCTGAAACAAAAACGCAAATAAAACTCTTTAATTACCCTGGACTCCTTTGGGTTCCAGATAGGTCATATATCCGTATTATTGACACGCCCCTGACTATTTTTCGGATCCCTCGGTGTCTCCTTCAGACCCGTCTATTTTTTAATTACCTGTTATTGAAAAATGTCATTCGTACAGGCCCCTGTTATCCAACCCACCGCAGCAGAGCAATGATTGATCCGCCGATACGCGACATGCTTGCAAACTCACGGATTATAAAACAATTGAACATAATCCCTGTAAAGTCGTTCCAATACAGGAGAACTATAAAGTTATTATAACATTTTTATGTCCCTCTGTTAAGCACAGGCCTCCTTCTCGGACGGCAAAGGGATTGAGCCGTAATCTACCACGCTGGCTCGGCGCGGGATGGAGGATAATAACACCATACCGCACCGAGCCAGCGTGAAGAGAGAGGAGGCTGAGAGAAAATATATCTTATAATTATCGACCATAAATGCGTTTATAAACGAGTTGGTGAGATTTGATGCCTAGTTAAATTAATAGTTACTGCAATTCAATACCTGTAACTGATGACAAGTTCTGTCTCTTCTGTCTAGTTTTAATGGGATAATCAAGTAGGTAGGTACAGGTGCGCAACTGCCCAAGAGATATAAAAAAAGAGTGTAAATTTAATCGAGACAAAATAGGGTACCTACGGAATTCAAGAGATTGTATGCAATGAAACCAGGAATCAATCGTAAATAAATTAATGGGTCCGGTCATTTTGTTTAATATTTTCATAGTTCCTTTGTCTTTAGCAGTAACAAAATGTATCTCTAAATAATACAGCAAAGTCGTCCGTGTCTGGGTAGAAAAATAATGAAAACTATTTTTAACCTTCATTTCGAGAACGTTAAATAAAAATAAGACAAAATTCAATGTTCTAAAATAGCATCTTGTGCCACTAGTATTATAAACAAAAACTTATCAATCCTACTAATTTAAAAATGTTAAAGTCTGGATGTTTGTTACTAATTGACGCAAAAACCGCTTATCGTATTTGGATGAAACTTGGTATAGGTATACATTATACATGTAGTACCTATAACCTACAACAGAACGGGTACTTGTACCGCGGGAAAACAAACATTCCCTTGAAAACTCATTTTACTGCAAGTGAAACCGCAGGCCAAAGAGCTAGAAATTTAATCAGAAAACTTTCAATATAAGTTATCAAATAAACAGTTGACAGGCTTCGTCTTTGAGCTAACTGTATTTTACTTGACAGTTCATTCCTAGCTTTGAAACAAGGAAATTGCATTAAAATCTGTACTTAATGCATCGACCTACGGACGGTAATTGCATTCTACGAGTAAATCGATATACCTAAATTGAACAAGACAGTTTTTTTTTTTTTTTTTTTTTTTTTATGTAATATAGGTAGCAAACGAGCATGCGGGTCACCTGATGGTAAGTGATCACCGCCGCCCATGACTACCCTCAACACTGTAGGTGTTGGGGGTGTGTTGCTGACCTTTAAGAAAATATATAAATAAATAAATAAAATTGGGCACCGGATACCGCACTCACCGAACGAAACGCAGGAGCATCGTTCCTACTTCACGTCGGTTTCCTGTGCGACGGTGGTATTTCACCGGTCGAGTCAGCCCAGCAATCGCTGCAGACAGAGCCTACAGCTAGACTCTACCACTCAAAAAAGGCAGATTCTAGGTTTCCTACATTTTGAATGAGCAAAATAGTTTTGATTAGACGTATGCTTCGCTTTGACTAAGTGAAATGTAAGTCCCAATGCAGGGATTCAGTTATTGATTGGATTCAGAATTTAATAAAAAATAAATAAATTTCGTTGCAATTCTACTATTACTTTACGTTTATTTCATTTATTGGGCGTTTTGATGAAGTATCAAGAGTAAAATAAATTAAATACATCCGCTTAAACCTGTAGGTTCTTGATAGAACTTGTAAATCAAAACAAAATAATGTTTACAGTATCCTCTTGAAAACTGCTGTCACTAATGAAGGTAGAACGAAAAATGTGAACTACGCAAAACGCGATTTTTATATAGGTACCGGTTTTTGTCAACAAGTGAATAACTTATAACGCAAACTACGAGTATATCGAAGCATCGAAAAATTATGAAAACTAAAATATATTTAGACAAGAAAGAAATCGAATCCGGGTGCAGGAAGTTCTGAGATTAAACACAGAATATACATACTTATCTACTATTATTATAAACTAGTGACCCGCCCACGCTTTGCAAGGGTGAATTTTGCCCGACTTGCTCACGAAACATTGAATTTTGGCTAACTTAAAAAAACTTTTTCAGAATATTCTTTATTTACAAATTTAAATGAAAAAAATACCTAAATGATGGTGAAAACCGCATTCAAATCCGTCAACTGGTTTGGAGGAGATAGCGGACAAACATACAAACAGACAGAATTAGCGACTTGGATTTATACTATGTAATGATAATGATAATGATGATAATGATAATGATGAACTAAGGTGCAACTCGGGTACGTCCGACCGGACGTTCGGCTTCGGTTTCGGCTCAGCCAGGGTGGCCAAAACCGAACTACATAATTTTATGTAATTTAAAATTTTAATGCTTTTTTCGTTTATCTATAGGTACTTATTTAATAATCAATAAAAGTTGTAGGAATTTAGTTAGTGACAAATTAAAGAAAGTCTTATGACTACCTACAAGAGAGAATGAGAGTACCTAATTTTGATAAATATGTGTATATTATTTCTTTATTTTAATGCCAAATATTAACGCCTTACTTATTTTTCCGAGATTATTGATAAAAGTTGGAAAAAAGTACACGTTGACTAGACTAAAGGTGCCGACAATTAATCGGAATCGCCTTCGAACATAAATATATAAGAATCTATAAGGCAAATTCTAAGAAACCGATATTAATTATTGGATTCAAAATCCCTTATTATCTTATAAAAAAATTGCTAATCTTTTAGGCATATCGTTATATTCGACCCCAAAAGACTAGACTTGGAAAAACAACAGATATTTCTTCGAAGGGTTATTTTGACAAAACGCCAATTATATTCAGATTAACGATGGATTACCAATTTACGAAGGTGGTTAATGCTGCAAAACAATTTTATATTAAGATTTTAAATTAAATTACCAACCTTTTTAATTGAATTTACATGGAAAAATACTCGCGTAGGCAAAATGAACGAAAAATGCTATGCATTTCAATTTGTTACTTAAATATTCGGACCATAATTTAAAATAAAATCGACCACGTGAAGATTCGTCCGGCATTTAATTAAAAATCAGGAAGCTGATAGCAAACAGTTCTGTCTACATGTTAGCATACACTTTTTACTTTTTGAGGGTAGAAATTAAAATTAAGTCGATACAAAGTTTCTGAAATACTGTATTTTTCGATTATAGAGTTTAACCCAATTAAATCCTACTTCCCGTCTTTAGAGTTGCAATAACTTGGGTTAGTAGCGGTTAGTTTTTTTTTTAGGCAGAAAAAATACACAAGTAGGTACGCAATATACCTACATAGATTAAATTAAGGCTTTATTCTCGGACTTTCGTTCAGCCGTGGTTAATAAAAAGTTGCACATCAAACTTTTTAAAATGCGGTGCAACGATGAGGCTAACTCTCGTATATTAAACCACATGGAAAATAAATCCATTGTAATTTCATTGCAAAGTGTCGTATAAATCTCGAAGTTGTATTTGTATCTTATTTCTTTAATACAAGTTATAAAATATATTATGGGATAAACTACAAACTCACGCTTCTGCAATTAAGAATATACTTATGTACAAACTTACCTGAAGATACTCTTTTTATAAAGTGTAACGGGAGTAAAAAGACCGAAGCCTGAAACCATGTATTCTTGAGCCTCAATAGTAACTAAATTCACTAACAGTAAACCCAGAAAACTCAATTTAAAAAAGTTATTAAGCTGATGGCACAGCTCACACATGAATTGTTGGTTCAGGTGCGATTATTAACATTGCAAATTAAATTAAAACATTATTTAATTTGAAATAATTCGGAAATTTGATATTTTTAATGCATGCAATGCAAATTGGGTACAAAAAATTTTTTTTTAAACTTATTTTTTTTTTACATATTGAGTATCCCTTTAAAAATGCCCAGTTTTTGTTTTGGGAAGCAGTCTTTTGACACCCCGTATAAATTTATTTGCATTACTCTAACTTGGGTGATACCTATATTACCCCACCAAGCGCTTTTCATGTCCAGACTGCATACCACCTTCCTATCTTTAAAGCTAAAATAAAAAAGGCTACTTCTATAAAAGTCCGCTTCATCATTGATTGCATTCTGCTCCCAAGCATAATTGAAGTCAAAAACAAAATCATAGCAAAAAAGAAAAAAAAGAAAATACAGTTGAAGAAAAAAACAAATGACAATATAAAAGAGTCGATATAAAAGAAAAAACAAATGACATAGCAAATCAAAAAAAGTGTCAATATGTTACTCACAGTCTCTGCTCATGCCCACTGAGAGGCACTTCTTGAACCGGCAGAACTGGCACCGGTTTCTGTTGAGCCGGATGACCAGACACTTGCCGTCGCGCAGGCAGCGGTACTCGATCTGCTTCTGGATGCTCCGACGAAAGAAGCCCTGAAACAAAACAGAAATTTCAAAAAACGAACGAAAATCTGACACCTATCTGTCAGTTGCCAAAAGTTAATTTAAGTTTTTTTTTTGCTTCCCGCTTGAATTAAATCGAGGACGTTTAGTTAAAGATTGAGATTAAGTATTAATAGTGAACTCGAGATATATATTTTAATTGTTTTAATGATTACCTATCAATGGGTGAGTTTAGTCCACGTCTGTGCCGGCCGAGTGCCTCCGTCGCTTTGCCGGCTCGCACCGTTCCAAACGCATTCGACGGTGTTTATCAAGCTTTTGCTATTTTGCATTTTTCCATCACTATTTTTAGTAACATTTTATATAAAATGTTATTGATTTATTGACTTTTTTTAATGAATAAGTTAGTTACGTGACAACTGACAGCTATTCGGTAGAATTGTGAAAAATAATGCAGTCGTCGCATCTTTTAGGTACCTACTAAAAAGGTTATACGTACGAAATCGGATCATGTTTCACCCTGCCTACAGTTAGCGGAAAAGTACACTGGTCTAGGAATTTTGGATGACATATGGAAACATTTATTAATCGAAGGCTCTGCACAAAAATTTTAAAATTTATTTTCCATTTTATTATATTCCAATTTCTCACATTACTAACGAGTTATTCGTTTTTTTTTTATATTAGTTATAAATACTTAATTAAGTATCAATTTTTCAGCTTAGATCTTCGCTAACATAATAGAAGCATCAAATCCCATACAGTCGCTAGTAAAAATACGTTTCAAAAAATATTGTGTTATTCCAATTACTTAAATTTCAACTAGTAGGTATCTATAAATAGTATATACCTTTTTAAATAAAATTTTCCATTCCACCAATGTACTTAATGTTCCTTTGAAATAACAGTTATTAACCAAGCATGTAGAAATTTCTTTCTATCGACTTATGTCGTGATTATTGACTACCTTCAGCCTACTTATCGTATAAAATATTGATTTAATTGCATTTACAGACTATTTCCGTTTTCCATACAGCACTGACGATAATCTTTGTAACCTACTTTATTATTCATAGGTTTATATGTGAGTTTAATTTACGTTACGTATTTCCAACAGTATTTTATATGTCTACGATTCTTGGAAACGTTAAAGTGCTGTTGCGCATTTTTGCTCCCGTTTTATGCTAGGCAAATAACTTAGTTGGAAGGAAAAGCTTTCAACAATGATAGAAAATTATAAGTTAAACCCTTTGATACATAAAATACAGTTTTTTTTGTTTGATTTTGTAAAAACGGTCGTTTAGGTCTTACTTACTAACTTTTGGTGTGTTGAATATGCACTTTGCAGCACATATTCATCAAGTGTCTGAGTTTTTGGGAACCGCCATTTTAGAGCCTCTGACGTGGTTCCTGCCACTCTACTGTCAGTATTTTTCAAGCCTCCTATCTATTAGGCACCTGACTTGGCTTGACGAGTACGTGGTGGAATAGTACCCGGGACCAACGGCTTATCGTGCCTTTCGAAGCACGGAGAAACTCAGGATATAATACCACTAGCTAGCACTAGTCACCCATCCTTAGACTGTCTGCGGCCTGCGTTGCTTAACCTCGAATATCGATTTGATAGACGAGATCGCAATTGGCCACCGAGCTCTCTGTTTTCGCTTAGGTGCATCAAATAAATAAAGGGCAATTTTGGATACCTCTCCAGGTTTCAGCACCAAATTGTAAACAAAACCAATGAATAAAACCTCTCGCTGAGTTACGTTAGCCAATCACAAACTTTTTAAATCACAGGGCCAACTCCCTTAGAGCGGTGCCACACGGACGTTGCATGGATAACGCTCCGTAGTTTTACATAGAAATTTCAACCTAAGCCACACGTGCGTTGAAACAGCGCACGGCCACAGAACGCCCATAAGGCGGACAATCACTGCGCTGCGATGACGCAACGCACCGGCAACGCCCGTGTGGCATCGCTCTTCACCACAGAGGACATACTAGTGCGAAAATTTCATACGATTGAGTTAACTTTGGCGTATTTGACGATCGCAAATTTGACGTTTCCACTTCTATTAGCGATATGTAGTTAATTAACAGGCTAAAGGCCGTCTCCCAAATGTTAATATTTCTATATTTATTAGTTATAGAGGGTTTAATCTCCACCGAGATAACGTCACCCTCATTGGTATAATCAAAGTGTAACATTTATAAACATTAACCAATAATAATAAGTATCAACCAAAATCATCATTTTTGATTTATCTACGCCTTAATGCTAAATTAACTATTCATAAAGTGCCCTTGCCGCTCTAGAGGTAGGATAAGCTAAGATGCAGACGGCAGTTACAATTTCCCAGTTGAGATAATTTAATATTAAATTTAGTTTCGAAGTTCCATCTCCCGGACTCAACGCGGACACATTCAACTATAAATGTGATAGGCATCTTCAACCGTTCTGTTCTGTATGTCTCCCAAATGTAAGCGATAATATTTACGCGACGTATTTTACCTCTATAGCAAAATGTTTTGAAAACAAAAACATGTCAAAACATGCACTAATCAAGGTATATGAAACGGTGCGTTGTTTTCAGTCTGTCGCCAAAATTGATAAATTGACATGTTGCCCACGTGATGGTATTCACATTTGCATAATCTAAATTGCTTATAAACACTAACGATGGAAAATGTTTGCAAATGTCTGACGTACCCTAACTTTCCATGTATAATGCTAGAATGGTATATTTCGTGAGCTTTTCGCCAAACCTTAGTTACTCACAAAACAACAAAAATAAAATAATATTAAAACGAAACAAATTCTTTGCTGTTATTTCAGTTTGACAAAATTATTTTTAATGGTTATTTTAAAGTACCTGATTGAATTACCTTTCTCTGTCAGCCAGCCTTCTGCCTGATAAACGAGCAACTTATGCTAAGAATAAACAAACACTTCTGATGCATCGTCCGTTTTAGCTTCCTCAGCAAAAAATACTAACTTATATTAAAAGGTTTTGCTTGTTTTAGAGTTTAAACTACTAACGGAATTTGAAAGCTTTGCTAAATATATCTGGTTCATGCAGTGGGCATAGAAGCAAAGCGACAATATTTCGGGGGTATCACGTTAAGGCAAAGTATATCCCTCACAGTCGTAGTTTGGTTGCAGCAAATTAAATCATTGATTAGTTAACTCGTGGCTCTGCGTGGTATTTGTTTATTTTCTTTTATTAAAAGCTACTAGTTAAGTGCGGTATTTCCCATCGACCCAGCTTATAGAACTTGGTTTTCTATTCACATTACGCCAAAATTCAATCTCATTGATCTAAAATTGGGAATCGAACCCGAGTCTTACCGCCTAACAGTCAGCAGTTTATACCGCTGCGCCACAGAGATTGTATAATCGGTCTTAAGTAGAACCGATACCTTAGTTATTACAAGAATACTATATCAAAGTTCTCTTCCTTAGTTACCTTCAACCTATATTACCAGAACGCTATAGGCTATTACCAAGATCTCTGATACTAGATGAATATGTACTCTCATGGAAGAAGAAGAATCCCAGCATACCTTGCAGCCTTCACACGAGGTGACTCCGTAGTGGTACCCGGAGGCTTTGTCCCCGCAGACCTTGCAGACCGTCTTCCCGGCCGCCTCCGCAAGACTATGCTTGTCTGTGGGACGAACAAACGACGTTAGTTTCTATTGAAAAGTAACATGGAAACATCAATATTAGCCCCGCAATTAGGCTAACCAAATTCATTGAGGCATTTTATGAATGTCATGAAATTTGAGTGCCGAGAAGTCGTTGAAGTTTCCTACGTCTATTACTCCTCAGGTGCCTATTGTTCAGCTTAAAAAGTCCTGATAATAAGGTAAGTACAACCCTAGAATACATATCACAGGCCTAAATAAGTGGTAACTATAATATAACCCTGACATAGTCCATACGGACTTTCATATTAATTTAGTGTCAGGATCATGATACTCAAATAAAACTCAAGTTTTAACTATGCTTCTAACCAATATGAAAAACATCAATTCAGTAACTTACAGGATAAAAAACAAAAAAAACTCAGTTTTCCTTAGGTTTCTAAAAAGTTCGAGTTGTTGCTACAGAAACTGGTCACAGAGACCAACATTAAAAAAACTTTTCAGCATAAATATTAAAAAATAAAAAACTTCACAAAGCGTAAAACGGAAAAGGCAAAATTATTTTTTGTAAAGCTTCACTTCGAATTGTATTAGCAATTTCTTGGCTACTGCCAACCCTGGAGTGTTGCTACATCTCGTTATATTTGTAAAATGAATTTTAATTACCTTCCCTTCAGATTCCAATACTTCGTTTGAATATTATTGTTTAGTATTTTGTTAGGATTCTGCTATGTTTTGTATTGGCCACTTTAATCAAATGTAAAAATAGTTTGTGGGTCAGTGAGTTAGTGCATTATATATTGTTTGGTCTAATAACGCAAACATTGTTTTTGTTCGCATGTATCCTCTTGTTAACGGAGCAAATATCATGTCAAAAAAAATGCACCGTTGGAAAGCACGGGTAAGTCACAAGAATGTTTCTGATATAATTTTGTTTCTCATTTATCAAAAGTTAACCTAATGATAGTGAAGTCTTGGTTTGAGCTAAAGTACCTAGGTATTACTGTAACTAATAAAAAAATGGAAGACATTTAATATTTAAAGGTCTTAAATCAATTTACATGGAAATAAAAACAATACATGTATAATGTGTGTGTCTATGAATGCGCGTACGCAACCTAGTAAAAGACTTCAACGCGCTGGCACAGTTCAACATTTACATGGAATACTATTCTTTTATATCCTACTAATATTATAAACGTGAAAGTTTATGAGTATGTATGGATGTATGGATGGATATTTGTTACTCTTTCACGTAAAATCTACTGGACGGATTTTGAGGAAACTTTACAGTAATATAGGTTATACATCAGAATAACATATAGGGTTCTTTTTACTGCGGGAAAACTTCTTATACCTACCCACGGAAAACCGACTGCCACGCGAACGGAGTCGCAGACGGCCACTGGTTTAATATATTATTTAACCCATTTTTAAGAATTTAAATACCATTCGAACTATGTTGCGACAAATTATTTAGAAAAATAAATATAAATGCTAGAACGAAATGCTCGATTGCTACCTTTATTATTATTTATTCAGATAAAGTCAATACAGAGAGAATACATCAATATGTTAAACAAACAATTTGGCGGTTTAATATGTAAATTTATTTGAATTGAGCAAATGAAAATAAAAGAGGACAAAATAAAAGATAAACTGTACCTTTGCTTTTCATTTTTAAGTAGTTGGGTAAAAACCCTAGTTAAAATTGTGAAGACTATTATATTTTATGATTGTAAAAAGAAAATAGATACGATTGTGCTTGGAAAAGTTATGCTCTAAAGATAAACCTTCTTTATCTGTCATAACGATTATGAAAGAACTTCACCGACTATTTTCAAATAGCGCCAATCACATCTAGAATTCGAACTGTCCCAAAAGCGCCATAAGTAGTATTTTATACATAAAGTTGTGCAGACTGTATACAGAACTAATTGAATCAATTGCACCATTTTTTCAAAAAGATTTCATGCAGATTTGATAACCACTGTAGTTATAGTTAGTGTATTATAGTTTAAACCCATGATAAAAACGCATACCTAAGATTGCTTACATCTCCGTCAATAAGCCGACTTTTTTACTCCGTTTACTAAACTATTAGTCAGTTTATACCGCGGGTTCTAAAGCCTGGCTCGCAACGCTCTAGTGTGGCATTAATGCACTTATTGTTAAGCCAGATACGAAGAGCTTTCACAAGCGCTGCCTGTGAGACCATTGTTTGAAACCAGGAAGTGACTTCTGCAGACCACTCGGCTCAACTTGCTAAAGGCGTTTCGAGTTATGTACTAGCTTTAATATTGCTAACGTTTTGTGAGGGGAGTAGGGATTATCTTTGTTAGGTTATGGGTTGATTCGGTTTGTTAAAATGATTCTCATTGATGTGGGTGTGTGATATTTTAGTTATGTGTTGGTGGCATGTAAATAAGAAGTTTTGTGGTAATTGGGAAAGTAACAATTAGATTATTCGGGCTTGACGCACATTATAAGCTGTTACTTTTAAATGGGGAATAAAGTACGAGTCTTAGAACCGTAAATTTTAAACTATTTCTTATTTCCAGCTTCCTACAAGAAGTCCTGGTTAAAACAACAAGATAATGTTGAGATCAGCCATTTATAACTTATATCAGTTCATCATCTGAAGATTGTTATATTGATTATTATTTAAATGAGTAGTTCTTCCAACGCTTTACTACTTATTCAATAATCATTATACTAATGCATGCTTGTTATACACAATAAACTGAAATAGATCTTTCTTCACAGCAATTATTAGATAACTTTCGAAGAACTAAAACCTATAAATAGTTTAATGAAACGTCAGTGCCTTATTTGCAGCTCTTGCTTAAAGATCCATTAGAGAAGCGGAACATTTCGTTCGAATTTTTTAAAAATAGACCCATTTGCTTCGTGGATAAAGTTCGTTAAAGAACTTCAGAGTCAAGAAACTTATATTTAAATAGTTTTTTAAGGAACTAATATTTAAATGTCAAAATTATAAGTGATGCAATTCAAATACTTGGCTTTTAATGCAAAACATTTTACGCCCTGTAATATATTTATCTATAAATAATTGAATATGTTTTTTACGATTATTTATAGGAACTAGACTGCACTTGTCACAGATAAAATACAGGATTACGCAACCAGTCGGACGATTCTTCCGCGTATAGTCCGTCCCTTTCTAACACTGTAGGGATGAGCAAGCTAAACAATCATATATAGCAAGCCACTAATTCTATGTTCATAAAAAGTAATATCAAGTTTATTAACGGAAAATCTCGGTGCATTACAAAATAAGAGCAACAGTAAACAGGAAAACGCGATACGTTTATTCACAAAGAATCCATAACTCTCCTCTCACCAAAAAACATAATAACATAAAACAGCAGATCTACTTCATCAATTCTCGATTAAAAAAGGCAGTGGTTGCGCAATGCGCGGACGCAGCCAGCCCTATCAATTTACCAAAGCAATGATTGCAGTTCAACGAACTGTGCGCGAGAGTCGAGCGTTGAACCTACGTTAACCGTTATCGCCTTCTCGCTCGCACACACAGCGAGTTAAGATGCCTTCCATTGAAGATATAGCAGTATGGGAAACAGAGGAGCAGCTTAATGAGCCTGCTATGTATTTTTAAGTAATCGGTAGGACTGTGTGATATGGAAGCTATGCTATGAGATTAAAAAAATCTTATACCTGTATGTTTCGCAGTTGTTACCTATGCTTTACTATAATATGCAGTTTTTAAATTTACTTACATTTCCTAATAAAGGAGACTTCCAAAATTTCAAAGTTTGATCATTTGCGGTCAGGAAAGTAAAAAAGGTACTCATTTCTTTGTAATGTTTATGAAATTTGTGATCACATTTTTCGGATATAGCACTTAAAGCTGTACCTATGTTAATAATAATCACAAATAATGCAGGTATTTCCCTTCCAAGCTGCCAGTTTTAAACCATTGGGTATATTATATTGAAATGATTTGAAAGTTGAAAAAATCTCGACAGTTTAAAAAAACATCGCGTAGCATAGCTTCTATCGGAGGTATTCCCGATGATAGTTAAAGATCGCGGGCTCGGCGAAGCATTACTGTCTATTTCTTGTTATATTCATGTGTACATAAACATTTAATGGGGAATAAAACATTCTCCGAGGAAAGTTCTATCCATTTGTAGTTAAATCTACACCCACTTAGCTTTAAGAGACAAGAGACTTTGGTTGCACCGAAACCAGGACTTCTGAAGGGCCGTCGTATATAATCATTATACAACTGTGGTAAACCTAAAACCAACCTAATTTGGTCATCTATTCTAATCAATTAGTAGTTGTGTTAAATTTAAAAACGAGTTATTTTCAGCAACTCGGAATTGGGTTTATCGGATTGGTTAGTTTGGAGTTATGTCGAATAATTATTTTTATTAATTCGCTTAAAGTCTCATAGCGGAAAGTAATTGCATACACAAAATATAGGTAACCTGTTAACTGACAAGGATTCTATAACAGTGGCATGTTTTGACGACCTCTATAGCGGAGATATGTACCGGATTGTTAAACGCAGGCTCCCGGTTCGATTTCCGGCTCGGACAATTTAGTAAAAATGTACTTTTGAAATTGGCTCTTGTTTTAGTGTAACTATGCTTGCCCTCTTAGTCTATCGTCTTGTAGATAATAACACAAACGTTTACAATGAGCCCCATAGTTGATAAGCCTTGAGATCGAGCTTTACGCCCTGGAACTTTACATGCAGCTAAATGCCTTTTCCCGGCTTCACCGCGGTAAATAGTACTCCGTGTATTATATGGTACAGTCTATCAATTTTAGTAATATTAGCTCAGGTATGGGCAGTTCTTTAATACTGAAAAATCAAAAGCGAGTTTATTAAAATGATATTTTCTTCTTCTAACAAGGTCTTTACGTCTATACACCTCGAGCATTGAACTAGCAAACTTCTAACATTCACAATAAAGTACGAGTATTTCCGGGTTATTCATAAAAATGTTTATTGTAGGCAAGTCCCACCTTTCAAACAACGCATAGATGTAGATAAAAGTGATTTTTCCATAGATTTTTCCTGCGGCAAAAGTTACCTATTTTCTTCCCAAGTTGTCGAAATATCTTTATTCCAAAATACATTTAAACCGGTTAAGCCGTTTTGACTTGAAAACGGAATATACAGACTGACAGAAACAGTTAAGATATTAGAAGGATCTGCCATGAATCGACAGCTAATAATTAAACATTTATTTATAACCTCCCAGACATACATAAAAAGCTGAATATAAATAATATATTTTACCTTTCTGTTTTTGTTTACGACAATTAATATTATGATGAGCTGTTGAATTCACATCAAACATTTTTCTTTAACGAAACGAAGCACATAGCACATTTACCACTAAATGCAATATTTTAGCACTAGACGTTAATTTTACTTGAATTGTTTAAGTTAGAGTTGAGTGATACTTGGTATGTGTTTATTAACTAAGCAATTCACTAAGTAAGCATTGATTAAGTTGGCAGTTAAGTAGGTTAGACACCAGAAACCTTAAGGCTATAATTACACTTAGCTTTGTGTACAGTAAAAGTATGTAGATGTTTGCAAAATTATTAAGATACTTATTTATTTGGCCCAGTTACAGTGATATTATGTTTATGATAGTTTTCCACTTAACATGATATTGTTTTTTGATTTCAAGATGTAAAAAGCATATAAAACAATTTATATTTCGGACTTACAACACAATTGATCGATGGGTTCTATTCAATCATTGTAAATTGGCTATGGCGATTCAGCGGTTGTTTATCGTTTAAATATAAAGGAGATTATGTGCTAAAAATAAGTTAAAACTTGGAAAAAAGAAATTTCCAAGTATTTTTCTCATGAAAATACAACTCCCAGTTAGTATTTAATGAGTATAATCCAGCCTTTAAAGAAAAACAAAAAGATTACAAACTGAAGGTGACTTTTTAAGGTCACAACGCCATGCATATTTATGAAAATAACTTCGCGTAGCCATGAGATAATAAATAAGTAAATATAATCCAAATATATAAAAATATCACCAATTATGTGGCCAAAAAACACCGCTTGTGTTATAACCGCTGATCTATATATTCTACTATGGTTAAAACCTTGGTAATTAGAAACTGCTAGTTTTGTTTTTTGTGACGTGTTTCTGTCATTTCCATATCAACAGCCTTTACCCATAGATTTATTATTGGTCTTCGCTCTCGCTCTTACTAGATTTTTTATAAACAAAAATAACTCCGTGACTCCATACATCTATGTTCCCAAATAATCATTTGTTATGTTAAAATTGCAAAAAAAAGACATGATAATGTGTAGATATAGGTTTCTTGTATACTTTCAAGTAGTTTTATCAAAATGAAATTTTGTAAGCTTAGGATACATATTTATTAATTTTAGAGGCCCCATGTATTATGTGACATAATATCTAACATAACAAAAACAATAACTATATAGAGTAGTCACTGAGGTATAAAACTTGCCCTAGCCAAAAACGATAAAAAATAACACTTATGCAGCTGTGTGTTTTTCTTTTTGTCAAACTTGTAAATTTTAACGTATTATTTGTTACTCAGTAGAGCTAATGAGTAATAAATAGGTTTGTACTTAAGCGACATCTTGATTTGTTCCTGAGTACGAACTCCGAGAACATCGCATGGTCTATTCAGAAGCTCATCGAATAGTATGTGTGTATTCTATGCACCTACCATAGTTTATTGAAACGCAAAAACATGGATAGATAGGTAGTTACCATAGTTACACAAATAACAAGGCGAAAGCTGGTTAGTAAAATATTGAGTTTGGCCGTAAGTGACAACCTAGGTACGCCCAGACAAAAACTAACAATCCAATTCCAAAAAAACATTTTAATTAAATTGTTTCGAACCGGGAATAGAACCCGGGATCTTCCGCTTAGCAGTCCGATTTACTTACGCTGCGCCACTGAAGTCGTAGCGACCGATCCAAATAAACCCAATTATGTGGCCAAAAAAACACATTAAGTGCTTGTGTTTTAAGTTTCTCAAAATAGACTAAGTGAAAACCTAGATACACTCAGATAGAAACTAACAAGCAAATTTCGAAAAACTATTTTAAGAAAATTGGCTCGATCCGGGAATTGAACCCGGGACCTTCCGCTTAGCAGTCCGATTTACATACCGCCGCGCCACTGAGGTCGTAGCGACGTTTCCGTAGATGAAATTGTAACAATGGGGTCCCAAGGTGCGTGATTCGAAGCACATAGTACCTAAAATGTAGTGTTTTTAGCAACATTAAACATATATTGTATAGATTTTTATAAAAGGTTTTTTTAACAAAATAATTATATATATTTCACACGTTAAAATAAAGATAAGAAGAGTTAAAGAAAATGAAGTTCCAAGAACTGTACATTTATTTATGAATTTGCTAGTAATACAATACTTCGTTGAACTGTATCGTGTAAGTAATCAGTGAAGCACACTATTCAGTGTATAAGTACCTAATTTATTGCTATTGTTTTTGCAAAATCAACTAGTAAGTTAGATCCAGCGTTGGCGTCAGAACGCAAAATAATGAGCAAATGTACATTTTAATTACTACCTTTATTAAATAGCAAATGTTTTTCAAATAAATTAATAGTGTTAGATTTCACTATTTTTTTCATAAGGTTCCATGCAATACAATATCATTTCAATTCTATATTAGGTATTAGGTATATTTTCTATATTATTTATTTTTTTACTAACATTTTTATAAGAAAGTACAGTTCTACTACGAATAAATGAATCGTAGGTACTGAATTAAGTTAGAAAACTATTAAATAAACAATATACTTATTGAAAGAATTAAAAAGAATTTACGAGGTTTATTAATAATTCCAAAAAATTACCAATAAGTAACCTAGAGGCGGTGGTCCCACGGTGCACGAAACAGCGCACCGCACCGTGCCGTATACTAATCTGCGCTTATAAAAAGCTCTACTATATAAATTGCAAATATCAAACTTTAGATACTATGTGCGTCGAATTGCGCAACGTGGGCCCCACTGTAAAAGGTAGCATGTCGAGCAGTAAACGTAATATAGATGTAACCATAATATAAAGAAAAAAACATAACTTTAAGAACGTTCCTTTAATCATTGAACATCCCCCTAGTTGGACACAGGCTTCTTTCTCGGAAACCGGAAAATATTAAGCCGTAAACTACCAAACCTCACTGATAATTAACCGTGAGCAATTTTCTTAAGAGATTTCCTTCACCGTAAGTGAAACAAAACTAACATTTTACCTAAAGCTGAAACGTTGATTTTGAATAAAAAAAAATATTTTTGTAATAAATAGACCATTTATTATTTAGGCTTAAGGCTATATAGCTCCACGCTACGACTAATACGGGCGGAGCAGTGATATTTTTTTGCTAAAACGAGAAAAGTTCGAGAGCTTTCCTTACGAACGCGGGTGAAACTGTGTAACACAGCCAGTTTATAATAAACATGTACACAACTAGGAAAATACCAAATTAGTGGTACACCCATAGAGGAATGTACTTAGAACCTTTGATAGGCTACTTTCAAGTCTTTCATATACTTTTAAGTACGTTATTAAGCCAACCAATGCTGGGTAGCCTGTATCTACTTAGGAACGATAATCTTCCCGCAGGGTCGAACTTAATGAAATGGATGTAAAAGGCTTCCGTTTCTGCCTTTTATATATTTTCCCCTGTTAAACGAAATTAGCATATTTTTTACTCGTAATGTTTTGTGTGATATATGTATTTACAACCGTTTTTTTTTAAATAAAATAATGTGTATAAACAGTTTTTGGACTGTGTTAACCCATATAGTGTTGATAGAACATTAAGTAGTAACTGTATCTGTATCTGTAAAAAGTAATACCTATACTTTGTATGCAGCGGTTTCCATGTTGCTTTTATATTAAAAACTAGTGGCCGCCCGCAGCTCCGTTCGCGTGGAAGTCGGTTTCCCTTGGGAATGAAATGTTTTCCGCGGTAAAAAGTACCCTAAGTATAAATGTGAAAGTTTGTTAGTATGTGAGGCTGTATGGATGTTTGTTACTCTTTCACGTAAAAACTATAGGACGGATTTGGATGAAACTCTGCAGTAATATAGGTTATACATCAGAATATAACACATAGGGTACTTTTTACCGCGGGAAAACTTCTCATTCCCACGGGAAACCGACTGCCACGCGAACGGAGTCGCGGGCAGCCATTAGTAATATTATAAACGTGAAAGTCTGTGAGTATGAATGGATGTATGGATGGGTGTTTGTTACTCTTTCACGTAAAAACTACTAGCGGATTTTGATGAAACTTTACAGTAATATAGGTTGTATATCAAAAAAACACATAGGGTACTTTTTACCGCGGGAAAACTTTTTGCATTGCCACGGGAAAACGACTTCCACGCGAACGAACTCGTGGGTGGCCACTAGTACACCATAAATCCAAGGTCCGTATTTTGATAGATTTTTAGTGAGAGTCAGAATGGCGGGTGTACCTAAACAGATTTGGACGAGTCATATTCAAACAAATGTACCTAGCATGTAATAATGTTGGCGACGATAAGCGCCATCTATGTCGCCAAAAAGTCTCTAAAACAACAATCTGGTATATCTTTAGAACCAAGCAATATTTTGATTTGTAGTTTTTTTAGGAACTTATTTGGGATAATTAAAATAAGTCACCAACATCTCTATAACGGAAAACTGAAGATACACCCACCATTCTGACAGTCAATGTGGCGGGTGTACTCGCATGCGGTTATATCTTTGCTCTGAAGGAGGTCCACTATTTTATGATGGGTGTATAATAGGTTTTACATTTGTTTTAAGCTAACGCGCGTTGAACACATTGTTTTTACTCTCGTTTTTGTTGTTTTTACACATTGTTCGGACTCTCCGCCGCCCGCGACCACGATAGGCAAGAGGTACGCTACCTTTTTGCTTAGAAATTACCGCGCGAAATCCCGGATAGAGTAAAACTAATAGTACATGCTATGAACATTCGTTTGATATATGACTCGTGCAAATCTGTTTAGGTACACCCGCCATTCTGACTCTCACGATTTTTATACAAGTACCTTTCAAAATTTTGTAAGCAAGAACTTTTAACCAGAATTAAGATATAATTGAGTCCTTAACAATACTCTTTAAAGTAGGTAATCTAAATGACAGTCGTAACGTTTTCTATAAAAAACGGCGAACGATTGTTAGAAGTTACATTACTTCTACTTTAATCCTTTTTGCAATAACCTTCACAGGTTACCTCCGTCATAAGTTAGTGTCTATTACTGGAAGCTTCAGGTACACACAAGTGAGCTACGATAATTAATCTCAGAGTGTATTTCAGGTTGCAGGTATGTGGTATGAAACTCGAACAGGGAAGGATTTATGTCGTAACCACTCGTATTATCGGACGCTACCCGAATTTATAAAAAAAATGTGACGATGTTGTGCATCGTAAAAAATTGTCATTTTAATATCAATACTATGTGTTATTGCAATAATTTTTATATGTTTGATAAATATTTTTGATTTAATGAAATTTAGCCCAAAATTACCTGCTCTTCTTGTACCTGAATTACCACTGTCTTTCTATTTTTTTACTATTGCAATCATTTTATTGACTCGTAAAAAAAAAAGAAAAAAAAAATGAAGTGCTTATAGTAAACATAGAAAGCGCTTACACAGAGGTACTTATCTTAAATATACTTACAAACTCGATATGCAGCATATGATTGCGGGAGAACTGAAAATACCCAAAAATTAATTGACGTGGCAGTTTTAATAAACAAATAGCTTAATAAGTATAATTATCAATTGAATATCGCTCTTCCCTAAAAATTAATATAATTTTTAATTCTCACACACTATTTTAGAGTTAAATTTAGTTTACTCATGTTGTTAATATGTTAAAAATAATACAATAAAGATCGCAACACAAAGAGTAAAGACACTTAGTTGTTACAACTGTCAACTCCTAATCAGTTCTTAACTTTATAAATAAACGAATAATAATTATTAAAAAAAAATTATCTTAATTTAAATCTAGGCACCGGTAGAGAATACGGTCAGGCTGTGATGTGATAATCCGTGGAGCGCCATCTGTGCGGTGGTTGGTATATATAACTATTTTGCCTGTTGCTTCGCCTGAGGTAACTTTGTACTTGAGCTCTGAGGCTAATTTTAACCATGAAATGGAAGATCGGATAGTTTTAATATAGTTAGTTAATTACTTTTATTGCAACTAATACTGTTTAAAAGCATATTCATATAAAATGCAAATGCTTTTAGTTAGTTGCATTAGCTATCAACAAATTGGAATCATATATCATATTCAAAATAGTTTTTTTAAGATAAACTACTTACCCTCAATCCTAGTTCTGAGAATTAAGTGACCTAATCAACTGTTTATCCACTGTTATGTAAACAATAGGACAAGGAAAACCGAATTTTAATTAGTATCGGCCTAATTGAATTCTTAGCTCGATTATTTTGCCTACCTTCGAGCTTCTAAGTTAGTTATCTTATATAATAATATACATTTTCACGCGACAAGAGGAACTTTTAGGCCTTTTATTTTTAAAGCTGAATCCTATTAAGTACCATGGCTGTCCCCTCGTTTGGATAAAAAACTGTAGCTTCTATAGTTTCACTAATATTTTAAAAGCATCACCATGCAGCCGGGGTCTCGTTATTGAATAATACAGTTGATAAATGATAATACGTTTGGATGCAGAGAGCACCATGAGGTGTTACCACACCGAGGTAGTAGAGAATGAATGAAAATGTAAAATAAAAACACTATATTGAATGTGTGTCAAATTTCTAAGACCTGGGCTTAAGTTAGATAAATTATATTTTGTCAGATAAGGGCGGTTTCAGATAAGCGTATTTTTCTGCGCGCACACGGTCGTTTCCATTATGCGCTCCCAAAATCCAGACTCGCGTAAACGGGCATATTTCACGTATTTATTCGATAGTGGTTTCATGTCAATATTGCATCGCGTTATACGAGCTTAGAAGCTTCAACACGAACAAGTTACACATATGCAAAAGGACAAGCCTAAACGCGCCTACATATGTACTTCCAAAAACGAGCGTATACGCGCGGATAAAACGCTTGTCTGAAACAGCCCTAAGTCCCCGTTGCACGTTGAATGAACATTTGGAATATGTAAGAAGTGATTACGAAAATATACTATTAATCTATCGAATATAATTTGTTTCACTGACCCAATGAAATACGTTGAAATTTTAAAGTTTAAAATAATCAAAACAACCGATAGCAATCACTGGCACTTAACGTTTGAGTAAAAACAATATGTTTACCTGCTGGCCGCTGCCTACGTTTGTGTCTTTTGCCCATTGTCTTACGATATTTAGTTCACTTGTTCATCAAAGACTTAACCCTACAGAGTGCACAATATCAGAGGAGCACCGCGGAGTGTCACCACCTTCTACCCACGACCACTGTGGGCGACTGACGCAGCTTCATACTTTTCAAATTGACACTTTAACAACAGCTTTCAGCTCAAAATAGCATGCCCTGTTACGTGGAAAATATATTTCTTTCATACAATAAGAACCTTTTCATATCAAACCTAACAATTACTTCCTACGCAGCTTCTAACTGAAGTCTCAAGGCATAGAAGTACATAAGACAATGAGATCTTCTTACATGCACTTACGCCCACTGACGTGTTTGTTTATGTGCTGTCAATTAAGAAAAAGGCAAGAAAAATATATGAATTTATAAAGTATTGATTATTATACTACTCTTAAATCTTGAGACTTTTAACACTTTACGTATATTTCACTAACAATTGAAAGAAGACCAATAATTTGGGGCCCAAATTCAAAAGTGCCGGCTAACGACTTTTTTTTCTAAACTTTTAGGGATACTGTCCTTATCAAATGTTACTTTGACAACAAAACTGTGGAACAGATAGTTACTTTTGCTGTTATAAGACATTGAAGTTTTGATATTGGCATACATTTTGCCGAAATAAATATTAAGTATTTCAAAAATATTTTATATTCAGGCGTAGTTAGTAACCGAGCTCATAGCCATATCCATATAAATAACGATCTGTGTAAGCTTATTTCTAAATGAATTATGATTAAAGATACTAAGTAATACTAGGACATTCTGCGAAAAGGACATTTTGAGAAATGGACATTCTGCGAAAGGCACATTTTGAGAAGTGGACATTCTGCGAAAGGGACGTTTTGCGAAAGGGTCATTCTGCGAAAAGGACATTTTGCGACCAGAGGACATTTTGCGTCTGAGCCGTTTTTTAGTATCAAACCGAAGCCATCAACACATTACCCTCAGAACTGAGGATACGTCGTAAGATTGTTGCCTCCACAGGTACTTTTACTTCTCTGGCAAAAAATCTCCTCTTTGGCCGCGATCAGCAGTTGTCAACCTGAATATCGCAAGCAGGACGACCTCCAGTCATAGGCTTGGATAACATAGTAGTAACGCCAAATGAGCTAACTCATGATATCAATAAAAACCTTGTTTAATAATACCTTATGGCATTATTCAGTTTTTATTTTTATTTGAACCGAAGAAAACGCGATTAAATTAGGAAAATATGTTGTTTATGATCGCTGAATGAGATGACAAAAGATTTTTTACAAAACATATTTCAATTTCACACTTTTTGTATGAAAAAATCAACTTTTGTTCCCCATTAACATGAAATATGTTGACTTTAGGTTGTTAGTGTCATACAATGAAATTATCAGATTGATGTGGCCAATCATTCAATAGCTTTTTTTCGCTGGCCGGCACAGTGAGGTTTGGGCCAAAGTTTGTATGTAGCGTGAATGGTCTTCTTTAAAATGCAATTCGTTTACACATATCTTATTATGTAACTATTGTTTTAATATGTCCGTATGGATTGAGGAGCCACTTTCGATTTAAAAAGGAAGCTCGCCCCCTTATTTAGTAGGGAAGTAAATAATTTTGTAGACCGAATTCTGAAATTTGTAGTATAATATGTCTAAAGTTATGTAACTGTGAATGTGGCTCCTCAATCCAAACATCTGAATTGAGGAGCCACCTGAAACACGGAAAGTATTTCATGTATATTTTTGAAAATTTTGTATCATTTAGTAGCAATTGTGTATAGTGTCTACTAAAAATTTGAGCCCAGTACTGTTTATATTCAAGAATATACAATACTTTTAATGTGGCTCCTCGATCTATACACAAGAGCATGAATTGCCATGAAAGTTATTGGTCAATTTATATTCCACTCTAAAGACATTTAGTAGTAAGTGTGTTCGAATTTGTAGCATATGGACAAAGTAGTAGACTGAGCGAATTTAATAAATAAATGCATTTCATTTGGCTCCTCAATCGTGACGTCTGCATAATAAATAATTGACTGTACCTACCTGAGATCAAAACGGAATAAAATACCAGAGACACTAACATTTAGTATAAACGGTCTACTAAATACATATGCACAGATCAACATTGTATATGTTCGGTATCTGAAAAACAAATCACTTCTGAATATTCCTTACGAATTCGCTATTTAGGGTGACCATGTTATATGAATTAAACTAGGATGATTCATTTTTGAAATTTAATTTTTCGACAATATTCGGTACAAAGATTATTCCTAAGTTAATCCAATTTAATTTATTTATCTCATTTGAGGGTAACTGAAAATTATTGTCGAAAGTATCTACCCTCATATTTATTTAGTAATCTGACATTCATTAACGACGGAGCTCACTTGTTTGCGCACATATTTAAGTTTAATTTCTGTTCCTAAACTATATTAATATTCATCACGTCATAATTGTTGACTTGTGAGGATACTATTTGCTGCTGCAATAGTGCATAATAAGTGACTGATAACTTCACTTTGATTTCCTGTTGGGAATGTAAGTACCTATATTGTATCAATTATTATTAGTTAACTTTATAAAGAATACTATAAGTTATGTTAGGAATATCATTGTTTCAGAACTATTATGCCGAAAGGTCGTAAATCAAAGGTAGATCTTGAAGATCAAAAACAAGTTTTTACTAAATATGCTGAGATACTACAAAATACCAACATTAAAAGTAGTGATCGAATTTTCTTAACCATCTCTAAAGAACTTAATTTTAAAATGTCCCCATTAGCTTTGTTTATATCATTGAAACGCAACCGTCACATTTTTTTTCAAAATCACGATTCACTTCTTGTGAAACAGACAACTGGTGAAAGCCATACTATTGAAAGTGCTAGTAATAGCAGTTGTCTAACAAACGCATCATTTGAAGATAACGATTTTGATTTAGAGAACAGTAAACAAAAAGAAACAAAAACATTTTCATATGAAATGGACTTGTATGACTGGAAAAAAATTCAGCCTCTATATGCATACCAGAGAAGAACAGGCACTAACACCTATAAGAAATACAGGACAATGCCAAAGTTCAAATGGAGTAATTTGTTGAAGGAAAACATTTATAAATATACAAAGTTACCTTGCACTTGGACCTTAAAGCGCGAAAAGGTTGTTAAAAATAGAATCTTTGTGAAAGGTAATTGTTCCCAGTGTACGGCATGCGTTCAGATAAAAAGTTATGCAACTACAGACAAAATACACACAATTTTCTGTAAAATTACCAATATAGATAAAAATATCAAACATAACCCAAAAAAGAAATTTAAATTAACGCCGTATAAAAGACAACAATTAGCAAAAATATTAAAGTACAAATCTGCAATAGTAGTTCATAATGAGTTAGCCTCAACGATCATAGGCGATAAAAAAGATGAAAATGAGGTTTCAAGTACACCAGCGTTGCCTTCTCTTGCTGCTTTACGTCAAATAAAATCTGAGGTCCGGAAAGGACAGTGGTTTGATTCTAATCCGATTATATCTTTATTGGCTATGGCGAAAAGTACACATAAAAATATAATCCGCAGTCTTAGCGTACACCCTGACTTCTTTGTTTATTATTGGAGCGAAGAACAAATTGATTATTATAATCAATATCTACGGAAATTTGAAAGAGTTACTCTTACAATCGACGCTACTGGCTCATTTTTTCAAACTATGCGCCTCGCTGATGGAACAAAGATCACCAAAAGACTATTTCTGTATGCAGGTCTTATAACAGGAAATCTTAAATTAAAATCTGTGCCCGTATTACAAATGGTCACCGATGCACACGGCAAGCAATCTATATTATATTGGCTAAATCAATGGAAACGTTCAATTCATAGAACACCTCACGAAATTATTTCTGACGATTCTTCTGCCCTGGTTGCCGCTAGTACTGAAGCTTTTACGGTGTTTAGCAGTACAAAAGAGTATATAAAGAACCTATTTTCAATTTTAGAAGGAGAGACTTCAGACGTCCCCTCTACTTTTATCAGACTGGACTCTAGTCATTTCATAAAAACTTTGCACAACCTAAAATGTTTTAATGATGTAGATCCACGCATAAAATATTTTTATATTCGCTGCATTATGTTTTAAAAAAATGTGAAGATTTTGAAATCGCAAAAGAAGTCATCTTGGATATGATTAGGGTTTGCCTTTGTCAATACGATGATGATTTGACTACCAGTACAAGTTCCGATTGTCAAACCTCCTTAAGCAGGCTTATGACGCGATTGAAAAATATTGACTTAGATCATACGGTGAAACTCAGCTGTATGGATGACGACCAATTAATTTACAAAACTGAAGAATATCATACTGCGGATATTGATTTTTTTGTTTGGTTGGATGATAAAATAGCTCAGTTGCGACAAAAATCAATGAAAATTAAAGAAATCAATAAAAATGTATATTTTTATCCACCATTTATACCTGAATTTAGAAGAATTCTTGGGAAACTTCCATTGTGGTCTAATCTGTTATGTCCATTTTTCAAAATTGATAATACTGCTCCATCATCGTCAGGAATTGAGAGCTACTTCAAAACTTTGAAACAATTGCTTTTCAAAACAAAATTACTAAAGTACCGAATTGATGAATTTGTAAAAATACATTCTAATTACTTGAATACAGAAATTGCACTTGCTACAAGTGATCTTGTTAATGATACACAGAATAAAGATACTAAACGCCCTCGAAAAAGGAAGCATTCACTTACAAAATCTCAAACGGAGGTGAAAAAAAGAAAAATATCAAAGTCTTTGAGATCAAAGAAAATTAATCGGTCATTTACTACTGAATCAATATTTTCTGATCGTCCTTCCTTCGTCGAAAATTGGAGAGGTGAAGCAGAAACTAATGTGATATCAACAAAATTAAAAATAAAATTTGTAAAAAATGGCAATTTATGCGATGCTGTAACTATCGGCAAAAGTTCCACTAAAGTGGGTTTGCAAAACACGTGTTGCTTTGATTCAGTCATGCATTTTTTAGGTGTGGCATATATTCAAAGTAGAAATTTTCAAGCAATAATAAACACATATTCTGACGATTTAATTCCTCAATATATTAAACTTTTATCAGATCCTGGTTCTAGTGACTGTGATATATACAGAATGAGATCGGAAATTGGCGTGCTGTATTTTGATAGAAGAGACAGCCGCTGTGAATTTGCTTGCAATGTGTCCTTCATTTTTGAACATATAGCTTTGAAGTATTGTTTTAGTGCAATTTGGAATAAGAAGTGTACTAATGATTCATGCGAATTTACCCCAATATCTAGACAGATCGCTTTTTTGCCTTTAAATCTGAATATAATTTCTGTTTTTGGAATCCAAAGTTTAGAAGATGCAATTTGTATTGTAGAAGAAAATAACGTTTGCACATCTTGTAACCACCAAACAGTGTGTAAATATACTGTATCAAAAACAGTGTCATTTGAACTAAATGATTCTACGAGGTTTAGAGTAAACGAGGTACCAGAAACTATAATGATTTCAAGTAGCTTATATACTTTAATAGGCGTTATAGAATTTATCCCTGCGATTAGCGAAGCTGGAATGGGTCACTATAAATGTCACTACCCAGCGAATGATGAGATGTTTTGTTATGACGACTATGATTCTCACTGTAAAATTCATAAAAGCACCGACCAACCAATATTAATTCATTCTTTAACTTATGTCGAAATTGACTAGATACTAAATATCCTAAAACTATGAAGAATCTTTGTACCGAATATTGTCGAAAAATTAAATTTCAAAAATGAATCATCCTAGTTTAATTCATATAACATGGTCACCCTAAATAGCGAATTCGTAAGGAATATTCAGAAGTGATTTGTTTTTCAGATACCGAACATATACAATGTTGATCTGTGCATATGTATTTAGTAGACCGTTTATACTAAATGTTAGTGTCTCTGGTATTTTATTCCGTTTTGATCTCAGGTAGGTACAGTCAATTATTTATTATGCAGACGTCACGATTGAGGAGCCAAATGAAATGCATTTATTTATTAAATTCGCTCAGTCTACTACTTTGTCCATATACTACAAATTCGAACACACTTACTACTAAATGTCTTTAGAGTGGAATATAAATTGACCAATAACTTTCATGGCAATTCATGCTCTTGTGTATAGATCGAGGAGCCACATTAAAAGTATTGTATATTCTTGAATATAAACAGTACTGGGCTCAAATTTTTAGTAGACACTATACACAATTGCTACTAAATGATACAAAATTTTCAAAAATATACATGAAATACTTTCCGTGTTTCAGGTGGCTCCTCAATTCAGATGTTTGGATTGAGGAGCCACATTCACAGTTACATAACTTTAGACATATTATACTACAAATTTCAGAATTCGGTCTACAAAATTATTTACTTCCCTACTAAATAAGGGGGCGAGCTTCCTTTTTAAATCGAAAGTGGCTCCTCAATCCATACGGACATGTTTTAATAACTACGTTACGTCCAAAACGACTGGAATCAGCGGAAAATGTTATTTGTCATATCAAGCTTAAAAAACTGAAAGATTTTTCTCACTTCACATAGCAACAAATAAATGCGAATACCTTTTAAGCTCTAGGTACTTCCTAATGTGTCCATGTCACAATAGAAAACAAAATTACCTTTAGTTACTGCGGAAAATTACATAACATTATAAATATATAAGTTACAATCTCTGTGACCCTAATATCCTAATTGAAATAAGGACCGTGTAATGCGGCTTTTGTATTGAGGTTGCGGGCAGATAATTCAATTATTGATGCAAAAAAGTTTCAAAAAATGTTTGGTATCTTATAGATATTAATCCTAATCCTAATAATAAAAGGTAGTTATTATAAATGTGAAAGTTTGTGAGTATGTATGGATGTTTGTTACTCTTTTACGTAAAAACTACCGGACGGATTTGGATGAAACTTTACAGCAACATAGATTATACATCAGAATAACATATGGGGTACTTTTTACTGCGGGAAAACTTCTCATTCTCACGGGAAACCGACTTCCACGCGAACGGAGTCGCAGGCGGCCACTAGTTATGATATAACGGGTGTAAAAAAATCATTTGCGAAACCTGAAGCCTGTATTCTCACCTTACTAAATTCACTAAAAAGAAACCCCAAAAACTCAATTTAAAAAAGTTTTAAGGATTGAAAAGCAGATGGCCCAGGACCGATGGTTTACAGTGCAAATAAAACTGAAACACGATTTAATTTGAAATAATGCCAAAATTTGATAACTTAAATGCAATTTGGTACAAATAGCTAAAAAATAAAATTAAACCAGCAATGCCCTGTTTGCGTTTTCGAAAACAGTCTTTTTATACCCCGTATAAGTCTGTGTTAGCCTATAGCATATGTATCAAAATATATGTTCGAAATTTACGTTTTTTTATAGACTATGTACATATTTGAATAAGATGAATAAAGAAGAGGTGAAGGTCGGTTCTTAAGTTTCTGCAGTTATAGATAAGGAGCTTATTTTTTATTGTCAATAATAGTCACAGTTTAGTATAAATGTAGTTATATTAAACTGCATAGGGAAAGTCCAGGTTAGGTTTACATCAGGCCAATTTAGATCAAACATTAAAAAAAAACTTATTGACATTCGATAGTGTGTTAACATTAAGACAGTTATATTATTGTTTTTATAAATTAATATCCAACCAATCAAAATAACGTGTACCTATCTGTACAAAATATGAACAAACCAATATAAACAGCCACTGAGTGAATAAACGTTTATTATCTTTCCCAAATGTCCCACAGTTCGACAAAATTTAACCTCATGGCGTCAAAACTTTGATAAAGTCTTGACCCAATTCGATTTGGTTCGAGGCTTTAAAATTAAATCTGGAGCAGCCAATAGGCGTGTTTTATTTCGGCCAATCGGTTGGCAACACTAATTTTAAATCTCTATTAATGACCAGACATCGTATTTAATATAAGGCTTTATTGGAATTAGGTTAAATTCATATACGAAGCTGACATTTGCAGTCTATGAAGTTTCAGTATTTTGGGTGAAGTGATACAAATAGATGTTTTTGTTAAATTAATTTTGTTGCATTTATTTGTTATATGAATAATAAATATCGAAACCAACAGTATAAAACAACGTTGCAGGGTCAGTTTGCGTTTTCATTTGTTTACGGCCGAAACCAATATTCTACTACAGTTAAAACTTTAGTAATTGGAAACTGCTAGTTTTGTTTTTTGTGACGTGTTTCTGTCTCAACGTGTTTTGTATTCATATCAACAGCTATCTACCATAGTTAATTGGGACGCAAAAACATGGATAATAGTTACCATAGTTACACAAATAACAAGGCGTCAAAGGTCAGTAGAATATTGGTTTCAGCCGTTAGTCCTTCTTAACAATTTTAAATAGCGTTTTAACAATTTGTTTCTAATGTAGCAAATATAATTTAATGTTTGCTTTTTAATGGTTACGTCTCTAATAAATTACTATCTATATTATGCTTTAATTGAAAAAAACATTTTTTTTTCACAAACATTAACACCTATAAAATCATAAACTTTCTGCAAAGGAAAAAAGTTTATTTTGCAATACACTTCCAATTTTCTTATTTTACTACTCCCATTCAACAAGTTATCGTCACATAAGGTCTATTACTACATATTAGTCGTAAAAGGGCGCTTATATCCCGACCTACCTCAACGTTGTAGTTACCGTGAAGTTTGAATAGAGAAGGTTCGATTGCGTAACCGAGGTCATTGAGCCTGCGCCGGAGTGGGTTCTTGATCACTTCCGAGATGTAACTCCTTGCCGGTAGATCATGGGCTAATTATGAGTACTTTATATTGTGCTCTTAAATAGATTTCTCAAAGAAAAAAACACAAAGATTAAAAATACGTATATTTTTAAAAATAGCAAAAAAATCGTGTGTGCCTTAGTCTAGTTTAAATGTATGTCAATTTATTATGTGAGAGAAAATTTAAAGTTTTTTTTTAGATTTATTTCCCGGTCCATAAAAAATATGTAAAGTTTTGTATGTATGGATATATTGTTATATACATCGTAGAGTTGTTATTTTAACTGCATGTATAAGACATCAACGCGTTTGTTGTTATAAGTTCTAAAATAATGTTAGATAATTAAATAAATAAATAATAATAAACAAATGTGTGAACGTATTCCTATCTCGTTTATAAGTTCAACTATCAATATCACAGTCATAAACAAACCTAAAAAGAGTCCCTATAGGTATTTCGTTTTTTTTCTCGCAACAATATTTAATTCAAGAAAAAGTTTATCTAAAAGAGTTCTTTTATACCTGAATTAACAACCAACATTTCTTCCGTCTATTCCAGGCAGGTCTATTTCAGGAACCTTCTGAATGAGGCTTGCATTTGCATGAAATTAACTGGGTATTGTTACAGGCTTGTTCTCAAGCTCATTTATAATTACTAGTCATTGTGCAGTGTCCAAAGTTGGCGGTATTTCTATTATTTGTATGTTAATATACATTTTAGCTTATATTTATTTGTAATTTGTAAAAATACTGTACAGAGGTTGGATTTTATTAGGGTATTTGTTTTTCTTTGTATTGTATATTGGCTGAAAGTCGTAAAAGATTTTGATACGGTTTACAAAATTGTTAATTTAAAGTACAATATGTAGTTACATGTTTTTAAGTAGGTTAAATTCAATATTATATTAATGAAGCATTCATAAATTACACTGTACAGGTCAATTTTGCCCGTGCTAAGCTCGAGCGGTTACTAAACACAATAAATTAAGTAAGCCAATGATATTAGTCTCAGTGAGAGAAAGATTCAATGACCTTGGGAGTAATCAACATTTTGCATAGAATGTCCATCACATTTAGAACCGGTAGCTTACATTATGATTACTGAGCAATTATAAACATGGAGAGCAAAATCTTCAAAAATTAACGTATTTTTCTTTATGAAACAAATGCAACAACTGAAAATTTTGAGATATATACGTAGAGAGTTTGGAATAGGGTTTCAAATTGGTTAAAGGGCTATACAAATAGATCTTCCTCGAACAGACTTCTACAGAAGCGAGTCGTCTTAACCCAAAATTTATTTAAATACCGAATTCGGACTTCAAGAGCCAATAAAAAACATTCAGATGTTAGTGAACTTTCGGTGGTTCGCGGTAATATTATAAAATGGCTGCAAAAATAAACTGGTTTTAGGTATTTTATATGTAACAGAGTAAACACTGATAATACGGAACGGTACTTTTGTAAACGACTCATATTAAAGGCATTAGTTTTGGTTATATTTATTCTTAGTTTACGTATCAATGGATTGATTGTTTTACGGCAATCTCAACTACTAAACATTTGACGTCTTCTTAAATAATTGATACGATGTTAACTATTGTCTATTATTTTGCGTCTGAATGAATGAAGATAGATGTTGATATGAAAATGACAGAAACATGTCATGGAAACAAAAACTAGCAGTCTTCGGTTATCGAGGTCTTAACTATGGTAAGAATTTATACCAGCCGTAACTTGCCAATCGCTTTTTTAAATCCGTGATAAATTAAAAATTTGTGATCAAATCAAATGCAAGTTAATTCAAATATCTAGAAAGTTTAAGGGTACGTTTTATCGATATGTGATCTATCTATATCTGTAATAATCTTTTCAATAAAATACAAAATCTAGTTTGGGAAAAAACTTATGGTTTTTATAACGAATATCGTTACATGAATTACCTATAGCTTAGAAACAATCCTACTAATATTATAAATGTGAAAGTTTTTGAGGATGTATGGATGGATGGATGTTTGTTACTCTTTCACGTAAAAACTACTGGACGGATTTTGATGAAACTTTACAGTAATATACTTACAGTATATATTATACATCAGATTAACATATAGGGTACTTTTTACCGCGGGAAAACTTTTCATTCCCACGGGAAACCGACTTCTACGCGAACGGAGTCGCGGGCGGCCACTAGTAATAAATATACTTAAAAGGGAATCATTGAAAGAATGAATATAACTCTCAGTCCCAGGGGTAAAATAATTATCGCTGAAGTGTTCCATAGATCGATTTTCAAAGCTTGCAATTTTAATTTACAATAATAAAAGGGAAGTAAATCAGAAACCGTGTTAAAATAATAGTTACGAGCCCTCCAATACGCTTGGCAAGCTAAGTGTCTTCAATTATTTCTACGCAAACTAATAAATAAACAATTAAATAGTTACATATAAGTCGTAAAAAATAATACTAAAGATAAACCAGACCAGACCAATTGTGTGTTTCCTTTTATGTAAACGAAACAAACGAAAGTAATAGTTTATTTAGACTATTTGAAAACAATAGTTCCCCCAAAACACAATGTTTCGGGAACAAGTCGGCCAAAATCACACCATTGTGAAGCGTGGGCGTGTCTTTCAATTTATTTATTTATTTATATAAGATGTCATAATTGGCCACTAATCGGCATACCCGAGCCTGCCTGAAGCAAACATTGCTCAAAATTCATAGTTTTGGCGGCGTATTATTTTGACCAATCAAAAACAATGTTGCCTACATGAAACAATGTTGCCTCCATGAAACAATGTTGCCTACATGAAACAATGTTGCCTACATCTACGACTCTATGAATACGGAATGGTCTCTCTCATCAGAAGCGTATCAAATAGTTGTATTCAAACAATATTGCGTTGCCGCAATCAGGCTGCTATTGTTTTCATGCAGAGCTTAATCTAGTTAAAGTGCATGGTGACCTATATTCATCTACATAATACTAGTGACCCGTTTTGTTTAAAATTACAAATGTTTTCGGCGAATACGTAAACGATGGAGAAAATATTGAAATGCCAGAAGTAAGGGTTAAAAGCTAAGGTTACTCAGTTACTTTTGTTAAAATTCTAGATAGATTTTGCATTTAACTTATGGACTCACGGAAAAATTGACGACCTATTCTGGAAAGTCCCAGTATTCTTACCCTTCCTAAACAAATTATCATCACTTGCTATTATTAAGATATCCATTTACAATTACCAGCAGATACCTACCGGGCATTTCTCTCTAATTGCAAAAAACCCTTACAAACACAAGAAGTAAGGTAAACGTGCCTATTATCGCCACCCACAGAGAGTAACGTGAGAAATCACCTGCTAAGGGCTTTTGATTATATTGCTGATTGTAAGGGTTATCTAACTATATTCAATCTAACCTTAGCGACCTAATTAATTTTCGGATAACTCATTTTCTCATTACATCGCAAGTTTCTGTATTTACTGTAAGGAAATACGACATAAATACGATGTAAATACGTTATTGAAACAACGTTGACACTGAACAACCAATATATTCTTGGTAAAACATCGACGAAAACATCAAACTCAATTTAAATGAATACTGAAATAAAAACGTTGCAAATTTCAGAAAATTTTCAAATAAACTGCCGTGTAATTAACACATGCTCTTTCACACGATTTCTGCGTATATTCCTTTATTCCCCATTATTTATTTACATGTGCCATTTATAAAAAAAACACATCACGTAAGGATGTTTTTGGTACACACAAATATTTGGAACGTAGCATTATTATTGAGATAGATTGAAATCTTAGATTTAACGGAAATGTTTAAGTTTGTTATTATCAAAGTGACTTACTTGCTCGTTTCCATTAACATTTTAATAATAAAAAGGTTAGATCTTTAAAAAAGTCGCGACGCTTGCACTGCTGCTTAAATAGTAGTTATTTACAAGAATCACAACTAGAAATATCCGTTCTATACCACAAAAACAACATTTTTTACAGCTTTTCTCCGAAAACTTTTTTATATCGTAGAAGAAAAATCTAAAACGAACAATCTAGGTCTGTTACATAATAGTTTATTTATTATGACATATTACGGTGTTATTATAAAACCACAAACAATTCGACATGCCTTAGAATGTAAGCCGGCAGATAATTGAAAGGAAAGTCAGTCTAGCCAGCGCGCGCGCAACTTACCTAACAATCAGTGGAGCTTGCGATCTATCGCTTACTTCGGTTACTCGCTTTAGTTGATTGTTACACAATTGTGCGGCAAAATAATTGTTTTTTTTCTTAAAAGCTTTTGTAAGTTTTTTTGTTTTATACGTTAGAGATATATGGTTGTGATATATGGCGTTGCAGGTCGCGTCTGGTGGGACTTACCACCCGGCAAGTCCTCGGCACCCACCTGGTTTGGGGGGCTCCTTGCAGAAGCAGGGGTCGGCGGTCAGAGGCGGGGTCGGGGGGGCGGTGGCGCTCCACACGTCCATGGCTCGCGGCTCATGTCGCGACCGCTCGCGGGTACCGGCGCGGGCGCACTGAGCTTACACTAGTCCGCGCTTCCCCTCACTCACGCGCACTTTCCCCCGCGGTTTTTTCTTAGTGAGAGTTCTGAGACGGAACGGTTTTTTGTGCTCTGGTCATCCTGATTGACGTCAGTGACTTCTTATTTTTATTCAGTTGAATCTTCAGTGGAGTGTTTATCGCGCGATTATGAAGTCGGTTTGATAGGCTCAGCTGAACAAAGTCATGGCATTGTTTTTCGTTGTGCACGCATTTCACGAGAATAACATTGATTTTGTATTTAAATTATAAAAAGTCTTAATCTTTTAAACCTATACTAATAGGTTTAAAAGATTAAAACTAATAAGCTATTAGTCTAGGCATAACATTTCTTAGAAAATCCTTTTAACTCATAATGATAACTACAAAACAAATTTAAAAGAAAAATGATAAAATTAAGCTTTCTTAGAAGTCCCTAAGCTTATACTAAAAATTCCAATTATATTTCTTTCTATCCCGTCTCTTTATTTTCAATGCTTTATATTATTTAAAAAAAACATCAAACAGGCTTAGATAAACAAAATATATTTATTTTAAAACTATAATTTTCGTAATCTGACGGTTACAACTGTCTTCGTGATATGCTTAATCTACCTGCATCGTATAGAACACAAAGACAACTGCTGCCAAAGACAATGATAACTGACATGATTCCCTATTTCCCGAGTCAGGATCAACTCCGGCGCAGGCTTCTGCCCAGCGCTCAACATAACGCATGCGCCGACGCCATTTGCAATTCTTATCCCCGAATGACGTGTGAGATCCCAAACTTACGTAGGTATCATATGCAAATTGGGTGCTTTGGCTTATTGTAGCGTTTATGAAACGGCGTAAGTTTAAAGAAAATCGTGAATTTAGAGTTTTAGTGTATCGTGTTATTGACAAATAACTCATTTGGCTGTTTATAGGGTTTTGCAAAATCGACAGCAGGAACATATAATAATGGTTTACCCTTATGCCGTATAAAATCTACGTACGAGTAACTACCTAATACGATTTGTGTATTGGGTCCATATTGGCTAGCCTAAAGTTGTTTACCCGAAAATGTTCTCACTAACGATTTGTAATCCGAATGATCACCCTTCCTAAAAATTTTCGTCCTAACGTTTTAATTTATTCAATTTATAGCACTACCGCCGATGTTCATAACACTCATGTTTCCGAAAACTGTCATTCATAATATACATTTGAACTCCTATTTTATGTTATTCATAACGCTGTTATTCCTAAATATAATTTATATAATACGAGCGACCCGCCCACGCTTCGCAATGGTGTAATTTTGCCGACTTGCTCGCGAAACCTTGCATTTTTGCTAATTTAAATAAACTTTTTCTAATCCTTCTTTATTTACAAATTTAAATGAGAAAAATACCCTAAAATATGGAGAAAATCGCATTAACATACGGAGGAGTTAGCGTTCAAACATACTTAGATTTATACTATGTAATGATTTTTACTCATAATCAACATCAAAAGTGAAAATGCGTAAATTACAATACTGCATGGGTGGTTGATTTACTTAAATAAAAAAGTAATAGCTTAATGTCGGTAACTTATTGAAATCTCGAATTTCTGTTGCCAGAATCTTAAAACCCCGAAAACGGTTGATAGAACTTTTAGAAGGCTGATGTAATGAATGACAACTTTTTAAAATTCCTTTTTTTATTAACCAGATGAATCAATTTCCGGGTGCACTAAAACCAAATTTTCAAAAAATATTATTTTGTTTCCCTTATTCTCATAATCCAGATATACCAGATTCTCAGACTACATTTTTTTGGTTCCCTTCGTACCATTTTCCAAATAAACAAATACCGAATTTTCATATTATTTTTATTTAGTTCCCATACAATCATATTTCTGATAAACTATTGCCAGATTTTCAAAATTTTTATATTTGGTTCCCATACAATTGCGTTCCAGCTAAACTATTGCAATGGGAGCCGCCGCTCCTGTCGCATAACGTCGATTGTCCTAAAATCGTTTGTCATACATAAATTGTCATAATCATCAAAAAGCATAACACTACATACATACTAGCATACATGTTGAATAATTTATCCTTCGCATAACTTTTAAGTGGCATAACAGACTATAGGCATAAATTATTCTTAAGCATCATCATCATTAGGTACATAGTATAAATCCAAGTCGCTAATTCTGTCTGTTTGTATGTTTGGCTTCTAACTCCTCCTAAACCAGTTGAGGGATTTTAATACGGTTTTCAGCATCCTTTAGGTATTTTTTTCATTTAAATTTGTAAATAAAGAACAATCGGAAAAAGTTTTTTTAAGTTACCCAAAAATCAATGTGTCGTGGGCAAGTCGGCCAAAATTACACCATTGCGAAGCGTGGGCGGGTCGCTAGTAATGTATAAAATTCCTCATTTCAATTGGCATAACATCCTCATCATCAGTTCTAAAATGCTTTAGCTTGATTTCATTTGTCATAAGAAAAGGAAACCTATTTTTACTTGGCATATTTTCCCTCTGAACACTTGCCCGACTGCGTAGTCCGGCTGATCGGACGACGCTGATCTTTTTTTCCTGTTGGTCCGATTTATCCGATCTGTAAACTTGGTTCGACTGCTGAGTTCGACCGATCGGACGACATGAACTTTTTTTCCTATTAGTCCTATTAATCGGACAAACTGGAATCATAAATTCTTATAGTACGATCATATTTAAAACTGTTTAACCTACATTAGCTCAAATATGTTATTCCTTTGTTAGTCATGAAAGCTCTTCCGTTAGATAGTTCCAGACAAAACATATTTTATGTTATAAATAACTGTTTCAAATGCGTTCATGAATAAACTTACTACCTACTTACTTCTCAGAGACAAAGGAAAAACAACTTTGAAATTATGTTCTTAAAATTGCACATTATGTAGATACGTGATGTCTATTTAATCCGTCTATTCCATCCATCCCCCGTAGTTTAATGTTTATCAGACAGGGTCGGACATCTCGACTTGTCTTTTCAACCGTGGGTGCAAAGACTAAACCATATTATATTAATGTCTATCACAGTGCCGCCGCGATTCAGTTGACTGCTTCAGCCCTAAACAAATTAACAGACGAGAGTGTATAGGTGAGTGTCGGTATGCTCACATCTACATAATATTATTTAGTTTATTCGTCTACCCACACGTTCTGAACATCCTAACTTTCCTTTACGAACCAGTGATTCGATGTTCAAACAGTTGCTATGTGTGATATTAAATTGAAAAAGTTACGGATATGTTGACAACACAATTGTAATATGACAAGCATATGCATGTTTTAATAAAATAAGGTAATCCAAGTCAAATATTGTATCGTTATTTCAACATACCTTTAGGCTTTTTCATTTTTACGCCTTAAATGTTTTGCGGATTACTTAGTTAACAAATCCAAAAGAAACATTAAGCATGACTTCGCTAATAAAAAGTAAATCTACTTACGATGCAAAATTCAAATATAAAATTTACTACGTCTTAATCCAAATGGCACCTGAAACTATTATAGGTACAATAGCAAAAAAGCCGTGAAGCTTAAAAAAAAATGAAATGCAATCTGCGCGCTTCGACACGGCTTTTATTTTTAATTCCCAATCCATCCACCGCCCCACGAGCACTTAGCTGATGAAGCACAAAAAACTATGTTAACTTTAAAAATATATATTTTATCCATAACGAAAATATTCCTTTAAAGCCGGACGGAAATGAATACAAATTTAACCGAATTCATTCACCAAATGTTCCAATTTTGAAATTCAAATTGCATAGACGTTTTAAGGAGTTGGTAAAAAATCGGTCAAGTCGAGCGCTTTTGTGAGATTCGGTCAAGATCAGGAACAAGTAGGTAAATATCGTTTTATTTATCAAACAATATTGTCTGCTATTGCGATTTCATGCAAACACGTCGGTGGTATGTCAAAGTATATTAATTGAATTAGTTTTATGTTTCAAGATTAAAATAGAACTGAGGGAAGCTATTAAGCTGCCATGGGTGTCGTAAACAGTGATTAAGACTCCAAGGCCCGTGCTATGCTAATGGCAAAGATATAACATACAAAGTTATTTATTTAAACTTAAAACAGCTCACTTATTTATTGAAAGTTTTAAATTCAGTTAGGACTGAAATTATTGAAATAACTTTATATTATTATTGAAATTGATAATTTGAACCCAATTTTGGTGACCGTAGCAACGGCATGAAAGGAAAATTAACATGCATATTGTATACTCCCGTTCGTCCCACAGGTTTTAAAATCCTTAATTTAAATTACTTAATTGAGTTAACGAAGCTTTTATTTTGAGCCTAAAACTTTGTTGATTCATTTTAGATTCGTCAATTCATCAATGTTGATTTTTTCAGTTCACGGCTTCGAAATAATTTGATTGCTAAACAATTTCCATGAAAACTTTAGTAACTATTGCAAATGTAATCTAGCACATGTGACGCATCCGATCAATTGTTTATACACGAGTATAAAGTGTTATTGTGTTATATCAACACTGTGAAGTTTTAATCCTCTCTGGTGTGAGTTTAACGCTTAACTAATATTTGGATAGATGCAGCAGCGTGTCACGTGCTTAACTTCATTCTCGCGGGACGCCATTTCGCTGGGTGTCAAAATTCAAGCGTCCACATACTATTAAAATGTATAGAATATGGTAATATGTAGACTGACTCTGGTAGGTTTCTATATAACATTGAACAAGATCGCTATCCGTGTCTGTATGGGTAGGCACCTATGTATGTTTCTGTATTACCTCTTACCTACACAACTGATTTTTATAAAGTTTTCATGATCGTTGATTTTCTATGTAAGTAAATTTTTTGTACAATTTCATAGAAATTTTTGAGTTACAAATTTTTCAGTATAAATTAGCAGAATACAAATGACATCTAACTATAAGTTTTAACGGGTTTTATCTAGGCTCAATATAATTCAGGGAAATGAAAATTTTGTAAAGTTAAACACATAGTAGGAACGCGTGCTTCCCGGTCAGTTCCCGGCGGAGCGGGGTCGTAACTCACGGCCGAGCAAAAAGCTCCCAGCACCGACTCCGGCGCAACCACCAGTTCACTGAACCTCTCCAACTAGTTACAACTTAGAAATTAACACCGCCAACTCCAACCTAAAATACTGCACGTTAGGGTCGATAGCCGCGTGGAGCTTACATTCTAGTGTTAGCATCTAATCGAACATGTTCAGAAAGTATCTAATGCCAGTTTAAAGCTTATGGTCTTGTTAATTGAGTCGGTATTACAAAGACTGGGTTCAGACGAAGGTTTAGCAGCCATTAGTGGCTAGACCAGGCTGTCTCGTAAGATTCACTGATAATCAAGATTATGCTTAGAATTAGTACAGGCAACGGCCATTTTTCTTATAAACAGTGTCTTCTTCGCAAGAAAATAGTGAGTGTATGTGGTTGTGTATTGTACTTTTGTGAGGGCTTTAGTCAGGCGACAAGTAGATTGTAAAAACTGTATAGCTTAGCTGTTAAAATTTTATAGAGGTACTGAGCTATCTACCTACGTTTATATTTTACCTGCTTTTTAATTTTGTTAGTTGGTGCCCGAAACCAAAAACCGCAATCACGGTCCTCGCAATTAAAGCCACTGGAGCTAAAAATTAAATAAAATTCAGACCAGGATCGATACCAATTTCATATTCATAATTATTTCAACCCCTTTGATCAACTTGCAGTTAAAGTCCATTCCTAAATATATATATGCTATCTAGTATTTTGAGTGGTTTGATTGTAAATCAAATTGTAGGTTTAGTTTATAAATACGTTAGCGTGGGTAAAGCCCTCAATTTGTGTTTGTCCTATACATTTTTTTGCTATCTAAATCAAGTTAATGCCTACTGTGTCGTGTATAGTATTCACTTTGACAACAGCGTGCTGTTCTTTTTCCTAAAAGGATTCATAAGTTATTTAAGTTATAATTTCTGGGTTAACCCCCTTTTTCGTTACGTCAAATTGTTATAAACACAAAGCATTGGTACAAGAAAATGCTAAAGCAGCCTGAAGTAAACAAGTTCAAGTTACCCTTTAAGTAAAGTTAAAGTTTAGCCCATGTTAGGTATAAACGAACAATGCACTCCCCCGTAAAAGGATGTGAAAGGAAATCAAACTGGTAACCTTTGCCTAAGAACAGTAACCTTTGACAGAAACTAAATGAAACGAGCTAGTTGTGCAAATACTCTTTAGAGCTTTATAGTTATAGCTTCCTAAAGTTTAAAGGAACGTAATTATAGTGCTTGATGATTCATTTTATCCGTTATTTCTCTTTTTCTAAATCTATGAAGAAGTTGGAAGTCGGATGAAAAGAACTCCTTTAAAACAGTAACTTAAGGAAAAGTTCAGGAGAAACAAGTCACTCTAATTTGAAAATTACTAGGAAAATTCTGACGAATGCTCGAACGCATTTTCTAAGCTCCTTAATGAGGTATAATGCTGCTTTCCTTTGCCTTGAATTTGCGACGCATTCAATCAATATAAGTACCTATCTATTTAATTTGATCCTGCTGCGCTTCTCTGACTTCATGTAATGACATAATTCTGTTTTCTGATTCTGTTTTCCGATGCTGACATCATGTAATGACATGATTCAGTTTTCTAATGTATACGAAGATAGTAATAATTTATATTAAAGTAATTAGGGACACGGTAGTCAAGTCTAGACTTATTAGGCCAATCTTGCCATCTATGGGAATGTATTGCTTACTTAAATTTGTAATTGTATAATTAACTTATCTTATACCAAATATTTACATCTTATACCAAATGTGCCAAATATGGACATGACGAAGAACCTTATTTAATAGAAAGTAATTAAGAATATGTTTGATTACAATAAACTTACGTGTTAACGCCAATATTAATATATGTTACGTAGGTACCTAAAACCTTGTTGTTTCTGTTCTTTGTGACCTGAATTGTAATAAAGTACCTATATCTTCTTAAAGCTAATTAATATACTGCTACGTTTTAGGCTTATGAAACTATTGTCTTAACATATACCCACCGCGCTTTAGTATGTCTCCCCTGTCAAAAACGTTAAGTACAAAACGCATTTTATTTACAACATTCTTACCCGGTAGGTATGGTATTCCTCCCTACTACTTAGTTGGTAATTACTTTAATTATAGGATAAAATGTCTTAACCTAGAATCTAGTAATTATAATTATCCAGAATAATATGTAGAAAATACGTACCAGGTGAAGAAGACCTGGAGTTAGGGGAACTGGGTTCTTCTTTAAAACTGCAAACAATAATATTTTAATTGAGTTTTGAGTTGTTAAACTCTGCAGTAAGCTGTATGGCCAGCCGTTAACATCTTATGACACATGATAATGATGAAGACAAAGGTTTTCAGAATTGGTAGCTGTAAACTTATTTAAGTTCCAAAAATCCGGAAAGACAGTTTTTAAAAAATGTAATGAAAATCTATAACAGCTGCTGTCTAAAGCTATAATTCTTACACATTTTTTATTAAGAGAAATGAAAATATTCGTCATGTTTTCCATGCCAGTTTCAACGTCTCAAAACGATAGGTACTTGTTTCTCATATATATTAAGTAAACGGACTTTAAATTGGATTAACTATCAGTGTATCTGAATAAACATACTATTCTAAGTTCCCTAAGGAATCCATTACAGAGACACTCAAGTAAATTGTCGACTTGTTAACTAATTGAAAACTGTTCACTAGGAACTCCACTAACTTTTATTACTACCTATCAAGTTCAAATAGAAGATCTTTCCCATATTACTATGTCCTTCAACATTCCAAACAAATCCCCATTTTCCGCAATCAAACCTCACTCAGCCCCGAGCGAAGTAACGTGTTTTCCTCAGTTTTTCAACACCTATGTAAATCGAGGAATACATTTTTGACGATTTAGAAAATTCGGCCAGTGGGTTACAAGCTATATCATCCTTCAAGGTCGGGGATTATCAATTTCAGGGGCCTGTCGCCAACCAGAGTGGACGCAGAGTAACTATATCATGTAGGCGATGTGACCGGCACAAGAGACATTTTAATAACAAATCACCTCGATGAAGTGCTCGCTACAAAACTGAGAGCCGGTATTGATTTTATTCCCGTTATCAATTGTAGGTTACGCAGCTGATACTCTATAGATATTCGAAGTTATCTTTCTTTGTACAAGAACCGCCTACGATGTTACAGCAAACATAAAAAGCTAGCATCAACTGCTGCTGTAAGAGTTTGGTAGTTTTCATTTTTTTGCAGAATTCATGAAATGAGGGTACTTGCCAAAAACTTTTTAAATTTTTAAAGAAATATTAATTGGTATTTTAAAGAAATGACTAATTTCAAAACATTTCTTTTTTTTGTTTGTTAGGCAGGTAACAGAAAGAAAACATACAAAATATTTCTTTGATATGCAAACTCAATTTAATAACGTTCAGCCGGGAAGACCTTGAATGACGTAAACGACGAAAAGGATAAGTGTCCTTTAACGTAATGAGAGGAAAGTAGGTATTCCTAAATAACATGTAAGTCGGTATTTGTATATTACGCTGAAGTACCTATATATAGATTAGTGTCATTAATTATGTAAAAACGACCCTTTTACAAAGGCAGGTAAAGACCTCGAATTACCACCTGACGTTGATCAAATCGATTAATAAACCTTCACATATATCACCAACGGCAATCAACCAATAATTTACTTCTTCATCTACTAACGATGCATTGTCAAGGTCACAAGGAAATAAAGCTACTTACGTGTAACAGTCTTCCTCTTCAACCGCGGAGGAACTGGTAGCTTCCGCCAGCATGGGCCCGCTCATCACTAGGTTTTTAGTACGTTTCATTAATTAGCTAATCTTCCCATTTTAAGGGTACGCTCAAGGGTAGGTAAAAGGATTAATTCCCACAGACAATGGTAAAATCTCACATAGACATGTACCACGTAGCAACGCTCTCGGCCTACAGGCTACGTTAAGAATTAAAATCTGTGCTGAGCTATACGGCGGGGGTGTATCTCACAACGTGACCTTGTAAACGTGAACATCGAAAGCGGCACAATTACAAAATTTTAAACACGGGTTTTCACAGGCTGTACTGAACTAATAAAAGTTCTACTTCGCGGAAAAAAAAGCGCATTTCTCCCTTCATATTTCCCCTGCAATAAGTTTGACTGTGTACGGTTTCCCTGACCCGGAACGCACGTTGAATGTCGCGTTGGAAATGACGACAACCAAAGTCACGTCGTAAGTTCGGGGGGGTGGTACTGCGCATGCGTCATATTGACCTTGAGCATGCTTCCCGGTTCATGGACAAAACGTCACAGTGCTTCTAGGTCAATGTGTTTATGGTACGTACCTATCTTAGTTGGTATAGCCAAGAGCTTTGGAGGTTTCGAAGGTCGCCATTCTTCGAAACGTTGCCTGTCTTCGTCTTACGCAATCTATCTTCGTTCTTCTGGCTGGGATACGCGTGTCCTTGAAAGTTGTACGCTAATATATCTGTATATAGAATAGGTTTGTTTAAATGTCACGTTAACAGCTAACGATCGAAGTTTATAACTTTAATTTCACAAGTTCGTAACTTCCGTATCTATGTTGTTAAATTAGCTGTTTGACGTGACGCATAACATAATACAGACTAAAATACCATCTTTTGTGTTTTTATTTTACTCCGTCAAGCAAAATGCCTAGTACCTACATACCTAAAACTTACTTAGTTGGTGATCATTTAATTCAATTGTTTCAATAAATTGGGTAAACCAATCAGAATCATAGAGATTAAGTACCAACTTTTTTATTATTATTATATTTATTATTTATTATTACTTAATTTAAAAAATGAAAGGCAATATTTCGTCCCCCATCAATTAATTGAGTCCATGCATGTTAATAAATTCAGAGAACTAATAGGGAATCTTTATATAGAAAAGCTATATGGGCTTTATATACATAGATGATAAAAGGACGTGAGATGGATTCTGTACCAGTCAATTTCAAAAAATTGTAAAAGCTTGGCTGGGGCATTGCACTAAAAGAACCTAATATTAACGTAAGCATAGCTGTCTTGCGCTAGTACTTTTTATATTTTTGTTAACAAACGTTTTCGTTTGTTTCTACGTATTTTTTTTTGACAAAAGATTGCTTAAAGTTTTTCCGCCGACTTTTTCTCTCAGACACCCAAGTCTCCTGCTATCAAGGTTTTGCTTTAAAGTTAAAGTTAAATTTTCATTAGGATTTTTTGTAACCTGTAAAGAAATTTGTTCTTATTTCTTCCTTCTTCGGACTTAGCTTTCCTATGATATGACGATGGTGACAACATCTTCTATAAATTAAAAATGAGCCATTATGGTACTATAGTGCCGTGCAATTATACTTAATAATCGATGAATAATGCTAGTTTCAGTGGATTGAGTACCGAAATCAATATATTTACTATGCATTTTAGTTTGGAACCATTAAACCATGAGTGTTTCTGCTTACTGCTACTTAAACGAAGTACATTTCATTGGTTTAACTTTTATTGACAGTTTATTAATTATAAATGAATGTAATTATATCACAGAATAATATCGAACCGATGACTTTGAAGTTGCTTGCGTTAATTACCTTCTCCCCTACTTTTACAGTTAATTCTTATTCTCCTTTTGGTGTGAAGAACATCTTCCGAGAAATGTGAATGGCTTCTAATGTCGTTTTCGTTGGTACCTAAAATGTATCGGGTACTGGTTTTACTAGGTAATTAGTGTAATTAACTATTTAAATTAGAATTATATTAGAAAACTAATAAAAAAATTAGTGTAATTAACTATTGTTAAACATTACCTACATTTTTTTATTTATTATAAAAAATCCTATTTATATCTACAGTTGTTAAATATTCGCAGGGCACTTGTTACACTCATGTTAGAATATGTCTTCGCGTGCTCTGATCAGTTGGAGCAGACCCTGCGCAGCTTCGGGAAAAATACACATTTCATACATTTGTGACGAAATCAACAACCTATAGGGTACTTATCGTTGCTGGACAATTATGTTAGCATGAAACAAGGTTATATAGTTCAAGTACCTAAAGGGAAAACCACACTGAAAATCAATTAATATATTTAATGTAATATAATTATCATCAAATTATTGATAATAAACAGTAATATGTTACAAAACAATTGTATTTTATCTCAAAAAATATATTTTGAAGTAGGCTGTATGGCGGCTGCTTGGTGCGTGCCAAAAAAAGGTTGCGCGTCATTTCCCGAATTCTTCATATTATGTTATACAATGCACATAGATTTATTCACGGGATTTATTATTGGTCTTCGCTCTCGCTCTTACAAGATGGAGCACTGCCTGTAAACAATAGCTCTGTTTTTGCGGCTCCTTTTTATTTTCGTGGCAGCTCGTGTGTCAAATAATACACATACTGGCCTGGCCCCGATTCTGAAAACACTCTCTAAACTAAACTAAAACTATCGCTGTCACTTACTCATCAATAGTATAAGACAGAGACAGGTACATTTTAGTCCTGTCAAACTAAAATGTACGTGCAATATGACACGGCGAAGGCAATTTTAGGCTAGTCCTCGGCGCATTTCGTTCAATTTAACAATGATGTGGACTAAAATTAGTGAGACCAATGTACCTGTCTTGTTCTAATACGAAGCATGAGAAAGTGACAGCGATATTATTAATTTAGTTTTAGAGAGTGTTTTGAGAATCGGGGCCACTGTTCGAACAGCTTCCGACTAGCTAGACCATGACATGTTTTTGAATTAGACCTCAGGAACAAATCAAGATGTCGCTTAAGTCCAAACCTTTTCTTTACTCAACAGCTTCACTGAGCAACAAAATAATACGTAAAAAATTCAAGCTCGACAAAACGGAACCTACACAGCTGTCTTTGTCTTGTCAAACGTTTTGGCAATAAAATTATATGTTTCAAAAGCTCTGAAACGACATCTTTATTTGACCCCTGACATTTCTTGCAAGCTGTTATGTTATTACTCTTAAAATTGACGATTTTTTTTAACCATCAACCACTAATAATAATATTTTTTTATTTTAATTATAAATTCAAATATAATTAAAATAAAAAATTATGATGGCTATTTTTATTTAAACTACTTTCTATGTTCAAAATTTACAAAAAAACGAAACAATTGGAAAGATATCTTCAACATCACATTTCAGATGGAGAAAATATTTCTGGCAAGGATTGCATAAGCTTATAAGAAGAAAATAGGGAAAAAATTGATTGCTCTTGATGAAAAAATGGTTTCTTGTATAGTTATTATACGTGCTATAATTGTAATTGCAATAGCAAATTTTTGGTTCTCAAACGAAGCATTGGCGTATAAGTTGCATGTTATGCAACGGAACTTTAATTTGTTACCTAACTGAAATCCTAAAATCAACGCAATAGGCATGATGACAGATTTTGAAAAACCGTTGTATCATATTCAGAAATATATACTTTTCGGAGACGGTGGACATTAAATGAAACTAAAGGACGCCATCTATCTTATTTTCATAAGAAACTTTGTAAAATGCAAGTGCCAAGCCTACCAAGAAACATGACGTCCGACGCGTGCGCGGCAAGAATCCTGTCAAGAGAGAATAGCGCGGGAATCGGTCAGGAGCAGTCGTCTTTACCACATTCAATTTGTTAAATGATTTTAAATTAAATTATTGCCTAAGTTTAACAGTTTTGTATTCTATTGCTGGATCGGAAGTCGGCTAGATTCTGTTAAGTAATGTAATGGCAGGTTTAATAACATTCCTTTGTATTTTAAATTGTGATAATGGCAGTGTGGAGTTTGTTCACCGGTTTCTTCTCCATACAATATGTCAGACAGATCGTAGCTGTCTTTAAGAATCCGGTTAATTAAAACAGAGTTAAAGGTTAAACTGTTTCTTATTATTTCAAAACCCTTGTCGTGGTAGTGAGGCAGGTCATTTCCTTACAGTTGCATTAGTTTTACCCAATCATTGAGCTGAAATAGTTGATAGATTGTTCCTATATTCTTTCATAATGCTTTAAGTTACTGTTTGCTGCCTTCCACGCCCACAATAGAGATCTTGAACACTCTGGCCTTTAGAAAAGACACCCGCGCTGCGACATACTTATTGTAAAGAATATCATATTTCGGGAAAAAAAGCATATGATTAATATGAAAAAAATAAATTTAATATTTTATGTTAAAGAATTCCCACCAAAACGCTCCTAAGTTTCATGGCGTCGATTGTGATGTCACGTTAGAGTAAACATAGTGCAAACACAAACGTTCTTCCAAATTCCAAGTTCCATGAGTTACGTTATTAAACCAAAACGCTTAAGAAATAAAACGGAACTCTGAAAACAGGTAGATCGTAAATAAAATCCGAAAAACATAGAGATCAAAAAGAAAACATAGGTTAGGATCACTTGTTTACTCTAACGTGACGTCATTCACTCTTTTTGGCGTTCAGAATATCATGGCGGACTGTCGTATTTTGTAGATTTATTTTAAAATAATATTAATTGATCTCGTATTAATTATAATAATAACTTATTGTTTTTTAATATTTTATTTACGTTTCATTAGATGGTAGCATAATTTTTGTGTATTTTATTCACAGTCATCATGCCTATTATCTATCAACGGTCTTTGCGACCGCGCGGAGGTGGTAACAGGACAAAAATAGGTGCTAGGTGGTTAAGGGTTAACGTCAGATATTAGGTATGTCATATAAAGACAGGGGCGTAGGTGATAGGGGTTACGTATTGCAATCCCTAAATTGTATAAGCCTAAGGACATAATTGCTGGACGAAAGACCTAAAGTTTAAAACAGCTATCGGACGAAAGGCCTACACTTCACAATAGCTATGCCGGAAAGATCTATTTTTAAAACAACTACTAGTCATTTAATCTAACTGTTGTTAGATCTAAGCTTCCAATAACTAAGTTTTAGCCGGTTAGAACATCAATAGGTTAGGTTACTTCTTTGATACCGCCCAGAAAAAGGAGTCCCGCGTAGCGGGACTCCGTCGAATCATGATTGAATCCAGTTTTTATATTTATAGGAATATATTTTTGGTACAGTTTTCCATATAAAAAAGTCTACTAACCGGCTAAAACTAGGTGTAACCGCACTTAGTTTTATAACCTAATAACAAAATTGTATAAGGGCCCTATAAGAAAAAAATATTTATACATAGACTAGTGACCCGCCCACGCTTCGCAATGGTGTAATTTAGCCGACTTGCTCGCGAACCCTTGCATTTTTGCTAACTTAAAAAAACTTTTTCAAAACGTTCTTTATTTACAAATTTAAATGATTAAATACCCTAAAATATGGAGAAAACCGCATTTAAATCCGTTACGTACTTAAAGAGGAGTTAGCAGCCAAACATACAAACAGACAGAATTAGCGACTTAGATTTATACTATGTAATGATGATGATGATGATTCACAATGAGCGGTTTAAAAAAAAAAAAAATATAGTTCATACTAATTCAGCGCCATCTAGCGAATTAGTATGAACTATATTTTTTTTTAAATACCCCTCATTAGCTCTTGCCCACTCTGACCAAACGGAGCATTGGTACTCGTAAAATGCGTGATAATAAAGGCGAAAGCACCTATTATGGACATTATAAGGATTATTTATCTTTTTGCTTATTCATTTATGAGTTTAACTATACAAGTTTCATTCTCACAGCATTGGGAGTGGAAACGCAGTATTTTCATCACGGTTTTGGGCTTAATAGATGGCGACATTGATTATCTAACCTATTAATCCAAAAAAAACTGTATTTTTCATCAATTATAACGTTATTCAGAATTGTTGAAAAAATGACATTCGATTACCATTGGATTACGCAATAGCCCCGCTGTTTTGATTTGATTTGAATTTGAAAAAAGGTAAATCAACCTTTTTGTTGGTAGAATTAAACAATATATGTAATATATAATGCCGCCTGCAAGAGGTGATGCGCTAATTACAAATAACCCTATATAGATATATATATTTTTGTTAAATTCCCCATATTAAAAAGACTACTAACCGGCTAAAACTAGGTGCAGCCGCGCTTCGGGTTTTAGCCGTAACATATATACTAATATATATATAAAAAATCTTCAGACTGACATACCAACTGTGTGGCCCTAAACTAAGCAAAGCTTGTACTATAGGTACCACACAATGGACAAGGGAACCCAGTTACATTCAGACACGAGCCAATATCGAAAAACTATTTTGACGTACCTAATTTGCCCCACCCAGGGATTGAACCCGGAACCCCCCGCTTAGCAGTCCGGTATATATACCGCTGTATATTATATCAAAATCAAAAAATCAAATCAAAATCAAAATTCTTTTATTCATCATAGATATGTAACATATACCTACTTAATGAACGTCAATGTTACAAACTTCGACTTTACCTAACCGTAGACCGAGAGAAAAAAGCCGGCGGAAAAAAACTCCCAGCACTCTTTTTGAAAATTATAACGTGTACATTCAATGAACATATAAATTATTTTCTCGTACCTCAACTCAACACTATAAAAGTAAAAAAAAAAATTAAAACTGCTACTACGAACTAATTAAGGACTTCTTCCCGCACCACAATTCGGAACCAGAGCAGACCGTTTCCCGAAGGCGGCACCTGATCACAAGTATGACGTGTGCTCCAGCCATCGTCCTACTCAACCATATTAGAGGGAGTTGGGCGACCCGTTGACACAACGCCACCGCCCCAGTAACTTTCGAGGCGAGCATGACTACCCTGGGCCAAATAAGGCACTAAAGAACCTCACAAAACAGCAAGTTAATAGGAAACTCGTACAATAAGTTAAAGCAGTGAGAGGAGGAACGAGAAAACAGTACAAAATAAAATAAAAAAATTTAAAAATAAATAAAAAAAACAATAAAAGTATATACTCAAAGTTGAGTATCATGTCCTAGTCAAACTGTTTACAGAGAAGTTAATAGTGTTACGCGCCACCTTTTACCTGCTCACGCGCCGCGATCGAGAACTATCTACATGGTGTCTACGTTTGAACGACAACCATTGTGTTCGAGTGCAAGCCAATAAAGCCTCTATTGTTTACGCATAAGGGCGAAAGCTGTCTAACGTGTTCCTTGCGGAATAATTTGTTTGTTTACTTCTTTCGCGAGTTATTAGGATTAATCGAGAATGTTTCTTTTTGTTTGTTTGGAGTATAAAAGGCGCGGCCCATCGCCGCGTAGTCAGTCTTATTTTGGCTACGATTACGGAACTAACAGTGCGATTAGTGAACCTGCGAATCTCAGTGCGTTGTGTTGTGCATAACTACTGTGAGTGTTTTGTGAGTGTTTTGTGAGTGAGTGAGTGAGTGTGTTAATAAATATCGGAACACGTAGTCTGGCATTTTTCATTTCTGTCCCGAACCCCAGCTCGTAACAATTGGTGTCAGAAGCGGGGATGGAAAAAATGCCTGTGATGCCGAAAGACGATACTTCGCCGAGTGCGGAAAGGGCCCGCACAAGGAGTCAGCAGCGCCAGCAAGAAGCGGACCATCGGAAACAGTTTGAGGCCGTTGTGAAAGCCAACGCTTGGACGAAGGAGCAAGCTCTCACGGCGCTTACATTGGGCCTGCGTGACCAAGCCCTCACTGTCCTGGAGGCCCTTGGGACGGATGCGTCGTACGAGCAGCTGATGGAGGCCTTGGAGGCCCGCTATGGCGACGCTCATTTGGAGCATGTCTTCCGAGCGCAGCTCAAGGATAGAGCGCAGCGAGCCTCCGAAAACCTACAACAGTGGGCCCTGGAGGTGGAGAAACTAGTAAGGAAGGCGTACCAGTCAGCGCCTTCACTCGTCGACGGCCTTCTGGTCCAGGCATTTGTCGACGGAATCAGGGACCTGGAGGTTCGAGCGGCGGTGAGACTCGGACACCACGAGTCCCTCAAGGAGGCGCTGGCTCACGCGTTGGAGGTGGAGGCGGTACGCCAAGACCCAAGACCCCATCGCATCAGGGAAGTGGTACAACCAGTGCCACAATGGAGACGTGAAAGATTAGCCCCCAGGTGCTATGGTTGTGGGGACAGGGGACACCTAAGGTCGAGCTGCCCCAAGAAGTTAGACCAACGACGAGAGCACGAGGTGCGGGTGGATGATGTCCAGCCGCAGGGAAACGAGTAAACGCCAGGACTGCGGGGCGAGTGCTGGCTGGTTCTAACAAGGCCCCAAAAATCTACATCTCGCAGGCACACGATGGGAACAGCCTGATCATCCGAGGCGAAATAAATGAGACGCCGTGCAAGCTGACACTGGATACTGGAGCTTCGCGTACTGTGGTCAGTTCCCGACTTGCTCATCGCTGCTTTGGGGACACCTACTGGAACAATGAAAGGATACAACTTCTAACAGCAACCGGTCAGCGCATACCCGTTCAAGGCGAGAGACAAGTGAAGATGAGATTAGGAGAGAAGACATTCTGGCATCGAGTGATTGTGGCAGACATCGTCGATGACTGTATCCTGGGCTTGGATTTCATGCGTGAACATCACTGTACCATCGATGTTAACCAAGGGACACTGATATGTGGTACGGAAGAAATCTGCATGGATGGTGGCTCGTCCGGAAAGGTGTACTGTACCAGAAAGCCAAGAGGATGTTACTCAAGTACGCGGATATCTTCTCGACGAGTGACGCCGATATTGGGAAGACTGGACTGGTGAAGCACTCGATAAATACCGGAAATGAAGGGCCCATCCGTCAACGACCCAGAAGGTTGCCGGTCGCACGAGACAAAGAAGTGGAAGCCACGATCGAGGGGATGATGAAGAACGGGATTATAGAGCCTTCATCGAGTCCGTGGTGTTCTCCTGTGGTGCTCGTCAAGAAGAAGGACGGCAGTATGCGGTTCTGCGTCGACTATCGCCGACTCAACGACGTGACAAAAAAGGACAGCTATCCACTGCCGCGGATAGATGACACGTTGGATACACTATCGGGGATGAAGTGGTTCACCACCCTTGACCTGAAGAGCGGCTATTGGCAAGTGGAGTTAGATCCAAAGGACAAAGAGAAAACGGCGTTCTCTACGGGGAAAGGCCTGTGGCATTTCAATGTAATGCCGTTTGGACTATGTAATGCCCCGGCTACTTTCGAGAGATTAATGGAGCTGGTTCTCTCTGGACTGATTGGAGACGCCTGTCTTGTCTATCTCGATGACATAATCATTGTTGGGCGCACGTTTGAAGACCACCTACAAAACTTGGACCGAGTACTGTTGAAAATACGTGCAGCAAATCTAAAACTGAGCCCCAAAAAGTGTTTATTCTTCAAACGACAAGTGAAGTTCTTGGGACACATCGTATCGCGAGAAGGAGTACAAACTGATCCAGAGAAAACCGAAGCAGTTAAGGATTGGCCTGTCCCGAAAGATAAGACAGAAGTAAGAGCATTTTTGGGCTTGTGCTCTTATTATCGGCGGTTTGTCCCGAACTTTGCCGATATTGCAAGACCCTTACACAAGCTTACGGAAGAAAAACGAACATTCTGTTGGGATGGGGACTGCGATGCTGCGTTCTATGAACTGAAGAAGCGACTCTGCAATACACCTATTCTTGGTTTTCCTGACACCAAGAACGATTTCATCGTGGATACGGACGCCAGCAACACAGGGATTGGTGGAGTGTTATCTCAAAGAAAAGGAGATCGAGAAGTTGTGATAGCCTATTTCAGCAAAGCGCTATCAAAACCAGAGAGAAACTACTGTGTTACGCGGCGTGAGTTGCTGGCCATTGTGAAAACTTTGCAGCATTTCAACAAATACCTGCTGGGACGCAAATTTTATCTACGGACAGATCATGCTGCATTAAAATGGCTTTTGCAATTCAAAAATCCAGAAGGACAAGTAGCACGATGGATCGAACAGCTACAGGAGTTTGACTTTGAAATACAGCACCGCAGCGGGAAGTCTCATGGGAATGCAGACGCACTTTCAAGGAGACCGTGCTCTGATGACTGTAAACATTGCGTCAGACAAGAGGCTAAAGAGACTTTGGCAGTTCGAGCTCTGAAGACTGAAATCCACAGTGGCTGGAAGGAAGAACTACGTCGTGCACAACAGGAAGATAACGACATCGGGCCGGTGCTGGATTGGATTGAGGCTAATGTGCCTAGACCTGGATGGAGTCACATCGCTGGAAGAAGCGCAGTCATGAAGGGCTATTGGGCGCAATGGGACAGCCTCCTTGTCCAAGATGGAGTCCTTCACCGAAGATGGGAAAATGCAAAAGGTGACCAGTGTCATCTTCAAATGGTTGTTCCAAAGGCCAAAGTCCCGGAAATTATGCAGCTGTATCACGATGGATGCTCAGGAGGACACTTGGGAGTGAAAAGGACCCTTTTAAAGATTCGTGAGCGATTTTACTGGCTGCACTGTCGGGACGATGTGGAGGACTGGTGCCGCAAATGCACAAGGTGTGCGGCTGTTAAAGGACCACACACACGCAGCAGAGGGGCACTGAAACTATACAACGTCGAAGCACCATGGGAACGCATAGCCCTGGATATTGCTGGACCATTCCCGGAGAGTGAAAGTGGAAACAAGTATTTCATGGTGGTCATGGATTACTTTACCAAGTGGCCAGAAGTTTTTGCCATTCCTAATCAAGAAGCTACCACAGTTGCTGATAAACTGGTCAATGAGGTCTTCTGCCGTTTTGGAGTACCCCTGGAAATCCATAGTGATCAGGGACGAAATTTCGAGTCCCAGATATTCCAGGAGGCTTGCCGGGTGCTGGGAATCCACAAGACCAGGACTACCTCGTATCACCCTCAGTCTGACGGAATGGTCGAGAGATTCAACCAAACCCTGGAGAGATACCTCGCAAGAGTGGTAGAAAACAGGCAAAGGGATTGGGACAAGCACATTCAGCCTTTCCTGCTATCTTACCGCAGCGCAGTCCACGAGAGCACTACCGTCACCCCTGCTTTCGCTAACTTCGGACGAGAACTGAGACTGCCGGCAGATCTAATTACGGGAACTCCACCGGACACACCAAACAGCATTACTGATTACGCAAATGAATTGCGACAAAAGCTGAATGACATCCACGACCACGTCAGGGAATCTGGACAGCTAATGTCGGAGAAAATGAAGACCCGTTACGACCGGAAGATTGTCAATCCTGGATTTGCTGAAGGATCACTGGTGTGGCTGCACAATCCAACCCGCAGCAAAGGAAGGTCTCCAAAACTTCAGGCAAAATGGGACGGACCGTATCGTGTGGTGACCAGAATCAACGACATCACGTACCGGATTCGGAAGGAGCCTCGAGGGGCGCCCAAAGTGGCGCATGTGGATCGCTTGGCGCGGTACCATGGCAGTGACGATGCTCGGGACGAGCATCTCTTAAGGAGGGGGCAGTGTTACGCGCCATAACCTTTTACCTGCTCACGCGCCGCGATCAAGAACTATCTACATGTGTCTACGTTTGAACGACAACCATTGTGTTCGAGTGCAAGCCAATAAAGCCTCTATTGTTTACGCATAAGGGCGAAAGCTGTCTAACGTGTTCCTTCCGGAATAATTTGTTTGTTTACTTCTTTCGCGAGTTATTAGGATTAATCGAGAATGTTTCTTTTTGTTTGTTTGGAGTATAAAAGGCGCGGCCCATCGCCGCGTAGTCAGTCTTATTTTGGCTACGATTACGGAACTAACAGTGCGATTAGTGAACCTGCGAATCTCAGTGCGTTGTGTTGTGCATAACTACTGTGAGTGTTTTGTGAGTCTTTTGTGAGTGAGTGAGTGAGTGTGTTAATAAATATCGGAACACGTAGTCTGGCATTTTTCATTTCTGTCCCGAACCCCAGCTCGTAATAATAGGTACCAAACAATCTTGAATAGCAGTAGAAATAGCCTGTCTAGATATCAATCCCATGCTGTTTTATCATCTAAATAGTCTTTGATTTTATAGTAAGCTTTCTTGCACAATACTTGCTTAATTGTAACTTTAAATTTATTAAATGGCAGGGATTGAATTGACTCCGGAATTTTATTAAAAATAAGTATCGACATACCGATAAACGACTTGCTGCTTTTGGCCAACCTACACTTTGGGAAAGCTAATCTATTTCCATGCCTAGTTTTTACCGAATTATTATCGACGTGATTATCACTACACGTTACAAACTTATTAATATTTTTGTAAGTATACAATATATTTTCAAAAATGTATTGGGACGCGAAGGTTAAAATATTACTATCTTTAAATATTTCTCTCAAAGAATCTCTATTTGCAAGTTTGTAAATTCCACGAACAGCCCTTTTTTGCAGCGTAAAAATCGTATTAATGTTAGCAGCGTTTCCCCACAGTAGGATGCCGTAAGGAATTAAGCTATGAAAGTAACTAAAATATACTATCCTAGCTGTCTTTACATCAGTCAAAGAGCGAATTTTCTTGACCGCGAACGCTGCAGAGCTAAGCCTACTCGCCAGTTGTGAGATGTGGGCTCCCCATTGTAACTTACAGTCTACAGTCAAACCAAGAAAAACAGTAGAATCTACTAAGTCTAGTTTTTTACCGTTCATTTACAAGTTTGAGTTGACTTGTTTTACATTAGGTGCTGAAAATTTTATACACTTGGTTTTCTTATCATTAAAAGCTAAATTATTAACATTAAACCACTGTAAAACATTAGAGAGCGCATTGTTTACTTCGTCATAATTAGATTGTTGTCTATTAATCTTAAAAATTAATGATGTATCATCAGCAAACAACACTATATCGTGATTATTACCTACCATAAAGGGAAGATCATTTATATAAACCAAAAATAAAAATGGGCCTAAAATTGATCCTTGTGGAACCCCCATGCTCACAACTGTCCCAAACGACCTGATTCCGTTAACGTCATCCTTTTGAGTTCTAGCACTTAAATATGAAATTAAAAGTTTAAGATTGGTATCTTTGATTCCGTAATGGATCGTCTTTTGTGCAGCGGTATATACCTATGTTACGGCTAATACCCGAAGTGCGGCTACACCTAGTTTTAGCCGGTTAGAAGTGTTTTTAATATGGAAAACTGTAAAAAAAATTATACCTATGTATATAAAAACTGGCTTCAATCATGAGTCGACGGAATCCCGCTACGCGGGACTCCTTTTTCTGGGTGGTATCAAGAAAGTAACCTAACTAACCTAACCTATTGATCTTCTAACCGGCTAAAACTAGGTGTAGCCGCACTTCGGGTACTAGCCGTAACATATATATGTGTTTGTTTTGTTTGTCGGTTGAGGCTTACACGCTGTCTATGTTGTGTAGGTACTTCTTTATTCGTGGATTTCTTCGGTTATTTCTGATTACTTTGGACTCGTCTATTATTCTAGGCCGCCCGCGACTCCGTTCGCGTGGAAGTCGGTTTCCCGTGGGAATGAAATGAGATGTTTTCCCGCGGTAAAAAGTACCCTATGTGTTATTCTGATGTATAACCTATATTAATGCAAAGTTTCATCCAAATCCATCCAGTAGATTTTACGTGAAAGAGTAACAAACATCCATACATCCATACATACATCCATACTCACAAACTTTCACATTTATAATACTAGTGGCCGCCCGCGACTCCGTTCGCGTAGAAGTCGGTTTCCCGTGGGAATGAAAAGTTTTCCCGCGGTAAAAAGTACCCTATATGTTAATCTGATGTATAAGCTATATTACTGTAAAGTTTCATCAAAATCCGTCCAGTAGTTTTTACGTGAAAGAGTAACAAACATCCATACATCCATCCATCCATCCATCCATACATCCTCACAAACTTTCACATTTATAATATTAGTAGGATTAGTAGGATTAGTAGGATTATTTATATTCAATCCTTTTCCTTTTTAGGGTTCCATACCCAAGGTAGAACGGGACCCTATTACTAAGCCTCCGCTGTCTGTCTGTCTCCAGGCTGTATCTCATAAACCGTGATAGCTAGAAAGCTGAAATTTTTACTAATTATGTATTTCCGTTGCCGCTATAACAACAAATAATAAAAAAATAAAATATATATACATATATTAAAGGGGGTCCCCATACAGTAAACATGCCTTTCGTATTTTTTTATCAACATTAAAAACGGTGATAGGAGGACGCTTTAAATTTTCACAGAATATTTACTTGTATATTACCTTTCAAAATAAATAATTAAATAACAATAAGTAAATATTAAAGGGGGGTTCCCATACAACAAACGTAATTTTTAATAATTTCGATATTAATAAACAGGTATTAAATGATAGGACGGAACCCTTCCTGCGCGAGTCTGACTCGCACTTGGCCGGTTTTTTAAAGGTCCATTTGCGTACTTAGTTTGTTCAGCGCCATCTAGCGAATTTGTATGAACTATATAAATTTATTTAATTTGAAAACCGCCCATTATGAGCTTACGATCATAGTGTATAAAAAAAACTTTTCATCTTTTGTTTCTTTTCATCTGTTTATTATCGTTTTTAAATGAGCAGCAAATTAAACCTCTGTCCAATTGTGAATATTTCGTGTATATTTAGGTGTCCAATATCAGATGGTCCATAACTGGATTCTGATAGAGGGTATATTTTAATTAGGATAATTTTGATGAAACTATTAATTTTTGAAAAATCAGCAGTGCGCATTAATATGTGAGTGTTATTTATCTTAATCGGAACGACTACCAACTTACCTTCTGCCATGACTGACAGTCATTCAGTGTTCACAATGTATGATAAAAAATGTACTTGAACATACATTTCATGCTTAAGTTTGATGTATGTTATAACATAACGAAAAATATGGGATTTACACTGATTCACTAAACTCATAGATAGAGATTCAGTTTTGTGTTATCAATATACAAAAAAAATAGATGAAACGGATATCCGGTAACTATCGAGTATCCGGCCTTTTTTTCCTATTCGGCCGGATACCGAATAATAAAATAAATAATTATATTATATCACTAAATGTTTACCGCGACACGGTTCACGCTGAATTCTTTCGCCCTTAACTCGTCTATATCGCGCTTTTCCATGGAAATACATTTCTATAAAATTTCTCGTTGTCTAATCTTAATACTTTCGAATTTATATATTTTTTATAATATCAGTAATGGATTATTTTAATTTATATATTATATATATAAATTAAATATTATAATATATATATTTACATATTCAAATCAAATTGTAACGCGATAAGCGGCCGAATATCCGGTAGACGGATATCCGGCGCTCCGGCCTCGTAGCTAGCAGAATATCCGGTATTCGGCCAAATCACTATCCGTTTCATTCCTAAAAAAATCCATCACAAGCGTAAAATTTTTATACATGATATGAATCGACTGTTTAGTGGGTACCTATGATAATTTAGATTCATTGACGTCAATGGCCTCGATTCTAAAAACACTCTCTAAACTAAATTCAAACTATCTCCGTCAATCACACATCAATAGTATAAGACAGAGACTGATAATGATTTAGGTCCTGTCAAACTTAAATATACATGCATAATGACACGGCGAAGGCAATTTTAGCCTAGTCCTCAGCGTTCAATTTAACAATGATGTGGACTAAATTTATTGAGACCAATGTACCTGTCTTTTTCCAATACAAAGCATGGGAAAGTGACAGTGATATTTTTAATAAATTTCAGAGAGTGTTTTGGGAAACGGGGCCACTGTAACATAACAGCATTTTACGAACTATAATACTTACTTTTTGTGAACACTACTGTTATTACACCTTTTCAGAGCTTGAGAGTTGGTCTCAAAAATATACAATACTAGCTTTCCACTCAGTGGTTCCACTTTTTTAAAATAATAATAATAAATTTTGAATTAACCACTTGACTGCGAAAATTAATTATCAAAATAATTAATTAAGCGAGTTAATAGCATGAGTAAAATAAACGCGATTCAATGACGTACAAAAAAAAGAGTTAGTGTTGTGCCTAACTTGACATAGATTGGTATAGTTTGTTGCGGACTTTTTTGTAGATATTGATAAGGATATACAATGAGCGGTTTTCTAAAAAAAAAAGTTCTTTTTTTGGTCTAATAGTTTTTGGTCCAATAATTGGTCCAGTAGTTTTTGAGCCTATTCATTACAACCAAACAAACACACAGTTTTCCTCTTCATAATATTAGTGTAGATAAGTCATAGGACTTGTAAAGTAGTTATTTTTTACCTGTAATTTACAGTTTTTTGGATAGTATTAAAACAACTCGATGGTGATCAGAAATTGGGTTTATTTCTTGCAAATATAAACTGGAAATACATTAAAAAAGGGGTTTGTGATTGTGACATAGATAGATTTGTGGAATTTATTTTCAAGAGTTTGCAACACTGGAACCAACCGAAAAACGAAAAAATTACAACAAAAAAAACGATTTTTCATTTCAATAATTTAATTATTTCTTTCTTTGCGGCAACCATTCTATTAATCGGGTTGTTAGATATTTCTGCAGTTCACAAAGATGACGTTTGAAAAGACTCCAGATCATGTAAGTATAACTTTTGTTCATTTGATTGAATATTGCGCATTATTTGAATTAATTTTTCATACATTCTAGAAAACATTAGGCTGCTTTTAGAACTTTGCTACATGTAGGTAGTTGACGAAATGCTTTGTAATAATCCTTCTAAAATGTTCATTGCAGGAGCAGAAAGTTAAGAAGGTTAAAAAATATTTGGAGGGTTGGAGGATGGTGCTGCTATCTGTGAAATCATTGCTACTATGGGAGCAGCAATGGCATCCATTGGCTATCTTTGGCTTTGTCTCCACCATTTACTTCTCACTCTGGCTCCTTGATCTCAATACCCTTACCACTTTCGCAGTATTGGGTTTTATGGTCAATTTTGTTGATTTCATAGTCCCTATAATTTCTAAAACAATTTACGGAGTGAATTCCTGGACGGGTCAAAAAGAAAAAATATTTGAAGATATCTGCACAAGCCTAGTCATGAAGTATTATGCAGTTGTACAGAAGATCCAAGCATTTTATTCACTGCGCGAAAGAAATCCCTCTATGGTATTATTTTTTTGTATTTCATTAAATGAATTAGTATGGATAAACAATTATCTTGTTAATGATAATGATAATAAATTTCAGTACCACATCACTTCAATTGGACTATTCCTGGGTCTGGTGTGGGTATCATCGTCAGTCAGCACTATCTTTCTGTTTTACGTGTTAACAGTAGTCATGACGCTGTGGCCGGGTCTCCAGAACAAAGGTGTATTCAATTTGATTTCAAATATGTCCTCCAAAACATTAAAGTCTGAATAATTTTAAGAGATTCTATTTATTTACTTATCATTATCTGATAACTATATATGTATGCTGCAGGCAAATTTTAATTTAGTGATTCCACAAACTGCCTAGTCAAATTATTACAAAAAACTTCAAGGTTTTACTTTTCCGCTGAGCATGTCTGTGGATTCTAATAGATGGACAACTCAAAACCGAAATTTTATTGTACCAATTAGTCACTAAACTCAAGTGAGTTTATAAAATGTTGACTATGACAGTGTCAGAATATGTAAAAATAAATGATTATAATATCTTATAACTAATTATTCAGACTTCAAAGTTTTACTTAAGATTTTCCCCTTATATTTATAATCACACTTTAAACCTAGATAAGTTTATAATGGGTATATGAATTAAGAGGTTAGTCTATAAATTGGTTTCTAAAATCTTAACTGTTATAACATTTATAAAAGTTTTTAAATTATAAATGTGTTGGTAATTTTACAACCGTTTGCCTTAATATCAATTTCCTTGAAATGTACTTAATGGAATGTTATTTGTTTGTTAATTTTACTGTGAATGGGAAAGGGCTAAGAATACAGTAATGTTTTTTTCTGTAAATTTACCTCTCCTGCGGCTTCTATATCTGCCTCATTGAGCTAATATCACTCGATATTCTTTTGTTATTTATCAATTTTAATAGTTAACATAAACCTGAGACATCGTAAATTATAATTGTTAGCTTGTAATTGTTCTTAAATTGGACTTGATAGAAATAAGGTTTAAACATTAAAGTATCTCAGTAAATGTTAGTCATTATGATAAAATTATATAATATGGTAAAGGAAGTGTCCTGTGTAAACACAGATCACCTGCTAATAGGTTCCTCATTAAAGGCGCCGACTTATCTGCACATATGCGTTTCAAAACAACCAATCATTTAAAACCGCCAGACACGATTTTTTCATCGAATGAATTTTGTTAGGAACATAAATTTGATTTATCTGCGGAACATAGCACAGCTTATAGCAGTACACAGACAGCATAAAGCATTGTATAGTGCTAGAGTTTGGGAAGTCGATTTTTAGTAGAACATAAAGACTGAAAGAATATACCTAACCGAACATGAAATAAAGGAAGTAGGTAATTCATGTCTGCATAAAATGCCAACAGTTTTTTTCTGTTATTTGAAACTTCGAATTTTTTTTACTTGGTTTCTAAATTAGGTTTCATAAAAAGAATTTCATGCGAATAAAAATTTTTTTTGAGGTTTCCCAAAATAGAAGTAGGTATCTTAAGTTGGAGTAAAAATAATTTTTTGCTCCAGACATTTTACACAAGATAATTTTAGTGTGATGAAAAATGAACTTACTTGATCAACAATGGTTAATAATTAATCGATCGATATTTTACCATATTCATAATTTGTTGGTACTTTTATCGAATACTTACTTTGAACTAGCCAAACGGAATGCAATGATGACCATCCCCGCACCCCGTGCCTTAGTGCCCAACTTTTAATGACCCTGATACAACGCAAAGGTTCAAATATGCGAAATCTATTAGGAGGTGATCTTTGTTGAAACAATTTTGCCTTGTTGCTGTCCTGAGTTGTGCATTTAAAAATATATTATTAGCTTTAAAATGGTTTTAACCACAAAATGTTTTATTTGATTATTCATATGTTAAACAGCCAATGCAAAGCATACGCCTATTGTTAACTTTATTTCTAAATAAATAGAGAATGTATTCCATAATAGTTTTTTTCTTTACCCAGTTGAGATTTTTTTGGGCCTTGAACGTTTACCTACTCCGCCGAAAATCTTGCTAGTCGCGACACGGGCCCTCCTAAATAATGACGCGCCTTACGCGTCGTTGGCCCCTGGTGATGTTATTACCTACGCTAGGCAGCTTCAACTAAAATAATATAAAGCGAGATGTGTTATTATCTGTTATGTTTTATTAATTAGTTGAGGGTATTAAAAAGTAACGTTCTTATAGATTTCCAGAGATGCGCCGAGTAACACTTTTGCCGAGTACCGAGTATTACTCGGTTCAATTTTTTTTAAACCGGGTACTCGGCCGAGTAACTCGGTTCTATCTAATTCCCAATTTCGCAAAATTGTTGGCAAATGGTGGACAGGGCACTAAACAAGGCGTCATAATTTACATTTATTAAATTTTAAATATTGATAATTTTTATCACTGTTCCTTTAATTTTGTCTGTAGTACTCGTGCATTAGCATAATTTTTGATTCTATTACTTGAGGATGTCAAAGATTTCCTCAATCAGTACGTTTTGATTAACACTATTGTTTCAATCATATCTACCTAAATATATTGCTTTCTTTAAACAAAGTAGGTATATTACTTTTTTGGTAGTCGGTACTCGGCATTCGTATACCGAGTTACTTGACCGAGTACCGAGTACTGAGTATAAACCGATTACTCGGCCCATCTCTACTTATTATATAAAATTAGAAGTTTCATCATGTGGCCAAAAAAAACCTCTGCGGCTTATTATTTCCCTTTTTTTTTAAGTCGACTATATAACTTAGGTAACCTATAATAACTTCTGCATCTGTATGTTAAGAAATCATGGATAACGAATCTTTCAATGTAATTGATTGGGTGATGTACTTCAAAATCGGAACTCGAACCTTATACCTTAACTTACCAACGCCAAATCGAATACCAAATGATCAAATTTCAATTCAATTGGGAATGAACAAATAAATAAATAAAAAGTTCCCTTAATTCTTTCAAACATATATTTTTGGTATCTAGAACCGTTTTCGCAGCGCTCGCAACGGAAGCCTTCAAGAATGAATTTTTCCCGTTTTTTTTTTTCATATTTTCCATTATTTCTTCGCTCCTTATAGTTGCAGCGTAATGTTATATAGCCTAAAGCCTGCCTCGATAAATGGTCTATTCAACACAAAAATAATTTGTAAATTCGAACCAGTAGTTTCTGAGATTAGCGCGTTCAAACAAACAAACAAACTCTTCAGCTTTATAGGTAATATTAGTATAGATTCAAGATTTTGACTATTCGATGTATTTATTGTTCGACCATTTGACATTCGTCTTGGTTAAAAATAATTTGGCCTCTATGGTTAAGTATATAAATAAGGCCCACTCGCAGGAACCGTTTTAACCTCGGGTTAGCTAACTCAGATTTATATGGCGCCACCGTCGATTGTAATGAGAAGTAGTTAGGTATTCCAATGCACAATTCTATAACGTCTGCAAATTCAAATTTTGTTGTTGATGGTTAAAATTTATATCGCAAAGTTATCATAATAAAACACAGGAATATTGGTATTTTTTATATATTCATTAACTATTACAATATTTTCTAAAACCCATTGGTACTGATGTTTGTAGACATAACATTGACTGAGATTGAAGATGATTGTCGTAGACGACTCCCAATATTTAAAATTCCAAAATATATCGAGAACGCGTAGTAAGATCTACAGGATAGACGTTTCCTTAAATAACGACAAGCAGACTTCTTTGCAAATAAGTAGCTTAAATCCAGAATAAACGCATTCTAATTAGTTATATTCATTGTAAATTAAATTTTATATAAAAATCTGCAGTGCGACCGCGCTTATTCACACAAGTCAATCCATAAATTAACGAGTTATAAAATGGTTAGGATTGAAGCACAACTGTAAAAGACAGAAAAGACGCGAAGTCACACTATATCACTCGACGCGTGCATCCAATATATTAATTATAAATTACAAAAATTGTAATATTTTATATCTTCAACATTATTTAAATTCTCAGTCCATTTTATAAAAATAGTAATAAACTATGAGCGGCTGCATTAATCCAAATTGCTTTATAATGGTACAGCTTGATCAGTAACATACAGCGAATACAAAATATTATAAATATAGCGAAATATACATAGATGGAGCAATTGTGTAAAAAAAGCCTTCGATGTTACTGATTTCCAACTGGTTCATAATATTTACAATATAATACAATCGTGTGCACTCTAGTATGCTATCAACATAAAATTTTCTGCAAGTGTAATGCAAAATAAAAAACTGTAAGCAGATAGTAAATCAAATCAAATTATAAAGCAAGCATGTTAATTATAAAATTCATTAATTTTATAGTTGCCTGAATTGCACATTGTTGTGTTAATCTATAATTTCAGAATAGCTCTTTCATGTAAGTATTTATATACAAACAAACATTTATATATATAAACACATTTCAAGCACATTGATTTAAAATACTGCAGCAAATATCTTAAAACATAATTTAAATTGATATAATATTTATTATCTTAGACCTCGTATATATGACATAAAACCAATAAGTTACAAAATCAAAATTCTAAGTAAAATTCATTTTTATCTTACATACTAAACGTCAATAATTAACAAATACTACATCTATTACAAACCATGCAAATTATTAGTAAACATGATTATTTACATTATTCACTAATCGTTATAAATTATACAATCTCGAATATAATAAAATAAAACCATGACAATACATTAACATGAAAAATATGGTTCAGCAGATTAAAACATCTATACATACTCTATAATTACACAAAATTGTATGTGAATAACGGAAATTAACTATAACTGATACGTAATCAAAACAAACAGGTTTAACTGTTTTATTATAATTTCTTTTAATGTTAACACACTAGATTGTAAAAAGACAATTTTACAACAAGCTAGTTGTTCCTATATTGCCAAATCCTTGTAAACACGGTGTTACATCCGTCAAGTATATGTGTATATGAACTATAGCTGTACAATCAGGTATTAGTTGAACAGTATAGAGTTAGGATCCTCATTGTCCATTTGCTTTACATGCCGGAGAACATCCTTCTTGGTTATCACTCCAAGTAGACGGCTGAAGAAAAAAATATGTTTTATTAAAGTGAATAGTTTTGGAAATAAGGTGTGTGTGTCACCATATTTCGAAAATTGAAAAATCTTTATCTTCATTTTTTAATAACTAGTTCCACAAAAAATAATTAATGCATAAAATGTATTAAAATAGAAATTTTACCATGAAACATAACAACACTGAAAGAAAACCATATTAAAGTTATAAAACAAATATAAAACCACGAATAGAATCTTTATTTCCTACAGTAGTTTAAGTAATGTGAATATTTACCCGTTATGTGTGACCAGAGTCTGCCGGAGCCCGAGCTTGCGGAACATATCCACCACAGTCTCCATCGGGGTCTGGTCAGTCACCGTTATTGGAGCCAGGTCTAAGAACCTGAAAACAGCAACATTGCAATGTCAGTTATGTGTATTGTGTCTATGCAAAATCGTAGGTTTGTATTTCTTGATTTCCTACAATAAATGGGCAATCCTACTAATATTATAAATGTGAAAAGTTGTAAGTATGGATGGTTGTATGTTTGTTACTCTTTCACGTAAAAACTACTGAAAGGATTTTAATGAAATTTTACAATAATGTAGCTTATACATCAGAATTACACATAGGCTACAAATTATTTATAAAGATATTGTGTGAATTTGTTACGTTGTGATAAAGGGTTTCCACGCGAACGAAGTTGCGGGTGGCCACTAGCACATAATATATTTAAGTAATGAATATTGCTTAAACTGTACGTTTTAGTGCCTGACCTTAAAAAAACCTTACGTTATTCTAGGTTATATAAATTCAGAATTTCATCAAAAACCTTTCATCTGTTTTCAGTAAATTTAATAACTTATTTTACATTTATAATATTAGTCGCATTCTTGCATTTCACCTTCTTTTATAGATAATGAACTGCTGACATAAAACGCTTAATTTACATAAGATAATGTTACTTACCTATTGAGATGTAAGCTGGGCGGGCCGCCCTGCGCGAACACGTTGTTTCCAGCGAATATCACGATGGACTGCCCCGTGATGCCGGCCATCGTGCGACGGGCATTACCTGGGAAATACGGTTATAATTATACATATGCAGTTACGTAAAAAATGAATTTGTAAATTAAAATATACTTTAGAAACGCCGAGAATGATTTTAAAATAGCTTTCTGATTTTCCGACTATCTAACCAAGTGTATGTGTAGCCCTAAACTAAGGCTGTTATAATAACCAGACATTAGACAAGAAGATAACCTAATAGCTAGATTCTTGGGCATTACTCCTACCTAGTCAGTGCTCAGTTTGGCATTACATAAAATATTAATTAAAACAAGTGCTTTATATAAGATTGTAACTAGAACTTATTACACGTCATGACAGCAATTGAGATCAATAACCACACTAGTTCAGTACAATTTAGATTCAGTCGCTCTGCGTTTACATTCTCGTTTCCATATGTCTTATGATTATCAAGTTACTGAAAATCCTTTAATTAAACACTAAAACAATAATTTCCAACATACTTATAGCCAAGTTGATATCCTTCCTCAACACGAATCCGACGAGATACTGCGACTCCTTAGACACCACTACAGGGTAGCCATTGTGCTCCGTTTCTTTAAGTAATGTTTCCACGTCGTCCACACTCATCGAGTCTTGAGTTATAACCGCCAACGTCTCGTTACGTCTGGAGACAAAGTCATTATGGGAACTTAGCTCTGATGTTATTAATCATCATTACATAGTATAAATCTAAGTCGCTAATTCTGTCTGTTTGTATGTTTGGCCGCTAACTTCTCCTTAAGTACGTAACGGATTAAAATGCGGTTTTCTAGGGTATTTATCATTTAAATTTGTTAATAAAGAACGTTTAGAAAAAGTTTTTTTAAGATAGCAAAAATGCAAGGGTTCGCGAGCAAGTCGGCAAAATTACACCATTGCGAAGCATGGGCAAGTCGCTCGTAAAACATATTCTTGATATTTATAAAGACGTGTATGTAAGTTGCATTATAACATTCGTAAAAGCCTTGAAAGAATGCTTAGTATTTTTTTTTTTATATATTTTAGTTGATTAATCATGGTTTATTTTTGAATCAAACGCAAGCAAAAGTGCAGTATAGTTTATTCGCACTGCGGCAGAGATGTCAACCATAAGCATTTGCTGTTTCAATTAAATATAATATTTAAAGAAGCGTGTTAAAATTATGTTACACTGATCAACTCTGAATACAAACGGATCAACTTTGTAATCAAATCACCTTGAACTCACAACCACATACAACTATAATTTGCCTAATTCAACAATCAAATCGCTAAGCATCTAATTATTTATTTCTTAATATACATGTTTATACAGCAGTTGCCCTTAGCTTGCAAAACTGTTGCGATAGTTTCCTTCAGGGAAGAGTCTCTTTATGATTATATTATGAGCTACTTAGGTTACTAAACGCATTATGAAAATTTCAAATCGCTTGCTATATGTAAAACTACTATATATATTTCAGTTTCCTTCAAGTATGACTCTCATTAACGTAATTTCATGAACTAATTAGGTTCCTAAGCATATACAAATCTAATCGCTTGCTTTATATACTCACTTTGGCTGCATAACATCCCCAGCCAGCGAGGTATGTTGGAACTCCTCTTTGCTATCCAGGAATGGGTATCCATTGAGCGCTATATGAGCGTCATATATTCCCTGTCTTCCCAAAGCGTCTCCCACCCATTTGCTAGCCATCGCGGCGGCCATTAGAGGGACAATGTAGCGGACCCCGCCGGTTAACTCGAACATTATCACCACTAGGGATACTGGAATGGGGGGTGAAAGTTAGTGTTTAATTGTAGAGTTGTGGAATGTTTTATTATTATTTTTTTACAGCAGTGACGTCAGTTTTTTTTTACAAGGAATGTAATAAAGATTGAAGATTGTTAAATAAGAAGTTACACAAATTTAAATGTGATCAAGGGACACCAAAACAAAAATGTTTGACACTTGGATGCTCTTTTTACCAAGTGATCAATGTAAAAGTAAATAAGCATAAAAATGTAGTTGCCCTTTTTTTTTTGAACACAAATAAATTAATTAATCTCCTACAACCCCCTCACACCCCAGGTGATCACACACCACCAATCTTCCACGCCGACCCCCTCACACCCCAGGTGATCACACACCACCAATCTTCCACACCGACCCCTCACACCCCAGGTGATCACACACCACCAATCTTCCACACCGACCCCTTACACCCCAGGTGATCACACACCACCAATCTTCCACACTGACCCCCTCACACCCCAGGTGATCACACACCACCAATCTTCCACACGGACCCCCTCACACCCCAGGTGATCACACACCACCAATCTTCCACACTGACCCCCTCACACCCCAGGTGATCACACACCACCAATCTTCCACACGGACCCCCTCACACCCCAGGTGATCACACACCACCAATCTTCCACACTGATCCCCTCACACCCCAGGTGATCACACACCACCAATCTTCCACACGGACCCCCTCACACCCCAGGTGATCACACACCACCAATCTTCCACACGGACCCCCTCACACCCCAGGTGATCACACACCACCAATCTTCCACACGGACCCCCTCACACCCCAGGTGATCACACACCACCAATCTTCCACACGGACCCCCTCACACCCCAGGTGATCACACACCACCAATCTTCCACACCGACCCCCTCACACCCCAGGTGATCACACACCACCAATCTTCCACACCGACCCCTTACACCCCAGGTGATCACACACCACCAATCTTCCACACTGACCCCTTCACACCCCGGGTGATCACACACCACCAATCTTCCACACGGACCCCCTGTACCCACCAGTCATCCTAGTGACCCCGCCGAGCACGGCCGCGGCCCCGACCATGGCATATAGCCCGGGCGTGATGCAGTCCTCGCCGGTGGAACACTCGCCACTGAACACCCACATCTTGGGGTAGTTGTACGCTAGTTGCTCCACACCTAGGATGGTATTAGATGTTGTTAATAAAAAGGTTTATGCAGTCCGGTAATCGAGTTTCACACATTGTGATCGAAATTAGGAAGTAGCTTTGGAAGGGCGACTATTACTAAAAACTAACAATGAAATGTCAAAATTTAAAACGACATTATTGAGTCCCACTGATTATAAATTTTATATATTTTAAAGTTTTTTTTTGCAAAATAATGGTTTTATTTAGAATATTATAATTGCTTAATTGTACAAACCAAAGTCACTATCTGTTGCTGTTCGTATGTTTATTTCATAATAATCATTTCTACAAAAAGACTTTACTTAAAGTACCTACATTATTTTTTAATCGAATAACCTGTACAACTTCTTCGCTATAAAACAAAGTACTCCAACCAACTAAATACTAACAAAACATTATCCACAATTAAATACACAAAGCACTGACCTATGCCCACAATCCTGCCCGCTATAGCCCCCAGCGCCAGACTCGGTATGAACAGTCCGCAGGGCACTTTAATGCCGAATGTGAACACCGTCATCACCAGTTTGACAGCGAGGGCTAGGAGCAAAAGCCAGACGGCGCGATACACGCCGTCGCCGGCCGCGGCCTTCTCTATGGCGCGGTTTACGTCGGTGAAGTTACGCGCGTAATCACTGGACAAGGAGAAATTAAATAAAATAAAAATCATTTATTTCATCAATAAGTAGCCTATTTAAGTCAAAATATCGATCATCAGCTTATCATCGGTAGGTCGAGAGAAAAAAATTATTAGTAAATAAGATTTGTTGGTTTTAGACTAATTGTAAGTAAGTGGTAGTGTAGATTAAATGTCAGTAAGTGTAAGTGTACGTTTGAGAATGGAATTGTCTTGTGATAAAGGTATTTCAAGAATTTTATTTGTGTCTCAGCCCCATACAAGTCAATGTTAATCTATAGCAAAATTTTTCATCATTATTAAAGATTATTATTAAAGATTGATTGTATTCTTTAGTTGTCGCATGTTGTGATAAAAATTAAATAGGAAAAATTTCTAAAGAAATTGTTACTCCTCTAATTCTAGAGATAGTTATCCCTGGTTACAACCAGATTTTTTATAAAAAAACATCCTACTTGATGATGAATGTCAATTTACTACACCATGCTCTACGCATAACCTAAGAAGAAAATTTACACCTAATCTCCATAATATACAACTTTACTCACCACAGCGGGTCAGAATTAGAGATCCCGCACTGATTGAACAGCAGATATATCAGCTGGCTGGTATTCATCCTTGTATACGGGTTGGGGTAAGCTATGATGGCTGTCACAACGGTCACTACCAACACTTCGGTGACTGGGTATTGTCCAAGCATGGAGTATTTACGGTAGCGGCACCAGTAGATGTTGGCTTTTATGAATATTGTCGCTATGCAACCCTGGAGGAAAAAAAATAGTTGATTGTATTTAAATATTGTGCTGAGAGTGTAGAACGAATGTTTGAACAAAGAGTATAGAGTAAATTGATGTTGAAAATGGTGAGCGGATTTTGATGGAATTTAACAAGAAGATTGTGTACTGAGAAGGGATAGGCTACTGCTTTTTTATGGGAGTAGAGCGCTGAATGAAAAAGTCTAATTTACATATTATAATGTGTGAGATTTTTTTGCTTTTTGCTTATATTTATGAAGAATTTGTTTCTACGCTCATCTAATATTCATCAAGCAAAACCATAATTTTAGACTCATTTAAAACATCTTGTTTAAACCGCTAAAAAAACATTTTTCAACCATAAACCAACCAAACCAAAGCTCAAATCTCTTCTCATCTTCACTTCTCACACTAAAACTCACCCCAATAATCCCTAGTCCCACAAACGGTATCAGCTCGAAGAATATCCACGGCTTGTTGTACTCCACGAAGAAAAGCACCGAGTGCTCGTTGCCGAACGGGTTGATGGATCGCAGGATGAACGCCGCGATCAAAGCGCAGAAGAACGACCGCCACAGCGTCTTTAGCGGGAAGTAGTACGAGACCTGGGGGTGGAAAATGAAAGAAGATAAATATTGTATTGGTATTTAAAGGAGTTTTAGGTTGGAGTATAGTTACAATGTTTATAATGCTTGACCTAGTGGCAGGGCGATCTCATTGGTCTATTTCGAAATTACGTTTAAGAAATTAAAAACGAACAAACTATAAATTATTATTTAGATTAATATACATTTAACTAAATGGTAATAGTAATATTATAGCATAGGGTGTAAAATATTTTTGTTTCATAGACCAAAAAATAAAAAAACTTTTACTAATTCTTTGATATGTGGATATTTTGTCAGTGAATTTAGTTACTATTTCTCAACACTTCACGGACCCAGGCTTCGGAAATGATCTGCTTACTCCCTGTATACTATGTTTGTTACTTCAGGCTTCGGAAATGGTCTGCTAATCCCTGTATACTATGTTTGTTACTTCAAGCTTCGGAAATGGTTTGCTTACTCCCTGTATACTATGTTTGTTACTTCAGGCTTCGGAAATGGTCTGCTTACTCCCTGTATACTATGTTTGTTACTTCAAGCTTCGGAAGTTGTCTCTCTCCACCCTGTATACCACACTCACCTCCTCCAAACTGAAGAGCACCCCGCCAATGGGCGCTCCAAAGGCCACGGACACGCCGGCGGCGGCGGCGGCGGATAATATCTCACGCTTCTTGGCCTCGTTGCGGTACTTCGGGAACAGGTACGACAGGATGTTGCCTGACAATGTTACCAAAATTATTAATCCTACTAATATTATAAATGTGAAAGTTTGTGAATATGGATGGATGTATGGATGGATGTTCGTTACTCTTTCACGTAAAAACTACTGGACGGATTTTGATGAAACTTTACAGTAATATAGCTTATACATCAGATTAACATATAGGGTACTTTTTACCGCGGGAAAACTTTTCATTCCCACGGGAAACCGACTTCTACGCGAACGGAGTCGCGGGCGGCAACTTGTATTAAATAAATAAATAAAAAATCTCCAGACTGACACACCAATTATTGGGCCCAAAAGTAAGTTGCACTATGCACTTGTGTTATAGGTACCACATAATGGTCTACGGGAGAACCTAGTTACACCCAGACACGAGCCAATATCGAAAAACCTTTTTTGCGACTTTGGCCCGACCCGGGGATTGAACCGGGAAGCATCCGCTTAGCAGTCCGGTATATATACCGCTGCAACACAGAGGTCGTCTTAAAAAAAGTGTCTTCCTGATAATTAACCTTTCCACTGGATACTTTTTGTCGGTACATTTGTTCATAAATACGATCAAAAACAAGCTGTAAGTAGACTTTTCGGGTACCAGAATTTTTATTTAGCTTCTTCAAATGTTTGCACTTTACGCCAATACTGTCAATATATCTGATTTCAAGGCGATATATTAAGGCCAGTAAAAAAAAACCATTAATTTCTTACCTAAACAGCAAGCTATATGCACCATGGGCCCTTCCTTCCCTAGAGACAGGCCTGAAGACACCGACAGTATCAGACCCACCACCTTGATGATGAGCGTCCACTTGCCCAGGTAGCCTCTGATGATGAACCCGCTCAGGATCGTCTTGATCTCCGGTATACCTGGGAGGAGTCTCAGGTCAAATATATATGGTTGGTTTTTGGTTTTACAGAAATCTAAATATTTTGTGATAGCACTGAATTTATAATCTAAATTATATGTGCCTTATGAATTGTAACAAAAGCCCTTATGTGATTGAATGCAAATGTGTGTGTATGATTATTCAAATTGCTTGGTGCTGAGATCCGTCTGCAATTCTTCTGATTTGATTTTTTAAGTTCTTCGTCTTAAGTTTTTAATAATTTCTTCTTTACAATAAAAAAGTGATTGAGACATACAGCTTAGTATCTTATTCGTTGATCATCAAGATACCAATCGCATATTTATATATACAGCTGGCTAATCTTTAAAAGATTCCATCTCCCTTCAAAAAAAAAAAAAACAAAAACCGCTCAGTGTTTCCAACTTACCGGAACCGCACGCATACGGCGCGAACATCCTGACGAGCGACGCGGATAACGCCGCGAATACAATCGCCCACGCGACGTAGAACAAATAGCTGATGATATACGCCGCAGCGCCCTCGCGCGACTCGCCGAACACTTGCGCCCAGGTCAACCACTGGGGGTGAGTTTTGTGTTATGTACAGGATAAAAAAAATACTACTTAGGGCCGGTTTTTCAATAGTCAGTTAAATTCTATCTGACAGAAAATCAGTTTTTTTTTGTTGCACGTCGAACAAAAATACTTGACATATGTATGAAGGGACAATAAAAACATACCTCTTATCAGTCAGTTAGCATTTATCTGGCCATTGAAAAATCAGCCCTTAGTAAAATAATAATAAATCTCCAGACTAACACACCAACTGTGGCCCTAAACTAAGCAATGCTTGTACTAATAGGTACCACACAATGGACTAGGCGAGAAAAGTTTGTAATGTAATGGCTTATAAGAAATAATATAATCATTATATATATTTTTCAAATAATTTATAATTCGCTAAGATAAGAACATAAAGGCCTCGGTTTTATTTTAAATTCTAATTTTCCAACAAACCTATTAGTATTGAAAAACAAATTTGTATAAGGGTCATAGTAAAGGCAAATGAGTTATAATCTGAACAGTTTAGCTTTCTTTTATTACTTTAGTTTTTAATAAAAAAAAACTAGTACTCATAGCCAAGAACAAAATATAACCACATTGTGATAACATGGCTACAAACTGTGTTCCAAAGTTTAAATTTATTTAGACTGCATCGTATTTATAGCTTATTCATAATTACTTAATTTTGTGTTATAATCTATCTCATTACAAAACCTTAATTTTCTTTAAAATCTATGATGTTCTTTACTATTATTTACTTAAGCTTAATTCCGCTTCATGGCACAAATTATATGTATAGGATCATATCTGTATCCCTGCCAAATTTTTCCACAAGCCAATAAGGGTTTGTAATAGGGTAAAGACAACGATAAGTCAGATTTATGTTATCATGGATACGTATGTATAAAAAATATTATGAAGGTCGTACATCAAAAAATATTATGAAGGTCGATTATAAACTGCATCGTAAAAGATCTAAACATAGTAGGTATGTAACACTAGTCTATCATTAACTACAGCGGAAATTATGCCGTTTGGTAACAACACCGAATCTTCAATTTAAATTAAAATCGTAGCCTGATTTAATTTGCATTATTTCGCTAATTTGTGTTCTTAATTTTTAAAATTACCTTAATAAACCTACCTTTGACTAATTATTTATAAAATCGATATTTATAGTTAAAGTCAAATAAAATAAATATCAAGTATAAGACATGATCGGGTTAAAGCACATTTTAAATACCGCATGTGCATCCTTTAGACTTAATTCTAACTGAAAGTGTGAGAATATAATCTTACAAGCATTCCGTCTTGCGGTTTATCTCACCGATCAATAAGGTTTTCTTCGGAAATTCCGTATTTTTCCGCGGTTAAAGATACACAATGTTTTATTCTAGGTCTTCGTCTATTCGGAAGCCAAGTCTTACCTAAATCCGTTCAGCAGTTTTTGCGTGAAACGGTAACTGAAATACTTTTCGTGAAATTAGTGTATCAACAAAACTAGGTATCCAATATCATTGTTATGTTCCAAAAATAATACTGGCAGCAATGAATGGATGTATGATTCATTATATAACAAACACCTAAGGAACCATTTGGTATTGAAGAGGTGAAGTAGTTCAATCCAAATATGTACCGACGCAAATGAATCATCACATAATAGTCAGGAAAATTTTCAATGTTTCGGATAATAATTTTAGGTCTAATATGGCAAACATTAAACTTTTCAAAGAAAATTCCAACCCCCTTATTTTACTCTCATTACACTAATACAACTGTACAATGGTTTTCATTTTATTTATAGTTTCATATGAAACAAATAAAAAAACTTAGTTGAAAACACATTTATGTAATTGCCAAAGAGTTAATCTGTTAAATAAATCATTATAAACTTTCACCCATTCTTCTTATAACACAATATAATCAATGATTCTCAAACTTCTTATACCTTCAACTAGCTTAAATTAATGGGTCAATAGTTACCCTAAAATAAAAATGTACTTAAATAATCTGTCTAATTCACATCATACACATACCTGTGAGCAGTTTCCATGATCGAATGTGGTCTCATTGCTCGACCAGCAACACTGTTCTCTATTGAACCAGAACGCCTGCGGACAGATGCCAAACTTGAGGTCCGTCATCCAGGAGGCACCAATGTCTATGACTCCGGCTACCACACCGGTGAAGATGCCGACAAGAAGCACGCACACCCAGCCGGACCACGCATCGTGGGCGCCCTGAGGGTTTTACTGATTAGGTTACATTGAAATAGTTAAAAGGATTGGCCCATATTAATAAGTTTTAAATTCAGATTATGAATTTAACTAAAAATAATTATGTAACACGCTAAAATAAGTTGGTGTTAAAGACAAGACTAACTTATTAATAGAGAGCCTCAGTAAAGTGGATGGCTGGTTTGCTAGTGAATAGAAAACCAATGAATAAAGAAAATCAAACTAAGTTTTTTTGGTCTATTCCATACTAAAAAAATAAAGTGACTAATAGATTTGAATATAAATTTTAGCTAAACTTATGACCTCCCATCATTCAATATATTCTTGAATGCTGTAGGTATACCATTGTTACTGATAAGCATTGTAGGATGCGGCTGTTGATTCTCTGGATGATCTCTAGGGTTGCCAAGTTTTTATATTGATAACATTTAAAATAGTCCAGTTCAGTTAAAAACAGATGTTTAAAAAATATTAAGATATTTAAGTATGCATAATTAATTGGGTTGTTTTCACTCCATTGAGTTATTTGCTTATTATTGAAAATGTTTTATGAAATAGATTCAAATTGTTACAAACTGCCTGTATAAAACTTACTTTGATGAGATTCCATATTGAGTCCTGTCTCTTTTTCACAATGTACCTATGTCGCATACGGTCTCTAGCGATGTCCCTCTGCCAGTCAATTGTGTGGAAGTCATCATACTGTCCGATCCCGGGGATGTCACTTGCATCTAATGGCAACATGTTCACATAACTACAACTAACAATATCAACGAGCCGTAGCAAAATAATGGACAATCAGCTGCTTTATTGCAGTACAATAGGAAGTTTCATGCTCCAAGGTTATCCATTTGTATGAGTGTGATTCTAAAGTCAAACTTCGAAGTTAGTAAACTCCAAAACCTGCCTAGCTAAACCTAACTCAAAACAATAAAACAACGTTTTAGCACGTGACCGTAGGTTTTCGTATTTGCACGTCGATTGCTATCACAGTCTAATCCGTATTTATAGATAAGGACGGCTTGTTTGTTTTGACACGGAGAAAGAAAGTCGGAGCAAGGACATTACTTAGACAAAGAATAGGACTAACTAATAGATTACACGCAGAAGTATTTATCAAAATATTACCTTGCATGCCGGAAAATAAAACCGCGTCCCCTGCAACAATAGCGCACTTTTAATACAAGAAAAACACACGACAACAAACAGGCACGATCGATAAGTATAACCACAGAAAAAACCACTCACTTTTTAGGACACGGTCGATATTAATTTAACAATTTAGTCACTGCCTAGTCTTTTTTAACAAAAACATTTTTTGAAAGTTAACAAAAACAAAGTAAGATAAAGGCTACGACTGGCTAGCTGGCCAAAGAAGAGGAAGAAAGTCAGTAAATGAAGCAGTGTTCCCGAACAATATATTTTTTTACGCAAATTTCTCAAATTTAATATGCGATGAATTGAATAAAAAAAGCGTGGTAAAAAGACTTGAACTACGCTAACGTCCTGCCCCTTTATTAATGAAGTGAAAAACAGTTTACACTCAATAAAACTGTACAGTAAAATTTAAGGTGATTAAAATTCTCGTTGACGTCATATACCGAGTGTAACATAAATACGAAATAATATTTTATGAGGTACTGGTGGATAACCTATAGGCACGAGTTAGATACTTAATGAATCGATTGAGGTTATCGTATTTTTTAACAAAATCTCTCAAGTGATCTCACTCCCTTACCCAAAGAAAAACCACCTTAAATAAAGAACAGATAACACCTGTATATCTGATATATGTATCCTAGTGCTGCCAGAAATCTTCATATGTAATTTTATTTAGTTTGTATAGAAAAATACTGTTTACTTTTGACAGATTATGTCCCAAATGAAAGTTCTGTATTGATATTATGCCCTGTATAATTTGAATATAATTTTATCAAAATATCGAAACAAAATTACTTATTTAAGATTTTAATGTTGATTTCAAGTGAGCTTATTTTTAATTTTCGGGATCACTGCAACGTCACGAGAGAAATGTCAATCACGTAAGATGAAATTGCAAGAAACGTCAACTGTTGTGCTGCCAGGCGCGAGATAGCAATTGGTTCATAAAAAAAATAGATTGGGTGGAAGTGAATATTGATAAGTCTAACAGGAAAAGTATAAGAATAAAACTATGAAAATAGTAAAACATTTGTATACTTTAGTAGTTTCTATTAATATCGTGTGTTAAATTCGAATTAAAAATGATTTTATTTAATTTTCGTTCAGTTTCTTTTTTTTAAATAAAATAATAACGCTAAACATTATTTTTACTATTACAAAATTCGTTGGTTTAGCATAGTAAGCATCGAAAATATTTTTTTGTGTGACCTATTCCAAAATATTCTCTAACAACCAGTAGGTAAGATTTGGTCAGTTTAGTTTAAAAAGTTACGTTTTGATAAATTGCATTTTTAACTGTAACTTTAATTTTTGTATTTCTCTAGTTATTGAATTTGATATTTTGTAATATGAATCTATAAAATGGAAAAAAACGCTCATTACAATTAAACGCAATACAGAAAGGTTTCCATTTCTAAATCAATTATTTTATAGATTACAACTGATTTTTATAAACAGATGCATGTTGTGTTTGCGCATTAGTAGATTCGATGCTCACTGTTATTGTTTCTAACAATCGGTTTAATCAAAATCCAAATTCTTTTTAAAAATCAAAAATAGATATGTAACATATGCTTAATGAACGTCAATGTTACAAACTTCGACTTAACCTAACCGTAGACCGAGAGAAAAAAGCCGGCGGAAAAAACTCCCAGCAATCTTTTCGGAAATTATCATGTCTTCATTTATTTAACAAATCAATGCACCAAGTAACCGTGAAGAAATAAGTCATCTATGAATGCCTACTGCAAAACACAGTATTTTTAATTTTAATTCTGAGTTTCGACTCGGACCGAAAAGACGTGGTACGAAATGTAATAAAATCAATAACTAATTCTACCAACTGTAAAATTTGTTCCGTATCCGTTGTTTGATGTTTAAATAAGTAATACATGTTCTATCGATCAATTTATCGGGTGAGAATAATTATGATTAGGCTATCTTCAAATGACACTTTTATTAGATACCTACTTGTTAATAAAACATATAATCACGTAGGTTTAACGATATGCATTGGTGAGTCTTCACTTGTATGTAAAATATTTCTACATACGGCCGTGACTCGATTTTTTTTTACTTTGTGGTCACCATCGGTGTTTGTATCTTGGAAAATCGATTAATTATATTATTAAGATATTATCTGCAGATTTACGGGACCTAATCCGAGCAACTAATGTGTTTAAAGCTAAAATTACCGTCAAGTGTTATTTAAGAGTATATTATACAAGTAGATAGTCAATACGATAAAACAAAAGTCAAAGCGATGATACTACTAACGTATAAAAAAAACATAAATGATCGGAAATATGACAAGGAAGCACTAAATAACATTTTATGAAAATAGAAGTGGAGCAGTAGATGAAAGTATGTGCAAAATACAACACTACACTAGAATATTGAACATGATTATGAAGATGATAAGCACAACATCTAGTGTTAACCAGAATACAAGTCTTACCAGTAGAGGAACTGAAGTATTGAGCGATGTATGCTTGTAACGGAAATAAAACAGAAATTGTAATTACATTTAAGTTAAAAAAGGATAGCAAGAACCAATTGTGAGCGACTGATTTACGTTGAGATCTTAAGTCTGCAACTTGCTTCAGACGTCTTTGGACAGTATACATACAGATCCCCAAAATTTACGTATTCTTCTGATCTTTTTTGTGTACAAATCATCAACGGGACCAGTCCTCATTTGACAAACTTTACATATGTTAACCTATCTTCACATCTGTATGTATGTGTGTCTGTTTATAAACTCACAGTTGGCACTGGCGTTCGAATTCCGGTTGGAGTGTTCATACAGCTGGAAGGTCCCGTGGTGTGTGGGCGTGGTGTCACCAACTGCCTGCAGCCCAGGAGTTATGTCCACCATGTCATCCTCGCCGGAGTGACCGCGGCCATTGCTGGGGCCCTGGGCAGTGGACTAAATCAATCAAGCTGATCGGCAGTCTAGTAGTCGTATTATAAAATGACAGATTTATTCATTTAAGCTAGTCGATTATAGTTAGTATAAGATTTAGTACTAGTTTCGTTTCGAAATACGACTAAAGGTCACTAGGTCACAGACTGAAATCTAACATGGAAGTAAGGGAAGTTAATTCCTGGCTTTTAAAAGTATGGAAATGTACGTCTCACGAAAGCCAAATTCTGAAAGATTTTATTGTTGAAAAAACTTTATAAAAATATTAATACAATTATGTTCATAGCTTTCATAAATAAGCTTAACACTCTCATTTTATTTTATATTCAAAAGTATTCATTTATAAAAGACAAAAGGTTTGTCTACTTCAGTTCAGCAATACCTATAAAACTATATCTCCGTTTATTTTGATCAAATCCTAACCGGGTAACCTAATAACATATTCACGAGAAATTGCCAAGAAGTGATAACATTCCGCAATCAAAGACTTATTCAAGTTGAACAGTGCCTCTAATACAAGTTACTTGAATACATAATTAATTTATGTATATTTAAGACGCTCAATTAAGATTAAATCAGCAATTAGGTTTCTATACATGAAGGTTGCTCGGATGAGCGATATTCGAGTTGAGGGCACAGTGGTATAATAGCGATAACGATATCACGACACAATCGATTTCACATTTACTCACATGTAAAGTCTTTTTTAATATCTCAAAGCCGATGACATTTAATACATCACGGGATCATGTGGCGTTCACGGGGTCGTGATGTGACGAGTGGGTAGGAAATCAATAACAAGGGGAAACGTGGGTAGACGGGGAGTGGGGGGGGCAGGGTTGCCACGCGGGATCGCCGGCTAGGGTTACCAACGTCGGTTGCACACAACTTTGCGGCTTTCCCCCAGTATTGGATTAAACAAGTACAGTTGCAATAGCTGTATCTATACTTTGTCTATGAAAGCAAAGCACTAAAGTTTTAACGTTATTACGTTATAGAGTCGAAGGTAGTTGTATACTTGATGTAAACGTAAAATAATTGTTTTTACTGAACGAAAGAATTAACAGTAGAGTAAAATAACTAATAGTCTGAAAATGGAGAACTAAGAACATTTATTAATCGTTATCTAAAGAAAGTATGTATTACCTAGATATAAATATAATCTTAAAAAAATGCATTATCGTCTACGGAATGGAATCGCGTCATCGCGAGATGTTCAAGACCAATTCTTACTGTTCTATTATGTGGTATATGATTCCAAAGGAAATTTAATAAGCTTTCAGAATTTTAATGTCATTCTTTCCTACATATATTCCCATTTTGTTATGGAACGTTAAAACAAAAGATGGACATATGAAGGAAGAAATTCAGTTTCGGCGACGATAGAAGATCTTAAAAGTGCTTTAGTCAAGAGTGGCACGAGATTCAAGACACAAAGATATTTAAATATTAATAATTTTAGTATTGTAAATCTTTTGATGTGATATAAAATCTGTCCAGAATGCAGAGTTCATTGCATAGACACAGTAAAAATTGTTTTGAACATCTTTCAGCTAAAAAGCTTATATAGCTTTAATAATTGTGTTAGAAATGATAAACTGGTTATGGTTATATGTACCCACTAACCCAAACTGGGCCAGTATGTATTATGAACATTCCATGAAAACCATGACGCTTGTGCCTAACTAGTGGATATAAAGACTGCCAATATTGCTGTTATTTGTTTATTTATGAGTAAACATGTAGAAGCATATCTTTCTAATACGAGGGTGGATTGAAAAGTTCGCGGCCTGACATAGAAACAAGTATTTTATTTTTACAATATTACCTTCACTAGATCTATACATTCTTTGGCTGTCATAGTATAAAAAAATATAGTCGCAGTGTTAGTGGTCTCGAAGTTATAGGTAACGTGCTAAGCGAGAGTCAGTGTACAGTTTTTAAAAAATCATCAAAATTTAACAAGGTGCGGCGATCAAATTCTTGTTGCATGCAGATACATGTTTATATGACGACAACAGTAGGGGAATATGGTCCATCTTATCCGACTGTAAAAAAATGGATATCAAAATTTAAACGAGGACGGTATTGAAGATGACCCTCGCTCTGGCCGGTTTACCACGTCCACCAAGAAAACATTCACAAGGTGTGTGATCTCATATTGGAAATCCTCAGATCGACTATTAGGGAGATTGCAGACACTATAAGAATTTTATTTGAGCGAAAAAAATAGCATTAACAATAAAATAGGATTTTCTAAAGTGCGTCCCTCGACTGATTTGAGTTGAGCAAAAACGAGTTAGTTCGACAATTTTTCGTGACTGTTTGGCGATGTTTGACGCAGACCCGCGGGACTTTATTTGCCGTTTGTTGCTATGGATGAATCCTGGGTTCTCTTCTATACGCCAGAGTCCAAAAAACGATCCAAGCAGAAGAAAAAAACTGATGAACCGACTCCAAAGAAAGCAAAAGCAATTTTTATATCAGCTGGCAAGGTGATGGCGTCAGTTTTTTGGGATGATCATGGATTCATAATGGTGGACTATCTTTTAAAAGGTCAAACAATAAACTCGGCATTCAATTGCAAACTCTTGCTTCGTTTGCGTGAAACAATTAATGAGAAACGTCCGGATTACTGAGAAAAAGTGTTGTTTCACCAGGACAACGCACGATTTCACATCTCTGTCGAAAGTATGGCTCAAATTCGTTATTGTGGTTTTGAACTGTGCCCCACCCAGCTTATTCATCTGATTTGGTACCTTCTGACTTTCATCTTGTTTCCAAACTTAAAAAAACAACTTGGTTCAGGTAACATCAAATTTGAAGTTGAAGCCGCAGTTGACAGTATTTTTCAAACCTTCAAGAACCTTTTTTTAATCTGGTATAGAATCATTGCAAAACAGGTGGACAAAATGCATTGATAAAGCTGGAGATTATGTTGAAAAATAAATAATATTTTTGTATGTAATTTACTTTGTTTCCTTGTTGAGGCTGCAAACTTTTCAATCCACCCTCGTACTAAACTAATCGCTCATACACTAGCATCTATGTTTTATAAACAATCAGACCCTAAAAATATTAATTTATAATACATATTAACTTCAGTAAAAAAACTAAATTTAAATCAAAACACACTTACAAAAAAGCTGCAGAGTTCCACATTTCTTTGATAATTTCTCTGGTACAGCAGAAATATGTTATTTAAATTTAAGAATAAAAGAATTAGGTACACAATGTTTGTGTTAATACACTTGTGTCCAATTAAATAGGCACTATCTAAAATAAGGACCAAATTTAAAAGTTTAAATTATGGCTTCACATTTTATTAGTACACTATTTTGAACAAATTAATATGAAATATTATTTTAATTAATTCAAATGTTATTGTATAAGATAATTTTCATTAATTCAAATGGGGTTGTAGTTATGAAATCTCACCTTTGGAGGGTTCAGTCTCGGTGATTCAACTAATTAAATTTTTTATTCAAATTCATTTTCAAATTTATTTCAAGATTCTATTTCAATTAGATTGAAGCAACTGTGATACTTTATTGAACTTTATAAATACCTTACATCATTGTTATAATATTTTAGTTCTATCAACATTGTTGTTTTACACCGTACACAGTAGCTAGTGGTAGCTTTGATATTTCTCTTTTCAACAAAGTTGCTAAGGAGGAAGCTTCAAACTAAATATAACCACTTTTCCTGTTTATTTTCTCATTAAATGTTAAAAAAAATTCACTGTTTTCCTAATTACCCATTGAGCTTACTAATTGCTTATTGTTTGAAATTAAAACTACAACTTGTTGCTTACTATTGTGTAACAATAATAATGTTGCACTTACCTTCTTGAAAACAGACTGGTAGGTAGTCCCCATGTTCGGCGCAGAAGACTTTAGTGGAAAGCGTTCCATCGCAGATTCACTGCAATAACGTTACAAGTGCAATCATTCACATCACAATACAATATGATGATCTTTATACGCCCCCTCAACGTACTGGAATATGCATTGATACATTGATTGATACGTACAATCGTAACAATTTTCTACATAACAGTGATATCTTTACGAGAAATATTTATAACCAACAGCTATTAAACATTTGAATCGTAGAATTGACTTCATTCTCCTATACCTACAACACACAAACTAAAACAAGAAACCTTACTTACGTATGAACATGGTTGATTTTCAGTGATCTAGTAGCAAGTTTATAACGGCATAACTAGTATAATATTAAAGACAACTGGATAATTTCCAAGGGGTATAGAAGCACCAAGCAATAAAATAAATTACCACCACACACACAACGTACAAGCACTCAACCAAAATACAATTTCATTTTTTCTAAACTTTTTTGTCAACTCGTCAACCGACTGACATGGTGTTGCCTATTTAATACTTTTTATCATTTCTATTCTATTCTGAATAGTTCTTTGAAACAACTACACTATTAGTCTTGGATCCCGCTATAGAACTATCTTCACACGTTTTATCGTGTCGTACAATACGGTTTCCCGGTTTCCTTTATGTAACTTTTCTTTTTGGTGGTTCGTAGGCAAGTTTGGTATCACATCTTTAACGATGAAAACCGTGGATGAAATACGAAGTAGGTATCCCATTTTAGTCTTTGTCGTGTCGTAGATAAAGTTAGAGGTTAAGCGATAGGTGGAGCAATAATGATAAAAACACATGTTTTTAGTAGTTTTTATCTTTGGGGATCGAATTAGTGTGTAATATTAATATATTTACTATAATTTCGGTAAGTAAGCATATAAAATGGGCAATGCCATCTACAAATTGTAAAATTATTTTTTTGCTAGGGTTACTCAGGCTACCATAGACTATAATAAAACCGTAACTTTACCGGTTTATTTGTGCACTGGCTATATCCGCCGATTTGTAGAAAATGGCGTCAGCGGAGTTCCTTGAGCAAGCTCTGTACAAAGACGTTGATGAAAACGCTGTTAACGCCATCGTAGGGTCGTTGGAAAACCAATTAGGTACTTCAGTATCGTCAGCTTCATCTCACAATAGTTCAGTGAATGTGATACCAAGTCAATATAGCAATATAACGTCGAGTGCAAATTCTATTAGTGGTGTTCAAAAATACAACACGAACAACAGTGGTGAACATACTCTGAACTTTCATTCTTCAGCAAATAACTCAGTGTCTTTCAACAATGTGCAGTCTAACGCTCAAAACACATTCTTAGCGCAATCTTTGACTGGTTCAGTGCCCAATTCCAACACTGAACCCATAAAAGTGTATTCTCATCCCCAGACATTGCCTAACCCTGTAAATAGTGTAAACTTTTCCCTGGCCAACGGTGTTATCGGTTTATCACAACAGAATCATATAATTCACACAGTTCCCACGAGCGCCATACAGCAAGGAGGAAAGATTACCATGCAGCCGCCACTAGTGATAAAGCAGGGCACCAGCTCGGGTCAAGTGGGGATGCAGCAGGGAATGGTGACAGTGCCAATGACCGTGAACTCTTCCATGCCGGGTTCTGTGATGACGCTCAACAAGCAGGGCGGCCAGAACGTGGTTGTGACCACGCAGAACATAATCCCCAATGTTCAGATATTGAACATGCGCCCGGGAGCGCCCGCCGTGGCCGCGCAGAAGTCGGTGGCGACGGTGTCTCCGCGCGTGGTGATCGGGACGCCGCAGGTGGTCGGCGCGCGCGCTGCCAACCCTGGAGTAAGTCCCGCACTGCACACCACCGATGTACTACTAACATCGCACATGTAACCAACCACCATAACTCATTGTTCACTGAGGATTATGCTTGAGGCTACTATAACAGTAAAATATCTCACCTCGCTACTAATGGTTCATCTGTGGTCACATTCACCATCTACATTTTGTCTTGATTATCAAATCTGGACTAAATTTGCTTAAAGTATTAACATGGATATTAAAATGGGCAATTATCTGTATCAGGGATAGTATAAACAAACCAATGCGAAAGTGATTTAGTCAAATCTGTGAATCAGTAAGCTCGTATGAATAATGTCATAATTTTTATGTTTGCTTTGCTGTATTATTTAATTTTGAGTGTTCCCCTTTTTGTGAATGGTTGTTGAAAGCTGCAATAAAAGTAATATTTATTTATATAAATTTTGGTTAGTTCATTATATTGCAATGACTTGTTGTTATACTGTATGTACTATCTCGGATAAAGAGTTGTTGTTTGTCAGCTTTGCGATGCCATGTATCAACCTTACACCCAAACATAAAGGTTGCTTAAGCTTTAGGTAGGTTCAAGAAACAGTAAATTGATGTACTGTAAATAATAAATGTTATAATTATAAACTCAAATTGGTCTGCTCAGGAAGGTTTCTTTACATTAGAGTCAAAATTGTTCTGATATTTACAAAGTAATTGCAATTAATAGTGTAATGACAGCTATTACACATTGTTTGATTCTAAATGTAAGGATAATCTTCAACTCAACTGCATAAGGTGAGTGCGGCCATCAAGACATCTCAGTAAGTATTATCATTGCATTTTATCTGGAACGTCTGGGGGTCCCAAGATGTTGACCTTGCTGAATGTCGACTGGATCTGCTGCTGTGAGAATGAAAAGGAGGCTATGTACCTGCTCTGGGCTTCTAACTTCCAGTGTACTCTACCTGCATTATCATCAGCTTGAACCTCGCTAACCTATTCTTCTCACTAGGACTCGCAACATCATCCACACAGATCTATCCATCAATGTTTCCCCACTGAGTGTATATTATCTAACAAATGACCTGCTTAGAATCTGTTTTATTTCGGTTAAACTCATCAGAATTGTAATAAAATGTCGAGTTCCGAAGTAGCATTGAAATTGAAACCGAGCGTTCGTTTTTAGATAACGCTGCAAACTCTGCAAAGTCTACAACCAGGGCAGCAGGGTCATTTGTTGTTAAAGACTGAGAACGGTCAATACCAACTGCTGAGGGTTGGTCCGGCGCCTGCGGGTGGTGGGCTCACAGCCGCCGGTGGGCTCACCGCGGCCGGCGCGCTCACTGCGCCTCAGGGCCAGGCCATCCGGCTGTCCACAGTGCCGGCCGTAAGTAGGCTCCTTCTGCCGTCTGAAACTGGACAAACCCATTCTTGTATATTGCCGTTTGTCCAATTTCAACCGTCGATCATGCATGTACAAACATGGTGAAGGTGCATGTCTGAGGTTATTAACAAGGTAAGACCGTTGATCTACATCATACCTAAACACTAATTACTCACACCACTCATTAGTTTCTGAGCGAAGGCACCGTGGCGGAATACCCCTCGTATGACTTGAGCTCCCGATGCTTTTTCCTGTTCATTGTACTATTTGTAATGTAACAATATTATGTTTATGTGCACAGGCATTAGTGCCCTGACTAAGTTCAGCACCTTCTGCCTCCAGCATGACTTGAATCCGTTCAACTTGTATATTATTTATTTTATTATATCTTAATGAGTATTCAATGTAATTTGCGACGTTGTGTTTTGTCGAAACCCCGGCCACAGCCTCCCACGTCGGCTTACAATAATGCAGTATAAGCTGTGGCTTTGTGTTGCATGGCTTGTTTTGCAAATCTTTATCTCGGAACATAAGCCATGATTGAGTAGTTTGGTTAGCAGTCGAGTTTCGAGTAGTGCTGTAGAAGGTTTCCTGGCGAGTCGGAGAGATGTATTTCACGAGAGTAGGTTGTGCTTGTCGGGTGGTTGTTTGTTGTGGCGGTTGAGTGTACGGAGTGGTTGTTTGCGCAGCACCCGGGGGTGGCGACGGTGTCGACGAGCGCGGCGGCGATGCAGATGGGGGCGCCGCTGCCGCCGCCGGTGTCGATGCCGCCGCCCGCCAGCGCGGCCCCCGCGCCGCTGCCCATCCCGCAGCCGCCCACCGTCACCACGCAGGTCAGTCATGGCTCACCAGCGAAATAGACAAGTGATGATTGTCAATTTACAACACTCAGATGAAGAACACGATATAAATAAGTAAGATCTGAAAGCGTCAAATTCTCCTTTACAAATATTACACAATTGTTAAACGCCATTTACCTTTCACGTAACAAACAACCAAGCTTACTTATCAACTCCACAACTCGGTAAGTAGGCCACTACGCGATTGCCTCACACTTGCATATAACTGTAGAAGCCGTCTGACAACACCAAGGAGAAGTGCCGCAATTTCTTGGCGAATCTGCTAGACCTGTCCAGCAAGGAGCCGGAGGTGGTGGAAAGGAACGTGCGGAGTCTCATCCAGGAGTTGATAGACGCGCAGGTGGAGCCCGGCGAGTTCTGCGACCGGCTGGAGCGACTGCTCAACGCTAGCCCGCAGCCATGCCTCATAGGCTTCTTAGAGGTAACGTCTATGACTAATTTTATTTTATTATTAACATGATGATTTACACGGTTTTAATTGTTAATTGCTTTTATCTTAGGTCACATTTCAATAGATTTGTTTTCCGGAAGGTCATAACGAAAAATAGTTAAACTCAGAAATCATTGTAAATCACGTAATTTTTTAAAAACTTTTCATGATAAATCAGCTTACTTACTATTGACTTCATATGCCGAGGATTTTGTTTAATTGGTATTGTCTCAAACTAAGTAATGAGGGTTCAAAAAACGACAAATTCATTCGAGAAAAGGTGGTTAATGCCCTTGCACTTCACTCGTATTGATTAGGACGCGACCGAGATGCGTAGATTGATAGGCTGCTATTCTGTTACCATTGCCATTGACATTTCGTACACAAATACTCGATACCTTGTCCGAATTGTCGCATTTTAATACGACAATTCGGACACAATCAAATATATCAGTTATGCACGGCCAGGGACACAGGTGTTAGGTAAACATTAATTTCAAATAAAGTGGTTCTAATACTTTTGAAAGGTATTTGCCGTATGCCGATAATGAATGATTTTGGTATATTTTACAAAACACTCGCGAATAGCTGCGATATTTGCCGATAAATGCGTTTTTTATGTTTAAGTAATACATCTCAAAATGAAGATTAAGTTTATTTTTAGATATTAACAAAAAATTATGGCTAATTTTTGTTAATGCTTCAAATTAAATATTAATTTAATTATTAAAATGTTGTTTCACTTACCTTCAAAAAACATAAAATATAAGGTAAAATAACTACTTAACCTCTTATTTTGCAACTTGCACTTGACCTTGACTTTTAACCTGTATCTGTGGCAATTTTCTCAATATTATTATTATTAATGGTCGCTAATAAAGCGCTTTTTAACTTAATATACACAAGTTTGTTTATATAGTTATTGTTAACAAAATAAGTTACAGAAATAATATTGTTAATTATATATTAAGTAAAAAAAACTGAATTGCTTAAAAACTCTTCTGTCTGACTGTACGTAATTACTTAAATAATTTACTAAGCAATTAGTAAATTATTAATAATTCGATGTAGCCGAGATGTCGTAGAAAAATATATTAAAATTGAAAATCGATAACTCGGACAAACTGTCAGACTTATTGGTGAACGAAATGTCAATGACTCGATAGTAGAACTAACATTTGAAAGGTTACTACAAAACATTTTCTTTTCAACTTTTACTATTTGAGCTCTCACAATAAAATTGAAACTTGTAAACAAGGTCAACCATCTTACTCCAGGTATTGATTTGTATACGCGCTTCTTAGTATCGCCTGATTTATTTCGCACTAAACAGTCGACTAGTGAACATCGGATAATCAGATTGTGAGGATCTTGTTGCTTACAGAAAAGTCTGCCGCTCCTACGTCAGTCGCTAGTGACCAAGGAATTGACCATCGAAGGGATCAACGCGCCCCCACCACATATTGCATTCTCAAACTTGCCAGTGCCCACGCAACCGACCATGGTCCCATCGAATATACAAATGGTACGTATATTATTAACTGTCGAATTCAAATAGAGAAGGCATATTTGCAATAGACCGGCACAGAGCAATAACTAGCATAACTTGTAGATCACTTATCATTCGTCATTCAAAATACACATCATTGACAAAGTGCTAACAAGGAGTTTTGTGTTTCATTGTAAATGTGATTAACTAATGCACTGGTATATAATTCGATAGAACATGTAAGGCATATTAGGGCATAGAAAAGGCAAAGTGCGTCATGAACTGTAAGTAGGAAACTGCTGTGTTAATCGATCTTTGGTATTAAAAAAAGCTTTTCCACGGGTGTGTGGTTTGCAATCTATCATAATTTTCATACATAAAATATCGTCGAAATACAATCTATTTAAAGTTTGACATAGTTTGATCTAATAACAGTTTGTCAAGTTCGTAACAAGCCGCCTTGTACAATTGCATTTTATATTGATTAGTTGTCGAGTTAATGTAGGCCTATTCAAGGCATCGGCGTTGTGACCAAAATCAATAAGTTAAAAGTCGAATCAGCCCCCTTACCACAAGCGCTTATAGGTACCGTACCACTACCTCGTTGTTTATAGTCAGGAACCGTGTCGACTTTAAATGCTTGTGGCTAGCCCTAGATCGATCAACACAGTAGCGTCCGCTTCACCCAATGGGCGTAACTATTTCTCGCGTGCTTGCTCTCGTCCCAATGGGCATAACTATTTCTCGCGTGTTAGCTCTCGTCCCAATGGGCGTAACCATTTCTCGCGTGTCAGTTGGGCGATGAGCTCGGGGGCTCCACCCTGACGCCGCTCATGCCGCCGTCGTTTCCCATCACGCTTGGCTCCACGCTGACGCCGGTGCCCAAGGCAATTAGCGTGGCGCCGGCCCCAGCTTGCCAACAGGTTGGTCGCGAAATTGGTGTTGTCCCTGTATGTGTGGGCACTTCGAACGACGTTAGCGAAAAATCGAGATACAAAACGAAAGTTTATTTGGAGGTGGAAAGACATGGGATATAATGTCATGAGGAATACCATTTGCAGTTTAGAGTCATGATAAATTTAATAATCTTAGAATTCAAGTAGTGTCAAAGGCCTTTCCAAGTATCATTTTGATCGCATGGTCGTATTATCAAAAGGTGATTCAGGTAAAAAAAAATGTAATGAACTTATTTTTTGAGAATCGGTGAGAGGCTTAATGCGATTGAGTAAAATCCTACTATTTTAAAGAACGAAAAATTTTGTTACCTAATTTTCACCAAAACGATTTGTGGTTATTTCACAACCTAAAGTCCCTGATTATCATTTGATAATTCAACCATTAGATCCCCAAACCATTTCCAGTCGATCGAAGTGATCCACAACTAACCTATGACAAATCTTGACCCTAACACGCATCTGTCTATTTCTTTTGTCACCCAATGTGATCGTCTATTCATTCCATCGATACTAGATCGTGCATCTACGTCATTTCGCTTTGCAGATTTAATTCAAGGTTGCCGTCGTTTTTTAATTTAAATATTGTTCAGTTAGTTTTAAGTTGGCTGGTGTTTCTGTCGTATTCTGCATGATATGTAAGTAGTTGAAATCTTGAACTATTTCAAGTAGGTGAATAAGTATTGCATGGTGGTCGTGCATGGTTTATTATATCTACAACTGTTGATTGTTGATTGAATTTGTGTATTTTATGCAGCAGAAGCCACAACAGAAACCCGGTACGATCGCTGTTCTGCAGAACATTCCTGTGCAGACCAAGATCAACGTGAGCAAAGTGAGTGCCGGCAAGGCAGTTTCCAACGTGAACAAGAACTTCAGCCGTCCAGGACTGGGCTCGTCGGCTGCCTTATCTACAGTTCTGACACCGAGCAAATCGCTGCTAAAAGACAAGGAGAAGAAGTCTTCTATGCAATACTCTCAGGCGTTTGACGACAAGATGGCAGGTGATGATGACATCAATGACGTGGCGGCGATGGGAGGCGTCAACCTCGCGGAGGAAACGCAACGGATACTGGGATCCACTGAGATGATTGGCACGCAAATTAGGTAAGCTTAACTAAGCCCGCTGGTCGAAAATGACTGGTTTAATATATCTACAACTCATGTAAATGCAGCGTTTGTTCTGCTTGCCAACAAAACCACTAGTTGCTCACAAATTAAAGCTAAAAATACATAATGTTACAAATAGAGCCACACTCAGATTAGTTGTTGTATATTCATATTTATAAATCTTGCCTTCACATAGTACAGAACAAAGTTAAAAAAATATCGCTAACACATTCAATTCTAATTATATATGATCCTGCGCAGGTAAATGTAAGAATATACTTTGTCTTCCCGACCATAGACAAGGTTTTCTCAATGTATTTACATCTTTCTTGGGGGGTTTCTTCACAATCAAATTAACAAAGCTACGCCAATCTATTCTATCAATAATTTCCTAGCTATGAAGAGAATCTCTAAATGGCTGCGTACTTTAGATTACAATATGAATGAACAGCTTTTAATTTCTTTTTAATATACACATACCGGAACATAAATACTGTTCTAATTTATATTTATATTATATGTTGAATGAAGTAGTAGGCTATTATTTATTATTATCATAAAACACAGTATTCACACTTCAACGTTACTCATCACATACAATATATATTTATCCCTGACGAAATGCATAACTTAACATTATATTTATCATAAAAAAACCTTATCGTAATATTGTTTAACTTAAATTAGTTTTATTTTATCATAATTCTAATTGTTCCTGGGTAAAGGCCTGGTTATCTGTAGTTCAGGCCTAGGCCTATATCAGACACCAGCTTCTTACCTTCACTTGGGCATAATTATGTCTTGAGCTTATTGTAAATTAAGAAAACCCTAGATTGTCTAAGTATTGGAAAGGAGAAATACATGATTATATTATTATTACTATTTATTACTTTCAGGTCATGTAAAGACGAATACTTAGTCCCGATGGGTGCGATGCAAGCTCGAGTGAAGGCCGTCTGCGCCAAACATGGACTAGGAGAGCCCGCCGGTGAACTAGCTGCGATTATAAGCCACGCGCTACACGAGAGGCTAAACACTATTGTGGAGAAACTGGCAGTGATCGCACAACATAGAATCGACCTGCTAATCAAGGTATGAAACCTAGGAGTATATAACTTTTAGCAGTTTTTTTTTATGAGAAGCTAGCAAACGAGCAAGCGGGTCACCTGATGGTAAGTGATCACCGCCGCCCATTACTACCCGCAACACTGTGGGTGTTGGTGGTGCGAAGGGTGTAGTATTAATAATTATTATTTAAATGAGTTTAGTGTAAACGAGTATTTGCTTTGCTAGATTGTCCCTCTTGATGGTCAAAACCCACTTTGAGGCTTTGGCGAACAGGCAAATGCGAAATATAATATGTTGCTGAATATTGTAGCTAGTTTGCAAGTAGCTTAAGTAAAGTTCAAATTCAAATTTTAAAATATAAGCCAATTAATTATAAATCTCAATCTTAGATCAAATAAATATGTAGCAGATGATACGCCATGCGAAGCATGCAAATTTGAACGCTTATTTACTCTAATTTAATCATATGCGAAAGAATTATGTACTTATGCGAATGTGTTTATGTATTTTAGCCTGCAGCTAAGGTAAATGACTTATTGAAAACTTGAAATCAGAGCTAAGTAAACAAGTGAGCAAACGAATCAGAGCTATGTAATGATGGACTAAAAAGTAAAATATAAAAACCCATTTCATGCTGAAGTCCAGGGTTCGAATCCCTTATTTGTTAAGAAGCTTGCGTGCTTAGAGTTATTCAAAAATAGTCAATATATTTCATCTTTCTCTTGTCAATATGTTAGCTAGTGATCTTATAAACAAGAATATATATAGAAAGTCATTATTTCTGCTAATATGATACTTCACAATTCTGTCCGCTTTTACTGCTGGATCTATTATGATGTTAACACTGAACTAAAATTAAGACTTGAGTTTTAGTACCATTTGGAAGATCTGGGTTCGATGCCCAATAGGGTTTGCTAATACTAATTTAAAGCTGATTTAAGGTGAGAAAGGATATTGTAATGAAACCAATATGCATGGATGCTTATCGAACATTGGTAAATAAAAAAATGTAGTAACTTGCACTTAGCCATCATTACACAGTGTCTCATCTCACCACTTTACACTAGAGTCAAGATTGACAATAAGACTTTTGGGTAGTTGAATATATGCTGTTTTGTTTGTATGTCCCATGCAATAGACTTGGTGCATGCTACTAGATTTTATAAAGTTGGGCTGATTTCTTTGTTACAATATGCAATTGCAATAGCTAAAGGTAAGCGAACGTCATGAATTTAAAGATGTTTGTGTGAAGTTCTTAGTTACATAGCAAATTAATTAATATCTGAACAGTATCATCTGTCCTATTTTTTTATTGAAACGCAGCAATTTCTTATGCAATTATCAAATACTTAAAAATTCTAGAAATGTTGCTCTGCTACTATGCATAATGCGAACTCAACAAAATAAATACCTAATCAATAAAGTTACCAATTGGCTATTTCTAATATCACATCCTTTATATTTTGATTATTTATAAGCTTGCATATTTGAATGCTCTATAATCCTATTTACATGTTTCTAATACAAAAGCAAGCGAAAGCTACAATACACTTAACCTCTTACTAAAACAAAATACAATTTTACAGACAGACAGCCGTTACGAGGCTACTCAGGACGTGAAAGGGCAGCTGAAATTCCTTGAAGAGCTCGACAGAGTTGACAAGAAGAGAAGGGAAGATTCGGAAAGAGAACTGCTGTTGCGAGCAGCCAAGTCGCGGTCGAAGAATGAGGACCCGGAGCAGGCGAAACTTAAAGCTAAGGTCAGGTTTGAAGGGTCTGCTAAATGAATTTCGACTCTTTAACCAGAGAAATAAACTGGTATTGTTTTATATTGCTGTGAAACGCTATGGAGCAGCAGTTACATTAATGTTAACTTCTTTGAAGACTGAAACCTTTTTTAGTCAGGTCACTTAAAATTATTGTTAAATAATCAAATCATGAAACAGATTTTAATTTGACTATCATTAGCGAAGCAGTTGAGAGAACTTAGTTTTTATTTCAATGTGACAAAAATATTGGACCCAAGGCTATGACCGTTCTTTAAGTTTAGTTTCCAAAGACAATGTTTTCAGAAACACAAATCCTCGTGTTTCAGCCGCATGTTTCACTAATAATATATATTAAAAATACCCACTATTCTAGGCCAAAGAGATGCAGCGCGCGGAACTGGAGGAGCTGCGGCAACGGGAAGCGAACCTGACCGCGTTGCAGGCGATCGGGCCGCGCAAGAAGCCGCGCCTGGACGGGCCCAGCGCGCCCGGGGAGGCGCACACCGGGCCCAGCTCGCACGCCACCTCCTTTGTAAGTTTATATACATGTAAACAAACCTCGCACACCACCTCCTTTGTAAGTTGATATACTCGGTGTAAACTCAGCTCGCACACCACCTCCTTTGTAAGTTTATATACACGGTGTAAACAAACCTCGGTGGCGTGTATAGGGTGTAAACAAACCTCGGTGGCGTGTATAGGGTGTAAACAAACCTCTGTGGCGTCTGGAGATTTATAAAAAAACCATTTCCGAAGCCAAACTGAAGAAACACAAAGTAACAAAATTTACCAATAAAATCCCAAAATATCTCAATAAAAAATGAAAGCTTGTGTTCGTCGCGTTTCGGTCAGCTGATGGGGCAGGGGCGATGGTTTATATTGCAGATTAATATCATTGTCATTAATGTAATAATCTTTTTGTAATATGTTTGGTTTCGTTTAAACAGTGTTTTCAGAATCTAAGCCATCATACATAATTTATAAATAAAATATAAATATTATACTTCTTAATAAAGTGACGCTTCGCAATGGTGTAAGTTTACGCGACTTGTTCAAGAAAGGTTGAAATTTAGCTAACTTAAAATAACTTTCCCTAAAAGGGAACAATTACAAGTAAAAGTGAAAAAAATATCTGAAAGATAGCTAAAACCAGATTAAAATGCGTTAAGTAGTTTAGCAGGAGATAGCAATCAAACATAAAAACAGATAGAATTAGCGACTTGGATTTATACTACGTGATGATATTGTTTCAGACCGGGCGAAGTCAACTGGCGTTGCGTACGCGCCTGAAAAGAATCAACCAACGGGACATGGTGTACCTCCTCGAGCAGGAGAAAGACACCGCACACTCTTCCATGCTGTATCGGAGTTATCTGAAGTGAATTACAAGTTATAGTGATACGGAAGTGATAAAGCGAAGTGAAGTGAAACATTTGTGGTGTTGATACATAGCTGATGGCCACAAACTATATAAAACTTGTAATGTAATGTACATGGTGGTAATGCCTTTATGCTAAGCCTAAAGCTTTCCAAGTAGGATAATCTATGGATGTATGAGTGAGAATTAATGAACAATTATTATTTAATATTGAATTGAATACATTTTATTATGCCTAGTAGTCGCCTCTAGCCCTATTCCCCAGATGACAGCTGGGAATTGACTTCTCAGTTCTCACCGGGGTGACAATTCGTGCCCACTGTTCCCTTTGAAAGATGAATAGAGGGGACAAATGGGTAGTATTTTTCTCAGTTGTCACCGGGGAAGCGGAACGTAGATTTTGAATCATCACCATTTAGCCTTTTATTGCAATAAGGAAACTTAAAGTTTATGCAATTTATTTACAATATATGTAGTTCAATTTGGATGTTATTGATTTTAATGTTTTACCGAATGAATCCTACTAATATTATAAACGTGAAAGTTTGTGAGTATGTATGGATGTTATAAATACTGGATGTGTATGGATGATTGTTACTCTTTCACGTAAAAACTACTACGGATTTGGATGAAACTTTTACAGTAATTAAGGTCTACATCAGAATAACATATATAGTACTTTTTACCGCGGAAAAACTTCTCATTCCCACGGGAAACTGACTTCCACGCGAACGGAGTCGCGGGCGGCCACTAGTATGATAATACATTAACATTAATTAAGAGTAAAATTTACTACACATGTAAAACTAAAGATTGTATCAAAGATATTTTTTCTGGAGTTTGTGTTCTATGTATGAAAAAAAAGGGAATATTCTGAGTTGACTTTATTTAACAAAAGAAGTTCAATTTTGGCAAACTTTGAGCCGTTATCTTGTGTATTATCTACACAACATATAACATTGAATTGCTTATAACAAGACTATTACATCACCTATCTGATCATCCATATTTAAGTTAACTAGAACAAATTATTGTAAATAAAGTTTAAGTTTAGAGAGGCTTTGGGAGATCAAAGAAGAGAGAAGTAGTGCAAGATCCCAAATACCGATTACAATATATTTTCTTACAATTATGATTAAACGAGCGACCCGCCCACGCTTCCAAATGGTGTAATTTTGGCCGACTTGCTCAGGAAATTTTTGAATGTTTTTATTTACAATTTTAAATAAAAAAACTGCCTAAAAGTTGGCGAAAACCGCATTTAAATCTATTTTCTGGTTTAGGAGGAGATAGCGGCCAACATACAAACAGACACAATTAGCGACTTGGATTTATACTATGTAATGTTGATAATGATAATGATAACAAACTTATTGCGGAACCCTTATAAATACTGTGACTATCATGGGGTAGTCTACAACTTGCACTATATTTGTAATTTCTCAGTTTTGGCAAGCCGGCAGATTCAGATTCAGATTCAGTTTCACACATTTTAATTATACTCCTTTGTTTACGTACCACTTGACTTGGGGTATAACTTAATTTCTAACTAAGCTACTAGACTATACAACTCCATTAGCTTTATGATTCTACAAGTATCCCAACTATTTAATCAACTTTTTAAACATGAAGATAATATTAATTTATAAATATGTATATTAATGTACTATTTTTTATCTGATTTGACATACATTGTAATGGATATGTACTTACTCTAACAACACATTAGCGAAATCTAGAACTCTTTATAATATGGTTATCCATGTAACCAACGAATATTTTGTAGATAATATTAGCAAAAATAATTTGTATATACTATTTTTATATGAATAAACATAGGAATAAATCCCATCGTAAACTTTATTCCATGTGGCTTATAATTGTTGAAATTTTAAATTATATATTGTATAGCTTGTCGTATTTATGCTAATGCACTATTTTAAAATAATTATTTATATTTATGTGTCGTAGAATCCGCCGGGGCCAAATGTCTCCTTAATTATTATAATAGTATGTAGTTCAATACAATTTACCAAATACCCTTAAAATGCTTATTGCGGCTTTTCAACAAGTTATATAGATACATTCTTATGGAATTTCTAAATAATAAACGAATTCTAAATATTTAACTACTGATGTTATAGTACATACATATAGGCAATAAAGATATTTAAATTTCATAAAAAGATTATATATTTTCATTCGTATATAAAACATATTTTTCTATTGTATATAATGTACAATAATGGTTGAAATTGAAGTAAAAGCTGGATTTTCTGGACTGAGCATGGATTTAAAATTGTTTATTTGTTAAATTAGTTATGTAATTAGTAAAATAAATTAATATATCCACTGCACAACTTATTTTCTTTCACTTTCAAAGTTTAATAATGTGTCTAAACAAATAGGAACTTTATCGTTTCAAGTTTCAAGTTACATTACAGAACAAAGGTTTATTATACCTATTGAACTTATGTCCTTACGATATTGCATAAGGATTCGTTAAAGCAACTATTTTAACCAGATACAAAAACTGTTATACGGAAGGTTAACATCAGTTGCTCTATCAAAATGGATGGTAATGCTCATTGTTGCGTTCCCATGAATTGATAAGGTGTAAAGACTGCCCCTAATGACTATCATGTATAGAACTAAGTGAAGTTAGCGATTAAAAGGATCTTCAAAGACAGACAGGAAGTCTGACCCAGTTTGCTTATTTTTAACATTTGGAGCCAGAAAGAAACATCTCCGATGTACTGTAGTATCATAGTTTTTCTTCAATTATAGGTACATTTAAAATAGTTCTGCTAGAAACAGTTTTTAAAAAGGAACAACTAATAGGTAGGTATGTTTTTTATTTGTTTTTTAAATGAGTATACATGTTAATTAATTTATATGCCTAAGTTGTTTTAAAATGCAACATAAAAAGCCTTGGTTTCATATGCAAATCATTATTAAATATTCTTGCTTAATTATGTTCTTTCTGAAAACCAAAGTAGACAGCTATTCAATAACTATATTCTATCTATATTCTTAAGCCATGCTACATAGGTAGGAACTAGAACAAGACACAGGGGAATAAAAGGTTTTATGTAAAATCTTCATTATTATTTTAAATATTAAAGTCCATTATTTTCAATCGAAGTTAAAGACATATATTGGTTAATAGATTCTAACTGTTTGAATCAATGACGCGGCGAGTAATTTTTTGTAATTTTACGTTTAACATTATTTTTGGCTTTGTGATATTATCAGCACGCGGGCCAAAAAATACGGTAGGTATGCCATACTGTGTAGGGAACATAAACAATTCGAGTCTTTTCCATAGTAAAACTATCCAGTTCCAATGAATCAGAGCATACGAAAAACTCCGTACCATCTCAATACGAATATAAAAAATTCGCGTTATGTTGTTTGTGAACGCGCGATGAACTCTTAAACCGATTTAAATCTAATTTGCACACCGTGTTCCTTTATTTTAATATACTATGTTACTTAAGAAGAAATATTACTTTTTGTCTATTCTTTCGATTGGCATCATAAAAATAGGGGTGTTTTTTTTCATATTTATGTGGGTTCGATTCCCAGACGAAGCAAGTAATTTTTAGAAATTCTTTAAATGCGGAATTACCTACTAAGTTTTTAAAATAAAATAAAGTCTTCTTTCAGAAAAATATCCTTACTACGATAATTAAGGTATTTTGCCTTGATGTACCGTAGTCTTGGGACGCCCTGTATAATGCTTTATAGATAGGCAATGGGGCTGCGTTTCATAGGCTTTTCCAACTGCATATAGAAATGGAAAACTGTGTCATATCATATCATTATGATGATTATATTAGGTTAACCATGTAAACTGCAGAGTTGCAAAAGTTGGAAAGGCTTACAATCCAGTCGGGGCCACCACAAAATCAGTTATTTTTCTCACCAACATACCACAAAACTTTTTGTGCAAATAAAATATTGATATTTAAATTGCTGAAATACAATTTTAATAGGTTTGCTTCATTTAAACTTGAAATTATATTTGGTTAAACTAAAAATTGTGAATTCGACAAATATTGGGAAATCCGTATTGAAGTGGCGTTCACGTATTCAACATTTCTTATTTGTTTCAAAATTATCCTTCACAACAGAAAGGTTCATAATTGATTAATACAAAAAAACGCTATAAATAAACTTGTACAAACTCGTGAATTCTTTTAAAGTTATGAAATTTAATAATACTTTGAAATTTTTCCGGTTGATCTAATTAAATATCGTAATAATCGTAGATTTATCGATGCAACTTCTTTCATGAACTAATTGTTTAAAATCAATTTCTTACGATAAAGTATTGGCGCTAATAGTCTGTGTCCTCTAACTAAAGGCTTTTCTCTTAACAAATATCATAAGACAAAGTATTGATATCCTGAAGCCATATTTTTATCTATTTGAAACTGACAGGGCGATATATTCTATATACAGGGTCTGTCGTAATGAATGGATAACCCGTTACCTACAGTTGATCCGGATTTGAGGCTATAAGAAAATGGTGTCTTCTTGCCAGGGTTGTCAACCATAAGAAAATGGCGTAGACTTTTAAACTTTTTTATAAATTTCGCTATTTTTTTCATTTATTCCGTTGCCATTTCTTCAAATTTTGATGTATTTGTATAATTCTTTTAGTATTATACTGCTGAAGACGTGTATTATGTAATTTAAATACAATTATAGGTGTTATTCACGTTGAACATGATCAAAATACTCATTTTAAGAAAAAAATTTCCAATTTTTTTTCTTTATGTCAACTTTTGATCATCTCCTGTGGAAAAAAAAAGTATGACGTTATAGCTGCCCATGATCTCAATAAATTGTCTAGTATGTGTAGATTCTAAAAAGGTATAACGATGTGTACTTTACAAGCAACATAAAGTTACAGGGGCGAGAACACTAATCAAGGTCGGAATTTTTATTTTTCATGTTATGTTATAAATGGTTGTAAAACTTCGTCATAATGATTTTATTCTATCAAGATACTTTGCACAAACACTATCGGGCCACTAATAGGACATTAAGAAGAAAACCCGGTTGTTTTTGGGAATAAAATAACATTACTCCACGATAATAATGTAATGAAAATGTACAAATGAAAATTGTTGTGCTCTAATAGTTACATGCGACAAACATGTTGCGACAAGTTTATTCGAAATTGAAACGGATTTTAAAAATCGAACAAAGACAGCATTACAAAGAAAAGTGGAAAAAATTAGAAGGAAATCGTCCTTCCATAAATGCATTGTGCACTCTAATGAACACACGGTAATCAGGATGTCGCACATTTGGATATCTTACACGACAAACACTAGCAGCTCTATTGGTGCTGCCATTACATACACCGTAAATGTAATGCATGTTCGCGTATTCGGCCGGCGTGTACTGTTGCGGCATGATACACAAACTACACAAAAACTTTTCCAAAACAACAAGTTCAATCGATAGCACAACACAATGTCCGTAAATGTGAGCAAAGTCATCAGTATCACCACGTTATCAAGTCCAAATCACAAGGAAAATCATAGTCAAATATTAGAAAGCAGTAACAAATTGACGAAAATAGTGGCCCCGATTCTCAAAACACTCTCTAAATCTGAATTAAAAATATCGCTGTCACTTTCTCATGCTTCGTATTAGAACAAGACAGGTACATTGGTCTCACTAAATTTAGTCCTCATCATTGTGAAATTGAACGAAATGCGCTGAGGACTAGCCTAAAATTGCCTTCGCCGTGTCATATTGCACGTACATTTTAGTTTGACAGGACTAAAATGATTACCTGTCTCGGTCTTATTGATGTGTAAGTGACAGCGATAGTTTTAGTTTAGTTTAGAGAGTGTTTTCAGAATCGGGGCCAATGTGAACAAAAGGACATGCGATGGTCAAAATCACACTGATGTGATGAGTACCCTTTTCTTTGTAATGCGGTCTTGTTCGATTTTTAAAATCCGTTTTAATTTCGAATAAACTTGTCGCAACATGTTTGTCGCATGTAACTATTAGAGCACAACAATTTTCATTTGTACATTTTCATTACATTATTATCGTGAAGTAATGTTATTTTTTTCCCAAAAACAACCGGGTTTTCTTCTGAATATCCTATTAGTGGCCCGATAGTGTTTGTGCTAAGTATCTTGATAGAATAAAATCATTATGACGAAGTTTTACAACCATTTATAACATAACATGAAAAATAAAAATTCCGACCTTGATTAGTGTTCTCGCTCCTGTAACTTAATGTTGCTTGTAAAGTACACATCGTTATACCTTTTTAGAATCTACACATACTAGACAATTTATTGAGATCATGGGCAGCTATAACGTCATACTTTTTTTTTCCACAGAAGATGATCAAAAGTTGACATAAAGAAAAAAAAATGGAAATCTTTTTCTTAAAATGAGTATTTTGATAATGTTCAACGTGAATAACACCTAAAATTGTATTTAAATTACATAATACACGTCTTCAGCAGTATAATACTAAAAGAATTATACAAATACATCAAAATTTGAAGAAATGGCAGCGGAATAAATGAAAAAAATAGCGAAATTTATAAAAAAGTTTAAAAGTCTACGCCATTTTCTTATGGTTGACAACCCTGGCAAGAAAACACCATTTTCTTATAGCCTCACATCCGGATCAACTGTAGGTAACGGGTTATCCATTCATTACGACAGACCCTGTATATAAAATCCTTTGTCCTGAATGACTTATGGATCAACGCACAGCCTAAACCGCTGATCATAAAGACCTGAAACTTGGAGGGTGGGTCCGATAAGAACGGATTTTCCAAAATTATCATCCTAAGGGGATGAAAAAGGGGGGTATTGTTTATATGGGATAACGTTATTCCTTGGTCCAATCTACTTGAAGCATTGTTTAATAGCATTGATGAAAGAGAAAATCATCACCTAAAATTTTAAAAATGAGGTAGAAAGATACTTTATGAGTGATTTGCATTAAATTTGATATCAATACTCCTTAGTACTTTTGACACAGTTTTGAATGTCGAATATAAAAGAACATTAAAATTGAATTAGAATTCTATATTTAACCCAGCGTGTAGGACGTGAACACAATTGCTAGGACTATGACTTTAGGGACATATTGACCAGTTTTTTTTAAACTGAAGAACCTTAATTGTCTGTTTATTGCTGTTATATGTTTATTGAAAAAGGTTTAATGTAAAATTAAATAAAAATAATGAGTTCTAGATATTAAACTATTTTTTTTATAAACAGATGCCAAATCAACGGAGATGTGGCATATCACTAGCTACACTAACGTTTTAGCCAAACTACTGACGCAAAATTAAAATATATCACTCAGTCAACATGACCCAACGTCATTTTCGCTGGGTTAAATTTTATTTTTTGGGTATTTGAATGAAAAGCTTAGTTTGTTTACGACTGTTGTTTTCCTTACTCCTTACAAACAAAATTAAATCATTAATGTAAATGCCGGTCTGTATGTTCCGCTTTCACGTCGCATAAACTTAACCGATTTTAATGAATTTTGGAATTGACATATAGTCGTACAGCCTGGGATGTAAATGTGCTACTTTTTACCGCGGTAATAAGTCGCATCCCTACGGGTAAATCCTTTTTATCGCAGACGAAGTCGCGGGGTCCTAAAAATGGTGGTTACTTCATACATTTAGATACCTAAATGTAGTCCATAGCAAAAGTCTGCCAGCCAACTGTTTCTTAAATTGACCTTTATCCCTGAACCCGGAACCTTATAGTTTACATAACCGCCGTCACCAATAATGTTGTAAAACTGTAATAAAATCTAAAGGTTTGCGTACCTTTGCTACTGCAGCGGCTCTTACGTACGTTTTTCATCAATCCTGACTAGAGAATTTCCTACACACACAACAACATAAAAATGGTTGTTAAATTTTGTGATTATAAATGTCTAGAATTATTTTTATATATATAATTATTGTAACGTGAAAGCGTAGCAATCAGGGAATAAAACTAGCCTACCTTCACTTCCTTGCGAAATTAAAAGACGGAATTCTAAAATTTTTGATTTATGTTCCAACTAGAGTTGTAAAAACTAAAGCGTAAACGCCGTAAAACAAATCATGACTTATTATAATAATATAATAAGTACTTTTCTTTAACTACACAGGAAACGGATGAGTCTATAAAAATATTGATAAACTTTTTGTTACCATTAAAACAAAGCATTTAAAATATCACCTATCAAATTAAATATAGTTTACGTTTATCTTGAATATATTACACAGAAATATCTACACAAAGATAATCTTAGAAAGTATTTGGATTCAAGAATATTATTCAATAGGTACTTAAATAATAAGTAAATTATTTACTAATTCTTATTCACTACCTCAATTGAAAATATAAATATATAATTTGATATTGGATTTAAATACGGGAGCTAATACCTAAATGATCGTTTATCACTGCGGTGTTTCAGTAACCTACTGGAACCTACAAATGCCGTTGTGAGTGATGTTTTTTCAATTATTGCAACCGTATTTAGTGGGTTAGTATGGTACGGGACTTGCATTAAGTTATTTTTTAATTTATATGGGTTTCTTCGGAAGAATTTTAACAAATTAAAATTTACGTTACCACCTAGTTATGACCTTAAACTTTACTAGATTTGTCTTAAGACAGAAACATACTCACTGACCTAATAACTGATATGTAAGTATCTTACAAAAGTTATGAATCTGTTAAATAGTTTGAAGTTACTCTTTGACACTCAGTATGTTTCCCTCTAAACCTACTTTTAGTGTACCGATTATTGAACTTGCTAACTTTTTTCTAACAATGTCTAACATCTCAAGAAAATGAACTCAAAGCCCTACCGCGCATGTTTACATCCATCCAACCTCCGTTTATCTCCGCGCGCGTCGCCCGAGGTCCGGCGGCTATCTGCGGCGCAGTGAAAGCCACTTTCATGATAGTGGGGCGGCGAGCAAAAGTGAAGGTGTTTCTGCCCGCGACGCCTGCGCAGTGTCTCGCTGAGTGGAGGCCGTGCTGACGTGCGCGCGCGATTATGAATTGTTGGTGGCTTGTGTTAGTAGCAGCGGGCGTCGCGGCGGGCGCGGGCCGAGTCCCGCGGGGGACCACCACCCCCGCCCCGCCGCCCCGCCTGCCCCCGCGCAACCTCACCCTCTCATCCCGGTCCTCAGTCAGGAACAGGTCAGTACCGATTAAACAGTAACCTCGAGCTTTAGCAAAAGGTGTCGCTCGCTCGTCACCATAAAGCGTTATGCAAAAAATTTAAAACATAAATTTCATAGCGCATTAGTAACTTGATCCACTTTTCGATATTAATGTATTAAGAATTTCTTTTTCATATTCGAAATCGATGCGCGAGATGGATGTTATTATGTATTAATATTATCATAAACCTTCTTTCTACCTTGGATCTTATTTCAAGTAATATCAACAATATCAGCCACGAAGAATCGTGAGTGATTTATATATTTATTTTTATATTATTGGTACTTAAACTTGGTAGGCATTCAGTTTTGTGAGTAGTTGCTTCTATGCTTGCTGAAAAGTTTTAGCAGGTCAATGTCTTAGCTAGCTTAGCTATTTATAAAGTTTTATTAAAGGTTAAATCTATATGATTTATGCGATGTAGCTATTTTAATTATAAGTTATAATCTATTTAAACTAGTTACTGTTCCAAAAATTAATAACCATGATACACTTAACCCTCGAAAAGCGTCAAAATGAAATCTCTACGCGTTTCAATTCATGTCCACACAAAAGAAGTTTCTCATTAAACTCATTAAAACAAAGATATTTCTGACACTTTACGTCACGATGGTTTAAAATTACGTCCCAAAAGTGCAACGACTATTGCCGAGGCTGACAATCTTACGTGGGATCCACATTTTGGTACTTTCGAATGTCTTTTTTAATTGTCTCAAGATTGCGCGGGCAATTGTAAGTTTAATTTCAACTTTTAAAGAACAATTACAGTCTTTGAAAGAAGTTTTGGACGTGCAGTAGGTATCTGATTTAAAGAGAAATTAAAAGAGCGATTAAAAAATTTAAATATATTTGTAAATACCAACTTTTTTTTATTGTTAATCGTTCTTATGATTACACAACAGTATTACTAAAAGGAATTTTATTTAGTTCAGTCTGTAAAACATAAAAAAAAATATAACTACTAATTCATAATCATAACACAAATAACTTTATTATTTTAACAGTCTGTCAATCTAAAATTACGCAAAACAATACTTTCAGCCACTTTATTTAAGTACCTTGTAAATATAATCACAATTGTGAAGATATCTACCTACCCCACAACATATTAACATTAACTTTATACAAATACAAATAGTTTATTTCCAAAAGGCCTAATACTAAAAGAATTAACTTTATTTTAATTAAATAGATATAAACGAGTACAAAAATAAGTAAGGAATGTGTCCCGAACACTCGACCTTCAGATTACCGCCACTTCCTTTTTAAATGCAGTTTCGCACAAAAGCTTATTAAGCTCAAAATAATACTCCGCGCAATCATTTGACATCATTATGAAAGTGATACTTACTAACTCACGATGGAGCTTTGAAGGTATTGTTGCTAATTTCGTCATACCTATCTATCTATAAACGGCAGGTTGCGTAGTAACTTCATTAATCAATTTAATAATTTTATTATAAATTGTCACCCAGACTACTTTATAAAGTTGAACTTGTCGACGAATTTTGGAGCGTTTTCAGCGTCCGTCAACATAAAAATAACCTGAAGAAAATTTTCATCCGTTTTTCTTTGACGTACTTATTATTATCTGAAAAAAAAACTCTTAAATACCGTCATAATTTGGTTATAAATACATAATTTTAATACTATGTAATGTTTTCAATAACTAAAAACATAAACGTCATTTTCGGTTTCATTCTGTGAACGGTAAAGAAACGAAAGTAAAACCACGACTGTTAAATCAGTCATTCATCTTATGTGATTTAAATTCACTTATCATTAGTTTTAACAAGACGATAAACATCTGTAAACGGTATTCCTGCTATTATGTCACTTGTGTAATTGTAGTTATACGATATATCAATCTATCTTGGTTAGTGAGATTATTACAGATATCCAGTAAGATGCTGCTAAATTTTACAACTATAGATACATATACAAAGCCACAAAAAACTAACTAACTTATTATCACGATGTCTTTCTAAATTTAGGGCCTACTAAAACTCTAAGCTAGTCTAAAATATCCTATTATTTTTGCCATTTCGTCTACCAAGCATTGAGTTTAGCCAACCCTTTCAGGCCATATCACATTCATTAACTTGTCCCATAAACACGTTTTGCTCTACAATTCCTACCGTGTCGATGTAATCTAGATCATCCTATCACAGCGACGATTATTCTGAAACGAAATGGTAACAACACTCGTAACAAGACTATTTAAATCAGTTTTTAACGATGCATATCGTAATTCACATACTTCGTTTAACAGTTTTACCTCGCCCTGACGAGTCAGTTCTAAACTGGTTAATAGGCCATTAACCAAACTATTATCTGTTAAATAAAGTAACATAGATGTCAATGGATTTGCCTCATATGAAGCCGAAACACCTTTTACACCTAGCGGCTAAAATGATGAAACATAACGCTTTGATCCGTTTTAATTTAATAGCTTATTGAGCACAATTAGATATCGCTATAGAAATATCTTCAAGGTGATCTGAATAACGTTGTAAATTAAAAATTAATGGAATCTTTACGATTGCGATCTTTTTAGGAAGTTTAGAGTTTAGGTAGATAAACAGATTTTTTTGTGTATTCTATTTGATAAATAATCATATGCCAATAATTTTACTACTACGATTGCCAACTGCAAGAAAAAACACAGTAATTAACCAACTAACTCTACATGTAGGTACTGCTTTTGACGCAGTACTTTTATAACCAGCTTATTAAAAACCTTTAAAAACCAGAGTATGTAGCCTAGATCCTAGCCTTTTTTTAATTAGTACCTTAATATAGAAGTGACAAATAAGGACGGTATTAAACCATTAATGATAATATGTCCTAGCCACCTTGATTTCTAGATCTCGTTAACAGCGTAGGTAAAATAGTAATTTGAAAGTAGTTTTATTGCATCCTGCCATTAGGTGCAAAGTTATCTTATAAAACATACTCAATTCAGAATTATAACTCCATTGTTCAGAATATAGTTAAGCTTTACAGGCAAGAGTTCAGTTTGAAATCTAGAAAGTTTTGATGTAAAGTCTTGTTACCACCAACGCAGGTGGATTGCGGTGTTAGCTGCGAATCGAGAGCAAGGCCAACGGACGCTAGTATTGTTGGTCTAACTAATAATAATTACCAGTGTAACGACGGCCTTACACCGAGCTTTATATTTACATGAGCCACTGTATGCCCACAGCCTTAGCTTACAGACTCGCCACAAACTGAAACAAACTTGAATTAGATCAGCTATTAGCTTTAGTCTTCAGTGCAAGTTTAGGCGTATTTAATATGCAACTCGAATGGCTGTTCATCCTCACGTGTAGGTACCAGGCTATCATGAACAAGGTGGCGTTACTAAACACGCGCCGCCAGCGACGTCACTTTCGAAGGGACACTCCACCAAGGACGAGCGAGCGTGTGGACACGAGCAAACATTGCACACAATTTAAAAAGATTAAAACACCGCGATTTCAGTACAAGCGGCATTTTCACGTCTCACCTCTCGCTCGTGCTTTTACATAACCATTGTTGCATCTTTCTCTAACGCATAAATGTCAATGTCAGAGAGCTATTCAGGAAGCTGGGCGTATCGGTAACCAAATGTTTATAGGTTGTACCGCGGTGGGGGCCTGCCTACTTGAAAGGACAACTAGATTTTACGAATTTTCTAATATGGCCGCTGAACTGCCATTCACTTGTAATTACAGTGGTTTTAAAGTCCAAATTAGTGTTATACTTATTACGAAACTGTGCAAATTATCTACACATACTTGCTTTTAACTACTTTGAGACTCAATGATAATATCTAAGGTATGCAAGTAAATTATTCAATTTTGATTTTTTGTTGACAAACCTTAATGTGAAGAGGGCAAACGTCATCTAATGTCAGATGTATACATGTTTACAACGATGGTACAGTCTGCCAAACAAGAGCAATTTTTTCTATTTTACTTAGCACATTAGCAATTTATTTTTACAAAAATCTACTCTGTTAGAAAAAAGTTCATTATAATTTCCATAAATCGTTTTTGACAGACTGCATAGTCATTACTTGTGGCAATGTCGATTATGAAAATTAGTATTCTAATCGATATGGTTGCAAAAGACCAATTTAATTGATATTATGCTAATTGTGACGAGGAATGGGTTTAGTCGATACTATATCGTATTTAGTTTCTACAGTAGTCAACAAACTTAATATGATAACAACGGAAACAATATTTGAAAAATAATTTGTCTGAAAATCGCTTGAAAAAAAATGAGACAATGTGGACGTAGTATTGACGTTAAATAAATAAATAAATAATAAATATAAATAAATAAATCTCCAGACTGACACACCAATTATGTGGCCCTAAAGTAAGTGCAGTAAGCACTTGTGTTATAGGTACCACACAATGGACTAGGGGAGAACCTAGTTACACCCAGACACGAGCCAATATCGAAAAACCATTTTTTCGAAATTGGCCCAACCGGGAATTGAACCCGGAACCTTCCGCTTAGCAGTCCGGTATATATACCGCTGTACCACAGAGGTCGTCAAAAAACATAGATAATTATCAAAAATATATATTGTTTTAGTTTAAGTCGTAACACTTGGCACAAATCCACCAACGATGGCAAAACTGCTAGTTTACTTGATTGTAAATTTTCACCTTTGAGTTACTCTCGTTGTACCGTTCATCGCCCACTCCTACTAAATGTCACATTGTACAAATAAGGAAACGACATTGTAATTATTACACCTGATTCTATGTCACCATTGTATTGTTATTGAATATAATAACCTATAAAGAGCTCATGAGTGAGTCGTATGTGAGCTATTTATGATTTACTACGTATTATAATGTCCGTTATAAGGTTTCAAATCGATTATAACGAATTTTCATCCCCAATTCAATAAACATCTGTCCTTTTCAAAGTTCTAACTTGTCTCTACACAAAATTTCATTAAAATCAGTTAAGTGGTTTAGTTGTGTTTATCTGACAATTAAAAAATCGTCCCTAAGTGTGACAGATAGATATGGTTACATTCGCGTTTATAATATTAGCAGCGATTCAGGGACTATAGTATCCTGTTATAATTTTCTTAAGTGATCTCTCCATATCACTTAATTGTAGTATTTAAAATGAACTAAAGATTCCTCACCTCAGTATCCTGTTATAATTTTCTTAAGTGATCTCTCCATATCACTTAATTGTAGTATTTAAAATGAACTAAAGATTCCTCACCTCGACATCAAAAACAACTTGTTGTAACAACAAAAACATATTAAAATCTCCTCCATTAGTCAAATACTCCATGATTCTAATAACAGCAGAAAAATATCGATCAAATAAAGATAAAAAATTATAGCAGAAAGATAATTGCGATTTTTCCATTTTGCAACGCTAAAGCTATCGTGAAATGTTAATATTTAGTGCAAGCAAATTACTAATGCAAATGATTTCATAGATAAATCAAAAGATCTTTCCGCATTTAAGTTTTTGTTACAAAATTAATTGAATTATTTCTAAACGGCGGCGGATGCGGTTAGTCAAACGCTTTTGTTTGTAATCTTAATGGAAGATTACTGTGCATTAGCTGGTGAAGTTGTAATTAGTAAAACATATTAATAAATATCAAATGTTTTTTCCTTTCCGCTTCAGTCTTCATAGTGTTTTTTAATATATAAAGGAGCAATAAAACTTACTTCAGTAATACTTAATAAATATTTTTTTCTTCACAACCTGAACCAACGTTACCTAACATTTAGGGACACTAGGGATATTTAAAAGGACTATAAAATCTATATTTTTATGGTGTTTTTAAGTATTTTGTGTTGTATACTTGTGTTGTGTTGTGTTGTGTTATATACTTAATTGAAATTTACGATATTTTCTGAAAAAATACCTATTTGCATTCCAGTGTTCTTTAAAATAAATGAGGAGACTTTTTTTTAAGAATTTAAGACATCTAGTTTCAAAAAGCCGGCCTCATTACCCACTCGGCTAATAAATACAAGAAGTCAATCTCATGAAGAGCAAGTAGTTCCCAACCTAGAACTGTCATACATTTATTGCGAACTACAATAGTTGAGTAAAACGTCTTCCGACACGATTTCACACTGTAAACTTTAAACCACACGACCTGGGTTACGTTACTTACAAATTACACGATTTGTGTTACATTCTTGATTAAATAATCGATCGTAGTGCAATGTGTGAACTATTTTTTTTAACAATATTAAATGTCAGTTGATGTTCACTTTTTTGCATTTCTTTTTCAGTATTTAGCTTAGTTGATATTATATATCGTTGTTATCTTTGAAAAATTATGTTAAAACAGGTGGCACTATGTATAAAATGAGTTGTTTATTCGTCAAACAAGTTTGCGTTAGAGCGCCGTACGTTAGACATCAACGCGCCACCGCGAGTACTTCATCCTTCGAGCCCGACATCGCCGGCTGCAAATATGAGTTTAAACAAATTAGATTCACTTTCGTTTCATAACAAATACATTATGATAAATAAACAGCGTCGACCAGCTGTGCACACGCTGTTCTTGTATTACATACACGTTCTGGTGGTATTTGGCATCCAGTTTGTGAAACACTTCTACAATTCGATCAACTGGCTCGATTCGAGACTGTGCCCAGTACTGGTGATTTACGTAACCGAATAGTAGGGCGGAAGCCTTCTTATGGTAATACTTGTGCTCTGTCTTCGACTCGAAGTGGGTGGAACGGACAATTTTACGTAAAATCGAGCACGACGTATAAAAACTAGATTGGTCGAGGCAACCTTGGGGCTGTTCTTAATTATATGTAGGTACGTCGACTCGCGAGTGGAAGGATATAATAAGTCGGTAAAGGTTTATCAATTGACCGGATTTGTTCAAGAGTAGTGACAATGAGCATGCGCATAGAATATTCCAGAGCAAAGCTAGCGGCGGACCAGTTGCGACACTCGACCCCTAGAGAGATACCCTGTTTATTACCACTGAAATTAATTAAATATTATATTGTCGAAGCAAAATTAAATTTGTTAGAACGCTGATAATTATCGTAAAGTCGTATTTTTTTATACTGACCTCGTCATATATTTTTTTGCCTCTTGATTTTGATTCAATTTACCAGATAAGTAGGTATTCAATTAAATGGTTAGATAATTGTAATAATTCACAAAACCACTAGATCGAACATTAAGTTTTTTTATATAAAACTTATTAAATATGCGTAATTTATGTCTTGTGTCTAGTCACTGTTTTAGATCAAGTTTTCGCTTCATGAATTCCTGCACGCAAACGAAGCGACTTAGATGAACATTTCTTTTTTATTAATAATAACCTAATAAAACAGTAATACCACGTTACGAATATAACGAGGTATATATTATATAACGATATATCGTGTGAACTATAATATAATGTAGTAATACCGAGTATAATACACTTTTGTCGGATCATTTTTGATTCTCATTGACTTATTGTACGAGGAGTTAACGAACGGTTTGTATTTTCAAGGAGATAGTTTCAAAATGAGACCTTCAACTTAGAATACTATTGAATAATGTGCGAAACACATCGTTTAAAGTATTCTATAGAATTAGATTGACATTGTTTGAGCCGATACTTCAATTCGAATATAATTTCACGCCTTAAAGAAAATGCTTATGCTAAAATCAAAAGTTACGAAAGCTACATTGAAAGAAAGAAAGTTACATTGCACCTAAATAAAAAAAAGTTAGAAAAATTGTGACGCTCATTAAGTATGTGTAAGTGTAAGTCATTAAAATATCTAAGTTGCAACAAAAACCAAAAAAAATATTTTTAGAAAAAAAAAATACCGGATTACAGTTTGTGTCTGTTTTTTTTTATTAACTATATAAAACTCTAAGTAGATCGTTCAAAAATGCGTTTTTAGAATTACTCTATATAAAATAAAAAGCGTAGGTAAAGTACACAAAATATGATTTCGTGATCATTAATATTATAACGTTAAATTAAATTAAAAAAGAAAATGGAAATTAATAAGTAACTAATTATATTAAACCGCAATTTTCTAATAAGTATTGCGTGTCGCGCGACGACTGTGAAGAACCTTGACGAATATCTATACATAATTAATAAGTTATTAAATGAAATTTAAATTATTAGACTTTCTTAATTATTTGATTATTACTGTTTGCTTCTTTTCATTAATTAAAGCCAAATTTTTCAATATTTACACATGTAACTGGTTTTGATATATTAAATTGTATACATACTAAAACAAACTTACTATGTCACTTATATTGTTAATATGATTTTTTTGTTACACGTTCACGCAAAAACGACTAAACAAATTTGTACGAAACTTGGTTTATGATATGATTTATAGAGAATTAATGCGTTTTACCACAGAACGTTTTACGTTGCGTTTTACATTCCCATGATAAAAGCCGTTTCGGTGCAGGAAAACCGCAGAGTTTGTATTTGAATCGAAATAAATTGATCTTTTGATAATTTAACAAAAATCTCCTCATTTTGTCACATATTAGGTACTTCTAATGCACTACAACACTGAGGCCATCAATAAAATGGTGATATTAAAACACAAGATTTACAGCCTCGCTACATTTGTTAACGAAATAATATGTATCGACACAGAGCGGTGACCTTTGACGCAATACTCGTGGTTTTTACACAACACGCGATTTTATATATAAACAAACACCAGATATACAAGGTGATGATTAATACGCTCTGGGAAAAATGGTTTTATTAACATCGGCGACTTCTCCACGACCAAGCGGAGTTAACATTTTTTTTTCTTTTTTCATGTTTTGCCTAACTAGAAATATTAAAAAACATAACAAAAATAAAGCGTTCGAATCTTTATCCAAACCTAGCTGTGCATACATGTATAAGTTCATGTCTACAAAAACCGTAATTTTTTTTTGCTTTCAAAGTTAACTTTACGAATCATACTGTATACAGTTATCTGTTGACCCCTGTATCACAACCTACCTTCCCGGGTCATAGAACGAAGCTCATTGGTTTGGTTTCTGTCATTTGTCGCATTTTGTCACCTTCTTAGTTACCGTTGCTCCATCTAACGCATTTCGATATTCATCGAATTGAAATACACAGATGAATTTTATATCGATTTTAATATATACTTTAAGTTTTGTGCCTTATGGTTAGGAACATACACTTATATTATATATTAAGTATTTTATTATAAGTTTTGTCTAATTCTATTAAAGTAAAATACCTAATTTTAATGAGAACATACATCATGCCAAAGTTAGCTACAAGCTTTTTAAATAAGCAAGACTTGAATTGAAATGATTAAATTATGATTGTCCACCATTAAGGAATTAAACCCGTGTCGATTATAAATCGTAGATAGGAAGACAGATATTATTTGTAAATAATAACGACCGGATGGTTACAATTTAACTGTTATTTTGCAGTTTACTTAATCTTCATAACCCTTAACAATCTTGGCAAGAACCATTTAAAAATCAGTAGTTTCATAGTTTTCAAACAAACGTTTCCTTTTAAATAATCTAATATAATGTAATGGCATTATTATAATTTACTAAGCTGTTCAAGCACTTATTTGGACTAGGGCAATTGTCAAAAGTTAATAATTATGTGCATCGTCATATTTTTAACTGTACAATGAACCTTAAAGGTATCATACCCCACGAATTTAAACGTGAAGCTATACAGACCTATTTTAGTGTGACGAGACACATTATTTACATAAATTACTTAATTTCCAAACCACACGGCTCGTTGGTGCTACATTTGGCGTGTAATATCTTGACACAACATAAACGAATTTAAATGAATTTAATTTGTATTGTTTACTTACTTAGATATAGGTTTTCCATAAAAATGTTTCCAATATTTTCTTACTTAACCTTATCTCAACACACGTTTAAGGCAATTTTAATGTGATATAATAAAATATGATTGTATAATTTCCGAAAATGGTGCTGGGAGTTTTTTTCCGCCGGCTTTTTTCTCTCGGTCTAAGGTTAGGTAAAGTCGAAGTTTGTAACATTGACGTTCATTAAGTATACATATGTTACATATCTATGACGAATAAAAGAATTAAGATTTTTGATTTATGATGTTATTTAACCTATCGTAATTTTCGTAATAGCGGTCTATCATAAACGCAATTAAAGTCATATTAGCTAAAGCTAAAATATGATAAATATATCTACTAACTAATATATCTTTAAAATGCATTTATAAAGCGGTTAGTTCTCAAGTTTTTTGTAAAATATTCAAAACAGGTACAAGCTGACGACACAAATTAATAATTCGTGTCACTCACTCACTGATCATTCATTCAATCGAGCCATGCTCTGCTCAACTGAACTATTTGTCCTTCATGAGGTTGTCGGCGTAAAGGCAACATTCACGACATTTACATTTACATAATAACACCTAAATACACATTAAAAACTTCTTTCCGATGCAATTGATAAATTAATTATACCAATGTTTCCTAATACATCATATAAACATGAGGCTTATAGCAAAGTTGACGGTTAGTAAATAGGTACCTAACTTTTTATTGGTTTGACTGCCTTGTAATATTTAAATGATCGTTTAGTTCTGATAATTGTGGTTTTAAGTAGTAATTAATACTACGCATTTCCTTATCTTTCCGTTACTTTTTATGTTGTCAATTATTAAAATGCAGTTATTTTTTTTATTATACATTTAGCAATTCTTTGGGTGCTGCCAGTGTCTGCAATGGTCATTGTTTCGGCTATTCTAAGAATACCTATCTTGTTACGTTTAACTACCTTACTATATATCGTATCAAATAGCAACATATTTTGAAAACAGTAGTGTAGATAGGTATAAAAACAAACTAAACATTATTTACCTACGTTCATTTTTGACGTATACTTGAGTTCTTTAAGTACAGTAAGGGTCCGTTCGTGCTGCGCCTTGTCTTGTACCTACGTAATTGTTTATACCAGATAATTCACTCGTTACTAGCCCATTGTCTTGCACCGATAGATGCAGGGTGATAAAAGCTACCTTAAGGGTGCTTACCAGTACTGTACAAACAGTTTTTATTATACTAGCAAATGTTTCAACAGTCAGGTAAATTTTATAGCAGATTTTTTTGTCAAATGTATGAAAAATCATGATAAAATTAAAGAAACCCCCTGATTGTTTTGTTTTGAAAGTCTTGTTATAAGGGATTGATTTAAACACAAACTAGAGCTATGTATGTACCTACTTACTTAAACTGTAACAATATTCTGATGTTATTATTTTAAATAGGTAAATAGTTTTTAAATAGGTAGAGCAATCCAAGTCTTCTTTATTCTTTCTAACACTGCCTTGTTTTAAAGTACTTCTTCTGTCTTTTTCACTACCTAGTCATTATTATAGAAACCATCGTAATCTGTTTGCAAGGATGGCTCGACGTCATAGATTTGACAAACACGGAATAGAAAGTGATTTTCTCGTGTTCTTGCCAAGGAAATCTATCTTGGCAGTCGGGTATTATTTTCTTTTGCTTGTCCCACTTTTGCTGATAGTTTTTCTACATAAACATCAGTGAGATCACGATACTGTTGTTTTTATATTGCGGTGAGGCATGCGTTGCGATTTAGACAATGAGTTATTGACAAATGTCAAAGCTGTCAAATCTTTTGTTTTTTGTGACGACAGTATACCTATACTTGTTGAAAATGTGTCTACAATTTTTGTTGTTGCAAGGCTTATTATACTTTTATACAAATTATAAGGTACTCTCGTCTTAGTCCATATATGTAAATAGTCTAGTAGGTTTTATCTGAATGTAGTAAGTAGGTACATCTGCCGAGTGTCAAAAATTTGATACCTCACATTGAGGTTACTTAGAACTTGAAGTTTTTCTTTCTTTCTTGCATTCACTGTAACAACCTTGCTTTAATTTCTTTTTCCCAATATACTTGTACTATTAATACCTAAGTAGTTCTATAATAATTCCAAATGGGAACAACCCATTATCTTGTAGTAAATGTTGTGTCGACCTCGACTCTACTGACACTGATTCAATAACATTGCGATTGTTTCAAAGAATTATGTTTCTTTATATTTTAAATGACCATTCTGAATTGTTATCTGTTATTTATATTTATCCCATAGATTCGGTTGAGGTCGTTCGCTGTGAATTAACTTCTCTTCAAACTGAATTTTAATCAAATGTAATTATTAATATACTGATGAGAGAGATACTGAGTAATGAATAAGTGACATTTTAAAATATATGATTTGTTAATATTACCTATTTAAATGAACACCAGACAATTAACACTTGGTCAATTACCCGATTATTGTATGCGTATTTGTATATAGGTTATGAATGGGAATACAGAAATCATTAAATTTTTAGCATCCCAGAATATTACCTACAGTAATAAATTATTAGCGTGATCCTTATATAATAAATAGGTCTTACCTCAAGCAATATCATGGAACTTTAAGAAACCACATTTTATTTGTTTATGTTTATTAACATTAAAACCATGTCTAAATTTAATGAACGGCAATGATCTTAATTTCAGATTCTCCCACAGAATAAGGTAAAAACTCATTTATTTGTGTTATGATTGCATAATTGCATTCAGATTGAATGCGCCGAATTTGGCAGAGTTATACACACCAATCTGCTAAAGGTTTCGTTAAAACAACCTTGCTTGTTCCACAGAACTCGAACAATTTTAGCGAGTTGGTAATATTTGTGCCATATTAAATATGGCATTAAAAACTTTACTTATATCTGTAACTTATAAACTAATTAGGCTTTAGTTCCAAATTGGTTACCACGAGGCAGAATTTTTAGCATAACGAGCCATATTTATTTGATTTACTACCAAATAACGTATATTTTGCCAGTAATATATAAAAAGTGTACAATTATTAAATTTACTCGATAAAACATAAGAAGAACTAGCTATTTTTTAAGCTAAATAACTAGATTTTTCTTTTGCTCTTTCATACCACTCATAAAAATTAACATCAATTAAGTTGAAATATTCCTATTCTTTACTTAATTATACTTGCTTTACCTTTATCCAACTTCAAAAGAGTTTTCCTGTAGTTTATTTTACGTCAGGGTTAAATCAATCTAAAAAGTTAGGTAGGTACTCTATACTCTGACCAATTATAAACGTGAAAGTTTGTGAGTATGGATGTTTGTTACTCTATCACGAAACTACTGGACGGATTTGGATGTAACTTTACAGTAATATAGGTTATACATCAGAATAACACATAGGGAACTTTTTACCGTGGGAAAACCTCTCATTCCCACGGGAAACCGAATTCCACGCGAACGGAGTCGCGGGCGCCCACTAGTGTTAAATAATTGATGTCACCACGCCATCTCTTGATCGTCTGTTCTTACGTTTGCGCCCGCGACTGCCCCACTTCTGCCCGACAACCGTGTCCGCTGCAATCATATTTTTATCAGCGAAAGAAAATGAACTTAAAAAAATGTGCTTCAATTGCATCAAACCCGAAGAGTTACAAAATTAGGCCTTTGTTACGTGTCGAGTTGTTGGTTCGGGTCAAGTTTGTCAACTCGGTTTTATGTAGCTCTCTTGATCGTTCTGCATAAATTGAAGTGTACTAATATCGCTTTTGGGGTCTTGTGAATTTTTAAGTATTGCGGCCAAAGTCAATAGTTGGTTATGCTCGGATTATCTGCCAAGCTTAATATTTAGAACATTTTTAACATACGCGTATCATTATTTTCAATTTATTAGGTTGAAGCCTATAATATTTCTGAGATCTAATTGAAATAACTAACACGTAAAGTTTTGTAGGTTAGACTTTGAAAAGCAGAAACAATAGCAAGTTTTCAATTAGTTATCTCGGTGCACCTGCCCTTTAACAGTACTAAGGGTCTCAGTGGAGCGTTGCGTAATTTAGTCAAACGGTCCAGCTATCTATAACACAGTTTAAGGTACACTTAACGGTAACTGCAGAAAATATCAATGATTCGTCGCTAGCGACCTCACTTTGAAGTTAAGTAACTCAATAGGTTTTTTAAACTCTGCGACTTTGTGTCAATTTTTTACATGGTTATTAAGCAATTTAAGTTATTTCCTTATAAAATAGCTTTATCAACTGTGTTCTAGAATATTAACAATAAAGGCAACCAGTTCTGTATGAGTTCTCACGGACTGAATTTCTTTGCATTCCTACGGTCATATGTCTCAATGTACTACGAAATTCCTGCAAGAAATACTTATTTATTACAATGGATGAAATAAATATTAATATAACATTTTATAAGACATCGTTCCCTCCAGTGAGAACTGAGGCTCTTTTCTTTTCAGAATTGTTTCACGTTTGGTGTTTCGTCGTAGTGCAAACCTTGACAAATGCTTTAGTCAAAACCTCTCTAAGGCCGATAATAAAATCCCAATAAAGGTTGTTACAAAATTTATGAAGATTTTGTTTTCATTACAATTTGACATGGGCCACTTAATACATTTTGTTTAATTTTTACTAGGTATGTCTAATAAACGAACGTAATACAGAGAAGCTCATATTCCGACGTTACAACGTCAAGTCACTCTTTATCTTTACTTCCCAACTACTTAATATAAAAACGCAACACCGCTTCCTCTCCTTATCTTATAATTTATAAGACATTCCGTAACGCTTCACCTGAAACAATTCCAAAAATGTTAATAAGGAAGCTTGAGCGTGATTGTGCAGATTAACAAACAGTAAACTGAGATAATAATCACGAATTACCTGGTCTAGGAACAGACGGAACCCAACATTTTGTAATCCATCGGCTTGAGAACGTGATCGGTACAAACAAACAAAACAACGGTGGATTGGGTTGAGAGTCATTACTAAACCAAAGATTCATTACTAAGTCAAAGATCAACGCATACAGATATTTGTGAACCTAAAGAGCAAGGAAATTTACCTTAGTTACTGGCAAAGAGCAGAGTATAACTTTATTCATAAAAAATGAAAAATGAGTGTTAATAATATATATTCCAGATTAATTAAAAAGGTTAAACGAATGTCATGTCTGAGACCTACAGATAAAATGCTGTTTTACGTTTTCTTTTAATGATCTCTCAATCGTAGCATGTCTTAACTGAACTTACCTAAATTTCGTCACCATGACACGTCGACAACTCGACAAGCTGCATGTAGTACACCGAGAACTTCCCCGACGGTACCTGTGAACAACAATGTCTACAACTGTTAACACGATGTGGTAACTGCGATCTCGATCTGTGCTCTGTGAATTTGAAGAAAAGATATACATCTGTATGAGTGTCAATTTCGTTTATTTACATTGTCTGTTGCCACACAACGAAAACACCTTATTTTTTGGTGCCTTTTATACACGTGTTTTTGTTTCTCTTGGGACCTGAAATAAAACAATATGTTGATTTGTAACGACTTATTAAAATTTAATAAAAAGTTTTTTTTATATTTTCCTTATTAGTGTACGCAATTTGGCTACTTATGGTTAAAGTTTGTTTTTATAAGCTAGAAATTGTCACAAAGCTAATAAATTTAATGTTTTAATATTACTTAATTAAGTTTTGCTTAATTTTGTCGACAAGCGTATCTTTAATGTTATTTTGGTGTATTACCGTGGTACAGTTGAATCAAAACTGTGCGGTTTGTGGTTTTGGAGTAAAGTAGTCACAATATTCCTTCTTATTAACACAAATTATGCACTATTACGTTTATTTTTTGGAACCAAAAAACATTTATACAAAAAGAAAAAGGAAAGGACACCTAAGAGGAAACCTAAAGTCAATGTGTGGGCCGTTTAATTACACCTACATACATAAGTTACCAAAACAAATTAGTTCAAATTTCAACGCAACGCTTAAAGCCAATTTCATTAAAACTCACTCCAAGTTGTATTGAACTTCTTTACGCAATCGGCTAAACCCGTTTTCACCAATCAACGCCGCGATTCATAATTCCTACTTATTCATATAAATCATTAAATACAAAACGTCATTTTCACGTCATTAACTTTGACAGTTGTGGATCAATGCATGACATTTAACGTTACGTGGAAATAACAGTTACGATAGCTTTTTAAAAACGGAGCTTAAGTTACCACGACTATTTGTTCAAAGCAAAGTTCTACTTACTTATTTATAAGGTAGCTATACCTATTTTTTTTTAAATTTAAACCCGATTTTTTTATTTCACATTTATTATTCTTAGTATCTATATAATTTTTCAAGCTATATTATTTTAATAGTATTTTTTTTCTACAACAAACAAAACTTCTATTATGTCACATCACACTCTTTTCCAATACAATATTCATATTTATCTCTTCAATACACAAAGACATTCGTACATATTTACAATGGTAAATCAAATTCCTCCTAACCGACCTTACATATCGATCGACTGCCGATAGGCGCCTCAATAAAAAACAAACCATATAATTTCTTTAGTCACTTTCTCTACCACGTGCACCATCGATAATAGACGATGGAGCAATGGGGGGTATTACATCGACGTGGAGACACGTAATAGACAGGACTCGAGGTTTTTAGCAAACTGAGAATGGTAGTTAAAAAGATGTTGTTGTGTTATCCCCGTCATACCTTGGATTATCAGCAGGTAACTAAATGAAGAGGTATAATAACTTGGAAGATATTTGTATTCCATGGTCCAATTACATAGTATAATTCCAAGCCGCTAATTGTGTCTGTTTGTATATTTGTCCGCTAACTCCTCCAGTTGACGGATTATAATGCGGTTTTTTCGTGCTTTAGGTAATTTTTCAATTTATATGTGTAAATAAAGAACGATAAGAAAAAGTGTTTTAAAGTAAGCCAAAATTCAACGTTTCGTTGACAAGTCGGTCAAGATTACACCATTGCGAAGCGTGGGCGGGTCACTAGTTAATTATAAAAAAGTGCCTTCGGGTTCTACCATTTCATTAAAAAACCGCTTTTGTGTTTTTTGTAGTAATTTATTTACCAACGTAAACACCCTGTATAAGAGATGTTTAATTCGTCTCCACGACGAAGCAATAAACAGAAATCCCTAATACAGTTTGAAGTTAGATTTCAGTTATAAATAATGAACATCGCGACAAAGTCGTGACAGACTACCTTCAGATCAATAGACGACGAGGATTTCGTGTCTCGTGACTCCAGTTACAACGATTTATAATCACCCAGAAATTATTGAATAAATTCAAAACATCTACCTACTGACAATAACAAAAACGAATGGTTAAAACATGCGTCACCGTCTTACTTAAACAATGTAGATAAGACTACGATTTCATTCATTTCTAAATTATCAGTAGATAATACTAAAATAATAAAGTTACGCAAAAAACGCCATTAGTCAAATTTTCGCCATTTTTGTCGTATATTTGAATCAAACGAGATCCGAAGAAGCACGAAGCGAGACCAATTCAAGATAACTTGACGGCCACTTAACTATCTGTTTGGTAATAAGTGTTATAATCGATTGTCAATAAATGTCGTAATAACAATATTAACACGAAATCGATACAACATCCAGTTTGAGCATCACTACATTTACCTAATTTATTCCACATAACAACTATTAGATCGACGATCTGATTTTCGTTGTTGGATTTTACCTTTTCGTCATTAAAAGTGTGTAAGTACCAAGATGTACTTAATTGAAATGTGAAGGCCGCTCTAAATATCAAAGAGGCTAATAAAATGTAAAAAGACTGAAATGCCATCGATGAGTTGTTTGCCAAATTAAATGGCGGCGTAAAGTGGATCGGTAACCACCTACATATGCATCCGTTCTATATTGATTTGCTTTATAATTGTCTGTTGTATATGAAGTTTGTATTGAGATCATTTTCAAGGTCGTATTTCACTGGCGAATTTAAATACTTATGTTGATAAATACAATGACTATGATCTGGTTGGTTAATTATAGAGAAAACTAAATAATTGCTTGAGTTTATAATTACGGCAAGTACATACATATAAAAAGCGAAGTAAAAAATACCATGCAGATCAATAGTATAGTTTATAAACATAGCTATACATAAAAACTCGTCATCGTCCACTCAATTTAATTATTTATTGCAGTTTCGTCAAACATAAATATTTCAAAAACAATTTTTCATATTTATAACCATCTCCAATACAAAATTCAATCTGCTGTTGACATATGCCATCGGCTCCTACCAATCTACATAAAAAAGTTGTTAAACATCGTTTACACTTGTTCACTTTTAACGTTATTTATATGTTTACTTTTACTTTCATGAAGAACTAGTTTTAATATATGTATATTGTATCGTAGACCTAGTTTTGTATGTTTTTTAAACATTCTGTTTGTAGTTGACTGACATTTGTATAGGTTGATGTCTTTATAGTTTATTTTAGGACGTGTATTGATAAATAGCAAAGTTATTTCTAGGCTACATCCTCTCGAGTGACACATTAATCATATGGCTTACATTTTTTGCGCTGTACTTCTACCATCTTCATTGACCGCGTACAATGAATAATAAATTGACTAATAACATGTCGCAAAAACTAGTTCCACGCAGTTTAACACGAAATTAAATATTTAAAATTCAAAACAGAAAGCGTTTGTTTTGCAGCAATAAAGCTTCGTAACTTGTTCTGTGATCTTGGCTGGAGTCAGCTGTGAGCAAGTGGAAAGGTTACTGTAATTAATATAAAGTAAGTCGTTCGAGTAAGTGGTTATTTAGATTGTATAAATTCTATTTTGGATCTGCTATTAATTTACGATTTGCTCCCGTGATAATTTACTTTTTTTTTAATCTACTCGACACAATGTTATGAACGATAAAACACCGTGGAAATACATTTTGAAAGTTGATTTAGATGAGAGTGAAAGGATTTTACATTAGGTACATACATAGTATCTATCTTATCAATTGAAGTACATAAATTAGTAGGTAATCAACGGTAATAGTATAGTTCATATTATGACACGCTCTTTAAAGTAAAATAATTGATTCAAACACATATCGGAAAGTAGGTATGTATCCACTAAACGACTTATTATAATAATGTATTTTTATTGAATTAATTCTAGAAATACATGAATGAAAAACATGAAGGTCGCATATAATTATACCAAATAAGTAGTGCATATCTAAATCATTGTAATACTTCGACCACCCAAGTGACGTTTGACAGTGACATTTCAATAATAGTAGGTAAACTTGGTATTCAGAGCAAATGTAAATTTTCAGTTTATAATATATACCTACATTTGTCAAACATTTTATCTTCAGGATTCCCATATAACTGTGTATTTGTGTTATATTTTATAGTATGAGGTCTTAAAAGGAAATAAAAATGACTTATAATTTATTTTTGACGGTTATGGGCCACCGAGTATTATTATTGTCATAAATCAAATCTTCCTTTGCCATTATAATGATTGAATAATATAATTTGCCGTATTTTTGGAAAATAGCTTGTTATTAAAAATTGGACATGAATTTTTTTGATATTTTAAATAGGTATGACTTAATAGTTAGCTCACAACACGATCTATAGGCAATCGATATTGTAACAGTGTCAACTCAGCTAAGTATTTTTTTCGTCATTTGTGGTCGAAACGGCTTCGATCCTTAAACGGTTTATGAAATTGATGATGCGCAGTAAATTTCAATTCAAATCGATTATTTATGGATTTAAGGAAGTTTTTCAATAATCGCTGTGTCGGCCAAGGTCAGCGTTGTATTTTAAAGTTTATTTCGATTGTACTTATTTGGATTAAGTAACGGATTGAAAGAAGTGCGTGGTAGCCCAGTGGCTATAGGAATAGGAATTGGCTACCGAAGGTCTCGAGTTGATCCCCACTAAAATGTACCACTAATTTATCATTTTTTGCAAATCCACATGGTTTGGACATCAATCATCTTCATCTACCAGTCTGCACTGATCCAGCCACGCTCCCAGCCAATTAAAATGCTAGAAATTAAAAAGTCGAGTTCACAGTGACCAGTTGAAGTTTGACCTTCGAACAAAAAGGTTGTGTATTTTGCGTGTCTCGTCCAACAATAAATTTTGAAAATTAATACTTCACTAAAGAATAAAAGTGGATCAATAATCCATAGTGGAGAGAGACGCATAATTTTCAATTTTTATAAGAACTTTAAATTGTATGATTTAAATGCAACTGTGGAGAGCATAGTCATAGAAACAGCAAGTGCATGCGGTGTGTCCGAAAATACTGTTTATAAAATTATTATTTTTCTTTTGTACTTTTACTCCACTGTGAATACACCCTTATCCTGTAGTTGTCACTATTTTCTTAACGCGAACGGACTATAAGCCGTAATGCAATTCTACTAATGCAGAGCAATTTTTACAATTAAACTAAATTTTAAAGAAGTGCATGTTCTTATAAACATAACCAATAAAAAAATGAATTTACTTTGCATTCAAAACGATATATTGTTAAATAATACAATAATATAACCAAATCTGTATTTTACTCTACGATGGCCTACTTCAAAGTCGACGTTGTTAAATTATGTACATAACTATTAACTTTTACGATTTAATACTTCCTTTTCAATAAAATTGTTATATCCTCAACATTATGCTTTAACTCAGACAAAATATTTAATTTAATTGAACGACAAACTAAGATACCCGGGGAAGTAATAACACTTAATATAACTAAGAAATACAAATTGTAATGAATGTATTTGCCACTGAAGTGAGATGTGGTGTGATTCTTTAGTAAGTAAGAGGCTTTTAACTTAAAAGTTATAAATTGACTGAGACCTAGTAGTTAGTTTTTATTTAATATATATAAAAAGGAGGGTATTTTTTTTTTCGTAAATCAGCAATGTACCTAAGTCATTTTGGGTTTGCATTGCAAAAAAAAGTTAAAATTGCCTGCAAAAACTTTTAATATTACATTTGTACGTATTTCTCGAAATTAAACTCATTTTAACGGGTTTTACACGTTTATTTTATTATTTTTGATTTTCCGACGTTTCGGCATTTTTCAAAATAAAATGCTTTTTTACTTAACTCTATGAAGACGTCAAACCTCTCAGTCTACCCGTGACCACGGCATTTGCAAAAATGCCGAAACGTCGGAAAATCAAAAATAATAAAATAAACGCGTAAAACTCGTTAAAATGAGTTTAATTTCAAGTAATAATAATCGCGTAAATCTAAGAAGTTATACGTATTTCTCATTTAAACTTTTCATATCTTCCAATCGCACTCATTTCGCATAGCTTTTGACAGAACGACGTCTTTTCATTTAGCTACTTTTATATTTGTTTAGAAACTTCGGTTTTTGAAATTGATTCTGTTTATTATTTTACACATACCTACACTTTGAAAGCTACAAGGGATTATCGTGTATCAAAAAAGTTCCTAGTTTATAAATACATAATAGTACCTAAAATTTTTTTTTTTAAATATATTGATCTATCACGTTATTTTCATAATGTAAGCTAAATTTCCCAACCGAAGACGATGAATCGAATTTAAATCGAAACGAATTTGTCCCCAGTTTATATTGCGTAGTATTATATAGTAGGCAGATATCACAATTTTACCCAAAAGATGTTAAATTATTCATTAAATTACGCTTAATATATATAAATAATCGATGAACTAGTAATCAAGATGTTTTATTATTTTTAAATGACAGATTTTAAATGTTTGGTAGGCGTGTCTTCATATAATAATTTTGTGTAAGTTGGGAAAATGTTTATAATATGAATAATATATAATATTATGTATTTTTATTTATATTTATCAAACAAATATTGTTCTTTGTAAAAATTTGTAAAAAAGCAAAAATAATTAGGCTTCTTCGTTAAAAAAAATATGTTTTTTCAAAATTATTTGAATTCGTACACCTTTTGATAGTTTTATAAAAATCATTATCCAACAAAAACAAAAACAGTTTTATTACCTGCTAAGTACTTGTATAACTTATTAAAAAAAATTAAGAACCAAACCAAAGAACTGATAAAGTTTCGCAATGAACATACGTGTTCGCACTTCATAAAAATGCTATAAAAGTTGGGGAAAGGAAATCGTAACTTTTTTACTTAAACTACACTTCCAACGTTTAATTATACATATTTTTATATTAAAAGTGATATTATATTAAAATGGTATAAACTTAAGGTACTCCGTTAAAACTCTATGGGGGTGCAAAAAAATATGTTTTCAGATTTATTGAAGGAAACAATTCTTACGTATTTTACCGGATGAAGTTAACTCTAGTTTCATGTTTTTAAAGTATAATCTATTTTTTGTTGAAAATATAAAGTTAAGGCAAGTCATTTAAGTTAAATTTATTATATTTATAATGTTAATTCACCTTATAGGTATAAGTAACAATGACGTATCAAATCAGACAAATTTTCATTTTTCTGCACATCCTTGTACTAATTAGGTAATAGAATATATATTTTGTTAATAAATCATATATCAAACTTGAAGTTTTGTTTCCTATTTTTTTTCTTATAGAAAAATATTATTCAATTAACATCTATACCTACTTATAATAAATCTGTAGAGAGGTCAATTCTAAACATGAAACATATTTCCAAAATAACTGTAAGCGGGTGATTAGGGATCGATATTGATGCCAAAAAGCAATCGGTAAAATTTTTGTCTGTCTGTCTGTCTAACCGTTATAGAAACAAAAACTACTCGACGGATTTTAACGAAACTTTGTACAACGCTACAATTAATAGGAGCAAAGCAGTGAAGGGAAATGTTGGGAAAACGGGAGAAGTTACTCCATTTTTTTAGCTTCCGTCTCGTTGCACACCTTAATGGTTAAAGCTATACAGATATTATGTACGTCGGAAATGTTCTCTTTAAAATTATATAAAAAATATCTATCTATCTTTTATGGTTGACTCACAATAACACGTGTAGGTACCTACCTCCCGATAGCTTAGCAGTACGAAGCTTTCTAATTATTCTAGTTAACTATTCCTTAAAAAAGAATCATGGAAATCGGTATAGAAACACCAAAGTTATACAGGTAAAAGTTCTCATTCCCACGGGAACCGACTTCCACGCGAACGGATTCGCGGGTGGCCCCTAGTTCATTAATAAATCAGTTTTTGGTTATACATTTCAAGAATAATCAAGCTTGAGGAGATATCGCTTAAAACTACCTATGTATATACTCTCTACCTTCTACCAATATACCTACTATGTATACAACTATAAACTACCTAATGTCACTTAAAGCGCAAGCGCAATTGATTGTATTACCTGATTTAAATACAAGCAATGATTAGCTGCGAGCCCGCCTCGCTGACCATATGTGCATTACTCAGTAAATACGACACATATGATAATTACTGCAACCTCAAGGCAAGTCTGTTCTCTTATTAAAGCTATTCTAATTTTTAGATAGTTGTCATTTAAGGTTGAATAAACAAAACGTCTACAACTAGGCTAAATCTAGTCGCATGTAACGGTCGTATTTTAAACCTATTTGAGTGAGATATGCTTGTTCTGTCAGATAAGAAAGCTGTCACATGAGATTAAATATATTAAACTGCTATTGATTTGGAATACGGTTATGAATAACTAAGGTTTACAATGTGGAAATTGTTTCTTATTATTCTAAACCATATTTTTATAAAGTGATTTTTTGAAATTTTTTGTCGCACTTTATTCAACTGAACATAGTTAATATTCTTTAAAACATGTAGCTTTTTAATTATAACCTAATAAAATCACTTATTATTTATGTTTTACCTTACATAAAATACAAGTTTAACTTTAATTAAACATTATAAACGTAATCGTTTACCAATAAGTTTTATCTAAATTAGTACCTTAAGACTACATAAAAAGGTTTTTTCTTATTAACCAATTAATAAAGATAACATTAAAATCGTGGGACTCGTGTTCGCAGTCGACCCATGTTTTTAGAAACTCTAATGAGCGCATAATAACTGGTAGTTTATACAGAAAACCAGCCGAAACGTTTTTGTAATTCACGAAAAACTAATCATAATATTATAATAGAATTAAATCCGATAAAAGATTGTTTTCTGTTGAGTTAATTGTGGTTTTGAATGTCTTCCGCACTTGGTGTGAAGTGCAAACACAATAGGCGCGATGGTTTAATGTCCACAAAATATTTCAGGGCTGCCGCGACTAGGTCACGGCAAGTTTAAATAGTTACTTTACATAGAAAAAAAGGTAAAATGTGCTGTTTTTTGGTTTGACATTTACAGTTGGTGACGCTTATAATGTTTGTTTTAGGATTTGGTTTGTTTTAGCAGAATTCAGTTCTAACAGACGAAGCGGTGTAAATTTTTGACAATTTTGAATCATTGAATTGTGACTAAATTCAATAAATATCACTATAAAATAATCCATTTTTATTTTTTTGCGATATTTTTTAAGTTAGCAGACACATTGTAAAGGCGAAGATATCGTTTCTTTTTTATAAAATTCCAGTAACAATTTACACAAAAACATTTTTCACAATCTGCAATCTGACAAAGGGATTTTTATCAATTAAAATAAATAAATTAGTTGCATGTGAACATTACTACCGACATCTTTATTTCGCTGTCATTTAATTGGTATGTTTATTATAAAAATACTAAAGTTCAATTTACTCTTAGTTTGTATCCCATAAAATGTGTTAAAGGTGCTATAAAGTGGTCAAAAGTCTTTCTTTTGTGTTAATTTATTTATACGATTTATTGACACAGACTCTTTTTACTTTTGAAATAAAATAAATATAAATAAGGTAAAGAATCCAGAAGGAATTTGATTAAAGCAGAGATTGCTTTTCTTCTCTCTTGTTGAAGAATTTACAAAACAAACATAGAGTAAATTTTACCTTCAGATAAAAATATAAAAGAGTGGTGTTTCAACGCAGAAATGTTAATGTAGATTCAAACTTAATTAAAACTAATTAATTCTAGGTCACTATATTCGATAGGACATCTGTTATAGCCAAATAAGTATTTTAGCTCCTTACTTTATAATAAGGTATTTACGAGTATATTGGAATATACATAAAAAATGCGTTAGTAGAAATTGGTATCTAAATTAAAAATGTAACTCATGACCGACTTCATTTTGAATTGCCGTCAAGCAAACTTTACACGATTTTTAATTTAATACATATGAATTTTGATATATTTCTCCATTAAAATAAAGCTCAATCATTAAGCACTATTACACAACGTTTACAAGCTTGTCTCCGTGCTATTAACAGTTGTAATAGCCTAATTAGTTTTCTACCAATAAAAAGTGGAGCCGCCGAGAAATCACAGGCCCTGCTTGTGAAACCTACATATGTTGGATACTTCAGAATCGACAACTATTTCCTGCCACATCCGCATAGCACAAGAGAGGAAAAAGCTTGTCAAAGAACATGATAAAGATACCTTTAGCAAGTAAAACGAATACTCCTTTAGCAAGTAAAACGAATAATCCATAGAAAAACAACTGAAGTACCTAAAGATTATCTATACTAATATTATAAAGCTGAAGAGTTTGTTTGTTTGTTTGTTTGTTTGTTTGTTTGTTTGTTTGTTTGTTTGTTTGAACGCTCTAATCTCAGGAACTACTGGTTTGATTTTAAAATTTCTTTTTGTGTTGAATAGACCATTTATCGAGGCAGGCTTCAGGCTATATAACATCACGTTGCAACTATAAAGAGCGAAGAAATAATGAAAAATGTGAAAAAAGCGGGGAAAATTATTCATCCTTGAGGGCTTCCGTTGCGTGCGCTGCCAAAAACGGTTCTAGATGATATGTATGAAAGAATAAAGGGAACTTTTTACCGCGGGAAAACTTCGCATTCCCACGGGAAACCGACTTCTACGCGAACGGAGTCGCGCGCGGCCCCTAGTTTTAAATAAACTCCACATAAAATTTGAGAATAATGTCTTTTGCGATCGCTCTATTAGCGTTAAGACATAGAATTCATTTTTGAGTCAGTCTTATATTCAAGACTCGATAAATTCATGGGATATTATGCTTCTTAGGCTAAATACAAAATATACTTAACTCAGTTAATGCCAGGTTAAGCAACACCGCCTATACCTAATTTGCTTATTTCTATAACAAAGCAATATCTAAAGAGTTAATGTACTGTATTTAACTGCATTGCTTGAATTTATCGTTGTAGATAATTATAATTATCAGTTAATAAACCTATATCTGAATATTACTTAGCAAGGTGCTAACATTTAACACTACACTGGTGGTGTACACTGGTGGTGTAGAGTTATGTGTAAAAATCTAATGCGTTGCTGTGACCGACCTTTACACCTCATGTCTTTATTTTTAGTCAAGCAATTGGCCCTACAGTATGTATAAAAGAAGTTTTGTATGATCGTATTAATCAAAAGTTAATTTTAAATATTCAAACACAGTCGTAAGCTGATTTGCTGTAACATGCTCGAGTAGGTACTTACGTATTAAGAAAAAATTGCGAAAGTGTGTCAGAAAACACACCACTATGGCCCATAACATAAGTCACCTATGTACTTGGCATGAAGAAAGCCCTTTTTCTGTAACAGTGAAAGTTACAAGTGGACATTTAGCAAAATGTCTGATTTCATAATGTGCTCTCGAAAGATTTCGTAACAATAAATACCTACTTGAGAAGGTATTTTATCAATGGTTAGCTGCGTCATATATGTGATGACATGACATATACTTTAACCGGAAATTTCCGGTATGTACTGACAGTTCTTTTTTTGTTATACGCCACTTTGGGCCTTAACTGCGTGGAATTAAAGGTGCTGAACTGCCGTAGGAATTCGTCCATTTATTTTTATTCAGTAAGCAAGCAAATTAAATTATTATTTGTGTATACGTCAAACAGGTATACAAATATTAATTTATCTTAATAAGCACCTAGGTTAACAACTTACTTCAAACTAATAAACATCTTACAGTATTCAAAAGATTTCAAGTATTTTTGTATACAGTTGCCACCGTTTTCATCAGCATTAAGTTTTAACTACCGCATAACAAGACAATAATGTACAAACAACAAACTTTGTAACATAACTATTTTATAACAAATATGAAGAAATAGTTATTGAAAATACCAGCACGTTACAATGTTTGGTATTCTTATATACTAACACAATATTTATACAATATTATAACAACAGTAATTATTAACCATTAATTAATAGATCTATACTTTATTTACTTTTCTGAATCCTTACAAAAATTATATGATAAATTATTTCATAATAGTATATTAACTACCAACGCGAATATAATAAATGTTAGCGCACTTTACCTTTATATTGGCTGAATTAATTTTAATGTGGTTTTCAGTGATGATATTAAGATATAGGCAATTTTAATTATTATCTTAATTAAATCATAGAAACAATTAGTTGTTTGCCTTTTAAAGCAAGCAACTTTTTATTAGTAATGGATTCTAGGGAGACTTTTCCCACCTAAAGCTCAGGGTAGATCTATTAAAACGAAAAAACAGTACTAATTAAACTAAACAAGTGTCAATCACCTACAAGATCTACAATGTATAATCATTTTAAAACATTCTATTATAATAAGATTATTAACATGCGAATAACACAAATAAATTGTAAACGCGTCATCTCAATTTAGTTCTAACTACTTCTAACACTTTCGTCTTTTGATAGATTTAACTCAATACCACGAGCTCGGTTATATTAAAATTGACTTTCTCACTTTGACATAAGGTCTTATTTGGTTTGAAGAGTGTAGTTTAATGAGTGTTAGTACATTCTCGGCATTGCAGTTTGGTTAAATCGCAGCAAAGATCGGGTTAAGAAACTGGTTTATAAAAAGTGGTTTTGTATGAAAATAGGCCAATGAACTTTAGTCCCAATACCATTACGTAATCATGTAAGACATAATATTAATGTTCACTTATTTGTTTTCGAAGTTAACTGTATTAAATTATATTCAACTCGAATTATTGTTACGACAATGTCGGCAGATTTTGTTACGATTGGTCAAATTTTGATTATAAAGTAAATATTAATAATTTATTTTACCAAAATAACAGATTTGTGTAGAAGATTAAAGTCAACTGAATAACTTATGTTAATATTTCGTGAGTAATTTTTTTCGTCTCGTGTTTAAATTTGAGCTGACTGTACACGATAGAGATCTCCGTCCTACTAGTTAATAATTACGACATGTGTGTACTTTTTTAAACTAGCATGAGCAGTGACATGTGTAACATGTTACACTTTCCACGGCTTAATCAGATGAATAACAATATTATGTTGGAGATAAAGTTTTGGGTAACGAGGTACATACAGCTAAAAATTATGTCACGCCAAATTTGCAAAAGTATTCGTAAAAACATTTTTTTTATTTTGGTAAATACAATAATAATTCTAAAAGTTTCAACATCTGTGTCACTATAAGGTCGTTTGAAAAGATTTTCACGTTACAAAATTTTGCCTCACATCATAAGATTGTACAATTAGTATCTATTTGATTACTAATTATCTCCGTAATAGGCAACGTTTGAAGATAGATTTTAGCAATTTCCGCAGCGCACTACTTTCCTAAATGACTCAATCTAAAGATACATAAACGCACTGACAAAGCAATTACAGATACTTAAAATTACAATCCGAATTAACATGCTCGAATTAAAATATTAATCGGGTGTTGCTGAATAGTTTTGAAATAATAAGTTTTGTTTCCTAATAAACAACTTTTAATTTTATTTTTACTTCCTTTTATCGTCTTTCACAAGTCGGTGAATGTATAATTTGACAGGGACCGTCGTTTCACAACATTGTACTAATTTCCAGGGGATCATTGACCTTTGATTCGAATTGTGGATTTAAAAATGCAAGTGATTTTTGTTTGGTGAAATAAGCAGTTGTCATTTCACTTTTACATTCAAGGATGGTATTTTAATTAGTGACAGGTCGCTTGCGATTGCACGTGATTCAGACACCCTTTTTATTTGCTTATAATAAAAAAAGTGTTCAATAATAAGTAAGCATCGTCTATAGTAAACTTACCGTAAATTAGCCGTTTAAAAATCAAAACCACTTGGGCCATTAGTAGGTATGCGTACCTATGCATTTTAAGGGTCTAAAATTTTGGAGACACGTTTTTTCTCAACACCAACTACCTTACCTAGATGGAAAACTACATTTTCACAATTTCCTCCACTGCCACTAGGGTTCCCATCATTAACATTGATTAGACACTTATGTATGTTCCAATAATTTCACACATTCGATCTCATAGCCTGACTCTAGTACAAAATGCTGTAAGGTGCACAACATTTTGTACTTTTCTTTTGAAACTTTATTTTTGTGTTGCGAACGTAAAATGATGTGGACTGTACTCAAACCTTGACCTGGCTACAAACACACGAGCAACATTACATCGCAGTGTAGCTATAATTTTCTAATGGTGGTCATAATTTGTTTATAATGTGGATCGATAAATAAAATGATCTATAGATCTTGATCGCTGCAGCGTTGCGCGCGCATGGCCCACGTGTGATAATGTTACGATAGATCTATAAGTAGCTATGTTGGTCATTGCAATTATTGGTTTTAATGACCATTTCGACATACACTGTTTTATTTGAGCTTATAGAACCTTTTGATCGGGTAGGCATTTTGATTGGTATTATTACGTATAATTTATTATTTTATTATAATTTAATAATTGATTTATATTAAATTCGAGCAGAGATAGAGAGAGAAGCCAATACGTAAAAACGATGATAGCAAATATATTTACAAACGCCTCACTCACATATAGAGCGATGTGCAAAGATGAGTGAAAACACTACGATAGCTCATTAGCTATGTACCTTTGGAACACAGTATTGCAAACCAATATTTATTCCTTTTAACACATAACTTTGGACACATATAAAATTATTCAGCGTAGGTACCAATATTATAATTAGTTCCAAAAAAATGACCTTAACAAGTGCGTTTACTGTCAATTTCCTCCGCAGAAACAGATATTATTTCGTTTTTATTGCCTCTAATTTCAACTTAAAGTACCAATTATTCCTTTCGAACTTTCGGTTAGAGCAAGTTTCGGTTTCGCCTAAAACTACAATCGAAATCCGAATTCTACGAAGTTTCTTTCAGCGGTCTTTTGGCGACGGTGTTTGTAGACCTTTATCATATCATTACATTAAAAAGAAAGTATTTTCCGGGTAACTAAAATATAAACTGAGCTAGATAACGAAACACAAAGTAAAGCCTTAAAAAGCGGTTGTAACCGAAACGGAAATTCGGTGGTATTGAGAAACCGGTAGGTACGGGCCGGACACTAACAATCTTATCTACTTTAGGCCTGAGTCCGCAATTCTGCTATCCATTCGCTGGCAAGTGTAAAGGGACCTTGCCTGTGTTTGATAAATTAGCTTTGAACGACTGAGGCTGACCTCCTACTCCTGCTGTGGTACTTATCAGTGCACGTACTTAAATTTTATGTTATAACAACATAGTACGTAAGGCCAAGTCGCAGTGTGAAAAATTATCATAGCGGATTGACCTCTGTAGGTAGTGCAGGTGGGTACTTGAACTCATCGGTGTCTACAGTGTTATGGGAAAGTAAACTTATATTGTTTTGTTATCGTATATGTTAAGTGTTTCAGTTGGTGGTAAGGCTTAATTCAGACTATAGTACCTACAATTTGTCTCTGGTCATCTCTAAACTCTGTTACTAAAATTAACTGTGGTTTGTAAGGGATCAATGTAATGTTACAGGAAATTAGTTGCTTGCTTTAAATAACGTTAATTGATCTATCTATGTGTAGGAATAGTTGCTATTAATAGCGACGCCAATATAGTCATTCAAATATAAGGTAAGTACATTTAGGATTAAAAAAGTAAAGAGTGGAATTTATTTTTTATTTTTAGTTAGTTTTGTATAACCTTTAGTTTATGATAACAGGAAAAAAATGATTATATAGGTGTTTATATATGCATAAAAAAACCTTAGGTGTGCCTTAATTAAATTGCACCTGTATTTCAAGATTGAATGATTACAAACCAAGCGCTATTTGCACATAAACATTAAATAGGTCAAACATAAAAAAATATTAATTTGATGTTTATTTGAACAGTTATATAAAAACAAATATACCTAAATTTAATAACGAACTAACCTTCGGAAATATCACTTTTGTAAAGGTACGTTAAAACGTACTAAACTATAATATTGTAGGTAAACATACAGCTATATTACATCACTTGTTCACTAATTTCTACACTATAAAGTAAAACTGACACTTATGGACATCTGGAAGCCATTTTGTATTTGTTTTGACGTTTAGCGGATACATTCTGATTATAACAAGCATTCATTCTAACCATGAACTTCCATGTTGAATTAGACATTGAAGCTATAAAACTTGGTATAAAGTTAATGCGCAGTCATTTTGACACTTTCCATATAAAGTCGTTAATATTAATGTATACAGTAATTGGCCACGAAAACTTAATATAGCTGCGGACCGTTTAAAATTCATAGTATTGTAATACAAGGTACATACATACAGTTGTATAATATTAGAAATCGAGCACATGAATGGTTATTTTATTGGTTGCATGTGACGACGATTTAAGACAAATTTTAAGCTAGTTATAAGTTCAGTAAGCATTTTGGGCAGCTCTCGTGAATTTAACAAGGAATTAGTCTTTAACATTAAAATACCTCAGTATTCATAAAAATGTAAACATGAAAATACAAATGCGTTAAAAGAGTTTTTTAAAACTTTTATAAACCAGTCGTTTTTAAAATACGTGACAGGTGCCCCCTGCTGGCATGTTAGACTGTAAATTAACCACAAACCACACAATTTGCGGTCAATTTAAATCTTGGTAGTAAACAAATGTATATGTAAAAAAATATTGTTAAAGCTTGTCAAATTACAATCGATTAGATGTGAATATATACCATTGTTCATTTTATCCACTACATGAAGTTCGACTCTATCATCACTGCCTATAGTTTAGTTTCCTTTTAACCAGAATGACTGCTTTAACATATTTATTTATAGGTCTAGATAGAGTGTCTCGCTGAATCAAAAAACCTTAGAAAACACATCAACTTTGATAATTTAATGTGTGTGTGTATCGTCTGCGATTAAAAATAATATATTGCTTTAACGACTACCATTTGCAAGCTTACTAAGCCTGACATAAACAGACTTGTTTAGGTTTTTCGTACCATGTCGTCTTATTTTTGTATATTGTTCGAAGGTTATTGTATATTTCAAAGAATTGTTTATTTAAAAAGCTTTCAGTAGGGCCCGCGGTCTGGTGTTTTAGGTGTGACTTTTTTTCTTTTTAGACAGATTATTTATCTGACTATGATTCATATGCTAGCGAATACCTATATATATTTACCTGTACACAGTCTATAAGGAAATGTCAATAATAATAAGCGTTCGATTTGATTGTGGTGTGCGGTTAGTACACCTACATATATAAAGGCATTATGATATGATTTATACCTATTTACTGTTAAATAGCCAATTTTACTAGTTCTCAAAACTGGTACAATTCGTATATGTTTTAAAACTCGTTAACATTGTTATCGCGTATTTAAAAACTGAATTGGAATTGTGTAATTACAAAAAAACATTATGACTATTGATATGCTCTTTGTAGTCTGGGGTTCTGTCTTGTCTGGCTTCGATTTCCAGTTGATACGAGTTTTACAAATAATTTTGATTTGAGTTCTGTTAATACTGGGTTCTCCAGAAGTCTACATTACAAAACTAATAAAAAAGAATTTACTTAACCGTAGCGGTGTGTTTTTCCATCCATGCTTATTTTTTTATTTGAAATTCAAATGTAAAATACAAAGGATTTTTGTTAAAATGTAGTTTGACAGTGAGTAACATGCCATTTCTTCATACATAACATAGCCGCTTGCGACCGCATCGATCTCAAATCTGACTTCGACGTTCATTACTCGTGTAAGCCGAAACAATTAAGCACAGTGCCATAGATAACCATCGATGTAATGAAATTGGTTGTGGCAACTGGCGTTACGTAATATTTGATCGGATTGCCGCGACCACAATGTTTAAAGTATCTGACAATGGGTCAGTTTATGGAATGTTTCTCTGTCATAAAGTTAAAGAAAGAATATAAAGCTTTGAGCTTAAACCTACGCGAACATGTCACAGGGATCCATAAAGCAAGCTAAGGGACACGTTAACATTTTTTTTCTATAATATAAAAAAGGTGGCGGGTGCTAAATAAAACCTTATTTTAATTATAAAAAAGTGTGGAAAAAATACGTTATTCGGTACCAATCTATTTATATTCCTTTTGTCATCTTATTTAAGGTTACAAAAACGTGTTTACATCTAGATTAGACAAAACAATCACAGCACTGCATTACGTCGAAACTTCCTGCACGCAAGTGTAGTTCAAAAACTTGTCTACGCCAAGGTTTATTAATTGTACGCAATGTAATGTTCTTTACGACCAAAAAGGCCAGCGTCTATTCATATGGTTGTATGTAAACTTTAGGTCAGGACCTCTATAGTCATATTTTTCAAGATTTCTTAATTGCCAAGAGATAAAAACCTTTCTATTAAGAGAATAACTTTGAGGAAAAATGTATAGAGGTGCTAGTGTTGCGATAAACGTTGATTATTTATAGGTGTCTGATCGTAGGTGCTTGAGTAAATATTGAAGTGTAAGCGTAGCTTTGTTAAAAATATTTATCTATTATTCATTTACAAATATGAGAAAATTACATTGATTTCATTAAAGTTATTATTTTAAATACCATTTACAGCTAAATACTGCATTGGAAAGCCAAAATTATTCCCACCTAACATATTTTTTTCTAGAAAACGTTATAAGGTAATGGTTATCAATGTTAATATTTTTTTTGATTTCTCATATTTATTTACATATTATTAAATACTTAAATCATGTCAACCGCAACAATCTATTGACAAATTGACACTGTGTCAAAATCTAGGTTCTAGTATAAAACTTGATTTTATAAATAAATTACAAACACAGATATTTCGGCGTCCGGTTCTCTGTTCCGTCACTTGAGATTCAAGGTTGATATACAATTACAGACACAAAAATATAGGATAAAAAGTTTAACAAAAGCTAAATAGGCCACCGGTTTAGCTTGTTTAAAAATATTGCTTTGCTTTTTCGTTTTTTTTACGAACAGACAAATTTTGAAACATACTTCGTTATCGATTAGGTTTTTTTGCTTTCGTTATTAACTCTATAATAGCAACTCATTAAAGATAACCAAAATGACAGTGCACAAATTATGTCAATACAAAAGTGTCGTTTTTCTTTTTAGAACACGCTGTGTCAGTGTGATGTTCTCTGCTTTGCTCGCGCTACGTAAATGACTCAAGAGTAATCGTATCGCATCACAAATTTGATGTCATCATTTGACAAATTGTTAGATCGCAGATGGATAAACAAACAGTCCGGCGGTATACACCTACATAATAGTTGGTTGTTTTGTGACAAGCCATAACGTGTAGTTGTAACGTAACACAATTGTTGCCTGGTGTACTTTAAGGTTATGCTTATGCTTGTACAGGTACGTAATTAGGTGTATGCAACATTTAAGTACGTTATATGTACTTTTACGGATATTTACAATGTCTCGTTATATTGTAAAAAAACAACAATGTAAAAAAGTATCGTAGGTATATAAGTATAAGCTTAAATATAGATCTTTTAACGCATTGCGGCATCATATAGATTTGTAATATCAAATGTCATTTTCAATTAGACATATACCTACCTAAGTATATATTTTTGTTATAACCTTTATCAATTATTAGAATAAGTGATAAAGGCATCAAATTATATTCTGAAGTATCTCATTTATATTGGCATATACCTGGCTATATACGGTTGAAGGTGAGACTTTCGCAAAAGCACCTTATAGATGACACAGTTTCATTATAATATTATTAATGCATTAGTTGATTGATTAGATTACATTATGCTTATTAAACTGTAATCAACATTTGACTTATTTAAGTCTAGTTATTGCTGAACCAATTTAATTGACCATAAAAGCTCTGTTTTGTATAAAAGGTTTAAGAATGATGGATCGGTATTTCAACATGAGATGTGGATTAAACCCACCAATATACGTTTTCAATTATGAATATTAAGAAATTATATCGATTTCGAGAAACACGTAATTAAGTAGTGCACTTTCATAAAAAATCTAAAAATATACTTATACCTTTATGTGCCAGGTACTTACATCGCACTGTCTAAGAGTAAATTTACAAAAAGGACAAAGTTCGGGTTCCGCCTTAAACAACCAAAAGTTACCAACTTTAAACAGATTCTTCCCATAATTGTTAGATAAAATTATATACATGTATTATATTAGATAATATTACATTATAGTGATCGGCATCTGGTATTCGTCGGTTTGTCTAGCACAATGTACAGATGGTAATTACGTTCCTTTGTTTTAGCGAAGCAATTATTTTGTAGGCTTTTAGATATATTTATATTAGTGCCACTAATTCTGCTGCGTCGGAAATGTATCCATTGTATTGGTGAACGGTGTAGTTCTTTCCTATTCGCATATTCAAGAAAATCAGATTGTCGCTTGATTAATAAAATATATAAATGTTATGATTAATAAAATATGATATAACATAAATTATATTCATTAAAATAACTTTTATTTAGAGTCGTTAAGTACACATTGTCATATGATATTTAAAATGCGTCCACTGAGACCGTGTCACGCTCTACGTAGCAGAAACCCCCGTCACCTTCTTTCCTATGTTTTGTAACCTACATAAATTAACGGTCGATTCACTCAAGGTTACATCTTTTGAAATTGCCGGTGTATTCGAAAATAATGAATTTGGCCTGCCTTATATTTTCTACTTCTACTAGTACGGCAAAAGGGAGAGATTTTGTTTGTTTGTTTGTTTTTTAGCTCAGTTGACTGATTTTAATATTCAGAACCTAAAATAGTGTGATTTAATGAAATGATTGTATTTCTAAAATATTGTAAAATAACAGCACTGACTTAACAGATCAATGACCGTTAATACTATCTTCTACTAATATAAATTCTATTATTTGTGTTTAAAAAAGTATAATTTTCCTTATAACAACGTTTTGCGGTACTTATTTTATACAGCAAACATAGGTGAACCATCTCAAATTTACATATGCAAAGCTGCAAACAAAAGGCTAGTATTCCATACTTTGTTTTTTACCATTTTACCTGAGTTCGGATTGATAGATAGTTAGGCAAGCGGTGCTCGAGTAAAGTTAAGCAAACAGTAATTAAATGTGTTCTGCCGTTTTTAGTTGCCGGTGATGTGTACAATTTTATTGGAGTCGTGTTCCGGCGCCAATAAATAAATATCAATCATATTTTGCAACTTTTTATATGAAAAAGTACTGCCTATTTATTAATATTGTAAATGTGAAAGTGTGTGTGTTTAGACGTTCGCTGCAATCAAGTTAACGCAGTCAGTAGCTTATGATGAAATTATTAAAGGAATATAAGTACCTAAGAGTAAATTACAAAGAAATTTTCCGCATTTGAAGCCTTAGGGTGGAAAGCTAGTTCAGAATAACAAACTTTTAAGTACTTCCTTCTTAAATAATTAGATTGTTAGATCGTAAAGAATGATCCAGTAATCATTTTATCAATATCCCGCTTACTGCTCTTATCATGTCAAGTAGGTATAGATCACTGATCAATCCGATGTGATTATTTGAGTGAAAGTTAAATAATCTTTACACAGACAACTCCCGCGCATAACCTACAGAATTCATTATATCACGCATAATTAGAAAAATACACAAAAACAAACCCATATATTAAGTAGAAAAAATATGATTGATTTAATGAAATTCAATTTTAGACGGAATTGCATAATGTATACTTTTAATATTATTTTAATTGGGAAATGTTTAAGCTAAATCAAAAATGTTAAAACATCCGAATCATAGGCATTGGAATACGTATGTTTTAAGATACTTCCCTAGGGTTTTTTATTCAAGCAATCAGGAAAATTCGTACGTCTTATCTTAGATTATTTATATAAATATAACTAATAGCATATTCATGTTTTTTTGTTTAACCATGTATTTGAATGTAAATAACGAAGAATTTAATAAAAAATATAAAAGCTTGGAAATAATGTAGCAGTAGGTACAGTCGTATATGTTACTAGGGGCCGCGCGCGACTCCGTTCGCGTAGAAGTCGGTTTCCCGTGGGAATGCGAAGTTTTCCCGCGGTAAAAAGTTCCTTTAATTCTTTCATACATATATTTTTGGTATCTAGAACCGTTTTTGGCAGCGCACGCAACGGAAGCTCTCAAGGATGAATAATTTTCCCCGTTTTTTTCACATTTTCCATTATTTCTTCGCTCTTTATAGTTGCAACGTGATGTTATATAGCCTAAAGCCTGCCTCGATAAATGGACTATTCAACACAAAAAGAATTTTTAAAATCAAACCAGTAGTTCCTGAGATTAGAGCGTTCAAACAAACAAACAAACAAACAAACAAACAAACTCTTCAGCTTTATAATATTAGTATAGATAAAGCTTGATATATACCCATTTGAAAAATACATCACTAACCTCAATCATCTTAGCATACATTCAATTTGTGATTGTTCTATATATACGTCTTCAAACCACTTCCTACAAGAATAAACCTCGTAAAAAATAGGCACACATCCTACCTACCTACAAGCAAACAGTTTTATAGCTAATTGTTTGAATGTCGTTGACTTATAAAAAAACTTATTTATTATTAGCCATTGTTCAAATATTAAGTATACCTAAGTACAAGTACATTTTTTGTTAGCCACTAAATAAATTGTTAAAAGATTAATATCAAGTACCCTTAGTTACAATGGCAGATTGCTATTTCAATACTAAGATAAAAATAATATAGTATAAGACATTCTCAAAGATAAAACGCAAATAAATGCTCACAAATTAAATACAATTTAAAATTAGGCACATATCTAACTTACGTAAACATATACACGGATATTACGTGGTATTTAGTAATTATAAATGAATCTGCTTAGTAAATGCCGATTAATTATTTAAGTAAAATTGTAAGCGCCAAAATTGCGGTTTTAATAATAAATCGCAAATTTAAGTTAAAGTCCGTGTATACCTACATACATTTTGCAGGAAGAGACAAGACATTTTTTAAATAAATTTAGGTAAAAAAGTAGGCTGTATTTTTGGGTTGGGTTTTGAATTTAAAGAAAAACAGTTCAACCGCGTCCAGTGGTATGTTGACTATAAACATATTATAATGCATTAGTGATTAGCATTTTTGCATTTAACTAAAATTATTTATACAACGTGACTCAATCTTCGAGTAATGCGTATATAGTTTTACAAAATCTTTAAATTGTTCATTTTAATGTATCAACTTAATCATAATATCAGAGTAGGTATGTATGGATGGATGTTTGTCACTCTTTCACATAAATGTGTGTGTCTATCTATGAAGCGCGTAGGTACGCAACCTAGTAAAAGACTTCAACGCGCTGGCACAATTGAACATTTACATGGAACACTATTCTTTTATATCCTACTTAATATTATAAACGTGAAAGTTAGTGAGTATGTATGGATGTATGAATGGATGTTTGTTACTCTTTCACGTAAAATCTACTAAACGGATTTGGATGAAACTTTGCAGTAATATAGGTTATACATCAGAATACCACATAGGGTACTTTTTACCACGGGAAAGCTTTTCATTCCCACGGGAAACCGACTTCTACACGAATGGAGTTGCGGGCGCCACTATTTTAATTATAATACTGCTACAGGCTTCTCCTCAATTTAGATTGGTCTTACCTTAGTGCAAAATATATTATTATTCAGAAAAAACCATAAGTGATAAGTTCACTGGACACCCGATAGATAATTTTAAAACCTTCAATAAACCAACACATTCCCTAGCTATTTACATTATCCATACATTACAACATATTATGACATTTTCTGTTTTGACAGTGACATTTTGACACACGCATAGTCAACTAACGCGACACATTACTCGACCATGTGTAAGACAACGTGGATTTTGATAAATGCAACTGTCATATTAAGCGTGTGGGTGAGTAGCGCGCTGTTAAGAATTCGGTCACAAGTACATACTGTACATTACGAACACTATTTTAAGTAACTAGGTGGCTTGCTATTATTACCTTGCTATGGTAGAAATAAGGTTTGATCTTTAAGGTGTTAACATTTATACTTGTTTATAAAAGAATTAGGAGATTTTAATTAATCATTTAAATGATAGCTGATTTAGTATTAGTATCAAGTTTTTAGTAGAAATTACTTTTTTTAATTTAATATTACTTACGACAGCCGGTCTAGTGAGAGTAGGACTTGTGCACCAAGGAGTCTGTCATTTTTGTTTGATTATGTGATTTGAAAAATAATGTTTTTTAATAGATTTACCTTTACTCGAACTCTAAGACAATGTATTTTTTCCAATCTTAAATCAATTATCTTGCATTATTTGGCCGACAGACCGACGGACATTCAAGTGGTCTATTAAGGCATTTTTTACCTTTTAAGGAGCGGAACCCTAAAAATGTTCAAACGCAACTTAACAAAATTATAAACCACATTTAGGGAGGCATGCCTAACTACACAATATTTTAGATTCTTTAGATAAGATCAATAGGAATTTAATGTGAATTAAATTGAATTAACTAGGAATGGAGTGTGAACCACGCCGTTATGTTTGAATTTAGGGACACGAATTATCGACATTTTTGTTAAAACAAAATTCAGCTAAGATATTAAACTAGTTTACCCTTTTATCGTGAGACTTTGTTGGTGACTATTGGAAATATTAATAGTTTAGGTAACCTTTATTTACAAAAAACGTTAAAATTTTAGGACTGTACAGGTACTTGTGTTGCAAAGCTATATTTATCAAACAAAAATAAAGGAAAACAACTTAAATATCCTACACTAATAAATAAAATTATTTTTAATCCAGTGTTTATCTCCACTGCTTCCCATTAATTTGGCAAAAACCTTTAAACACTTTTAAAACTGTCAAAAACAATAAAGAACGTGCCATGAATGAAACATCTCCGACGTGTACCGGTATTAAAACATTGTCTTTCGCGCCAATGAAGATGTTATCTACAAATTACGTTTTTTTATTAAGATTGACAGGTTATGGATTGCTTACGTAACTTCAGGCGGAAAATAATTAGGTATTATGACATTGACAGCACTAACCAAACGGACCATGGTATTTAAAATAAAAAACAAAAAATGAGAATTAAATAACTTAAGAATGTATAATAACTGTATAATTTATAACTAACTTGAGGTAAAAAGCTCCTTAGATGCTTGTTAAACTTAATATGCTACTATGTTCACTATTATTACTTACTTTGCATATACAATCTCGTGACAAGCAATTTAAATAATAACTTTAAAGCACTCACATTAAACGTAAGTATTCGTATTGCAACACCCCCACCTACCGGCATTCGGATTGAATTTGAGAAATGCAATTTAATATTTTTTACTGTTCTATCATCTAACGAGTGAGATGGTAATACAAACTTACGCAAATCCTACGTATAAATCTGTTGAAACGGAACAATTACCCACGAAGTTTCGAAATTCGGAAATATCTCAATTTATGTAGAATAACATGGTCCAATCTACCCAATAATTATACGCTTTGGTTCTTACTGAAACTACATAATGACTTAATATGGTAAAGCTGTGTACTTTATTTCAAATAAAAAGTATTACCTTAGTTTACTTTATATAAAGCACATAAGTTGTTGTTTATTTTAACGGAAGTATAAAAAATATATGTTTTTCGCTGTGAGATGGTACATTAAGCACTAAACCAGTTTCATCAGTGGACTAGCAATGACGATGTATTTTTTTGGAAGCATAAAAGACCACTATTTATCTCAGCTTTTTTGTTGTTACTTCAAATTTAAAACTCTCCTATGTATATACTATACTTAGGCGATGTAGAGTTAGGCTATAAAACATCGAACTTTCGTAATAAATATTAATTTAGATTTTCTGGTTCTAAGTTTAATGGTCGTATTTCAAAAAGTAACTTGTTAGTAACTAACTAACTAAGTTTGTAACTTTTACTGTGTCGTTTAATGCAATCAAAAATAAAATTGTAGTTTTCCCTCCCTTCCCACTCCCTTTATCCCTTACATCGACTAGCTACACAATGATTGAATCTGAATGTCATTATTTAATACGACCGTATCTCTATTTTAAGATGTAATAATATAATATGCCAAGCATACAAAGGTAAACTTATTCACCGTACACTCAAGTTTCAGTTTTTACTTCTACTGTACTGTAACTCATAGCTACTTCCAGACATAGATTATATAGGTTGCATAGTTGAAACAACATTTTCAAGTATGTAGTAATATAAGTATCAATCAAAACTGAATGTGGCCATTGATCATAACTTGTACCGTATGTATTTACTGCAATACTCCGTCGGTAAGCACAAACTGCCAATAATATATATTTACAGAATGTTCTACTTCACAAGTCGTCGGTTATTTCCTCTGGATTTATGTAATAAAACTAGTTTTAAACCACAGTGTTTATGATCTAATAAAACTATTACTTACGATGGAAACCCGAGTAACTTTACAGAATGACAAAATACTAACTCTTTTTGTAAACTAACCTTTAAAAGTTACAAAAATACATGCGAATATGTGCTTACATTAGTTACGTTATGTCAAAGTGTGGTCGTTTATAATTGCATAGAAATGTGGCACGTTGTTACACATCATGTTCTCTTTTAAATAGGTACTTACTTCAAAATTTTTACTAAATAACAACGAATGTTAAAGTTTTCTTAAAACTATAGTTGTTACTCGAATAATTATTTTACTTCATATAAATGTGTACCTAATTATAATGTATCATTATAATTCATGACAATAAGTACAGTCCCTTACGTAAAGTTATAAACACTCCGTTATCCATATTAATTATGTACTAACTATTATATTATTTTAATGGTTAATTAATGTATGTCGTAAATACGTATAACAAGTCTACTCGTTCTACTTATAACTCTTAAAATAAATAGTTTGATAAAATTAAACTTTTTTAATGTATTAATCTATAGCAGTTAACAAATTTAAATCAAAATTTATAAACTAACTATAAACAAAACATTTCGACACAATTTAATTACAGCAATTTTAAAGGAAATCCTCTCTACGTTTCAGAGACAACGCTCATCATTCAATAGAAAATGAGTATAATAAATGAGCTATGAGCGTTGTCAATAGAATCGGCTCAGCCATTGTGACGATAGTATTGCATAATTCAAAGTTGCCGTCAAACGAACTCAGCGATTCCACTGTCGATCGCGACATCATTACATTGTTTTATACTAATTTGTGTTTGTAAGTTATCCGATGTGGTTTTCATTAAAGTAAGCTTCTATGACTCATGTTTTAGTAATTGTTGATAATTTGTTAACTTATAAACTTTCTGTTATAAAAAACGTTCTTCGTTTCGTTTGTTTTTATTTATAAGAAAATAATAGTCAATAATGGACGCAAATATTTTTTGATTTTATAGTTCGTGGTTAAAAATAAAATAAAATATTAGACAGATAAATGTTCCACTGGTGATTTTTATATGTTAAACAATGATTCCTATAGTTTTGCTACGGCATGTTTATTAGATTCATTCAGTGTTTATTAAATAAAATGGTTATAATACGAACTAGAAAGACACAGATGATTTAAGATGAGTGTGAATGAACATGCGATGGCGTGCAATGCAAAGTAAACAGATTTCAAGAGAAATTATAACACGATGCCAACGAACTGAATATATAATTCGTTTTAATACAATACATTGAATAACCAGGCCTGGAGACCTAGTTTTATAACACTTACATCTTGACTTCAATATTAAGTATTGAAATAACATGAAAACCTTTTCGAAACGTCAAAAAAAGTTCGTTTAAATTAATTGAAAACCTACATGTACATCATTGCAATATGACTTGAGCCACCTAATTTCTTGTAAGTAAGTCAGCATGACGTAGACGCACGTATGTCGCGCGCACTTCGCTAGGTATATGGTATATTACCCGACTCTTGCGCAACTCTGACAGCACGTAGGTAAATATCTACCAGCGACCAGCGGCCGCGACTGCCAGCTTCTTACTCACAAACAACGATTAGGCAATGTCCTTTGTCGTTTAGATAAAAAGATAATGAAATTGGAGTTTTGAATATGAAGGTAAAATAACGTTTTTTTTCTCTTTGTTACAGAGAGCAGTACATTTTCAACGTATTTGAAGTAATAGTGAGCACACTTGAAACAAAACTACAAAGAATAGAAAACTTGGACAAAGCGGTCGAACACCTGATGCGAAGAGTCGAAGCACTCGACTCGCGAGTCAACGACAACATTCACAAAACTGAATCTATCATAAACAAACTAGGGAACCTCGACTTGAAACTGTTCAGTCGCCCCGCCGCTGAAGGCGATACTTTGACAGAAAACACAACAGTCAGACGACTACTACACGAACACATCCCGGATGCGGAACTCGACAGAAAACTAGAATCTCTAGACCAAAAGGTCTCCAACATCGACACTAAACTCGTGGGACTTAAAAACCAAATCGATAGCAACTTCCTGCCCGTAGACGACATCAACGCCGAAGCGAGCGAAAAGAAACCGATCAGCCTGAACGTCATCGAAATCGCTAAAGGCCTGAACACCGAAATTGTCAATGAAATAACTAAAGAAGTCGATCAGCTAAGGACATCCATGTCAACAGTTGATAGAAAACTACAGTTCCACATAAACTTAGTTTCCGAAAACCTTGGCAAAGTCCTGTACATGATGGCGGATGTGCACTCGGCAATCGTTGAACCAGACGCCGCCACTATCGACATCAACAGTATCTTCAAAAACCGAACCGCGACCAGCACGCAGGCGCCGTCGTCTAAACAAAGCAAGATCGACACCCTCGTGAACAAGATCATCCCGATGATGAGCGTCTCGGAGAAGATGGACGAGGTGTGGGACGTGGTCGTCGGCACCAAGAGCTCCGTGGACGACCTCGTGCCCAAGTCCGACGAGCTGCTCACCCAGACGCAGCGCCAGGAGCGGGCGATCGGCCAGATCCACAACGACCTGCGCCTGAAGACGAACCTCATCATCGAGAACCTGGACATGGTGGAGAAGAGGCTGAAGAAGCAGGAGGACGACGTGGCGACGCTGGCGCAGCGGCCGGTGCCCGCGGAGCTGCTGCTGGACCCCACCATCGACCGCCTCGTGGAGTACGCGCCCAGCCGGTACCGCGTGGACGAGCCCGCCACCGAGCCCAGCGCCGCGCCGCCCACCACCGTCGCCTTCAACCACAGGTGACATCATTCTAAACATTACCCCCCTTACGCAATGCGATTGTCTGCGCGACTCCCAGCACCTGCGACTGTCATTTCTTTCTGATCGCAAACGTAACGAGTAACATCAATAACTCCCATGTGCCTCACTTTTTGTAGGAATACTTAATTCTTCTCGATGTTTTATAAGACGTTATCTAATCAACCCACTATTAATGTTCACATAATTCAATATGAAGGTGTTTTTAGAGTTCTGCTTTGATGTTGCGTTACGATCTCGTATTGTGCATTGCGATTGTTTGTTGCTTGCGTGGTTTTTAGTTTGTGGGCTTCGACTAATGGTTGTGTGACGTGCAGTGCGACAGTGAGTTCGTCGCAGGGCGCCACGGTGACCGTGACGCCGTCGCCGGGGGCGGCAATGGCGGGGGCGGCAGCGGCCGGGGGCGGCAGCAGCCCGCGACCCGCCACCCGCAAGGGCGGCATCATCTTCCCCAGCGTCAAGAACAAGCCGATCATCGGCAACAACACATTCGCCTCCGAAGTCGTGGCTAACTACAAAGACGTGAAAGTGAGTTAATAAACATAATTAACATGTTAAGTAGTTGTTTCGTTTGAATTTTAAGCATGGCGGTTTCGTGATGTCCCGCTAAGATTCTCATCGATTGATGGTGTCATAAACCCGCAACTTTATTATCTATCCAATATAAATATGTATAAATGATTTGATTAACTTCCACGTAATATTCCAATATTAGTTTACGCATGCGCTATTATTTACTTACTTCGACTTGTGTATATATTGTACCTTATTCATTAATTTGTTTGTGTTTTCCATTAGAAATTTATTTACAGGAGTAACCGTTTCTATCGTGTTTAAAATGTATTTTTGTGACATAACTCACATTATCACAAGTTAGTGTGGGCCATGGAATGTTAGTGTGAAGACTAGATTGAGAGTGTGCTAAAGAAAAAATACTACATCAAGAAAGCAAGTGCTTTATTGTCATACTGTTGGTATTCACTGGAATACAAGATTATTTATACAAAAAAAGGAATTTTAGTTAGATATTTATTAAAAATGTCATTAGACAACACGGAACCCCAAATACAATTTTACATCAAATCTAAGTAGTATACTAGTATTAAGGACCTACTTTTAAAACAGGTTTGCCACGTAGGCAAAATTAATAACTAAACTATGCTTTACCTTTTCCAAGAAAGCTAAATGAACCGCGTTTGCATTGTAAAGACAACGCGTTGTTGTCTTTTCTATGAATTTTACATGCCATGTTATTTACTTATTTACCCTCCCTCGCACAAGACGGAGAAGATAATGAGATTACGTGTCTCTGTGTTCTTGTGTGTATGTTTGTTAGATCGTGGCATTTGATTTAAGGTTTTTCATTTTATTTCTGACACTGTTAAAAAAAAAGTTTTCAAAAATCTAACATGTCAAAACTACAATTTGACATTTTCCATTTTCATTTTCTATTTTAACTTGCATAATTTCCATGTTCGTCCCCTTAATCACTAATCGTCTCCAATCAGTAAGACCACCGAAATTGAAAACTCTTGTTCCCACCAAACGTGTTCTGGATTCAAAAGCGGCTGTTTAAATTCACACAAACAAAAACTCAGTCGCACACGCACGTGTCACCTCGCAATTACTCAACGAGCCTTTCGCAACTCGCGTAATAAGCTTTTTTCTTAATTCTGTGAATGAGCGCTACAATGACGCTCTAACGTAATATCTTCATTTGGCTGGGTATAAAAGTGAAAATTAATTTGATAAACGCTTTTTTCTATAGTAATTTTAAGTCGTTGCATGGAATATAAATTTCAGTTTTATAACAGTGTGGTGAAAAGATATGGCTGGGTTTTTGCCATTAATGATGTAGTTTCAAGTACTCACAGATTTTGTGTATTTATTCTCATATGTAACATATCTTAAGAGATTGGCCAATACAAAGGGCCGAAATAGTGATGTAATAAGTGGTATTTGGATCAAGCGTGTATATTGCTTATAGGGTTTATTAAATACAGGTCTATTGGCTTCTGAAGATTGAGTACATGATAGAATATAATAAAACAACGGTACGCGTTATTATTGACATTGGAATTGATACACAAATAATTTAGATAACAGATTTATTTAAAGAAACTATTTGAATGTAGAAAATACTGTATCGTTAAGCCCGAACCCAAGTAAGGTGATCATTGCGCGGCTTATAAATCTGACAATTAGGTACATTATCGTTATAGTTATCTATTGTCAAACATGTCTAAGAAAAAACTTAAATGCAAGTTCTTCCTGCAGATAAAATATTATTCATGCTCAGAAGAAGATATTCTATACCAAAACAAACTTTCAATAATGGCGGCTAGTTGACATTTGAGCATCGGAATATCTCAACCACAAAAGTAACTAGCGTTTCTTTCTATAAAAAGCTTATAAGTTCCGACACTGACGGTCTCTGATGCCAAGTGGATACCAATAACGTTTCGTCGAATACAGCAACCAGGCATAACATTAAAACAAATGTTCCCAACTGGGTACAATAAATTGCAACTTTTAAACTCGGTTTACAAAAGCGTGACTTTGTTTTTTAATCCACATACCTATACACTCATTCATTTTTATCTTACTATCATTCTTTTACAGTTTTTAACCGTCGTTGAGCATAAATTGTGAAACACTCGTATGAGAAAACGATATTGTCATAATTAACGAAGTGTGAAATCATAAAATTTCAGTAGGTGTATAACTTGATATCAACAAGTTATTGTTCTTAGTCGATATAAAAGTAAAAAGTGCAGAAATTTTATAAATAGAACACACGATAGCGATCTGATTGCTTTAAAATTGACGTAGTTATGTGCGAACTTCACCTAGCACTATATTGTGCTAGAATACGTTTGTCACATAAATGCGATATCAATCACGGCTTTTTTAAACAAGTTTACGTAAATCGTGCGGGGTATTTCGAATAATAAATTAAGATAAATCCAAGTAGGCAGTCTAAAAGTGCTGAAATGTCAACTAATTTAAAGATCCAACTGATATTGGTTTTCATAATTAGCCATTGTTACAGTAATTTCTTTAAAAGTATAAGCTTGTTGGGTATAACCGAGAAAGCAAATATGCATACCTAATAAAATGTAGTAAATACGGTTTATAAATGCCTACCTGTTAAAATTTAAGTGCTCGGAAAAAAGCTGTTATTCGAAAATAGCTAAATAATCATGAAATCCTACCAAAAGAGACTTGCATTAATTTAATTTACTTATAGAGCTGAAGTTAGCTTTATGCAGTAAAGAATGGGTATAGGTTTAAAGCAATACGTCAGATAAGAGACGATATCTACTTTATTGTTAAACTTTATAAGCTTTTCTTTTCCTGATCATCACTACCTATTGATTTAACCAAATCAATGATTATCCTGCATATCAATTTGCTTATCAGGCCGTATTTTGCCTTCACTGCTTCAAACAATCAAAATAATAGTGGTAAAGCTGTCTTTTGTTTAAAAATAGTATTACAAAATATACCTACCTACGTGGATATAGTAGACTCTCTCTCCTTTTTTTCTCAAAACATTTGTTTCTTATTTCAAATACGGGTAACGTAAGAAAATACGAACATTGCCGTCCACTATAGGCTATAATCATAAAAGTGGTCAACAATAAAGAAAGTGGTTAAACCAGAGACAAAACAATTACTAGTGACATAATCTAGAACAGACAGGGGCGCAACCTGTTAGCAGGCAAGGGCCGCATGGTGAAAAAATCGACCAAAGGCGGGCCACACTTGTGATAATAATATATCAACAAAAAATTCAATGGTTTTAAATTTAATAAACATGTGAAAGCGTGGTGGATTACGGCTCAAACCCTCTCGCTATCCGAGAAGGAGACCTGTGCTCAACTATGGGACATGGCTATTTATTTATTTATTTTTATTTATGTGAAATTTTATTTTATATATATTTTTTTTTAATACATTCGCGGGCCGCAAAGAAGACGTCGGCGGGCCGCATGCGGCCCGCGGGCCGCGGGTTGCCCACCGCTGATCTAGAATTTACTAGTTCCTTTTTGTTTTAACATTTGATTTATTGCATCGCAGTATTTTTTGTTACTACAATTGCTTTGCTTGAGGCTAATCGGAACAAAGCCAACTTGATACAATAAAGGTGTTTTTTTCGTATTTGTTTCCCAATATTAAAAACGGTAACAAGTAGACGCTTCAAATTTTCACAGAATATTTTCTTGTATATTACCTTTGAAAATAAATAATTAAGTAACAATAAAGTTTATATTAAACGGGGGCTCCCATACAACAAACGTATTTTTAAGCAATTTTTACTCGATCTTAATAAACAGGTAGAAAATAATAGTACGGAACCCTTCGTGCGCGAGTCCGACTCGCACATGGTTTTTTATGTTAATGCAGTTGACATGTGAGTTTTCTCATTTTAAAATTAACAATAGCATGGTTACGGTATTTGAATTAAGTCACAACCATGGCAGTAAAAGCCTGCCCATGGTTACGACAAGCGAATGGGCCAACAATTGTTTAAACACTTTCTAATATAAATAATTTTCGCGTGTGAATAGACAAAACTACGGCGAAAAACAAATGTCGATTGCACAACACAGCATGTCGCTGCCAAAGTGAATAATTATACTTAGTTTTAGGAACAAAAGTTTTTTGACTAATTTTTGTAAAACTTTGGCAACATTCCTAAACTTAACTATTAGGATGGGTTGGTAATAGATGTCGTTAATCCTTTTAGAATTTAAACTAACGCAAATTTTACAATTTTACGCAATTGTCAGTAATTGAACTTCATCTAGATAATTACTTATACGCTCGTCCTATAATTATCTCTTGGGTCATAGTCATAAGATGTTATGATAGGTAGTTGGGAATTTTTATTTTATCGAGAAAATAAAAAAAAGTCTTGAAGATGTTGGTATGTATTCCAGAAGGTTGAAACGATATAGAAATAAGTATAAGCCGACAAGAAATGGGTGCTTACTAAACTTACCAGAATTAATTTCTGTCTACTAGAACCATTACCAACATACTTAGATATCCAATACCGCCGAGGGCACTTCATACATTGTGGCTAAGCGAATTTAGTTACGTAAGATCGCTTGTTGCGAATATAATATTTAACTGTAGGCAATTTAGTCGGGCAAATATTTTGATTGAAAACCAAAGACAACTAATAGTAAATTCTAAAACTAATATTCATTAATATAGTTAACAAGCTTAGGAATGATTAAAGGGAAATCAAAATTTTATGTTAAAATGCATAAAAAATTAAGCTATGATTTCACTGCAGCGGAGCGTGCAGCGTTTTGTAAGAACTCAACCACAGCACCTGTCAAACGTCAAACACCAGACAAAAACCTTCCCAAGGCTTACCCTAGATTACTACATTTATTACCTGCCAATCAAATATTCTACATCTATTACTACGACACGATAAAAAGTCACAGACTCAAGTTTCCGCTATGACTTTGTAAACTCAGTCTTATTGCGTCGCAATGCGTTTGTTTTCACCTCCGAGTCGTTCTACAACATACATCTCTTTGGTTCCAGGGTTATTCGTGCGTGGACCTCCTGAACGCCGGGATGCGAGACTCCGGAGTTTATTATCTTCAGATCAGAGGCACCACCTACTGGTTCCTGAAGGTGTTCTGTGAGCAGGCTGTGGCCGACGGCGGATGGACAGTATGTGGAATAATTAATATGTTTTGTAGTCTTTGGGGTTTTGTATTCACTTAAAATCTTAAGCCCTCACTGTAACTAACGATTCTCAATGAACGATCTTCAATTAAACTGTAGTTACGGAGCTAGTAGTCTTCAAGGGATTTGAAACAGATAGATTGGTAATTAATGCAACAGAAGCAAATTCTTAAATTCTTCTGTTGCATTAATTACCAATTCATAGCGCGGAGTTGTGTTACTAGTACCTTTACCATTTTAGAGTTTTAGTTAATATTAGCATACCTTGTTGGAACCTGCCCAACCCTGGAACGATCTCGAGACATGCAAACGTACAGCGGTTTAAAAGTACCATAGGTAAGTACGAAGTCATTCGTAGCACTTAACAATTAAATAAAGAACCTTCCTTCCCGCCACACAAAAACGTTTAGTTTTTCATTCAAATCCATATATCACGATAATAGCAAATCGTGTACAGGAAGGAAGCGGTTAAAACCGTATAGTAACTCCAACTGTGGCGTTGTTATTAATTGTCCGTTTAATTACTTTGTTCAAAAGGCCCAGGTTGTGCTGTCATGGTCAAATATAACACGCATTCGTGCGCACGCACACCGAAATTAGAAAGATTATAGTGATTTGCACCGGCACGGCGGCTTCAATTTCCTTAGCGGTTTGTCGCATCGTTTGTTAACATTTCATGGCTTCCGTTTGTAAAGACAATAGCTATATATTTAACTTAATTGCTTAATAAATTCAAAGCACAGGTACTTACCTACGTTATTATCTTTAACCTAACGATTTAGGTATCTTTAACCTAGCTTAGTTTTCAAATAAAAAAACGAATCATTACAAATTACATCTTAGTTAAAATTATTTAATCGAAATTAGTTTTAGATACCTATTACGGAAGCAACCGCTAGGAACACTCTATGGAGAAGAAGAATCCAATTACAGCTTCTTTTTATTATTTCTCTAAAAACATTCAAACTTGTAGGTAATCCACCGAAGGGACGACTTCGGAGTGCCGGCTGAAAACTTCAACAGGGATTGGAACGACTACAAAAACGGTTTCGGCGACCCCAGCAAGGAGTTCTGGCTTGGAAACGAAAACATCTACATGTTGACCAACAATGATGACTACATGCTGCGGGTCGAGCTTGAAGACTTTGACGGGAACAAGAGGTGAGGCCAGAGGTCAAGGGGCTCTATGATACAAAAATATTGATACAAAAGCTAAGACACACATAACGGTGTTATAGCTTGATTCGATTGTTTAGACAAAGCAATTTAGGCCGATGAGTGGCAGCGGGAGATTTGATTTTAAAATTTTCAGGTTTGGAAGAATGACACGTGTACTGTTCGGTATAAAAAATCATTGTGCACACGTTAAACCAAGTCAGATTTATTAGTAAGTTTACGCTTTTGAGAATTTGGGTACTTGATACATATTAGGTAACTAAAGCCGTGTTTATCCGAAAAAAACAAAGTAGGAACTTAAACACTGGCGCAGACCAGTTTAAATTCCAATTTGTCATTGCATTTAAACGTTAAAAACATATTATGAGAAGGTGTGAGGAGGGTATCTTCAATTAATTTTATTCGAAAACGGGCTAAAGGTCTCATTAGCAACAGATCCAGTTTACGAAATCCTTAAAAAAAAAACTCTAAGACTTAGCTTTTGAACTCGCATTTCTAGATGGAAATGAGGAAACATGACTGGATTATGATGAACCACACCGAGTCCGCGTGGTGGATTTCGGCTCAAATTTCCTACTCCTCAATTACTGTTATTATTTGTAGATACGCGCAATACTCCCACTTCAAGATCTACTCCGAGGGCGAGTACTACAAGCTGGAGATCGATGGTTACGAGGGCAATGCCGGCGACTCTCTCAACGACCCCTGGTACGGCTCCAACAATAGCCCATTCTCAACGTACAATAGGTGAGAATACACTTCTAAATATACGATCTTTTATAAACAGAAGCTCCACGAGATCGAAAGATAAGCGCTTGAATGCTAACTATGAAAGGTTTTTTAATTATTCGTCAGATTTCGGTGTGGGGTTTGACCTCGAGGTAAGAGATGACGGTTTTTGGTTATAAAGTTTTGTCGAGTTTTTGATAAGCGGGTACTTAAAAAGGAATAAATTAGAAAAGATTAAGGTTTTTAGTTCTCATTTCTGAATTTGGATGGAACACAATAAAATTCGGTCAAATATCTTTTTAATCGCGAATCGTCTTAGTCTGACGATTTTTCTTCTCAAGGTTTTGTAAATTAAGAAGACAATATGCACAAAGTTAGGACTACAAACCCTCCATAAGTCCGTATTGAAAAAACTGATTTCATTAAAACCTACTAAATATATTTTAAGCTGCCAGTCTTCAAACCTTCGTTCATCATTCCAGAGACAACGACAGATCGTCTTTGAACTGCGCATCCATGTTGAAGGGAGGCTGGTGGTGGAAGTCCTGCGGTCGGGGCCTCAACGGACTCTACCTGCATGACCCGCAGGACCTTACCGCAAGACAAGGTAAAATATACCAGATATTATATAGGTAGGTACGAGTTGATTGTGTGCGGTTCTTGAACCGAAAGGTAAGGTTTGAGCCCGCTATGTAGGTATTCGGGCATGTTGCATAAATAAAGGTAAGGACTCTTGTTATTTTGGATAAAAGTATTAGAAGAGGAATACCGTTATTCATTCGTGCTTATTTGCTGAAAGATTATCAATTTTGTATAGATATTTTGCCAAAAATATCTATTGAGATTTCGAGAAGATGGTCAAAAATGGTTTCTGCCCATTTGGCGGACACATTATTGTTTTAGTAGAATTACAATTTTTTTTGCTAAAGTTTTAATTCAAAAATATAGATAAGACTTCTAACAAAATTTTAATACAAATAAAACCTGTATGATAGAGATCGGCAAGCTATCTCCTCTTGCATAACATAATCTAAAATTACAGTTAGATAAACGTCTACACATCGTCTAGAAACGGAATTTTTAAACAAACAAATCATTACGTATTAAAATTCGCACAACCGGTCAAATTACCATAGCGTTTTGTAGTAAATCTATTTCATCGAGGTTTTGAGTTATTTATCTTGGTCTTGTGGGCGGACAAAATAGACTTACGATGAATTTGAGGCCCAAATGAGTTGCCATTTATGAGGGACATTTCGGTCTATGGGCAACACCCACGAGGCACACATCAAATAGTATGCATCTGTTAGCATCACAAATGATTCGGTAATACTACACCTGCGGGTTTTAAATACAAATTGCGTACTACCCACAACTTGTGGCTAACTATTGTTACCAAGCTTAGTTTGATAGTCACATTACCAATTCTATAAACGCTATCTAGTTACATGCTTGTTTAGAAAACCCTTTCTTATATTGGATTTGCCTCGTTGCCTTGAAGTTATGTTGAAAAATTACTTAACCAAATAACGCCTAGTTAGTTACGCGATCTGTGTAATTATTTTTTTTTATTCTGAATGTTCATAATACCTAATAGCCAAATAAATTTCACACCAGCAACAATATAAACGAACATTAGTTATAGCCTATTCAAAAGAACATCAAATTTTGATGAGAAAGTTGCATTTATTAATATCCCTCGCGGTATGGATTTATTATGCGGTCATTGCCGCGTCCGTTACATACCTATTAGCTACTTTTAAAAATATATTAATAATTTCAAATCACACTAAGCCAGAGCAGAAGACATTAAATTACTTATTCTAAATCAATCGTATTAGTTCATTATACACTTATACACCTTTTTTTATTTGCGTATTAGTATATCTATTTAGGTATAATGGGTGTGCCTTTATAGGTTGTATGTTATGCATGACCGATACCTACCAACTTACATGCGTTAAAAAAGTAATGCAAATCTAAAGGTGCAATTCCGTAACTTTCTGACCTAAGGCCATCGCGTCAAAAGTTACAGAATTGAGACATAGGAAATTCCTGTTGTCTGCCCTAGTCAATCCGTCAGTGGATTTCATTTGAAAAATCAATAGTAATGTCCATTAGATTAACAAAGGCTCAAAGGAAACGTAGGTCTTCTTTAGTTGCACATTATTTTCAATAAAAGTACCTAATTTTATTTCCAGGGATCGTATGGTTCCGCTGGAGGGGATGGGATTACACCCTGAAGCGAGCGTCAATGATGATCAAACCTAAAGGACTACAGACCAACACATGAACAAGCCCTCTTAGCTAATGCCTTACTAAAGCAGCCTCTACATGGATAAGACCAAAACTTGCCAAACACGCTACTCAATACCAAAAGAAAAAAAACTAAAACCCAATTCGATTCCGCATTTGACAACTTACAAAAATCACAATTCATGAGGTCCTTCAACTATAATCGTTGTTTTCAATCGTAAATTATATTGAGTAGCGTATAAAATTGATAATTCAATACGGTAAAACGATACTTTAGGAGAATTTATGTAAAGTCGCACCTTTGCAATATTAAAAATTCAATTTTAGGTTGCAACGAACTATCGTATTATATGAATTGTTTTGACGTATTGATTTATACACGGTCTCTAGCATAAATTATACAAAACATATTTTCAATAAGTTCGATTACGTTTCTAAATTGCGTTTAGATTTTACGGCGACTTGTTAAAAATGTATTGCGTTTATGATGTGTCCATGTCATAGAATAGAGGCGTGTTTCGCTCAAGTTTTTGTAAATAGTCCCGCCATTTTGTTTTTCATTGTCATTGTGCCCGCGACACACGTGTATATACCAGATGTGCCACGGCATGACTCGAAATCATTAATTTATTATTCATTTTCAATTCGATACAAAAAGAAATTCGTTAATTAGGTTTATAATTTAGATTTAAGGTAAAATTCGTATTAAGATTGTAAATAATAATTATACGCGGCGTTTATGCAAACTCAAAAGGTACCCCGAAATTCAAAACATAACGTTTTGTTCGTTTTTTAAAAAAGGTTTGGTCTCTTTGATACAAATCATAATGCATGTACATCTTATTATATTTTATTATATGAAGAACGGATAAACTGATGCAATGTACCTACTAATATAAAGTACCTATGTTTATATAATTATACAATATGTACCTGAATTTTATAATGACAACATTAGTGTTACGTCAATTGGAACACAGATTAAATTTTGGAACTCCAGCCAGACAACTCAAATAGCACTGCCCAGTATTGTATAAATTGTCTACAATATTATCCCAATCAATCAATCTATTTCCTTTATAAGTTTTTGTAACATAATGTAAAAATGTATAATTTTAAATCGAGCCATATTCAGAAACTATTTTTGCCTTATATTGTACAGTATGTTCTAGGATGTAGCTCGATGCAGTGATGATTGTACCCAGTTAACGATTTGTGTCAAATTTTAGATAATAAATCTTATATGTAAAACATTGTTTCCTTTAATAAAACGCATATTGAAGTCTACAGTAAGTATTCAGACATAAAGTTATACACAAGAATATTTCAAATAACAAAGTATTATTTATTATACAGATAGCCAAAAATGTAGTCTGCAATTTATAGTGTCAACAAATGTATTTAGTCCAAGTTTAAAGCATCTTGCATATTCTATTTTTAGCTGGTTAACCTTAATTATAATTTGACACTGAAAGTACTGACCAACTGTCAAAGTTAAAGACCACTTTTTTGTCTACTGTACTACATTATTATACCTTTGACACTTAAATTGCTGACCATAAAGAGGACTTATACAGCTAGTAGAATCTACGAATACACAAGACTGTTTAGGCATTAATATACATATTTCAAACACATATGTATAATTCAATATTCATAAACATTTATACACCAAGATTGTAATAATTGAGCTTCTTTATGGTTAGCCATGCTTTTGGTATTTTCTAGGAGTAATATCTACATTATTTAAATAACCCTGTAGATATATTATGACACCAATATAATGCTTAAGTATAGTTCAAAGTTTAGACAGTTATTACATAGAAAACATTATATGCCACCTACATAATATGTTAATACAGTAATCTTTGTAGAGTCCTAGTTAACAAAACCTAAATATCTTTAATAAAACAATGTGATTTCGTTTAATTCAATAAAATAAGTTTTGTTAACAAAGACATAGATATTACACATGGACATGTAGATATTTACAGAACACAGTGTTAAAACTAAGTTTAAACACTGTATCATTTATATTAATACACTGAAAGCTTTTATTAATACATTTAAAGGTGTATATTTCTATGATAACATTTACACACATTCATTATTTTTCATATTTTTATAGTAAAATATGATGAACTGCAGTTAACAATGTTCAGTATAATATTTAATCATCTAAAGTCAGATCAGTCACGTCAGAGTGTATAATTAGTATGTTGTATAAATTCACTTCCGCTGTTGGGTACAATTTTACATATATAACACTGGCTTTAACACACCCTACACAATTTAGTCCGAGTCAGTAGTGTCCGTTCTTGGCTTTGCCTCTGAAGAGTCATCAACAATAACAATCTCCGACTCCACATCGTCCTCCAACAAATGCGAGCCTAGCATCAGGTCCAGGTGTTCCGTAGGTTCTAAGTCCATATCTGGTAACAGAGCTATATCCTCTTCGCACAGTTCATGAGGATCGTTCGAGGGTTCGGGTTGCACTACATCATCGGGTTCAATGTTTTGTAAGAAACAACTTTGCGATTCAAAAATAGAGTCTAAGTCGGCTAAACTACACTGCATGTCCTCCGTGGCTAGCACCCGCGAGGGGCTAGACTGAGACACTCGGGTCTCGCGGTCCTCAGAGGGACCCCAGGCTTCATGTTATACTTTCAGTTTCTTCGGCCCCCTCTTGATCGCGCGCTCCTTGGCCTTCTCGTACAGAGGCATCAGCTTCTTCTCCTCCGCCAGTATCTTGAGCAGCATCACGATGAAGGGCAGGTAGTTGTGCCTCCGTCGGACCATTTCTTGATGGTACCGGGTCATCTTTTTGTCCTCGTACTCTATGAGGAGGCGGAGGCGGCATATTTCGTATTCGACCTCGTCGGTCTCCATGCCCATGATGCGCGTCTGGCTCATGAGGCCGGCTATCTGACGCTCGTAGATCAATTTGCGATCGGACACGAGCGCCATCATGTTGAAGTGGATGTCGTCAGCGCAACTGAAATTTAATGCATGTTAAAAAAAATAAGATACTGTGTCCAAAATTGACCAGTTCTTCAGTGAAAACTAATATGATTCCAATTGCGTACTCAACCTAAAAGATAAATAATTGTGTTAAACGAGCCAGCAGGAAGGCCGTTAATCTAAAAAGGATACAAATAAATTAAGAACAAAGACGTCGCTAAAGTTCTTGAAAATCAATTTTACTTCCAAAATTCACTTCACCAACTACAATCGAGTACGTGCTCAGCAAAAACAGTTTGCAATCAATAAAAAATAACCCTATTCTGCAATGATTCTAACTGCAGATCTTTCTTTACCCTCGCAAGACTCCTCAAGTTCCCCACTAATTAAAAAAATATCACCAAGGGCTGTCAACTATGATTGATCTCAGAGTTGATCCTTTGACTTACGCGTTGATCCTCTTCCATATGATGGGTCTGACCACGTCCAGCCAGTCTTGCTCGGGGGCTACCGGCCCGTGGTCTATGGGGCCCTCCCGTAGACCGTCCAACTCGTAGAGTCGACCGTCAATAGGCATGTACCCGATGAAGTGGTATGCTTCCTCACTCTAAATGTACATTGTTAATGTTAGCCTACGTTTGTTACAGATGCTTTTGTGCCAGGATATGGTTATGAAAGTATAACAGTAAGGAGGTTTACGTCTTACGCAGATATTGATAGATGAACGTTTTATTGGCCAAGCTCAAAAGAAACAAAAACCAGAAAAACATTGAAACAAAACAATGATCCAAAAAAAAACAACACAGCAATAAGGTTTACTTTAAAAACTTTTAAAACAAAGAGAGTGTTTAAAAATAAAAATGAATCACAACAAAGTGGGAGAAAGATTTTAATATGAAACCTTTTAGTTACAAAATTTCTTTTCCCTAACCAAGTACTTGCACAAACATTTTAAATAGTTCTTTAAGGGAAGACATTTGTTGGGTCAGCTAGTTTAAAATAATAGTAAATTCAACTATGAGACAGCTGTAAATAGATATAAATAAATAATAAATAAAAACATTATACAAATAAAAACATTAACAATATTCCATGTCCATAACAGGCCAAGTCTTTTCTTACCTTGCTTGACGTTTTAGGCTCAAACTCGAACATCTGTTGTGACATGGAGTTGTGAGCGGCTCTGATTGTTTGTGAATTGCTCAGAGTAAGACCCCTCATTTGAGGGTCAAAGGACATACTGAACTCCTTGAGTTGAGCCAGCACCGGCCCCAACTCCAGGTCAGGGTGCTGGCAGTTCAACAGCAAACTGATAATGGCTTGGCTAGCGCAGGCATTGTTGATCACCTACATTGAAATTTTACTATGAATATGTAACAGTATGCAAAGAATCCTGCATGTGAGAGATGTATTGACAAAAAACCTTGAACTTTACCCTTTTATTTATCTATAGAGGACTTAAAAAAACGTATAAAAATTTATGATTTAGAGATTAGGGAATTTAGGGAATGAAGAACAGAGGATTGTTTTACCCACCTGTTTGGCAAAGTATATCCTCTCAATGCGGCTATCAGTAACAACCGGCCCAGAAGGTTCCTCATGTTGTACGTATTTATATAAGAATATGAGTCCATGCACTGGTCTGAGAATAAGATAAAATATAGAATTGTTACATCTTGATTTATTGTATAAAAATAATTTATATCAAAAAATACTTACTTCAGTTTTTCAAAAGTGTCATCTCCGACAGACCAAAGCTCTTCAACTTGGACACCTCTTGCTCCTAAATTAAATATATTAATTGCCATTATTGTAAAGAAATCAGTTAACAAAACATGGTAAAAGAGTCTTTATAGTAAGAAAACCTTACCAAATGTTTTGATCAACAGAGTAAAAACCCCTGGATCACTCTCAATCAGGGACCAGTCGCCCGCAAAATCCATCTTGATTAAAATCTAGATAACAAAGTAAAATGATTTCAATCTATAGTCAGTACATTAGTAGATATTAATCTGTTAGACAAATTGAGTATATGTATCAAAAATAAAAAAGTTCATGGTCACAAATAACACTCAACATTATTACTGTAAATTACTTCTTCTTTCATGGAATATGGAGTTATAAATTCATGAAGCCTGGGTAGTAGAATTGAATTTTATTATCTCTCCTTTCTTCAAAAACTACATAATATGGCTCATATCTACTTAGCATACATAAAAAACAAGTTTTAAAAGCTTTGAAGACAATGAAAATCAATAAGTACCTTAACTAGCAAAAATAAAAGATATGTAACTGATATAGAACAAATCTGTATAAAATTTCAACCATATTTTTACCAGCTATAATAAATTTTAACTAAGTCACACTTTTTTAAGAAATAATGTAAATAGGTACTACTTACTTCAGTATGTTGATTTATCTTTAAGTTTCTTTTATGTTACAAGCATTCAAGTACATATCTAGAATATTTGCCGACGATGGCCGACCAAACGACGCCAGTGCAGTGCACTCCTCTAATCTAACCTTGCTTGCCTAAAGTATTGATTGGTTTGGGTGGCGGAAACGGACGATGCATTGCCCATATATATATGCATAGGTATGACGGTATAGATCTTTCCAACCAACAGTAAAAATCAAGGTTTACAAAATTAAAGCCCGCAGTAAACCCTTGCACAAGAAAACTTACAATAATTACAGTTGTATTCAATTTGTACGAAAAATTTGCTTATTTATGAATCTCTCGGCCGCCGTTAGAACATAACAAATAAACAGGATCTACACAATTGTACATACCTGAAATAATCTTGATTAAGCCTTATATGGGGATATAAAGAAAAATTTTAACGCGTGCAATAAAGCCGCCAAGATAAACGAAATAAACCACAATTAATTTTAGCACATTTACACGATGGATGATGATGTGTTTTTTGACCAACCAACGAAAGTTACGAATTACGATCCGATTCAAGCATCCTGCACAGACAGTAGTGCCATGATCGATCCGAATCACACAAACAATTTGTCACAACTTGTGAGCTTTACGTCAACAAGCGACGCACTCATCACTCTCGGTAGGAAAGTGGAGCAGCAACAGCGCTGACAGAAAAGGTGTCATAAGTAACGAATAAACTTACATATTATTGTATAAGAGTTGTTTCTCTGAGTCGGAACAGGACCCAAATCAATAAATCAAGCAATATGTCTTGACTTTGACAATGACAAATCTAGAGTTGGGAAAAGACAACATTATTGCACACTTTAAAAAAACTAGCTAATAATTCAAAAAAATCTTTCCTTACAATAACTTGTATTCTTTATTTTACTATTTTATTTTTATATACACGTCTTTCGTAAAAAGAAACCTTGATGTCAATAAAACTGTTATTTAATAAATTTAATTCATCCATAAAATAGTAATATAAGCAACTTATTTATATTGTGTTTTTTATTATTAAATTACTAATCGGATGTATGAGTTATTGCGAATTAACGACTTGCCCTGCAACAGGTATTATATTGGGTTTCTTTATTACGGTCAATGGCTTCGTTGCGAAACAGTGCAAAACGAACGAATGTTAGTTTCTCATTTTTCACATTCATTCGTTCGTACTTACAGTATTTTTTTTAGTCTGTGCTTACCTTGGTACCACTACCACTAGGTAGGAGTTCGTTCGTATTCGTGTATCGTGTTCGACTCAACTCGACAACCATCAAAAAGTTCTTGGATGTAAGTAAATTTTCAGTGATAACTACATAAATAAATTCTATGTCATTTTCACTAAAATAATCAACTTTGAAGAATTAGTGGCGGATAGTAATTAAACGGTTTATTTGATGTTAATTTTGTATATGTTTTGGTTTTAAATTTGTTACTACTAAACTCACCGTTTTCGTACATTTGTTATTTCATAACAAAGAACATGCTATTTTGTTGTCTAAAGGATCGATGAAATTGTTTAAAAACAAAGGTTATGTATGATATTGCTTGTTTTAAAACTTGTTTGTTTTCTTCATGTTAGTGATAAGGTAAGATAATGTTTTATTTTGAGTATACAATTGAACTCATTGTTACAGGGTAAACTTTGATTTATATAATGATTGGAATAATTCTAAGTACCTTAGAATGGATAGGGTTAAGCCCTATAGGCTTGTTGTCCTCTTGGGTTGGGGCTACGGAGCCAGCCCTCAAGTTGATGCTCTCAATAATCCTGGCATATCCAATCTCCATTATATATTTGAACAAATTTCAAAAAACTGATGTTACAACAAGACATTTATACTTCATACTAACAGGACTAGACTTAGGTTTCTATAATTTTGGAATTTCCATTTACCACAATGCAATCCCACTATTTGTGCTATATTTGTCCACCAAATATCTTACTCCTGGGAAGAACAATGTCATTTTCACATTTGTGTTCAATATGGTGTACCTGCTGGCTGGGTATTTCATGACAGAATCCGAGGACTATGACATAACTTGGACAATGCCTCACTGTGTCCTCACACTTAAACTGATAGCATTATCATTTGATATCTGGGATGGAGAAAAAATGGGTGCAGGCAAGGAACTCTCAGAAAACAATAAGAAAACTGCCCTAATGGAGAAACCAACGTTGATTGCATTGATTGGTTTCGTTTATTTCCCTGCTTGCTATCTGGTTGGACCAATGTTTTCATTCAAGCGCTACTCAGATTTTATCAATGGAAAGTTCCCCCTGGAAAAAGAATCAAAGGTATATGAACACCAAGCATTTAAGAAACTAATACAAGGTCTCTTGTATTTAGCAGCTTTTCAAATAGGAGGTCAGTATTTGATGGCAATAATATTAATAATGTTATAGAGTAAATATATTTTTTAATTAATGTCAATAATATTTTAGTGTCTGTGTTCAGCATGAAGTTTATTATGTCGGATGAGTTTTGGGAGACATCAGTATTCTACCGGCACTTCTATTGTGGCATGTGGGCACACTTTGCCCTCTATAAGTACATTGCTTGCTGGCTACTTACAGAAGGTATGTGATATTTAAACTAACTTTTAGGCATTTGCTTACCTATTTTTTATTTATAATTTTGTTTGTTCAGGTGTCATATGGAAGTATATAGTGAAAGCATTAAAACAATTTTCATATTCAGCAATATTTACCCAGTTAAAAATCGTCAATATTCTTTTTAAAATTTGCTTATGGTTGTTAGGTATACTTCTTTAAATCTTTAAAATGAAACATGCAGTGCATAAGCCAGTAGGTGTTTTAGCTTGTTTTTTTTTAAGTGTGGTAGAACAAATTATGTAGCAAAACACACAATATAAAAAAAGGTATTACCAATGTAAATCAATTGTGGTGCAATAGTGAATGTTTTAAACCAATAGGTAAAATAAATACTCTGGGAAAACTATTTTAAAATTTAAACTTTTGCAAATCATTATGATATACATTAATTAGCGAAATAATAATAATTTGCTGTACAAGATAAAATGAAATCTAGTAAATCTTTTTTTTAGAAGTTTTGTAAATATAAATTAAAGTTAAAAAACTCACCGTTTTTGTTTCCTTCTTTTATTGAATCACACAAAAGGGGCTTGTATGAAATTTAGTGAATAATCAAATTATTATACAGGGTTCTGTTCACAAGGGGTAATAAATGGATAATTAATAAAAAAGACACTAATTGAAATTGAAAAACGGCACAAAGAGAATTAGGTGCCCGAATTATTTATTGCTAACTAAATTACTTATAAATACGCAACATGCAACTTTGCTTCCTCACATTTACATACAAAGAATTTATTGGTTTAAATATACACAATTGCCCCCTTTAAATATAATTATGTAATCATTTCAGCTTCATGCATTCGAGTTGGATTTTCATACAACGGCATTGAAACTACACCAGAGGGCAAATCTGAATCCAAATGGGACGGTTGCAACAACATTAAAATACTCAAGTTTGAGGGTGCCACCAAATTCCAGCATTACATCGACTCATTCAACTGCAATACCAACCATTTTGCTGCAGAATATGTATATAAACGACTTAAATTTCTCGGTAACAGAAACATTAGTCAATTTGCCACCTTATTCTTTTTAGCCGTATGGCATGGTATAAGGTCTGGCTACTACATGACATTCTTCAACGAATTCATCATTATCTACTTTGAAAAAGGCTTAGAGTCTATGATTAGCAAAACAGAAATATACCACAAAGCATGGAATAACAGTATTGCGAAGTGTTTTTTGTATGCTTTGCTAAAAACGTACACAATAGTATTTATGGGATGGTCTTTAGTGCCGTTTGATGTAAAAGTTATATCGAAATGGTTCAACATTTATTATAGTCTATATTTCTCTGGTTTTCTGTTGTTTTTGCCATGGGAATTCGTTTATAAAAAAATCCTTCGCCTTGCCATTAGGAAACTTAATTTAGCTATGGTGTCACCAAAAGACAAAGCAAAGTAAATGCTCAATTTAAAAACACGTTATTTGATAGTTAGGTAAAAGGTTTCTGTAGTTAAAGGCAGGTTGACTATATGCATGGAGTATATGACCATTGGAGGAGACTTAGCCGCGTTTTGTAACTTTTTCGTCGTAATTAGATGCCTCCATTTTCGGAGAGCGTGTGACGTAACGTAGACCACGAAACTTTGCAATATTAAAGTTAAAGAAAATACTGTTTAGACCTAGCAAAAAAATATAAAATAAGGGCTCGGGAATTCGTTGCGACTTTAAAATACGTAAATGTTTCTAGAATTTACGACCGCAAGTGGTTAGACCTTCCGCGTTTCGCTGTAGGTACCTTAAAAGTCACGTTTAGCGGTTGATTCTAGATAGGTACTTTTCCAATTGACGCACTCCACACAATCAAACCAATTTAGTTACCTTTAGGTGGCTCGAACAATGCCACTTGCACTTCCTACTATTCGCAACATTATATTATTCCAAGAATGGGCACATTGTATATTTTCAACAACTACGGTAAAAACGAATAAAATCCACAGATACACCGACAACCTAAATGACCGCATATAGGTGTTTAAGTTGGAACATGTGAATTAATCTCATGTTTATGGGATCTTTAAACATTTTAAAAATACAATCGTTCAATTACTATATCTAATGGTCATAGAATTAAACCTATGTATAATATCTTATTCTGGCACGGAGACACCCCGTATGCGTTCTCCATTGATTGTTACTCCATGGCTTTATCTAAATTGTCGGCGTGTCAAAATTCTTCAAGGCATTTATCGAAGTCAAGAGGGATCTGAATCAAGAATTAGTCAACACAAAAAGGTGCCTTCGTATTCCTTGTTTTTTTTCATTTATCTCAAATTTCTACTTTTTTATAAACACGTTGATAAATTAATTTCATACATTGTTTAAAAGTAGAAGCACATGACAATGGCTCAAAATTTAGTAGAACAATGTATGTGTTAAATAAACGTTTTTAAAAGCTTGCCAACATTAAGATGTCACAGGGAATACGAAAATTCAATTCGAGCATTTTGAAACTGAATAATCAGTCTGTTCTATATACATATTTGACTTTTTCTTTTTATCCATTGTTCTTAAAATCAAAGAGATTATTGTGACTTCTTCGTTTTGATACTACGTATTAAATACGTATTTAAAAATCAATTTACTAAGTATACGATAACTAATTTCATTCCTGAGCTAAATGACTCGCTGACCAATTTATGTCAAGTTACAATTAATATGTTAATGCACATTAATTACACCACATCCAATTTTAATACTGAGTGATTTCACAATACGGGTGATAGCGCCTTTAATATTCGTTAGTATTAAATGAGTGTTAAATAAAGAAAGCATAAAATTTAAAAGGTTCGTGTTTGAAATTTCATAAATAAGTTTGAAAAATTCTAGGTGTTTCATTGTAGTAGGGGAGCCCAAGAGGGGATTTCTGAATTTACTCAAGCGCGGCAGATTAACATACTGGGGCATACCTTGTACCCGGTTAAGCACTTCCACCAAATATGAGCCTTGACTTACAAGCCGGACGATTAATTCAATAATTTCATATAATTCAGTTCAATTTTATTATCAGATTAGGTAAATCCCTGCAGATTATTGTATAAGAGCGTTGTTTTAGGTCTACTAATCATCCCCTTAAAAATCGCACGTGCTCTGTGTGCCCGAGTATGTCGATGCAAAAAAAAATGTTTATAAGGTTTTGGAAATCTATAGCCGTTTGCCCCACCGATAAAATGGTATATGTCATATAACAATTTTTTCTTTTTGTCATGTAAGTTTTGCAACCCAATAGGTATCTTTCACGCTCGAGTAAATCCAGATTTAGCATCGTGGGCTCCCCTACTATTGGTTCAATATTATAATAAAACAGAAATCATTATAGTTATCTGAATCACAGTTGGAATTGGAAAAACAGTTCTATAGCAGAGTGTTATCTTCAATTTAACTTATTAACTTTTTTTTAAATTAATGATACTTATAATTAAGTAAGAACATTATTTTTTTACACCGTGTTTTGTTATGGATTTTTTACTGGTTGATTTGAATAAGTTCATGATGTATGAATAGATACATTATTCAGGGCCTCAATATATTGAATTGTAAAATAAAAAAAAACAATGTAAATCATAGTATGTATCTAAAGTATAAGATTTGAAAATTGGTTATAAATAGATTTAGCGGTTTTATCTTATCTAATTTGCATAGATTAATAAACGGTGCTTAGAGCTTACAAACACTTGATTCATTTTTTTACCACCAAATCACAGAGAAAGATGTTTAAATTGTATTAGGAGTGTTCTGAATAATGATTTGTTAGAGTATTTATAGAACTATGTAGGCTTAGATTTTCGTGTTGCAAGGTTTGTATTGAAACACCACTTTTATTTTCAATGATCACGGTGAACAAAACGTAAGTAAATCAAGTACACAATTGCGCTACGCTTCATTGTACTATGAACATACAGAACCTGCTATTATGTTTTTATCTTTTAATTAAGTATTATGTGACAACTTTTCCAACTAAAAGAGTACATTTTTATCGGTGTAGGCCCAATTGCAGGGAACGTTTTAACCTCGGGTTAGCTAACTCAGGTTTAAATGGCGCCACCATCGATTGTAACTATAATTAAAACTAGTTAGCTAACCCGAGGTTAAAACGTTCCCTGCAATTGGGCCTTAAAGGGTCTTTATTGAATACGAGGTAAATGCATTGCGTTGTCAACTCTCCTATGAGTCAGATCTTAGCGGGATCCAATGCATTATTTTATTTTAATTTTGTATTTAACATCCAAAACTAAACATTATTTTTTGTTCAGAAATATTTTGTAAAATGCTGGACAGTTACTGAGTATATATAGTAAAAAACACCTTGTTATCAAAATTATACAAATAACGAAAAATCTGAAAGCAGACGCATGCACTCGTTGCAGTAATAATTAGTATCGAGTATTTGGGTGAGGAACTCTGTTCACAAAGTTCCGGTGTATTATGTTTACTATTGCATTTGCAGTCCGACCTGTAATTGCCTTTTTAACACGAGCCAACAGCGAGCGGAGAGTAACAATATATATTTTAGTCGGTACTCTAAAATATATATTGTTATTGGTCTCTAAAAGTCTTGTAGATACAGTTTCCTGCTTAGCTAGGTCACCAAATTTATTGCAGCGTTCCCAAGTAAAACGGGATATATTTGCGGATAAAATTACAAACATTTATTGTAACTATACTATATCACTTATACTTAGTAGTATTCTATATCAGGTGAGTAGTAGATTGAATTTTATAGTGAATATAATCCTTATTTGAGTGTTTTATCTACTAATAACCGGTATTATAAATGAGGAAATAAGTAAGATCAGTAAAAGTGATACATAAGCTAGCAGTCAGCCATAATAGAAGCGGTGCGTATTTTAAGCATGACTTGCGAATTTTTTATAGTGCACAGCGTGTGTATTGAGTGGGTGTACTTGCTTTTTGCAGTAAAATATATTTGAGCTAACATGCAGAGCGAATTTTATCTTGATATTTAAATATTTTTGTTATTATTATTAGGGCGATTCCGCTATAGACTAGATTATCATCAGAAATTTGTTCTGAAACTGTTACTGTCCAAGCTGCTGATTTACTAAAAGATATTTGCGCTAATTTGTATGTGCTAGTAAAATTATTTTTTAAATTTAAAATTCTAAGGCCCAATTGCAGGAAACGTGTTAACCTCGGGTTAGCTAACGCAGGTTTAAATGGCGCCACCATCGATTGTAACTACTACTTATTACAATCGATGGTGGCGCCATTTAAATCTGAGTTAGCTAACCCGAGGTTAAAACGTTCCCTGCCTAAGGCCCACTTGCACGTTCCAGAGTTAAATAGTTAAACTCTGAGTTAAGCCCTAACTCGAGGTTAAATATTTTATTTTGCTTGCACTGCCAAGAGTTAAGACATAACCACGAGTTAATTAATTAAATAATTAAACCGCCGAAGTTGGAGGGTTAAATGACTAACTCTGTGTTAAAGGATATATTTTAAAGTTAGAAGTTGGGTAGACCTATTTATTTTATACATAAATGAATGACTTTTTGTTTTCTGATGATGACGAGGAAATTATTGACTACATAAGTTCAGATTTTTTTAATAGGAGAGTTAGTCAACGAATCGATCATTTCAATTTCCAAAGAGATAAAGCATTTCACCGAAGCTTTCGATTAGAAAAGGAAAATGTTATTTATTTAATAAACAAAATTGAGCACAAATTAAACATTGGATTACTAACTTAATGTTGAAACTGCATAACACACCTTTGTACCTACCTATTTATTATGCATATAAGAAATTGATTTTTTCCAATACAAACAGTTTTATTGAAATCAGCATTAATATGGTCCATTAACAATAATTATACGCATGTTTTGCTTCTCATATAGCCGAATTCACTGATGTACGTGGAATATTCATTGTAGCATCTGAAACATTTTTCTTCGCCTTCTTTTTAAAATTTTTGTAATTCATCTGTAGACAAACAAATTTTTTTCATTACATGTGATATTTGGACCTCGTACTCTGGTTTTCTTCTCCATTTTACGAAGATTAACACAGCCTAGCGGTAGCACAAAACTAAAATAATTATAGATGTAGGAATTTCATTTGACCTTATGTAAACAATAACATAATTGACATACCTACTCAACTCACATACATAACTCTGGAACATGCAAGTGGGCCTAAACCGTCAAAAAAATTACTCGATATCGTTATATGGCGATGTGTCAAACTGAGGGAACTATAGAATTTTCTACGAATATCCACGTATTTCAAAATAAATAATCATAATATGGGGACCAAAACGTGTCCTTATATATAGTAATAAAATAATGATAAAAAACTTTTAAAACAAGCTTTTATATTTCAATTCTGTAAAGTCATAAAGGAATGTGGTTAATGTGATTTAAAATTTTATTTTGATATCTTTAGGGCACTTAAATAAAAGCTTGTTTTAATTTAAAAGTTTTTTTATCATTATTTAGTTTTATATTTTTTAGTTTAAATCTTTATAGTAATATATTTTTTTATTGAAGCCAACCCTGGATGTGGCATCTTTTTCATGGTAGGCCTACCAACTGCCTATCATAAACGAATGCGTAGGTATACAAAATTTCAAGTCCCAGCAGTTGAATATTGAGGAGTTCCATAGTTTCCTCTGGATGGTTGTTTCATTGCATCATTCGCTATTTTACTAATATGAGTAATTTATTATGGTATGAGCATCTGCATTGAGTGTTCTTTTTTTCAACTTATAGTAAAAGACGTGAAGTTTTTAATTAAATTTTGAAAAAAAATATAAAAACTCATTCTCAACTCAAAATAAAATATAAACTATCCTCACAGAGTCAGTACTTTTGAGATTTAGAACTTGCCATTTGGTTCAAATGTCTGAACGGAGTGTTCTAGGTTTTGGGTTATAACTGATTTAACTTAACTTTTACAAATTTTTGACTTAGTGCTATGAGTTTTTACTAAATTTCTTTAAAATTTCACGTCTTTCCTATTTCTTAAAAATATCGATTAAGTTTTAAATGAGTTTTTTTAAATTACAAAAAAAAACTGCAAATTTAAGGAATAGATTTATTCTCGACATATATTTAAATAATAATTTCAATTGCAATTGTATTGCAGGTTTAATGAAACTACACACACACACACATATAATAAGTAAACATTAAATGCATCATGTTAATTAAATGCACAAATGCAATGGTCTTAAGCTTACTATCAATTAAACAGAATTAACACATTTATTCTTGCAATATATTTGATTAATAATTGTGATTATAACCTTATAGCTATTTATCTGTTAAACAGAATAAATACACTTAATCTAGTTATATATTTAAATAATAATTCCAATTATAGTTTAAAAAACCTCACATACCTACATATTATTATACATGAACATTGAGTTAAATGGTGCACAATTTGATTTACTTATTAGGTGGTATATAAGAGAGTACCCTGGGCCATCTAAATAATTTAACATATCGATCCACTAAATTAAAATATTGTCGTCGAAATATCTTATTGTTTTTCACCACTTTCGTAAAATGTCTCTTGGGTATCTCCTTAATGTTGGCATTTTCAGCAGTCATTAGTATGGAACAGCCCGTTATAGTTGAATATGATGGGGGTAATACACCGTTTACATTGCTGAAACACCTGCAGTTTCTTTTTTCGTCGCCCTTCTTAACAAGTATGACAGATGTACAGAAGAAATCTTCCTCAAGCAGAGTAGGGTGCTGTGACGCTATCTCACTTTCCCTGAAACTTTGGAAATCCAGGTTTGCTTCCAGCAGATAGAGGATACTCCTTATATTGTCAGCGTTGAATAGTTTGGGTTTTTCTTCCTTAATAATTTTTACTTCAGGGGGCGATTCAGGTTTATTTTTCTGCTGACGATTGTATAGCAATAAAGTGATAGCTTTGTCATTGTTATCTTCAGAAGTATCTTCCAGCTCATCTTTTATTGTAACACAGATAGCTTTGTCAATGTTATCTTCAGAAGTATCTTCCAGCTCATCTTTTACTGTAACACAGATAGCTTTGTCACTGTTATCTTCAGAAGTATCTTCCAGCTCATCTTTTACTGTAACACAGATAGCTTTGTCACTGTTATCTTCAGAAGTATCTTCCAGCTCATCTTTTACTGTAACACAGATAGCTTTGTCACTGTTATCTTCAGAAGTATCTTCCAGCTCATCTTTTACTGTAACACAGATAGCTTTGTCAATGTTATCTTCAGAAGTATCTTCCAGCTCATCTTTTATTGTAACACAAGTTTTTGTAGATGATGGTTGGTTTTTAATTTTAGCCTTTTTTTCAAAATTAATCAGGGCTTCATTCAGATTGCTAGCAGCGCTACCATGGTTGAGACACCTGGCTTCCCGGCGAGGTGCCTTAGAGATGTCCCCATTTGGATTCCATTGCATCCAATTTGATAATGTCTTGTATCTTGATCTTAAATGTGATCTTGTCCTTCCAATAAAATATTTGGTTAATTTTGAGAAATTTGTCTTAGACTTCTGCTTGTCCATTAATTTCAATAGCTTTTGGTCGTCCTTTACGGTCCAAACTATAGATTTATTTGAATCGCCGCCAATCAATCTAAAGCGATTAATAATTTGCACAACAGAACGTCCAGGAAGCAGTTCTTTTATTTTTTCAAAGTCGTACTTGTAGGTTTCAACTCCATTAAGAATAATAGCATCTTCTTCTGCTGAAAACCTTCCTTTTTTATGGTCTGTCATCTTTAAATATTTGTTATAAACCTGTAATCGGGTTCTTCCTTCTATTTGTGCAGCAACTCGTGCAAATGGTATATTTTTTGTGTGAATATTTTTAAATTTTTTGGCTAAGTGTAGAAGTAGTTGTTCTTCATCAGGCGTCCAGGGGTGAGGATTATTCTTGCTTACACAAAGTCGGTAATATTCAAAGCACTGAAATTCTGTTCTGTTTGTTTTAAGTTCTTGAGCAACTTTGTCCCAGTTTAGCTCTTGATTTTTTTTGTCTAAATTTAGTATTGCATTGTATTGATTTTGTATGTTCTCTGTTACCCCAGTTAGTTTTGTTGATACTAGGATGTAAACATCCTTGCGTTCCGTAAATCGCTTACAACCGTTCCAATTACTTTTAGCGCGATAATGGCCCCGAATCTGAAAACACTCTCTAAACTAAACTAAAACTATCGCTGTCACTTACTCATCAATAGTATAAAACAGAGCCAGGTAATAATTATAATAAATTAGATACGCATTGTAGTTGACAAGGAAATTTATTGACATAACTCAAACAGCATGTGAAGTAAGGCAACATTCGTCCCCGCTACATCTCTTCAATGAGACGTCTTGGTGGTCTGACTACGCGCTGGCTACGTCGGGGCAGGGCCACAGGGGGTGCAGGTGTTTCAACAACTTGTGGTGAAACGGTTGTCGCGGGAGATACTATGAGTCCCCCTGGTGTTCGCTCGGTGGAAACCGAAGTTGAAACCACTGGTGTTGTTGAGGTGGAGGCAGCGATGGGTGCTGTTGAGGACGATGGGCCCGGTGAACTCAAGCGTGGTCGAATGTGATCCGCATGACGACGTTTCTCTTTCCCATTCGGCGTCGTCACAACATAGGAGTACCTATGTTTCCGAGCCGTGATGGTGGCAGGTTGCCAGTTCTTCTCTTGCCGAGTTTTTATGTACACACTGTCCCCGGTCACAAAGTTAGGTGTGGCTGTATGGCTTAGAATATTGTCCTGGATCTGCTGATGTTGTAACTGCTTTCTAGGATCGGGCCGGATATTGGATAAGAGACAGTTTAGTCGTCGCCCGAACATCATCTCACAAGGGGCTTTTCCAGTGGTGGTATGCGGTGTGTTCCGGTAGGTGAATATGAATTCACGTAGCCTCGACCGAACATTTCCATCCCCATTTGTTGCCATTCTGGACTTGAAAGTTCTGACCAATCTCTCAGCCAGGCCGTTCGTTCGAGGATGATAGGGCGATGATCGTATATGCAAAATGCCTTGCTCGTTACAATATTCTTTAAACTCGTGGGAGGTGAACTGGGGACCATTATCAGAGACAATCATGCGTGGTAGGCCAAAAACGGAAAATATCTCATCCAATTCAGAACACAGATTTTTAGTTATAATATTTTTCATTGGACGTATCTCAATCCACTTAGATAAGGCGTCAGAGAGCACCAGCCAGTAAGAACCTTCAAACGGCCCTGCGAAGTCTATATGTACCCTTTCCCAAACTTGCTCTGGATGGACCAACTGAAAACTGGAAGTTCCTGGTTACACGGCCGATTTTGTTGACATCTGGTACATTTCTTAACAAATACATCGATATCCTCTTCGAGGAATGGCCACCAAACGTAATATCGCGCAAGAGCTCGCATGGCGGATATGGCGGGATGTCCACGATGAAGGTACATAAGGACTGAACGTCGTGACGCCTGTGGAATAATCATTCGGCCTTGCCACATCAGTATTCCGTTTTCGACTGACAGCTCGTCGCGTTTCCTATGGAAATGTTTCATGTCTTCGTTGAACTGTAACTTCCTCCAACCAGTTTTATGCCACAGTAAAACTTGAGAAAGGACAGGAGGAATTCTAGCTACAAGAAGTCGTGAGGTGATTCTACCTACAGCGGTTTCTACGGAAGCTGGGCGTGTATCATAGTTTGGTAACCTGGATAGGCAGTCTGCTAGAACATTATTTTTGCCTTTCTGGTAGCGAATCTCGTAACTGTAGCTACCAATGAGCAGTGCCCAGCGCACCAAACGATTGTTAACGAGTTTGGGAAGGTTACGACGTGGGCCTAGTATGTGGATCAAAGGTTTGTAGTCAGTTACCAAAGTAAATTTTATTCCTCTCAGATATTGATCAAACTTTTTGATTCCAAACAATATGGCAAGGGCCTCTCGGTCTATAACGGAGTAGTTCGTTTCGGCCGATCGTAACTTCCTTGAAGCGAAGGCAATAGGCTCTTCGGTGTTGCAACTCTTATGGTACAGTACTGCTCCTAAGCCTTTCGCTGACGCATCGCAAGCCAGGAACAGGTCTCGTTTCTCGTCGAAAGCGATTAATGATTTTGAAGTTGCGATGCAGGATTTAGTTGCTTCAAAGATGCTGTCTTCATGTTTCGTCCAACGCCATCTATGTCTTTTACTAGTCAGTTCGTGAAGGTCTGCGCAAAGTCCATGTAAATGAGGAATAAAACGTTCATAATAATTAACTAACCCAAGGAAGGATCTCAATTCTTTTGAATTGGTCGGTGGAGAGGCTTTAGAGATTGCATCAATCTTAGATTTTGTCGGACGAATACCGTTACGGTCTATTGTGTGACCTAAGTATTCTATTTCTTTTTGGAGGAAAAAGCATTTCTTTAAATTCACCTTCATTCCTGCTTGTTGTAGTCGGTGAAAGACTAAACACAATGTTTGTAAATGTCCCTCGAGGTCTTTTCCGGTTATTGCAATGTCGTCGAAGTACACCGCTACATTAGGTATATTACCAAGTAATTTGTCGAGGTAATGTTGGAAAATAGACGGTGCGGTTGCGATACCAAAGGGCATTCGGTTGTACTGAAAGTAGCCTTTGTGCGTCGATAACGTAAGGTATTTTTTTGAATCCGGCGCTATTTCAAATTGTAGGTACGCGTCTTTAAGGTCGATCTTAGAAAATATCTCGCCGTGGGCTAGTGTCTGCCTCAATTGGTCAAAGATTGGAATCGGGTGCAAATGTTTAACTAAGACAGGGTTCAAGGTACAGCTGTAGTCTCCACAGATTCTAACCTGGCCATTAGGTTTAATGACGTTTACTGTGGGCGTGGCCCATTCTAATGGTGTGACGTTTGGATCGACTTCATGTATGATTCGTTCTCTAACCAAGCGTTCAAGCTCGACTTCAATGTTCCTTTTCATGCTGAATTTAATGGGTCGTGCTGGTAAGTGTACTGGTTCAGCGTCGGGTTTAATATGTATGTTAACTTGATAATCTTTGACATAACCTAGTTTGTCGTCAAAGAGTTGGGTGTACTCTTTCAAAACTTGTTTCAGTGTTGTTGGGTTCCGATTCTTGATGGAGTACACTGGTTTCGGAAATTCCATTCCAAACATCTCACTCCATCGCAGTCCAAAAAGCATAGGATTGGCGTTTTTCATGACTACGACGGGTAAAGTTTGCTGCTGTCCGTTGACTTCCACAGAAACGTCTGTAATACCTTTTGTTTTAAGCTTGTTGTTGCCATATGCGTTAAGTTTTGGTGCCTTCGATAGTAGTGGTGAATTAATTTGCCTCCAGAACTTCGTATTGATTATTGAATAGGATGATCCTGGATCCCAGTCCATTGTACAGTCAATGTTGTTGATCTTGCAATCAATACGTTTACAGTCTTTGGTGTTTGTTATATTACAAACGAACTGTTCTTCATCGCCTGAATTGTCACTACTTGTTTCAGTTGAGTCATGTGATGACGTTGAGTGTCGTCTCGTAAGCTTATTAACTTTTCGTTTATGGTGCATTTGGTCATTTTTGTCTTTTACAGGGGCGATGTAAGCCCTACCAGATTTGATGCAGCAGGATTCAAAATGACCATCAGCATCACATTCCGTGCAGACGTGTTTGTTTGCAGGACATCTGGCGAAACTGTGTTTTTCGCGTTTTCCGCATCGTAAACATTGATTACCATATATTTTGCGGGGAGACTTATGTTTGATAGTCTTATGCGTCTGTGCGGATGTTTGCTTCTTTACTCTGTTGACGTTAGAGCTCGTGGTAGGTAAATCGTTTTCAGCTTGTTCACGGGATTGAGCGACAGAAAATATTTGCGAGAATGTCACTTCCTTCGTCTCCCCGTTACAAGTTTCTAGTAGATCGGGCCATTTTTGTTTCAAGTCTGTCTCTAGATCGGAGTGGTTAAGGCCAGTGTGTCTTTTAGTCTGTTGGCGTAGTGTTCCATTGTTTCGTCTTGGTTTCTCACACAACTCCAAAAATCCGTTAACGCACGATAGCGAGTTCTCTTGATTCGAAACAAATCTAAAAGTTTAGCTCTCATTTCAACGTATGAGCTCGTATCAAACTTGGGTGTTAAGGCAATTTTGACTTCATGGAATATTTCAGGTGTTAAAGTAGGTAGTTACCAGTAAGTCTTTTTTGATGTCGTCTGTTATCTCGTAGATTTTGCATTTGGCTTCAAAGAATTCGATAAAATCTTCCACACGACTTGACTTAGGGTTGAATTTGTCGACGTTTATGTTTTTGAACATTGTGGTTTTGTCCTTGCAAGCGCTCGTGGTGCTGCTAGGGAGTTTCGCCGTTGTCTGTACTAACAACTTCAGGATTTGCGTGATTTGCTCCTGCTGTGCCTGTTGAGCACACAGAAGTTGGGCGAGTTGTTCCTCGTCCATTTTAAACACTTTTACTCGTCGCCAATATAATAAATTAGATACGCATTGTAGTTGACAAGGAAATTTATTGACATAACTCAAACAGCATGTGAAGTAAGGCAACAATAATTTTAGTCCTGTCAAACTAAAATGTACGTGTCTACTCCTCAGTGCATTTCGTTCAATTTTACAATTATGTGGACTAAATTTAGTGAGACCAATGTACCTGTCTTTTTCTAATACAAAGCATGAGAGAGTGACAGCGATATTTTTAATTTAGTTTTAGAGAGTGTTTTAAGAATCGGGGCCATTGACAGTTATTGCGTCAATTTTAGTTTTGACAGCGCTTACGCCGACCATACTCCAAAGTGTTGGTTCTCTGAGCGCAATGTTAATGACGTCATCGTTCTCACCCATCGTCGACCATGGACGCGCTCTCGCTTCAACGGAACGGTGATGTGAGCGTTAAAATCACTTTTATCTATTTGCGGAACGCAGGGCATGTCGTATATCGTAAGCCGCCGCGCACAAAAAAACATAGGCGCAGGGCTGCCATTTCTATAATTTAAACCGTACTTTACATTATTTTATATTTTGTACGCGTTCAAAACGTTTTTTTTAAATAAAAACAGTTTTCTCTCTTAATCTCACTTTTTGTGAGGTACTTATATGGGGGTATTTAAGTAAACAAAAGGATACTTGAACTAATTAAAAAAAATGAATTGGCTTATCGTGTTTTTTTCCTACTTGGCACCCGTGGCTGTAGCAGCACGGCCGGGCATCAGGGTTGCCAGACGTACGAGGGATCTCGTACTTTTACAAGATTTTTGGTGTCTGTACGAGATTCAAGATTAATACATAATCTCGCACACTTTTGTACGAGATTTCACACAATGAGTGCAATATGTCATTTTGACAAGCCTAAAATTAAAATTGAGTAAAACTAAAATTGAGTAGTAAAAAAATATTTATTGTACTTTGCATGCAAGCTTTATGCATGGAGATTTTTAATGCTAAGTCTAGAATCATAAATATGTCTATAAAGATTTTTTATAAAATAGAGTTTATTTTATGGAATTACGAGATTTTGTATCATTTTACGAGAAAAAAAATCTGGCACCTGGCAACGCTGGCGGCATCGATAATTGTCGTGGTCCTTTAATAGGAAAAAAAGGCGCGGAACTTTGAACTGAGTACACGTAATTTTCGTAAAAGTTTTCTTAAAAATCTAAAGTTCGTCTTATTTCTGCTAGAATTATCTGCTTTGTATAATTTACTAGATATAATTCGCAAATAAATCTATTGAAAACCATGGGGAAGGCATCAGGAGGAAAAAAAAGGAAAAAGCGGGAAGAATCAAAAACGGAGGTGGAGGATGTGGTCAGCTCAGATACTTCTTTATCCGATTCGGAGTCCGAGTCGGAATCAGAGAAGTATAAAACATATTTTGTTAGTGATTATAAAAGGCGGTACCCAGAGGACTCTCCGGCCTCGGAGTTTGTTGTATTTTTGGAGTCGTCAGACAGCCTGCGACCCCTGGGTTCAAGGGATCTAATTTCCTTGTCTAATCATATTAGACGCTTTAATAAGGGAGTAAAATATTTAAGAAATATCAATAAATATAAAGTAGGAGTATTTTTTGAAAAACCTGGTCTTGCAAATGCTTTCCTTTGTAATCAAACCTTCCTCAAAGATTACCAAATGAGCGCTACCATACCAGCTTCAACAACCGAAATTACAGGTGTTATTTCCAATATTGATACTAAACACAGCAATAAAAAAATATTTACCATGCTGTCTTGTTATAAAAAAATTATTTCGGTGCGTAGATTTTTAAGACGCGAAAAAATTAATAATATTATTAAGTATATACCGACACCAACTGTTGCTATTACCTTTGCTTCATCAGTTCTACCTGAATTTGTTGACTTAGCCGGATTCAGACATACTTTAAAAACATATATACCTCCATTAAAACAATGTTTTAAATGTCTTCGTTTTGGACATATGGCCAAATATTGTAAAAATGATATTAAATGCTCTATTTGTAGTGACAACCACAATTTTAAGGAATGCAAAATCACTCCAGATAAGGCAACATGTTTTCATTGTAAAGGCAACCATATTAGTATTTCTAAGGACTGTCCTATTAAAATAAAAAAAATTACAGAAAATAAAAATAGGCATACTAAGAATACTTCATTTGCAGATATAACAAATTTGCAACATTTTCCCCCTTTACAAAGAAATAGCAAACCTCAAAATGTTCAAACAGACTTAGTTACTTTCCTTAACAACAATGAAACAGCTTTAAATGTTTTAGTCGAATCTATTGTGAAAATTCTTACACTAAACAAAACACAAGACACAGCAATAAATTCTAAACATATTTTACAGATACTGACTGATACTCTCAGTAAGAAAAAACCTAATCCATCCTCTTCACACACTTAAAAATATTACAGTGGAATGCTCAAAGTATATTGAGCAATAAGAACATTTTAACTCAGTTTTTATATTCTAATGAAATACACATTGCAGTTATCTCTGAAACTTGGCTTAAATCTCATCATAAATTTAATATTAAAGGCTATACTATTGAAAGAAATGATTGTGGCAATGATCACAATGGTGTGGCAATCTTAATACATAATAGTTTAAAATTTGATAAAATTGATACATTGTTTGATGATTCTTTACAAAATATAGTTATAAAGTTACATTTGAATAAAAAGTATATTACAATAGCAAGCTGCTATTGTCCGTCTTCAAGCAATCCTAGCTTCTCAATAAAAAAGTTCGAACAGTTTGTTAACAGCTTGCCTTCTCCCGTCTTAATTGCTGGTGACTTTAATGCACATCACACAAATTGGGGTTGTAACTCTATTAAACCTAGAGGTCGTGAATTGTTGAATTCATTAGATGAACTTGACTTGATCCTTCTTAATACTGGGGTAACTACAACAATTGGCAGTCACAAATGGAAACCCAGTGCCATTGACTTGACAATGGCTAGTCCATCTTTGGCATTGTCTTGTGAATGGCGAGTTTCTGATTGCCCATTGGGTGGAAGTTATCATTTGCCAGTTTTCATAGAAATACTAGTAGAATCCTCTTCTTCTTACTCTCAACGAGATGTTTCTATTGCCTCCAATAAATATTTACTTAATAAAAGCTTAAATCCTCGATTAATTAACTGGAGCCTTTATAGTCGTTTGGTAAATTTCAAACTTGAAAGTTATTGTGTTGATGCATTTAATTCTTTGAACAGTTATTCGGAGTTTTGTAATATTTTACTTGACTCTGCACGTCAGTCTCTACCAGAACAAACACAAATAAATATGGAGAAGCGTCAACGTCAAAAGAATATCAAACGAGATACCAAATTAAAGTTTCCTCGAAATCCGTGGTGGAATGAAAAATGTGTGACAGCGGTTACAAAATGTAAAGAAGCCTATATCAAGTTTAAAAATAATCCATCATCTGAGAATTACATAATTTTTAAAAAGTTTCAAGCTTTGAAAAAACTTGTCATTAAACAAGAAAAAATTCAGAGTTGGCACGAATATTGCAACAAAATTAATAGATTAACACCTATGTCTAAAATATGGAAGTCTATGAAAAAATTTAATAGCACTTATTATGCTTCTAATTCTTATAACTGCTCCTGGATTAACAATTTTCTTAATAAATTTACCCCAGACTTTGTGCAAGATAATCCAAATAAAACTGAAAGTTATTGCAACATAAATCAAAGTAATAGCTATCTTGTTAATCCATTTACACTTACAGAACTTGAATCAGCGATAAAGTCACGTAAAGACACTTCATCAGGTCTTGATGGGCTAAGGTATAAAATGTTTAAACTTTTAAATAAATCTAATCTTAAAAAATTGTTGCAACTAATTAATTTATTATTTAAAGATGATATGATTCCTAAGGAATGGAAAGAGGATTGTTTGGTCCCAGTTCTAAAACCTAACAAAATGATTGATGATTTCAATTCTTATCGACCCATTGCTTTAACTTCTTGTTTTGGTAAAATTTTTGAACAACTGCTAAAACAAAGACTTGAGTATTTTGTGGAGTCAAATAAAATTTTACCTAAAAATCAATTTGGATTCAGACGCGGTCGCTCTGCGAGAGAAAGCATTGCACATTTACTTGTTGATGTGCAATCAGCATTGGAAAGTGGCAATTTCTTGGCCTGTGTATTCATAGATGTAGTTGGTGCATTTAATAATGTTGATTTAACAGCTCTCAGTAATATTCTAACTAGTTTAAATATTCCTCAAAAAATTGTCAGTTGGATATTTAATTTTCTTAATGGTCGTAATATGTATGTTAAGTATGATGATAAATTGTATGGTCCTCGCCTATCATTTAAGGGGGTTAATCAAGGTGGTATATTGAGTCCTTTGTTGTACATACTTTATGTTTTTAAAATAAATATGATATTAGATAGTAATGTCACCAATTTACAATTTGCAGATGATTTGGCCATATATTGTTCAGGTAATAACATAAATAATATTTCTTCACAATTAAATGTAGCTCTCATTAAAATTGAATCATACTTTACTGAACTAGGTCTGTCTGTTAGCGCAGATAAAAGTAAAGTGGTTATTTTTAGGAATAACAGAAAGCAAATACCTCACAATTTATCAATCGGCTTTAGCAATAGTACAATTCCTATCGTTACAAGTACAAAATTTTTAGGAGTGACATTTCATCAAAAACTTAATTGGAATATTTATGTTGATAGTCTTATTGAGCGTTCCAATAAGGCTACCAATATATTAAAATGTTTAGTTGGATGTGACTGGGGTGCAGATCCAAAAGTTTTAATAACTCTATACAAATCATATGTAAGAAGTCATTTTGAATTTGCTTTTTTCTGCTTTGCTTCTAATAAAACATACGTTGATAAAATTGATAAAATACAAAACAGAAATTTAAGAATAATTTTAGGGGCAATGAAAACTTCACCTATTAACTCAATGGAAGTTGAAGCAAATTTGTGTCCTATGTCTATAAGATTTTCTTTTTTAAATAATAAATTTGCTCTTAATCTGACATCTCAACATAAAAACGATTTAATTAAAAAAATATCATTAACTAATACATACCTTAAACAAAACCATTTTTTTCTTGATTTAATAGCTGATAAACAAATTTATCAAAGTGAAATTCTTCCTTGTTATACAGGTAATTATGAAAGTAAGTTTCATGATATCAAAATTGTTATTGAAAAACAATTAAAAAATAAGCATGATGTTTATCATCAGTTAGATTTTTGGGAAAATTATATACAGATATACACAGATGCTTCCAAAAATGGGGACAGTGTATCGATAGCAACCTATGATTTAAAACAGAAAATAGGTCATGGCTATAAATTACCAAAACAAATTTGTATTTATACAGCAGAAGCAAGGGCTATTCTGTTTGCTTTAGAGTTAATTGAATCTACAGTTAATCAAAATAAAAAATGGATAATATTAAGTGATTCGATGAGTGTATTATCTGCCTTAAGTAATCCTAGCTTTTCATCAAAAACTTTGTACATAATTAATGATATTCGTGAAAAAATATATAATTTAGAAATAAAATATGGTTTTGAAATAGTACTTTTTTGGACTCCTTCACATATTGGAGTTATTGGTAATGAGAAAGTAGACCACTTAGCTAAAATTATATGTAACACTGAAACAGACAACATCAGGAATATAAAAATTCCAGCCTCAGATTTTATTCACTTTATACGAACGCAGATGCGTGAACAGTGGATGTCTCTTTGGGAACATTCCGTATCTTATAAAGGTCGATGGTATTACTCTATAAATTGTGATTTAGGACTTCCATGGTTTGTCAAATATAAATATCTTCATCGAAATTTCTATACAACTCTTTGTCGACTTCGCATAGGTCATGCTGGCTTTGGTGAACATTTGTACAGAATGAACATAATATCTTCCCCGCTATGTTCGTTTTGTAATTGTCTTTGTCAATCACTTCAACACATTGTCTTTGATTGTCCAGCTTTTTCTTTAGAACGCATAATTCTTATTGATGCTCTCTTGAAAATATATAAGACTGCTGAAAGTATTTCGCGTCAAATCCAAGAAATATTAAAAAATACTGAATGTTATCTCGCCTTATATAAATTCATCACTGCTACTGTTGGTTGCTTGTGAAGTTAAATATAATATATATATATATATTTATGTTACACTTTTTTGTTTTCAGCTTTTGTAAAAATCTTTTTGTTTTGTTCTTCTTTGTAGTCGTTGTTTGTTGGTTTAAATTTATTTTTTGTTTGGTCTTTGAATTTCGAAATTCGTTTAAAAAGAAAGCGAATTTCGAAGTTAAAAGATTTCTTTACAAGCGCAAGGAATTTTTAAATTTTTTACTCAGCAGTACTAACTAATAAAAGACTAGGCTGTATGGTCGAATGTACCTTTGCCTTTTAAAAAAAAAAAACCAAAAAAAAAAAAAAAAAAGGTCCTTTAATAGAATACGTGAAAACGTTGGTAAGCGTGCACATTCGTGGACCAAAAAAGATTTAATTACTCACAAACGTTAGCACTGAAATCAATTTGGTCCACTTGTTGGTAAGAACATATGCAAGAACGTTCTGTCAAAATGACAGGTGGTTTAATAAGGGTCAGTAAGATTGCATGTTGAGGATTTTCCGATGAATCTGCTAAATATCTTTACATTAAAAAAAAAAAGTTCAACAAAACTTGTCCAAAAGTTCAGATCTTACTAATTAAAGTTTTCAGTTGACAGTTTGGCATTGACTGACATTCATCTGACATTGCTGCACACAGTGCACTACCTATCTTTTGTTTGCATCGTTAGTACTGAACGATGACGTCACTAATGACGTCAGATCGCTCAGAGTGTGCAAACGTTCGGATTAATGGACCAACCGTGTGCACGCAAATAGTGCAGAAAGCGCGCTGACAGCAATTTCGGACCAGTAAAATATCGGTATAGATTGTTTTGTTTACTTACTATGGATGGAGTTCTGTTTGTATATTGATTTTCAAACATTTTTTTTAAATATTTAAAGTTTAATTATTCCTTAAAGTATTCAGTTTTAAATATGGACCAGTCCGAAAGTGGTGAGGGAACTTCGTCGCGGCTCGAAGGTTTGTTTTCACCTTGTTTCGGCGACGCCAACAAACTCAAAGATGTAGAAGAGGCTCTCTCTCTAAACTTACAATTAGATCAGCGCTTAAAGCAGTTGGAAAACGAACTCCTGCAAAAGTTGATCGAGTGCAGACGTAAACTACATAAAATCCGAAATACAAGTAATAGAAAACAGGAAACAAATGATCACCCCGATGTCTATGACAACTATTTTGGTAAATTATCTTGCAATAATGAACCTGTGCCTGATAATGAAGATACAATTAAAATAAAAAAAATGAAACTAGTAGATAAAACTAAACTTGTGCCATTAAAGTGGACAACTACTGACAAAAGAAAACTGTCTTCTATTCTATTAAATATGTCCCGAAAGATTGCTGAGGCAAAAATAATTGAGGAAATTAAACAAATTGAAAATAAGTCTACAACTGAAAGCAGTGACACAATCCTTAATTTTAAACTGCAAGCAAAACATTTAAAGGATGAACTACTTAATTTAAAAAATAAGGAACTTGAAGAAATTGTTCTACCATTAGACAAAGAGTATGACTGGGAAGAAGTTGCTCATAAAATGAAAGGAAAGTATTCAATCTGTGCTATTAGGTCCATGTGGAAGTTGTGTTTACATCCTAGTATCAACAAAACTAACTGGGGTAACAGAGAACATACAAATCTACTAAATTTAGTCAAAAAACATCGAAAGCAGAACTGGGACAAAGTTGCTCAAGAACTTAAAACAAACAGAACAGAATATCAGTGCTTTGAATATTACAGACTTTGTGTAAACAAGAAAAATCCTCGCCCCTGGACGCCTGATGAAGAACAACTACTTCTACACTTAGTCCAAAAATTCAAAAATATTCACACAAAAAATATACCATTTGCACGAGTTGCTGCACAAATAGAAGGAAGAACCCGATTACAGGTTTATAACAAATACTTAAAGATGACGCAACATAAAAAAGGAAGGTTTTCAGCAGAAGAAGATGCTATTATTCTTAATGGAGTTGAAACCTACAAGTACGACTTTGATAAAATAAAAGAACTGCTTCCTGGACGTTCAGTTGTGCAAATTATTAATCGCTTCAAATTGATTGGTGGCGATTCAAATAAATCTATAGTTTGGACTGTAAAGGATGACCAAAAACTATTGAAATTAATGGACAAGCAGGGGTCTGAGACAAATTTCTCAAAATTAACCAAATATTTTATTGGAAGGTCAAGATCACAATTAAGATCAAGATACAAGACATTATCAAAGTGGATGCAATGGAATCCAAATGGGGACATCTCTAAGGCACCTCGCCGGGAAGCCAGGTGTCTCAACCATGGTAGCGCTGCTAGCAATCTGAATGAAGCCCTGATTAATTTTGAAAAAAAGGCTAAAACTAAAAACAAACCATCATCTACGAAAACTTGTGTTACAATAAAAGATGAGCTGGAAGAGACTTCTGAAGATAACATTGACAAAGCTATCACTTTATTGCTAAACAATCGTCAGCAGAAAAATAAACCTGAATCGCCCCCTGTAGTAAAAATGATTAAGGAAGAAAAACCCAAACCATTCAATGCTGACAATATAAGGAGTATCCTCTATCTGCTGGAAGCAAACCTGGATTTCCAAAGTTTCAGGGAAAGTGAGATAGCGTCACAGCACCCTACTCTGCTTGAGGAAGATTTCTTCAGTCCATCTGTCATAAATTTTAAGAAGGGCGACGAAAAAAGAAACTGCAAGTGTCGCAGCAATGTAAACTGTGAATTACCCCCGTCATATTCAACTATAACGGGCTGTTCCATGCTAATGACTGCTGAAAATGACAACATTAAGGAGACACCTAAGAGACTATTTATCAAAGTGATGAAAAACAATAAGATATTTCGACGACAATATTTTAATTTAGTGGATCGATATGTTAAATTATTTAGATGGCCCATGGTACTCTCTTATGTACCACCTAATAAGTAAATCAAATTGTGTATTTAACTCAATGTTCATTTATAATAATATGTAGGTATGTGAGGTTTTTTAAACTATAATTGAAATTATTATTTAAATATATAACAAGAATAAGTGTATTTATTCTGTTTAATAGATAAATAGATATAAGGTTATAATCATGGAATGTGTATTTAACCCAATGTTTACTTATTATATGTATGTGTAGTTTCTTTAAACTAAAATCAAAATTATTATTCAAATATATTGCAAGAATAAATGTGTTTATTTTGTTTAATTGATAGTTAGCATAAGACCGAAATCATTGTTTATGCATTTAATGTTTACTTATTATAAATGTATGTGTAGTTTCATTAAACTTGCAATACAATTACAATTGAAATAATTATTAAAATATATGATGAGAATAAATCTATTCCTTTTTCCTTCCTAATTTACAGTTTATTTTTGTGATTTAAAAAAAAATAAATAAATCTTAACCGGCATTTAAAAAAAATAGAAAAGACATGAAATTTTTAAGAAATTTAGAAAAACTCATAGCACTAAGTCAAAAATGTGTAAGTTAAAAACTATCTTCACAGAGTTAGTACTCTTTGAGATTTAGAGCTTGCCATTTGGTTCAAATGTTTGAACGGAATGTTCTAGGTTTTCGGTTATAACTGATTTAACTTCACCATTACAAATTTTTGAATTTCCTTAAAAACTTCACGTCTCACTATAAGTTGAAAAAAAGAACACTCAATGCAGATGCTCATACCATAATAATTTACTCATATTAGTAAAATAGCGAATGGTGCAATGAAACAACCAACCAGAGGAGCTTAGAGACTTGTTTGGACGGTTTTCCTTTCATCAAACTTACCAAAAATGTTCGAGGGTGGAACCCTTATGATTGACACTAACGAACCGTTATGCCCTAACTTAAGTCTAACATACAGCTTACTAAGTAAAACCAATTTATATAAAACTAATTGCAACCGTATTTTAAGTTGTTCAACTTGTGACGCGTTAAATAAATTAAATAATTCGCACCATAAAAAAATAGTTTCTTTTAAACAGGATTAACGGGCCGCCATCCTAACAGATCGAAGTAAGTACGTAATCAAAGTTTTATTTTTTGTGTAAATAAAGAAATGTGTCCCTTGAGTAAATTTTGTCATCTCTAAGTAGATACTTACCTATTGTTCTGTTAGGTACCTATACAGGGTGATTGGTAATGCGAGACATTCCTTCTAAGAGGTTAAAGTAGAGCTTATTTGCAGTCATTTGTCATATCGTACCATGGCCAAAAATTGATAATTTCTGAGATATGAAACATTTTCCAAAACATTTTGAAAAAAAACCCATTTTCGAAGTTCAAATGAATACTTTTAGTGTAAAATTCAAAATTCAATTTGATGTTTTGTTGTTTTATGGTAGCTTGATAACTAAAATGATATTTTAGAATAAAATTTGCTAAAAAAATCGTCCCCATTTTAGAAAAATTTTCGAAACCAAGAACAACTTTTGAAAAAAGTAAAGTCTTATGGCAATAAAATGCGATTTTCTAAAAAAAACTCTAAATAATGTTGCGTAAAAATTACGTAAAAACTTCCCCAATTCATTAGCTATTCAAAAAGGTTCATTAATCGTACTAAAACTAAGAATTTTATTGACAACTCTACTAATAAAAGGAGTTACCTCTCTCTTAGAACGCCTCTACATTGTGGTTACCGCGCACTTTTGCAATGTTTTCTTTGGTTGATGTCGCCGTCTTCCACAGGGATAATGCAATAACATTAAGGTCGGCCGTTAAATAAATCTATTTTGTAAAAAGCCAAAGCTTCAAATGTGTTAAGTGCGGAAAAAGTGACCTCTATTAAAAGAAAACTAACTACATATTTTCATTAAGAACTCTTGAAATGGCATCTCTTAGAATCCTTGCCAACGAAGACTTTTTGTAGCGATGCTGTCGCGCGTTAAGTAAACGCATGTTAGTTGCATTTGCAACGCGCTACATTATCGCAACTATATCGATGCAAAGACAATACTAACGCATCGCGACTGAATCGTGGCCATGAAGGCGAGGGCACATAGTGAGCGACTGCTAGTCCACGGTATCGATGCGAACGCACGACAGCATCGCTACAAAAAGTTACTGTGGACGAGGGCCTTTTGTAATGAAGAATACACAGACATTCTTCTTATTTACGGATTGTGTAACGGCAACGCTGTTGCAGCAAAAAAAAAGAACTAGTTGCGTTTCCGTAATCGAAGTGTGTCAAACGTTATAGTGTTTTCGGGGATGTATCGACGTCACAGAAAAATAAAACTTGTATCCCGAAAAAGTGAATCTAGCAGATCTCGAGTTGGGCGAAGTAGACTTTTTAAGTCGTTTTGCAAAAAATATATCCGTCTTCGACGTTGTTATTAGAATTTTAATAACGGCCGGTTTCTAAATAGTAGGTAGTAGGTACTTTTGTACTTAGAATGAAATTTTAAAATGGAGTCGGAGCATTATATCAAGACATTCTGATACCTACTTAAAGTGAACAAGGGAAAGCCATAAGGATGATATAACCTTCTTTTTGTGTTTGTGTATGCTACTGATACAACATCTATTAACACATTTGACATCTTAAATAAAACCTAGTTCAAATTAGTTGCAGTACTTATAGTAATACATACCGATACAAAAAAACAGTAGGTAGACATAGAAATAGCTACAAATTCACTCTGTCTACCGATTAACCCTTATTTCCATTCACCATTTGGTGAAATTCTCACGGCTAGGGAAAAACTAATGCTCTCAATGCCCCAATCCTTCAAAATACTTACTTACATGTAACAGAAAAAACAGGAACCTTCGTAATTTTATTTTTTATTTTAAGTACCTAAGTATAAGATTTTGAGCATGAGATTTTTTTAGATCAACCATATTTACCTAAAAAATAAATTACTTATTAGGTACATCTTGACAAATTCCATGCAAGTAAGTTTTCTCACCTTCAATATTTAAGCCACTATCTCGTGGGCAGGGACCGAAAAGCGGTCAAACAAAATAGGCCTACCTTTTATTTCGGTATGACGTCATACCTACCGTTTTATTACAGTATTTTAGTTTTAAAATACTACTATTTTTATTTCGGTATCGTATTTTTAAGAATATAATAAAAAACCTTTACCATAATTTTTCGGTATACCTCTAGTATTATGTTATAACCTTTACATAAATAAAGGTATGCACTTTATTTCAAAAATCATATGGGTTAAACCTCTAATATTGTTCTACCTGTATGAATCAAAGGTAGGTACAATTATGCCATACCTAAGTATATAAGATAGCGGTATCGATTCTGTAAACTTAGCTTAAAGCAACCGGTAGAGTTTTGGTTCAAGGATTGCGTAACCGGTATAAAATTAAGATACCGATTTTTTATACAGGTTGAAATACCGGTAAACCTTAACCCTTTTCAGTCCCTGCCCGTGGGGCGGATTCCGTATCTGCAGTATCGCTTTCAGCCCTTGCCTCCAAGCCAAGTGAAGCTGTAGGTAAAGGCTGTATGGAATGGAACCAATAAACGAAAAACTCTTGACTGAAAAACATACCGTTTAGAAGATTCTGTTTTTAATTTTCGTATCCATTACTATTTTTATAAAAACTATCTTGATTAGACAGAACATACCCACTTTTGCTCCGGTAGAAAAACAAAACAGAACGGTAGGGTAGGTTTTCAAGTATGAAACGTTTCATTGTAGTTTTTACCTTATTTTTAAATCTTTAGTAGAATAACCAAAGATATATAAATAATATAGATAAACAAGAGGAATTTTCAACATAATCCATTTCAGCAGGGTTTTAGGAAACAGTAGGGCGGGCTGCGATCAATACCAACGCTGAGCCTGGATTGGTTACACATTGCTGCTTCTCACGCCTCCTTGGTAGCTATCTACACACTTTATTATGTCTATATGTAGGTGTTGTGTGTATAAACCATCGTTCTTTGTACTAAGAATCCTAAAATAAAACTCTAGACGTAGAAAATCATAGCATGGTGACAAAAGAATACACCTAGTTGTAGAATTGCAAGATGTTTCGAGTGTATAGTAAGAATCATAAAAAAAGCTACCTAGGTTCAGCTTAAGAACATAAAAGCACTCTAAGCATCTGGTAATTCTGATTTAAAGTGGAATTGATAAAATCTAGTCTCTCTTTAAAATACCTACAAAGTTTCAAGGACGTTAATTATAATTGATAGGAACCGATGATAATAATAATAATGATGCGAACATATGATTATATCAAAACGTTTATTTTGATATTCAATATAATTCTTCTATATTTTTATGACTAGATTTTTCTTAATATTTGATAGTGAGTGAGACAATAAACATTAGTATTGAAATAATTTTATACCATAATTTTGTTTTTATTTTTTTTAAGCCTTCCATCTTTACTTCTGTTCATTTGTAAGTGATAGGTACATCAAGGTGAATTCCCACGATGCGCGAAACAACGCACCGTCAAACCAGCCGTTATTATTAATAACAGACTTAATATTGGTCTTCGCTTCGCTCTTACGTAAGAGCGAGAGCGAAGATCAATAATAAATATGATTAATAGTATATACAAAGTATTAGGTACTTTTTAACTTCGGCTTTATCCGAACCACTACCTATAGTTTATTAAATATACGATAAATTACTACTTTTTCGGACTTCAGTCGTAGAAGCGACTTAATTTTTTTTTCATTAACCAACATCATTTTCGCTTCAACCTAAAGCCCGAATAACAAGCGAGATGTAACTACTAAGCAGCTACACCTCAAAGCGAGTGCCAATAATGAGATCATGGTCGTATTGTCGTGCCGAGTGCTTTATCTATGTTCTTCTTTCTCGTTGAGCGGTGAATTGCTGGATGCACTGCGAGGGTCTTCGGGGATCCAGATCTTGGCGTGGAGGGTGCTGCCCGGGGCGCGCTCGCCTCGCCGGGACCACGACAACGAGTGGGCCTGGAAATTGTTACCTGGAAACAGAGAATATGTGATAGGTAACCTGAAAGTTGAAATGAAATGAAATTACTTTATTGTGTGTAGGATTAAAAACTAATCTCTTATACATTGTCAAAAGCGTAAAATAAAAATAAAAAAAAGATGTCACGGGACACCCCTACATTCATCAGCAATGGCCGTAGTAGACCGAGAGAAAAAGCTGGCGGAAAAAACTCTCGGCACTCTTTTCAAAATTATACAATCATAATTTATACTATCATAGTTGATACCTGAAGAAAGAGAAATGGTTCGGGAAAGGTAACCTAACTTTAAAAAAGTACGGCAACTAATGGAGGTATATTAAGGGAAGTTGTGCAGGAGTAACAAACACCGTATTAACAACGGTTACCGAAATTTTAAACGTGAGTGTGGTAAGCTCTTTAACTTGAAGTGAGCTCCTGAAATGTGCATTCTTAGCATTAACTGTCATAGAGTAAACCCTAAGTGGCAGTCAGGACGCACCCGTATGATCTCTACATTAGTTACAGTAGGTACCTACTTAATGTTGTTAACAGGGAATAAAAAGGTTTGAATCCCTCATGCAAGATTGGGTGTTAGTAGTTCGAAGAGTGTAGGTACCTGTGTTTTTGGAATTGATTAGATAAAAAACTCGTTTGAAGTATGAGCGCGAAATAATGCACGTTACGTCTTAAAATTGGCTTTACACCGATAATTTTTTTTTTCAATAAAATGTTTTTTCAATAAAAATATTCATTTGGTAGTGATAATAATTGAATATATTTTAATTCAATTAAGTAAGTACTTTGTAGGTACCTATCTAAGCCAAAAATATGAGATTTTAGCTGTTCATCTTAAAAAACAAGAAACCGTTGAACACTAAATAATTTCGAAATAAATCTCAAATTAACATGAAATGCGTTCATCCTACCCACCCCCAATGCAACAATACAATTGGTTAATCTGTAAATATTCTATTAATTTGTTCGCACAATCGGTTTTCCATAGTGGTTTATTTACCTACAATTATTTTTTGAGAGAGCTCCTATCGAGGGGTGAATCTAAGGTGCAGTGCGGTATAGTTTTGAAGTGTTTATATTTTTATAAAAGGGGTGCAATCCGAGGGGTGTCGTGCACGTGCTAGCTATTATAGAATTGTCCCTTATCACATCGATAGGGTTGACCTACGACTGTGTTATATAGCTCTGATAACGTTATTAAGGTGTCTTTAGTGTTTTATAAACGCTTTGTGTAGTTATTCCTTTTTTAAGAGATATTTTGCAATAAAAAATATTTTTCTTGATCAATGGAAACTTTTAAGTATTGGGCGAGAAAAAGTGGAAAGTTACTTTTTGAGGATTGTTTATGACATGTTCTTCTTAACAGTTACAATTTAAGTTAAAAATATATTTAGCAGTAGGTATCTTAATACCGGTATAATTTTCATATTTTAGTTTCAGTTTACAAAAATGATTTTTAACTGTTAATTTTGCTTATATCCAATGATTTACATAATTTACATTTAACCTACTTTTGATTGTCGAGTACTTATTTAGAAACCTTAAATGTAGTTTAGTAATTATCTACAATTCAGTTAATGATAGTAAGACCATATGCAAACTATAATAATAGATACCATTTCCTGCAATTACCCCGTTTGTCGCATTGAATACTTTGCTACGAGTACCACTACTGCGACTGCAGTCTGTTTATTAATTCAACTAATAATTACCTGTTTGTTGGGTACTGATTTCTATCAATAATACTAAGGAAGTTTGTGTATGACGTATATTCATGTTCTATAAAGTGACACCGCGGAAGTTCTTGCCGGCGTATTTGGACAGCGCGCCGAGTTCCTCCTCGATGCGCAGGACCTGGTTGTACTTGCCGATCCTCTCCCCCCGCGCCGGCGCCCCGCACTTCAGCTGCCCCGCCGCCAGCCCCACCACCAGGTCCGCCAGGATCAGGTCGTCCGTGTCGCCCCAGCGGTCCTCGATCATCACGCCCATGCCGCTGGACTTGCACAGGCGAAAGCACTCGATCAGCTCCGTCATAGTCGCCGACTGATTTATTCGGAGGCACACGGTGTTGCCCGCTTTCTTGTCGCAGGCCATCCCGACCCTTCTGACGTTGGTCTGACACAAGTCGTTGCCTATTATCTGCGCCCCCGACGGAATCCGCGGCGTCATCACGGACCACGCCTGCCAGTCGTCGCATTCGAATGGATCCTCGACAGATACCATACCAAACTCCTTCATGTTGTCCAGGTACACCTCCGCCAACTTGTCCGAAGACATGTAGTCCTGGGGGTTGGAATTTGGATTTTTAAATTCTAAATCGTAGCCTCCGTCCTTGTAGAGGTCATCGGCTGCCGCATTGAGGGCGATATCCACTTTGCCGTTGTATTTGCATTGTTTGATAACGTCATGAAGGAATAAAAGAGCGTCTCGATGAGTTTCCAACGGTATTGAAAATCCTCCTGCATAGCTGACATACGTAGCTGATTCACCATATTTTTCTCTTAAAATATTTCTCACGAAGATGTAGATGTCAGTGCCCATCTGCATGGCTTCAGCAAACGAGGTTGCGCCAGTCGGCATGACTATGTATTCCTGGAAGGGGAGTTTGTTCGAGGAGACAGAGCCTCCTGTGAATATCACGAAATGTGGTACAGGGAGTAGGATGCTCGTGACTCCGGCCATATCGGAGATGTGTCGGTACAGCGGCATGCCTTTCTTGGCGGCGCCTGCCTTGGCCACGACCATGGACACCGCCATGATTGCGTTGGAGCCGAGTCTCGCGCGGGAGTCGGTTCCGTCCAGCGCTAGCATGAACTTGTCGATCTCCGCTTGCGCGGTGACTTCGAGGTTCTGTTTGATCAGTTCAGGAGATATGATGGTGTTGATGTTTTTGACGGCGGTGTTGACGCCCATGCCGTAGAACTGGCTGGGCTTGTTGTCTCTGAGCTGGATGGCCTCGGAGTGCTTCTTGATGTCGGTGGAGGGGACCCCGACCCTGAAGAGGCCCAGCTCCGTCACCATGTCCACCTCCACGGTCGGGACTCCCGTGCTGTCGTATATTTGACGGGCTACCAATAATTTTATTGGCATTTTTATAATTTTATAGTTATAGTTTTATTACCTATACGTTTAAAAAAATATTAAAATACGAAGTAATACAAAAATATTTTTGGTTTGTCAACAATTGAACATTTGACAATGTTTGAAGTGTGTTGGGTTGTCATTTAAGTTTTAGGGATATTTTTTTATTCAACTGTTGTGCCTACTTTAACTCGATAGATATACCTAGTATTGTTCTGAAAGGAAGTAAAGCCGTTTTTAAACATTATATTTTGGTATAGGTAACTAATTTTTTTTGGCTTTCGTAAGATTTTTCGACCTAACTAACAGAAACAAAACGTCTGCAAAAGTTTTCACCATCAAAGAACTTCACACTTTATCTTTAATCTAATACCATCGAATATAGAGCAGGCGGTGAATACGCAAACAATAACAATAAAAAACAAAACTCGCACGTGCGTCCTAATCTGTTTGTAAATCTATCACTACATTGTGATAAGGTATTTTTTTAATAATTGAAAAAGGAATTATCTCGGCGTAGGGACCGCATTTTATCGAGCCACTCGAGTTTATGGCGATATGAGGTTTTAATCACAAAATAATTAGCTTCGAGAAATATACTAAGAACTTGGATAAAGCTGATAACGGATTGGGAGATCGTTGTTTTTTCCTAAATTGAGAGTGTAGGTATTTTTTAAAACAACGATTTTTGGTCGAAAAAACCGACCTTTGCCTACGGTGTTAGATCTTACATTTAAGGATAGATGTCTTAATTAAAATCAATAATAAAAAGGTTGTTGAGCTTACCGAAACTATTAGGCATTTATCTAACTATAAAAATATAAAACCCAAAGAATTTGAAACAAAACAAAATATTTCACTCCATCATCTTACCTACTCCTAATAATTAAGAGGGCAGTAAAGTGTTTAATGTTCTCTTAATGTTACCGCCTCCCTACCGATTAGTTTCATTGCAACTCAACACAATTTGTTCCATTAATACCCCAACTGCACCCCAAATGCATCGTTGTTTACTCACGAGAAGGTATTAAGTATCGCTTTAGAAACACGTGTAGATTGCGCCATTGTTCCCGTTGTTTTGAAAGGAATTTGCATATGTTTTAGACTTAGCAAGTTCTAGTAAGGTTCAACGTAGGAACTGAATGTAAGTATATGTAATGAAAAAGCTTACTTAGGTCTGAATTTAGTATTAGGAGGCTTTTACAATCTGCTGGATAGCGTTTAAATTGATGAAATATTTATAAAGGTTTTTTGGGATGAAAAGATAGATAATCAATGTCGCCATCTATTTAGCCCAAAACCGTGATGATTTTCATTTGTTTTAACCCTTCCAGAATTGTTGAAACAATGGCAATCGATTACCATTGGCTTACATAATAGCCGGCAGACAAAGTTAAATCTACAACTATGAGTAAGTATACCTACGCCAGTTTTAGGTGCACGGCCGTTTTCTTAATCTATTGAAAGGAAACAAATATTCGAAGATCCAAATTGCAATTATCGTAGGTAATTAAATAACATATGTGCCAAATGTAGGTGAATTCCTAACACCAGTTTATAAACCATCCTAAATTTCCCACGATGCTGCCGATGTCATCACGCGATGCCCCGTGGGAACGCTGTCTCGCACCTGGACCAAATAAGAGTAAAATGGGAATACCATCACCCCAGATGAGGTACTGTAGTAATGGCCCGGCTGCACGCAAAGCTATCGGACCCCATTATCGACTGTTTTAACGATAAAACATATTTAGGTAGAATGAGACGGGAATATCCTATCCATAATCGCTGCAGATATTATAGTTGAATAGATAAGATTACCTACGCTAAAAGTCATTACTTTTAACTGGACCACTAATATTATAAGTTACCGTTATATTTAGCCAACACCATCTTAAATTTTAAGTAAGTCAATTTGACCCTAGATTTTTATTTTTAATAACCATAGAGTTTTTTAAACCCAATTACCCGGTTGATATCGGTTTACATTATAACATTTGTGTGATCTACGACCGACATGACCCATCCTGGTCTACTCTTACGATACTCTACGTGTGTAATTTTTTTAAAGTGTAAAATTTTAAAATTGTAGGCATATTTCGGAGTCATTAATATAGATGCCCCGGAGGTTCAGGGGTGATCATGGTACGAATTGTGTACTAAATATGCGTGTTCATCGAATATTGATTGTCAGCGACTCTCAAAGTGCAGGACATTTTGACCGATATTACTAACAAGCACTTTGTATACTTACTTAGACTTAAGACAGAACTACAGATCACATCTTATTTGACTTACTAATAGAAAGTAATAATAGCGCAGGCATCGAGCTCTTTTAAAAAGTGCTTAGCTTATTTTACAACCTAATACCTACACCTACGCAATCTAAAAAAAATAAAGAAACATCTAAACACACACTATTTTTTATCTTCTCCTTATTTTTTATTATATCTTCTCTTGACAGTATTATATCAAGCATATTTTAACAAACAAAATTAAACATTAAGTTTGAGCACCCCTGGCCGGAGCGCAAGGTGCACTAACAACGCCAGGGGTCGCGAACCATGGCACCGCGACATCCCCTCTGTCACACTTGTTTTTTTTATACTCCATTACTGAACATTATAGTTTTAGGCACTACCTAATGTTATGCTTTTATTGTTGCAATCATTAACGTTCAAAAGAAAGATGGTTAATTTTTGGAGTACCTTTACCTACTTTTGGTTAAAGCATATCTAATTTGGGTTTATCTCATTGAATTAGTTATAGAAATAAAAAATCATATTACTTCAACGTCGTACAGTTCACTGGGCAAATTGTGTGCTCATAAATTATAAAATATCAAGTGATCGACATTAAAATCACTTCCTAAAGTAAAAACAGCACTTTTTATAAATGTAACCCAATATTAGAAGCTTTTGTGCCATTTATCTTTCTTAACTACTACTTTTACACAGCACATACATAGGTACACGACTTTGACAAGAAGTGGCCGCCTCGTAGGTATATCGAGTTTGGGACGTGTCATTTTCAAACCAATCAGCAAGCAAAATGCAAGAAGAAACGATCGCTTGCCTCCCATGGATCGATCTCGTCTTTGGATTGTTCTCCCAATCTGTAGATCGTTTATTAAAACCGTTTTGAGAAAATTTGGATCGCATTGCCGATCTTAGATGCGTAAAAATGGATTGAGGTCGTATATTGGGACTGGCCGTTAAACTACAACTACCGTGGCACATACTACATACCTCTGATGATGACCTTCTTCTGCTCCTCCTTGCCGTGCCCCGTGTTGAGGCCCGTCAGCAGGGCATCTGAGGAGGCGCGGTCAGCTCGCACCTAACACATCACTTTTAGAGCCAGGGGGTCCCTTGGGGGTTTACCGGGACTTTACAATCGAAAACGAACGAACTTCGGTACGACCGTCAAGTCCTAGGGGGTCTACTGTCGGTCGTATTGTGTACCTTATCAAAATCGCGAGATTGGTACCGAGACTTTTAAAACGATATTTCCTGTCGTTACGATTATCGTCTTAACTTACCGGGACTTGTGTCGTCGCCTAGTGAACTGTCAAGTTTGACAGTTAATTTCGTCAAATTGTCGTGATAAAGTGCCGGTAAGGCATTCCATCAAGTTCGTTCGTAGTTCGGTCGCACGGTTACGATTTCGATTGTAAAGCCCCGGTAGACCCCCAGATATCATTATCAGAGACATTTAAATAAACTTTAGCAAGAGATTTCCTGATTGGATTCAACTTATGTTTCGGCAACCACGTTCGGAGCACTGAAACGACTGATTTAGTGAGATGTTCAAATTATAAATTTTATTTTCTTATTCTCAGAAGTGCTAATTTGTTATTAAAGTAGGGTGAAGTGCAGCCGTGTAAGGTAATGAAAAAATAATAATGGTTTAATTAAAACCATAGACATTTATGGACACTATTAGCTTTCATATTATTAGCGGTCTATTAGTTAGTTATCCTTGTTTAAATAATTAATAATTATAAATAATAAATTTCCAGACTGACACACCAATTGTGTGGCCTTAAAGTAGGTAAGTTGCAGTACCTAAACACTTGGGTTATAGTTACCACATAACGGACTAGGGGAGGACCTAGTTACACCTAGACATGAGCCAATATCGAAAAACATTTTTACGAAATTGGCCCGACCCGGGGATCGAACCCGGAACCATCCGCTCAGCAGTCCGGTATATATACCGCTGCACCACAGAGGTCGTCATAAACATTAAAAATATCCTTACAAAGTAAGGGCGGGTTGCATCACAACTACTTAACGTGTCTGTCAACGTTAAAAATGGCGTTAACCACTGTCAAGCTAGAAAACGGGTTGTTTCACCAATGTCGTGACTTTTTTTGTGACGCAACCCTTTGTATTTGACATACGTTAAACATCTATTATCATACGTTAACCAACTGTTTGATACAACCCGCCCTTAATATCACCTACTAAACTTCTAACGTATCTTTACTCAAACTCACCAGTTCGCTAAGAAAGCTGATGTACCCGATGGCCAGCTTGAGCGTGTCGACCTTCGACAGCCGCTTCTCGTAGGGCAGCGTGGGGATGTGCGCGCGCAGGCCCTCGAACGCGTCGTTGATGGACTGCATGCGCCGGCGCTCGCGCAGGTTGGCGGCCTGCCGCTGCTGGATCTGCTGCTGCGGGCAGCGCGAGCGCCGCTTGTGGCGACGGCAGTCCTGTCTATAGCCAATGAGAGACTGGATGACTTCGCAACGGACTTTGCGATAAAAAACTAATTCTATGAATGGTTCAACTTAACTTTAAGGAATAATTTCTGCTATTCTTAGGTATATTCTTATTTTGTTTTTGCAACATTGGATATTGATGTTACCTACTGTTATACAGGGTCTGTCGTAATGAATGGATAGCCCGTTACCTACAGTTGACCCGGATGTGAGGCTATAAGAAAATGGTGTCTTCTTGCCAGGGTTGTCAACTATAAGAAAATGGCATAGACTTTTAAACTTTTTTATAAATTTCGCTATTTTTTCATTTATTCCGTTGCCATTTCTTCAAATTTTGATGTATTTGTATATTTTTTTTAGTATAAAATATAGTAAGGTATCTTGATAGAATAAAATCATAAAGACGAAGTTTTACAACCATTTATAACATAACTAGAAAAATAAAAATTCCGACCTTGATTAGTGTTCTCGCTCCTGTAACTTAATGTTGCTTGTAAAGTACACATCGTTATACCTTTTTAGAATCTACACATACTAGACAATTTATTGAGATCATGGGCAGCTATAACGTCATACTTTTTTTTTTCACAGATGATCAAAAGTTGACATAAAGAAATAAAATTTGAAATGTTTTTCTTAAAATGAGAATTTTGATTATGTTCAACGTGAATAACACCTAAATTTGTATTAAAATTACATAATACACGTCTTTAGGAGTATAATACTAAAAAAATATACAAATACATCAAAATTTGAAGAAATGGCAACGGAATAAATGAAAAAAATTGCGAAATTTATAAAAAAGTTTAAAAGTCTACGCCATTTTCTTATAGTTGACAACCCTGGCAAGAAGACACCATTTTCTTATAGCCTCACATCCGGGTCAACTGTAGGTAACGGGTTATCCATTCATTATGACAGACCCTATATATATTTAATTATATAATTAATTGAGACGCAAAAAACGCGAATGCAGAAACAAATTAAAATTAACATAAATCTAACTGATTTTGAGGATTTTATTGATAGATTTTGTTTTTGTAAACTTGTTAAAACAGTGTTATGTTATAACTCTTATACATTAAGTCTTATGGCTGATGACGATGATGATAATAATGAAAGAAATTGCTTACATTAGAATTCATATAGAATAGCTTTTTATCGGACAAACAACAATTTCGTGTTGTTACAAGACAAGAATAGCACTCTTATAAAATATCGATGTAATAGCCCTACTTATTGTCATTTACGTCCATTACATGACATTTTACGTCCGCTTATCGCCTTAATAATAAATCGTCTGATTATCAAGAAGCTGGTTAGCTCTTGTATTTGAAAATTCTGTTTGTAATATAATTTTCGTTATTGGTTAGTTAAGTTACAAAGAACCTAAAAATATGTTTGAAAATTGAAGCACTACTTACAATTTTATGTTTTATAGTTTACGTTTGTAAGCTGTTAGAATCACATCTTGTTTTAATAATATTTTTAATTTGGAATAAAACTTTCATTTAAAAATTCATTAAAATATATTGAGGTGCAAGGAGACTAAGTCAGACATAAGAGACAATTAACTAGTCAATAATAATTTACAAATCAATTAAATTATTGATTTGGATAATAAAAACTATTGCCGATTGCCAAGTCCGTCGGAATTCATACACAAACTACGAGAAAACGCAGCCTTGCTACGAAGAAGTTTGTAGCGGCGTAGACGTCTTCCGTAGCAACTACGAGATTGTGGTTGTAAGTTATCGTGAAACAAGATACTGATTGAGGGAATATAAGTTAGAGGCGCAAAAATAATTAGTTCTTAAATAAAACAACCATAACTAAATGAGAATAAAACAAGTTTTAGAGTAAAATTATCGCTAAGCCATTAAAAAATAAATAGTATAAAAATCGCGCCGCCCAAAACCGCTCTGCAACACAACCAAAACAAAACTTATCAATAAATAAAAAAAGTTACCTCTTCCTCGGCGTGGAGAGGTTTTCCTGGTCACTTGCGTACAGACTGCCATCGGACATCGACGAGTCATCGTACAGGAACAAATCCGATCCATTCGCCGACGTGGGAGACCCGCTCAGGGCTATCGGCGCCCCCGGGTCTATCGGACCCCCTTGGTTCACAGAGTCCATGTTGAACATTGTGACGTCACATGCCGACCGCACCATGCCACGCTCTCTAGTCGAGTGAGGGAAAAGTTTTCGTAGACCCCGCCCACTGGGTCCCTCCCTCGAACCACCATGATGTCAAGACCGGTCGGTGGGAGTTGGGGGTAGTGGTTGACGGGTCTTTTAAGTTGGATGGTTGGGAAATACAGTGGACTGTGTTTAGTTGGAATAAAGGTAAGGGCCAGGGGAGTTTTTTACTTGAGATTTGAGCTATATCTTGGGTTCAGTACTTGAGGTTGCATGATGGTTTAAATTTCAACGATAAGTAAATACCAATATATTTTATTGAATCATTGGGTGGTCTACATTCTATTGATAATATCAACTTGTAATTAAGAAGTTCATATTTAGAAACGCGAAATTAAAATAATGAACAGTAGACGGAACTTTTAAGTTAGCACTAAAGTAACAATATTTTTCCAAGAACAAATAGTTAGTTAAAAATTGCTAAAAAAGTGATATATTGTTCGTAGATGTAGGGCCAGCATTAGGACAAGGACAGAGAATTTGAACAGTTGCTCTCAATTATTCCAATGTGTTTGCAATTAATATCAGTTGAAAATCATATTTCTTTAGTTTTATTGTATTTTTTTTAATTTTACTAGAACTAAATAATGGAGAATGTTACTAGGTATGCCAAATCGCTTGAAATTTTGTCTCAGTAAAGCCTGTATGCATACAAATACACTACTTTTTGTTGTAATCAAATATACCCAGTAGCTTTGATTTTATAGGCATTCAAAGTTTCGAAAAATATCGAGTCCCGCTAACAGTCACGTGACCGCTTGTGACGTCATACAACAACGGGCCAGCGGTAGCGCATATAGCTGGCGCAGTATTTTATTTTATTTTTTTATTTATTTAATATTTAATGTATTATTTTATTGTGTTTTGGTCGCGTATTACGTAAATAGTAAATATTATTCGATTAATAAATTGGATATAGGATTCGAAAAAAGGTAATCTTTTAATCTACCTAAAATCAAGAAATAGTGATTTTGTTGCCGCCGAAATGTTTGATATGTTCTAAACTGTTTTATCAAAACAAAATAATCAATATAATAATAATACTAATGGAAGAATGCAAGTCCAATAGTAGAAGTACCTACCTATCATTAATTTTTTTACGTTAAAGACAACAAATCATGTATCATAGTTTTGTAGCTATAGGTAGGTACGTCCTTCTAATATTATAAATGTGGAAGTTTGTGAGTATGGATGTATGAATGTTTGTTACTCTTACACGTAAAAACTACTGGACGGATTTGGATGAAACTTTGCAGTAGGTTACACATCAGAATAACACATAGGGTACTTTTTACCGCGGGAAAACTTCTCATTCCTACGGAAACCGACTTCTACGCGAACGGAGTCGCGGGCGGCCACTAGTATGTATACAAAGATACCGCTCTTCTTAGTAAATTGAAATAAATACACGCATTGATTTAGTGCTAACTAGCTTTCGTTAGCAGCTTCGCCCGCGTTTCCCTCGGGAACTGTAGGTACATTTACCCAGGATTATAAGAAGCCTATGGATTATTTCAGTCTTCGTCCAGATCCGTTCAGTACTTTTTGTGTGAAAGATAACAAACACAAACACAATCTTCCGCTTTATAATATTACTAGGAAGTAGGATACCTTTACGATTTAGATGTAGTTGAACGTTACAGATGCACTTTATCTTTACTATTTTATTTAAGTATTTTTTTTTTATTTCAAATCTAGATGATATGAATTAAACCTTTTTTATTTATTTGTATTTTACTAACAAATTGTTTAATGGTATTGGTTATGTTCAAGTTAAAAGATTTGGTGATGTATGTATGTATCCTTTGGAACTATAAATAACAACTTTTCCGGCGAATTAGTAGTTCTATTTTTTCATTTAGGCACAGCACATGATTTCCTTGTATTTGGATTGGTCATTTTTTAAGTATTTAGGTATAATTTTGACGGTACGGGCACGCGAATGCGGGCGTACTGAGTGAGCCAGACCGAGCGTGTTGTTGTATGACGTCACACCATCACCGGCAGCCCGCGTCGTGCGGTTACAACTTGTTTTTCTTATAAATCGGAAACTAATTGACGTATCGAAATAATTCTTTCACTAGGGTTTTTTATTTTTGACACAGAATGAGAAGAGCTAATAATCAAAATTTGTTAACATTCTCCTTACACACTAATACCATTAGTTCAATATTTTTTCATTACAATAACGACATAACTATTACATATTTTTAAAAACGTTATTAAACCAGAAATATTTTGAAATCATTGGCCACTGTTGCTTTCATATTATTTTTTTACACCAGAGCTGTTAAAAGTTCCACATCAAAAATATTTCTTTAGAAATTTTACACAAATCAAAAGTTTAACATAATTTTTTGGGAAAAATACTCCAGGTTGCTATTTTATTTGGTAGTTATTCACTGATGCGGTTAATATTAATTATTTTAGCACATAAATAATGATGGTATTAAGGGATTTGACCTCGTTACAAGTAAAAATATGAACACAGTCAAAAAAATATGAAGTTTTTTTTAAAGCGCCATATTTCTAGCAGTGTAAGGGTTATACTTTTTATCAATTATTTTTTAGGCTTGCCTTTAGTTCTACTATTAGCCCTTCAGAGGTTATCCATTGTTTCCTGGACACCCTGAATATAGAATTTATACAATGTAATGAAGAAAAGCAGTTTTTTATATGTACTGAAAGAGACATAACACATCTTAAGTAATTTCGGTTTAAATTGCGTTTTGAATAAAGGGTAAATACGTTGGGATTGTTGAAATACATACATAAGGTCTATTCTCTTAGTACCTAACTACTGATATTATTATTGCCTGAGCAAGATTTTTTCTTCATACTAATACTAGCGACCCGCCCACGCTTCGCAGTGGTAACACCACAGTTTTGTTCATGAAACATCGAATTTTGGCTATTTAAAAAAAACCTTTTTCCAAATGTTCTTTATTTACAAATTGAAATCAATAAATTGCCTAAAAGATAGAGAAAACCGCTTTAAAATCCGTTAGTAGTTTAGAAGAAGTTAACAAACATACAAACAGGCAGAATTAGCGACTTCGATTTATACTATCCTACTAATATTATAAATGTGAAAGTTTAAAAACCTAGATTTGGATGAAACTTTGTAGTAATATTAGGTTATACAACAAAAATAACACATAGGGTACTTACTTATCGCGGGAAAACTTCTCATTCCCACAGGAAACCGCCTTCCACGCGAACGAAGTCGTGTAATAATAAAAATGAAATGATGATTATGACAACAAAAGTAAAGAATATATCAGCAGCTGCAACATAAATGTACGCTTTTTATAACTTTGTGCTAAATAAAACAATTAACAAATCTGGTCGATTAAATAGGTATTTGGCTCTAGATTTACGCCCGCAACTTCGCTTGCGTTAAATTTATATAAGTAGAACTTATGTAGAACTTATTAGGTACTTTATATAGTAATAATAATTTATTTCAAAAACAGTTATTTACATTTGACAGTTTTGATTGAGACCTCCTTTAAAGTATAGAAATACCAGTATCAGGAGGACTCGCTCTTGCATATTTCATTACATTTCAATTAATTTTTTTAATTATATTTGTACAACGAAAAATTAATAGAAACTACTCAGCATAACCTCAAAACCAGCTGAAAACAATCATTTATTTGACAGATACGTTCAATGTTTCATAAACGGGCTGCTAAAATTAGGAAATTCCTAAGTGAGTTTAGGAATGACCTAAGGTTAGTTCAAACCAATTTTTAAACAAGTTAGGCAAAGACTTAGGATGTTCTTAAGTTTAGTGCAAACGGCTAGTAGTCACGTAATAGAGATGGCTTGAGATCAGTTAAAGCTTTTGTCTACAAAAATGCGAGTAATAATTCAGATAGATTGACTTTATGTTTAAATGGCTTGTTCCCGTGTGCATAATCTAGCCAATGTCAAGTGTCCAGGTCTTCAACGGCAGGCTGTGGCATCAAACTTATTTACTACCTACTAGAATTCTGCCCTGCGGTTTCACCCGCAGCAAAATTTAGTTTCATACTTTTCATCCCTTATTTTATTCCCTTGGGAATATAATTGATCAAATCCTTTCTTAACGGATGCCTAAGTCATAACATCTACGTGCAAGCCAAATTTCAGTTCGTCCAGTGGTTTGGGCTGTGCATTGATAAATCACTATGTCAGTCAGTCAGGTGATAATCTAAATATATACAGGTTGTAAAAAAACTGCTTCCGAAAACAAAAACTGGGCATTGCTGGAGGGGTACTAGTTACGTTTTGAGCAAAAAAGTATGTTTTTATGAATAACAGAAAAAAAAAAAATTTCACGTAATTTTATAAAATTGCATTTAAACTATCAGATTTTGCGATGATTTCAAACTCAATAGGGTTTTAATTTAATTTGCAATGTAAATAATTGCAACTGAACCAACAGTTGATGTGTGAGCGATGATTTCAAGCGCCGAATCTGACTTTTCAATCATTTATAACTTTTTTAAATTGGGTTTTCAGGGTGTATACTGAATTTAGTTACTATTGAGGCTCCAGAAAACATGGTTTCAGGCTTGGGAAGTGGTCTTTTTACACCCGTTAAAACTTAAAGTTATATATACCTACTTATTTTAAGATTATCTTAACAACAAGAGATATATATAATAATAAAGATTCCCTACGAGAATCGAAACTCCTTGTATTATTTATATATTTTTGGTTTATAGATTAAAGTCTGTTTTATTATTTTTTTCGACTTGAAGAATAACTTGGACCAGTAACCCAAATAGTGCTTAGCCGGGTGCAAATGACCAAATTTAACGAAATGAATACGAAAACTTTTTTGGAATCATATAATAGTAAGGGTTTTTTGTGAAATTTGCCTTAACGATACTAAAAACTGTATTAATTTCGTATTTAATGAGTTAGCACATTTACAAATAAACCGTCACAGGTGGCTAAGGTTAATTACATTCAAAATTAAATCAATTTTGTCCCATACCTACTGTAATCAGAATAGCTAATTATTAACCTGTCTTACAGTCGTTTTGTGACAAATCAATAGAAGTTATGAACACTGAAGTTGCTAATTTTAATATTTCAAAATCTCTCGTACATTAATTTTATGGTACGCAGCTTTTATATAAGGTTTAAGATAGGTTATAAAGAGCCAAGCTTTTAAAATTCATTACGATTTCTTGCATTAAACATGCTTTGTTATGACTTACAAAGTTAAGTTAACCTGGCAAGGCTGTTTAGTCTCGCTATAACAGCTTGTGTTAAGCTGCTGATATAACTTGTTTTCATTATAGTTGCAGTGTAGAGACACATACTTGAGTTTATTCATGCTTAAGTGTATGTCGTAAAATAATTCGGTGAGCTATACTTCATCACTGAAGCTTGCTTACTAGTAATGAAACCCTAATCCTGCACTCTGGGCAAACCAACTTATTAAATTTTACTTGTTTATAACGTCTCCCAGTCTCAATAAAAACCGGAGAACGTTTCAAAAATGTAAGACATCTTACGCATAAATATTATTAATGTTAAGTCTTTTCGAATTTGTGCCGAGCTAAAACAGTCGGGTGGCCCCTATAAACTTATGAAAAACTCTATAGCGCGATTTAATTTTACCTGGGCGCCATCTGTGTGTTACTGGATGAACGTTCAATTATTTTAAGGAATTATTTTCATTTGAGCGAATGAAAATTATATTAGTAACATTCAATGATGGGTCAGTCATCAGGGATGGGTTATTACTAAAATGAGCGTCTTAGGTCTTAATTTTGTCACTAAAGAAAAAAAATACAATGTAATTTTTTTTTATTCTTCTTATACGTTAAAAGACCTGCAGTATTATATTAAAAATATTTAAATAATGTACTGGTAAGTATTTTATTGACAATTAGCCGAAAACATTATTAGTTTGCATCGTACGTAGCTACATAAAGGGTGCTACGCGACGCCCATACGAATTTGCCGCGCACCGCGATGGGAAGGGTGGATTCTTGCACAATCAATACTTCTTATACATGGCGTCCCAAGACTACGGTACATCAAGGGAAAGTACCTTTAATATCGTAGATAGGATATTTTGCTAAAAGAAGACTTTATTTTATTTTTTAAACTTAGTAAACCTGCATTAAAAAAAATTGAAAATAAATAATATCACAGCCTTACTACAACTTTGTGTTATATAAATGATTATAAAACATACAATTTTTTTTTCTGGTCCTGTGAAATTACCCGGTAGTGCCGGGTACCCAGCCCCATTACCCGGTATCCGGCCGGATCCTCAAAAAAGTGCCAGATCCACCGGATACCGGATCCATGTCGGGTACGCGCCCCATGTCTACTTTTGACAGTATAATATAATCTCCTTTAAATTTACTTCATTAATTTAACTTTAACTTAACTTTAACTTAACTTTAACTTAACTTTAATTTAACTTTAACTTAACTTTAACTTAACTTTAACTTAACTTTAACTTAACTTTAACTTAACTTTAACTTAACTTTAACTTAACTTTAACTTAACTTTAACTTAACTTTAACTTAACTTTAACTTAACTTTAACTTAACTTTAACTTAACTTTAACTTAACTTTAACTTAACTTTAACTTAACTTTAACTTAACTTTAACTTAACTTTAACTTAACTTTAACTTAACTTTAACTTAACTTTAACTTAACTTTAACTTAACTTTAACTTAACTTTAACTTAACTTTAACTTAACTTTAACTTAACTTTAACTTAACTTTAACTTAACTTTAACTTAACTTTAACTTAACTTTAACTTAACTTTAACTTAACTTTAACTTAACTTTAACTTAACTTTAACTTAACTTTAACTTAACTTTAACTTAACTTTAACTTAACTTTGACTTAACTTTGACTTAACTTTAACTAAACTTTAACTTAACTTTAACTTAACTTTAACTTAACTTTAACTTAACTTTAACTTAACTTTAACTTAACTTTAACTTAACTTTAACTTAACTTTAACTTAACTTTAACTTAACTTTAACCTTAATTTAATCTAACTATAACTTAACTACGGGAACGGACAAAACGGAAGTTGGACTGAATATGGTTTCTCGAAGTTTTTTGGAGATATATTTGAAATATGTTTAATGGAGAATGTTACTAGGTATGCCAAATCGCATACCTAAATGAAGTAACGCCTGTATGCATACAAATACACTAGTTTTTGTTGCAATCAAAAATACCCAGTAATTTTGATTTTATAGGCATTCAAAGTTTCGAAAAATATCGAGTCCCGCTAACAGTCACGTGACCGCTTGTGACGTCATAGAAAAACGCGCCAGCGGTGGGGCATATAGCTGGCGCAGTATTTTATTTTATTTTTTTATTTTATTTAATATTTAATGTATTATTTTATTGTGTTTTCGGTCGCGTATTAGGTACGTTAATAGTAAATATTATTCGATTAATAAATTGGATATAGAATTCGAAAAAAGGTAATCGTGTAATCTACCTAAAATAGATGGATTAATGGCTGCGCATTATTTATCAAGAAATAGTGATTTTTGATATGTTTTAAACTGTTTTATCAAAACAAAATAACCAATATAAAAATAATACTAATGGAAAAATGCAAGCCCAATAGTAGAAGTACCAACCTATCATTATTTTTTTTACGTTAAAGACAACAAATCATGTAACTATCATAGTTTTGTAGCAATAGGTAGGTAGGTCCTTCTAATATTATAAATGTGAAAGTTTGTGAGTTTGGATGTATGAATGTTTGTTACTCTTACACGTAAAAACAACTGGACGGATTTGGATGAAACTTTACAGTAATATAGGTCATACATCAGAATAAGACTTACTTTTTACCGCGGGAAAACTTCTCATTCCCACGGGAAACCGACTTCCACGCGAACGGTGTCGCGGGCGGCCACTAGCATAATATACTAATAATATAATTCGTGTCAAGTTTTTAGGTTTCGTTAGTCATTGATTATTTATCCGTCAAGTTGTCAATGTCAAATACTCAATTTGACGGTTTTGACGTTTCTATTCCAATTACTCTTGAGTTGAGTCTTGCTTGCTTTTGACCTGCCTGCCCCCGGTTTGGTGGGTCCGTTAGTTGGATTCCTCTGAATTAAAGTGCATAGACGTTTATTTATCAGCAATGATTATTTAACTATGATTGTTGCCTTTATTTAGCTTTCTTCCATAACAAACTTTTCATCCAAGTGGAATTTTTAAGCTTAGCAACAATGTTTATCGTGGGTCTTACTGGCGGCATAGCCACTGGCAAAAGCACAGTGCTCTCCATATTTCGTGAACATGGAATTGCTGTGATAGACGCAGACCAAGTTGCAAGAAAAGGTTTGTACATGTACAGTATCTTACATCAAGTCCACTCTCAAGACTTTAACCACGAGCAATAATTATTAGGACTAATTACAATGTAGGTTTTGGCTTTCACTTGTCTGAGCCTAAAACAAGTTTTTCGCTTTCTATAAAGATGTGTGCAGTAGTATAGCTATGTCTTATTGCCTACATATAACTAATCTTGCAAGCAGTTCATTCTGTAATGAAATGTACTCATATGTTATTGGATGGACTTTTAAATTAATTTAATTCTTACAGTCCTAGATCCGGGTACCCAAGGGTGGAATGATTTAAGGCGGCATTTTGGTGATGAAGTCCTGCTCCCTGATGGAAAAGTGAATAGGGTGAAACTTGGCGAAATTATATTTGATGATATAGAAAAAAGAAAGATATTAAATTCAATTACTCATCATCGCATACAGAGGGTCATGATGAAGATGGCTCTGTCATATTTCTTTTCCGGTAACCGATATATTGTACTAGAAGTGCCATTACTGTTTGAAACTGGAAAAATGTTGACTTTCATGCACAAAATTATAACAGTTGTGTGGTAAGTCATATTTTGGTATTATTGTGAAAGTTATTCTGATAACTATTGTTTATTCTAACATTTGTGTAATTTTACAGTGAGAACCACCAGCAATTAGAAAGACTGATGAAAAGAAATGATATGAATGAAGCCATTGCACGCAAACGGATATCATGTCAGATGCCTCTGGAACAGAAAGTTGAGCGGTCCCACTTTGTAATCGACAATACGGGAGATTTTGCAGCTATGAGACAGCAGACAGAGTGCATTATAAGAGTGCTAAATAGGTCTAAGTTTACTTGGTAAGTAATTATTTTAATAATAATTTAATGCAAGTTATTGCATGTGTGTTCATGGTCAGCACTTAAACATAGTTTGCAATTCATAATATGACGCTACCTTCCTTTTCACAAGTTGCAAAACACTCGCAGGTTGGTGCTTGAAATAAGATATATCTTTTACTTGCCAAAACCAAACTTAAGCACTTGTGGACACAATGGGACTCCACTGTAAGAAATACACTCGAATTAACTCATGTTTTTATTGTTTCAGGTATTTTCGAGTAATATTACTCATTACTTTTCTCTCTGTAGCATTTGGGGTTGCTCATATCATCAGTAATTTATTAGAAAAGTGATTTAATTTTCAGTTATCTGCGTGGTGATGTGTGATTTTATTTATTGGTAAGGGTTAAAATATTTAAAATTCTGAAGTGCGGTGATGTAGATGTATTATTATTTATAAAGCGCATGCTACTTTCTTTGTACCAAAATCTTGCTTATATGAAATCATTACAATTAATGATGAATTTTGTGAAACCAAAGTTTATAAATGTATAATTTACCATAAATGTATTAAGGCGTGGCGAAAGTAATGTTTTATGCATGCTTGTATCTTCAGAATAGTGTTTCCAGTATACTTTTAGTGAAATAATGTTAATAATTCAAACTGAACAGAAGTATGCCTTAGATATCTTAGAATAATTACTTCCTATATAACAACTTGCCTTTTTTCTTAAAGGCATTAAGTTTTTTTTAATCATATTATGTATATCATATTGGTATAGTGCATAGCAATGATGTGTATGGTTTTTACTATAATGCATTTTATTTTCTTGTTATTTATTTGCCATTGCAAATGTACTCCTTGTTTATCAAACTTTTCTTATTTATAATACTAAGTATTTTATGGTGTAAAATATCAAAATAAAATGAACATTAATGGACTGTTAACATTTTTATTTGTAGATGTATAAGGATAAATGTTATTATAATTAGTTACATCCTACATAGTTACTTATTTTTACAAGGTAATTGCTGTTAGCTACGTCATGTGTTAATTCATTGACCTAGGATGACCTGTTGTTAGTCTGAGTCGTTTAGTTTTTTTTATATATGCTGCAAAACGTTACAATCGTTAAGTAACAAAATAGTTAGTGATGGTCAGGAACTACTTGTTCGATCTGAAATAACTTTTTAAAATATATAGAATATTTTTTAATAGTAGGTTTTTTTAATTAACGCGGCTGAAACTACTGGGCACAACAAGTTATTAGTATAAACCCTAGCAAGCTGTCGGCCTAGTGCGAGTTTTCTATCACTTTAATATGAGTAAAGTGAAAACGATTTTTGATTTCAAATAATTGTTTTCATTAAGTTTGCAAATATGAGAATTACAGCAGGAGGCTGATACTTCTAAACTCCTGATAAGGTATAATTGTGATTTTGCCTTCTTTCTGCACTCAAACGTGTCTCTAGTCTATTAATTGTCAAATAAAATAGTTGCATAGTTCTTAATGTCTTTTAAATCTGTTCGTGACTGTCCACGTAATAAGTGACCTGCGTTTTCCCACTTACAGTTGGGACACTGGAAGCTCGATAGAAAAACTTAAATCGATCAGGATCTCGCGTGTTATCATCGTTTTGGTCGACTTCGGTAGTTGGATTAGTTCTTAACTCTTTAACAACCGCAGCAATATCATTTGCGAGATCACTGTTCTCCTCTGCCCATAGGTAATCGTCCTTTTGTTTTGTTGTTCCTAGAAAACAATAATGTTGCGGTGAGTTTGAAATTTAAGGCATTAAAGCACGACACCTTAGTGATTTATCGTTCATTGTTTTGTGATGGTTGAGCTAAGTCAGATTCAAATTCTCAATTTGACACCTGCGTTAAGACTTAAGGTATTTTTCAAAAAGTGAAGATACTCGTACAAATCCGCATTGAAGTAAGCTAATATGAAGGTACTTCATCTTTACCCTGTGTTAAGTCAGCGTGGTAGATTATGGCTTAATTTCCGTCTCTAATTGTAGACATTATTCTACACTATTTATTGTACTTACCTGATATTATTTTCTCTGATAATATAGGCCTCCAGTATCTTTTGGATTCAATTTCTTCTGTCTTATTTTCTACTTTACCCCCATAAGATACCAAAACATTAATGTTGGTAGTGATGTTTCCTATTTTCCCTAGAAGGAAAATAATAGGTAAATTTATAGTTACTTGAGTAGGTGGCTTCAGGTTTTATATACCTATTGCATCTTCTCATATCGAAAGTCTAACTTATTATACACGCAACCTACAAACGTTTTAAAATGCGTTCATAAGTGATATTATGGGTAAATTGAATAAATTTTTTGTCATGAAAAAGAACATGTTTGTCTGTATTTAAAATACTATTCTACAAGTTTTTTTAACAACAGACGCTTAAAACCAAGCTTGTGGTGATTGGCTAACATACAGAGGGCAAGCATGGAAAACAGGTAAAGTTATTAGGTTCTGATGATCAAGTCTAATCTGTAGAACTACTGAACCGCTTTTTTAATTTTACACCAGTAGAAGGCTAAGTTATTAGGAAGTGTCATAAGTTTTCCATGTCATATTTTTATATTTCCACGCGAGTGAAGTTACGGTTGTGGTTTTTAGTTCTCAATGGTACCTACCTTCTGAATTTGTAGAGTTAATACTGCCGCGGTTGTGGGTCTGCTTTGTAACTGTAGTTGGTAGCTTATTAGTCGCAGGACTACTCGTGGTATTAGTTACTTGGTACTCGTTTTCGTTGTTAGCCAAAACGAAATCACTTCCTAAACGTCCAATTTGGCGTTTGGAATTGCTTATGGTCATTTTCTTAACTTCCGATTCACAGTCATGATCTTTCTTTTTCCTTTTCACGGCAAACTCTTGTTTTATCGGATCGAAATGGTAAGAACCGAATATTGCACTGTAAAAAATTGATAGGCTGTGGATATTATAAGATGAAGAAAAAAACATGGAAAACTTAACAAGAATCACTAATTATAATTGTCATCCTTTTATTTATTTATTTAATTTTATTTTACAATATTTGGAAAACTTACACCTATACAAAACATAAAATTAATTGTCATTATGGGACAGGAAATAAAGGTTAAGGGGCAACATGGTTTTCGCTAAAAGTTCTAGCTTAAAGATGCTTGTTTTTTAATTTCCATTTGTCGCGTATTCTATTTATTTAAATCCTACTTCCTACTAATATTATAAACGTGAAAGTTTGTGAGTATGGATGGATGTATGGATTTTTGTTACTCTTTCACGTAAAAACTACTGGATGGATTTTGATGAAACTTTACAGTAATATAGGTTATACAGGGTGTCCCAAAAGGTTACGTAGCTGGGAAGGGGGGTGGTAGGGGTGGTCACAAGGGTCACCAGAAAAATAATAAAAAAATTCCCCTCTGGATATTTCAATAAAAAAAAATCATTTTTTAAAAAACTAAAAATTTTACACCTTGTTACCCTATTTTGCTTACTGTACCTACAGATATTGCTGTATTTGAAAAAAAAAACCTGTTATGTAATCGTCAATAACCCTTTATCAAATTGAAATAAAAAAAACTATACATATCTAACCAAATTTTAAAGAAAATTAAGTTCTTGTCCAGTCAAGGACTTAGTAATTACGATTTCACTCAACTTCTTCCAAGCGTACTGAAAAAAAAATGTACTACGTAACTCCGGCGAGTAACTTAGAAAAATAGGTAATTTTATTGCATTTCCAAAATGGTATAACACTTATTTGAAAAATTCATACTAAGACATTTAAAAATATTTTTCGGGAACAATACCCCTGCCAAAATAAAAATATCAAAAACCAATAGTCTCAAATTCGTACGCAAATACATTTTTAAATGTCTATTCTGTTGCTTTGATGTTACTGCCCGGTATAATTCTCAAGATTGGAGTACAAACATACTTCAAACATTCAAGTACAGTCTAGGCTAGATCAACGCGTAAGTTGTAAAAATATGGAGCTTGATCTGCGCATCATTTGTGCGTACCACCGTGCGTGTCACGCGGATTTTTTTGCCGCGCACTACGCAGATGTGGAATGAACTTCCTGCAGCGGTATTCCTGGCTACCTACAACATGGGGCTCTTCAAGTCGAGAGTGTATTCCCACGTTAAAGGTCAGCAACACACCCCCAACACCCACAGTGTTGCGGGTAGTCATGGGCGGCGGTGAACACTTACCATCAGGTGCCTCGCATGCTCGTTTGCTCGTTTAATAAAAAATAAAAAAGTTTATGAAAAATCCATCAAGGACTTGGTTGACTTGAGTTCATTTATGATGCTCATTTTTAAAACGACGTAGGGCATGTATTTATGTTGGTGGTAGACATTTCGAGCATTTTATTAAAATAATAAATTATAATTTTGTTTTCTTTCGAGTTTCATTTAAAATCGCAACTGTAATGTCGAGTAAGCTGTGGCCGTTTTGAAACTAACTAACCGAACTTTTTTTGTATGGAAATAGGATTTATTTTTATTTGTTATCACAGCTTACCTAGACTTAGACTGTACCTACAGGGTAATAGATGTCTATGGCCTATACTGAAATTATGATGAATATTACCAAAACTATTTTAGGGATGAGCTGAAAGTATTAGTTAATAAGCTACTTTTAGGTAAGAGACCAGTTAGATAAGCTAATCAAATCTATCAACCTTTGCTTTTGTACAGACCAGACAAGGTGAAGCTTGATCCTTTACCTACATCTTTCGTTTACTTGAGTAAATGCAGTAAAGATTATTTTCCCTGGCATATGGAAAAACTTAATCTAGCCTTATTCGAATGTTTGAGGTATGTCTGTACTCCAATCTTGAGAATTATACCTGGCAGTAACATCAAAGCAACAGAATAGACATTTAAAAATGTATTTGCGTACGAATTTAAGACTATTGTTTTTTATTTTATTTTTTCAGGAGTATTGTTCCCGAAAAATATTTTTAAATGTCCTAGTATGAATTTTTCAAATAAGTGTTATACCATTTTGGAATTGGAATAAAATTACCTATTTTTTTAATTTACTCGCCGGAGTTGCGTAGTACGTTTTTTTTTCAGTACGCTTGGAGGAAGTTGAGTGAAGTCGTAATTACTAAGTCCTTGACTGGACAAGAACTTAATTTTCTTTAAAACTTGGTTAGATATGTATAGTTTTTTTTATTTCAATTTGATAAAGGGTTATTGACGATTACATAACAGGTTTTTTTTTTCAAATAGAGCAATATCTGTAGGTACAGTAAGCAAAATAGGGTAACAAGGTGTAAAATTTTTAGATTTTTAAAAAATGGTTTTTTTTTATTGAAATATCCAGAGGGGAATTTTTTTATTATTTTTCTGGTGACCCTTGTGACCATCCCTACCACCCCCCTTCCCAGCTACGTAACCTTTTGGGACACGCTGTACATCAGAATGACATATAGGGTACTTTTTACCGCGGAAAAGTTCTCATTCCCACGGGAAACCGACTTCCACGCGAACGGAGTCGCGGGCGGCCACTAGTAGATAATATAAATCAGTTCTCACGGTTTAAAATCTTCGTCTATAAGGAAACGTTTCAGGCGATCTTCATCTTTAGTGGTTTCTTTCTTGTCGTCTTCCTTTTCAGTCGCAGCTACTTCTACTTTAGGGGGCGGTTCCTCTGTCTCGTCTTCACCACCATCTTGTGGATAGCCATCACTAGGTAAAGATAAAACAATTTCATTAATTTGAGTACATGATACCTACTTTCTTTCGGGTCAATATGTATAAAAAAACTGGAAATACTTTTAAGAATCTGTAGCTAAACCGTGCACAATATTTTACTATTTTAACTGCTTAAATATGTCTTAATTGATTACAAGTTTTCTTAAAAATTATCTTAGCTATGTAAGTACGTCTAGTCTGCTAAATTTAGATTAGCCTTAACTTTCAATAAGACGTTAAAGAATATGCAACCGCGGTAGCCGACAAAACGCCAATTTGTGATATCTTTCGATGCTATAAATTTTATAATTTCTATCTAGAAAAACTTTTATTTTAAGTCTAGTTTCTTACATACTTACCTAATTGAAATGACCACAAGGAAAACCCAAAATAATATTTTGCACACCATTTACACAAACTGTGCCAGCACTCGATTCCATCAGCATTTTATGACTTCAATAAAAGTTTATGATATTAAACTACAATATTTCATTTATTTATAAAGTAGGTAAGTACTACTATACCACCTATTTTTGGAGTTTTTATATGCTACTGGCCCACAACTTCTATTTACCTAAGTTCCTAAGGAGTTACGTAGTTACAATCATAGTTGGGTATCTTGCATTGCAGTCTTTAACCATAAACGTCGTAAGTAGGTACCTAAGTCAGACGCGATCCTATCACTATCCGTTCCTATTTCCTGCATTACCTATCCTAATCATTTTCGAGTTGCGAGTTAAAGAGTAAAGGTCTGTAATTGAAATACTTATAGATGAGATATTTTTGACTGTGGTCAACATGATCCGCAAATTGCGAATTAGACACTCTAATTTTACTGCGAATGCTGCAGAGCTAGGCCTACTCGCTAGTAGTAAGGTGTGGACTGTAATCTACAGTCTACTGTAAGGTAACTATTGTAAGGTTAAGTACCTGTAGGTATGTGTATTGTGTACCTATAGTCTTTAATTATTCCATGACTATTATTAAGGCTAGAAGGCGAAGAGTAAATTGAAGATAGCTTTTGTTTTGTACATGTCAATATTTGTAAAAAGGGTTGCTGATTTGCTCTTTTATTTTACTTCAATTTTCACAAATAAGAAGTACCTAACTGATTTGGATAGATATTCCTTCGCTCGATGCGCGAAATGTGGAAGGACATTTCTTTGATTTTATTTGATTGATTTTGGATATTGTTTATAAACTGGAAGAATTAAACGTGTAAATAGAATAAAACATATCTTTTAATACTTGAAGACTTGAAGACCTTTCACTACCTGTATCAGGAGGACTCGCCCTTTCATATTTCATCACGTTTTATTTTATTTTTTTAATTATATTTACAACGAAAAAAAAATCATTTTATCTAAATATAGAATAATCAAAAACATTACGATAGTCTATTAATAAATGGCAATTATACAACATATAACATGCTATTATGTGTGTATTTGTGTGTGAGAGAGAGAGAGTGTGTGAGAAGCTATACTATTTATTAGGTACGCTTTCCTACTAAATGCATACCATTATTTGGGATCTATTCCACAACAGAACGAAAACCAAAATTTTTCCTTTTTTTATTGCTTATTTTCATCTTAAAATAATGTAACAAAAAATACGTAGTCACGTAATAGAGATCAGTTAAAGCTTTGGTCTACAAAAAATGCGAGTAATTCTTGAAAAGTTGACTTTGGGTTTAAATTGCTTGTAACTACCTACCCGTGTGCATAATCTAGCCAACGTCAAGTGTCGAGGACTTCAACGGCAGGCTGTGACATCAAACTTATATACTACTAGCTTTTTGCCCTGCGGTTTCATCCGCAGCTAATTTTTGTTTAATACAAATTTTCATCCCTTATTTTATTCCCTTGGGAATATAATTGATCAAAATCCTTTCTTAGCGGCATAGTAGGCATCTACGTCATAACATCTATCCGTCCAGTGGTTTGGGCTGTGCATTGATAAATCACTATGTCAGTCAGTCAGGTGATAATCTTAATATACCGGGTGTCCAGGAAACAATGGATAAACTCTGAAGGGCTAATTGTAGAACTAAAGGCAAGCCTAAAAAATAATTGATAAAAAGTATAACCCTTACATTGCTAGAAATATGGTGCTTTAAAAAAAAACTTCATATTTTTTCGACTGTGTTCATAATTTTACTCGTAACGAGGTCAAATCACTTAATACCATCATTATGTCTGTGCTAAAATAATAAATATTAACCGCATCAGTGAATAACTACCAAATAAAATAGCTAACTAAAGTATTTTTCTCAAAAAATAATGTTAAACTTTTGATTTGTGTAAAATTTCTAAAGAAATATTTTTGATGTGGAACTTTGAACAGCTCTGGTGTAAAAAATAATATGAAAGCAATAGTTGCCAATGATTTCAAAATATTCCTGGTTTAATAAAGTTTTTAAAAAGATGTAATATGTCGTTATTGTAATGAAAAAATATTGAACCAATGGTATTAGTGTGTAAAATGGGATAATTATTTAGTTATAGCAAAATTAAAAAAAATACAATAAAACTAAAGAAATATGATTTTCAACTGATAGTAATTGCAAACACATTGGAATAATTGAGAGCAACTGTTCAAATTGTCTGTCCCCATCCTGATGCAGGCCCTACAACTACGAATAAATGATCTTCAAATAAATCGCGCGTGTCGTCGATCATTGATTGCAGCGGCCTGAACACGAGCTCGTAGATCTTCAAATGAAGTTACTGGTTGCCGGTAAAACTCTTCCTTAAAATACCCCCAGTAAAAAAGTCCAAAGCGTTTAGGTTTAGGCGGCCATCCTACCTGTTAGGGTAGGTTTCGTCAAGTATGCACATAATGCAACAGCATAGTGTGCTAGACAGCCTTCATTTTGAAGCCAATATGTGTCGCGAAGCTCTTCGGGCACGTCTATCAATAAATTGGGTAAGTCATTTTAAAGAAAATTTGGATCACTTTCTCCTGTTAAGTTGATTTTTTTGAAGATCCTTTGTTCGTAGATGTAGGGTCTGCATCAGGATGGGGACAGACAATTTGAACAGTTGCTCTAAATTATTCCAATGTGTTTGCAATTAATATCAATTGAAAATCATATTACTTTAGTTTTATTGTATTTTTTTAATTTTGCTAGAACTAAATAATCATCCCATTTTACACACTAATACCATTAGTTCAATATTTTTTCCTTACAATAACGACATATTACATCTTTTTAAAAACGTAATTAAACCAGGAATATTTTGAAATCATTGGCCACTGTTGCTTTCATATTATTTTTTTACACCAGAGCTGTTCAAAGTTCCACATCAAAAATATTTCTTTAGAAATTTTACACAAATCAAAAGTTTAACATTATTTTTTGAGAAAAATACTTTAGTTAGCTATTTTATTTGGTAGTTATTCACTGATGCGGTTATTATTTATTATTTTAGCACAGAAATAATGATGGTATTAAGTGATTTGACCTCGTTACGAGTAAAAATACAAACACAGTCAATAAATATGAAGTTTTTTTAAAGCGCCATATTTCTAGCAGTGTAAGGGTTATACTTTTCATCAATTATTTTTTAGGCTTGCCTTTAGTTCTACTATTAGCCCTTCAGAGTTTATCAATTGTTTCCTGGACACCCGGTATATAACTTAAAGGATTAAGTTATATATTTTTAGATTAACTTGCTGACAAGAGTAATAATAATGAAAAATATGTGTAACCGTTCGTTTTAGGAATAACCCATAAATACACTCAATATATCTTTAGAATAATAAAGGTTCCCTACGAGAATCGAAACTCCTTGTATAATATATATGAGTAGTTTGTATTCAAACTACTATAAGAAGATAGAAGCTCTCAGCCAGACACAGGTATTTTCAGTTACAGTGCTCGGGACGTAAAACCCTTTTCTTCTTCGGGAGCTGGCAATACACATAGCGCCTCATATTGTTTTGTTTGTTTGTTTTTGCTCTAACTATAGAATTCATCTTTCTCATCTTATTTTTGTTTATAGATTAAAGTCTGTTGTATTTTTTTTACGACTAGAAGAATAATTTGGACCAGTAGGTAACCCAAATAGAACTTAGCCCGGGTGCAAATTTAACGACATGACCCCAAAATGAATACGAAAACTTTTTTGGAATCATATATTAGTCATGGTTTTCTGAGAAATTTGTCTTAACGATACTAAAAACTGTATTAAAATAAGTTTCGTATTTAATGAGTTACCAAATTTACAAATAAACCGTCACAGGTGGCTAAGGTTAATTACATTAAAAATTAAATCAATTTCGTCCCATACAGTAATCAGAATAGCTAATTATTAACCTGTCTTACAGTCGTGTGTAGTAATCTAATGCTTGTAATGACACAAGGCACAAGGGCAGATGATATGGCCATTATTCATTGAACTTAATTCAAGTCGATACATATTTTATGTTTAGATGTAACAAATCAATAGAAGTTATGATCACTGAAGTTGCTAATTTTAATATTTCAAAATCTCTCGTACATTAATTTTATGGTACGCAGCTTTTAAATAAGGTTTAAAATAGGTTATAAAGTGCCAAGCTTTTAAAATTCATTACGATTTCTTGCAGTAAACATGCTTTGTTATGACTTATAGTAAGTAAACCTGGCAAGGTTAAGCTGCTGATTTAACTTGTTTTCATTATAGTTAGTTGCACAGTTGCAGTGTAGAGACACATACTTAAATTTATTCATGCTTTAGCGTATGTCGTTAAAAAATCGGTGAGCCCTAGTCCTGCACTCTGGGTCAACCAACCAATCTATTAGTTTTCTAGTTTATAACGTCTCCCAGTCTCAATAAAAACCGGAGAACGTTTCAAAAATGTAAGACATCTTACGCATAAATATTATTAATGTTAAGTCTTTTCGAATTTGTGCCGAGCTAAAACAGTCGGGTGGCCCCTATAAACTTATGAAAATCTCTATAGCGCGATTTAATTTTACCTGGGCGCCATCTGTGCGTTACTGGATGAACGTTTCAATTCACATTTTAAGGAATTATTTTCATTTGAGCGAATGAATATTATATTAGTAACAGTCAATCAGGGATGGGTTATTACTAAAATGAGCGTCTTCACTCACTAAAGAAAAAAAAACTATGTTTTTTTTTTAATTCTTCCTATACTTAAAAAGAACTGCAGTATAGTTATATTAAATATATTTAAATAATGTATTGTTGTATTTTATTGACAATTAGCCAAAAACATTATTAGTTTGCATCGTACGTAGTACTTACCTATAGGGTGCGACGCGACGCCCAGACGAATTCGCCGCGCACCGCGATGGGAAGGGTGCATTCATGCACAATGAATACTACTTATATGTTTATTGGTGTTTATACTAAATACGAATATTAAACAACCCAAAGTAAGGTTCTTATTACTATTATTGAATTTTATTTTTTAGATGTTCAGTTTTGTACGTTAACATATTAACGATAACTGCGCCTGGTGTTCAGTTGGTGTCCAATGATTTACCTAGATTATCATTGGCGTCTACACTGTGCCACTACATTTCTATTGTCATTTTTGTTTCCTGAAAACCTGCCGAAAAAAACAACTTGTGACCATAGGCGACTACGAGCAAATACTTTTGACAGTATCCTTTAATCTCCTTTAAATTTACTTCATTAACTTAACTTTTACTTAACTTATCTTAACTTTAACCTAAATTTAACTTAACTTTAACTTCACTCAACTTAACTTTAACTCAACTTACCCTAACTTTAACCTTAATTTGGACATAATATGGTATCTCGAATTTTTTTGGAGATAAGTTCGAAATAGTTTTGTTACATTACCAATAGTTTCCTCAGTGCATGCGATCATAGATTTGTATATATAATGTAGTGTATATATTTTACACATTATCGAAGTTTTTCAAATTAGCTTTTAATTGGGTCCATATTGGCTCTCATAAATTTTTTTCTTTTATTTTTGTTTAACTTCCCATTTGTGTTCATTACAATCATTATTGATTTTTCTTTCTCATACTATTTTTCTTCATACATTTTTGTCATGCCAACGTAACTCATAATAGTCAGTTGCCATACATTTTTAATTCATACTATATGTATCATTAATAAGTTTTTTTTCAAATCATATTTTTTTCTTCAAAAATTTTCTCACCGTAGTAGTTGATAAATAATTACTTATAAAAACCTCACTAAATGAATATAAATCTAAATTATGATTGTATAATTTCGAAAAGAGTGCCGAGAGTTTTTTCCGCCAGCTTTTTCTCTCGGTCTACTACGGCCATTGCTGATGAATGTAGGGGTGTCCCGTGGCATCTTTTTTATTTTTTATTTTATGCTTTTGACAATGTATAAGAGATTAAATAGTTTTTAATCCTACGTACAATAAAGTAATTTCATTTCATTTCTGGGTTTTAGCCGCTGCCGCTCTTCTAGCTTGCGACTTGTATTTGGTCGGTCACCTTTCAACCTCACACTCTTACAAAAAAAATTGTTTTTTTCTCTTTGACGTTGACGGTTTTACGCATTACGCCAGTGTCAAGTATTATTTGATACATTGTGGTCAAACATTAGGAAAAGGAAAATTGGATGGGACGAGCCAAGATAAGGAAAAATAATGTAGGTATCAAAAAAGTTTCAAAATAATACAATACAAATAGAAATAAATAATAATAAAACTTAGTGAGTTAATTAATAGGAAACTGATGATATAGATTAACTATAATTTTCTATTGTTTAAAGATATTCGGTGATTATATTATAAATACGTATATTTAAAAAAGCTAATAGTAACGGAATAGAGGTGGTAAATGGAATATCGCAAGACGTCAAGGATTGAAGGAAAAAAGTTCTGTTATGCAGTGGACATTCAAAAAATATATGATTTAGGTCCTGTACAGTACTGCCACATGAACAGTCAGGAGACTGGACAATACTTATATAGTCTTGATAGCTGTTGGTTGGTAGATACCTAACCGCATGCGAATTAAAGTTGTAGTTGCACGTTTGCTAAGATTGATTTTACAAAACCACGGCTTAGATGTTATTAAAGGCTGAATTTTGGAATAATATCTTCCTTTTGATATTGAGGCCATCCAGTACTCACTCCAAGCGCTTTTGAGGTGAGTTTTTGATAACGACTTAAGGTCCTGGCTATAATGGAGAATGTTAACAAATTTTGATTATTATCTCTTCATATTCTCTGTCAAAAATAAAAAATACTGGTGAAAGAATTATTTCGATGCGTCAATTAGTTTTCGATTTATAAGTAAAATAAGTTGCTACCGCACGACGCGGGCTGCCGGTGGCGGTGTGACGTCACACCACAACTCGCTCGGTCTGGCTCACTCAGTACGCTCGCAGTCGCGCGCACTTGTCGTCTAAATTAAACCTAAATACTTTTAAAAATGTCTAATCCAACTGCTAGGAAATCATGTGTTGTGCCTAAATGTAAAAATGCAACTATCAATTCGCCGGAAAAGTTGTTTTTTACAGTTCCAAAGGATACATACATACATCACCAAATCTTTTAACTTGAATATAACCAATACCATTAAACAATTTGTAAGTAAAAATACAAATAAAAAAAAAAGGTTTAGTTCATATCATCTACATTTGCAATAAAAAATAAATTAAATTATTTAAATAAAATAGTAAAGGTAAAGTGCATCTGTAACGTTCAACTACATCTAGATCGTATAGGTATCCTACTTCCTAGTAATATAATAAACGCGGAAGATTGTGTTTGTGTTTGTTATCTTTCACACAAAAAGTACTGAACGGATCTGGACGAAGACTGAAATAATCCATAGGCTTCTTTTAATCCTGGGAAAATGTACAGTTCCCGAGGGAAACGCGGGCGAAGCTGCTAACTAAAGCTAGTTAGTACTAAATCAATGCATGTATTTATTTAAATTTACTTAGAAGAGCGGTATCTTTGTATACATACTAGTGGCCGCCCGCGACTCCGTTCGCGTAGAAGTCGGTTTCCGAGGAAATGAGAAGTTTTCCCGCGGTAAAAAATACCATGACAGTTTCATACATATTTTTTCTATTCACTCGCTATCGCAAATATCACTTGCCACTTGACTTAGGGGGGCAGTAGTTTTTACGTGTAAGAGTAACAAACATTCATACATCCATACTCACAAACTTTCATATTTATAATATTAGAAGGACGTACCTACCTATAGCTACAAAACTATGATACATGATTTGTTGTCTTTAACGTAAAAAAAATAATGATAGGTAGGTAGTTACCTACCTACATCTACTATTGGACTTGCATTCTCCCATTAGTATTTTTATTATATTGGTTATTTTGTTTTGATAAAACAGTTTGGAACATATCAAACATTTCGGCGGCAACAAAATCACTATTTCTTGATAAATAATGCGCAGTCATTAATTTATCTATTTTAGATAGATTACACGATTACCTCTTTTCGAATCCTATATCCAATTTATTAATAGAATAATATTAACTATTAACGTATAATAACGAATAATATTTATATTTACTAATACGCGACCGAAAACACAAAAAAATAATACATTAAATGTTAAATAAATAAAAAAAGAAATAAAATACTGCGCCAGCTATATGCGCCACCGCTGGCGCGTTGTTGTAATACGTCACAAGCGGTCACGTGACTGTTAGCGGGACTCGATATTTTTCGAAACTTTGAATGCCTATAAAATCAAAACTACTGGGTATTTTTGATTACAACAAAAACTAGTGTATTTGTATGCATACAGGCTTTACTGAGACAAAATTTCAAGCGATTTGGCATACCTAGTAACATTCTCCATTCTGATAGGGCACCATGTCTCCATTGTCAACGGCGTAGTTGGCTAGTTTATCAACCCTTTCATTTTCTTTGATGTTACTATGGCTCGGAATCCAAACGAACTGAATTGAGAAACCCAAATGTAAACATTGATACAGCAAATGCTTTGCATGTAACAAAAATGGGGATAATAAATTGTCTTTAAAAGGATATTTGTCTAAAGCTTGAAGAGCACTCTTGGCATCGCAAAAAATAGCAGTATTTTTAATTCTACACAATTTAACATATTCAATAGCTTTTATAAGAGCAAAGCACTCCCCTGTATAAACTGATGTTTCTGGTGGTAATTTAATAATTTCATAAATATCATATTGTTTTATGATATAAAGCCACACCTACACATGACCTATTTGATGTTTTGATGCATCCGTGAAAATATAATGCATAATTAGGCCATGAAGTATGAATCAATTCAGAAAACTTTTCATTGGCTGCTGGATCATTCTTGTAGGTGTTAATATCCAATTTAATATTTATTTAGAAAATTAGTGCCTTAAATTCATATTTAAATAAAGGGAAAATATCAGATTGAAAAGTAGGAGCTTCAATTTCTAGAAAGCGTATACCTATACTTAGCTTTCTATTAAACATGGAGTATTTTTGTGTAGGTACCCAATAAGATGTCGAAGCTATAAAACGATAGGACTTTTAATTTCCTCAAAAGTAGATTATCTGTAATCTGAATACGACCAAAGAAAAAACTTTTAGCTAAATACTGCCTTCGTAATTGTAAAGGGCATTCTACTATTCTACTTGCATCGCGTTTATTGGTGACGATCGCATAGCACCTAAAATTATTCTTAGAGTTTTGGACTGAAACCCTGAAAAGTACAGGGTTGAAACAAGATAGTGCTATAATCTAAAACACTTCTTATTAAAGCGTTTTAAACTAGCTTCAGCGTATGGGATGGGCACCCCACCATACACCAGTTAGACTACGTAAAATGTTAAGTGTGAACATGAGGTAAAAAAGTTAACTTTTAATCATCACTCGTTAATCTAATAAGTAGGTACTACACCTAAATATCTAAACTCATTTTCGTGTGGAATTTGTATGCCATTAATAAAAACAGGAATAATTCTTGAGCATGTAAATGTTAATTTGCAACATTTTGTTAAATGAAGAGGAAGACCAATATTGTTCAATGTATTAGCTAAAGAGTTTAAACTTTGAGCCACATTTGAATGCGCACATTGGATATCTTTATGAGATTTATTAATTTCGTAGGTTCATGTATTGCGGAATCTAAATCTTGTGTATAGGGTAAACTTGCCTAATTCGTACCACTTAAGGAGAACCTCAAATATTTTGGAAATGAACAAAGATACACAGTTATTTATATAAAGTAATTATAATTTGACTAAAGTTCTATAAGTATTTCAACACAAAATAACATAAATCTTATAAACTTCTGAGAAATAAACAATTTTAAAAAACCTAAAAAAAGTACGATTTAAGACTATTCATCTTAAATCGTACTAGTATATTCTTAAATCGTACTTTGAGATCTTATCATTCTTTTTGACATGTTGCCCTGACATAGAAACAAAAATAACTAATTAGAAACAATTAGATAAATAAAAAATCTAAAAATAATTTCGTAGTTAATAATTTACTGTGAGATTATAATAAGTTTTCCTTAATCGTACCGGTACGTTTTAAGAAGTTGCTGCGAGTACGAAATAGGCACAAGTGTCAAACGAATTTCAAATTTGCCGCAAAAAAAAGTGACAACAAACAAGCCGGTTTTACTATGTTAAATACATTCACAAATATACGCATAAATATATAATAAACAGTTAAACAACTTACGAATGATCTACTATCAAGACAGCTCTTATGAAATATGCGAAAAATTTACTCAAAAAGTAAGAAAAAACTTACCTGTTTAATATTTTAGGCGGGAGCAACGTGACAGGTGTTCATTTGAAACATGGCAATATGGCCGACTGTTAGTAATATTTTATGCCAACAGAGGCACTGGTAGCTATTACCTAAGCCGAGATATAGACGAGGTACGATTTAGGCGCAGGTACGAATTAAGCAAGTTTACCCTAATAGTTATATAGTATCGGGCTTAAAATTGAGCCCTGAGGGAGACCTCTCCAAATAGTTCTTTTTAGTTGTACCATCACCAAGAGCAATGTTTGATGCCTTTCTGAAATTATATTAATTACAAAATTAATTAAACGTAGAGGTATTTCTAGTCGAGCAAGGGCGGATCCAGGAGGGGGGGGGGGGGGTCATGGGGGTTTTAAGTATGTTTTTTTTCTCGAGAACCTCTCTGCTTGACGGAACAAATGACACTAACGTAGGATGTATGTACGTATAAATTGTATTTGGATCCTTATTTTTTGGGGCGCTTTTGAGTGTTGGACTTGGATTCTAGGAGTAATATATCAAAGTTTAAAATTTTCTATTTGAATAATTATTCTCTAAACATGCGTCGAAAGAAACGTAACATCTCAAATGTCAAAAGTTAGTTTGACTTCCTTTGGGTTACCAACTAATGCTTACTAAACGCCCATTTCTATAATGGAGAATGTTACTAGGTATGCCAAATCGCTTGAAATTTTGTCTCAGTAAAGCCTGTATGCATACAAATACACTAGTTTTTGTTGTAATCAAAAATACCCAGTAGTTTTGATTTTATAGGCATTCAAAGTTTCGAAAAATATAGAGTCCCGCTAACAGTCACGTGACCGCTTGTGACGTCATACAATAACGCGCCAGCGGTATCGCATATAGCTGGCGCAGTATTTTATTTTATTTTTTTATTTATTTAACGTTTAATGTATTATTTTTTTGGGTTTTCGGTCGCGTATTAGTAAATATAAATATTATTCGTTATTAGTTATACGTTAATAGTAAATATTATTCTATTAATAAATTGGATATAGGATTCGAAAAAAGGTAATCGTGTAATCTATCTAAAATAGATGAATTAATGGCTGCGCATTATTTATCAAGAAATAGTGATTTTGTTGCCGCCGAAATGTTTGATATGTTCTAAACTGTTTTATCAAAACAAAATAACCAATATAATAAAAATACTAATGGAAGAATGCAAGTCCAATAGTAGAAGTAGGTACCTACCAACCTAACATTATTTTATACGTTCAAGACAACAAATCATGTATCATAGTTTCGTAGCTATAGGTAGGTACGTCCTTCTAATATTATAAATGTGAAAGTTTGTGAGTATGGATGTATAAATGTTTGTTACTCTTACACGTAAAAACTACTGCCCCCCAAGTCAAGTGGCAAGTGATATTTGCGATAGCGAGTGAATAGAAAAAATATGTATGAAACTGTCAAATTGCAAGCTTGTCAAAAATGACAGTTTCATACAAATTTATTCTATTCACTTGCCATCGCAAATATCACTTGCCACTTGACTTGGGGGGCTGGACGGATTTGGATGAAACTTTGCAGTAGGTTACACATCAGAATAACACATATGGTACTTTTTACCGCGGGAAAACTTCTCATTTCCACGGAAACCGACTTCTACGCGAACGGAGTCGCGGGCGGCCACTAGTATGTATACAAAGATACCGCTCTTCTAAGTAAATTTAAATAAATACATGCATTGATTTAGTACTAACTAGCTTTAATTAGCAGCTTCGCCCGCGTTTCCCTCGGGAATTGTACATTTTCCCAGGATTAAAAGAAGCCTATGGATTATTTCAGTCTTCGTCAAGATAACAAACACAGACTGTTATATTACTAGGAAGTAGGATACCTATACGATCTAGATGTAGTTGAACGTTACAGATGCACTTTACCTTTACTATTTTATTTAAGTTCTTTAATTTATTTTTTATTGCAAATGTAGATGATATGAACTAAACCTTTTTTATTTATTTGTATTTTTACTAACAAATTGTTTAATGGTATTGGTTATGTTCAAGTAAAAGATTTGGTGATGTATGTAGGTATGTAGGTATCCTTTGGAACTGTAAAAAACAAATTTTCCGGCGAATTGATAGTTGTATTTTTACATTTAGGCACAACACATGATTTCCTAGTAGTTGGATTAGACATTTTTAAAAGTATTTAGGTTTAATTTAGACGACAAGTGCGCGCGACTGCGAGCGTACTGAGTGAGCCAGACCGAGCGAGTTGTGGTGTGACGTCACACCGCCACCGGCAGCCCGCGTCGTGTGGTAGCAACTTATTTTACTTATAAATCGGAAACTAATTGACGCATCGAAATAATTCTTTCACCAGTATTTTTTATTTTTGACAGAGAATATGAAGAGATAATAATCAAAATTTGTTAACATTCTCCATTCACTGCCAAGGCATTTTGGCAAATATTATATAACACACACACGGTGATTATATCTTTATATATATAACAAAATGAAATGGAGACCCCAAAGAAACTAGATAAAGGTTGCCCTAATTATGAAAACACTCTTTGAACATACTAAAAATATTGGCTATAAGTATTGATTTTTTAACCATTTTAAAATTTTAAATACATGTAGAATATAAAAAATCATACGATTTTATGAAAGGTAACATTGAAATTGATATTCCAACAGAATATAAATTACTTTGAACGCATACCATTTTTCATATTATGCTAATTTTGCACTTTAAAACCGACTAGTTGGGAACCCAGACTAGTTGGTTGGTTTATTTTCATCTTTCATCTGTGTTTTCGTCATTTCATTTTGTGAACGAACTGTAGTTGTATCAGCTCATCACACAAAATTATTTGTATCCTTGAACGTGTTATTTTTGATCACAACAAAAGAATACATGAGTTCTACTGATGTGTGTGATATTCGAAAGAAATCAATTGCGTTTTGCGTCCTAAGTTTCTTTGTTGTTGCATTGTATTCGTAGTGTAGGGACTACTGTGGAAATGTATCAAAGTATATAGTATTTGGCCTCCAAGATTTAAATTAGGCGTAGTAAACAAAAGTGATCGCGCAGAATCAAAATGGCCCATTTTAGGCGGGATATTACGTATAGCGCGCTCGACAATGAAATGACTCCACCACTCGGTGCCCACAGGCAGGCCCTATTAAATTCACCACCGATGTTGGTAACATTAGATCAGGAACACGAAGACACCACCAACGTAATAATCCACGAAGTACCAAAAACTAAAGGTCAGTAAACTAACTTTTTCTTTGTTCTAAACTTAATTATGAAAAAAATACCACGTTCCGCGTTTATTTGCGAATGAAAGAAAAACCAATCCAAACCTTGAAGTATCAATATTTTTTTAGATAATATATTTAATGCTTTGAACAAAAATATATTTTTTGTACTGAAAGATGCATGCATTATTATTATTTTAAACATGATTTAGATTATATATTGTCTGACATCATATTTCTTTAAATACGTAGTAGTTAAGATAATGATGAGGGTTTATTGTTAAATAAATTTTCACTCTTATAATTTTATTTATTTTGCAGAGGGATGGACACACATAGACGACTTAGACTCATTCTTCACAAGAATGTACAGATATTACATTCGTGGTGGTTTCTGTCCGATGCTGATGTCAGATTTGTTTAATTTAATGCAATTTGTTTTTATTGTGTGGTTTTCAACATTTTTAGTTCACTGTGTGAACTATCCTGTATTATTCCGGGATGACCCAAATGCAAATAGAAGTGCAAAACTTACTCTCCAAGAAGTGATATTATCCAATTCAGAATGCGTTGCAAACATATCCTGGCAATGGTTAGTTATGTTCATTAATATCTGTAGTTTAAAGCGATTCTTTTTATGTAATAACTGTATTTTATTTTTCAGGTGGATCCTTATTGCATTATCGAGTATAATTTGGTTTATAAGACTAGGAATATCAATATCCCATTTATGTGGTGCCTATAATACTAAAAAGTTTTATAATTATGCCCTTAAAATTAATGAGGTTGGTATTTTTTATCTTATTAACTTGTTTACATACTAATTGCTTGTGCTATTATAAGTTGTCATTATATTGTTAATTGCTACAGATAGACACATAAATTCAATATAACATTTTATAATGATATGCAAAAAGAATTAAGATATCCAATAAATAAGTGTTGCTAAATACGTGAATGTCTTTTAGAGTGACTTAGCTTGGGTAAACTGGTCAACTATTCAAGAAAGAGTGAGAGAAGCACAGAGAGAGCATCAGATGTGTGTTCATCAGCAAGATATCAACGAATTAGACATTTATCATAGAATACTCAGGTAATAATTGAACTGCAATAATAATAAATTCAAGTCTCTGATTGTTTATTAATATTAGTTTGTTTATAGGTTTAATAATTACATGGTGGCAATGGTGAACAAGAACTTGCTGCCGCTACAAATCCGCGTGCCTTGTGTGGGAGACTTCCATTATTTATCACGGGGGCTGCGATGGAACCTGGAGTTCCTTTTATTTTGTAAGTACTTGTTATTTACTTAGCACCCTTTCGAAGTTGACTTTAGTGAATTATTGTTATTATGTTTAAAGTTATCTTAATAATGATTAAAAGTTAGGAAAGTTAGGCTTTTGTGTCCTTCTACTATATTGTGTTATCCACATTTTCTTTTTATACGCTTATGTACTACTAAGTTTCCGCCCTGCGGTTTCACCCACAGCAAATTTTTGTTTCATACAACCTTTCATCCCCTATTTTATGCCTTTGGGGGTATAATTGATAAAAATCCTTTCTTAGCGGATGGATACGTCATGACATCTAGCTGCATGCCAAATTTCAGGCCGATCCGTCCAGTGGTTAGGGTTGCGTGTTGATAGATAACTATGTCAGTCAGTCACCTTTGAGTTACTATTTTTAGATGCAAATTTTTCTTTAGAATAAATAAATGTGTGAATTAACATATGTTGTAAATCTACCGCAAAAATTAATAAGCAAATCAGAATGAAACTTAGTATGTTGGTACGTTATTTAGCAAAAAAAATAATTCTTATATTCATCATAGATATGTAGCATAGCATAATATACATTATGAATTATAAGAGTGGTAGAGTCTAGCTGTAGGCTCTGCCTGCAGCGATTACTGGGCTGACTCGACCGGTGAAATACCACCGTCGCACAGAAAACCGACGTGAAGTAGGGACGATGTTCCTGCGTTTCGTTCGGTGAGTGCGATATCCGGTGCCTGATTTTCTCAAAGGCCAGCCACGCACCCTCAATGCATATGTAATTGTGGGTGTATATGGGCGGCGGTGATCACTTACCATCACGTGACCCGTTTTCTCGCTTGCTAGGTTCTCTTATAAAAAAAAACCGAAGAATATACATCTAAAAGTTAATTTCATTATTATAAATAATTATCTAATATTATTTTGTTTCACAGCCAGTCCGTGGAGCCCGTGGGAGAATTGCTGGCAGCTTCGCGAGTGCTACAAGGATCACTCCAAACGCATGGTCCTAGCCAGGCAGCTAGAGAAACAGATACTTTACCTGGCAGCACTGAATCTCCTGCTGGCGCCGTTGATACTGCTTTGGCAGACATTGTACTTCTTCTTTAACTACGCTGAGGTAAGTGCGGTTCTATTGATATGAGAGTTGAAGATTTTACTGTGTTTCTAAACTTTTACTTGTGTTTTATTTAAATTTGATTTCGTTTTTATATCTAATGTAAGCAGTTTAAATGATTGGATATACAATGATTTAATTGATTAAAGTAGTTATCTCCGTCAATAATAATAATGCAATTATATTAACTTATCGTCGCATTTTGACGAGCTAATATAGCGGCCAAACATACCTACTAACAGACACAATTACCCACTTGGATTTATACTATGTAATGATTTACGGCCAGTTAATAAAACGCTCGCCCGGCTCGCTCGGGCTGCGGACGTGGTCGCTCTACGCTCGCATCACTCTCCGGCACTTCAACGAGCTGGAACACGAGCTTAGGGACCGACTGAATCGTGCGCACAAGCCGGCGAACAAGTACCTGGCTAGTTTTACGTCGCCGGTCATCACTGTTATTGCCAAGTAAGTTTTAATACGCTTTTTCTAATGAAACCAATATTTAAAATAGTTTTTTTCCGTAACTGATGTTTTTTTAGTTATTTTGTTTTTTTTCTCAATGTTATTAGTTATTAGACATTGACCAAAGATAAAGATTTTATGTATCTTTGATGAGCAGGTACCGGTTGAATGTTATATTTATTACAGTATAAGAATATCTTAGGAACATGAAGTTTAACACAACTTTTAACATTTGTTCATTAACAACATAAATGAAATGCTGGAAGTCTTTAAAACTGAATTTTTTTTTATCTTCGGCTTATTTTTCAATGCTCGTGCTGGTAACGTCTATATCAATTTATCAGCATATTTTTAAAGTAGAAGATAAAAATTTCAAGTTTCTCTTAAAAGTTTACGATGTCCACTCTTTTGGACTATCAAACTTTAATTCATTTGAGCATAATATTAATTTATGAACTCAAAACAACTTCATATATCCTGGTAATTGAGAATAGGTGGAAGATCAGTAAATAATACACAGAGTTAACGCAGATATACAGGGTAATTGGTAATGCGATACATTCCTTCTAAGAGGTTAAAGAAGAGCTTATTTGCAGTAAATTAAGGCAATTATACCATGTCCGAAAATTGATAATTTCTGAGATATGCAACATTTAAGATTTTTTATAAAAAAACCCATTTTCGAAGTTCAAATGAATCATTTTAGTGAAAAAATCATAATTGAGTTAAATGTTTTGTTGTTTTATGGTAGCTTGATAACTAAAATGATTTTTCAGATTCAAATTTGCTAAAAATAATCGTCCTTATTTTAGAAAAAGTATAGAAACCAAGAACAACTTTTTAAAAAAGTTAAGTCTTATGGCAATTAAAAGCGATTTTCTAAAAAAAGTCCAAATAATGTTGCGTACAAATTACATAAAAATCTTTCCCACTTCATTAGCTATTCAAAAAGGTACATTTGTCATACTAAAACTAAGTATTTGATTGACAACTCTACTAATATATGAAGTAACCTCTCTCTTAGAACGCATCTCTACATTGTGGTTACCGCGCACTTTTGCAATGTTTTCTTTGGTTGATGTCGACGTCTTGCACAGGAATAATGCAATAACATTTAAGATCTGCCATAAAATAATTTTTTTTGAAAAGCCAAACCTTCAAGTGTGTAGCTTTTGCGGTTAATTAGAAAAAAAGAGTATGCTGAGTGCGGAAAAAGTTACTTCTATTAAAAGAAAGAAAGCTAACTACATCTTTTTCATTAATCACTACACATCACTTGTTGTTTTTTCTTTGGTCGATGTCGCCAACTCTTGTGGTGGTTGCTAGATTTCTGCGAAAAACATCAATCATTTCTTCGTCTACTTCGCCAAATTCGAGGTCTGATACAAGCTTTATTTTTCTGAGGCGTTGATACGTCCCCAAAAACACTCTAACGTTTGACACACGTCGATTACGGAAACGCAACAAGTACTTTTTTTGCTGTAACAGCGTTTCCGTTACACAATACGTAAATAAGAAGAATGTCTGTGTATTCTTCATTACAGAAGGCCCTCGCCCACAGCAACTTTTTGTAGCAATGCTATCGTGCGTTCGCATCGATATCGTAGACTAGCAGTCGCTGACTCGATCGATACAGTAGCGATAATGTAGCGCGTTGCAAATTCGACTAACATGCGTTTACTTAACGCGTGACAGCATCGCTACAAAAAGTATTCGAAGGCAAGGATCTTAAATGATACCATTTCAAAAGTTCTTAATAAAAATATGCAGTTAGTTTTCTTTTAATAGAGGTCACTTTTTTCGCGCTTAACACATTTTTTTCTATTTGACTGCAAAGGCTGCACACTTGAAGCTCTGGCTTTTTACAAAATTTATTTATTTAATGGCAGACTTTAATGTTATTGCATTATCCCAGTGCAAAACGGCGACATCAACCAAAGAAAACACTGCAAAAGTGCGCTGTAACCACAAAGTAGAGGCGTTCTAAGAGAGAAGTTACTTCTTTTATAAGAAGAGTTGTCAATCAAATACTTAGTTTTAGTATGACAAATGTACCTTTTTGAAAAGCTTATGAATTGGGGAAGTTTTTTATGTAATTTGTACGCAACATTAGTTGGACTTTTTAGAAAATCGCTTTTTACTGCCATAAGACTTAACTTTTTTAAAAAGTGTTTCTTGGTTTCTTGACTTTTCTACAATAAGGACGATTAATTTTAGCAAATTTGAATCTAAAATGTAATTTTAGTTATCAAGCTACCACAAAACAACAAAACATTAAACTCAATTTAGAATTTTTCACTAAAAGGATTCATTTGAACTTCGAAAATGGGGTTTTTTATAAAAAATCTTAAATGTTGCATATCTCAAAAATTATCAATTTTCGGACATAGCATATTATGTCTTAATTGACTTCAAATAAGCTCTATTTTAACCTCTTAGAAGGAATGTATCGCATTACCAATCACCCTGTATAAGTATGGAAAATATATTGACGTAGGCTTAAGATACACTGATAAACAACAATATAAACGTGTAACCTGTACGTCTTGCTGCAGGAACATAATGTTCCTGTCGGGCAGCGTGCTGACTATCAAACTTTAATTCATTTGAGCATAATTCAAATGTATGAACCACTAACAACTTGATATAAACGTGTAACCTCCACATCTTGCTGCAGGAACATAATGTTCCTGTCGGGCAGCGTGCTGGCTATCAAACTTCAAGTCATTTGAGCATAATATAAATTTACTAACGACCCGCCCACGCTTCGCAATGGTGTAATTTTGCGCGACTTGTTCCCAAAACATTAAATTTTATTTACCTTAAAAAAACTTTTTCTGAATGTTCTTTATTTACAAATTTAAATGAAAAAATAACCTACAGGGTGGTGAAAACCGCATTAAAATTCCTCAACTGGTTTAGGAGGAGTTAGCAGCCAAACATACAAACAGAGAAAATTAGCGACTTGGATTTATACTATGTAATGATAATGATAAACCCAAAACAACTTCATACAACCGTGTAACCCCTACGTTTCGCCGCAGGAACATAATGTTCCTGTCGGGCAGCGTGCTGGGCGCGCTGGTTGCCCTCTCCGTCTACGACGAGGACGTGCTCACGGTGGAGCACGTGCTGTCCATCATCACCGTCCTGGGCTGCGTGCTCGCCGGCGCCAGGTCAGTTGCATCTGAACATGTGTATGTGTTTCTACAGGGTTATTTGTAATTAGCGCACCACCTCTTGCAGGCGGCTTCCTTACATCAATCCCAAAACATTTGTTCTACGACTTTTTGCAAAACTTGATAATTAACACAAAAACAAAAAAAAACAACCAATTTGCGCGCTCTGTTATTTATGACTCTGTATTTAGTAAGAAGTTCCTATACCGGTCGCCCCCCCCGTCGCCCGCAGTCGTATTGTACCGTTCAGAGGCATCTAATAAATTTGTCTGGAAAAACTTATTTAAATAAAATATTAATTTTAATTATTCGTTGGTTAAATGTTGTTGGGAATGATGTAGAAAAGCTGCCTACAAGAAGTGATGCGCTAATTAGAAATAACCCGGTATATGTGTGTATGTTTTATGTATGTGTGTATGTACCAGGGAAGTTATAGATATAAAATTTGGGATACGGAGTGGATACGGATATTGGAATTATTATTATACCGGGTAGGGATACGGATATTGGAATTATTATTATACCGGGTAGGGATACGGATATGAAATAATTTCGGATTATCCGTTAGTTTCGGATAATATATTCCATATAATTGATATCCTAAACAACGTAAAAGTAGTTAATAACAAAAAAAAAAGTTTATTTTAATTTAATGTGTATAACTTTAGATTTAAATGTGCAAACATATCAATGGTTTTATAGATTTTTAATTTTAGCACCTAAATAGACTTAAGTAACTGTTTGTTTTCCTATGAAAATAAAATAAAATATCGGTTACGGATATTAGATTTTGAAGGAATTTTAATGTCTTTGTCATAAAAATTCCTTTGTCATCCACCGCGCGGCAAAATAACTTTCATGACTTGATTCAAATAGGCTCCATCCCTATCCGATACTATCCGAAACTGTTATTTCGGATTCGGTTACGGATACGGATATTTTTTTATATCAGATATCCGATAATTCCGGTTACGGTTACGGAGCTCCCTAACATCTCTAGTATGTACGACTTTTGCATAAATGCGGTAGAGTAAGTATTTTAGGAATTTTAGAATGGGTGTACAGGTTCCAGAGGCTAATAAGAATAATCTTTAGAGATGGAATAAGTGGCGTTACAATGAAGAATACTTTTAGAGCGGGAAATGGTCTCAGTCCCAATCACAATCAATTTAGCAGTGGCAAAGTTTTTTTGGTTATACATTTTATCTTGTTAGTTTAATTTCGACGGAGTGTGATGTGAGTTAAGTTAACTTTACCAATAGTAACGATGATTTAGATAAACTTTCCAGAAGATTTTCATAACAGAAAGAGAAGTTCACATCGTCTAAAATATCATGAGTTGCGGGTTACATAAGAGTAACTCTACTAGACAAAGTTTTGATGAGCATTTAATAAATTCTTTTAGCTCTTTTACAGTTTTAAGTATAGATTAAAACATCTATTTCTATTTAGTATTATCCTTATGAAACTCGAAATCTAATTCGCCCTCACTTTTAACCGTCTCATAGAACGGTGTATTTGTGATAATCTTACTACTAATCGAATTTGTCTTAATCCGACTAAATAACCGATGGTTTTCTTGTGTGTTTGATCAATTTTATTATTTATATTCTGATTAAGTTATAGTTCTTCTTGTATTAGGCCTTTTTGATATAAACTATTTGTATTTGTATCAATTTTTCCTCCCACAGAGCACTAATAGGTGAAGAGGAGCGTCTAGACAGCGGGTGCACTAGTTCCCGCGGCGAGGAACTGTTCATCCAAGTGTTAGGGCATGTGCACTATCTGCCGGCCGCGTGGAGGGGAAGGGCCCATACTAAGGACGTGGCAGCGCATTTCCAACAGCTGTTCCAGTTTAGAGCCGTAAGTTGTGAGGGATAAGGTCGGGATTTGCAGGTTGATTGAGAGAGAGGATTTGTGTAACTTTGTGGAAAATAATTTAGCTGTCAATTGGTAGGCGGATTTTTTCTATAAATGAAACTCGCATATTAGAATCCGATAGAATTTCATTAAAATCCGTTTGTTCTTTTACAACATAATAGCGGTGAATGTATAACATTCTAAAGTAAACTTAAAATAAAACACTTTCACATACTATTCTAAAAATACAGATATTTGTCGTACAAAAATTGAGTCTAAATAATTGATAAACATAATTCCTACTCCATCGTATATTCTTGCATGTAAAGTAAAATATACATTTTAAGTTTAAAAAAGAACACTTAACTCATAAGTATTTTTATCATTATTTTTGATTGTTTTCAATATGTATGTTTCTATTGCAGGTGTACATTTTGTACGAAGTGCTGAGCCCGCTGCTTTGTCCGCTAGTGTTGTACTCGCTTCGATCGCGGGCGCTCGATATCGTCGACTTTTATCGAAACTTCACCGTCAGTGTATTAGGGATTGGCGATGTGTGCTCTTTCGCTCAGGTAATTTTAATTGCAACCTTATTACAACTGCTATAAGATTTATATTTATATACCTTTTCAGTGGTTATGATTTGATTTGTTTGTACGAAAATGAACTTTGTGTTGTAAGCTATAAGGTTTTTTATGGGTCAATGTAATTGCAGTTGGATATTCGTCGTCATGGACATCCTGACTGGCAAACAGCGTCAATCAAAGTTGGCGAGAAAGCTAAAGGTATGTTTTTTTTCTGTTTGACTTCTATTTGGGTTTTGTTGTCATAATTTATTCTTCTGAATAGCGAACTGTATTCCCAGTTATTAAAATAATAACCTTGAAAGAGAGAGATACTACCCATTTTCTCTTTTCGGAAGTTACCCCCTAACACCCTGTATAACCCCCAGCGAACACCAACCAATACAAGCAAGGCGAGGGCGGCAAGACCGAGTTGTCGCTCGTCGCGTTTTCCTGCCGCCACCCGCACTGGACGCCGCACGAGAAAACGCAGCGACACTTCCTGCGAGACCTGCGACACACCATGCAACACGCGCTGCCCAACACCAACACAACGGTGAGTGTGGTTGTAGTATAATGTAGACGCAGCGACACTTCCTGCGAGACCTGCGACACACCATGCAACACGCGCTGCCCAACACCAACACAACGGTGAGTGTGGTTGTAGTATAATGTAGACGCAGCGACACTTCCTGCGAGACCTGCGACACACCATGCAACACGCGCTGCCCAACACCAACACAACGGTGAGTGTGGTTGTAGTATAATGTAGACGCAGCGACACTTCCTGCGAGACCTGCGACACACCATGCAACACGCGCTGCCCAACACCAACACAACGGTGAGTGTGGTTGTAGTATAATGTAGACGCAGCGACACTTCCTGCGAGACCTGCGACACACCATGCAACACGCGCTGCCCAACACCAACACAACGGTGAGTGTGGTTGTAGTATAATGTAGACGCAGCGACACTTCCTGCGAGACCTGCGACACACCATGCAACACGCGCTGCCCAACACCAACACAACGGTGAGTGTGGTTGTAGTATAATGTAGACGCAGCGACACTTCCTGCGAGACCTGCGACACACCATGCAACACGCGCTGCCCAACACCAACACAACGGTGAGTGTGGTTGTAGTATAATGTAGACGCAGCGACACTTCCTGCGAGACCTGCGACACACCATGCAACACGCGCTGCCCAACACCAACACAACGGTGAGTGTGGTTGTAGTATAATGTAGACGCAGCGACACTTCCTGCGAGACCTGCGACACACCATGCAACACGCGCTGCCCAACACCAACACAACGGTGAGTGTGGTTGTAGTATAATGTAGACGCAGCGACACTTCCTGCGAGACCTGCGACACACCATGCAACACGCGCTGCCCAACACCAACACAACGGTGAGTGTGGTTGTAGTATAATGTAGACGCAGCGACACTTCCTGCGAGACCTGCGACACACCATGCAACACGCGCTGCCCAACACCAACACAACGGTGAGTGTGGTTGTAGTATAATGTAGACGCAGCGACACTTCCTGCGAGACCTGCGACACACCATGCAACACGCGCTGCCCAACACCAACACAACGGTGAGTGTGGTTGTAGTATAATGTAGACGCAGCGACACTTCCTGCGAGACCTGCGACACACCATGCAACACGCGCTGCCCAACACCAACACAACGGTGAGTGTGGTTGTAGTATAATGTAGACGCAGCGACACTTCCTGCGAGACCTGCGACACACCATGCAACACGCGCTGCCCAACACCAACACAACGGTGAGTGTGGTTGTAGTATAATGTAGACGCAGCGACACTTCCTGCGAGACCTGCGACACACCATGCAACACGCGCTGCCCAACACCAACACAACGGTGAGTGTGGTTGTAGTATAATGTAGACGCAGCGACACTTCCTGCGAGACCTGCGACACACCATGCAACACGCGCTGCCCAACACCAACACAACGGTGAGTGTGGTTGTAGTATAATGTAGACGCAGCGACACTTCCTGCGAGACCTGCGACACACCATGCAACACGCGCTGCCCAACACCAACACAACGGTGAGTGTGGTTGTAGTATAATGTAGACGCAGCGACACTTCCTGCGAGACCTGCGACACACCATGCAACACGCGCTGCCCAACACCAACACAACGGTGAGTGTGGTTGTAGTATAATGTAGACGCAGCGACACTTCCTGCGAGACCTGCGACACACCATGCAACACGCGCTGCCCAACACCAACACAACGGTGAGTGTGGTTGTAGTATAATGTAGACGCAGCGACACTTCCTGCGAGACCTGCGACACACCATGCAACACGCGCTGCCCAACACCAACACAACGGTGAGTGTGGTTGTAGTATAATGTAGACGCAGCGACACTTCCTGCGAGACCTGCGACACACCATGCAACACGCGCTGCCCAACACCAACACAACGGTGAGTGTGGTTGTAGTATAATGTAGACGCAGCGACACTTCCTGCGAGACCTGCGACACACCATGCAACACGCGCTGCCCAACACCAACACAACGGTGAGTGTGGTTGTAGTATAATGTAGACGCAGCGACACTTCCTGCGAGACCTGCGACACACCATGCAACACGCGCTGCCCAACACCAACACAACGGTGAGTGTGGTTGTAGTATAATGTAGACGCAGCGACACTTCCTGCGAGACCTGCGACACACCATGCAACACGCGCTGCCCAACACCAACACAACGGTGAGTGTGGTTGTAGTATAATGTAGACGCAGCGACACTTCCTGCGAGACCTGCGACACACCATGCAACACGCGCTGCCCAACACCAACACAACGGTGAGTGTGGTTGTAGTATAATGTAGACGCAGCGACACTTCCTGCGAGACCTGCGACACACCATGCAACACGCGCTGCCCAACACCAACACAACGGTGAGTGTGGTTGTAGTATAATGTAGACGCAGCGACACTTCCTGCGAGACCTGCGACACACCATGCAACACGCGCTGCCCAACACCAACACAACGGTGAGTGTGGTTGTAGTATAATGTAGACGCAGCGACACTTCCTGCGAGACCTGCGACACACCATGCAACACGCGCTGCCCAACACCAACACAACGGTGAGTGTGGTTGTAGTATAATGTAGACGCAGCGACACTTCCTGCGAGACCTGCGACACACCATGCAACACGCGCTGCCCAACACCAACACAACGGTGAGTGTGGTTGTAGTATAATGTAGACGCAGCGACACTTCCTGCGAGACCTGCGACACACCATGCAACACGCGCTGCCCAACACCAACACAACGGTGAGTGTGGTTGTAGTATAATGTAGACGCAGCGACACTTCCTGCGAGACCTGCGACACACCATGCAACACGCGCTGCCCAACACCAACACAACGGTGAGTGTGGTTGTAGTATAATGTAGACGCAGCGACACTTCCTGCGAGACCTGCGACACACCATGCAACACGCGCTGCCCAACACCAACACAACGGTGAGTGTGGTTGTAGTATAATGTAGACGCAGCGACACTTCCTGCGAGACCTGCGACACACCATGCAACACGCGCTGCCCAACACTATATCTTTTTTTTCTTAAGTCAATAACTTCAAAGTTTAATCATGCCCAAAATTACCAAAAAAACTTCTAGGTGTTAATAGTGTAGGGTATAATGTGACCTATAAAACATTAACTAGTTATATTAATTTAATATAATTTCTTGCTCTTCAGAACAAAACTATGCTGGGCTCGTTCATTCAGCAAAGTATATTTGGTACAAACACACCACTGCCAGCAGTACTCTCGTACTATCAGCAACGACAACCCTACAGATTACCCGTAAGTTTATATTATTATTATAATAACTTTATTAGTAGGTTATAAAAAATCTTTAAAGTTAAGTGTAATTTTTTCTGTTTTTGGTTACTTAGCTCGAGTATTATACAAATTTTAAAATACTTTTTAAAATTGTCTACCAGCTCTGAGACTGTTAAATAGTCGATGCCGTATTTTGTCTTTTGAGTACTATTTCTGTTGAATATTCCTATTCTATTGGAATGGAGATATAATTTCCACTTTTCATACAGAAAGACAGATATCGTTCAAAATATGCTATTTATCTCTAACTGTGTTTAAAATTAACTAATTTGTAATTTGACAGGAAATGGACGAAACCAGCGACGAAGACGAGGGGCCCCAACATTCACAAGTGCACAGTTCCCAGGGTCCGATGAGCCCGCTCAGTGGGCACGCGGCGTTATCCAATCTACCGGACCAAGAACAAGACAATAGGGACATGTCTGTCAGCATGTTGCACTTGTATGATCTGCATCTGTCACAGGTATGCAGATTTTATAGTGATATATTATGAAGATATATATTTTTTAAGTCTTGTGTGCTAAGAAAAATTAATTGTTTAAAGTAATTTAAATACTTTGAACAATTTGAATTGAAGAAAATCAAATTTTGCTGTATGATAAAATAATTTTATTTGGAACTTCACACTAAAATATCTCCTTCTTTTGCATTGCTTACAACAAGACTGTCACATTGTTGTCATTTCATTTCATTTCATTTCATTTCATTATATTTACAATGTTTTCAGAAAAAAACTGTGCATGAAACAATGTTTTGGAATAATGGGGTAAAATAATTTACTATCCCTTTTTAAAGCTTCATCACTGAAAGGCACTAAACATATTTGCTGGTCATGAGCTTTACATAAAAAAAGTATATTACAATTGATGCTCACCATTGCTAGTTGCTTTTATTTACTCTCATTGTTAACTTTAGTTTATATTGTTCCCAGGCCGGCCAGCAAAGCGTGTCCTGTTGTTCCAACCAGTGCTTCAGTTCCGGGCGCGGGGGCGGCGAACACACGCCCCTCCTACGACGCCCCTAGCGTCCGCCCCCCGCCTGGGTGTAGGGGGCGCCACTAAACAACAACATAGTGCAGACATACAAGTGTTATTATATATATGTGCAAAGTGATATACATAAATACTGTGGGGCAATGGAAGAAAAATCAAAAAGAGAAATTAGCTACAAAAAAATGATCAGTGTTGCCTTTGTATACATAGGGGCTTCGGGCGAATTATAATAAGAAACAGGAATATAAAACAAATGAAGATCACCTTCTGATGGAAGTAAAGACACGTTAAGTATGGATAAAAACAAAAAAATGGGAAAAAAAGTGTATGAAATTTTGATAGAAAATGAAGATCTAAACAGAAATGTGGCAAGTAGAAGCACAATCAAGCAAAAATAAATCTGATGAGTAGAAATAACTAAGGAATAAGTGGAGTTATGAAAAGTAAGTCCAGTATTGGGTTATTTTTAAATTTAGCGTATTGTAGATATTTTTGGAATGTTGAAAATTTTGCTGTAGACTTTTCGATTCGTATTTTTATTCATCTTATTAAGTAAGTAACCTTCCAAATTTAGGAGTCAAGTTGCTATTGATTGTAGCTTCATAATGTTTAGTTGTTTTAAAGGTTGATAAATATAAGAAGCAATGATACGATCAATGATATATTAAATTTAACATAGTGACATTATAATGCATGGCGAATATTTAAATAATGCTTAGCACTGCGTTGTACAAAGCGAAATTGCTACATTTGTTAAAATAATATTACTATTTATATCACAGTACTTTTGCTAGGGATGTAACATGATTTTATATTCACATGTCATATATTTTATGCCATTGATCCTTTCTTGTGTTATAATTGGACTAAACATTTGAAGTTCATGTCTGAATTGTATTTTGTGATAACTGTGCGATGATGTCCTGTATCTTATTTGCGCAAAATAGTGAGAACTGTGTGTCATTTAGACATAGGTATTGGAAAAAAATAATAAGAATACTTATTATAACCATTAGGAGTTCATGAAAAATTATTTTAAATTATCGCCTTTTACCCGGTCTCTAAAACTTGTGATGAAACTAAACTGCCTGTCGTGATAAGATCAAAGAAGTGATTGATACAATAAATAACTATAACAACAACATACAGATCACCGATTCAGTTGGAACTGACGTTTATCAAACATTTACGAATAAAAATACAAATTGTGAGTATTTTACCAAAAATAGACTAACTCAAAAAAGTGATAAAAGCTCTTTTACAATTAAAATCAAGGGAAAGTACAGTCCTTTCTAAGGTTGTTGTTAAAGAACCCTAAATAAAGTTGCACCAAGTACTTCCTCTTCTTATTAATAAATGATTTCAAGCTGAAATAACATGTATTAAAATATCACTTCTGTTGTCTATATTTTATTATGACTTGTCTTAAAACGCACAATAAAAAGAGAATTTTAACAACAACCTTTCCAAAATGTAAGAAAGGCATGGGACATATAAATAATGTAGGCTGTGATCTGGTCGAAAACAATTGCCTATTGTAAAAGAGATAAATACATCTGGTACTTCCAACTACAGTTAACATTATAGAAGATAATGATAAACATATGCAATAAACTAGTGAAATCTACACTTTTAAAGTTCAACCGCTTATCAATTGTCTTAGTAAGTATTCACCAATAAAAAGTACATTATAATAGTTCTATATCAATAAATATATAAGAATGTCTTTTACCACTTTGTACACTGTATATATTAGTCAACAATAGGTGTTGAGTGGTATAAGACAACAAGATTATTTTTAATCACATATATCGAACATATTCTTGCATATATTTAAGAGTAGGTACTTACATTATTATATACTAACCCGCAATAAGGAGGCTTGTTAGATAACTTTGAATACAGATGTTTATATAATATATATTCAATTGAAATGACATAAGGTGTATTACAATATTTTGTTATTACAAGGGGTAGTATTAGGCATATCTTGTGTTGCGGGTAGTCATGGGCGGCGGTGATCATTTACCACCAGGTGACCCGCATGCTCGTTTGCCCCCTATTAATATAAAAAAAAAAAAATCTTAAGATTTTTTACTATGCTTCATTATATTAAAAACCATTTACTAATGAATACCAAATTATAAAACATATTGATATGTTTACCAATTTATGACAATATTGATCTATATATATTAAGGGTTGTGGTTAATTACTGGTATCTTAATACCAACAGGTGTAAGGCTTTGGCTTATAATTTTTATGTCATGGCAACAAATCAATTAATTATTTGATTTTGGGAATAAAAGGAAAAAGATTTTAATTCTAACATTTATATATAAGAAGCCCTCATACATTACTAAAGATAAAAAATTAATTTTTCAATTATATGTCTTATATCTGTTGGTATAGACTACTTTACACCACAGCCTGTAAAAAATTGCTAATATTCATTATATATAATAAAGATATTTCGTTACTTACGTGTGGCGAATGAAACTTATCTTATAATCCACCTGCCTCGTTCGAATGTTTGTCACATAAAATATAAATGGTCGTATTTATATTCTCATATCAAGATTATATAATCTGCAATAACTTCATCATCAAAAAATATTTATTCTAAACTAAAGTAACAAAAAATACAGGTGACATAAATCCAAAAAAAGAATTTTCTAACCTAAAGTTTAGTAATTTAGTTAACTAGTGATAAATATGTTTATATTATTAATATTGAACAATAGATCGTCAATTTTGTTAATAATTTATATTGTGCTCTTTTTCATATTTAGAAATGTTAAGTCTAAAATTCTGTGCTTATTATCTAAAGTGAAGGTGCGTTTTCACTGAAACAAAGATAACAGTTTACAGAAGAATACACATATTTAATTGTCTAAGGGTCTGAAATCAATACCGCAAGATATTGGCCCCGATTCTGAAAACACTCTAAACTAAATTAAAAATATTGTTTAGATTTTTTCATACATAGTTTTAGAAAAAGACAAATTTATTGGTCTCACTTAATTTAGTCCACATCATTTTAAAAATTAACAAAATACCTTTCTTCTTTTATCGTGTAAAGTGATACTCCATATTTTAAGAAAACTTACTGTACTGGCTCAGTGCTTAGCCACAAAGGAATGCGCTGAGGACAAGTCTAAAACGTGTCTAAAAGGCACGCGTATTTTAACAGGAGGACTAAAATGATAACCTGCCCCTGTCTTATTTAGTATACTCTGAATAGTCGCTAGAGACAAGAAATTTTATATTTGTACACTATTGCACTTTGACAAATAATTGCAGATTTCTATGTATTAGTGTGATGTCACTGTATAAGACATGATATTATTGCTTTTACAAATTCAATATCCAAATCTTATACCATATATTAAATATCTCTAATAATCATTATAAAGTTAATACTTTTCTAATACATTGATAATTTTCATTCTTCCTTATGATACTAAATTTGTGTATGTTCGATGTTCGTTTCATTCAATTCTTGTGCCATTTTGTATGTGTACGTGTATTCTAAAGTTAGCTGCTAAACATTTTATTCTAAAGAGTGGTTAAACAGTTGCAGTGAGTCAGTTATATATAATTGTTAACTGTTGCCTCTGGGAAGATTTATATTTTTTTATTTATTTTTCATAAAGCAATACTTAAGTGCCAGCCAGATATCGTGTTTAAGGCCAAAAAAATGCTGTTGTTTGACACTTTTGGTTGTCAAATTACTGCTAAATTGGTAAAAATATTCAATGAACAAACTTTTTTGCAATTGCATCAACTAAACGCATGATGCAACATTCACGTTGTCTTATGAAACTATAAGTTTAAAAACAAATAAAGTTATTTTATTGTTGTTTGCATAAATCTCAGCTTAAAATATAGGGAGAGATAAAAGTTGGCTATTACAACTCGTGTGAGTTAAATGCAACAGTAAATTTATATTTTAAGAGCAGACTTTGCAGTTGTCTGGTAAATTCTATTCGCCAGATAAGTAGTTATTGTATAAATCTTCCCACACGCAAAGCCTTGTTTAGCTCTGTCGGATCCAGGGGGGGTCATGGGTTTTAATAGGGGCTTGAAGCTAAATAATAGTAATAGTTATCAGGCACACTCTGATAATATTTTATTAGTCCAATTGACTGTTATATACTTAGTTTAAGGTTATAATTAGTACAGTCAGCATCATATAGTTCATAACATCCACTGTAACCAGATACCAGGAACGCATAAGTGTGCAAGAACCTAAGTCTTCAAACTTCTTAAACTTTCTAGCTTTTGTTTTGTTTGTAATGATCTGTGTAAGCTTATTTCTAAACGAATTATGATTAGAGAGTTTTAAGTAATAAAAGGACACTCTGCGAAAAGGACATTTTGAGAAATTGACATTCTGCGAAAGGGACATTCTGCGAAAAGTCATTTTGCGACTAGAGGACATTTTGCGTCTGAGCCGTTACGATGTATTAGAGCGACGTGAATCTTCTGATGAATGTGATGACACTGGTTGATTCGATGAAAGTGAGGACTCTGGGTGTTTTCAAGTATTTGGCTACAGTGGATGTTATCTATACTAATATTATAAAGCTGAAGAGTTTGTTTGTTTGTTTGTTTGTTTGAACGCTCTAATCTCAGGAACTACTGGTTTGATTTTAAAAATTCTTTTTGTGTTGAATAGACCATTTATCGAGGCAGGCTTTAGGCTATATAACATCACGTTGCAACTATAAAGAGCGAAGAAATAATGGAAAATGTGAAAAAATACGGGGATAATTATTCATCCTTGAGGGCTTCCGTTGCGTGCGCTGTCAAAAACGGTTCTAGATACCAAAAATATATGAATGAAAGAATTAAGGGAACTTTTTACCGCGGGAAAACTTCGCATTCCCACGGGAAACCGACTTCTACGCGAACGAAGTCGCGCGCGGCCCCTAGTGAACTATATGATGCTGACATAACTCATTTTATATACTAAATGTCTACTTTACAATAGTTGCACACCCCTGTCTTGATCATAAGCTTCCTAAAATCCTTGAACAATTTTTTCTTAGTCGTAAAAAGTCGTGTATCGAACCCATTTTGTTGAAATCAATTTGTAAATAATTAGTTCAATTTATAGCATAAGTTTTGACCCAACTATTTCAATGAAGGTGACTGTTGTTTTGTAACTGTTTTTAATTACTGTAAATAACGTAGTTGGGTCTGGATTAGTTGTACGCAATGTGATATGGTTTTTGTTTATTTTTTGTAATATTTCTGTAATTATTGATCTTGAGTGAAATTGGTATGATATTTTTGTGGCTGTTTTAATTGATGTAAGTTTGTATGACATAATTCAATAAATTTCGTAATAATTCATTGTGAATAAAGGTGATGTATATCTCGATTAGCTTTTTCTTGTTTTCCCCCTTAATTGCTTTGGTTAATAAAAATATAAATCATTTAACAATTTTTGTTGTTGGAAAGCGGTAATAAATGGACAAACAGATACAATATGTTCTTAATTTAAACCTTTAAAGCCCTTCATATTCATAATCGCATTAAAAACGTACTTAACTAAAGTATAGTATAATAAGAAAATTATTATTATTGATAACATATTATTATTTTGGTAAGAATAAAATAAATAAAAAAGTTGCAGATTTAAATACTTGATTCGAAGAAAACAAAATAAAATAAAGAAGTATTTCTATAATTTTTACTAAAGTTAACACAAAATTACTATGTTCAAAGTCTACTTAGATTTTAGTAGAAAGTCATCTAAGATAGTATTTAGGAGTAGCTAGAGCACCCTATTTAGCTGTAATGGTAGCCAGTAGTACTGTACTTTTGCAAAAATCGAGTCGAGATCGAGAATGCGGCCGGTGGTAGTGGTAATCTCAGTAAAATACTGAGGAAGAGCGTAAATCCTTACTCCTGTCAATAACTACCCACTCGTTTAAACTAATCAGTTACTCAGTAAAAATGGCGCATGCTAATGACGAAATATCGGAAAACAACAAAAGATAGTAATCAAGGTAAATATCCCGAAAAAAGTGCTGTGAATAACGAAAACCATGATAGTTTCAAAACTTATATTAACTTTGTACTTATTAAAACCCATGCCTAACGGTTTCTTCCTAATTTGCGCGCTACTATGCACCTTAAGCATAGACCGAGAATTCAGAAATGAATTATTCAGCGGTTATGTGTCAATTTTAGGCTTCCTATAATATAGTAGGAATGTGGTATCGCGTCGCGTCTGTACCAAAACAATATTATCGCATAATAAAGGAAGCCTATGTTCAGCAAGATAGATATGGTTTATCAATGCAAGATCTGCCTTAAATAATTTACCTATTTGTGTTTCTAGTTACCCGTGGATATCAGATACTTACCCACCTACCCATCAAATGCATTTTAGGGTCCGTATTTAAAAAGTTTAACCAAATTTTACATTGCAGCAAAATGGAAGGTACATAATATCGATTTGAATACGCCTACCTACGTCCTTGCAAGGCTTTGAGGAAAACACCAAGTTGCAAAGCGGTAAACATTTTCGTAGCTTTATACATAATTTTGTAAACTGAAGATAGATGGCATTAGTAGTACTTTTATTAGTACTTTGGTTCGTTTTAGTAAAAGCGTAAGTAACTGATGAGCGAAAATGAACGGTAACCAGCTAATTATTACAATTAAATTAATTTAGTAAGGTGACCTTATATCCGAGTAAATATCATTTGATAAAAAGAAACACGGCATGCACCACGAAACTAACTTTAGCTATGGAGAACAGCCAGTTTAAATATTTATTAGGTATATTTCCTAGCTATCCATTTACCTACTTATATTTTATGATATGTTAATTATCTCTTCAGGCTTATGACGTCGACTGCTCTAGTGTCCCCTATGTATTTCCAGAGCAACCATAGAAGGTGGCATGTATCCAGTGCTAATGGGGCAAAGTGGTCATATTTTTGTAGGTATGTATTTTTATATGTTAAGCTTTGGACAGTTTCTTTAAAACTTATCTTTCTCTTTACCATAAAGAGGAAGAGTATTTTCCAACTTTTTTTCATAAGTCTCGATGATTCAGCTCCCTGTCATGTCGATTTAGTTTCTCATTTTGTGCTTTGTTGTTAGTGGTACCTACCTGAGTAATTAGTTCCTCCTACTAATAATATAAGTAAATGTGAAAGTATTGTTTCTTTAATCACGCAAAAACGGATTGTAGGATTGAGATGTAATTTCGTAGGTACATAATTAGATCATAACCCAGAATAACGTAGCAACTAATTAAAAACTAACTTAAAATTTTAAGTATAAAGTTAAAAGTTTGCATTTTTTTTTGGCAAAGTAGAGGGCGCCTTCTAAAATCATGCTTCCAATCCAAAGCTAACGCATGCAAAGCTGCGTGCGAAAAGCTAGTAAATTTAATGATCATGTTGTTCCTCACAAAGGTTCTGTAGAACCTTGATCTTCTGTAGAATATTTATTTAACTGTAAATGTGAGTTGCGTGTGCACTTCCATGTTATTATTTCATAAATCATTCATTGACCCTTGATACGAGAAATCCTTTTTTTGGTCATTGACGTGCATACTTTAAAAAGTTCAAAGTTTTTTCAAGAAATATCAACCATTCGTCATACATTCAGTACAGTCAACTCAAAATATCCACTTAAAGTGAAAACTGATCTTTTAGCCTTTGGAAAACGTTTCCGTAGTTTTCTTTTTTTATGTTCGCTATTTCGTTTAGTAGTCGATAAATAAAGCTGGTTCATTTGCATAGCCCTAATGGCCGAGCCGTAGAGGTTGGTTGGTGATTTGCATCTAAGTGATAGACCGAGCGGCCAATAATGATCAACGTTGCACCAAAAGTCAAGGCCAGGTATCGAGTTCTACAAGTTTGTTGCCATCCTCGTAGCAAACCACTTTACGCAAACACACGAATTCCTACTGATCACTTTATGGAACTGAGTTTGAGGGTTCCGTACCCAAAGGCCTCAAAACTAAGCCTCCGCTGTCTATCTGTCTGTCTCTAGGCTGTATCTCATAAACCGTGATAGCTAAAATGCTGAAATTTTCACAAATGATGTATTTTCTTTGCCGCTATATCAAAAAATACTAAAAATTAAAAAAAAATTGAGGTGGTTCCCCATACAATAAACGAGCTTTTTTCTTATTTTTTTTGTACAATGTTAAAATCGGTAACAGGTAGACGCTTCTAATTTTCACAGAATATTTACTCGCACTTGGCCGGTTTTTATTTATTAGCTAGCCCTGTGATTTCTCTCGCAACTGAATGGGTTTTCTCGTGGAAACATTTAATTTTCTTTTATGAAAAGTAACCACCCTTTGTAATATTCTGAATTGTAGTCTATCCTGATACTATAAGTTTTATCCATTCATGTGATTGATTAACACAAATCCAAAAATTCGAACATACTAACTTTAGCATTTTTATAAGTAGGTAGGATGGTTCAAGTCAACACAAAGTACTAAAGTATCTGTAAAGTCTGAAAAACCAAGAACATTATCCTAATAATTATCAAATGTTTAATGATCTAAGAATTTGGGTTTAAGATAGGAATCTTTATTTTGGATTAAACTAGATATTTACATATTGGGTAATTTTTAAGTTGCTCAAGTTTGTATATATACTGGGACGTGTCTGATTTTTTTATATTGTAACTTTTCTCCTGCAGTGTTAACTTTATATTTGTGTTTAAGAAATAGGTTAATACCATGACCGTGCTGTGCCGCGCCGCTTCCCAACAGAGGTTTCATACTAGCAATGGTTTGGTCACGGGGATAAATTTTTTTTGGCCCACGTAGGCGCCAATAGGCGTTTTACCTAATGTGCAACGCGTGGAAACATTGACGCACTTAGAAGCTCGTATAATCACAAGCCAATACTGACTTACAGCTATCGTTTCGAGAGAACCCGTCAAAATGGGCCCTTCTACGTCTGCTGGGTTTTCATTAAGCGCATCATATAGCGAGCATGTAATCGCGAAAATTTTATACATGCAGATAAAACGCTAATCTAATATGGCTCTAAGTTAAGATATTTATATTCCATATCCAATTTTGTTTCTTGATGCACTAACGGCGAACGGTTTAGCATCTCAAAAAAATATTGCATAGATTATCTTTTTACGTAGTAGTTTTTCTCAGAAAGCAAGTCATACGAGTTTTACCTACCTTGCCTTTCTTTCCTCTAACCGCAACTGGGATTTTGTGGCATAAACCTTGAAAGCTCTAGGGTCAAATTGTCAAAATATCTGCGAAGGCATAAAAAACCGATGACTGAAATTCCAAAAACTCTTATATGAGGATAATGATCTTACTCAATAAAGTGATGTGTTTGTATTCATTGAAGAATTATTTACCTTTTATAAGGGTACTTATAACGAGACTTTATTGTCCGTCTGTCTGTCTGTCGCCATCCTTTTTCTCAGGAACTCGTGAACTTTACAAGTTAATATTAATATCTAATATTAAATTCTGTAAAGGTGATGTTGTATTTTTCTATCGCTATAAAAGGTTTTTCTTCTTAAATCATGAGCGATCATTTTGGATAAAAAAATATTGTTAGAGATCAAATTTTTTTACTAATTAAATGTAATAAATAATTATGATTTTCAATTTTTTTTAAATATCGCATTGATTTTAAAATCCATATTTTTTGAAAGACTATTTGTAATAATCTATGTATAAGTGTTCTGTTGGTATTTTCCTCGATTTATGAAGTTTTCATACCAGCTTTCTAATGCAGCTTTGTTGTCTTTGCTATGGTAAAAACCCAAAGATCTTCACAATTCTTCACAACTTTAATGGTTTAAAGTTTTCCTGCCGTATTTTTTAGTTATGTAAACAGTTTTTACGTACACACATAATAGACATTCAATATTTTCGCTTTGATTATTCGTCCTTTTTTGACTTTGACATCTATACTAATATTATAAAGCTGAAGAGTTTGTTTGTTTGTTTGTTTGTTTGTTTGAACGCGCTAATCTCAGGAACTACTGGTTCAAATTTAAAAAATATTTTTGTGTTGGATAGACCATTTATTGAGGCAGGCTTTAGGATATATAACATCACGCTGCAACTATTAGGAGCGAAGAAATAATGGAAAATGGGAAAAAAACGGGAAAAATTATTCATCCTTGAGGGCTTCCGTTGCGTGCGCTGCGAAAACGGTTCTAGAAACCAAAAATATATGTAGGTATGAAAGAATTAAGGGAACTTTTTACCGCGGGAAAACTTCGCATTCCCACGGGAAACCGACTTCTACGCGAACGGAGTCGCGAGCGGCCACTATATCTATATATTTATATATGGATAGGTATATAACTCTGTGGATACCTTTTCCACCTTTCTTGTTGATATTTTACATAGGTACCGTAATGCATCTAAGGTTAAGACCCGCACTTTTGTCCGTATAACGGTAACTCTTATGCAAAGGTTCAAACCAACCTCAAAATAAGTACAAGTACCTACCGCCCTGACAGTTAAATCATTGTTTCTCGGAAACGTATCGTTAGTTAAGAATAAAACGAGTTTTGACCAAAATAAGATAAGGAAAACTCGTGTCGGATTCGGCTGACGCAAATAACTTGGGCGTCTTAAAATAACTTAAAGAAAATAGAATTCAAGGAAGTGTTATTTTTTTCTTAAAAAACAAGTTGAAAAATAAAAGCTCTACTTTTTTTTACTAGTTATGAAACTAAAAAGGATTTGAATAAAATGACTTTATCTATTAGAAGCAACGCTGTCACAATGATTACCTACCTATTACGTTGTCAATGCATTCACACTTTTTTGGAAGGAGGTTTTTTTTATCTCTAGACTACACATATAGTATTTACAATATAATTTTCTAAACCGAAAAATCTGCCATTAAAACGTAAAAAAATATAAACGCCAAAATCAGCAAGTAGATGAAATATTTATGAGAGGCAACAGCAGTACAATAAGAGAAAGACAATCACCCATAATTTTTAAAATAATGGATAATGTGAATTTCATATATCAAAATCAAATTCCATTTCAAGTAAGCATGAAGTTAGTTTGTTTAAAAATAAATTGAATTTTTACCAATTGAGAGATTAGCTGTGAGAGTATTCTATAATTAAAAAGAGCATTCTGTGAGTATGTGTTTCTACCTGCTCATTGAAGCCAACCATGAAGCCAACCAACTCTGAAGCGAATTTATAAATCTTGTCCCATCTTAGATCCAATCTGCAGCTAGACATAACTTAATGCAAAGTGGTTACTAAAAACCTTTAATTTTTTTTTTTCTTTTCAAAGATAAACACACCCCGCAATAGATTTGTAGTTTGTGCAAACTTACCAAAAATTACAGATTGAAAATTATAGAAGTAATAAGAAAAAATGCAGTAACTCGAACTTGACTATTAATTTATTGTTAACTTTGCTGCACTGCCTATATACCAATTGAAAGCATGCAACAGATAATATTTTATAATAAAAAAATAGTTAATTGCTTGTCTCCTTGTCCTAGTTATATGATTCTAAGGGTATCTTATGTTTAATAATTAACAAAGTTTAAATAAAACAAACATATCAACAAACGATTGATAAAAAAAATATTATCTACTAACGTTTGAGCTTACCTTCAGGAGATTCCTAAAAATATTTGATTACACCTTAATGTACATCTTCACATATTTAATTTAATGTTATTTTCAAATAATTAATTAATTAACTTTTCTATAAACCCTTAAAAGTAAAAACAATAGTGTCGCAATTTTTCAAAATTGATTGGAAAGAAACACATTCTCTTAATGTTGATTCTCTTAAAAACTTAATGCAGGAATTCTGCTAGGTACATTATTATGATTCATATGGTGAATCATGCGACGACTGAGCGCCGAACAATGTGGCTCGATGTCCATGAAAATAGTATACTTACGACAAAGAAAGTGTCTTTAATAAACGTAAACTAAACAAAATAACTTAGTTTTTAAGTTACTTGACTTTGATATTAGGTAAGATATAGCTTCCTTTTTAGTTTTGTAAATTTGTTTATTTTTTTAATTATAAAACAGGATGACTCGCCAAGTTTGAAACAGCTGAAAGAAAATTCAGAGAACCGGTGAGGTGTCGGAAGGCGCGGGTCTTCTGCGCATGTCTGCGCGTCGAAGGCTCCTTGAAAAGCTGCGCCCGCGATCACCGACGGCTATAAGTAGGGGAGAGGCGCCGCGCCAAGCTTAGTCGCCAATCGGCCAGCGTCGCCCGCTGACCTACCATAGGTCCGTACCACTCACTTCCATTTACGTAATCTGCCATTTAATATCGCACTTTGACATTACCGACGCCCGCAATCGGACTCAGTGTTACGTGTCGAGCTGATCTGAGCCTTCTGTTGCAGCTCGCCTCCAGGGTCCCCGGGCGATCCTCGCAGCCACCACAATGCAGCTCAGGACATTGTAAGTACCACAAACACCGGTGAAATCATAATGTCGTAGTGTTAGGTAACAGTTTTTGTATAGGAACATGTTAAAATTTAGTAATTTACACAACCACTTTCTAATATCGCCGATAATTATTGTGAACAAATGTATACTCACTTAGCGAGTGGAAACCTGTCGTTGTGATTTTGTTTGCATCAGAAATTATCACTGGCGACACTTTGCAGTTCCTTGTTTTAATGGCCTGCCTCTGCAGCTACAATGGTAAAATTTAAAATAAGTCAGTTGCCCAAGAGGGTAATGCACCAGAAACGGCGCCGCGTGCGCCGGCGGTTTCCCAACTCCTACGAAACTTTGACTTTATAATATGCACGACCGTACTTCATTGTTCCTTGTAGCTGTCGTGCACCATATCTTGCTCTAAACACTACTTTTAAATACAAGCTCTTATTTTAATAACTATCTGAAGCAACTCAGTTGTAATTTACTAAATGTTTGTTTATTAAACTTTTACTTTTCGTATTTGCTTTTATCATGCGATACCTTGAGATTAACGTTCGAGTCGTTTTATAATTTTGAACGCTGCTCGAAGCTAGTTTTTGTATGAAAGGTCACATTACAAATAGCAGAATGAATGCGTAAATATTTAACGTTTATAGGTCAACTTCAAAGTAATTATACAATAATACTTTCTTCGAACATCTTTGGAGGTCGAGTTTTCAAGTTGATCAACTTTAACTTGCATTTTTTTTAAAGGCGCAACTATCGGATATTATTGAGTATAAATATTTCAAAAATATGATATTATGATCCAAGCTGCTTTTGATAAACCTTGATGTCGGTTTCTTAATTCAATTCAACGCACATTTGTAATTATACCTATAGCTTGTTACAATAATTATTATGTATTCAGATCATTTATATAAATATTAATTAATAACATTTCTGTCAAATTATTTAACAAATCGTAATTTTAGTTATCTATGACGCCATCAATAAAGGCAAATTCTTTGCGAGTTGTTAAGTAATTAAACAAAACAAACAAATGGCATAAATCCAGAATCGATATTAGTAAAATTGTTTGATCATTAACTTTGTGTCGTTTTCGATTATATCTCAATAATTGAATAATTAAGGGTATAAGTTATTGTCGGAATCAAGTTTGTTGGATACTATAATAAGATTCAATTACACTCGCGGGCAGTAGAACCGGCTCACGCGTTATTTTGTAATAACGTTCTCATTAGCCCAAATATTAAAATGTTAAGTCACCGGGTGATTTAATCTAGTTCTTTATCATTTTAATGCCTCTCTAGTTATGTTGGTTTACATTGTCCCATTGTCTTAGCTTCCTCATTAGGTTATTGTGCAGTTTGATCGCGGCTTAAAAAGGAGTATTTTTTGCGCAATAACCGTAAATTATACCGAGTGTATTACATGCGAAATTGCGTTGATTTATGTGTGGACCGTGCCAAGATGGCATTCAGATGGCCCAGTACCAGTTTTTCGCTTGTCTAGAGGATTGCGCGTCTTTAGTTACATAGTTTACTTAGCATACATATTGTGAACCAAAACTCTTATGTCACGCTTGCGGCGCGTAATGTCAAACGTGTCAAAATCACTTTCGCGTTGAATGCATCTCTGGCAGTGCCGTCACACCTCGATCCTGATCCGCGGTTATCTCCTAGAATACAAATCAGTGTAAGTTTCTCTGCGTTGTACATTATTTTATTTAAAACATAAAACACGTTAAAAGAAAGTGCGATGTTCAACTGTTAACTAAATTGGTTATTTTTACGATGGCAATCGATTTGCATTCAGTGCGGTTGTTTTATTGATACTTTTACTCGATTCTCAGTACTTACGGGTAGCTGATGCAATGTGATGACACCGACGGTGTTAAATAATCGTTATTTACTGTTTATGCCAATCGATTAATTTCATAAAGTAATAGCTTTAGATTATGATATCAATATTATTTCAGACATTTATACGTTCTTTAAAAAAACTTGTTGTTTCTTATCCAAACAAACAAACTAATTAACAATTAACCCTTTCGCGGCTGTTTTTATTGAAAACGCAGTCCGCACTCGCGCGCCGGATATCCCACCGATGAATCAAGTTTCCCCGGAAAATGGCGTCGCTGCCACTTCCTCTATGGCCGCGAATATGACAGCTATATGTATATAGCTATATATACATATATACGTGAACGGCATATCCGATCTTGCTGGCTATATTAGTATATATAGCTATAGATGCATATCCGATGCGATAGGTTTTTTATATATCTCCCGCGATTAGTATTCATTATTGAGTTACGGCAACTAAGGGAGGTTTGTAGTGGTAATGGCTTCCTTGTAAAGATAGGCTTATAAAAATGTAGTCTGGGAAAGACTTAAATCAATTAATCCTTAAAAAAATATAATCACCTTCAATCTTTGTTAGTTAAAATATTATGTTGGCTTTGTCAGCTTCCAGACCTGTGACAGCTACCAAAACTGGTCTTATGGTCCCTTGATTTTCTAGCTGTAATATATGTGACCTTTGGAGCTTAATATCATCCTTGGAAAAAGAAACATTCGCTACTTTTTTTATAGCCATCGTAAAAAACCTTTATTTACTAGATCCCAATAATAACTATACTTTTAAAATATTTAAATAATTATATTTATCATTGTTGTTTAGAAACGTGTATATTAGAGTTTAATATTAAAATTAGCTGCTTAACCCGATTTACACGCTCTGTTAAGTTTAATTACTCGGATTTATCAAATGACGGTTATACTATATATTACTCAATGCTGTAAAAAAAGGGTAAACATGCACGTAATGATATAATATCAGAAATTAAAGTGATTTTTGTGTCTTCATATTACAAATTGAATATATTTAAGTGTTGTTAAAATAAAATTGTTATAGTGATGAAACAACAGCTATTTCATATTCAAATATTTTAATTGTCTTTAAATAATACTCGTATTGTTGTAAGTTAAAGTTTCTTTATAGCAAATACACTTTAGCCAATAATTCTATCTATGGAAGCTTATGGACAGTTAATTTGGTATGAATATCCAACAATACTGTAAATATTAAGAAAATACCTTAAATTCAAGTTCAAATTATTTATTTAGGCCATGAAAACCTTTTATAATAGCGACAATGCTATTTTTCAGCCTAATAAATATTTGTAAAAAACATATTTGTTAAATACTTAAACTTTTTTTTTCGTTTAAAAAATAGATTCTTCGTTTTTTTTTTAAATGACACAAAATTTAATTAAAAGAACCTATTAAAGCGAACCATAAAATTTAGCAATCCTTTCGGAAAGGTTTGTCATTTTATTGTTTAAAAAATCCAACATCATGAATTTTCCTTTTAAAAATCACGTGAGTTACTCATCTATCGTATAAAGGTTAAATTTCGAATACGAAAGTAAGTTAATTAATACGATTACTAAATTTATCATCTACAGCTAGAGTATAAACAAATAAAAACTGGACATTACTGGAGGGGTAATAGTTACGTTTTGAGCAAAAAAATTGTTTGTATGATTACAGGAAAAAAATTTTTTTTACGTAATTTTATAAAATTGCATTTATACTATCAGATTTTGGCGGTGATTTCAAATTAAATAGGGTTTTAATTTAATTTGCTATGTAAATAATCTCACCTGAACGAACAGTTGATGTGTGAGCGATGGTTTCAAGCGCCGAATATAACTTTTCTACACCTAGTAACTTTTTTAAATTGGATTTTCTGGGTATACTGTTAGTGAATTTAGGTACTATTGAGGCTCCAGAATACATGGTTTCAGGCTTCGGAAGTGGTCTTTTTACACTCGTTAAAAAGAAAATAAAATTAAAACAAATAAAAATTTCTGTATAATAATATTTTTGTACAATATTAATCACAGTTGAATTGTATCAAACCCGTGACGAAAAATCAAATCTGTGCTCAGTATATGGTTAAAGTCTACCTATTATAAAACGTATAACATTCTAAGAAAACATATATTTATGTCTATAAATCTTATATTAATAAAAAAATGATATCCACATTCGCATGTTAAAACACGTAGAAACAATAAACGATCGCATGTCATAGTCATTGAATGATATTTCGCTTTCATATATAGTATATATAGGTATATATAAGCTAATTTACTGGAATTTCTTGCTGCCAAGGTCGTAAGTGAGATGTGGTGTTTGAAGGCTAACTGCCGAGCAGGACAGCTCATGTCTATGCTATCCGATTGCTAGGAAGTCTAAGCCACTTATATGCTATATAGTAAATATATATGTATATATGCAATATCGGTAATGCACTTTATATGTATCATTTGAATATGTCGTTTAATTGCTAGCGTCAACTTTTGTACTAAACATATTATATGGATATGCATTAAATTATATAAAGAAAAAAATATACACCAAAGTAAATACGTTTATTTGTAAAAATTATTATAAAAACTTTATTGATTGGTATTTTAAGATGTGGTTGTTTTTATTAATGCATGTGTTCGAAACTGACCTTCCTGCTTATGTCACTGGTGCGCAACATTCCACTTTCATTTTCAATTGCGATGAACATTTCAACTCTTAAATGAGTATTCATTTCAATACGCAAAAAAACTGAGCTTGTATCAAATATCATTTGTTTTTCGCGTGCATATAATATTTATAAAGAAAAAGGATTAAAAAAATAAAGTTTTTTGTCTAAGTTATGTTTTCTCATAGCAAAACAGCGAGTGACAAAACTTTTCGTAACCGTCTAGATTGAGATCGGTAAAAGAACGGTAGCAAAATCAGAGTGGTATCTTCCCATTCACATCTCATGTCAGATGATAGTTACACGCGGCTCAACTTTCGCCTGCGCCGACGCCTCCTGCCGTCTCGCAGTTGCGAAATGGCTTAACTCGCGGTGATAATGAACTTAGCGTTATGTCACTAGTGTCAAAATTAAATTGGTTGCCGTGAGGTTCGGTATGTTGGGCTTTTTATGCTGGAGAAGCTAAGGTATTTTGTAATGACTGTGGTTGTTCACTTATCTAATGATTGACCGAGTTCTCAGTAGTTATTACAGCTTGCTGAGATGTCTGTAATTAGACAGATTTTAGTGCGTTCATTAGAGGGGTTAGGATTGATCTTATATAAATAGTTTAACTCATTTTAAACGTTAAACTAAATTAACACGTGCAGCTTTAAAGAATCTCAGCATATGAACAAGCTACTTACATACACAGCCCCGCAATCATAAAAGAAACTATCTGAACGTAAACTCAAAAGACAATCACATGTATGTAATCAAGTAAATTTAGACAATTACTCTGTAATCATACCCAGCTTAACCCTGCAGATGGTATCATGGCTGATCATTGGCGATAAAAAAAACAAAATACAAAGAAACACAATAGCACCAACCCTGGGAAAATCTTAGAAGAAATAATCTTTGTAAAAAAGTCAGGAATTTCACATCGATTTTGTTTACAATGAATAGATAATAAACTCAAGTCGTTAAAAATACATACGGCGGCGTTGCTCAATAGGTGACGAATGCAGGGAGTGACCTTTCGACGGCAGACTACCGCGGAACTACTCAAAGGTTAGGTACGTTTTGTAATGTCGTGGAGTTTGTGAGATTTGTTGCCTGGACTTGCAAATTGGTATAAGTGTTCGCCCTGGTTGCAACACTAGTCGTTGGTGGCGCCTCGCTGTAATGTGGCCATAACTCGCAACTTGACCCAGCCCCGAGAGCCAGCCCCGCGATGCTGGGGTATTATTGTCACACGGGTATACAGGGTGTAACAATTTACCCTAACGGAATGATATGAGCTGTTAGTCGTGAGAACTGTTACTCGCAGCAAATGTGATACGGACAGAAGTCAAAAAAATATCGTAAGTTACGATAATATCTGTAAAACTTTGTCACCTAACGGTTTCTGTAGTCGAAATACCTAGTGTTGCTGCTTCTTTAGACGATTGCTGTCCCAATCTCCTCGTATGCCGTTCCAGGACACTCTGTATACAGGTATGACTTCGTAAACCGGTGAGATATAAGGCCATATACCAATTCATTGTCTTGATTGATGTTCAAAACTTTCTACAAGCGAATATGTCAAGGGCAACGAGTGTCGCCACTCTAGCGGGTCACGACCTCTGCTAATCCTGAGATAGTTACGCAATCGCTAAAACAAGTTGACTAATTAATATTAAAATCCCCACTCGGCCTCCGAGACTACAATGTATCCGCTTGTAGGCTTTTGCATGGCATAAAGCACGTGTCCAGGATATACCAATGTGTTGTCATAACCATATTTAGACAAAGTACTTGAAAGTTCATGGTCTTTTGAGTTAAATAGATGTGGACACAGCCATCCATTAAGATGAACCAGCGGCGTGTAACCACAGCCTATTTGTAACTAAACCACGGCCCATTTCACCCGACAGCGGTAAATTACTCAGTTAACTTTTCTCGGCCATCTAAACGCCGATCAATGATAAAATTCGTATGTCGCAACCTGCAGGAATGCGGCTAGTATTGGCCTTATACCGATTTGCTAATGCACGCGCAACGATATTTACTTTTTTCACTCGTTTATCAGTGGCCAGTGTTTTAAGTTTGAGTCTACTTTGTTTCGTTGAGCAATTGTTTTGTCTGCTAATAACATATTAAGCGCATTCAGATTTTTGGTTCGATTCTCAGCGGGTTGTATTTTACGTAAAGGTTTCATCAGAGTATGAAGAGCCTGAGTAAATGTCATGTTGTGCGCAGTGACATAGAGGCGATGTCGCAACAGGCCCGGGTTCGAGTCTCGTCGCATATAATCCAGTATTTATGAGTATTCGTTTATTTTGTAAGAGGCACTTTCGTGGACAAATTTCACTTTCTTGCCAACGACCTTTAGTGGAATGCGTGGTGATCGGTATGAATAAAACATGCTCGTTTTGGCAGTCTTTCCTATGAACGGCGGATACTTTCTATCAAAAGATAACAATATTATTATGATATTTAAAGAATGTGACCTTTGCTGATTGCATAGACGTGTTGCAACGTTCAAAACTGTGGGTTCATTTAAATAGTTTCTTTAAATCTTGTTATTGTTCAACCTTCGTTGTTTTGCGAAATATCTTAATTTTTGAGTGGCGTTGTTGTGATATTATTCATTTATCTAACGGTGTGTGTAATTTTAGACTTACCCTGAAATGGTCAAAACTTTAAACGGTTGTTAAAAAAATACTTAATTGTTTTATTGAACACAAAAATGTGTTACACGTATTTCAATTAACTACCTTCGATTGTTTTAAATCATTACAAAAATAAATATTTTTTAAAACCTTCTGCTTTATACCTTTTTACACTTATGGGATTAAATGAAGAGTTGAAAACGTTGTTTACATTACTAGCAAATTTTACATAAATATTAACGTGATAGTTGTTACATCGCGATATTTTCGTCACGGTATATCGCCGTCGAGTTATTCTAAGTGATTAGTCGTAGCCGCTTAACCCATTACCATACTATCACTTGTACTAGGCAAATTACGTTATAATCCATATGATGCAATCCTGTTGTGGTAATCAAGCTATTTGATAAAATAAAAAAACGATATAGCAAAATTAGCAAAGAGTAAAAAATTATGAAAAATAAAAAGAGACTTTCAATTATAATCAGGAATTGAGTCGTAATGATGAAAAATCAAGGTTTTGACAATAGTTTCCCTCGACTTACATAATGTTTATTGAAGACCTGTCATGTCAATGGTACATAATTACATCAATTACTGAATGAAGTAAATATATGACATTATTTTAAAACTTAGGCCGCGATATCCACCTTTTATCATCAAACCCAAACAAGTTTTCCACACGTACATCCACGTAATTCCACAATTTCCAAAAAGCTGATTGCAGCCATAATTTCGGGCTATCAATCATGTTTACCTGCAAATATGTAAATTGTCAGCCTGTCAGGCAGAGGCTGGCAATATCGACGCATGCGCCGGTCGCCAGTAAAAGTTGTATTTCCTCTGCGCAGACTTGTCGCCGGAAAGTGCGCAAGACCTTGAAAACAACTATAATTAACAGACGGAGTATTTTTCAGTTGTTTTTTTAGGAAAACGAACGTTTTATGAGAGTTGTTTAAGGAAACGTAATCTGGTTACGGAAAAAGGTGTGTGAGATTGATTTTGGGAACAATACAGGTAGCTGACAACTTATTCTTTGGCATCATAATTAAGAATGCCTTTGATAAAGTGAATTGACTACTATCAAAAAGTAAAATAAACAAAAAAGTATTTTGTAAAACCTGTAATATTTTGTTCAATAAATACCTTTACCTTATACGTTACATCCGATTAATAGTTCACCTTTCCATTCAATATTGTAAACAACCAAAAATTTAATAAAAAAAAAGGAATTTACACAAAGTTTCTTAATAACGATTGACTCTACGTAATTCTAATATGCCAAATTAGTCCCAAAACACTTTATAATTACTTATCTCTTTACGTAACGTATCAAATAAAGTTTTTATGATGTCAACTTCGTTTTCTTTCCGGTTCGTAAGTAGTGATTGCATTCCGTGGAGTATTTCTCTTTTACAATTGCGGTGGCGAATATATTAACAAGAATAGTAGGTATAAGTTTCTTCGTAAAACAATATATTCTTTTATTGTGTTGGGTGTTAGCTGCTTATAATAATTAGAAACTTAAAGAACGCAAAATAAATTAGAACTTACTTTAGTAATGTTGTTTATTTCTTAAAGAAATATAAAAAAATAGTGTAACATAACTCTTCTATTTATTAACTACCCTGTTGATACGATAACTAGCTTTCAATGTACTTCGAATTAAAGGTCAAATAGCAGTAGTTATTTGATTTGATATAAAAATATTTAGTTAGGAATGTAGTTTTTATTTTGAACTTTCTTAAAGAAATATAAAAAAATAGTGTAACATAACTCTTCTATTTATTAACTACCCTGTTGATACGATAACTAGCTTTTTAATGTACTTAGAATTAAAGGTCAAATAGCAGTAGTTATTTGATTTAAAATAAAAATATTTAGTAAGGAATGTAGTTTTTATTTTGAACTCGCAATGAATCAGTCGGTACTTGACATTCTGCGCACGCGCGGGACAACGCGGCGCCTACTAACTTACAATTTACTGAAAACAATGATATTTGCGCTGTAGATGCGTTACATGAAAATACAACGAATATGATTTCTGAAATAGTGGTGCCAGTCCATATATACTAAGATCAAGTAGCTTATAGGAATAGACCGTTTTTAAGTTCTTTTAAAGTTGTTCTTTACGGTTCCTAAATACGTTAGTGTATTAAGTACCATTGGTTTACGCTGCAATTCATTATAGGTGAAAAAAGAAATTAAATATTTAAAAAAAATTATATAATAAAATATTGTAACAGTTCAAATAATAGTTTGAAATTTCGAAAGTAAATTGAATAAGTACCGTTATTTTCCAAAACCTATTTCGGTCCTAAACGTAAGAGGTCACCGTATTGTAGTGCCAGTGACATAACAGTACTAAATCAAAGTTATAGATACCGTTAACACTCATTGATTAGGGTCGAATGACTATACGAGGAGCCAGGTTCGATGCTCGTCGCGTACAAAGTGTTAACGCCGACGTGATTAGCTTAATTAAATCTACAGTTAACAACGCATGTTTTGTTTAAATATGAAGATGTTTAAGTTAAAGTTAATAACCTAAAGGCATATGTTTCCGGACGCAGTTTGTACTTTTTTACTTAGTTACGAAATCTTTCTCATGTGATCGACCAAAACAAACCATATTTTAACTTGAATATATTTAAAATAATTTATCAAAAAAGGTTTGTTTTAAAGCAGTTTAGCATGTCCTGTAGTCTCTGTCAAAATCAAACATCGTCGTGTCAAACCTGGATCGTTTTACTTGTCAAAATCTGTCAAAACCGCTGTCAAATGACAGCGCCTTAGCAGTTGTGCGCCGTACGCTGGGTTGACGAACCCGTGTCGTATGAAACGCGCATAGAATATGTAACGGAGGAGCGCAATCTTGATGGACGACTCTGATTTATGCTGACACTCGCGTGAACAATATGCTAGGCGAGTGAATAAGTTATGAATTGAACGATCAACAACATTTGTCCGCAGTTTTGCGTACTTGAACTTTTAAATACGTTGTTATTTCCCTAAACTTACTGTAACTAACCCTTAGTCTTGACTCGTCCTAACTAGACTGAATTTTTTTGTGACGTGCGCAAGAACTTACTTATTTGTCGAATACAATGCATTTGTCATTTGACAGATGTCAAATCCGCTTAAGTCTTACAACGCCATAGATATCTTAGACTTCTTACTAACAATCAGTATAGTAAGTGAGTAAAAGCTATATGTATATAATTTTATATACGAGGGTTAAACTGAAAGTTCTTAGAAAATCAAAAACTAAGCATTCTAGCAAGTTATTAGTTTTATTATAACTTTTCAAAATAGCGTCCATTTACATCAATTAATCGCTGCATTCGATGGAACCATTGAGAAAAGCACCTTGCCCACTCGGCCTTAGGGGTCTCTTCGACGGCGTTTTGAAACGCAGCCACTGCTTCTTCGGCGTCCGTAAAATGTTTTCCTCGAAGTTTTTCTTTTATTTTCGGGAATAAATAAAAATCGCAGGGTGCGAGGTCGGGGCTATACGGCGGGTGACCCAGTAATTCCACGTCTGAGGTCGCCAAATAGCCGATCGTTTGCCTGGCGGTGTGCGACGAGGCATTGTCGTGATGAAGGAGGATCCTGCTGCGAGGTCGTTTCTCTCGAACTTTTTCCAAGACAAGTGGCAAACAGTTGTTAGTGTACCACTCTGCATTAACCGTTTTCTGATCCTCTAAGACAACTGTCGCGTAATGTCTGTGTCCTTCCGAAGAACGAGGCCACCATCTTTTTTCCAACACTTCGACCTCTCTTCACTTTAGTTGGCAACTCTTCGGAAGGAAACACCCACTGAGCAGACTGTCTTTTGGTTTCCGGATCATAACAGTAAATCCAGCTTTCGTCACCCGTTAGTATGACGAACACAGCATTTGAGTCTCCTCCGTAAAATTTTTGGATCATTTCTCGGCACCAATCAACACGGCGGAGTTTTTGAGCCTCGGTCAAATTATGCGGTATCCAGCGGGCACAAAGCTTCCTGACCGCTAAATGTTCATGGAGGATTTTGTGCACTTGACTCATACCTATGCCTAGACTTGTCCGAATCTGCTGATAGGTCACTCTTTTGTCAGTCTCTATCATACGCCGCACAACACTGATATTATCTTCAGTCGTCGCTGTAGAAGGCCGTCCCTCACGCAAATCATCGGTGAGATTAGTTCGACCACGTTTGAATTCATTAAACCAGTTGTAAACTGTGGCACGAGATGGGGCTTCATCGTGAAAAGCCAATCGAAGTCTATCATAACTTTCTTGTTGACTTATATGACATCGAAAGTCATAAAAAATCATTGCACGAAAATTTTCTCGGCTTAAATTCATTCTGACGTGCACAGACAATTTTCAATTTGCCGCCAAATCGTAAAACAAATGACGAATAAATGAAATGTATACTCAATATTATTGGTAAAGAGTTCTATTTTCAAAATTTAAACTAATTTTTTTAATATAATGCTTTTAAGTTGCCAGTTCTAAAAACTTTCAGTTTGGCCCTCGTAGAACAAGCGACCCGCCCACGCTTCGCAATGGTGTAATTTTTTGCGACTTGTTCACGATCCATTAACATTTAGCTAAATTAAAAAATCTTTTTCAGCATTTACTTTTTTAACAAATTTAAGTGAATAAATCCTTCTAAGTTGGCGAAAACCGCATTTAAATCCGTTCCGTAGTTTAGGAAGAGATAGCGGACAAACATACAAACAGACAGAATTAGCGACTTGGATTTGTACTATGTTTTATAATAAAAAGGCATTCTTTACACTATCATCAAGCCATCTAGAAAAAGCTATCTGCTATCGAAGAGGAATTACAATAAATAGTCATTGTTTACACGATCTTGCGGCCGCATTTTCCGCTCGGCGGCGCGGGTTGCGATCACGACTGCGCGGGAGTTGTTTTAATTATAAGAGGAAAATCTTACGAGCATAAGTATAATATACGTGTAGGTAGTTTTGTTTTGGGGCTGGGTAAACGACAAGCTGAAAAATAAAGGAAAAAAATATTTTCAAGTGATATTTGAAATTAGAAAATTGGTATGGTTGTTTGTGGGGATGTTTGTTACTGATTCACGTTAAAACGGCTAAGCAGGTTTGAATGAAACTTGGTTGAAAGATAGACTATAAGCTAGAATAAGCTAATTTATTTTACGGCGAACATTCATAAAGGAAAACTCATATAAACAAGTTCAATACTTTTGTAGTAATTGAAAAAAATAAATTATTTCTTTACATGTTAAAAGGTTCAAACAATTCAAACTGTATTTTGTTACGGACAAATAATTAACTTTGACCTCTTTTTAATATTATTTACTAATAGTCACTTTATTTTCTTTTCAACTGCGTTTTTCTTGCAAACCAACTAATAAAAGAACTAAATCGAATTGATAACTGGACCTGTGCACGACACCCGTTCACCGTCGACCTCGGAGACCAGACCTTGGGGTCAATTTACTGCGACCTTATTGCCATACACATAAAGACGAAATTGCTATGGCAACTTTTGGATCAATTTACTACAACCTTATTCTTTTACGCATAAAGTTGAAGTTGCAGTAACAAGCTTGTGGTCAGACTAATGTAGCCTTATTGTTGAAGGAATAGAGACGAAATTGCAATGATAAGTAGGTGTCAAATGAATGCCTTACCTCGATCGACACGTGGTCAAGGAAGGTATCATGTGTAAAGCATTACTTTATTATTAACGAAATACCTTTCATTATTTGAGACTTGTATATATAACTGAGAAAGATCAAAGTATCATCTATTTCCGTTTATTCCTTTAAACTTTATAATTTTAATGCAATAAATTTCTCTGCCTCAATTTACAAGGAGAAGACATCAACGCGCTCACTTGCACTTTCATTGTACACTACTGCTATTAGCTATATTAAAAAGAGAATTGTTTCCTACGCATATTTAAAACCACATCAGTGATTCTGCTACCACTTAACTAAGGGTTAAAGAAACGTTAACTTAAATCTACATAAAAATCCTTAAATTAGTTATACTCGTATACTTTCAAAAAAAAAAACAATATGTATTGTATCTGATCAAAGCCTTTAGCTAAATCCTGCTAATATTATAAACATGAAAGTTTGTAAGAATGTATGGATGTATGTTACTCTTTCACGTAAAAACTTCTGGGCGGATTTGGATGAAACTTTATTCCCACGGGAAGCCGACTTCCACGCGAACGGAGTCGCGGGCCGCCACTACATATACATATAGGTTTAATAAAAACGCACATATTACGGAATTAAGGCTTGCAAGCGTCCGCACAATGGCCAGGAATGTTCATTGTTGCGGTGTTGTAGTCGAAGGTGTTAGGTACAATGTATTAATAGCATTATGAAGAAAATGCACCGTTCACACCGACTGTGCGACCGGAGTTACTGGTGTTTGTATTATTTTTAGAACGAACTTGGAATAATCCTGCTAATATTATAAACGTCAGTTTGTGAGTATGGATGTATGGATGTTTGTTACTCTTTCACGTAAAAACTACTGGACGGGTTTGGATGAAAGTTTACAGTAATATAGATTATACATCAGAATAACATATAGGGTACTTTTTAACCGCGGGAAAACTTCTCATTCCCATGGGAAATGGACTTCAACGCGAACGGAGTCGCGGGAGACCACTAGTAGCTATATAAGTTGAAAATTTGATTTGATTGTTGAGTTTAGCGTTTGTCAATAAAGAAAGGTTTCAGACAAGACAGGTGCTTCAAATTCAAATTCAAATTCAAAATTCTTTTATTCATCATAGATATGTAACATATACTCAATGAACGTCAATGTTACAAACTTCGACTTTACCTAACCGTAGACCGAGAGAAAAAAGCCCGCGGAAAAAAACTCCCATCACTCTTTTTTCAAACACAAAATACAAAATATAAACAAGTAGGCGTACAACTAGACCTATGCTAAAATATATTTTTGAAAATGACTATCACGCTGTATTCAGATTAAAGAAAAAACTTTGTTATTGAAGACTTTTTGAAAAGGCATAACTTTCGGGAGGAAATTCAATTCTGCTGTTAAATTTATGAAGTATGTGTTTCAAGATGGGCTTTTGTGTTATCTTAAAAAATAAGCCTTTTGTATTTTTTTATATAAAATTTATTTATTTATATAAAACTATTACTTTTTAAATGTTACAGGTCGTAACGTAACTAACGACACCCACCAATTTGAAAAACTTGATTTTTTTGATTCCAACATAATAAATTAAAATATTTTCCAAGAACATTATAATAAGTGAGCTGCAGGGAGGTTCATAGACTTGACGACAATTAGATAAATATCCGTCATCAGATAGTGTTCATAATGAAAATGAACGTAATTACCTTTTTGCTAGTTAATTGCCGCTTTCACTACAGTGGAAGGACGCCATTTTATAAATATACGCATTTCTTTGTACATAAGGACTTCTGATTGTTATTTAACCTGTGATATCTGATGTGTTTTGATAAACTTCCAATTAAAAGTTGAATAAGTGTATGATAGCATACTTTAGTAGCTAGGAAGAGAGGCTTATCGGAGATTGCGGGTTCGATTACCACAGGAATGTACCACTAATTTGGTCATTTTTATTACGTGTTTTATATAGAATAGTTATTTTTTTTACGTGTTTTTATTAGAACACAGTTTTGTGAGACAGTGTTATTATAAATTAAATAACTTTAAATCAACATATTTAATTTAATTTTAGGTTTATGTGGAATCGTCATTATATTATCAGTTGCTGTAATTCTAAATTGTTTTGGGGAAATAAAAACGAATATAAAGCTAATTATTTTTAAAAATTTAAATATCTAATTGTTTACAATAAACTTTTAACTAGTGGCCGCCCGCGACTCCGTTCGTGTGGAAGTCGGTTTCCCGTGGGAATGCTAAGTTTTCTCGCGGTAAAAAGTACCCTATATGTTATTCTGATGTATAACCTATATTACTGTAAAGTTTCATCAAAATCCTTCCAATAGGTTTTACGTGGAAGAGTAGCAAACATCCATATATGTATTCACAAACTTTTACGTTTATAATATTAGTAGGATAATAAAAAACTTAAGTGCGTGTTCGAGAGCATCTTTTTGTTGTGTTCACGCACTTAAACTAAAGTGGAAGTGGGCGGGACATCTAGCAAGATATGCTGACAACCGTTGGACAAAAAGATGTACAGAATGGAGTGGCCCACGACATCGAGGAAAACGAAGAGCAGGCAGACCAAACGCGCGGTGGGCTGACGACATTGTCGCAGTGGCGGGCAGCCAGTGGATGAAGAAAGCAAAAGACAGAGATGCATGGTCAAAGCTGGAGGAGGCCTATACCCACAACGGGATCTTTACCTATAATTAGAAAAGGAAAAAAGAAAAAAAATTGTACTAACACTGGATTATTTAAACAAAAAAAAAAAACAAGTTGTAAATAGCGATCCTTTAAGTTATGTTTATTTCCCAAATTTTTATGTTAGTTATTTAAATTAGTTAGTTTTTATTTTAAGTTAATAATTTTTTTTATGTTCTTTTCTATACTTTTAACAAATAACTCAATGTTTTTTTTTGGTAAAGAAATAAATGGCTTTTTTATTTTATTATTTTATAATAAAAAACTTAATAAATTTCTAACATACGGAGAAATATAGACATTCAAAACCGCACATAACAAACAAACCCCCCAGCACTTACCGTGGCACATAGTTTGCGTTATAGTAAAGTAATTGTGATGTAGTTAGTTTGGAAAGCGAACACAATATACCATTGTCGAAGTGAAGGAAACACGCAAACGCTTCCTGATACATTATTGAGACGGAATTTTGTTAAATAAGTTAATATGATACTATAGTATCATGTGGTGAGAACTTGATTATGTTTTTAATTTAAATAGTAATTTATAAAAAGGTGCTTGAGTTATTATGGACATGTAATATAATTACATAGTTAAGTTTAGTTCAATCTTTTCAGTGTTTTTGAAAAAATAGCAAAAAGGCAACTTTGAAAAAATACGTGAAGAAAGAAATGATTGTTAATTCGTTTTGTTTGGAAGATAGTTTGCAGGGTCGTTGGCAAGACACTTTAAACATACTAAGTACCACTTATATTTTCAAGAAATAAATCCTCTATCACACGAGAACCACAAATCTTTCAAACAAATTGCATTACAATAAAACGTTACAGCAACTCGTATTTAATTATTCGAGGAAGAGTAACTTTTGAAAAACTCAAGTATCGAGTGCCGTGTGAGCGCCAGAGTAGGTCAATGCTGGCTCACGGCTCACAAGCGCATTGTCTGAGATAATCGTATTAGCTCATTGTAATTATAGAACGCAGACAAACGACCCGTGACGGATAGTCGGTTGCAGTGTGAGTGGGGTAAAGTATACGGTTATTGAATTTTTGTTATTATTCAAAAGATGATGATTTCTTTTGAAACTTACGTTTAACCTTTACCTACTCATAATCTGTGCAGTTTTTTTAATTTTTTTAAAGGCACGACTGTGAAATAAATTGCAAGATAATAAAAAAGTGCAACAACAAACATATTACAGTATGTGTAAGATTTTTGCATTTAAAAAAATATTTGTAAAATTTTACGCAAAGTCTGTTTACTCGGTCAAAATTGTTATCTAATAGTTCAATGTATCTTCTTGTAATACGAACTTATCACAAGTAATTAGTAGTTTAGTCTGGGAATAATATTTCTTTCTATTTCAATGAATTAACCATAGTAGGCGATATGAAGTAGGACAAAATCAATGATATAACAATTTGTTAATAGAAAAAACCGCACTGTGCCAGTGTGGTACAAAATGAAATAGAATCTGCTAAGGCCTCATTCACACAACAATTAAAAAGCGAGAACGACGTACTAAAGGCGTAAACGTGTGAATCGATACAATTGAACCTATTTGTATCGTGTCAACGCTTTTTTAATACATGTTAGATAAGCTGTAGTGTATATCAATTAAGAAGAAAAAAACTCTTCTAAGCGAATTTAATACTAAGACCATGGATGCTTGTCAGAGCTGGACAAAGAGAATTAGGACCAAATGGGAAACAGCTGTTAGATGCAGATTCAACAAAATTAGTTTGCGCAGTTTTGATGTTTTAAACTTTAAAAAAAATACAGTTAAATTAGAACCTCCTACTTCTTTTGAAGACGGTTAAAAATGAAAAAGCGATTTTAATTTTAATAAAAGTATGTAAAAAGGACGATTAATATGCTTTTTATCGCATCTTGCAAATACAAAGGGAGGTTCAATATCGCCGCTATAATTAACAATTGTAAAACAACAAAGGCTGTTAAAGCTTGAGTAGCCATTATAAGTTGTAAAAAGTAATATCGGTGCTTCATTACCAGTGTTGCCAACCGGTAAAAGACAATTCGTCAAGCTTCCTGAATGGAACCCATCTCGCCTTACTTGGAAGAATGTATTCTTATTTTTAAACCGACTTTTTAACCGGTCTCCGTAAGTTAATTGCAAAAAGGAATTGTTAAAAAAATACTCGCTAATGACTATTGGTTCCTGTGTTGGAATTTTTAATATTATAGTAAAAGCTGGAAGCCTTCGGTTTGACAGTTTTTTATTGATATTATCGTATTGCGGTATAAAAAAGCTTATTTTGGTCTCGATTGCGTACGCTGTGGTTCTCTGGTAACATGATATGTTGTTTAAAAACTTAAGTAGTTTTTTTAAAACGTGTTAAATTATTAAATGTTGAAATCTATGATGTTGGTTTATATTGATTGATTAACAGAGCCTTTAAACAAAACTTTTAAAAACATCGGCGGACTTAAGATTATTTTTATTTTTGGTGTTTTTTTAACGATTACTTAAATATAAACATTATTATTATTGTTAAAAAGACTTTATTTTAGTTTGTTTGTTGTATCTTGTTTAAGGCTATAAGTGCATGTAAGTTATGTGAAGTTCGCATGAAGGCATGAGTCACTCACGGATCTCATGAGTGTTATAATAATTTCTCTATTCATTACGTAACACTCTGGTTTATACAAATATTCAGCTTTGTCAAGCAGGTTCTTGATAAAATATTCGGTTGTAGAAATACATTGAGTACAAAGTTGAGGGCGAATAACAAGAATAAAGTATTGTTTAATATTGACAGCTTAATAAAGTCCTAAATGTCAAAGGCTGTATGTCATTATGTCACGCTAAAACTACTAAACGGGTTTTAGTAAAAATGTCGACTGATTTACTATTTCACAGAATTTAAGAGCTTTTGAGTCATACCTTTATTTTAGTCGTGTTTTGTACCAATATAAAGCTTATTCGAATTTAACTGGGTAACTATTCAGAAATAGCGAGTAGGTACAACACACATGTCCCTAAGACACAGTTCCGTAATTTAAAAGCAGTTTCCGGTCACTAAATAGCATCTCTTCCGGTACTTTCGATAAAAATGGAAGCTTTCGAACCTCTTAATTGCGATTTTAATTTAAACAATGAAATATTATTGCCAATGATAGGCCACGACGATACTTAAAATAAATTACGTCACTGTACACAAATCATTATTCAATATTATATATATTTTTTATTGTAAACTGCTTTAAAGTGATTGTGAAAGCCACAATAAATATTTTTTATGAGTCGAATGGCCCTAACCTAGCGAGGTATTATATTTTTTTCGTCACGACATATAGTGTTCGCGGAGTGTTTTATATTTTGAGCGTTTTGAAACTTTGAAATGTAAACAAATGAAGCTACCTGAAAGTAAGGCGAACTTGCTGACCACTCAGAATAATAACCTCAAAAAAAACCGATGATATGTAATACCGATTTAAAGTTGACCTGTCACTTTTTATTAAAATAACATAACAACATATTGTTGTTTTTAACATACAAAAAATATGATATTCTATTTGTTTTTTATTTAATTAAATTCTAAACCAATACGCATAATCTACACTAAAACATAGCTGCGGCACTCAACTAATTTTATTCCAACAAAACAAATTGTATGCAATTTTTATAGTATATTGCGTAGAGAGGTCGTGTAACTTGGGAGGTGGTGTAACTAACATCGTTGTGCTTACCTGGGTCGTGTTCAAGGTTGATTCAATAGAGTTAAGATTGACTCACTTTTGAACCAGGGGGTGCCTTTCGTAATTCAAAATCGATGATTCAAAATGTTAAATCAAACAAATCCTACTAATATTATAAATGTGAAAGTTTGTGAGTATGTGAGGATGTATGGATGTTTGTTACTCTTTCACGTAAAAACTACTGGATGGATTTGGATGAAACTTTGCTAGGCTAGATAGGTTATACATCAGAATCATCATCTCATTCCCACGGGAAGCCGACTTCCACGCGAACGGAGTCGCGGGAGGCCACTAGTAATATATACTAGTTGTCCGTACCGTACGCAAAATTTTATTTCTCGTGGAAATAAAAAAGGCCTTTGTCACTCCCTGATAAGGTAGCTTTCTATTAAAGAAAAATCCATTCAGTAGTGCCGGAGATCATACCGAACAAACTTTACCTCTTCATAATATTAGTATAGATTAGCCAACTGTTAGCTATAAAATCGTCTGCTCTCGGTTTCATAAATACTTAGGTATTACATATTAAAATCTCACATAAATACCAAGACAGATGTGTTGTAATCCTACAGGCTGGAGTAATGCGACAGTGGGCACATCTACTGAACTTTGAGTTGGCTGTTTTATATTCAAGAAGATGCAATCGCGTCTGGTTTGTTTCATGATACTTTAATAGTAATTATATAGAATACTATAAAATAATAATAATAAATCTCCAGACAAACACACCAATTATGTGGCCCTAAAGAATGTTGCAGTAAGCACTTGTGATATAGTTACCACAAAATGGACTAGGGGAGAACCTAGTTATACCCAGACCTCGTGACATTGAAATACCATTTTACGAAATTGGCCAGACCCGGGGATCGAACCCGGAACCGTCCACTTAGCAGTCCGGTATATATTATATACCGCTGCACCACAGAGGTCGTCTAAATAAAAGCATTTAATATAACTAGGAAAACTGTGTGTAGGATTCTTTTAAACTCTCTTTTAAATCTTAAAGTGGATTTCGTTGCAATTTATCATAATACAGAATTGTAGCATACACAAAATTGCACGAACTTTTTATTTGTAAATATAAATCATTTAATTTGTAGTAAATAATTGTTGCAGTATAATTTATTTTAGTTTAACTCCAGTTCAGGGCATAATTTTAGATTCTTACGAAAGTGAAGCTGTTTTATTATCTCTATTATGGCTGCATTAAATACGATTGTCCAATTAAAATATCTTATTGTTTATGTCCACAGTTTTAACTTAATATCGTTGATATAACAACAAACTACTATGTTCTAGTATTGGGTATATTTATATTAGTACTATTTTGAGTGAGTCATTGCATTTACGATTTTAACCTTTGAATGGAAAGTAAGAAATATGCTTGTTACGACCTCAAGCCGATCACGACTTTATCCGAAAGTGTTCTAACTCTTACGCACTTAATTTATATCGACGGAGAGATATATGCTACCAATCTAAATAATAATGCAGAATTTCAGATTGAAAATTGATATATGGCATATAATTTTGAAGAATAAGTTAGTATTTATGAAGCTGCGTCAACTTTATTTAAGGCACAGTAACATTCAACATATAAATCATTGAGCGCCCACATGTACCAGGAACCGAAGGGTTGTCGAACTTTAATTTAAATATCTGTTAACATTGCAACACAGAGTTCATATAATATACACCGCACAACACGCGTCGAGTTGAAACTGTTACGTTATAATGCGACATGTCAGAATAATTGATGGCCACCGTACGAGGTCGTGAGATGTGCATGATTGATTAATGTTATCTAATGTAAAATTTATCATATGTGTAATGCTTTTTTAATTATATGCAGGTAATATCCGTGAAATTGAATAGAATATGTTGACTTTAAAAAAAAGTCTGATTGGTTTTATGTTTTTTTTTTATTAAGAGTCACCATTCTATTGTAGGTATATCATTAAATTTTGGAGAAATGTAACCTTCATTATATAGGTCTCTTGAGAGTGCATTTAAAGTTCTTCACGCACAAGTTAAAAACCTTTATTGAAAAATAAACATATTATTGTGTTTATTCCATTTATTAGTTGCAATAAAAGTTCGAAAAGCTCGCGCACGCTCCGAATTGACAGCACCTTGACATTTGCATTTATAGAGAAGAAATATCATGTTGCACATTAAATTAATACGATCATGCTTGTTCATTATGATAATCAAAAAATTGCTTCAACGTATCTAAGGTTACCTTGCAACCTTCCAGAGCTTGTTCTTTTAATTGTGCAGAAATAACATTTCAGTGTTTTATAGGTACTTTCAAAGTATTTTGGCGACAATTTTGACAAATTAAAAATGTTATTTTGTGAAAATATAAATATAATTGGCGGTGGTGATCACAAACATCTCGTGACTCCTTTGCTAGCTTATGGTATAAAGATAAAAATAATTAAAAAATATTTAAAGTTTCAAAAATACGACTATGAGTTACTATCATCACCATTGAATGTAAAATTCAACGTATTTTCCTATTTAAACAAACCTACGTAGCCTCCACCGCCACTTGTATCTACCATTCTATTGATGACTAATAACTATTTATTACTAAAGTATGTAAATTGGCCATCAACTGTATACTATAACTAGTGACCTTTCAACTTGAATATGACATCGGAAAATAGATTGGAGGAAACGTGAATATAACCGGATTCAGTATATAGGTGCTATATGCCTAAAAGCCTTTTTAATTATATGCGCGAAATCGGGGATGCACCTTAATACCCGTAAAATGTCATATGTGACGTAATCATGTCAAAACTTTGGTATTTAAAAGTATTTTGTAGCTACAAGCAGGTTTAAACAGTTTGAAAATGTTCAATGAAGTATAAGACGTGGTATAGGTTCTATCTATGTAATTTGATAAATTATGTTAGAGGCTTAGAGGTAAAGGCATGGCAGCGTGCGCTAGCCTTGCCACCGCGACCTTACACCCAGAGAAATTGAACCGGTAGCCGGCTTGCACAATCATGCCTCGGCTCATATACCTACTAGAAATTCGAACATCCTGCTTCATAGCCGTTGCCATTTTCTAATAGCTAGTTTTTTTTTAAATTACAAAAGCACCGGAGTTGTTTACCTAGTGCCTATCACCTGTTCCGTATTCCGAGGTCTGCGAGAAAAGTAAGGAAGTGCCCCTTCCGGTAATTCGATTTGCGAGTAATGAGACTCGATTCAGTTTTATATTGAAGGTGTTGTTGAGAGTAAGAGTGAGCATTCCACACGCGTCGACGTCATGCTCGAGAGAACTGGCCACATATAACTATTAGATAATAACGGAGTCGGTATTAGAAGAATGTTTGGAATCGATTTTACGGTTTGTTAGGACAATGTTTGCTCTTTTGTTAAATGCAGACTGTTATTTGGAAAAGTACTCGATTTTAAGTCACGTTAAGTATGTCTTATAAAAAAGAGAAAACTATGGTTTAATCAACTTGAAGTGTATAATAATTTATATAATAATTAATATGAAGCTTATTAGATTCTGAGACAAACGACTGCTTTCTAAATTTCTAACCCTACGATAGGTGAGTTACCTACAAACAAGCTGCCATACAAACAATATCTCTAATCGGTACTGATTGGTACTAAACGGCAATAGCGATCGTGAGTGGCGTGAATTCTCTTCACGGCGAAAGTGATCGTCTCGGCCTCATCGATACATGTATCACTTGCGCCTGCGACTGGCATGCGTAATTATCACCCACGCTCCGGTTTTCACCGCCTTTCTCACGACCACATCATATCTGCAACAATTGCAAACAATATTGTTCACACAAGTTCTTTGCGCACCCCGATATGACAGTATCGAATGCAAAATGTAATCGGCAGTTATGTAACCGATGAGCAAAAAGCTTTATTCGACTCTTGCATTGTCTGGTATTGTAATGGCGTTTTGAAATGTTCATCTCGTTGATGCGCTTGCGTCGGTACCTGCAGTAGGCGGGAATGTTGTGACGAAATGCAATACGGAATGATTGACAGCCCCCTGCAGTAGGCGAGCGGGTGGCGCGCCAGATGTCTCGCTGACTCACGGAGCACCGACTAGCCAACCTCGCAATCATTTCGTAACGCGCATATCTAAATATTACCAACTCATCGATGTGTTCTCTTTGTTACAGATGTTTGTTTGTGTGCACGCTGTACCTGGCGCGCGCGGATGTAGATATAATCACAGAGCCCCGGCCCGGCGAGGAGTACGTCATAGTCAGCTCGGGACAACAAACTCCCGCGCACCTCAGAACGTTCGAGACCTCACACAAGATCCCTGAGAAACACCCGCAGCACCGCGTCGTGAGACCAGACGAGACCCATGAGAAAATTATTAAGAAATTCATTAACACCAAACCCAAATATCAAACAGAAGGTATTGTTGCGATAGAGGAGGAGAAAAAGGCAACTTTGAACAAAAAGGGAAACCGAAATAAGGTGTCAGAGACGATTGAAATCGACGTCCCAGTATCCAAACTCGAAGACATCAAAATCAAAGAAAATGTTAAAGATGTCGACAAAAACCCAAACATGGATGTTGATTTGGAAGCTATGGCCGAATCCGGTAAACTGAATGGTAAACCCGGCACCACGACACAGAAACCTATCCTGACTACCGCGACCCCTACTACGAAGGGTTATGACTTCATCCCGATCAACTTCGATGCTATCGATGACATCAACAGCGGTCTTTTATCTTCTAGCGTAGAACTGAAAACAGCTGGATCTGAGCAAAAACAGCATTCACGCATCCAGATAAAGAAGGGACCCAATGGCCAAGACTACGAATATGAGTATATCTATTACTATTACGACGAGGATGATGACCCCAAGAAGCAAGAGAAAGCGAAACCTTCATCGACCACCGCCGCTCCAACACACAACTCCCACGATGGCCCGTCAAAGTCTGAACAAGAGAACCAGATCAGTAGGGAAGCTAAGAAAGCGAGCAAGGGCAAGTACAGCTCAATAGACAGATCTAGCGCTACGACTACCGCTGCCCCCGCCGTGGAGGTCCAAAACGAAGTCCTTCCTGCCACAACCAGAGGCCGCCAGAGAGGCCGCCCCGCTATTCCTGCACCTGTTATTGAAGATGATATTGAAGAAGACAGGTATACATATATTAACTGACACATTTTTGCCCTGCTTGTTGAGTTTGCCAGTATGAAACTAAAGCGTAATCATTTTTGTAGATTGCCCTCCAGCACTCGTTTCCCACCTCGTGGACGCGGACTGAACTCAGCTGCTGCCAGTACTACAACCTACGTACCTGAAGTAACTTCCGAGACCATCAGGTCTCGTGGACGTTCTACAACCGACAGCGTGGCCGACGAATCCAGCGGACAAACAAGGAGCAGGACTAGGGCACACATCAGGTATATCATGTTATTATTAAGACCTATTTAAAATATGTTTTTTTTTTATTTTGGACTAAACTCTAATATGAAAATTCCAGGAGACCAAGCTCTGAATTAGTTGATTTGGACAGCTTCAAAACTCACTCCGGAGACATTCCATCCCAATACAAAGAACTGCCTTCTCGTTACTCCTCTGAGAGCAGAACCACCACTGAAGTGCCCGAGATACCTTCCACTGAACGTGAGCTGTCCCACTCCACTCGGGAAGGCCACAGCATCGCTGGTATCATTCGCTTCCAGGAAGTTTTAGACGACTCAAAACTGCCCGCCGACTACAAGCAGACCACCACACTCGAGCCAGACATGACCACCGAATACACCACAATGGCTGCCATGGAGAAGGTCGCCCTTGACTTATACGCCTACTTGGCTGGCGAGAACTTGAACAACGAGATCAGCCCAGCGAGCGAGGTGCCCAGCTTCGACGGGTCTACTACTCCTGATGACGTGTCTTCTACAACTGATTCCGTGACCACCGAGGAGGCCACCACTCCGACCACCACCACCACGACCACCACCACCACGACCCCCGCTCCGACGACCACCACGACGGCCGCGCCCTCCACCCGGCCCTCGAGGTTCAAGCTGCGTCCCGGCGCCCGCGGCCGCGTCGCCGCCGCCTCCACCTCCACCACTGAAGCCCCGCAAGAAAGCTCCACCAGAGCCAGAGGTAAACAACATTCATGTTTCTCTTATCTTATCTCCGGCGACATAACCACTTTGAAGCTGACGTCTAATAGCATTAGGTAATTTGCATTCAGATGCGTCTCTGGAATGCTTAACGCAATTAACTTCATTTATCTTTCTATAGCGCTCTTACTTGAATCCCGTTTGTGTCCTATTCTAGGCGGCGAAAGTGGACATTCGACACAATTTCACTTAGCTAGACTTTCTTGCAAATATGACAGTCGTAAATGTACTAACACAATTTAACGACGATGACTTTGCTTTTGCGGCATCTTCTTGCTTTGCGAATTTGTTATGTATTGCTGTAAGCGAGTTTTATTATGTGTGTGCTTTGATTTCCATACTACGTGTCATTTTTTTTAATTACATGTGTCATGTCATAGGTGTGAACTAGACTTCAACTGTGTTTATTTTTATATTTTACCAAATACATTTCTTTATTTAAGACCAAGTTTTTACCAACCGATCAATATATCTCATATGACTAAATCTTTTGAATCGTATATGTCAATATATTGTAAAAGATCAAGTTTAATTTATTTATTATCAAAATTCATTATCATCACTAAATAATGTCAAGTTGAGCTAAAAGAGTAAATTTTTCATATATAGCTAAGCATTTTACGATGATAGTGATTTCTCTGGTTTAATTGCTTTAATCGACTCTACGAAAACATAATCGACGTAGTTTCATATGTACATTACGATGCGCTTATGTTAATCACGGAATGGAAAAAGTAATAGAAAACACTAGATGGTAAAAACTACATGTCTGTACGTAATCATACAACTACAAAAATGTTTATCGGTTATGCTTGCTAGATAATGCACACGAAAGAAACAAGTAAAAGGAAAGCACCTATTAAATGCTAAAAATAGCATGTATAGCCCAACGTATTAATCATACGAGCATAAGATTTCCCAAGATGAAAATAATAGGTACACATGCTTTATTGCGTTTTATTCCATCTACTGCTTGAAATTAATAGCAAAAATGAAACCATCTAATTTTGCTTCTCAACTCTTGGTTTTACAAAACAGATAACTGCTATCTGAAATTCAACTGAATTAAATCAAAGATAGTACGTTTTTAATCTATGTCGTTATTATCTTTACTAAATTTGAATTCGCAGCAAAGCGTAGTCGATTTTAACATACTCAGTACTCACGATAAAAATACCACCTACCGCACCATCAACTAAATCCTACTAATATTATAAACGTGAAAGTTTTTGAGTATATATGGATGTTTGTTACTCTTTCACGTAAAAACTACTGGACGTATTTGGATGAATCTTTACACTAATATTAGTATTATAACCTATATAGGCTATACATCAGAATAACACCTAGGGTACTTTTTACCGCGGGAAAACTTCCCATTCCCTCGGGAAACTGACTTCCACGCGAACGGAGTCGCGGGCGGCCACTAATATGACATAAATAACGTGTTTTATTCATATATCGCTATTATTCCCCGTCAACAAGGTAGTTGAAAGTCGTTTGTTTGTCGCCAGGTCGTTTCGGCAAGCCGATATCTTCGAGGAAGATCACCACAGCAGCCGCACCATCGGATTCAGGCGCCACTGAAGCACCAGTAGAAAAAGCAACAGCTAAGGTAAAACACTTTTTTTTACTTGTTATTTTATATGACTTTTGTTAACTGCAAATAATTAGTTACTGCCAAGCGTGTGTAATGCGAGCGTGTGGAGTGCAATTGCGAACGATTTAAATGACTCGATATAAGTTTTAAAGGACACTTTATTGACCAACTTCTAACTGGAAACCTTAAACGTGAATTGTTTGTCGAAAGAAATATTAGTAGACTACTAGAATCTACTAAGTAATGTATTTTACCTTCTACGAACTCGTCAAAGAGTGACGAGTTCTTCAAAAATTACTTGATTGGTATTGCCTACAAGAAATAAAAGAAGACTGAAATGGTAATACCTGGCTTACTGTATGAAATACTTACTCGAAAGCGTCGTCCTATCGGCGAAAATTGTGTCAGCGCGATTTAAAATACTAATGGCTTCCTCTAGCGTGATATTAAAGCACTAACTTAGGGTAGGTTAGCCCATTCAAAGCTACATGATGCTGGATGTAGGGGACAGTGGTTTCGCCACCGTCGAATAGGTGTCGTTATCAGATGCATGTGTCGCCGAGGGGTGGAAAATCAATAGCGGTACGCGAATGAAAGCTTGTAGGTCAAGGGCAGAGAGAGAGAGAGATGGAACACAAGCAAAGAGCAGGATAGGTAGATTAGGATTTTATTCATGTAAGATGACACACTAACTTAGTTCTGTAACATAACTTTTGGTTAATTAGAGTCTTAATAATGTCTTAATAAAGCTTAGTTATTAGACTTCCTTAACGCAACCATAAAAAGTTTTGTATAACCTATTATTTGAGACCTTTTTACAGTTGAAACTTTGAATGCTAGCTTTGAATTAATCTGTTAAGCAGGAATGTAAAAATGATGAAATTAAACAAAATATTGCGTCTGTGTAAATACAATGAATTATAACCGCTTTAACCTTCATGCTAACGTAGAGATAGGTGTAATTTATTCATTATTGATTTGTAATCTACCGTAGGTAACGTATCAAACAGTTTGGTTACAACATTTGATATGTAAAGATTATCTTTAATGAAATAGCGTTGAAATAAATCGCCAAATGGGTAGCTAAGCGTAAAACGAGAAAGGCTGAACCGATTTAGCAGATCGTATTTTTTTTGTTTGATAAGGTTCGGTTTAAGCAAGGTTCTTCAGTGAAGCTCCATTTTTCAAGCTTCCGTCGCGTGTGCAACCTTAATGGTTAAAGCTACACAGAAATCATGTATGGCGGAAATGTTCCCCATAAAATTATATAACAAATATCAAACTACATATAACATTTTATACATATAAGTATTATTGTGCATAAATGCACCCTTACCATCGCGGTGCGCGGCGAATTCTGGGCGTCGCGTCGCACCCTATGAGTAGCTACGTACGATGCAAATTAATAATGTTTTCGGCTAATTGTCAAAAAAATACTTAAGTTTATTATTTAAATAAATTAAATAAAACTACTGCAGTTCTTTTTACGTAAAGTAGGAGTTAAAAAAAATCGACATTGTATTTTTTATCCTTAGGGATAAGATTTAGACGCTTATTATAGTATTAACCCATCACATTGACTGTCACTAATATAATTTTTCATTCGCTCAAATGAAAATCATTCCTTAAATGTGAATTGAAACGTTCATCCAGTAACATACAGATGGCGCCCAGGTAAAATTAAATCGCGCTATAGAGTTTTTCATAGATTTATAGGGACCACCCGACTGTTCAAACTAGGAATTAAGTTCCAAAAGTTCCAAACAATGGCTTGTAAATTTCCGTATTTTTGAAACGTTCTCTAGTTTTTATTGAGACTGGGAGACGTTATAAACATGGTAGAATTAAATAATAGGATTTTCGGACACACTTTACCATTTTTAACAACTGCCTGTTCTAGGTACGGTAATCCTTACTAAGTAGTTTTTACTAGTTTTTTTCTGTCTTTATATGATTCCGTTTCCTCCCACGTCAAAATGGATTAACTGATTTACAAGAATTTTGGAATGAACATATTTCGAGACCCTGGAAAGAAAATAGGCTACATTTAACCGCGGAAATTTATTGATTTATTTATTATTCTCTGGAACTACAAACAGTACTAACATTAAACATTAAAAAAAAAAAGTTATACCATAGTAAAGGTAAACAATGCTAGACCCACAACGTGGCTCACGTGTAAAAAGTTAGCGGACAGTGCGCTTAACGACGTAACATTTTTATTTTTTTTTTTAACCGTGAATTATACTTACATAAAAAGACCACATACTTCAAATAAGCAAGAATGCAACGTGTTTTAACTTAACTACTTATTCACTTCTTTAAAATGTTTATAGTAAGTATTGACTTTAAATGTTAATAATGGTAAATGTAAGCTATCTAGATCAAGATCAATTACAATTATACAGATCAACAGCCCTGCGTAGGGGTGCACGGATACCAGCATTAGTTTTACAAGTTTTAGAATAAATCCTACTAATATTATAAATATGAAAGTTTGTGAGTATGTATGGATGTTTGTTACTCTTTCACGTAAAAACTACTAAATGGATTTGGATGAAACTTTACAGTTATATAGGTTATACATCAGAAAAACACATAAGGTAATTTTTACCGCGGAAAAACTTCTCATTCTGGGTTTTCACAATCATTGAGGTAATTGTTTCATTCAAATTTGTAAATAAACAAAATTCAGAAACAGTTTTTTAAGTTAGCCAAAAGTCAATGATTCGTGAGCAAGTCGGCCAAAATTGCACCATTGCGAAGCGTGAGCGGGTCGCTAGTGAGGTATAAGTTTAACAAGCAGCCCTACTTACTTACTAAGACATTAGTTAGACAAGAGTGCCGAGAGTTTTTTCCGCCAGCTTTTTCTCTCGGTCTACTACGGCCATTGCTGATGAATGTAGGGGTGTCCCGTGACATCTTTTTTTTTTAATGCTTTTGACAATGTATAAGAGATTAGTTTTTAATCCTACGTACAATAAAGTGATTTCATTTCATTTCATTTCGTTAACCTCGTGCTATGTTTGTTGCAGGCTAGTTTTGGTCGCCGCGGCTTGTTCGCGGGTCGCACGCGGCCGGTCACGTCCACCGCCGCGCCGCAAGACGCCAGCAGTGCCAGCAGCGAGCCGGCGCCAGTCAGGTTATTATATACCTTATTACTGTGTGTTAAGGATCAGATGGGGATGCGGTGGGGTAAGATCCGAAAGGCGTCTCGAGCAGAGTAGGGATGGAAAAACACGAAGAATAGCTGGAAAACTAAAACCTAGTGGCTTTACTTTCGTCGGACTCATCTCAAGTCTTTAATTTTGCCTCACTTGGCAAGAAACGCCGAGCTACTATAGGACTTTATAACCACCAACGAGACTGCATACAGTCCTAAACTCGCTGCATCTATCATTTGCAAATATAAGTTGTGTTCTATGATTTTGAGTATGAGGTATAAATTATAGTGGAGGTCTACTTGATGAAAAGTGGTTAGCAATACCTTTTGTTAAATTTAATATCAAAGACAGACATTTCTTTAATAATTATTGCCTTAAAGTACATAGAAAACTGCAATAGCAATGTATCCACCCATTAACATTTACTAACTCATTGCGCACGCCCAAATAACAACGATATTCCCATTTAGTACACGTCGTACCTCCTTTGGTCGTAGGCCGCTAAAGCAGCATTCTCTTAGTAAAACCCAGGGCTCGTCAATTATCATAACACATAGCCCTTCAATAACCCCAGCACTCATTAAGCGTACAACCTCATATAGCCCTTCAATAGCCCCAGACCTCATTAAGCGTACAACCTCATATAGCCCTTCAAAAGCCCCAGACCTCATTAAGCGTACAACCTCATATAGCCCTTCAATAGCCCCAGACCTCATTAAGCGTACAACCTCATATAGCCACTCAATAACCCCAGACCTCATTAAGCGTACAACCTCATATAGCCCTTCAATAGCCCCAGACCTCATTAAGCGTACAACCTCATATAGCCCTGCAATAGCCCCAGACCTCGTTAAGCACCATTCCCCCCCTCAGAGCCCGGCTGCGGCCCAACCTGCGTCGCACGTCCACCACGGCGGCGCCGGCGAGCCCCGCGGAGGAGGCCGCCAGCGACGCCGCGCCCGAGACCACGCCCACGCCCGTCGGCGGCAGGACCATCGGGTATGGGGACTTTAACTGAATCATATTGTAACTTTACTGTGCTTCTTCTTCTTCTACTACTAGGACTATTGGGTACTTGTAACTGAATCATATTGTAACTTCCGGGGGCAGGACTATTGGGTACTTGTAACTGAATCATATTGTAACTTCTTCCTCTTCTTCTACTACTGTAACTAACGGTAGGTCGGCGTGGACTCATGTTCGGCGCAGAGTGGAGAACAGTGATTTTAGGTACCATGGAAAATAAATAATAACCGAACTCTATAGCGTGTATTTTTGAGTTTGAGTAGTAACAAAATACACCAACGCAATGCACTACCCAACAAAAATAAAAAATAGTATATAAAGATTAAACGGTAACATCAGGCGATTGAAGTCATCAGCAGTTGCAGGCTCAATTCACATTGCAGATTAAATTGAACCTTTTTAGTTTACACGCAATTCTTTACAATAGCTACCAAAACGAAAATGCCGGGTTCGATCCCACAAGGGTGTTCCAAATATTTATCAAGCACTAAGACTGAGAGCAATTCATATTGAAAAAACCCTCATTTTCAAATATTAACCCATAAGTTAATGATTAGACAGCGAGATAATTTCCCGCTCAGTTCCTCTTACTTTCCTAATAGAACTCTTATACCTACTCAACCCTATACACCTTCCACGATTCAGTTACATATACACAACCTCTTCCTAATGTTTAAACAGGACATAGTTTTGCAAAAAAGAACAAACCCATTTTTTGTGAAATTGAGTTAACATATTTAATAGGTCTCTATTGGAGTTGTTTACACCTCGTTTGCAAGAAAACATTTGGGCTATAATATTTTCTGCACAATTATAATTTGGCCCAAATATTTTCTAAAGGTGTAGACAACTCCAATAAAAACCTATTAAATATGATCACTCAATTTCACCCAAAATGTGGGTTGGTTCTTTTTTGGAAAACTATGTCCCATTTAACATCACACCATCACACTCATAGTCGTCCCGGCGTCCGGCCCGTGTCGCTGCGGCCCGGCGCGCGCATCAACCTGCGCGGCGGCGCGCGGCTGCGGCCCGCGGTCAGCCTGGCGCCCGAGCCGGCCGACCAGCCCGCCGAGACCCCCGCGTCCGACGCGCCCGCCACCGAGCCTGAGCTCGAGGTCAGTGGCAGATGTAGATCCATATTGCAGCATTTATTGGAGTGGTAGAGTCTAGCTGTAGGCTCTGTCTGCGAAGATAATATTCGAACTAAATTGTCAATAGTGCTTTTTTCTTTAAAAATAGTCACATTGTACAGAGCACTTTTATTGATGAAACGTAGGGTTACTGCCATATTGTACTTTATTACTTATAAAAAATGCAACCTATTCATATAAGAGTCTATCCCGTATACAACCTACAACTTGAGCATCTTAACAAGGACAAAACATGCCCCGTTAGTTGATGGCATTGTTTGACCTATACCTATATAACCTTCAACTTAACACGCTATATCAGGGTTCATCCGCCACGCCCGCGCCGGAGCAGCCGCGCAACAAGCTGCGCGGGCGCCTGCAGGTGTCCCCCTCCCCGCGCCCGAAGGTGGCCGTCACCTCCCCCCCGCGGAGAATCAACCCGCTGCTCAGACGGAAGCAAGTCACCGCTGAGGTAAATAACTTTACTACATACACATGCAAACATATCTTCACGCCTGTCTCCAATTGGTGTTGGTGTAGGCAGAGACTATGGATCGCCATCTAATTCGGTCCTTATGATAACTTTACTACTTTTCTAGATATCACAGTCTAGCCAGCGCGCGGTTTTAACTGCTCCTGTGGGAATCAACTAATTTGTACCCTAAGAAATTAGTCAGTGGTACAGTTACTTGCTTCAATTCCTAGCTTTAGAGTTTGCAGTCTCGCACCAGGAAAAAAGTTACCTATGATTTGTCCCTGTCAAAATATTTTGACTGTCCTTTTCTGTACTAGTGTGGGTACTAGGCGAATATGTGCTATCAATACATTACACGATAACAAATAATTATTTTAACTTTAACCGGCCTTATTCCAGACGACAACAGAAGTCTCAAAGAAGCCAACAGAAGTGACTGAGGAGAGTATGACCAGCGAGGAGAAAGCCACTGAAGAGACCGAAGCGGCCTCCATAGAGACGACCCCAGCGCCCCCCCTGCGCGGCCTCGACGCGTTGTTGGCCAGAAGACGCGCCGGAGCACCGCGACCACTTCGGCCAACTCGCGGCGCCCACCACTAGAGCGGTTAATGATGCATTGATCTAGTTGGCAACTTTGAACGAAGTTTCAAATTGTTTCAATCGAGTTTTAAGAAGTTTCAACCGAGTTTGAATGAGTTTCAATCGAGTTTGGATAAAATTCAATTCTTTATACGCCCTTATGTTAAATCTAAATAAAAATACTCCTAAGGATTAAGCTTTTAGATTATTACTCAGATTATCAAAGCGCAAGTTTAGTACTTAAAAAAGGTACAATAGAAATATTAGCGTGTAATCTGTCTTCGTAATTAAACGACATATTAAGGCTAGGATCTGAAACTCCATTGAAACATTGGATCTGGATTGAAACACTGGATCAATGCAATTAAGTCTTCACCTAGAATCCTAGCTCAAATGCCAGGTCTTCCACTTTTCCCCCGCGATCATATTGACTGCGTCGTTACAAAACTCCCGTCTATTATAAAAATACAATATTTTCAATTGTCATTCTTCTGCAGTTAATAATTCTATATTTTTATAAGGTTTTTTCTGATCACCGACAGAAGGTAGTTTTGTAACAGCAATGTCAAGGACTAATCAATGATACTTAACGTTTGCTCACAAATTGATAGTATTGTTAACAAGACATGCAGACAGACGATTGTTTCAACCGATTGGATTGATTTAAACAAGCATTTAATTAAAATTGAATCGGACCCAAAGTCATTGTTGAAACATCCCGTGGGTTATATTTTAGTCAATTCGTTCACCCAATCCGTTTAGCATAGATTTTTTGTAATAATTTTGCTTTCTTTTCAAAGAATTTTACAATAAAATAGACCTTATACTTAGGTACTTAAAACCTAGTTTAGATTACTAAATTACGTTACCTACTGCCTTGAGATTTGTAATAACTGATTTAAACTCATGTATATATTAGGAATAGAAATATTTTTACCTACGTAACGATAGTGTTATTTTTTACTACGACAAAATACAAAAGTTCTTATTGTTTGAGACATAAGGTTGACATTTAATGAACTTGTCGTTAACAGATAAATAACATACTACGAAATCTAGAAGTGGTTAATTCACAAGTAACAAATATAATTTTAAATAAACTTCCAATTACCTTTGTAGACGAAGGTACTTTTAAAGCAATAATGAAAATATAATTAAAGTTTTTCTATACTTTAATTTATTTAATTTGTAACCTGTAATTTTTATCAAACAAAATTGAATCTTAATACTCAATAAATAAAATTGCTTTCAATATCTGAAGCACTGATAGCTGGTGCCATCATCGTGATATGTGGTTATATCTTTGTAAGTGTGATAAACATTAAAAATAAGAAAAAATATTTGTGTAAATGTGGTTTTATTTAATAATCAACCCTCCCTATATAAGATTTACTTAACTAGTATTACCTATGTACTTACCTTGATTGAATAATGCTAATGCTATAGCTTATGACCTAGATGTATTGTCGTGCGAAACAAGTGAAGTTCGAACTGACAAAAAACATCATTATTTGATGTTATTAAGCTTCTGCTATAAAAAAGTCTGGTCTGAACTTTAAGCTACTTAACGAATTTAGATAAATTTAGAACACCTTTAGGCACTGGATACATTATTATAATTGCTCTAGAATTTATAAAAAAGTTGGTTAACTAAATCCACTAAGAACTAAATTAGTTGACTTGGTATTGACAAACATGACCATGATGACAAATTGACAGTATTTACTCATTTAGAACACACACACTCTTTAAACTTTCTGATCGTGGTATTTAGATAATTATAATTTTAAGATATGATGTAAACAACAAATACAATTAAAACATACTTAATTTATTCTTATCTGGGAACAGTTGTAAACAATCTGTTTTGTTCTTAAATATGTAACGTAATTAGGTTTTGTTGTTTATAAAAACAAAATAGTTTTAGACCTAATTAAGACGTAAAACGATGTGTAACAATGAGTTTATAAGAGTACCTTCTATTTTGTTCTAACGGTTTCTTCATTAAACAATCATTTTTTAAAATAACTTTAAATTTAATAATTAATGTACCTATATAAAAAAATCTACGCTTCATTAAGGAGCGCCACATACAGACACACAGCAACATCCACTAAATTTGAAACACACCCATCTTTAATCAATGGTTAAATCTTGCAACAATTGTTTACGATATAGGTTAACCAGCAGTGAAGTACCTACTTGGCGGGGGTCATTGATAACGAAACTGTGTCATTCTGCCAATTGACTCGAGAGTTACATCACTAGCGTTCGCTCCGTCAGGTGATATCGATAAGAATGCAGCGTTAGGCAATCGGTAGTTAACCTACGATTAGTCGAACTAATGTTAAATTAATTATGATTAATATGTAATTAGCTTGTATTATACTTTATACATACGCGTAAATAAAAATGAAGGAATTCTTGGTTGAATTTGATACTAGTAGTCCACATTGTGATTTTAATTTATACTAGCTTTTATCCGCGCGGCTTCGCACGCGTTTATTTTGGAGTAAAACTCCTTTCTATTATGTTACTACGTTTATGTACTATGTTATTGTACATGTAAGCCATCCTCTTGATTATTACTCTATCTATTAAAAAAAACCGCATCAAAATCCGTTGCGCAGTTTTTAAGATTTATTTCAATTATGAATGCCAAACTTTTTTCCATCTCATCGATGATCTCTTTAACTTCAATTACTTAATTTAAACATAAAATAGTTATTTCAATTATATAATTACTATCCATAAAACACAGTTAAATAAAACAGTACCTATATAAATAGCTACAAGTTGTCCAAGATTGTAAGTCAAGGAGTTCTTCTGTTCATGATAATGAAGCAAGCCAAGACTCAGTATCTTCGTCACTAAGTAAGCCAAGTTAAAACGTTACTATTAATCCTTTAAGTTACAACGATATCTATGGTGTTGCATTGCGTGCGTAAAAAATATTAAAGAAACAATGGAGACCTTTTGGCCCGAATTCGTTTATAAATCCCAATATTTTCAACCAACGTATTTCGAGTTCCTTACTTCATCTTAAGTTAAGTTTAAAGCCAGAAGACTGGTTTTATCAACTTACCACACCCGATAAATAATATTGTTCAGATGCAACTGTTTTGAGCATGTGATGAGCTCTTTACACTATTGTTTATCACGTTTCTACACGTTGTACAATCAATTGCTTATTCTAAATAGCTCAAATCAATTGCTTATGCTAAAACAAAATTGTAAAAATATAATTATCTTTAAATAATGTAATACATAAACTTTGAGACTTTTCTGTACTTATTTACAATTTGTTTGTGTCTATTAAAACTTTAAACAACTTACATCAATAAAATACAGTGTTCATTACGGTTGCAGTTAAATGTCCTTGCTCCAGTAATTTATAATATATGGGTCTAAATAACTAAGTTCTTTAAAGTTTTTGTTTACAATTTTTATTTAAGATTGCCAAATACTGACTGTTAACATTTTCGTTTCATCGCAAACACATTAAAGTACAATCGACCAAGTTCCCGGCAGATCACTTTTTGAAGAAATCTCATGCAATTGTTCTTGTCGATAGTTGCCATATTTTTATCAAATTAACACCATTTTGTAGTAAAGTTTTTAGCTACAACCACTTTTTAGCCATATACCTACGAAATCACCTATATTATTTTTAAAACAAGATTAAACAAACGATCTACGTTTAAGTGTAAACTACAGCTATCCACTATCAGCCAAGTAAATAATATCTGACGTAATTTAAGAACTCCGACACTACGCGATCACGCGAAACGTCATCATTCAATATTTTTTAATCCATTGCTGCTTTTCTTAACACATTTGTTTAAGAAAGCGAATAAAACGAAGCAGTGTATATCGGATATGAGATGATGAAAGTAAAAAACGGTAATTGTTAATATCAGTCAGGTCAATGCACACATTTACAAAGTCACTCGTATTGATAACGCTGCCGGCTATGTCTGCGTGGGCAAAATACTTTAATAGTGATGCGTGTAATATCCGCTATTCGCAAAGTTACGAGTATTTTTTACAGATAATAGTTAAATGTTCGATTGTTACAACAAAAAATTTAAAGATCGCTAAGCAAAAAACGTCAAGAAGTCGTTGACTGATAAAATAAGAAAAGTAATAAAAATAAATTCAAGCCCTTATAACTAAAAATAACCTATTTATTTTATCAATTCAACATAATTAAAGTGATGATTGCGCGTGTTATGATAAGAAATAAGAAACGGATTCGTTGTATGAATGTTGCAAGGATTACGTATTTTTAGAAGTTACCTAATTATGTCTTTACGATTATTATGAATTAAAAAAAAACTTCAATTTTAAGTAGTCACCATTTTACAAAAAAAACGAACCAAACCTACTCCTGTCAATTTCATCATCCGTATCCGCAACTCCACTGCGCGTCCAGCCCTAGCGCAACTGGCCAAACAAGTAAAGGCGTCGCTCGCGCAGCTCAATCGGACCCGGGCGGCTCCAGAATACCGACGCACGCGCACCCAAACCAACCAACTTCATCTACATAAAGCAAGGTTAGAACTACAGCATTATTCCCTAACATTACACTATCTGAGACTTTGAGTATCTTTTGAATTGAAATTCGTGTTTAGTTGTTTAAGTTTTGTGAAAAGAAGGTAGCATTCCACATGGTTTTAAATTGTTTTATTTGTAAGTAAGTAATTTGAATAGTTTAGATAACAATAGCAATAGGTCTTAGTTATTTGCTTGATGCTTTGCGAATTATTGTAAAAAAGATTTTTGTAAATAAGATAACTATTACAAGGGTATCTACTTATTCTGCTGTAGCCATTCGGCAGCAGTTAATTTTTAATTTTATGTATTCCTAATTTAGGTATAAAATTTTAGTAATCTAAATAAAAGTTAGAGACTTGCGATAATTGTAAGATTTCACTCTTTTTCTTATGAATAGCTAAATCCTAAGTTATTGTGATTCAAACAGTTGTAGCTGTGTTCATATTGGCTATGCACTTTTTATTAATTGTTCGTCAAAAGGACTTTCAATATTGTTAAAATTGACACATATTTTGAAAAGCATAGTTTAAAATTTTACCGTTTTTGTGAAAAATGGTAAAAACTCTTTTAACCTTCACATTGGATAAGTGCTTTAAAGACTTTGGACTGATGGAAATTCTTAATTAGTTAAATATTATTTTTATTTTTAAAATGAATACTATTTAAGAGTATCTATTCATGTCTGCTAAATATATGCCTAATAAGAACGTTATTAAAAAAAAACACATCACATATTTGGGTACTAAATATTTCGCATAAAGCATTTATCGTTACACCCTTTAATCGTGTATATAATATGAGGATTCGTTACATTATTCCCGTATTGTTCTTCTTCTAGCATCTACTATGGGTCTAGACTTGAAATCCGTTCTGGTGGTGGACGGCGTGGGCGCGAACTGTGCGGAGATCCTGACGGCCCACGGCATCAGCGTCACCACCAGAGCCAAGATCACCAAGGAGGAACTCATGAAGGAAATACCGGTATGTTATTGTATACCGGTATGTTGTTACTAGTGGCCGCCGGCGCCTCCATGCGCGTGGAAGTCGGTTTCCCGTGGGAATGAGATGTTTTCCAGCGGTAAAAAGTAGGGGGAGTCCGGGAGACTTGCCCAGGTGGGAGAGTTGAACCACCAAACAAAATTCGATTTAAATTTCGCGCAAACGAAACGTCAAGTAGGTCATTGGTAGCGCGCATGAGACCAAAAACAACCACGCCACCATTTTTCAGAATGGCCGATTAGTTTGGATGTCAGGTTCGGAAAGGTGTTTTTGTTATAGGAGAGTAAATTTTTCGAATTTGTGCAGTTTTGACATTACGAACGTGTTTAAAGAGGTATGTATTATGTGTTATTACTATTTTGTTGCCTGATTATTATAGTTTGCCGTGTGTGAAGTGTTTTTTTGCTGCGATTGAATGTTTTTTTTGTGTATCATATTTTATGTCAAAGCAGTATATGCGGGAGAGTTGAACCATGGTGTGGCCGGGAGACATGCTCAGTGGTTCCACTCTCCCTCTATAGTGTTTAATGACAGTATGTTTTTGAAGTTTGTTTGCGTTTTGCTTGTTTGGCTACGGTAAATAAAACTTTTTATTACAGGTTAATTGCATGAAAAATGCCGTTTAAATATAAGGCGTCTGAAAAAACACGCAAAAGAAAAAAATATACTGCTACTGAGTTAGAAAACGCTATACGTGAGGTTAAAGAGGGTGCGTCGATCAGAAAAAGATCTATTAAGTATGGAATCGATAGAAGTACAATAAGACGTTATAAGTTAAATAGTAACCAAATTATAAAAAAATATATATTTAAACCAAATGTTAAAAATACCCAAAACAAAAGATTGAGTAAGTTTGATGAAAGGATATAATAATTGTGTTGACTTATAATGTTTAAGAAGAAGTTTTGTTTTATTTTCCTTTTTTTAAAAGAGCAGTAGAGTGTTATTCTGTAATGTTTTATTTAAAATAAATCTGTGAAATAGCTGTCTTTCTTTTACTGTCCCCTAAAAAAGAATGTTCAACTCTCCCCACACCCCGGTTCAAGTGTCCCTGGGAGTGGGGAGAGTTGACCCATTTCCCATTTTTCATTGAAATGTGTATAACATATTTTAGTATTAAAATAGCCAAAAAGTTATTGTACATAGGTAAGCATAAATAAATAAGTAAATGTTTAATAATATAATAGTAACACTAAGTCTTAAATATAGGAAAATACGATACTTTAAACAAAAAGTGGTTCAACTCTCCCGGACTCCCCCTACCCTATGTGTTATTCTGATGTATAACCTATATTACTGTAAAGTTTCATCCAAATCCGTCCAGTAGCTTTTACGTGAAAGAGTAACAAACATACATACATTCATACATCCATACATCCATACTCACAAACTTTAAGTCTAAGTAGGATAACGAGAACACGCTATAGTTACTTCTTGAGAGAAGACAGAGGATTTTAAACCGGGGACTGGGTTGATTTATGGCTGAAACTGATATTTTTGTAACTAATTGAATCATCAATATTAATATATAATTATATAATCATGGTTATTGTTAATTACATTAAAATAGCTGGGAACTTATTCATTTAAGAATTTTCAAGCGAATGGCAACTTTAATGGTCATCTTATTTAATGTCATTTAACATTATTCAGTCACGAATGATTTTTGCATTGGTTTCGTTGACGTTGAAATTAGTCGATAGAATCGGTTGCCTTGGGTCTGTTCTTGTAAGTATTATTATAGTTCGCCAAACCCTCAACTCTTAATTTGATCAGAATTATATTTGACGGCCTCCGGTATGTATAGGTTCACTTTTAAGATGATGGTCGCCACTTCTAGTTTTCAGTCACACTTAAGAAATTTTCGATTTCAATTGGCTTGTGTCTAACTTTTACTAGATTCTCCTCTAAACCACTGTATCACTTATAACCCTAGCTGCATGAGCTACTCAGTAGACTGACTTACTTAACTCGTCACCGAAATACCCTTAAAACTTTCAACATTCCCTCCTAACCAGACCTAAACTCCCCAGAACCACATCTTAAATCTAATACTTTTAACACGTAATACGTGTCACATAACTCAACTGTGTGAGTAAAAACCACGGATTAGGCTGTAAAAGATCCCCTCCCGGACAAACTGCGCCAAAATAGACACCAAAGGCACTTGGGAAACTTTTTAAGTGACATGTAAATTTTAACCAATGGAAAATAAACATATTCTATTTTATTCCCCAGAACCACGACGCTCTAGTGGTCCGGTCCGCGTCGACCGTGTCGCGGGAGGTGCTCGACGCCGGCAAGCGGCTGAAGGTGGTGGGGCGCGCCGGCGCGGGAGTCGACAACATCGACTGCGCCGCCGCCGGCGAGAAGGGGATCGGGGTTATTAAGTAGGTTGATAGACGAAGGATGGAGAATTAGGGAGGACCTGTTTTGTAGTGCAATCTGTGGGGGTGTCGCGTAACTCGAATATCAATACCTTTGAAAGGTATCGGTGTTGGGACTCTTGAAAGAACGCAATCGCGTAAAATTTCGAAAGAAATTGCTGAATACTAAACGCAGCAACATCATTCAGCAATTTCATTCAAAATTTTACGCGATTGCGACTCGAACACCGATTTCGTTCAAGAGTCCCACCACCGATACCTTTCAAAAGTACCTATTGATATTCGAGTTAGAGGACACCCCCACTGCTCTTTGTAATCAGTCTATAAAAACTGCGTTGGCAGCGCAGGCGTTGTTAAAGTAAGTTGTTATTCGCCGTGTGGTTATGTACTTGAAACTCTTTAAAAACATTATCTGCTTCTTCTTCACTTGCAGGAAACGTTTTAAACCTTGGGTTAATTAACTCAGGTTTAAATGGCGCCACCATCGATTGTAATAAGAAGTAGTTACAATCGATGGTGGCGCCATTTAAACCTGAGTTAGCTAACCCGAAGCTAACCCAAGGTTAAAACGTTCCCTGCAATTGGGCCTTAAAGTTTTAATCTCATCTACAATATACCTACCTATTTATTGTATCCTCACAGTGCGCCCGGAGCTAACGCCATGAGCGCGTGCGAGCTGACGTGTGGTCTGACGTTGACGTTAGCGCGTCACGTGGTGCCCGCCGCGGCGGCGCTGCGGGCTGGCAGGTCAGTGACAGATGACGTATACTACTGCAGTGGCTAGTTGTTAGCAGAATCAGACCCCTGGTGACAGGGCAAACAAATGATGTATACTACTAGCAGTGGCTAGTTTGTTAGCAAAATCAGACCCCTGGTGACAGGGCAAATTAATCATCATTACATAGTATAAATCCAAGTCGCTAATTCTGTCTGTTTGTATGTTTGTCCGCTATCTCCTCCTTAAGCACGCAACGGACTTTAATGCGGTTGTCGCCATCTTTTAGGGAATTCATTCATTTAAATTTGTAAACATAGAACATTCGTAAATTTTTTATTTTAATTAGTTTAATGTTAATGTTCCGTAATCAAGTTGGCTTAAAATACACCATTGCGAAGCGTGGGTGGATCGCCAGTAATATATAAAATTCTTTATCCTGAATGACTAACGTATGGATAAAAGCATAGCCTAAACCGCTGATCGTAGAGAATTTGGAGGGTGTGTTCTTTGTATGTCGTAGGCAACCGATAAGAATCCAAAATTCCCACCCTAAGGGGTTGAAAAACGGGGGGAAAGTTTGTATGGGACAACGTGTTCCTTGGTCCAATTTACTTAAAAATTTGCATATACATATTTAACAGTATTGATAATTTAACCTAATTCTTATTTTATCGAAGTCATCGTCAAAAATGGTAAAAATGAGGAAGAAATATTTTTTTACGGAGATTTGCATTAAATTTAATATCAATACTCCGTGTGCTTTTGATTTCAATTATATTTTATTTTGACACATGTTTGCAAACCCAATGGTTTTTTAGCGTACTGGATACTGCATTTGATAAGTTGGTGCATTAATGCTGTTAACAAGGTATAGTTAAAGCTAAGGTCCTATAGAACTGTGACATGGAGCGTATTCCGTATTACGAGCGTTACTTAGCGTTAACGCTAGCCTAACGTGCGTCGACTAAATTGGTATTTAATCACGTACGATTTAGTATATAGTGATGTAAGTCAATAAATGCTGTTTCATAGATGGGAGAGGACCCAGCACACTGGCACAGAGCTGAACGGCAAGACTATGGCGATCATCGGGTTGGGCAGAGTCGGCCGCGAGGTCGCTATCAGGATGCACGCTTTTGGAATGAAGGTAACATATAATAGCAATATCATAACAGCTAATTGATGTCTATTACACATTACATTGGTTAGCAAGAGAGGAGCTGTAGCTAATCCTTACTGGCTGAAGACGAGTCTGTGGATTATGACTGTTAATAAACCAAACTGTCCGAATTACTTCACTCTTGCCACAGTTTTAAGCAAAAAATCGTATCAAGTATATACTTCACATAATGAATACCAATGTACTGGTAGACCATTAGGAATTATCCCCAAAACTTTCATGATATACCATTAACCATAAAAATGATCACACACTTAGAGAGTCTAATAAAAGCCAATATTTCTTTGTCCTTATCTAGATCATCGGCTACGACCCTTTCCTCACTCCGGAACAGTGCAGTCAGTTCCACTGCACGCAGCTGGAACTCGACCAGATCTGGCCGCAAGCCGACTACATCACGCTACACACACCGCTCATTGAATCTACTAGAAGTGAGTTTTCTTCATACGGCTTCTTAAGAACGTAGGCTTTTATTAATTTACAGACATTGATGATGCGAAGTGAAGTGTAGATACTTAATAAGTTTTATAAATTAGGACTCAGGTGCTCATTATCAAACCATTTTTATAAAAGAATACGAAGATACCATTAACAGGCTTATAAATTTATGAGATCGGTCAAGGGTAGATAAGAATTGTTAAAATATTACAGTTACCTGCTCATATACGCTCACAAATGATAAGAAACTATTTTGGCGATTTACAATCTTCGCAAATCATGATATGGTATTGCTAGTATATAAAATAAAGTATAAAAATACAAATTGTTTTTACTATCAAAAATGATAAGACAACGGCATATAGTTACTAACTGTTGCTACGTTAGATATAATCTGATAAAAATTTGTTTGTTTCTATGGTATTTCCCAACCTCTATTAATAGCTTTGGCAAAGATATTAATTCTATCTTATCCCGTATCTTTAGGGTCTCTACCTCTATTAAATAAGTTAATAATATGTTTGTTTATTTGTTTCAGATTTAATAAACGCTAAAGTGCTGAATAGTTGTAAGAAAGGCATCAAGATCATAAACGTTGGTCGCGGAGGACTTATCAATGAGAAAGACCTCCTTGAGGCACTTAATGCTGGCAAGGTAATTAAAATAACTATAAACTATCATTAAATGTCTACACGAATGACCAACAAGTGAAAATTTAATACGATGTCCATTTTGACATAGGTACATATTTGACGACAAATTTGACGTGACTTGGATATTTTCTTCAGATTTTTTCCCACTTTCTAGCCAAACGACTTGTTCTGTTTACCTATGATAAACAGTCAGTTTCTTTAAAGCATCTTAAACGGTTGCTATAGTAAAATTATATTATAACTCTCTGTATTAAGGATTGACAATTTAAGCGCGATACCCTTTTATAAAAATACATATTTTTTGAGATTTTACTTTTAGTTTTTGCATTTAGAATGCTAATATATTTATTTTGAAGTTATAGATACTGGAAAAAGTCGCATAATGCTCGAAGACCCGCGTTCCTTTTTCCAGTATCTACAACTTCAAAATACATATTTTTTATTCACAACACTTTTTACGGGATATTTACCATGATTTTTTAGTCTAGTTAGTCTTTTTGTTAAAGACTATATAATCATAGTAAATATCCCGTAAAAAGTGTTGTGAATAATAAAAACCATGATAGTTTTAAAAACTTATACATATTTTTTGTTTAAAAACCTTCGTTATATACCTCTACAAACTTGTGGTATCTGCAGGTGGGTGCCTAAGTATGTTTAAAATACTGTTACGCGCCATTACCTTTTACCTGCTCACGCGCCGCGATCGAGAACTATCTACATTTGTCTATGTTTGAACAACAACCATTGTATTCGAGTGCAAGCAAATAAGGCCTCTATTGTTGATGCATAAGGGCGAAAGTTGTGTAACGTGTTCCTTCCGGAATAATCTGTTTGTTTACTTCTTCGCGAGTTATTAGGATTAATCGAGAATGTTTCTTTTGTTGTTTTGAGTATAAAAAGCGCGGCCCATCGCCGCGTAGTCAGTCTTATTTTGGCTACGATTACGGAACTAACAGTGCGATTAGTGAACCTGCGAATCTCAGTGCGTTGTGTTGTGCATAACTACTGTGAGTGTTTTGTGAGTGTTTTGTGAGTGAGTGAGTGAGTGTGTTAATAAATATCGGAACACGTAGTCTGGCATTTTTCATTTCTGTCCCGAACCCCAGCTCGTAACAATTGGTGTCAGAAGTGGGATGGAAAAAATGCCCGTGTTGCCGAAAGACGATGCTTCGCCGAGTGCGGAAAGGGCCCGCACAAGAAGTCAGCAGCGCCAGCAAGAAGAGGACCATCGGCGCTTCACGGGTGAAGCGGCGGCAGGTTCCTCGGAGCCTCCGGCACCTGCGGCGTCATCGGACCTGGCCGCGTTGATGGCGTTGCTACAGGAACAGGCTCGCCGTCAGGAGGAACAAGCCCGGCGACTGGAAGAACATGCGCGACGACTGGAGGAACAAATGTTGCGCAACATAGAAGACCATGTGCGGCGACAGGAAGAGCAAACCCTGATCATAAAAGATCTGCGTACTGTCATCGGCAAGGACATCGCCGCTTTTAAGGAAAAGCTGGAAGGCCACGAAACCCGGTTCGAGTGCCACGAAACCCGGCTCAAGTGCTACGAAACCCGCATCGCAACGACGGAGGCCCAGCTGGCGGACATCAAAAGGAACCTCAACGTCCTGAAGGTGGCAGATGGGATCACGGCACCTGCAGTAACTCCTTCATCGGGTCGAGGCTTTAAGGTGCCACCATTTGATGGAACATCGTCGTGGTCGGCCTACCGGAAACAGTTCGAGGCCGTTGTGAAAGCCAACGCTTGGACGAAGGAGCAAGCTCTCACGGCGCTCACATTGGGCCTGCGTGACCAGGCCCTCACTGTCCTAGAGGCCCTTGGGACGGAAGCGTCGTACGAGCAGCTGATGGAGGCCTTGGAGGCTCGCTATGGCGACGCTCATTTGGAGCATGTCTTCCGAGCGCAGCTCAAGGATAGAGCGCAGCGAGCCTCCGAAAACCTACAACAGTGGGCCCTGGAGGTGGAAAAACTTGTAAGGAAGGCGTACCAGTCAGCGCCTTCACTCGTCGACGGCCTTCTAGTCCAGGCATTTGTCGACGGAATCAGGGACCTGGAGGTTCGAGCGGCGGTGAGACTCGGTCACCGCGAGTCCCTGAAGGAGGCGCTGGCTCACGCGTTGGAGGTGGAGGCGGTACGCCAAGACCCAAGACCCCATCGCATCAGGGAAGTGGTACAACCAGTGCCACAATGGAGACGCGCAAGATTAACCCCCAGGTGCTATGGTTGTGGGGACAGGGGACACCTAAGGTGGAGCTGCCCGAAGAAGTTAGACCAACGACGAGGGCACGAGGTGCGGGTGGATGATGTCCAGCCGCAGGGGAAACGAGTAAACGCCAGGACTGCGGGGCGAGTGCTGGCTGGTTCTAACAAGGCCCCAAGAATCTCGCAGGCACATGATGGGAATGCAGACGCACTTTCAAGGAGACCGTGCTCTAACGCCCGTAAACATTGCGTCAGACAAGAGCCTAAAGAGACTTTGGCAGTTCGAGCTCTGAAGACTGAAATCCACAGTGACTGGAAGGAAGAACTACGTCGTGCACAACAGGAAGATAACGACATCGGGCCGGTACTTGATTGGATTAAGGCTAATGTGCCTAGACCTGGCTGGAGTCACATCGCTGGGAGAAGCGCAGACATGAAGGGCTATTGGGCTCAATGGGACAGCCTCCTTGTTCAAGATGGAGTCCTTCACCGAAGATGGGAAAATGCAAAAGGTGACCAGTGTCATCTTCAAATGGTTGTTCCAAAGGCCAAAGTTCCGGAAATTATGCAGCTGTATCACGATGGATGCTCAGGAGGACACTTGGGAGTGAAAAGGACCCTTTTAAAGATTCGTGAGCGATTTTACTGGCTGCACTGTCGGGACGATGTGGAGGACTGGTGCCGCAAATGCACAAGGTGTGCGGCTGTTAAAGGACCATACACACGCAGCAGAGGGGCACTGAAACTATACAACGTCGGAGCACCATGGGAACGCATAGCCCTGGATATTGCTGGACCATTCCCGGAGAGTGAAAGTGGAAACAAGTATTTCATGGTGGTCATGGATTACTTTACCAAGTGGCCAGAAGTTTTTGCCATTCCTAATCAAGAAGCTACCACAGTTGCTGATAAACTGGTCAACGAGGTCTTCTGCCGTTTTGGAGTACCCCTGGAAATCCATAGTGATCAAGGAAGAAATTTCGAGTCCCAGATATTCCAGGAGGCTTGCCGGGTGCTGGGAATCCACAAGACCAGGACTACCTCGTATCACCCTCAATCTGACGGAATGGTAGAGAGATTCAACCAAACCCTGGAAAGATACCTCGCAAGAGTGGTAGAAAACAGGCAAAGGGATTGGGACAAGCACATTCAGCCTTTCCTGCTATCCTACCGCAGCGCAGTCCACGAGAGCACTACCATCACCCCTGCTTTTGCTAACTTCGGACGAGAACTGAGACTGCCGGCAGATTTAATCACGGGAACTCCGCCAGACACACCAACCAGCATTACTGACTACGCGAATGAATTGCGACAAAAGCTGAATGACATCCACGACCACGTCAGGGAATCTGGACAGCTAATGTCGGAGAAAATGAAGACCCGTTATGACCGGAAAATTGTCAATCCTGGATTTTCTGAAGGATCACTGGTGTGGCTGCACAAGCCAACCCGCAGCAAAGGAAGGTCTCCAAAACTTCAGGCAAAATGGGACGGACCGTATCGTGTGGTGACCAGAATCAACGACATCACGTACCGGATTCGGAAGGAGCCTCGAGGGGCGCCCAAAGTGGTGCATGTGGATCGCTTGGCGCGGTACCATGGCAGTGACGATGCTCGGGACGAGCATCTCTTAAGGAGGGGGCAGTGTTACGCGCCATAACCTTTTACCTGCTCACGCGCCGCGATCGAGAACTATCTACATTTGTCTATGTTTGAACAACAACCATTGTATTCGAGTGCAAGCAAATAAGGCCTCTATTGTTGATGCATAAGGGCGAAAGTTGTGTAACGTGTTCCTTCCGGAATAATCTGTTTGTTTACTTCTTCGCGAGTTATTAGGATTAATCGAGAATGTTTCTTTTGTTGTTTTGAGTATAAAAAGCGCGGCCCATCGCCGCGTAGTCAGTCTTATTTTGGCTACGATTACGGAACTAACAGTGCGATTAGTGAACCTGCGAATCTCAGTGCGTTGTGTTGTGCATAACTACTGTGAGTGTTTTGTGAGTGAGTGAGTGAGTGTGTTAATAAATATCGGAACACGTAGTCTGGCATTTTTCATTTCTGTCCCGAACCCCAGCTCGTAACAATACCTTCGTTTTATACCTCTTCAAACTGTTGTATGGTACCTGCAGGTGGGTGCAGTAGCGCTGGACGTGTTCGAGCAGGAGCCCCCCACCGACGCCACCACGCTGCAGCTGATCCAGCACCCCGCGGTCGTCGCCACCCCGCATCTAGGTATCTAATGAAGCTAATAATAATAAACATCTCCACACCATCACACCAATTACGTGGCCCTAAGAGCCAATACGCACTGTCGACTTGTCGCTGGCGACTCAGTCTCTCGGCGACCGAAACGTAGGCCGCAACCGGCAACCGAGTGCGTAAACATTCATTAAATGACTAAACTAAAGAAAGTCACACCGGCGACAAGTCGACAGTGCGTATTGGCTCTAAAGTAAGTTGCAGTAAGCACTTGTGATATAGGTACCACGTGGAATAGGGGAGAACCTAGTTACACCCAGACACGAGCCGATATCGAAAAACCATTTTTACGAAATTGGCCCGACCCGGGGATCGAACCCGGAACCATCTGCTTAGCAGTCCGGTATATATACCGCTGCACCACAGAGGTCGTCAATAGTATTTACACTAACACATAGTTTTGTGATCTGATTTTGCTAGCAAACTTGAATGATATTGCAGGGATTTCATGTAATTATAAAAACTAACACATAGTTGTATCTAGATTTTGCTTAGAAACTTTATAGCGATTTGATGAAGATATCTAGTCATATATTTCTACCCATGAGTCTACTAAAACACTGGAACGATAAAGCAATAGTTTCATGCATCATTAAGTCATTTTAAGCATAAAGTAAACGAGTAATCTTAGAAGTTTCTTAGGTGAAGAGAGTCCTCTGGATGATCAACGTAAATTAACTGATGATGGATGAAGCTTTGGAGGCTTTCCAAGCTACGGGCGTCATTCACGTTAAGAGGCGGCTTAATGGCATAGTATTCTTAAATTAATCAAATAAAAATAATATTCGTAAGCAGAATCGGTGGGCAGGTCAACTTGAATTTGCTATGCTAAAATGAACTATAGTGTCAATTAATTAATACCCAATCAAATAGCAAAAAACGCTAATCATTAAATTTATCTTTTTATTCCCTAATTCAATGAAATAAGAATTCAAAGTTGGTACGTATTCGTAAAAGTTTCGTTAATTTACTAAAAAAATAATTACTCTTCAGTTGAATCTCTTACAAGTTTTTTTCCTCAGGTGCATCCACGAAAGAGGCCCAAGTGCGAGTGGGACTTGAGATTGCGGAGCAGCTTGTGAATCTGGTGAAGCCTGGAACCTACTCCACACCCCTCGCCGAGGTCACCAGGGTGCTGAAGAAATAGGACTCTTCCATATTCTTATACTCATATATTCTCGTGTATATATGTTACGGCTAATACCCGAAGTGCCGCTACACCTAGTTTTAGCCGGTTAGAAGTGTATTTTATATGGAAAACTGTAAAAAAAACCTATGTATATAAAAACTGGCTTCAATCATGAGTCGACGGGTTCCTTGAGCCTTTTTCTGGGTGGTATCAAAAAAGTAACCTAACTTACCTAACCTATTGATTTTTCTAACCGGCTAAAACTAGGTGCAGCCGCGCTTCGGGTTTTAGCCGTAACATATACCTACACAAACAAGCTATCAAGCAACCAAAACTGTTTTACTTAGCTCTTCTTTAGCCTGTGTCGAGGAAGGGAAGTAAAGTTTTATGCTTAATGGATCTTTTTAATAAAGTATACGACTGATTTCTAAAATGATTTTTATTTAAAAGAACACAAATAAATAAACGAGTTTTAAAAAGGTTTTTAAAATTTTTATTTTTAAAAGTTCTATCGGAAGATAACGTAAACAGCATTTTCCTTATAAATCTTGTTTTGTTAAGATGTAAATTTTATAAGTTTATAAAATAAAAATCTAAAAATAACTGAACCTCTTATTCTCCTCAACAACACCTACGTAGGTACATCGTATTCAAAGTCCGCGTAGTGAATTTCTAATTATTATTGACATAGTAATTTATTTGTAAAAAAATATTTTAAAATGAAAAACAATATAAAAAATACGTTTATTTTTCTTAGTGGCTAAAATTTTTAAGACAAACCCATTCGCAATATATTTATTGACATATTTTATTTGATAAAAAATATCTTTCATCCATTAAACAGCTCGGTGAAGGTTGTTTAATAGCGGGATCCTATACTATCAAAGTAAGCCAATATCTCACTGCCACACGTCTCGGAGTGCCTGTAAATTTTCAGTAGCATAATTTTAATAACTTAGGCCGCGCTTTCGTATTCGTTATCTTTGGGTTAGCAGTTAGCAATAGACTTAAAACTATCCTACTAATATTATAAATGTGAAAGTTTGTGAGTATGTGAGGATGTATGGATGTTTGTTACTATGTTTGTCACGTAAAAACTATTGGACGGATTTGGATGAAACTTTGCAGTAATAACACATAGGGTACTTTTTACCGCGGGAAAATTTCTCATTCCCACGGGAAACCGACTAACGCGAACGGGGTCGCGGGCGGCCACTAGTACTCCATAGATTATTGACTAGATTTAATTATAAAGAGGTAAAGTAAGTGAGTTTGTATATGCGGAGCGATATCTGGAACTGCTAAAATTCTTTCATTAGTAGGAAGCAAAGTTTTCAAGAAGCGACATGGTCTACTTTTATATCGAAAGCACAAGGCTAGTAAGACCAAAATGTATACATTATTAACACTAAAAAAAGTGTAAGAAAAGTTGTAACCTACCCAATCTTTGCAACATTCAATTTATTGTTACATTTCATTTCACTTTATTAATGAATGCCACTGTGCCACCAATTTCACAATACTTTTGTCCTCATATTAATTGCTCAGTGCTTTTTAACAATATAAATGGCAGTAATGTTAATTGCTTGTCGTGTCACGAGTCACTTCAATGATTGGCGAGTGAAATTTTAACTTTAAGGCCTCGTTTTTTATATATACTTTTAGTTGAGCTATATACTCGAATTAATTTTCTTTCAAAAAGACTGATATGTAGTACTAATAATTTATATACTTCCCACCGATATGTATATTTTAAATTTGGGTACCTACTTAAACTATATTGTAAAAAAAAAATGGTTCATTATTGAGCTGTAATTTGATTAGCTATAATTGAGTTGGTTTTCTAAGATTAAACTGATTTCGGCCGATCTTCAAAATAATATTTACTAGATAAAAATTTGTAAACGAAACACCTACGTTTGAAACTTATTAAAAATGGTCATCGCTGTTACTCGCGACCCAGTTACAATCCCGTTGAAATGGAATAGTTTTCAAAATGTCTAATTCCATAGTCATCTCACGAACGTCACACATATTGTGTGTCAATTGTTTTGTATATTTCTGAAGGTAGGTGTAAATATTTTTTCGAGTTGACTGGATACAAAAACACAAAGCTTAAGTAAGAATCATAAAAAATCGTATATTTAAATCCAAGTTTTACGTCAAATTACTGTTCATGTTGAGACATAGAGAAAGTCGATATTACTCGTAACCGTTTTTTTATTGTTATGAGTATAAAGGGATATAAAACTTTTAGGTAGGTAGCCAGTTTAAGTTAGTACCTTTATAAATAAATTATATTTTAATGACCTACGAATATGATCCAAATAACGTGCAAATCGATTTCTAATATGATTTATCCATTTATTGAATAAATATCTTTTAACAGCGGCTTCGCACGCGTTAAATTCGGAGTACCTAAAACCCCTTTCCCTATACTATGTTATTATACACATTAACCTTCCTCTTCAATCACTCTATCTATTAAAAATACCGCAACTATATCAGTTGCGTAGTTTTAAAGATTTACATACATAGTGACAGGCAGAAAAGGCGACTTTGTTTTTTTAATATGTAGTGATTAAAATAATAAATGTCTTTACAGGTTGGAGTGATATACTATAAAAAAAAACATACAACACCAATTCTACGAAAAAAGTGGTACTTTTTAAAATTAACACAAAGTGCCATTTAATAACATGTCGGAACTTTTACCAAAACTCTTGCACAAAGCCAATAAGAATTAGGCATACTTTAGCAAAAAGAGCTCTTCCGTTCAAAACTATGGAGATATTTTATAATGGATTCTACCACCATTTAGGTTAGGTATTTGAAAAAGTTGTCATTAGTTATTTATTAAAATAAGCTCTCAACTCTGAGATCGAACTTGGGACACGCACATGATGATAATTTATTAATTATTAAGAAACTGAGTTCGCGATCACGTCCTGTGAGCGTATCAGCTGAGATCGATCTTAAGAGATATTTATAAATACGGGCCCAAAGTTGGCTCAACATTGAAATAAGATGTTATCTTCGTCAGATATTTAAGTTCAAAGGTTGTGCAAACGTTAAATTCGATGATATCTCACTGCCTGAGCATTTAACAATATCTTCATTAACCAATAAAGTGTACGAATATTGACAAAAGTCTGAAACTATACATTATAAAAATAATGCTTATAGAATAAAGTTATTTTAATACGAGTATGTGTATGAAGAGTTCTAGGAATCCTAAATAAATACCTAATAGACTTCTTAAGTATTTAATTAACATAAAAACTATTTTCAATCTATCTGTGTGACAGTTAATAAGGGAAATCTCCTGAGCTTTTCATAAGTAAAAAAAACTATACGATTAATTACTAGTAGTTAACTACTTATTAAATTTTGTATGGATTGGACTAGTGAACCAAATAAGCAACTTATTGACTAAATTACTATCAAATTCCTCAACATTGTTGACTACCAATTAACTTAATTATCAAGTCAAAACAATACCAAACAGCAATCTCTAATTTCCCTTAGCTACCTTCTCAATTACATTAACTGCTATGAACCTTAAAAATCCATTTGCCAATAAACCAATAAGTGCCGATAAGCAATTCCGATTAGTTGAAACTTGTTAGAAATGTGTTGTGCGCTAAGACCGCTCGGTATGTGTGAATGTTCGCTGGCGCTGCGCCGGGGTAGTGGTATGAGCGCATGCGCGGGCAGTGCCACCTCTTACTGCGCACAGACACGTAGCGGCCGTCGCCGACGCAGCTCCTATAACACGGCCAGAACCACCTCAACTACAACCATGAAATTCACACCCCTGTAAGTACCTACACTTTACTAAGCCCAGCGAAAGCTTTTGCGAGTCTATTCTATTTTTTTAACGCCAGCGATGTACAGGAATAATTCACGAAATCAGACGTTTTAAATATCTGTCGAAAAGGGATTTTATTGTGGATTGGAGTGTTTTTGAGTGAAATTCGTGTGGCATACCAGTGGGTCGTATGTAGGCTATGCTTGTAACAACTCGATAATGTTACGTGCAGGCATAGCCCAGTAATTACAGCATAGCTATGTAGTGCTAGCATTAAGTTGATTTGCAGTCTCGTGATAAATATTATGTGCAAAAAACGGGCGGCTATTAACAATTCACTAGTTGAATAAGAACACGGCTGACCCAATGGTGTAGACCAATTATTTTTTGAATTAATTGGAGACAAGAACCGGTTGATACTCTGATGTTGAAAGGACTGACCTACGATTTTGAAATTGGCTCGTGTGTAATCGATGACTTGACAGTCTAAGCAGAAAGGCTTTTTATCACATACTAGAGTGTCAAAGTTAAGTCTCACAAATTCGTCTGACTATTAAAACTTACAAACGACAATTAATGTTCACTCTTTTAAACATCTCGCCATTTCAGTTAAGATAGATACTTTAACCTTATGACTTATTAAAACTTTATGTGCCATTCCAAATCAGATATTACATAAGTGAAGATTTCTCAGCTCGATTACGATGCAAGCTTAACTTTGACATTAAATATCCATCGTCTCCGGTTCTGTATCTCAAGTGGTTCTTAAAATTCGCTTGGAACATTGCTTGTATAGACGTCACCTTGAAATAATTTAATTATACGTTTTGTAAGAGTGACAAGTTAAAATATTTTGTGTTATTAAGGTGAGGGTCTGACGACCGGGTTAGAAAGAACCATGTGGGGATTCCTGTTTTAGTGGACATTTTTTAATATTGGTTACCAGTAATATGCAGTTTTTAATAATCTTCAATGGCCCTAAACGGTGGTTCCTCTAACTTTGACTTTACATAAAGCTGCGATAAATCTTATTCGACCATTATTATGATAGAAGACGATCGGCCTTTTTGCTAACACTTATATGACTAGTCCAGTGTTTTTATACACATTTAGATAAGAACGGACGAATTCAATATAGCACATGCAAATGTTTCGAAGATGATATAAGAGATAGGTAATTGTAGAGATTGGATTATAATGACAGTCATCGTGAAAGGCTAAATTTAAATTATAGGCGACATTCTAAATATTTTCAACTTTATTTATAACCGTTTAGAAACTTATTTTAGTAAAATTATGTTTCGTCTCTATCAACTGAGTGTTAAGATTCATTCAATTAAAAATTACAAAAAAAACCCACTTTAATCTTCCTTAAAACGAAATAAAATTGCAATCTGATATGGCTTGTGGTCACGCGAAGCCACTGAAACAAAACGTGGTTAAATCTAATAAATTCTTGCAAACAATCATAGTTAATTGATTCTAACCGACGGTTATCTATCGAAGTGCTTTGTGACCTTACTTTTGCCCAATTTTGACTTTCGGCTCCGTTTGAACATTTATTTACGTTTTGATTGAAACAATTGAGTCAATCGGTGGATTGAAACAAAATTGAAACATGATGCAATGTGAGTCCGTGGGAGTTTAAAAATAAAACTTTTAAAATGTCTCGAAACCTTTAAACAGTAGTCTTAGGAAATGTCAACTCAATAATCTTATTGATATTGATGATAAAATTATGAGGATTATAGAATCAACTATTTTAATTAAATAGTTACTCATAAATTTTTAATTTTGACCAGCATCAAGGTTTAAACATTATATCTTTAGATCTTCAGGTATATAAAAAAACGAGTACTACAGATGCATAGTACACAGTCCGAATAAAGCGTGTTACAGATTATCATCTAATTATTAAAAAAAAATGCCTTATTTACTAATGTCTTGTTGGTAATTGTAAAAATAAAACTGTAAGAATGAACGACCTACAAAAAGACTTCAACGCGTTAAACCTGAACTTCATTTGTCTCACTCCAAGTATTTCATTGTTTAAGAACATATACCTAATATTAACTTCAGTATAATTACTTTGTTACTTTATTTAATTATTTTAAATAAATTTTATGGTACATAATGTTGATTTTCATGATATTAATTGAGTCAAACATTTAAAGTTCATAATTTATTTATTTTGAATCAAAATGCATTTCAAAGCCAGATTAAATAATAACATTGTCTCTTAAAACTGTACTAGTTTAAGATATTGCAAAAATAATTGAATTTAATAACACGGATTATTTACAAAAATGTTTTAATTATCCTTTAATTAGTAGTTATTTACACCCGCGGCTACATTCATTAATGTTGTAATTAAAATGTCATAAAATACGCAAAAGTCCAATGAAGTTGGTTTTATGACGCATTTATGTTATAATTTATAGAATTGACTATAAATTTACAATGATACTTTACATATTTCACTTCGATATTTTGGACTTCAAATTGACCTGATTTTCAACATTTTCTGACCTCTATTAAATATTACAAATATTTTCTTTAACTCCATTATACTAATTTAAACAAAATAAATTAATAGTTAACAACTTGACATTTTCCACTAATATTTACATTTAAATACTACAGTGTATGTATCTAGTTCTTCAACTCCCGCGCACATTTGTAACACGTATCTCAACATCGGTATTTGAAACACTGTTTTTCGTTAGAGAGTTTGCTGCGTGCTTTGAATAATACCATAGTTATTATCGCTTTGTCTCCACACATCTTTGCATGTATTTCATATATTACTGTATCCTACTCCTACTATATAGCGGGTGTAAAAAGACCATTTGCGAAGCCTGAAACCACGTATACTCGAGCCAAATAGTAACTAAATTCACTAACAGTATACTCAGAAAACTTAATTTAAAAAAGTTATCAAGGTTTGGAAAGTGATATTCGCCGCTTTAGGTCATCGCTCACACATCTGCTAATTGTTCAGGAGCGATGGTTTAGGTACATAGCAAATAAAACTAAAACACTATTTATTTGAAATTATGTGGAAATTTTATAGTTTATATGCTATTTGGCGCAATTCGGTAAAAAAAAAACATAAAACTTTTTTTTAGCTTTTTACGTAGCAATGCCATCCTCCAGCAATGTCTAGTTTTAGTTTTCGGAAACAGTCTTTTTACACCCTGTACATAAATGTGAAAGTTAGTATGTTTAGATGTTTAGGTGTTTGTTGCTTAATCACGCAAAAACGGTAGGTTGTATTTAGATGAATTCGTGTGGAAAGAAATATTATAACCCAGAATAAAAGCACCAGCTCAAAATAATTAACCAAATTCTGAACTAAAAATCCATATTTAAAATTGATTGTTTTTCATTAAGATGGAGGGCGTCATCTTTAGTAGTCAACGCATGCAAACTGCAAAGTTTTAGGCGTTTCACTAGTATTACATATATGTCATATATAACAGTATATAACATATATTGTTTATTTCATATATTGTATATTCCATCTCGGGGCGCGTATGATCAGTTACTCAACTCGCAGTTACAACGACGTTATTTGGTAATAAATAGAGTTATGCAACACGATGACATTTGCCTATAAAACGGAGAAGCCCCGTCTGCGATCGAAGCCTGTGTTTCTTGTGCATGTTGTGCAACAAAGAAGATTATACGATGATTAATGTCGAGTGGGTAGACAAACAATGAGGGAGGGTTTTTGCTACATCTTTAACGCCGATCTTCCTTAAAGTTTTTTGTATGAATCATAAACTGTCTCTAAGCTTTAACTCGTATAGTTTTACCATTCCTTTAAAGGTAAAGACACGTTGAGCATTTTTGAGGCTGTGGTACATAAGTACAGGCAGTTACGAAAGCTTTTTTCAAAATAAGTAGTTACAACTTGACCTACAATCTAAGAATCGACATGTATTATAAATACGATGATTCACACAGTTGCGACATATCCGAAATGTTGCCAACCCACTTCTAATTAACAAAATAAGTTTACTCAAAACTCTCCCAGGACCAGAGAATATTTTAATTACATTGTTAGCAAAGACATGATCAAATGTGGAAACTATGACGTAATTCTATAATTTATCAAGTCTCAGATCAGCATTGCATATAAGACTCGTGTTTGAATAGAACTTGAAATGTTGCATCCTGCGGAGGGAAAAAATATGAAATCTATTCAATTTTGCTTTTTAAAAAGGTCACACGGTGGTATTTTGCAAATCGTCGGCTTCGGCACATTGGCCAAGTGCCAAACATTCCTCAGCCTATTTATTGCACATTCTTGTAAACACGGCAATGGAATTAACAAGTTTTGCTTCAATCATTTCTACGCTGTTTAAAACGACGATAAAAATGTTTTATTACACCGTTGTCGGCATACAAATACATACATGGTTGGTACTCTTGCTTGGGGCTCTATGCGGTCTATAGTTCTGAAGTAGCAGGTAGTATAGATAGTTGTAATGATAATGAATTAGTGAACCGTATTGCAACGGCGCGCAAGGTCGGCCAACTTGCCACTTCTGGTTTTTGTCCGACTGACCTTGAAGCGATTTGAGGTTACAATCACACACGCACTGCACAATTCACACACTGTAAAAGAAAGCGCCACTTTTCCCAGCGACGTGATATGAAATTCAACATAAAAAATAAGTACAAAAGAAAGGCGCATCATACGCGTACAATTCGCAATATAAATTGTATGCGGCGATTAGAAACGTTGGGTCGTGACCGCGCATTTATAAATGGACACATCTTTATTTTATCACATCACAGAATTATATAAAATAGAGAAAGTGCTAAGGGAAGTATATCGGAAGCGGATGTTGTTTTGATTGATCGTCCAGCTGGGGCGACCCTGGGGACCTGTTATTCAACAATCTATAGTACGACGCGGTGACCTTTAGTATTTACTTTCGATTCTTTCAAAGCTGGAATGTATTCTCGAAGTGCCGATCGCGCAATTTGACATTTACCGCCGTTTTGACGCGATGGCGGCGCGTGTGTAGACTCGCCCCTTGAACTTCAACTTTTGTCCCCGTCATTATTTGAACGAGTTTGAATCCTCACCAGATACTAACTTATTTATAAAATTATTGTTATAAATTACCATCTTCGCATCTTACTTCGCCAGTCACGAGTAGAGTTTTTAAGTCCGATATACTTACAATTAACGTTTTTCTTATGTTTGATTTAACTTAATTTAATTTTAGTGTAACAATTTCAACTTTGTCACCAAGGTGCAATACCTATCACTCATAGACTGTGTAGATGCACCTATACTACCAGCATTATGTAATATGTAGGTTAAGTCTGAGATTATTAGAACATTCTTCATTGTACCTTAGTTGTTTAGTGGTTACGATACAAAGTTACAGAAATTCATTTTAATACTTTTTTCGTTAGACAATTTTACATAAATAATCATACAACTTTAGAAAAGACTACCATTTTGGTACCTATGCAACGATAGGACACAAATCATCAAAACTATGTTTAACCTCTTACTTTTAACCTATTCACAGTTTTACCCGATGACGTATCTCGAATCTACACCATATTATGATACTTAATCATTATTCTCTATATAGACTTCGAAAGCTGTAGATGAAGTGACATAACCTCCCAAGTGTATCCTTAAAATCTGGCTTTTTATTGATTCTTGGAATCGGATACTTATTGATTTCCGTTTTTTTTGAGGCCGCTGAAAAGCCTTTAAGGTTTTCAAAAGGCAAATGCACTCCGCAAACTAAAACTAAAACACCAATAGTGCAACTCATCTTACCAAGTGGCTATAGGTATATGATTCCAAAACGAATTTAAAACTTACATCAGTTAAAGTTTTGTTTTTGTCAGTTGCGAACGCTTTCACATAAGATTTATAAAGACAAATCATATTTTACTTATTTAGATTTAAAATGACTAACTTCAAAGTTTCTATTCGTTTTAATTATCACAAAGATATAAAATAAGACACTTCCACACGTTTTTTTTGTATTACCCTCTAGCCTATCTGCATAAGTTTCACAAGCTTTACAATAATATAATTCATTCAAATCTTATATATAAAATTCTCGTGTCACAATGTTAGTTTCTTTACTCCTCCGAAACGGCTTTATCGATTTTTACCAAATTTTATGTGCGTCTTCAGTAGGCCTGAGAATCGGCTTCTATCTATTTTTCATACCCCTAAGTGATAAGGTTTGTCCACCCCTAACATTATGGCAATACAACGTTTGCTGGGTCAGCTAGTATATAGATAAATCTTGCTTCACAGCACATACACCTACATCTAGCATCGCCACATATTCATCTAATCACCGTTTCAGGCCTCTAAAGCCTCCTATCCTGTATCCAACTCAACAACAACCTTTGACGACCTCTGTGGTGCGCGGTATATATACCGGACTGCCAAGCGGATGGTTCCGGGTTCGATCCCCGGGTCGGGCCAATTTCGTAAAAATGGTTTTACGATATTGGCTCTTGTCTTGGTGAAACTAGGTTCTTCCCTAGTCCATTGTGTTGTATCTAAAGTACAAGCTTCGCTTAGTTTAGAGCCACACAGTTGGTGTGTCAGTCTGGAGGTTTATAATTATTTACTAGCGACCCGTCCACGCTTCGCAATGGTGTAATTTTGGCCGACTTGCTCGCGAAACATTGAATTTTAGCTAATTTAAAAAAACTTTTACTGATTGTTCTTTATTTACAAATTTAAATAAATAAATTCCCTAAAAGATGGCGAATACCGTAATTTAATACGTTAGGTAGTTTAGGAGGAGATAGCAGCCAAACATACAAACAGACAGAATTAGCGACTTAGATTTATACTATGTAATGATGATGATTTTTTACAATTCTTGCAGAGTAATCGTAGTGTTATGCGTGTGCGGCGCGCTCGGGGCCGCGCAGGACGACGAGCCGCGGCCGGCGCCGTCGCGGGGGCTGCTTAAGCGGGGACTCCTCGCCAAGGGGAAGGGCACCACCACCACCACCACCACACAGGCACCACAGGTACATAGCCAACCGTATATACTCTTACTATCTTCTTATTTACCGGTAGCTACGGATATTTTAATGCGAAAGTTTGCTAGTGTGTGGGTTTGTTAAATTAGGTAACTGATTGGCTATATGTATACCTATGCATGTTGCGTTTGAGAGTCTGACATTCGTTCAATACCTACATATAAAAAACCTCGGACTGTCTCCATTCTTTGCTATGCCCAAAAGGGTTCTTATGTGAAACCAAATACATATCTGTCAACCCATGTACCTACCATAAGTTGCAATAAAGTATTGAGTTTTGAGTATTTGTTGCTCTGACTCTCATGCAAAAACTATTGAAAGAATTTGAATAGACTAGACTTGGAATAGGATATGAAATACTTTTTTAACGCGGGGAGGAAATAGGGAGAAACATACAGCAATGGTGGAGAGTTCTAGCGCTTTACAAAAAAATAAAAAGGCATAGGTAGTAATGCAGTAGAGTTATTACTATTTTAAAAGGGTAGCTACGATTTTACGGAGGACAAATCTGGAAAACTGGAAATCATGAATCTAAAATTGTCATGCTTAGACATAATTGTACTATGCTAAGGAAAATAGGATAACGAAAAGTAAAACATTTCAATATACCTAACTCTTATTGTGAAATTTAAATTGTTATCTCTGTTAATCGCTGAAACCGAGAAACAAATACAAAAATATATATTTGCAATAGATATCTAGTATATTCCTTAAGTAAACATGTCATAGAATATCATTTTTTAAGATATTATTCCGTCGTTTTGTAAATTGACAATCTTTCTAAGTTCACCTCCAGATGACGCTTTGATCAACAAGGTCAATTTTAAAGATCAGACGATTAAGAAAAAGAGCTTCAATTATCCTTGATTATCCTTAATAAAAAGTGTATTTTAATGCAAAGGTCTATACAATTTCTCGTATATATATTTGTATAAAACATTTGGGTTTTTTCCATACATTTAACTTGTAAAACAGATACATAAATTAGATTTAGTTCTAATTATTTCTGTCACAGCTGAGACATAACGCACAACACTGTTGCAAAACCAACTGCGGTGGTTCGAAATTTCTAGATCTTACTTAAAGTTATGGCTATTACTTAAGGTTGTTGAAAATTTAAATTAATTAATAGAATAAACGGTTCGCAGTTGAATTATTTATTTGTGTTTATACAGCCTTAGTGTTATTTTAACTAATATAGAGAGTTCAGGGAAGTTTAAAATTCAATCTGCAAAATAGCAGTTAGATGACCTGTTATAAACGACGTAGGTACCTGTGTAGACGAACGAAGTTTGCGACTTCTCATAATTCATAACAACTTTATATTTATAAAACTGTTTTTCTAAGTTTTTTAGTTACATTTTGAAAGCATGCAGTGCCTAAAATATCAAACATACAAAATCCGTAGAGTCGAAAAAGTTTAAATATTGTCTCCCTACGCCGGAACAATTTTATATTTATTAATAACCTGGTATTAGTGGGTCAACTGCTAGTTAGACAACTATTGATAAATAATCCACTGCTTTAAAAGTATTAAATCATGTTTAAAAAAATAAAATCATTATTGACCTCTGTTTCGCCGTTTCTTGCAAATTACATAACCGACTACCTGCTATAAGATTTACGTTTTAAAATATCTACTTGAAATCATTTTTTTATTAAAAAGTTGTACAATTGTACAACCGTAATAATTCTTTCAACTGCATTTGTATACCTACACTTTTTTTAAGTAGAACAAATAAATATTAAAAACAAAAAAAAACTCAACCAAATCAGGTGACTTTCCTTTCAATTTCCACATTTGACCATGAATCGAACGTAAGGCCTCGAAATATTTGTAACAGTTAACTTTACGATTATCAATTTCATTATGTTAATGTTATACGACTATAAGAGAGCTATTATTTGTTGCTTAAATAGCGCTAGTAGAGCGAACGTCCTTGAGAGATCTATTTCCTGCTAGTGGAAGGTATGTACCTATCCAGTTTCTTAACATAAATGTCACACCGCAAGCAAGTTTCATAGACATAGGGCACATTTACGATAGCTTTCTAAACACAACTCAAGTCAATCCGTAACCTATTGCTGACTCACTATTTTCGACATTAAGACATTTTGAAATCAAAACACACGCAACAAAAATGCAACGACAAACCGCAGTGGGTACTTTTTCGCAATTATCTTATTGATTCATCAACGCGATTGTCCGAATGACTCTTGAAGATATAAGGAATGTTTGCGCCTCAAAGTCCGTCTTCGTCGTAAGCTGAATATTAATATAAAAAGGTGAAACAGGCGTCATGACAACTCCGTCTCGATCACATCGCGTAACCGAGTGTGTCGCAACCCGCAGCTGTAGGTATCGCAACTTTTAATGTGTTTTTTTCCGGATTCGCGACCTGAGACGCTTTTTTATTGTCCCACGTGAGGGTAAGCGCTCGTGTGAAAGGTTAAAGGCTAAATATGTGGCTCAAGGTGAGGCGGGTGTCTCCAGAATGCGTTTGGACCTCCCTTTCATTGGCACGTACGAGCATCATGCCAGGCCTACGCGCACAATAATTATGTATTCAGATCGAACTGAACTGGTTTGCTCGAACATTACGCAGTCATTTTGGAGTGCGCCTATATGGGCGAATAAGGAAATTTAAACTATATATAAATGAGTATAAGTTGGTAACCACGTAATTAGCAATCAAGGTAGACCATGGCTCCCTTCCGTATTTAAGAGTAGGTACAACATATTTGCAGACCTGTTTTTGGACACCTGCCGCGTGTATCTTGTTTAGCAATAATTGCTAAATAAATTAATATTTCATAGTATTATGTGACTCGAATAAAATCAACAAATTTAAAAGTGCATGCCATTAATTACGTTGATTTAATTTTAATGGTTTCTTTAAGACTGGGATGAGTCAATTAACGACGTTATTGAAATGACCTTTCCTTGTAATATAAATTATTATTTTTTCCTCGAAAATCTTCTGAGATATAAGTTGTCAAAATAAGTAACACCAGTCATATTTACGAAATTTATAAAAAAGTGGGTAAAGCAAGTTTATTCTGCGCATATTTAGTGCACAGCAAGATAGAAATCATTATGTAATTAATAAACTATTTACTGTAGATACTTATCGTCATTATATGATCGCTATGTAGATATTTAAAAACATTCCATAACACAGTTTTTTTTTTAATCTTTTGGTTTCAGAAAATTTTGTAGATTCATACTTTCAAGGAGATATTTTTAATCATATCATTTTAATACTGCATATTCCAACCAGTTCAATAATTGTATAGTCGATAAAACCCTTAAAAAGTTTGTCCTTGTTAATCCTACGAGTTAACCTTTATATTATAACAAAGTTAAATTTCAAGTCATATTAAGGAAAAATGCAAGAATGTCTGATACTAATATTTCAGCTATTTCAGTGTGTTTTATTGTGTATATTTATAGTAATTCAATTTATTTTGAATAACTTATTACGTAATGCTAAGATTTAAAAAAAAAAGTTAAACAATTGTGTTTAACGGTGTTCTAACAAACAACTAAACCGCTTGCAGGAGGAAGCAGACTACGAGTACGAGAACGAAGAAGTCGCGGAAGGAGACCAGCAGGTGTCATCCACCGAAGCCCCCTCGTCGACTGAGGGCAAGAAGCTGGTGGCTGGCGGCGTCAGGCCGTTCCGGAGCAACGCCGATCTCCTGGAGACGCTGAAGAGGAGGCGGGCGCAGGTGGCCGAAGGTAGGACGCGTGAAGATGGTCGAAAGGTTTAGGACAGAAGTGAAGATGGTCGAAAGGCTTAGGACAGAAGTGAAGATGGTCGAAAGGCTTAGGACAGAACGCTTTGGAAAACATAACTGGTGGGATATTAAACTGGCAGTGCAATCAATTTGTGAGCGTCTATTATAAATATGGTTTATGTGATTTTTTTTTCAATGGTAGCAAAGGCACATGTGTTATTAAAAAGTTGGCACTCATTATTTGGTTACGTCACAGTCCACGTTGTCAAATATATGAAGCTTGGCGCTATCGTATCTTTTGTAAGGTGAACAAGTTGCAATTGGTAATAGAAAGAAGAAAATAAAATTTAACACAGATCAAATAATAATAATAAACCGGCTGCGAATTACGTAACTACTAATAAATCACAGCAAGCATTCAACAACAAATACTACACAAACTTTGGAATGCAAATACACAATTTAACGATCTAAAACCACGATATTAACCTGAAATAGTTAATTATTTTAATGCACTTTAGAGAGCATTTGTCGGTCACTAAGCAACTAAATTAACGACTAACGATGAGCACAAATTTAATAAGCAACAACACAATTTAATACTAAAACCGGGAAAACCAGCTATATCACGTTTAGGTCGGTTCAACTCACGCGCATTGCACATCGGATGTTGGTTGTACAAACGGGGGAAGTGGTCAGTTTTCGGACAAAAAATATAACAAAATTATATTGATTTCCAGCCAAAAATCACGGATCTACCACTCCAGTTGCGCAAGAAATCCAAAGTGCAACCGAGGCACCTGCCAAATCGTCGTATAGTAGTAAGTTGTACGAACAGCGTTGTCGGGAAATTACTCCTTTGTAAATAGGGTGTCGGTGTAAATATGTGGGAGCTGTACTTAGGTTTGGGTGTATTTATTGATCGTTTGTTTCTGGTGTGTTTTAGATAAGAAGCGTGGTTACGCGGCGGTCCGTGAGAGCAACAGTGAGGACTCGCCCGCGGCGGCGGCCAGCAAGCCCAGCAGAGGACGGTTCGGTGGCAGACGTAAGTTTTAACACAACTTCAAGTTTAAAAAAAGGTTTCTGGTCGTTTTTAATAGACATCACATTTATATAGGGAACAAAAAAGCGACTTTATGCCAAATACTACGTTTTTTAAAACAATTTTACAGGAAAAAAGCTATTTAGTTAACGCCCAACTTAAACATCGTTTTAAATGGCGTGATCATATAGTCAGCACCGATATGTACAGAGCTTTGGTCCGAAACTGACTTTCGAATCGCTCTGTATCCTTATGCCCAAACGCTCATCGACAGCTTACTTGTCCTGCCACCATTCTCATGCCCTTTTCCCTTCAGCCCAGTCAAAGTCCTACCAAGAGGAGCCTGAGGAGGTGCAGGACGCCCCCGCCGCCCCCGCAGCCCCCGCGCGCGCCTCCCGAACATTCAACAGAAGGGGCAACTAACTCCCCCCACTCCTACTTAAACACAGATACATCACTAGACATACATAAAAAACAGCCACATTTTGTTTCTCACACCAACTCGGATAAACGAAATGTGAAACTTATTTTAAGTGAAACGACTTCTTAACAGAGAAGACAGGGTGTGGATCCAGGCCATTTTAAAGATAGGTTTTAATTAAATGACTCCTAAATGTCGGCTTGTAACGTATAGTTACGGTCGGAGTACGCAGTTCAGTCCAAATGTGTGTATTAGTTTTGTATCAAACCCTAATCCTTTATTCCATGCTCAATAGTGTCCACAAATGGTACAACAAATTAAATTAGAGAGAAATTGTACTTACTATTTGTAAATTATACGTATAAGTAATTTTATAAATAAATTTTATATTTTTATACATTGTGGGTTTTTATTTTCACAGCTGAAAGCACGCATATTATGAAATCTAAAACATGCAAAAGGCTTTTAAGAGGATAAAAATGACGTTTGCGCACACAAAGCTAAACACGCAAAGATTAGACGACATCTTAAATATAAAGCGATAATATGGTCTTTCTCGTTGCTAACACTAGAATAACCCATAACTGCATTACTTAAATAAAACGTATTTGCTATAGTTCAAACCCCACTTGTGCGAGTTCAAAATATCGACGAAGCGCTTCAAAAAAGGTAGGTAGCTAAATTGTTCCCTTAGCTCGTAATGGCGGGATCACCAAAGATTAACCTATATACTTATACTATAGTTTAGGTAATAATAGCAATGGTTTAAATAGTTTATTTATTGTTTTCACAAATTCATATTATGCTCGAATTTAGCTCCGATTTGCGAGTCGTGCACAAACTTATGAGGTCCAATGTTTGGTTCTCCACCTACAAATATACACATCAATATTTAAAACTATAGTCTTTAAATACAAAAGAGGATATTGATGAAAGTTTATCGCTCACACCGAATTACGAATATACGAAGAAATTGCGTAATTCTGAAATTTAAAGAGATACTTTTGTGATTTTTGTTTTACAGTGCCAAAAGAATTTTACAACTTTACTAATTTTTTTTAACTCTACATTTGATTTAAAAATTAGCTACGTTTTTAAAGATCAACTAGAAAACTGAGATTTTTGAATATGAGCTGATTCGCTGACAATGCTGATTACATGGTTACAAAACATTATAATTTTTCTCTAAATATTTTACTTAAAATCTTCTCGTCAAAATTCCCTAAACAACACTGAAAACTTAAACAACAAGTTAATCTATACAAATATTAAAAGTTTTTGAGTTGGATGTTCGGGTAAATATCTGGGACTAATAAACCAATTTTAAAAATTCTTTCACCAATTGAAAGCCCCTTCATCAGGCGTCCATATATAAATTTAAATAATAAATCACACAAATAAAGTCTATAAAGAAGAAAAATGATAAATTACCTGGTGCTTCTTGCCCAAGATGCGTGTTGGCGAGCAGGATTTCTTCGCCGCCCCCATCACGGATGTCAGTCCTAAAGTTAGCTGGTTGTACCTGCATACAATGAATTATCGTATTACAAACGTTTCATGAAATTAACGACAGAAAGGAAGAGCTATTAACTAGAAATAAATAAAGATACATGATAAGAAAGCGTTTGAAATCTTGATAAAATGTTTCGTTTGATAAATGAAATACATTTGCGATGTCTTGTACATTTTTTAAGTGAAATAACGCCAGCCAACAGGACCGCACAATAAACGTCCAATTAAGATGTTAGCCATAAACATGTTAAATATAACCAATCTGTAGGTACCTAGATAACGTAGTTGCGGGGCAGGTTTTTCAATGGTCAAAAATACTATGTTCGTCGAATAAAAACTTTTGACATAAGTATGTGTGGATTTACTACGAAAACATAGGTAGGTACCTACTACTTCTCAGTCGAATAACATTTATCAGAAAATGTAAATCTGCCCTTAGACTATAAAAACGTATTATATGGTTTAATACAAGGATATCTTACTTGTCCATCATTGTTCATGATATCAGGCATGACCGCACCAGTGGGATAACGGTTGTATATGCCGTTCAAGTTGTAATGTAGGTTCATATCTGGACCGATGTTGGCTTTCAGCAACTGCTCCCAAATACCACCTGGAAATATTATGTTCATTTTTATTCTTATTTTAAATGGATCCTAAAATTTAAAGAGTTTGTAGTCGCATGATCTACATTTTCAGGAACTTTTAAAATTTTTTTTAAACAATGCTCTGAAGTTCTTAAGTCTAAAACAGATACCGCCGCTATGTTAAAAAGCTATGTTAAAATGATAATTTATTATTTATTTAATACATTCAATAAAGTCTAGATTTCTGACGTGTTTATAATGCGCAATAAATTATATTATTAATGGTTTCTGTAAACTATTAAATTACGAATAAATAAAATAAATCCAAATATGAAAAAAATCGCGTCTCGTTTAAATTAATATTTACGTAGGTATTGTTAGCTATAAAACAAAAGTAATCGGTAACTGGACATCCCTAGCATTCGATGGACATCACTGGTCGGCGTCACTGCCGGTTGGCGCGGATTTGGATTGGATCTAATGGCGGCTACATGTTGTATTTCCTTCTAATTCACATTTTATTAAAGATATGTTTAATCTAGGGTCCAAACACTTGTATTGTTACCTTATAGTATGTAGGTATAAGTAAGTGTGGAATATGTGTTAAAAGTATGAATGGGTGCTAGTGACTGTGTTACAGTTGCAGTACAAATCGCTTCAGCGGTTTTCTAAATTCAATGGTATTTTCCTGCGTATGTATGTGTTACGGCTAATACCCGAAGTGCGGTTACACCTAGTTTTAGCCGGTTAGAACATCAATAGGTTAGATTAGTTAGGTTACTTTTTCGATACCGACCAAAAAAAGGACTCCGTCGACTAATGATTGAGGCCAGTTTTTATATTTATAGGAATATATTTTTTGTTACAGTTTTCCATATTAAAAAGACTACTAACCGGCTAAAACTAGGTGTAACCGAACTTCGGGTATTAGCCGTAACATATGTAAAGAATAAATAAAGTATTCGAATGTTACCTTTATCGACAGAGACCACAGGTCTATTCGACTGCCACGGGTACTCGCCGTGGGCTTGGAAGTATATCGCGTACGTTGATAACTGTATAAAAATGTATTAAAGATATTTAGGCCCACTTACAGAAAACGTTTTAACGATTTATTGATTGAAACTACTTCTCATTAAAATCGACGGTGACGCCATTTAAATCTGAGTTAGCTAACCCGAGGTTAAAACGTTTCCTGCAAATGGGCCTAAGACAGTTACTAAGACAAAGTGTTAGAAATTTAAATTTAATTTGAACTAGTTAGGTATACCTATATCTTCTCACAAAATCCTTCCGCCTGTATTGCGCAAATAAACGCATTTGAAACCTTCAATAGTTAAAATATGATTCGTCTCTGTTAACATTAAGTTAATATTTATTTATTTTTTATATTTAGTGACAAGTTTCGTGTCTGACAGAGACAAAACAAGTAGAAATGAATGAAGATATAATCACAAATAAGTTGCAAGTTTTAAACTCAATTTTCTTTTCACAAAATAAGAGTCACCTCAGCCAACGTTCAAAGTGTTATAGAATGGCCGGCAACTCCTGGTGCATCATATCTGGAGATATTTCTCTTCACTCCGGTTGGTTTACCGTTCGTTACCTGTGTGTAGTACAGCGCCAGCCAGTACTTGCACCCGTGGCAATTCCTGGTGCATCATATCTGGAGATAGTTCTCTTCATTCCGGTTGGTTTACGTTCGTTACCTGTGTATAGTACAGCGCCAGCCAGTACTTGCCCCCGTGGCAACTCCCGGTGCATCATATCTAGAGATATTTCTCTTCACTTCGGTTGGTTTACGTTCGTTACCTGTGTATAGTACAGCGCCAGCCAGTACTTGCCCCCGTGGCAACTCCTGGTGCATCATATCTGGAGATATTTCTCTTCACTCCGGTTGGTTTACCGTTCGTTACCTGTGTGTAGTACAGCGCCAGCCAGTACTTGCACCCGTGGCAATTCCTGGTGCATCATATCTGGAGATAGTTCTCTTCATTCCGGTTGGTTTACGTTCGTTACCTGTGTATAGTACAGCGCCAGCCAGTACTTGCCCCCGTGGCAACTCCCGGTGCATCATATCTAGAGATATTTCTCTTCACTTCGGTTGGTTTACGTTCGTTACCTGTGTATAGTACAGCGCCAGCCAGTACTTGCCCCCGTGGCAACTCCTGGCGCATCACATCTGGAGGTATCTCTATTCACCCGGTTGGTTTACCGTTCGTTACCTGTGTATAGTACAGCGCCAGCCAGTACTTGCCCCCGTGGCATCTCCTGGTTCATCATATCTGGAGATATCTCTATTCACTCCGGTTAGTTTACGTTCGTTACCTGTGTGTAGTACAGCGCCAGCCAGTACTTGCAACTCCTGGTGCATCATCTCTGGAGATAGTTCTATTCATTCCGGTTGGTTTACCGTTCGTTACCTGTGTGTAGTACAGCGCCAGCCAGTACTTGCCCCCGTGGCCCACGAAGGCGGTCTCGTTGGCCTCCATCAGCGCCACCGGCAACTCCTGGTGCATCATATCTGGAGATATTTCTCTTCACTCCGGTTGGTTTACGTTCGTTACCTGTATGTAGTACAGCGCCAGCCAGTACTTGTCCCCGTGGCAACTTCTGGTGCATCACATCTGGAGATATCTCTATTCACTCCGGTTGGTTTACCATTCGTTACCTGTGTATAGTACAGCGCCAGCCAGTACTTGCCCCCGTGGCAACTCCTGGTGCATCACATCTGGAGATGTTTCTCTTCACTCCGGTTGGTTTACCATTCGTTACCTGTGTATAGTACAGCGCCAGCCAGTACTTGCCCCCGTGGCAACTCCTGGTGCATCATATCTGGAGATGGTTCTATTCATTCCGGTTGGTTTACCGTTCGTTACCTGTGTGTAGTACAGCGCCAGCCAGTACTTGCCCCCGTGGCAACTCCTGGTGCATCATATCTGGAGATGGTTCTATTCATTCCGGTTGGTTTACCGTTCGTTACCTGTGTGTAGTACAGCGCCAGCCAGTACTTGCCCCCGTGGCAACTCCTGGTGCATCATATCTGGAGATGGTTCTATTCATTCCGGTTGGTTTACCGTTCGTTACCTGTGTGTAGTACAGCGCCAGCCAGTACTTGCCCCCGTGGCCCACGAAGGCGGTCTCGTTGGCCTCCATCAGCGCCGCCGGCAACTCCTGGTGCATCATATCTGGAGATATGCGCAGGTTGCAGCCGTACCTTGGTTATGGGCATAGGAAATTGGTATGGTGACACAACTTTCTTTACAGTTTTAAAGGATTAACTTAAAAATATTATAAACGTGAAAGTTTGTAAGTATGTATGGATGGATGTTTGTTACTCTTTCACGAAAAAACTACTGGACGGATTTAGATGAAACATCACAGTAATATAGGTTGTACATCGGAATAACACAACTGAGTCGCGGGCGGCCAGTGGCCACTAGTAATACAAAAAAACTGCTAAAAAGGAAAAAACCGTGTGCATATGTTAATTTTATTATAGGTAGCGATCGTATTCATGGGTTTTTTAAGGATTATTAAAGTTACGATTTGTAAAGGAGGCTTGTGACATACTTGCGGCCCTTACGTGAATTTTTGTGATAATTAACATATTTTTTATTTTCTTTTCACGAAAGCATAATTTTAAAATTGGAATGTTATTAAAGTTGATAACTTTAATTTACCCCAGTATTATAGAGTAAATTTACTACTTACCAGTCAGGACAAGCCTTCAATATATCAAACGGTGCTCTATAGTACTCTGCCCTTCGTACCACAGGGTTCCGAATGTTAAACCTCTCGTTAGGGTCGGTCAGGTTGATTCTCTTAATCTTGATGTCGCGTCTTTCACAAATATAATCGTAGTGGAATTTAGGCACGGTGTCACCCCTGGCGCAGTATGTAGCTAGGAGGAAAAACAACACAATTAAATATTACTCTTAAACGCAAATAAATTTGTATGAACGTAGGTACCTACTACTATTTTTGATGCAGGTTTTTAGAATCGTATAGGTAAGGTTAATTTTGATAAATGTAAAAATAGCTGTTTCCGTTTAAAAACGCATTGTTGGGGCTATATTTACAAAAACTTCTTAATTATTCATAGAAATGTAATCAGCTCAATAAACCTTTGGGTTCTTTATAATCCTCGAATTAAGGAGGAGACTTATGATTTTGTAGGTACTAAATGTATCTGTTCTCTACATTATAGACGAATTTTTCTTCTCATAAAAATAGAGAATTGGAACAAATAGAGAAAAATAGAGAATTCAAATAGAGAATTGGAACTGTCAAACTTTGCGTCTCCTTCATACAGACTTGGAAGGTCTATGCTAGTGGCAAATTTGGCTATAGTAAAGTCAATTAGTGTACTTACTTTTGTAAGTGCCGTCCAGCGTATTGACCGCTGCGTACTTGTCGATACAGTACCTATATCCCAGCATGGTCGGGTAGCGGAGGTACGGTACTTTGCAACTAAAGCGGCCTTCTTGGTACATTGCTCCCTGGTAAATATTCATTTTTTAATTTATTTTGATGGTTTATGCGAAAGATAGGTATCCTATTTTTTGGGAAACATTAACCGATAACTATATAATAATATAAGTCGAGTCGTTTTGTGAGCATAGTCGGTATCTTTTTTGTTCTCTTTGCCCGATACGTTCTAATCTAACATGTCACAGTACGAGGGTGCGTTTTTAAGTTCGCGGAATGAGAGGGTTGGAGGGGGGTGATTAGGCTCATTAGGACCGTAACGCGTTCAGTGACTCATAATTAGTATAAATACGAGGTTTCATTGTTATCAGACAATTAGTCTTTGAGCTATCGTCAACCAAGCAACATAATCGGGAGTGAAAAGTCACGCCGCCGCAAAAACAACAACGCGTAGAGTGTTCACGTGCATTTTTGGACCTCTGCAGTGACGACAAGGATGGTGTATTGAGTCGAATTGTTACTGGAGACGAAACTAGGGTTCATCATTATGAACCTGAGTCGAAACAAGACTCCATGCAGTGGCATAAAAAGGGCACAGCACCCCCCAAGAAGTTTAAGGTGTCACAGTCAGCTGGGAAACTCATGGCAACGGTCTTTTGGGACTCAGAAGGAATATTGTTGATCGATTATAAAAATAAAGGTGTTTCTATAACCGGAGAATACTACGCTTCAATATTAGAGCGACTAAAAGAAGCCATTAAAGAGAAAAGACGGGGAAAATTGACGAAGGGTGTGCTGCTTTTGCACGACAATGCGCCCGTCCACAAGAGTCGCGTTGCGTTGGCTGCCCTGCATAAGGTGGGCTTCGATATTTTAAACCACCCACCCTACAGCCCAGACCTAGCCCCGAGTGATTATTACCTCTTCCCAAAAATTAAAAAAGAGCTTCGGGGTAAAAAAATTACCACCGATGATGAAGTTAAGGAGGCAGTTTCTGCGTATTTTGAAGCCAAAGATAAATCATTTTTTTATGAGGGTATAAATAAATTAATTGAAAGGTCTGAAAAATGTATCCGTCTTGCAGGTGAATATACTGAAAAGGAAAAATAATTTGGTTTTTTTATTTCCACCCCTTACCCTCCATTCCGCGAACATAAAAACGCTCCCTCGTATGAAACATTTAAGGAAAGAGATCTTTAGTGAAACTAATAATGTGATACATCACTCTTTAAGTACGTGTTCAAACAGGTTGCTTTTATTTACCACAATTGGTTAGCTAAGCAGTAAAGCTACTCTTTTTAATATCGCTACTCAATGCTTTACTTACAGTATGTTTGGTACTAGGTTTTTAACGCGAGGCTTTACTTGACCTAAACTATTTTTGCCCCAGATATGACCCCTTCCTTATTAGCTGTCACTGCCCAAAACTTATTATAACCAACCTTACAAATAACACTCCTTCTCCCTGGCGGCCTAGCAACGCCTCCGAAACAATACGTCCTCGTACCGTTGATCATAATTTCTGTAGCTCCAATATGCGATATGAGAGTGATACCATTGATGCCGGCCAAAGCAAAACGTTGTAGGCCAGCCCGCTTCCGAACTTCGACGTTATTCTTCATACTCATAGTGTTGACAATCGCTTGCCAGCCGTAAACAAATTCGTGCATAGGACCTGGAGAAAAGAATATTTGTTTACGATGAGATTGATAGATTGTGGCATGGAATCGATTTGCAAATGTTTAAGACTATTGGATCATGGGTTTAAAAACATGAAAAACAACATTGTAATCCTAATTTTCGTATAACTTACGAATCGTATCCTTGAATATTTCTTAATAATTGATATATTTTACACCTACTTTCGATACAGTTTTTGTATTAGGTACATACTTAACTACCCTGTATATTCTGCGAGGCGTTGCATAAGGTTTGTTAAAATGATTTGTTAAAAAGCTTAAAGATAATCATTTGCAACCGTATGATTAATATTTTCTTTACGACCCTTAGACTCTACTACAGTACTCCTTACCAATCCCAAAGCTGTCTCCATCAAGAAAGTTGAACATTTCGCCGAAGGAATCCGGCATAAGCCCCGCTATGACCGTGGTGAGTGCTGACGCTTCATCAGGCAGCAGTGGACTCAACTCGTCGGCGGGGGTCGTGAGGACGTGGCTCTGGTTGTCCATGAACTTGTTGCCCTGGACAAATACCTATAACGGGGTTGGGTTTATGACTAGTTCCCTAGTTCCCACTAGTAAGGTACTAGTTCCCTAGTTCCCACTAGTAAGGTACTAGTTCCCTAGTTCCCACTAGTAAGGTACTAGTTCCCTAGTTCCCACAAGTAAGGTACTAGTTCCTTAGTTCCCACTAGTAAGGTACTAGTTCCCTAGTTCCCACTAGTAAGGTACTAGTTAAGTAACTACTAGTAACTACTGGGAAAAAAATCTCTTTAGTCCAATGGTTGAACTGACCAGTCGGACTAGTGGTCTACTTGGGGATTTACACATGCAGGTTAAATAATGAAATTGGTATGGAAATAGCAGGGCCATAGCTATGTTAATTTAAAGTAGGCCACAGCTGGAAGACTTGCAACTTGTTTTTTGTGCATTTATTTAACCATAAATACTTACCTACTTTATATTATAAGGTAACGCTACTCTTTAATAGTAAAGGTAAAAATGACTTCTTTAAGATTTTCTTCCTATAAAACCTTACACCTAATTTACTAAATCTTACTTTACAAATAAAATACTTACATCTGACAAGGGGAAAATAACTATAAATATAAATAACAGCCACATTGCGAGCCCACTGCTTGTCGTTGAGTGGTAACAATCAATACAACCAATTAAAGTTATAAATTGAACTATAAAAATAACAAGAAATTCTATAAGAACCAATTAAGACATACAAAATTCGCGATTGCTAAAGCTACGAACTAAAACACCTCAAAATATATAGGCTGTAAATAAATGGGCTGAATAAAAACATTTTAGAATTATTTCCAATACTTTATTTTCATCAGTAAAAAATCTTATCTTTCTACTAAAACAATTACATAAGCAACATAACTGATACATGTTTTTAAGAAAACCGTTTAAAATAATATTTTAATTAGACATTAATTCAAGCGATGATTTCTGAAACCAATGCAGAAAATGTAGGTGTATTAATAAATCGGTATTTCATTTAAGAACAATAACATTTCAAATTCAATAAATTATTTAAGTCATTGATATCAAATATAAATATCGGAGTCCTATAATTGCTACTTTTGTTAAAATACCCTAAAAAATAGTTCAAGTATTCTAAGAACATTAAAATAAAAATATTGTTGTTATGAAGGTTCTCTAAAACACATGTATTACATTAAGGTGTTTATTATCACAACACACTATTTTACATTCTTTACAATCATTGGCACATAACTGTTAATTCCACATACAAAAAAATATTCATTAGCCTTTTATAAGTTTTTTTTCGATAAGTGCTATGTATTTGTTTTATTTTATAAGTCGATGGCACCACTTAACCCCTTATTCGCTTGAAAGAAGCCAGTCTCAAAATGTTAAGGTCCAAAACGGAAATCAAATAATTACGAGATTTGGACCATATTGGTGCTGATATATCTAATTTAGGAACAGTTAAAGCACTGTCGGACTTATAGTATTTCAGTTTCCAAAATTTACAAAAGAACCACGGTGTTTTTCTGTGTGCGTTATAATAATACGGGTGTAACTAATACGGGTGTAACTTTTAAGTACGTAAGCAACTGTATTAAAATTAGATTTTGTATGCACTCATTTTGATTACTCGCCGACAAAAAATATCTAAACGTAAGTACATTGAGTTTAAATTAAAATTGTTTTTTAAAAACACTTGTTTGTGATAATATGCTTTTTAAGCTAATGAGACATTAAACAAATACATGTGATTACTTATGGCAAAGTGTAATAAATTAAAACTAAAAAATGATATAAATAACTGTTTGCTGAAAGTTAAGTACATGCTAAAGTTTAATTTTATAAACTATTGTCAGTCGACTGGGTTTGGTTTGCGGCCCGTTTCAAAAACCTATTATAGTTGAAACCTAGATAACTCTTGTACTGCTTTTGTGATGTTTTATCCTGTGTTTCTGTAGTTTTCATATCAACAGCTGTATATGTTTATTGAGATGGGAAAAACACCCACATACAGCTTACTATGATAGCAAATATAACAAGAGCCAAAGATAGGTTGTTGAAACCGGCCGCTGGAGGTAGGTTAAAAAGAGTTTACAATAAAAGTTTGAGCTTTTGTTTCTTATATTTAAAGCTTTTTTAAAGTACATTGTAAACACATTTATTTCAAAAGAATTATTTTATTAGTTTAATTGTAAAGTTTAGTTTTATAATTTCGCAAATATGTTTAAGCTTAATGCTATCAATAAGGCACAGCGCTAGCCAATAGTTTATTTTTGTGACAATACAAATATTACAAAAGCTATTTAGAGGTTTCCATATGTTAAGTCACACAGTAAAGATATTCAGAAAAAAAAAAATTATAAAACGAGCGAATAAAAAATAAAATAACGACTGATGATGACATACTGTTTTAATAACTTGAGCGGTATGAAGCGATAAACTTACTGAACAAACGACGAATATTGATTGATAATAATATCCAGAACAAGCTTACAAAAAAAGGGTTTTGATTAATACATTTCAGATATTAGAATACTATCCGTGCGACTACATTACTAAGTGAGCGACTGGAAATACAGAGGCGGCAACTTCAGTATTAAAACATATTCTAAATTTGCAATTTTCGTAAGTTGCTTAATTAATGATTATTGGTTACTGATATTCAATTTGAGATCTTATGATTTTTTATTTTAATACGATTTTGTTTTGTAGTTCCGAATATTTAAGTTTGACAAGATTTGACATATTTCTGGTGTATGTGGCAATTTCAAAGGGGATGTTAAATACAACTCATGTGACTTAATTTATGGATAAACCCCTGATAATAATGTCATATATACATACTTTATCACACCTTCAAATTAATATAACAAAAACCCACCGCCTTGCGCGCTACCATTCTGCTAACTTGCAAGAAAAAATCAACGAATAAATAAAAACAATGATACACTGAAAAGATTCTTAGTTTCCCTGAGACTCTCAAACTAAACTTATCTTTATTCCCGTGCGGATAAGGATCATTCTTCTTTCTCTTCCACCGCTGATAAGAACAGCTTTTGGCATGTGTGGGTGAATTTTGCTGAAACAAAATAGTATTTCTAAGTGATTTAATATCAAAAAACCTGAGACTAGGTTGGACTTTTAATGAGTTTTCATCTTATGATAAAGAAATATGGTTGGTTGCAGAAATTGCATAAAATGACTAGTTTAAAAGAAAATTAAATATAAGTTGTTAACCATCAAAGTTGATTCAAATCGCAATCAAATTTGTAGCACAAAATATCGCCATAGGTAAATCTTTAAATTTTAAATTAACAGAAAATCTATTTGTCAAATTCAGTTTCGAATATACTTTCTAAAGTATTTATGAAATAAAATAGAATAACAAATTCAATCAAAAAAGGTACTATTTCAACAAATCCAAGTGTCTCTCCTAATAAAAATTTCTACAAACATAATAAAATACTTACTGGAACATGAAGTTACTGTTTTGTACTTTTTATTTATAAACACATAGTAAACGGGTAGTCCTGCCAAAGTCATGGCCAAACCGGTTATAACCGCCACGGGCTGGCTGTAAATAGGAACTATGGCCAGCAGAATGGAGCATAGCACGAAGACTATGGGGATTATTAGGTTAACCTGAAAAGATATAAAGGAAATAATTTTGGTAACAAACATAATTGATATAGAACTTTTACATAGTGTGATTTACAGTTTGTGATTGATCTAACTAAAGATAAAAATGGTACCCAAGTCACTAGTTTTGTAAATAATTTGTTACCTAAATTTCTTTAGTACTTTCCTTGTGTCTGTGCAGACAATATAATCATGTTAAATATTAATATTCTGCAGGTGAATACACATTATGTACAGCTATACAATAATAATGAATTTATAAAAACTATTTTATAATAGGCATGATGACAGATTTTGAAAAACTGTTGTATCATATTCAGAAATATATACTTATTGTAAAAAATAACATATTTCGGAAAAAAAAGCATGATTTATATGAAAAAAATCAATTTAAAATTTTATGTTTAAAATTCCCACCAAAACGCTCCAAAGTTTCATGGCGTCAATTTTGACGTCACTCTTGAGCAGTGTTACCAACTCGAATTTTTATAAATCCTTCCGTACGACTCTAAAAGTTGGTAGTTTCTGACCAAACTCAATTCGAAAAGTAGGTAGATCTACCAACTTCCTTTTTTCAAGATTTAGAAGGAATCTGCACGGTCGTATAATATCTATAACCGATTATTTTAGTAAAAATAAATTATTTTTCTGACTATTTTTAAAAAAGCAATAAGAAAAAACTAAATTGTTAATTTTTAGAATAAAAACAAAATAAAAAAAAATCCCATCCCACTAATTTACCCCCTAAATTTGGGGGGAAAACCCCTAAGTTGGGAACCATGCTCAATAGTGACGTCATTCGCTCTGATTGGCGTTCAGAATATCATGGCGGACTGTAGTATTTTGTAGATTTATTTTTTAAAAATATTAATTAATCTCGCTTTAATTATAATAATACCTTGTTATTTTTTAATATTTTATTTACGTTTCATTAGATGGTAGCATAATTTTTGTGTATTTTATTCACAGTCATCATGCCTATAGTACGAGCGACCCGCCCACGCTTCGCAATGGTGTTATTTTGCCGACTTTAACCGAACCCTTGCATTTTTGCTAACTTAAAAAAACTTTTTCTTAGCGTTTTTTATTTACAAATTTAAATGAAAAAATTACCTAGATAATGATAAAAACCGCATTAAAATCCCTTAATTGGCTTAGAAGGAGTTAGCGGCCAAACATACAAACAGACAGAATAAGCAACTTGGATTTATACTATGTAATATATACTATATACAATATTTGTTCATACAATCATTTAAGTTATTTAAGAATGAGAAACATACCTTAATAGGACGAGGTAGTTCTGGTTTCTTGTATCGCAGCCAGATAACGGCTGAACAACTGAGAATCGTGAAGAGTGTTTCCACAAAGCTGCAGTAAGTGACCAGAGCGGTGAGACTGTCCGGTATCAACATGATTAGGGACACTAACATCTGATGACAATGAATAAGAATTAGATTATATAGTGTTGGCAAGTAGTATAATGGTTTTTGGTTAGTGTAGGAATTAAGGTTTTTGTCTAGATTATGTAAAAACTAGCCGCCCGCGACTCCGTTCGCGTGGAAGACGGTTTCCCGTGGAAATGAGAAGTTCTCCCGCGGTTCCCCGGTACCCTATATGTTATTCTGATATATAACATATATTACTGAAAAGTTTTATCAAAATCCATCCAGTAGTTTTTACGTGAAAGAGTAACAAACATCCATACAAACAAGCAACCATACATCCATCCATACATCTATACTCATAAACTTTCACGTTTATAATATTAGTAGGAAGTAGGATAACTGTGTGATACCATAAAATAAATAGAAGTAGGATTAGTGTAGGAATGAAGGTTTTGTCTAGATTATGTAAAAAAAACTGTGCGATACCATAAAGTAAATACAGGTTAATATATGTGTCAGGTTAAGCAACTAAAGAAGAATGCTAGGTAGGTGAGCCAGATTCTTAATAAACTGTGTAAAAGAACCATTTTATTATTCAAAGATACTGTTTTAAAAAAAAAACTCACCAAAAACACCAGGCTTGGCATCGGTGACATGCACTTCATATTAATATGTGCCAATAATTCCGGCATGTGTCCGTTTCTGGCACCAGCAAAGCACATTCTGGAAGATGCCATAATGTGCACACTCAGGCCGCCAAATGTGGCTATAGCTACCAGCAGAGGCATTGCCCACCTTATAGGGCTGAGGGCTTTGAACGCAAAATCCTAGAAAAAAAACACAATTAATGTTCTCACACAGTGTCAACGCATAGTTTGTACGAAGCTATTTTTCAAAACATGGTGTTGTAATTGCTGGCCAATCAAGAACAGTTTCTTTCTAAAAACATTGTTTTTTGTTATTTAAAAACACTGTACAACACCGTAAGCTTTGTACCATGTTTGTACAACATCGAACATATTGTTGTATGATAACGAGATAACGAGAGAGAGAGAGAGAGAGATAACACTGCTTTGATAACGAGATTATTGTTATTACAGTTGGTCAAGCCATTTTCTTTTAAAACACCTTTTTCAGTCTCAAAATACGTGAATACGCCGACAAAATACGTGAATACTCTTCAACACTTGACAGTCTCCTGTCAAGTGCTGAAGCGTATTCACGTATTTTGTTGTGTTGGGAGAATTTCAGAAATAGTCAACCTTTTTCTATCAGTTTAAATGAAATGCGCTAAATGTAACAGTGCTTTCAATGACGGTGTACAGTGTGCGTCATGTATGAAGCATCTCGATTTCGACTGTGCGGGAATAACTGAAACCGGGTATAGAAAGCTGGGAGTTGAAAGAAGAGCGGTATGGAGATGTCCGTCATGTCGTCGTGCCAATTCCCCTATTCCCTCGGTCTCGAGTGTGCCTGCACCTGATGAAGGATCCCAATCAAGAACTAGGCCCCAGGATCTTACATTGGAACATATTCTAAACGAGGTACTACAAATTAGGCAGCAGCTGTCCAAACTTCCGAATCTTTTCGATGATGTGAAAATCATCAGGGAGGAGCTAAGTGGGGTCATCAGGTCATGTGAATTCAACGGTGCTAGGTTGGATGAATTTGGAGTCCAGCTTACTGCTGTCGAGGCCAAGTGCCGAAACATAGAGAAATTGGAAAGTACCATCAAAACCCTCGAGCTGGATTTGGTAAAAGTTAAATCTGAGCTTTCAACTACCAACCAACGAAGTAGACTCAATAATATCGAAATAAAAGGCGTACCCTGCAAGAAGGATGAAAACCTTTTTGAAATAATCGAGTCTATAACTAAAGCCTCCAACTATGATCTAGCTCGGTCCCAAATAAATTATGTATCCCGCGTTCCAACCCATAACTCAAATGAGAAGAATATTATAGTCAACTTCCTTAATCGCTACGTTAAGGAGGACTTTCTAGTGGCGACACGAGCGGCGAAACTAACTGCTTCTGATTTGGGTTACAAGTCCTCATCCATGCGTATCTTTGCGAATGACCATCTCGCACCGGAATCTAAGCTCCTTCTATCCAATGTCAAGGAAATTGCCCGTGAGAAAAAAATCAGTTATGTTTGGGTGAAATACGGCAAAATTCACGTCAGAAAAAATTATACGTCTCGAGTACTTATAATCAATTCCAAAGGTGATTTAAACAAAATAATTTAGACTGGTATTATGCAAACGAGATAAATATTTTTGTAAGTCATTTAAATTTAGCATTATTGTATTTTTATTTAAATAATATCTATTTCACACATAACCCTGTTCGAAAATAAAAAAAAAATATGTACTATATTCTCAAATGAAACAAGAATGTTGTGCGCTTCTGACCAAACAGTCTTATCAGAGATCTCTTTGTTCTTGTGGAATGTGAGCCCACACAAGACGCCGCACACGCAGTGCGCTGGATGGCTTGGAGCGAAGCGCACGTATGAATTTTGTTCTTCAGAGGCTCGATGTTATGATTCGATGAAATATTTGGTTGAAGTTTATAAATTCAGTTTAGAAATTCTAGTATTTTGTGGCCGTTACACTATAAATTGCACTTTTTTCTTACTAAAAGTTGCCGTGGTGGAAATAAGTTATAATTGTTGCTTTAACTTAAATTGTGTTAATAGTGTTAGAATAATAATTTTCAATGGCTAACTCGGTATTCACGATGCACGATCTCAGTATCTATTATCAAAACGTAAGGGGACTCAGGACAAAAACATTTACATTTTATCAAAACTTAATGCAAAATAATTTTGATATAATTATTTTAACTGAAACTTGGCTTTGTGATAGTGTGCTCAATAGTGAACTGTTTGATGACAGATACCTAGTGTGGCGGAGGGATAGGAATTACGCGTTAACTAAAGAATCTAAAGGCGGCGGAGTTTTAATAGCCACTCGTAAAGAATTGATCGTTAGACCTAGGCCGTTGTTTCAATCTGATGCTGAGGACTTGTGGATAACATTAACTATAAAACATTATATTACACGAAAAATCCTTGATATTAATATATGTGTGTTATATTTATGCAATCAGAAAAATGGATATACATTCTCTCAGCGGTTGTCTAATTTTCTTAATAAATTAAACAATTTAATGTTACAGAAGCCATCTGACACATATTTAATAATGGGTGATTTTAATATGAGTGACATTTGTTGGACATTAAACTGCAATTCTAATCACTTTCGGCCGTCTAATTACTCAAGTTCGGATGAAATTACCTTAATTAATGAATTACAAATTCACAATTTATTACAATTTAATAGTATAATGAATATTCAGAATAAATTATTGGACCTTGTATTATGTAATGACTCAGTTTCCGTTTCAAAATGTGATGATTCCCTTGTGCCTCTAGGTTTATACCACTACGCATTGCAAATTAAAGTGAACTTTGCACAAATACCTAACCTTCAACCCGCTCCTAGATTAAAGTTATTATATAATAAAGGTGAATATGACAAGATCAATACTGAACTGAATTTAGTCAATTGGAAAATTGAATTCATGCATAGAAGTTTGAGTGTATCAGTTTCATTTTTCTATAGTAAATTGAATACATTAATAGAGAGTCATATCCCCTCCAAGCTAATCAAGCCCTCACGGTACCCTAAATGGTATTCAACAGGGTTGATAAAATTAATTAAAGAAAAATTCAAATATTATAAAAAACACAAAAAATATAAAAATCTCTCAGACTTACTGACCTACCACACATTAAGAGACAGAGTTAAAAAATTACAAGTTGAATGTTTCACTGACTATATTACCAAAATTGAAGATTCAATTGAAACTAACCCTAAGGCCTTCTGGTCCTTTATGAATTCTAGATCAAAATCTAACTCAATTCCTAATTGTCTTACTTACGGCAATAGGACTGTATACTCAAGTACAGATATATGTGAGGTTTTTTCTGATTATTTCTTGTCCACTTTCGTTGAACCAACTGCTAATGGCATTAGATTTTATGAAAGTAACAATTTAAATGACGATGTATTTATTTCTTCAATAGAAATCACCGAAGATCAAGTCTCATCGATTTTAAAAAAATTGGACCCAAGTAAATCAGCAGGTCCTGACAAAATACCACCAGTTCTATTAATAAGATGCCATTCTACACTTGCGTCACCGATTTCTTTACTATTTATAAAGTCACTTAACGAAGGTTATGTACCAGAGATATGGAAGTCTGCTTTTGTGAGCCCCATTCACAAAAAAGGTCCAAAAACAGATGCTTCGAATTACAGACCTATCTCGAAACTTTGTGTGATAGCTAAAGTATTTGAGCGACTGGTACATACACAAATCACTACATTGTTTAAAAATAAATTCAGTGAAGCTCAACACGGGTTTCTGAAGGGACTCAAGCAGTTGTATTGAGTAATTATATTTCCAGCTGGGTGGAAATACCAAGCGGTGTTCCTCAAGGATCTCTTTTGGGACCACTACTGTTTACCATCTTTATAGGTGATGTTCATACTATAGTCAGGAATAGTAAAATTTTATGTTTTGCAGATGATATTAAAATTTTTGTTCAAATTAAGAATAATGATGATGCTAGTAATCTACAACACGATCTCGATCGCTTGGTGAATTATTTTGACTATCTCAAACTTGATTTAAACGGTCAAAAATGCTTTGTATCTATATTCTCGCGGAAGCCGGAACCCTTGATTAGTAATTCTATGGTGAAAGATCATCCAATTGAGAGGGTATCTGTAATTAAAGATCTGGGCGTCATACATGACTCAGGCTTACACTTTGATGCTCATATAACAGGTATGATTGCAAAAGCATCTAAAGCTTTGGGCTTTGTAATGCGTAGTGCGACACATTTTACTAGAGCAAAAACTCTCAAGATCTTATATTGTACTTATGTACGTAATCATCTAGAGTATGCATCACAGATTTGGAACCCTAACTATGAAATTTATAGGACTCGCATAGAAAATGTTCAGACGAAATTCATTAAATTTTTATGTTTTAAATTAAATATTCTATATAACTCTGACAACTATTTAGCCTTATGTAGACAGTTCCATCTTCTCCCACTCTCCTTACGACGAGACCTTGCAGATACTACCTATCTCGTTAAAATCTTTAACGGAATGGTAGATAGTGCTGAGCTGCTAGGAAAAATAGGACTTAGAGTACCAACTAAGTCACGCAGATACTTTCCACCTTTAAATGTTCCAACGGCAAAATGCAACTATAGAAAAAACTCATATATCCTTCGTACTACTGACAACTTCAACCAGGTATCCAAAGAGCATAACATCGACATCTCTGACACAAATATATGTAGAATAAGGTGCGACCAAAATTTGTGAATCCTTTTTCAAACAACCAAAAAAAAAAATTCTAATTCTCTCTTATCCGAATTGTTATCTAAATTTACTTTTGTTAAATATTAAGTTATAAGTATTACCTTGACACTTGTTATCTATTACTATAAGTGAAGACCTGTTACTGGCTCTCTGTGTTTATAAGGTTCTTTAGATTTAAAATTAAAGCTGTTGGTCTTCCTAAGAATAAATAAATAAATAAATTATATAAAATGCACTTTTAAACTGATTGTCTTACCACTGCGATAGCCTCAGTAGCGGTTACACCAGCTGTCCCCAACACAGCGAGGTACGAGAAGTTAGCCAGGAGGTATATAGCAGTGACCAGAGGTAGCGATATGTATATAGCCCGGGGTAAATTCTTGAATGGATCCCGCAACTCTTCTGTCATGAAGTTTAGGTAACTCCTGTAAATTATATAGTTAGAATGGGTCAGTTTTTTAAAACAAAAATTTAGAAGCTTTTACTGATGAATATCAAAATCATGCTTCATTTAAAGCAGCGGTCGGCAACACGCGGCCCGCCGAGGTCTTCTTTGCGGCCCGCGAATTATTTAAAAAGTATATATAAAGTAAAATTTCACATGTTTATTAAATTTAAAACTATTGGTTTTTTTGTAATATTATTATCACAAGTGTGGGCCCGCCTTTGGTCGATTTTTTCCCCATGTGGCCCTTGCCTGCTAAAAGGTTGCCGACCGCTGATTTAAAGGATTTATATCATAAAGTGGTAAAGTCTGTCTGTCTGTCTGTATACACAATCTCTGGAACAACTGAAACTGTTTTATTTTTTTTTGTTCACAATAAACTAGTTTATCAGGGACTGAAAAAAGCTAATGTTATTAAGGCTCATTTTATTTATACGCGAGATAAGCAGATGGCGGATGGCTATAAAAAATCTACAGAGTAAAATTTTTGAAATAACTTACCATCCTGAGTATGAGAAAATACCCGAATAAAACGCGACAGACCAGTCACTAGGAGCCAGTTTTGTACCCTTCCAGCCGTCTTCAAAATGCTCAAGGTTTCCTAAAAACACATATTTATTATCAACTACAACTTTATAAAAATATCTATTCATACTTATACGAACAACTACTGCATAAAAGCTTAAAGAGTGAAGTGAACTGATGCCATAAATAGCATCTACCAAAGCAAATATTACTTTAGTCTAAAAGGAATGTTTATGATGGAATTATTACAGCAATTTACAAAAACAAAAATACATAGTTTAGTAGTTAGTTAAGACACTCATCTTTTTCTAAGCTAAAGAACATATTTATATTAAAAATAAATTTATTAAATAATACTAGATCCAAATCAATATCAATATTTTATCAATGCTGACCCTTTACAATCCCAAATTGAAGTTAAGTGAAAGCTTTAAAAAATTTCAAGCAAAATGTATTTAACCATTAATGTGATACCTTTCGACACCCACACTATGCCACCAATGATAATGATCACCAGCGCAGCAATTTTCGTAAACATAAACACATTTTGTATCCGTGTTGTAAACTTGACGTTATAAGCATTAATGAAAGTGAGAAGACCTGAAACAACTCACACAGTGAACAATGGCCGGTGAAAAATGAGAGGTGATATAACTGGAGCAGTGCAATATGACTTTATAGACATATAACAAGAACAAGCAACTGTATAACTGAAGAGCTTAGCGGCAATATCTTGAAAATACATTTTTCATATGCAAGGTGCTAAATATTATAAAGCGGTAGTTACGTTGAATACTCACAAATAGCAGCAGCAGCAATTAGTTTCTGTGCTCCCTTTTCAAACTTACAAACTGGGTGTAGCGGGTCTAACACATTGCTGGCAAATGTCAGGGCCATAATAGCATTGGTGCTAGGTCTAAAAAGAATTTACCACAATTACAGTGTAATTGAATAATATTGAGGGACAATTCAGTATATGCTTGAAATAGACCCGAAGTCACATTTGTAAAATAAATAAAACTATTCCAATATGAGGTAGGAATAAGGGTTAAAGTATATTATGTTCAATATGACTTACACAAAAACTAGAACAGCATCCCACAAATATAGAAATGCAGGCACCGGGCCATAAGCCTGGTTGATGTAATGGTAGTCACCACCACTTTGAGCTAATGTGGTACCTGAAACAATATTTAGTATTTTATATAATGAAATGGTAATAAGATTGCTGTGTTTATTATTGAAAGATTGCGACTAAATAGATGCAAACCCATTTGATTAACTTATTTATAGTAAACATCAGCATTATATAAACTTTGATTCACAACAGGAAAATACAGCATTTATGATTGTTATAGTAACAAAAAAGGTACTAACCTAATTCAGCATAGGACAAGGCTCCTAGAGTGGCCAGGAAGCCGCAAGCACCCCACACAATCAGGGCACCATACGCTGATCCCGTCATAATTAGCACATCTTTTGGAGTTATAAAAATACCAGTCCCGAATATTATACCCAATATTATGGCTATTCCCTCCATCAGACCAAGCTGCTTCCTCATCTGGACCTTTTCCTCCGTTCCCCCCATGGTTTACCCAATAATTCACACAACAGAACAAAACACTACCTACCCAATCCTGAAAATGATGATTATCTGTAACAGAATGAACACAAACTTTAAAAGATAAATTAACCTTTCACTTTTCTGTTAATCCGTTATTTAATCGGCCTTGAATCTAAATGATCATTAAAATCAATAAAGAATAGGATAAACGAAACTACCGTTAATTTACAGGACTTTTAAACACGTGGGTTCCGCATCATTTTTATTTATGTATAAAAAACTTTTATTACGTGCAAAATTTTTATCTGACGGTACCATAAATATTTAGAAAGTACGATATTTGGTTCGTCAAATGGGAAATCTCAATATTTTTCTTATGTACTTGACTTCTAACCTTTCAGATGTGTTTGTTTATGTAATTTAAAATAACCAAACTTAAATATAATTTCTGTCGGCTGTGATGTAGGGAAATCAAAGCAACATAATAATCAATTCACAACAAATTAAAATACGCTTAACATTTGATAATACACGCGGTAAAAACAAACCAAGTCGAAGAAAAAATATTTGACAGTTTCACAATCCAATCCAGTGAATGAATGAGGGAAACATCATGTAACATGTAGTTGGATCGTACTTATCCAAACTAAAGCGTCACCTAGTAATAAGGATTAAAAGTAAAGGTAAGCGCCCATAAATACGTTGAAACATTTAAATATCTCTTAACTAAATTAAAAATTAGTAAGTAGTATGTTATCTGTTTGTAAACCCTAACTACGTTACTTGGCTTTACCACCAGGCCAAAAATATTTTTGGGTCTCGTGATATGTCTCTTATTTATGCCCCATTGAAAAAGTACTCACCACGTGTGAAAGAATAAAGAGATATAAACAAAAAAAATCGTTCCTAAAAAAATGTAGATGGCTCTGTGAAATTCTATATAAACACTCTATGACGTTTTTCCTATCCACTTCCGTCATAGTCACTACCGTGGTTATATCTACGTTGAAAGACCGATCTGATGTTTTTAAACAAAGTATCTAATAAACTTAAGTATCTTCATAATAAATTGTTAATTTACGGCAAATTATTGTGAAGTATCTACCCAACTCAGTTTTCTTACTAACGCAAAGTATAAAAGCGTTTTCAAGTTAGTCTTACTATTTCTGAAGCATTATTGTAATTATTCTAATAATCGATTTTTATTTAGCACCTACTGAACCAACCTTCTATTATGTATCACTATTTCAGATTTAAGTAATTACAAATATTTAGAAGACCGGTTTTATATAAAACTTCTTGATAATACCGATAACCACATCTTTCAGGTGCGTGTGTGCATTCATTACATTATGTGCATTACTTGTATGTTTTCCCACGATACAGGCTGGTTGCGTTGCCTAGTGCGGGGAGTATTGTCGTCTCATGTTATTTTTCTTACTGATTTTAGTTTATAAATATATTTTCCATAGTTATTTATTTCACTTCTTTCTTGTTGTCCAGCAGAAGATGGTAATTGGCTGTTTGATTGTAAGAGAATTTGGAAAATGAAGGATTAACTTCATCATCTTTTGTGCCCGTCAAGTCTAATCTACCTAAAGATAATTCGGATATTTATAAAGTTTAGATACCGATGTAAGATTTGATAATTATCAAGTAAAATGCTTAATTCATTGGCATTCGCCCTCGCTTTTAGCTTAGAGGGAGAGCGAGAAGACCCATCATTAATCTATGTAGAAACGCTTATAGGATTACTTAGATCCGTCCATCTGACTGTATTTTTATTACTATAGGGTCATATTTGAAATTGTGCAAAATAATATAATCCAACTTTTTATTTTTCTAGTTTAAAGTTCCAAGACCCAAATCAACAAAAAGTGCATGTCCTTTCACATTATTTTCAGCTCAATAAAAAAATATGGATATCAAAACCACGTGTAATTTATTACAACTTTGTAGATCAATCAGAAAAGCCTTGGTGTGATATCCGGGTCGGGATCTGGGTAGTATTGGAGTAAATCAGCAACAGGCGCTTCTTGGTCTTCATAGAAGTCGCAGGCGAGTAGGTATTCTCTTTTTGAATAATCATCACCCTTGCAGAACATTTCACCTTTACACAAGGGAAAAATACTAGATTTAATATTCTGTCAGTGTAACTAGATAGTTTTCAGGGATAAGCTAGCTACCTAATTACATTTTAAAGTTTGAAATACAATAAATATTACCTTCGATATCGATAACGTGAACAGGACTTTTAGACTCTAATGCTCCAACACAATAATGCTCCTCAGTGAGGTCCGGGTGCCAGTACATGATTGCATCCCGACAAGATGTACCGGCTATAGGCAGCAAAATTCTGTCCTGGAATCATACATTCTTTAAAAAGAAAAGAAATACGAAGCAAACTAGCCATTACCTTCGTACATTACATTAATTCACTCAACAGCATTGTATTTTTCTAGTATTCAATCCAATATTCAAAAGATAGGTAAATACCTACCTACATACGTAGGTATAAATAAGGAATTTAATTTACCTTGCATATAATTTTGTTATTAACAATAGGTTCCTTGACTTCACCAGTACAGAAGAATTTACGTTTTTTTCTCATGATTACCGTGCTTACTTCTAATACGGTTTTTATACTGTTGCCTGCAAGTGGTAAAAATATTATTTATTAAATTAAAATATATTTTTTTATTTAAAAAAAAATTACCAACCTTTCTCCCCGTTAATTGCTTCAAGTTCCCGCATTCCCCTAGCTTGAGTCTCCCGACTGTTTTGCTGCTTCATGTAATTTGATAGACGCCACATAGCATCAACAAACTCGTCCACAGGACCTTTAATGAAAAAACGTTCATCATCACAAATAGTATAAGACACACATTTTGATATTTTATTTACAGCTTCAGATACCTGTTCCTAAACTACCACCGTCGAGGTAATTTAAAAACTGGTAAAACCGCAAGGCTTCGTCCGATTCGATTTCATCCATGACCGGACGCTGGAAAAACAAATATATATAAAGTTAGCGTTTCCTTCAACCTTAAAAACCTACACCTTACCTACAGACTTGAAAGAGCAATAAAAATTGAAGGCATCTTGCATCGACCAAAATGCGGAGCGTCGGTAGGCAGGCAGATATTTAATAAAAATTAATATAAAAACCTTAAATCGTTAAACACTATCAAAGTAGGTTATCTGATTACTAAATACCTGGCAAATTTTGACACAGTAGGTATATTGAATATACCTTTATATTCTCGAGGTTCATTTCCCTCTATTGCTTATATTCTAGGCTCTAGGTTCCAAAACTTCATACTTACAAATTTTCCACTCCAAGCGCCAACATCGGAATATAGTGAGTTTACCCTACTGGGCATCCAGTCTAATGATGACCTAGCCACCAGCACTGGATGCTGCAAAATTGCAAATAAATTAAATATAACCAATATAGATGTAACAGATAAGAAATTAAAAACAACGAGTTACCAAGGTGGCTAGAGATCTTGAAACAACCCATTTTAATGAATTTAAAACCAGCAGTAGCTTTAGTAGTAACATTTGCGTGAACAGGCTTATCTGCACTAACAGGGAAACTAAAAAATTTGAAAAAAAATGTTTTATTGATCAATTAAAAGTCTTGTTAGTAAAACTGTGTTAACAATGTGACTAATTAAGTGTATAGTTGCTCTGTTACCTAAGTTGGCTGATAACATTTTAGGGATTCTCCTTACGAAAGCTCCTGGCACTAATTGATTTCTTTTTTAGGATAAGGCTTTTTTGGTGGGCAGTCCTTTTATCAACAACTGTGCTGAAAATTCTTACATCATCTTCATCTTCTTGAGCCGCTGTTAATAATAACTTTTGAATTATTTGCGTAAACTTTGCTAAAAACACAACAAAAATGAAAATTATTATAAGGCGATTGCATTGCACTGTTATGATTGTGTTTTCTTTTGACACAAACAAAACAACATAGCAAACAAAGCTTTTTTTGATTTTTGCGTTTCATTTACTGCTTACGCAGCGCAAGCTAGAAATGCTCTCCAAATTTTCCTGTTTTTACAACGTTTTGTTTGTTTGTTTGTTTGTATTGTTGCTCTGCTCCCGTTAGTCAAAGCGTAATGTTTTATATTACATTTAGCCTTCATCAATAAATTGAATTTTTATATACCTATGTTATTTTTATATTAAACACATCATGATTTTTTCAATTTGAACTAGTTTAGTTTCAAAACAGACATTAAGCACTTACACATAAATTGTGATAATGCTTTAGGTCGTCGTTTGATAAATAAATAATAAACTGGTATTCCAGAAGATATCGCAGCTGCACTCACGAGCAGAGGTAATGGTCTTAAAGCCAATATACCGGTTAAAATTATCGAATACACCGTAACGTATACAAAAGGAATAGCCAGTGGCACCTGAAATAACAAGATAAACATAATATTTAAAATGTTGTTAGACAATAATCTAAGTTTGTAAATTGTATACAAAATTACTTCAATGGGTCTTTTTAACTCCGGTCTTCGATATTTTAATACGATACAGGCACTAACACTGCATAATGAAAAAATAGAAGAGACCATAGTCCGGTATGTGACCAACGCAGATACGTCTGCCCCACTAAGTGCCAGAATAAAGGCAGTAGTCATCTACAATTAACCAATTAAATTATTAGATAATCCACCATATATATAAAAAAAATATATTAAATTATTCAAATGCAATTCTCACAGCAAAAATAATACTAGGAATTGGAGTAAGACGAAACAAATTGATGTGATGCAAAACTTCAGGCAGGTGACCATTTCTAGCTCCAGCGATGAATAGTCGCGATGTTATCATGGTATTAACACTGAGGGTGCCAAATATTGAGACTCCAACCATGGCTGGCATTGCCCATGGCTTTAACTGATTCAAAGCTTTCGCGGCGAAGTCCTGAAAGAAAGTTGCGTAAGAAAACGAAAAATTTACTCAAGCTTTGCACGGTTACATGCTTCAATACCTAAGCTGAATTTTATTCATTAAACATATCTCATAATATTTGATAACTTTTTTTAATAATATCAAGGATTTTTTTATTGTATTGTACTAGTGGCCGCCCGCGACTCTGTTCGCGTGGAAGTCGGTTTCCCTTGGGAAAATTGGGAATGAGAAGTTTTCCTGCGGTAAAAAATGCGACCCTATGTGTTAATCTGATGTATAACCTATATTACTGTAAAGTTTTATCCCAATCCGTCCAGTAGTTTTTACGTGAAAGAGTAACAAACATCCATACATGTCGTTTTTTTTATAATGATGGAATCTAGCAAACGATCACGTGGGTCACGTGATGGTAAGTGATCACCGCCGCCCATATACACCCAGAATTAGTTATTGTTTCTATAACGGTTATACCTACAGACAGACGAAAAAATGTACTGATTGCATTCTTCTGCTGGAGGGATTGCTGCTGCAACTTATTACGTTTTGAGCAAAAACAATTGTTTTTATAACGAAAAGAATTTTTTTTTTTTTGCGTTATTCTACAAAATTGCATTTATACTATCAGATTATGCGATGATTTCAAATTAGATAGGGTATTAATTTAATTTGCAATGTAAATAATCGCACTTGAACCAACAGTTGATGTGTGAGCGATGATTTCAAGCGCCGAATATGACTTTTCAATGCTTAATAACTTTTTTAAATTGGGTTTTCTGGGTATACTGTTAGTGAATTAAGTTACTATTAAGGCTCCAGAATACATGATTTCATACACCCGTTATATAACCGACATAATTATATTTTAACCCCTTTACTTAGTTGCTTTTTATTTATATCTATTTAGAGGCTCAGAAGTGAAAATGACGTCATACACTAGTAAACAATGATTGAATCTTAGACCAAACTATGTAGGTGGGACATAAACGCACGCCTCAAAACAGCATTAAGTAATTTTGTCTTGAAGAAGGCCTTCGCAAGTTAGTGAACCCAGAGCGAAACAGATAAACTTAGTACCCTAGAATAAACAATAAAGGTGTAGGTTTAAATTTACCGTAAACCCACCAAAACATACCATTGAAATCATTTTAGATTTAGAGACTCCTTCAAGACCCAAGGTAGTCACATAGCAAAGGTTAATTAACAAATAGCATGCAAAAAGTATAGGAACCATAATAGTCATGGCTTTAGGAAAAGTTTCCATGGGATCCTTTATTTCTTCTATTAAAACATTTAGGCTATTCCTGAAATATTTTTTGTAATATGAAAAGAGTGTTTAGGTAATTATTTAATATAAAGGAAAGTATTAAGCTTGGAATGATATTCCAATAACCAATAAAAGGTTTTAAAGATTACCATCCAGTAAAAGAAAATAATCCATAATTTATTGCATAGCTCCAGCTTTTAACGCTCCTCTTATGATATGTCCAATTGCTTAAATTGTCCATACCCTCTACAATAAACAAAAATCCTTAGTTTCCTAGAAATAATAAATAAGTTCCTAAAATGTGTAGTGTATTACACACGAAAAATAAGACGTCGCAAGTAAAAGGTTTAGCCATAGATTAATAATTAATATTAATAATTATAATTGGTCGTCGCTCTCGCTCTGACAAAATGGAGTAAAAGTACAAGTAACATAGATTTATTATAGGTCTTCGCTCTAGCTCTTACTAGATGGAGCACCGGTACTCGTAAAATGCGTCATAAAATAATATGCTGAATTCGGCATACTCGAACCTACCCGAGCAGGTGTCCTTCATTACATACCTTTTATGCAGGGGCGTAGTTAGGTACCAACGTATAAATTTTTAGTCACTGACGTATAAAGCCTCATTTACACGATACCATTTTCTTGCACGTTCAATAGCAATAATTGAAAACAATAGTGGAAGCGCAATATTTGCATTTCAATAATTGTAAGCAACTGTTTACACGTGGATATTATTTATAAAGTTGAACGCCATTATTGAATGCAAATCTTGAAAAGAAATAATTGCCAGCGTGTTTTGTTTACATTTATACAATAATGGTAAGGAGATTATCGCTTTCAAGAATTGTCTTGTCTAAACATCGGCTTGTACGTTCCTGTTCCATTTACTGGAACGTTGCTTCAAGAATTGACTGTATTTGCTCAGACAAATATTTTCATTCAAGTTTTGGACATCTTCGGATAAAATGGCAAGTATTGAACAAGAAAATATTGTATGTATAGTTTAAACGGAGAACATTTTTGAATGCAAAACTTGCCTAGTAGAGAAAGAATATGGCATGTTGTTTATACGCTGCAATTCAAGTATTGCTTCGACATAATTGTACGCTACAGGCAAGAAAATGGTATCGTATAAATGAGGCTTTAAACGATTAAAAAATAACAGTTATGCAGCTGTGTGTTTTCCTTTTTGCCAACTTGTAAATTTTAACGTACCTATTATTTGTTACTCAGTAAAGCTAATGAGTAATAAATAGGTTTATACTTAAGCAACATCATGATTTGTTCCTGAGTTATCACTCCGAGAACATGGCGTGGTCTATTCAGAAGCTTATCGAATAGTATGTGTATTTTTTGACACACCAACTGCCACGAAAATAAAAATGAGCCGTAAAAACAGAGCTATTGTTTACAGGCAGTGTCGACCTAGTAAAAGCGAGAGCGAAGATCAATAAACATATCCGAGCTAGTGTCATTTTAATAAATATATAGTAACGTTATACGTGTTTACTTATAATAAAAAATAAATAAAATAAATAAAAAACTAAAATAATACTTATCTAAAAGTCAAATTACCTACTTATTACTAAACCACAGGCGGATCATCTCCATGTTGCTCAGGAACGCGAGAATGTAGGTATAAATGGTTATTTGCTTTAGATTGGTAATCTAAGTATTTAAGCTTTAATTTAGTGCTTAAACCATTATTTATTTTGCTAATTGTATCTGTTGCTGATTATTAATAATCTCTTATTAATCTTCCTCATTTGCCTTTACATGATTATGCTTGTGCTTACACTCTTTTTTTTTTTTTTTTAAAGTAGAAATTGATTGTGCATTTAGTTTCTTTTGCCATTGGCGTATCGCTTTATAATAAATATTATCAATTAATTTGAATTCGGCGTAGCTTGCTTTTTAATTAATTTCACTGCTTGGGGTCCGCTCTGATTGGTTGCTATCATCACCACTTCGCCTTCTACCTACTTACTAGTCCCGACTTGGCTTGATGGTGATCGCAACCAACGGAAGCTGCAATGCCAAAACTTAAGCTGGGTTAATGATTCTCAGGGAACATTGTTCGGGCCTGAAGCCGGCGTTGCCATCTACAGGAGCGTCCCTGGATCGCCGTGCTCCCAACACTCCCGCTGCCCTCCCTACGCACTTCCTGCGCTGCCGTCTACGCGCGCCTCACATCCGGCCTGCATCCACCTTCGGCCGCCCTCGCCAGGGAAGTCGGCGAGACCAAAGCACAATTATCAGTCGGGCAATTTAACCCACGGCCCATTGCTCAAACTTCTATTGTTTAAATAAAATCATTTATTTTATATAGTTCGCTGTTTTTTATTGATATGTACCTGGTTAGGCACCCAGCAAACGCGACAATATATTTTATGCGTATCGTTTCCGCTGTAGGTATAAAAACTTTGTTTACCTTGACTACTGGAGCCCCGAACATGGGAACAGTAAATGTCAACTACAGTCTATTCGCGTTAAGAAAATAGTGAGTGATCGTTGTCAGCCGGCCTGACAACGCGCCCCAGCCAATTAAAATGCTAGAAATTAAAAAGTCGAGTTCACAGTGACCAGTTGAAGTCTGACCTTCGAAGAAAACGGTTGTGGATTTTGCGTGACTTGTCCAACGATAAATTTTGAAAAAATGAATACTTCACCAATTCCAAAGAATAAAAGTCGATCAATAATCCATAGTGGAGAGAGACACATAATTTACAATGTTTATAAGTACTTTAAATTGTGTGATTTAAATGCAACTGTGGAGAGCATAGTCAAAGAAACAGCAAGTGCATGTGGCATGTCCGAAAATACTGTTTATAAAATTATTATTTTTCTTTCGTACTTTTACTCCACTGTGAATACACCCTTATCCTGTAGTTGTCACTATTTTCTTAACGCGAATAGACTGTAGGTAACATTCCTTATTTATGTACAAAAAAGTTACACCATATAACATTGTTTCTCTTGTGTTACTATTGTTGCTTGATTTTCTCACACTACCTACCTTTTTTTTTTTTTTTTTTTGTTCTCGCGGTGAAATGCATTTACGCACCGTACCCCCCACCGGGGTGGCGGGGGGCGTGTGTGGGACTCCCGCCTGAGCAACTGACACGTCGCCCAGGGGACTACCCACTAAAACACCGCGGCGCTCCGTCTTCGCCTTTGTGGTGAAGCCGTGGGGCCCGGACCGGCGGCCCTACGCCACGACTTCACCGGCGATGGGCCCGTCTACTGCACGACGGGCCCATTTTGACCCCCCCGCGGTGAAGGGGGGCCTGTGGGAACAACCGGGAGCGCCCGATTGTTCCCACCCGTCGACGGTGGTGGACCGTGCAATGCGGGCAGGTGGATTCCCACGTCCCCCGCCCACTGGCCACCACCAGGCTGGACTTGGGCGCGATCGCGCCTCGTCCGGCCCCTTCGACGTCTGCGGTGCGGGGGGCGCGAGAGGATCGTTCTCACGCACCCGCTCCGCAGCCTCCTTCTGCGACATGACGTCCTCGCAGAAAGAGGCCACCGCGACCCAGACCGCCTCGGAGCCCAGCATGGCGTACACCAAGCCGGGCAGCGAGAGGTCCGGGCCAGCGGACGCCTGGAGGCGACGACGTGGCACATCCCAGGCCGGACATTCGGCCAGGGTGTGCCACGCTGTGTCGTCCGGCGCGCCACAGTGGTGGCACGCCGTGGATTCCTCCCTTTGGATCCGGCACAGGAAATGTCCGAAGCTGCCATGCCCGGACAAGACCTGCACCAGACGGTAGGTGAGGAACCCATGCCTCCGGTCGATCCATCCCTCAATGACTGGACCGACGGCGTCCAGGGTCCACCGCCCGTCGTCCGCGTTGGCCATCTCCGCCGACCACCGGCGGAGCATGACCTCGCGGGCCCTTCGCCAGACGGCGACCCTCTCCTCAGGTGCTGCGGGCTCCCCCTGAGCCCGCTTGTCCGCCGTCCAGTGGTAGACGGCGGCCAGCACCTCGGCCTCGAAGTACCATGGCGGAGTGCCCGCCATGGCACATGCCGCCCCGTGTCCAACCGTGCCGTAAGCCCGCGCCATTCGCTGTGCGATGGCGCGTTGGGGCTTACGGAGCAGGGCACGGTTGAACTCCCCCAGGTCGTGCGCCCACACGGGCGCACCGTAGAGGGCCATACTGCGCAGCACGCCGGCATAGAGACGCCGGCATGCCACCGCAGGACCCCCGATATTCGGCAGGAGCCAGCTAAGGCCCCTCGCCGCCTTCACGAGGCGCTCTTGGAGCAGGCGGAAGTGCTCCGAAAACTTCCACCTGCTCGATATTGTGAGGCCCAGATATTTTATCTGGGCCCGCACCTCCACCCTGCTCCCCGCCACCACGACGTGGGCGTCAGGCGGCGGCTCCCCCCGAGGCCCATGAAAATATATGGCCTCGGTTTTATGGAGCGCCACCTTCAGTCCCAGCCGCCCGATACGACGGGCGACCAGGGTTCCCCCCTCCGACGCCCGGTCGGCCGCCTCCCCGAAGTTGCGCCCCCGCGCTGTGACGAGGGTGTCATCCGCATAACAGATGACACCCACGCCGTCGGGGAGGGCGCCCCGAAGGAGCCAGTCGTAGCCGATATCCCACAGGAGTGGTCCTAGGACCGACCCCTGCGGGACACCCGACTCCACCGGCCGCCGCCTCATGCGGCCGTCCCTGCCGACGAACAGTACCTCCCGGCCTTGGAGGTAGTCCGTCAGCAGTGCCCTCAGGTATGGAGGCACTCCGTGATACCGGAGCGCCTCCAATATTGTGGCGTGGGGGATGGAGTTGAACGCATTGGCGATGTCGAACGACACCGCCAACACCCCTCCCCCCGCTCTCGCCCCCTCCCGGGTGATGCGCCTCAACTCGAGGAGCGCATCCACCGTGGACCGGCCCGCCCGAAACCCGTACTGGGCCTCGGACAAGTCGGGGCCGGTCCCCCCCCAGGTGCTCCTTGAGGCGTGCCGCGATCACGCTCTCAAGGAGCTTGGCCGCATCGTCCAGGAGGACGATCGGCCGATAGCCGGAGGGTGAATCCTCCGGCCGACCCGCTTTTCGGAGGAGGCACAGCGCCCCCTCCTTCCACACCTTCGGGAACCTCCCCGACGCGAAGCAGCGGTCGAAGAGGTCCCGAAATCGTCCCTCCATTTGAGTGGTGGCTATCGCCACCACCCGTGCCGGCACACCATCTGGCCCCGGCGCCGTCTTCTTGCCTCGGAGGCGAAACTCAAAACGAAAAACCTCACACTACCTACCTGAGATTGAGTATTTCATAATTTTTCAAATAACCATTTATACCTACATTCTCGCGTTCCTGAGCAACATGGAGATGATCCGCCTGACTTTAAAATCAAATTATATTGCTGACTAGGCATACAAAGAAGAAAAAGTGAATCGATTTAGGTAATTCAGTTCGTTGTGATAATTAGTTAAAGATTTTTCTCAATCAAATAAGAAATTAAAAAACTTACCCCTCATCATCCAGATTAATCCACCAATAATCATCAAAATCACCATTGTCAGTTTTATGTACATAAAAGCATTTTGCAGCCTCGTTGTAAACTTCACATTGAGGCAATGAAGGTATGTTACAAGAACTAAGAAAATATGAGAATAGATTCATTACATCCTGGGTCTTAGTTGTGTAACTTTTGACACAAAGCCCCTGATTCGATATCGGCCGATATTTGGTGTCGTTATCGACATATTTGTACAAATCGACATACAAAATCTACTGACGTGCCACACGCACGTCACCAGTTGGCACGTTGGGAGTTATAAACTTTTAACATTCTGTTTTATAGTAAATATGTTATTTAAGGCTATAAGTATAGGACTATAATATCTACTCTCTCGTCGAATGTACGTACAATAGGCTATTTGACAATGTGGAAAATAAAATGTTAATTACTGTTTTCAGTATGTATTATGAGTTTAAAAATGGATATTTGGTAACGTAAGTTAAATATAATAATTATATTATTTTTAAATCCATTAATTAAAATGAATATTTCTAAACCTTTTCCACGTGACACAAAACGCTCCTGATTGGTCGGGTTTATGATGTCGTCACATGCACGTAAATAAACAAACATCATTCGCCTACGTATACGCCTACTTGTGTTATTAGCTTTCAAAACTGGTTTGTTAAGATGTTCCATTGATTTCGTGTAATTTATTTGTTTATTTTACAAATTCTGTCAAGCATGGACAACGTTTTTGTGAAAGCAGACAGTAGAAACCTGCCCATAGTCGACGCAATCATGGTCGGATTATTTTTCAAAAATAATTCCGATTTCTTTGCTTCGGAGCTTAAAAATGTGAAAACAGCAAAGTAAGTATAATAACACTTTATTAGAACTTAGTTGTATAATAAGAAAGTGAAATAATGATGAACTTGCACAGTGAGCAAGAACTTTTAGGTTATGTTGATGTTATGATGAACATAAACGATATTTTGTTTTTTTTCCAGGTCTGCAAGAGAATCGTATGGAGATGATGCCATTGAATATGTGCAATTGCGTCGCAAGTCCCAGTAATTGCACAATGAAGTGTAAGATTTGTCCTAAACACAAGGTTAAGAGCGGCTCTTACAACATTACAATGGTGATAGACAAAAGAAAGGGTGTAATAGTTATATGTTGGTGCTTGGACTGTGCAGCTTCAGCTGGTGGCTGGAAACATGCAGTGGCATTTCTCATGTGGACCCATCATCACACAGAGGAGCCTTCTTGTACTAAGGTGGAATGTTTTTGGGAACCCAAGGCTCTCTAAAGTAGGCACAACATTAAACTATGTGACTGTAGATCAGTTGTGCATAAAGCTCCAAAATGTTAAACAAAAAAAGGAAAATTGCTAACTGTGAACTGTTAAAATATCAACCCGAGTTTAACACAGTGATGTCAAAACAGTTTTCTTTGTGTAATTTGATGTTATTGTAGTGTATTGTATTGTTGTATTGTATTGTATTGTATTGTAGTACTATTATTTCATAGTGTTACATCACAGTATCTACCTAATTGATGATTGTTAGGTTTGCTTAAGCCATAAGTTATTTTTAATGTTTAATGAAGATTAAATAAAAATAAAATTCAGACAATGGTTTTATTTGATAAATTACACATATCCCCAAATATAAATAGAATGTAAAACTCAGTGATTGGATAGATATTGGTTTAAATCCTACTAATATTATAAATGTGAAAGTTTTTGAGTATGTATGGATGTTTGCTACTCTTTCACGTAAAAACTACTGGACGGATTTGGATGAAACTTTGCAGTAATATAGGTTATACATCAGAATAACACATAGGGTAATTTTTACCGCGGGAAAACATCTTATTCCCACGGTAAACCGACTTCCACGCGAACGTAGTCGCGGGCAGCCACTAGTAGGTCTATACATGTATAAAACTCCTAAAAGGTGGACTGCAGCACAACTCATTTTTATAGTTGTGCTGCAGTCCACAGTACAGGAGCATTGAATGCAATATGCAAGACCATTAAAACAATACACTATTTTTGGATTAGTCATAATAATGTCAGTCTTGAGTCCCATTTTAAAAGTAATATATTAGTATATTTAGAAGTAATTAATTTTATTTAATAAGAGAGTTTTGAATAGTTGCAGAGGATTTAATATTTTTTTTTGCCAAAATAGGGTAAAAATACCCTAATCTGGCAACACTCCAGGCATGTGACGTCACAGACTCCGCCATACTGCCAAAGTAGCGTTTTCGCGCGCTTTTCAAATATTGAATGTTTATTTTGATATTTTTCAGCAGATATGTACCAGAATAAAAAATAACAAATTTTGCAGGGTTCCTTAAGATCTACCAAATAATAAAAACTGGTTTTTGAAAACTTGTCAAATAGCCTATTAATTTAAAATTAAACTTACGAACAGCTACCGTAGATAAGAGCTTGTTAACTGTTAGGTTCCATTTCGAACATTCAGCAGGCAATATAGTGTTAACTATGTTATATGTAAACGTCGAAATATATATGCCTGAGGAACATGGTCTATAACAAAATGATTAAATTTAAATGTTGTCCACCCAAATAAATAAGCAGTTTACTAGAGGAGGCGCAAAACAGGGATCGAAAACCGGTTAAAATGGAAATATAACAAAAAATCTTTACCATAATATTTCGGTATGACCTCTAATATTATGGTATAACCTATTTCGTACCTGTATTTCAAGAATGTGAGTCTCGTGTCTGCAGCCGCCACAGCGGGCTGAAAATCGACTTTATGCTTAGCGAGCGAGAGTGTTACCATAAATATCATATGGGTTAAACCTCTAATTTTGTTCTATCTGTATGAATTAAAGGTATAATTATGCCATACCTTTTTATAAGATAGCGGTATCGATTCCGGAAACCTTTAAGCAACCGGTAGAGTTTTGGTTCCAGAATTGCGTAACCGGTTGGAATATTGGTAAACCTTAATCGTTTTCGGTCCCTGGCGTCAAATACCAAAATAAGACTTAATCTATCTAAAATGCGAAACTTCTAGGGAAATAACATTAAAAAAATTACAGCCAACTGATGATGATATTAAATTAATGATATTTTAACTATAAGAAAAAAATAAGATACAAGTCAAATTTTTGATGTTATTTGCAACAATTCGAGGTTCAAATTTAAAGGATACATATAACAATAGACAACAGACACCTATAACGATTTTGTATTATATTATGAAAATATGAAATATAATTCTAATAAAAAATCTTAATGATTGTACGTACAAGACTATTACAATTGTACTCCATAAATGCAAAAATCCTATCAAAGGTCCAAATGCTTCATACAAATAGATGTAATCACCGCCATAACGCGGAAAAGCGCACCCTGAAATTCCAAAAACTCAATAACACAGGTACGATATTTTTAGATAGTTATCCAAGAATAAAACTTGCGTTTTATTTACATATTTCCAAATGACGGGGTGACCCAAAAGCGATTATATTTCAGTTAAGTAGGTAAGGTTATGCTAAAGTTTGATGAGTGAATACGTGCCAAATTGTCTGTCGCACTCATCTGTATCAGTCTCATAACACTTTAATTGAAAATGTCGTGCATTTTTAACTTTAGTTCGTAAAATATGAAATTATTTATTAAGGCTTACCTAATTCAACTAAAGTCCAAGCCCCCATAGCATTGAGGGTGCCAGATAATAACCAAATTAAAAAACTAGCAGTCACGGAGCCAGTGTGATTGAATACATCGTTTCCCATAAAAATACCTGATCCCAGTGTTATTCCAACTAAAATTGATATACATTCTGTTAGTTCCAAGGACTCTGGCACGCGAAATATCATCTTGAAAATTGGGTAAATTTATAATCTGAAATAAAAAAAATGGCCTTTTAATATTTATCCAAAGACAGAAGGGCTTATTCTAATCCTATTATAAACGTGATATATATTATAATATATAATATAAACGTGAATATTATAAACTTGAATGTTTGTAAGTATGGATGTATGGAAGAATTTTTGTTACTCTTTCACGTAAAACTTACTGGACGGATTTGGATGAAACTTTACAGTAGTATAGGTTATACATCATAATAACACATAGGGTAGGTACTTTTTACCGCGGGAAAACTTCTCATTTCCACAGGAAACGGACTTCCACGCAAACGGAGTCGCGGGTGGCCACTAGTACAGAATACATATATATTTAATTAAAATGAACTGAACCTAGTTTGAGTAACTAAACTTGCGATTTCTGTAATCTTAAAGCTAATAATGGTTTGTAGATTCAAAACCTAAGTACAAAACTAAGCTTTAGCTAAACTAAGCTAATTTAGAGCAGGTTTTATATTATTCTTTGGGATATTATCTAAAACAATTTTTTTTCTTTTCTTCAGACTAACACTTGTGTGACCCTTAAACTAAGCAAAGCGTGTACTAAAGGTAGGTAAGGTACCACACAATGTACTAGGGGAGAACCTAGTTACACCCAGGCACGAGCCTATATAGAAAAGTAATTTTAACTAAATTGACCTGAACCGGGCATCGAACCCAGGACTTGCTTAACAGTACGGTTGATAGGTGATAACATATATCAAATTGTGTGTAGATTAGCACCGTATCGTCAAAGTACATCCAATAATGAAAGAATATTTTCGATTTGGTTTATATGAATTTTCAGTAGGTTTCTTCAAAAAATAGTAACCAATTTTCATTACGTGCAAAGTGTGCATGGGTAACATTATTAGCAATTCCTAAACCTAATTATGTTTTTGAAATTACTGTTGTTATTTTTATGCCTGTTCCGATTCTTGGAGCGAGGGTAGATATCACGAACTAGCGGTCGGCTACAGCGTACATACCGTCTGTAAGGTTTGCAACCATAATACAAACACTAACAACGATGCAACCACATCAACTTTTAGAAGGTAGCACCTAGTAGCAACCGCAAGAACCCGCAGTCATTCACAGCAGTAAGAAACATCAAATATATAGGTATTTCCTTTCATAGATGAATGCATAGACTTACTTCATGTTTCAAATTGCATAATTTATTGACTCAGTTCCTAACAATTTGATCTGAATTTTTTAAACATAAAAACAACATTTTGCGTTCAAAGCAGCAAACATACACAAAATATCAACAAACATCGAAGTTTTTACGTTTGACTCGACATTAAAATAGTCGGCTGATATTAAGCGCCATCTCAATTTTATATTTAGAACCATTATTAATGGCTAAACGCTGCGCTCGAATTATCTTGTTTGCGCTCATTCAAAAGACCAACTACATTCTTTCAATAAAAATTTAGTCAACATTTGACATTCGCTTTCTACGAAGATCACTCATTCACTCATTCATTTCTTCGCGCCATTTTTGTCGTAATGCTGTGATGAGTTTGTTGTAAAGCAAAAATAGTGAATTATTTATTAAAGTTTTACTCCTCGATTGATCATTTAATGTTTTAAAATAACTCGTCATAACCATGCACGTCCGAGTGCGTGTTTTTGGTAAGCCAGACACGATAGTTGTTGTAGAATCCAAGTTATCAAAGATAGATCAATTTCGAAAAATTGTTCGTGACAAATTCGATGTATTGCCGAAATTGCAACGATTGTTCTACGGTGGAAAGCTGGTGAGTGATTTGATATATTAATATTTCTTATGCTGGAGTCTTTATCATTATGTACCGTTATAAGCGGTTCTTTTAATTTACTTAATATTACACAAATTTTATGTGATGTATTATGTACGATGTACTCAGCTTTACTAGCATGATAACGTAATTTTATATTTGTTTACCAACTTATATTACTTGCTTGAAAATTAAACTTTATGATTACAGTTGGAAAATGGTTATACATTCCATGATTACAACATAAAGTTGAATGATGTTATACAATTGATGGTTAAACACCAGCCTGATGATAGTCCAGAGGAGAAAAAAACTGAAACAGATGTTGCCAGCACTGACGATGAAAAAATTAAATACCAAGGTAAGTACGGCGACCTCTGTGGCGCAGCGGTAACTATACCGGACTGTAAAGCGGATGGTTCCGGGTTCGAACCCCGGGTCGGGCCAATTTCGTCAAAATGGTTTTTCGACATTGGCTCGTGTCTGGGTGTAACTAGGTTCTCCCCTAGTCCATTGTGTGGTACCTGTAACACAAGCGCTTAATGCGCTTACCATAGGGCCACATAATTGGTGTGTTAGTCTGGAGATTTATTATTATTATTATTATTATTAAGTACTCGGTTTGTTGACTTTATGCATGTTTATGACCTTATGTACTACAATTAATTATGTATTAATTTTTGTTTTTTAAATCTTGTATAACCATAAAACTATTTTTTTTCTTAATTCTTCATTGTTCTTAAAATGTCTTTTCTTTCTAACATTTAGATGCAGATAGTAAATTATATGCAATTGGGGACTTAATAGACATGAAGGATAAGGAACAGGGTGCCTGGTTTGAAGGAAAAATTATTCAAATAGTAGTAAACCCTACCATAAACATAGTACCTGCACACATTGCCTCAACACAAACCACAGAAAAGCCTATTGAACCAAAAGATTCTAGCAGTTCTGATAAGGAAAGTGATATAGAAAATAAACCACCACCAAGCGACACCAAGAATGGTGACAGTCCAAAGAAAAAGAAGGGTATAACTAAATATTTTAGTAAAATGAATAATGTTAAGAAAAAAACTATTGAAGAAACTAGTTTAGGTAAATCAATGAATGAAATCGTAGATGAGGATCTGCTGTTTAAAATACAATTGGAAGCTGAGTAAGTATTCTACTTATATTACCTTTATATTTATCATTGAGTTGCATGTAAAACATATTTTCCTTTTGCTTGCAGTGAAGACGATACAAACACTTTCTGTCAGTTAAAGGAAATCCGTCCTAGAGCCCGAACTATTTTAGACGTAAAAGAACTACAGCCAGGACAGACCGTGATGATAAATCATAATACCGAGGACCCTCTGGAGACTGGATATTGGTATGAGTTTAACTTTTATTTATGGTGTAAGTTAGGTACAGAGCACTAACAGGCTAGAAGTATGTTAGGTTCAGATAACTAGAAGATTTAATGAATGTTTGATCCAAACTAATATTATTTTCCTTAAATTATTTGTTCATTTAGTACACCAAGGTAACTTTTAAATTAAACACCAAATATTTTTATGCCAGGTATGATTTCAAAGTAACCGAGGTTAATAAACTAAGAATAGGTCATGAGGTGATCGGAACTTTGTACCTTGGCCCTGATTCAGTGCCACAGAATGACACTAGAATAAAGGTGCACAATAAGATATATGCAATTGAACAACCTGTGCCTGTGGCGGAAAGAACTCAGGAAGATAAGGAAAGAATGACAACACCCACCGAAAAACGTAAGACATCGATTATGATATATTTTTACAGTAAAATATGTGCTAAATGAATATATTTTCACTCATAAATTGATCTGCATTTTCAACCATTTTGATTTGGTCCACAAATATATTGCTGTACAGCACCATAAAATTGCAAATTCAAATTAAAAGTTGATTTCTGCAACTCGCATTTGCTAATGCTTTCATACAGCGATAAATTATCTAACTTTCACTTAGATAAGTCTTAAAATCTAATATTTTAACGAATAGTTGATTTTTAAGGATCCATGCCATTGAACTGCTTAACCTGCCGTGATGATGAAGATATGTTGTGCAAGGATTGTGGCTGCTACCTCTGCTCCGGAAAAGAGTTGCCAGAAAAGGTTAGAAAAGTGCTAAAAGTGCGAATATAAGACTGAATAAACATATAAGTAAAAGCTTCTTAGATGATAAAGAGTTCTAAGTCATTACTACAGATGAATAAATTCACAAAATGATGATCTATCTGTATCCCTCAAGAATTCATTTAAGTAGGTAGTAAAAGTAACCAGCAGATAGTAAGTTGTACTTGCATAAAAAAACATTTGTTCTTTAACTGGTGTGATTACAACTGTCAAATGTACTTAAAATTTTGGCATTAACCTCCACTCTTGTTTAACATCCATTTAAATTCACAGATAGTCCTATGCGACGAATGCAACCGAGGCTATCACATGTATTGCCTGACACCAACTCTAACAAGTTTGCCCGAAGAAGACTGGTACTGTCCTAGTTGCAAGCGAGACAGTAATGAGGTCATTGCCCCCGGGGCCGCTAAACAGACGAAGAAAGTTAACAATTCTAAAGGGAAGCGGGACTGGGGTCGTGGCATGGCTTGTGTTGGTAAGAACGTCATAGATTTTTGTTAAGTTTCAAATAATAGTAGTATAACTAGTGACCCGCCAAAGCTCTAGTGCAATTTCACGTTACATGCATATGATAGTAAAAATCGTATCAAACTACATTGCCTGCCAAGAAACGAAATAGCGGATATGCAAAATCAAGTAGAGGACGAAAGCAGCTCCTATATATTAAAATAATGTTCTGCATTTGCTAGCGTGTCTCCAAAGTGAAGCGAGTATTATCAACTTACTGAGTAACTTAATTTAGTATTAGACGAGATGATTTAATGATGGCTTATGAATAATTGCGAAATTCAATATAAAACATATAGGAAATTGTATGTTTGGCTTTTATCATTACTTTGGTCAGATCCAGCGCCTCCTATTCCAAAATATACTGCATGCCTTGCGAATAACACATTTTACGTATTTTTATGAAAATTGCGATTGTAAGGCAAGCAACTAAGGCTTTTTTCAATTCGTTAGTCTTTATTAAAAAGAGTCCCATACTTTTTGTGTAACATTTATAATTCTCGTTGAAACCAGTCTTGGGAAACCTTTTTTATATAAATGCGAATGCGGCACTGATATTTGACTATGATGATATTCCATGAAAATCATCTTTAACCAAATTATAATGTTATGCTATAGCGGATTATATTTCTTTAAAATATTAACGTTAGGTAAAGTGATTCTTATGATTTATTGTTCCCTACTAATGACTATCAAATTAATTTTCAATAACATTAAATTTTGCTCATTTAAACAAAACTTCACATGAAAAATTTGCATCCTCTTAAATCATATACTACTGCATCAAAATCCGTTACATGATGAAGGAGAAGTTTTCATACAAACATACTCAAATAACGGGTAATATTTCAAAGATAAATTTAGGGAATTTATAACGCACTGACTAAAAACCCCTTAAAAAGACATTATAACTGAATGAAAATTCATCAAACCCGGTCGCTAACCGATAAAAAATATTTTGCTCACTAGTGGGATTTCTTACGGTTTTACTATGGGTTGAAATAACCTACTCAAAACTTGCACAGATTTTAGTGTTACACCAGAACAACAGCTATAATATAAACTATAGACAATTTATCTTAAACAAGCTTAAAAATCTATATCCGCATAGTAATTAGTAAAAAGCTACCGATACTTACGACAATAAAATAATTAAAAGGCGATGCTATAGTTCTAGATGCTGGCGATTTCTGCCAAATTATCGACCGCGATTTTTATTGATAGTATCAAATATTGCGTTTGAAATTATTTCGTTGCTGCTTTTCTCCGAACTATATGTCTAGTCTTGTTTACGACTATACTTCAATATATGAATGTCTGAAATAGCTAAATAATTGATTGTAGGCAAAACGAAAACTTGCGCGATGCCGGCTAACCATTTTGGACCCATACCGGGCATCGAAGTCGGCATGTGCTGGCGGTTCAGAATACAGGTAACTGACATTTATATGTATGTGTAAGAATTAATACATGGTGTAAAAAGACTGCGTCTGAAAATGAAAACTGGGTTAAGATAAAAGCAAAAAAAATAATTAAAATCTTTCTACTAGTGCCAATTTACATAAAAACTGTCGTATTTCCGCAACATTTCAAATTCATAAACCATAGCTCCTGAACCAGTAGCTGCAGGGTGATTCTGTAACTTTCGAGTGACATAAACTAGTTCCATTATTTGTATGGAAAACTGTACATTTTGACATTTATTCTCATAGCAGTCCATGCCAACTTGTGTTACAGAATCACCTCGCTGATGTATGAGCGATGACCTCAAGCGGCGAATATCACTTTTCAATCTTTAATAACCTTTAAAATTGAGTTTTCTAGGTGTATACCCATGTTAGTGAATTTAGTTATTATTTCGGCTCATAAATACTTGGTTTCAGGCTTCGGAAGTGGTCTTTTTACACCTGTTATGTACATCTTACAATTTTAAAGATTACATTTATACAAATGTACATAAATTTGTTTATTTTTCTGTCGTTAACATGCAAATTTATGAAGATAAGTTTTGTGGTATACTGCAGAAGTTAGTATACTTTAGATTCCTTTCAAAAAGAAGACGACCTTTTGCCTCTTATGATATCAAATACACAGTTTAATATGTAACTTACCATTACTTTTCATTTGCCACACCTTTATCTATTTCTAATAATGGGTATTGTATCAGTTATCAGAGTCAGGCGTGCATCGACCGCCTGTGTCTGGTATTCACGGGAGGGACGTAGAAGGAGCTTACAGCATTGTATTGTCGGGTAAGTTGATCCTAGTCTATATATATAAAAGAAAGTGGTGTTAGTTACACTATTTATAACTCAAGAACGGATGAACCGATTTCGCTGAAAATTGGTGGAGAGGTAGCTTAAGACCAGGAGACGGACATAGGATACTGCGGGAATTAGTCTCATTCCCACGGGAAAATCATTTTTTTGCAGACGAAGTCGCGGGTAGCTTCTAGTAATATTATAAACGTGAATGTATGGATGTTTGTTACTCTTTCACGTTAAAACTACTGGATGGATTTGGATGAAACTTTGCAGTAATATAGGTTATACATCAGAATAACACATAGGGTACTTTTTACCACGGGAAAACTTCTAATTCCCACGGGAAAACGACTTCCACGGAAACGGAGTCGCGGGCGGCCACTAGTATTATTATAAGTCTTTGTTTAACTAGTGGGAAGTATAAAAGCTGTTGATATTATGATTATGTCCATAAACAACCTATAATACGATAAATGAAACTTTATGTAAACTGTTGTAAGACTGCTTCAATAAATCGGATATGTTGAACTACCCTTCCCAGCAAATAAACATACAAACAGACATGGATTATACTTCTTTTTTTTATGTTATGTAATGATGTTGAAAATGGCATTAACCTTGTACCCTGCATACGATTCTTTCCACAAAGCTAACCATAGAAAAGGTTTTAATTTTCTACAATATACGATCAAACATGTTGTGAACTATTTTTCCTAATTTAACTTAAAGACAAATAATGGGTCTATTGAATCGAATATGTGTTGCCTGTCTGTATGATCCGCTTTCACTTCAAAACTACTGAACCGATTTTAATCAAATTTAAATATACAGATAATTTGAATCCCTCGGAAGACTATAGGCTTCTATTTACAGCTGCTTTCATTCCCATACTAAAAGGCTCCTATTTACCGCTGTAACTATCATTCCCATTTCAAAACCACTCACATTTACTCTAAAACCAATATTTCCACACCAACTTACCTTATCATTATCATTACATAGTATAAATCCAAGTCGCTAATTGTGTCTGTTTGAATGTTTGTCCGCTATCTCCTAAACCAGTAGACGGATTCGAAAGCGGTTTTCACTGTCATTTAGGTATTTTTTAAAATTTAAATTTGTAAATAAAGAATAGTGAGAAAAAGTTTCTTTAAATCACCCAAAATTCAATGTTTCGTGAGCAAGTCGGCCAAAATTACACCATTGCGAAGCGTGGGCGGGTCGCTAGTATATTCTAACCCTTATTTTCGTATATTCAGGCGGCTACGAAGACGACGTGGACCACGGCAACGAGTTCACCTACACCGGTAGCGGCGGCCGCGACCTGTCCGGGAACAAGCGGACCGCCGACCAGAGCCAGGACCAGACGCTCACCAGGGAGAACAAGTTCGTAAATAGTATATTTCAAGTGTGGAAAGGCTGTCATTACAACGTGTCCCGACAAATGTTGACAGGCGGGACGAGTTGCAATGACGGTTCCGCACGTGTACTGAACGACTATTTTTAATACAGTTGCGAAAAAATAAAGCAATTTCATAAAATGTAAAATTAGGATCGTAAATGTCGAAATAACTCATTTTGAAAATGGCGCCATTTTTTCTTCACCCATTTGGTAGGCAAAGGTTACTACAGCCAAGTCTTCAGTAGATTTTTTTTTATTGATATGATATGAAAATGAAATTTAATGAAATAAAAAGAAATGAAACCAACCACACTAATTCAATCAAATCATTAAATCTGATATCGAAACAAACTAATAGTTTTTTTTAGAAATATACCTACGCTACGTAATTATTAACATGAATCATAAAAACTTCTTTGTTTTTTTTTTTGTAAAAACTTCATGGTTGGTTAATTTTTCTTTTTAATAGACATTATTTTGACAGTTGGGAAAGAGAACGCACGAGTGCGGGAAAGGTAAAAAAAAAGCACGCGTGTGTAATAGCCCACATCCCGAACGCTAAACGTCCCTGCAATACGCCACTTTTTGAGCAACTGAATTAAAAATAATAATAATACACCTCAAGACTGACACACCAACAGTGTGGACCTAAACTAAGCAAAGCTGGTACTTTAGGTACCACACAATTGACTAGGGGAGAACCTAGTTACACCCAGACACGAGCCGATATCGAAAAACCATTTTTTACGACCGGGAATTGAACCCCGAACCTTCCGCTTAGCAGTCCGGTATATATACCGCTGCACCACAGAAGTCGTCAAACCGCAACTGTCACTGCTGTCGTATACTTCTTTCGATAATACTTTCAGTAGGTGTCAATTAAGCCTCATTTACACGATACCATTTTCTTGCCTGTAGCGTACAATTATGTCGAAGCAATACTTGAATTGCAGCGTATAAACAACATGCCATATTCTTTCTCTACTAGGCAAGTTTTGCATTCAAGAATGTTCTCAGTTTAAACTGTACATACAATATTTTCTTGTGCAATACTTGTATTCAATAGGTTTGTCACTTGACTTTGATAGTCATTTTATCCGAAGACGTCCAAAACTTGAATGAAAATATTCGTCTGAGCAAATACGGTCAATTCTTGAAGCAACGTGCCAGTAAATGGAACAGGAACGTACAAGTCGATGTTTAGACAAGACAATTCTTGAAAGCGATAATCTCCTTACCATTATGGTATCAATGTAAACAAAACACGCTGGCAATTATTTCTTTTCAAGATTTGCATTCAATAATGGCGTTCAACTTTATAAATAATATCAACGTGTAAACAGTTGCTTACAATTATTGATTGCAAATATTGCGCTTCCACTATTGTATTCAATTATTGCTATTGAACGTGCAAGAAAATGGTATCGTGTAAATGAGCTCTTAGGGTTGTTGAGGAAGTGATTATGAGGAAGAGGAGGAGGAAGAGGATGTGTCACGCGCAAATTTAGAGGATGCGGATGAGGAAGAGGATATTTTTTGAGGAAGAGGATGCGGATGAGGAAGCGGAAGAGGAAGCGGATGAGGAAGAGGATGATAGGATAAATACTAGCACACCCAACCCAGAAGTCGTTGTCCTGTATGTACATAACTAGGTACATATACATACACAAAAAATAATTAAAAGGGCATTTTCTAGTGGACCAAACTATGAATCTAAAGTTTAGCTTCAGATTCAGTTCAGTTTAGATTCTAAACCATTCTCAAAACACAAACAATAAAGAATCATCAAAATCGGTCCAGCAGTTAAGGAGGAGTTCAGTAACATACATAACACACACACACACAAAGAAAAGATGAGTGAATTTTGTTAAGGAGTTGAAATAAAAATAAGAATGCAGTCTTTATTTCTTTATTAAAATTACTTAAGTTGAATATTATTTTTAATTAATCAAAATAACAGGATTGAATATTAATAATCAAAGTTAATTATAGGGAGGTTTATTTTTATAAAAATTAATTTGGACGCTGTTTCCCCTGACAACCGGTTTCTTAGCTCATCATAAACCAATCCAGCATTGCTAAAAAGTCGTTCGCTGGGGACACTTGATGGAGGAGAAGATAGGTATTGCCGTACAGCTCCGTAAAACTCAAAATATTTCGGATTACTTTTCCACCAGAGAAGACTGTCTTCATGCATATTAATTCGTTTTTTTTTATGTAGTCATTTAATAGTAACTTTAGTACCACACTTCTATCTTCTATTGGTAAACTTTCATTTTCTTCGTCACTATTTGGTTCAGAGGCTAGCATTTCGGCTAACATTGAATCAACAATCTTTCCCGTGGAAGCAGTGGCTCTGGGGCAGGAGGTGTCTACTTCAGCTCCAGAACTAGTTGATGGTTGATTGTGGAATTCCATGACGACGTTATCTATTGGGCGTTGGCTGGTTGATGTTAACAGTGCTAATTCAATCCGTTCTTTAGTTATTTCATTAAAAAATTTCGTTTTGTATTTTGGGTCTAAATAAGTAGAGATAGCATAGAGATTATTATTATGAAGCTCACCGAAGCGGTTGTTAATCTCTTCGATCAGTTTTTGGATGACATTTTTGCAATCTTGGTCATTATTTTCTCTCAAAAAAATTTGCATTGTACATGTTAAGACATGAATCAGTGGTATAACAGAGGATATACATGCCTCATTGCTGCTCAAAGATTTAGTTACCTCTTCAAAGGGTTTCAGAATCTTTGTACAATTTTCAAGTTTCAACCAATCACTTGGTACAAGTTGCGGCAAATTTGGGTGTTGCGATGTATATAGTATGATAGCATCCTTTATCTTAATAAGTCGCTCAATCATATAAAACATGCTGTTCCACCGAGTAGCACATTCTTGGATAACTGACAGCTGAGGTAAGCCCAGGCGTTCTTGAAAGTCGTTCAGTTCTTTTTGTCCAGTTATAGAATGATTGAAATGCGTGGCAATCTGTTTACATTTAGCCAATAGCGTTGAGAAATGTTCATTACCCGCCAAAGCTGAACGTATACACAATTGTAATTGATGTAAGGTGCAATCTATATCGTTGATTTGTGAGATACGGGCAGCTCGTCTCATATTAGATCCACCGTCACGGACCATTACGTGTAGCTTATGCCGAGGAATGTCCCATTCCTCTCGTATTTCATCGAGCTTTTGAGCTACTAGATCGCCCGTGTGTCGATCATCGAGTGTAACACATTTAAGAACTAAAGACACTCTTTTGAAATCATTATTTATGCCATGAACTGTAAAACTAAGCAGAGAAACACCAGCTCCAGGCTCTGTCCATATATCAGTAGTGAAAGATACGTATTGCAAATCTTTTATCAAGTTTTTAATCTTTTCATAAAGTTTGGGATAAACGTAATTACACAAATGCGAAGTATAATACTGACGTTTTTTTAAATCATATTTTGGTTGTGCGGCATGGACAAAACGTCTAAAACCAATACCTTCTATGAAATTGAATGGCAAATCTTGCAACGCTATCATTTCGCAGATTAATTTATCTAGCTCACGACATTTTTCATGTGATGAATCCCAGCACTGGTTTTTCATTAATGACTCTTGTAAAGTAACTTGCCTCTTGACCAACTGAAGAGAAGTTTCTTCTGTGCACTTGCGTTTCTTTTCCACTTCAGCCTTTTTCAAAGCCGCATCGCATTTTTCATACTCCGTATATTCCGTTTTATGACGTGACTGGAGATGACTTCGTAGCCCAGAAGTCCCGCGCCCTTTTCTCGAATAAGTTTGGTTGCACAATTTACAACGCACAGTCTCATCGTCTACTTCATTAAAGTACGTCCATATAGCACTACACTTGGGTCTCATTTCGTTTTTCGATAAAATAATTCAAATTATTAGATTATTTACGTACGCGCGTAAACAAAACAACGCTTACTATGCAAACAAAATAACAAACAAGCAAGGAAAAGCGCGGCGCGGGTGGCGGGCGGGGAGGTCTCGCTCGCCCGATCGGCCTCTCATGTCATCGCGCTGCGGCGGCGTGTGCGTGCGTTGCCATGGATACGCAACGCGCATGCGCCGTGAAGTTCCTCATAAATTCCTCTTCAATTTTGAGGAAGCGATAGCGGAAGAGGAATTTTTTATTTTTATTTATGAGGATGCGGTAGCGGTTGAGGAACCCAAAATATGAGGAACCATGATGAGGAAGCGGAAGAGGAATCCTCAGCAACCCTAGTGTCAATATATTTATGCTTCACTTATGCCCGTTTACACCAAATTCCCTATATTTAATTCAGTGGCAAACATTAAGAAATCAAATTTTTTTTTGAAAACTGTATCTTGGTGTAACTAGGTTCTCTACAAATCTATTGCGTGGTGCCTGTAATACAACCTTACGTACTTAACGGCCACTTAGCTAGTGTGATTAACAGTCTTATAGTCTGGCCACCGAGAGAATGCGTTTGTGACATATGCCATTAGTGTTGGGGTAAAAAACAACATTGATAACTTATTTTTCAATCAACAGAAAAAAAACTTGCTCATCTTATTTATATTTTATTTATAATATAAAAATAGTTGTATGTTGTTACGAGTTAAAATCTAGGTGAAATAATAAAAAACAAAATTGAAACAGTATTGTTTTATTGTAGGAACGTAAATAATTAGATTAAAGATATTTGTATAACGTTAATTTTTAAGCTAAGCCCAAGATGGAAAAGAACTAGCAAGAAAATCCAACTGCTGCCTTTTTACAAAGGAAACTCAATAGCATTGTATTGGCATAAGTCTGATATTATAATATGATATGATAGTATGATATGGTATAAGTCTCAGCACCCGATTACCGTACTGCAGAGCCAATTCATCTATTTCATATCGAACATTTGCCGATTTATTTTCTTTCACTAACCGCAATAGTTATGCTTCAAGCATGTTCATATTTACGTCGATATCATCTATACTAATATTATAAAGCTGAAGAGTTTGTTTGTTTGAACGCGCTAATCTCAGGAACTACTGGTTCGAATTTAAAAAATATTTTTGTGTTGAATAGACCATTTATCGAGGCAGGCTTTAGGCTATATAACATCACGCTGCAACTATTAGGAGTGAATAAATAATGGAAAATATAAAAAAAACGGGGAAAATTATTCATCCTTGAGGGCTTCCGTTGCGTGTGCTGCGAAAACGGTTCTAGATACTAAAAATATATGTGTGAAAGAATTAAGGGAACTTTTTACCGCGGGAAAACTTCGCATTCCCACGGGAAACCGACTTCTACGCGAACGGAGTCGCGCGCGCACACTAGTGTTTTTTTAAACAAGCTACTAATTCTGTTTTTTTATTAGCAATTGATTGATAGCGAACTTTAATAAGTACTTTAATAATAACTTTAATTTGATAATGAACTTTAAAATTGACTGATATTTTAGCACATCCCTACGAAAATATCATAAGTAGTGTTTGTTGTTTATATTTTTAAAAATACATATTTTATCAGTAATTATTACCCTTACAGTAAGCCCTCAGTTATAAAATTTAAAATCAGTGTGTCTTAATATCATTTTATTGCTTATTATTTGTTTGTGGGGTCAAAATAGACGACTTTTTTTTTGTTTGTTTACGTAGACGGCCTTTCAAAGTTCCCTCGTTATTTCAAACACAATGTGTCAGGAACGCAATCTCTCGGTGGCCGGACAATAATACTTATTTATTTAACCCAATGACACATTTTAACTGTATCCTAAATTGAATAAGATTTGAGCCAACGTTCACATTTAATTTCAACGACTAATCCAACCGCCAACATATGTTTAATTTCAACGACTAATCCAACCTTATAACCCCAGGGCCCTAGCCAGGAACTGCTTCGTGAGCCAAGTGAGCGAGGAGGGTGGTGATGCTGGAGACAACTGGAAACAAGGCAGGCCGGTCCGGGTGGTCCGGTCCTACAAGATGATGAAGCACTTCCCCAAATATGCCCCCGCTGAAGGGATACGGTGAGTTTTATTTGAGAGGCAAGTGAAAATAATAATTGAGTTTACGCAGTGGTTCTGATGGATGATTAGAAGTGGGTGTGTTGGAAATAATGGATAGGAGTAATTTAAAGCAGTCGGGGAGGAAAAAGTAAATTGGATATTTCAAAATCATATATGATGGATAGGATTTAAACCATGTGAATGTCCTGACAATGTTTTACTTTAAAGTAAGTACTGATAAATGTAAACGTAGATTGAAAAATTCTACTAGTCAAGTACATACAACCTAGTGGGGTTAAACCGCAGACTTACTTACGGAGTTTGATTTGGTGTTCAATACTCTTTCATTTATACACATTTTCATGTTAATATAGTTATTATTTAGGCAATTTTTAGTTTTTTTTGTGATCACACTTCCATTCACTACCTTTATGCACGAACATTTCCAGATACGACGGTATCTACAAAGTGGTAAAATATTATCCGGAGAAGGGCTTGTCTGGTTTCATTGTATGGAAGTACTTACTTCGAAGGGACGACCCTACGCCCGCCCCGTGGGAACCGGGCGCTAAGACCTACCCCATTGTAGTAAGTAACAAATATGTATAACAGTATTTTTTTATGTTATTGTATTAATAAGAGTATTAGGTTAAGTCTATTTTGTAATTTTCGTCTTTTTTGAGTTATACATTATACTAGCTGACCCCGCTAACATAAACATGTTTTGCCATATAAATAATTTTATCACTTATGGGTATAAAAAATATATAGTAGCCGATTCTCGGACCTTACTGAATATTCATATAAATTTTGGTAAAAATCGGTAAAGCCGTTTCGGAGGAGTAAGGTAACTAACATTGTGACACGAGAATTATATATATAAGATGATCACAATACCATCAAATTGTCAACGAGACGAAATAATGATTTATGAAATCAATCAAAAAGCATTGCGGTACCAAAATACTTCGTTTAGTAAAAAATGTTTAAATTGCAGTATTTGATTGACTTTTTATGATTGGTAACTATAATTTTAAGTAACTTATAATTGATTTTTTCTTACCACAATATAAACAACCAAAATTTACTTTATGATCAAATATTTCCAGTACCCGGACGGCTACCTAGAAGCAGAAGCAGAAAAGAAAGCGCTCAAGGAGAGAAACGCTAAGAACAAGACAAAAGGTAAAAAGAAACGCACCTTGAAAGAGTGTAATAGCAGCGATTCTGACATCGAGACCTCGCCGCCGAACAAGAAGAGAAAAACTGGAAGTGTTATTGATACTAAAGGCAAGAAGGGTAAGTAAGGGTGTTTTTTTAACAAATAATTTTTATATTTTTCTATCATTTTGACTTTCCAGTTGATACAATTATTGTTATTTATAAAAAAAACTTAAAGTATTGATGTAAAAACCAAAATTTTTAATTTCCGGTTCACTTTTCAAAGTTTAAAATTTTATTTCTTTTCAGTAATGTTTCTTTAATCATGTTATAATATTATTACTTGCAAGGAATAGGTAATCGTTAAAGTTTGGCTTTGGATTTTTTATGGTTATTTTTGAAACTTCTTTCACACTTAAAATTCTATTTTATCTAGAAATAGCATACACTATATATAATAAATAATAAATAAACCTCCAGATTAACACATCAATTATGTGACCATAAAGTAAGTTGCAGTAAGCACTTGTGTTAAAGGTACCACATAATGGACTAGGGGAGAACCTAGTTACACCCAGACACGAGCCAATATCGAAAAAACCATTTTACGAAATTGTTATGACCCGGGGATCGAACCCGGAACCATCCGCTTAGCAGTCCGGTATATATACCGCTGCAACACAGAGGTCGTCACTACTTTTAGACTTCTTATATTTAGTCTTATTTCTTAAATACTAATTCCAGGGTCCAAATCTACATCTAGCACACCTAAAATCAAAATCCCGGCTATGTTCAGTCCTAAATCTAAGAATAAGGACAAAGAGAAGGAAGTTGAGAAAACTTTGACTGACAATGAAATGGAGATCATCAAGGCTGATTCGCTGAATGATAAACTATGGGGGGAGTGTATCACAGTCTGCGAAGCAAGGGGCAGGACGGTACGTTAATCCTACTAATATTATAAACGTGAAAGTTTGTGAGAATGGATGTATGGATGTTTGTTACTCGTTCACGTAAAAACATCCTTCACGTAAAAACATGGATGGATTTTGATGAAACTTAACAGTAATATAGGTCATACATCAGAATAACATATAGGGTACTTTTACCACGGGAAAACTTCTCGTTCCCACGGGAAACAGACTTCCACGCGAACGGAGTCGCGGGCGGCCACTAGTATTACTATAGTTGGTTATTACAATGGCCCCGATTCTGAAAACACTCTCTAAACTGAATTAACATTATCGCCGCCACTTATACATCAATAGTAAAGGACAGAGAAAAGTAATCATTTTAGTCCTGTCAAACTAAAATTTATGTGCATTGTTACATGGCGATGGCAAGTTTAGGCTCAGCGCGTTTCGTTAAATTTTACAATGATATGGACTAAAATTAGTGAGACCAATGTACCTGTTTTTCTTTTCTAATACAAAGCATGGGAAATCGACAGTTATATTTTTAATGTAATTTTAGAGAGTGTTTTCGGAATCGGGGCCAATATTTCGATTATAAGTATTGATTCCATTCTAATTATTTATTAATTATTTTCTAAACATAAGTTAGACTTCCGATACCGGAATTCGTCGTTTATTTATTTCGTAAGAATTCAAAGGAAAAAATGAAATTTTAATGTTGATGTTTGAATCATATTTTTTACTTAATTTTTTGTCTTATGTTAAAACTATCATGACCCTCTTTATTGTAAGAACCCTTGCCTTTTAAGAAAAATACAAAAAGAACAGTGTATATTTAAATTCAATGGTATTTTTAATTTTGTATGTCTATTCTTTTATTTGTTTTTTTCAATTCATAATTAACTTTGACATTTTTATTTGTATTGATTAATTTTAATTTTAATATTATCATTTAACTTGTTTGTACCTATGGTTTTTTTAACGGACCGAAATAAATAAATTATTATTATATAAATCATATTCGCCGTCCATGGCTGTTTCTATACTCGTTCTCAACTGCGCAACGTATCTTAATACGGTTTATCATCATTTAAATATTTTTTAGTAAATATTTGTAAGTAAATTATGTAAAGATTTATTTATCTATACCTGCTAAAACATTTTCTAATATATAATGTAATAATATTCCAGCAATTCGTGGAGTATGTGACGCAGGTGTTCCTCTGCATCATCTGTCAGGAGGTGGCCGTGACGCCGGTCACCACGCCGTGCTTACACAACTTCTGTATGGTAAGTTGGTTATATAATAAATAATAATAATAAATAAATAAATAATAAATCTCCAGACTAACACACCAATTATGTGGCCCTAAAGTAAGTTGCATTAAGCACTTGTGTTATAGGTACCACACAATGAACTAGGGGAGAACCTAGTTACACCCAGACCCAGCCAATATCGAAAAACCATTTTTACGAAATTGGCCCGAGATATATGATTGAGATTTCACTTCGATTCCCAGTTGCGTAATGCTCGAAGACCCGCGTTCCTTTTTCCAGTATCTATATCTTCGTAGTTATATGATATTTATTTATTGTGATAAGTAAGTTATATAATATACTAGCGATCCGCCCACGCTTCGCAATGGTGTAATTTTACCGATTTGTTCGCGAACCCTAGCATTTTTGCAAACTAAAAATACTTTTTCTGAACGTTCTTTATTTACAAATTTAAATGAATAAATTTCTTAAATGATGGCGAAAACTGCATTTAAATCCGTTACGTTTAGGACGAGTTAGCGGACAGACATACAAACAGACAGAATCAGCGACTTGGATTTATACTATGTAATGATGACGATGATGATAATTAATTATTGTGGTAAGTTAGTTGTATGATATTTAATTATTGTGGAGTACTAGTACGTACCTGCGACTGCGTCTGAGATTATTGACTTTGTTGTGGGAATGAGACCTATTCGCGGTAAAAAGTAGCATATTTTCATCCCGGGCTGTTTAACTATGTCTAAACTTTCGTAATCAAAACAGTAGTTTAACTATCTTCTTTTTTGCTTTGTTCCGAAGTATATTAGAGTACAATTGTACATAATAATAGAATTAAGCGAGTACAAAAAAAATATGTTTGTTATTAGACTTGGTTTAAATCGTAAACTAGCATCATATTTTGAGAAATTAAATTATTTTAAATTACAAACTCTTCAAACCAGGCGCTATTACAGTGATTTTATATGTTTATTTAAAATTATACATTCCCTTATTGACTACCCGTCTCTTATTTCAAAAATAAATTTTAACATCAAACCAAGAGCTCGCGATATGCATTGCAAAATTTTCACACTTCAAGTTTATAAGAATAATATTCCGTTTATAACCCAATCGTAAGGATGTGTCGTCAATGCAACGAAATGTCCAAAGAACACTACAATTCAATCGACATTTTCACCCAATCGCTACCCAAATATAAAATAAATTTTAAGACAATTATTTTTACAAAATACTCCTTTTAATGAAATTCCGAGTCAGTTTAAAGAAATTTAGTCATTCGCAGTGTTACAAAACAGGTATTTATTGCTTAGGTACCTACCTGTTATTCTTGGTGATTGCATTTAGTTATTACTAATTACCACTGGATATACTAATACTTGTTTTGCTTTTGTATTAATCACGTTGTATTAACATAATATAACCGTAAAATCCATGTTGGTATTTACTTAATTTTTGAACTTAAAATAAGGTTTTGCCCCGGTTTTTCTATATTTCTTACACTATCTCTATTTTTTTTTACTTCATACTGCCTTTTTTAATTTCATTATGTGGAGGCAATTTATACAAAAAAGATCGCCGTAATATAGTAAACAGATTGCCATAATTTATACAAACATTTTTTTCATCAAAGGAGTCTTGGCTAGAAGTTAAAGTTTTTGCGATGTAGTACGTTTCTGGTGGACGTATTAATAAAAAATAATTGATTTATATTAGTTTTAAATAGTTTATAAAAAAATAATTATAATTGTAAATGATAAGGACGAATAGTTATCATATTTTAAACATTCAAAAAAATATCTGCGTATAAAATTATTAGTAAGTATTTTTTTCTGCTGTGTACTATTTAAAAAAAGTTTTAATAATTGGTATAAGTAGATACATTCGAGTGTTTATTGTATTAGTTGTTGGTTTTGGTTTTTTGATTGTTGTAAATAAACATACTTCTACTTAATATTGTTTTGAGTATACCTGGATTAATTTGTTTTTTTTTATAATAATAGTTTTGATTTACGTGTTTATGAGTTAAGTCTAACTAGTACAAGTTAGATTTTTATATTTTTTTATTTTCAATAGGTTTAATAAAATCATAGTACTAAATGTGGTTGTTAAAATTATTTTCGTTAATTTTGTAATGTAAATAATGTAGTAGAAATCTAAAAACGTAGAAGTAAGTTTATTGTTGTATAGACGTTTTTAGTCGATATTATTTTAATGAGAGACTTTTACACTTGTGATGTAGATAAGTTTGATTAATATTACTTAAGTATTGTGTATTTAGTAGCATATCACCTACAAATTAACATGGAATTTGGAAGCATTGTTTCAAACAACAAATTTAGTGTTGTACGCTAAGGATGATGACGTCATTGATACGTGTCTTCGGCGATTCTGGGAGATCGAGGCCTCACCGTGTGAAGTACCAGCCGATCCCCTGGAGCAACAAGCCGAGGAGGTGTATTCGTCGCGAACATACCGGGCTACTTGCAGTCGGACGTCCGCGAAAACAGATTAGTGAAAAAGCACAATTGTGAAAAGATAGAATAGTGAAAGAATAAAATAATGAAATAATTAAATAAAAAAACAGTGAAAGAGTAGAATAGTGAATCTATGTACGCTATTGGCACTATACTGCGACGTCAGTGGTAGAAAAGTTCCATCAAGTAAACTCTGAAATAATGAAATAGTGGAAGAATATAATAATGACTCTATCTACGCTACCATACCGTGATGCCAGTGGTAGAAAACCTGCATTTATAACCCCGCTGGGAGCCGCCTGCTGCAGCCGTCACGCCGCCTGGTCCGACAGTACGTCGCCTTCATGCGCGAGTACCAGCACCTCGGTCACATGGAGCCGTACACCGGCGCCGAGCCCAGCCGGTACCTCATACCGCATCATGCAGTGGTCCGCACCGCCAGCACCACTACGCCGGTGCGTGTCGTTTTCGAACGGCATGTCATTAAATGACAACCTCTTGTGTGATAAAAAATTACAGCAGGATCTTTAAAGATCATTGTAAAGTGTAGGCTTTACCGTTATGTAGTGGTCCGCACAACATAACGCACTTCAAAAATGAAAAATGACATTCAGTAGATATCTGTTTCAAGAAGTCTCACAAATATGAGGAATCTTATACCAATCTGTCTACTTACTCGTATTACTTATTTAAACCCCCAAAAGACTTTCAACGAGGGGTGTTGTGGATTTCATGTCACCATCGAACGGCGTGTCGTTTAATAATAACCTCTTGTGTGGTGGAAAATTACAGCGAAAGCTTTAAAAAACGTTAATTTTAGACTTTGCGATGTTGATTTTACACCGGTGCGGGTCGTTCTCGATGGTTCAGCGAACACGTCGAACGGCGTGGCGTTAAATGACAACCTCTTGTGTGGTGAAGAATGACAGAAAGAGCTTTTAAAAATCATAATTAACTTTAGGCTTTACGATATTTGTTTTACAGCTGACATTACAAAAATGTACAGATGCGTTTTGATAGATCCAACGGAACGTAATAACCATTCTTCGAAAGAAATCGCCAAGTGAACCAATTCAAGTATTTGAATTGAAAACGAACACCTACGGCTTGCGTAGTGCACCGTTCATAGCTGTGCGTACAGGATAACTTCTACGTCGATGACTTGTTGGGATCTACGCCCACGTTAGAAGATGCTTGCACGTTGCAAAATGACGTCATCGACAAATGATATAGTTTGCGTTATTTAAAGTATCGTCTTCCATAAAGTCATAGTTTAAAAAACTAAAAATGATTAAAAATATAATTTTAAAAACAAAATTTATGCATAACTACCAGTTTGTAACTACCAAATTTTAAACATTTCTTATTCCTGTACAAACAAAATGAATGTTATACCTTTTAGCTATTTAAATATAAATAAGCTTTGAAATTACCTTTCTTCAAACTTCGTGTCAGATAATAACCATACTTCACTTACATAGTTTATATTTAATTATAAATATTTACATATTTTGTTTTTATAACCACAGCTTTCGAACTTTAAATTCCCAACTAATATTATAAAACAACTAGCAGCCCACCCACGCTTCGCAATGGCCGGATTTGTTCCCGAAACATTGTTTTATCGCTAACTTGAAATAACTTTTGCTAAATGTTGTTTATTTACAAATTTAAATTGCGAAACCCGCATTAAAATCCGTTAGGTTTAGAAGGAGTTAGTGGACAAACATACAAACAGACGGAATTAACGACTTAGATTTAAACTATATAATGAAAATATGTGTGTATGTCTGTCTCTCTGTAAGTTAAGTTTTCACGTCAAAACGGCTAAACCTGTAATTGGCATAGATAAACAAAAATAAACTACTTTTGCCGCGGAAATAAATCTCATTCGACCGGGAAAATCGTATTTTTTTCGTTTTTTTATTAATTTTATCGTAGACGAAGTCAGAAAAACCTACTAGTACTATATACTACAGCTCTTACTTATTCTAGTGTTGCACTAGCGTAGTTGCAAACACCACCATATAAATTAATAAAGAACTTTTTATAATAATTAACAAATGAAAAAAAAAACAAAGTAACGTGACTTTCATCTTCATTTCAGACTAAACATAAGAATTTCAAGTCATGTCTTTGTTTTTACAAAATTTACCAAATTGCTTCGTATTATTAACACGAGTCTTCTATTACAGGGTTGCATTAAGCTAGCGTTCAAATCTTCCGGCGGTCGCTCCTGCCCGGCTTGCAGGAACAACCTGAACAAATATGAGCCAGCTGTGAATGAGCCGCTCAAAACCGCGCTCCAGACCTTCCTCGCCGGCTACGACGCAGGCAAGAAATGACACAACACTGTCAAAACAACTGTCAATAACTGTCAAACCAGGTGTCAAAATGACTGCGAAAACCACTGTCATAACTGCCATCAAAACTATTGCCAAATTAACCACTGTTAAAACGACATTCAAAATATAGAAAGGAGAGGTAACAAAGGGAGTATATTTTTCAAGAGTTGCACGAATTATAGTAGGATATATTGTGCCTTATTGTAAAAGAATTGAACATTTGTATTTTTCGGTGTTTTTTATTATTGAATATTGAATGACTGTCTTACAAACGATTTGATTGACTTGACGAAAATAGTATACTAAAACCGAAATAACAAACTTCAGCGAATAAACCCATTGCAAAATTAACTTTATATCATTAACATTCACAAAAGTACCAATAAGATTCATACAAACAGTCGTATCATTAGTAAAGTTTTAGTTCAAATTGATTTTAAAATATAAAGTCAATAAATTACATTTCTTCAGTTGTTATTCGTAAAATTGTTCAAGAAATAAAAATAATTGATTCATCGAGGTTCTAATCATTTCAATCTGCTACTTTTAACTTACAACATTAAACTGTTTTAACTTCGCATTTTTTATGAATGCCAATATTAATTTGAAATGTTTAATATTAATGGTTTATTTATTTTGCTTTTTATTATGTTAGTTCTCAGTTTTACATTCCAAAAACATACTCATTTTTATAGTTTTGATCTACCTCCTGCTTATCTCTGTCCATTATTGAGATAGTTTAGCGATAGTTTACTTAAGTTTTTTAATTATTTGATACAATTATGTGATTCTTCATAATATGAAATTATGATACGGAAAATGTAATGAATAGGCCAAGTATTTATATGGTATGTTATTGGGTACCTACAATGTTAAGATCATTGAACTTATTCAAAGGGTGTTTTAAACCTTGTTTTTATTTGCTAAACTCATTTACACTATAATACAAGAAATATATGTACAATGTAAACTCACATTTGAAATTATTCGTAAATATTTGAAAACTCATTAAGTATTTTTCTTTAAGTTGAGACAAACTCCTTCATGTTCATAAAATTTACTCATATAAGTTTAGAATGTGATTATGAATAAGTAGGTAGTCCTTTTAATATTAATATTAAATTGTCTTAATTTTAATTTGAATGGGCTTAACTAAGTTTAATATTTCTTAAACTTAGGGTAGATATTGATATTTTAATTTTGATCGCGATCTTTGTAAGTTAAACCATCGAGTATTTTGTTTAAGTTTTTATTAGTTACCGAATGTTTTATCATTTTTAATTTGAAATTATGTTGATTGATTAATAAATAATTTTGTTTTAATTGAATTAATCTTTTATTGCTTATTTCTCTTTATTACTATTTTTAACACAAAATAGGTTTAATTTCATGTAATGATCGCGTAAATCTTAGAAGTGTCATAAAAAGGAGGAATGTTAAAAGTTTGCAATATTTCATTAATTGAAACTTGACTGTTTTGTGAGAATTTCTATTTATCGTGAGAATGTGCATCTGCATTGAGTGTTCTTTTTTTCAAGTTTTAGTAAAAGACGTGAGATTTTAAAGAAATTTAGTAAAAAAATATCTTTTACAACCCAAAAACTAGAACACTCAATTCAGACGTTTGAAAAAATGACTAGGTCTAAATCTCAAAAGTACTAACTCTGTTTTTATTACATATACGATTTAGTAAAAAAAAGTAAACTACTTTTAAGAAATTGTCAATTTTCTAGGATGTGATCTTATAGATTAATCTGGATTTGAATGGAACACTCAATTCATACGGAGGCTTCTGAGTCGAGTGATCTCTAAAACGTGAGTGTCAAACAATTACATAAATAAGATTACATTTATCTTATAGTTTGACTCTTGAAACAATGCGTAAAATAGAAATAATGGCTCAAAAACTGTTTGTTCAAAAATAAACGAAAGTAAATTTTTTTAACTGAGTGTTCCATTTAAACGGCTTTAGAGATAGAACTTAACTTCGCACATTGAAGCAAATGAGGAAAAAAGTTTTTAAAGCTTTTTTACTAAAATATGAAATAGAAAAAACATGTTATTCTTCTATAGAAAAAACATCAGGACGTAAAAAAATACTTTGTGTGGTGAAATGGAACCTGTTAAGGTCCAATAATGCTTTCGGGAAATGGTCGCTTACATCCTGTTAAATATAAAAAGACAATAAAAGAGCAATATTTATCGTATAATATAATTTATTACGGGATTCCACCCAAAACATGCCTACAGCCATATCACTGCCGCGTCGAACACGACAAACATAACACGAATCTATATACTATCAACATCACAGATATTAATTATTATACTTTATGTAACCGGATAAAAAAATATAAAAATATATATGTGCATATTTGTTCAAATCACAAGAGACATTTGAAACATGATTGGTTACAATGTTTTTCTCTGTCGATTATGAAAACTGTTACATAACTTTTTCTATTGTAGGTAATACGTTTATAAATAAAGGTGTTATACCCCATTGGTAAAAATATGAAACATACACAAAACAATATAAAATAAAAAATGAGATAAAATTTTAAAAATATATGGAACAAATATGTTGACACTCTGTATATTTACCTATATTGAAATGGAAATACAGAACTAGTCGCTTGATTTCAGTATCCAACTTTTTAGGCCATTCGGTTACATAAAAACTTTTACACATAAAACTCATCGGTAACAGCTTTCGCGAGGTCTGTATGTGTAATTTTAACGGATTGGCACAAAATGATTATATTTTTGTACTTTTCACAACAACTTATGCCCATTTAAAAGTAAATTATCTTTTCTACAGGCCTAAATACCTACTGTATTGGTTGCCATATAGCTAAACATGTTTTTCACCTTTTGACAGAATATTATAAGGCGCCAATTATTTGTTTTATATTTTTGGGTGTTAAAAACATTTTGCACCAATCGAATGTTAATAAATAGTCGGTCATCAATAATAAATGTACCCTAGTTTTGTTACACACAGTGTAAATAATCGTAGGTAGTGTGTTTGTACTTATATAAATCTTACTCTATCAAAATGCCATGCCTCGATATAGTACAAAGCGAAATTTATGCACAATTTTATTACAGTACGCATTTACTGACAACAATTTGGTCTTGATTCTTGATTTGATGTTTTACGACTTTACTTTTATATACATTTTAAATCTAAAAGCCTTACGAGATGGACTTCTTCGACCAATCATAGTTTACTAATATAGGCATTAAAAATGTATTTATAAATAAGCGGGTAAGTTTTTGCATTGTCAATAACGGATACCGTATATCTGCTTGTTGAATGAATGCTGTATTTCAGACTAGTGCTCCATTTAGCTATGCCAAATGACCAACTTGTCGCTTAGAGCGATTAGACTTTATAATACGAAAACTTAAGTCGTTCAAGCAACAGCTTCCGCGACCCTTTTAATCCCAACATTCAACATCTCAAAATAAACCAACACTTAATTTTATTAATCTTCAGTTTACAACCGTTTAGAATTTCTCTCACTATTTTAGGAAATCACTATTTCATAGTATCTATCTTACAATCCCTCGGCAACAGAAATAACTATTCAAACAATTGCATGGAAAACGATTGCATTTAAAAATACTTAAAAGAAATTACCTAATGAGTAGCTAATCTAACTTATACTTATTTGAATATGTCAACTCAAAGTTTTTCATCTGAGTTTAAGGTACAACAATAAATAAAGCGATTCTTGTTTGTAGGCGACTAATGTAATGGCACTAAAGGTGGCGAGTTGACCTATTCTTCACTGTTTTCTGAGCTTCAATGCATGGGGGCGGTTTCATTGAATCCTATCGTGGAGTTGACTACAGGCGTATGTCCGGCTGCGAAATTCTCTATGATTTTCTCTAGCGAGGTCCAAGTGCCGACGACTAGTCCGAGCATGCCGAATAGCACTACGATGACGTTTTTGACAATCATTCGGATGCGTTCGGAGCGGGAGACGTAGTACCAATAGGTGCAGCTCTGTATGAAGGCGGGGAACGCGAGGCCGAGCGCGGACAGACAGAGGGCGCCGAAGAGCGAAATGAATAGCTCCAAGTTAGGCACAGCTGCGGCTAGACCGACTGAAATTAAAAAAAAGGTTTAAAGCAACCGTATACGTAAGAAATACTGCCCTTTTACTTTTAATGTGCTAACTCAACTAAAACGATGGTAATCAATGTGTTGTAATTCATATTTCTGCAACTCATGAAATTGTTAACGCCAAGAGTGTTAAATTTCAGATAAACTTAACCGGTTCCCATATCACCCACACGTTCCAACTGTGCAACCAGTTTTAAGTGCAGTACCCCAATTGCAATACCAATGCATTTAAATATCCCATATCTAGGGAAGTACCGAATACAAACCACCTTTTAGACGAGGACGTAAAATCAAACTGGTATTTTCACTTTCAAGTCATTTCCACAATCCATTTTATTACAAAGTTAGTGCAAACTGCAAATCCATTGCGATATGGAACGAGAGTTGATTAAGGGCAATTTTAATTAATTCTTGATTAAATTTATAACTTATGCATTTACTGTACTTAATTATAATAAGTAGTTTGTAAAAAGTTACCTACGCGCCAAATTACTTTTTCTTCACTAAAAGCCACCGGTTTCAATAATGATACAATTTATTACTTTTTGTAAGAAAAAGCAAGTTCTGGCGACTCAAAAATCATACTTATACTGTTGATATTTCTATTTTACAGATAGATCAAACGTCACATAATTAAAACTGGCAAAATCAGTGACCAAAATCATAGATCTACTGATAGCTAAAAATAATTGGACGAGTGAAGAAAGATTCGATAGACATATGCCCTGTATCTCGCCTAACAATAGTGCTGAAAAAAAAAACAAAAAAAAAAACAATACTTACAAGTGGCCAGTACAACCAGGGTTCTCAAGAGGTACTCCCACCAGATTCTCTTATTGCTGTTCAGCAGTCGAATGCCGATGTACTCGTTCCACAAGATGTCAATGGCCACGTAGCAGGCCAGCCCGTGAGTGATGAAGATGGCGAATGCTAGGAGACCTTGAACAACGCAGGCTAGACTGTGGGGAAAATAAATAAATAAAAACTCTTTATTGCACAGTAAAAATAAATATTACAGGAGTCAGTACAAGAAAGCAAAAGGTGGCCTTATTGCTCTGAGCATGAAATATGTTATGATGAAGATAAAAATGTAAGTAATTGTTAGAATCATTGTAAAAAAAATTACGTAATTTCTCGAGATTAAGCTTTCCAATCTCGTAAAAATCTCATTTTTTAGTAAGTATTTTAATGAAACATTTCAATCCGGCCGGTAAATAAAACAATGATTTAAGATTTGGTTAAAATTATTAAGTCTTCTTTACATCCTATTGACTATGTCACAATGTCAAATCCCTGCGTGCAAGCTAACCTTTAATTAAATTTGGTGTTTAACTATACATAATAAGCGTATAACTATACATAGTAACACCTTTTTGTTTTTATTGTTTCTATCATACATCAATGTTACGAATACGAATTTTAAAAAACAAAAGACCTCTTAACCCGAAACTTGAGTGATAAAATCCTATGAAAGCAATTATATAAATCCATTTACATTTCTGTCTTCGATGGAAGATTGAGCGTGATGCTGCCTTTGGCCTCGTCTCCATACTGCAGGTAGCCGAAGAGGCCCATGCCCACATACATGATGATGATGCTGACCATCGCTCGGTTGAGCACTCCGAATTTACCCACAAAGTCCTTGGGAGTCTTCATCTCGTTTTCTAATGGAAGGATCTGGGGGAAAATGAGGTGATTTAATATTTTGACACTTAATGCAAAGAGAGAGGGGGTTTTGCTGCATAAATTAAGAATAGGTCTTTGCACGCCTTGCTTAATTATCATTTTATTTAGCTCAGATAGTATTTTATGAAGGACCATTTCTCCATCTAGTCTTAGCACTAATGTTAATTTGTAATGAACGAATGATGTAAGTTACTAGCGACCCGACTTGCTCACGAAACATAGATTTTTGGCTATCTTAAAAAAACTTTTTCCGATGATTCTTTTTTACAAATTTAAATGAAAAAATACTTAAAGATGGTTAAACCGCAAGAAAATCCCTTAACTGGTTTAGAAGGAGTTAGCGGCCAAACATACAAACAGACAGAATTAGCGACTTGGATTTATACTATGTCATGTTGTATGTATCGTTGCTTTTTGATAGGAACGCCAGTTTATATTATGTTCCTTTGCAAATTTTGACTTGATTAAAATAAATAAATTAAAAATAAAAAGAGGTTCTTTCAAATTAACAATCGGCCTCGAAAGTGATTGATGCAGTTTTAGCGAGTATTTCCTACTATTACCGAACCATTGTACTTATAAATAGTTCAAATAATTCACTAGTAAAGCTTGCCAAACTACGAACTAATAATATATTTAATTTACAGACTTATAAAGGTTCTACATACTTGTATGTTCACGTTTTAATATTAGGTATCTAGGTATAAAGACTGGTGCAGCTTTACGTCAAAAGAATTGAAATCTTGGCAATAGATCGCGTATTGAATTACGATAGTGTTTTATTAACAATTAAGGCTGAATAATAACTAAATACGAACTGACGCAATGATTTCTTCGAAAGGCGTCTAGTCTGAGTTCTGAAGATGCTGGCTCACTGCCAGCGGGATTTAGATAAAAGTTGAAACGGGACAGTAAATAATTACAATTTTAAATGTATCTATAGTTCGATGATAAAACTGAAGAGTTGGTTTGTTTGAATGGGCTAATCTAAGGAATTAGGTTTTATTTTTTGCATAGGTTTTTTTATTATTTTGAATAGTCCATTTATTGAGAAGGCTTTTGGCTATAAAACATATCGCTATTACTAAACCCAACGGAACGGAGCAGCATTAAAAAATATGAAAAAACAAAAACTATATTTTCTTTAACTAAACATAATTCATAAATTAGTTTTTTAAAAGTTATTTTTTAAAAGGTAGTTTTTTGTCCGTTTTATTTAGTTTTATAGACCAAAAACAAAATGTTTATTATTTATATAGACCCTAAATAGTTTAATATAGACCCCTGATATCAAACACTGTTAAGCTTCTGCTAGTTCGCTGTTTCACATATCGAGTAAACGCATTTTAATCCAAAAGTGTTCGCTATAATCTTATCTTGTATAAATAAATAAAATACGTCCAATACTATTTAACAATTACCTGTACAATCTTTAAATCTACCAGTTTCTTAACTAATATTCGGAATGTACCTATGTTGTCCTATCCTATTTATTGGTATAAAATTAAAACCGGTTTACTGGTAATAGATGTCATGTGATACGTATTTAATCCCCCTCACACTGTGTGTAGGTATAAATAAATAAATAAATAATAAAGAAGAACTCACCACACCAATAGCTTCAAGCGCAAACAGCACGGTTCCGAAGAACAGCGGAAAATCGGCCAGCTTCCCCGCCGGCACTTTACCCTCAAAAGTCGGTGTCTCTCTGAAGATATAATACAGGATGATGCCAAAACTTCCTATTGTAACCACATTCGCTATCGCAGAGAACGGCGCAAGATACTTCAGGTCGCGTACCCAGTTAATGAGAATCAGAGGCAGTAGGACACACAGCATTACTTGGAACACTGTGAGTTTTATATCGAACTGCTTGTCGAGGACGAACTGAATGTTGTCGGATACGAACACGACGTACACGCAGCAGGTACCGATCTGGTAGATCAGGAGGAACGCGTTTACGATGTGCCTGGAACAATTGAAGGGATAGGTTAGACACATATTAAAAAGATAGTTATGTCGGTCAATAAAGCAACGATAAGGGAGGGAAATGAAAACAAAATTTTATGCTTCTATTTAATCAATCAAAGTTGGCTATATGAAAGAAGAATGAGGACAAATTGAGTCCAAGTAATATAAGCTTAGATAGATTGTAACTATCACACTTTGTCAACAATTTAGGTACAATTTATGTCGTTTTGCACACCGTTAGAGCGCAATAAGATAGTCATTAGGGAGTTCCAACACGTTGCACCCATAAAACGTTGGCGTATTGATAATATAATCAAATAGTAGGTAAAATGAAAACTTTTTGCATCGTAAATTGACATACCAGAGAATCCCTAATAGATCTCTGCCGCATACCCCTCAATGTAAAGCACGATGTGATAGCTTTTTTATTGATATTATATAAGAAATCCTGTTCTAGAAGCTACAATAACAAGTATAACCTTTACGAGTACATCTGATATGCAAGTTATAAATAAGTATGCACAAGGAAATCCCTAACAAGTGGAAATATCTAGGTACATTTAGATCTGATATAAAGGTTTCTTCTGAACACTTATTTAGACTGTCTAAGAAATTAAGTTAATAAACTCTCGCAACAGATCCTATCTTTATATATTTACATAAGATTTGAATCTACCTTATAAATAATATTGATTTTGCATACAAGTTGGGTATATTGGGGTCATTGAAAAACAACTTGTCAATCCTACTTATGGACAGAGTTATCTTGAAGGATTAGTTTGGTAAACACTATATTAGGTAGTCAATAACCCACTTAATAAATTGATAAGAACCACTTTTAATATTATTTGGGATTAACACTTGTTTACAATAGTTACAGTTGTTGTTTACCTTCTGTAGTAAATATGAAGATAACTACATTTTGAACGGTAATCTTGCATCAGGTACCTAATTGTGTGATGATACTTTCGTTTAATAAGAATTTACGGTCTAAAAAGTATATTTTATTAAAATGTAGAAATCATAATAATCTTTTTTTAAACACCTTTTTAATTTTATCATAAAATGGGTAAGTATTTAACTATTACTCATTAATTGTATTTAGGTACATAATTCATTCACCGCAGAAAATACAAGCTTTCTAGTCACATTTCTAATAGTTTCGTTGCAATACGACAATTATTTGGTCATAAACTTACGGATGTGGTTAAACGTAATAAAACTAGTCATAGAATTAGTAATCCTATTGTCTAATGCCTTTTAACTCATTAGGAATTTACACAATTTACACTTTTTATAGTTAATAGGTACCTAACATTGTATTAACCTAAGATTGTCTAATGGACATCCAAATATTAAGATAAGCGCCTATAGAAAAAAAGCCACCTATCCATGTTGAGCAAATACATCAATCAACTAATTAACAGTGATTGTAATTAACAAGAAACAAAAGCCCACGTTTTAAAGTAGGTACTCATTTCTGTTTCCTATAAAGAACGATGTAAGAAACTTGAAACAGTGTTAGAAATCCTTACACGTCCTATTCGTTACTTGTCCTAACTTTAATCTAATTGAACAAAAGCACTACTCACCCCGCAAACGGCGCACACGCTTTGCACCAATCCGGCCCTTCCGACAACGCCGCTTCTGCCGCGCCCGTATACGTCATACTCGGCACTTTCCGTCGCTTGCACAGCACATAGCACGAGTCTATCAGCACGTGGATGCAGTAGGTGCAAAGCACTCCGATGACAATGGTGCCAATGGTGCCAACCACGTAGCCGGACTTGGCGAAGGCGTTTGGCATGGCGAGGATCCCAGTGCCCAAACTGCCTTTGAGAAGATGCAGCAGTGTTTCTGTGTTCCTGGGGAGAAGGAAGAAGGGAATTAGTTTGGGAATAGCACCTAAGTTATCTTAAGTAATCTTAATTCCAGACATGGCTGTTGCCGGCACCATTTTGCATTTTAAGGTAACTAAATATAAGCAATCTTGAAACAAAAGTCAGTTTCTAGTTCATACTAACATAAGTATAACCTAATGAGGAGCTTTTTTATAATGATCCTTCACCTATCATGAAACTGTAGCTTTTCGCAATATTTTAGCATTCTGAGGTCATATCTAGAAATCTTTTAGTTTAAGCACACCCACGCTTTACATAATCGTATTTCTCTATCTAGATTATACTAAAATATATATTTTAGAATAAATAATCCGCTTGCATCATTGTTTATAACAGCGCATCAAATCTAAGAGCTTTCATTTTAAAATACAAATAAAATGTATATGCTTTTTTATCCGACGAGAAAACCATTTTTCAGTTCAACTCTTTTGGTATTCCATGTTTTTTATGTGTGTTCAAGATTAACTTTTTTGTTTATAGGCATTAAAATTCATTATTTTTGTTGAGTTCTCAACTAATTCTTATCCTTACAGCATTTACATGCATAAACCTTTATAAAATGCCACAACGTTTAAGCTACTACATAAATAAATACGGACCACCGCCAATTATTACAATTCCTTTTACTGAATAACATTACTATACACTACTAACTACTATAGGCTACTAACTAGCTGTTGATGTGGAATTAACAGAAAAAATATAGATTAACGTTACAAAAACCAAAGCAGTTTTCGAAGCCGAGGTTTAACTATACCATTATACCTACCTAGTAGAAATATTAAGACCGCGTATTAGTCGATAGAAAAAAACTTACATAAGGAATAACGTTGGTTTATCAGTGTTTAGAAAAATAAATCGACAATTACGTATTTAGTCTTAGCAATTAGGTAGATAAACTCAAATCAAGTAGCCCAAATATTCGTGAAGTTAACCACAAAACCGCAACTGACGTATTTCCCCAAGAAAGGGAATCCCACGAATTGGCGAGTATGTAACCTTAATAAAAATAAACAACAGGTAAATTGTTAAGTATTCTATTCATGTGCTCCGTTTTTTAAGGTCAAAGATTTATCATTTTAGGAAAAAAAAAACTGGTCGCTTATTCAGAGACGCGTGACTTGGACGATCATTTTCAAAACTGGTATTAAACACGTGTTTAACACGAGTTTGCATTCCCTTGGTAAGCTAGCTACGCACACATACGGCGACAGATTTGTGGTTGAATTGTTTCTTTCAAAGCGTAACTTTTGGTTTATTATCCATCTATACTTTTAATAAATCAGTAGAGAGGTCAATTCTGTACATGAAATATATTTCCAAAATAACTATCGGGGGGATCACCCCTAAACATAGGGATCGATACTGATGCCATAAAAGGCAATCAGTAAAATTTTTGTGTGTCTGTCCGTCCCGTTTAGTTGTTAATTAATTTATTTTTAATTTGCAGCGTATAGTTGAGTGCACAGATATAGTAAAAAAAAGATTATGCTGAGTCAGTTATTTTTATACTACCTTGGTATTTAATGGTAACCCTGTTTATTTGATTGTCTAAGAATACGGATGTGACTTCCAGCGTATATAAGCTAGAAATTAAAGCTTTCGTTGAAGTAGAGAACAAATTAAAAACCTTTTTTTATAATGCATAGTCTTAAAATTCTATAAAAATATAAATCCATGTCAGACCCTTTCATTGTTAAATTAAAGTTTTTTCTTTTCACTTGCCCTGGTAGCAGTTAAGTAGCCTTTATATTTTGTCGGTAGAAGTCTGACAATGTTTTAAAAAAAATGCGAGATAGAAACGAGTAAAGGTTTAATCATTTGGCCTGAAGCATTGCGAAGGCGTGGTTACTTGTTTTTTATGTATAATAGTTGCCAGAGTTAGTATTACCTACAGTTTAAAATATCGTTTTGTTAATCATAAATAACTTAGTTTGAAAATAATGTCTCATATGCATTAGCTTAGATATTTTTCGATTAAAATAAAGCTTTACATATTTTTTAATAAAACAAAGATAAATTAGATTTGTGCAGATAAAAACAAAAGTTTTAAGGGTCTTACGTGGATTTAATTCCCTTGCCAAAAATATTTTTTTATTGGATTTAATACACTTATATACCTAGTGATAATAAGGTGAGATATTTACATAAAAAATATTGCGCAGAAAATAAGCTTTGCACTGTTCCCCATACTCATTATAACTCTTTGTGCAAATACTCGAGTTATTTATTGATTTTACATATATCATCTTTAAAAATAACAACGTTGTATACCAGCTTGGCAGAGAGTCGCCCCGAGCGAGCCAAACCATGGTGATCACGTTTCCTGATGTTTTCCAACGAGTTAGTAAAGATTAATGAATTCGGTGATGGGTCTCGTGTTTCTGGGCATACAAATATGTAGTTTAATTTCTAATAATGGCGATATGTAGGTGAGAATGAAGGGCGAGCCAGCCAGTGGACAAGGCTGAAAATTGTGTTTAGTGTATTCATAACGAATTCAAAGTTGGAAGCACGTTTCTGCATTTGCATTGCATCATGGATTTTTATAATGTGACAGAATTTTCATTCTGGGAACAAGATGATAGATACTCTTTCTAGCTAATCATAAATGATTTTTTAATAGTTTTCTCCGAGTTTAGAAAACAAAACTTTAACGTTACAGCAACATCTAAGGTCAATTACAGACTCACAATCTCAGAGGTATACTGGCAACTACAACAAAAATTAAATTAAATTAAATATCTTTCATAACGTATTAGTTGGTCAACAAAATTAAATTTGCATCTTATACTTAGAAATGACATGATGCATGGAGTGGTCGTTGAAGTATGTTTCCACTATGCGCTTGCGCTGAACCAGTCTATCTTTCAACAAATACTACGCAAATTGATGGAAGAAGCGTTGATTCTTAATGTAAATAATATTTATCTTAGTAAGTGTTTGTTTACAACTTACACCATGGTAATAAAAAACACGACGTAAGCAAGCCCCAGGAGTTAGTGTCTATGTAAATGTGAGTTAGAGTTAATGTAATTCTAATGGTTTTTTCCTGTCTTCGTCTCATCAAAGATTCCACTCATTTGCATCATGTATATGGCATATTATTTACTTGCATGGTAACCTATATTCTTTTAATAGATTTTACTAACGTCAGCCGATTCTTTGAGACAAAAAAACGAAGAAAATATACCTATAAATGGTACCTATAACATATTTTAAGGGGACATCTTTCATCATCTCTCTTTTGCATGGGAGTTTGTTTCTTTTATAATAATTAGTTGCTGAATTTTTTTCTACGAAAAACTAATATGAAGTCAAAGAGAATAAGTAGTGTTATACAAAAAACAAACGACATTAACTAAAATTAACAAATCACCTATATAACGGGTGTAAAAAGATCTCTTCCGAAGACTGAAACCATGTATTCTAGAGCCTCAATAGTAACTAAATTTACTAACAGTATACCCAGAAAACCCAATTTAAAAAAGTTATTAATGGTTGAAAAGTCATATTCGCGGCTTGAAATCATCGCTCACTCATCAACTGATGGTTCAGGTGCGATGATTTACATTTCAAATTAATTTAAAACACTGTTTAATTTGAAAACATCGCAAAATCTGATAGTATAAATGCAATTTTGTACAATTAAGTAAAAAAAATTTTTTTTTTAATTATATTTTTTTTTTGCTATAAACGTTATCAATGCCCCGTTTTGGTTTTCGGAAGCAGATTTTATATACCCCGTACATACTTAACTGATACTTGAAATTATGTGATTGTAATACATACCGCTTAATTACGTGAGATGTTTACGCGTGTTGAAGATGTTTTATACGTCATTGCCTATTCATACATAAAATAACAATTACCGTTTTTTATTGCACAATAACAACCACTTAATCTGCTACACTTAACATAAAGTATCTAAATTATGTCATTTACTTCATCTGGGATACTGAATTACTTTAAAGTTTAGCATAACTTGATATAATTTCCCTGATAATATTAATATGATCTACTAACTAACTACAGAAATTTTTAAAACAATCTGAATTCAGCTAGATCGTTTTTCTTTGATATTTTTTTTCTCTAGCTTATATAAACTTTTTGTTTTGTTCGACTTTATAATTAATTATATTGTTACCAACACTTTGGTTTCAAAGCTTTTATTTAACTTGCAAAAACGTGAAATTTTGCTCGTTAAAAACCGATTGAGCTGAAATTTGGTACACACGCTTATTTTGGATAACAATGTATGATCATGTAAAAAAAGTTTTTTTTTTTCATTTTTACTCTAAACTTATATAGATTTAAAATCTATTCACGGAAACATATTTAATACTACAGACTTGACGTAACTACTTAAACTACTTGTGAGTAGGAACAAACTTACTAACTGTCGATTTCAATTACTATGTGATGTTTTCCCTTGATCGGATCGCTATCTAGATTAATTAATACTGTAAAGACTGCCTATGGAACCTAGGTTATTATTATAAAACCTTTAGGTATTTCTTGTCTACAGATCATAGTCTTTAATAGCACTTAGATATAAATCCTGTATAGTCACCTTTTTTAATTGATTAAGTTATTAAAAAAACACTGTAAAATATGAGGTTATAGATTAACTAGCGAGTAATTTTACAGGCAGTTAGATATGAAAAATGAACAATTATTTATTATTTCACAAACGCTCATTGTTGGCCTTTTTTACTAACATGTATTACACAAAAAAATAGGTAAATACCGAAGCCAGAACAATTACTTACCAGTTTTAGATAAAAAAACAAAAATTTAATGACAGTCATTGTTGTGTTATCCTTAACAATTTGACAGGTTTCCTAATTTAGATTGCGATAATTTGATAAAACCAAGAAATTTGCATTTAATATCTTTTGTTAATAGTCTTTGGCAACTAATAAGAGTAACTGAATAAAACTGTAAAAGAAAGAACTAGAAAAGTTTTCTTTTGTTTCTTTTTGTTTGTTTACTAAATCCTTTTTACCAGCTAATGAAAAATATGATAATACTAGCCCACGCTTCGCAATGGTGTAATTTTGATTTTTGGCTAACTTAAAAACACTTTTTCCGATAGTTCTTTATTTACAAATTTAAATGAAAAAAATACCTAAAGGATGGTGAAAACCGCATTAAAATCCCTCAACTGGTTTAGGAGGAGTTGTCAGCCAAACATACAAACAGACAGAATTAGAGACTTGGATTTATACTATGTAATGATGATGATTTGTCAATTCAGCTTAAATCAACTTTAATTATAGCTATAGCTGGCCAATATTCCTTTTAAGGGTATATTTGTAAAGTCTATAAAGAGTGATTAAGAAGTCACAATCGTTAAACAAAAGATTATTAACGAGGGAGAAAAAGGTCAAGGGTGTTCTTGACGAGATTGAATCTATATTCAAGGCAAGCAAGAAAGGGCTTGAGTGGAAGAACCTACTTACTAACTTAAGAAGACAGCAGAAAATAAAAATAAGGCTTTGATACTTCCAGTGGTTTAGTGCAGTGCACAGTCAATTAAAATTATTTTATTATACTTATTAAGTAGGTACCTCCTACGTTCATCTTTGTTAAGCGTTGCAAAAACATTATATGGGAATATAAACATTTTATGGTCTATTAATGCTTTGCGTAATACTTTTTTAATTTTATTGTTGTAAGCGGATTGCATGCTTACTGTTTATTTTACAGTAAAAGTTTTCATTTTTAAAAGATTATAACTGTACATTTACAAGTTTAACCCCTTCCGTCCTTTTTACATAATAATAATAATAATTTGAACAAGTTATCATTTTACATTCAAATACAAAAGGCTTTCTCTAATATTTTTTATTGCAGTTGTGGTTTTTACATTTAATTAATCTAAAATTGATTTTATTCCCCCTCGACTCAGCTAAAGTCAATAACCCCCCCACCATGTGTAGGTAGTTTTTATCTGAAGACACCTACATAAGTACCAAACTCAAAAACTGATCATTGACCTGCTAAAATAACCAGTAATTTTCATTTTAAAAATATATGTCCAACCGATGTTTGTGTTTTTGTAACCTGAGAATAAGGTCATCATTAGCAGACCAACAAGTGATTTGCTTATTCTGTAAAGCCTTTCTTTGTCTTTAAAGTAAATTTTTAATGTAACAGTATGATATTACACGGTTATTTGTGATAGTAGTGACATGGTACTGACCTGACCTACTTACGGTTATGGAACTAACTGAAATATGCATGATGTTCCTACAAGTAGGGCTAGATCTAAGTAACTACAGTAAGACTAAACTAAATTTAAATTGTCAACAACCTTGACTAATGTAATTTTAAAATTATAGCTTTTATGTTTAGTTTTAAGGGTTGCCACTCGTACAAACTCGTTATTCGTTAATATGCATCTTATATTATTTAACTACGAATACTTATTTATTTATTTTTAGTTAATATCCGCTAACAAAACCTTCGACAATTAAATCGGGAAGTGGAACTCAACTTTTTATGTCGTTCTCCAAAGTTTGTATAGATGTAAGCTGTGGGTTATTGATATAAAATTGTTGGTATAAAATTACAGCAAATATAAAAATATTTGCATGGTAAAAAGATAAAAAGATGATGGACCTAAAGTATTTTTATTTCGCTGCGCTTTCAACAAGAAATCCTATGTGGCAGCCCTAAATGACAAGTCAAAGTGCAACACTTACGTGGTGGGGTGATCCACTTGTCGGTTGTCATATGGCTCGTATTCTTCCACTTCTTGAAGATTCTTTTCTTTCATATTCACCAAGAAAATGCCGTTATCACCAGGCCTTTTCTTTTCATCCTTTACTGGGGATAAACTGGAAAAAAACAATACTGGTTAATAATAACATATTATGAACACTTTAAAAATTAAGAAACCTGTAAGAAAAAAGGTTTACCGAAAATAATAAGACTTACCTAAGTAATATTGGCGAAATCATTTTCTTTACTAGGCTTTAAACTTAATGTTTATTATCACATAAATAATTGATTACAAAGCTAAGTTACATATCAATAACAAACCCTATCTATCAACGAAATATTTAACAAAAAAATAAAAGAACACCTAATATTTTCTACAGTATTTTGAATAACCATAGGTATGTTTAGTCAATACTAACTTCTACACCACAATGATGCACTAACTAGCACGTAGACAGTGCTGCCGACAGCGCTTAGTGATTTTTTAATGAACCAATTTAGTTTCCTAGCAACCAATTGTGGATTCTTTGTGAAAAATATTGATTTACTGTGATTTTAAACATTAGAAGCTTTATGTGCCAATAATAAAGAAAATTTACAAAGCATTGCGCGTGATCAAACAATTGTAAACAGTTGATTTGTGGCCTGTTCGTGAAATTGGCAAAACTAAATTTGAATCAATTAGCACAAATTATAGTAGTATTGACGACCTTCTTGCCGACTTGTTTTGTATGATTTATTGCTAATAACTATGTAAATAACTATTTGCGTTTAAGAAATTCACCGCTATAAGTTAAAACGGTTATAAAATTTTGATATAATACCTGCTTTACGATCTAATGCCACAAGAAATCAATACATTAGTAAGTAGATGATCTTGGTTACCTTTGTGGTAGGAAATCGTCGGGCTCGAAGGACGGGTTGACCATCGGCCCACTCTGTCTTCTCGCCCATTCTTCTGCTTCCTGAAACAAGTGAATATCATTTGTAAAATTATTGAGATAACTTAATGGCTTCTCCCGTAGAAACAAGTAAGGTACTGTCCCGCGGTAAAAAGTTCCCTATGTGTGGTTCCAAATACTCCTTTTATGGCACGGCACCTTGAAGTATCATTTCGACTATCACGGTGGCATTAGCCGGCTGATCCTTACGAGTTAAATATAAAAGTAAATGAAAAACAAAAGCGGCAGTAGGTAATAGTCCAAGACGATTGTACCACCAGACACTGTTATTTCTAAATAGTGTAACCTTCGGTGCTGAGTGTGTTTTGTGTTGGTACTAAGAACGCTACCACAAAGTTAAGGCAGTGGAATCACGCACCAAATGAGAAAATCAAAATTCACACCAATTAAAATGTATAAACTCCTATTGTTGCTAAACACTGCGGGAACAACAATGTATTCCAATCAATACACTTATTCGTTCTATTTTTAATCTCTTGCCTCAACACGTGATGTGTTCACGTGACAGACCTGCCTCAATCATCGCAAGAGTGGATTAAACCCGGGATTCAACTCGTGCGCATACTTAGAATAACTTCTACTTAGATACATAAACGATTTTTATTGTATGAGTATAAGGTATTGAATGATTGGCCGTAACCAATCTATTCAACAATAACCGACGGTGATCATATGTGATCAAATGGATCAGAACAGTTGTTATTTCAAATGTAATAATGTGCAAATAATGCAAGTAAAATAAATTTTGTTGTAAGATATGATGAAGTCTGCTTAAAGTGTTTGTCGGTAGAGCTATAGGTATCTTTGCCGCCGGTACCTACAGTTTTTTAATTATTTATACATAATAATTTACAATGTTATTTGCTTGTAATTAAAAACTGAAGAATACTTAATACTTAATATAATTTTAGTCAATATGTTTGCTATTGGTGTAACAGAAATAAATTAATAAATATCAACACTATTTCACTTAAGGGGATCGAACTAAATTGTTCATTATTTTAGGCCTTTTTCTTCAGCAATTTAAATTTATTCACAGGAAGCACATGCTGATTCTTGTACTCATGGTATGTTATAATATTAATTCCAGATACAACTGGTTTGCATTACTGCTAGTTAACCTATAACCTTGTTTAATAAATCTGAATTGTCCTTATATTGTAAAGAAAGATTTGTTTGTATGTTTGTAACCGATCAAATGCGAAACGTTGGACCGATTATTAAATTGGCGGGTGAAAAGCTAGTGTCAATATAAAAAATATGCAGAAACCGCTATCCTTACCTGCCCACATGTTTTTGTGGATGTCATTGGCATTTAAAAACTACAATGGCTTGATAAGTTGACGTCCTTAAAAATGTCGGTCATTGAATTTATTAGGCATCAAATAGCAATATAATTTGAATGTCTGCCGCAGATGGCAGCGACACTTTATAATTATATAAACGAATATGTTAAATCTGAATAAAAAGTAGCCAATAACAATAAATGTAATATCCAGACAATCTCCCCGATTATATGGCCCTACATTATCCATAGTAAGCATTTGACACTATAGACTAGGGGCGAACCCAGTTCCACTTAGACACGAGACAATTCAGAATAGCAAAAATTTACATTATTGCTCAATAAAACTTCATAAATTTGACAACACTTTTTCCTAAATCGGAGAAAGCATAGTATAAAATAGAAGTTGTCTATATTCTCTCGCCTGATTGACATATTGGCAAGCGCAGTAGATATAGGTACCTACTTATTGTTAAAACACAAAGCAAGATGTCCGTTGGTCCATTGGGTGGTTATTCCCTTAGGCTTGATTGATCTATTCTACTAATACCCAGGCATTATTACTTCCCCGTTTGGTTTAAAAGCAGCAAGAAAATAGCAGTAACAAACCAATCCCATTATTAGTGACACACATTTAGATACGATTCACTATAAAATTTGGCAGCTTAGGGGTCCGTTAGCAATTGAGGAACTAAACATCAGCCAATACTAGCCGAGGCGCCCATGGTTTACTATAATTAAACTTTAACAGAAATCGTTACTTAGATTTTTTTTTCAAATATATTTGTATTACAAAACTGTGTCCTCTGAAACACAGTTTCCATAAACTTATTGGAGGATAGAGTTTGTTTATGTTACTGTAATGCTTTTATTCAATAAACTTTTATTATCATTATTATTATTAAGTATTAGAAAGTTCCTAAAGAGTCAATACATAGTCAGATATAGCAAACTTACATGTTTTTACCATAAAATGAGTCACGTTTTAGTTCTTAACTTAATGAAACATTGTTTACATTTATCATCATGTATTAAAATCGTGATCGATTATTTAGCACATTGACAATTTTTAAATCACATAACGTTACATTTACGTTTTAGTTATAAGGCTGTCCTTATGTTAATTTACTTTGTACATTAACACCTAGTTACCAGATACTTACTTGTTTGGAATTTATTTAAAAATCTACGCCTAAAATGGTAAGTTTGTTTGTTGACAATCCAAATAATAAATCGGCAAAGTGCGAGTCAGTCTCTACCAAGTTTGCCTTCAATTATGTTTTTTGATTTAATGAACAATGGAAAGGTAATTTTAATTGTTTTTTTTTATTTTTCCTCATCATATTCTCAAACACACAAGGCCTATTTTGCATACACATTTTCAATTTTAGCGAATACCGCAACAGTATAGTACCTATCCTACTAATATTATAAACGTAAAAGTTTGTAAGAAACTCTTTCACATAAAAAATACTGGACGGATTTAGATGAAACTTTACAGTAATATAAGTTATACATCAGAATAACACATAGGGTACTTTTTACCGCGGGAAAACTTGTCATTCCCACGGGAAACCGACTTCCACGCGAACGGAGTCGCGGACGGCCACTAGTACACAATAAAGATTGGCGGTTCCCAGACTGCCGCTGTAACAACTGGCATCCGGACTAGCCAGCATGCAGATAGCTCAATTACCCACTGACTTTGTAATATAAACTACTGGAGAATCGGACACGACGGTATATATACTTGTATTAAACAAACTGCCCGACTTACGAGTATCTATGTATGTAACCGCTTTAAACCAGGCTATAGGTTTGAATAAAAACTAAATTTAAATTGCCGATTTAACTGCAATTTAAACTTGAGGAAATACAAACAATATAGTAATCAATACTGCTCTAATATTTATTATTACTAATAGAAAATTTGACTGTGCGGAGATAAGGCGATCTCTAGTTTTTTTAAATTAAGCTTCAGTTTAATTTTATGTGATCATCCAGCAGAGAAGATAATTTTAAGTTTAAAATGCATTTATTTTCTATAGTACCTTTTTATCAAACCATTATATTTTCATTAAAGAAAATACTATAACAAAAATAATCTCCTACTACATCAACATTAAAATTGTCATGTTTACCTCTCATAATTCTATACAACCAAAAAACCTTATGATTTAACCTGCCTCCCTTCAGGCTAGTAGCTTGAAATGTCATTTCAACTGGTTCCAACCGCTTTTTTAGCAATCAATAGTAAGGCGTCTTATATGCGCGTTGGGTCAGTGCCAAATAACTTCACGTTTGACCAAAAATGTAGAGACCGTGTTTGAATCCAGACTCACACTTTACGACCCATTAAAAACTGAAGCTTGACACGATCTGAATATGAATTTAAAATCATTATGTAGAAGTTAGCGTATTTTAATAATAAACATTAAGCGGTTTTGAGAAATGAAAAACAATCTTGATACAAATATTTGAAAAACAAAATCGTTAACCGGTTTGAAATATTAAAAAAAAAACTAAATTATTATTTTGGAACTAGTTTTGTTTCTGTAGGTACCTACATACAAAACAAGATTAAGATAGAGCTATTTTTATGCGCCTACGTCAGCAAAAGCAGTCTATTTTTATCCTAGGTGTGTCTATTATAAAATTCAATTAAATAGGTTCAGTAATTTCGACGTGAAAGCGGAAAATGCAGACAGAAAGACAGAGAGAGACATTTTCACATTTATTATATTATTAGTTATGATTTAACTTATTCACATAATTATTAATAAAATTAAATTGATGACTTATGGTGAAATTGCATTAAAGCATCACTTTGGTACTGAACCCAAATATAATAACATGACGATATGTGTTTTTTAATTTATAAGCGAAATAAATTTGCCCCATAACATTATCTCTTTCGAGATGTTTTTTAAGCTTTGGATTATTTTAAGCGACTTTTGAATGTAATTTTAACTTACCTACTGTAGGTAGCAAATCAATAACAGGGCAAAACGTCAAGGTGGAATATAAATAAGAACCTTTTTTATGACTTTAAGTGATATTTCTCAGAATCGACGTGTTTTTGTATAAGCAAACAGCCACTCTGCTGTTTTTTTCCATCACTATTCCAATATTTGTGTATTTGTAGTAAAATAGTTCTAATATCCTATCTACATACATTACACTATAAATTTGAAAGACCTTTCCTAAACATAGTGATTTGGCTTCTTAATAAAGGTAAACTATTTAATAATTAAGTGGTTATTATCGATTAAAAGTTTCATTGGCACATAGTGAAAACACAATTTTAATACTTTAATGGTTATAATAAACGGTCCTTTGATAATTGTTAAAATATTATGAAATAATGCACGTAGATATGTATTGGATTACCTTCGCATAAACTTATATAAATAGGTTACATAAAATAAACTCATTTAAATACAATTTATGCAAATTAACACTAGTTTTACGTATATATATGTATTAGTTAATAGCATACATCTGTGTAATTAAATCTTTTTCTATGTTCTTCAAACTTAACTTTAAAATACGTTTCTTTAAGCGACGTATCCGACGTATCTCGCTTCGTGGGAACCCGGCATTAGAGGCTGCTGTTGCCTTTGTAACAACAAAATTTAATACCTACATTATATACTAAAACTTTAAATAGCACATAATAGTACAGTTAAGCGTATTGAATCATGCAAAGTTAGAATTATTCGATTATCAAACTGTAAAAAATCAATTATTTGTACAAATTTCATACGTTTAAGAATGTCGTATTTTCTTGGGAGCTGAAAATAATAAAGTAATAAATTTTAAATATCAAACAATTAATTTCACCCAACGTGTACATATCAAAGTTATTTTATACCAATATTGTGAATATGTGTGTGTTGGTAGAAGGTATTTCTTTGGAACTATTGAACCGATAAAAAAAACGAATTTCATTCACACGCAAGTTGACCCGCGTGGGGAAAAAATTGACATTTATTTCAAAATAACCGGTTTCTATTATAAGTTTTAAGTTGAATAAATATTTTTTTAAGAACTCCCTAAAAAGTGAGTATTTTCACACTATAGGTATGTCTGTGAGGAGTAATAACCACTTTCAAGAATGAGTTTAATATAGGTATAACTGGATCTAGATGTATTGAGCATTAGATATAATTAAAATGTCTTCATCTAAATTGTCTTTATTACTAACGATGGTAACAAGCGACCGACATAACTTTACTTTTTCGTACGATAAATTGGTAGTTTTGTAAAATAATTGTAGTATGATGGTATGCAATAGCAAAGTGCCTAGAAATTGGGCTTCTACACCGAAGATTTGTGTTAGGTATACTTCTAAGAAGCCATTGCCCAACTAAAAAGCATTCAAAATTGTTTTTAAACACAAATAAGGAATCAATGGATAGGTATTGAATTACACTATGAATCTGCATTAAAAAAAATACCTAACCTTGATTCATTTTTTTAAGTTTTTTCGGTTTTACAAATTGTAGGCAGTAGACAGCATTTATGATCGTTAAAAATTTGTCTTTACCACTGTCATTAAAATATCGAAATAAACTAAATAAACATTTAACTGAGTCTAAAAACTGTGAAATCTAGTTCCGCTGTTCAACCCGCAGTTATTTTTACCATTAACCTTGAAAATCAATGTCAGTTTAAAACGTGTTAGGTTTGAGATAGTTTCCGATGAGACAGCAAGTAATGTGGGTTGAAAATGAAGACATACTAACGTTTGTTGTATTTAGTTATTCAAGATAATCAAAGACGCTCTTAGTAGTGCTACGAAGTAGTACTTTGGGCAATAGATTTATTTCTATTATTAAACAGCACTTGATTGGTTTTATTTTGTATCTTATAGACCTTCTGACGGAGCTAATTTACCTTACGTTAACTGTTGTAAGAGCAAGGCAGTTATCTGTTTTATGCTAAGTAATATCATGCAGTTTGAAGCAAATAGTTGTTTTTAACTAAGAATAAATAAATAATAAAAGCAATCAATCACGGATATAATCAGCGATTCCGAAAATAACCAGTTTTACTCATAAGTACGTTCATTTGAATGCAACTACTGTTTCAAGAAATACCGTCATTTACCTCGTTATAATTCTTGCTTGACCATGACTGATAGTTATCTATCTAATATTATTATAATAACATTTTCTGAAACCCATCTCGGCTAAAAATATATCATTTGTCGCAGGTAGAAACACAAAAGAAAATAAATAAGTCAATTCGCAAAGATCAAAATATCCGCCCACAGTAGGTATCAATTTAAAACAATCATTGCCTGTCTAGTGGTTTAAAAATAGCATCAGCTCTGATTCTTCAAACATGAAGAGTGACATGTCCCTGACTGGTCTTCTGTGCCCTATCTCCTCAAACCAGTACAAACCGGATACTTGCCTTTTGACCGGTAATATACAGACAACGAAGTCTATATCCTGAAGTCGTTGTATTCATTTAATATATGAATGAATTGCATACTGAAGAATATTACCTTGTTTAATCTTTGGCTAATAGTCTGATTTTTATGTAAGTTTTGTAAAACAACCAATAAAATAGAGGTAACATCTTGTCAAGTCGCCTTCCGCGTCGCGTCTGTACCACGCTTTGTTTATTAGACTATTAAAGGTGTTTTACTGATGAATTTTGTACTTATAATACGTTTTAAAGTATTATTAAGTAAGGAGAGTCTAGGTTTTGCCAATCCATAAACTATTTTTCACGACATTTAGTTGAATTGGTTTTTCGTAATGAATACAATCCTAAATAGTTTATGACGAAAACAAAGCGCAAGTAATTTAACAAAACATTAGCAACTCTAGCCATCAAGTGCAATGAAGAATCTAGCGCTCCGGCGGCGGTGTTGCCCGGTAGAAGGTGAGTGAATCTAAATGGCATGCGCGTGGGCAGCTCGCGCCCTTGACGCTTCCTCATCTTGATATCTTCCGGAGGATGCCCGTCGTAGAAGGATTTTCCTTAGGTCTGTGAGATCTGTTGCATCCTAAGTTCTGTGAGATCTATTCAGTATAATTTTAAGTCTAGATTACTCAAAAAATAATTATGAGCGTTAAATATTTTGAGTTTTTTTATTTATTGCTACCTGTTTTCAGTCCCACGGTTTTACTGGTCTGGCGGCTTTATTGCGTGTGTGAATTGGGGTATTTCCCCATTGTTGAAATGTGCTAGGGGTTATTTCAGGTCAAACATTGCAAAGTAGTAGGCAGAAGGCACGATTAATTAAATTAAGATTTAGCAATTAAAATGAATTTTCTCATTTATAATAGTCAAAAGAAGGATTGAAAGATACGACTCTTTTTAACAAAGTTTGGTTCATAAAAAATGTTTTGAAGTACAATTAAGCGGTTTACCACAGCCCAAAATCATATTTTCATCATCATATTTTTTTAAATATTTTAATTTAAAGAAGGTGTAGGAGTATAATGTATTACAGTTATTGTATCGTTCTTTATAGAATTAAACTAACACCTGTTTGATAGTTTATGGTCATGACATTCAATAATTGCTTGTATTGTTGTGATAACAATAGTCAAGGCAATTTTACAAACAATAAGATTGATTATAAATAGTAGCGACACGTAACAGTAACATTATATATTTCTACTATAAAACAATTCAATTCAATTAAAGGGTGGCAAAAGGTTGTTTATGAATTCTATTTTCAATAAAATACGTCAATAAAATACGTTTTACATACGTACACGTACAAAAAATTACTTTTAGAATAAATAATAATGTAGGTATTATAAGCAAACAATATTTCTTGGACTTTTGATTAAACATACATAATGTGAATTAGTAGAAAACACAACATGGAGCCGCCATTAGATTCAATCCAAATCCGCGCCAACCGGCAATGACGCCTACCAGTGATGTCCATCGAATACTAGGGATGTTCAGATACCGAATACTTTTGTTTTACAGCTAACAGTATGTACATTTTTGTGCAAAGTAAATGTTGAGACATTTTTTATATTTAAATGAATTTGGAACAAAGTGAAATAAAAATTTCCAAACGGAAAAAATCGATTTAAACTAAACTCGATTTAAACTAAACTAAATAGTTTACTTTAGTACCTACTTAAATAACACTTCAACCTAATAACAATTCAACCATTTGTCGCGCACATAGGTATTTAATGAAAATTTTATAAGTAGGTACTACATATGTTTTCTAATGGCCAATGGACTAGACCAAACGGGCAGCCACAGCTGTTAAATAAAAAAATAATCATTAAAATCGGTTCACCCAGGCGAAAGATCTGACGTAATAAACAAAAAAAGCCTTTGAATTTAGAACCTTCTCCTTTTCTTGAAGTCGATTGAAAATGATTCATTTCATTCTTGGAGGATATTTTCTACATTTCTAAAGCTACTAAACAATCTTCGTGTATAAGTAACGTAAGTAGTTAGTAAGGTAAGAAGATTGTAGTACTTATTAAAGATTTTTTATAATACGACATTCCTTCGGGTCTGCCTATAGGATTACTTGATTTCTTTATCGATTTACAAAACCTGTACTTAGAGAGTATGATCCAAATGATGTCTAGGAAACATTCCTCAGTAATTAACCAACATTATAGAATTATGTTGATGTAGGTACCATCGGAATTAAGTTCCAGTTATTGACAATGTGTTAAAAACTATCAATGACTAATATAAGTAATTGGTATTTCATATATCTGGGATACTTGATCTAAAACATTTTTGTTATTCTAACCTACTAACTGTTATTATCAATTTATTTTTTCTTTTATTTAAAATTTCAAAATTTGGGGAGCGAGGGGCTTGTTGTTACAGGGGTAAGTAGTAACAGGCTCTTTTCACCAGGATCTTCAACACTATTAACGTATATCTTTGACTCGATTTAACCCATAAACCGCACCACATCATATTGCCATAGCCAGTGTTCCGCCGGTTGGCGCAGTGAACAAATGTGAGCATTCCCTTCATTTCTGCCAGGTGATATAAAATTGTACTGTCGTAAAATTTTGGTTTGTGTTTTTAATATTGCCTATTTTCAAATTTTCTACATCTTATTTCCATTCAAATTTATCTATCTCTGATATTGTGTAACAGTTTTTATGATTGCTAAATTGTTTAATTAGTTATCTTGATAAATGTTAAAAATCATACTATGGGGTAAGTTGTAACAAAATCCCGGGGCTTGTTGTAACATGTTACAACATGCATTGCCTGGTATGTGGTGAAGCTTACAAAGATACAAACAAAAAAGATTGGATAGAGTGTATTAGAAATAAATAATTTAATTACTTACTATGATTTAAAAGTGCTATTATGATTATAAGTAGTGTTTAACTAAATAAAACTCTTAATTACTTAATTTTTAAGTTTTGATTACAAAAAAGTGTATTTGAGTTGATTTTTGATAAGAATTACATAATACTTACTTTGGAAAGATGTCAATTTTGTTAAAAATAAATAAAGAATAAATGATTAGAGGTATTTATGTCGTTTTTTATCGTCATTACTACTTGCCCCGGTAGACGTTACAACTTGCCCCAAGCACGAGGTAAGTTGTAACACCGCACTTCTTTTAGAAAATAATTGATTGTTAAATAATGACCAATAGTTATGATATTATTTTTACTTGATTTGGTAGAGGAAAAGTTACAGTATCCATCAATCTTTATTTAGTAGAAATTGAATTAATAGATCTCAAGATATACTAGTTTTACTGAAAACTGTTACAACAAGCCCCTCGCTCCCCTACTCAAATCAGATTTTTGTTTAAAAAAACCTAAATATTTCCCTGTCAATTACAAAAAGTGCACGCTATTATTTAAACTCCTCACTTCTAAGAGCTTCAGTCTCTTGCCAATTTTTTATTTCGCACAAAGAAATACACGCCCACGCGGCGATACATGAAAATAAGAAAACAGAAAAACAGCTGTTTTCACAAGTTCAGGGTTACCTGTTGATGGTACAGTTGTGCGCCTGCCAGGGGGCGCCCTGTCGCTGCCAAAACTATTTCCAGGGCTGTGCTAAAAACACGCAAATTTTTCAACAATTCTCTGCGACTGAAAATGCGTAAAGGGGCGCGGCTCGTGACGTCATCCCATGAATTATGTAGGTATTTAAAAATAAGACATATACGCTTAAGGGGGGTTAGGCGGTCAGCGAAAATTCAGCGAAATTTTAGAGGTGACTTCAGGATTTTTTTCTATCGAGCAAAATTATTCCAATCGTGTTTTTAAAACAGTCCTCCCATCACATTTACGTTCTTTATTATATATTTGAAATATCAGTGCGAAATATCATATATTTTGTAAGTAACAGCTAATAGAAAACGGCTAATTCTGCCGTTTTCAGTTACTAAGGGCCCTTAAGTACCTATACGTTAATATTTCAAATATTACATTCATTACATCGAAAACTAGTGTTTTTTGTAGTATTTGTTAGGTACTGGATTTTACGCTACGCTAAATTTGCATCGTAATAACTTACCGATGCATAAACTTTTAGATTAGTGGCAGCCCTACATTATTTATACGTACTAATAATTTATTTGGCATTCAGTTCTAACGATTCGAGTCAGCTGTGAAGCGATGGTACAAAACGACATATTTTCAAGTTTTCGTTCCAGAAATTACTATGTAGATACAAACAGATACAAGAGGACAATTCGTAATTTACAACGATTTTGAAGGTGACTTTTTGTTAAGAACTTTTGTTGCGTATTTAATAACCTATCACTCTTTCTATCTCTGTCTGTGTATAAAAGAAGAAGCAACTGGTCTAAATCTTAGGCCCAGTTTATCTCTTATCGAAATATAAATTTCATTCATACGTTTTAATAACAGTCTTATAATACATATAAAACGAACGTAGGTACCTATCTTTGTTTAGATGGTAGCATGTGTGCCTTTTCTGCATGGAAAACTAGGTATGAATATGTAGATAGTGCATCTTGTATATCTTTATTACGTAACGAAACCACCAAATTAAATATTCTAACAAACTTTAGCCATATGAAAATTCAATCAAAAGTTGCCCCAGATTACCTTATTATCCAGTTGCATAGATATTCTCCTTATGAAGCCGAGATTCAATAAATCAACTTTCAAATCTGTGGCCTGCGATTATGATGTGCATGTATGTGTCGTAGGTTCAACACACACACCACAAGTTTATGAATACAGCCTAACAATATTAACCAGTCTAACTGAAACCTAACTATAAAAATACTAGTGGCCGCCCGCGACTCCCGGTTTTCCCACGGTAAAAAGTACCCTATGTGTTATTCTGATGTATAACCTATATCACTGCAAAGTTTCATCCAAATCCGTAAGAAAAAGTAGTTTTTACGTGGAAGAGTAACAAACATCCATACAGCCATCCATATATCCATACGTAAAAACTTTCTCGTTTATAATATTAGTAGGATAAACTCAGTAAAAAATTTACAAATAATAATTATACTAGCGGGTTTTAGATTGATTGTACCACAAAGTCATAAAATGCTGTGTCTCTACATAAACATATCTAGTTTGGTGTTTTTTATATAAATTGTGACTTCGTTCAATCATTTACCTTTTTTTTTTATAGAAAACATCTAAATTATTATTTTTTAATTAAATTTCATAAATAGTTTGCATCGTAATTAATACTTGCAGTATAATCTGCATTTATTCTAGATTATTCACTGAATTATTAAGATTTTTTACTATTATCCACATTCTTTGTTAATAGCCTGATATTGATCCTTAAGCACTTTACAACTATACATAATAATATCCACATGAATAGAAATAGTGTCAATTATACATTCGAAACATAGGAACAGGTAAGATTGTTGCCAATACCCAAGTTTGTTTTTTTTAATTTTTAAATAATGTAACATTTGGTTCAGTTCCCCTGATTACTTAAAATAAAGTATTTATTCTATTTGTAACTGAGGGTGTAAATTTAAACATTTACTTGAATTATTGGTTGGTAGTACGTTTTCAATCATTTTAAGCTACTTTTTAATAAAAAAACATAATAAGAACAAGCTCAATATTGCATATTTAATATTTCAGATTCTAAAGATTTTTTTATTCATTAAATAGAACTTAATAATTAGAAATTTCAATTCATTTTTTTTCAGCATTTCCCACCTAGATTAATGAAATTGCAGAGAGTACCTACATACCTTCTATTTAACATTAATTCCAACCTATATTACTTTCCCACGTGACAGTAAATTAAAAAAATATCCTACCCCACTGATTTCCTACACTATGGTCCTACGATCTAAGGTCTAAGTAACAGGTACTAGACCGGTCGTCGCGACCTGCGCATACGCAGTGGAAAATTACCCGCTTTCCACTCCTTGGACCACTTGTGTTGCAACTTCGTCTTTGACAAGGCAACGCCGCAGCTTAAAGTCGAGGTGGACAAAAATAATAAATTTGATCTTGATTTGAAGCGGGGTTTTTTATCGGCCAAAACCAATTTTCTGCTATAGTTAAAACCTTGGTAATTGGAAACTGCTGGTTTTGTTTTTTGTGACGTGTTTCTGTCATTTCCGTATCAACAGCTATCTACCATAGTTTATTGCGACGCAATAACATGGATAATAGTTACCATAGTTATACAAATAACAAGGCGTCAAAGGTTAGTAGAATATTGGTTTCGGCCGTAAGTTATATTTACAAAGGTTAAGTAGGTAGATAGATGCATTAAAAGTAAATATTTAAGTATACCTAAGTACTAATAGGTTATCCTTGTTGCTTAGGTATTTTAATAAACCGATTAGACTGCTCTTAAAACACCCTGAATTTAAAGGCGTAAGAAAATAAGCGTGTCCTAAATTTGTATCAAACAATTTGTAATATTGTGTATAACATTTTTTTTAATAATAATAACATTTTAAAAAGCTTGAATATTTTAAGCAACCCAAATTTCTGATAAAACTGCATATTCCCGAAGTACCGTTGTTTCTATATTTATGTAAGTAATAATTAAGTATAAACTCGCCAAGTGCAGTAAAGTTTGGTCGTCACATGACGAAATCCGCGCGCCCAGGCATTCCTGTTTTTGTGTTTTTGGAAAGTCTCGCATATTGCCGTTACAATATCGACTTTAGCGCTTAGTAATCAAAGTTTAAAATGGCTCGACAGGTATTGGATTTTTGCAAAGATATAAATTACGGCGTATGGAGTAACAGACGGAGCGACGACTTCGCAATTAGGGTTGAACAACTTTTTGCCGGTGATTTCGACCATATGAAAGTAGGCAGATGATAATAAATATTCATGACCGCGAATAATAGTGGTCGTTAGTAGAAATTATATTTCAAAATTCAGTTGAGGGCCCGGCTCCAAAATTATAGGGTTCATGTCGGGCCTATACTACATCTTAAACTACGTACACATTTTTTAAAGATTTAAGTTGTATTTTAATATTTGGAATACAATTTCTAGAAGTTTCTGCAGATGTTTTGCTATCTGACAACCCTCATTTATAACGCTCATTATATCAATTCGATATTTATCGGCCAGCAGATTTATGACTAAATCTTATTTAAAAATCAATAAGAAACCCATTAGAAAACAGATGTTTATTATTCCTAAACGAGCTCAATTTAACCAACGTCAATATCTATAACGAAAGAAGTGCACATTATAACGATTTTATTTTATTATTTTATTTTATTCATACAAATTCATAATGTTCTTACCCTTATTACGCAATTAGGTATTATTTAGCGAAAGCATTTAAAATTTAAAATATGAAAAAACCATCATAATTTTTTTTTTACCTACATCATTTTAGTAAATATTTACTGGAATCGGTACAATAAATTATTGAGTGATGCGGTATATAAAAAGTGTCTTTAGATTATCTATATAATTTGTTAGTGACATATTTATTAACGGTATTTTCCTACTAGAACAGACATTTACAAGTTATTCTATAAATACGTAACTAATAACCAGGGGAATCGCTAGTCAATACCTGGTATTAATCTTAAAACATTTCAATAAGGCACTAAGAATTTACACAAAAATAAGTAAGGTATTTACTACCCTATTACCTATTAACATCATTACTGGCGACCCGCCCACGCGTCGTAATGTTGAAATTTTGGCCGACTTGTTCCCGTTACCTTGAATTTCAGCTAACTTAAAATAACTTTATCTAAATTCTCTTTATTTAAAAATTTAAATGAAAAAAAAATCTAAAAGATAGCGAAAACCGTATTGAAATCCGTTTAGTGGTCAAGGAGAAATTAGCGGCCAAACATAGGTACAAACAGACAGAATTAGTGACTTGGGTTTATACTATGTAATGATGATGATGATAATAGCCCTGCTCTAATTGGCCACTTGTAAACGCAACACCTTTTTGCAAACGTAGTTTTTAAATATAGAATTTATGCTAATTTCAAACTGTAGTTGTTCGTAATTATACCTACTAGTCATTATTGTTATTTGTTACTGTGAATTTTATGTTGCACTTAAACATTTTATACTTCATGTGATGTTATCAGTTCCATAACTATATGTCTATTTACCTAACATTCATAAACAAACATTGCTTTATATTTATGTATATTTTTAAATTGGTTTCTACTTTGTGTTTATAAAGTCGGACGTAAGGCCTTCAGGCATTTTCTGCCAGTCAGCCTTCTGAATTTAAAAGATAGAGTACGAGTATAAGCGAGCTTACATATAGCTTAGTATATAAAATATTTAAGAGCTGCTTACATATTTTATTATATACAACTATAAACTTATATAAGAGTACCTTCTACATAAGTGTTTATTTGTATTAATAAATAAACGTACAACAAATAAACGTGTAAATAGGGAATTCTGTAAATACTTGATGAAGTAAGATATTGCTTATTTACTACAAAAGATATTAGAATAAGAAGTGAGTAAGTAAGATATAGGTAAGGGGTAAAAGACAAAAACTCTTTTTTAAGATTACTACTCCTACAACTATTCCTTCCGTTAGTTGGCGCGACTTGTTCACGATACATTGCATTTCGGCTAACTTAAAATAACTTTTTCTGAATGTACTTTATTTACAAATTTAAATGTAAAGTATTTAAAAGATGGCGAAACCCGCATTAAAATCCGTTAAGTGGTTTAGGAGGAGTCAGCGGACAAACATACAAACAGACAGAATTAGCGACTTGGATTTATACTATGTAATAATAAAAACATTATTGATCCTAGTAATAGTAATGTCCTAACACGGAAATTAAAGTAACTCAGCAGTTACCGGCGATATTTGAATCAATCAACATAAGACCGTTTATGTTGAAATGTTGTCTCAACCCGGAATAGAAGCCGACGTCCTTCGACTCCTGCGCAGATACGAATAAAAAATGTGTCGTTACTATACAGGTTACCTTACGTTATTAACTATAGCAAGTTGGCTTCTCACAGCTTGATTAACGAGGAAAAAATCGCTAAATAAAAAGGTCACTCCTAGATGACGTAGGCATAGCTTTCAATTTTTTTTCTTTAATAGTTACAGAGACAACTTTGTTTTTCATGTTAAAGTAGGAATTATTTTCTTGATACAGAGTGTTGAAAATCCACTGGCGATAACATTATATATGGGCGATTCAAATTATAGAAATATCTATAGCAAATTTAAAAATGGCTGACTCTAAGATAGTTACTCGAAATTAAACGTTTGTAACGGGTAAAAATGTCGATACGGCGGAAAATAAAAAAATATTAATAAACGCGTATAAACCCGTTAAAATGAGTTTAATTTCAAGTAATAATGACCGCGTAAATCTAAGAAGTTACATTTACGATAGTTCTACTTTCCGTGAAAGAATACTTTACCGTGCTCAACTAGTGGGACCCACATAGCCTGTTTATTATGTGTTTTTTTACGTCACGTATTTTCCATGTGCTGTTGATCTCACCACAACATATGGAAAACAACATCAAACACAAATATGCCCTCGCAAAGATGCCACTAGACTAGTTCTACATAGATACAAGGCATTCTGGTAAATAATGTGAAATATTACGTCGTATTGGTTAACATTAGGTCACGTTCCAACAATTATATTAGATACCTACCTTTTTAATATTGCAGTCACGATATCCATACGCCTGCTTCATATAAATGCACTTCCTAATTAAATGAGTGTACTTGATAACGGTTCTTACTGTGACTGTCTATTGCGTATTTTATAAAAACGCATTTATAAGAGAACTTACGATTTTGACGGCATTCAAAAATTAATTAAAGTAAGTAAGTAACTTATATTTCCTTCCGACAGCAACTTACATGTAATACTTAATACAGATTTAAGGATTACTTAAAAAAAGTTTTAATTTAATCTGCATTGTAAATTTTGTTGAAAAAAATATTATCCTGTTACCGAAATCCCTACTAATATTATAAATGCGAAAGTAACTCTGTCTGTCTGTCTGTCTGTCTGTCTGTTACGCTTTCACGCCTAAACCACTGAACCGATTTTGATGAAATTTGGTGTGGAGAAAGAACTGATCTTGGGAAAGGACATAGGGTACTTTTTACCGCGGGATAACTTCTCATTCCCACGGGAAACCGACTTCCACGCGAACGGAGTCGCGGGCGTCCACTAGTCTCAATAATAAAGGGTTTCGAAATTCGAAATCATTTTGCTTACACCCTGTACGTTGATATTAAGTCTGAAGATTGTTAGCTGTAAAAATATGCATATAAAACTATTCTAATTTACCAGATGACTTTTTCGTAATCGAAGGCTTCATATTGGGTTTGATATTTGATTTGTTAGATAAGTGCTTATGTAGATAACAGACGATATAGAACAAAAAACAGTGGTATAGCTATAGGTATTTTTAAAATTCTTAGTTAGTTTTCTGCATAATTAAACATACATCCTACTAATATTATAGACGTGAAAGTTTGTGAGTATGGATGTATGGATGTTTGTTACTCTTTCTAGTAAAAACTACTGGATGGATTTTGATGAAACTTTACAGTAATATAGGTTATACATCAGAATAACACATAGGGTACTTTTAACCGCGGGAAAACATCTCATTCCCACGGGAAACCGACTTCCACGCGAACGCAGACGCGTGCAGCCACTAGTGTTAAATATAATTCGAAGGTGAGGTTGGTCTGCCGGTTGTCAATGACCCAAAACCTTATGTTTTACGATATAAACACGAAATGTCAACCAAATAAGAATAACTAAGACTATAAAGGTAGGTTTGATATAGATAGTAACGTTTATATTGACAAACTAGGCAAGTCATAGGAGTGGTCCACAAACAATGAGATTGCAGCTGATTTCATTTTAGATTCACGTACCTATATACTCACCCACTTAGAACAGGGCTAATTCACGACATAAAACTTAAAAACATTTGTTATTGTATTATTATTAGTTATTTTAGAAATAGATTTTTGTTACTCTGTCTATACCTCTCTGTGTCCAAAAATAACAATATTAGTTCGGCATTTTTTGTTTAAATGGAGATTCTATTGTAATTGTTCCAAATATATCAGTCTAGAGATTGAGACATATTTTAATTAATGACATTTCGATTAATTTTAGAAAACTACCCAATATTTTTACCAACAATAACATCGACGTGATATCATATTTTTTTTTACGTGAATTAATCCCTAGGTTGGTTTGTAAAGCTAATGTTCTATTGTTATTATGAAAATAAACACTGAACCAGCTTATTGAAAACATTTACAATACTCGATACAACCAGGATACAATCACTCGACTCCTACCTATAATTATTTAAGGTTGATACCTGACATTGGTCATTTAAACAAAGTTTATTTTACGATAATGACTTGACAAAAACATTAAGAAATGGTATTGATTAGTATTAATATAAAATATGCCACTTAAGGAAACGGCATCGTTATAAATATTATTTTTCGTTTATTTTCGACGTTACGACCCTTACAGAAACTCTATCTTTTCGATACTTACAAGCGATTTTCGCTAAAAAATCAACAATAGCCTTGCGAATTACACCTTCCTATAAACTTCACAGTTTCCTGATTCACTATGGGTAGGTATGTAGCAGGAAAAGATGCGCTTGCCCACATGTGAGTATTGATATGTTGATTGAAGTGTTTATCATCTGAAACTAGCTTTGATTGGATGCGCAGAAAGGTCAGATGCACGCGCAGTTGTTTTTTTTATTTAGAACTAATTTAAGGTCGGTAAAAATAACGACGTCATTAGTGATGTTGTAATTTAAATAAACGATGATTTCTTTAAAAAAAATTAAAGCAAAAGCTTAGATACTTATAGTAGCCAATTTTTTTTAATTGATGATATTTAAAAGTCCTAAAAACTATTGAATTTGAAAAGTGTAAATTTTTGAAGTTTACTTTAACTAATAAAAAAACATTGCTACCGAATTAGCACCTGAAAAGCTGATATCATCAAATTGCATGAATCAGAGAAATATTTCTACGTCAGAGCACCTCTAAACTAAGCATCGTTCAGTGACTGCAATTCAATAAACATAAATTCTATTGATTCTGAAGTGTGTAGTTTTAAGAGCCTACAGTTTTGTTTGGTGGTTTCATTGACGCTTGCTTATTAGGTACTCTTTTTTAACTTGTATTTTTACGTTAATTCATACTTTCATTAATTTATTATGGTTCTTCTCTCAGAACAAAGGCGAACTGTTTTCTTTCCCTAACGTTTATTATTTTGTATTAATTTGTAAGTAGATATGATAAGATAAAATGAAAATGATTTAAAGATGCAGAAGAAAACACATTCGTAAGGGCATACGTAAACAACTTTTTATCCGTTTATCGTCGAAGCCCAATATCGAATCTCTGATCTAAGAGTAGGGACGATCTGAGATCGCACACGATCTGCGGATCGATGTCCTACCTGCGTCCAATAACAATGATGTGCAATCTCTGTCAGTGATGCAAAACAGATCGTCGATCGATCTCTGCATTGTTAATGAAATGTTAGTTTTACCAATATTTAAAACGTTATGCCTAAGTTTTAACTATTAATTGGTCTAAAATGGCTACATATACGTAAATAACAAAAATTTTATGTAATTAGCTCGGAAAAATTGCTGGATATATTTTTTGTCCAGATCTTTGCTGTTTTTTGGAATAATTGTACTTCCTTATGTTAATATATCCAAAACTTTAATTTTGAATTACACGTCTGCTAGGAAGGCACATCCAGTAAAGGCACTTCTTGTAACTTTAGATTTTAAAAGCTTTAGATCAATGTACGTTGCTATGGTGACTGTTTTTGTTTTACATGGACTGACATAAATTCCGGGGATAGCAAAAATGGATTCAAATGATGTTCAATGGATCTGTCAAAATCTATAGATCGGTTATTGGGATGGCGGTTGGCACCATTTTCATACAAATATGCCAGAAACCACAATTGCTTGCCCCCAATGAATCTATCGCGTCTTCGGATTGGTTTCACAATCGTTTATTGATCGTTGATTGAAACAGTTTTGAGGAAATTTGGATCGGATTGTCAATCTTAGAGGCCTAAAAATGGATTGAGATCGTATATTAGGACTGGGCGGTACGTTAATCGTTATAACGTAGTGTTTACACCTAGTCGTTCAGTTAGGCAATAATGGGTTATAACACCTTGAGAGTCGTAACTGCGTTTGAAGATCAAGGTAAGGCAAAATGTTGTCATTAACAGTCAATGTCATGAAATAAAATGCAAATTAAAAGCAACGTTTTGACAGTTAAGCTAAGGGCCTTTTTTAAATGGACTTGAATAATCTTCGTACCTGTATTCACGAATAATATTTATTTATCTTCTAAATCTCTAATTAATTATGATCATTAAAGAGCAAAGTCGATATCCGTGTTTGTAATGTATCCGTTTACTCTTTCTTTTACCGCGAAATTTTGATACATTTTTCACTTAAGTACCTACATTTAGCTATTTATTGAGAAGTTGTTATCAATAGTATATTTAAAACAAGATTTTAAGTTATCAAGTATGTATTAAGGTTTCGGTTATTAGGTATTAAGGAGACAATTTTTAACTCTTATTTTGACACATTTTTATGGCAATAAACCAAATAGGCACAACTAAATTACAACCTATTTAGGCACAGATCCATATTTCAGCTTGAGTTCATAATTAGTTCTTTTCTAAAAGATGTGACATAAAACTGCTTCAGTTATAAATAAATTCCTGCATCTGATCGTAAACAACATTCGCACAGCCAATTCGCTAAAGCAGATACATATAAATTCGCTTTGCCAAACACTTGTGTAGATTTTAACGAATCTCGAGGTAACAGGCCTTTTACACTTATCGATAAGAGGTCTGTAAATATTCTGTTATCAACAACCTGAAGGCTCCTTAATACGTCACTTAGAAACCGTTCAAAGTATAACACTTATACGGGGTGTAAAAGAACTGCTTCCGAAAACAAAAACTGGGCATTACTGGAGAGGTACTGGTTACGTTTAGACCAAAAAATTGTTTTAATGATTAACAGAAAAAAAATGTTTTTACGTAATTATACAAAATTGCATTTACTGATACTATCAGATGATTTCAAATTAAATAGGGTTTTAATTTAATTTTCAATGTATGTAATCGCACCTGAACTGTGATTTCAAGCGCCGAATATGACTTTTCAATCCTTAATAACTTTTTTAAATTGGCTTTTCTGGGTATAGTGTTAGTGAATTTATTTACTATTGAGGTTCCACACAGAAAGAAATTATTGCTTTTGCCAAATAAGTTTATTTAGCGCAAGATATATCCTGTTTTGTATATCAGGAAACAATAAGATATTTGTAGCAAGCAATTTTATATTTCAAAATATCAAGTATTTAAATGCTTAATCGTATTGACTAATTTTTTACTCCAATAAATAATTTCATCTTATCTCAAGAACTCGACACTTTAATTTGAGTTGTAACTTTTTTGAAAGAATGTTTACAATTTATTTATTCAAAACATTATCTTTCTTAGATATCAACTGCCTTCTGCTTGCTTAAATTTCGTTAATTCTTAGACCAAGAAACAAACAGACTTAAATGTAGTTATATTGCTATTCGGTACTAGACTGCATGGTTTTTGAAAATAAAAAGATTTACTTATTTTAAGAATTTCCTTTATTGAAACCAGATACTTAAATTTTTGATACAATTATTATTGATTGTTTGTGAATAATAATGTTTCTTCTTGCTAGTTCTAATTTCTTGAATTACCAAAACATATGCTTTGTCATTTTTTAAAATACTCCATCTTTCGAGGTATTCATGGATTGTCTTTAGTTCTTGATTTTTTCTAACAGGGAATGTATTTCGCCTCTTTTCAATAACCTCTTCCCAGGGTTCGCTATTGTTTTGTAGCCATATAATATTTTCTTCAGTTGTTGCATCTAAAATGTAAAAATTCCACTTATAACATGATTGGTATCCATCTTAAATCAAGTCTTAATACTAAAAATATGTCAAAGTGAAAGCATTACAGACAGACATTGTTAGTTTAGTATTTAAAATATAAAGCAAGGATAAGTATGAAGTATGGATTCCTCTCAGATTATTATTATTAATGGAAGCAATACCATTCATATGAAAGTTACAATTCAAACATTAAAAATTTTATATACATACCAAAGTCCTCTGTATTATTGATTTTAGTAACATCTGAGTCCCTGATTGCTGTCCTTCTTTTCGCTTCATAAATGTATAATAGATTTCTCACTTTATCTACTAATTTCCCCTTTGCAGGAATGTATTTGCCCGTATACGATTTTGAAATGTAATATGAGGCTATATTTTCTGAAGGGAACTTGTAATCTTCTGGTTTTAGTTTCCTGAAAAAAATTAACATTTAACAGTTAACAATCAATATAATGCCAGATTTAGATTAAATTGTTATTATGAGCTACAAGCATGACAAACAAAATAGGTACATACCTTAAACTCCTACTAAGGGTGGTGTGCACCAAATGTTAATACAAAAATTGTACTTATTTAACAACTGATTACTCATTCACTCCAGTAGAGTTATTGTTGATTCCATTATTCAAAAAATAACGAAGTTCAGTAGTTTTCGTTATCTAATAAAATAATACTTTTTAATAAAAACGAACCGCGAAAGGAAGAAGCACGAACAAACAATTTCAAACAAAGTCAACGAACGAAATAAAATAATGTTGCCATTATCTTACGGTAAAATTGGGGCTAAAAAGTTTACAAAATATTTCCATCAAACAAATATTGATAAAAAATTATAAAAAGTGTCGTTAAAAAATAAATAAAAAATCGTATATTAATGATGAAATTTAATGAACTGGTTAACGAAATATGAAGAAAAAAAGGACTATTCTTTTAAATGCTTCCCTATATGCCTATAAAATTGAGAGGCAAGCACTTTTAAAATTTTGCTTAAAATGTATGGAGACAATAAGATTTATTTTTAATTAATAAATATAACATTAAAAGTATCCTATTGCATGCTCTAATTCCGTGTTAAAGTTCAATTTAAAGGATATAATTTTTTGGGCTAAAGGGCACATTTATTGCAAATATTTCGTTTCCTATGGATTTAAATTTATAAAACTAACTAACTACTAATATTATAAATGCGAAAAAGTAAAGGTTTCATCCAAATCGGTCCAGTAAATTTTTCGTAAAAGAGTAACAAACGTACATAAATACATCCATTAATCCATCAATCCATACATACTCACACTTACTATAGTCTGGCCACCGAGAGATTGCGTTTGTGACACATGCCATTAGTGTTGGGGTAAAAAACAACATTGATAAATCATTTTTCAATCAACAGAAAAAAAACTTGCTTATCTTATTTATATTTTATTTATAATACCTAGTTATAAAAATAGTTTTATGTTGTTACGAGTTAAAATCTAGGTAAAATAATAAAAAACAAAATCGAAACAGTATTGTTTTATTGTAGGAACGTAAATAATTAGATTAAAGACTAGTGGCCGCTCGCGACTCCGTTCGCGTAGAAGTCGGTTTCCCGTGGGAATGCGAAGTTTTCCCGCGGTAAAAAGGTCCCTTTATTCTTATTTTTGGTTCCTAGAACCGCTTTCGCAGCGCACGCAACGGAAGCCCTCAAGGATGAATAATTTTCCCCGTTTTTTTCCCATTTTCCATTATTTCTTCGCTCCTAATAGTTGCAGCGTGATGTTATATAGCCTAAAGCCTGCCTCGATAAATGGTCTATCCGACACAAAAAGAATTTTTAAATTCGAACCAGTAGTTCCTGAGATTAGTGCGTTCAAACAAACAAACTCTTCAGCTTTATAATATTAGTATAGATACTTGTATAACGTTAATTTTGAAGCTAAGCCCAAGGTCGAAAAGAACTAGCAAGAAAATCCAACTGCTGCCTTTTTACAAACGAAACTCAAAAGCATTGTATTGGCAATAATATGGTATAAGTCTCGGCACCCGATGACCGTACTGCAGAGCCAATTCATCTATTTCATATCGAACATTTGCCGATTTATTTTCTTTCACTAACCGCAATAGTTATGCTTCAAGCATATCCATATTTACGTCGATATCATGTTTTTATAACCAAGCTACTTATTCTGCTTTTTTATTAGAAATTGATTGATAACTTTAAAATTGACTGATATTTTTAGCACAACCCTACGAAAATATGATGTTGTTTACATTTTTAAAAATACATATTTTATCAGTAATTATTACCCTTACAGTAAGCCATCAGTTATAAAATTTAAAATCAGTGTGTTTTAATATCATTTTATTGCTTATTATTTGTTTGTAGGGTCAAAATAGACGACTTTTTTTTTGTTTGTTTTCGTAGACGGCCTTTCAAAGTTACCTCGTTATGTCAAACACAATGTGTCAGGAACGCATTCTCTCGGTGGCCGGACAATAACTTTCACATTTATACCTAATATTATTAGGATAAAAACGTAATATAAATAAAAAGAGATTTTAGGGATTTTATTGTATCGCTGGCAACACTATATAATCACCAAGAAAGTTTAATAGTAAATTATTTATTCTAAGAAAGTTTGTTACTTGGAAGAAGAAAGCCTAGGCCGTCGTTTTTAAAGGAAGAAATAAATAATAAAAATTATTTCAGTTGAGAATGTAACTTTTTCGAAACGACTTCTTTTTCTTTCTTACTAATGTAAGAACTTATAGATTTGGATCCAGTATGTGAACTCTTTCCTTTAGAGAAATACTTTTGAATTGAATATCTTTCTCTCAAGAACCATAAAACTATGTCTGAAACTTATCAAATTTGATTTAATTGTCTTGGGTCTAATTTAAAACTAGAAATTCTTATTTCCATGAATATTGCGCTCTTTATTTAATATGTAAAAGTGTTTCCTTGATGGTTCAGTGCCGCCTTGTGTGAAGAGATATTTCTTACATGAAGTGAAATATTTTTTACGCAAAAAAATATTGCTCAAGACACATTTTCGTTTTGAATTTAAATACAATTTCTTTCTGTGCAGAATTCATGGTTTCAGCCTTCGGAAGTTGCCTTTTTACACCCGATATAAACTTTTTATTTTATTTTTATTTACGTATAAAAAGACTCTGTTTTACACTATTATGAGATAACAATCTTGTTTTGATAATTAATTGCGGCTGGCCACACTCATGGCAAAGGAATGGTGTGGGTGCGCTCCAAGTCCAATTGCATTTTGTTCCTAAACTAAAATAGATCATGATCTCTTTCATATTTATTTATACACATCATACCTAAGTATCTATTTGGGTAATAACAACATTTGATTTTAAGTTTCATTATAAAAACTACTTGGTGCGTAATATGATTAATTTAATACGAAAGTTTTTATCTCGCTAAAACTTCTGAACTGATTTGGATAAAACTTGGTATAAAGATTTTACCCTGGAATAACACATGGGTAATGCTTTTTACCGAGGGAACGTACCTCATTTCTACGCGAAAAGAAACTTAACCGAGGTTCAAACGGTAGGGCAAAAAGTTTGACAGTTAAATATTTCAAGAAATAATTTAGTACATGACACATTTTACCTACCAACGTGAATAACAAGACAACAGGTTCCTGCCTTAAGGCATTCTGGCAGTTATTGGTAAAGTCCCCACAGGTTGATCAACCTCAATAACTCACTAATTTGCTACAGCTTGTTATTTTACCTCGTCTAAAAACTAATTTGAATAATAAATGAATTAATCATACATAATGACATCCTTGTGAATTAGTTTTGTTTAACACTCAGGCGTAGCCAGCAAACAATTAACGCGAAAAATACAAAGTAATTGAAATACTTTGTTCACTGATAAAAACAATTTAACACCTAGGTATATTAGAACCCTCTTGATGTTAATCCAAGGTAATCTATAAGGGCTTTCTTTCTAAGGCCAGATTAATATATGCAGTAGTAAGTGGCTACTTTGATAAACAAAATATTCCTACTTAATTTGATTGCAAAGGTGAGTATCTCATTCGACACATTGGTATTTTAAGTATTTATTTGCTTAGCGCGTTTATAAGAAACAAAGTCGTTTGCAAAACTCCCTTAAACGTATTAATTTTGACACTTGACGTATATTTGCCTGGATAATAAGTATGATGGGGTTGCTATCCATATTATTATTCTCAATAGCTGCACCACAATACCAAATAGTAACCTTTGTCATTTGTATTTTCCCGTTCATGCTAAAGTTACCTCAAATTATTGTTATTTACTTGCTATTATAGAGTTATCAGAAGAATACACAAGCCAATGGCGAAGCATACTCCACGCTCTACCAGCTGAGGTAATGATTATTTAATGCACATTAAACTGGGCCACTTATACCAAGAGAAATCAACATTTTCCATGGAATATTTCAGTTCAGTTGGGATTAATTAAAACATACTTATCCGATGAAGTGTTTGTTTTCATTGCAACGAAGATAGATTGTATTTTGTTTATGAAATGTGTAATCAACTTTAGAAGGAACATGAGCAATCGGATTCGTTAGATACTTACGTAGGTGTGAACTTTTGAGCGGTGTAAAAAGTATAGTTTAACATCCTTCTAGTAATTTGAAATCAAAGAAATTCTAAGTATCAGAGGGGCATCATTCATAATGATTTTTTCCATAATTTTACGTAAGAAACCAGTCCGTAAAATGTTTGCCCATAATTCTTAAAAACTTTGTAAAGCGTTAAATCTAAAGGTCTTAATTAAAAACGCGTCTTTAATTTGTGAGCTGTGCTTAGCCTTGAAATGCAAACTTAATTTGACAATGACTGACAGAAATTAATAACTAAAGCATAATTTTGGTATGATTCAATATCAAAACACATACAGGTGTTTAGCCGCTAGCTGGCTTGATGATAGGCATTATAATTACGCTTCGAAGTAATTATTATTTAATTCAGACAACGTAAAATGAAAAGAACACAAAACGTTAAATAGTGTCAATATAGCTATTGGAACAACTTCTAAAAGGGAAAGAAAGAACTTAGTCAATTGTTTCAAGGCAAAACAAATGTTAGTTTATTTAAGTTATCGACTTTCTCAAAAACATAGCAAAATGTTTAGTTGTTACACAAATACCAACAGAAATGGAAGGCATCTTTGCTTGTCACTATCAAGAAGATGTACAACGCCTATACATAGACATACGAAGGCATACAAATATATATACAGAGCTGGATGCAAGGCAAGCTCATTAGCACACATCAGCTAGATTCTATCGACTATCAATTATTGCTCCATCTTTAATGAAAAACTCATAGTAGCACATGAGGAAGTTATCTTAAATGATTTTAAATTGCGTGTATTTAGTCCATTGTTTAGACAATCGTTACCTACATTTTAATTTTTTGTGTGGTGTTTCAATTTGTATGCCAAGGACGGCCAGTTAATAAAATAGTTAAGATTGTAAATTAAGTAGTTAATTTTTTGTACTTTTACCTTAATGATTATAAACTAGTTGGCTGCTTAATTAAGTCTGAGAGACCTCTCAGTCGTAATTTTTTTGATAGGATAAAAACAATATTTTTAAAATAATTAATGCAAACAAAATAAATTCACACTAGGGTATAAAAATTGTTGATTTTAAATTCGTCGGTGATTTCGAATTGTTTTGGTGAGGACGTTTTAAACCACTGCTATTCCAATAAAATACTTTTAAACTGTTTGTTGCAGAAAGCGTATGTTAGAAAAACTGTCGTTTGATTCGGGACTTATTGTGACAAATATTTTTGTCGGATATGAAAAAGCGTTTTGGCACCGATTCGGCAAAGAGCAAAACACTTTGTCACAAACATGGAACGTTTAAATCTTTCCTATAAACAGATAAACTGATTCAGGCAGGAAATATATTCCTATTTCTGATTAATAACGACTTATAGGTAGCTAACGAATAGGTAGCTAATAGACGTTGTGTTGAACGTTAAAAGGTATAAGTACCGACCTGCACATGTTTGTGGTCCATCAGTAAAGTGGAAAATTCTTTGCAAGAATGAAATCTAGGTACATTTCTAATGATTTTATTTGTCTTTTACATGAAAAAAACACTTCCCTACAAAACCTAGTCATAGGTTTTAGGGCAGTTTCCAAAACTTTTAGGTAGTATGTTTTTCATTCGAAAATAAAATCCGTATGTAAGTGCACACGACTTAATGGTAGAAAATCTTCTCTCGTTTTTTATCACAATTAAGTATAAATTAGAATGTGGTAGGTATTTACGTCACTTAACATACTGTAGGTACAGCACGTAGAATCCAGTTAATTTTATAGTGTATGGAAACTTTACACATAACGTTTACTTCATCGCTTCTACAAACTGTTAGCTTTTCTACTTTAGTTTATATAAACATCGACAAGAACATTCTCGAATGAAGTACTTTATAACTATTTATATTTAAATTTATTTTATGTTTTTTTTTATTCCTACGCTACAAAAAGAAACAGACGTACAGAGTAATAATGAAATACGAAAGAAATCAAAATCCAAGCTTAAAAATCAATTTTCTTTCTGCCAAAACATCGTAATTAATAGTTTCGCAGTAAGATGTGTAATATTGACATTAGTTGAGTCGGTGTCCAACGCGTGGTTATTTCGGTGTGGCCGTGAATTGTGAATACCACCCATTCAATGGGCTCGCATGTAGCTGAAGCGGACCGGGCTTAAAATACCGCGATTCTCCGCAAATCCCACCGTTTCCTGGACTATCATTAGCGCGGACATATTTATATTAACTATAATAACCATTGAAAAAAAAACAAAAAAAACTAAAATTTGTGTTTTACTGTGAAAAAAAGTAAAAAAAAAACTTAAAAAAAAACAAAAAAAAACCAACCTTTTTATTCTGTCGGGCGGGAGTCAGCCCCACTTGGGAGCCCATCTCGGCTAGTATATTCTTCGGCATTTTGGCGCACTTTTTGCACGTTATTTGTAAAGAACGGTCGCTGTGAGCGGAGTGTTTTCTGGAAACGCGGTGCGCGGGCGTCGGTCGCGCGCGCGGTTCACGAGTAGCGGCGTATGCGCATGCGAAGCTAATATAAATCGCATGCGACTGTGACGTCACGCAGGTCTCCCGTGAAAAATACGCGGGACGTACGTATAGGTGATTGGTAAGATTTAGGCAGTGCGATAAGTATCTACTTTTAAGGGATGTCTGGAATTTGTTTTTTCTAAAGTAAAAATTATGTAGCTTTGTCTCCAATCAGAGTGCCAACCTTGAGGAGTTGGAAAACGCTTTCGCAAGAATACGATTATTGAAAGTGCTATCAAAAATTTGTAACAAGTCATGTTAAAGAATATTAAAGTTAATTATATATAATTATATCTTTTAGCGAATACTTATTTTATTAATTTTTCTCGTAGGTACCACCGTATCTGCTAGTATCCCTAGTTGTTTTATATGAGGTCATATTAATTACCTTTTGCATAAATCTAAAATGAATGTGAAACGGTTTTCGCGTTAACATCTCTCTTAACCAATCAATTAAAAAAAACATAATGTTGGTTTACCCTCGTAATATTTAGCGAGCGACACAGCCACTCAATAGTGGTCCTTAAAAATATAGGTACATTTTCAGTCCACTTTTTCGCATGTAATTTGTTACACTACACTGTCTATTCCTTAAGTCTTAAGGTTCTGAATGTAATGCGGTTTTTCCCATCTGATAAGTAATTTTTTCACTTAAAATCGGTGAAGGTTAAGTGGTGAGTGTACAAACAGACACGAACAGCGACTTTGACGACCTCTGTGGTGCAGCGGTATAAATACCGGACTGCTAAGCGGATGGTTCCGGGTTCGAACCCCGGGTCGGGCCAATTTCGTAAAATGGGTTTTTCGACACTGGCTCGTGTCGGGGTGTAACTAGGTTCTCCCCTAGTCCATTGTGTGGTACCTATAACACAAGTGCTTAATGCAACTTACTTAGGGGGAGAATGTTACCAAATTTTGATTATTATCTCTTCGTATTCTCTGTCAAAAATAAAAAATACTGGTGAAAGAATTATTTCGATGAGTCAATTAGTTTCCGATTTATAAGTAAAATAAGTTGCTACCGCCCGACGCGGGCTGTCGGTGGCGGTGTGACGTCACACCACAACTCGCTCGTCTGGCTCACTCAGTACGCTCGCGGTCGCGCGCACTTGTCGTCTAAATTAAACCTAAATACTTTTAAAAATGACTAATCCAACTACTAGGAAATCATGTGTTGTGCCTAAATGTAAAAATACAACCATCAATTTGCCGGAAAAGTTGTTTTTTACAGTTCCAAAGGATACATACATACATCACCAAATCTTTTAACTTGAACATAACCAATACCATTAAACAATTTGTTAGTAAAAATACAAATAAATAAAAGAGGTTTAGTTCATATCATCTACATTTGCAATAAAAAATAAATTAAATTACTTAAATAAAATAGTAAAGGTAAAGTGCATCTGTAACGTTCAACTACCTACATCTAGATCGTATAGGTATCCTACTTCCTAGTAATATAATAAACGCGGAAGATTGTGTTTGTGTTTGTTATCTTTCACACAAAAAGTACTGAACTGTTCTGGACGAAGACTGAAATAATCCATAGGCTTCTTTTAATCCTGGGAAAATGTACAGTTCCCGAGGGAAACGCGGGCGAAGCTGCTAACTAAAGCTAGTTAGTACTAAATCAATGCATGTATTTATTTAAATTTACTTAGAAGAGCGGTATCTTTGTATACATACTAGTGGCCGCCCGCGACTCCGTTCGCGTAGAAGTCGGTTTCCGTGGGAATGAGAAGTTTTCCCGCGGTAAAAAGTACCCTATGTGTCATTCTGATGTGTAACCTACTGCAAAGTTTCATCCAAATCCGTCCAGCCCCCCAAGTCAAGTGGCAAGTGATATTTGCGATAGCAAGTGAATAGAATAAATTTTTGACAAGCTTGCAATTTGACAGTTTCATACATATTTTTTCTATTCACTCGCTATCGCAAATATCACTTGCCACTTGACTTGGGGGGCAGTAGTTTTTACGTGTAAGAGTAACAAACATTCATACATCCATACTCACAAACTTTCACATTTATAATATTAGAAGGACGTACCTACCTATAGCTACAAAACTATGATACATGATTTGTTGTCTTTAACGTAAAAAAAATAATAATAGGTAGTTAGGTACATACTTCTACTATTGGACTTGCATTCTTCCATTAGTATTTTTATTATATTGGTTATTTTGTTTTGATAAAACAGTTTAGAACATTTCTTGATAAATAATGCGCAGCCATTAATTCATCTATTTTAGATAGATTACACGATTACCTTTTTTCGAAACCTATACCCAATTTATTAATAGAATAATATTTACTATTACGGTTAATAACGAATAATATTTATATTAACTAATACGCGACCGAAAACACAAAAAAATTATACATTAAATGTTAAATAAATAAAAAAATAAAATAAAATACTGCGCCAGCTATATGCGCCACCGCTGGCGCGTTGTGGTAAGACGTCACAAGCGGTCACGTGACTGTTAGCGGGACTCGATATTTTTCGAAACTTTGAATGCCTATAAAATCAAAACTACTGGGTATTTTTGATTACAACAAAAAATAGTGTATTTGTATGCATACAGGCTTTACTGAGACAAAATTTCAAGCGATTTGGCATACCTAGTAACATTCTCCATTGGTGTGTCAGTCTGGAGATTTATTATTATTATTATTTATTATACTATGTAATGACAGAGTGTAATGATTCTTCCCCAGTTCCCTCCAGCAGGATCCGCAGGTTGTCCCGCGCATCCCAGATTTCCCGCCCATTTTGAAGATGACGTCACTCCATCTTGCATTTGACCGTCACGTCACGTCAGTAAAATGAATGATTTATAGGTGATTAAATACCCTTTCATTCATAAAATGAGAAAATAATGAATGAAATGAAATTTATTCGCTGAGAAATTATTGAATTTAGTAAGCATCCGGGAGCTGGCTTCCAGGGCCTATATTGGTTGGGTTGTTTCGTTGTTCGTACAAATTGACATAACTAAAAAACTGCTGAAGTCACACGCTTCACTTTGACCGTTGAAAGTTACGGAGTTGCCCCCTGGTCGCGGACGCCACACTGTAGGCCTAAACGAGTTTGCATCAAGAATTGCAGAATCGATATGGAAAACGTTCTATTGACCCTTCGCAGCAATTGACGGGCCCTTGCCTCTGCACCCTGGTGGTACACAATTGGGATCAGCAAAAGGTAGATAGTAGCAGTAGAGTACCTATAGCGATGTAATAACGATTTAATTTTTGATTGATAAGGAATATATACCTATACTTTTTTTTTTAATCTTCAGACTGACACACCAACTGTGTGGCCTTAACTAAGCAAAGCTTGTACTATAGGTACCACACAATGGACTAGGGGAGAACCTAGTTACACCCAGACACGAGCCAATATCGTAAAACCATTTTTACGAAATTGGCCCGACCCGGGGATCGAACCCGGAACCATCCGCTTAGCAGTCCGGATTATATAGGTCCGACCATAGCAAAACAATGACATGGCATTTGCTAAGCATCGTCTCAGTACCTGTATAATTGAAAGCGACTCTATACAGGTGTGTTTAAGTTGTTTAAACTTACCTATATAAATAAGTTCTAGTGAGTTCTACTTGCAATAGTAATTTTATATGATAATAGGGGTGACGCTTGATACAAATTGTTTAGATGAGTAAAACTGCAATATTCACGAGTAAGGCATAATTACTCTACTACTATTTGTGGTTTTGTGAAGCTATTTGGTTAAAACTCAATCATAGTATGTAGATACCTACTTCCCATGAAAGTTTCATTACGTCAATTATGGGTTTTATCAGGAAAAGGACTGTTGTAGGTATTTACGTTTCGTTATGTTGCGGTTTAGCGGCACACATAGACCCTATCTTCACGATTCAGTTTAGTTATTAATTTTTACCTACATAGTATTAAACGGGTAATTAAAGTAATTTTCTTTAATTAATTAAAGCTAATATTTTCGGGCCGAAATTTCTAAGGTAAAAAGCAACTTCCTACTAATATTTTAACGTGAAATTTTGTGAGTTGGTATGTTTGTTACTCGTTCACGTAAAAACTACTGAACAGATTTTGATGAAACTTTAACTAATAATAATTTGATAATATAGGTTATAAATCAGAATAACATATAGGGTACTTTTTACCGCGGGAAAACTTCGCATTCCAACGGTAAACCGACTTTTACGCGAACGGAGTCGCGGGCGGCCACTAGTGCATTATAAGGGTTTGATTTCCAGGACGATATTTTGCTTGAGTTTGTTTTATTGCAGTAGAAACATACTAAAGGGTTAAGTTGCTACTAAATTATTTTGTCAGACGAATGTTAACCTACACTGCTAATAAAAACTTTTCCACTGTGTTGGTACCTACAATTTAACTTACTTAGAAGTCCTATATCTACCGATTTAAGTGTCCAGCACCTATTAACGTTTTTTTATACCTACATACTGTAGACACTTATCTAGGTAGTATACCCTTAAGTTACCTAATTCGTTAAGATTTAATTGCAAAAGAACCGGTTCTATCGAGACTATGTATCAGTTACCCCATTAGAACAAATACAGTAAAGTAGATAATTTGTTGATAGCAACGTGACATGGCAGGTGCCTTCTGGCACGTGAGACTATGTTCGGTACCTATAAGAAACGAGGTAAAATTTAAAAGTTACGTCAGTTTGATATGCATTTGCATAGCATATTTCCTTGAGCTGACAAAAGTTTTAGGCTATAATTTGTATTGCCTACATACCTATGTTTTATTTATTTGGATTATGATCGTCTTGATCAGGGATTATTATTAGCGAAATCATCGTTAAAGTTCCGTCATACGGTCCGTGAAAGTCGACCACTACTGGTGTAGGCATGGAATTGTTGTCGATCGCTAATTTGACATATTTCGTTAAATAATAGTCTAGTCTCTACATTTATCGCGATTGGACGCATTGAACTTTTTTTGTTCAGTCATTGTTACCGTTTACGAAATTTTGAGTTGTAAAATTATTTAACTTTATACTAAAAGTTTGCGAGAGGAGTAGTATGCTTCCAAATAGAGGCAACGATCGACAAGGCTTCGTCACAACATTGTTTATAGTCTACTATCGACAAAAGTTCCATGCTCGCACCATACATAAATTGAATTTAATTCTGCCTACTAGTAAAATCATACTATTATAATAGCAAAATGTTACTGTAAGTACCATACCTAAGTATATGTATTCTAGGAAGCAGAAACTAGGGTACGAATACCTATATTTTTTATATGTATGCAAAAACAAGGGTACGATTTTTCATAGACACGATTTAATATTCATGGCAAATTTTCCACTGATACGATTATTTTTTTTTTTCATGATCCAGGAAAATGCCTACGCATACCCGCCCCTCCAGGGAATTGAAACTTGTTATGTCGGACTCGCACAGAGTAAAAACCTGGAGTTGTCCTTCAGGCCGTTTTATAATGGCGGGGACATGGGAAGGGCCTATGAAGCCTTCATAATGAAAGCTGTGCAGGGCCGATACGTGCGAAGTGTGCGGCGAACACAGGCGCCTACGCAAGAGGGGCGCCGCGCCGGATGAAATGCCAGCGCATATTTTTTTTTATTTGCAGTCAATTAAGTCATATCATACCATGTTCGAAAATTTATAATTTCTGAGTTATGCAACAGTTAACTAAGTTTTTTTATAAAAACCCCAGTTTTTAAGTTTTTTAGTGTAAAATACAAAATTAAGTTTAAAGTTTCGTTGCTTTATAGTAGCTTAATAACTAACTATGTTTACCTACTTAAAATTTGATAAAAAAAAAGAAACCAAGTACAACTTTAAAAAAAAGTTAGGCTCATGACAATAAAAAGCATTTAAAAAAAAAGTCTAGCTAATATTGCGTAAAAATTACACAAAAAGCTTCCCCAGTTCATTAACTATTCAAAAAGATAGATATTTAATACTAAAACGAAGTATTTGATTGCCAACTGTACTAATACTAGTAATAAAAGAAGTAACCGCTCTCTTAGAACGCCTCTAGTTTGTGGTAACCGCGCATTTGTGCACTGTTTTCTTTGGTTGATGTCGCCGTCTTGCGCAAAAACATTAAGGTCTGCCGTTAAATAAATCATTTTTTTAGAAGGGCAAACCTTCAAGTACCTATGCAGCCTTAGCGGTCAAAAATATGCTGAACGAGGAAAAAGTGATCGGTATTAAAAGAAAACTAACTAAATTTTTTCATTAAGGACTCGTGAATGGCTCACAAGAATGTGATGGCTTATAAGAAATGTATCGAATTAAAAGTCTCCCTGTATAATGTAAAGCATCTATCTAAGTAGTATTTTTCTGAGAAATCATAACAAACATAAAAAAATACCCAGGCAGTTTCTTTCATAGGTAATCAGAAAAACCTCATACATTTTATTAATTTGATTACGTAAGTGCGTGGTAGCCTAGTGGCAACAGGGGTCTACTATACTGGAGGTTCCGGGTTCGAGCCCCACTAGGGTGTACCTCTAATTTGGTATTTTTCAAATAATGTACAGTTATCACGCACTAACGGTGAGGGAAAACATCGTGAGGAAACGCACATGACTGGATGATTATCTATCATGTGATCCACCAACCCGCACCGAGCTAGCGTGGTGGATTACGGCTCAAACCCTCTCGCTATCCGAGAAGGAGGCCGGTGCTCAACTATGCGACATATACAGTGTGTATTGTGTCGGGTTTCCGATACTTTACTCACGTATTCTACTTCACCTTTTAAATAAAACCACTTTTATGTATGTAGGAAGCATAGAAACTTAAAAAAAATGCTGCAATGAAATCGTTACAAATGCGGGACATTAAAGTTTAAAATGGCTGCAGTTCAGAGGGGTGCGGGGTAGGACCCCCCTTTGGTGTTTTTTTTGTCGATAAAATTTTACGTAGAACACGTGAGTAAAGTATCGGAAACCCGACACAAAACACACTGTATAGGCTATTGTTTGTTTGTTTGTTTGTGATTACGTAATTCCCTTTGTTTTCTTCAGGTTATTTGTAATTAACAACCTACGTAAGTAATAATTACTCTTTGATTGCTAAATTAATAAAAACAAATTTACCCATAACGTAAGACTATTTTATCGCCTTTTATTATTGGTACCTCCTACTATCTCCTTGCTCTAGGTATGCAAAAATATAATCCTACTAATTGATGAATGCGTCAGTTTGTGAGAATAAATGAGTGTAATTGTGTTTGTCACTCTTTCGCGCCAAAACTTTGCAGCTTGTAAAACATCCAGAAAAGGTTTTCAAGTGGCTAATAAGGTACCTGCTGTTTAGACATTAGCAATTACGCTCGAGAAAAACATATCTCAATAAAATTTCCAGTGGAGGCAAGGCTTTGAGGGGAAGAATTAAAGGCGAACTATTTAGGACATTTCGGTGTACACCTTAACAAACCTAGTTATTGTAAAGGGTTATTAAAAAGACGTAATCGGTGTGGAAATTCACGTTAAAAATTCAGCGATTATTTGTAAGATTAACGATTTGGCAGCTCTATTGCATTTACGTTTGACATTTACACTGATTACGACGTAAACTCGCACTTGGCAGGATACTCTTAAGAAAGGTTTATTGACACAAGTTCTTAGATAGCTACTTACACAATTGGTAACCTGATGACCTATTGGCCCATCTCGTCTCACGCTCCCGTCCACACAAAAGGCTATTTGCCCTGATTTCTTTTGTTGCTTTGACTCCGTGTCAAGGTATGTGGGGCGACAACAGGAAGATGTTAACTATACATAAGTACCTACTACTATAGATATCGTTACAAAGTCTTCTTGCTGTCAGGGTCATGATGTGTAAGACAGGGTACAGTTTTCAGGAACAGAACAGGAATAGCCGCTTACTCTAATCTATAGCCTTTTTAGGGTTCCGTACCCAAAGGGTAAACCGCTGTCTGTCTGTCTGTCACCAGGCTGTATCTCATAAACTGTGATAGCTAGAAAGCTGAAATTTTCACAAATGATGTATTTCCGTTGCCGCTATAACAACAAATACTAAAAAAATATAATTTAAGGCTCCCCATACAATAAATGTAATTTTTAGGCAATTTTACTACATCTTACAGGCAGAAAAAAGAGACTCGCACTTGGCCGGTTTTTTAATCATTGTCAAAGCCATCGAAATCATTGCAGGTCTACCAGCGATGAATGTTCCTCGATGACATAATCTATACTAATATTATAAAGCTGAAGAGTTTGTTTGTTTGTTTGTTTGTTTGTTTGTTTGTTTGTTTGTTTGAACGCTCTAATCTCAGGAACTACTGGTTTGATTTTAAAACTTCTTTTTGTGTTGAATAGACCATTTATCGAGGCAGGCTTTAGGCTATATAACATCACGTTGCAACTATAAAGAGCGAAGAAATAATGGAAAATGTGAAAAAAACGGGGAAAATTATTCATCCTTGATAGCTTCCGTTGCGTGCGCTGCCAATAACGGTTCTAGATACCAAACATATATGTATGAAAGAATTAAGGGAAATTTTTACCGCGGGAAAACTTCGCATTCCCACGGGAAACCGACTTCTACGCGAACGGAGTCGCGCGCGGCCCCTAGTTAATTATAAACTATTTGAGTTATTAGTTCTATTTTAAAGTATGTCACTCAACATATTTTTTCTTTGAAATATTTTAATTAAAGCAAACTACCCGTTAATTTTCTTCTTCAAAGGAGATAGTTTATGGTATCAACCTGTCCTTAAGTGTTTTGGATTACATAGTTTAAAAACTGCATCTGATCGTTAGGGCTTCGTTCTTCAGGGATAGAAATAATGAAAAAAACCCGTTTTTAAATTTAACTTATAAATTTCTAACAATTGGAATGTATTTCTGCCATCGCGTGCAATGATAAATTACTTCCAACAAGTCGAAGGTCACTCGAGTTCTAAACTGGGACCTAACTGCCCTCGGTACCTGCTGCGCTTATCCAATTGTCGTACAATCTATTCTTATTATAAATCCGTAGATAGGTCAATTCTGTACATGAAAAATATTTCCGAAATAACTATCAGGGGGTGATTAGGGATCAATACTGATGTCAAAAATGCAATCATTCTGCTGTCTGCCTGTCTGTATAACTGTTATAGAAACAAAAACTAATCGACGGATTTTAACAAAACTTGGTACAAATATTGAATGCTCCGGGGCTGGTTTTAATAGTATACTTATCATCACGCTACAATCAATAGGAGCAGAGCAGTGAAGGAAAATGATGGGAAAACGGGAGAAGTAACTTCATTTTTTAAGCGTCCGTCGTGTGTGCAACCATAATGGTTAAAGCTACACAGAATTCAGGTATGACGGAAACGTTCTCCTTAAAATTATATATGTACTAGTGAAAGAATAAAAGATTTGGATGCAGGGACCTGCCTTTTAAAACTATTTTAAGATGGATTTTTCCTAAAAATTAAAAGGGCGTGGTGCCCTTTTTTATTATTATGTCGACTAACTTATGAAATGCTGTTCCTTGTTTTAACTTAGGTCACAAGAGTAAAAGGGTTGGTTATAAATTTACACAGATAACTCCCTTATAGATTTCGCATAAGAGACGCACATATTACATTTAAATAATTTGTAAATCATGCCTCTATTTTTTCCAGTGGATCTATAGGTTTATCCACGAATTATGTGGCCCTAAAGTAAGCACAGTAAGCGTTTGTGTTATAGGTACCACACAATGGACTAGGGGAGAACCTAGTTACACCCAGACATGAAATGTCATTTTAACTAAACCGATCCGGCAATCGAACCCGGAATCATCCGCTTACGCCGGAGCCCAATATCGAATCCTGAATCCGAGAGTTGGGACGATCTGAGATCGTACACGATCTGCGGTTCGATCTCCAACCTGCGTCCCAATAACAATTATATGCAATCGATGTCAGTGATGCAAAAAGATCGTACATCGATCTCTTCATTGTGAATAAAAAGTTAGTTTAACTAATATTTAAAAAGTTATGCCTTAGTTTTAACTATTAACTTGTCTGAAAATAGTTTAATACATATAAATAAATACATCTTATGTAATTAGCTTGGAAAAATGGCCGGATATATTTTTTGTCCTGATCTTTGCTGTTTTTTTGCAATAATTGCATTGTGTTTATACAAACATTTTAATTTAATCGAAAACAATAATTTTGAATTACATATCCGTTAGATGCCTAAAATGGATTGAGATTGTATATTGGGCTCCGCCGTTAGCAGACTGGTGTATATAACGCTGCACCACAGATAACTTTGATTTCGCCTAACGTCACATAGATTAACATGGTACCTGCTTAGGGAAGGTAAATTACCAAACCAAGCGGAGATAAATTAAGATAAAACACCCCGCCTGCCTGTCATGTCCCACCCTTTTCTGTGTGAATGTGTAAATAATAAGTTGTAATTTATACCTATTATCAGCGAGAAGACAGATTCCAATTAACTTTAAGTAAAAATTTAACTAGGAAAGGTACCTATTATTTGCTCTAGTCTCTACAGAATGGCATACATTTAGGATTATATTAAAACAAACAGTCACGATAAAATATTTATTTGCACAGAATTACTTCAAACGGACAAACAAGACTACTGTGATATATTTAAGACACAAAATCACTCGCTATTGCTTTACAATTGACATTAATAACAATATATTTTAAAATAAATGAGAAGTTATACATATTCATAATCTTTATTATTAGAGAATCTATTTGATTTAACGCACACGACATGCTGCCGACAAAATAACAATAATATATGTTTTCTAAAGTGGGTACACAAAACAATAAGAAGTATCGATTCAATACTTAAACACAGAAAAAACAATATATGCATTGAAATATACTTAAATTACTAAAAAAACTCTTTTTTTATTTTAACAACAGTATATTCAAGTTACCTACTATTTATGAATGTATTGATCAGTTAAATAATTAGATTAATCCACGGTTGTTATACATACAAAACAGCAACTGTCGACATTCTATGAATAGATTAGCGGGGTGTTTCTGTAACTTTCCAGTGTCATAAACAACTATCAAAAAACGTCAAAATTCCATTATTTGTATGGAAAAATGTACATTCTGACGTTTTATTCTCATAGCAGTTCATAAGAAGAAGAAGAGTTACAGAATCACCCCGCAGATAGTTATTTTCATCAATGCACGTTGCATTAAAGTTTTATTTTCAACAACCCGGATGCTAATGGAATGGTTTTCAAAGTTGGAACAGTTAATCCTAGTCTAGGTTACAGGAAAAAAGCTTCACCAAATAATATAATAGCTTTACAATATATTATTTTTCATCATACCTATTGTCATTTGTAAAAACCAATAACACAAAATTACTTTCATATACGTGAGCAATTTATCAATTATTCAATGTTGAAACAAAATTATGTTTTAGCGAATAGAATATAATGTGTATCATGCCTTTTAGTTATTAAGGCTTCTTAACTTTACCTCATATGCTTATAAGTTGTATTTGATAGTTTGGCTGACATACGTTTAATAATTTTGGTAAATGGATGAACTTATCAGAAACATACTGGAAAGTTTTTAACTATTTATAGACTTTGTTACTTAGATACAAATAAAAATATATTTGGAGATAAATTAAGTGAGCTACTACTTTTTTTAAATGTTACTAATTATAGTAGCTTTGGACGTAAATTGGCGATTATTATTTATTCAATTGTTTTAGCTAAATGGGAATAAATGCAAATGTTTGCATAGTTAGACTAGTGAAAATTCTTAAAATGTAAATAGGTTTATGAAGTGCGGTGATTTCTGAATCGTTTAAACTTTAAAAAGTCTACTGAAAACCAAAGCATTAAATTAATCAATGGAATAAAATGTATTATTTGTTGTCAATTAAATAATAGCCAGTACATATTTTTATGACAACACCATATTATTATAGGTACGTTAAGTGCTTGGTTTCAAAAATTAACTACCGTATTCATAGATGCATCCTAAACCTAAATAAGCTAATATTGAGTTTGTGTGTGTCTTATACAAATAACAGATACCAAACGCATTTCAGCTATTGTAGATAAGTAGTTTCATAATTTGATCAAGGAAGAGCGATGTTTTGTTAATTCTTAATAATAATTGTTTAACAGCTATACAGTGCATACAGTGCGTTAGTACTAAGTACTTCACACAGAAGGCCATTTTGAAATCATCACAATATACATCTTCATTTGTAAATACAATCATCTTCGTTCTGAATTTGTAGCCCAAAGTAATTATATAAGGTAAAGAAAAAGGTAAAATGCGAGTATATACCCAATATACATATAGGGCACATGAGGGGATACCAAACTAAATCACGGCTAGCTAAGCCGCAGACATGCCAGACTTAACAATTAGTGCATTTTATTTAGAAAAAATGATAATCGTATATGCTACGGTTCAAAGAAGCTATTTTTGTATAGTTTTTACTAGTGCTAAACAAGAATCCTGAATTAGTTCTGTAGCTGACAGGCTTAGCGTTAGTTTATTTGTTGTCAATAGCATTCAGTGAATGTTTTTGGGACAACTGCGATGTCACCCCAATATAATTAGGGTTATATACCTACTCCGTGTTTGGGAATTTGAGAAGGAAGGTGAAACCTCAAAAATCTACACTAAATTGATATAAAACAAAAACTCATCAAATATTTGGTATACAATGGTGACAATTTTAGTAATTTTTTGACAAAACAACATTTTATTAATACAACGTTGCTTTTTAACGCGCTACAGTTTGACACAATAGCGCTTTGAAGAGAAAAATTGCTTATAGCATTACAATTATAACAAATAATATTTCCAGTCTTATTCTACAAATTACAACCACTCGTCATTCTATTTAATTACTGGACTACTGTCTTATTGAATTATCTCACTATAAATTCTCTTATTGTTATGTTTTTAAATTCAATGTAACTCCTATACCAGATATTTACCATCAATTAAACTCATCATAACAAGTTTTTTTCAAAATTTCCAAAACGTTTAGCCAAAATTCAATCTCATTAATTTGTTCATATAAGTTACATTGATTTTTACATTTTATTATATAAGCTACTTAACGAAGTCTAAAATATTGCACGGTTTTTGCCTCACTATGTTTACAGATGGTCGTATAATTAAGTATAACCAAGGCTTAGTATTAGCTTTTCCCTTGATGGATTTGATAAACTACTGTCCAAATTTACGTTGGTTATAAAAATTAACACATCAATGACGTAAACAAAATAGAATAGCTCAAAATATTTCTATTCATTTTCAACGGGTAATTAAATTGATATTATTTACCCGTCGAATGAAATTATATTTAAGTAGGTATACAAAACAAAAACTATAGACTATTTCTAGCACCAAAATTCAACGATATTTAATCACTTTAAGCCATCGACATCGTTTAAGCCTTTTCTATATTAAAAAAGCAACAAACATTAAGGAAAATCTAACATTATAACATTTTAATATCTACTAAGTATGTTGCAATAACTTGTTAAACTTTTAAGTAACTTTAATTGTGTTGAAATCTATTCTAATATTCCACGCACCAAATAATTTATATTTTTAAGCACTGTTGGCCGGGTAATAAACTTTAGAAACATAACGTAAACATTCTTTATTAACATGGCCTTCCCAATACGAAAAAAAATGCCTACAAAACAATTCGTCCACTAACAAAAAATATTCTAAGTTTCATTTAATTTAACTCTATCTGCATCAATTCCTACAGCATTTTAGGCAATAAATTTCACTATGATGTCTTTTCTTAAGTATAATTTTTGAAATAAAACCACTTAATCTACGTTTAAATATCAGTGACCTTAAAAATTAAACTAAGGCAATAATGAAAATGGTATCTTCACTGCGCATTTTGGTTCCCATATAAAATGGTTTCTCTAGTGTAACAGACTACTGTTTTATATTTATATCGTTTTCCTGACATCAAAAATAATAATAAATCTAGGCTAAGGAAAAGTTTCCTACCCGTGTAGCATTATTTTGATCAGACCCATGAGTTAAGTTATTTCCAGTTAATTCCACCCGTCCCTTTTTGTATGAGCGTTCCTTAAGTGGTATCCATCGACTTATGACTACTATGATTTTTTGGCTAAAATAAACCCTTTTCTAAACCTAATGTGATGATGAATTCTTTATACAAATAACATAAAGACAATAATTTAAACACTCCGTAGTAACATTAAGTTAATAAAACTAATAAAAGAAACTAACTCTGACTTGGCTACGTAATAATTAGGCCATAACATTTAGGTAGGCATTTCCATAGTCAATATATATGTTATAACTCTAGGGACCTATTTTTACGTACTTCAACAAATTAGTAAGGCTAGGCTGTCTAAGAGTCACGCCATATTATTAATTCATTCGTTAGCGGGAGGTGCAACCACGGTGTAAACAAGTTACTTATAGTAGTTGTTTACACCGTGTTTAAAGTTATGATTAATGCCGATAACGCCCAAACTAGTTAGGGTTGGCTTAAATGAATCGATTTTTTTCTGTTAGCACGAATATTTATAGCTACATAGAGCTTACAACATGTAGAAATCAACAGAAGCATCGTATGTACGGTATTAGTATAAAGGTATCTTCCCTCTTAGTATACTACATAGCAAACTTTGATCGTAAAAGAAATGTATCTCGTTTGAAAGAATAATCTTGTTAGCTCTACTATATATCCCCTGAAATGACCAAGTTCAACGGTGCGTGTCAGCGACGGTGTTAGTAACTGATAGGTCTAGTAGTAACAGTGTCTAACATATTAATCTTAATTTTTGTCTGTCACACTCCTAGCACAATATCGTATGTTATTGTAATGGGCAGAAACTCTTAATTTGCCCCTTTATAATTGGCTGACCTTTTAGTCGGCTTAATCAAACTATTTAATAATTCATAGTCGGTGGTGCAACACTTCTATTTGTGGACTTGACAAATATAACGTTTATTTGACTTCCAGCGGGGCTAAGCTGTTATCAATATTTCAAACAATGTTGGCCTAATTACATTATAGCTCGAAAATGGGTGGATATTTGTTCGTGTTCTTAGACATGTTGATATATTACAGACGGAATATTATAAAATCGAACATATCCAAAGAAATAAATACATTTTCATCAACTCGATTGTTTAAAAATGATAATAATATATGTAAAACAGACTGTTGTAATTAAGTTAACATATAAACGCTGGTTTTGATAAACCAAAATACACTTATTGATAACAAATGAATCACTAGATCATCGAAGAGCTATATGTATATATTGTTATTCTCATTTGCTTATCTTGTTATTATATTGACGGTGCCTTTATTTATAACTAATTTAATGGAGATATTATATTTATGATTGGTAAGGAGTGCTCTGTTTGTTCCTACTTAAGTCTTTCTATGAAGGCTCGTGATTTTTTTCTGTCCTATTGGTATAAAATAAAGGCATTGCAAAAGTAAAGCAATAAACTTAAAAATAATATAACTTAGTTATTTCTAAACAAATACAAATAATTTATATGCTCGCAGTATGCTAAATATGATTGATCTGAGGTAAATAAATAAGATAGTAGGTAAATATAGATGACGGCAAATTGTTTTTTTTTTTATTTTATTTAGGAAACAAGATTAAAGATCAAGACTTATATTATAGCAGCTTTTTAAGATCAAACATTTATTTACCTAGACCGATAAGATAGTTTTTAAGTTATATTGTAATAGTTTCGTTTTTTTAAGCTTTTTCCGTGGTTTTTGGTTTATTTTGTTATAAAAATATATTGCAATAATGGAATTCGCATGCTGTGCATTCTTTTCTTAATATATTTTTTTCAACAAATTAACTTATTTAAAATCTATCTCTTGCTTAATTGCAATTGACTAAGGATTGTTATTTTATATATATTTTTGATATTTTATTTATTAAATAGGTACGAGAATCTTTTGGCAAATAAATAAATAACCTATTTCAATAAGTACGTAATTTTTGGCTAAAACTTTAAATGTAACTATTAGAAGTGAATTTCTAACTTACAATTATATCACTCATTATATACCCTATATACTATTAGACTCACAAAAGAAGACTAACTAATTATTTATCTATTTTATTTGTAATCCACTTTAATAGGACTTTATATTGTTATTAGTACCTAAATATTCGTCGTGCAACAGAGTAAAGAGAGAAACCGTGTCGTGGCACTAGCCTTAGTTCGACTTTACTTATTGTATACGAAAAACTTTTAGTTTCTACCCTATTTTATCAATTCCGACCTTAAGAAACGACTTAAGTGTGCAACTAAACAAGATACAGTGAAAAAATCCTTTATAACTCGTTTATGTCGCCGAAACGTATTTTCCTTTAATTTATCTATTAAAATATGTATTAGTTCTTAGATTTTATATTGATTGGAGCTATGTATTTCACCGCGTGTACTACTCGTTTGTTTTGTTTTCATGTGTAATAACAAATAATGGACATTATCTTTGAAATTTACTGACTAGATTGGACGCTAACACAACTCAGTTTTTTTTCTTGACTAGTTTTGGTTTGTATATGTTTTTTCGAAAACCCGGTTGTAATTTCTAAATATATTTGGTTACTACTTAATTATAACGATTATAGAGTCTCTTTTTACGTCATCAAGAAATACGTGAGCTAACATTTAAAATGTAAAAGTTACGATAAACGAATAAACATTTGGCCAATTTAGTTACCATCCTAACAGCACTCAGTGCATTTTTAGGCACTTACCGATATTAACATTAATTAACATACCTCCAACCTTGGCTCTCCTCATTAGCCTATCCTACGTTGCCGTGGAAACTAAACGCGTTAATAGCTTTTCCGTACCGCGACACATACGGGGTTAAGCCTTGGGTCGCGTTGATTTTAACCATGTGTTGGTCGCTGACCGTTTTCAATAGCCTGAGGAGGTTCCGAGCCGACCTCTGATGCCTCATAGTCTTCTCGTCGACTTTCAGAACATGCTGCGTGTTTTTCACAGCTCGCGTGTGCCACACGAGTACCTGGGTGCAATTGTCGGCGAGTGGTTCTATGTCGTTGAGTCTTACCCCGAGGCTGCGTAGGAACTTGTTTTCTTGCTGGCCAGTCTCGTAGGGCATGTCGGCGGGCCCTATGAGGTTGATGTTGACGGCGAAACCGGCCATATCGACGGCAAAGTTGCGGTTGCCGATCCAGCCGTCGAAGAAACCCACCACCTGGAACCACACCGTTCTAATTTATATGGAATGGAGCGAAAGATATTCATATGAACGTTTCGGACGCCAGCAAGTGAAAGGTATACGGTTAGTTTGGAATGAAACTGTATTTTTAAAATACCCGTTAGGAACTCAGAAATAAAAGGTATGGTTACCACGTGTATAGTTATTTTAGTGAATAATTAAGTAGGTTCGTAAATAGTTGTCTTTATTCCATGCTAAAGAAATAATTAAGTAAGTAACTCTACCTAGCGATGCTTATTTATAATGTTTCATTACACGCTTATTAACTTATTCAAACTCATTTAACTAACGGTAATACATATTTGGATTCCCTGAGTATATAAAACAAACGCATGAAGAAAGAAGGTTCTCAACTATTGAGACTTTTAACTCATAACAATGCAATGCATTTAAAAACAAATTATTTTCGGCCTGTGTGTCGTTTGAGATTCGTTTCCAAAACAAACGAATAAGTTTAAAAGCAAATATGCGTGTGTGTAAAAACAAAGGCGTGTATTTAAATTATGGTTATTAAAAAATAAAAAACTAAGTGTACGCAGATACTAACACAATTATGAAAGTAGACAAAAAACAAACATGGAACCGATATAGCGATAGCATAGCAAATCTTAATTATATTAACACATGCTTACGTTTTTTCTAAAAAGTTTGGCTTGTATAATGTCAGCAAATTTTGGTTCCTGCCGTTCTCAAATTTTACGCTTAGCAACACATTATTATACAACGTGTTTTTGTTGATATCCCATAACTTTAGGACATTAATAAGCCCATTAAATGCAATCAATTCGCATACGTAATATTCTTGAAATATGAAAAAAAAAGATTTCATGTTACATACAAAATAAATAAATAAAATCATGACCACCAATGCAACAGACCTTTATGTGAATAAGATAACGTCTAATATCTGTACATTTAAATATGAATTAAACTATCAATGACAGTCGTAAAAATATATCTACTTGACATAAATATGGCGCAGGTAAAATGATTTTGTATTTTTTATTTATTTTGAATACTTTGTAACATTGGTTTGTTTTATTAGCGCTCCCGCTCTTTTATGTTCACTTATATTTCATCATCATAAAGATTTCATAGATTAATTGTCCACACCGTAATTCATTTATTTTTAACTACTAGATTACTACGTATGTATCTTCTTTAACAAAGTAAGGAAATGTTGCATTGGTGAAATTCATGGAATTGATTTTACTTAAATTGATACTCCGAAACTATGCATTTTTGGACCTATATTGTAATATAACCTTAAAGTTATGGGATAGCAATAAAGACACAATGTATAGAAAAGAACCTTACAAAAAAAACCTTACCTTCCCCTGCACGATGACAGGCGACGACACCCCAAAGGTGCCAATCAGTCCCACGGGGAACATCGACACTTTCTTTGTGCGCCTGATTTCATCAAATAGCCGCAAATCTAACGTGTTGTCGTCATCACCGAAGTACAAGACTCCTTCTTTGACGTTGGAACGTATCCAGTCCAAAGCAGCCAGTCGGTTGGCGACGCCCCGGGGAGGGTTGCGGTAGTTCGGGCCGTAGACGAAGGGCTTAGGGCTGGATATGTGCGTGTAGGGCAAGCCGGCACGACTGGAATCATAACCATATTGTGACCATTTGAGGAATGCCGAAATAAAGTCGGGCCATCTCATAGGTGGTACACGATGTCTATTAAGGTGGTAAACGACGTCTATGCAGTTTTGAATGTCCTAATAATCACTCTGCCTATCCTGCCCTTTAAATTAAAACAGAATAGACTGAGGAATCAATGCAAAAGTAGAGTTAATTACAAATCTCGTCCACTGGACAGTAGAAGACCTTTATAATAAATAGTTTAATCACGAGTTTAAAAAATTCAAACAAAAAATATTAATACATCTCGCAATGAATTGGAAATTGCCTAGTTAGATATTTTATTTTACAAATATATAGGTGGAAGAAAGAAGACTCTTTAAGAAGTAAAAAAAAAGATAACAGTACTGCTTTCTTCTTTTCAGTTATCTGTATTTAAATTGTATTAATTAAGTAAATAGCAATATAATACTGCAAGTATATTAATAAACTTTGGGTACTTTGACCGCAAGTTTATCGTAGTGTTGTTCTAACTTTTGCATAAATTGTATTTCCATTGAAATGTTCTTCGTATTTCTACTACAAACTAAATCATAATTTACTAAGCTATGATTCCGCTATTTTGACAGCTAGGATAGAGATATCTACGTCTTCTATAAAAAATTAAAAAATATAAGACTGGCTATATTTTCATGCCTGACGATATTCATCAACATCTTTATAAGTTTTCTTCCATAAATACTTAAGAGTAAATTAAATTACTCTCTTGCGAATCCTTTTCTTTAAAAAAAACACTTACCTATCGAACGTCAGGCTTGTGGCAAGTGTGTACAGGCGATTATTCCGTAACTATTACAGATATCAAAAAACTTTAAACTGATATCGAAAGTACTTTACCTAATGAGTATAGTAACACTAATATTTTTATAAAATAAAACGTGAAATATGCAAAAACTTTGCATTAAACAGTCCCATACATTTAGTTTGAGATAGTAGAGATAAAAGAACACAACTTTAAAGCATTTAAGATAAAACCTACTCAAACGCTGCACAATGAAACACCTTCCTCGTCGGCTGGTCTATTGTAATTGGCTAGTCAATAATTAGGTCAATCTTATGGATCGATGAAAGTAATGTTTCAAACTACGGCATTTATAATAGAAAAAACTCGCATTATTGGTCAATTGACAATCCTTGCCAAACTACTGAAGTTAGAGCTCAGGTGCGATTCTCAATTAATGTGTGGTGTGGTATTCTTGGAGATCGGATCATTGGGCCATATTTTTACAGTGGAACCTTAACTGGCCAGAGATATCTCACCTTTGTACAAAGCGATAAGCTAAGTCTCTTAGAACCAATTACAGACGATGAAAGAAGACCGATAATTTTTCAACAGCAGGTCTTCGCACACAATACAAATGTTGTAATGAATTTCTTACGTAACAATTTTAATGGCTTAATAGCTAATAATAGTGTAACCCCTTGGCCGGTCAGATCACCGGATCTCGAGCCTTGTGATTTCTTCCTATTTGGATTTGTCAAATACAAGACGCTGAGCGAGTACATAGCCTAGAAGAGTTACAGAACAAAAAATGTTGTACTTACTAAGAAATAAAATGTATGGGAGAGTTTAATGTAAAGTTTTTTTTTATATCTCGTTTTATTTTTTTTAAAAGTTATTAGTGTTATTATACTCATTAGGTAAAGTACTTTCGTTATCAGTTTAAAGTTTTTTGATATCTATAAAAGTTACGGAATAATCGCCTGTGCACACTTAACGATTACACCCTGTATAGCTGCGAAAAGTCTCTGACGCCACAAACGGGCACTTACCTAAGAATCCCGCGCACGATCTCCGAGCACTCCGCCGTGTCGTCAGCCAGGATCCAGTGTATCCCCGGCACATGCATCAGCGTGTGCGACAGTCTCGTCAGCTCAGGCACCTGCTCCGGCCGAGGGTAAGACGGTGTGACGAAGTAGATCGTGACGTCACGCTTGTCGGTTATAAAGCTGCGGTTGTCTTCCCAACTGACGCTACACACCCGGTTTGTCACCTCGATCTGCTTGTAGGCCTTTTCAGAACTGAAAATTGGTTAGCTGTTTAAAAAGCTAAAAAGTAAAAGGTGGCGATGAAAAGGTGTTTGGTTACAAGCGTTTGTTTTGAATGTAATGGCTACTTCTACTCTAGCTATTATGTTTTTTAACAGAGAATTAGCAAGTTGTGTGTAATGAGTAAAATATATGAAATATTGGGAAAATGTTAATTTCCAAAATTACTATACCTAGAACTATAAAGAACATTATGAGAGTTAAAATGTTTAATATATATTTTTTGTAAATAATTATAATAAGCAATCAAATGATTCATGGCCCTTTATAAAAGAAAAAGTGCTGATATTAATAATAAGGAAGATAAATAACTATTGTATATTAGGTAGTGTATGTATTGAATATCATGAAACCTTTGGACAGTGTTATATCCTCAAAGTAACAACGCAAAATAAAAATAAATTAAGCCTAGTTTAGCACACTGTGGAAGTGTGCCATAACACTTTGCTTAATTAAGTGTATTTCAACACACAGAAATATTTAGGTAAAGGCATGTATTAAATGGTATTAACTTTGATGGAACAAAATTTTGACCACTAAATCAATTCTCCTGGTTTTACTCATTATAATTCATCAATCAGTAAAATGATAACACAGTACATATTAACTTCATAACAACTAATAATTGATTAATTTAAATAAACAAAGTAAATAATACAACATTGTATATGTTGATTAGCTATAAAGTGACCTACGTATCTACATAATAAAATATAAGTAAATACGTAAAAAAACGTTGTTTTAAGTAATTCCACAAGTTTACCATTTATTAGGATAACAGTATCGCCATGATGTTGCAAAATTACTGTAAACAGAATTATTGATATACTACCACTGCTATTGTAAGATGTAAACTAATGGTTTAGTTCTTTTAGAATAAATTAATTGGTGATATGATTGAAAAATATAGTAAATATAAATATAAAAGTGTTAGTTGTTCATTTAAAGCAGCTGTCTTTATACATTAAATAATTGAGTTTTATAATAGTTTTAAATTAAAAAAGATAAACATTGCTATAGCTTGTTCAGTATGTGGTTTTACACAGAAATATTATTCAAATATGTGTTCATAGAGCAAATTATCATTAATTAATTAAATAAAGTATGTTTTATTGATAAAATAGGTACCTATTAAGTAAGTTAATATATTTGTTACTCAAGATTTAGTTTGTGCACACTAATATTTTGCCAATACACAATGAAATAGTACTAACTACATGATAAAGACATAATAAATTACTAATAATTATCAATTATTGTTTAGTTACTTACCCAGCCCACATCATAAATATGCAGATAAATAAAACAACAAGGAGCTTCTTTATTACTTTGCGACCCATTATAACTTTTGGTACAGTCATCGAAGAACAGATATTGTTTTTCCAATAAATTACACTTTTGTAATTTAATTTATTTTAATAAACGAGCTTTACTTTTATTAAGTTCATCATTGGCATTTTCAAAGACAACAGAGCAAGCAGCTAAAAGAAATAAATAGCTATCGCTTCTATTCGGACGGCTGCAATAATTAATCTTTTTGTTGATAACAAATGTACGAAAAATACATCTTCATTCAAAAGCTAAATAAAACGGACTGACCGATGTTATTCGATCTATTATTCAGGTGGCCAAAAGCAAGCAATTTAAAATTTAAGTGCTGCTAGTACAGATATATTAATTTCTCAAATTACTGTTTTATCTATGCAAACGTGCGCCTTACTATGAATTAAAATAATATAAAATAAATTAAAACATACAATGTGTGTTACGCTACTTTGGTACAATTAATGAAAACAAAACAATATAAATGAACTATCAAATAAAAAAGTCGAATATCAAAGAAATAATATCAACTGGCAAGGAAAAATTGATATTTGTTTTGGAGTTTGATTGACTTTGATTTGACGTTGACGTTGAATTTTAGGTACGTTCCAAATTGCAGTAAGCTATATATACACTGCACAGTTTTATATTTTTCTGATCCATATTAAATTGTTAAGCAGCATAAAAACATGTAAGACTGGCCCTAATGATATGAGATAATATTTTGCAATTTCAGTACTATTAACAACGTGTCATAGTAAAATTTTGACCAAATCCCAAATCACTTTTTTTACCAATCACGCAAAAATAAACACGTTTTGCGTTTATTGAAGTAAGCGTAATTCAAAACACGTTAATGCCTTTGAGATCAAATTAAATGGTCGTGGCGTTTTCATATAACACTGTAGTCTGCAACATGATAAAGTAAAAGTAGGTCGGGTTTATATATGAACGCAGCTATTGTTTGTTTTTTAAAATTAAAGATTTATCAAAATAGAATAAAACGCAACATAAATACCATTAACAATGTACCATTACAACTTCAAAATTAACAATGTATAGTCAAAATAGAAGTATATTTTAAATCTCGGCAAGATTAATTCCACTAGGAAAATTGTTTTTTTTTCATAAAAGTAATATTTTTAAGGTACTATTAATGCAATAAATAGTCCAATATCTGTAAAAGCCTGTCAATTCATTTCACTGAAGTTTTAAGCTAAAGTAGTAGTTAGACCATAGTTAGACTAGCAAGGCAAAAAATCTTTACATGTCAAGTGCGAAGTAGGTTATAAAATAATTGATTAATTTTGACAGTTATGTTGGCTACACTGATTTGGTTGTCAACAACTTCAGTGAGGTTGAGCGAGGTGCGATAGTGATTGCGCTAGTGTTATTGTTTTGTGGAAAAAATTGTGAAACCTAACTAAATTACCCTCTTTTGGTGGAACAATATCTTCAGGAATATACTTTTGTTTACGTTTATACATTTTAATCGTGTGTGATGCCAAACTCCGAAATGGTAAGTGAAAATTTTCGCTTCATCAACATAAGCCTAGGGCGGTTCAATAGCGTGATATTTCGTAAGGTTTTTAGGATGAAAACGTGTTTTGTGACTAAGACGTAGTTTAATCTTGCATAAAAACGTTATTTATGGTTTATTTTGGGTGCAATTGGTTCTTCAACGGCAGGTTTGCGAAGATTTTTGATGCTTTGAAGTATGCATCCTCCATATTTTACTGCTACGTGCATGGTACCAACTACACAACATAAATAGTATAGTATGATTTTAGGAGTTCTTTGACTGATTATTTGGATATAAACCAAGCAAAACCTTTAGAAATCGTTCTAAAATGCCCGATTTAGTACGATTGCCTGAAATTTTCCAAAGTTTATCGTCCGTACAACCTTTTTCTATGCTTCTTAGGCTCTTTCAATTTTGGAAAGGACAAACAGACTTGACATAAAAAAGGCAAGAGGCTATCAATCCATAATGTTGATATCATCTGTCTCTTTCTATTTGGACCAAAAAAGTAGCAAAGCAATATGTGGATTTTTTTTTCTTGGTTTAGGTCTGTTTGGGTCAAGTCATACTCATTAGATATTTTAAAGACAAAATAAGACATTCTTAGTTAATTACATCATTTACTAAATAGGCTAATTTAAAATTGCATTTTAAAAAATCTCTTTGTGAATAAAAAAAAACCATAGTGTGTTTTACAAGGAAGAGTCCATTCAGTCTAGTCTTATTATTAACCTACTTAAGTTTATCAATATACAAAAACATATGAAAATAAAGAAAAGTATGCTTTATTGATCTGATGAGACAGATATGACAGCTGGTCCTAGTATCTGGCATTCCAATCAAAGCAATTCACCTTCAGCTTATTCCCACTTTCTTTCTAGGTTTGTCCTCCATTAGAGCTACTTGGCATCCTTTGTTTCACTTCCCGACCCTAGGGTACCAAACGGTGATTGTTTTTTCTACTTTGCCAAAGGCCCTAGTATGTGCCATTCCAAACAAAGCAATTCACCTCCAGCTTATTCCCACTTTCTTTCTAGGTTTGTCCTCCATTAGACCTACTTGGTATCCTTTGTTTCACTTCCCGACTCTAGGGTACCAAATGGTGATTGTTTTTTCTACTTTGCCAAAGGCCCTAATATGTGCCATTCCAATCAAAGCAATTCACCTCCAGCTTATTCCCACTTTCTTTCTAGGTTTGTCCTCCATTAGATCTACTTGGCATCCTTTGTTTCACTTCCCGACTCTTTTCTACTTTACCAAAGCCAACCTTTGTCTTGTGCCATTTTTGTTAGTCTCTTCTGTTGTCTATTAATTTTGCATATTGAGATCTCTTTATTACCTGTAAGAATTACGTGACAATACAGGTGGTGATGAATACTTATGTGTTAGTCGGAAAGCTGGCCCTAGTATCTTATATATTTGGATATTGTCTAGCAATTTTTTTCCAGTTTGGTCCCACTGTCGCCCACATTCTTCCATATAGGTAGTTGGAATCCTTTGTTTTCTTTCTCATCTCTAGGGTACCACATGGTGATTATTTTTCCAGAGTCTTTATCAGCATGTGGCCGGTCTATTGCCTTTTCATTGGCCAATCCGAAGATTGATTGTTGTCTCTCTACCTGTCATATCATAAATGTTGTTTTTCCCTTCTCTTACACTAATTTGCTGCTATCATATTTCTAGCCGGCCAATAGTAACTTGATGTGTAAATAAAAGTGTTTTTCAATGGAAAAGTACCAAAAACCAACAGCTGCATAAAGCGATTTAGTTGTATCTTTAAGTGAAATTTTGATGATTTGGTGTGGTAAAAAATGCCATATCACTAATTTCATTGTTATTAACAAACTCAAACTTAATTATTCAAACAAAATATTTTGAACTTGGCTCTAAGTAGTTAAGTAAAACAAAGATAATAAAGTCTGCGGAGAAATATTTGGTCACTGCTTTGTCTAAGACAAATTATACATACTTACATTAATGAAGATACGGAAATAATTGAAGATGCTGCAGCTGCTGCTAATGTTTTTTATGTAATGTTATACATACAATATCAAATAGATAGATGGATAGATGAATTCATTATTGCACACACAAAAATATAAAACAATTACAACAAAGCATAGGAACAGAGCAAAAGGCGGTCTTATCGCTAGCAGCGATTTCTGCCAAATAACCAGTGAAGTTAAGGACAAAACGAAACATATAATTAGGTGCAAATACCTAATTATAGAGTGCAATGAAATACTTTCAAAACAAGTTGTGTTTAAGTATATATTTTTGCAATCTTTAAATAATTTCTGCTAATAAATTGTAATTAATGGTTGTCCATTCTTGGTAGTACGATAAGTTAAGGTTGACTTTCTAATGTTAAACAATTACCTAAAGATTTAACTCCAAAAAAACAAGTAGACTGGAACAGGTAAATTAAATTATTTTTATCCTAACAACCATCAAGAACAAATAATAATAGTCTCCTCATAATTTTGTCAATGTTAGCAACAATTAACTATAGCTCATTTCTCAATCAATTCTCATACAAAACAAGAAAATTTTGTGAAACTTATATGCAACTTTTTTATTATATGATATTTAAAGAAAAAAAAACCTAAAATAAATAATTACAAAACTTACCGCTAGATGGCGTGCAAACAAATTTAACGAAATGAATAAATGCAATATCAATAATACTAAATTTAAAGGATTAAGAGGAAATAAGAATTATAGAAAAACGTACTTATTGAAAATTAAGATTGACGGAATAAAAAGAAATACATACCTACTTAATGTTTTATTTGGAGTTGTTGAAAGCGAGAGCAATCTAAATATTTCATCTACATAAAAAAAAAAATGAAATTTATTTAAAACTCAATGAGAGTACAGATTTTGAATTTAAATACGTACTTTGTTAAAAATCTGGCAAACCAAGTCCTAAAACAACCGGCCTACTAAGAATGGGAAAACATAAAGACATAATAAAGATCGAAAAGTTTGAAAACTTAATAAAAAAAAGATTTAAAAAATAATATTAAAATAACAGCTTTACATCAATCGCTAGACAAACAATAACGAGGGAAATAACTAGTTGTTGGCAAAAAGAAAGAGGCAAATAAAGATGAACAGTGAGCTAATTAACATTAACTAACAATAAATGATATCCTAAATAGAGTCTTACATACAGGAATTAAAAAGACACATACTAAAGATATATTAATAGAAACTACCAATATGATATCATCAGTCAACCAAAAAAGCGATGAAACCACAAGACCCCTAACCCGACCGTTCCCTGTGCGGAGGTAGAAATTCCTCTAATTCTACCTTTAAATAAAGTATGCGCCCTCGTATTTAATGTAGTATGGTAACATTCCGAAGATAGACTTAGAACTTCAGTTTTTACTTTTAAATATATAAAATTTCTTCTTAATAAATTCTTCTAACTCAAATTCAAAATTCATTTATTCTTCAAAGATATCTATACTAATATTATAAAGAGGAAAACTTTGTTTGTGTTGAATATGCTCAAAAACTACTGGACCGATTTTAACAATTCTTTCACTATTCGAAAGCTACATTATCCACGAGTAACATAGGCTATATTTTATTTTGGAAAAAATAGGGTTCCGTAAGATATTTAGGTTTTTCGGACACAAGGTGTAAAAAATCAACCAGAAAATTTACTTATTTTACGTACGCTGCCTTAACTATAAAAGATATAACCATAAAATGTTCTAATTAATTGTACATCTTATAAATGTCTACAAAAAAGTCCGCGACACACTTTACCTACTTATCTTTGACAAGTGAGGCACAACAACCATTTTTTTATTAAAAAAACTTGAATTTTTTTGGACTACATTTAAATGCGTTCATTTTACACATGCTATTAATCCTTATCAAAATAAATTTTTTCGTCACTAAGTACAGTTTATGTAAGTAGATAATATTTGTTCTTTGAATGATTAAAATTGGACTATTAGTTTTGAAGTTATGGCGACTTTGAAAACCCTTTATAACAACGTAATAATATTGTAAAGCACTGCAGCGCCCTTATCACAGGCATATAGGTAGCTACTACAGTATAGGCTAACATGGCTTTCACTTAAGATATATAAGGTACTGCGAAGGGCTTTGTTTGTAGGTCTATCCTTACTATAATATAAATGGAAAAATGTGTATGTCTGTCTGTCCGTCTGTCTGTATGTTCGCTTCACGTAAAAACGGCTGAACCGATTGTCTTGATTTTGGAATAGAGATAGTTCGACCCCCAGGGAAGAAGAAAATACGACAATTTTACTGCGGGAAAAAGCCTCATTTCCACGGGAAAAGCCATTTAGCTGCAGGGCGGAAAGCTAGTGTAACATACGTAATGAACGTCAACAATGTTTCAAACTTCGACTTTACATAACTTCGACTTTCTCTCGTAGATCGAGAGAAAAAAAAGCCGGCGGAAAAAAACTCCCAGCACTCTTTTTTCAAACACAAAATGCAAAATAAAAACAGGTAGGCATACAACTAGATAAAGACATGACAAACACGTAAAACAGTAGGTGGGGATATACGTAAAATAAAAAAAAACTACTACTACTACTCATTATCATGTCCTAGTCAAGCTGTTTACAGAGAGTTCATATGTACAAAACAATCTTAAAAAGCAGTAGAAAAAGCTAGTCTATACCGGGTGTCCATGAAACAATGGATAACCTTTGAAGGGCTTATAGTAGAACTAAAGGCAAGCCTAAAAAATAATTAATAAAAAAGTATAACCCTTACACTGCTAGAAATATGGCGCTTTAAAAAAAACTTCATATTTTTTTGACTGTGTTCATATTTTTATAGTAACGAGGTCAAATCACTTAATACTATCATTATTTCTGTGCTAAAATAATTAATATTAACCGCAGCAGTGAATAACTAGGGGAGCGAGGGGCTTGTTGTAACAGTTTTCAGTAAAACTAGTATATCTTGAGATCTATTGATTCAATTTCTACTAAATAAAGATTGATGGATACTGTAACTCTTCCTCTACCAAATCAAGTAAAAATAATATCATAACTATTGGTCATTATTTAACAATCAATTATTTTCTAAAAAAAGTGCGGTGTTACAACTTACCTCGTCCTTGGGGCAAGTTGTAACGTCTACCGGGGCAAGTAGTAACGACCATAAAAAACGACATTAATACCTCTAATCATTTATTCTTTATTTATTTTTAACAAAATTGACATCTTTCCAAAGTAAGAATTATGTAATTCTTATCAAAAATCAACTCAAATACACTTTTTTGTAATCAACACTTAAAAATTAAGTAATTAAGAGTTTTATTTAGTTAAACACTACTTATATTCATAATAGCACTTTTAAATCACAGTAAGTAATTAAATTATTTATTTCTAATACACTCTATCCAATCTTTTTTGTTTGTATCTGTGTAAGCTTCACCACATACCAGACAATGCATGTTGTAACATGTTACAACAAGCCCCGGGATTTTGTTACAACTAACCCCATGGTATGATTTTTAACATTTATCAAGATAACTAATTAAACAATTTAGCAATCATAAAAACTGTTACACAATATCAGATATAGATAAATTTGAATGGAAATAAGATGTAGAAAATTTGAAAATAGGCAATATTAAAAACACAAACCAAAATTTTACGACAGTACAATTTTATATCACCTGGCAGAAATGAAGGGAATGCTCACATTTGCTCACTGCGCCAACCGGCGGAACACTGGCTATGGCAATATGATGTGGTGCGGTTTATGGGTTAAATCGAGTCAAAGATATACGTTAAAAGTGTTGAAGATCCTGGTGAAAAGAGCCTGTTACTACTTACCCCTGTAACAACAAGCCCCTCGCTCCCCTACCGAATAAAATAGCTAACTAAAGTATTTTTCTCAAAAAAGAATGTTAAACTTTTGATTTGTGTAAAATTTCTAAAGAAATAATTTTGATGCGGAACTTTGAACAGCTCTGGTGTAAAAAAATAATATGAAAGCAACAGTGGCCAATGATTTCAAAATATTCCTGGTTTAATAACGTTTTTAAAAAGATGTAATATGTCGTTATTGTAATGAAAAAATAATGAACTAATGGTAGTAGTGTGTAAAATGGGAAAATTATTTAGTTCTAGCAAAATTAAAAAAATACAATAAAACTAAATAAATATGATTTTCAACTGATATTAATTGCAAACACATTGGAATAATTGAGAACAACTGTTCAAATTGTCTGTCCCCATCCTGATGCAGGCCCTACATCTACGAATAAAGGATCTTCAAAAAAATCGCGCGTGTCGTCGATCATTGATTGCAGCGGCCTGAACACGAGCTCGTAGATCTTCTAATGAAGGTACTGGTTGCCGGTAAAACTCTTCCTTAAAATACCCCCAGTAGATGTAGGGCCTGCATCAGGATGGGGACAGACAATTTGAACAGTTGTTCTCAATTATTCCAATGTGTTTGCAATTAATATCAGTTGAAAATCATATTTATTTAGTTTTATTGTATTTTTTTAATTTTGCTAGAACTAAATAATTTTCCCATTTTACACACTACTACCATTAGTTCATTATTTTTTCATTACAATAACGACATATTACATCTTTTTAAAAACGTTATTAAACCAGGAATATTTTGAAATCATTGGCCACTGTTGCTTTCATATTATTTTTTTACACCAGAGCTGTTCAAAGTTCCGCATCAAAATTATTTCTTTAGAAATTTTACACAAATCAAAAGTTTAACATTCTTTTTTGAGAAAAATACTTTAGTTAGCTATTTTATTCGGTAGTTATTCACTGCTGCGGTTAATATTAATTATTTTAGCACAGAAATAATGATAGTATTAAGTGATTTGACCTCGTTACGAGTAAAAATATGAACACAGTCTAAAAAATATGAAGTTTTTTTTTAAAGCGCCATATTTCTAGCAGTTATTTTTTTGGCTTGCCTTTAGTTCTTCTATAAGCCCTTCAGAGGTTATCCATTGTTTCATGGACACCCGGTATATCAAATTAGTCTTTGATTTTACAGTAAGCTTTCCTGCACAATACTTGCTTAATGAATTGACTCCGGAATTTTATAAAAAAATATTATCGACATGCTGCTCTTGGCCAATGTATACTTTGGGAAAGCTTATCTATTTCCATGCCTAGTTTTTACCGAATTTTTACCGACATGATTATTATTACAGGTTACAAACTTATCTTTTGTAAGTTTACAACATATTTTCAAAATAGTATTTTGACGCGAAGGGTAAAATATCACTATCTTTACATATTACTCTATTAAGTTTAAGTTTATATAGTTTAAGTTTTATATAAATTTGTAAATTAAGCATTGAAAGACATTAAGCTATGAAAGTAACTAAAATATACTATCCTAGCGTGTGACCTATTTTCTTGACCGCGAACGCTGACAGAGCTAAGCTTACTCGACAGTTGTAAGATGTGGGTTCCCCACTGTAACTTACAGTCTACCAACACAGTCTTAAAATAGTAGAATCTACTAAATCTAACTTGTTAACATACATTTGCAAGTTTTACATTAGGCGCTGAAAATTTTAAACACTTGTTTTTTTTATAATTAAAAGCTTGATTAAACCACTGTAAAACTTAGAGAGCGCATTGTTTTCGTCGTTATGATTAGTTTCTTGTCTATTAGTTATAAAAATGTATGATGTATCATCAACAAACAACACTATAATATCGTGATTATTACCTATCATAAAGGGTAGATCATTAATATAAACCAAAAATAAAAATGGGCCCAATATTGATCCTTGAGGAACCCCCATGCCCACAACTGTCCCAGACGACCTGTTTGCGTTAACATCAACCTTTTAAGTTCTAGCACTTAAATATGAAACCAAAAGTTTAAGATAAGTATCTTTGAATCCGTAATGGATGGGTTTCCTTATCAGAGTATCATGCTGGACGCAATCAAATGCTTTAGATAAATCACAAAAAATACCTAGGGCGTCTTGTAACTTTTCCCATGCACTAAATATATTTACAAAAAGTTCAATACCTGCATCAGTAGTTGAACGACCCCTAGTGAAACCAAATTGTTATTATGAAGTAAGTTATTTTCAGTGAAATATACTAAAAGTTGATTTAGAATATTTTTATCGAAAATTTTACTACACGTAGGTTAAATTGATATTGGTCTGAAATAAGTGGGATCTGTAGTACTACCCGATTTAAATAAAGGAAGGACTTGACTGTGCCTCATCATCATTAACAATACAATTGTTAAATATTTTTGCAAGATAAGGGGCTATTATATCTTTAATCGAATTAATAATTTTCACTGATATACAAAGGGGGTTGAGTAAAATTGGCGTCATTTTGGAAGACCTCTGTGGGGGAATTTTTGGGCGCAACCTGGAGGGAAAGTACTGTAAGAACTAGAAATAGACAATTACGCGTAAAGGAAACATGCCTATATTTTTAAAAATATAAAGTTACACAAATTCACAGATTTTCTAAAATTCGCTTGCCACACCCGGGAATTAAACGGCTGAAATCTGAAAAATTATCACCCTGTACTTTTATGACAGCGATCGATAGAGTCAACCATAAGGATCAAATCTCTCTAAAAAACGTGGTAAATTAAACACAAGGAAAACCATGAAATCTAAACTTATAAATTCAATGGGATACGATAAAGCAATTTTAGTTATCTTATAAGTAGATTGCATTTTGCACGTGTTTGTAAAGCTGGCTAGAAATACAATATTTAAATATGGAATACTTGTGGCCGCCCGCGACTCCGTTCTCGTGGAAGTTGGTTTCCCGTAAAAAATACCCTATATTTTATTCTGATGTTTAACCTACTATAATTATAATTATTGTAAAATTTCATATTCAATATATAATTACTGTAAAGTTTCATCCAAATCCATCCAGTAGTTTTTACGTGAAAGAGTAAAATAGAGTAAAAACATCCATACATCCATACTCACAAACTTTCACGTTTATAATATTAGTAGGATTTGAAAATAGAATAGTGAAATAGAACACCCAGCAATAGTCTTTTGTTATTCACATTTTGATTATACAAATTATTTCTTTGTCAGCTAATTGTGATAATTATGGCTTATAAAGAACAATTTGATTGAATGGAAGCTTATTTTTTAAGTTAAGATTTCATGATTTTCCTTGTGTTTAATTTGCCACGTTTGTTAGAGACATTTAATCCTTATGGTTGACTCTATCGATCGATGTCATAAAAGTACAGGGTGTTATTTTTTCAGATTTTAGCCGGGTCTGTGAATGCGATTCTTTTTACTTTTAAAAATAAAGGAATGTTTCCTTTGAGTAAAATTTTCTATCTTCAGTACTTACAGTACTTTCCCTCCAGGTGGCGTTCAAAAATTCCACCCTGTATACCGGACTGCTAAGCGGATGGTTCCGGGTTCGATCCCCAGGTCGGGCCAATTTCGTAAAAATGTTTTTTTGATATTGGCTCGTGTCTGGGTGTAACTAGGTTCTCCCCTAGTCCATTATGTGGTACCTATAAAGCAAGTGCTTACTGTAACTTACTTTAGGGCCACATAATTGGTGTGTCAGTCTGGAGATTTATTTATTTGTTCTGACATCAAGTCGGTTTGTTTTACGGAAACAAAATGATCGAAAAAAAAAATTCTGAATGTTCTTTATTTACAAATTTAAATGAAAAAAATTACCTGAAGGACGGTGAAAACCGCATTAAAATCCCTCAACTGGTTTAGGAGGAGTTAGCGGCCAAACATCCAAACAGATAGAATTAGCGACTTGGATCTATACTATGTAATAATGATGATGATATAAGATCTTACGCATCTTTACCCGCGTGGTCTGAACGGAGGAATTAAGACTAATCGTTTGCGCAGGGCAGTGTTAGACAATACTGAGCGAAGGTGTCAATATAAAAAAAATCGATTTCTGTGATTTTATTTTTGGTTTAGTAATACCTTAAAATTTCATATAAAAAAATAAAAAAATATAATAAGACATTTCAACATGCAGTATGATTTAAATGGATAGCTATGTGTCGCCCGACATGGCGTTGTTAGTGTTAATAAGTAACGACTCGGCCACCACGGCCGATGAATTTAATAACTTAGTGGTCGATATAGACATATCCGCAAAATAATTTTCAAACGCTGTTGCTAGATTTTCTTCGGAACTTACAGCTATGGTGTAATTTTTTTAGGTAAGGTCAATAAAAGTAATGTTTTTTTTGTAAAATTAAGACAAAACTAAATATCCAAAGACTTATTAATAGTAAATGTTCGCACAAATAATAAAAACTAACGGAGACGTACCTATTCCAAAATTCCGAAAAAAGTGGTATATCCTAAAAAAACTTTAAAAAATAAAAATAAATAAAATCCGCGTTCTATCCACATTTTTTTTAACTCTCTATAGTGTCGTATTAAATAAATGTTAATAATTGCATGCCTAAAGAACAATATTTTTTAATATAAATTTTTTAATATAAAGTCTTATAAAGTTACTTCTCCCACCCGTCACAAAATTGCTGCCCCACCAGTTACACACAATTCAAGACATCTGAATATTTGTTAACATAATTAATGTTATTGATATGTATACGTGTACTGTTAAGCAGAAAGGTGTTAACTGCTTTTTTGTCATTTTTAGCTAGACGCGATTAAAGAATGCGAATCTAATAAATGTAATTTTATAAAAAATTGTTAACACATATAAAAAACTATTGTTTATATGACAACATAAACATTTTTGAATAGAAATTCTAATTTTGATGAATAATCGTGTAAATACCAATTAATACCTTTTGGTTTAATGCTCTATGTTTCGGAATATGTATCTACAAATCATTAAGTCACTTTGAATACCTTGTGCAAATTACTTTACTATTCAAGTTTTCTACTCAAAATAATTTATGAAGATGAAAAGATAGAGTAAAAAAATAAATCTCATTAATTCTTACTTATAAAATTAAGTTTTACGTATAAAAGCCCCGAAAATTGGAAAATTAGAGCCAATACGCACTGTCGACTTTCTTTAGTTTAGACTCATTTAATGAATGTTTACGCACTCGGTCGCCGGTTGCGGCCTACGTTTCGACAGTGCGTATTGGCTCTTAAAAGATATTCATGAAAAAAATAACCAGACTTAAACTTTCAAACAATTTTAAATGGATAGGTAATATTTTAACTTTCGTGTTCACTCGCTTTTTGTAGCATTATTGTGTATAAACTTTATAACAATTATCTAATTAAACGAAAATTTTAATACCACGCTGCTGGTGTGATAGGTGGGCCGTTAAATTGAATTTTACAGTAAGCTTGGATTTTACAATGATGAAATTAAGGAAACCTTAATTAATTGATAATCTTCTTGTATTAAATTAAATCTTATTTGTCAAAACCCCGGTTAAGTGCAAGTCGGACCCGTGCATGAAGGGTTCCATACCTTTATCTATTAAAAACGGTAAAAATAACGTTTTTTGTAGATATAGGTAAGCATTTTTATTTTATTTTAATTGATATCTTAGTAATTTTTAAAACGAATTATTTATTTATTAAAGTGAATATTTAAGACGTCTAACAGTTGTATTTACCTACTAATTTGAGACTTTTCTGTGAAACTGTGATTTGTGATAGCTCTGAAATTTGCGTGCTATATTGTTATAGCATGTAAATTTCACAGCTATCACGGTTCATGAGATACAGCCTGGTGACAAACGGATAGACAGACGGACGGACCGCTGGACGTACGAACCCCAAGAATCAACCTCAATCCAAGCTCACGAAACCACAATTCGCTGCAGATGCTTTGTTTGGGGCCAGCTATTGCCCAAAATTCTGTCGGCTCCCTACAACGGTGGTCACACCAGCGGTTGCAAGACGCGCAGCTGTCTTTTATGTTGCACCACGAGCTATAACGAGCGTGTCTTCGGCGTCACAGATTACGCTTAAGCCCCTGAGGAGTGCGCCTCGAAGAACCCAATCAAAACTGACGTTCCACAAAAATATACCCGCAACTGAGCCCTGTGGAAAGCAGCAGGTTATGGGAACCACATTTCTTTTCCATGTCGCCGATAGCGCCTGCCGTCCTGGTATGCCCCGATTAGTCGCCCAAGTTAGGAAGGACGTTGTGGAAATGTAAAACCCTCTTTATACTGTTCCAGAACTGAGGTTTATGACTGTTTGAGAGGAGCCCACAGGCGGAGGTTTACTCTACCTATATTTTTTACCTCAGAGCTTACGACTGGAAGAAGGTGGATTAGAGAATTACTTTTTATTACCTCGCTTCTATTAGCTTGGGTTGTATGTTTGTATGTATGTATGTATGTAACGGAATCTTTGAGCTTAATTTTCACTGGTTTCTAAAAGTCTGATCAACTTGGAACTTTGCATACGTATCAAGGACCGATGACAATGCAATATTTTGATAAGAGTTTCTCATTATCCTTATTGGGACCGCCGGGATTAATAATTATTCGAAAGGTGGTGCTCTCCGTGTGCTTCAATGTCAATTTGGTCTAGTTCTGACAGTGGCGAAATCCGTACCTGTTGAAAGATAACTGTCCTTTTCTAAGAACCGTAAAACACTAAAGAATGTCTCGTCCACACACAGTTAATGTGAAGCTAGTCACAAAAATTATTAGGATAGCTAGCAGAGGGCTATCTGACCATTGAGATTGAAACTTTATTTTTCGTCTTAGTTAAAGCTATCTAAAAAATACCAAAACGTATATAATAGTACCCTACTTTTATAACGTACGTATTAAGTAACACTGCAGAGTGTGCTCCTCGGTGCGCGGGAAGCAATTAAACCAAAGGTGTCAATTTACTTTTAATTAGGTACCTAAAAACAATCTACTAAGTGTATTACCACTTTTTACGATTCCGTACTGTCTGTCCTCTATTGTCTGTCCGTCAAGAACCGTGATAGCTAGGAAGTTCAAATTTTCACACATGTTGCGATTTTTGCAAGATTACCTAGCTGTATCCAGCGCGGATCCAGCAAAATATGGAACCAAAATAAATACAGGATTTTTATTTGTTTATTTATTGTTCAAGCTTTTTACTACAAACTAATATAATAATAATTTGGTGATAACCATATAAATAGTGGTTTGAATGGTTTCTTAATTCTTTAATATCTGAGATCAAAATAATTGACTTATATAACAATACAATTACAATCACTTGCTCATTATGCTTTACGAAGTTAAATTAAATAAACAATAATAATAGTTATCACCCACCAATGTGGAATATACACAGAGGAAATATTTTTCTGCTCCTCAATCTTTTCCTCAACTAGAAACAAGCAATGAAAATATGTCCAAACATTCCTTGAGGAAACTTTAGATCAGAACTACTTGATTACTATTAAGTAATCAATATAAACAAAAAACAATCAATTATTCAGATTTTTGAGTTTTCTGGAAGTGAGACCTTACATTAACATATTTTATCAATAGTCCTTTCGAATTTGATACGTATGCGGATCCGCACGGTTTGCTGGATCACAAAAATCATTACTTCACAAACTATCAACAGACTTAGATCATAAACTCACTCCTCTTAATTTAAAAGCTACTCAGTCTCAACCCAACGAACAAATTACAACTAATTGTGAAAAGGTAATGGAATGGTCCTAAAAAGTTCTCCACGGAAGATATTTAGCCGATTTAAGTCAGAACTGTGTCGATAAACAGGGATAAAACGCATGGCTTAAACGTGACAACCTCTTCCCTGAAACCGAACCCTTTATGATGGCGATACAGGACCAGGTTATTGCTACTAGGAATTATAGGAAACATATAACTAAAGGTTTACCACCCAATAGCATCTATATCTGTAGACAGTGTCAAAAAACTCCAGAAACTATACAGCACATAACTGGACTTGTTCAAAGACTATAAACATAGACTTGACCAATATAGCTTTTAAATTTAAACTACTACCAAATAAAATAGCTTACTACAAATACCAACCTCGGACAATTCTTGAAAGTCCACAATATAAACTATACTGGGACCAAACCATCATAACCGATAGGACAGTACACTGCAATAGAACGGATATCACACTTCACACCTAACTAGATAAAAGTACATACCTCATCGACATCGCAGCACCCAGCACCTATACTTTACAAGCCACAATATCTGAGAAATTGACAAAATATCAAGATCTAGCCATTGAACTGAGATCTCAGTGGCGATCAGAGAGGGTCTACATTATACCCATCGTGCTCTCTCCACCCAGGAGTCATTCCCTAGTCGCTGAAACAAAGTCAAACGCCTTAGATATCCCAAGTAAAACCACTACTATCTACCTTTTACAAAAAGCGGCAATTCTAAACACTTGCCGAATCATAAGAAAATTTCTATCATCATGTGTAATGTCCACTTTTACGTCTGGTTAGACTTGCTTGGCTCCGGCTTGCCTGTCTGACTAAAAAAAATATAACACTTCTTATTGAAGAGGAATAAAAAATATATAAAACGAAAAATAACAATAATAAATCTCTTTATTGCATAAGACACATAAAATAAACACAAAATTATATATACTATAACAACTCACGAATACATACCCTGTTAAAAAACAGTAGGATTTAAAAATAAGCTAATGACATCTAAGCTTCCCTTTCCTAAACTATCAGTTCCAAAGACGAAAAACAATCTTGATAACACGCAGCAAAAATCGTAATAAACATTTTTTTGCTTTTGACGTAACTACTGTACCCCCGCATATCCAGTTTTCTTTTTCGGAAGCAGTCTTTTTACACCCTGTATACCTGAACAAAAACGCGAAAATTATCATCAATCGTTCACTACATTAACACTCGAGTCATCCCCGCACACATTTCTACTGATACCGATTTTAATACTCTGCAGACGATACTCTACTGTGCAGCATGGATAGCTGCAAAAGTAAACGGTTCCAAGATCAAAATCCCGTCTGAGGCAATATCGGAACCCAATCAGACACACAAAAAACAAAAACATAGATGGCTTCTTAGGCTGGAAGAAAGTGTCTCTGACTTAAGATCAAAAATTGCACATTTGTCACATTATATCAACGGCCAATTATGGATTTCAAGCAGTAAACTTCTTACATAATAATAAATGACACAAAGTAGTAGTTAAATCAGCTTCAAATTTTTTAAGTCAGTAGATACGTTTGTAAAAATAATAATGATTAATGCTACCTATTTCAAGTTAAATTTAAGTTTTATCTCTCCAACAATAGCTCCAATTTTTGGAATAAAACTACAATGTCAAACCTAATGAAATGGGCCCAATGAATCATAATTACAAAAATTACATGATTAGTTATTACTAATTAGCTGCATAAAAATCTCAATCAAACTGAACTGGAAGACCAATAACTAGCTACTGAGTTAATGCCGTTACCAAATTAATGTCCAGTTTCTGTCATCGATTAATTACAACTGTTAGTTAAATGAAGAATGGATAGTGATCAAAATGTAATTAAAATTACACAAATTAGCATCAGATAGATCGTATGCCGATCACAAATCAATTGAAGTTCATTGAGTTAACTACCCGAACTTATATGAACTTATATGTTATGTTATAAATAAAATAATAATAATAAATAGCCTATATATGTCCCATAGTTGAGCACAGGCCTCCTTCTCGGATAGCGAGAGGGTTTGAGCCGTAATCCACCACGCTGGCTCGGTGCGGGTTGGTGGATCACATGATGGATTATCATCCAATCATGTGGGTTTCCTCACGATGTTTTTCCCTCACCATTAGTGCGTGATGAACATGTACATAATTTGAAAAAGACCAAATTAGTGGTACACCCTAGTGGGGATCGAACCCGGAACCTTCGGTATAGTAGACCGTTCCTGTTGCCACTAGGCCACCACGCACTTGTATATTAGTTATGTTATGTTAGTTAGTTTAATTGGGTGATTATCAAAAACAGAGTTTTCGTCTTGTCCGAGGCCTAAACTCCATGAAATTTTTGCTTCTTGTCATTGATATTTTTTTTAAAGAAAGTATTAATATATAGACAATGTTATGAATTTTTTTTATAAATTATATTTAAAATATTTTTTTAAACTTTAATTTTCTAAGCTCTTTGGCGCGTCCTTTACTTCCTTATTTTTTCTGTGAGTTGTATTCTAAATTAATAAATAAAATAAGAATGTGATTTTAATATATTTTATTTTTAATACATCTGATGGTATTGTGAATTAATTTTAATACGTAAATTACATAAACTTACGATGTAATGAACGAAATGGTTTTGTCCGAGCAAAAAATCCTAATTTCTTTGGCGCGACAAAACCGTTGATCTATCACTATTAAAACACTTCCCTACTAATTCGAGTGAACACCCTCGGAACAAGCTGGTCATCCGTCAATAAATCGCAGGAAGCAGACGTGCGTTGTGCGTGACGCCGATAAAATAAAAATATTTTTCGTCTAGACTGTGGAGTTTCGTCAGGTGTGTATCAAAGAAATTAGGCACTTACCTAATTTCTTCGATATACATTTTCATGCTACAATATATACAGATTGCTTAAATATTTTTTATATTTATAGTCTAGCTCAAATAGAATGCACGTGGCAAAAAGAAGTAATTTTACCGCCAAAGGATTTTTAGAAAAAAAACGAAAACATGTGTTTTCTAATTTCATTGTCCCTAATTTAAATGTATTTCTTTGGCATCACGCGCCAAAGAAATTATAACAAGAAGGAAAAAAAATAAGTTATCAGTAAAGAAAAGCTACGAAAATTATATAATTATACTATTTAATTTTTATAATAAACATGTAAACTGTGATCATTCATGCTTCAAGATTTATTTTTTATGGAATAATTATGGAAAAAAAATGGGCCAAAGAAATTATGCATTTTAGGCCATTTTCTGATAATCACCCAATTACATTAATCCCCCTAGGGGGGCATCCTATCAAGCTATAATGTTTATGTCAGTTATAAAAGAAGCTGTCACATACGATGAACTGAGACAAATATTATCTTAACTTATTTAGGATAAACAAGCGTTCATAAATGACTAGTGGCCGCACGCGACTCCGTTCGCGTGGATTCGGTTTCCCGTGGGAATGAGAAGTTTTCCCGCGGTAGAAAGTACCCTATATGTTATTCTGATGTATAACCTATATTACTGTAAAGTTTCATCAAAATCCATCCAGTAGTTTTTAAGTGAAAGAGTAACAAACATCCATACATCCTCACATACTCACAAACTTTCACATTTATAATATTACTAGTGGCCGCCCGCGACTCCGTTCGCGTGGAAGTCGGTTTCTCGTGGGAATAGGCTATTTGACAAGTTTTCAAAAACCAGTTTTTATTATTTGGTAGATATTAAGGAACCCTGCAAAATTTGTTATTTTTTATTCTGGTACATATCTGCTGAAAAATATCAAATTAAACATTCAATATTTGAAAAGCGCGCCAAAACGCTACTTTGGCAGTATGGCGGAGTCTGTGACGTCACATGCCTGGAGTGTTGCCAGATTAGGGTATTTTTATCCTATTTTGGCAAAAAAAATTATTAAATCCTCTGCAACTATTCAAAACTCTCTGATTAAATATAGTTAATTACTTCTAAATAAACTAATATATATCATTTAAAATGGGACTCAAGACTGACATTATTATGACTAATCCAAAAATAGTTTATTGTTTTAATGGTCTTGCATATTGCATTCAATGCTCCTGTACTGTGGACTGCAGCACAACTATAAAATGAGTTGTGCTGCAGTCCACCTGTTAGGAGTTTTATACATGTATAGACCTACTAGTGGCTGCCCGCGACTACGTTTGCGTGGAAGTCGGTTTACCGTGGGAATAAGATGTTTTCCCGCGGTAAAAATCACCCTATGTGCTATTCTGATGTATAACCTATATTACTGCAAAGTTTCATCCAAATCCGTCCAGTAGTTTTTATGTGAAAGAGTAGAAAACATCCATACATACTCAAAAACTTTCACATTTATAATATTAGTAGGATTTAAACCAATAACTATCCAATCACTGACTGTTTTACATTCTATTTATATTTGGGGATATGTGTAATTTATCAAATAAAACCATTCAAAACCATTGTCTGAATTTTATTTTTATTTAATCTTCATTAAACATTAAAAATAACTTATGGCTTAAGCAAACCTAACAATCATCAATTAGGTAGATACTGTGATGTAACACTATGAAATAATAGTACTATAATACAATACAATACAACAATACAATACACTACAATAACATCAAATTACACAAAGAAAACTGTTTTGACATCACTGTGTTAAACTCGGGTTGATATTTTAACAGTTCACAGTTAGCAATTTTCCTTTTTTTGCTTCCTGTATAAACTCTGTGAAGAGGCTTGTGTTAGTTTAACATTTTAGAGCTTTATGCACAACTGATCTACAGTCACATAGTTTAATGTTGTGCCTAATTTACAGAGCCTTGGGTTCCCAAAAACATTCCACCTTAGTACAAGAAGGCTCCTCTGTGTGATGATGGGTCCACATGAGAAATGCCACTGCATGTTTACAGCCACCAGCTGAAGCTGCACAGTCCAAGCACCAACATATAACTATTACACCCTTTCTTTTGTCTATCACCAGTGTAATGTTGTAAGAGCCGCTCTTCACCTTGTGTTTAGGACAAATCTTACACTTCATTGTGCAATTACTGTGACTTGCAACGCAATTGCACATATTCAATGGCATCATCTCCATACGATTCTCTTGCAGACCTGAAAAAAAACAAAATATTGTTTATATTCATCATAACATCAACATAACCTATAAAAGTTCTTGCTCACTGTGCAAGTTCATCATTATTTCACTTTCTTATTATACAATTAAGTTCTAATAAAGAGTTGTTATACTTACTTTGCTGTTTTCACATTTTTAAGCTCCGAAGCATAGAAATCGGAACTATTTTTGAAAAATAATCCGACCATGATTGCGTCGACTCTGGGCAGGTTTCTACTGTCTGCTTTCACAAAATCGTTGTCCATGCTTGACAGAATTTGGAAAATAAACAAATAAATTACACGAAATCAATGGAACATCTTATCAAAACAGTTTTGAAAGCTAATAACACAAGTAGGCGTATACGTAGGCGACTGATGTTTGTTTACTTACGTGCAAGTGACGACATCATAAACCCGACCAATCAGGAGCGTTTTGTGTCACGTGGAAAAGGCTTAGAAATATTCATTTTAATTAATGGATTTAAAAATAATATAATTATTATATTTAACTTACGTTACCAAATATCCATTTTTAAACTCATAATACATACTGAAAACAGTAATTAACATTTTATTTTACACATTGTCAAATAGCCTATTAGGTGTTTTCCCGCGGTAAAAAGTACCCTATGTGTTATTCTGATGTATAACCTATATTACTGTAAAGTTTCATCAAAATCCATCCAGTAGTTTTTACGTGAAAGAGTAACAAACATCCATACATCCTCACATACTCACAAACTTTCACATTTATAATATTACTAGTGGCCGCCCGCGACTCCGTTCGCGTGGAAGTCGGTTTCTCGTGGGAATTAGGTGTTTTCCCGCGGTAAAAAGTACCCTATGTGTTATTCTGATGTATAACCTATATTTCTGCAAAGTTTCATCAAAATCCATCTAGTAGTTTTTACGTGAAAGAGTAACAAACATCCATACATCCATACTCACAAACTTTCACGTTTATAATATTAGTAGGATTGGTGTAAAACCTAATAAACAGTATTTCGTTCTGGTACGTTGTAGAGTCAAAAAGCACGTTTGTACGAGTACTTCTTACTGAACCGTAACAATGCTTATCAATAAAGTCCAGCTTCAATTGGTATCAATCGAACACCACTCCGAGGGTCACAGTTACGTACAGAGCTGTTGATTGAACAACAAACTTATGACCCTGATATTGAATAACCACCAATTAACATCACCACTTGCTTTTGCTTCCTCTAAAACAACAAGTCACATAACACGGATCAGAAGTAACTTCTGAAATGATTCTTATTATCAAGTATACTCAGTTGCAATTGCATTAAGATATGATTGTAAATGTGTTCAAATTCTGTCTCAACCCTAATGTTTTAGAAAAACAATACGTCATCTGAAAGCCTAAGTGTGGCCTAAGTATACTACCTACACGCAATGATGTTAAAATATAATTTCCTACACACTACAATAGTTTTTTGCCGAGACGTTTCCATTATGTGCCCTATTGTATTTCTATCTCTTATTTCATGACGTAAATGTACCTATAAAGAACATCCTGCCTTCGTTACATTGTTATAGTTACATAGAATAAAAATAATCGCTTATCGCCTTTGTTTGTATGATTCTAAACTTACTCCTCCTCAACTGCGTAACAGATTTTAATGTTTTCGCCATCTCTTAAGTAATTTTAATTTCTTCTTTTTGTGTGATGAATATTGATTTGCAGTACTTATTCAAAACATTCATAAATAAAGACCATTCATAGAAAGTTTTCTAAAATGAGTAAAAATTCAATGTTGCGCAAACGCCATTGCTAAGCATAGGCTGGTCACTAGTGTAATTAATCGCATAGTTTGCCAAGAATCCTTTTGGTAATCTCTGTATCTTCCTTACCTACCTACCAAGGACCTATTTTAAAAATCTTGCATCAGTAGAACACTATATTATCAGAGAGTTACAAGTCTATTTTTAGATAGGCAAATTTTATTCCCACGCTTATTAAGTAGTTTAAATGTGATTCCATACTCACCCACCAACGTGATAACTAAGACTTCGTGATACGGATTGATGATATTTGCTCGCGTCGCGCCAAAATTTAGGCAAAGCGAAGTCACCAAAGTCAACGTCGACTTAGTGAGACTTGTAGCATTCACACCATGAGTGTCAAACACAAAATTTTCCCTCACCGTCAACCTTGCACTGTATCAATTGCTGTCCCCACTTAAAGAACACTGCTTATAATAAAACTGTCCACTCCATCCAATCACTGGGAACCCGGTAACCCTTCAGATCCACTCGTGCGCAATAGGAGTTATATCAATGGCCTTACTTTAAACGAAGCTGTTAGCGATATGCGAAGTCTGAAGTGAATAAATTGCTCCTCAACCCTCGACCTCGGTGGGACAACTTAATATTCAATATGACTCAATTTTACAGAGATGGTTCTTTTCAAATGGAAATTTGTAACGATCACAGGAACGATAATATTAGGTACAGTTAATGCGTGTAGATTATGTTTAAACTTTAAAGGGTTTCCCAATTTGCTATTCACTCACTATAAGCCTAATCATCATTACATATCTACTATACAACCTGTTTGTGTGTTGTCCGCTAACTACTCATTAACCACTTACTAAAATTTAATGTGGTTTTTGTCATTTTAAAGTCCCGTAAAATTACACCATGGTGAAGCGTGGGCTGGTCGCATAAGAAATTGAAAGTAAACGGCTACATTACTTAAAAGAATATAAATAAGTATTGCATTCTACCAAATGTATGTTAATTTTAAATTTACCGACTTTTTTAGTTGAATTTGAAGACTTTTCCATTTCGTGGACGGTGACGTTTTTCCAACAATCCGAAGAGATGTATCTCTTGAAAATGTTCTTTCCAATGTAATAGGTTGTTTCCATTGACGCTTATGAGCCATTAGCGACTGCTGGGTCTTCTTTCTTTCTTCAGCATTAAAATTGATCCAAAATTGTTAATCGCGAGTGTTGTTATGTTAATCGATCTCGTAAGGGATTGTCTAATTTGATTAAAAAATCCGGACCCTCTCTGCCTAGCACGACTAGAGTACCTACTCATTAAAACTATAACGTACTATATGTGCTGACAAAATCAATAAATTAAATGAGAAATTATTGCAAAATTAAATAGTTATTATAGCAACTTCGAGGTTAATTACAACAAATAACAACGGTTTATTACGAATAATTTTGATGATTTTTCCGACTTTTTATAATTTATGTTGGCATAGGGATGCCTATATCACTCGATATAAATTGATAACAATTTATTTTTTATTATGTATTTTTTAAGTGCTCGGTAAATAACCCAACTAAGTGGAAAATTATATTAATAAAAAGGTTTTTGAGCAGTGTATTTGAATAATTTTCGACAAATGATAACAGATGCTCAGGTCCAAATAAACATGCAGAGTAGTTGTATGGATGCAATGAAAGTCAATTTCCTTGTCGATTCGGTTAGGGAAATTGAAACCCTGCTCTACCGATGTGACACTAAAACTGGCATGTGTCACTGTAGTGTCATTGCGTTTGTTTTCGTTGTTATTGTGTGTTTTTTAAAGATTTTTATTTTTTGATGCGTGTTTACCGCGAATTGCGAAGTTCCTTGAACCTGCAACTATGTTATAAACTAACATCGTAATTAAAAGTATGCAATAGCAATATTCAATAGCTAAAACATTTAACCAGACAACTAAAGGCGCCTACGTTATTTCCCATGGCCCAAATCATTAACAATTTTGGGTATCAAACGACCCAATCGACAAAACCTATTTTGCCAATTTCAAATGTCAAAGAACACAAGAAATCGTTTTTGCACTACTGATTAATATGTACCCCGCTTTTCTGTGGCTTACATACTCGCAGTATAGTTGCTACCTGTAGATAATGTATACCGGGATTTAGATCGAGACGGTATTTGAAAATCGAACAGCAACGAGACAAAATAAAAACTATGTTTTATTAACGCCCGCGACTCCATTCGCGTGGAAGTCAGTTTCCCGTGGGAATGAGAAGTTTTTCCGCGGTAAAAAGTACTCAATGTGTTATTCTGATGTATAACCTATATTACTGTTAATTTCCTTCCAAATCCATCCAGTAGTTTTTACGTGAAAGAGTAACAAACATCCATACATCCATCCATACATACTCACAAACTTTCACGTTTATAATATTAGTAGGATTGTACGTACAAAAGGGCAAACTATAGGTATATAAGTACTAAACCATTATGAAACACCTTAATGTACCTACACATTTTTTACAATAAATAATTTTATTTTTATTTAGCCCTATAAGTTCGGAACATGCGTCGCGTAAATCGGTCGCGTAATGTCGGAACAGACACATATGCTTATACAAGTGGCCGCCCGCGACTCCGTTCGCGTGGAAGTCGGCTTCCCGGTGTTATTCTGATTTATAACTTTTATTTGTGTAAGTTTCATCAAAATCCGTCCTGTACGTGAAAGAGTAACAAACATCCATACATACTCACAAACTTTCACGTTTATAATATTAGTGGGATATATAGTACATTATACTTACTATTATTAAACATTTGAAAATGTGTATGTATGTGTGTCTGTCCCTCTGTATGTATCTTCCGCTTTCACGTCGAAACGACTGTACCGATTTTAGTAAATTTTGGACTAAACAGAGGTCAGCAAAAAAGGCTATTCTTTACCGCATTCTCATTCCACGGAAAAATACTTTTTTTGCAGACGAAGTCGGGGTAGTAAGTACTAGGTACCTACCCACCTTCTAATAGAAAAATATCCAACCTTTCACACTTAATCGATGATGCGTGGGTGCGTCGAGCGTAGGGTTCGTTCCGATTCTTGAGAATTTCCGATAATACGCTTACCTACATAGATTCGCTATATTTATCGGAAAATGTGAGAGCACTGGTTGCGTCTATTTATTCTGTCAAATTATACTAGTCTTATTACGCGCAGTTACTACGTATAGTAATTAATTAATTAGAACGTATAATATGCTATGAAAACTTGATGGTTACACTTCTGCCCGCTAGGGGCTTTGAAAGTTTGTGAGTATGTGAGGATGTGAAGATGTATGGATGTTTGTTACTCTTTCATATAAAAACTACTGGACGGATTTGGATGAATCTTTGCAGTTATATAGGTTATATATCAGAATAACACATAGGGTACTTTTTACCGCGGGAAAACTTCTTATTTCCACGGGAAACCGACTCCCACGCGAACGGAGTCGCGGGCGACTACTATATTATAAACGTGAAAGTTTGTGAGTTTATATTGATGTATGAATGGATGTTTGTTCCTTTTTAACGTAAAAACTACTGGACGGATATGGATATAACTTTGCAGTAATTTAGATTATACGTCAGGATAACACATAGGGTACTTTTTATCGCGGGAAAACATCTCATTCCCACGGGAAACCGACTTCCACGCGAACGGAGTCGCGGGCGGCCACTAGTTTCCAAATAATTTCCAGTCACGTGAAGTATCACGATTTCTATCACTATAACTAACACGTAGTAAAGTGATAGAAAACTCGTACTCAGCATACAGAATCTATATGTGTGTGAAAATTAATTTTAAAATTGAGGGCATCGAAACGATAACTAAAAATGATACAAATTGCATAGGATATGTGCCCACAAAATCACATATAAAGGAATCTTTATAAACTAATTAATTCAGAGCTAGTTTTTTAATCGTCAGATAAATTTTATTTGACAGGAAATCTGTAAGTTTTTGCTGCACCACGAATATACCATAGATTTATTATCTTCGCTCTCGCTCTTTCTAGATGGAGCACTGGTACTCGTAAAATGCGGCAAAACATAAGTGTGCTGAATTCAGCATACTCGAACCTACCCGAGCTTGTGTCAACTTTTATGCAGGGGCGTAGCCGCCGTATCAATTTTTTGGGGCCCCCGAGCTACAGGGGCCATAAAATAGTGAAAACTTAAAATGAATGTATTTTTTTAAACCTACACATTGAATATAGCTTACATGATTCTTTTTTTTTAAACAAAAAAATCTCCATAAGTCCATACGTTTCCAACGGTGTTAAAAAAGTAAAATATTTTTTACAAGATATGGTCTAGATAGAGGATTTCTCGTTTGAAAATGCATAGTAAGATCAAAGAGGATAATCTGACAGAGGATATACTCGTATATAAATTAGTATATTTTGATGAAACTAGTAATAAGCTACTTTAATAAACGAAAACTGGTTCTAAAAGTCACTATTTATTATAACATCCAAAACCCTAGAAACGTGTATAGTAAAACCCATAAATGAATAAGCAAAAAGAAAAATTTTCTTTATATTGTCTATAATTGGTGCTTTTACCTTCTTTATTATCCCGCATTTTACGAGTAGGTACTATGGGCGAGGAGTGATTGTGAATCTATGTTTAATATTTTTTTATAGGGCATTTAATAATATTGTTACTCCTACGCCCCTGTTTTTATATGACATTATTTGACATTAACCCTTAACCACCTAGCACCTATTTTTGTCCTGTTGCCACCACCGTGCGGTCGCAAAGACCGCTAAGTGATAATTGCGTTGATTTTAGGATTTCAATTAACAAATTAAAGTTCCGTAACAAAACATGTAACTTTATACGCCAATGCTTCGTTTTAGCACCAAATATTTGCTATTAAATTATAAATGTCTTTAAGAACTGAAAAAAAAATAGCAATTGTTTCGTATTTTTGTAAATTTTTAACATAAAAAGTAGTCAAATATAACCAATATTTTTTTTATTAAAATTATATTTGAATTTTATAAAACATTACGGTCTCTGAGACCGTAGGTAGGTGGTTGATGGTTAAAAAATAGTCAATTTTAAGAGTAGTTACTAAAATATAACAGCTTGCAAGGAATGTCAGGGGTCATATGTAGATGGCGTTTCAAAACTTTTGAAACATTTATTTTTATTGCCAAAATGATTGAAAAACGACAAAAAGACAGATGTGTAGTTTCCGTTTTGTCGAGCTTGAATTTTTTTACGAATTATTTTGTTGCTCAGCGAGGATGATGAGTAAATAAAAGGTTGGACTCAAGCGACATCTTGGTTTGTTCCTAGTACTAAGTCAGAAAACATGTCATGGTTTGGTCGGAAGCTTTTCGAACAGTAATGTATGATTTGACACACGAGTTGGCACGAAAATAAAAAACTGCCGCAAGATCAAAGCTATTGTTTACAGGCAGTGCTCCATCTAGTAAGAGCGAGAGCGAAGATAATAAATCTATGGAATATACATATTTGACATGTGTATGAAGTGACAATGAAAACATACTTCTTTTCAGTCAGATAGCATTCGTCTGGCAATTGAAAAATCAGCTCTTAAAAAAATTAAACATTCATAACACAAAAAAATTACTTATTTGGATCCTAAAAAGGGGGGGGGGGGGTTAATTCGACCTTAATCTTACTATTTGCTATTGTTATAAATACGAAAGTTTTTGAGTTCATTTGTACGTTTGTTTGCGCAAAAACTACCGAACGGATTTAAATGAAGTTTATTTTATAGCTAGACTATACAGGCTATTAACTTCTACTTATTAAATTGCATTTTGGTTCAGGTAATAGAATTTACAGTGTATTTTTAAGATTTTCCTAAGAAAATCCCCGTCCAATATTTTTTTATTTACCTACTTCCAAACCAAGGGAAAATAATTTTAATTTAAAGTCTAATACAGTCTCATTCTCATTCAATCATAAATTTATACAAATCATCTCATAAAAAGTTACAGTGGGTTCATGAACTTCGTTAAACCAGTGGCAAAAAAATGTTATGTCAACTTTGCTATGAAAAAAAAATATCGAGTTGGTAATTGCATTAGCTTTTAAAATCTTCTTCAGTGAATACACTTTATAACGATATGCTTCATGTAACGTAAATAATTAGAAATCTCAACAAAAATAGTAAGTTAGTCCTCAAAGAAGCCTGGTAAGATCAAGAGAAGGTACGAAACCGTTCAACTACCTATGTAGGTAAAACTTCTGTCTTTTTCTAACCAAGCTGTTGTGTTATCTATTCTTGTTTGCTAATCTCATGTGTAAGGATTTTTTTTTAATTTTCTGACTGACGATTGCTATTGGCCCATATGAAAACTTTACAGCTTTACCGAAATATGCGACACCGACAACGCTAATGTGGCACTTCTCTAGGCACCAACATTTTAGGTCTTACAAAGAATTAGCCAAAAAAAATTGACATTTGCTTGATGGCAGGAACGATGGAAATGATCAGTTAAGTGTATCAGTCGGTTATCAAGTAAATATTTCTGTAAGAGCTTACTTATATGTTACTAGTGACCCGCCCACGCTTCGCAATGGGCCACCTTCTTTACAAAACATTGAATTTTAGCTAACATAAAAACATTTTCGGAATTTTCTTTCTTTACAATATTTAAATGAAAAAATTACGTAAAAGATGGTGAAAATAGCATTAAAATCCGTTAAGCGGTTTAGGAGGACGGTCTGTTTGTGTGTTTGTCCGTTACAAACACACAAACAGACACGATTAGCGAGTTGCATTTATACTTTGTAATATTGATTTGAAATAATTACCGTACTGCTTGCTATCTGTAAAAAAATCTGTTAAACTGAGTAATCATTGTAAAATTGGTCCAATAACTATAATTTTTTGCCTATAGTGGGGCCTTGCTGATATTTCTAACTATTAAAATTTTGACCAATACCTACCTGCTTAAGATGACAGTAGAGAAATGAAATTATTTTTTAAAGCTTTATCTTCCTACTAATATTATAAATGTGAAAGTTTGTGAGTATGGATGAATGGATGGATGTTTGTTACTCTTTCACGTTAAAACTACTGGATGGATTTGGATGAAACTTTGCAGTAATATAGGTTTAAACATCAGAATAACACATAGGGTACTTTTACCGCAAGAAAACATCTCATTCCCACGGGAAACCGACTTCCACGCGAACGGAGTCGCGGGCGGCCACTAGTTTATTCATAATGTCGTCGTTACAATCATATCCGACATAAATCAGTCATGTGTTACTAAATTTAAATCATGCTGAGTAATATAATTAATTTATAGATGTTACTTATAATTAACTAGTGACCCGCCCACGCTTTGCAATGGTGTAATTTCGGCCGACTTGTTCACTAAACACTGAATTTTGGCTTATTTAAATATCAAATCAAATCAAAATCAAAATATATATGTTTTTTATTATTATCATTGAAGAAAAATATTCTTAAGAGATGGCGAAAACCGTATTCAAATCTTTTAAGTGGCTTCGAAAGAGTTAGTGGACAAACATACTGACAGACATTAATAGCAACTTTGATTTATAATTGTATATCCTTCTATCCGACTAATATTATAAACGTGAAAGTTTATATATGGATGTTTGTTGCTCTTTCACGTAAAAAACTACTGGATGGATTATGATGAAACTTTACAATACCTAATATAGGTTATACATCAGAATAACATATAGGGTACTTTTTACCGCGGGAAAACTTCTCATTCCCACGGGAAACCGACTTCCACGCTAACGGAGTCGCGGGCGGCCACTAGTATTGTATATTTGCTTTATAATGTGATGATTTGAAAACTGTTTCAATGAGTTAAAAATTAGATAGAAAAATAATCAAGGCTAGCCAGAAGCCAAAACTCAACTAATTCATAGACAAGTCGGTAAACTCACCATTACGATACCTGAGGATCACTATTATACTATAGGTAATTTAATAAAGCTGAAGAGTTTGTTAGAACACGCTAATCTCAGGAACTACTGGTTCGAATTGAAAACATTTTTTGTGTTGAATAGTTTAATCACGCTCGGGGTAATAGAAGCGTAGTCATGGAAAATGTTAGGTTTGAAAGTCTGAAAATGTTATTTTTACGCTGCGTATACGGTAAAAGTTACGTAAGAATTAAAATTGCTTTTTATAGTTTTTTTTTCTCTAATGAATGCGACTTCTGTATGGAAGTATGGATGGATGTATGGATGATTGTTACTCTTTCACGTAAAAACTACTGGACGGATTTTGATGAAACTTTACAGTAATATAAGTTATACAGCAGAATAACATATAGGGTACTTTTTACCGCGGGAAAACTTCTCATTCCCACGGGAAACCTGCTTCCACGCGAACGGATTCGCGGGCGGCCACTAGTCCTACTATCCTACTAATATTATAAACGTGAAAGTTTGTGAGTATGGATGTATGCATGTATGGATGATTGTTACTCTTTCACGTAGAAATTATTGGACGGATTTTGATGAAACTTTACAGTAATATAGGTTATACATCAGAATAACCTATAGGGTACTTTTTACCGCGGGAAAACTTCTCATTCCCACGGGAAACCTGCTTCCACGCGAACAGAGTCGCGGGCGGTCACTAGTCCTACTATCCTACTAATATTATAAACGTGAAAGTTTGTAAGTATGGATGGATGTATGGATGGATGTTTGTTACTCTTTCATGTAAAAACTACTGGATATAGGTTATGCATCCGAATAACATATAGGTTACTTTTGACCGCGGGAAAACTTCTCATTCCCAAGGGACGACTGCCACGCGAACGGAGTCGCAGGCTGCCACTAGTATTAAATATTTTCATATTCATTTCATATTATTTCATACAGTAAAGTATATTGATTAAACGAACTAATCCCAATGAAATAAAAAAAAAGGATTAAACAGAAAAGCGTTATTTGTATGCTCTTATTAGTTATAAATGCTACTTATACCGCGGTTTCTTTGGTTTTAAATTTAATTGTATAAGGTAACCATACTAAACAATGTTTGAATCTACTTACGCGATGTCGTGCTACGTAAGGTGCCACTCGTTGATGTCGTTTGTAGAGGAAATGGTCTAGTGGGGACAGTACACTTCTATACAAAGAAAGATAATCCATGCCTGACACTCTTTTAGCATGGTCATGGTGTGATTATGAATAAAAATTTATTTTAAAATAAAATAAAAGTTTTTTAATCTTACAAACTAATTTAAACAAAGATAAAATACCACTTTGATGGTGCGAATCAAATTTCAAATCAATTGCGTGGTTTAGAAGGAGTTTGCGGATAAGCTTAACATACAGAGATACAAAAATTACACGTATTTAAAAGTGCGCAAATTTAAAACTTATCTCCAGGAATTGATGTTTTTAGTTAAAATCAAATAGTTTTGTTTAATTTAACTTAAAACAAAAGTGTATAAGCATAAAGAAAAATGAATCTCAAAAGAAAACAAAGGTTGGCATCATCAATCCCTTCAAACGCTAACTTTCCTTCGTAAATAATGTTGAAAAGTTCAAAGCGCAATTAGCGTTTGAAAGGTATCGCGAACGGTATTCACTTACGCGTCTGGCCACCAGTTATTCAATACTTGTTTATAGTTCTGAAACTAATTTAAAACTTTAAACTCGAAATTCACACCATTATCTGTTTATCCCGTGTTTCTGATTACTGGTCGAGTTCAACGCACACAAAGCGCTGAACGCACCAATGATTTAGCCGGTAAAGTCCGGTTTAAAGTGGTTTGAACCGGACTGAATGCGCCAGTGATTAAATCCTGGTGGTGGTTTCGAGGGTGATTGGAAATTTGGTATGTGTTTGGAATTGAAGCTACACGGGGAGCGAAACAAAAGTTCGATTACAACTGCGTCTAACACCGCTTGGGTTAACACGATTTGGAAGGCTGGACAAAGCTGCGTGCTTATCTAAACTAACATTGTTAGGGGAAACTTGCTTTTCATACTACAGTTTCACCCGTAGCTAAATTTAACGTGGGAATTTCTAAAAAAATCTTTCTTAGTGCTAACATCATAAAAAAAGTAAACGTCGGTACCAAACATGGCCCTAACAATAGTTTACGCTTGGCGATGATGAATCAGTCAGTCAGGACTTGTTGAATATATGCAATTATGATTAAAATAATGCAAGCGCGAATTAGTAACAAATATTGTGTGTGTGGGCTAATAGGAATCTCATCTTTTGTTTTCATTAAATGAAATCAAATTTTGATTGTGATATGAGTCGGACGATAGTATTTTTTTCATTTACAACACACTTGCTCAGAAAGTGAGCCTTATTACATCGTTTTTAGGGCCATAGACCGACCTATATATGTGTAATTAGTGCATAATATAATGACCCCTAAAGTATTTAAGTATAGGTAGTGCCTTACTGCAAATTATATGTTAGTAAACAGAGCATTTTCAATTTGATCGGGTAATACAGTTTTTTTGTAACAACCAAGAGGTTTTATGCCACTGAAAATCCATTTATTTATGTCGGCGGGCTGCCACACTTCAAAACAAATAAAGAACAAAAACACGTGTCCAGAATAACTTCAACATGAAATTTGATTTGTTTATTGTAATTAAGTAATAAATAGAATAGAAATAGAAAATTAATATTGCTTATGATTATTTTTGTAATTGCATTTCTAAAATGAGAACATGTGGTCAATGTTTTTATCATATGATAACATAAAAATAGATTTACACAAGTAATAGCTTTTAAAATAAATTGAAACTTTTGATTATCGAATTGTAACATTTTGTAATGTAAAAACTATGTTTAATGTGCGAAGATAGGTGTCTTGTTCGAATGAATAATTCACCTAGTTTTGCTATAAAAGGACGAGCGCACGCCGGAATTAAGCAGACTACTTGCGGGCTGAGCGCCTTAAGCGCTCGCCACCAAAGCTCGGTGAAGCTTTGAAAGCCGTCAAGTGGCTAACAGCAAACAAAAGTCAGAAAAAACGGAATTAAGGAGTGAGCCGTCGTAGCGATCGGACCTCCTCAAAAAGTTTGAAAATAAATTAAAGAAAGTATTTTCGGTTTTTAAGCTTTTTAAAAATATTTACGGGGACCCAGCCTCGTCATATATTCAGAATAAATAAATGTGTCTATATTAGAAAAAAACATTTACTTGATTATCAAATTATTGATAATAAACAGTATGACGGCTGGTAGATAGGCGCGTGCAAAGAAAAAGTGTGTTGAAAAAGTGCGTATGGTAGGTACCTACTCCGTGAGCAACATGTTCATTACACACTTGGCTGTATTAACTTTGCACACTTGTATCATAATATACTATTGCAAATCAGCTCAACAGTAATTTATAAATAAATGGTTAAAAGACTATCACTATACATTTTTTTAATTATTTTCCAATCCCAATTATAAATAGGTAGTAAATTTACCAAAAAACAAAAAAAATGAGTTGATAATGCCTCTCAAATTTAAGTTGTTCGGATTATCTTCGTATTAACAAAAAAATAAGAGTAACAATCAGACAATAACACACTTACACATACAAACTGTAGATAACTAATAACTAGCTCTATTATTATTTTCTCTAAATCGGTTTTTAGTTCCTGTAATTGGTGAGCCACAAGCTTCCACCGAAATATTTCCTGAATTTCAAAATGTCTGTCTAGTGGACACGCAACTTAATTAGGTCACGTCATTATGGCCGAACGTCACCGATCGCTTTCTAAACGTAGTTGAGTTAAACGCAAGCTTGTGTTCCGTATGTGGTTTGAGTCTTACTGTTGACAGCTACGGCGAATTCACCAGAAACTATGGAATAACGTTTAACCCTAGAATAATCTGTTAAAAGTCACAATAATTAAACTACAAAACTATTGCAAAAGTTACTCAAAGCCCAAACATACGTCAAAATTACGTGGAACATTGTTTTTACGGCAAAATGGTGAATCTTGCCGATGTGATGATGACGTCTCCAGGTGGGTCCAGACAACTACAGACTTGGTTAGGAAGTACGCGACAATCCCTCCTTGCATAAAAAAGTTATAACGAAATTTCGGCGGAGTATACGTCAAAATGACGTAGATTGGACTTCTAGGGTTACCGTAGCACCGCACACAATAAGCGCTTGTAATAAAGTCTGCTTTAGCTTGCCAACACCAAACATTTAGTACTTTGTATGCAGAATCGTGTACCGTGAGAACGCCTCTTACTTAATTTGGAATTAAACATTCTGTGTCCTAATTGGTTACCTAATCGCTATCGCTTTTGCCGCCTTACGCCTATGGTTATGCCATAAAAATTAGATGGGAAAACAATCAATAAAATTAAAACACGTTTTTTGCGCGTGCATTGCTTTCTTTTTTCCTTTTTTATTCATTTGTAAGAACGCTTTTTATTAGTAAAGTAACGAATCTACGCGTGACAATTTATTTCACACACAATTAAATCTTAACAGTAAAAAAAATATTTACAAAACTGCAAAGCGAACTGCAAGTTCCAAATTAAGTTATTAAAATTTTGTTTGGAGGACACTCACTTTCGAAACTCAAAGATTTGCAAATGCAATTTTGGATCGCACGCACATACCTACGTTGCATATCACCTTGATTCTACGTCTTTTTTTGTTTGTATTCTATTGAATTGAACCACGAGATCAATTAGACCCTGTTAAGCAGAAAGGTGTTAACTGCCAAAAATCGGATATTGAGTTAAATAAAAACAACACTTTCTTTCATAACCACGGCTACAAAATCAGAAACTCAGTACTCACATTTTACCAACAACAGTGTATCCTTTTAATCTAGTTTGCGATTGATAGAAGGGACACTGTTTTTGTAGCATATACCTACTTAATCTAATTGTACGCAAAAAGTGAACACTCCAAAAATTTTTTTTTTGTTATTTACAAAAAAATAGAATTTCTTTTAAAAAATGATTTGCTGTCATATAAACAATACTTTTTTTATATGTTTAAACAAATTTTTATAAAATTACGTTTATTAGATTCGCAGCTACTTACACGTTTTGAAAAATCAGCTGATGTCAAAATCTTTAATCGCGTCTAGCGAAAAATGACAAAAAAGCAGTTTACATCTTTCTGCTTAGCAGTATCCAATTTTGACAAACGTACAAACAGGCTCGATTAGCGACTTTATACTATGTTATGATGATAGCGACTTTATACTGCTGTGCCACGCAGTTTCACCCGCGTCGATTTGAGAACATCGATTTAAAAAATATTTAGATTTTTGTGTAACTTTCGCGGTTTGAAAGAAATGCTTTTGAAATGTTCCCATTTTTGAAAAAAAAACATTGCTGCTTCGCTCCTGTTATTCAAAGGGTGATTATTTATTATAACCTATTAGCTACCGCAATTTTTCTATAATTTCCGGACGTTAACACAAAAGAAAAACAACCAAACTCTTTAGTTTTATAATATTAATAAGAAAGTTTCTGAGTGTATGTGTTTGTTACTCTTTCAAGTAAAAACTAGTAGATTTGGATGAACTGAATAGAAGGATACATTATCTGGAATAACACAAGATTTACTTTTTACCGCGGAAAAGTATCTTATTCCCGGGTGAAACCGATGGGCGGAAAGCTAGAATATGTATTACTTGTAAGACTAAGGAAAAAATCTACGTTCAGTTGTCAACTTAATGCCGATACGGCTAGGCTACATAGCATTAAGTAAAAGTGCAACCTCTTTCCCGAACTGCGGGGTGATACCACATGAGTAAAGAAACTGAACAGAGACAAAGCTACATACGAATGCGCTGTGACAGGTACATCACTACAAGTGCAACGCGTGTGTGTGCGTGACCACTGGCCGCTTGTCACGTATGAGCCGAAACCGCTTCAAACTAGATCAGCCAGTGGTCAATCTCAGGGCGTGCAGGCGTGACGCGACGCTCGAACGTTGTGCGTGTTTTGTTTTTGTTTTCGAGTTTCTCACATAATACGTAGTAATACTTTTGTTTTAGTATTTAAAAAGTTTTGTAAATATTGATCTTCATATTAAAAATGTTAATATTGGTAATGACATATTAGCACGTTTGCAAGATTGTACATTTCATATGCCATGGGAGTGTTTCCCATTGGTTTATTTGAAAAAACTTTATATTAGATTTAGAATTTATCATTCGATTAAAAGACACAACAAATTATTAAAAACCAAAAGTAATAAAAAAAAAAAATATTTAGAGTATGTAATTTGTAAAAAAAAACCTATTTTAATAAAAAATTTGAAAAAAAAGTACATTTATATTTTTAATTTATTCAATTGTGCCAACCCTACCAAAATAGGTATAAATTTTGCTAGCTCTTTAGAAGCTTTGTCTCTGTTCAGTTTCTTTACTCATGTGGTGATACTGTAACTTTTGCGTGACATAAACTACTATCAAAAAACGTCAAAAATTGTATGGAAAAATGTACATTTTGACGTTTATTCTCATAACCAGTCCAATGACAATTTGAGTTACAGAATCAACCCGCTGACCAGTGTTTTGTAAGGTAGGTTTAGTCGTTGGTCCCCGGGCTATTTCCACTGGCTATTTTAAAAATCACACTAAAAATATAAATGGAATGGCCAAAGTCGTTTTTTTACTCTTGAAAGTTCAGTCCACGGTAAATTTCGAGCAAATTTAAAACATTTAATTCCAGTACGCAACGAATGAAGCACAACATCTATGGTTGACCTAATAATTGTAACATTTGGCAATCGTTATTTTTTATAAAAAGACAAGAATTAAATGCGAAAACTTTGTGATTAACAAATATTCAAGAGAAAGTTATACAGTTGAAAGTTTTTGCTAAAAAAGATCAACAGGAGTTTAAGAATTTTTTTTTTTTAATAACTTGTATACCCCTTTTAAAGAATTAATTAAAATTACTATTTAAACATAAGGAAATAGGTTCTGCCAATGCATTACATCCCTCTGACATCGATAATTAAAAAATTGGTTTCCGTAAGAATGGCATATAATAAGTCAAGGCCCAGAGTTTTTTTTGCCACGTGATGAAACTTCTAATTTTTATATAATTAGCAACGAGAAAAAAGATTATTTATAATAAAATAATACGTATTCTTTACATCGCCTTCATCTATTGCCATCTAATTAACTAACTCAGCCACAGATTTTACAACTCATCATCAATTTACGGCGAAAAGCTTCTAATTTTTTTTTATTAATTCGACGCACTGGTTCCACACTTGGCTAGTGGATAAGAACCATTAGGGTAATTTAGGTAAGCGAGTTAGGTTGATCTTGACACTTCATGCGCGAGCCAAGCGAGCGTAGCGAACGTGGTGCGGCAGCGCCAAAAATCTACTTACTGCCGTTAAAAAAGTTTTGAAATATATGGCATTAATTATAAATTTATTTTTACTGAGTAACGAAATTAGAAGCTGATTTGAACTACTCTTTTTTGTCATTTATTATTATTTAAGAAGTTTACTGCTTTTATAAATTTTTATGCTAAGAAATACATCATAATAAGGCTGAGTTGTATTTAGAGTGCCTTACAAAGACAATAACTAGTGGCTAAGATAGAATTTATTTTGAGGGATGTTGAATGCCCAAATGAGGCATATTCTTATTGTACACCCAATAAGAATATGTCTCATTTGGGCGTCCTTGTACTCAATAAATAGTTAGATCTTTGATCATATTATATTGAACGTTTATCACCCACCAGCATTCAGAACAACTACAACTGAAGGTTTTCTGATATTCCAATGTTTTAATGTAAGTTTAAATTTTTACTGTGTAAAGCGAACATTTAGAAAAGTGGTCATGTACAGTTTCAAATATTTTTTTTTAATAAACCTATTTTTCAACAAAAACACTCTATTTTATATTAATTTTAAAATATTTTGGGTTGTTTAAGTGAACATTTACATATTTATTGGATTTACATTTTTATTGGTGATTGGTTTACGATGGTTTGTTTTCAATTTTTTTTTATTAAATTATTTATTAAGAAATGAGCAAGTGTGTCTCGTTATGGAAAGTTATTACCCCTGCTCATATACATCTACAATCACATCGGTGTAGAGGGTGCGTTGCTGGCCTTTGGTGGACGGACTTTCTTTCGCAATCTTTTCTTATTAAATTATTGATATTCTGTTATGTTTTTTTATCAAATGAAATTTTATCTTCAAAATAACATCAATAGTGGAAAATGAAAGAGTTCAAGAAACTACCAAAAAATTAAGTTAACTGTAAAAAAATCTGGGCCAAAAGTGCCCAGCATTGCCCTGTTAAACCGTTTGCGCACAAAAATCTATAATAAAAATAATAAATTAAAAAAATATTTTGAACTTCAAGGAACTTCAGGAATATTTTGAGTTAATAAAGGTTTATAATTTATTATTGTGTTGATTTTATGCGTCATTATTTATTTCCGTTGCCTTAGTGATGGGTATCTATGAACAAACCGATATCAATAGTGAAATCGATTTCCAATTTTAAAGTTACCTAATTTTAATATTGTGGGCAAATATAATATATTTCGTTTAGCTAAGAATTATCTTCAAGGAGATACAAAGGTTTTTGTACAGTCGTTGACTCGCACGTTAAAGAGCAAAGAGATCAAGCCGACGCAGTAATGCTCTTCATTCATTTGAACTTGTTCTGGGACTATCTAAAACAGCGACTGGTATTTGCATTGGCTTACGTTTTTTTTTTTAATTTTCTCCAGCAGCTTTTACCCAACTGGAGATATTTTTCAGCATGTTTATAATCTGCCGTGAGTTTATCTGCAGTTTTTAGGGTGTTCTAGAAATATATTCTAAGTATATCACATATTTTGCCTATAAAACGTATCAAATCGATAACAAGACAAACAATGTTCATAATCTAATCGTTTTTTTGAAATATAATCCTTTTTCAAGCCCTTCGTGTCACCAAAACTGGCATCTGTCTGTCATTGAAGTCTCCTCGTTGCGTTTGCTTTCGATATTGTTATTGTGCGATTTTTCTGTGATTTGTGACAGCTATTATCCGCTTACTCTCACGGACGATAAATACGATTTTTAATTACAAGCTTTATTTTGCACGTTATTTTTTTTTGACTTTTCCTTAAAAATGCTTTGCATCAACTGCAGTATAGCAATCAGTCGTCTGTTATTGTTCCTGATTCCTTTGTATGGAAATATATGTCAAGCATGATATAGATTATTAATTACAGAAGCAGCAGAAAATGAAAGATTGAGTCGCCGCTCAATGGTTTGTAACAAGACCTCGGCACTAAACTCTTAACAATGATGATTCAATATTACCAGTTATTTTATCATAGCATAATCACCTAGTAAGTTGAATTAATAACTATTGACCCATATTTAACATATTTTTTGGTTGAAGATTAGTTATTTATATTTATGTTTCAGCGTGGTAGTGTGTTGTATTATGCATGTTATACTTGTTGGACGAGTGCTCGAAGGTTTTTGGCTCGCAGTGCTACTCCTAACAATGAATTACCAATACCACCTCCATTGCATGTGGTTTTACCTGTAACAACTCACCGCCTGAGCAAAATAATATTAATCTGCCGCACTACAAGCGTGCTTCACTTCTGTTCACTGCATATTTGAAACTTGCACTACCTAATCAGTTATTACATCTTGTAGTATGCCTTTACAAAATAATGATGCTGCAAGAGTTCAACGGATCTTATTTGCACTACTGAATTTTTACACAACTCAGAATATACCTATACAATTTCAAAAAATATTAAAAACAGAACAGTAAAAGCCGTTGAGGGCCCTGAGGGAATAGTCACGATTGAAAAACCGCCTATATCACAACATGCAATTGTATTGATGTGAATCAGGGAAGTCTAGATAATGTGTTAACAGGAATATTAGTTTAAGATTTACTTTATTTATAAAAAGATACTTAATAAAAATGGCAACAACATTTGTTTCTTTTTTGCTAGAATCTGTAACACAATATTGGAAGAAAAAATATTTTCATGATTTAGGCTCTGACTGGCTGCCCAGCCCGTGCTTCAACGGCCATTTAGTTAATGCGATGTGCCATGACATGCAACGACGATATGATTGCATCGGATCTAAGACGCACTTGCTCTCTCTAACTCTTTGAGATAAAGTTATAAAAATATGATCAGTCAACGCCTAGTCAACTGTGTGGCCCAGCGAAGTTTATAATATTGTTATAGGTCGAAGATAAGTTTGCAGTTTTAGGTGATGAAATGGATTAAAATACCTCCCTCCTATCACGTATAAGTTAGTATAACAGGTGTATCTACTGCTATCTAACTAAATGGATTCAATTTAGGACAGCCGCTTTTTAATTCTAGCAGCGTTGAGTACATAATGATACTACTGTTGTTATCAATTACCTATACTTGTAAGATTTAATCATTTTAAACATTATAAGATTCCTTATGAAAAGTGATAAGTAGCAGAGCTGCAACATTGCTATGGATTTGTAAAAGGCCTTTTATTTTATGATGTCTGATTACAGTTAATTGTGAAGTTCCTTGAATCTGCAACTATGTTTTAAACAAACGTCATAGTTTACAGTTTTCACAGGCAGAAACATTTAATTGTATATTTAAATGTTAAATAAGGCAGGCAGGCAATGCAAACGGTCCGTCTTATTTAAGCGGGGCTTCCATTAAACCAAAGTTTTATTTTTCTAAATTAAATAGGTAATAATATGGATCCCGTGCGCGAGGCCGACTCGCAAGTGGCTGGTGTATAATATTACTATATGTAGTTTCCAGGTTTGAGAATTTTAAGCCTCTAATTTTTTATTTGACTATAAAACGGTACGTGTTAAGGTTTTGTTATATCAAATGTTCAGCCATATACCATTTCATCGGCGGTGGAAACGGCTATAGATTTTCAAAATTTAAAAAAAACCTTCTGCATGGACATACTCGGGCGTGTCAGAAATATGATTGTTAATCTGCCGTGCTTGAGTAAATCCAGAAATCCTCTCTTGGGCTCCCCTACTAATATGAACGATTAGAACCGATAAACATATTTTGTAAATCTAAGCGTTGAAACATGATGTTTCATTATGAATTTCTGAAAGACAAATGGATCTTACTTTTAATATATTTTATTAGTGAACGATTGATTTTTAAGTAAAAAGTTATTTTTAGACTTTTGTTGCGCTTTGTAGCAGTGCGTGGAAGAAGATATCAACGCGTTGTATTTTTCTTTTGTTCTTCCATTTTCATGCTTTAATTTATGTTTTGGCTATTATGAGATGAGCTCAGCCTTCCGATTGATTTATATTTAAGAGTTGACTTTCTAAACATGTGATTTAATTATTATTGCAATTATTATTGGTCACGGAACGTTTTTGTTACAAATTGAAGCTGGGGCGGACTTGTTGCTAATCAATCAGTCTTATTGTATTAGTAAGAGCAAAGCGGCATTGCGAATGACATTGCAGCTAACTTCTGAACACATTTGTATTTCTTCTATTTTACAGTAAGAGGAAAAGTTACAGCTATCCAAGATTATATATCTTTATAAGAAGATTATAGATTTAACAATTGAAGAAATTATTTTCTCTATGTTGAGCCAGAGATTTTTTTGAATCGTCGTTAAATGTTTTTTTTTCTTATAATTTTAATATCATGCAATCAGTCTTTTGACTATGAGCAGATGGGTCGTAGTTATTTAAAGGCTTTTCCCCACTTGGAGGGTCTCATTCTGTGTAGACGTCAGTCTTGTTTTAGTATTTGACGCCTCTGCAAGCGTCAAATACGCCTCTACAAGCGTCAAATACGCCTCTACAAGCGTCAAATACTAAAACATTGTGTCAGGTATAATAGACAGCTAATTGGTTTAGGTGATCCCGCAACCGTCTTTCTAATTTTACACCATATGATATCTTTCGTCTTGGACTGCCTTTATGTTATTTAAGGTGATCATGAACCTCGGGGTTTCCCATGAACCAGGGTACGTTAACAACCTGTTTCAGATTCGAATCTTCAGCTCTTTGGCTTAGGTATGCCTTTATTAGAGTCGCATGCTGAACCCCGCAGTTGGATCCCACACTCATCGTTAATTGGTTACCGATATTATTTCTGCAGCATAAAACACATATTTTTTTTTAAAGAAAGAATTTTCTTTCTTTCATAACCGCGGCTACATAATCAGAAACTCGGTATTTACTCACATTTTACCAACAACAGTGTATCTTTTCAATCTAGGTAGCCATTGATAGAAGGGACAGTATTATAGTTTTTTAGTTAAGTTCGCTCTCGGGTCTTCTATATTTTCCACTAAAATTTCTATATTTCCATAAATTCTTTTATGCCCCTTTACAGCCTTAATAGTCTAGGACCCGCTATAGAACGACCTTCACCGAGCTGGTTAATGGATGAAAGATATTTTATATCAAATAAAATATGACAAAAAATATATTGCGAATAGATTGTCTAAAGAATTTTATTTTTTGAATTTATGGCTGAAAAAAAAAACCTTACGCTCTAAATGTGCCATTGCAGCAGATATTCATCTAGTATCAGTGTTTTTCGGAACCGCCGTTTAAGGCCTTTGAAATGGTTCCTGAAGATTATTGGAAAAAAAGAACCCGGTACCAACGGCCTAAGGTGCCTTCCGAAGCATGGAAAAATGCGAACTATATTATCACTGGCCTCCTTCCCACTGGAACGGATTGTAATTTTCTTTTCAACGCTAACGCATAGATTCATAGCTTCCGATCTTGTGGGGACAGTGTCCAACATTACAATATCAATGTATTTGTTTACTTAAGAATCTAGCACGGTCATACGAGGGCCAAACTGAAAGTTTTTAGAACTGGCAACTTAAAAGCATTATATTAAAAAAATAAGTTTAAATTTGGAAAATAGAACTCTTTACCAATAATATTGACTTCGATTGGCTTTTCACGATGAAGCCCCATCTCGTGCCACAGTTTACAACTGGTTTAATGAATTCAAACGTGGTCGAACTAATCTCACCGATGATTTGCGTGAGGGACGGCCTTCTACAGCGACGACTGAAGATAATATCAGTGTTGTGCGGCGTATGATAGAGACTGACAAAAGAGTGACCTATCAGCAGATTCGGACAAGTCTAGGCATAGGTATGAGTCAAGTGCACAAAATCCTCCATGAACATTTAGCGGTCAGGAAGCTTTGTGCCCGCTGGATACCGCATAACTTGACCGAGGCTCAAAAACTCCGCCGTGTTGATTGGTGCCGAGAAATGATCCAAAAATTTAACGGAGGTGACTCAAATGCTGTGTTCGACATACTAACGGGTGACGAAAGCTGGATTTACTGTTATGATCCGGAAACCAAAAGACAGTTTGCTCAGTGGGTGTTTCCTTCCGAAGAGTTGCCAACTAAAGTGAAGAGAGATCGAAGTGTTGGAAAAAAGATGGTGGCCTCGTTCTTCGGAAAGACAGGTCATTACGCGACAGTTGTCTTAGAGGATCAGAAAACGGTTAATGCAGAGTGGTACACTAACAACTGTTTGCCACTTGTCTTGGAAAAAGTTCGAGAGAAACGACCTCGCAGCAGGATCCTCCTTCATCACGACAATGCCTCGTCGCACACCGCCAGGCTAACGATCGACTATTTGGCGACCTCAGACGTGGAATTACTGGGTCACCCGCCGTATAGCCCCGACCTCGCACCCTGCGATTTTTATTTATTCTCGAAAATAAAAGAAAAACTTCGAGGAAAACATTTTATGGACGCCGAAGAAGCAGTGGCTGCGTTTCAAAACGCCGTCGAAGAGACCCCTAAGGCCGAGTGGGCAAGGTGCTTTTCTCAAAGGTTCCATCGAATGCAGCGATGTATTGATGTAAATGGACGCTATTTTGAAAAGTTATAATAAAACTAATAACTTGCTAGAATGCTTAGTTTTTGATTTTCTAAGAACTTTCAGTTTGACCCTCGTAGTATGATGCATTTTAGTGGGCTGCAACCTTTACTGAGCTGAAACTTTTTATACCACGCCGATCATTTAAATTCCTTAGTTTGTCGACATGAGTTTTTAGAAGACTAATTAAGGTACCTTATAATTAATATAAAATGTTTCAGGATTTTATAGTTTTTACAGCAACTGAAAATCAATATTTCATGTTAAATTCAGTATTTTAGATGAACTTTTCCCTTTGTTCAATTATTTAGATATATTATACCTCTCTTCAACTTATAGCTGACACAAATAATATAAAAGCTTTTTATAAAGCTTGAGTCTTCCACATATTCCTGGTGGCCAACTTCTGTTGACTCGTAGCATTAAGGTGCAGGAGTTCTTTTTTATTTTTTAGTCCTGATGTCTAGGTACCTGGTATATTCTTCTGTCTTTCAGCCGAATTACAATGAAATTATTATTTTCTCTCTCTCTATATGTATATGAAACGTTGTTTGTTATCATACATATATCTTGTATTTCATAATCAAGTACATACTTAGAAATTGGCCAGTTTGGTTCAGCATCTGCTGAATAAAGTAGACAGATAGATGAACGGACAACGAAGTAATCCTAAAAGGGTTCCTTATTTTTTTTAGATGCTTGGCACCCAAAAATTCTCACATGATTTGATCTCCAAAAAATATCCTGTTTACTGCCCGTTTTAGGTTTGTAAAAGATGTCTAGTCTTTTACCAAATCTTACGAGATTTTTTATTACCTAGGAAATCCTGGTACCTACAGGCAAATTCAGAGAAGTTGTATCGATGAACACTTGTTTAATTGCATCAACACCGAACTTCTGCCATCAGGTCCAGTTCTTGGAGAGCTTTGGTCATGTTCTGGTTAGATACAAAAGCATTTTTGATTTGTTCACAACGTGTTTACTCACTACATTTTTGTTACAATTCCGAATCAGCGGTATATTAGTATTATTTCTTTACATTTTTCGCGACCATTACCTGGGTGCATTGGCAGATCTTAAGGCTTCCAACTTAGCATGTACCTACCTCAAATTACGTATGTGTAGGTAGTGCAAGTAGGTGCACTGTTGCTAGGCCCGGGCTAGCTCTGCCACTAGTGGGTGGTGGGGGCCCCTATCTCCCTTCCCCCCAACGCTATTGCGCAACAGGTTCACGCCGCAAGCTCCGGATGAAATATCTGATTTATGCTGGGTGCACACTCTCGCAAATATATTCCGAATAGGTTCGCGAGCTTTTAACGACTTGTAGCTTCTTCTTCGCGACTTTAAGGTACTCTTGTTATCGGAAACAGGACACCAACTGTTTTCATTGACAATTGTCTCTTTTATTTGCAGGTAATATCGGTTGACATGGGACTTTTCCGGGATCAAGCTGGCAGTGATACCGTGGGTCTGTGAATCGTTTATAGTGGACATTTGCGTGTTGGCCATAGGGAGAGGAAGCCACGTGCGGGCCTGCGTACACCCGGGGGCGGGCGCCCTGCGCCGCCCCACACCTTCTTCAAATGTAAGTGTAGAACTGCCTTGCGCTGTAGCGTATTTGGTCCCGCGCATCTCCTGGCCGTCGCCATGACGACGCGCCGAGCGCCGCTCTGCGCAGGACCGCGCGCCGTCTCGCTCGCTATATCAGTACTGCTCTCGCGCGCTCCCGGCCACACGTCCGATGCAGCTTGCAATCAACGCATCTGTCTCCCGGACCGCAGTCGCGTTAAACACATATTAAAAATGTGTTTTTTAAAAGAAAGTGTCTTCTTCGACAGAAAAAGGTAGGATGCGATTTTCTTGAAAAAGCTTCGCGATTGTGTTGTACCTGTTGCTCTTCTTCTTTTTGTTGATTTTCTAAAGTTTTCTTCTTTTTCGAGCAGTGCGAATTATTTTGATTTCGAATAATTTTATTTATATTGAAAACAAAAACCTAGCTGCCCCTTTTCTTTGTTTCCTGTTCTTTATTTTTGCGAATGTAAATGTTTGTGATGTTGGCTGCAACTTGTGTTTTTCGTTTCACTTTGTGTTACCCTTTGTTGTGAAAGAAGATTTCCACTTCGGAATGGTGTATAAAATTGTGGATTTTTGGATTTATCCCACAAAATATGGCTTGCGTCGAGATGTGTATAATTTATTTAGGTATGAATTTTCCAACTATCATGTTTCGTTTGCATAATCGAGTTAACTAAGCATATGCGCATATCTCATACTCTGACATTGGCTCCCCTCGCGACACTTGTGGCTTTCGAAGAATATGCGAAGTGATGCTTGATATTCACACACCAAGAAAAATATACTGAAATAAACTTAAAAAAAGGACATTGTGTAAAAGTGTAACTCTATGTAAATATTTTTTAACGCTCAGAAAAAATGTGTATATATAAAACAATTTTTTTCTGGACATAATAATAAAATGCGGAATTTTCCTTTGTTTTAAATTGTGAATTTGACAAGAGATATTAATTGACAAAAGCGAATATTTAATTGTATGGATGTGAAGTACCTACGTGGAGGTTTTGCATTTATGTGATTAATTAGTGCGTATTGATAAATGTGGGTGCAGCGGGTGGCGCGGGCGGTGGGTGGTGGGGATGGTATTACGCTCTACAGGGTGTTAACACAGCCTGCATCCCCCCACCCTGTAGCAACCGCCCACTGCCACCCCCTAGCCCGGGCAACTGCTAGCTCAATCTAAAAATGGACTGAAAATTGCACAGGATATTTCATTATTGTTTTATTTGCAACAAAATTATATTTTGCTTTGTGCTGGAAGTTTCCTATTTAACCTGAACACGTCGTTTGAGTAACTTTGCTGTATACATTTTGAAGCGAAATACTTCTTTTGTTCCAGCTAGTATTTTTATTCAAAGGAATAGCTGTGTTGCATTTTATCATCCATCCAGTTTTTGACTTTTGTCTCGGTTTATGCTTCTATAAGTTGTTCTTTCTCCAGGAAAAATATTTAAAAAATACATTAATTAAGTTCTAGTTTCTACTTGCTATATTTTTATTTTAACAACTTAACTATCTTTTTATTTTCGACAACAACTTTTGTCATAACCTTTTTAAAAAACCTTTTAAAGAAAAAATATTATTTATTTAAATCAATTCTTAGCATGCAAAGAGTAGGTAAAGGTTCATACATTCTTTCGACTGAAGCCCTCTTTTGTAGGGCTGTTAATAAAGCCTAGATTCGGCCTGGAACCGCGTTCCTTTGTGTGGAAGCCGGGATTTGGGTCAAGTTCTAATTTATACTCCGAGCTTTGACTTAGCAATGCTTTGATGGTAACGTACCAACCTGTAGTGCTGGGCGTTCGTTTCACATCAGCCGCGGTTACAAGCTTACTCGGTTCAATCGGATTTATTTTTGTATTAGGTGCCCTGTGTAGAGAAACAAAAGCGATAGGTTCTGGCTTGCATCTAGCATGCGCGCTTCGCTAGCTCGACTCATGCATTGTTGGTCACAGTTGTCACCTAACCAATTTCCTCCTTTGGGTTTCATCTAAACTATAAAACAAAAAAATATATATCATAATGTAAATGTACGAAAAGAGGACTATTAGACTGACGAAAAGTTATAAAAACTAAAAGTTGTCGGGCCTAGTGAAGATTTTGACAAATTTTAAGTTCCCTAAACGTGTATCATTATAAAAATCAGCTTAACTTATTTTACTTTAATTTTTATTTTTATTATGCGAAAAGGCAGGACCCCGAATTACCCATTCCGCGGTAGCATTATATTTCATAGCATCATATCCTAGAGATTTTTTAACCAAAAGATCGAATTTAAGATCTTTTTGCATGGACTCCATGTTAGCCATACGTAAAATATCAATGTATTATCTTTAAAATATGCGGGAAACCTTACAGTGAACCAAGCCTTATACTTGCCTACACTAACAAGCGGAAACCGGGTCAAAGAAGTTAATTTTTCAGAGGCTTTTATTCGCTATGCAAGTAACCTTTGAGAAAATGAAATGCACCCAAGCTATATTCAACCTATTCAGTATTGAGCTAAAATATACTTTTCCTTTCTTATAACGGTGTAGACAGATCTAAGATAGGACTGTTCAGGCTTAAACTGCTCCATCTATGCAATCTATACGTCGCCACTGTAGACTCTACATGATAATGCGAAACAACAATAGAACTTCAAATAATGTTGTACCTATCGGCACTTTGTGTACGCAGTTAGCTCAGTTTTATGACGTCTTATTTTAAGAAATAGTTTCAGTAATAATGTTCAAGAAAAATAGAAAGAGTGCTAAGTATGTATAAAAATAAATACATACTAATAAAAAAAATAGACAAGATGACAAAAAAAAGTTTATAGTTTACAAAAAAAATCGAATTTGAGGTTTAATTTTGTCCTTATGCGGTGGCTGCGGTGATAGTCGCAAAAGAAAATTAATGAGCCGAAATATAAGAGCACATACTATAAAAACAATATCGACAAAAAACCAATTGAGTTTTTTAGCCAAAATGCGTCTAATACAGAAATATGAGTAGTTAATTGGTAATTCACGGCTTAATTCACTGCACTTGGTGAAAATAGAACAGAAACAAAGAAACTTATTAAATTGTGCAATATACAGGGTCTGTCGTAATGAATGGATAACCCGTTACCTACAGTTGATCCGGATGTGAGGCTATAAGAAAATGGTGTCTTCTTGCCAGGGTTGTCAACCATAAGAAAATGGCGTAGACTTTTAAACTTTTTTATAAATTTCGCTATTTTTTTCATTTATTCCGCTGCCATTTCTTCAAATTTTGATGTATTTGTATAATTCTTTTAGTATTATACTGCTGAAGACGTGTATTATGTAATTTAAATACAATTTTAGGTGTTATTCACGTTGAACATTATCAAAATACTCATTTTAAGAAAAATATTTCCAATTTTTTTTCTTTATGTCAACTTTTGATCATCTCCTGTGGAAAAAAAAAGTATGACGTTATAGCTGCCCATGATCTCAATAAATTGTCTAGTATGTGTAGATTCTAAAAAGGTATAACGATGTGTACTTTACAAGCAACATTAAGTTACAGGAGCGAGAACACTAATCAAGGTCGGAATTTTTATTTTTCATGTTATGTTATTAATGGTTGTAAAACTTCGTCATAATGATTTTATTCTATCAAGATACTTTGCACAAACACTATCGGGCCACTAATAGGATATTCAGAAGAAAACCCGGTTGTTTTTGGGAAAAAAATAACATTACTTCACGATAATAATGTAATGAAAATGTACAAATGAAAATTGTTGTGCTCTAATAGTTACATGTGACAAACATGTTGCGACAAGTTTATTCGAAATTGTAACGGATTTAAAAAATCTAACAAAGACCGCATTACAAAGAAAAGTGGAAAAAATTAGAAGGAAATCGTCCTTCCATAAATGCATTGTGCACTTTAATGAACACACTGTAATCAGGATGTCGCACATTTGGATATCTTACACGATAAACACTAGAAGCTCTATTGGTGCTGCCATTACATACACCGTAAATGTAATGCATGTTCGCGTATTCGGCCGGCGTATACTGTTGCGGCATGATACACAGACTACACAAAAACTTTTCCAAAACAACAAGTTCAATCGATAGCACAACACAATGTCCGTAAATGTGAGCAAAGTCATCAGTATCACCACGTTATCAAGTCCAAATCACAAGGAAAATCATAGTTAAATATTAGAAAGCAGTAACAAATTGACGAAAATAGTGACACTTTCTCATGCTTCGTATTAGAACAAGACAGGTACATTGGTCTCACTAAATTTAGTTCACATCATTGTGAAATTGAACGAAATGCGCTGAGGACTAGCCTAAAATTGCCTTCGCCGTGTCATATTGCACGTACATTTTAGTTTGACAGGACTAAAATGATTACCTGTCTCTATCTTATTGATGTGTAAGTGACAGCGATAGTTTTAGTTTAGTTTAGAGAGTGTTTTCAGAATCGGGGCCAATGTGAACAAAAGGACATGCGATGGTCAAAATCACACTGATGTGATGAGTACCCTTTTCATTATAATGCGGTCTTGTTCGATTTTTAAAATCCGTTTTAATTTCGAATAAACTTGTCGCAACATGTTTGTCGCATGTAACTATTAGAGCACAACAATTTTCATTTGTACATTTTCATTACATTATTATCGTGAAGTAATGTTATTTTTTTCCCAAAAACAACCGGGTTTTCTTCTGAATATCCTATTAGTGGCCCGATAGTGTTTGTGCAAAGTATCTTGATAGAATAAAATCATTATGACGAAGTTTTACAACCATTAATAACATAACATGAAAAATAAAAATTCCGACCTTGATTAGTGTTCTCGCTCCTGTAACTTAATGTTGCTTGTAAAGTACACATCGTTATACCTTTTTAGAATCTACACATACTAGACAATTTATTGAGATCATGGGCAGCTATAACGTCATACTTTTTTTTTCCACAGGAGATGATCAAAAGTTGACATAAAGAAAAAAAATTGGAAATATTTTTCTTAAAATGAGTATTTTGATAATGTTCAACGTGAATAACACCTAAAATTGTATTTAAATTACATAATACACGTCTTCAGCAGTATAATACTAAAAGAATTATACAAATAAATCAAAATTTGAAGAAATGGCAGCGGAATAAATGAAAAAAATAGCGAAATTTATAAAAAAGTTTAAAAGTCTACGCCATTTTCTTATGGTTGACAACCTTGGCAAGAAAACACCATTTTCTTATAGCCTCACATCCGGATCAACTGTAGGTAACGGGTTATCCATTCATTACGACAGACCCTGTATAACTTATATTATTAGGGTTGGCTAAAAAGAAATTAATTAAATAAAAATAACTTTTTTTTACAATAAGTTTTAAATAGTTAATTGTTTCTCTCCTATCTTTTAAAACAATAAATTGGAAAGCATTCGCATGGGCTATTAAATTTAAAATATTGAATTTCGAATTGTAAAGACGTGTGTTTACTGGTTGGTCGGCGTAAACCGGTTTTATTCGGTCGCGGTGGTACTTGTATCAGTGTAAGTACCGGCGACATTGCGGATGTATGTAGCTTTATCTCTGTTCCGATTCTTGTGTTGCCGCTAGCTATCCAACTAGAGGAAAGTATTAAAAACTACCTCATAGCGGTGTACTATCCCAGCATTGAGGTATAATTATAAGCAAGAATTCATTTCTGGTGGTAGACAACCTTAATTACGTATTAATTTCAGGTTTATGAATAAATAAAAATACGCGAAACGGATGGCGTTTTTTAACACTAATTACTAAATAATATTTCGTAGAGATACAGAATTCCCGTTTGCATTCGTAACTGACATGCGTTCATATTACTATTTCAAACTACCTTTTTTTAAAACATATCAACAAATAAGCTTGAGCTTTGAAAATGAATCAAAAAGCAATTCGCTTCCTTTGCAGTTAGAACTTAATTTTCCACCATCCCGACTTTCAAATTTAGTTTTTTTTACTTTACATGTAACAGACAACTTTGCAGTAAAATATATTGCTATATATTTCGATATTTAAATTTTGCAATAACCGGGTTCCAGGGATGTTATGGATATAAAATTTCGGATACGGATTGGATACGGATATTGGAATAAGTACTATACCGGATAGGGATACGGATACGGATATGAAATAATTTCGGATTATCCGTTAGTTTCGGATAATTTCGGTTACGGATATTAGATTTTTAAGGAATTTTAATTTCTTTGTCATCAAAAAACTTGTCATAACTTGACTCAAATAGGCTCCGTTCCTATCCGACACTATCCGATACTTTTATTTCGTATTCGGTTACGGATACGGATATTCTTTTATATCGGATAACCGATAATTTCGGTTACGGTTACGGAGCTCCCTAAAATCTATGCCGGGTTCTACTACCCTTGTACATCCTATCGTCCATATAATACAATCTTGTGTTTAATTAGGCGTCAAATAGGTATAGTCGAGAAGGTATAAGCTGGGCTTTGCCTTAGTGTGCGTGTGTGTACAGACAGTGTTGTGACGTCAGGCCACAAAAGCGACACGTTCTTTTCTTGGTGCAAACTGGTTCATCCCACTTTTTGGCTACCCCCGCGTGACGCTCCCTCGCCGCGCACCCCACGCGCTTCACCCCCTGTAGTGATAGCAGCGTAAAGATTTAATCTCACAATTATTATTTTTGTTAGATTTTATACTACAATGTCTGCGAACACAAGTAAACTAAGGATATCTCACTCTTTGATAGAAAATCTGAATACGGATAAGTTTCTGTTTCCGTTTTATTTTTTAAGTTCCTCAGTCAAGGTTACACATAAATCATTATTTTTCAAACGTCTTAAAAAACCTAGGCGGTTCTTAACGTGCAATTTGTGTATTTTTTTTTTATAAAACAAAATACTTACGCATCTTATTAAATGGTAATTTGATTTTGACAATTATTTACTGATCTAATTCTGATAGTTTTTATTTTAACTATTTTATGCCAAGCTAATTTGTTTTTTTTTGTCTGACTCTACTTTTGGTCATCACGCACACTAATGCAAAGCCCAGCTTATACCTTCTCGACTATAATTTGGTAGCTATCGCCATCCGATATCAGATCGGATAGTGTAAAAACGCTCCGTAATCTAATAATCTCATAATGTACTAATCACTTATTGAATTTTTGAATTACCTAACAAATAGAAAAATGCAAATTTAATCTATTTTATAAAATCTAAAAAAAAACTTTGTACTTTCTATACAAAGGAAATATTAACAAAAGAAGTAGAGAACCCATTTTGAATTGAATATTAATGAAGGACATATTTGTATTGTAAGGCATATTTTTGTTCGCAAATTATTCTATACCTTCTATCTGTCGTCTATAGTTGTTTTTTAGTTAGACCACCAATGGTCAGCAAATACATTAATTAGTGCTTTTTCAAATAAAAAATAGTCAATTGTAAAAAAATTATGCCGTTCCCTAGTTGCAAATTTTAGACATAATAATGCAGGCAAAGATTTTTTGTCAACAAGGATAAGTTGAGACCATAGATTTATGATTGGTCTTCGCACTCGCTTTTTATTAACGTGACAGGTCGTATGTCAAATATTACATATGTATGCTATTCGTTAAGCTTCTGACTAGACCATGCAATGTTATTGGAGTTAGTACTCAGAGACAAATCAAGATGTCGCTTATGTATAAACCTATTTATTACTCATCAGCTTCACTGAGCTACAAACAATACGTAAAAATTTACAAGCTTCACAAAATGAAAATCACACAGCTGCATTAATGTTAGTTTTTATCGTTTTTGCAAAAAGAAGTGATTAGCCACATAATTTTTCAACGACATCTAGGTCTGACTCCTGCAAGTTTTATAACTCAGTGACTACTCTATATAGTTATTGCATAGATTTATTATTGGTCCTCGCTTCGCTATTACTAGATGGAGCCACTGCCTGTAAACAATAGCTCTGTTTTTGCGGATCATTTTTATTTTCGTGGCAGCTCGTGTGTCAAAATATACACATACTATTCGATAAGCTTCTGAATAGACCATGCCATGTTCTCGGAATTAGTACTCAGAAATAAATCAAGATGTCGCTTAAGTATAAACCTATTTATTACTCACTAGTGGCCGCCCGCGACTCCGTTCGCGTGGAAGTCGGTTTACCGTGGGAATGAGATGTTTTCCGCGGTAAAAAGTATCCTATGTGTTATTCTGATGTATATCCTATATTACTGCAAAGTTTCATCCAAATCCATCCAGTAGTTTTTACGTGAAAGAGTAACAAACATCCATCCATCCATCCATCCATACATCCTCACAAACTTTCACATTTATAATATTAGTAGGATTAGCTTCACTGAGTAACAAATAATACGTTAAAATTTACAAGTTTGACAAAAAAGAAAACACACAGCTGCAAAAATGTTATTTTTTAATCGTTTTTGCGAAAAAACTTATAAGCCTTAAAATCTTTAAACGACATGTAGGGCTGGCCCCTGCAATTTTTATACCTCAGAGACTACCCTATATAGTTATTGTTTTTGTTATGTAACATATTATGTCAAATAATAACATGGGTGTAGTACTTAGGACACTGTTCCAAATTTTAAAAGGGGCTCTAAAATAAATAAATATTTATCGAATCTTGAAATAAAAAAATATTTATCAAAATATCGTTTTGATTAAAAAAAACTTAAACTACTTAAAAGTGTACCAGAAACCTGTATCTATACCTCATCTTGTTTTTTTTGTAATTTTACCATAAAAAATAATCTGTTTCGAATATAGATGTATAGAGACGCGGAAAAAAGGAATAAATTAAGCTATATTTAACGTTAAGGTTACAGGTTACTTTACTGTTTTTTTTTGCATAAAAGTTACGTAATGAATGACACTAGCTCGGGTAGGTTCGAGTATGCCGAATGCGGTATACTATTTTATGCCGCATTTTTCGAGAACCAGTGCTCCATCTAGTAAGAGCGGGCGCAAACCAATAATAAATCTATGCTCTGACTATTGTAAAACCAGCCCTTAGTAATTGGAACCAGCTTGGATATTTTTCGAAAAAATTATTATGTTGTTAATTTTGAAACCTGTTACATTACAACGCAGCGCAATTGATCAAAAGATCAAAAAAATAATATCTAAATTCAATTAATCAAAAGTTTGTCTTTTTGACATTTGCACTGATTCAATGAACTAATGCCAATTACTTAATTCATTTACGTTTGGATTAACATTTTTATGAACACTTAAGTTAGAAGTGGTCCTTTACTATCATAATATAAGTAAACATGAGTGAATAGTCATCTAATCATGTGGGTTTCCTCACGATGTTTTATCTCACCGTTATAAAAATGTTAATAATTTGGAAAATACCAAATTAGTGGTACATCCTAGTGGGGATTGAACCCGAAACCTTCTGTATACTAGACCCGTTCCTGTTGCCACTAGGCTACCACGCACTTTTTATGTTATGTTATTTTTTAATATAATAATAATTATTCAATAATTGGTTTTTATCAAATAGCATCTCTAATAATGTCTAAGCAGCTCTAATAATTTAATATAACAATAATAAATTATTTGGTCGATGTTCAATATATTTATTAATTAATTGCTGAATTATTTGTAGTAACTTGATATATAGATTGAAAAAACCGGCCAGGTGCGAGTCGGACTCGCGCACTAAGGGTTCCGTACTATAATTTTCTACCTGTTTATTAAGACCGAGTAAAAATTGCTTAGTAACAGCCTGGAGGCAGACAGACAGACAGCGGAGGCTTAGTAATAGGGTTTACCCTTTGGGTACGGATTCCTAAAAATCAATAAAGAAAGCAAAACACCTTCAAAGACGCTTCCTATTATGTGACATGTTGTAGATTCTGTTTTCCTTGTTAAAGAAGCATGCCATGCGACGTTAAGCATGCATTCTTCAAAGGGGAGGTTGGGGGTAGAAAGGGGTGCAACTTGCGATCCTTTGTGTTAGAACAAGCCAAGTGCATACTGAGAGCTGACGTTAGTTCTAAAATAGTTTGCCAATATACATGATAGTTTAATAGTAGGTTTTGAATTTGATTTTGGCGATCATAGAATATTTTGAAATAAATATAGGGAAATTACTTTGAAAACATTACAGCTAGGTAATATAACAACGTTGACAAAAAATCCACACAATTTTCTTTTTACATATACTAAACTACATGTTAGGTGTTCCCAAAGCCCGTAGATCTCAGAAGATTCAATCGGTAAAGTCACACGGTATCGAATAAGTTTTTCCCAGAATCGGCTCGTATTTTTTAATGTTTTTTTTTAAATATTATTATTATTTTCATATATTTTTTTTAAATACCTTCACTTGGATATAAGTGACAGCTACGGTATGCTTTAAGTCCGCCACCTGCTTCAGTGTATTCGTAGCCTAACTTCCAAGTTACATAGAAATAGCTTCAAGATAGTTCATTAGTTGAACGATGCAACTATTCGCCTTGTACCCGAGCTTTGCAATATACGAAATATAATGTTGTATATAACGAATATACGAAGTTTTTGTGTATTCTTTAGTTGATAAAGAAATAAACGAAAAATATTAAAATTAATGTAATAACTTGTTTTAACAAAAGCAAACGTAAAAGTTAACATTTAGTTTTTAAGTCTAAATGATAATGAGACTGAAACCACACTAAAACGCACAAAGTGTATTAAAAACTCTATCTTATTCTATCTCTGCATCTCTGTTTTTTAGATATCTTTGAAAATATATTTCATAGATATTTGTATATATTCGCAAATCTACAAATAATTGGTTGGTTCGATCAACCATTCAATTCAAAATACGTCTCTCAGATAAGCAATACGCGGCTAGCTTCATCCACCTGCCAAAGTCCGTAGTTAATAGATTTCTGCAGGACATGTGGACAATGGACACTATCATGTGCATGTATTGTGTTTTAGATAACCGGTTCACCCTGTGTACGCTCGCATTAGAGAAACAATAATCCGTAAAATTACAATGACGTCATCGTGGATAAATTTAGTTTAACAAGGCTGTGCTTGGCTCTGACGGGAACTTGTTACATTGCTTTGTATAGGATGAAAATTATGGTAGAAATTTATATACTCATTAAATTAAAAATAAGATATGTTATAACAAGGATTTTAGCTATAAAAGTTTGTTTGTCTAAAGTTCTTTGTTTGAAAAATATTCTCTTTATTTTTTCAAGTAAGTTCTTATTCAAGTTACGTTAGGAGTAATCATGTTCGTGCTAAAGCGAAAAGTAACATTCATTATAAACAATACACATAAAAAAATACGCGAAACATAGCAGCATATATTCTTAAAAACCAGCAAATATTATGGGCTCTATAATCTGGCCACCGAGAGATTGCGTTTGTGACACATGCCATTAGTGTTGGGGTAAAAAACAACATTGATAAATCATTTTTCAATCAACAGAAAAAAAACTTGCTTATCTTATTTATATTTTATTTATAATATAAAAATAGTTTTATGTTGTTACGAGTTAAAATCTAGGTAAAATAATAAAAAACAAAATCGAAACAGTATTGTTTTATTGTAGGAACGTAAATAATTAGATTAAAGACTAGTGGCCGCTCGCGACTCCGTTCGCGTAGAAGTCGGTTTCCCGTGGGAATACGAAGTTTTCCCGCGGTAAAAAGGTCCCTTTACTCTTTCATACATATATTTTTGGTTCCTAGAACCGCTTTCGCAGCGCACGCAACGGAAGCCCTCAAGGATGAATAATTTTCCCCGTTTTTTTCCCATTTTCCATTATTTCTTCGCTCCTAATAGTTGCAGCGTGATGTTATATAGCCTAAAGCCTGCCTCGATAAATGGTCTATCCAACACAAAAATAATTTTTAAACTCGAACCAGTAGTTCCTGTGATTAGTGCGTTCAAACAAACAAACAAACTCTTCAGCTTTATAATATTAGTATAGATACTTGTATAACGTTAATTTTGAAGCTAAGCCCAAGGTCGAAAAGAACTAGCAAGAAAATCCAACTGCTGCCTTTTTACAAACGAAACTCAAAAGCATTGTATTGGCAATAATATGGTATAAGTCTCAGCACCCGATGACCGTACTGCAGAGCCAATTCATCTATTTCATATCGAACATTTGCCGATTTATTTTCTTTCACTAACCGCAATAGTTTTGCTTCAAGCATATCCATATTTACGTCGATATCATGTTTTTATAACCAAGCTACTTATTCTGCTTTTTTATTAGAAATTGATTGATAACTTTAAAATTGACTGATATTTTTAGCACATCCCTACGAAAATATGATGTTGTTTACATTTTTAAAAATACAATACAATACAATACAAATATTCTTTATTGCACATGAAATAAAAAACAATAACATAAATTTTTAAATAAAACACAGGCAAAAGGTGGTCTTATAGCTTTAAGCTATTTCTTCCTGACATACCTTAGGTAGGTAAAAGAAAAGAAAAGTTAAAGAATTAGATAGGTGCATATTATACATACATAAACATACAAATACATAAATACAATAAATACATACATATCATTAATATAATATAATATATACATAACAATATATATAAGTAACACAAATACATGAACAAACACACTAAGTACTACATATTAACTACAAAAATAAATAAATCTACATGAATAATTAACAGTATAAACAACATACATAGACTAAATTTGGGATTTGTAAAATTCATAAATAGATTTTTTAAAACTATTTAAAGTTTTTTGTTGCCGAGTTTCAGACGACAGAGCGTTCCACAAACGTATTGCCTTTACAGTGAAGGATTCACTGTAGAAGGTCGTTGAGTTATTAGGCGTTACAAGTACCCGAGAGGTAGCACTGCGCAGGGTACGATCGTGGCTTTCATGCCAGTACGTAAAGCGATTCTTCAGATATTTCGGAGTTTTAGGATCGTGTAGAACACGGTAGAGGAGGGAGAGGATGTGAGTATTCCTGCGAAGGCGAATTGGGAGCCACCCGAGCTTGTTGCGAAATTCGGAAATATGATCATATTTGCGCAACCCGAATATAAATCGGATGCACATATTTTGAAGCCGCTCGAGCTTATTAAGTTGCTCCTCATTGATGTCAACGTACGATATGTCCGCATAATCTAAAATGGGAAGAAGGATGGATTTTGCCAGCGTAATTTTAGCGGAGATGGGTAGAAAATTTTTTAAACGTCGAAGGCTTCCAACTGCGGCAAACATTTTTCTACTTAAATCCTCTACTTGCAATTTCCAAGACATTGAACTATCCATATAAATTCCTAAGTTTTTAACAGTCTTAGTAACAGGAATAACAATACCATTAAAAACAATGTCTGGTAATTCGGGCCAATTTATTTTTGCCAGCAACTGTCTGCTACCTATAATAATTACTTGAGTTTTCAATGGATTCACCATTACTCCAAAATTCATAGTCCATTGCAGGAGTTTATCCAAATTAAGGTTAGTTTGAATGATCGCTGTATCCAGATTCTCCAAGGTAGTATGAGAATAAATTTGCAAATCATCTGCATACAGATGGTAGAGAGAAGATAAATTGGTGGTTATTGAGTTTATGAATAAACTAAAAAGAAGTGGAGACAACACGCCACCTTGCGGGACGCCGGAGTTCAACCCGCACCACGAGGATTGCTTATCTTCAACAGATATACGCTGTCGACGTCCGCGCAAGTAACTTTGAAACCAATCAGTTGCTGTTGGAGATATGTTAAGAGAGCGTATAACTGCAAGCATAATGTCAAAATCGACAGTGTTGAACGCGTTGCTGAAATCCAATAAAGTTAAAATGGTGAGCTGTCGATTTTCCATTGCATATCGTATATCATCGGTTATATTAACAAGAGCTGTGGCTGTACTACATCCGGGTCGGAAACCGGATTGGAAGGGATTTAAAAGGTTGTTGGAATCAAGGAAAGTGCTAAGTTGTCCATGTACCAGACGTTCTAGTACTTTAGATAGGAAAGGTAAAATGGATATAGGTCTATAATCAGTAAAGGAAACGGGATTGGTCTTTTTCGGTAAAGGGATTATTTCTGCGTCTTTCCAGATGTCAGGGAATGTATTACTTGTTATGGAATGATTAAGGATTTTGGTGATTATAGGAATAAGGATGTCAATAATGGGAAGAATCATTTTCCGACTAATGCAGTCACTTCCTACAGCATCTGACGATATAGCTAAAATGTGCTTCTTAACATCACAATCAGCAAACTGATTAAAATTAAACTGTGGAAAACTAGGTAAAGGCTGTGAAGATAGTTTGTGTATAGTTGCAGACTTAATATTGTCTGCACAAGGAGAGGCTTGAACAAAATGTTGATTCATGGAATTTAAATCAAGATTGGATTGGTAAACAACATTTTTTTGTTTGCCTATACCAAGTTTATTGAGGAACCTCCAGACCTTTTTGGGGTCAGGATTATCAATGGAATTATGGAAATGGCGTCGTTGTGCATCTCTACATGCTGTATTGCAGCGATTACGCAGCACCCTATACACTTCACGGTTGTCATTGGTAGGATTCTTTTTAAATTTACATTTTGCGTGGTTTCTTGTAGCCATCATCAACTTTAGCTCGGCGGTAAGCCACGGGGCAGGTAGATGTTTGATTTTAACGGGCTTGACTGGTGCATGTCTATCGTAAAGATGAATTAAATAAGAATTAAATAAGCTGATTTGTTCATGCACAGACTTACACGCGTCAAGTGCGGACCAATCTATCTCTTTCGCATCTTTCTGAAGTTGTTCCAGATTCATCCCGCTAAAATTCCGCAGCAGGAGGGTACGTGGTTTATATTTAGGACACCGGACTTTGTATGACAAATACAGGAGGTCGTGATAAGAAAAGGCATCAGCGCTAAGTTGCCCGTGCATAGCAACATGCTGAGGAGAGGATACTATACTTAGGTCAATGAGTGATGGGATTGAATTTGGATAATAATGGGTTGCTTTAGAGGAAAGGATTTGCATGTTGCAAGAGTCGATGACAGAAGAAAGACGATTTGTGCGGCTATCATTTTTGAGCATACAAGTATTCAGGTCACCCATCAATATTACGTGTTGGTACGTCGGTATCAAGTCTTCTAAGAGATTTTCCAATGTAGAAAAGTAGTTCGTTGTTACCGATGGACTGTACACAACCCCTAGTAATATTTTATTATGAGATATGGTGACCTCAATAAACAAGTACTCAATTAATCCGTTGACATCTGACGGGGGAGACATGCAAACCACAGAGTAAGGAATGTTTGCCCGAAGATAAATGGCAACACCACCACCGGTGCGAGTTGGGCGGTCGTTACGAATAATATGAAATCCTGGCAAGGCGTAGGAAGTGGAAGGTAAGCATGGTCTTAGCCAGGATTCAGAAACTAGAATAGCGTGCAACGCTTTAGTGTCGAAAGTGGTTAGCATGTCAGGATAGTGCTTAGGAATACTCTGAGCATTGATGTGGACGACATTGAAGTTATTAGGATATTGAGAAAAACTGGAAATTAGGGAGTGATTTAAGGAATAAGAGGTACTATGGTAGCTGTCATCACTGTCCGAAATATCTGAACAAGTTACAAATGATTGCGAAGATGAGTCCGATTCATAATTACTCGGAAATGAGTTATTCATAAATATGTATTACAAGTATATTATGTGTGTCTAATAATATAAATATGGGCTATAAATAATTAAATATATACGATTCGTAAAATACAATATAATTACTGCCTGATGAATATTTTCTTTCACCTGCCTATAGTATTCAATAAATAATAAAAACACAAACTTAAAAACATTATGTGAACACAATAAACATTGAGTAATCACACTATAAAGAAAAAATAAAATAAAATATAAGTAAAAACAAAACTCAATAAACCGTTTAACGTATTATGGTTCAAAATCGCTATCCGCGTCATCCGCGTTTAATGAACCGACTGATCGATTAGCGCGTCGACAGCAATTTCGAACCGTAGCTAATATAATATTACTTTGATTGACAGTGACAATGGTACGTCAAACCTCATAAACAAGGCACCAACAAGTCCTTGAGTTAAAACAAAATCATAAAAAAAGGGTGTTTTGAAGTTAAAAACTAGAAACTATGTTGAAGAGGGTAAACAGTTTAAAATATGGTCAAAGAATCTATATAGTTCGTCAAGTAAGAAGCAAAACCATTTACTTTTTAGCCAAGAGACGTCGGCTTTGTTTCACTATCAACGGCTTTGTTTTGTCACAGACTTTCTCACCACGCCGTCCAGGTGAAGGTTCCGCTTGCTGTTCGGGAATAACATTCAGATCATCCATGGATAGCACGCGATGGCGGGAGCCAGCCGAATCTATAACATAGACTATACCAGCTTGGGTCCAACACTTTGATATACCGAACTTCTTGCGAGCAGCCATAAATGTATCGTGTCGTGGTTTAGTCAAGAACTCGGACAAAGTCACTCCAGAACCTTTCAGCCTTGACTTACTTGACCATGCCTTGTCCCGCAGTTGAGAATCACCAAACTCTATGAGTATGGGCCGCGGTTTATCCTTCTCTGTTGATTTGCCCATCCGGAAGCACCGATTCAGCTTAGATTTCTCAAAGTCAGCCATCTTCAACTGCTCCTTAACAACATTGGCTGCAGAGACAAAGACATCCTTGTTGGTTTCTGGAACTCCATGGATTAATAAAATGTTACGCCGGTTATACATCTCCAGCCGGTCACAATCCCGGGCAATCATTTGCACTTGTTGTTGTAGTGATTTTACCGAAGCAAGTAGGAAAGTCTGGAAGCTTGCAAATCTGTTCTCCAGTGATGAGGTAGCACTTGTGCCAGAAACCTTTTGAAGCTCCTGTTGAAAATCAGCCATCTGTGTGTTGAACATGTTCACCATATCTTCAATAGAGTGCTGTACAGACTCCATAGTGTTGTGTTTTGTGGAATAGTTTTATGGAATAATATAGAACTGTAGGCAGGTACACTTATTATACACTTTTTTTGTGCATATATATGTTTTATTTAATAAATACAATTAAATATATGCAGAGCAAATTAAAATACGTTTAGTGATTTTTAAGGCCTACCCGAAAAAGTACATATTTTAAAAAATACATATTTTATCAGTAATTATTACCCTTACAGTAAGCCATCAGTTATAAAATTTAAAATCAGTGTGTTTTAATATCATTTTATTGCTTATTATTTGTTTGTAGGGTCAAAATAGACGACTTTTTTTTTGTTTGTTTTCGTAGACGGCCTTTCAAAGTTACCTCGTTATGTCAAACACAATGTGTCAGGAACGCATTCTCTCGGTGGCCGGACAATAATAATTTTGTCTTGTGTGTCAACGCCATCTTTTGTCGAGCAGCTTAACTAGGCTTGTTGCTTATAAAAACATATACATTACATGTTTTCCTTTTAGAAGCAATTAAGTTGATCTTATATATTACTTACAACTTACAAATTTTAATAACTTATAGCTATGACGTTGTTTTTTTTTAAGATATTTTTTATTTGATTTACTGCTCTATAAAACTAAATTCTGTTATCATTCACTGATTCATTTCATATGATATTTACTGGCTGCTTTCATTGTCAATTCAGATATATGTATTAATAGGGCAACAGGAAAATAATAGGTACACACATGAAATTCAAATGTACCTAATAGAAAGCAATAGTGTTTTATATGACTTTGCTTGTTTATTCGTTAAGGGGCTTATAGATTTAGGGCTGGTTTTTCAATAGTCAGGATACATTTTATCTGACGGAAAATAAGTATGATTTCGTTGCACGGTGAATATTAATATATGACATTTGTATAAAGTGACGATGAAAATATTCTTCTTTTCAGACATATTGCATTTATTTAACTATTGTAAAGTCAGCTCTTGAGAATTTTTTCCAACTTTGAAAATGTTCTAGAAACTGAGCATTACACTCTAGAGTCTTGGCAGTTTACAAAACTTTACTTGGCACACACTGAAAAGTTAAGGTTTTAAGATTCCTAGGACAAGGTTCATCTTTTGAGTTTAAAATGTTTGTTAAGAATATAGGTTTTGAAAGTGTCTTCTTTTAGTAAAGTTATTATTGTTGTTTCTTCTGCTTGTAAAGCAGTAATAATGGCGCAAATTACTAAAGCAAAATTATAGAATTAAACAAACTAATACTAATATAGTTAACTAGTGGCCGCCCGCGACTCCGTTCGCGTGAAAGCCGGTTTCCCGTGGGAATGAGATGTTTTCCCGCGGTAAAAAGTACCCTATATGTTATTCTGATGTGTAACTGTAAAGTTTCATCAAAATCCATCCAGTAGTTTTTACGTGAAAGAGTAAGAAACATCCATCCATCCATCCATACATCCTCACAAACTTTCACATTTATAATATTAAGTAGGATAGTCCCTACGTTGTCCTTCTGTTTCTTAATAACATGTTTTTATTTCTTAAAACAACTAATACGCTGGATGGATGATACACTGCAGGGCTCTATTTGTTTGTCATATATGGAAAATATGTTTATTTGTTGATAGATACCCTCCTGATGGTTTATTGACACCGGAGCCACGTGTTCACGATGTAGATGAGCACCAGTACAAGAAAGCACCTGATCCCTTCGCTTCAGATGATTTATATGACTTTTTTCTCAACAGTCTCCTACAGTTGAACACGTAAGTTTTTTTGTTCATGCATTAAGTTTACTTTGAAAACATTTTTTTTAACACAGCAATTTCCTTTCTTCTCTTTTTAGAACTGATGAATTAAACATCATGAGTACGGGTGACGACGAAACATCGTCTGGTTTAAACGGAAGGCTACGACCGCGTAAATCCAACGTTCTCTCGTCTCAGAACTCTCGCGTCGGCCGCAAGTCAGACGCAAAGTCCACGCCCGAACCGCGCCCCAAACGTACCACTACCCCGTCCAAAGCGACGCCCGCCAAAACTGATGATCTCGCCATTAAGTCTGATGATACGCCCACCTTGCAACTTCTCTGCCCTTACTGTGATAGGAAATTCAGTTCCAAACCAAGCTTATCCAAGCATGTGCGACGAGTGCACTTCCCTGCTTCGAAAGAGGACACCGCGCTTGCATGTCTCTACTGCAACCACGCCGAGGTCGACCCCAACAATGTCATTCGTCACATGGTCGACAACCACCCCAACCACTACTTCGCTTGTCTCGACTGCAACACGCGATTCTCGTCCACGCCAGAACTCGCCGAACATAAACTTAATGTTTGCGAGAAACAGAAACCAACCTTCAGCGCTAAAACACGCCAAAAAATATCACAGAAACCGAAGAAGAGCCAAAAGTCGCTTTCTACTACCATTAAAGACGATTTTCGCTCCAACGTGAAGGAATTTCCAGACGGCCATGGATTTAATGGTATTGTGATCTCATGTGAACTCAAGCCGGCTCAAGTGCACGATGATGCCGACATTGAGGACAACATACCGACAAACCTGATACTGCCGCCGAATAAAACCTTGAGCAACGCAGTAATGGAAAAAAATGCAGTGATAGTTCTTGATGACATACAATGGACAAAGAGACTACCCCCAAACTTCACATTTCACAACACAGATGCGGATCAAATCCTATCTCGACTAGGGGTGGTTCACAGGTCGCCAAGAGGAGGTGAACCTACCAAGAAAGACTGGTTTAAAATCCTTGACGAAGCAAACCAAAAGTTCGAACGGTGCTTTGATACAACATTCTATTCAAAAGTGACAAGCAACGTTCAAGAAAATCTGAACAAGTTTCTAGATGGCTCCTTTAATTTTAATCCTGATCCAGATGCAATGATTAAAACAAGGAAGTCAAAGTACAGCGTGGTGATAAACACCGCCGAGGGGTTTCCCATCCTCCTCGCTGCCGAGCAATTCACTCGTAATGTATTCGAGCGTTACATGCCGCGATTGGTTGCCCCAAAACATAAGTGGAAATGGGATAGCATCGAAAATGACAGAAATGCTCTAAATCCAGATCAAATAAAGCGTGACTCGCACACTAACAATTGTATCATCACATTAGTCTCAGGACTCGATATCTGGACTCAGCTTTGCATGAGACGAAAGTTTGAAGAGAAGTTCAGCAACACTCCAATTGAGAAGAAAACTGAAAAGCAGAATGCTATTGGTTTGGAATTAAAAGAGATATTGGAAAGCCGAGATTTGCCCTCGACATCTGGCAATTTAGTTCCAAAGGTTTCGCTTAAAAGTTCAGTGGGTAATGGAAGTCCTCCGGCCTGGCTTGGCCTCCGGCCTGCTGTAACTGGGTGCGAGCTACCGCCCGCTGTGCTTAGCGGTGAGTGGGTACGACCACGTTGCTACGTTTGTTGCGCTTGTGGCGCTCAAACTCGCGACCCGCGAGCAGTCTCATCTCATATTAACACACACCACCCCAACGCCCAGGTCCAACATTACGAGATCGTTGGCGACAGGTTACTCAACTCGGACATTCTGAAGCATTTGTATGTGCCACCGAGCCAGACCGTAAACCGAACAAGGCCTCCGCGGGGATTCCGCGACTGCACAAAATGCAACAAGTCTGTGAGCTTGGAAGAGCTGCATCAACACATGTTGGAGTGTGCCGGAGACACGCCCGCTGTAAGACGCAAGGTTCGCCCGCGACCGTTTGGCACTCGACGACGCCGACCACGTCTTCCGGATAACACTATCCGAAAGAAAATTCGTAAACAACTCAGGACACGACACACCAGGCAGAAGACTCGCCTGCGACGAACTCGACCCAAAATTCGCAGTGAAGTTGGAGATGGTAAGAAAACAAATACATACACTTTCACAAAAATATACTTCCAAAAAACTATTTGCTCATACATTTTTATTTTGTTCACAGCTGAAACCATTAGAAAAATGATTGCAGATCTGCCAGCTAAACGTCATCGCGTAATGGTTAATCCTACCCACTCGATTATTCGACCGCAAAGGAACATGGATAAACAGCAGCGTAACAAGATGATTATAAAACGACGCGGTACAGAAGAACTCAGAAATAGAAGATTACGTGCTGTAAGGAACTCCGCAGCGGGTCCTTCGGCAGAAGTCCCAATAAACAATACTAAACAAAACGAAGAAGACGAAGACAGTAAGCCTCTTAAACCTAGACTAGTCCGTATGAGCACCCGTCGAATGGAAGCTTTAAAGGCAAACAAGCAAAAGGTTCTCGCCCAAAGAGCTAGAAGAAATCCAATTCGGACGAGGGAAAAGAAAGCAACCCCCGATCCTGATGTCGCTGATGAAGATGACTCATCCGATGAAAATAATCCCACAGATATGGAGCACGAAAATCTTTCAATTAACAACAGACCTCAGAACGTCGATATTAGTGGTGGTGGCTCTAGTGGTGGTGGCTCTAGTGGTGGTGGCTCTAGTGGTGGTGGCTCTAGTGGCGGTGGCTTTAGTGGCGGGCGCCAGCACGGCAGCCGTGGAACCCCAACACGAGGCCGCGGGGGATCGCAACGTGGAGATGACAATAGCGGTGGAGGGTCAGGGGGAGGCGGAGACGCCCCTTCCAGGGATGGCAACAATCATAACAATCCACCACCCAACCCGGTACCCCTCAAACATTCCATCGCAAGACTGTGCGGCAACTTTGAAACACACGACAAATCTGTACAGTTCCAACCGATGTTTCTAGTTCAACAGGAATGCAACAACTTACCACACCACGTACCAACCGGACAGCAGTTACTATTTGAAAACGAGGCAGTGGTTACGAAGTTAGATAAACCGCCTTTATATGATTACAAAAGAGGGACGGACGAACGCGGAATTATTGATGTTTGCTCCTTGAAGAGCAAACAAAATAACAAACCACGTAAAGGTTTGAACGACTGTATTGCTATGCTAAAGAATAAGCTTGTTGATCCACCTCCTTTCGAGCCTCCGGGCCACGTATCTGTGCAATGCGGCACTGATGAACCCATCGGCAATTACATGTTGACACCGAAGAAGGTGTCTCATAATAACTTTCACCAACAGCCGAAAGTAATGTCTCTAGAACACTCGACTCCACCGCCACCAATCAACTCCATTGATCAAGTGAGATGCATCGAAACATCGGAAAAAGTGCCTAAATACTTTCCAAATCTGATTATGCAGTTGCCAGCTGGGTTCCAACCATTTCTTTATCCGCCGCCGCCGCCGTCGCTGCTGCCGCCACCGCTTCCGCAGCCTCCGACGGCTCCAATTTTCAAGACGCCCCCAAAACGCGGCGCTAAACCTGAAAAAACGCCCAACAAAAAACGAGCAACACAGGTTTACCCTAAACGAGAATCTGTCAGGCGAAAGGCAGCCATACGAGCCGAGAGTGAAATTCACAAACAACATCTTATCGATCTTGCTGCCCAACTTCAAGCTAACACTCCAAAATATAGCGACCTTTGTATGGTTAAAATGCTGCCGAAACCTCCCAAGCCTGATAAACCTCCCAAGACAGACAAATCATCCAAGGCGGTACAAAAACTTTTGCTAGAGCAAATGAAACGTCAGAAACAACTCAAGACTATAGAGAGTTTTAATAAACCAATGGAACCACTGAGCGTTAAAGCTGTAAGCGACAGAGTGCGGATACCAGAAAGCAATGTCCAACCAACTCACAATATTACAATGACTTTTAGTCCCCCGAGCGAAATACTGCCTAAAAAGATGAGAGCTGCATCAACTCCGCGCAATATTGAACCAAGCAGTCTATTTCCCGACAAAGCTGCTATGAGAAGAAGTTCATTTGATGTTGCCAGTCACTATAATATACATATAAACACTCAGCTTTCTCCTAAGCTTCAAGTGCAGAACCTTATCAATCACTCACCTAAGGACTCTATGTTTCACCATTCCCCAAAAGAGTCGAATACTGGCATACACCATTCTCCTTCAGAAGGGTTTATGAAACATATGACTTTTGAAGAATCTACCCGAGTTCAGTATTCAAATAAGAATGAAACTGAAGTCAGCTACAAAATTCGACATTCTCCTCAAAGTCGAACCCACTTGTCACCAAGAGATGCCAGCATTCGTACCCAGTATGCATCTGAAGAGGAGTTTATTCGCACTAATTATTCTCCGGAAGTGCTGGCAGCAACAAGCTTAAGCCTTCATTCGCCACATGGTAATCAAGGGAGTATGGCGACATTTAGTAATCTTCAAAGTTCACCAAGGAGCATATACTCGTCTGAACATATTAGTCAGCAGGCTTACGAAGAAACTCGAGAGTTGGTACAGTCTCCACAACTACCCCCTCCAGCTTACGATCTAACGCAGTATGCCATTCCTCCGGCGCCGCCAGCACATGCCAGTACTCAGGTGTACCCAATGATATCTGCGCCTCTAGACCTGTCAGGGAAATCTGCAAGCATGGATTTGAGCAGTCAAATGATGGCTAATGAAATGCTGCATTCGGCTGCATGTTATGACGATTACGGAACTCTTGATCTATCTAACAAACGCGCTGACACTGTGTCTGTAGAAGAAGAAGAAGATGAGGACGTTGTAGTCGATTTGCGCGTAAAAACACCAAAGGCATATGATCTTCAATATGTTCAGTCTTATAGCAATGCGGAGGAAAATTACCTACCGACGGATTTGTGTACTAAGAAAAATAATTCATCTACTACAAAAGAAAGTACCGCGAATGAAGATTTTATCCATGACTTATCGGCATCAAACCCTGTCTATTTGACATCAATTCATTCAATGCCAAATTATTCTGAAGGAACTGCAAATTCTAATTATGTAGTGCAAGAATATATTCCACAGTTACCAGCAAATCTGAGTGTAAATCAAGGTCTTTATATGGATGATTCAATTGATTTATCAACGAAAAATAACACAGGCAAGGAATCCAATAATCCAATATCCACCCCATTCATAGTAAGTCCTGATCCTGGTATGAAGCGAAAGGATTTTGAACCGGATGCAAATGAAACAGAACAGCTGCAACCATTTTATGGCTCTACGGCATTGACAACTCAATACGAAGAGAGTACGAAATCTATAATACAAAAAGATGATAAACCTGAAAAACAAGTAAAACAAGTTCCTTCGATGCCTATTATACCATCTCAAGTAAATCCTTTAGTAATGGATAATTTAGTAATGGATACTTCTAAACAGACTTTTTCACAGTCAACCACACAGCATAGTGATGTTTGCGAAAAAATACCAACTTATTATTTATCTACTAAAAGTACGTTGACTCCGATATCAAAATCAGAAAGTACAGTACCTGTAACGAAAATTGAGGGGTCTAGTATGACTACACTGACCAGTACATTACTTAGTATACCGACTACATCTATCGCTAATACATCTTCGGTATATACATTGGCTGGCACTACTATAGGTGATTTAACAAATTATTCGGTTGTAACAAACCCAATCGTTAAGGTCAACACTGAAAACTCTAAAGTAGAAACAGGTAGCAGTCTAAAGGAGGCCCCAAAAAATTTAGATATGGACAAAGATACAGACCCTGAAGTTGCCAAAAAGATTGAGTTGCTGCCAAAAGAACTCGTGGATATTATAGGAAATATGCCCCCAGATCATAGAAATAAATTACTAAATGTTCTGCCTCAGTATGTTTCTACAACAACCACATCTACTCTTACACAAGCAAATATGAAAAGACCAGTAGTAACTGTAACTTCTTGTGCAGGTGCTACTAACTTAGCGACACACCAACAATTTATACCTGATGCTGCTTCTAATACACAAAAGAGAGAAAGTGCTTCAACAGATCTAATTGAAGGACATATCCCAAATCTTCAGAATGCCATAAAAGATGAAACATCATTTGTTTTACCACAAGATGTAAGAAATCAAGTAATTAACTTTGTAAACGAGATGCCAAAAATGCCTGATTATGAACTTTTTCAAAATAATATAATTGATCTAACCGACGATGATGTTCTTCCAGTTACACCAATAGCGCCCAGAAGTCACGAACCAGAACTGCTAAAAGCTTTGCCCATTATTGAAACCCCATTAATCGCCACTACAGTGACACCAACAAAGCCTAAATCAAATAATGAGCAAACAGCAAGTCTGAGAGCTGTGCGTATTAAAACTGCATCAGAGCGACACAAATCAACTAATTCCAAACCATTATTGGTAGAACCAAAAATTCCAGAACTTGTCCCGGCTTTGCCCGCTGCTGAAATAACTACTATAATTACTTCAGATGGAAAACGTTCACCGGCAATCCAACAGGCCGAAGTTAGCAGTACACAGCACAGTAACAAATCAACGGCGATTGAATCGTCACCAGCAATTTCTCCAAAACAAACAAAAGAGGATGTCAAACACCATCCTACATTGAACTATATTGTTCCAAATATATTAGAAAATGCCGATAAGAATGTAGATTTGAGTGAAAACCCTCAGAAAGTTACCACAAAAAGAATATCGGCTACTTCATCAGGACAAGAAGAAGTAAAAATTGAAACTGCAAATGAAAGTAACGCAACAAAAGATGTTGTTAACAGAGAAAAGGACCAAAGTAGTGAAATTGAGCAAATTAAAGTAGCAGTTCTTGAACCCAATGGAAGAACTGAAACTGATGAAACTGAAAAGAACGAAAGTTTAAACCAAACACATAAAGATATAACTGTCCCTGTTGATGACTTAACACCTAAACAAATTCAAGATTCCACAAAAGCATTAAATGTACAATTAGAAAATGTAGCAGCATCACCACCGAGAGAAAATACCACTAATGTTCCGGCGGCTCAACCTGATGATGATTCTGAAGATGACGTTTCTTTAGCTATAATAGTAATGCAAAAACAACAAGATGGCGAAGCCGTCTCTAAATTTGATATTGCCAATGTAAATGATAATAATGAAAGTAAAAAAAAAACTAAAAAGAGAAAGTCTAAAAAAGCAAAGCCGCTTACATTAAGTGACGCCATAAATACTAATGATTTACCTGTTTTAAATAATGAAAAAGATCCTGTTAACAAGGCGCAATTAGCTGAGCCTAAGGAAAATAAAGCACTAGATTCGTTAAAAAACAGTTTGGAAGAACAGAAAGAAATTAACCAAAAAGGAAATAAAAAGAAATCAAAAAGGAATCGTTACACCAAACTAATGGACCAAAACACACAAGATATTAATTTAAATAAAGAAAAAGAGAAAGATTCAGAAATAAATATTTCTAAATGTAATAAAGAGTTAAAAGAATCCGATGACAGCAACAACGTTAAACAAATTTCAGTTCCAGAAGTGACTGTTTCAGACATTACCAAAGATACCATCGCAAAACCCTCAGTTTCTGAATTAGGGAATGATAAGCAAATTGAACATCACCATATTAAAAATCAATTTGTTCAAGAAGAGAAACCTGATTTAGACATCGTAAATAAAGTGTGTGAGAAAAATGATCAACACATTGAAATCAAAGTCCACACAGACGCAGTGATTAATGAAAATATCGATAAATCAGTTGTGTCTGATGATTTAAATGATATTCTTTATGAAACAAAAGATGCATCAATAGATTCTGGAACTAATATCACGGAAGTATCTCCTAAACCAATAACAACTGAGCAAACTAACTTGAAAGACACATTTGACAAAATATCTCAAAGTTTAAATGTACATGAAACTGCAACTGGAGTTCCGTTACGTCGTAGTAGACGTGGGAAATCTCTTTACACTGATAGCTCCCAAGTTGAGTATGACATTACGCAAGTCTGTGATGTTAAAGCACCACTGACAAAGAAGCAGTTAATTTTCTCAAAACTGCTTCTTGATGAAGAGCAAACCAAACCTACTGAAATCTCTAATGAACATTCTTTCACCATTGAACCAGAAACAGATAGTGTTATAGACTCTTCAAATTCTTGCGATGATTTTAACAGTACTACAGAAAACGAAGATTCGTTAGTTAAAACAAAATCCAGTAAACGTAAAAAATCACCTCAAGCTAAACAGAAATCAAAGAAAAAGAAGTCTGCTAGCCTTTTTAACGCTTTATTGGAAACGTCGGAGTCTAAATTTAATGAAGAATTAAATGTCAAGGAAAAAGAGTCAACTATTAAGACCGGCATACAAGATTCAGAAAACAATTTGACACAAAAACAGAATATTACGATAGAACCGGAAGGAAAATGTTTAGAGTCACCTGGCATTATTAACAAAACAGATGAAGAAACCAATAAAATTTCAAAGGACCTTTGTCCAACATTATTATCGTCAGCAGAAAAACGAAAGTCCGAGTCAAATTTAGATTTCATTCCGGGTACCAAAAAGTTAAGATTAAGCTCTGGTGACCATGAGGAAGACAATACTTGTGATGGTATAAATACTGTTAGTGCAGAAGTACGTAGTACATGCTACAGTCAAGCCATTGCTGCTGGTAGACGAACACGTTCTAAATCTGTAGTTGTAAAATCGAATGAACCTGAAGTATATGATCCCTATGACATAAACTTTGACGAAATGATAGAAAAATTAGAACCCAAAAAGAAAAAGAAACATAACTCAAAGAAACATAGCAAGAAAAATAAATCAACCACGTTAAAACAAAAAGAAAGCAAGAGTAAAAAACACGATAAAAAAGAAAATCTTGAAGAAGATAAAAATAATGAAGATTTAAAAGTGGCCGATTCTGATGATTCTTCGCAAAGCGATAAACCTCTTAAAAAGTACGTTGAAGAGAAAGAAAATGCTTATAAACGACAAAAAATTAAATCGGTTCTGAAAAATGATAGACGAAAAAAAGCACAAGAGAAGTTACCGGTCGATATGCCAGCCGTTACCATTGAGACGGAAGAACAACTGCGTTCTGAGCAATTTATGGAAAGTTTTGGATTTTTCTCTGAACGTAAACCACGAAAATCAAACCTATTGGCAACAAAGAAAATATCCGAAACATTTAATATTATTGAGAGCGAAGAGTATAATAATATTAAAAAAAGAGACGAAAAAGATAAAAAGAAGACTGGTCATGAAAGCAAAAAGACCAAAGAAGGAGAAAGTTCTGCTCTGCAAATCCCAACTAAACCAGCCACAATAAGGTCCGAAAAACGATTGCGTAAAAGAGCCACAAGAACAGCTTGCTATTGTGTTCTTTGTAAAAAGATATTTCGTAGACCAGACAATTATCTACGACATCAGATGACCTTATACCACGTCTCGAAATTAGCAGAGATAGAATTGAAATTAGAAATATACCCTGTGCCAGATCGCCCAAACCACCTAGTTATTTTCAAACAGGAATTAGATAAATACATGATTAATAAACCAAGATTAGACACTCTCGAACCGATAAATCCAAAAAAATCAAAGAAGAATTCTGTTTTGAAAAAAATTTTGTCAACTGTACACAAAATTGTAAAAGAAAAACAACAAGCGAGTAATGATCTCAATAGAGATGAAGCATTGTTTTTAGATTGTTGTGAGTTATTAAAAGAGTACAGACAAAAGGGGGTAGTAAGAGTATATTTAGATAATAATACAATTAGCATCTGCCCTTCCGATCAAGCAGCATCGCATTCAAGGTCAACAAATGATGATTTCAAAAATGATGGAGATGTGGATTCCATAACAGCCAGGAATATTCTTGAAAGCGAAGAAGTCCGAACTCTTGAAAATGATTTAATTTCTGGGTTACAAGAAGTTGCAAAAAATAAATTAAGACAGTATCAAGAATCTTCACTTATAGGAAGTCTTATTGATGCGTCAAAAATAAGTGCATTGTGTGGAGAAGATTATATTTTAGATAACATACCTATACAGCCAAAACCAGCTGTACCACGCGGACCCATAGAATACACAGATAGAATTCATCTTAGTACAACACTAGCAATACCAACGCGAAAAAAGTCCGTAGATCCAACTCGTCTGTCATTCGAAAGCATGATTGGAGCATCTAGGATACCTCGTCACTCATTGGATGAACCTAAAGCAAGCACATCTCGAGCACGTCATTATAGCAATAGCTTTAATGATGATCCTAAGCCAAGTACATCACGAGGAACTAATGCACAACTCAGTAAATACAGCTCGTCAAATGACATCGCAAAATCAAGTGCTCGATATACTAAAAAAAGCAATAAGAGATCTAAATATGAACCGAAACCGGGAACTTCAAAGGAGAAAGACGCAAACATTAGTAACCCCATTATTTCAGAATCTAGTATGGATGTTTCAGATACTGAGGAACCGTTAAAGTATCCTGAGTATAAAGAGAAAATGTACCCTGATATTGTGATAGAAGATATTGATATGATGGAGGACAAGTTTGATAAAATAAAACGGAAATGTCGATCTCAGGCGGCAGCTGCTAAACAAAACCAGAGTCTTGCGGAGACGAATGCTAGGTAAGTTATTAAGCTAAGTAACTAATTTATGATACATAATATAATGTTGTCTCATTTATTTGTAAAATAATTTAAAATATTCTTTGTTTCAGCCAAAAAAGTCGTAAAAAATCCGATAAGAAAAAGATAAAGAAGAAATCAAAAAAGAATCACCAAAACACGGCTGTTTTAACTAAAGGGGCGTTGAAAGGTTTCGATGGTATTAAAGTTTCGATACCCACATCCGATATTAATCTGTCAGCTATCGTTAAAGAAACCACGCCTAAAAAGAAAAAGAAAAACAATTCTAAAAAAAGACATGACCAAAGAAGCTCTGTTTCAAGTGGCAAGCATGAGGGGGATCATCGCGCCAAAGACACTGCTGCTTCGCAGAAAAAAGTTGATGTGTATGAGTTTATGGACAATGAAGATGCTGAATTGTTTGAGTTTAGACCATCTACGTTAATGGAAAGATTTAAAAGTATGAGTGGTAAAGACAATGGGAATTCATCAAAGCCGAGCGCGGCTGCTGATGACGCAGAAGTTTCTAGTGAGAGTGGGTCCGACGGGGACGACTTTGTGTATATGTCTGATGACTATGTGTGCAGTGATAATGAGACTGAAAACAGTTTGTTGTCTTGTGAGTTAGGTAATAATAAACAGAATGTCGAAGCTAAAAAGACTGTATCACCCGTGAAGAGAAAGGAAGCTGTCGACAAAAGTGCTGTGATGGGTAAAATATTTAAGAATAACGCGGTGCGTAGTGATAAGAAGAGTGCTAAATCAAAGGAAACTGCTAAGTCGAAGACTAATCTAGATCAATTGTTTGATAGTTTACTTCAAAATGAACCCGAAGCTCCTGCAGTGGGCGATGTTGAATCTAAAAAGGATGACGATATTACATTACCAAAGGAAGAAGAAAAGAAGCCAGAGGGGAGTTCTCCAAAAACATATGTTGAGATGTCTACACAATATGAACCATTACTTATTGAGACTGAAGTAGTATCTCCGAAGAAAGAAGAAACGACGGTAACTAAATATGTATCGCCCCCAGTGGAAAGATCAACTACTACTACCACAACTATTGCGATTCCACGAAGAAATACTTCGATATCACCAAGGATTCGGGCAGCTACACCAAAGAAAATTGAGAATCATTCCCTGACTAATTCTCCTACAAGGATATCCGATGACTTACTATTAGATGACATCGACATTCCCAGTACATCCAAGAGGTATTCATTATCACCACCTAGTGAATACAAGCAATTGTCACGGAAATTCGACTCTTTATCCTCTTACGAAAGTTCGAGAAACCACGAGCGGGCATCGATAAGGTACGATGATTTTTCCATGCGTGACGAAGTGTTCACTCATAAGAAACACTCAAAGAACAAGTCGTCTAAGCACGAATCGCCATCCAAGGAAGTGGCGGGTGCCAGCGGGTATGATTTGGAAGATGGATCCGAGGACGCGGGAGTGGCTCGGCAGCGCGCTCGCCGCAAGTGCACTGTCGGCAAGCAGAACGTGCTGGCCGAGACCTGGAGCTCGGAGTCGGAGCCCGACGGAGCCCCGCGGCCGCCCAGCGCCGCCTCGGTAGTGGCCGCCGCCTCGCGCAGGAAGAAGGCCAAGCGGCGCGACGCGGCCGCGCCCGGGCGCCGCAAGAGCCTGGCCCCGCCCAAGAAGGAGGAGTCGCCGCGGCCCGGCGCGCCCCCCGCCGCGGACTGGGCCGACGCCGAGGAGCACGTGCAGCAGCACGGCTGGATCGTCGGCGACTCGCACAAGAAGCTCGTCACCATGCTCGCGCACGCCAAGGGCCGCAAGCGCCTCTCGGAGGACGCCCGCCATGACCTCGACTAATCGGTTCACCTCTCCCCTCCCGCGCGCCGACTATCGGACCCTCTGTAAATACGTTGTATATATACAAACTTTAGTTCTATACTTATGGGTCACGCATCGTGACGTTTGACCAGCATCCTTTTAAGCTAAATTTTATTGAATTGACTTTTGTACATACTGTATATCTTTTTATAGATTATTTTAGTTAAATTTTAAATAAGCCTAAGTACTGTGAGGACTGGTTCAAGCGCGAGCGTCGAGTTGAACCGGCCCCTGCAGTATAATAGCTGAATTTTTCTGACTCTAAATTATTTCAATGAAAGTCTGTAGTTTTATAAACATTTGCATAATGAAAATTGAGTTTTTAAATAATATAATACATATTGGAGACGCGGGGCATTGCAAAATAATATATGTATATTTAAAAATTATTATGATCTTATGTTATGAAAGTATTTATTATTTTAATTTTTTAAATTGATTTATCGAATCCTCTCTGAATTGTTTTATTGGAATAAGTAGTTAATTGGTGTTATAGTAAATAATGCCATTATAGTAGTGATGTAATGATATTGTAACTGTTGCAGCACAGATATAAGTACATGCATGTCATTAATTGGATAATTACGATATATTTACTCAGTAGATGTTGTGCCATCTGTGTTGTGTTCTCCACCGCCCGGTTGTCTACTTCTACCCGCAGGAAGCGCGATCTCTCTCTGTGACAAATCAGGGTACGACTCCGTATATGAATGCCCCTTCCCTCTCCAACATTGATGTACAATTCCTTATTGTCATTAATAATATTAATATCAGATATTCTCTATGTTAATTGGTACTCCCTTTGGGTCTTATATTGTGTATGGCATAATATATGATGTATACAAGACGTTGGTCTTCTTAATGTAATTCGATGTATTATTTGTATGATTGCAGGTATAGTTGTGGTTTTAATTTCTGGTGGCCGTTAGTTTGTTTGTTTGTTTCAAATAAAGGCTAATGTTTGATACACTGTACAATCAGTTGAATTTTGTTAACTATTTTTATGTACATTAGATTTTTTAATAGTCAATATTAATGAAATCTCATGCATTAATTATTGTTATTATCTAGTCCAGTAAAAAGATTGACTATTACTATGATCAGCCACCATTTTACTGATATTTTTTCGTAATGACATACCTACATTATATTAATTGAACATTTTTACACAAGTGTAAATGATAAGCTTGTGTGTATGACGATGATGATTATATAATTGTGTTTTAATGCATGGAAGTAAACAAATTTAATTCTTGAATAAAGCTCAATGTTGAAAAAATATAAATTTGGGTAGTTTTATTTCTTATCCAAAGCATTTTATGATTTAGTTTGAAGTTTGATTTATTTATCATAAACCCTATTGTGAGGCAGGTTACTTAGATAAAGGTTTTTTTTAGTTGAAAATACTCGGATTACCTACAAAAACTAGAGTAGAGATTAGATTAAACAGCAGAATAATTCGGAGGAATATTAGAAATGGACAGCTCTTCTCCAAGGCTTTAGACATTCTCACAGGACCTTCATTACAGCTGTCAAGAGCAAACCATCAATGAAAAGTGTTGAATAAGACCAACCGAAAGTATGAGTCCTTAGGTATACAAAATTGTTGGGACGACTTTTTTTATTAATTTTACCACAAATTTAAAATTAACTAGGGACCCTTCACATCTCAGCATCTACATCTACAGTCGCCCAAAGAAAAAAGTGACGTAAGTAACTCGACTACGACTAGGTAGGTACTGTATATTTTATACTCATAGGTGCGAAGTTCATCATATCTAAATAATATGTTTTATGCAACCCACGCGTCATTTTTTAACCTACCTACTTACTGAATTTGATTTACACTAATTTTCAATTATTGAATATGCAAACAGCTTAGGTAGGTATACCTTCTGCGCTATAACGGTAGTTACTGACTCGAATCTTAGGCCCGTATTTATAAATTGCTCTCAACCTTAGAAACAATGAGCGATTTTCAAAAAAAAAAAAAATTGTTCATACAAATTCGCTACTGTCGAACGCATAGTACTAACTTGTGGCATAGCTGTCATTCTGTGTCTCGGTGCTCAAGCCTTCGCACGTTCGCAACAGAGCCATTAAAAAAGAAACTTTTTTAGTCTGAACAATGGGTAGAAAACGGAAAACTAAGGATAAACATAGTGAAGAGGAAATCAGAAGAAAAATTAGGAAACTCGAAAGAAAATTAAAGAAAAAAGCTAACAAATCTCCCGATGGCGACGAAATAAACAGTAAGTACCTATAACGTGGACTTCTGCTTTAAAGGTTGTTTCTTTTAAAAAAAACATACGATGTGAGCCTCCGTCATAAAAGTTGCCGCAGAATGAAAATAAAAATTAGTTAAATACAGTTGTGGACCTCTGTTGTCAAATTTGTTCCCTACGATTCATATTTTATCCATGTACCCACGTTTGATTTATTAAGTATTTGCCCTTTTGCAGGCCAATGGGAAATCATATCTACCGATAATCATCGTCATATTGAGGAATCACCAATTCATGACCAGTATCCGACTCGAAAGCGGGCTCCCATACAAGTGACTGATACACAGTGTGAGCCAACCTCGACACCAGCTGCAGTTGCAGATGAGGTACCTGGAAAAAAACCTGAAAATTAATTAGACGGTGATATTTTAGAAATATTAGGTGACGCTCCTAAACTTGACACGCCTCTTGGCCCACCTATTCACAAGGACTTGGCTAATAGATGGCAGAACATACCGCTATAGGTTAGGCAAAAGATATCAAAAAAAAAAATCCTTGAAGAATACCTTATTCCAAGTAACTTTGATCTTTTGATGGCACCCGCTTTGAATCCAGAAGCAAAGGCAGCGTTATCAGACCAATTAGTCAAACGTGATTCATATTTGATGCACAAGCAAAAACAGCTGGGCATTGCAATAGGTGCACTAGCGTCTGTTACTAACCAAATCATCTCTAATGAAACATCAAAACAAAAATTACTCAAACCTTTAAGTGTCGCCTGCAGAGTTTTGTGTGCCAACCATTTCATGGATTCAAAGTCGCGTAGAAATCTAGTGATTTCCGCGACTAACACACAACTTAAACATGCGCTCCAAGAATCTGATCGTGACAAGACGTGGCTTTTTGGTGAAAACATAACAGAAAAGTTAAAAGCGGCAAAACAAATTCAAAAATCAGATGAAGATTTAAAAAATCTGCCGACAAAGATTTACAGAGGTCGTTTTCGTCCAACGCATCGCAAATCAGACAAACCGTCGACGTCTGTCAGCGACAACTTATGCAATCGCCTAGCCAGGAGAGAGCCAGCGACCCAAGTCAAGTGGCAAGTGATATTTGCAATAACGAGTGAATAGAAAAAATATGTATTAAACTGTCATTTTTGACAAGCTTGCAATTTGACGGTTTCATACATTTTTATTCTTTTCACTCGCTATCGCAATTTTCTACTGCTACTTGACTTGGTGGGCAGCGCGCCCATTCCGCGAAACTCACCAACGGAACACTCGGCGTTCCCCGTTGCGCAGGATGACTTACAAGTAAATTCGCAGGTTTGTTTTGATGGTCGGCTCCGGTATTTTGTCAGAGAATGGACTAAGATTACTGATGATTCGACACTATTATTATTATGGATTCAAGGATATGAAATTCCATTTGTGAAACGACCCCACTGTTTTGATTTTCCTAATGTTACGCCCAAAACTAATCAAGAACATGCAGATTTTACCAATTTTATTTACAAGTTATTAAAAATAAATGCAATTTCAAAGTATACATGAACCTGGTGAATTTATTTCAAAAGTTTTCTTAGTTCCTAAGCCGAATGGTGACAAAAGATTTATATTGAACCTAAAGTCCTCAAATAAATATATTAAAAATGAGCATTTTAAAATGGAGGACTACCGCACTGCCGTATAATTAGTACATAAAGATTGCTGCAGTTTTGCAAAAAATACTTAAAGTTATTCGAATTCATAGATGTTGAAGGAACTGCCAATATGCTTTTAATCTTAAATAACCTTTTTGATATTTTGGACTTTAAAATTCTTGCCTATGGGTATGCACTTAAGAGCTCTTAATGCTGAAAACGCTAATTCAGTGCTGTCCAAACTAGGGGTCGCAATTTTTTTATTTATTATTTTTAATAGTGATGATTTCCAACAAACGCGTCCGTTTAATTGATTCTCTAGGATTTACGGGGTTTGTAGGGCTGTGCGTGTGCTTAGAAAGTGCAATATGTTTTTTCAATTACCTTATGAAAAGTAAATGTTCCAAATATATAACTTTTCCCGGATAAGCCAAGACTATAATATGTATAATATGAAATCTCATGGAGGATTAGTACTTAATAACTTAACACAAAAGCATTTTTTTGGAATTTACAGAAAAAAAAATGTACGAAACGACAAGCACTGACTGATCACTGGGAACTGTTTAAGTCTTGAAAAGATATCTCATTTGAATTGTTCTTCAGCCATTCATAGAATATATTTAACTACGGAAAGAGGAGATACTTTATTCGAAACCAAAGAAGACAATGAAAACAGTTTGAATAAAAGCTTTGAGCAAATTTCGATGCCTTCTTTTTCCGAAAGTATAGCAGTATAGCACAGAATAAAACAAGAAAATTAAGTATAACAAATGTGTCAGACGGACCATTGTTTTCTTTTAAACAAAAAAAACAGTTTAATATTGCGAGAGATACGAGTGGATTAATTTACCCTTCCGATGCTGTTATAAAAATTTGTATACAAAGTGAATTTTAGGGGGAGCAGTGGACAACCTATATAGTTGTAGATTTAATAACAAGAATAAGTAACACTTAACATTTCGAACCCTTAAAAGTTTGGTCAATGAAGATCTACTTTCTGAAATCACTGGATATTTGATTACGAAGAGTCTAATCATTTGATCGATCTAGCTAAATCTCTGTATGAGAAATTGATATAAGGTTACTACACTCTACTAGAAAAACCGATCCAAAAGAGAATATTCGAAAGATATACACAAAATTATTTCATTTTAAAATCAATAAATTATTAGAACTTGAATGTTTGTCAAAATAAAAAAAAGGTTATCTTTTAATAAGTTAAATACCTACCATAATTGTTACATTTAATTTAATTCCAAATCTTTGATTTACTACAATATACCTACATTACATATTACGTAAGGAGGTTTATGCATGAATTTGTTTTTATGTAAGTTAATGTATGTCTATTTTAATATTAATGCCTAAGCATTTATTTTAAGACACATTACTTGCCCACAATATTCCTTTTACGATCACAGACCTGCTGAAAGAGATTCCTATTTGAAAAAAGCAGTGTGCTTTGTACAATATCTCTTTTAACCGACTCTTTTATATTTTATTTTTTCCTATTGTATTTTTCTGTTTGAATGTGTGCATAAAATGATAATACATAAATTTTCTTTATATTAGGTTCTAAAATTAAAAATTATAAAGGCAAAATTTCAGATGACAGAACTATTTCATCACACATTTTCTTCTCAACGCATCTTTATTTTGCAATTTCTTGAATATTTATATAGTTTTTTACTCAGAAAAATTCAAAGCTTTCTCTTATTCAGGGGGGATATAGAGGCCAGCGATAGTCAAATGTCCTTTTTTAAACAATTATGAATAACGTTAAAATTAATGAAAAATAACGGTTTTTTGGGATAAATAGATAGATATAATCAATGTCGCCATCTACAGCCCAAACCCGTGTTGATCTTCATTAATTTTAACCCTTTCCAGAATTGTTGAAAAAATTACATCCGATTACCATTGGCTTACATAATAGCGCGGCAGGAGGACATCCTAAGAGAGCGTTCAATCTTATGATTTTACTTTTAGTTTTGCATTTAAAATGCTAATTTATTAATTTAGAAGTTATAGATACTAAGCGTTCAATCTTTTAATTTTTCAATTTATCACAACGTTTAAATATATGCAATACGTTTAAATATATCAGAGATTGAAGTATCATGAGTAAAACGTACTTGAATGAATTATTCGTAGGAAGTCCAGCATTGCCCAGCTGTGCAATTTATAAGGCTTACATTTTTTTATGTTGAAAAGTTAGTTAGTCGATATTTTATTATTATTTTTATAATTTTTTGATACTTATATCGAATACTTACATCACAATTTAATCACTGTTGGGCTTGTGCATCTTAGAACGTTTTTGAACTAGCCAATAAGAATGTCATACTTCGTCCCCCGCTTCCTCAACTTTTGGTGATCCTGATACAACGTAAGTATATTATGTTCGTATATGCAGAATCTATTAGGGGGTGATCGGTAGTCATAAAAAAATATCTTCAACGAAGAACATGGACAAACTGAGTTACCTTATGTGTTTATTATAAGAGCTTAGTTAGAAGGTGGTTTCGATGCGTTTATTTTATGAAAGACAACCGTGTCTTTGTACGATTCAAGGTGAGTAAACTATGTTTAAGCTACTAAGGTTGCTAACAATGTCAAAACAGAATTAATAGATTAAACATACTAAAAAGTTTTATTCAATAAATTAAAATAATTCCCTTATAAAAAAACAAAAAGACACCTACTTTACTAAAGCAAGTATAAGGACAATAATAAATTAAAAATTACAGCTATTTACATATTTACAAGTCAAACTACAAATTAAATATGGAATAAACAGTTATTGGATTCAATTTTCCACTACAACCTTAAGATATACATTGAACCTCTTCCTACATTTCCTTTACAAACTAAGCAGTTTTCGTCGGCTCAGCTTTGCTGGTACTGGCCACTGGATCACTTTCTTCTTTCTTGGTTCTGTTGTTCCTGTACCAGACCGCGCTGCCTAGCCCCAGTCCCACTACCAGGACTACAGCGGATACGGTGAAGAGGACGGGGACGATGATGTCGACCAGACGCAGGTTGGAGACGAGGCGGTCGTTGAGCTCCTGGATGAACTCCTCGCTCAGTTCCATGCTCTGGACGGAGGAAGATTAAAGTATGAGTTAAAGTAGGGGTTATGTTTTCTATATTTTAGAAGTGTAATGATGCCTTATTTTTATATGAATTGCGTAGAGTATCTAAATATGCGTTTACGTTTAAAATAGAATTAATCTTTATTATTTAGGATCGTTAAGGCGTCATTAAAATTCGTCTGACATCGACCCGTCTGGGCCGCCTCGATTGTTTTTCTTAAATGTGCTGTACTTAGAAACACTCTTGGAAATAAAATATAATGAAAATTAACAAAATTCGTCGAAAAAGATGTTTACAAGATGTTAGTATCGATTGGCAATCTTTAGTTGCGTGGGTTCCGTAAAAAGAAACTAAAAACAACCAACCAAAAAACGGGTAGATATTTCTAATCTTTTGATACTTGTCTCGAATACTTACACCACAATTTAATCAGAACGTTTTTGAAGTAGCCAATAAGAATGTCATACTTCGTCCCCCGCTTCCTCAACCTTTGGTGATCCTGATACAACGTAAGTATATTATGTTCGTATATGCGGTATCTATTAGGGGGTGATCTGTAGCATTAGCATAGTATATAGCATTTGTCTTCAACTTATAATAAACAACTGAGTTACCACATGTGTTTATTATAAGAGTTTAGTTAGAAGGTGGTTTCGATGCTTTTGTTTTATGAAAACAAGTGACGGTAGTCTTTGTACGATTCAAGGTGAGTAAACTATGTTTAAACTACTAGGGTTTCTACCGATGTCAGAACAGAATTAATAGATTAAACATACTAAAAAGTTTTATTCAATAAATTAAAATAATTCCCTTATAAAAAAACAAAAAGACACCTACTTCACTTAAGCAAGTATAAGGACAATAATAAATTAAAAATTACAGCTATTTACATATTTACAAGTCAAACTACAAATTAAATATGGAATAAACAGTTATTGGATTCAATTTTCCACTACAACCTTAAGATATACATTGAACCTCTTCCTACATTTCCTTTACAAACTAAGCAGTTTTTGTCGGCTCAGCTTTGCTGGTACTCGCCACTGGATCACTTTCTTCTTTCTTGGTTCTGTTGTTCCTGTACCAGACCGCGCTGCCTAGCCCCAGTCCCACTACCAGGACTACAGCGGATACGGTGAAGAGGACGGGGACGATGATGTCGACCAGACGCAGGTTGGAGACGAGGCGGTCGTTGAGCTCCTGGATGAACTCCTCGGTCAGTTCCATGCTCTGGACGGAAGATGAAAGTATGAGTATTAGGTAGGGGTTATGTTTCACATATTTAAGCAGATGACAGTATGAGTAGGTATTAGGTAGGGGTTATGTTTCCTATATTTTTGAAATATAATGATGCCTTATTTTTTTATGAATTGCGTACAGTATCTTAATAGGCGTTTGCGTTTAAAATAGAATTAATCTTTATAATCCAGGATTAGGCGTCATTAAAATTGTCTACTATCGACCCGTCTGGGTCGCCTCGTTGGTTTTCTTAAAGTGCTATACTTAAAAACATTCTTGGAAATAAAATATAATGAAAATTAACAAAATTCGTCGAAAAAGTTGTTTACAAGATATAATGATTGGCAATCTTTAGTTGCGTGGGTTCCGTAAAAAGAAACTAAAAACAACCAACCAAAAAACGGGTAGATGGGTCCTATTGTTTAATACATCATAATTAACATAAAAACAAGCGCAGCGAGTATAGTAAACCCCCTTTTGTGAGAGGCATAGCTATAGACACATATTTCGACCTGTTGATAAAAAATTGCTGATAAAACTAACTTTCATAGCTTTAGCTTTTGAAGTTATATCATAAATACTGTTTTTCATCGTTACAATATTATTTCATTCATAATACAATTTTTTGAGAAAGGGGGAAAGAGTCCAGCAAAAACAACAAACAACTTCTGGATTATTTTGTGAAGATGTAAAGTTTTTTTATAAACAGACGTTATGAGCGATGTTTTCAATGTCAATATTATGTAATATACATAATTATGTATTTAGCTTTGCGTAAAAGCCCTTTCAAGTAAACATGTTTGTGTCTATGAAGTATTGCTCAGTGAATTTGCGATTTGAATAAATTATGTGCAATTCGACATGTGTCACGTGTAACATTTAAAATAATAGTAAGTCAAAAAAGAAAGGGTCGTCCTCTAAAGCGTCCAATATTAATATACCGGGTGTCCAGGAAACAATGGATAAACTCTGAAGGGCTAATAGTAGAACTAAAGGCAAGCCTAAAAAATAATTTATAAAAAGTATAACCCTTACACTGCTAGAAATATGGCGCTTTAAAAAAAAACTTCATATTTTTTTGACTGTGTTGATATTTTTACTCGTAACGAGGTCAAGTCACTTAATACCATAATTATTTCTGTGCTAAAATAATTAATATTAACCGCATCAGTGAATTACTACCAAATAAAATAGCTAACTAAAGTATTTTTCTCATAAAATAATGTTAAACTTTTGATTTGTGTAAAATTTCTAAAGAAATATTTTTGATGTGGAACTTTGAACAGCTCTGGTGTAAAAAAATAATATGGAAGCAACAGTGACCAATGATTTCAAAATATTCCTGGTTTAATAACGTTTTGAAAAAGATGTAATATGTTGTTATTGTAATGAAAAAATATTGAACTATTGGTATTAGTGTGTAAAATGGGAAAATTATTTAGTTCCAGCAAAATTAAAAAAATACAATAAAACTAAAGAAATATGATTTTCAACTGATATTAATTGCAAACACATTGGAATAATTGAGAGCAACTGTTCAAATTGTCTGTCCCCATCCTGATGCAGGCCCTACATCTACGAATAAAGGATCTTCAAAGAAAACGCGCGTGTCGTCGATCATTGATTGCAGCGGCCTGAAAACGAGCTCGTAGATCTTCTAATGAAGTTACTGGTTACCGGCGAAACTCTTCCTTAAAATACCCCCAGTGAAAAAGTCCAAAGCGTTTAGGTTTAGGCGGCCTACCTACCTGTTAGGGTAGGTTTCGTCAAGAATGCACATAATGCAACAGCATAGTGTGCTAGACAGCCTTCATTTTGAAGCCAATATGTGTCGCAAAGCTCTTCGGGCACGTCTATCAATAAATTGGGTAAGTCATTTGAAAGAAAATTTGGATCACTTTCTCCTGTTAGGTTGATTTCTTTGAAGATCCTTTATTCGTAGATGTAGGGCCTGCATCAGGATGGGGACAGACAATTTGAACAGTTGCTCTCAATTATTCCAATGTGTTTGCAATTAATATCAGTTGAAAATCATATTTCTTTAGTTTTATTGTATTTTTTTAATTTTGCTGGAACTAAATAATTCTCCCATTTTACACACTAATACCAATAGTTCAATATTTTTTCATTACAATAACAACATATTACATCTTTTTAAAAACGTTATTAAACCAGGAATATTTTTAAATCATTGGTCACTGTTGCTACCATATTATTTTTTACACCAGAGCTGTTAAAAGTTCCACATCAAAAATATTTCTTTAGAAATTTTACACAAATCAAAAGTTTTACATTATTTTTTGAGAAAAATACTTTAGTTAGCTATTTTATTTGGTAGTTATTCACTGATACGGTTAATATTAATTATTTTAGCACAGAAATAATGATGGTATTAAGTGATTTGACCTCGTTACGAGTAAAAATATGAACACAGTCAAAAAAATATGAAGTTTTTTTTTAAACCTCCATATTTCTAGCAGTGTAAGGGTTATACTTTTTATCAATTATTTTTTAGGCTTGACTTTAGTTCTACTTGTAGCCCTTCAGAGCTTATCCATTGTTTCCTGGACACCCTGTATAGTTTGCTGCTACATTCTAGACAAGAATTTTACCAATAAGGTTGGGCTGTCGTGGTACAACTCAATGTTCGTATCGATTAATCTAATTTTATTAAATGTGTCACATGCTCGGAGTAGGTAGCTATTCCGGCGATGGAAAGTATGACAGAAAGGAATATAAAGCAAGTTCTTTGGTCGGCAATGCCGAAGAGAACACTGAATACTACTTTAGATAAAATATCCGGGCAGTCGATCTTAGATTGTACTATTTTAAATAGATATTTGACGTCACTAATGCTTCTTCGCTCGCCAAGAGGCAGTAAATGAAAGCGTCTACAACGTTCATCGTAGTTACATTTAGGAACGCGGAACTTGAAACCTAGGTACCGCATGTTTTTTTTCTGCAAGCGTTCAAGCATATCTGAATGAACGGCAAAATGTGGGTTCCATATTTGACTAGCATATTCCAAGTGACTACATTTATCTTTTAGCTACTATGCTCCTTCTCATTTTAAGTCCCAAATTTATAATAAGATCGTTAGGGTCGACGACATTTCGGACACAAAAAACTCGGACACCTTGGCCAATGTATGGTAAAAAATAATATTAAAATTGAAAATCCATACATTGGCCAAGGTGTCCGAGTTTTTTGTGTCCGAAATGTCGTCGACCCGTACGTTATGCTCATTAAAGTTCGTACCTCTTGAATCCAGAAGGCAGGTGTAAGCGTGGTTTTCAGTTTATCCGTAGCCGGGATTCCGGCAATAGGTCGCAGAAACACGTTGAACTGAGCTCGTTTATATCCTCTTAACGGTGTCCCAGTGTACTGAAGTAAAACAGAAATTTTAATAAAATAGTATTAACTAAAATATACCCGATAGCGGAAAGTTAATACAAAATCGTCTTTTAAGTAAAGGCAGAAAAAAACTTTTAGGATAAAACTTCGGCTATCTTTGGACAGAAATTTCAGACATTTCTTTGTTCAATAATTCTGCAACATTTTTAGGGCTTTATCTACAAGAACAAGCTATCTTTAAGTAAGGAAGTAGCTTTAGAATGTAATCAACTTTTTATCTGACGTTCCTTTGTTATTGGCTGTCTGCTTTCATAATGCAAGCGCTAAAAGGTAGGAACTTGGAAATAAAAGATAAAGGCTTTGCGCTAGCCATCATCTTATTTTCGAAAACAAACTTGTTATTTTAAATAATGGAATCTAGGCATGTGCTTTTTCTAGAAATCTCTTCAAAAATACATTAATAAAAAATGCAGAGCATCAGGGTAAAGAAATATACTAACTGTTATGGATTGAAAATTTGTTAGATAGTTTTATTTCAGCTTAATTTGCGTCATCTCAAGTACTTTCTTGTACATTCTTTACGTTTAACTTAAACATGCATTGGCCAATTTTCGAACAGGCGTAATAGTAATATGTTTATTAATTATCTCAAAACTGAACAGAATTCACAACTAAACGCCTCGAATAACAATGAAAATCGCACTATCGAAGTGTTATATTATTGATACAACTTTCGAAGTGATCTCAGCGCCCACTCGGCCCGCGTGCAACTATCGGCGATCTACTCCATTAACCACCCGATGTCTTTCACGATCTTTCAGAAGTTGGTAAGTATTTCCCCACTTAACGCCCACAGCCTCAATTAGAGATATCTGCTGTCGAAACTTTATCTAGAGAATTAAATATTCGCCATTTCTATTAACTGAAGATGCTGATCGGAGTAGAAGGATTTGTAGGTGATAGCTCGGACACATTATTGAAAAGAAAATTGAAGTTTGTTAGGAAAGGTCAGAGTTATATGTTTGAGTAATACCGTTTTTAACCGACTTCCAAAAACGGAGGAGGTTCTCAATTCGGCCGGCATGTTTTTTTACATATTTTTTTATGTAATAATTTAACGATTAAATAAAATAAGGCCGTGTCACTGATAGCATATGGAAGACTCACACGTGAAAGAAACTTTGAAATCGGTTTAAAGTGCCCGAGATTACCCTTAGTATCAAAACTCACGAATTTTACTCCTTTATAATACATAGTACTATATTTAATTATAGTACCTCAATAATATTATCTTTAGTCTCTTTTACCTATTTTTTTAAATTAATTCGCGTGTATATTAATCCTTTTAATTGTTAATCCTCCAACAGTGCACCTCCGCCGCCCTGTCCTAGCATCCCCCTGTTTAAATAGGGAGGGGGGGTCAGCGGTGGGGGTTGTTCCAGCCTCATAATACTAGTGGTCTCGATAGTTCGGTATCCGAATACCTGTTCCTTTGATCTATTCTGTCCTTTCACATATCGGGATAGAAACGAGTTGGGTAATAGAAGAGCCTTCATTATGCATGTGACAGAGACACCAGTCGATAGCTTTGAGGAAAATGAATAGGATGTCGGGATATTAAAGCTACTAATTAATCAACAGATTACCAATACATTCGGATATCTCTCATATTTATTTTCTACTAGACTTTTAAAGTCTCTTACTTCTTTGTAAGAATTAAATAATTTCAGTCACAGAGGAAACTGCGTAGCAATGTGTAATGATTTAGATTCTTTAAAACTATTGGAGTAAAATACATAACAGATTTACATGAAAATCACGATAACCCCCAATTAATTGGAAATATCTTACGACCGGTCTCATTCCGTCCAGACCGGTTCTATCATCTATCTAGAGCTTGTTAATTTTGCTACCGTAGTTATCAATATCTAGAGTTTATGCGTCTCAATAAACTTACACAGAAAACTTTAAATATAATAATCAAAATAATGACGGTGACGGATCAATTAAATGTTGTCTAATGAATGTTTTAAAATATTTTTGTAAGTTTTTGAACAGATTTACTAAAAAGTTATATTAACTTATTCTCTTTCTTTTAGTCTACGAAATTTTGTAGTACCGCTCGTAGCGGCGTAGCGTCTACGTCGTAGTCTTCCCGCAGGAACTACGCGCGTTCTAACATTATTCATACATTTTTTATTTTATAACCTTTGAAAGGTACCACTTTGTATTTTTAAAGTAGATATTCTTATATTTACAGTCACTTAGTCTGTATATGTCTTTGTATGTATACCTAATTTATACCTTACTTTTAATGTAGGTTTATGCCATAAAATAACAAAAGATACAATCAAAGTTATTTTATTGGAATCCCAACTAGAACACAACTACATTAAACATTTGTATTGACTGTAAAGCTCCCTTCTTCCTCGCTGCAAGCACGAAGTGTTTATTGTTCGCATCAATATAACAGCGGTTGAAACACGGACAACGATTGCCTCGTCACGAGCTATTTGTTTAAATCTTATTGTGGTTGAAACAACCCCCGAGAAAGTAGTTATGTTTTAATTGAAATTGTAATGAATTCGCTAGGTTTTAAATATTGTACAATGAGTTTTATGTGGAGATAGAAACGAATAATTAACTATTGATTTAAAATTTACAGTCTTAATAAATATAATGAAATATAATCTATATAAATGTAAGTATGTTCCATATATTGGAACGTCCCAGATACAGATCTTTTTATTAATAAAAAAATACTTTTGCACATTCAGCTTTGGCTTTTTCGAAGCATTACTCCATATTCAACAACTTAAGCTCATTGCATACATTTCTAATACTCCATATTCACAACACAACAACTTAAGCTCATTTCATACATTTCTAATCTGTTTAATATTTTAACTTAACTATAAAATTATAGGTAGGTAGTAGAAATTAACTCTAAAACTCACCGGTTCGATTTCCATGGCGATTTTGTGTTTACCCTCGTCTGGCGTTAGACCGATGACTCCGTTGCGGTACTCGTCGGCCGCGAACAAGAAGTGCGGGTATGACAACACCAGCGGACCGCCTGCGGCAAAATAATTAGGTTATTTTGCTGCAAAAGGTTGAACTATGTATTATTTCCATTTATTTGTTTTCATAGATTAATACAGGTCAATGTAAAAAAGGCGCATTAAGTATAACGGTAAACATTGCCTTTTCTTAGTGGAAGGAATTAAAAATCGGGTTAGAAATTTGACAGATAATATAATTTTAAATTGAAAATAACGACTGACATAAACGCATTAAATTGCCGAGTTAATAATATTTTTTGCAGAATATCATGCTAGAAACAGACAAATTTTTCTTGGCTAAGAAATACACCCTGTAAGTACAAGACATTTTAAGATCAGCGTAGGTACTCTTGAAAAACTAAGGTTTTGTTAAGTTTTGTTATCATCTGTAGAAACTATTATTGTTAACCTTGAGGTTACAAATTTTCCCTAAAAAACCCAAATCAACTTTTTGTAGAAAATATTGAAATAAAATGTTTTTTTTTGCCACTGGAGGTCAATGCGCACACACACACCCCAGTGATAGAGCAGACGCAATGATTTACAATTGCAGATTCAATTGAAACACTATTTGCAATATTCCCACAATCTGTTAATAACAATAAAAACGTGTATAATAAATGAAAATAGTGTTTTTTAACAAAAATATAAAAAAAACTTTTTTTTTCGTAAGCTTAACCGTCTGACACTCAGTATAGTTGAGTTTAGGAATCGTCGAAGATTACTCAGTGCAACTATAAAAGCGCTGATTAATAACGAGTTTTATTGATAGTTAAACTTTTTTTCAATTAAACGCAAGTCCAACCAATTATCAAAACTTTTTTTTTGATCTCATTGCTGCATGTTTACAAAATTCTAAGTTTACTTCTAAAGCAGACTTGATACAGATATCTCTTAGTAGTGTAAAGTGTAAGTAATATATACATTTTCATATATTAACTTGCTTAGAAAGTAATCCTATATCACCGTTCTCCGTCTTTCATTTATTTCAGATAAACAAATGCACAACGTTTCAGTCTAATTAATCAAGTTACTTTGCTGTCTGGTAATTAAGTGAATAAAAACAAGCTAAACGAATACACATCATTAAATTGCACGACTAATGGACTCTGTATTAAATAACAACGTATTTGCAACCTGTGAATACCTTTCAGATATTTTATTTCTCTAGAAAACTGGTTAATTAAAGTAAATGAACTGTTTGTTTACTTCAATTACTTAGTTTATTCATTTCAGTATTGAAAATATCTCAATTATTTCGCAGCAGCATCAAACAATGTGTTATTTCCGCTGGGCTACGTACAACCACAGAGAACATTTGGAATTCTTGTTAAAATCCAGTCCAGTTAATTTCGCGTTTCATTCAGTCAGCGAGGCGAACGAAAAGTCAGAGGTGAACAAAATGGCGTCGAATTCGAAATAGTCTGGAATTCAAAATGCAGGTTATTAAATAACTCGCTCGCAAACATATTTCATTCTAAATGTTAGTTATTTACAAAGAGGAACTGTTTATAATATTTAGATTAATGTTAAAAAGGGGAAACTAAGAATTGTAACTTATTATGAAAAGAATGATGAATGATAGTTATATGTTACGTAAGCTGGAACAAACATAGGTTTAGATAAGTTAGATAACGGGTGTAAAAAGACTACTTCCGAAGCCTGAAACCATGAATTCTTGAGCCTCAATAGTAACTTAATGCACTAACAGTATACCTAGAAACTAAATTTTAAAAAGTTTTTAATGGTTGAAAAGACATATTCGCTTGAAATCATCGCTCACACATTAACTGATGGTTCAGCAATGCCCAGTTTTTGTTTTCGGAAGCAGTATTTTAACAACCCGTATACAGAAACTGAGATATATTTCAAAAGAATAGTTACACTTATGTATAAAATAATAGAGCACTTTACAAATTAACAAGCTTGCTTGCGACTCTCAGTTAATTAAAATGTTCGATGAATATCTTCTCCATCGCAGCCTTTAGATAAATCCCGACGATGACAGCAAATTGCAGTGAACAAAATGAGCGGCTTACGCAAAGCACTGAGAGCGAAAACGATTTAATATAAAATGATATTGCCCAGCGCTAAGTAAATCCCTATATAGTTATATAACTACAATGTCCTTTGTTGACTGTGCGAGTGCTGTGCAACTAGTGTCCGAACAAACTTTCGGCTTCGGCAACCTTCGGCCAAAAATAACTCCTACAGTTGAATTTGGCTTCTGACAAATATAGCCAAAACCGAAGCTATGTGTTGTATAGGGGTGTGTTTTGATTATGTTAAGTTAAGCTTAAACTTTCTAAACGACTTTTATGCAATCTAAAATTACATATACTTAAGTTAATGACCCTTTGGCTTCGGATGATCAAGGTGTAAGCCGATTAATCGGCTACAACTGCATTATATAACCGAATTTCCTGAACTCAACTGAAATAACGCGTCAGTCGTCATTTCCACGGAAACTCGCAACTGTTTCGTGTCAAAGTGAAAAGCTGTACAGTTATTTGTAATTAGCCACCTCTAGCCAGGTCACCCTTTGTCACAAAAGGGGAATAAACATAGGCCATGGATTTCACAGCAAACAGAGGGCAATACCGAATATTCCGGTTCAGAAACTTTATTGCGAGTAACGTGACAAAATATACGAACAAAATCAAAGCGAATACAGAGCATCTGATGTCAAAGCTAAACGGTTCTAGCCTTTTATTAAAAGCTAGTAAATAAAGTCGGGTGTAAAATAGTGAGGTAAATTGCGATGAAACTCAGTACTTTTTTAGTACAAAAAGTATTAAATTAAATGATAAACACAAATACAAAAACAATACCTTTTGTACCAAAAAAATTATCTTTAATTTGTGTTAAATCTTACTTTATGTCTTATTACTTCATAAATCTATGAAATCATGTAGGTACGAGTATGTATATCTTCTTTAAGCCAAATAATGTTACTACAAGATAATTAAATATAATATGCTCCTTATTTTATAAGCATCTAACTTGCATAAGCATATTTTCCTGCCGGTAATTGAACTGCTCATCGAGAGAAACCGTTGAATTTAATCCGATCAAAAGGAAATCCAACCGCTCTCTGCAAATCGATTTATTCTTTTTAACTTTTTTCTTGGTTACGTCTAACTTCAGCAAATTAATAGGATTATTACGTAAATAATATTTTCAGTAAATATTGTGCGCGTTATTCTTCTATGAAATTGTTTTGCGACAAACCTTTTAACAAGCTCCGGTCAAGGGTATAGAAACAATGTGCGAGTAACACGATATTCTATAGAGAAGCATACTCTTCATTGTATTACCCCTAAGTGCTATTAAGGTGTAAACACCATTAACGCCATTGTAACTTTGTATAAGAATAGTTATATTGACAGCTTGTTATCATCATTAGTTTACTTAACAATTTTTCCTTTCTTCGATATTTATCAGCGAATATATCGGATTTAATGCTTATGTATTATATAATAGCTCAAGAATTAAATCGCCGAGAAATCGCGGGGGTTGATTAGCAGGATCGGGGGGCAGCTACTAAATTAACTCACTAGTTGGTCACGGTTTCTTCGTGAGGGTGAGAAATATCTACCGTGATGGCTCAGTACAGGATGGTGAATTCACAAGATGTATTGTGGCTTTTTCATGTTTATGTTTTATTTTATAATATAGGGAGCAAACGAGCATGCGGCTCACCTGATGGTAAGTGATCACCGCCGCCCATGACTACCCGCAACACTGTGGGTGTTGGGAGTGTGTTGCTGAGCCTTTGACAAAATTAGGCACCGGATACCGCACTCACCGAACGAAACGCAGGAACTTCACGTCGGGTTTCTGTGTGTTTATATAGAAGGCAAACTAATTAAGCTTTACGTAATATGTATGGCTAATATTATTAGGTATTAATATTATTACCTTTGTTGCAGATAGGATTTACAATAGATTATAATCACACAAGGCTTTACTTGCACAAAGGAGTGGATTAATCAGTATTGCCTTTGACTGCTGAATTACTATCTGCAGCTCGGATCACGAACCTGACCTAATCTATATAATGCACTAGTGTAATAATCAATTATGGTAAGTAATAATGGTAAGTACTTGCGATTATAGGCAGGTTCGTTTACTTATATTACATGTATTTGGTTAAGAATGGATATAAATCAAAACTCTTTATTGTTAACTTGAATTTTTGGGTAATTTTGCATGAACTACAACTTTCAACCCATCCGTGCTTTAACATGATGTCAAAACAAAATTTTAACTCCTAAAAAGTATGTAATGTAACTTTTAAGGCTTACTCAAAATATACTTAATTAATAGTGATAACCGTATTAATATCCAGTTGATTAAATAACGATTTTGCTTTATACCTACTAGGAAGAAAAAGACCCATGCTATAATTATCGCTGTGAAGATGTTTTTATATTAAGTTATCTGCTTTTCATACAATTTGAAAGCAAACTTCAATTTTCAACACCGTGCTATTTATATGCTTTTGAAATATTTTTTTAGTATCACTGGATTATCTTGAATAAGTATGTAACAAATTTTGACGTCGAAAAGTTTATTTCTGATTAGTTAGTTAGTAGTTTAATTATAAAGTCGTAGGTACTTATAAATATAAAATAAAGGCGAAGAAACCTTGGGGCATTCTAGAAAAAAATACCTGTTTTTTAGTGAAAGAATTATATAGAAGTATCAAGTCAATCTATTTTTAGGCACCTCAATATTTTTGCTCCCGCCGCCCAGGATTAGTATAAAAGAGAGTAGGCTCCGAATTACACCCCGTATTTTGCTCCTGATCTCCGACCGAGAGGCTGTACCTGGCTGGTGAGAGTATCTCAGTACTTTTGTTCTCATTGTTGTTGCTGTGTAACGGTGTTTAGAATATTTTTATTGAAAATCGTCAGTGTTACAAATTAAACTAGCTCATACCTTTAAAGTTTAAAATCGTACAAATTGTGATTAGATAATTTAAGTTATTATTTTTAAGGTAAAAGTACTTATTTCCGCGGTATTTTGCAACATTTTGAATGATACAGTGATTTTAGGGATAAGAAATGCGGTTTAGGGTAATAATATACAAATAAATAATTATTTTTTAAAATGTCTTTATATTTAAAATAAAACAAAATGTAATTTTCCATTTTTTTTAAATTTTACTGCTTTTTATTCCTAGAAACAGAAATGGGATTGAACTTAGCTTCCGCCGTTATTTAAATTCTCGGTTTAATCCATAGTAAGGTTTAAAGAGCTAGTTTGATTTGTTTTTGTTGAGAAGTGACTTAAAGTTATTTGCGTTTGCAAAAAGTGATATGCCGCGTAGAATTGAATCTCGGAGTTCTAGGCGGCCTAGACAACGGCGATCTCGAGCAAGCCGTTATGATCGCCGTCGACGTTCGAAATCTCGTTCGCGATCTCGATCTCGCTCTCGAGTAAACTTGCGCACCGATGGCAGGGCTCGCACCCCATCGCGACCTCCGCCTGATCGTTCGGATACCTCTAACAGTCTAAACCAAACGTTTAGTTCGATTTTATCGCATTTACACAATGTCGAAGTTAGAAACTTTTCTAAAACTACCTCCAATTATGACGCGCGCAATCACGCGACACAAACGACTGATATGTCAAATGCGGACGGTGCACGCAGCTTAGTTGACGTTTTGAGTAAAGTTATGGCATCACGCCCTCAAAATTTTTATGTGTCAAATTTTGACCCCGCGTCACATGACATTGAGGCCTGGTTCGAAGAAGTAGACCGCGCAAAATTGCTTAACCACTGGGACGATAGGGAGTGCCTTTCGCGAGTAGCCGGTTGTTTGAAGGGTGATGCGGAGACTTGGTTGAACGAATGGTCAACGAATGACAGGTCTTGGACGAATTTTAAAACCCAATTCTACTCTCTGTGTCCAAGGAGGTTAGACTATGCAAGTATGTTGTTTGAAACAATGCAAGCTACGTCTGATAAATACCAAACTTACGCGGAGTATGCAAGGCGGTCGCTGCTGCGGTTGCGAATAGTAAAAGGACTCAGTGAAGAGTTAATGGTACAAATAATTATTAGGGGTATTACCGATCCACAAGTGCGAGCCGCGGCCGCAAACGCGAACCTAACTTCAGCGGATTTAGTTTCATTTTTGTCAGTGCATTCGATATAAATAAATACACGTGTTTTCAAATCAACTTATCTTCATATTAAAGGTACTAGTGATCGCGAAATAGTGGTGACAAATTACGTAAACTTAATATCGAATTTCGAGACATTAGCGTAGAAGAAGACCTCTCAGTTGCCCCTGTTTATGTATGAATGCACCAATTATAATCGGAACAGACGTTGTAAACAGAGGTGGGATTATTTTTGTTAGAACGAAAGATCAGCAATATCTCACACATTCACCTTAGTATATTTGCTCAGTTATGACGGATATGCATAGTGACATAAACACACCGTTAATTGGCAATAAATTTAATGATCTTAAGAAATTGATTAATGAGTTTGCGAATTATTTTATTTCGGGTACGGCAACCACTACGGTAAAGACTGGAACTATGCATATCCAGCTCACTGATGAGACGCCTATTGTTTATCATCCCTATAAGCTATTATTCCAAGAAAAACTTAAGGTCCATCAAATAATAAACGGTTTATTGAGTAAAGGCATAATAAGGGAATTGGAGTCGTCATACTCGAGTCCAACTATCCTAGTAAAGAAAAAGGATGGTTCGGACCGTATGTGTGTCGCCTTCCGATCTATAAATAGGATAACGGTTAAAGATACATATCCCCCTTTAATTGACGATTGTATACACCGCTTAGGTAGTTGTAAACAATTTAGCAGTTTATATATGGCCACCGGGTTCCATCAAATTCATTTAGACGAATTTTCTATTCACAAAACTGGCTTTGTCACACCTGAGGGCCACTATGAATACCTCAAGATGCCCTACGGGTTGACTAATTCGCCGGTTGTGTATCAAAGGACAATCAACAATACTTTACGCAAACACATTGATGCTGCAGAAGTCATAGTCCATGTTGATGATGTATTGCTTTTAATTGATTTTGTTCAAAACGGCTTGTTGTGAGAAGTTTTGTTTACCTTAACAAACGCTGGCTTTTCGATTAATCTTCGCTAGTGGTCATTCCTAACAGAAGAGATTGAGTATTTGGAAAGAGTTGTAGGAAAGGGTCAGGTACGGCCGAACCCTCGTAACATGAGTGCTTTGGTAACGCTTCGTTCCTGAAAGTCTCAAGCAAGTAAGACAGTTTCTTGGACTGGCGGGTTAATTTAGGTGTTACATTAAAAATTAGGCGTCAAGGACCGCAGGCATCGCTCATCTTACAAGAAAATAAATATTAAATTTCATTGGTGTGAGTCACAAGAAATGGCTCGTAAATGAACCATTAGTAAACTTCCACGTGAGTTGATTTTTGCGATCTTTGATCCAAAATTACTGACGGAATCACACACCGATGCAAGTAGCATTGGTAACGGGGCTGTACTGATGCAGGTGCACTCCGATGGTAAAAAGAGGGTTGTTGCCTACTGTCGCAATCTAACACAGGGGCGGAGCAAATACCACTCTTATGAGTTAGAAGCGGCGGTTAGGTTAGGTTGTGGCCTGCGGGTCGGGGGTGCGGGGGCACCTCCGCCTGCATGGCACGGGCCGCCGCCGTCTTATGGGAGTGGTCTGGCGCAGCTGGCCGCTCCCTCTGTCGGGCCCGCCCTAGGCGGGCACACGCAGAGGTGTTGTGGTGGAAAGGCTACGGCTGTTCACACGGCACCTCCACTCAGGCGTTAGAAGGCGCGTCGCAGAGTTTAAGTGGGTATACCCAGGTCGGCAGTCCAGCCGCCAAGGAGCAGCACCCTTTTCAGGGCGCCGGGAGTCCCACACACGGAAGGATACGCTGCGTAATGCATTTCTCTGCGTCAAAAAAAAAAAAGATTAGGTTAGGTTAGCCGAATAGTTTATTACTAGTCAGTTAGTTAGTAGTTTAAAGACTAAGATCGTTCTTACCTTGGAGCGTTCTAGAAAAAGTTCGTGTCCTTTAGTGATAGAATTATGTGCCCGTATAGTGTTTTCCATAATATCTCTCGATGAAGCAAATGGCAGCCAAAATTACTTCCTCTACACTACACCACCAATACCCTCAAATTCGGGCGACCGATTTCAAATCCAACCCCATTAATATGCATGATAGCTGTCTTGTGCTTGTTATTTTCATGTCTTGGTTAAGTTGTTAAACAACATACTTGTACCCAATTTATTTTTGACAAAGGAGTGTTGAGAGATTTAATTTTAATTAAAGCTGAAGTTGTTAAATACTGACGTTCATAAATTTTCAACCGCAACTTATGATGAATAAATCATCATTTCATTTTATTGTATTTCCAATATTTTTTTGTATTAAAGTGCTCTCACCACCCAGGACTAGTATAACAGAGAGTGGGCTGCGAGCTACGGGGTATGACTGAATGACTGGTTGAGTGCTTTTTGCGCTCGCCCCCAGGCCCGGTGAAGCTGTAAAGGCCGTCCAGGGGCCAACGGGGTATGTTGGTCTTGAACTCTAAGCCGGAAGGCTGTTCCTGGCTGGTGAGAGTATTTCAGTACTTTTGTTCTCATTGTTGTTGCTGTGTAACGATATTTATTAATTCTTTTATTAAGAAAACCAACAGCAATTACATTGAGTTAACTTATTTCTAGGTGAGTTTAAACATATGCTAATAACAGGTTTCCATAGTTCAATCATTCATTTTTGAGAGTTTAACATTTTTGACAGAGTAAAATAGTAATAATTTAAAATTGAGTATGTGGTTGTGTGTAGTATGTGTGTGTTTGTGTGTGTGTGTATGTACCTATGTGAATGTATACATGTTTATTGTTTGAATCCACAGTTACTTAACCGACTTCCAAAAAAGGGGGAGGTTCTCAATTCGGCCGGTATGTTTTTTTTATGTTTGTACACCGATTACGTCGAGGTTTCCGAATCGGAAGGTGACCATAGGAACTAAGTAATTAAATGACAGAACACTACCGAGTTTGTGCTCGTTTGATTCATCTTGACAAGCACTTTGATGCCGGTAGTAACTAGGATCCTCCAGGATCCGATGAATGAGCCAAAATACATTAAAAAGTATTAAATAAAAATAACTACGTTAATAGAAAGAGTAAAAATAATTAAGATTTAATATCATTTAAATACTGCCTATTTTTTATATGTCCTATTTACTAATAGGTTTAAAGTCGTTATTTTTATTACCTAGATCTCGAGCAAGGCGTAATGATCGCCGTCGACTTTCGGAATCTCGTTCGCGATCTCGATCTCGCTCTCGAGTAAACTTGCGCACCGATGGCAGGGCTCGGACCCCATCGCGACCTCCGCCTGAATGTTCGGATACCGCTAACAGTCTGAACCAAACGTTTAGTTCGATTTTATCGCATTTACACAATCTCGAAGTTAGAAACTTATCTAAAACTACCCCCAATTATGACGCGCGCAAGCACGCGACACGAACGCCTGATATGTCAAATGCGGACGGTGCACGCAGCTTAGTTGACGTTTTGAGTAAAGTTATGGCATCACGTCCACAAAATTTTTATGTGTCAAATTTTGACCCCGCGTCACATGACATTGAGGCCTGGTTCGAAGAAGTAGACCGCGCAAAATTGCTTAACCACTGGGACGATAGGGAGTGCCTTTCGCGAGTAGCCGGTTGTTTGAAGGGTGATGCGGAGACTTGGTTGAACGAATGGTCAACGAATGACAGGTCTTGGACGAATTTTAAAACCCAATTCTACTCTCTGTGTCCAAGGAGGTTAGACTATGCAAGTATGTTGTTTGAAACAATGCAAGCTACGTCTGATAAATACCAAACTTACGCGGAGTATGCAAGGCGGTCGCTGCTGCGGTTGCGAATAGTAAAAGGACTCAGTGAAGAGTTAATGGTACAAATAATTATTAGGGGTATTACCGATCCACAAGTGCGAGCCGCGGCCGCAAACGCGAACCTAACTTCAGCGGATTTAGTTTCATTTTTGTCAGTGCATTCGATATAAATAAATACACGTGTTTTCAAATCAACTTATCTTCATATTAAAGGTACTAGTGATCGCGAAATAGTGGTGACAAATTACGTAAACTTAATATCGAATTTCGAGACATTAGCGTAGAAGAAGACCTCTCAGTTGCCCCTGTTTATGTATGAATGCACCAATTATAATCGGAACAGACGTTGTAAACAGAGGTGGGATTATTTTTGTTAGAACGAAAGATCAGCAATATCTCACACATTCACCTTAGTATATTTGCTCAGTTGCGACGGATATGCATAGTGACATAAATACACCGTTAATTGGCAATAAACTTATTAATGAAAGTGAGATAGAAATTGATTAATGAGTTTTCGAATTATTTTATTTCGGGTACGGCAACCACTACGGTAAAGACTGGAATTATGCATATCCAGCTCACTGATTAGACGCCTATTGTTTATCATCCCTATAAGCTATTATTCCAACTATCCTAGTAAAGAAAAAGGATGGTTCGGACCGTATGTGTGTCGCCTTCCGATCTTTAAATAGGGTAACGGTTAAAGATACATATCCCCTCCCTTTAATTGACGATTGTATACACCGCTTAGGTAGTTGTAAACTATTTTGCAGTTTATATATGGCCACCGGGTTCCATCAAATTCATTAAGACGAATTTTCTATTCACAAGGCTTTGTCACACCTGAGGGCCTCTATGAATACCTCAAGATGCCCTACGGGTTGACTTATTCGCCGGTTGTGTATCAAAGGAGTAGTCTGGCGCACCTGGCCGCTCCCTCTGTCGGGCCTGCCCTAGGCGGACACACGCCGGAGGTGTCGTGGTGGAACACTCAGGCGTTAGAAGGCGCGTCGCAGAGTTAAAGTGGGTATACCCCAGGTCGGCAGTCCAGCTGCCCAGGAGCAGCACCCTTTTCAGGGCGCCGGGAGTCCCACACACGCCCTTCCATACCCCATGAAAGGGTACGCTGCGTAATGCATTTCTCTGCGTCAAAAAAAATAAAGGTTAGGTTAAGTTAGCCGAGTAGTTTATTACTAGTCAGTTAGTTAGTAGTTTAAAGACTAAGATCGTTCTTACCTTGGAGCGTTCTAGAAAAAGTACGTGTCCTTTAGTGATAGAATGATGTGCCCGTATAGTGTTTTCCATAATATCTCTCGATTAAATACCATAATTAACACTGACCTGCATTAAATCCTGTTTTTGTTGAGAAGTGACTAAAAGTTATTTGCGTTTGCAAAAAGTGATATGCCGCGTAGACATTGGTCCTGATCTAACATAACTCGCAATAGCAGAAATGAATCTCGGAGTTCTAGGCGCCCTAGACCACGGCGATCTCGAGCAAGGCGTTATGATCGCCGTCGACGTTCAAAATCTCTTTTGCGATCTCGATCTCGCTCTAGAGTGAACCCGCGCACCGATGGCAGGGCTCGCACCCCATCGCGACCTCCGCCTGAACGTTCGGATACCTCTAACAGTCTAAACCAAACGTTTAGTTCGATTTTATCGCATTTACACAATCTCGAAGTTAGAAACTTATCTAAAACTACCCCCAATTATGACGCGCGCAAGCACGCGACACAAACGACTGATATGTCAAATGCGGACGGTGCACGCAGCTTAGTTGACGTTTTGAGTAAAGTTATGGCATCACGCCCTCAAAATTTTTATGTGTCAAATTTTGACCCCGCGTCACATGACATTGAGGCCTGGTTCGAAGAAGTAGACCGCGCAAAATTGCTTAACCACTGGGACGATAGGGAGTGCCTTTCGCGAGTAGCCGGTTGTATGAAGGGTGATGCGGAGACTTGGTTGAACGAATGGTCAACGAATGACAGGTCTTGGACGAATTTTAAAACCCAATTTTACTCTCTGTGTCCAAGGAGGTTAGACTATGCAAGTATATTGTTTGAAACAATGCAAGCTACGTCTGATAAATACCAAACTTACGCGGAGTATGCAAGGCGGTCGCTGCTGCGGTTGCGAATAGTAAAAGGACTCAGTGAAGAGTTAATGGTACAAATAATTATTAGGGGTATTACCGATCCACAAGTGCGAGCCGCGGCCGCAAACGCGAACCTAACTTCAGCGGATTTAGTTTCATTTTTGTCAGCGCATTCCAAACCACAAATTATTTCGTAATAAAAATCAGAATAGTTTTTCAAGGCATGATAATAAGCAGCGTCCGACATTCGATATAAGCAAATACACGTGTTTTAGATGTAATCATTATGGTCACAGATCTTTCGATTGTCCTCAAAAAGATCCATCGTTTAAGGACAACGCTAATTCTTGTACATTTTGTAAGAAAATAGGCCACACGGAGAACAGGTGCTTTGCTAAAAATGGTGTTGATTCTCGTAAGATGAACTAACGGAAGTAATGACGTCACCTCCGCCGTGATACAGGGCATAGCCATAGGTGATCTCATTGATAGTGGCGCATTAGATGTATCATTGATTTCATCAGACTTTTTAAAATATTTTTCGTGCCCTATCAAATCAACTTATTAGTGATCGCGAAATAGTGGTGACAAATTACGTAACACTTAACATTGAATTTCGAAACATTAGCGTAGAAGTAGACCTCTTAGTTGTTTTTGAAAATTGTCAGTGTTACAAATTAAACTAGCTCTTACCATTTAAGTTCAAATATTACATATTGTGATTAGATAATTAATTTCGGTTATTATTTTTAAGTAAAATTGTGATAAAATATAATTTGTTTGTAATTTTGCATTTTGTTTTTACTTCTGATTCCTTAAATCAGAGGTGAGATTGAACTAAGCTTCCGCCGTTATTTAAATTCTCGGTTTCATCCATAGTAAGGTTTAAAGAGCTAGTTGGTTTGGTTTTTGTTGAGAAGTGACTTAAAATTATTTGCGTTTGCAAAAAGTGATATGCCGCGTAAATACCGGTCCCGATCTAGCTTAACTCGCAATAGCAGTATTGAATCTCGAAGTTCTAGGCACCCTACTATCATGATCACCGTCTTATAAAGTCAAAAAATAGCTCATGAGCTGTAAAACAACTCCCAATTAGGTATGTCGCGCGCAAGCACGCGACACGAACGCCTGATATGTCAAATACGGACGGTGCACGCAGCTTAGTTGACGTTTTGAGTAAAGTTATGGCATCACGACCTCAAAATTTTTATGTGTGAAATTTTGACCCCGCGTCACATGACATTGAGGCCTGGTTCGAAGAAGTAGACCGCGCAAAATTGCTTAACCACTGGGACGATAGTAGTAGTGCCTTTCGCGAGTAGCCGGTTGTTTGAAGGGTGATGCGGAGACTTGGTTGAACGAATGGTCAACGAATGACAGGTCTTGGACGAATTTTAAAACCCAATTTTACTCTCTGTGTCCAAGGAGGTTAAACTATGCAAGTATATTGTTTGAAACAATGCAAGCTACGTCAGATAAATACCAAACTTACGCGGAGTATGCAAGGCGGTCGCTGTTGCGGTTGCGAATAGTAAAAGGGCTTAGTAAAGAGTTAATGGTACAAATAATTATTAGGGATATTTTGAAGTTATAGATACTGGAAAAAGGAACGAGGGCCTCCGAGCATCACGCGACTGGGAATCGAACCCAGGACCTTTGGAAAACCGGTCCAATGCTCTGACCACTGAGCAACCGCGCCGCTACGGTTACCCATCGAAATTTCTCCCAGTATCTATGTGCTTACGTCATATAGCTGACGTTAGGGCCTGTCCACATCACCACGGCACGACGTCGTCACCGTGGGAGACGGTGCGGTGCCGTGGCGCGGCGCGTCGCCGTGACGGGGGAATTTACGGTGCCGTACTTACGGTAAAAATGTACGTCACGAAGCCACAAAGTAACACGTCGCCGTGCCTTGTACATTTTCGATACATTCTTTACTAAAAGTAGCAGTCACGTTGTAGATATAGACCGCACAAAACGTATGACTAGTGGCACGCGTGCCCCGCCTACTTCACACTTCCATCTACTTCTTTGCTGCTACTGCTAGCAACGCTGTCGAGCGCATCGTAGCCGCGTCACCGACGACGCCGTCCGGTACATTCTTTACTAAAAGTAGCAGTCACGTTGTACATATGGACCGCACAAAACGTATTAGTTACTAGTGAAACGCGTGCCCCGCCTACTTCACACTTCCATCTACTTCTTTGCTGCTACTGCTAGCAACGCTGTCGAGCGCATCGTACCCGCGTCACCGGCGACGCCGTCCGATGCACCGTTCCACGGCAGCGTTGCCATACCTTGCTAGTGCACCCCGACACCGCACCGTACGTGCCGTGGTGATGTGGACAGGCCCTAATTCCATCAAATGAGAGGAGTTTCATTTTTAATGTCGTTTTATTTTTAAAAAGTTATTAGTGTTTTTTTACTCATTAGGTAAATAAAGTACTATCGATATCAGTTTAAAGTTTTTTGATATCTGTAATAGTTACGAAATAATCGCCTGTGCACGCTTCGAAATCTCTTTCGCGATCTCGATCTCGCTCTAGAGTGAACCCGCGCACCGATGGCAGGGCTCGCACCCCATCGCGACCTCCGCCTGAACGTTCGGATACCTCTAACAGTCTAAACCAAACGTTTAGTTCGATTTTATCGCATTTACACAATCTCGAAGTTAGAAACTTATCTAAAACTACCTCCAATTATGACGCGCGCAAGCACGCGACACAAACGACTGATATGTCAAATGCGGACGGTGCACGCAGCTTAGTTGACGTTTTGAGTAAAGTTATGGCATCACGACCCCAAAATTTTTATGTGTCAAATTTTGACCCCGCGTCACATGACATTGAGGCCTGGTTCGAAGAAGTAGACCGCGCAAAATTGCTTAACCACTGGGACGATAGTAGTAGTGCCTTTCGCGAGTAGCCGGTTGTTTGAAGGGTGATGCGGAGACTTGGTTGAACGAATGGTCAACGAATGACAGGTCTTGGACGAATTTTAAAACCCAATTTTACTCTCTGTGTCCAAGGGGGTTAAACTATGCAAGTATATTGTTTGAAACAATGCAAGCTACGTCAGATAAATACCAAACTTACGCGGAGTATGCAAGGCGGTCGCTGTTGCGGTTGCGAATAGTAAAAGGGCTTAGTAAAGAGTTAATGGTACAAATAATTATTAGGGATATTTTGAAGTTATAGATACTGGAAAAAGGAACGAGGGCCTCCGAGCATCACGCGACTGGGAATCGAACCCAGGACCTTTGGAAAACCGGTCCAATGCTCTGACCACTGAGCAACCGCGCCGCTACGGTGACCCATCGAAATTTCTCCCAGTATCTATGTGCTTACGTCATATAGCTGACGTTAGGGCCTGTCCACATCACCACGGCACGACGTCGTCACCGTGGGAGACGGTGCGGTGCCGTGGCGCGGCGCGTCGCCGTGACGGGGGAATTTACGGTGCCGTACTTACGGTAAAAATGTACGTCACGAAGCCACAAAGTTACACGTCGCCGTGCCTTGTACATTTTCGATACATTCTTCACTAAAAGTAGCAGTCACGTTGTAGATATGGACCGCACAAAACGTATGACTAGTGGCACGCGTGCCCCGCCTACTTCACACTTCCATCTACTTCTTTGCTGCTACTGCTAGCAACGCTGTCGAGCGCATCGTAGCCGCGTCACCGACGACGCCGTCCGGTACATTCTTTACTAAAAGTAGCAGTCACGTTGTACATATGGACCGCACAAAACGTATTAGTTACTAGTGAAACGCGTGCCCCGCCTACTTCACACTTCCATCTACTTCTTTGCTGCTACTGCTAGCAACGCTGTCGAGCGCATCGTACCCGCGTCACCGACGACGCCGTCCGATACACCGTTCCACGGCAGCGTTGCCATACCTTGCTAGTGCGCCCCGACACCGCACCGTTCTACGGTGACGACGTCGTGCCGTGGTGATGTGGACAGGCCCTAATTCCATCAAATGAGAGGAGTTTCATTTTTAATGTCGTTTTATTTTTAAAAAGTTATTAGTGTTTTTTTACTCATTAGGTAAATAAAGTACTATCGATATCAGTTTAAAGTTTTTTGATATCTGTAATAATCGCCTGTGCACGCTTAACGATTACACCCTGTATAACCCCTCCCTTTAGTTGACGATTGTATAGACTGCTTAGGTAGTTGTAAACTATTAAGCAGTTTATATATGGCCACCGGGTTCCATAAAATCCCTATATATTTATATATAATTGTATGCATTTCATGTATTAAAATTTGTTAATATTTATTTATCAGCACATCTGTTCTATTTATTTTTTATGCAATTAAGATTTTTATTTATTTAAGAGTATTTCTATTCTTTTCTACCATGATGTCCTGTGCTGATTATCTGAGCCGTAATCCACATCGAAAAGCCTCGTAATTGGGCACAAATTGCACAGGCTGCTGATAATGAAACTCAACAGCTTTTGCAAAAGTTAAGTGAAGGTGATCTAGACGCTCAGAGATATGTCACTCAGAACGATACATTGTTTTACCACTATCGGCCGAAACCAATATTCTACTATAGTTAAAACCTTAGCAACTAATTGGAAGTGTGTAGTAGGAGAGTAGTCGCTGTGGAGTAGGAGACTAGATTATTGTATTGTGTTCCAAAAGGACATCGTCTGAGCCTTTTGAAAATATTTCATGATGAACATTGACATAAAGATGATGAAAAAACAATTGATTTAATTTAAAAACAATGTGTACAACGCGCGTTAGCTTAAAACAAGTGTTAATTGATTTAATATTAAAACATTTTTGTTTTCCTCACCTACGACGGTTTGTTAGAAAGTTCTTATTTGTTTTTTTAATACCTATTGTAATTTTTTACAATCTTTTTTGGGTGATCTTTAAATGTAACTTTGTATTGTTAAAGTATCTTAATGTTACCTATGCGAAAACCTTTAAATGGTAAATAGTTCTAAGTGTGTAGTAGTTAATAAAGATTGTATTTACTTAAATTTTTCTTGATAAAGAAATAAAAAGTATACCGCACAATGTCTGGATTGCATATCTAATAAAAGATTACCTAGAGCACCATCACAAGTTATAACATCCAGAGTAAAACCCGAATTACCCTTTCATACAATTCATGTATTAGGCCCTCTGCCAGAATCTAATGGTAATAAATTTGTTCTGTTTTTTATAAATTGTAATAGATGCATTATTGTATTTTGTTATTCTAGTTTTTATATTATTCTATATGTGTAACCACTCACTTTTGTCATTGTTATTCTTAGATTATAAATGTTAGGTTAAAGGATAAATTTAGTTATAGGTAACTTAGTATATTAAGTAAAAATGCTTTTTTGTTTGCTCTTGCTATAAGCTGTACCCACTTGACACTTGGAAAGCATTGACACTATAACTCAGTCATACTAATGCAGATGCCAGTGCGCAATTGTTATTGAGCCTTTGTAATATCTTTTGAAATAAATATAAATAATTCTTTAAATTTAATCTATTGTATCCAATTTATAAACAAGATGTAAATTAACCTAAACGATAATTTCTTAATGCAACTACTAGTCTGTGACCGCGGGCGGATGTTCGAGTCAACTGAATTCGTCAACTTGGCTTAGAAACTATCCATGGAAGTGCATTACATAACTCCTGTAATCCATCATGCCTACGGCGAAGTGGAGCGCTACGTATACACCGTGCTTAACATGATACGAATTGAATAAAACTACAGGAAGGTCGAGTGGTCCAGTACGCTGTGGAAATTACCACTGGTTATTAATAACAGTAAACGCAAAAACCACGCAGACATCTGCCTTAAATCTGCTTACAGGTATCAACGCTGCAACTCCTCTCATACGCTCGCTAATTCGCGACGTGTTTGAAGGACAACCACCAAATCGTGAGGCCTGGCGCGAATTATGTCGTAACAACACTGAGCTGTTGAAGAGGAACCCAAGACCAGTACACCAACCAGCGACGACAGGGGCTCAGAGAGTTTCGTATTGATGACCTTGTTTTTGCTCAATCTACTGGTAAACTTGACTCTGGGATGCGAGGTCTATATAGCGTCGGTCGTGTGCTACCAAACGGCCGATATGAGTCAAAATTATTGAGTGGATCTTATGGTAAGACCACTCAGGCCGCAGCGCAACATATGATGTTATGGAAAGAGGAATGATGTCCTGATACTTGTGCAGCGTTCTTTGAGGGTACGTATGATGATGAGAGATATGCGTTAAGGAGCCCTATGTCTGTTTGTTTGTATTCTGCCTAAACTGATTGTTTATTTTTTATTTACTTTTATTTATTTTTTATTTTGTTAAAAATGAACACTATGATGACAGTTTTTCATCAGTGACAAGATGAAAGTTTTTTTTTGATGAATATGTTAGTCTATACTATGTTATTATAAAGTGATTCGATTTTTTGTTTGTTTGAAATGAACAGGCTCCGAAACTACTCGACCGATTTAAAAAAATCTTTCACCATTCGAAAGCTACATTATCCACGAGTAACATAGTCTATATTTTATTTTGGAAAAAAAGGGGTCGCTGAGATATTTCCACGAGAAAAACCATTTAGTTGCGGGTGAAACCGCAGGGCGGAAAGCTAGTAGTTTATACGTATGATGTATGCAAGGGGCCTTAAGTGTGTGATGTATGAAATGATTTGGCAGTTTTAGCTTACGAAATTAACTTAACACATACTCTTATTTCAGATGGCCATGATGATCACAATAACCACGATGACCACGATAACCATTATTCAATTGATGACCAAGCCCCAAGACCGTCGAGAGTTGCACATACCTAATATGCACCGGGACGTTGCATCGTCAAGATAGGCCGTATAAGGAATCTCAATATTTTTTTTGTATTAAAGTACTCCTTAAAAAAGATTATATATATCCTGGCTGGTGAGAGTATCTCAGTACTTTTGTTCTCATTGTTGTTGCTGTGTAACATAATTTAGAATATTTTTATTAAAAAATCGTCGAAGTGTTAGAAATTAAACTAGCTCATACCTTTTAAGTTTCAAATCGTACATATTGTGATTAGGTAATTAATTTAAGTTGTTACTTTTAAGTAAAATTTTGATTAAAAATAACTTGTTTGTAAATTTGCATTTTATTATTTTTACCGTTTCTGATTTTCAAAACTATATTAATAGAAATTAATTTTCACAGGAAAGATTCTTATAAAGTCAAAAATAAATGCTTTCTGACTAGAAATCTAAAATAGCTTTTGATGGAACGTCACGACGTTACGACAGGTTAGACTTTAAAATATTTATTTAATAAAATAATGTTAGTGACCTAATTAAAGCGCTATCAATTTAATTATTGCTAAGTGATGAAAACAAGCACGTATGTATGTGAAGGTAACAGCAATTTAGTTTATTTTTCTGTAAATAAGCTACAAAAAACTAAAGAAAAAAAAAAAACTACCTACTTCTTTAAATTGAACTTTAAACCTGCATACATAAGTTAAAACATTGGCAGAGGCAAATCATACGTAACTTGAAATAGGTTTTAAATTTAATTTTGTATAAAAGAGTCTACAACTATAAAACAAGTTTATAAAATCTGCCTTTTATATTAACTCAAGAACCTCTTTACTACTTTGCGAAGTCCTGTAAGCGTCATAGCTGAGAGAGATTGCTTGGAAACCTTCTAAGGCTTAATCGAAAGCCAACCTTTCCTGTGCAGTTAAAAGCTTATTTTTATATTCTTGTTATTTTATTTAGTAGATTTATTTAAACTGAGCGTTTAAAAAGGCAACTTCAATGCTTTGATGTAAAAGAAAATGTACACTTGAGCGTTGTAAAATATATGTCATTTAATAAATCTTTGCTTGTAAAAAGCCTCTAAACTTAAGATAAAAATGTCCATGTTAAAAACTTGTACATAAATGCAAAAACATAATTTTGTGAGACTTTTAATTAAGTACCTTTAATATACCTTTCGCTATCACTTTCTAAACTTATATTGATCTTAGTTTTCAGTTGTAAACTTTAGTGGATAGATTGCAGAAATTTCCAAGCGCTTTACTCAGCGTTGTAACCTGGAGTATGATATCAATGGAGACTTCAGCGTGACGTATATGTAGGTAGGTAGCACAGATACTTCTAATAACATTCGACGACCTTCGTGGCGCAGCTATTTAAATACCGGACTGCAGAGCAAAACGGTTCGATTCCCGTATCAAATAAATTTCTTTTTTTCTATATTGGCTCGTGTCTAGGTGCAACTAGGTTCTCCCCTAGTCCACCTATAACACTGGCGCTTCCTACTCCTACTTTAGGGCTGACTTAATTGGTGTGTTAGTCTGCAATCTGGAGATTTATAATCTTTTAAAGCAACAGACGAATGCCGGATCATTCTTATTTACCTACATCCTCTTAAAGACGAATCATCACGGGTCATTTAATTACTATTTTGTATAAAGCATGTGACGTCACACTGATACCGTGATCCTTGCAATATCTATACCTAGGCTGCAACTTCATTTTCTTCTTCCGTGTGATGAATATGCACTTTGGAGCACTTATTCATCTAGTTTCAGAGTTCAGATCAGAGAGCCTCTGACGTGGTTGCAACTTTATATCCATACTAGTGGCCGCCCGCGACTCCGTTCGCGTAGAAGTCGGTTTCCCGTGGGAATGAGAAGATTTCCCGCGGTAAAAAGTACCTACTGATGTATATCTTATATTACTGCAAAGTTTCATCTAAATCCATCCAGTAGTTTTTACGTGAAAGAGGAACAAATATCCATACATCCATACATACTCGTACTTACCTACCCACATATTCACAAACTTTCATATTTATTATAATATTCGTAGGATTAGTAGGATATGAGGCTCACTCTTTCCATGTTACGGCATCATCCTTTTGTCAGTACTACACTCTGTGGTTAAATTGTGCCATCAGTTAATGAAATATCCTTTGGAATTAATTTGAAAACTTTTGCAGCGCAGTATCAACTGACGCGGCAAGTCAAAGGTTAGTTCCATAGTACTTTAACGCAAACAAACTGATATTTGTAACATATATTAAGAGTGTTACACGTGTTGATATTTTTGTTTTTTTCTGTGTGAAGTAATATTATTATTTTAATATTATGAAGTAATAAGATTAAAAAACGAAATTGGGGCTGAAAGTAGCTCTACTGAAAACATTTTAATAAGTATATTCAAAAATAATAAATCAATATTTTAAATCTACAGACTTTCACACCAATTTGAGGCCTAACTAATTACGAGTTTGTATCAAAGGGACACCAAATAATTTACTAAATTGGATTGAACTCGGGACCACCCGCTTCATATAAACCGCTATGGCACAGAGATCGTCTTCTCAAAAGACTTTTACCACATTTTATTTCACAAATAAAATATAGTTATGGAACTTAATAAATAAGTATTTTTATTACAATAATTTACAAAAATGCAGTAATTATTAATGATAATGGCTGTATTAGAAATATGTTTGTAACGCTAAAGCGTACTTACGGCCCGTTCCCACGATAACTCATACACAGGGCGACGTTTCATATACAAGCAAAGCAGTGCAGCGTATGGTTTCACGCACCGTAGGAACACAGTTACAAAACAGCCGACTGTAGGTACTAACAATGAATACATGTTTTTATTGAAACCATGAGGGAGCAGGGTCAGCAACAACATTAGGTAGCCTATTGGAATATGCATACAAATGAAATAACTATTCATTATAACACATACCTAACATTGAATAGTACCTACGGGCATGTCTCAATTAATTCTAATTTACAAGTAAGTATACAAAAGTTGTGTTAATTTGGTGGTATATACCTAATACATTTATAGCGCTGAAATTATTCAAAGTAACTGCTTCTAAAATGAATGTGCACCTTATCGAAATTAAAACCAACTAATCCATAAATAACATCTAGGATAATTTTATCAAACGAGTGAAAGAGACAAAACATGTTTAAGCCAATTAGTATGGAGATGCATTTACAAAACTCTTATTGTGCTAAGATGTCTGCGTAATAACAGCTAACATATCGAACTACTAGCAACCTTTTGTGAAATACTTATCAAAAATGCTCACGTAACAAAAGGCTGCTTTTATGCATAAAATCCTTCACATGTTGTTATCAGACCGTCTTTGGTATAACTTCTTGTCTTAATAAGATATATAAGCAGCTTATTTTACGAAAAATAGAAATGTACAAATGTTGTGTAGCATTTGTAATTGGGAAAAGAAGTCATGTTTAGAAGCAAAGAACGATTTAGTATGTTTTATACATTTTGTGAGAGGTACTCACAAAACTTTGTAATAAAAAATATGAATATAATATAATATCCTAAATTTATAAACCTAATATTATAAACGTGAAAACTTTCGAGGATGTATGTTTGTTACTCTTTCACGTAAAAACTACTGGACGGATTTGGATAAAACTTTGCAGTATTATAGGTTATACATTAGAATCACACATAGGGTACTTTTTACCGCGGGAAAAAATCTCATTCCCACGGGAAACCGACCTCTAAGTCGCGGGCGGCCACTAGTTTAAGATAAAGCATTGATATTTATAATTTTTTACAAATGTTTAAGATAAATTTGTGTCACAAAAAAGAAAGTTCAGTATAATATTTTTTATTTTAAATTTAATGAATGACGATGTAGATAGACGCCTTACTTCATAAACCTGAAAAATTGTTTTAAAAATAGTTGTCGATCTAAACACAATTTTGGACTAGCATTTAATACAATATTTAAACGACTATCATACATGTTTTGTTTATTTGTGTTAAGGAAAGCAATGGGTTTTCAATTTATAAGTTTATGTCTTTTTACATTGTAAAGAGCCAACCTTTTAAAATATTTTTATCTTTTACCCGATAAATCTCTAGCAAGCAAGATCAAAGATAACAAAAGAGCTTTTCTTAATATTTAACTAAAGACTAGATACTTACATAAAATTTTGACCATGCGAAGGCTTTATTTTCAAGACTAGTTCTACGAAAAGGCTCTAACTACGAATACTTTAGTCATTTCTTTTAACTTTATTATAATATAAACAATTTAGCTATTTTAATCCTTCCTTAATGTTATAAATATCAAAGGTGTATGTTTGTATGTTCCGCTTACACGTAAAAACGGCTAAAGCGATTTTGACGAATTTTGGAATAGAGGTAGATCATCGATCAACCTAGGAAGAAAAAATGATATTTTTTCCCACGGGAAAAGCAATTTTATTTCAATTAAGCTGAAACTGCAGGGCGGTAAGCTAGTAGGCAATATAGTTATTTATTAGATAGTTTATTTTTAATTTGAACCGTACAAAACGCGTCTGACGTAGGAAAGCATGTTGTTTATTATACCTGAATGAGATTTAAAAAAACCTTTTACCCTTCGGATATGTATGAAAAAAAAACAACTTTCGTTTCCCATTAACATGTAAGATGTTTACTTTAGGATGTAAGTATCAATGAAATGATCAGATTGATGTGGCCAACCAATTAAAACCTCTTTTTTTTGCTGACTAGCGCCTTTAGTTATGAGCCCAAGTTTGTATGAAACGTTAATGGTCTCACCTTAAATTAAATTTAAATATTATAAGGTAGGGATTGTGGTGACTGCGAAATTTGATTCGCACTAATCTAGTCAAATGCCTTGTTGTAACAGTATTATTATCGACTTGATTATATTTCCAGGTTAAAACTTATCAGTATTATTGTAAAGGAGAATCCATTCAAAAATGTATACTGAAATGCAAAAACTTAAAATGTCTGCCTACGCTTACATCCTAAGATTTCTTTTTAAACATCTACATAAGTTTTTCTTTTAATTAATTAAAACTTTCGTACTCAAAGGGGTTATAAACAGTGTTTGTATGGCACCTGGAAATAGAAGCAACTGTCGTTGAAATGAGTTTATTAATAAAACACAAAACAAGAGAATTTTCCACTTCCATCGCGGAAAAGTGAGACATTTATATAAAATACTCAACAAAATATTCTTTAGAGCAGCGCCGACAAAGAGGTAAAACGGAATTTTTCACATAATTGCCAACGTAGTCAGGATATATTAAAAGAATTTTAGATAAAATAACGATGCAATTTCAATACTGCTATGAAGAAAAGAGGAAACCCTTTCACTTAGGTACCTACCTACTAAGGTCTGTAAGAAATTGCTTTAATTAAAGATATTTAAAGCCAGACGTTTTTTTAATTTCGTTAAAATGCATTAAGAATATTTGACGTTGCATATTCGAAAGATATTCAAAGATTGCATCGATATTTGAAAACTTGGTTGGCTTTATTAATATGATGCAATATTGCATCCTTCAAGGCTTCTCAGTTACCATCGATCGATATATCTAGGGCTCAGATAGGTACTGACGCACTACTCTACCCCACCACCCCGCCCGCCACCCCGTTGCCCAGCAACCACCCCCCACTCACCCCTCTCGTCATCCCGGACGTTAATAGCGAAACAACAAACAAGTCTAACAGATGCACTAGATGTGCTTTGCGAAAATAAATACGATAAAAGGTTTATACTTTTCTTGCAGGATTTCTGACGTTGGTTTTCTAAGCGTTCTTTTTATTTTTACATTTCTTTTATCTAGAAACAATGTTTTACGAATAGCTATTTGGAAATGTCACGAGTATTAAAAGTCAAGTGGTCAAGCGCAGGTTCGTGGAATTATATTCACACGAGACGTCTATTCGAGGAATCACTTAATAAAGTCAAACACGAAAATATTCTGTCAAATTGAAACCGCAACCATCTACGCAGTTTTTGTAAATCATTGACATTTTTAGCTAGGCTTCCGGGTCATCTTGTATCGATGCCTTAAACTTTAAAATAGTACCTACCTACCTACTCTTCATTTACTAACACCAAAACATACTCATTTGACACATGTCTATTTAAATCCTACGCATTATGTAGGTATGTTAAAAAAACACATTTATTTTCGTAAGATTTGTTTTATTAAATGTCTTCGCTGTCAGGGCTGTGCGGTGCGATTATGTCATGTTTGGCGCGCTGCGGTAAGTGACATTTCGCAAAATATGAGAGTGTTAACCCTACAGTTGCGTCGCGGGTAATTTAGTGAAAAGTTGAACCGGTTCCCATCCGCCGGCGGCGGTGTGGTATAATTAATTCTGTTCCCGTATATGTCACAGAATCTTAATTAAGTAGTAGCATCATCGAACACAACAAAAACATTTTGGACGCACAGCAAAAGGTTACCGATTTTATAATCAATTGAATCGATTAATTCATAAGAGCTTATGTAATATTTAAAAATTTAATAATAAACCGCAACGACGGTAACATACAATTTGCGTTAAAACAATAATAAATAAGTAAGTAGTTATATCATAGCTTTATTTTAATAGTCAAATTCTTACAATAATTAGAGTAAAATAGGTAAGTCAATCTTTTTGGCATAGATTAGCGAACATGGACAATTTTAAATAATGCTTAGGACCTATATACAAGCTAGTATTCTAAATTTAAGTCCTCGGAGATGGCGTGGTGGTGCCATCCGAGAATATTTTTATTCGGAATCGGTTTTCTCCTGTTTTGGGTGCAAATGCATACGTTCGCTTCGGAGGTTTAGTCGGGTTGAGGTAGAGGTCGAATATGTTCTGCGTGGTCCGTTGTACCGGTGGGTTCGTTGAGGCGTACCGTGTCGTGGCCGGCTCAGCTCTGCTGGTGTAAGACACTGGTCGAGCCGTGCTGGTCGACGAGGTGACAGGAGCCTTCGTGGTGCTCCTCAGCGGCGATGAGGTAAACGTGAAGTTCGATGAAACCACTCCTCTCCATGGAGCAATAGATGTTGCAGGTCTTCTAGTTATTACACTTAAAGGCTGCACGGATGCAACAGGATGCTTAGAGCTGAGTAGATTCAATGTATTCTCATACCATGGCGTGGTCGGAGGCTTCGTGGGGGTGACAGTTTTGAACTCGTACCCGGATAAAAATGTGGATCTCTGAGTAGACATCTCCGGGTGATTGCTACTTAATTTTATCCCTTCTATTTTGGTGCCAAAGGAGAAGCCACCGCGACGAGACTGCCACGGGTTTTGCAGAGCTGTTGGCGTTACTGTTCTCTCTTCGTTCAGTTTTGAAATGCTACTGTCTGTTGTAGAAGTTCTGAGGGTGGTTGTAGTTGGAGGAGATAAAGGAGATGTCGTCCTTGTGATTGGTTGAAACACACTTTCAGAAGTCGTGTGTGGACGAACTGTGTAGGTTTCTGAATGGGTACTAGAAATTGGTTTGTAGGTGCTGAGTTTAGGAGACTGTACTGCAACAGAAACTAATTCTTTAAAGGGTTTTTGAGTGGTAGTTGTAGTGATAGATGAAGCAACAGTTGTCGATTTGTGGCGGAATTGGTTGGTCTCTATCACTCTCCAAGGTTTTACTCTTTGAACGTAGGGTACGACTGTCAACGGCAACACAGTGGTGCTAGTTGGAGGAGCTGCTGTAACAGGCTTACCGAACACAGGAAGCTTGAGCTCATCGATATTGTCTATTTTATAATTTATAAAATCTGTACCGTTAAAGTCCCTCAGACTCTTCCCTCGAACAAATGAAGATATAGTCAGGTACGCCGGGGCACCTTGTCCATTGACTTTGTTATCGTAGTAGAACGACCTGGCCTTTTCTGCAGAGCTGACCAAGGGCGTCGTCCTCCACAGGTCCTGGTCACAGTTGGCGAGATATTTCTTAGTGTTGTGTTTACAATGCTGTGGATACACTACCCAGGCCAGGAATCCGTTGCCTTGCAATCGCGTGTGTTCCTCGTGTATCTGTAGGATGCAGCGCACGTCGTCCTTGATGTCGTCATCTCGGAAGGCGGAACAAGGCTTCCCGCAGGCTTTGCCGGAGCCGGGCCCACACCAGTACAGCTCGCTGATTTGAAACAGTCCGTGGTCGCCACTGTACGGGTTCATGGCGGTCGTGTCGAGTCTGGACTCGTGGAAGGCGATGCAGACCCACGTCGAGACATGGTCGGGAGCCACGCCGAGCGTCAGGAGATCGCGCGCGAGTTCACACGAGTCGTAAAGGCGAGCGGCGGCGAGCGCCAGCACCGCGCACGTCCACAGCGCGCGCGCAATCATCGCGACGGTCGCGTCCGTGACCCGCTCCCGCGCTTTTACCTGCGCCCTACTACCGCGGTCGGTGGCGCCCGTATTTTCTTCGACGCCGCTAATTATCGATAACACTATTTTTCCAGATTGTGTGAGAGCGGCCCGCGAGACACGGAACGGCGTCGAGGCGGCTGCGGCGGTTCACCTTGGAGATCGTGTGATGTCTTACGACAGCGATGCTCAAACTTGAAAATCGACCCGGCAGATCATTAAAATAATATGAGCACTGTATTTGTCATCACTTGTGGAGCTATTTATTGTATTTTATTGTCTTTGTTCGTCGTGGCGGCATCGGGCGACAATGCCTGTCGGCGGGTTGCATACTAACTAGGCGTCGGTTTCCGCGGTGCCACGTGTGCGCGGGCGCACAGTTTGAGCGGCTCGTTCTGTGAGTAAACATTGGTTTCCGCGCCAGGTCAAGAGGTGAGGCGCTGGCCTCAGTGCCTAATTTAAAGTTTTAAATAACCGCGGTCAAGATACCATCCGTTGCCGGCTCGCATCGCTGACGCTGACATCGACTACCGAAATGACAACACAATCAATTTGTAACCTTTTGAAAAAAAGCTAATCGTTATTTATATGTGCCTATGATTATTTTAAAACATCTTAATTTCCATAATATGTCTTCTTGATTCGAAACCGGTTATCGTTCATTTATAATAAAACAAAACATGAAAAATCTGCGTTTGAACAGAATGTTTTAATGTCATTTGTTTTGTGTTATGCGCATGATTAATGTGTAGGTAAAATAAGTTGGGAGTCGATAGTTTTATGATGCATGAGTGTAAAATATTCCGTACCTGCTTGTCTATTTGTTTACTTGTCTGTATAAGCAAGTGACTTGTTTGCAAAAACATGTCATAACATGTTTTAGTTCAGGAACATGCCAGTAGACAGGAATAATTCAGGTGGAAAATTATATGCACCGTGTTTACCTGAAGCCCTTCCAACTAAGATTAAACTTGTTTACTCATTTTTAATTGTGATACCTAAATGAAAAATATTATGAAGATAATCTTCAAGGTAGAAAATTTATTTATTTATTATAAGATAAAGAGGTAAATTATTAATCTTTTCTGACTTAAAAAAAAAGTTAGAATAAAGGGAAGAAATATGTGCACAATAAATGCAATTTACGATTACACACGAAAGTAAAAAGTAATGTAAAAACTTACTTCCTGGTTTCTAATTACTGGAATACTAGGTAATAAATATTTTTATGAGGCCATCTAAATTGACTAGTGTGCTGTGTTTATTTTCCCTATAACCGAGCTCTTTGAATATTTATAGTTGTATCCGTATATGATTCTAAATGGAAGAATAAATAATTTCACAAATATTTTGTCAGATATAAGTCTGACCTTCTTACTAGTAGATTAATAAAGGCAATAGAACAGGTACCTAATACAGAATTTCATCCAATCCTTATATGCCTTTGAACTTTGCATACCGATAACATCATCATAATTGTAATTAATATTAATGTGATTGCTTTCAAAATGGGTTCCTGTAATTTAGATAACATCGATTAGTGTATATTTGAGAGTAGATACTCGTATTATTTGGTATAAAATCAACGTCGAAATGCAAAGGATTTGGGCCATAAGAAATATTGGTTGGCCTTTGGTTGTCTGGTTAAACGTTTTAGCTATTTAATATTGCTATTGCATACTTTAAATTACGATGTTTGTTTATAGCATAGTTGCAGGTGCAAGGAACTTCGCAATTAGTGGTAATCACGTAAAAAAATACACACACAACGAAAACAAACGCAATGAGACTACAGTGCATGCCAGTTTTAGTGTCACATCGCTAGGGTAGGTTAATTTCAATTTTAAACCAAATCAAAAGGAAATCGATTTTTATTGCATCCATAAAACTGCTGCATGTTTATTTGGATCTGAGCAGCTATTATCATTTGACGAAAATTATTCAAATACACTGCTCAAAAACTTTTTTGTTAGGTAATATACAATTTAGTTGAATGATTATAGAGCACTTAAAAAATACTTAGTAAAAAATACATTGTAATCAATTATATCGAATGACATTTAGGCCCTATGGCAAATTATAAAGTGTCGGAAAAAATCATCACAATTATTCATTATAAACCTTTATTTGTTGTAATTAACCTCAAAGTTCCTATAACTATTTAATATTACAGTAATTTTCAATTTAAATTATTGATTTTGTATTAAAAAGCATAAATAGTTTTAATGTACACGCAAGTGCTAGGCAGAAAGGGTCCGCATTTTATAAACACTTCGTTTAATGGAATTTATCGATTAATTTTCTATCAAACCCTAACTAAATTACTTACATTTAAAATAGCACTGCGGATCAAGTTAATGAGCCTTTAATCATTTAATTAACCATTTAACATACAGCATTAGCCAGATTTGATGTTTCTTTTTACTGTAATCCTATTAAAGTACGCGGTTTGATGGAACTTGTTGAACATAATTTGTCCATTCAGGGCATGAAAATCTAAGGTCTTAAACTGTTAAATGACCACGAGTAATATTATTCCATATTAAGAATAAAAACAATTAATTGAATAATCGAGTCAGGCACTTAACGGTCAGTTTAAAGTATGACGTATTTCGAATATAGAGAACATTGGCGTTATTTTATTCCATTATTGTGTCTTAAAACTAATCTATTACTGCTGCAATTCAGTTGTCTATGTGACGTCACTCGTAAAACATCGCTTCAAAGTTCCAAACACAAGCATCCATTGTCCATTCTACCCTTGCTTTGTAGGTACTCTAGAACCTAAGTTTGATAACACAGATAGACTTACCAACACAAGACATCAGCTCCGCAGCCCCTCTCAGCAAGCAGCCATTTGGCCTGGTGATGCCCTTGGTCTGGTTGAGGCAGAAGCACCCATCATCGTTGGCCAGGAACCAGTCGTCGACCGTGAAACGGTATGATGAGACGCCTGCAAACGAGGACTCCTTCTGGAACCGCAGCTCGACCGACCTGGAACAACAGAAAGAGAGTAAATAACGCTGGAAGTTGGAGGTTTAGGAATACAAATAAAACTCATGTGTAACATTGTAAAAATAACGACGTAGTTCTTTAATTGGTGATGGCATAATTATCATGGGCATCCACCAACCCCCACCGAGCCAGCGTGGTGGATTACTGCTCAATCCCACTCGCTATTCGAGAAGGCCTGTGTTTAGCTAAAGGGATGTTATTATTGTTATTAATTAATAGGTCACTCAATCGATAGAATTTTTAAGTGGTCCGAAGTGAAATTTATTTCATTGGTCTTTTTATTTTAAAGTTATGTTATTACAGACAATGATAACAGAAATCTTCACAAATCTATGGAAAAGGAAAATGACCAGCAGTGGTCATTCTACCAGAGGAATGATTATGATGACGAGGTGGCTATTCTTGTCGAGTAAGTTATTTTTTTATTTTTATTAAATAGCTTCTTATGTAATTTAACTTTTAACATTTTCCTTTATATTTTGAATTCTAAAATTTTAAACGCAGCTTGCTATTAATTCTACCAATGTTATAAAAGCGAAAATTTGTGCAAATGGATGTACCTACATATGTATGTATGGTGTTACCCTTTTATGCGAAAACTACCCAACAGATAAAATTTAAACAACTACATTAATAGGCCTGGAATAATCCAATGCCTGGAAAAATACAATTTTAAACTGCGAGTGAAACCGCAGGGAAAAAATTGTATTGCTTTAAATATTTATCACTTGTAGACTATGGCGCCACTTGTTGTGACACCTCTCAACCTTCACCTTTTACCTCCCTGTAGCTTTTCTAATCCATTAACTTTTCTAACATGAAGGCATTATCTTTTGTCTCTCTACATTATCTTTTGTTTCTCTACATTATCTTTTGTTTGATCTGAAAAATAGCGGGTTTTGACGTGAGGTGTAAACAAAGGCTTTGTTAAGAGAGGCTGACGCTTTATAGGAAAAATACCTCTGATATTTAAATGGAGTTGCAATTTATTGATTTGCCCACCCCCACATATTAACCGCCCCCGAAAAGGGGGTTCCCAGAGCATCAACCCTCAATACAGGTACTTGTCTGCAATCAGCTATTGTAAAATTATTTCAATTTTCATTTCGAACATAATTGAGTGAGTATTTTGAAATAAGCTTTAATTAATTATATTCATTCGTCTGCTGGTACAGAGGAAGTTTAATAAAAAAGAAAGCGCCTCACACAATGGAGCTTCAGTTTATTTTCACAAATAAATACTTGTTTCGCAAAGGCTTCCTGTTACTCATTGCATTACAAAATAAAAGAATCTCCTATGAGCAACAACTTGCTGAATGAAAATACAACGTAGGTATGTAAGATGTTTTTGTACAAAGAGTGGCAGTAGCAACAATAAAATGATTTTTATGGGAATATCGTTAGGCTACTTCGAAATAAATTATGTCAATTAAAATACAATTTTCGTTTACAAAAAAACATATATCAATCATAATTTTATAAGATGTAATTTTTACCTTTTGTTAGTTACCTCGATGTTTTATTTAAAACAATATTTAGATTAATATAAAGAAAAAGGTTTCGATCCCTCCTGGATAAACCTTATTAAACCTTGTTAACCTGCGTGGTTAAAACTTATTAACTCAGTAAACAAAACAAAGTGAGTAGGTAGCTAAATCTGATTACGACCTACGACTTCAACCGTCTGATTTTAATCCCATTAATGGAAAAAAGCATTTTTATAAGCGGCAATTAAAAACAGATAAAATAAAACGATCGAACACTTCGTGCTAATTAGATGACCTACTGCTCTCGATATGAATGCTGGTACCAATCGACAGCCGCCACGGAGCGCGATTTAACTACTTAATTAATAAAATTTAAAAGGATCCGATGCTATGTAAGTAATAACTCTGTTAATAAATTATTCGAAGGTTTGAAAGCTTGCAATTTCAAATGTATTCAAAACAATCGTTAGGATATAAGACAAAATCAAAAACTGATTGTTTTTTGTTTTGAATACAGTCTAATAAAAAATCTAATAAAAATCTTGTAGGCACAACAGTCAGCATGAAGCCAAGAATCGCTGTTAGGTATACCTGTGACCTATATATGTTTTCAAATCAACGTCAGCTTTAAAACGTATTTCCGCGGGAAAACGCAGCTGAAAATGCATAAAGAACTACAACCAATGGAAAGCGCACCGATATTCTTTTGTTTTGAAAATAAGTTGTCAGAATTCGCGTGTTATTTGGAACTGCGGTTTTACGACCGGTCTCCAAAATTGAGTAAGATAATAAACATGGTCTGCTATAAACAAGCTGTTGATCTGTATATGCCAGAATGTAGGTACCTGATAGAACAAACGTAACAAATACGAAATAGTTGAATATTGAGACCTGCCAAAAGTGACCTATACTGCGAATTTCCCCTTTATTAAAAGTTATGCCCTTTTATTTTAAAAAAACTGTAAAAAAGTTAACCAATTATAACTACATAGATGCGTTGTACACTGTTTTTAGAACTCCAAATAAAAATCAAATTCAATGTTACTCAGAAGCTTCCAGTTTATATGAAAAAATATTTTCGAACAAAGCATCATGATACACTAGACTATTCAGTTCTTGCGTGCCTATCAAAATTCTGTATTTATATTTGTAATACTATTTCAGTTAAATTTTATAACCTATTGTTTCGGAAAAACAATATCTTTTTATTTTGAGCAACCTACAAAAAAATCAACATAAAAAAAGTAAAAAAAACTCTTTAATCATAATCTGTTAAAGAATGTAAGAAAGTACCTAAACTGTAAAGTAAAATAACGAACGGATAATGAGGGCACTATCACAAGAATATAAAAATCCTTTTTTATTATAATTATGTACAACTCAATTTAAACCAAAGCGATATATTTATCTTTAAAAGTCACTGAATACATTTACCTACTTACTCCCAAAAACAGCATTAAATAAAAAGGTAGGTAGGTAAAAACTTTTTTTTTAAATCTCTTTGTGAAAGTTCATAAAAACCTCTTTAAGTAGAGTATTGAATATAACTGTATTAACAATAACAAAGTTTAAAACGACAAGCTTCTGGGTTTACAGTTATTCTCTCGAATTTAATAAGAAATTCAAAATTTGCTGCGGAGAACCGCAAGTCGACAAATCAGGCTGTAGGCAACCAAATACGGAACATACCACCGAAATTACAATCAAACTCCATAATTAAAAACTCTAACAACAACATATAAAAAATGTGAAATCGCGTATCATATTTAAAAACGCTTTTCCGTAGCTTTATTGCACAGGAGGTTTATTTCAGTTCTGGGCGTGGCTACTGGCGCCCTCTGGTGGCGCGGGGGTGCGGGGCGGGGCGAAGGGGGGCGTAGGAAATCGATATTACAGGACCTGGATGTATAAATATAGAACCAGGGCGTTCGCAGGCCCCGGGAATCCCAGGCATTGTACGTGCAGTAACGACGAGCGAAATCTACGCCGCCCGGGCCGAGCGCTACCTGATTAAATACTTTTCACTACACAAATATGTAGGTTGCATATTTATTTGATGAACGTGAGGTATTACAGATATGGCGAGGTTTGTTTGTAAGCGCATTAAATGATTAATACGAGGCTCAATTGCTGCGGGCTGCCTAGATATTGTGACCTATTTAAAATTTGTACGTAATAAAGTTTTTGTAATTGATGGAAAATAAATGGTTAAGCAGTTTATTTGTGATTTAAGAAGATTACAAAATTTGAATATATTTGATATTAATAAATTGATTATTTTATATTATGTTCTTATTATGTAATTAATGCCAATTGAGTTTAGATTTTGAGTGTTCCGCTAACTGTAGAAATGCTCAAAATTTTTGGAAAAAAAGCTTTCGTAGACTTACATTCGTCTTATTTTAGGTTCTTCTTTTGTTTAACTTATCTACGGAATCAACTGTTTTATCGTGTTTCAGTTAGATTCTTAAAAAGGCTTAAGACTTACTGTCACCAAGACCGTGCCAAGACCGGACACCTTAAGTCCTAAGTCGATGATGCTGTAAGCTCCTGGAGTCTTTAGGCTTTGATCACCACATTTAGGTGTATAACTTATCTAGGCTGAATGTGCTGTACCGAAATGAAATGAAATAAAATTACTTTATTGTACGTAGGTTAAAAAACTAATATTTTATACATTGTCAAAAGCATAAAATCAAAAATAAAAAATAGATGTCACGGGACACCCCTAGGTACATTCATCAGCAATGGCCGTAGTAGACCGAGAGAAAAAGCTGGCGGAAAAAACTATCGGCACTCTTTTCGAAATTATACAATCATAATTTAGATTTATATACATTTAAAACTTTATTAAGATTTATGTACCGAACTGAATATACCTACAACTATTTACCTTGCCACTACTATACAGGGTGTTTGGTTCAAGCTAATTTAGATTGACGTGTTGTGCGAACAGGTTGGAGAGCTCAACATTTAGGGTTTTAGCTCGGATTGAGTGTGATAATAATGGGATAAACAATGTGGTCTATTGATTAAGTTAATGGATTGTAATTAAATAATTGAGTATTAGGTATTCCATTAATTTTACTGAATTACTAAATAGATTAACGATTCGTTTGTTTAGCTGTAAACTTGATGACAATTGTTCGATTAACAATAGATTATTTTAGTTAGCTCAAACAAAGGTTTTATATGCTGTATTGTTTCTTATCAGGGTACAACTGGGTTCCTCTCCAGTTCATGGTATGGTACCTACCTACTCATAACAAAATATATCGCTTAATTCAGGCTACCTACTAAAACTATTTATATAGTTATGATACAAGTCCGAGCGACTCGTGACATAATATCGCCAAAGCTTAGTAAGCGCACATTTAGCGCACCTAAAACGCCACTTGCATAATAAACTGTCTATTCAACCCTGTAGGTGACGCTCGGGGCTTAGTCAAACGATTCTTTGTGGGTACAAACAAAGCGAACGATTATGTCAGAAGCGTTGTTAAATCGAGTTTACAATAAATACTACTTGTAGAGCAAACCATGCAAACATTCTTTGATGTCCTAAGCAGTGGGTATTTCTGTCTGTATTATTTAAAAGGCTGCTTAACTGGATTCTTGCTCCTCGCTGTATGTAGATAATTGGGATTTAAACGGAGGAAGTCTTTTTTAATTATATACACATCGACTTCTTTAAATACCGTAAACTCCATGCGTTACGCAAGTTTTACCTACTGCCCCCCAAGTCAAGCGAATCAATAGAATGAAAATGTATGAAACTTTCAAATTGCAAGCTTGACAAAAGTGTCAGTTTCGTACATATTCTTTCTATTCACACGCTAACGCAAATATCACCTGCCACTTGACTTGGGGGTTGGTATAAACTAATAACTGTTAGATTTCTACTTAACCCAAAAGCAAATAAATATATATTTAAACTGCCTCACCTGCAAATATCCGGGTTCAGAGCGAACAGCTTCTCAGTTTTGTCTACAAACGGACTGTAGATGTAAGAGTCGGTTCCATTGATCATGTTGCAGAGCCCGGTGCCCCGCTCGTTGGGCACGGGGCCCCCGGCCGCCTCGGGCCAGTTCTTCAGCTCGGGCTCCCCCTCGAAGTTGAGGATATGGCCCAGGTGGTGCACGTCGTCGGTGCCGCGGTCCACCTCGAACTCTGAACTGAGCACCTCGTGTCTCTGTGGCAGGTGTAATAGAAGGTAAGGAGACATCGTAAAAAATAAAGTTACGTTTGAAGAATACATGAAAATTATTAATGTAAAAATAAGACTTTCGCACGGTTTATTGTAGCTGAGTAATAGGCTTATCTACTTACCTACTTCATTTACAAAAAACAAACAAAGAAAATGGAGCTTTTCATTTTTATCTACTAGAAGACAAATAAAATAAACAAATAGTACCTACTTAGGTACTAAGTACCATCTATTCAAATTTATATTAAGCTATCGAAACTACTAAGTTATTTTATCTTTATCGTTTCTGATATTGGATTAGAAAGTATTAATCGACTTAACAATCTCTAAAAAATAGTATTTTTATCATTATCTATAGTAATTATTATTGTCATCTATCAAAATACTTTCAATAGCTAAGGAACTAACAAGACTGCTGAGGAATATATATAAAATAATAGGCTTTATAAAATTTGGTGGGGAAACCCATTGTCAAGAAACCCGCACTAACCCAACGAATCAGATTCTTATTATCCTAGAAAGAGGCCTGTGCTCAACTTTTATTATGGAGACATTATTTATTTATTTAATATTTTATTCCATAAAATAGGAATCACCTTAACAGAGCGACGAGCAAATCTGCAAGACGTTTAGTATTGGATCGAGCATCATTGCAAAGCTCACTCAAGGATTAAATCGTGCCGTTTGACTACTACTTCAGGCACAAAGTCACAAGATATTCTATTATTGGACATAGGCTTTATACCAAAGGTATCTACAAAAGGTAGGTATATATATAAGGTGTAGCTCTGAAATACCTTAGGCTACAACGTTTTTTCTTAGAATGCTATATTCAATCTGTGACTGTAGGTCAAATATTAATAGTTTCCATTTTGGCGATGCCTACTAATTTATGCACAGTGGTTCTTGAAAGCTCTCGATTTTTAGCGAGTCCAGCATGTACTGGCTGGCTCGAAAGCTTTTGTTATAAGATGAAATTATCTTATAACAAAAGCAAATTTGTGTTAGAAAAAGCTTGTTTTTGTTATAACTACATATTAGTATCTACGAAGAAGACAACTTTGTGTTTACCTGAAATGCAAAATCTTATCTTCAAGTTAATTCAGTTATTGTAGGTATTTATCCGAAATTCATGAGACCAATTCTACTCCTGCTGATTTCCGTTGCTTTATGAAGTTTTCTCTTATGAAGGGAACAAATTTTTATCATTTTGTCAAACAGCTAAATGTTATATGTTCATGACATTACTTGGGACAAAAATAAATGTGCTCCAATTTTATGGATTCGGACCAAACAAAGTGGTTATTACAAAAATAAATTTTTCATTCGGCAGTTCAGATTTGGAACTGTTTTAAAATACTAACAAAAAAAAGATATGGATGCAAATTGGTTTGTACATTGCATTCTCATAATAAACGAATCCCAAATTAACTTCGTTTTCAGTGAACAAGAGTGAATATGATTTAGAATAAAACGTGTACAAAATTGTAATTTCAAGCCCCGGCTAGTACTCACTGAAATGTAAAATCAGTGGTCACCGGATACCGCGGTATACAGTCACTGATTACAAGTGAATAGTTACTAATTGGGAACACAAACATATATGCTGTTAGTTGGGCATATTGTATAATATTTGAAATGCACACCACGTAACACTAATAATATGATTACGATGTACGTAACTAACGTATACAAGTATTCTACGGTCTGTATGCATATTATGGAGTTCATTACGAATGCAACGGCGCAGTACTCATATTGTAATAAGATCATTCCAATTAAGAGTTGTTATTATTACAGAAGCCAATACAGAAACACAACTCAACTTCCTTGAAATTCGCTGAGTAGACGGAACGGATTCTATATTGCTTTTCAACTGAATAGCAGCTCTATGATTTCTAGAATTTCAATTTCATTCCGCAACCAAGTTCCTCAACGGCGAAATATATTTCATATCTACTGTAAATAACTAGCCATAGATACCTAATTAGTGTTCACGTATATAAAAAAACTGAGTTTTAGTCGCAGGAATCCCAATTAAACATTACATAACTTTTAATTAAATCTAGTTATTTCCCTTTTTTACTGTAAAAAATTGTCAGTTTTATTTTAACCAAGAGTTTGTACACTTACTTTTAGGTTTTAATTATAAATGTTTGATTGAGTTGTTTATTAGGTTTAAAATTCGGGTGGGATTTGAACCTACCAATCCTACAAAAACGGTTGCATTATTGATATTTTTTTTAAATACGTACAACCAATAACTTAAACCGAAAAAAGTGACGGAGTTTGTAGGAACTAGTAAGTAGGTTTTGATAGATTGTTTTGTATTTTGGACTTGGAGTACCTAATACTAACCTAATAGGTACACTCGGTTCTGTGAGTGTGGTAGTTTTAAAAACATGGTAAAAATATTTTTTTACAAAATTAAAACAAACAGGCCACTTTCTATACGAGGCCGGTTGTCACTTTTGAATCACGGTGTTCACAAAGTAGGGTAGGGTGGTATAAGATTGCGCGGTGCAATAAAATTGCGCACTGGACTTATCTGGACGACGAATTGAAGTTTGGGACGAACTTCAGTAATATTTAGTTTAGTATTCGAACCGGTAACTAGCTCCCAAGAAAAAAAAAATGCCGTTAATAATAGGAAATATGTTTGTAAAAAGTTTTTATTGCCTTCTGATCTTATTTTTTGATAAAGTGAATGTGTGATTGTTAATGATTTTCTTTTTGTAAACTTTTGTAAATATTTTTCGAAATCCAAATCTATATTAAATAACGAAATCCAAATATTATATAATAGATGGCAAAGATATTTCGATGAAAATTGCGCCCTTTAGATGTGTGTAAGTTTGCGCGCGCAACTTTACACACCTAAAGTTTTGTATGGTTAAATTTAAGTAGTTAATCTAAAAAAATGACTTACTTTTCTGTTATCTATTGTAAGAGTGTTCAATTTTTAATTTTATTTTTTAGAATTAAAAGATAATAACATTAAATAGCTCGTCAATTTTGTTCTGAAAAACGAATGCTGGGGCTAGCAGGCGAATTGATGAATATGAAAGCAAAAGTTCAGTGGGTTTATTTCATCAAAATTAAAAATAATAAATCTAAAAATGAAAAAGAGCCAAAAAGAGAAAAACTAAAAATTTTAAGAAATTTTGATTCCTGTAATGCAGCGAACTTTACTTAAATCTAATAGAAAAAAAATTGGATTGAATGCACTACCATAATAACACTTTAGTATTTAGGTAGCTTGAAAATTGCGCTAATGCCAATTTATGATTTTTGTTTAATTTCTCAGAAATTGAATTTTGTTATAAGTAATTATGTAAGTTTGTTACTTAAATATAAAAGGATAAATAAATAATTAATAGCAAATTATTTTTTTCTAATATTGGTATTTTGAAATTTACGAGTAAAATCCTCCAATTTCAAAGTGCGCAATCTTATACCACCCTACCCTAAGCATAACACGACTTCGGTAGGTATATTACATTTAGAATTTGTTCAGAAACCTATTTTGTACAAACAAAGTCATTTTAAATGATTAGCGAGGGTCTGACTTTCATTGGACCATTTACTATATATAAGTGGTATAAAACCCAAACCCTTGAAGCGTATATTGAAGCGTAATTGAATCTTAAACTTTTTCTTTTAATTTTGTTATCAGTCTTTCTTAGCAGTACTTACGTATTTAAGGATTGAGAAGACCAGTGTGCCATCGTCCATGGTTTCCATATTTCTAGATTCTTCGCTCATAGACTTGATCTGACTGCAAGCGATGCCTCCCATCAGGCCGGGCCGTTGACACATCTTGAACCCTTCCAGCGCTAACTCCTTTACCTGAGAATAACAAGAAAATACTGAAAATTAATCATTTCCTATTTTATTTTTGATTCTGTCTTTTTAATTTCGAAATAGATATACTTAGGTACAATTTCGTAAACCTGTTCTTCCAAACGTTAAAACTGAAATATCTCTTTTGTAAAGAATTTTCTTGAAAAACTGCTGCATAATAGCGTGTCATGTCGTAAGTTCGCTTTGAGGGCTCTGTCCACTACAAAGCATCATAAAGCTAAGTACGTACGTGTCTGGCGAATGATTTCTTTCTATTGATATGTGAATGAACATACCTGGGTCCATGGCATTTAAACCAGGGGGCCTACCGCGTAGCTAGCGTCGATTTGAACTCGACGTCGACAACTGTTTTCATTGGCTAGAGACCCGCCACACACAATTTAGCCTATGAAAACAGTTGTCAACGTCGAGTTCAAATCGACGCTAGTTACGCGTTAGGGGGGCAGGTTTAAAATGTATTTTATAAAAAATAATCACCGTTTGGTAGGGTGTGTTCTTTATAAAGATTATATTATTATTCTTACCTTAAAAGCAGCAATGGGACTATTTCTCTCCGCCCCAAACACCTCGGCTGTGGCCAGATGCAGGGCAGCCATAAGAGCAGGCACCCTTATTTCTGCTGATTGTAGAATGGCCTAGTAAACAAAAATCATTATAGTTATCAAAGTCCGGCAACTAGATTCGTAATTTTCCAACAACTATATTTTAAAGTATTCCTAAGCAAACAAAAGATAAATAAATAATTTTACGAAAATAAATAATCTTAAGACACACTAAATATTTCAATATCCGTTTGTTTATCTGTATGTATTTTAAAAAAACAGTTTGTAAGAAAGGATAGTGAAATAGGTACGAGAAAGCTAATCCAAGCGATACATCTATACTTTTAAAATAACAAGTCCAGACTGACACGAGACTGACTGACCGATTTATCATCGTAGAATTTAAACTATTAAAGTAAGAGTCATGACATGTACAGGCGTTCCCTTTATGATGTAAGTACAAAAGGATTTTTAGAAATTCCCATGAGAAAGGCAATTTAGCTGCTAAGAAATCGCAGGGCATAAAGCTAGTAAACTATAAATATCATAAGATGAAAATAAGTTAACTAGAAGACAAACTATTCATCCACAATAGCAATGCAAAAAAAAGTTTTTCTTGAATCAATTTCTTGATCAGAATAAAGGTCATATATTACATAAATCAAATGACTTTGCACCTTAATAAGTATTAAATAATAAATGTCAAACCCTATCTACAAAAACAAACTTATTAATTATTATAAGTACAACATTTTAGATAAAAATTACCAACACCAACAGGATGACCTGGTTAATCAATTTAATACCTTATTTTATCAATGAAATCGCATGGCAAAACAACGCAAGCGAGATAATTCGCCAAATGAGTCTTATCGTATTATTTTAATAACTACAATGAAATCGGTCAAATTAGCTGATAAAGTACACGTGAATATTGATCTAAAAGTACCCCTTGGTAAGTGTACGACTAACCAAGGTAATTAAGTCCTAATTCGTAAAGTTATTTAGATTTTGCAGCACAGATTGATTAGTTTCAGAGATCTCGGAACAACTGGTAAGGTGTGGCAATATCGTGAAATAAGGCCATTTGTTGTGAATAAATTTTAAATTGTGTCATTAAACAAATGTTCACAGAAATATTGTATAGAAAGGCGTAGTAAAGTTAACTTTTTTAATTATAAAATTTTAAACAAATGGCAAAAAATAGAACACAACCCTTTTTTTCCTCCTGTAACACGTTTGATTGTTTTTAGCAGTGAAACAAAAAGAAACACTTCGATGAGAATTCAATAATTTTCAATCATGTAGTTATTAAGCGCTTGTGTTACAGGTACCACACAATGGACTAGGGGAGAACCTAGTTACACCCAGACACGAGCCAATATCGAAAAACCATTTTGACAAATTTGGCCCGACCCGGGGATCGAACCCTGAACCATCCGCTTAGCAGTCCGGTATATATACTGCTGCACCACAGAGGTCGTCAGCTAGTTCAACTATATTTTTATATACAGGGTGTCCAGGAAACAATGGATAAGCTCTGAAGGGCTAATAGTAGAACTAAAGGCAAGCCTAAAAAATAATTGATAAAAAGTATAACCCTTACACTGCTAGAAATATGGCGCTTTAAAAAAAAACTTCATATTTTTTTGACTGTGTTCATATTTTTACTCGTAACGAGGTCAAATCACTTAATAACATCATTATTTCTGTGCTAAAATAATTAACATTAACCGCATCAGTGAATAACTATCAAATAAAATAGCTAACTAAAGTATTTTTCTCAAAAAATTATGTTAAACTTTTGATTTGTGTAAAATTTCTGAAGAAATATTTTTGATGCGCAACTTTGAACAGCTCTGGTGTAAAAAAATTATATGAAAGTAACAGTGACCAATGATTTCAAAATATTCCTGGTTTAATAACGTTTTTAAAAAGATGTAATATGTCGTTATTGTAATGAAAAAAGATTGAACTAATGGTATTAGTGTGTAAAATGGGATAATTATTTAGTTCTAGCAAAATTATAAAAATACAATAAAACTAAAGAAATATGATTTTCAACTGATATTAATTGCAAAAACATTAGAATAATTGAGAGCAACTGTTCAAATTGTCTGTCCCCATCCTGATGCAGGCCCTACAACTACGAATAAAGGCTCTTCAAAAAAATCGCGCGTGTCGTCGATCATTGATTGCAGCGGCCTGAACACGAGCTCGTAGATCTTCTAATGAAGTTACTGGTTGCTGGTAAAACTCTTCCTTAAAATACCCCCAGTAAAAAGTCTAAAGCGTTTAGGTTTAGGCGGCCTACCTACCTGTTAGGGTAGGTTTCGTCAAGTATGCACATAATGCAATAGCATAGTGTGCTAGACAGCCTTCATTTTGAAGCCAATATGTGTCGCGAAGCTCTTCGGACACGTCTATCAATAAATTGGGTAAGTCATTATGAAGATTTTGGATCACTTTCTCCTGTTAAGTTGATTTCTTTGAAGATCCTTTATTCGTAGATGCAGGGTCTGCATCAGGATGGGGACAGACAATTTGAACAGTTGCTCTCAATTATTCTAATGTTTTTGCAATTAATATCAGTTGAAAATCATATTTCTTTAGTTTTATTGTATTTTTATAATTTTGCTAGAACTAAATAATTATCCCATTTTACACACTAATACCATTAGTTCAATCTTTTTTCATTACAATAACGACATATTACATCTTTTTAAAAACGTTATTAAACCAGGAATATTTTGAAATCATTGGTCACTGTTACTTTCATATAATTTTTTTACACCAGAGCTGTTCAAAGTTGCGCATCAAAAATATTTCTTCAGAAATTTTACACAAATCAAAAGTTTAACATAATTTTTTGAGAAAAATACTTTAGTTAGCTATTTTATTTGATAGTTATTCACTGATGCGGTTAATGTTAATTAATTTAGCACAGAAATAATGATGTTATTAAGTGATTTGACCTCGTTACGAGTAAAAATATGAACACAGTCAAAAAAATATGAAGTTTTTTTTTAAAGCGCCATATTTCTAGCAGTGTAAGGGTTATACTTTTTATCAATTATTTTTTAGGCTTGCCTTTAGTTCTACTATTAGCCCTTCAGAGCTTATCCATTGTTTCCTGGACACCCGGTATACAGGGTGGCTCATTCAAATAGGTCAGTATGGGAAAGTCTGAAACTATAAGACATACGAAGATTTGTTCTTAGGAACCATGTCACCAATTTTGATAAAGAGAAAAACTGCATTCATACATTTGGAAAGAAAACTGTATCCAGCTAGGGAATCGAACCCAGTTGCGTTGAAAAAATAAACTTACACTTTTTCTATTTAAATATCAATTGTGTATGTCTTAAGCTGTAAATTGCTCTATTAAACATGATGTCATAAATGAATCAAAATCCATTGTTTTCACATAATTTTAATTTATTTTAGTAGATGTTCGAAGTGACCACCGTTTTTTTCAATACAAAATTCAACACGACCGGGTTCGATTCCCAAGCAGTTTCTTTTTTCAATTGTATGAATGCAGTTTTTCTTTTTGTCAAAATCGGTGACATGGTTCCTAAGAACAAATCTTCGTATGTCTTATAGTTTCAGACTTTCCCATACTGACCGATTTGAATGAGCCAACCTGTATATATATAGTTCATATATATTTTAGAAGAACTAGATTTTTAACGCTCAACTTTTCTGTCACAGCCTGAGGTTCTTAGACGTGATTCCTGTAGGTAGCTATTCCACTAAGTATTATTATATGCTTAACGTCTAACAGGTATTTTAATTAGTTAAACCTCAAAAAAGTATTTTTCAATGAAAAAAATACTTTTAGGTTTAGTTTTAAATAAATAAATAAAAAAGTAAATACCCAGGATTATTCTATAAGTACCCAAAATACTAAGGTTTTATTTATCAAGCAGATTTTAAAAATAGATTCGATATGGTATCCTTTTACAATTGATGAGAAGAGAATTTCCAAAAGTTACAGCTACTGTTCACAGCTATTCGTAGGTAAAGTAGGTACCTCACTTTAAGGACTAGGTTTCATTAAAGATGCGCGATGGGATTGAAAGCTTAAATAATGAGACGTTGGTGATTAGCTTAGTCTACCTTCATTTCTCCCCAGTGCTTATGCTTTCATACAAAGAAACATTTCGATAAGAAGCAGCCTTTGCGTCCGATCTTGGAGCGATAGGATTTTTTAGTTCGGTAAGTGGAGTTATATATTATATATTTATAAAGAGGTTATGTTTGAGGGCTTGATGTTTAAAGTTATCAAATAACCGATTTTGAAAATTCTTTCATCTGTAGTTAGAGAATAGTATTCGTTATTAAAGCCTATTTTATTCCGACACGAGTAAAGCCGCAGGCGGAAGGCAGATATAGATATATTTATATATATAGAATATATATATAAATACAAACCGCACCCTCAGAACATAAATGTTTTTCTTTTTAATTAATCGTATCACGCTACATATTGTTACAGTTTTTCGTTTAAACCGCTTAAATAAGACGCAAACCCTTACACAAACAGTACTTGATGGAAACCTCGGACAATTTGTGACAGTATTTGTCGGTTTCTGAATTAAGAATTTGTAGTAAAGCCCATGTTTCATATCAAAGTAAGTTATGTAGTTATAATTAGAGAAAAATCTACATTCAAAAACCGACGATACCTACATGAGACGAAAATACAACTCTCATCTGAAAAAGTTCGCGTTGCAGAGGCGGCCATTTTGTTTTCAGCGTCTCACCTGATAAGGAACGTTGACAATGACGACCTCATCCTCCTCGGTCAGTGGAAACGAAGCTTCGACGTCAAACTCCAGGAAGTCTCGCCGTCGATACTTCACTTTATCAGCAGTCATGTTAGTTATTACCCTCTTTGTGTACAATCTGCAACGAAAAGAAAAAAATCTAAGGAAAATTGTTTTCCTACTTCCTGGGATAACAGCGGAGGTAGTAGGTAAGTAAGTACAGTCGGGAATTGTTTTAATAATAGCAGACACAGGATATACGACGTGGTTTCCAAGCTTTATGTAGATATAAGGATATGAATACTGACTCATACATAGAAAAAAAAGACTGATGCACTCAGAAATTACCAAATATTTCGGTCCCAAGGGGAGCGAAACCAAATAAAAAAGCATTACCTAATTTAAAAATGTAGGTATGTGTCGTAATTGCAAAGTTTGCAGCTTTCATTTTTCGTCTAAGCTAATTAGTATTTTTACATTAAAATCGAGTTTAGCACGGTTGGTGTCATAACTCATTCCGAAAACTAAAATTAGAACATGAACCAATGTTTGTAAGGAACTGCAGTTTTTTATGCCATAGCTTACCTACCTATTCTAGCAAATGGAGATCACATATCCTGTATTTGCCCGTGGACAAACTCACCAATTGCCGCTTGTAAGACGCTGCGTGTCTAATTGACTAACTTCACGTTGAGGGCATATCACATATTAAGCCATTTAAGGTTTACATTTCGAAGTGGAGTCGCTCTCCATTTATTTAAGCACGTAGTTTAATACAGATCACGTTCCCTACCTGTAGACAAAGGGCCCAAGCTCCTGCACCACAGGCACTGCTCCTTCTAGCACCTGATCCCTGTTGGTGATGTTAAAGAAGTGCATGCTCAACTTCAGAGGGAAGGGGGTCTCTTCAAACCTCTCCCACTGCTGCGTGTCTGCGTGCAAGGCTGTGCTCTGCAGACAAAGTAAATAGGTATTTATGTATGTAATTTCATAGTGTGATTTAGTGATTCATTTGTGATTTTATTGTACTTAGTAAGGGTCAACTAAACTAAATTATATGGGCTTTACTCGCCCCTTGCGACTCTAAATTTGCCACGCGTAGTTTCCATACCTACTTTGACCCTACGCGTGGCAAAGGATAATGGGCAAAAATGTATGAACCGTGGGCCCACTTCCAATAAACACGTGTTATATATTAAATTAAATTTCTGTTTACAAGCAACCATTATCAGAAAGGCGCATGCCAGAATTCGCTGTGTGGTTGGAGTTATTTGATTTAAAAAAAAATATTCTTTTTAGGTTAGAAATAGAAGTTTTTGATTTAGTAAATCATTTTTTTTGCGAATTTGTCAACCGATTATTACAGAATCATCTATTACAGTATTATTTTGTATACGTTAAAACGAAAAATAAATAAACCTATTTATATGAGAACAAAATACTAATAACGATACATACACACAACATTGCTTGAGAATATAGTTTAGATCCCATAAAAATATAGCTAGTTTTTGCGTCAAAATACTCTTTAAATATAATGCATGTTGTTTTATGTATGCAGGAATTTCTGGTCGCGCTTTTGGGAGATTATCTGACAAATCGTGTTGCTGATATGTTCCGTGATATAGATTTTCCGTAGCTGATCAAGGTGCATTTAAAAGCACATAGTTTATACATATACAGGGTGTAAAAAGACCACTTCCGAAGCCTGAAACCATTTATTCTTGAGCCTCAATAGTAACTTAATTCACTAACAGCATACCCAGAAAACTCAATTAAAAAAAGTTATTAAGGATTGAAAAGTCATATTCGCCGCTTGAAATCATCGGTCACACATCAACTGTCGGTTTAGGTGCGATTATTTACATTGTTAATCAAATTAAAACCCTATTTAATTTGAAATCATCGCAAAATCTGATAGTATTAATGTAATTTTAGAAAATCAGGTAAAAAAAAAAATTTTTTTGTAATGATAAAAAAAATGTTTTTGCTCATAACGTAACCGATACCCCTCCAGCAATGCCCAGTTTTTGTTTTCGGAAGCAGTTCTTTTACACCCAGTATTTTTTACATAAATAAACTTAATAAGTAGTATTTTTTAGTTTTTTATTTTGTCTCATAACTCAAATCGCACAGTTGTTACAACAAAGCTGTCATAGCAATAGTTGTTCCTATTGAAAAGACCTATTCAACGACATATATCTTATTGCTATTGGAGGGTGGGCCCAATTTGCCCATTGTCTTTTGGACTTTATCAACATCAAGCGAAATGTAGGTACTGCCTACGAATACTTACTAAGGTATATACTTTATAAGCTACCAGCTAAAATAGCTTTCTTTTTAAAATACTTTCAGATTTTACTTTTAACCCACCTTCACCGATCAAAATATAAGAAAACAGAATTATTTTAATTGGTTTAGCCGAGCTCGAGTTTCAACGAGACGAACGTGGCCCGTAGTTGATTTTCACATGGTAACTAGTTCGATTTTGACAATAATTTACTAATCGAATTCTGAAAGTTTTAATTTAAACTGTTTTATAATGTCAAGCTAAATTGTTTTTAGGCTGACCCTACCTTTGGTCACCACGCACACATATGCAAAGCCCAGCTTACGCCTCGCGAACTATACTCTAACTAGTGTAATGGACAATAATATCATGGAGGTACAATTACTAACAGAGAGCATAGATGTAGGCGTCTTTGGAATGTTAACTAACTAAGGTACTATAACTATTTATTCTATGACAAGATTTTAGCCGACTTCGAAAAAAGGAGTAGGTTAAATTCAGCCGGTATATTTTTTTATATTGTTACGTTAGACACGCTTGCTTTGAAAGGTGGCTATCTTCACTCAGGATTTAGATTTTCCTTGATACCTAAATATTACTATTGGCTTCTCCATCGCTTTGACCTATCCATCTGCTAGAATCAATCAGCAAGATCGAAGTCCCGGTCGCAGCGACCGCGGCTCCCTCTACGTAATCCAATTAAAACAAGCCGAAACCGCGGCCGAAGTTCGAACTACCCGCTATTCCGAGTTATTTAGTTAATAGATTTGTCTCGTATTGACGGAGTTGCAGATCTATGCAGGTTCTGTTCAAGCGAGTTTCATCGTGGGATTCGAAGACGCGGGTTAAGTTTATCCAATTTGTGTCATTCGTCTTTCTATCTATTTGTTAGAATTTAGATATCAATTAAGTAATTAGCCAACGTTTAAAAGTGAGTCTTTAGAAGGACGTAATCCCAATTTGATAATAAACTTTGTCCTGACGTTTTTTAAATACGTGTTTACTATAGATAAAATACGCTCCTTAATTTAATTATGCTGCTCTTGAAAGCCTTTAATAAAAAGCAGAGCTACTCATAAAATTAATTACCTACGAATAGGTACAGCATCTTTCAAGATAATTAAATTCTTTTCAGAATTGCAATTATGAAATGGAAGGCGCACTTTGTAACCTGTTTTCAAATATAACTGAGATTAAATTCCACGTCATATCTAGTTCTTTGAAAGCGAAATATTTCTCTATAAAATAAGTAACTTTTAATTTTATTATACTTTTGTATGTTTCAAATTGCAATATCAACGCTATGATAGTTTTATTTTAAAATGCGATTAATATAAATAAAATAAAACAAATATTAAAATTATACGCATTGGTAGCAACTTAAACTTACATTAAGAACGAAAATAAAATTTAAACATTATAGAAAATACATACCTACTTCAAATATCTGTTTTGTTTTTAAAAGGATGCCGCATGTTAGGTGGCACTTTGTAAATAAAAACACAAATAAAACAAATTTAATAAAACAATTGTAATGTAAGTACCTACCTAGGTCTTTGTGTTATATTTGAAATTAATTTACTCACAAAATGTAAACATACACACACAGCCACCTGTACAAATGCGTTACGCCTTTTATCTCAATCAAACTACAATTTACACATTCAATCATCAGATATTAAAATTCAACCTGAAGTCATAGTTCTACGTGAGCATCAACAATACTTACATCAACCACCATGTCATTGATGACGTTTGGTATCACCATGAAGCTGATGACACTGACTGCCACCAGAAGCGTCACCCCCACGCCGGCCGTCACCGCGCTTGCAATTATCCCGCACATTACTGCTGTCAAAGACAATTTAGTTAGCCGCAGGACGGGCCTCGAATGACCACGGTATCAACCAAGTTATCACTGAACGCTATCACACTGCATTGTGCTGAATTTAAGTTTGATGATAATGAAAATTGCGTAATCGTGATACTGATTGATATATTTGTTTTGGTGTCAAGAATAAGGCTGGTCTTATAAGGCGTTGGAGGTCGCGGAACATCGCAGGTTACTCAGAATGACAGTATAATACCATACTTGCTGTTTCTTTCTTGCTACTTAGCACTCTCGACATTTTCTTAACTTTTTTTAAGTTTTTGACTTTAAAACGTCTAAAATGTGCATTAAACCAGTTACTACTAGAACCTCTTCACTTAGGTCCTACGGGTACACGTTTGCAACAGAATCAATCATGTTTTGAACATCAATAAAAGTAATTACTTACTTATAGTAACATAATTTTTAAATTATGTAAGTATATTTTACTGTGAAACACCCGATAGGTATTTCTATTCCAAAAGTTATGTACGAGAGGTAAGAGTCTAATAAGTCAGTAAATATCCTGAAATGACTTTAACGATAGTTTTGATAACAATGGTATTATTCTACATAAGCTTACAAGTCGCCCATTCTGTCTGTTTGTATGTTTGTCTGCTATCTTCTCCTAAACCTCCTGACGACCTCTGTGGTGCAGCGGTATATATACCGGACTGCTAAGCAGATGGATCCCCGGGTCGGGCCAATGTCGTTAAAATGGTTTTTCGATATTGGCTCGTGTCTGGGTGTAACTAGGTTCTCCCCTATTCCATTATGTGGTACCTATAACACAAGTGCTTACTGCACTTACTTTAGGGCCACATAATTAATGTGTTTAAAAAAAAAAACTCTTAACGGAATTTAATGAGGGTTTCGCCATATTTTAGGGAATTTATTCAATTACACCATTGCGAAGCGTCGGCGGGTCGCTAGTTGAAATATAATTTCTCTTCAAATTCAATTAAATTTCGAACTCTAGCTACACCGCTACAATGCAATGCTTCGAGCATGTGAATTCTGAGAACTCTTTGAGATAGGTCATATTTTGTAGTGCAGTTTGACGTTTTAGTGTTGCGCTTGTTGTATGAATGTTAGAGAATCAAATAAGTATTCAAGTGAGCGTTAAAAGACAAGGGCGATTTATTGGGTATCCTATCATTAGACAAAAAACATATGTGAAAACAATCATTTGACAAACAACGTAGTATACATTTTTATTTGATACAATTTTCATTTGACAAACTATTTATTACTTAAATAACTATTTTGTCAACCTCATCAAATGACAATCTTTCTTTATGATCAACCTTTATGCAAACTAATCATTTTATATTTATAAAAAAACGATAGCTCAAACAACGTTTGGCAAAATATATTGTTTAACAATTGCTTCAATTATTAAATATTGAAGTTTTACCAATATTTAATTAAGAAATATAAATAAAGACTTAGAAATTTGTCCTACGACAGATGTCCTAGGTTCAGGTGTGAAAGTCTAATAACGAGACAATAAAACAAGCGATTATTTAATTTTACATAGAGTTTAGTAACAAAATATTTAATAATTACACAGGAAAAATTAGACAAGGCTTTTATGCATTATACTCGAATGTTTTATTGCATACATTACCTATTTATCCACTATGAGTTTATTTTAATGTAATAATGGTCACCCTAAAATTTCAAATGTGATTCAGCAATGTTTATCAAGAAACAGTTTATCTCGCGTCACTTTATAAAATAAACCATTTTATGGACTCAATACTTGTCAAATTAATATTTTTAGAACGTTACTTTAACATTTGAACAGTAAAACATTTGCAAAATGCGTAGGTACCTATTTAAAAAACTTTTTAAATAATATGATTGCTAAATGAGATGTTTGTCAAATGATTATAATCCTATCGTTATTTTTCAAATGATAATTTTGTCTTTCGTTGTTTGGTCAAACATTAGCGAACCGATTTATTGATGCAGAGCCGCAATCCCGAATATTTTGCAAATCGCAACGTAAATGCCCGTAGCACACCTCCGCCGCGAAACCGTAACAGAGGAACCGCAGTAATTCCGGTATGTGTTGTCCGTAGTAGGTGACGCGAAACACTAGCGAGGCTGCCTGTTCTAACGCATGGATTCAACTATAATTCTATCTCTTTCCTCGCGGTTCCGTCAATCTGCTCCGACGCCACTGAAGCCAGCCACATCTACAAGCTCCTGCCGCCGCCGTTCTGTTGCGGTGCCGCGTTGCTTCCGCACACGTTTGTCGAAGTCGACAAAAATGATAGCGAAACTGCTTTTTTTATAACATGGACGTCGATTTTACAGAAAAAAATATTCAAGAGGTCAGAAATAGACCTATAATTTATTTATTAAGTCATTATGACTATAAAAATACCGCAACTTAATTGATCCGCGTAAAGTTTCGACGCCCAATTCTGCTAAGCAAAATACACTAGATTGCAGCGGAATACCTTTAGCGGTTCCGTTATCTAAGTTTCGCAGCGGAGGTGAGCTACGGGCATAACTTAGCGAGCTCGCGAAACTCAAAACAAAGCGATCTATCGTCATTTCTGGTTTTTTGTATAGAGATCGAAACGTTAAATGGATTTGCAAAATATTCGTTATTTAGGCACAATATAAGCAGGAGTACTCCTAATTGGTAAATACGTTTACGAAATTCATTATTATCTAAATGAATTATCGAGCCAGGGGATAATTTATAATAGATAATCAGAATTAAGTTTGATAATCGATAATAAGGTAGGTATCTACTTACGTAGGTAGGTAACATTATTTAAATATCAATATACTTACAAACAAATAACGGTTTCAAGGTGACCCATAAGATGATATGTAAATATATTTTTAACTAGTGGCCGTCCGCGACTCCGTTCGCGTGGAAGTCGGTTTCCCATGAGAATGAGAAGTTTTCCCTAGTAAAAAAAAACATATGTGTAATTCTGATGTATAATCTATATTACCTACTGCTAAGTTTCATCAAAATCCGTCCAGTAGTTTTTACGTGAAAGAGTAACAAACATCCTACTTCCTAACATACATAGGTACCTACTTGCAAACTTTCACGTTTATAATATTTGTGGGATGTTCTTTTTTTTTTGATGTGTAGGATTCTCTTTTTTACTTACCATTGTTATGTGCTTAGGTACAAGTTTTTGTACCTAATTAAAAAAGGAATAGGTAGGTACTTACTTATGCACCTCAATAATAAAAAAAAGCAATGGAGAGCAGATACTGTTTATATCATTCCTAAGTCATGTCATCGACAGGCGTTGTTCCAAGGTCTTATAAACCTAATCTAACTACAATAGGATTACCTGGGATTACCCCACAATAATTTGCCCTGATACCGGGAAGAAATACCTAAGCTAATAACACCAGTTTCAAAATTAATGCTACACAATACCGGACCATATTCAATGTCGATTAAAGTATACAATAACCTACCCGCTGACATAAAAACGGAACAAAAATATTTTAAATTTGTACAAACATTAAAAGACCATCTTAGTAACAAATGTTATTATGACCTAAAAGAATTTTTGTCACAGAAATCTTAATTATCATTTTGAAATAGACAACACGAACTCTTAAATTAATAAAATATAATAAATACCTACTAGACATACAATACATAGCCTGACATTTTAATGACTAAAATACTATTGACAAATAATAATAAGCAAAATAATATAATAACTTTATCATAAATTAGGTAACTGATTGGCTACATGCATGTTGCGTTTTAGAGTTTGACATTTTTTCAATAGGTACCTAATTAATTACATATAAAAAACCTCGGACTGTCTCAATCCTTTGCTATGCCCGAAAGAGTTCTTATGTGAAACTAAATATATATCTGTCAACCCATATACCTACCATAAGTTGCAATAAAGTATTGAGTATACTACCTACTTACACCATACAAAAAGCCATCATTTTAAACACTTGCAGAAACACAAGAAAATTTCTTACACCATAAGTACCTACTTACAAATACACACAACTGATATCTAAATCTGTAACGCTTGGCGTTTTAAAACCCCGCGTATCGTACTTTTTCCTTAAACGGAGAATGAATGAAATAATACCTATAAGTAAATCTCCAGACTAACACACCAATTATGTGGCCCTAAAGTACGTTGCAGCACTTGTGTACTTTAGTCATTTGTACCACATACCTAATGGTCTAGGGCAGAGCCTGGTTACACCCAGACACGAGCCAATATCCGACCCGGGAACCATCCGCTTAGCAATCCGGTTTATATACCGCTGCACCAAAGAGGTCGTCAATGCTTTTTGTACTTGCTATTTTTTTTATTTATTTATGTTTATTTGGGGGGCTATAGCTGCTTACATCTAAATAAATCTTATCGCCAAACTGGAAGCCTTTTATGTAGGTTTAGTGCTTGAATATCTTTAACGTAGTTGACAACTTTTTGTTACGTACCTACTATTATTTTTAAGTTTATTGTATACCTAATATTATACCTACGTAGGTATAATTTCGAATAGGGTTCAATGAACTTTCTGAAGTGTATGATAAGCAATCTAGATATAAGTTTTCTACTTAGGTAGGTATCCTATTCTTTAGTTATTAAGTAACGCAAGATAAAAGCCTACATTACTGATTAGATTTCCATATAAGTATGGTTTATGGTCGTTTGCAAGCTTTTCCAATCCAGTCACTAAAATACGGTGGCAACGGTTTTAAGTATAAAAATCAGAGAATAAATAAAACGAATGTAATGTAGGTACCCAGTTTGTTAAAGACCTGCGTAAACTATTTAAACAAAAAATTAGAAAAGTCGTAAGAAATTAAATATAAAATTTTATCTTTTGATTTTATCCATTAATTTGTCAATTTAAAATTTCCCTTCTTACTTTTTTATGGTTTCCTAATCAATTTCATTGGCAGTTATTTTCCAGTATTTTGTAACAATCACTCTGTATTAATTAGGTCATTTACCCAAGATACTTGTTACCTTTAATTTTATCTTATCTGTATGAATGATCAATTTTAATTTTAAATAGAACCAAACCAATCATAAACAACATCAATAACGCAAAGTTATTAAGTAAACTTACACTCATGATTTAATTTAAATAAGTTATGCTTGTGAAAAATAGAATTTCCAAGTAATCTTTCTCACAGCAATTATGTTAGAAATAGGGACCTACCTCCGTTACGTAGGAGAATGATTGATCGAAAAAAGTGCATGCATGCGCAAACAAATGCAATATCATTATGAAGGTAATTGACATAAGCACTTAACGATCCCTTGGCGGCTACATAATTATTTACTATAGTAAGTGCATTTTGCTTATTGCAGGTACCTACTCAAACCCTACTAGAAAAAACCTAACAGAGAAAAATCTTTGCAGAATTTGTTCTACTTAAAAAACTTGACCTATCAACATTCGTTTGCAACCCTTAATGTCTTTCCAGCCGCGAGAAGCTATTGTGTTAATTCAAGTCCATGCGTGGAACTATGCAGAATGATTTAGTAACGTATTAAAGGTAAAGCTAAAAAATCAAACAACACCAATACACCTACAGAATTATATTCGATTAAAATTTTGGTAATAGACAGAAACGAGCATGAATCTGCCAATTAATTTCGTGTCGAATAGTTTAAAAACATCAGTCACATTTTAAAAGAATTACATTAGTACTAGATCTTAACATAATTTTAACATTTACACTTCAATATAACTTGCCCAGCCTAGGAAAGGCATCCACACACTATTGATAACTTGATTCACATACTCTAGGCAATCAGTCCATGAAAAACTCACACCATTGCACTTTATTTGCATCCAGCACTTTTTAACTAATGTCCAAATTATCGTTGCTATTCCATCTCACTGCTTAAAATTATACATAGAAGGTGTTAACGGTATATGCCCCACCAAAGTTATACTTTATCGACATGTATGGATAACAAACACGTATCTATAGACATTGTACACTTATATTTCATTTATTAGTTAAGATGAATATGTTATGGGCACAAAGGTTATAACTTTACGTACAGGGAACCACTCCACACTGCAAACTTCCATAGACAACTTTACCAAACCTGAACCTTTGCACCGAATATTTCGACAGAAGCAGCTGTCGCAAGTTATTGACAATTGTTAACATTTAAATTGCACACTAAGCATATATAGACAGTAAGACGACATTGAGTTTCCATCATTTCGTTTCTTGCCTACTTTCCTTGCATTTCTTTACATAATACAATATAAACTTTCCACGTAAACGGACAAATTTCTCAACCTGACGACTTCTGGGCATACAATACGCACTCTACTTAACTGAACTAATCCACATAATATATATTCACTATTTACCTATATCGATAATCATACATCAAATATTATTAAACACTTATTAAATACTATTTTCTATCAGTTCTGCGCAAACAAAAACCGTCGTTCTAGTAACAGTCGAGTATATAGGATTACCACTTAGGTGGATCACTAAATTACATCGAAGTATTACAATGTCCATACATTCGTCGCATTCCGTCTCTGAGTGTATTGTCAACTTTATAGCGATACTTATATCGTTTTCTAGAGTGTCCACAGTAATATGTTCTTCCGCGTGATGTTACATGTTTACAAACGTGCTTAACACTTTTGGGGTTTCCAAAAATAGTGCTTTATTGTTTTGTAAAACGTTGTCACTCTAGCGAATATAAGATTGACAATAAGAACTCATTATGATCATAAATATTGGGCTAATGTGAGAGTCAAATTGTGATTTTAGGAACACATCGCTTTCTTACAACCAATTTACATCTATTACCATTACAGTCTGAGATCCTAAGACTTTTTAACTTAAACCTAACAAATTCCCAGGAAACATCAAATTAAGACCTGACATCCAGATTCTTCTTAAAATCTAAATTCCCTTCAATACTTAAAACTCTAATTTGACAGAACATTGTATTTCAACACCCATTTAAAAATAACATTTATGAATTGATTGAAAAAATCCAACGATTATACCCGATTATTATCTAAGGACACTGATTGAAGTCTTGTAACTGGTTGAACCGTTAGTTTCTTGTTCAAAGTTATTTTAATTTACCACTGCCATGCTCAATGCTGATCGTCGCTACGCAGTTATCCGCCATGATGTATGTGTGTATGTGTATGCGTGTGATAGTGTTATATGTATGCGTCCAATTCCTCTCCTCGATACGGAAGTTGCCTTTCCAAGTTCGGATTTAAATTTAGGGTACGAAAAGTTCCTTTGAGAATGTGGTGTTACAGTCAAGGAATACCATTGATAATTTGAGGACTATATTGGGATACGACAGGTTTCCTTGCATATTCGGGGTTGCACTCGCGGGGTATCTAAAGTTTCCCTGCATTTCAGTAATTCCGATGAAATATGCCAGGTATCCCTGCAAATTTGGAGTAACACTCGCAGGATGTCTAAAGTTTCCTTGCAGATTAGGAATTCCAATAGGATAAGCCAGATTTGGAGTTGCACCTGCGGGGTATACAGGGCTATTTTTAAATAGTTGGGATTGATGTAGAAAAGATGCCTACAAGAGGTGATGCGCTAATTAAAATTAACCCTGTATAAAGTTTCCCCGCACTTTTAATTTTTTATAAGAGAACCTAGCAAACGAGCAAGCGAGTCACGTGATGGTAAGTGATCACCGCCGCCCATAAACACCCACAATTACATATGCACTGAGGGTGCGTTGCTGGCCTTTAAGAAAATTGGGCACCGGATATCGCACTGACCGAACGAAACGCAGGAACATCGTCCCTACTTCACGTCGGGCTTCTGTGCGACGGTGGTATTTCACCGGTCGAGTCAGCCCAGTAATCGCTGCAGACAGAGCCTACAGCTAGACTCTACCACTCTCAAAAGGCATTACAGGAGTCCCGATGGAATATGCCAGGTATCCCTGCAAATTTGGAGTTATACCCGCGGGGTATATAAAGTTTCCCTGCATTTCAGGAGTTCCGATGGGATATGACAGGTTTCCCTGCAAATTAGGAGTTGCACTCGCGGGGTTTCTAAAGTTTCCCTGCACATCAGGAGTTCCGATGGGATATGCCAGGTTTCCCTGCAAATATTGGCTTAAGTTAGGTTAGTTAAGATTAGGATTTCCAAGGAGATATGCCAAGTTTCCCTGCAGATTAGGAATTCCAATGGGATAAGCCAGATTTGGAGTTGTACCCGCAGGGTATACAGGGAAATTTTTAATAAGTTGGGGTTGATGTAGAAAAGCAGCCTACAAGAGGTGATGCGCAAATTAAAATTAACCCTTTATAAAGTTTCCCTGCATTTCAGGAGTTCCGATGGCATATGCCAGGTTTCCCTGCAAATTTGGAGTTGCACTCGCGGGGTATCTAAAGTTTCCCTGCAGATCAAGAGTTCCGAAAGGATATGCGAGGTTTTCCCCTAAATTTGGGGTTGCATTTGTGGGATACCAAAGGTTTCCTTGCAAATTAGGAATTCCAAAGAAATATGCCAGGTTTCCCTGCAAATTTGGGGTAACACTCGCAGGATGTCTAAAGTTTCCTTGCAGATTAGGAATTCCAATAGGATGAGCCAGATTTGGAGTTGCACCTGCGGGGTATACAGGGCTATTTTTAAATAGTTGGGATTGATGTAGAAAAGATGCCTACAAGAGGTGATGCGCTAATTAAAATTAACCCTGTATAAAGTTTCCCCGCACTCTTTTATTTTTTATAAGAGAAACTAGCAAACGAGCAAGCGAGTCACGTGATGGTAAGTGATCACCGCCGCCCATAAACACCCACAATTACATATGCACTGAGGGTGCGTTGCTGGCCTTTAAGAAAATTGGGCACCGGATATCGCACTGACCGAACGAAACGCAGGAACATCGTCCCTACTTCACGTCGGGCTTCTGTGCGACGGTGGTATTTCACCGGTCGAGTCAGCCCAGTAATCGCTGCAGACAGAGCCTACAGCTAGACTCTACCACTCTCAAAAGGCATTACAGGGGTTCCGATGGAATATGACAGGTATCCCTGCAAATTTGGAGTTATACCCGCGGGGTATATAAAGTTTCCCTGCATTTCAGGAGTTCCGATGGGATATGACAGGTTTCCCTGCAAATTAGGAGTTGCACTCGCGGGGTTTCTAAAGTTTCCCTGCACATCAGGAGTTCCGATGGGATATGCCAGGTTTCCCTGCAAATATTGGCTTAAGTTAGGTTAGTTAAGATTAGGATTTCCAAGGAGATATGCCAAGTTTCCCTGCAGATAAGGAATTCCAATGGGATAAGCCAGATTTGGAGTTGTACCCGCAGGGTATACAGGGAAATTTTTAATAAGTTGGGGTTGATGTAGAAAAGCAGCCTACAAGAGGTGATGCGCAAATTAAAATTAAGCCTTTATAAAGTTTCCCTGCATTTCAGGAGTTCCGATGGCATATGCCAGGTTTCCCTGCAAATTTGGAGTTGCACTCGCGGGGTATCTAAAGTTTCCCTGCAGATCAAGAGTTCCGAAAGGATATGCGAGGTTTTCCCCTAAATTTGGGATTGCATTTGTGGGATACCAAAGGTTTCCTTGCAAATTAGGAATTCCAAAGAAATATGCCAGGTTTCCCTGCAAATTTGGGGTAACACTCGCAGGATGTCTAAAGTTTCCTTGCAAATTAGGAATTCCAATAGGATAAGCCAGATTTGGAGTTGCACCTGCGGGGTATACAGAGCTATTTTTAAATAGTTGGGATTGATGTAGAAAAGATGCCTACAAGAGGTGATGCGCTAATTAAAATTAACCCTGTATAAAGTTTCCCCGCACTTTTTTATTTTTTATAAGAGAACCTAGCAAACGAGCAAGCGAGTCACGTGATGGTAAGTGATCACCGCCGCCCATATACACCCACAATTACATATGCACTGAGGGTGCGTTGCTGGCCTTTAAGAAAATTGGGCACCGGATATCGCACTGACCGAACGAAACGCAGGAACATCGTCCCTACTTCACGTCGGGCTTCTGTGCGACGGTGGTATTTCACCGGTCGAGTCAGCCCAGTAATCGCTGCAGACAGAGCCTACAGCTAGACTCTACCACTCTCAAAAGGCATTACAGAAGTTCCGAAGGAATATGCCAGGTTTCCCTGCAAATTTAGGGTAATACTCGCAGGATGTCTAAAGTTTCCCTGCAGATTAGGAATTCAAATGGGATAAGCCAGATTTGAAGTTATACCCGCGGGGTATATAAAGTTTCCCTGCATTTCAGGAGTTCCGATGGCATATGCCAGGTTTCCCTGCAAATTTGGAGTTGCACTCGCGGGGTATCTAAAGTTTCCCTGCAGATCAAGAGTTCCGAAAGGATATGCGAGGTTTTCCCCTAAATTTGGGGTTGCATTTGTGGGATACCAAAGGTTTCCTTGCAAATTAGGAATTCCAAAGAAATATGCCAGGTTTCCGTGCACATTTGGGGTAACACTCGCAGGATGTCTAAAGTTTCCTTGCAGATTAGGAATTCCAATAGGATAAGCCAGATTTGGAGTTGCACCTGCGGGGTATACAGGGCTATTTTTAAATAGTTGGGATTGATGTAGAAAAGATGCCTACAAGAGGTGATGCGCTAATTAAAATTAACCCTGTATAAAGTTTCCCCGCACTTTTTTATTTTTTATAAGAGAACCTAGCAAACGAGCAAGCGAGTCACGTGATGGTAAGTGATCACCGCCGCCCATATACACCCACAATTACATATGCACTGAGGGTGCGTTGCTGGCCTTTAAGAAAATTGGGCACCGGATATCGCACTGACCGAACGAAACGCAGGAACATCGTCCCTACTTCACGTCGGGCTTCTGTGCGACGGTGGTATTTCACCGGTCGAGTCAGCCCAGTAATCGCTGCAGACAGAGCCTACAGCTAGACTCTACCACTCTCAAAAGGCATTACAGGAGTTCCGATGGAATATGACAGGTATCCCTGCAAATTTGGAGTTATACCCGCGGGGTATATAAAGTTTCCCTGCATTTCAGGAGTTCCGATGGGATATGACAGGTTTCCCTGCAAATTAGGAGTTGCACTCGCGGGGTTTCTAAAGTTTCCCTGCACATCAGGAGTTCCGATGGGATATGCCAGGTTTCCCTGCAAATATTGGCTTAAGTTAGGTTAGTTAAGATTAGGATTTCCAAGGAGATATGCCAAGTTTCCCTGCAGATTAGGAATTCCAATGGGATAAGCCAGATTTGGAGTTGTACCCGCAGGGTATACAGGGAAATTTTTAATAAGTTGGGGTTGATGTAGAAAAGCAGCCTACAAGAGGTGATGCGCAAATTAAAATTAACCCTTTATAAAGTTTCCCTGCATTTCAGGAGTTCCGATGGCATATGCCAGGTTTCCCTGCAAATTTGGAGTTGCACTCGCGGGGTATCTAAAGTTTCCCTGCAGATCAAGAGTTCCGAAAGGATATGCGAGGTTTTCCCCTAAATTTGGGGTTGCATTTGTGGGATACTAAAGGTTTCCTTGCAAATTAGGAATTCCAAAGAAATATGCCAGGTTTCCCTGCAAATTTGGGGTAACACTCGCAGGATGTCTAAAGTTTCCTTGCAGATTAGGAATTCCAATAGGATAAGCCAGATTTGGAGTTGCACCTGCGGGGTATACAGGGCTATTTTTAAATAGTTGGGATTGATGTAGAAAAGATGCCTACAAGAGGTGATGCGCTAATTAAAATTAACCCTGTATAAAGTTTCCCCGCACTTTTTTATTTTTTATAAGAGAACCTAGCAAACGAGCAAGCGAGTCACGTGATGGTAAGTGATCACCGCCGCCCATATACACCCACAATTACATATGCACTGAGGGTGCGTTGCTGGCCTTTAAGAAAATTGGGCACCGGATATCGCACTGACCGAACGAAACGCAGGAACATCGTCCCTACTTCACGTCGGGCTTCTGTGCGACGGTGGTATTTCACCGGTCGAGTCAGCCCAGTAATCGCTGCAGACAGAGCCTACAGCTAGACTCTACCACTCTCAAAAGGCATTACAGGAGTTCCGATGGAATATGACAGGTATCCCTGCAAATTTGGAGTTATACCCGCGGGGTATATAAAGTTTCCCTGCATTTCAGGAGTTCCGATGGGATATGACAGGTTTCCCTGCAAATTAGGAGTTGCACTCGCGGGGTTTCTAAAGTTTCCCTGCACATCAGGAGTTCCGATGGGATATGCCAGGTTTCCCTGCAAATATTGGCTTAAGTTAGGTTAGTTAAGATTAGGATTTCCAAGGAGATATGCCAAGTTTCCCTGCAGATTAGGAATTCCAATGGGATAAGCCAGATTTGGAGTTGTACCCGCAGGGTATACAGGGCAATTTTTAATAAGTTGGGGTTGATGTAGAAAAGCAGCCTACAAGAGGTGTTGTGCAAATTAAAATTAACCCTGTATAAAGTTTCCCTGCATTTCAGGAGTTCCGATGGCATATGCCAGGTTTCCCTGCAAATTTGGAGTTGCACTCGCGGGGTATCTAAAGTTTCCCTGCAGATCAAGAGTTCCGAAAGGATATGCGAGGTTTTCCCCTAAATTTGGGGTTGCATTTGTGGGATACTAAAGGTTTCCTTGCAAATTAGGAATTCCAAAGAAATATGCCAGGTTTCCCTGCAAATTTGGGGTAACACTCGCAGGATGTCTAAAGTTTCCTTGCAGATTAGGAATTCCAATAGGATAAGCCAGATTTGGAGTTGCACCTGCGGGGTATACAGGGCTATTTTTAAATAGTTGGGATAGATGTAGAAAAGATGCCTACAAGAGGTGATGCGCTAATTAAAATTAACCCTGTATATAGTTTCCCCGCACTTTTTTATTTTTTATAAGAGAACCTAGCAAACGAGCAAGCGAGTCACGTGATGGTTAGTGATCACCGCCGCCCATATACACCCACAATTACATATGCACTGCGGGTGCGTTGCTGGCCTTTAAGAAAATTGGGCACCGGATATCGCACTGACCGAACGAAACGCAGGAACATCGTCCCTACTTCACGTCGGGCTTCTGTGCGACGGTGGTATTTCACCGGTCGAGTCAGCCCAGTAATCGCTGCAGACAGAGCCTACAGCTAGACTCTACCACTCTCAAAAGGCATTACAGGAGTTCCGATGGAATATGACAGGTATCCCTGCAAATTTGGAGTTATACCCGCGGGGTATATAAAGTTTCCCTGCATTTCAGGAGTTCCGATGGGATATGACAGGTTTCCCTGCAAATTTGGAGTTGCACTCGCGGGGTATCTAAAGTTTCCCTGCAGATCAAGAGTTCCGAAAGGATATGCGAGGTTTTCCCCTAAATTTGGGGTTGCATTTGTGGGATACTAAAGGTTTCCTTGCAAATTAGGAATTCCAAAGAAATATGCCAGGTTTTCCTGCAAATTTGGGGTAACACTCGCAGGATGTCTAAAGTTTCCTTGCAGATTAGGAATTCCAATAGGATAAGCCAGATTTGGAGTTGCACCTGCGGGGTATACAGGGCTATTTTTAAATAGTTGGGATTGATGTAGAAAAGATGCCTACAAGAGGTGATGCGCTAATTAAAATTAACCCTGTATAAAGTTTCCCCGCACTTTTTTATTTTTTATAAGAGAACCTAGCAAACGAGCAAGCGAGTCACGTGATGGTAAGTGATCACCGCCGCCCATATACACCCACAATTACATATGCACTGAGGGTGCGTTGCTGGCCTTTAAGAAAATTGGGCACCGGATATCGCACTGACCGAACGAAACGCAGGAACATCGTCCCTACTTCACGTCGGGCTTCTGTGCGACGGTGGTATTTCACCGGTCGAGTCAGCCCAGTAATCGCTGCAGACAGAGCCTACAGCTAGACTCTACCACTCTCAAAAGGCATTACAGGAGTTCCGATGGAATATGACAGGTATCCCTGCAAATTTGGAGTTATACCCGCGGGGTATATAAAGTTTCCCTGCATTTCAGGAGTTCCGATGGGATATGACAGGTTTCCCTGCAAATTTGGAGTTGCACTCGCGGGGTATCTAAAGTTTCCCTGCAGATCAAGAGTTCCGAAAGGATATGCGAGGTTTTCCCCTAAATTTGGGGTTGCATTTGTGGGATACTAAAGGTTTCCTTGCAAATTAGGAATTCCAAAGAAATATGCCAGGTTTCCCTGCAAATTTGGGGTAACACTCGCAGGATGTCTAAAGTTTCCTTGCAGATTAGGAATTCCAATAGGATAAGCCAGATTTGGAGTTGCACCTGCGGGGTATACAGGGCTATTTTTAAATAGTTGGGATTGATGTAGAAAAGATGCCTACAAGAGGTGATGCGCTAATTAAAATTAACCCTGTATAAAGTTTCCCCGCACTTTTTTATTTTTTATAAGAGAACCTAGCAAACGAGCAAGCGAGTCACGTGATGGTAAGTGATCACCGCCGCCCATATACACCCACAATTACATATGCACTGAGGGTGCGTTGCTGGCCTTTAAGAAAATTGGGCACCGGATATCGCACTGACCGAACGAAACGCAGGAACATCGTCCCTACTTCACGTCGGGCTTCTGTGCGACGGTGGTATTTCACCGGTCGAGTCAGCCCAGTAATCGCTGCAGACAGAGCCTACAGCTAGACTCTACCACTCTCAAAAGGCATTACAGGAGTTCCGATGGAATATGACAGGTATCCCTGCAAATTTGGAGTTATACCCGCGGCGTATATAAAGTTTCCCTGCATTTCAGGAGTTCCTATGGGATATGGGCATTTCTCTACTAAATGGAAAATCGCTGTCCCAAGCACTTTATATGAAATAAAACATAATATTTTTAGTAATTGCATCAATAACAGCATAAGTATTAGGTATTCTTGGCACACGTCAGCTTATTTTGTAATTTTATAAAGGGATATTTTAATAAATGACATTCAAACACCTCAAAAGACAGTCCCCTGGCTGTCCCTTTTCCAGAATCACAAACCTTGCCACAACTATTTTTGTTTTTGCCATTGATAACTTAATAAAAATATCCACATCCATAGAAAACTGTACGTTTTGTTTATACATTGCAATTTTTTTGTAAAAATGAAAGTTTTATCAAAGTTATTTATATGCAAGTGCTGTCCTCAAATTATTCAATCAGTCCCCTGCTTAAATTTTAAAACCACCTTTAAATTGAATTTTGTATTGACGAGTATCATTTAAGTTTAGAAACGGCACGCAAACTGTGTGAAGTTCGTTAGGTTGACACTTCCAAGCGATATATATATATATATATATATATATATTTTTAGTGTTACTACTGTGTTTGCTGGCGAACCACCCGTCTCGGCCGTTAGTGAAACAGTCCTCTGGTAAGCCTTTTCTTGACTTTTTTTATAGTGTGAATAAAGAAAATTTGTTTAAAGTAATTGATTATCTTGTATGTAGATACACTTGTTTTGACAATTTGATATGTTTAAGTAATTTTGTTTTATTAAGTATTAATTGAAAAATAACAGTCCCCTGGTAATAAAGAAGGAAAAAGAAGAAAAACAATGAAGAAGGCGAACTTACTGTAACGTTTATGAACATTTGTGATAATGTTGAAGATAGTGCTATATGATTAGTGCAAAATATTGTTAATTTAAGAAGTTTATTTTTTTAAGTTAAATACGAATGTTATTAATGTTCAAAAGTACTTAGTTTGTTTTAATACTATTGATTTGTAATAAATCATTACATGTTTTAAGAATGGTAAAGAAATAATAAATACTTTGAATATTTAAACTAAAATATACTTGTTTTTGTCCATAAAAACAGTCCCATGTTCCATAAAATCGACAATAACTCAAAAACAACAAGAAATATACGTAAGATTTTTTAAGATGCATGTTTAAATTACAATTGCCCTTCATTTTATTGATAAACGTTTTCAATATCTAATAAAATTTTCTTAGGACAGTTTTGTATGGACTAATTTCCAAATAGCAGCATAACCCCCATATGCCAGGTTTCCATGCAAATATTGGATTAAATAAAAATAAATAAAAATAAAATAAGTTAGGTTAGTTAAGATTAGGATTTCCATAGGGATATGCTAGATTACCCTGCAAGTTTGGTGTTGCACTCGCGGGGTATCCCAAGTTTCCCTGCAAATCAGGAGTTCTGAAAGGATATGCGAGGTTTCCTCCTAAATATGGGATTGCATTCGTGGGATACCGAAGGTTTTCTTGCAAATTAGGAAATCCAAAGGAATGTGCCAGGTTTCCCTGCAAATTTGGGGTAACACTCGCAGGATGTCTAAAGTTTCCCTGTAGATTAGGAATTTCCATAGGATAAGTCAGATTTGGAGTTTCACTCGGGGGGTATATAAAGTTTCCTTGCAAATCTGGAGCTCCGACGGGGTATGCCAGGTTTCCCTGAAAGTTTGGGGTTGCACTTGTTGGGTATCTAATGATTCCCTGCAGATCAGGAGTCCCGATAGGATAACCCAGGTTTCCCTGCAAATATGGTGTTGCATTCACGGGAAATCTTAGGTTTCCTTGCACATCTGCAGTTCCGATAGGAAAATTCAGGTTTCCTTGCAAATCTGAAGTTCCGATAGGAAAAGTCAGGTTTCCCTGGAAATATGGGGCTGCATTCCAGGGAAATCTAAGGTTTCCTTGCAGATCTAGAGTTTCAATGGGATTTGTCAGGTTTCCTGGCAAATATGGAGTTGCATTCCTGGGGTACATAACGTTTCCTTGTAAATTTGGAATCCCAATAGGATACATCGGGTTTCCCTGCCAATTTGGAGTAACGTCCCCGGGGTATCTAAGGTTTATCGGCAAATTTGGAGTTCCAATGATATGAACGTGTCCTTGCAAATTTGGGACTGCATGAATAGGGTACGTAAAATTTCCCTGCAAAAAAGGGGCTGCAATCATAAGATTTGGCAGATTGGCCTGTAAATGGGGAGGGGCATTAATGGGGTTTGTCGGATATATATATTGCATATTGGGATCTGAATTCATAGAGTTCCAAATGTTTTCCTGCAAGTTAGGGGCTGGAGTCGTTACATGTAGCAAGTGTCGCAATAAATTTCCTGGTGCATTAACGGGATACGTAGCTCGTGGGACGTATATGGGGTTTTGTTGTGCATTTGACGAAGAGTTTGCAGAAGCAGAGGAAATTGGTGTTCTAAATGCTGTGATTGGAGAATTTCTATGTGTTGTTGATGAGGCGTTTGTTGTAGTGGAGGTTGGTCTTCTGCGACTTGCAGGGCTTTGCGTTGTGTACGGTAACACTGTACGTTTACGGCCTCGTTTTCTTTTGTCTTTACTTGTATGGGCCATGTAAACTTGAGTCACGCGTGATGGGTTAACATAAACAGAAGAAGGGGTAAAACTAGATGTAAAGATTTTAGTTGAAGAAAGGGTAATGAATTTAGTTGCGGAGGGTGAGGTGATTTTAGATATAGAAAAAGGGATTCTTTTAGTTGTCAGTGTATTCGGCAGTGTTAAATTGGTTTTAGCTTCTGTGATCGATACCTGAGCTGGTTTATTAAAAGTTTTTATGCGAGTTTTAAGTGTTCCATCTGGGTTTCTATATAATGTGTAAGGAGCAGGTCTTCTAAATGCAGTGTCACTAGAACTAGTGCCTGCACTTTGTATAAGAGTTGCGTGTGTTTTTATAGCATAAGTTGTGCTTGAAGGATATGTATATATTGCAGAAGTGGTCGTGTGTGTACTAGACATGTGTGTAGTATTTGATTGAGTAACGTTTGAGTTGTTGGGTGTTAAATTGCTTTTAGCTTCTGTGATCGATACCTGAGCTGGTTTATTAAAAGTTTTTATGCGAGTTTTAAGTGTTCCATCTGGGTTTCTATATAATATGTAAGGAGCAGGTCTTCTAAATGCAGTGTCACTAGAACTAATGCCTGCACTTTGTATAAGAGTTGCGTGTGTTTTTATAGCATAAGTTGTGCTTGAAGGATATGTATATATTGCAGAAGTGGTCGTGTGTGTACTAGACATGTGTGTAGTATTTGATTGAGTAACGTTTGAGTTGTTGGTATTAGTTGTCAATAAAGGTTGTCTAATTGTCGTCGAGTATATTGGAGTCATGCGTGTGGAATTCGCACACGTGTTAAATTTTGAATTGGCGACAACTTGCGGGTATATGCTTGCTATATACGCAAGAACACATTGTACCGCGTTATGTAAGCTTCGGTCTGTATTCGCTGGTGCGGTTACCGGGTTTGGAGCGCTAGAACTGGCTAGAGTGTAGCGCTGAAGCATGGGTCAGGCAGGCGGGGACCCCAGAGTCTCGCTGACCGTGAATCTGGGTTGCGTTGCGGCCGGCGGTCGGGGAGGCGAGGTCTCGGGTCATGGTGGGCAGCGTAGTATAGAGTCGATGCTGAAATCGGCGCGGTTTCGTTGTTCCATGAGAATGAAGCTTTGAACGGTACGTAAGGAGCTTTGCACTGAGTCAATGGGCGCGTGAGTCTGTATAGATTGTGGGTCCGCATCGGTAGACCCGCCCGAGGCCTGTTTTCAGCTGGGCTTCTGCTGCACCTCACGCATTATGAGCTGCGGACGCAAATAACGTATGTCAGTCTAGTGACAAGTTTGTCTGACTTATAATGGTGTGCTTGTGTCAATACACACTATTATTAGTCGCATGTAGACAAAAGTAGAAAACAAAACAAAACACAGCATCTTTCGACGTATGTCAAAAAAGCTTTAGTAATTAGTATTTGTAAAAGTTTTTTTGACCTACCTTTAAACGTTTCTAATTAGGTACAGTCAGCTTCAAATAGTTCATAACATCAACTGTAGCTAAATACTTGAAAACACCCAGAGTCCCCACTTTCATCAAATCAACCAGTGTCATCACATTCATCAGAAGATTCACGTCGCTCCAATACATCGTGCAAAGAGCCTCATAGACAGTCACATTCAAAGAGCCATCGGTAACGAAGCGCCCAGGGTACAAAGTTAAAAAACTTTATGCTTCATGTTATAGCGATGAGAATTCTATGAACAAGGATGAGAACGAAATATAAAAAATACGCTTAATCGTTAGAAAATATACCAGGAACGCATAAGTGTGTAAGAACCTATGTCTTCAAACTTCTTAGCTTTTGTTTTCCGGTTCCAAATTTTGAGGTAAAAGGCGCTGAACAATTAATTTTATGTTATAGAATTTCATGAGTGTAAAAGGGTTAGAACAGTGAGTTCAGTGAACATTCAGTTCAGTTTTGAGGACGACCCAGTGTTTTCAAATATTTGACTACAGTGGATGTTATGAACTATTTGATGCTGACTGTAATTAATACGACTTAAAAAGCAGACAACATCAAATATTGAAAAAAAAAAATGTTTGCCCTTCATACCAATAGATGCTATGCAGTTGCCTGTACACTAAATAAACTTTAAAACAGTGTATAGTCAAATTTTATACAACTACCGTGTATTCGTTTTTTCTAAGTTAATCAAAAATATTTAGCTCAATATTAACATGCTTCTAGAGTAAGCTATTTTAAAGACCGTGGTCCTAAAAAGTCTAATATACCTAGATTACCGCCGTACACTATTAATGACAATACTATTATGACCAATGCGTTTCTATAGTGTTATTCGTCAGTACAATGTTACCTGATGGGGGCGCTCCGGCTGTTGTGGCTGCGGCGGTCTGACCGCTGGCGCTCCGTTTTCTCTGGGACAGCGCTGCGGCTCCGACCCACCAGTCACCACTAGGCCATAGAAACACAAGTCAATTTCAACTCTATTACCAGTAGTTAAAGACCCGTATTGATAAACTGCCCACCAAGTCAAATGGCAGGTGATATTTGCGTTAGCGAGTGAATAGAATAAAAATATATGAAGCTGTCAATTTGCAAGCTTGTCAAAAATTACAGTTTCATATATTTTTATTCTATTCACTTGCTAACGCAAATTTTCACTGCCACTTGACTTGCGCAGTCATTACTTGAAATTGAACCTCAGAACTAGATTCTCGTTTGTTTTTGTTTTTAGTGCAAGACTGGTGATCTTTGATAAAGGCTTTTCGTCTTGAATGATTGATTGAAATGCACGATTGGTATTGAGAGTTTATTAATACGGGCCTTAACTGTACGCCACGAATTCGAACTGTATAATAATGACCATTATTGTTTAGAGTGAATAACTATAACCAATGGGATGTTCATATTAAGATTGCTGGCTTTAAACCCGTTTCTTTCTCTTGCAACGATTTAATACTGGAGAAGTCACATTAATATGAAATAGAAATTATGAATTATAATGTTAGAATGAAAAAATAAGATCTTTATTGGTTGTAATTATCCATGTTACACATTTTGAAACTTGCGTGGCAGAATTAATACTACCAGATTTACGTATTGAACTAAACCTGCTCATTACTGCACATTAACAAAATCAATGAGCAATCCTTCGGTCTCTAAATTAAGAGTTTATAGTTGAGTTCCCTTTAATTATTAATCTAAAATATTTGAAAAGTGAATTGCTTTAGTTCAGTACTCTATTGTTACTCAATTTCAAATTCTCAATTCAAAAACCGTTAGTAAATCGTAAATTAATTAATTTGTTACGACTTACACTTCATTTTACCATTCACGTATGGTGTTTGTAGTATGAATTGTAATAAGGAGATTTTCTCAGTAAGTAAATTAGACTGTCCGTGTAAGGAAACTGTATATCACATATAGAGGATTACGGGATAACTTTTATTCAAACAAAAACAATTTAAAAATTAGATTTCCTTACGCTGACAGGTTTTTCTACATTTACCGACCACATGGAAGGGACGATTGTATTTTTACGACAACAAAATAAGCTAACAGAAAAACATTTAACTTTCTTACAAGCTTTTTTGGAATTTCTACCTAACACAAACTTCAGATATCTTCCATGTGGTTTAAAATAAGCCTGGACGAACAAACATATCAGACAACAGAACAATCACTACTCTGCTAATTTTGTTTCATTCTTCGTTCGTTTAATCCGATTACCCATTTAACAAAGACCGAGCGACACCCAACACTTGGCGAGAACAGAATTATAGGACAAACACAACATAAACTATAACAATATTAACAACCATCCAACATTAAACTGCATTTTGCTCAGACATTCACAATTTTATCTCAGACATGAAACGTGAAACGTCTTTAAAATCGTTACCAAACACCGCGTACCGTGTAAGAAAACCGAATCGTAACGAATTAGTATACACATATCTTAGACTCATCTTAGATACACTAATTAAATGTCATTTCACGTAGTAGGCTTACTTTTATTGATACGGCCGAAACTAATATTCTACTATAGTTAAAACCTTGGTAATTGGAAACTGCTAGTTTTGTTTTTTGTGACGTGTTTCTGTCATTTCCATATCAACAGCTATCTACCATAGTTTATTGCGACGCAAAAACATGGATAATAGTTACCATAGTTGCACAAATAACAAGGCGTCAAAGGTTAGTAGAATATTGGTTTCGGCTGACAGACGTTTCACGTTAACATTAACAGCCCCAACTATATTATTCTAACAAAATATTGCATTTGTTTATTTTATAGGTTTCTATTTGTAGCTTCGCTCCCGTAGATCTCGGGGCAATACCTTTATTAAATTTAAAACCTTTGACATGATAATTTATTTAATTTAAAAAGATTGCCATCGTCAACCAAAAATTAGTAATTTACAGCTTTTATTTAAATTTTGTGTTCAGCAAACACGCTCTTCCACAAAGTTGTGACTGCAAAAACATTTTAATAAATATAAAAACAAAAAAATCTCGTTACGACCAAAAACACAATAGCCTAATAACACATTTCTTGCACGACCCAACTAAAATAGTATAGCAGCAAAAATGGAAATCTCACACAGACAACTTACTACTCCAAAACTAATTTAAGATTTTACCAACCACCAACTACAAAAAATCTATAAAAATCAAGATTCCAATACATCGTGTTGCTCGTCGAAATACCAACTCCTAGTTCAATAACATCTAACCACTGTTAAAAATCCTTAACCACTCGCTGCTCCATCACAAAGTCTACGCCATTTGAGATACCCTTACCAAATGTAACCTTACATTAGGGTCTTTCGAGGTTTCAGTTATATTCCTTTAGAAATGAATTTAAATTGTTTAACCTTTTAAATTGCTAGATTTAATTGATCGCCAATATGGTCAATTCTTAAGACCGTAATGTACAAGTTAAAATAATAAAATAAAACACTGTTTCAAATGTCGATATACCTATTTACTTATTGGGGATCTTTAATAACAATTTCTGCCAGTTCGCATACTACTTTTCCGATGTCGTCTGCGCTGCATATATCCCGCTCTTCATCTTATCAAAACGAAAATGAAACAATCGTATTTTAGGGTGACATAAATCAAACAGACACTCCTATAATATAAATGATCTCACTAACTATTTTGGAATAATTTCTTATCGAGGACACAGTCTGCTTTGTAACAACACGTAGACTGAAGATAGTTTTGGTTTTAACTGCTAAGCGTGTAAGATCAGAGCGGAATTCACCAATATTTAACAGATATTATGGATTGGTTAGGATTATAAGTCTTAATTTATCTATATTTATACTTTGGCACTGAGCGTGTTATATTTATTTAACATGGTGAATTCAGCCTAAGAGGAAAGCATTGTTTTTTATTTGATATTCAAATTCAATGATTTTTTGAGTTACAATAATTCTATTGGCAAATAATTTTTTTAAATATTTTTCACATTTAATTTATTTTTCAAAACTTACAAGGTTTAGTCGCATGACCTTTCTTACCTAATTTTAAAAAATGACAGCTTTTATGGACTGACAATTTAAGTCAACGTCACTGCATACTACCACGAAATGCAATGAAGACTAATCTAAACTAGGTTGAATAATATGATGCAAGTAAAATAAAAATGAGGAACCATACATCTCTTGTATTATTTCCGAGTAGGATAGCAATATTTTAGTTTAATTTGAGAGTTTTAATTTAGAATCGTAAATGTCGGTCTATGAAATTTTTAAAATGTATTTAATCATTCCTACCACTGTCTATATTGAAAAATATAACCCGTAGAACTTTGTTCCACCTTAACCGTTTTGTATTTAAATTTACCACCGTTTCATCTATCGACCCGCCAAAAGCCGAAATCGTATCTTTTAAATTAGTTTATCCGTTTCTGAGTTTCATGAAGCTTGACCCCACGTGGAGTTGTTTTTTAACCGACTTCCAAAAAAAACTAAAAACTTCCAAAAATACTTCCAAAAAGGATTACGTTCTCAATTCGGCCGGTAGGTTTTTTTTTGTTTTTTAAAAAAGATATTGATAATGACTCGCATAACAGTTGAAACCAAAACCGCACGTCCCCATCGTTTTGCGCTAAAGCTTCATGTATACTTACTTTCGCTGGCCGTCAGCGGTATGGCCAGCCGCGCGTTCACAGCTAGCAAATGATCTCGTCTTTGCAGGAGATTTCCAACGTGCTCCTCTAGTCGAACATTCTCTGTGCGCAGTTGGTGCAAGCAGGACAATAGAGACGCGACTGGAATGGAGTAAATTAAACCAAATAGTTAGCTTACAACTCAAAAAAAATAATAATAATACAGTGTGGTTAAAGTTATCAGTCAGTTGATAGTTTTGAAATTATAATGGAAACGTAAATGGAAATCAATAGTTGAAATAAAACAACGGGGTTAAGAAATTAATGAGAAGTTAATTATAATTAGGATATGAATGATGCGGATCATGATGAAATCTGTGGCTAAATAGGAGGAAGTATGAAAACGCATATGTTTGTTTAACGTATATTTCACCTTTCTAAAGTAGCTCGACAAAAATAAGGTTCGCTTTAGCGTTTTAACAACTCATTGTAATAATAATGCTTATATAGAAATTCGCGTGTATTTGCAATACTCGGAGCAAAGCACTAAGCGCACCGAGATATTGAAAAGTTGATACCTCCGGTAAACTTTATATTTATTATTCTATAACAAAAAAAAATATCGTCTTGGAAAATCTTCGAACAGTTTCTTCAGTCGCTCACAAACGCCCCCTAGAAAAAATCATTATACCTAGGATATGTTCAAGCAATTAATTATGTTTTTTGATACACATAGATAAACATAATATTGAGTGTAAAAGTTTGTAATTAATAGATGTGTGCTACCATTTAATTACAAAGATTTCATGAGAGTTACGGGAGCAAATCGCGAGGCTTCATGCTTGTATACAATCAATATGGAGTATATAACCAATGTAGTCTTTTGTAGCTTTTTAACAGAAACCACAAGACTTGATATTGCTTGCTTCTATTGACTGCTATTATTCTATTATTAATTATTGTGGCATTAGCCAATAACTAATGGAGAGTTCATACAGGGTGTATCAACCCTAAAATTTTAATATGCCCTTAATAAATTAATTTCAATTTTCAAATTAAAACTATGCCAATTTCCTCTCCATCGGTCACGTATCTCTCTCCGGTTATTAATCTCAATTGGTGACACACTCCATAACAACAAAGCACAAACTGCCATCATCTACCGCCGCGATTCATTCATTCATTCATTCATTCCTTCATTCATTCATGTACTTACTGTCAAAGTGCTGGGCCTGCTCCATCAGGAACTGCGACCCCTGCTCCCACTGGCGCTCCAAGAGCTGGTCCAAGCTCTGGGCTCCAGTGCCGCCGGAGCGGGAGGCAGAACCCTGGATTTTACAGTTATAAAGATTATTTATCTTAATTAATCAGTGTTGGCCAAAGCCCTTTCATTGTTGAAGAAAATAAAAAAGTGCTCCGTTTCCTCGTTGTCGAAGGTGCAACGCAACTGTAAATTGCTAAAACTTGATAAGTTAACACCATAAAGCTGTTATTCTTCATCCCGTTACTCATTTATTAACGTTTTCGTTTTCGATTAAAATATTTTAATAAAAAAAAACAGAAAAATTGAGGTCTGTTTTGAATGTAATTTGTTTTCAAGTATGTAAACGATTATCTTATTGATACGGCCTTGTTATGATTATGAAACCAAGGAATTATTCATCCTGATATCTCTTTTGCTATCTCCTATGCTCCTTTACAATCGTCGTCAAAATACGTGGCCTTGTTAACGTTAGTCATACTAAACAATCGGTGTGTACCATACCCTGAGTTCAGAAGGGCTAAGCTGAACTTTGCATTAGTTTAAGTGTTTACTAAAAGTAGAGTTAGACAAAAAAAATAACCTAGACATAAGACAAGATAAACAAATAAAGATTATTTGTCTAATTTAGAATTACAACGTAGTAACAATAATTCAACTAGATATAATCTCAATCTTGAATAAGTAGCGCAAAATGAGACAACGGAAACAGAAAAAAACGTATTTTGATATACTAGCAAAGCATGAGATCTCATTAGTTTACTTGTGTTGGCAACCATTTTAGAAAAACGAAGAGTCTAAATGTCACACTAAAAAAGTATTAAAAACACTACGCTGCTTCAGCGCGGGGTGAAGCGCGGAGGGGATGCGTCACGCGGGGGCTTTAAATAGCGGGTTGAACCGGTTTAAACCAACGCGTCGCGCTTGAGGCCTTACAACAGATCTACACTATCTGTATGCCACTCACGCCAACGCAAAGCTCAGCTTACACTTTTTGCACTATATCCCCTTTAGCTATTATTTTCTTTAACTTATAAGCGTGTCGGAGGGAACACAGGTTCGATGGACTTGGTCAGTTGAAAAACTGTTGCTAAACGTTGTGATTAATACACGCCGTTACATCAGGTTCCACGATTTATTTCGAAGTTCCCGCCATGATTGAACCCAGAGATATCGAATTCCCCGTCAAGCGTAATATCTAATTGGTCATAGTCGTCACGCAAGATACTTACGGGTGCGGCCTTGTTGATGAGCGGCGGCGGCACGGGCGCCTGGTCGGCGCCGGCGCCGGCCGCGTGCGCCGCCAGCTCCGCCGTCAGCTGCTCCTGCAGCCGCGCCGCCGCCACGCTGCTCGGGTTCAGCTCGTTGCCCAGCATGTGCGGCGCCGAGAACATGCGGCTGCGGGCCACAGTGCGGATTGTAGCTTGTTGTTTAGTTTAAGTTGACTGATGTTTAAGTTGATGTTTAAGTTGACTGATGTTTAAGTAGACTGATGTTTAAGTCGACTGATGTTTAAGTTGACTGATGTTTAAGTTGACTGGTGTTTAAGTTGACTGATGTTTAAGTTGACCGATGTTTAAGTTGACTGATGTTTAAGTAGACTGATGTTTAAGTTGACTCACGTTTAAGTTGACTGATGTTTAAGTTGACTGATGTTTAAGTCCACTGATGTTTAAGTAGACTGATGTTTAAGTTTACTGATGTTTAAGTTGACTGATGTTTAAGTAGACTGATGTTTAAGTTGACTGATGTTTAAGTAGACTGATGTTTAAGTTGACTGATGTTTAAGTAGACTGATGTTTAAGTCGACTGATGTTTAAGTTGATTGATGTTTAAGTAGACTGATGTTTAAGTTGACTGATGTTTAAGTTGACAGACGTTTAAGTTGACTGATGTTTAAGTAGACTGATGTTTAAGTAGACTTATGTTTAAGTTGACATGTTTAAGTAGACTGATGTTTAAGTAGACTGTGTTTAAGTTGACTGATGTTTAAGTAGACTGATGTTTAAGTAGACTGATGTTTAAGTTGACTGATGTTTATGTTGACTGATGTTTAAGTTGACTAATGTTTAAGTTGACTAATAATTAAATTGACTAATGATTAAGTTCACCAATGATTAAATTCACCAATGATTAAGTTGACCCATGATTAAGTTGACCAATGATTAAGTTCACCAATGATTAAGCTCACCAATGATTAAGCTCACCAATGATTTAGTTGACCAATGCTTAAGAATAAGGATATTAAGTTGATAATGATAATTATGGAATTTCCAATAAATGTGTCTTGTTATGTCTTAAGTATAGGTAAATCAAGCAGAGTCTAATATAATTAAAGGTAAATATTAGTTATCTATGTAAACGTAGCTAAATACAGGTGAAATATTTTTTTTTAAATTGATTTAGTTGTTCCATAAACTCAAACCTTCAAACTTAGAAACTTTTCCTCTTAGTACTTATAAAAAGTGGGAAGCTTTTCTCAAGCAGTGGGTAGATCAAGCTCATTAAAATGGTTAGAAAAGATACATCGTTGCCTAACACGTGCAGCGCTGATCACATGTTGGGCCACGATACAACTTTTTTTATTTACGAGCTTTCTAACCACGTAAATATAAAAGTTGCCTATGTTTCACTAAAAGATTAGAGAGTGGAAAGATTTTTCAAAATTGTTTCATTAGTCCCGGGTGAGTGAGTTCCCAGCTATGCTTTATAATAATGAACGTTATTGGTTTTAATTCCCATTGACTTACCTCTCTGTTTTTGGTTTCAATGGGCGCTCGGAATCTGTAACGAGAACCAATGTTAAAACTTCACTCTTTGAAACATATTTCTAATATATTTAAGCTCAATTTGAACAAAAGACACTGTGCAGTTTATTTTTATTTCTTGTACTCCCTGTATAAATTTGAAGACAAATGCTTTTATTTTTAATGTGAAAGTGGGTTATTCTTACTAGGCGAGCTCGGGGGCGAATCTTTGATAGTTTCCTGGTAGATCGGTGGCGGAGTCGGCTGCGGGGGCTTCCTGACATTCACCAAGCTTTGAGTTGCCGATGTTTCTACATAACAAATAACACAGTATTAGATAGAACTAGTGGCCGTTTCCCGTGAAGTCGGTTTCCCGTGGGAATGAAAAGGTTTCCAATGTGTTATTCTGATATATACAACCTATATTACTGTAAAGTTTCATCAAAATCCGTCCAGAAGTTTTTACGTGAAAAAGTAACATACATCCATACACACTCACAAACTTTCACGTTTATAATATTAGTAGGACTATAGCAGGTAAGCAGCACTGGCTTAACACTTGACCAAGGCTACATGAAAAACCCACCTCTGAATTCACAACACTGTTTACGGTTAAATTTACCACAAATAAACAGCCTAAGCTTCGTAATAGACAATTTTAGCCGACTTGTTCACAAACAACTGATTTTTTTAATCTTTAGCACAACACCTCTATTTCAATAACCTTACCTTTAATAATGTGAAAACCGCATTTAAATCTAATACGTGGTTTAGAAGGAGTTAGTGCACAAAAATTAATTAGGACACGAACACCCACTTAGTACTGTGTAATTATGGATTATTGTCTAATCTAGTCCTCGGATATTACAGCGCAGATGCACGCTCCATGGTCTCGGTGCAACTAGTTTGTTACTACCCTCAGTGATAGTTAAAACGATTTTCCTTTAAAAGGCTACGTCTAGGGATTTACCACTACTACCGGCCGCAATCTCGATCTAGACTCGATTTAACAAACAAAGAGAATCTCGAAGTTTCTTCTATGGTGAAAATGACAATTTTTTTTGAACATTCCAATAAAGGCGTTAGATTATTGTATAAGAACGTTGTTTTAGGTCCACTAAACATACCCTTAAAAAATCTGACGTAATCGATTAAATGTTTTTTTTTTTCATTTTCAACCCTTACGTACGACCACTTCCATCGTGTAACCGTCAGGTTAACAAACGTACATGTTTTAAAAATACGTAGGACATGGATCATTCAATATATGACACGCCCGAGTATGTCCAAGCAAAAGGTTTTGTTTATACATTTTTGAAAATCTATACCCGTTTCCCCCGCCGATGAAATGGTATATGTTATATAACATTTTTTTTGTCATCTAAGTTTTGCATACCAATAGGTATCTATGATTCTCGAGTAAATGCAGATTTAGCATCGTGGGCTCCCCTACTACTAGGAGGTGAAAACAACAATAGCTTCTTATTATCATACCCAAGTCAAGCTGTTTACAGCGAATTAAACAGCTTGAAAAACAATCTTCAGAAGAAGCCGGCCTAGATATAAATCCCACGTTTTTTTATTAATCTTTGCTAATATTATATTTAGAATTTAATTAGAAAGCCACGTTATTGGGGAACGTGATCTTTTAAGCAAGTGGAAGGTAAGTAACTTATATTCTTACTAGCTTCTTGTTCTTGAAAATATGATGTCCTCTGTGGCGTAGCGATATGAATACCGGACTGTTAAGCAGAATATCTCGGGTTCGATTCTTAGGTCGGCCAAATTCAGTTAAAATGTCAATGCTAAATTGGTTCGGTGCTTATAGTAAAAGCTTTCGCATCGCAGTTGGTGTGGTAGTCTGGAGATACTTTCTCATTATTATTACTTATTGTAAAAGATTTTTGAATTTGGAGACAACGTAGGTTTCGGGTTAAAAACCACTAGAGACCAATCTCAATAATCTACTAACCGTTGACGCCTTGTTAAATCCGTTACTATAGTTGCCTTTATCTGTCTCCATAAAAAAAATGGAGATGGCTGTTGATTCGAAAATGTCAAACACAAATACATCAAACGTCAAACAACCAAGCAAGCATCCAACCACCCAGTTTCTAACCTATAGTAATCATCATTACGTAGTAGTTTGTATGTTTGTCTGCTATCTCCTCCTAAACCACACAACGGGTTTTAATGCGGATTTCGCCATCTTTTAGGTAATTTATTCATTTAAATTTGTAAATAAAAAACAATCGGAAAATGTTTTATTAAGTTAGCCAAAATTCAATGTTTAGCGAGGAAACCGGCCAAAATGACACCATTGCGAAGCGCGGGCGGGTGGCTAGTTATATTATAATACTAGTCCATTAATAACCATTAACTTACGCATATTTGGTGGTGGTACCCCCACGACGGCGGCGGCCATGGCCGCTCGCTTCTTGTTCCTGATGGTGACGGGAGGCACCGTGGGGTTGGTTGGCGCCGAAGGCTCTTTGGGCATCACCATGCCTGATCCACTGAGAAATAAACACGGGGTTATGATTTTGTAAATAAAAATGAGGTTTGCTAAGCTTTAAGTGTTAGTTACATGAAAAATAAAAAGTCAACTCGCTGAAAGTTGTAGTTGTATTCGCTAAAGCAATTATTAAGTCAATCAACGGAAAGCCTCGGTTGTCTTTATATAACAATTTTATATTTATGTAATTGAGTAATTTTCCACCGCTGAAATCAACCCTCTCATTAAAGATACAATTTGCTATAACTAGCCGCAGTTAGCCGATATTCGCTAGCACAGAGCTTGCATTGCACTCAGTTCGTCATTACTACCTTATTACGTCCGTTTGTGATACAACTCTATATTTGAATAACGTTCCCCTTTAAAGCGTTCAGCGCTACTATTTGGGTTGCTTCACTATCATTATCCCCACCGTAAATGTGCCAAAGGTCTCCTAATAATATTTTGCTTCACAATAAGTTATTGATAAAAATTCAAATTAAAAAAAATGTACACGTCAGTGGTGGTAAAATTCCAGACTCGTTATCGATTTGCAAAGTATTGTCTCGGGTTACGCTAAAATAACAAATTATAAATAGTTCTTGTAAATATTCTATATTTTCTTTATACAAAGCCTCTCAATCAAACTTCGCACTTTCGCTTGAGCTAATAAAATATTTCTAGACAATACTTAAGAGCTTCACACTAATACCTTCCTACGCCATTTTTCATTGAACAAATACCAATTAGTGGCTCTTAGCGAGTAAACAGGATAAAAGGCTTTTCTGCTACCCTTTATAGCTATAATAGTTTACAACCTTGAACTTTAAATTGAAATACGTTTATTATAACTAATTAAAGTAAGATCGAAAGCTATAACAAATCAATAATCACGTTTTTAAGTTTAACAGCGGCTACAATAATAAAAATAATTATAATTTCAATCAAAGCAATTCATTTTATGTTTTTATTGCAAAAATCCAACTGCAAAACCCTGTGTATGAATCTATGCAAGTATATCATTCGCTTGTATAGAAAAGTAAATTCAGTAGTACGCGTAGCAAGGTAAATTGTAAATATTAGACTGACAGACTGCAAAGCACAAGCAACATGTTGCTTTGATTGGTTTCAAAGCACACACTAATATCCGTCACAAATCGTGTGTGTATTCGTGCCTTTATTAATGTATCGATGTAATTGCAACTGCATTTTCGTGTTATATAAGTTAAATGTATGATAATGTTTCTTTAGGTATACTTATGTATCGAAAAGTTTAAATTTATTTATGTATATAATATGCATGTATGTAGGTACGTACCATAATATGTGTCACTGTTTCTTTATTTAGGTATGTGACTTAATATCTGTATCTATGTGCACCTTTGTGTCTGTGTTTGTGTATCTTTGTGTATGTATGTGTATAAAGGGTGTAAAAAGACCACTTCCGAAGCCTGAAACCACGTATTCTTGAGCCTAAATAGTAACTAAATTCACTAACAGTATATCCAGAAAACTCAATTTAAAAAAGTTATTAAGCATTGAAAAGTCATATTCGGCGCTTTAAATCATCGCTCACACATCAACTGTTGGTTCAGGTGCGATTATTTACATTGCAAATTAAATTTAAAACACTATTTAATTTGAAAACATCACAAAATCTTAAAGGGTAAATGCACTTGAATAAAGATTTTTTAATCATATACATTTTTTAGGTAACCGGTACCTCTCCAGCAATGCCCAGTTTTCGTATTCGGAAGCAGTCTTTACACCCCGTATGTGTATATCATCTTACCCCGGCTTGGCCTGGTCCTGTTGCATCTCGTAAGCGACGTTCAACCCGCTCCAGCCTCGACTGCCGACTGCGTGCGGCGAGTGGGCCGGCATAGACGGCTCCATGGCAGCCTTATATAAAACGAAGCAGTAGTAAGGCACGTATGAATGGTTCAAAACTGCTTTGAAGAAAACTGCAACTTTCGTTTCAGAAATTTTTCCAGAGCAATGAAGGGTTTCGTTTGGATGTAGGGAGACCAAAAGTTCGATGTTAGAGCTTTGTTATAAGAAAATCACAGACACGTCGAATAAAATATGAACACCTTGAAATAAACAAATTGCAAATTTCTCAATGATTTTCCACGACTGCGTATTGCGAAAGTATCTATTATTATGTTATATTTGTACATTTGTCCTTGTTTATTGCAGCAAGCGACCGCAGGACGGATTTTATTTGCATAGATTTAGATGTTCTGATTCCATTGATGGTAAGAAACGATACATTGTAAAACGTGCCTACTCTTTAAATGACAAATGGGCATTGTATGTTTACAGGAAAAGCTACAGAAATTGATGCCATATAAATGTAAGTTAACAATAAACAATGAATAAACTTTCGAGCAAAACATTTTCCAAGCAATTGTTTTTATTCTGCGAGATTTTACATTGTTTAAAGTCTGCCAAACTTTAAACAATGTAAAATCTCGGAGACTGAAAAATTATTTTAAAATCTTAAGAAAAGAGGAAAAATATCATTATTTTTTGTCATTATAAACAAATTCATGGAATTCAATTATAAATCTTAGTTTCCCAGCTTAACTGCGAAAGTTTCAAATCTAAGCAGTTTTGACTATGTATTAAAATTTATTTAACACGGAATGAAAATAAGTTTATCAAATTAGGGAGTCAATATTATATTGATTTTACTATTGTGTTACACAGTACTCGAAGTACTTCGGAATTTTGAACAGAAATCTTAAAAAGATATATACAATTTTAACTTTATGTCACACTTTTTTATTTAAATTTGGTTATTTAATTTTTTCCACGCAAGTTTGAACGCCTAAATCTCTAAAGTATTTTGAACAAGTTATTGTTTGTTTTGTAAGTAAGTTGTCAAAAAATTTACCTGTCCCAAGTGTAGCGGGCTACTCGCAAGTAAATAATAAGTTGATAATTTAAGATAAACAGCGTTTCATTAGCACAGACGTAGCAGACGGTGTCACTTGCTTCACTACTAAGGCTCAATTACTAATTGATAGAAGAAAAATATAGTCTCACATTACTCGCGTAGGTAGTGGCAGACTTCAAAACATCATTATAAAAGCTCCACTAATTAGCGCTTCCATTTTATCACAAGCAGGACACGTGATCATAATTTATATTATTAAACGTGACTACTAAAACACCACATGTAAGAACTGCAATCGTTCGACGAAATTGAACGTTAAAACCTTAGACATAAGAACGCGTATTCGAGACGGTGAACCTAAATCCACAAGCTAAGATTCCCGCGACTGAACCTAAGACTTAAACTCACCATTTCACTGCGCACGCAGAACCCGAATGCTTTAAAATGTTATATAAACCACTATTGAAATTCAATTGGCATTATTTAAAAAACACTACGGCACGCAGCTTCGCTATTTGTGCAAAATATCGTTGTCACAAGGACATTTGCCGGGCAGATGTTCCAGTGACGGGGGTCTGTACGTTACTGAATAGCCGAGCGAGCACGTGGGTCAAGATTTTTGTATCGTAAGCGCAGGTAGACAGCTAGGGTGCAGGTACAGAATCCCTGTAGGGTGGCTAGCCACTTATTGTTATATCCCGTTGCAATTTTTAGGGCGAACGGTAAACGTGTTCTATTTTTTGACATAGTTTTTTTAACTGTATTCAGCTGTGATAGTCTTTTTTTTAAAGTAATAATAGCAGATTGATGCAAAACATATTTGGCATTGCTATATCTACTTTGCATAGCGTTTACGATTTCATTGGAAAGAAGGAAAACAAACCATACAAAATAAGACTAACATATTTTCTCAACCTATAAAGGTGTAAAATTACAAAAAAAAGAATATATAAATAAATACCTGTTTCATAGGCTGGTGGAATATATGCGGAGCGGGCCCAGGCATTTCAGGGGGTGGGAGGGGCGGGGCGGACACCTATATTATACAAAATCTAATATAATATACACTAAATACATATACGTACATGCGTTTATACATGCAACACATAATTATAAGTTGATTAACAGTAAGTGCGTGAGTTTAATTTCCTTCTTTCGCTCTACAGTTAGAATAAGATCCGTATTAATAAACGGAGCCATAGCTTTTTAACGCCAAATTAAGTTTCAAGACAAAATGTTGGTTAATTAATGCCGTTTATTAGTGCGGATCTCAATATAATTCGGTGCAAACTACAAACATCGGAAACTAATTTTGCGCTGAAATGCACAACCAATCAAAATCTGATATCATACATAGGGGAGCGAGGGGCTTGTTGTTACAGGGGTAAGTAGTAACAGGCCCTTTTCACCAGTATCTTAATCACTATTAGCGTATATCTTTGACTCAATTTAACCCATAAACCGCACCACATCATATTGCCATAGCTAGTGTTCCGCCAGTTGGCGCAGTGAGCAAATGTGTGCATGCCCTTCATTTCTGCCAGGTAACATAAAATTGTACGGTCGTAAAATTTTGGTTTGTGTTTTAAATATCGCCTATTTTCAAATTTTCTACATCTCATTTCCATTCAAATTTATCTATCTCTGATAACGTGTAACAGTTTTTATGATTGCTAAATTGATTAAATAGTTATCTTGATAAATGTTAAAAATCATACCATGGGGTTAGTTGTAACAAAATCTCGGGGCTTGTTGTAACATGTTACAACATGCTTTGTCTGGTATGTGGTGAAGCTTACACATATACAAAGAAAAAAGATTGGATACAGTGTATTAGAAATAAATAATTTAATTCGTTACTGTGATTTATAAGTGCCATTATGATTATTAGTAGTGTTTAACTAAATATAACGCTTAATTACTTAATTTTTAAGTGTTGAACACAAAAAAGTGTATTTGTGTTGATTTTTGATAAGAATGACATAATACTTACTTTAGAAAAATGTCAATTTTGTTAAAAAGAAATAAAGAATAAATGATTAGAGGTATTAATGTCGTTTTTTATTGCCGTTACTACTTGCCCCGGTAGACGTTACAACTTGCCCCAAGCACGAGGTAAGTTGTAACACCGCACTTCTTCTAGAAAATAATTGATTGTTAAATAATGACCAATAGTTATAATATTCTTTTTACTTGATTTGGTAAAGGAAGAGTTACAGTATCCATCAATCTTTATTTAGTAGAAATTGAATCAATAGATCTCAAGATATACTAGTTTTAATGAAAACTGTTACAACAAGCCCCTCGCTCCCCTACATAACTTATTACTTTAATATACCTAATTATATGATTATTTACTGAAACCGAGACACACACAAACACACTCACAACCCACACCCAATTATAAAATACTTATATCTTTGCTACATGTTACATAATACTAAATGCATGATTACTCTTAGTTTGAATTTCGATATATTTTTTAACTGGGGCCTAACTCCCATAATTAACCACATGGAAGATCATAAACTTGCAAATGGCCATATATCTTCCAGCTTCGCGTGTATTTAAATTATATTAATTAGGTCTATATTATCATACCCAAGAAAAAATAATAACAAAATGAGGTTATTCTAATAACTAATTTAGTGATAACCATATAATGTATATTACTTATAATAATTTATATATAAGTAATATACATTATATGCTTGCGATATCACTGCCGGGAAAGGGTAAACATATTTTTTTATCGAAAAATCTCATCCCTCTCGCGTTTCTATATAATGCCAACTTATATTTTCTTCCATGTGATAAAAACTACGCGAGTTAGTCCCCATTCGGTTAGTTTTTCATTACGGCAATTACAAGCGTAGCTTGCGAGGCTCATATTGGAACATGCACTATGGCACAATCTTTATAGATGATCGTTATATTAGTAATGATGACTTAGGAATAAGCATTGAATGAGGCAATGTCACTAACGTTTAATAGTATTACGATCAATATAATAAGATAATGACCTGAAAATACACAAAATAATAGTAATTTATATTAATAAAATAAGCTAGTGTAGTCTTAGCAACAAAATTTTATAGATAAAGTTTAAAAATAAGTTCCTTTTAGTAACAATGTTGTCCCACTGCTGGGCAATTTCAGCGAGTCTTGTTTTTAGCGTATTCGACCAATCTAGTCTTGTTTATGTCAAAAAGTTAAGTTGCAATTTATAGGCTTTAAGGTATAAAGGATTTTATTATCTTAAATGGTAAAATACTTTATAAAAAAAATAAAAAATCAATTTTAGGTTTTACTTTATTTTTTATAGCGTAACTTAAATTTGGTTATAAAAAGCCAATATAACAATTATAACAGTCAATATACATGCCCACTAGCAGAGCATGAACTTCTTTCTCAAATCACGAAAGGAATTCAGGCGTAATCCATCACACTAGTTAATTGCGGATCGGAGGAATCATATCATTAAAAAAAAAATTAAGTTGTAGCTTTCTTAAGTTTCTTCAGCCAAAAGAAAGCTTATTTTAAGCACCGTTCAATTTATAGCAACACAATATAACGTCCTTGTTGCATATAATTATGTCGGATATGTGTTTACAGCGCTTAAACAACATCCTGTCATTTTATGCAGGTATTTCAGAACTTCAGTGACATACTGTAGGTGGAATAATTATTCAGGCCATTACGCTGTAATACATAATTAATTTGACGCAAAAGCAACATTTCCTCATACAAAAATAGACGAACACTTTTGATAATTATCCACTATTGTTTCCTCTAACAAAATCGATGTGCAAAAAGTTATTGATGATTTTAAAATATACACGCTGATTCTTTAGTGACCTAAAGCTTAGTTGGAAAAGCTTTTTTCTTTATTATTTCCAAGTAAAATCTAGTAGTTTAGACAACAGATAGACTCTCTCAGTAAACAAACGCCGCTATTCAAATTATCTATATAAAAACATACATAAAAATATAAATGAAAACAAATCGACCACAAAACTAAGCTTTCAGAAACCGCCTAAAGAATCACCCTGTACTCATTCAAATTTTGTAACTCTACAGATTATAAAAAGTCCCGTCCGGGTTATGAACCTGTGCGTTCGCGCTGAGGTTAAGCCCGTGAGTGGTCGACGCGAGTGGCACAGAGACGAGCAGCGACATGGGCTCCCGCTCGCCCTTTCCCTATGCAACCCATCCATATCAATCAAGATCCCGAGTCTGACGAAACTTCAACGACACCGCGACTAAAGAGTATAAACTACGACATTACCATTACCCTAATCAGAACATTTCAAGATAAGTATTATAGAGTTATTTTGACCACTGAAATGAGTCGACATTTTAATAGCTAAGGGCCGATTTTTCAATTGTCAGATAAATGCTAACTGACTGATAAGAGGTATGTTTTCATAGTCACTTCATACATATGTCAAGTTTTTATGTTCGACGTGCAACAAAAACATACTGATTTTCTGTCAGATAGAATTTATCTGACTATTGAAAACCCGGCCCTAAAGAATATAAGCTACTACATTGATTACCATTACCCTAATCAGAACATTTCAAGATAAGTATTATAGGGTTATTTTGACCACTGAAATGAGTTGACATTTTAATAGCTAAATATAGATGTTGTTGCACAACGTTTAGTGTTGGTGATGCCAGAACAGTCTAGTGAAGCCTGTCCAACACTTTATAACAGGATTCCCCATTTTACTAGGTAAAGCCTTTGAAGTAAATTCATCAATAAAACTAACTAGTTATGAAATGAAAATAGCAGTTGCGATGTCGTTGAAGTTTATTAGCAGAATCAGGGCCCAGGTAGAGTACATCCTACACAACATGGCCAGGGCTTTGGCCACGTAAGGAAAAAAAAAAGACAAGATTTAAAGTGAAGACATTTAACGTAACTCTTTAATTGTAAACCGTTGTTTTTAAATTTTTACTTTTAGTTTTGCATTAAAATATGCTTATTTATTAATTTTGAAGTTATAGATACTGGAAAAAGGAATGCGGGTCTCCGAGCATTGCGCGACTGGGCGCGCGGTAGCTCAGTGGTAAGTCCTGGGTTCGATTCCCAGTCGCGCAATGCTCGGAGACCCGCGTTCCTTTTTCGTTGTTTTTAAAGTTGACTAACCGACTGTTTTAAACACATGATAGCGAATATAAAAAAAGGTTTTGTTGTTCACTTATTTATTAGTTCGAGGAGAATACTTGATAAAGATAACTTGTACCATAATGCGATAGTTATTTTCTTTACGTGGACAGGCCCTGGTGGCAAAATACGGAGTCAATTCGAAATTGTGGCGAAACTTAATATTCGTCCCATTTCATCCACTTTTTTGATATCGCACAGCGAAATCTGATACATAAGACACAGTTTAGACTTTCATTAATTACGATCCAGAGAGAAACATTATCTAAAACAAAGTTTTTGTCTACAAATGCTGAGTCCTTATTTTACAAAAGCTTAGCTCCATAATATAATAAGGCACTTAACGTAGAATACTGTTAGTAAGATTACCAGGAATTTTATGATTTATAATTTCAACTCTAGATATATTTCATAGAAGCTAAAATAAAAATGAGTAGGTAATATAATATGTCGTAATATTAATGAATATGGTAACGTAATTAATAATGTTATTACATGAAAGATTAGTATTAACTTTATAGGTTAAATACAAATGACTTGGGCGTAATTTAAGAAATAATTAGTAGTTACCAGTTTTGTCATAAAATGATTGCCGTATAGGAAGCTGGGATGTCATCATGCTATACTTGTAATGACTTATTATTATTACAATAAGCGAAGCTAAATCCACTGTTTTGTTTTTTACTTAAAAACGCGCACTAATCTGAAATTTCCCTGTGATAATGCCCACCATGCTAACCAAACAAAAGCGATTTATCTGATGTTTTTATATTAATATTTGTACATACCTGATGCTGCGATGGCGACCTGATGTTAGTCGGTGGATTAACACCACTTGGCCCAGGCATTGGGCTAGGGAGATGCCTGTTCAAAACATAAGTTTAACCTATAGAAATATAAATGTAAGCTACCACTGGTGATTCGCAAACGATTTGGCAACACCAGCTGTCGTTGCCATTAATTTCAACTTTACCAGTAGTAAGGTTTTCCCAAGCTCGCCCTAAAGACATCCTATTTCTAAACACAAGGGGCAATTTTCAACTGTTCTCCAGTAACTTTTAACTTGCCAAGTGTTGACGTGCGTGTGGCACGTCAGTAGTTCTTGTTTGACAATTTGTACTAACATTACAAAAACTTAGGCCTGCATAGATAATACTCAGTGGCTTTGTATCAAAAAATACAGAATTGAGACCCAGTTACACTGTGTTTCGGTTTGAACGTTATTCAGAGTACCGAATAACTAAACAACTCTAAAGTTGACAACACTTCTACGATAGTAGTTGGTATCCTTGATAGAAACTTCGTTATATAAAAACACACAAACAACGGTAAGGTAAAAGAATATCGTCTAGTCTACACTTGCGTCGTGTCAAAATTTTTACGTTAGGCTAAGATTTGTGCCCGTCTCAGTCTTATATTATGCCTGTGTAAGTGATTGCGACATTTCAAGTTGAGTCCAGTAAGCTTATCTTGGAATCGGTACCATTGTAGATGTGCTTTTTTATTTTAATTGAACAAAAACACCTAACTGGGTAAAAAAGGAAAAAAATACTAATTATCTATAGCGGTTTGTAATGTTATTTTTAGTTATTGAATTGCTAAGTTAAACCGACATATTTTGTAAAAAAATATCTTCCCCTTATCCCTAGGGTCAATTTATAATACCCCAAAATACACAAATGTAGAACTAAACATCAAGATCACATTTCTTAAGAAATATAATTAATCTGGTATCGTTTTATAAAATCTGGTTACATTTCTTATTCTGACTACGTGAATTCTACGAATGTGATACAAAAGAGACCACAAACACTTAATAGGGCACCTCACTCTACTTATAGTTTTATATAATATCTAATCTCGTACTCGCGGGGGGGTAAACTTAAAAACTTACCAACTAGGAATTAAAACACAATTGTTTATTTTATTCCTTTTTATTTGACTTACCTCGGGCTAGGCTGAGAAGCGGGGCTACGGGCGGGCGGGGGCTGTGACGTCACAGACCCAGATTCACCGCTCTCGGTCTTTGCCTAGCAAATGAATAATATTGTTAGAGAAAATTGGAAATTGACGGTCTTTGCATTTATGTTATATATGTTAAAATCAGTTCGTTTGCTCAAATGTTAGATACTCGCCTAAAATTAGCTACACTTTTTTGGGACGTAATTTATTTATTTATGTTTATTTGGGGGGCTCACAGCTTCATTATTGAAATTTTAATAAAGTAATGGTCTCGATTATTGAAAACTCATTTTTAACCAAGCTAAAAATATTGCAGTACTTTATTAATCTTATACCTTGTATTAGAAAAGAAAAACATGTTGGTCTCACTAAATTCAGTGCAAATCAGAATTGCGCCATGTCATAATTCATGCAAAATTTTGACCACAGTGACTGCTAAATAAGTAATACCTTAAGTAACGTTTAGGGCTGCCTAAGTATGATTCGTTATTGTTAAATTTAAATTTGTTGCTTGTCTTACATATCACAATTTTAACCGATATATGAGTACTTGAATATTAATTAGTATATTAGTTCTTCAAGTTTACCTTTTTGACAGTCTTATCGGCAGGCTCCATCTGCACATCATTATTTGGATGAGCGACCTCCCAGTTTGCATTGGGATCGCCGGCCTGTTGCATACAATAAGTATTGAATGTGATGTTTGTATAAAATTATGGAGAGAGTGATACGTTGATATCATAACAGGAAATGTATGTTTTCTTTAAGGTGAATTTAAATGTAGGCAGTTAGTTTTGGTGGTGACAATTTTGTAAGAATGCAAGGTGACAAAGTGATGTCGTCAAACCAATGTAAACCAATAACACATTATAAGTATGAAGTACTATATATTATGCGTTATTTTTTAATCTATTTTCGTATTTTTTCAAGCTATAATCGCGTATTACTATCTATTCCCCGTTTAAATTATCCGCAAGAGTTTTCAATTGCCTACGGTAAAATTTACCCTTTGTATAACTATAGGTCTTAAACTATCCATATATAAAGTTTCAACTAAATCCGAAATTATCGCTTATTTCGGTAGCAACAACATTCTCACAAACTATCTTGCCTACAGTATACCCTTTGTGTTACTATAGGTCTTAAACTATCCATTTATAAAGATTCATCTAAATCCGAAATTTTCGCTTATTCCGGTAGCAAGCATCCATACATTCTCCCAAACTATCTCCGTTCAATATAACCACGACCATCTTACCCCAGTGGCCGGAGTCGCGGAGTATTCCCCATGACTCCCGCCGGAGACAGCCTTCCTCTTCTTGGTCTGCTTGACCTCCATTGCTTCCGTGTTGGTGATCACCGACTGGCCCTCGGGCTTGGAGGCCGGCGATTGCACCACGGATGTGGTCATTGAAGTGCTGGGCCAATAGAACGAGAGTTAAAGGGTTATATGATAATTTAACTAAGACTGGACCAATAGAACGAGAGTTATAGGGTTATGGGATAATTTAACTGGGAAAAAATTGGTAAAAGTGGAGTGTAAATCGCTCTCTATATGGGATATCAATAAAGAAACGTGTGATTGGCTATCATCGCTCTTGTATTGAATTAGTACTCAATGCTCAGAAGATTCTGAGTACGATCCTCTCCCGGGTTTAACACAAATTATTATTTTTTAATAACACACGGCAAGGAAAGTGAATACACCCTACACTGATCCAGTGTTATTACGTCTCAGTTCCTCTTGCAATCTGGAATATCTAGTGGTCCTACATAGGCTGTTATAACTATTTACCTAGGCGGAGTAGCGACAATAGTGGCCGTGGTCGCCGCTGTGGAAGCCACTGAGCTGATGACTCCAACCGACTCCGAAGTCTTCGAGGCCGATGGTGACGAAGCTGGTGGAACCACCTTGGAAGCTGTGGGGGTTGATCCACCAGGCGCTGTGAAGATATTGAAAAAGATATAAATACGCAGAAGAGAAAAGTATAGGGACGGTCGGGTCAACAATGTTCCTGAGTAAAGATAAAGGAGTGCAGGGAGTAATATATAACATAAAATAATTATATTGGAGTCTGTTATTATAAATCGATTTGGAATTATCTTCACTGAAACTGATGAACTTATTCTCGAAGTTACTTTCGACTCGAAGGCAAATCCTATAACTTAGATCTTTTTAAATGGTATAATGCGAAGTCGTAATCTTTGTTCTTTTTTATAAATATCTGTTAACTACTTCAACATCTGAAACAGTTTTAGCAGCGTTAATAATTTAAGAGGGCAGAAGAAGTCCTGAAGAAGTTTAGAAGTTCAAAGACTAGAAATTCAGAGACTAAAAGTTGGGAGACTAGAAGTTGAGAGACTATTAGTTCAGACTAGAAGTTCAAAGACTAAAAATACAGTGATAAGAATCAGAAACTAGAAGACTAGATGTCTAGAGAATACAGGTCCAGAGACAAATAACTACCAACTTGTTGACTAACTGAAACGAACTAACCTTTACCATCAGTGGCGTGCTGCGGCGACGGCGCCGGAGTGCTGGACTTGCTTCCACCACCCTCGGCGGCAGAACCGCGGCGCGAAGGCGACGGCTTCTTCTTGTCTAATTCGCCAAATATGGTGTGGTGAGGATAGATATGTTATAGACACGAAACGGTTAAGACGGCACAAGAGTGTACATATGGGGATCATGGAATTTGTGATGGTAACAAAAAAATGTAGTTTGTAGTTTTTGGGGCACAGTAGAAAAAGTTGTAGAATGAACACGGTTTTAAGAAAGAAGCAACCACAAGGGCTGGTGACTGCAGAGGTGGAATTTTCGGTAATAATAAACTCCTATTTAATCAATAATTTTTACTTGGTCAATTGTACACACAAATACAAATTCTACTACACTGGTCTAATAGAGTTATTAAAGATTATACCATATCCCCGTTAAATCTTGCACTGTCTTTAGCGTTTCGTGTAACTAATAGATCGTCTACGAACACAACACTATACATGTATGTGTCATGCACCTATAAAACAACATAACTACAAAATAATAACATAAAATTTTACTAACCGACCTTGACATCAAAATTTCAATACCAATATAACTAAAAACATAAATCAACCAAGTTCTCCATCATTTGTTTACCAATCGCAGAATACTGTAACTTCAGGAGCTAATTACAACTAAACACATACACATATGACAAAGTGACTGAATTTCATTTATTAATTTTCTTTTTTTTTTGTAACCAGCCAATACATGCAACTACTAATCCAATTCGGGTTTGCAGTAATATTTCATTGTGAACAAACAAGAATTCGATAGATATCTGGAAAAAATCATTTACTTTTCTGACTCAAGATTGAGATTTTTATAACTAGTATTTTATTTAATCACAACATTTAATAAATCTCAAATAACTATAAAAATATTAACTATTCTTTCATGTTTCATTTAGAGGTGAATAAACTACTCGGTCAGATAATCGTAAATAGTATTTTACCAGATATCATTAAAATGGGAAAGTTTTTGTACTCCGGTATTCATAATAGAACAGGGTGTCTCGCTTTATACCCAAAGACTTTTAAATAGTGCGCTTCTATATTTTTTTTTCCTATGATTTGAACTTTTTGCCTAATCTGTCCTTTTTGAAAGGGGCAACTCGAAATCGGAGTGATAATTCGGAAATTCGGAGGGTTAAAAATGAACAACCATGTTATCCAAATTTTCTTTTTTCTGAGTCAATTATTTCTGATTTTTTACTTCAACTTATTTTAGGTAAATTTAACAATTTTAAGTTTTATTATTATTCTATGTATTTTTTTATTTAAAAAACTTTAGACTAAGACCAACTGAAGTGCTCGATTTTTCTTGCATTTTAAGAAAAAACCGACGTAGAAACACAACTTAGACCTTTTTTCAAAAGAATGTGTGCTACACAAATATAGGACCTGTTAATTAAAGCCTTGGTTAACTTAAGATAAAACTTCACTTCGCTGATAACATTTTAAAGTTAAAAGTGAAGTTATCCAAAGATAATTTTCACAAAAAAAACCTATGTTAATACCGCGAAAGGTTGGACCATATACTATGAGTTAATCATGCACATTTGCACTGAAATGAAATGAAATGAAATTACTTTATTGAATGTAGGATTAAAAACTAATCTCTTATACATTGTCAAAAGCATAAAATCAAAAATAAAAAACGATGTCACGGGACACTCCTACATACATCAGCAATGGCCGTAGTAGATTGAGAGAAAAAGCTGGCGGAAAAACTCTCGGCACTCTTTTCGAAATTATACTGTTCAGCGACTACTTAGTTATAAAGCGAGACACCCTGTATTCAATAATAAATTCAGTACAAACATCCTCCCCATTATTACGAGACTATCAGTTAATGAAAACACACGTTTGTCCGCAGACTTGTGTTTGCGTGTCGACGGCGGAGGCGTCTCCATCGCAGTTTCTTGTCTCAGATCTATACAATACACGAGAAAACACTACGTTAGACACTCAGGTTTATTAAATAAGGACTACTAAGTATGAATATGTTGTTAGAACACCCTTTATTAGAGCCTAGTACAAATATATGACATGTAAAAGTTATTCTGTGAGCTAAGTGTATTAATGCGTTAAAATTAGGGGGAAATCGGAATATTGAGAGACAACACATTTATTCTAAACATAGCCTAAATAGCAACTATACTATGAATTTTTATTAGTTTTACATGCAACACCACCAAAATTAGTCTCGAAAGCCTTTTCCTATTTTTAATATAATCATTGAATAATCCAGTAGTTTTACGTGAAATCCATTCATAGGTACTTACAAACTTTCACGTTTATAATATCAGTAGGATTACAGAGACAATAATATAAAATACTTCCTGAGCTGACTTATATATCTTACCCGTAGACTGGCTGGATGTTGTGGGCGTCTTCGAAGACGAATTCGGAGTGTTTTTCCCAGAAGTGCTGCTTGAGTGAGAGGACTTCCTCCCAGTCTGGTGGTGGAGGAAATATTTAGAAAATTATGAGCGGAGTTGAAAAGTCTATGATTGTATGAAAGAGACGAAAGTTTTGTGTAGATTTATGTCTAAACTAGGCTGTGGAGTTTATTTATTCTATTAAATTGCAATTATTTTACTATTTAGTTTATATTATCCTGATTTAAAAACAAAACAAATTTTAAAAGCTTTTGTTCAATTTAAGAAAACGTATACAAAATTTCATCCAAATCCGCTCAGTTGTTTTATCTTAAAACCGTTACAAACACCCATACACACACACACTTCCATCCCTTTGCATTATCTCATAACAATATCAGTAACATTTATCAACTGCTAGTGGCCGCCCGCGACTCCGTTCGCGTGGAAGTCGGTTTCCCGTGACAATGAGATGTTATCCCGCGGTAAAAATAACCCTATGTGTTATTCTGATGTACACCTATAATACTGCAAAGTTTCATCCAAATCCGTCCAGTAGTTTTTACGTGAAAGAGTAACAAACATCCATACATCCGTACTCACAAACTTTCACGTTTATAATATTAGTAGGATGTTCGTTTCAAGCTCGCGACCTACCCCTTTACTCTTCGAGTGCGTCGGGGTGCCCCCCCCGGCCCCCGCGGCCATCGGACTAGCGCCGCCCTCTTTCTCGCCGCTGGAATCGCTCGACTGGCTGTCGTGGGACACGGGCTTGTACGGCGGAATAGTCTTCACGTTACCCCCTTTCTTCTGTGGTGACACAATCACTACATATAAGGTACCGGTAAAACATGTCGGGTAGATTCACATCAAACTATACGTTTCATGAATTTATTCTTCTAGGTAATTTTTCCATTACAATTTAAAATACTAAAATTTAAATAGCAAAATTACACCATTGCGAAGCGTGGGCGGGTCACTAGTAAGATATAAAACAAGTGCTAGTAGTGTAAATGGTTTTTGTTTTTTTCGCCGTCTACCCAGATTCGTACGCACCAATTTACTGTAGTGGTGCTGGCAGTAGCCGCAATACTTGACATTATCCAGATAATTCCCCGCCTCTTCGCAAAGCAGCCCCAGGCTCTGGGCACAGGTCACGTGAAACTGTTGTCTGCAACCTGTTAAATCAACAATATAATGTACAAAAACACCCTGTACTCTAAGGACCAATAGATCGTAATTTTTTTGCAAACCTCGATTTTATTACTATGCTTATCTTAATCACATAATAAAAATGAGTAAGTGTGATATAGATACTTTTTTTAGGATAACGTACACAAAATGTAAAAACGGGACTTTATCAGGGTCTGTCTATCACGGATAGCTAGATTTAATAGGGAAATCGAGAGAAACAAAGTTACTACTTATTCTTTTACAATATCTCATTTTGCATTTCATAATGTTCGACTTACCAGACTTATTACACTGCATGCAAGCACCAGCGTTGGCGCGATGAGATTTTCCCTGCTCTTGGCAAATGTAGCAAACCTAAAACAAATTATACGAAATAAATAAAAAAATACGCATAAAAATATAAGGAATTATGTAAAATGACTTTTTTCCCTACTTTTGTGCATAAAAATAATACGTTAATCTGTATTATTTTTTAGTTAGTCTAAGAAAAGAAACACGTTGCCAAAATTGCAACCGAGGAATCCTTGGGGTTCGGCCTGAATGTTACTTCTTAAACTAAACACAACATTTGTGTGACGATTAGCAATGCGTTATGATGAGGAACAGGCTTACTCCTCAGCCTAGGCGGTACTATTAGATACACTAGGTGTACCTAATAAGTTAAATACGTTAAGTACGTAGTAAGTTAGGCACCTAGTAAGTTAATTACCTAGTAAGTTAACCGACTCCTGTCCCGTGACGCGCCTAGCGCGTCATGAAGAAACCTTCAGGGAGGCCCATGACGCGAGAGATGCGTCATTAGAAAATAGTTACAATTCAAATTTTTATTTGATTTAATCAATAAAATATCTCATTTTATATAAAAATTAACTCATTAGGAACACCAATATCAAGGGCCACTATTTTTTTTTGGAAATTAAATTTTCCAGTGGTTGTCAACCATAGGGTGCCTACCTACAGGTAACTATTTATCCTACTAATTATTGAAAAGTGTTATTATTAAAGCCAGGATTCGAACTTAGCAAATCTATAAAAATAATCACTATGTTTTGGTCACCAATGAATAGTTTAGATGTAAAAACAGAAGATTTTTGATTTGCGATAAAATACTTCCCACAGGTTGACAATCAATGGTGGAAATCTATAACATACCTTCCATCTCGTATAAAACATGTAGATCGACACTTTTAAATACACTAAACTAATAAATGAAACAAAACAAACAATAACAGGTCTCACTTTGTATTATTTTAGTTGAAATTGCCTAAAATAGCGTAATAACATCACCAGTGGCCCACGACGCGTTAGGTGCGTCATCATTTAGGAGGGCCCGTGACGCGACTAGCGCGTCATTGAATTTTGTTTGGGGCCACGGAGGAAAGGCTCGAAAAATGATGGTGGCAAGGAGTCGGTTAAGTACCTAGTATGTTTAGCACCTTGTAATTTAAGCACCTAGTTATTAAGTACCTAGTAAGTTAAGCACCTACTAAGTTAAGCCCCTAGTAAGTTAAGTACCTAGTAAATTAAGTACCAAGTAAATTAAGTACCTAGTAAGTTAAATACCTAGTAAGTTAAGTACCTAGTAAGTAAATAATAACAAGAAACTAACCTTATTGTATCGTTCCTGTGGGATCAGCCTCAGAACAATGGGTTCCATAGACGTGACATTACCGAACCGTACTTCAGGGATGTAAAGGGCGCACACCACATGGGCCCAGCCACCATTGTCCGAACGCTTCAGGGCACCCGACTTCGATGGGCACAATTCACACTTCTGCGAAAGACAGCATCATTGAGATAAACAATTAAAACAATATCACTTTCGGAAGTCTTGGCATTGTTATGGTTTATTATTTGGAAAACAGGCAAGCAGTTTAAACAACTGATAAAGCCTGTATTCTATTCAATTAGATAGATTTTCAATTAAATGGGTTTATATATAAAATCGTACCGCAAAGTATCTTTCTCACTCTGAAACTTTATATCTATATCAACTCTTACAAAATTATAAATTTATTAAAGTTGTAATTATTTATGAAAAAAGAAACCTAGTGACTACAAAACTAACTGAAAACTGTCTGAGAAAGGACTCAGATGCAGCCTAGAGCCAACATAGACAAGTCTTTTTAGGGTTTCGTACCCACAGGATAAAAACGCAGAGTTATAGGTACATACATAAGTATGTACTTGTTTTCAATTCTTTGTCGAGCATCTAGATCAGCCTTACATTACATAGTATAAAGCAATGTCGCTAATCGTGTCTGTTTGGTCCACTATCTCGCCCTAAACCACGTAAAGTAACAGATTTGATGCAGTTTTTATTGCATTTAATTAGTAAGTCTAATCAGACAACGTTTTTTTTATTAGTCTAAATTCAAATCTCAATAGCAAGAGAAATCCCTCTGTCCTAGAACTATGCTATGATAGCACTTTGGGCAGTGCTACCCATATTTTGGAATGTAATAACGTCCCTTTGATCCAACACAAGTGTATTAATAACATTGTGATATTACACAATACTGCACTCAACGAATGGTCTGATAACTAAGTATTCAGATTCAAATTAAACATGTAGGCAGACAAATGTGGGAGTACAAAGTGGACTGTGGTCGAGCATATTTAATGCAATTAGCGGTGCCTGGATGTAAATAGATTCCCCCTGGATGAAAATAGCTCTATTGTTTGGTACGAAATCAATATTTAGAACTGTCACCGCGAAACGTTTGTTCATTTACTCCCCTAAACAACTTGATGGATTTAGATGCAGTTTCGCCATCTTCAAAGTATTTTTTTAACTTAAATTTGAATATAAATATAATTTAGTTAAAGTATTTTAAGTCGTCCATAATTACACCATTGTTTATAAAATTATACAGGGTATTCCATATATTAAGCCGGAACCGCGCGTAGAGCACAAGTCATATTGGCAGAAAATTATTTTTAAAAAAAGAGAAGGAGAAACCAAGAATTTTTTATTTTTTAACCATAATTAATAGCGATAACCTAATCAACTTTAAAAAAAAACACATTAATTAATTGATGGTCTGGAAACGGTTAAGATACGAAGTGAAAACAATAAGTTTTACTACCCTTAATAATTAGTTACAGTTCGCGATGTGAGATTTGTGTGAGAAGTCACCGAGTCAGACTAAAAAAACATAAATGTCTATGATAGATGATTATAATAAAAATACCAAAAAATATTAAATATGAAAATAAAGATGAACTTTATAAATTAGTCTGAGGAACCAAAAAGTTTTTTTTTTTATATAGTTCACATCTTAAATAACTATTATATCCGTATTGCAAAATACTTCGCAAAATAAATAGTTAAGGTTTTTCCTATTCCTAAACAACCAATGTCGGTAGATATCACTCATAATTCCAACATAAGAATAAAATATCAAGATAGATTCTAACACGTCACGCTAAGTACAATCGTTGAAGAGCGCGGCGGCGCTTGCATCGCGCGAACGAACCCGCGCGGTGTAGGCCGGTTGCCGAAATGCGGTGCAAACCGGTTTTAACCCGAACGGATCGCGACCCACACCCACACCTACACAATTTGCGTACACCCACACAAATGCAAGGTTCAGCGGTGGTATTCTGTAACTGTCAAGTTACAAAAATTGTTTTTTAAAAACGTCAAAAAACTGTATTTGTATGGCAAAACGTATTCAATCTTACCCGAGAGCAAAGATGAAATAGGAGATGTACCGAGCTTAAGTAGAAGGAGCCGTTTCAAGTAAGTATACACTGCTATCCAAAGATAATATTGAATAATTAATACTCGTAGAAACGAGACCTCTTTACTTCAATTTCTTACTTAACATAATGAGCATCCAATGCACATTTTGGTTTCGTGTAGACTTATTTAAAAGTATCAGTAACAAAGTAATATCTCCTAATTAATGAACGCATTGTACTATAACACAAATAGGAATATGCAGGCAATTTCTAATTGGATGCCGTACAAAGGTCATGTAGTCAAAACCGTGATTGAGGTATATTTAGAATCGTAAATTTATGTTACATGCCGCACTCTATTTTTAAGCAAAACATTTATTGTCATAATATCATAATCTATAGTTTTAAAACCCATAATCATCTCGTCGCATATAAATACCTAGGAAACAGTGTTACTAGGTCTCCTAACAACTACGGAAGTATATTAGGGGTTACGAGTGTAAATGACAACTATAATGATAACAACTATAAATGAGTAAACCTACACTTACTAATATAAGCCGTATACCGATCTCCTAACACTTAGATACTAACTAACTACTACAATATTAAGCTATCTATGTAAGTATTAGGGCCAAGACTTCTCAGGTGAGAATATGATGCATGTATGGCCGTAAGCCACAACTAACTATGCACTAAGTAAGTGCCAAACGATACGATTTTAACACAAACAAGACACAATAACTAAACTATAGGTTGGTAAGTGCGAGTACCTAGCAGGCGCGCGACGTCTACGGGAAGAATGGAATGTGACGGATTCCGTACGATAAACTAAACAATGAATGTTTACCAACTAAGCTACACTATTAACTATTAATTTAATTAATTTGTGATCGATTAACTACAATATCACAGTGCAATGTGTGCAATAGTCTAAATAGCATACATAAACGCGTATTCGTATCGAAATCAAACACGAAAACTAACAAATCTAACCGGTTAGTTGTGATATAAGAGTTATCCTATCAACCTATCCGGTTCGCATGGACCAAAAATGTGTAAAGTGTTAAGTAAAACACCCCGTGGTGTGGAGAACTTCCAAGGCCGGTAAATAAAGATGTTAGAGTGGACTGTATTTTTCTGGTTCAACGATTACACAGCCTCTTCCACCCATGTACTAACTAATTTTTCGCGTTAATCCGGTAAACCACGCGCCTATAGACGAGACAAATGGCTTGTATATGAGTTAGGAAAGGAATGGGCGTACTGTGAGCGCTGCTACTCCAAGATTGAGGACCTGGCGGCAGAGCCAGCCAAGGTACGATACGTGTTCACGTCACTGGCACCAACAGTCCATGAGTTCACAGCGAGCTCGCTTAAATCGCCACAAATATAGTGTCCTTATTGCACTGGCTATTTAAATATACTTCAAACTAATTATACCAAAGGATTGCACAAATAAATCAAGATATGTAAGGTTGAGTCGACGACATTTCGGACAGAAAAAACTCGGACACCTTGGCCAATGTAAGGAAAAAAAAATTATTAAAATTGAAAATCCATACATAGACCAAGGTGTCCAAGTTTTTTGTGTCCGAAATTTCGTCGACTCGTAAGGTTCGTCGCGCGTGCACGGTAGCTAGATCCAGGTGGCCATTACACGCCTTCAAACGACAAAGTGGCGACAATACAACCACGTCTTGCTTACGGCTATGCACCTTTGCAACTGTCCTTCATTCGATGCACGTCACATATTGTAGAAAAGGAGGGTAGGACGTAGGATTACCCACATAAAAGCCAATATTAATCAAAAATATAACATACGCGGGAATATTTATTTAATACCCAACAATTATAACACATAATTTTTAAACGCATAATTTTGTATAGGCTAAAATTGTTTGTCATAAGTATTAAAGAATAAATTTAAAAAGCAGAATAACATTAAGCAGAATTTTAAAAGCATAACTAATATTTAACATAATGATCATGATTTAAAAGCCTAATTGCTGTAATGTGCATCTGCATTAAGAGTTCTTTTTTTCAACTTTTAGTAAAAGACGTGGGGTTTTAAAGAAATTTAGTATAAAAATAATAAAAACTCATAGCACTCAGTCAAAAATTTGTAGAATGTAGAATTTTTTCATAGCTTAGATTATTAGATAGATTGTATAGATTTGATGCAAATCATTTTCTCTTTATTAGTCTCCATCTCCAGATATACACCTCCGTAGGTAACTACAGGCTTTCTCATCTAAGGCGGCATGAAGTCGACATGAACCTCTTCGAGATCACGATTTGTCAAACTCCAACCTAATTTGAAGCACTTATATCGTAAACAGTTGTTTCTGCCACATTGAGGTTCTAACTCTTCATAGTCCTTAACCATTTTCGAGTACTATAGTTTAACATGTCCATAAGCCTCTGCTTATTAATATTAAAACATTATGACGTTTAATTCAGGCCAGATATAAAGTCTAGAATAATCCAAAGTTTCTTGTACACAATCATCATGTTTCCACATGTAAGGTGCAGTTATAATAATGATATATTATTGAATATTTTTATTTCTTTTTAATTGAAAATGTTAGATATATTATTGAATAAATCCTTATAACTACATAGAATCCTAAAGCCAAATCTAACCGTTCACATAAATTGTTGTTGTGCTAAGTTGGTATGTATGCTGTCCCACTTTCAGGTTATATCCACCAATAATGTAAAAGGGGCCAACCATTAACTTCTCTAGGTATATACTCCCAGTCGAAGACACCATGTACCCATTGATCAAAAATACCTTAGTTCAGCGGTCGGCAACACGCGGCCCGCGGGCCGCATGCGGCCCGCCGAGGTCTTTTTTGCGGCCCGCGAATGTTTTAAAAAAATATATATTATAAAGTAACCTTTCACATATTTATTACATTTTAAACCATTGTTTTTTTTTGTAAGTAATATTATTATCCCGCCTTTGGTCGATTTTTTCACCATGTGGCCCTTGCCTGCTTAAAGGTTGCCGACCGCTGCCTTAGTTCATTCGCTGCTGATCAACACTTCCATTATATTCGTATAGATTTAACCGGGTCTTGGTTATAAGTATAGAAATTGTACCCAATTAAATCTATAAATGCATTGTTTTATTTAAAGAATGTTTTGACAGACTCTATAGTTTTAATAAAAAAACAATTTAGTTAGCCATTGTAGTTATTTATTTATCATAATTAAATAAATTTTTCATCATTTCATGTCACTAACAAAATCACATTGAATAAAATGATAGAGGATCAACAGACCAAACAGCAAAGCCTTCCATAAGTTATATTTGTCTTCCATCCATATGTTCTATAAAGTTTCATACCCCCGGATCACAAATACCTAAGTTATTGATCCAGCAATGTTGGTTCATAGCCACTGCTGATAAACACTTTCATTTCATTCCTATAGATTTACCTAGGTCTATTTTATTATAGTATAGAAAATGTACTTACCGGAGAAAATAAAATAAATTAAATATTGACAGACGCTATGGTTTAAAAAAAACCCTTCAGTCTGTCATTGTATTATATTTATTTATCATCATAACACTATTTTATCATAATATTATAGGTATGTCACTAACAAAAGCACTTTGAATTTCTTCATAGCATGATAGACTGAACGGACCAAACGGCAACCACCATCCATGAGTTATAATCTTCCATCCAAATGTTCTATCAGGTTTCATACCCCCCGATCACAAATACCTAAGTTATTGATCCAGCAATGCTGGTTCATAGCCACTACTGATAAACACTTTCATTTCATTCTTATAGATTTACCTAGGTCTATTTTATTATAGTATAGAAAATGTACTTACCCAAGAAAAAAAATTATATTGACAGATGCTATGGTTAAAAATAGACCTTCAGTTTGTCACTGTATTATTATATTTATTAATCATCATATCATATGTCACTTACAAAGTCATTTAAAATATCTTCTTAGAATGATAGAGACTGAACGGACTAAACTGGAACACACCTCCATGAGTTATAATCTTCCATCCGTATGTTCTATCCGGTTTCATACCCCCCGATCACAAATACCTAAGTTCTTGATCCAGCAACGCTGGTTCATAGCCACTGCTGATAAACACTTTCATTTCATTCCTATAGATTTACCTAGGTCTATTTTATTATAGTATAGAAAATGTACTTACCCGAGAAAAAAAAAATGATTGTCAGATGCTATGGTTAAAAATAGACCTTCAGTTTGTCACTGTATTATTATATTTATAAATCATCATATCATATGTCACTTACAAAGTCACTTAAAATATCTTCTTAAAATGATAGAGACTGAACGGACTAAACTGCAACAGACATCCATGAGTTATAATCTTCCATCCATATGTTCTATCCGGTTTCATACCCCCCGATCACAAATACCTAAGTTCTTGATCCAGCAACGCTGGTTCATAGCCACTGCTGATAAACATTTTCATTTCATTCTTATAGATTTACCTAGGTCTGTTTTATTGTAGTTTAGAAAATGTACTTACCCGAGATAATAAAAAATATTGACATGCACTATGGTTTAAAAAAACCCTTCAGTTTGCCATTGTATTATATTTATTTATCATCTATTAAATTTCACTAGAAAAATCTCTTTGAATTTCTTCATAGAATGATAGACTGAACGCATCCATGAGTTATAATCTTAGGATATAATATCACAAAGAAGCAAATTTTCACTACATGTGAAATTTATTATTATTTATTATTATTATTTGGAAAACAGGCAAGCAGTTGAAACAACTGATACAGCCTGTATCTAATTATTCAATTAGATTGATTCTCTTTTAGAAAAATATCCAGTTTGTTTTTGAAATGGTTAAGGTCTTGTGCTGATACAACTTCCTCTGGCAGTCTGTTCCAGTTTGTGACAACTCTGTTAGTTAAGAAATTCTCAAACGGTTTACTGTATGCACGGCGTAGTGAGAGTTTAAGATGGTGACCTCTTAACTGTGTGTTTATGTTCCGTTCAAATATATTGTCCAAGTCATTAAGATCATAATGTCCCCTTAATATTTTGAAAGTTTCAATTAGGTCACCTCGTTCCCGGCGGGCTTTCAGAGTTGTTAGGTTAAGCTTTTTTAGTCTTTCTTCGTAAGGAAGCTTTTTTAAATGCCTAGGAATTTTGGTAAAAGATCTTTGCACCTTTTCAAGCTGATTTATGTCTTTTAAAAAGTAAGGACTCCAGATTTGGAAAGCATATTCAATGATAGGTCTTATGTAAGTTTTGTAGATTTTAAGCATCATTGGAGGTGAGAGTGTCCCAAATGCCTTTCTTATAAGGTAGATTGTGCTTTTGGCCTTTTTTGAGATGTTATTTATTTATTTATTTATTTATGTGCTCTTCCCATTTGAGATCTGCCGAAATTGAGAAGAGAAGGAGGGAAGAGGGAAAAAATTTGGACACCATACTCTGGATTTCTTCTCTATTTTACGAAGATTAACACATCCTAGCGGTAGCACAAAACTAAAATAATTACAGATATAGGAATCACAGGCGAAGTTAAATGGCAAGTCAACAGAGGTCTGTCTACATCAAAGAAAGTTAAGGACCGTCTTTCAACTCCTTTTCTTATAATTACCTACTATTTTTGGGTTTCATTGAGTTTATTTGTTTCATCATTACGTATCATCTTGTTTCTTCTGCAAGATTCTTGTAAAATACTACTTCACAATATTTCAAGCTTTCAACTTTATTCATTGTAACGGTTCGTTCCATAATGTTTGCATTTTGGTTTGTTCACGTTAACTTTAATCAAATCAGGTAACCTGAATCTTTTACTATCTACCGGCTCTGATAGCTCAAGCTATTTTACTTTTATAGTTTTATAATTAACTTGTGGCTTCCGTAGCCCAATTTTTTTTTTGTTTTTAATTGTTAAAAGTTGACTTTTAGGCCACTTGGTTTGAAGTGCCCTTTTTGTATTAATTTACTTCTTAACAATCTCGCGGTTCATCCACGGTGACATCTTTTACTTGTAACTTGAAATTAAAAACCATTGTTGATAAAGTAAAACTATTACTAAGTCCTAGAATTAAATAACCCTAATTAAGTCTAGATATAATAAACCTTTTATTCATAGTCTAACAAACAATAAACTTGTCAAAGTGTCATTTTTCTTTTTTTCTTTTATTTAATTAAATAACTTTCTTGTTTTTAGTTAAAACAAGTGGCGCCCCCACTTTCTCCTTTTTGATTTCTCTAGAGCGCCCTAGGATCCACGGAGCTAGTTTCACTAAAATAATTAGGGCACATAATTTTCAAGAACACCAGAAAAGCGTTTCATTATTAATGTGTAGTGCAATCTGTAGCACTTTCTATCAGTCAAATCCCACACTTATATATTTTTTTTATTTGATGTTGTCAAATAATTAATTGCCACACCCACAAAGGCATAGCCTTAAAAAAAATTAAACGGTTACTTAACTTGTTTGTGGTTGCCAATAAGAATAAAATTTTATGTTCCTTGCTCCGTCAGGAAGTTCGCATAATGACATCCGTTCAACATAGTTTCAAAATATATTTTAGCTAACAGAATAGTATGTGTTAATTATTAAATAATTTTTACTTACAACTTTTCCCTTTACATCAGGGCTCTCGCATTTCCTGCAGTACCAAGGTCCAACGGGAACAGTTACAATTCCATAACAAGCTGCAAGAAAAAGTCTGATTTAAACCAAATTTTACAATACAAATCCAGTGTGGTTTCTAGACTAATTCAAAGTGAAATGGTACAAATGTTATATGTTTTTTATAAATATAAAGTGATACATATGTTTAAAATTTGGAAAAAAAGCTAAAAGCAGGTGTTTAAGGTGCATAGTAGGGTTGAAGCAATTGTTTCCTTCACTAAATGTTTGTTAGAACGTGAATAATACCTTGATGTACGGCTACAGTGCATCCATTCCCATCGCAGTACACCAGAGGGTTGTCAGGCCAACCACGCTCGTCTGAGCACACACAGCATCCTCCTACCATCTCCTTCATATTGAACAGCTCATCATTAGATCAAACCCTAAAATTTATCTCAACTCTCATTAAGTGAAGTCAAAAATACACCAAACATTCAGCAATTCAGTGACAAATGGGTGTAAATGCAATGAAGGAGTGTGGGAAGGGACAGTTAATAATGTAAAATCAACCCCAGAAGAGTTATGATAATCAACAGATGAACCATATATGGTTTGACCTAACTTACGAGTTCACAACCATATGTATCATATTTTTGATAAATAACTGTGGAATACCATAACTAACATAATAACAAATGATTTTTCAGAAAAGGTAAATCAAAATATGATAACAACCAAAGCCTCAATACATTCAATATGGATTCATTCGTTTTTAAGTTTTCTTGTGAATGTACAGAAAGTAGTTGAAGACTGACTAAAAGAAATCTTTAAAATGTATAACAAGCTAGGAAACCATCAAATTGTGTTTATAATTACCAATTAAAGTTACAGAATTGAAAGATTCCAGATACTAGTATAATTAATCAAAATTTATAAATAATCACTAAGTTCAAATACACTATTATACACTTTCTAGGACATAATATTAATTTTACAGAATTTAATAAACCTTCACAGTAAAGTTATCAGATCTAGAACATGGCACCTAAGTGAACTCTGACCTATTTACACCCATCCCAGCCAATATTGATTTTATGACACTGCACATGTATGCAATACAAATGTACTTACATATAGGTACATGGATGCATATTTCAGGTCACTAATGTAGCTTTTTCACAATATTTTCCACACAATTGATATAAAATGAAGTATAAAGACGACTAATATGTAAGAATTCAAAGTTCAAACATTAGTAATAATGCAAAATGTAACAATAATCGCGTACTATGAACTACCCAGATGGTAACAAGATATCTCGTGAACTTAGACATTTATCACTGTTACTACCACCAAATATTAAATAAAAGATTTACGTAACCAGTAAACCTATAAATTGGAATCGATTTAATTGTCTTTGTTAAACAAAACACAAGATTTGAAATGGCTTGCCTGGATTGTTTACGGAATTCGAACATGAATGGAATGATGTCGGTACAGCGGTATTCATCAACATTCTATATTTACCAATAGAAAAATCATCCCTTCATTGTCGAAGATCATAAAATTCCCTTAATTATCTCATTCATTCATCGTTAATTTTTGCTTCTATTGACAAGCTTATCACCTCACCTGCTCCAAGAGCTATAACCACAAAACGAAGAATAAACGACCCAAATTCAACTCATTAGTGGTATAATAACTCAAACAATTACAACTTAGCACTTTTAGAACATAAAAAAACCTTACTAATAAACTGAATTGATATATTTCTATTATTTTTTCTACAATTAACAAAGATCGCTGCCATTAGCGACAAGCCATGTTGAATTTTTTTCCAATGTTGGTAAATTTAGTTTGTGTTTTGTTTGTAGGGTTGCTAGCTCTTTTTTTGGAAAATACAAAATTATAAACATTTATTTTTCTTTCATTTAGAAAAGTTACGATATTTAGAAATGTGGAATATTCTGAGCTGTAAATATTATTGAAGGTTATCTTGAATAGGTACTTGGCGAAAATGAAAAAAAACTTCTTTGTAAAAAAAAACAGAACGCAAGCGCCACCATTCGGCTCTTGACAAAGTGTCTAAAGTTGGAGCGGCTGGAATATTATGTAAGCCTATGGGAATCACTTCTTTAATCATTCTGGAATATAACTGATAAATATAATAATTAATGAAGGTTGATTATTCATAAGATTTTGGGCTTAATAGATAGAGAGAGAATCAATGTCGCAATGCAAGTCGACATATAATTCGTACAACGATGACTGTATTCCTCAGTAAGAACGTTAAATTAAAATGAAATTCGATTATTTTGGCTTACACTACATAATAGCTCAGCTGCTGGTATATCAATGATGAGGTTTTTAAATGCTTTTTTTTGTATTACTGTTTGATTTGCTCTGCGATAAACTAAATTATACTACTTATATTAACTATTGTAAATCGTACTATTTTCATAATAAATATATTAATAATAATATATCATATTCATATTTTCATCCTACTAATCCTACTAATATTATAAATGTGAAAGTTTGTGAGGATGTATGGATGGATGGATGCATGGATGGATGTTTGTTACTCTTTCACGTAAAAACTACTGGATGGATTTTGATGAAACTTTACAGTAATATAGTTTATTTATACACCAGAATAACATATAGGGTACTTTTTACCGCGGGAAAACATCTCATTCCAACGGGAAACCGACTTCCACGCGAACGGAGTCGCGGGCGGCCACTAGTATTAAATAAATAAAGACATTATTCAGTGACATTGATAAAATACTGAATGTTGGCAACCTTTTTTCAGGTTTTCAGTTTAACAATAATAAAATAGAAAATACGTACAAACCAAAAATATATTTTACAAAAAAATATATATTTTTTAGGGTAAAAGTACGTTGTAAATATATTTTGTACCATTAAAAGTACAATTACTATGGTTTGCTGGAGTAAGTGTTTAATTTTTATGCATAGAATTAATTTACTATAATTTTTACCATATTTTTTACAAAGGCAATTTATGTAGAGCAACCAACCACTTTTATCTTAGGGTTCTAGAGTATTGATTTACGTTCTTAGTTTTTTATAATGGCAATTCTCTGTATAGAAATATTACGCTTAGGCTTATTAACCCTCTGCTACTGACGTGAGCTTATAGGTTCATAACAAAATAGCGAAAAGTAACCTAGATTTTTGTATCTATTACTCAGATATTTAATTAATTTTCTTCATAAAATAAAGAACCACTTTAACCTAGGGTTCTAGAGTATTGATTTACGTTCTTAGTTTTTTATACTGGCAATTCTCTTTATGGAAATATTTCGCTTAGGCTTATTAAAGGTTCATAACAAAATAGAGAAAAATAACCTAGATTTTTGTATTTATTACTCAGATATTTAAATTTCTTCATAAAAAAAGAACCACTTTAACCTAGAGTTCTAAAAATATTGATTTACGTTCTAAGTTTTTTTTTAAATTGTAAAATTAGTGAAAATTACCAACGGATTTTAAGTTTACGTTAGGGGTCTCTTATGGTGTATCCACACCACCCGGCGGCACTGCCGGCGGCTTACCGCAAGCAAAGCCTCCAAAAAAGCCGCCGGCAAATGTCGCCAGCAGCCGCCGGCAAGCGCAGCTTTCTTCAATTACAGAATAAGTTTAGGACGCGTGGTTGTAGAAGATGCATTTGGAATTTTGGGACGGACATTCCAGATTCTTCATACACGTTTAAATTTACAACCTCAGAGAGCAAATCTTGTCGTGATGGCCTGTGTCTGTCTGCATAATTTAATAAGGCGAAGTTATAGAAATTCCTCAGTGGAATTCTACACTACACAAATTCATAATATTCAGACAAATATAATGCACCGCAAATTTTGTGGCAGCGTTTATTAGAAATGAGCTTCAACTTTATATCTAGTTACCTTGGCAGCACCGAATATAGTGTGGGGAATTAAAATGTATATTTTGAACAAGTTTGTTATATAAATACAACGAAGTACTCAAAAAAGAATTCGGTCTTTATTAAAATATTTTTAAACGTGTGAAAAGTGTGAAGATGTCGCCCTAATACAGTTCCATTAAAGTCTGAAGACTTTGATCATTATAACTGTGATCTGAGCTATATTGCGCTGCCGGCGGGAACGTGCGGCAAAGTGGCCGCCGGCTTTGTTGCGGATGCCGCGCACAAAGCCGGCGGCCAGGCCGGCGGTACGGCCGTCGGCACATGCCGCCGGGTGGTGTGGATCCACCATTACGAGGGGGGAATAACGAGCCCTATTCAAATATATAAAAATATTTGACTACGTCAATACAAATTTTTGAACTTTCTATTCAAAAACGTCAATTTTCAAATAGTTAAGGTATTTTCAGTAGATATTTATAAAATGATCGTCAGCTATGTGCGGGACGGTGGTTTTTATTTATCAACTCAAAAAAAAATTAAAAAAACGAAATAAATTAAAATATTTTAAAAATAATATAGAAAAATAACCTGTATTATTGTTTTTATTATGTACACAGGTATTTTTTACTGTCTATTTTGTAAAACGTTTTTATTAACATTTTTTTAATTAAATAGGTAAATCGAAATGAATAAAAATTAAGATAGGTAATTAATTTTTTGTGTTTCATTATTTGTTTTTTTGACACTCATTGTTTAGGTATCCTAAATACTTTGCAAATATTGAAGAATGTAGGTTATAGAGTAGGTACCTGCCCTGTTGGAGTATTTATAGATAGAGTTTTAACGCTCAAGACTATTGTAACATAGATTTTTAGGGCGGTTAATTTCTAGATATTTTGAAAACTACACACATCAACATCGTCTAGGGATATTTTGTATAAAGTTCTTAAACTCAAAAAATACTGACCAATTTTAATTTTTTTTGAAGAAAGTTTTAGTGAGTGATGAAACTGTGAGGAGAAGGCTGCATGAAGCTAATCTTCATGCTCGCAGACCGCTTAGTACTCCAGCACTACGCCGAAGAAATCGTGGACGACGGCTAGATGGGTTCGTGAAAATTTGCTCTGGGAAGATAACCAGTGGTTCATATTGCTGTTTACCGATGGCTCACGGTTCGGTTTTCATCCTGATACACGTAGAGTACGTGTTTAGCGAGTTCAGGAAGTCCTTCCATACCACGGCGGGACAATTAAGGTTTGGGCGAAAATTCGTGTTGGTGGAAGAACAGACCCCGTTTGGATCAGAAACACCATGTCAGCTGAAAAATATTGTAACAAGGTGCTAGAACCAATAATCTACCCCGAATAACTGCAAATGGGCCAAGAATTCACGCTGATGAACGACAAAGCCCGTCCGCACACAGCGAGAGTGGTGACGAGCTGGTTGCAGGAGCACGACGGATCAGTCCTAGGCTGGCCCACTCAGTCGCCTGACCTAAACCCCATTAAATACGCGTAGGATCTGCTCCAAAAAAGAGCTTTAAGGAACTTCGCTACAAACATTGCGACGAAAGAACATCTTTTTTTGCCACTTAGCCGGACCTGTGACAATATACCGCAGCCTGACTTGGATAACTTAATACAAAGCATAAAAAACGTTGCAGGACCGTTTTTAACGACATGGATGGTTTTACAGACTACTGATTTTTCACAATACCGTTCAAAACTGAATAATTTCTGATTATTTTTCACTTTTCGTTGAGAAACACATTCATTGTTACTTTTAAATTTTTTTCACTTTTATCTTTATTTAAAAAAAACACTTTTACGCAAAAAAAAAGATTTATTTTATTTTGTTAATGTAGTCTGATAAATGAGCTTTATAAAAATATATAAATGTTGTATGTTATTTTTAATAAATTTTGAGTAAACTATGTAAATTCAAAATATCCCTAGACGATGTTGATGTGTGTATGTAAGTAATTCAGTCTGTAGACACTTAGGTACATTAGATCACAATTTTCTAGGTTAAACCAAAAAAATATAATACCATAGATATTTTGGAAATTCTATTTGCGCTACGACCTTACTAAATCTAGGTAGGTACTGTCGCCTCCATACATGTGTTTTTTGCAATAACCACTTGTTTTTCAGTTTTCATTGTACCACAGTTCTCAATGATTAGCTAGGTACCCAATAATAAAACCTACATTCCACAGTTATTAAATTAAAAATGTACATTAAACAATCTTTAGTTAATTGTTTGGTTGATTGAATTGATACCTAATGAGTTCAGAGTTTAGTCTATTGGTTTACTTTTGCAGGCACTGGCCACCAGGTGGCAAAGTAGAGTAGATGCGTGCCGCTAAGGTAATATTGAGTTTGTATCATTTACCCTTAAAATCCGACGCGTGGGTTTATATACCATAACTAAGTGTAACAACAACATTGCTATTGAAAACTAAGGTAATTTATGGTTTTTTATATTTGTGTGAAAATGTGAATTTAAATTTGTGTGAATTCAAATCAGTTAAGTAGTTTAGGAGCCCATAGCCCATTTTTAAGTTTTGTTGTTTTAGCTTTAAAAACCAAATGAGAAAGAAAAAAGTACTTAAGTACAAAATACCTAAGGTTACCTAACTGATTTTATACACACCCTGAATTCTAAATAACTTACAACTTTTTTTTAATGGTACTGTACTTTGAAGATTATATCCTAATATAATGAAACTCACAAAATTACCTCAACATAAAACAAACTACTTACTTAGTAAGTGTAGATTCAGCATGGTATTTATTCTATACCACTGACTAAATCAATCGTATGATAACTTCTCCATCATTAGGTAGGTACTATCTTTATTATTCAAGCCAGTAAAGCCTACAGTTCTAAACTGTATATTCCAAATAAATAACCCTTGACTAGATGACACTGACCTAGTAATGGACACTTTCGTTTTGTAGGTCAGTAATGTGTATCTACCCATAGCTATGCAACGTGTGCCAAAATTCAACGCCAAGCGGAGTGGACTTTTTCTATTAGGGTTGTCTCAAAGACAGAGTGTACTCTAAACCTATTGAAACATTGGACGAGCTCCGCCAGAGAATAACTGAGGCTGCGAATCATATCAGTAACAAATAAAACGATCGTAGGTATATAAAGAGATTATCAAGCCTGTATTCGTGCCGGTGGAAAACAATTTGAACATTTATTACAATATTCTTTGTGTTAAATATGTAATGTATAATACTTATAAAAATGATATTGTTTGTTTTATTTCATCCAACATTTTTCAATTTCAAGATATCTTATAACAATTACCAAATTCCGAGGGTATTATACCATTTTGGAATCTCAATAAGTTGGGCCAAGTTTTACAAAAGCTTGCCATAGTAATGTCCATACATTTTTTTTACACCACAACCACAATGAATCATAGTAGGCAAAAGAATTCAACTATTAAAATTTAAAGAAAAATCATATTTTGTTTTGTTTTTATTGTGAAATATAACATAATTTCTGGGACTTTTGAGGGTTCAAATAGATAGCAGTACTATTATGTTACTAACACAAAAAAATATCACAAATATCTAAATTAATGTGGCCATGGTAGTTCAACATAATTATCATATGAGGTGTAAATTTTTGAAGTTTTTACATTTTGTTCGTTATCCCATAACCAATGAGATAGATTTTTTAAATTATTTTTTCTTGAATACTTAGTTATAATCAGATCTTACCTCTGGTGGCCGCTTGGCGTTGAATTTTGGGACATGTTGTATAAGGAGATCTTAAATCATCATCATTTCACAGATTTAGATATACATTTTACAATGAAAGACTTCGCCCAGCTGTCGACTGATTTAGGATTATGATGATGATGATTAACGTAAATGAATCGGGTAGGTATTTAATACCTTTATTTACCAGCTTGGTTCCGTTCATATGAATTTTTAACGACAAAGGTGTTTTTTTTACCAATTAAAAAAATCATTTTCTCCTACTGACTAAAGGTTATAAATGTTAGATACCTACTTTTGGTTTAGAATTGGCCACACTGTACAGTCCTGTAGGTATTGTTAGTGGAGAAAATAAAAGCTCAAAGCTTCTGCCTTTGCCAAATATTGACCCTATGAATACACTTTGTTGAGGAAGGTCTATGCGCATAGCAGAAAACTTTTATAGATGCAATGACGTCGTCGAAGTTTTTTACTTATCAACCTTCTCGTAATAATTCGCTTATTTCATCAAATCCAGATGCTTGAGTGGAGTTAGTATACGTAACTAAGTGCCTACAAACACTGTTAGAATATGTAAGTTCGTATACTTTATGGCGACAGTTTATCCTTTTTTTAACTTTAGGTACTTTAACAAAAAATAACCTAGGTACTAAGCATATATACAATAGAAGAAAATACTGTCTGTGAGTTTAGATGGTCGCATCAGATAAGTACTTAGGAGTTAGATCGCGTTCAAAACGGTAGATTCGCGATTTACGACTCCTCATGTAGTTCATGTAGGTTAGTGTCCACTTCAATGCGAGTTCTTTCAGAAAGGCTGTTTATTCGTATAAAACACAATAGGATACTTCTGTGCGCTCTCTGGTATCTTTTGGGCATGGGTGTCTGCGCCACAATACAAAAGGAGGTGAGGCGTTCTTCCCCGGACCAAGTATTAAGAATTTGTTACTGTAACGGTATTGAGCCTATTTGGGTTATTATACCTAAATATGTAAGAAGCATCAAATTGGTCTTTCATTTAACATTACAAGAAACCTTAGCTTATTTTTACCAAATAGGTACCTACGTAGGTACTCGAATGCTTTTAAGCTGTTCTCTAGTAAATTCCTTCCTCAAATTTCATCAACCGTTCGCTGTATCTCCCAACCACCACACGCATTTTCCACTTACTTTCTGATGCCCGAAACTCTCATTAATCAAAGCTCCAAGGCTGTAAGGTCACGCTGGTGTGGGTTCACCCTGGCCCGGATGCTGTGAATGGAGCGATCGATGGCGCGGGCGCCGGCGAGTCTAGCAGCCCCCGCCGCCCCCCCCGCCGGTGACGTACACGAAGAAAGTAAACAAAGACTGAACTTGCGTGGGACGAGTGGTTAGGGAAAACAACAGCACGATTATTGAGTTGAGTATCTGTCTACGAAAATATTTATCTTTTTTTTTATACTTACTCCGTTCAAATCTCAAGACTCTAGTTCAAAAACTAGGTATGTAAATATTTTAAGTTTAGGTGTATTCTCTTTGTAGTTTTCTTACTTTTAAAATAAAGCAAAATAGTAAAAAAAGATTATTTGAATGTTGAGAAAGGGTAAACTTAAGATTACAACCAATGAGTTGCGCGTTGATGTCTAGTTCTTTAATGTCTAAATTATAAAATCGAACATGCAGGTGCTCTACCAATAAGTGACGCGTTGAATTCTAATGGCCCGCAACTAAAATGTTTATTAGAACTGAAAAAAATATGAAGAAGCTACGAGTCCTAAGTTTTAAACTATGTAAATTTAGATAGGTATCTATTTAAGCAAATAATAAAAGGATATTAAAATATAAATATAACTACCTACTAGTTTCACTAACAATCTTTGTGCAGGAAAGATGGTGATGATAACTTGAAAATGGGTATTTGAATTTTAGCTGTAACCTTATTGCTTCCAATAAACCCTATGTAAAAATTTGTGTAACTGACAGACAAGAAATTAGGAAAAACATCTGACGTAAAGGACTCTTTGTAGTACTATCTCATTTGTTTACAGTTGTCACCAAGATAGGTAGCTCAAAAAGCTATCCAATTTTCTCGAAATATTCCGTTAACGTCGATTAATGAACTAATTGCTATTATTACTAGTTAATTGACATAACACCCCAATTCAGTTAAGTAATTAGTTAGTTTTCTTTTTGGGTAATGAGAATAACCTAACCTTCTTCTCTGTATTGTATTACACAAAACAATAAACAAACCTACCTTCTTTCAGCATTGATGAAGTAGGTAACTCTTAATTATAGCTATTTTTTTACGTGTTATAAAAAGGTTTTATTAATAATGACAGTAAACTGAAAAAAAATGCTTTGGACATATGTGCAAGTTAATTTTGCAATTGAATTAGGATTCAAAGGTACACTATACTTATTTACGGGAAGGACATTTGGGTAAGACATAAGATGGACATTTGAGAACCTTATAATTATGTGGGTAGATTATAGATATTGTATAGTCCTAGTTTTGAGCGACGTATACAAGCTTTTTATACCGGGTGTCCAGGAAACAATGGATAACCTCTGAAGGGCTAATAGTAGAACTAAAGGCAAGCCTAAAAAATAATTGATAAAAAGTATAACCCTTACACTGCTAGAAATATGGCGCTTTAAAAAAAAACTTCATATTTTTTTGACTGTGTTCATATTTTTACTCGTAACGAGGTCAAATCACTCAATACCATCATTATTTCTGTGCTAAAATAATTAATATTAACCGCATCAGTGAATAACTATCAAATAAAATAGCTAACTAAAGTATTTTTCTCAAAAAATAATGTTAAACTTTTGATTTGTGTAAAATTTCTGAAGAAATATTTTTGATGCGCAACTTTGAACAGCTCTGGTGTAAAAAAATTATATGCAAGCAACAGTGACCAATGATTTCAAAATATTCCTGGTTTAATAACGTTTTTAAAAAGATGTAATATGTCGTTATTGTAATGAAAAAATATTGAACTAATGGTATTAGTGTGTAAAATGGGATAATTATTTAGTTCTAGCAAAATTATAAAAATACAATAAAACTAAAGAAATATGATTTTCAATTGATATTAATTGCAAACACATTGGAATAATTGAGAGCAACTGTTCAAATTGTCTGTCCCCATCCTGATGCAGGCCCTACAACAACGAATAAAGGATCTTAAAAAAAATCTACTTAACAGGAGAAAGTGATCCAAATTTTCTTCAAAATGACTTGAATGGTTGAAATGTATTTTTTTGGTGTCTGCGTAGAAACTGTCCGTAATAAATAATAAATAGGTAAATAAAAACTTTTATTTCCATAAAACACACTTACATTACAATAAAAAAATATTTTTAAAAACTAAATAACAAAATAAGTAACAGTGTTTTTTAAAACAATTGAAAGATAAACAGCGACTCTACACTAAGCTAAGTAAGCTTGTAACGTAGAAGTCTTGGTGGAATTACAAAATTAAAGTTATCCCTGATTTAACATCTTAAAATAAAAGTAATAATATTAACACTTTATGTAATTGAGTAACAAAAGGCACCCGTGCCTTCTTGTGAAATAATCAGATGACCCACTGGTAGCTGTCAAGAGAAGATAATTACATCGATGAAATACCGTGAGCAACTGGTTGTATTTGATTCTAACACATCCCCCACATATGCCCACAATAGAAAGTTCTAGACGGCTCCTGAAGATGAACTCTGATAACGAAGGTATCCTACCGTCTTCGTTATAGGTACCTATATAATTCAATTCTGACAGAGGCGATACATATTTAAAACTTATTTGAGAATTTAAAACGTTTATCCACTCTTTTAAATATTGAAGCTATCTACTATTAAGAAAATAACGTAGGTTCGACAAAATGTATATTGATCTGTAAATTTTTATTATTTTACTTACATATTCCTTTTGTCAACGGTTATTAAGGAGAAATAATTCTTATTCTATTCATATTGTTTCATATAACATGCATGTTACATAAGTAACTAGTTATACTAAACATACACACAAAAAAACATACTATACTTAAGTATAGAAATATTCAAATTAAAATACTCATCTTATCGGACAATCGTTGGAAGATAACTAACTTTGCTCTAACCGCGATGACAAATCGAAAACTGATAATTTCGCGCTGCTCCTCCCATTAACACTAATTTAAGTTTTTTGCTTGTGAAGTTACAGAGACCTCTACAGTTAAGTAAAGTTCAAGGATAAAGGCATATTCAGACGGTTGCTAGTTTGCTTTAATAGGATTATAATAAGCAAAAAATTACTAGCTTTCCTTCTGGTGCCTTTCCCGGTATTCCCCGCGGGAAAGGCCTGTTTTCTCGCGGAAAACCTTAAAACTACTTTTAAGAATTGTCCTGTTATTATTACGTTCTGTCTTTTCTTACCTTTAACATACCTATTTCACCTTAATGTAGAGTACCTAACAAACAATAATTCATGTGACTTGTGTTAGTGTGCGATGTACGTCATAAATTTGTCTCGTCACCATTCTCATGAACCTAAATTGTCAATACTGTAATAATCATCACTCTGTTCTTTGTAAAAACTTCTGCGCATTTACCGGAAGGTAACTATAGCTACCTATTCATGAGTAAATATTTGTTCAGTGATTAACATGATGTGTCGTAGTATATAGACTAAATTAACTTATAAACATGTCTTCGGTTTTCTGGTTTCATTAACACTTCCACTTTGCATTGTTTGCCGGCAATTTAGATGTATAAAATACACTAGTGTTGCTTTGCTAGTAATGAATCTAGGAAGATTAAAATTTACAGATACATTTACTGTTTATTTATTTTCATATCAACCTTTTAGTAACTTAGGCGTTATTTTCAGTAATTTGACACTTTTGCCAACAATGGAAGATGCAGTTTTTTGTATCAAAGTACAAATGTCGTTGCATCACAATTTTCATTGATTGCATTTTTTTACTTAGGTGAGCCAATTTAATCTACAATTCTCTATTCTAGGTTAGAGACGTTCAAGTCCAATTTTATTTATTCAGTTATTTCCGTCGTTTTTCTCTCGGTGTAGCGATTGTTTCAAGTCTAAGTTAACCATATTGCGACATTCATTAAATTTGAAGTTCTAACTACAATTATATTTTACTTTTAGCGAACTCGGTGAAACCTGAAACCATCTACTAACATAAATCTCCATACTAAGACGATATTTGATTATTTCCATAAACTTAGGGAAGTTTAAAGATAAAAAATACTTGTCACTGCCAATTATTTTCCTTTTCTTATCAGTATTAATCAGGCACAATCTAGTGCCTTCATTTTACATGATGCGTCACATCCTCGAGTTAATTGCTGCCCATGTTATAAACACTGAATCACATAGGTAGATTGTACACTTGAGATAAATTATGCAGAAAAACGCAAAGAATATTTCTCTACTTTGTTCAGGGGTATTTGTGATTTGTTGGGTATAACTAGGTTCTCTATAAAGTGGGCATAATCCCTTCCTTGTGGGCGCTGTAAGCTAAGGGGTAAGAGGCCCGGAAAAAAGTGATAGCTTATTTGCAAAAAACACTGTTAGTCGAGATGAAAATCATAAGTTATCAAAGTAGGCGTTAGAAGAAGTACCTAAGTTTGAGACCATCTGGTCTATTGCATAGAATCTATAGAGTAAACCTCATCAGATAAGCGAAATGGAGGTCTATGTAGGTACAACCGTGCGACGTGTATACTATAGCCTGATAAAATTATTATAACATTTATATGTAGTTATTACTAAAAACAGCATTTAAGAAGTAGGTAACAAGATGGAGTTTGATTGTTGTTTAAAAAAATACGAGTCACTCTCCTTTAGAGAAGGCAAATCAGCATGATTGATTCAGCTCTTCATGACGTCACATCAACTAATCAAAAGTTTGAGTGGACTGTATTGAAATTAATCATTATCACGACTGGTACACACTGATATTGAACTCTTAACCTTATTTATAAAGGCATACAGTATAAAACTGATATAAGGTAGCTTCATTCTATATATAGGTTGAGACGTTTATGGTGCAAACAAAGTTAGTACATTTTTAAGAACAATAAAGTTCATTGAAACTACAAGATTTTGTTGAAAACATGATTTTTAAGCTCTTTGCACGATACATTTTGACTTCATAAACTAAGAAATTGCATTTTATAACGATTGCCCTACAATATATCACTGAACCGTAAAACAACATAACCAAATGTAGGAACCTAAGATTTACCTACACTTCCAAATGCGTTTTATGTGCTAGCTTAGGTACAATTTCAAAAGTAAGTTTCTGTCAAAATATAAATGAAATTCCACACCGCATATTATGATAAAAATGCAGATCGATTACAGCGATTAAGTTCAACAAACAAGACGATAAATAAATATGTACTAGTTAAAACAAGAAAATATTACACACAATCAATGTTATAATTGATTTGTATGCTTGTTCGAGTATTTAAGAACAATCAAGGGCTTAAGGACCTCGGAACTGTATATTTTTTTTTAAATTACTCGTAATAACGACTAATTTTAAAGATTCTGGAATATTCATTTTACTTTTAACTGCATACTGAAAAAATATCAAACACAATATTTTACTTTTATATCTTACTAGTGGCCGCCCGCGACTCCGTTCGCGTGGAAGTCGGTTTCCCGTCGGAATGAGAAGTTTTTCCGCGGTAAAAAGTACCTTATGTGTTATTCTGATGTATACCTAATCTTTATTACTGTAAAGTTTCATCCAAATCCGTCCGGTAGTTTTTACGTAAAAGAGTAACAAACAACCATAAATTCATACATACTCACAAACTTTCACATTTATAATTAGTAGGATTCATAATAGGAACCTTTTGGGCGTAAGACATCAATTTGGTTTCTATTGAACTCATAAAATTGTATTTTATTATTTATGCACGATTGTCTGACTTGTAAACATCATAACTTATGGTCAAAATATTCAAAGTCTATCATAAAAAAATATACAATTGGCTCTAGGAAATTCCTGGTGTTTATAGTTTGTGTAAGCGGAAGTCCCATAAGCCCGGACGGCTCCTAAAGCCGGACATATTTAAAATCAGAACGAAAAAGCGCGCCAATTCGTTGCTTATGCTGCGGTTAGATAGGTTCTTCCATGTGAAGTTTCGAGGAGGAGAGCCAATAGTCAGTGCTGACTCGTTTGTCAGGAAGCGTGCTCCAAATTTTACGGTTAGTATAAATTTTGTTTAAAGTAATTTTTCGTGGTCTGTAAATAGTATTTAAACTGTAGGATGATATTCATTATTTTTAATTACTATTGCTATTGTTCTTATCTTACATAATTCATGGGTTTTTCAAGATTCTTAAACACACAGTTTGAATTAGATTTTTTCTTGTAGGGTCCCTAAGTTCGGACACTCTCAAAGTTCCCTAATACCGGACCAGTATTACAGCAAGTTTTTTTTGTACTTAGTTATTATTTTTGTATTTTACTTTTTAGGTTCAACATGGGTTAACCCAAACCGAGATGTCAGAATACCTCCAAAGATAAAATTTTGAAAAAAGCTATTTGTTGATGTTGAAGAGGGCTCAGTTAGCTACATTTGTTATTTTTGCAGGATGTTCAATAAAAGTTCTGTGATTCTAAAAAAACGTTCCTGATTATGACCAAAGTTTATTAGAATTAAAATTAGTTTTCTTAATTAACAGTTGATTTGTTTTAAAATTTGTTAAAATAATTTTTAAAGTTTAAAAATGAACGAAATTTTTTCTGTCCGTCATTAGAGGACCTTTTTGGAAACCACGGTTTTGCTATGTTAACTTTAACTCAATATTTACTACATTTTAAGTAACATTTAAGTATGCTGATTTATCTGTGTTGATTAGGTATATATTTAAAAACCTCTTAAAGTGAAATAAATAAATTAGACTATTATGCATTTTTTTTTATTCGAGAACCGGACACTTAAGGAATAACAGAAAACCCCTACCAAAAACTTTTCTCCTGATAGCCTTTTGTATTAAGAAGCAAACAACGTTCAACTGGAAAAAATTACTCCTGAAAATAAAGATACTCTAGCTTGTTAAACTAGCAATTGCTGCCTATATTTGAAATAACCATGGTATATTCTTTAATTGGTGCACGTTTAGATAAGATGTTATACTTAGAACAACCACAAAACAAGAAAATTGTTTCGTGAAATCTTTTGAATATTGATTCTTAACTACCAAAATTGGAAAAACGTTTTACAAAATCTAGTTTAAAAATAATGCAAGTTAAAATATATAAATTTTAACATAAAAAAAAGTAAGTATGCAGTTAAACCTAAGCAGGTTAGTTAACAATTAAACTCATAGATAGCAGTGGAACGTAGCTTTTAATTCAATTTTACAACGATGATCATAAAAGTTTTATTTAAGATAAGAAAATTCCATGTTTGGAATAACCATTAAAGCCATTATTAGTTTAGGATTTACCCAAGGCAAGTTTACTCTTTAAGCTTCATAAGAAACCAAACTTTGGTACGTACGTACTTAGTGCGTCAACTCGCTCTCGGTATGAACAAGAATTAGACTAATTTAGCTGTTGCTCGCAGTTTTGATGTCGATAAGCATTGCTAATAAGTTTGTATCCTTACCATCTTAGTAATGAAAATCTACGTAAAACATAAAGAAATCCTATAGTTAATATCAAATATTTACATACAAAATGTATTTGAAGTACACAGGCGTCAATTATTAAGACGTCAAAAGAGAAAGAAGAAGAATAACAAAACAGAGATAGGTTTCATTAGAGTATTATTTATGGGATTTGGTACTGCAGTTTACTTATGTCCATAACATTCAGGTTCTGTACTTGGTGTAATAAATCTTCAGAATAACAGTCAATTAAAATTGTATTGTTAGTCTACGAACATAGCTAGTCCACGGTCATAAACTTTTGCGATTTGCATTTATGAAGTGTCCATAAATTGCGAGTGAGATTCGTCATTTTATGTTGATACACTAATACCCATTGGATAAGCGGAACACTAATAAATTTTAATATTCAGGGCCACGAAACTTTTATGACCTCAGCTTAATGTTCGTCTTGTTGTGGGCATGGTCATAACATAACGTGCTTAGTTCAGTTGTGAGTGGAAAGTGCCACAACTTTTTTTTAGGTCTGTTGCAGACGAGAATTTCCACTTATCCGCAAATTTAAACCCTAAGATAAAGATGAAAATGTGACTGTGTAGTCCGCTGACATGTGTAACATTATTATTAGATTGGTTTAGTTTTTGTGCCATAGTGCACAAAACCATACACTGTTAACATGTCCCCGCTTGAAATAAGCTCATTTCCTAACCACGAAATACTACGACTTTATTCATTGAAACTCTGTTATTAACATGTATTATCATGTGAGAGCTTTCATTAAACAGATACTAAAAATATTTTACTATTTTAACTAAAACTCATATGATTAAGGATTTTCCTAAACAGTCTAATCATAACTGACTCAGAACATCAACCTGCAAAAAATCCAAACAATAATTCACAAGTCGCATGCTATTTTAGGTTTTGCGATTGCGTAATAAATACAACGCTGATACCAATATATCCTTTATTGGTTCAATTGCTTATCAATTAAATACAACACTATCCTATAAAGGACATTTGCAACCTCGCGCCATTATGGTCATGTCTGCAAAAGTTTTCCGTACCTAACTTGAGGTAGTCGTAACATTTGTACACAAATAATAATAAAATTGTTTATAGTTTTTCGGTTCTTATCGCCTAGGACGCATTTTGCATATAATTGGTAATGTAAATTTTCAAGTCAAAGTGATTCGAAGTCATGTTTGGAGATGGAAGCTATAAATTATAAAAATGACCTAACGTACATTGTGCGTAGTTTTGCTTGAAGTGACCTTCCCATTACTTGAAGTAGAGACTAAACACAAATTTTGTTCTCAAATAAAAAAAATCTGTTTTAGAGTTTAGTTTTATACTTTCTTTTGTATTTAAATTGACATTGGTAATTAATAATACTTACATTAACGTTTATAGATGTAAATCATTTTTACATCTCGTATACTTCACACAAACCTATAAAAATACCTAGGTACTTACTTATAGGTATAGTAGAGGTAGTGTAAAAATCGTGCCATCGTAAAAGGTCTATTTTTAACTCTAAAGAAAGTCACGTTTTACTGATTGATGCAACTTCAATCGATATTTTTCTATACAAAAGTAAAATTTGTAACAAACGGATGAAAAAGGAATAAAATGATCTCTACCTACCAAGTTTTTAATTTAAAGGTTCACCTGCAATCAACAAAATTTTTCTTTTACTAAGCATAGATTTACAAAAGAAGATAGAGCCATTGTCATATTTTTTAAAAAAACTGTCCTTCTAGATGTTTCTACTGTATAATGGCACCAAGGGGTACCAAAAGGAAAAAAAAACATATACCTGCGTACAATATGAATAAGAACACGTAAAAACCTGCAAGATTAAGGATTCTTTGTTTATTTAACAAACGCATCAATATATTTTAACTTACACTGCATAGAGGGAGCTAAACAGTTAATTTATGAACTTTATTCGTTTAATTTTTTTTAATAAAAAAGAAAAAAAAAAGAAAAATTCAGATATTCGGTGACTTAATGCAGTTTTCCATGAATGTAGAGACGTAAGTAGCGTACGGCGTTTCCTAAACTTTTTCAGTCGCGGACGCCCACAGCAAGACTGAGTGAAAAAGGTGCAATTTTCGGACAATATTATATTTTAGTATTCCTTCATTAAATTAAAAAACAAACTTTTTCGTAGAGTAATAATACGTAATGAAAGTTGGTGCTGCTTTTTTGTAGCTAAGTTAGAAATGTTCGGGTTGATATTGTTACTCAATTGCAATCTCAAATCTGATTCCACATGTAACCTGTTCCTGTATTTGTTTTAATACATACAAGAGAATGCATTTTCATATTGGTGCGTGGTGGAGAAAAGCAGTAAATGTTTCAGTGTTTCTTCTAAGACTTCCTTATAATCTTTTTTTATATTCACCCAGACACTACTTACACAAGGAGCGTTCTTTGGAATTACGTTTCAAGGCAGAAACACACGATATTTCTAATAATTGGCTTTATTACGAGATGTTTGGCATAGCCTATTTATTTATTTTTGGTAATAAGTAAGATAGATGCGTATGGGTCACGATCCCTCAAACATATGCTTGGACCACAGGTTAGGAAACAATGTATTAGATAGTCACTTCTTTGTCATGTTGTCTCTGTAGGTATCCCTGAATAGTTCAGCGGTTTACACAATATTTAGATAATTAATCACCGTGTTTTGTTACTGATGCATAATAGCCGTATGTCAGAAGAGTAAACAAGCGGTTAGCCAGAACGTGTGTGGTTCCTGAGGGCTGGTGTCGAGTTATGTCACGTGAGTTGGTACCTGAGGAGAGTACCTACATGATTGCGGTGAAGCTTAGGAACTGAGCATTCATACCGAAAGTTGCGGGTTCGATTGTCGTGTCTCACAAGGGTATAACATTAATTTGGTGTTTTTCAAGTTATAAATATGTTCATCAAGCAACAACGCTGAGAAACACATCGTAATGAAACTTAGACCAACCCGCACTGAGTCAGCGCCGTGGGTTAAATCTCAATCCCGCTCGCTATTCGAGGAGGAAGCCTGTGCTCAACTATTGGGATGTATATAGGCTGTTATTATAATTGATGATACCTATTCGTACGTCGGTAGTTCTGCTGGTGCCGTGGTCCGAGTGCCGACGTCACAGCGCGCCCGACGCCGCCGCGACACGGCACTAGCTTCATTCCGGCGCGAACCGCCGTCCCGCACACTCGTCTAACTTCACCACACTGTCAACACATGCCAACATTTAAATCTCGAACACGGAACAGCAGCGACGGCGGGCACTCGCAAACCAAATCGCGATCGCAACTCGCGTTCCATTCGATAAACTTCGACCACTCGAAGAGTATTTTGTGAAGCAGCTTTCTTCTTGATTGAGAGTCGTGGACCGAAAAGGAGGTGACCATGTCGAAGAAACATCTTCACAACCAGGCCGCTATACCGCTGGCTCCAGCGGTATTTAAGGTAAGTCTTTTTATTTATTTTTGAATATTAATATTTTCTATACTGAAATCTGAAAGATAATGCTATGCGTAATATAAATTTACAGTTACTGAAATATTGAAATAAAAAATCCGTGTTACGGATAACTTAGATTCTACAACTCAAACTTTGTTTAAATTTCAAATCTTCCTAATTCAGTGGCCTTGGAATCGTTCAGTTTTTTTTCAAGTTGGTATCTTTGTATCGCCTCGGTAGTTCAGTGGCAGGCTCGGTAGGTACAACGGATATGCGTTTTCCTTGATAGCGAATCGTTAAAATTGTAGACGTTGCATCATTTTCTGCGACTACTATGAAATATCGTTATAAGGTTTTTTAGTGACGGAAAATTATCTACGGGGAAATGCTTTGCGATTGCGTCATAGACTGCGCGCGGTAAATTAGACATAGAAATCTTAAATTATGATTGATTTCAATTGCCAACACTCCAAAGTGATACCAACATGTCGTATCAACAATTTATGCTGGGAATTAAAGAACTAGATATTCAGTAGATACCAATAAAAACGGTATTTTATTTTCATGTTGCTGTTCTGTACAGATTCATAATTGGAAGGTTTTCACATTTCGCGACGTTGACGCTTGTTATCGTAACAATGTTTGATTTCATATGATTGATTGGTCAACACGCCAGCTCAGGCCATATTGGCTTCAACGATTTCTATTGAATTACCTAATGAGACAATACGCAAACTTATTAAGAAGCCTCCTGTTTTTTTATTACAATTGGCTGCAACATCAAAAAAAGTTTTTTGTCGTTGTCTGCTGTATAAAGCACCGCGTATTCTAGAACTTTCTTTACATACTTAAACTTTTGGAGTTATTTCTCGTCGAATAGGTACAGCCGTTTTCCTAAGTGTATCGGGTCACTGATTTATATTCGAGTCGTTCGCTTAGAGGGCGTCAAATTTCATTTTTCTTTTGTTACTTTACGGTCTACCTTGTAACTACCTATCTTCATTCAAAAATCAATTACTTGGCTATGTTTTGTAACTTGCACTTGATTTTCATTGTGTAAATGGAGATGTGTCTGCTACACCGGGGCTTGTATTGTGTGCGATGGTAAATATTACGATTCATTTGTAACACGATTACTAGTACTTGCTAGCATAAGGTACACTTTCTTTCTCATTCTTTATTGTGGCATTCTAATAACAAAGACGGCTTCGGTTTCTTCTGAGGAATTCCATGCTTGTTTCCGATACAAAAACTTAGTAAACTTAACAATACATAAACAGAAAAAGATTATTGTAGAGTACTAAGAAACTAAACACTGTTTTTACAGTAGGTAATTAGTCTTAATTTTCTAAATATTGGCAAATAGTAATAATACCTACTTAAATATCAACATCATGGTAATTTATGTTCGCCGGAGTTATTTATGGCTATCGGTATATCGACTTTGGAAAATTTTGTTATTAGCAATAAAATTAATTCATTTTCCTTTCCAGTTATACTTAACCAGATTTCTAGGTATTTCACATCAAATAGACGTGATGGCGCACGAACTATGCTCTTGAAAGAGCGCCTAATCTAAGAGGTTAAAAATCATTATTCAGTATGAATTTCAATGGCCGCCTATAAAATAAGCCAAGCGAGGCATGAAACTGCGCTGACATAGGATGTAGGTAGGTGTGAAGAGTGTAGAATACGCGATTCGCGACCGCTCCGCTCACACGCGCGCCGCGTCGACTCACTCTGCCCTGCGCTCGAGTGGAAATTTCCAGTCGCTCGTACCCCTCCCCCGCCTCACCTCACTAAAATACCATTCTCATGGCGGCGCCCCCTGAGCTCCTAGGCATTGAAAGGATCTTAAAGCGGCACCCGTCCTAACTTGTTCGCGGCTCGCTATTCAATTTGAATAACAATCGGCCATGTTTGAAGCACTCACGACCGCTGCCACTTTTGAATTTAGAACACTTTTTTGCTAAGTCTGCATCTTGTTTTGCATCCAATAAAATATGAACGCGTAGAACTGGGCTAGTTTTAACTATGACGCTTTGATGCAGAAAAGAAATTAAGTATAATTTAATAAAGTACCTAATATTCATTAATGCCAAAAACTTGTTAATTAAAGCAGCCGCAATTTTGTCTTTTTTAGAGATAGGTACTTTGATTTTCGCATTTTCTTATAAAAATACTTTTGGTAAAAAATACAAATATTGTGCATAACGTAAAACAAGGATCTAGATTTAAGTTTTGGATAACGGTAAATGTTAAAATGGTTCTCATCAATCGTTCAGCAGCTTGTAAATAACAATATAAAATCAAATCATAAAATTGTAACTGAACATCGTGGGTAGTCTTGAAGCAAGGATAAGGCATACTTTCACTTATCATTGTTCAATAAACATCCAAAACAAATAAACAAGTAGCTAAAACTTACGTAGAGCATGGTCATTGACTATTGCAAAAAAAGTAGGGCGCTGCTGTCACTGTCACTTTGAAAACAAAATGGCGCGCTAAAATTCAATTTAAGCATTGATGATTAATCTGATGATAATGTTAGTTTTGATTTTTTTTTATGTCAACTAGGAATATCCATTTATAACTGCTTCCAGGTGGTAATTTTTTTAAATCGTGAGACGAGAATAGAATAAGATTGTCACAGATTGATCTTTTCCGTCTCTTCATTGCCATACTTAATCATAACCTATATAAGCCTAAACGTTCTTGGTAAATATTCTTTTTCGTAGCTCTAAATCCAAGCGAATTTAAGAAAAAAAAACTCTATTTTAGCATTAGTATAAATATTTGTTTCACAAAAAAAATTAAACAGACACCAAAACAAAGCATGTTTTTTGTTTTATTTAGGTAATAAAAACAATCCTGATGGCTGTTTTTGTTTTTTTTTTAAAGAAATACCTACGTAGATAAATAAATAATTAAATCATATAACTATTTTCTAAAACAAAAAACCTTGTTATTATAATAAAAATAGTTAAGTATTTATTATCCCTTACATAGCGTTACACCACAGAAAAACAACCTACTGCCAGAGTTTGAAAATCATTGAATGAATGAAATTCGCGATACAACAGTAAATTAGTAGATTAAAACTGCTATTTTATATTTAAAAAATCAAACAAAAATGCTCTGTCAGAAAGATCAAACCAAGAGATCGAGAAATTCCAATAAATGCTTAAAATATTTTCTGTAAGTAGAAACGAAACACGAGTCAAAACAAAATTTATGATTACGATACGTAAATCATTTCGGGTAAAATATGGGTGTCTTATTGCAAAGTGAAAAAACTATAATTTAAAACCATCTTTATTCAATTCTAATGTATGTATAAGTTACAACTTTTCATGGGTAAAAACCTGTGTAGAGTAGGTACAGGTAGAGCCCAAAAGTCAATGGCAAATTCTATTGCCTTGAATTTTTTTTAATAATGAACTGCTTAGTATCCTTTCCTACTTAATGAATTGACTCAAACTATTTACTTTGATTTTTAACAAGTTCCAACCTTAATTATTGATTAAACTAACTCTTTTCATACCTAAAATCTGATATTAAATTAAATTTATAACTAAAAACTTTTTTTTTGATGAAACTTTACATAATATAGCTTATACATCAGAATAACACATAGGGTACTTTTTACCGCCGGAAAACTTCTCAATCCCACGGCATACTGACTTCCACGCGAAAGAAGTCGCGGGCGGCCACTAAGTAATGGTGGGTGTTATATTTTCCAAGTGAACATTAAATTATTAACAGTAAAAATATTATTTATCATTTTCCTGCTTATAGATTAGAAAGAAAATAGTTATTATTACCAACACTTACAACTAACTTATCGTTCTTGCATTGGAAACGTATGAACACTGCACTAGTGTGAATATTTCTAAGAAAATACGTGAGCAATAAAATATTGGTAGGTATTAGGCTACGTAAACGCACACATCACGACTTTTAGAAACTACCTATCGAAATGAAAATGCGAGCAACGACCCAAACCGAATCTAAGCCTTCGAAAATTAAAATGCTTCGGAATATAACTAGAGATTGCGGTAAAAGTCTTGCAACTGATAATACCAGAAATAAAGCAGTCTCGCGCAGTTAAATTTGAGCAATTGCGATAAAAAGCCGTTATAAACATTGATAAGTTACGGAAATTGAGTTGGATCAATATTTTTATCAGTCGGCGTCGTAATTGAATGAAAGAACGATTGATTCAGTCATCATATTGATGGATAGGTCAGGATTCGGAATATAGGATTTGTACGTGTATATGGTTTTAGAACCGGTTTCAGCCGGTATGGAAGCCATTCGCGACGGTTACCGATGTGGTTTACAAGTCTGATGCCATTGTTTGAAGGCAACTCGTTTTCAGAATAGGTTGTATGCGTTTTAACAAACAACGGATGCACAAGATTTCCAGTAGGAAAGCATAAGCAAGTTCGAAAGTAGGTTCTGTGAGTATCTACCTGCTTAATATATTTTTTCATTTGTATAATATCTTTAAGCTCATTCGTATTATTTTTTGTTTTAATATGTAGCATTCTCAATTAAAGATAGGTACATATTAGGTACCTAACCTATAGGTATACTTTTCCTTACCCATATCGTATGCTACACCATAAATATTACTGAAACCTACTTATTATTGATGTTACCTATATGGCCTATTGTTCTCAACGGCTCAGAAGCAATAACAATGACTTAAACCTATGTAACGAATGTATTATTTATTTATGCTTGTTCACAAAACATTGGCTGAAACTTAACTAGGTTGCTGAATTTTTAAAAATAGCTAATAAATGAACGAGGTGTCTTCATGTTTATGAATCTGAAGAAACATAATTTATCGCGACGTTGACTAAAACGTAAATAATGCTAAAGTAATATAAATTGATATTATAATCGATAAATGCATTTCACGGAAGTATGTTATGATTATAATCGTTGTATCATACCATAAAAATTATCATTTTCATATGAAGACTCGTAATATAACTTAACAGTGCTCGTAGGTATAAAGGACTAATTCTGCTAATTAGCAATAAATACCATTGCATTTACTGTTTTTTTTTTTGCATTTATAGTTAGTGAGTCATTAAATAATATATTTTATCTAAAACAACGTCCTATTAGACATCCAAAAATGTGTCTAAATAAATGTCCGTCGTAAATCAAATAAACTGCATTTTCAGTCGAATAACTAAGTCGCTCTTGGCCATCACTACTCACATCACGTGAGCGGTGCGTGCGCATACCCTCTACAACTCTATCTGACCTCAATACCTTTCTATTCTTAGCCACAGTAGCTTTCAAAATATCTGTAGACCGTACAGGAACACCGGAACGCGTCTCTCTCTACCGTTCTGTGGAACAAGCTCACTCACACATAAGCTATTACCGTATTTATATTCGTTTTTTTTTCTGCAACCAAGACATTGCATATACAGCCACATGGCTCGTCTATGTGTGCGTGACCACGTGTATTGCGAAATAAGTATAACTGACTAATGATATGATTGATTGTGATTTGTTTTTTTTTACGGTGCGTTCAAAAACTAGTTTTTTTAACTCGCCTGTAGAATACTTGTAAGCTCTATTTTATTTTATGTAGGCAATGTTATAAGATATAAACGTGAAATAACTATGAATAGACAACGAAAAATCTTGAAATACTCAGCGCAAGGTATTTTTATTGCATTCCGGGAAGACCTTGCACAAAACTACTGAAAGCAAAGCTTTATTTCAATTTCAATGTCAATTTCACGAAAGCTTTAAAAATGTAGCAAAAGGTTACAAGGAGACAGACGATCTTATAAAAGTTGGAGATTCGTATCTTATTGAGTCTTGCTTTGCACGGATTTTAAAAAACAGTTATCCTGTTACTATAGTAACTTTTATCCTGTATTTTTGCGTCTCAATAAATAATGATAGATAGCTAGCTAAAGCAAAATAAACTTTTGTATAAAAATGACAGTATAAATCGTCACAAAAACAAAACGAGCAATTACCCGTTAACTTTAGGTTTTAACTATAGTAGGAATATTGCAACCGACTATTAAAAACGTTGAAAAACTCTACCAATGTATCTACCTACATAAAAAATATATTTTTTATATATAAACACAATAGAGATCTGTTACAACTATCCTATTAATCCAACTAATATTATAATCTTGAAAGTTTATAAGTATGGATATATGGATGTATGGATGGATGTTTGTTACTCTTTCATGTAAAAACTACTGGACGGTTTTGGATGAAACTTTACAGTTATTTAGGTTATACATCAGAATATGACAAAGGGTACTTTTTACCGCGGGAAAACTCCTCATTCCCACGGAAAACCGACTTCTTCGTGAACGAATTTGCGGGTGGCTACTAGTACTTAATATACCCTGTATGAAGTATTATACAGTATGTCCATGGGTACACGTAGAGTCATGTAAATGTAAGTAATGAAAGGACTTCAATGACGGCTGATTGCACCAGTTAATTCAATGAAAACATAATACTGCCATGATTATAATCAATGGTATAGACTCATACAAGGCTGAAATATTTATCTGAATAGCAATTGCAAGGAATTTTCAACGTAGTTTTCCATTAGTGAGTTACGTGATCTTGTTATGTTGGTAAACAGCAGAGCTTTAACCCCATATTGATTTATTGAGGTAAAGGAAAGAAGTATAGCTGCCAGCACCTTTTTATTTTTTATTAAGTAACCAACCTTTAAATTATAGCCTCTTTGGACCACTATTGTTAGCTCTCAACAAAAATGTTTATAACAATAAAGACACGTTGGATTGTCTGATATTTGACGCCTCGACAGCGTCGTTTGACTTTCGTTTCTAAGAACGAATAGGTCGCAAAGGTTGCCAAAACTTTTTAGAGTAGCGAGATCTACCCATAGGTAAAGTCGTTTAACAATTATGTTCTCTTTCATGGTAAAAACTCTAGGTATATTAATACCGTAATTATATGTAAAAAATTAAGTAACAGAATATAAGTAACCTAAAATTACAATATACATTTCTAACCTGTTTTAAACTGTGTGTATTAACACCATTTTTTGTTTTTTTTTATTTCGTAACACCCTTTGTAACCTTTTAAGCTATAATCCGTTTTAAAAGTGCAGTTACAGCGATGCGTCGACCTGCGAACTGATTTTATGCTGTGCGAACGTAAAACTGGATAATGTTAATTAAATTATTTACCTACGTGGTTCAAAGACGTTGCAATTTCTAATAGTTTTCCACTGAACAAGAATTTGCTGATAAGGCCTTTTATGGTGTTGCAATGTGAATTGGTATAATGTTTACAGACATTACCTACTTTCAAGATAGTTTTTAAATTGATGAAGATTTAAAAAAGTAATCATTCCATCATTAATTCTTTGTTTATTCGTGTTTTTCCCGATTACTTAACAACACCTTGGTTAATTAAAGGAGTAGTTTTTTACCATAAAAAATATGAAAATATGTATTTACATATTATCTAAAAAATATTCCTAAATGAAACTGAACAATAAACAAATTTAACTGAAACCTTAAACCATGGCCAACCCTGAACAAGATAAGGCGAAGGGCAAATCTACACTGGCGATAACAAAAAGAAAACAATCGCCATTTTTATTTCCTAGCCACTAACTGCCGGTTACAATATTCCATCTTTATGTTAAGGTTCGTTTTTTTTTTTCATTATATACAAACATAGTTATATGCTTTTGGGAGATTAAATAAACTTATAAAAAGCTTGCATAAAAAAAATGCCTTAAGCTTAGACCAACGGAAACAAAAACAAAATAAAACCCTTCAATTTTTCATTACGTTATTAAAACCGACTGTAAGAAGCTGGTTTTGAATACGATGCATTAAAAATGGGGTACACGAAAGCTTCGTGTTATTTTACAGTGGTTGAGGGTAGTTTTGTTGGCGGAATGCGGCACTGGCGCCAATGGGGCGCTGCGGGGCGCGGGAACCCAGACTGTGACGTCATCGCTACCCCCCGTCCGAATCAAGTCATATCATAATCATAACCAATGCATTATGTACTAATTTTGATAAAGAGGTAGACTTATGTTTGAGGTTATATCTGCAACTAGGACTGATGATGAAAGTTCTTTCACAAGTAAAAAGCTACGTTAATGGCAGTGATATAGGTTATGTAGGCTCACTTTATTGCCGCGCGAATGAATCGCGGATGCAAAACTCGTAACTAATATAATGCATTGTTTTCAATACCAACTGTACTTGTGATTGGCGAACTTAATCTGCAAACGTGTCATTAAAATTACTCCCATCGAGCGAACAGTGCCGCGTACACGGCTCGTTGTGTTCTACCGTCGAATCGATTTGTTCACACACACCGCGCAATGTAACTAAGTGGACGAATCAAATTGAGTGGAGGCTCTGTGAACTATGCACTGATTAGAATGACCTTGTGCAGGCAAGAGGCGCCGGAGTGGATGTAGGGGGACCATGAACACGCGGAAGATTGAAACTTATAAATAAAATGTCGTTTTTTTATATGGTTCATTTCATAAATTGTAGTGGGGTAGTTAGTTTATATTAATTAATTGTTCTAACATGGTTAAATACTAAAATTTTATACAATACTTCAGAAAAAAGCCAATGTAAGAAGACAGCAAAGTTTTGGACTAGCGTAAAAAAATTAACCGAGATATTTATAGAATCAGCATCACCAACGCGGTTGTTTTGACAAACGATTTATTTTTAATGATCCATCTACGTTAGCTCACGGCAGAAACACAAACTCAATTTCTCAACTTTCCTTACAGAAGACAGTTTTTTTTGTACAAAACAGTAACAATATAAACAAACATGTTGTGCAGAAAAATGTCCCGCGCACATAACGTCATTGTGTATTTTAAAACTTCGCATTTTTAGAATAGATACAAATGTACGTATTTTTCTTTAAATACGTATAAACTATCAAACGAGCACGTTCGTAGCGCGTCCCAGGCGTGATGTTTCCCACGTTATCTGTTTTACTGTGGACTTTATGGTCACAGTAGCGGAGGTATAATAGCGCGCGTAGATAAAAGGATTAATTTGAAAAATCTGTCTCTGTAAGTACAGGCTTCCGGTGTCACAAGGTTGGTTCACTGGGATGTGACTAACTACTGTAGGGTTCATTTGCAATTGAGATTAACTAATCTGTCTGTCATTTGGTAATTTATAGGATCATTGCAGTTAGCTCTTCGATTAATAGGTACCTAAAATTTTGACTAAAACGCAAGTTTTCACATGCCAATGTAAGTATGTGCAAACTCGCTTCTAATTTAGGTATCTGTCTTTCTGTAAGCTCCGCTTTCACAACAAAACGGCTGAACCGATTCGTATGAATTTTGGTATAGAGATAGTTCGGAGGGAATAAGAGTCATTTCCATGAAAATCAACTTCATCTTATCTACACCGAATCGCAGTCTGCGGTTACCAACTAGCAGTATTAATTAAAAGTAAGTGTTCGAAATCAACCACAAATTGTCAAGATACTGCGTCTCAAACTCTTTGAAAAGTCACAATCACGTTTCATTTGTCTCCACGCGCCGGTCTAAGAAAGTCAACTATAGGGTTGTGCTTCTAAATTATGTGTTCTAAGGAAACTGCCACTGCTGTCTCGTCGCCATCACTTCATCTGTGGTATGTCTCAATCGACCTTACATTTTTGGCAGGGTAGCGATCTGTATCAACGTGTCGCCAGACAAACTTTTGAAGCCAACTGTAGCGTGACAGACACTAAACGTTTTTTGTATACCTATTCACTGTTTGGAAGAGCTTAGATAATATTGTTAAAAACGACTGCCATTCGCAGAATAGAGTTAACTCTGTATCTAAAAGTTTGTTACGAACATAATATTTTTTTATCATTTACTTTTATTTTATTTATTAAAAGGTCAAAATATTCAAATTTAAAATAAAATCGACTCTACCTACATGTAACTAAGTTCTTTCCTTTGCCATTGTTTGGTACCTATAACAAAAAATAATACAATAATAATTAAAGTTGTAGGTAACGTAAAAAAAGTTGTAGACCGTAAATTAACTTAGTTTAATAATTATAGCAGTATTAGAAACATTTACAAAGAAAGTGACAAAGAAAGGAATTCACTGCGTTTCGCTTTCAAATCGCTAGAAAATTGTTTGTGACGACCGTGTTTATTGTTGTGCTTTCTTATTTTTAACCGACTTCCAAAAAAGTAGGAGGTTCTCAATTCGGCCGGTATGTTTTTTATGTATGTACATCGATTATAATATGTCTGATTACGAAGAATACTTTTTTGACTTTTAGACTGTATTCTACTTGAGCAGTATTAACTTGATCTATATTATAACAGTAGGATGTTTTAATTTATAATCGATTCGTAATTTCCTTATTTTGTAACGCTAACGAATGACTCAGGAAATTTTATGTGACACATTCCTGTTAGTTCGTTGTATAAATTTAGTAACTTTTAATCTCAGGTAAAACTGTAAAACCGTAGGTGGTAAATGGTAACCGTAAATAATAAGAGTAATTCAGTTCCTTTTACCGTTTATTATAAATCAATTTCGCAATTAACTCAGCTGGTTTTACGGGAGAATCTAGAAAATAATATTTAGAAATACTACATCTAAATTAAAGAGTAGCTATGTATAAGAAAAATTTACATGATAATATTTTTTTAGGGTTTTCCAAAACTCATTACCGTTTTAATAAGTTATTACCTAATCAAAAAGCAGACAGAAATCAAGGAAAACCGCAGCGGAAAATACTAGACGACATAACTGCCTACGATTGGAAAAGGCCTAGATTTTTCTAGAACTTCCTTGCAATCAAGCCACGCAAATTATGTCAGCAAATACGCATTTACTGAACTACACCAAGAATAGGGTTTTTTAAAGCGACAAAATACATAATAAACTGGTAATCCTGCACTTCTAAGTACAGTACAAGGTAAATTTTACAACGTAGGTATGTAATTAGGGTCTGATTGACCGGGAAGTTCACGCGGGTAGAGAATGATAAATACCAAGAACGATAATTCTAGAAAAATATTTTTATTTCATTAATTTATCGCAGGCAAACGCTTCCTGTCAGTCTAGACTAGTGGCATAGCTTAATCGATAGAATTGGATAAACTATAAGAACGCTTTTCTCGCTTTTTACTTAATCTAAGTGAACTCAACAATTACTTTGATCAGCTTTTTCATTCAGTAGAAGAATCTTTCTTGTTATTCTATTAAATGTGCTTTCATGCTCTGGTTTCAATACAATTACTTAGAAACCAATACAATTAGTTATAACATTTCAAAGAGGCAAAACTGTTTGGCAATTTGTACTAATCCTACCAATTAAAAATAATACGTTTCCTTTAGGCAACGGATCAAACTAAAAAAAAAAAAAAAAATATTTATTTATAAACTAAGGCTAACGTTAAATTTTCAAACTAATGCACATTTCTTGCCCGCAATTCCCCTTCAGCAACTATAACTCTTATAGCAAGTTGTTATAGGTATAAAATCACAGTTTTTATTACATTAAAATAGGTAAACGTGTTATACTACGTAACGGAATGTACATCTGGGTACAGATCGTCACGTGCTAAAACATTCTTTTTATAACGGTATATTTTTAGTCGCCATGTTTTGGCAGAAGATTGATCGCATGCCTGTATGGTAGGCATGAAAGCAATGCGCAGATTACCAAGTTTGCACAAAGCTAACAAACCGATGTATCACTCTATGGTCATTGCTTTTCGTTATAAAGATTAGATAGGAAGCGATGTCGTCAAGGATGTTTGCCAGCTCTAAATATACCATGCTGTGATTGCTGTGGTCATTTCAAGGAACTGTTACAGGCGTGTGGAAAAAAACGTCTAAAATGTGAGAGATAGCGATAGACAGATTCAAGCAAACTCTGAATCTTTTAATTTAACTTAACTTTTCAATAGAGATTTAAAGTAAATATCAGACACCGACAGATATAAAGTGGAGGTGGAAGACTTGAAATAGAAATCTCATCAAAACGTTAGTCTATTGAAGTCTTGTCACTTTCTTTGATTGAGATAGTAGTGATACATTCACGTGTAGTTTTCAATCATGTGAGTGGTTTGTTTGTAAGCGTGACAAACGTTGGTCACACTATCATCTTAAACCGAGCACGTTTAAACAAGGAAAAGTTGGTTCAACGTGTAGGTATGTTGCCGGGCTATTCAAGTATCGGAAATTGTTATAGTAACTCATATAATAACTAAAAACCCGTAACTGTAAGTGGATGACTAATAGATACAAATTAAACAATGAATGAGCAGATTGCTTTAAAAAATAACTGAGAAAAACTTAAATCAAAAAACTTTGTCTAATTCGGTACTACTTGTTTTAGGAGCTACGACCAAAAATAAACTCACTGCTTCCTTAACTTCCTCTTTTCTGACGCGTTCTAAAAAAAAAACAAAAAACGTATTTTTAAATGGAGACTTTCAAAACTGCAAATAAGTGCTAATTCAGAGGACGGTGTTCGTGGGTTGTTATGTTAATACTGCGTTTTGATTGGCTGGCGACGAGCCAATAGCGGAAAAGAGCTATGAAACGTCAATTTTTAAAAGTCATCGACTCGGCTTTGCCTTTAAATTAATGACGACAGCTGCATGTAAAACATAATAAATCCACAACACTAGAAAACTTAGCACAAACATGTATCATGGGCGCCACATATTAAAGGCTTGTCATTTAATTGGCCTAAACCGGGAATAGAACTCGGGACTTCCCCTTAAATGTACAACTTAGGTACGTACCGCTGCAGTGTAGATGGATGTTATTACTACTTGGTCAACTCTAAAATTACCCTTATTATAGTCGCTTCAACCTTTCTTAATTACTAGGTAACAACAGAAAAATCGTGCTACGTCTTTTGCATCTAACTAATTACCTTTATTTAAAGATCCGAACTAATTACCTTTTACGTTACAAATACATAATTATATTAATTCTGAATTTCGACTATTCTGCCGAAAAATTACAAAACTAAATGTATAAGCAGAAAGGTGTTAACTGCTATTTTGTAAATTTTCGCTAGACACAATTAAAGATTTTTGACAACAGTTGGTTTTTCAAAACGGTAGCTGCGAATCTCATAAACGTAATTTTATAAAAATTTGTTTACCAAAAAGTATTGTTTATATGACAACAAAAACCTTTACCACTTAACACCTTTTGGTTTAATGCTCTATGTTTCGAAATATGTTTCTTAAAAGCATTAAGTCACTTTGAATCCTTTTTGCAAATTACTTTACTATTCAAGTTTTCTACTCAAAATTCAAAAGGTAGAATAACAAAATTTACAAGACCTATTTTTTGGAAATAACAAAAAAAATTTTTTTGGCTTGTTTACGTTTTGCGTACAATCAGATTACCTATATGTTTACAAAAACAGTGGTACACTCAACTCAATATCCGATTTTTAGCAGTTGACACCTTTCTGCTTAACAGGGTCTAAATATATTTTTTGTGATTCAGCATGTCTTGTCTTGCAAATTTTGCAGTCGAAAGTGTAGGTCATGCGAACTACCATTCCCCCTTATATTAAATCAAGTGATAAACCACTTTATTCCGGTTTCAAAAGGGGTTCATGAAAGCTTAAGTGCGTCCTAAAAATAGCACTACCATATTATCCTTATTTTGTTATTTTTCTAATATAAACTCTGAGAGAACTTAGATTTCTTATACAAGTTAAGGAAATCATCGGTTCTTTAATAATAATCAGGTGTTTTATGTATTGTAGTAAGTTCTATTAATTTATGTCGTATTTCTTGCTTGATTTCATGCCCTTAGATGGTTTAAACTCTTATGCGTGCCAATAAAAAGTTAATTTATCTGGAAAACTTGGACCCGACAAACCCTTTCTTATTTGGCACGTACATATAGTAGTTAAAACCAAGGCAAAATAAAAAAAACCGTTTATTATAAGGCATAATGGTTCAAATTTAAACATTGGTCTAATGTAGAACGTTATTAAACCTTTTACTAATTTAAAAACAAGTTTAGATTACACTCGTGCTTAAAGGAGTCCTGTAAAAAATCTAACGGCAGAAAATTGCAATAATAAAGCGAGTATAGAAAAATGTAGCCATAGCATGATATCATCAATTACAGCTTATCACTCCTCTCTGTAATTTTGTTTATATAACCTGTGATAACGTTTGTTTAAGTAGAAAGGTACTTAGCATGAAGTTTTAATCAATAAGCTGGAAGTGTGCTTTCAAAAACACCCATCGTTTAGATTGCGCTTCATAATAAATAGGATAACTAAGTAGGTAGGTTTTTATCGATTATCGACGTTTTATTGTAAATAAATCAAAGTAGCGAAGGTAGAGACTTCATGTACTTTTTCCGTTTGAAAAATGTGTTTTTGTTTAGATTAGGTGTGTTAACATCACAAACGTACCGAGTTCCTTTTCAATTAGGAAAGTTATATATACGGTGGAACCTAGACTATGCCATTGTGTACATAGCATATATAAGACCTGAATAAATATTGAAAATATGTTAACATATTGAAAGAAGCTATCACGTGAAGCACGATTTACTATTGTAAAAGTACTCAGTAATAACTTAAGTATATTTAAATTAACATAATTATTTGCAACTCGTGACACAACGACACCCATTTAAGTATAAAAGAAAACAATAGTACCTATAGTAAACACAAAAAATAATTTTTTTTCAGTGGTTGTTAAAAGAACCAATAAATATTCGGTAGTCACTGATTTTAACACATAAATATCATAATATAAAAGTTACAAAATCTATTATTCGTCAGTAATTCTTGCCATACCTACGTTCTTTAAAATCCTTTTTACTTATCTTTTGCCAAATATACATAATATTATAAATCTGACTCGTTTAATTTCATTTTTCAAACCGCACATAAAACGATGTGCTGCTTGCAGTCAGTTTGTTTCAATAAGTAACTTTTCAAAATATCAGCCTACATAAAAAAACGGAAAACTTGGGTATTTCTGTCAATACCCCATATTGTTCTTCTCATTATAACATCACGAGACGTTAACTCATAAAGTAAGTACACTGTGACGACGATGTCACTATTGTCATTTGTCCGGTATTATGCGCAGTGCCATCTAAATCACTATCCAAGGCCGAATCGGCAAATATTTTACCCTGAATGGTAAGGTCGACTTGATTAGGTAGCCAAGACTTTTCAATTGTGTCAACAGATTTTTACTTAAATAATTGAAACTTTGAACTTATCGCTCATTTTGGATCGATAACCATTGTGTATTCCTTGCTAGAAAGTAGCTACGGTCATTCAAGAGATTACCACTTGCTTACCTTATAAGCCCTATAGAATATCTCTTTGAAAAGATAAGTCGTGTGCTACTAGTATTATAAAGCAGACATTTCACTATCGTGAAATCACAAGATAATAGCCACAAGAAAACGTGTTCAATTCAGGATGACTTTAAATGTAAGCAATGTATAGTAACTGTAATAATAACTACCAAGTTATTATACTAAACTGGTTCGAACCAGCTTCAGACAATCGGTCTTAGTAATCAAAAACTGCGAGTCACTAGTTATAATACAAGTGTTGGGAATATCATTCTTACGATACAAGAAATAAACGATGTTTTAGAATGAAATGAAAAGGCTAATAAAATTAGGGGGATTTTATGAGAACTTGGCAAACGAAGGGTTAGTGCTTACCCCTTAGAATAACAGGTTAGGGTTACTATAGTTTCCCAAACACAAACTACCCTTATGTCTACTTAGCACGATAATATCAAAGTTGTAATGAAATGAAAAGTAAGTACATACAGTCGGGGTTAAAGAATTTGCACCGTAACTTCTAAACTTGCCGAATTGTCTTCGGTAGTAATAAGACGCAGCCAAAAGTTATTTATAAAGTCCAGGAATAGCGACCGTTGCGTGAGCTAACGTGAAATATTACAACGGACCGTGCCCCTGCGCCGGTGACGTCATCACTAAAACCAACTCTTTAAAACGCTACTGTTTGATTCCTTCCTCAGCTTTGCGCGTAGACACTTATGGTCAACTTGGAATTGTAACATGCTGTGCTAAGAGGAATAATTTAGAAAAAAATTCCACTTTTTCTTATTTTGTGGCTGTACGTTGGTAGGCTGTTACGATGATGATAATCTATAGCAATACTTTTTCTTGTTACAGAAACAACCCCAAATGCGGCCAATGATAGCCGAGTATGACCCCAAGAAAAAAGGAGTCAGAAATGACTTGTCCGATGTTGTTATGGTCAAGTAAGTTGACATGTTCCTACTAACTGTCGGAGGATATTATGCAATCACCGAAGCTTCAGTGCCTCCTTAACTATTTGTCAATAATACTTAGATCATCCAAATAGTGACACAAAGGAATTGAAAACGCTTAGTTTGAAAAAACAAACAACATAAAGCATGCTTCACAGCTTATCCCATATTTTGTTCAGCAATAACTTGTTTGATGTTTTTTAAACACAATAAGACGGAAATTAATACATATTAATTACATTTTTGTTCAACAGGAGATTTAAAAGGAAAATATCTTAGATTAAATTCGATGTTCTTTGTATTTGCCGCGGGGGCCCGTCTGGCTCTAGCGTCTAGTAGATCATTGTTATTGTAAATTCAGAGTAATATTTTGTTGTTATATTGTATTGTATGTTGACTGTTAAGTACTTGATCCTTTACCGAGCTTATATCGCTCGCCGCCGGTCGGAGGCAATAGAGGAAGACTCAGCGGCTTCAAGAGCATTAAGTCGTCCGTCGATAATGATCATCTTGCAATGGACTCATACACCGGTACATCATTCCATTTTATGGTTTCAATTTCGTTTGTTTAAATTTTACTTTGGTAATGGTAAATATTTGGAGTGCCCGTCTCCGCGGGGCCATCGGCTGCGCCGGCGCCGGGCACCTTGCGCCATCTCTCTTCAGGCTCGGGATGGCACTCACCAGCTATTATGTACAAATTTGATTTAGCTTTATGCCCATGGTTTTTATCTAGATATAATTCAGAATTAGAAGACACGTTAATTAAGAAGCTAGACACTGTGACTGGATTATCACTAGATTTAAAACTCGCGTGTCTTTTGTTTGCAATTTTAATAACATCGTAAAGCTGTATTGAATTTAGCGGTTGAGCCACTTTTTTGTAAATGCCGAGTCTTAATAGAGTGAAGCGCACATCAAAATATGTACAGTATTAATTTGGAGACCATAATGAATGTATGACACTTCACACATCAACACTATAACAGATAATACATCGTGAATATAGACGGTTAGACAGCCACAGTAGTTTCAGACCCATTAACGTTTAGATCACCATAATAACCATAATAAAACGTAACACTTTCCATCACACGACCATAAAAGTTCACAAACAGCTTGAATTGTGGCGCTTTCGATGTTACCATCACATTTCGCTTAGATTCTCGAATGATTTAAAACTTACACTCGTTTACTCGTTTAACTCCTCACTTACGTTAATTGAATGCAGGTTGTGTCAGGTCTTATACCAGTTTTCTGGGAATGCTCCACAGATATAAAGTTGACCCAAATGATATCCCCGTGGAACAGCAGGCGGGGTCTACGTTGCCCCTCATGGAAATTCCGGGGAGGGACATTGAGGCCGATGAGGACTATAATCCGTTCGAACACCGAAAACTCGCCCATCCTACATCGTAAGTTAATCTGAATACCAAAATTAGGTACTTAAGAAGTCACAGTCACCATTATTCTAAAAAAAATCTTCAATAGATAAAAATATACCTACGAAATAGTTTTTTTTCCTTAATACTCAACCGAGTTCTGAACATTTCTTCATACGACATATTTTATCAAAAATGTGAGAAGAAAGTAAGACAACTATCAGGGAACTTAATTAATAACCTTATAACTCGTTTGTGTGGTATAATGCCGTTGTAACATACTTCTGCTCAAGCATTAAACTTACTATTTAATATTTCACAGCGACATGGATACCCTTATCCATTTGCTGAAGGGTTCCCTCGGCAGCGGGATCCTCGCTATGCCCATGGCATTCCGGAACGCTGGTCTATTCTTTGGACTAGTCGCCACCTTTGCGATTGGAGGGATCTGCACTTATTGTGTTCATATCCTGGTAAAAACTGCCCATGAACTATGCAGAAGGATGCAGAAGCCTTCGCTGGGGTTTGCAGAAACTGCTGAAGCAGCTTTCCTGTCTGGACCTCCCGCTGTACACAAGTTTTCAAGACTGGCCAAGTAAGTAATATTTAATATTATAGTACAAACTCAATTTTTTGGTTTAAATAATGCGAGTTTCCTGATAACTGCTCAGGGAGAGTGTCAAAATAAAACGAGTTAACATCTAAAAGTTATGACAAAAATCGTTTAAAGATACATAGCAAATGAGATGGTCTTTTTGCGTGTCATTTGGCAATCACGAGCTTTCTTACAATGGCGGCAGACAATAATTATAAGACGCGAAGATACTCCGCCCCTCAAAAATTACCCATTATTGCTGGAAAAATAGCTACGTGCCAATATAATTTTTATTAGTTACATATTACATGAAGTTTCCATCAGCCTTTTATAGACAAGGTTCTAATAATAAACAGCTATTGAATAAGATTTTTGAACATGTTATCATATCCTACTAATATTATAAATGTGAAAGTTTGTGAGGATGTATGGATGGATGGATGGATGGAGGGATGGATGGATGGATAGATGGATAGATGTTTGCTACTCTTTCACGTAAAAACTACTGGATGGATTCGGATGAAACTTTGCAGTATTATAGGTTATACATCAGAATAACACATAGGATACTTTTTACCGCGGGAAAACATCTCATTCCCACGGGAAACCGACTTCCACGCGAACGGAGTCGCGGGCGGCCACTAGTAAATCATAAAAGAAACATTCCGCCATTGTTTTATTTAATAAGAGGGTATCACCTGATAGTTATTATTTGTCTTGTTCCAGAGCTATGGTGAATTGGTTCCTCGTTATCGACTTGCTCGGTTGCTGCTGCGTCTACATAGTATTCGTATCTAAGAACATCAAGCAAGTCGTCGACTACTACACCTCCGAGAGCGATTTTAAAGATATGGATCTCCGCATATACATGGCTGCTCTGCTGCCTCTACTTATTGTAATGAATCTCATCAGAAACCTCAAGTATTTGGCGCCCTTCTCGATGATTGCCAATCTGCTAGTTGGAACAGGCATGGGCATCACCTTCTACTACCTCTTCCAAGATATTCCAAGTCTCGAGAGCCGCCAATCGTTTACTGGGTTTGATCGCCTGCCTATGTTCTTCGGCACTGCCATTTTCGCTTTAGAAGGTATTGGTGTTGTTATGCCCCTTGAAAACAACATGAAGACCCCAACTCACTTCATCGGCTGTCCTGGAGTACTTAACACTGGCATGTTCTTCGTGGTATCATTGTATGCATTCACTGGATTCTTTGGCTACCTTAAATATGGAGATGAAACCAAGAGCGCTATTACCCTGAGTCTTCCAGAAAATGAAGTGTAAGTATTCAGTAACAAATTTTATAAGTAGCTTAAATTCAACTTTTCTTTTAAATTGTTCAAATAGGTACTTATGAGACTTCACTTTTAATTTCAGATTGGCACAGAGTGTTAAGTTGATGATAGCTGTGGCTATTTTCTTCACCTACAGTCTTCAATTCTACGTACCTATGGAAATCATCTGGAGGAACGTTCGCCACTGGTTCGGGGCTAAGAAGAATCTTGCGGAGTACAGTATTAGAATCAGTGTTATTATTTTAACCTTGTGCATCGCAATTGCTGTCCCTAACTTGGGTCCTTTCATATCTCTTGTCGGCGCCGTCTGTTTATCTTTCCTTGGACTGATATTCCCCGCTGTTATTGAAACTGTCACTTTCTGGGACCGGCCAAATGGACTCGGCCGCTTCAATTGGGTGCTTTGGAAAAACCTGTTCCTCGTCAGTTTTGGAATCATTGGCTTCCTAACTGGCTCTTATGTCAGCATCTTAGATATCAAATCAGGCGCAGAATAAATTGTTACTATCACTCTACTAAACGAAAAGATTGATATTTTATCGGAGGGCTACGATACCGTAATTTTGAATTTTATATCCCTTTTTTTATTTTGTCAAATATTAATTACACTTACCTAATGCTCAAATATTGTTGTTATTTCTACTTAACAGTGTTTTTGAAAATATTACGCCGATTTCCATGGTTGTGTTTCTTATTACCTAACTACTTTAATATGCGTATATGGTTTAGCCCCGAATCTCTATAGCCATTTAGATAATAAGACATAACTGTAATTATATAGGTATGTGTATTTTAGATTCATAATAATATGATATGTGTGAGATTTTTCTAGTGCATTAATGAAATGTGATACAACATTAGGTTAAAAGCATTTGTGTGCTGTTTAGAACGAAAAACTTTATTGACAAAAATCGTTTGGTTCAAAAATTGACAATACATTTTATAGATTATTATAACTAAGGTATGTTTTAGTTCCATGATGGACCATTTTGAAGGCAGAATGCAGCAATTGTTTTTTGTAACAAGTGGCAGTACTGTAACACCTATTTTTTATAAAGTAAGATGTATTTGCTTAGGTAGTATAGATTCATATCGAGCTTTTTGAGAAATTTAAACTAAAGCATTTAACATTATACTTAGATACAAGAGATCTTTCATAAATTAATAGTTAAGAAGTTGTTATTGAATAAACACAAGTGAGTGGCTTAATAGGACATACCGTGTTCATTGAAATTTACATAAATCCAAAAGACTGGCCCCAATTATTTGAGACGTAATTAATGATTTTACATCAAAATACAAATATAACCAAATGTTAGTTTCCCTAGCCACCTTCTCGTGTTTATTTATAAATGGTATAGATTAGAACTAATATGTATGACTGTGAAAAGATTAATCAAATCTAAGTTAGTGGTTAGAATGATTGCTATCGGATTCAGGCCCTATTGCCTGTTATACTGTGATTGTCATTCTATCGAGCCTCGTTGTGAACGGTATAACGTTAATTGTATGTTTTCTGTCATTGTCTATTATCTAGGTACCTATTTCTGGATCCAAAGTTTTAGAGTAACCTGTTAATTGATTACTAACCTACTTTAAAGGCTGTTGAACTTGCTATGTACTTCTTTTGACAGATTATTTTGGAAATATTAACTAAAAAACTATTTCTTAGTAAATTACAATTCATAAAAAAACGTTATTGATCACTTCTCAACAACTCGGTTGATAATATTGTATTTCGAAGGCAAAAGCAAAACCCTTTTTATTTAAAACTCACGCAAAACCCAACATTTGAATTTAATATTATTTTCAATGAAATTTTGTACTACTTTGTCAACCGATATTTTCTAAAATGAACTTAGTCAAACAATTTTTTGTCTAAAGAAGTGTTGGCCTGTTAAGCAACATGCGCAATGTCAGATATTTAGATACTTTTACTTAATAATAATCATATTAACTTGGACATCTTGAATTAGAAATAGTTTGTAGAATACTATGAGACCACGTTCCTCCCATTGCATTAAATGCAATTTAAATTATTGTTCTGAAATGAACTAAAAATAGGAAATTTAAAAAGATACTGAGCTATAACTAACCAATTTCTGATAACTAAATCTTTTTAGGTCTAATTAATATTTAACTTTACTATTACCATAGTAACATTGTTCCAATACATATATGGATGGTATAATACAAGTTGCTAAAAACTAGATAGACTTATACAAAATTAAGGAATCCATTCCTGGCTAAGTACCTACTTAAATGGGGTATTTATTTTATTGGTAATATGTTGTGTACGTAGGACATACCTAATTATATCCACTTACAGTAGTTGTTTTGTTACAGTATTAAATAAATTGATTTAAGGATTATTGGTTTTTTATTTTCCATCTTAGTAAATCATATTTTAGGTAGGTATTAAGTCTCTTATCTATAATTATCTTTCAGTTTTGTTCGTTAAAATTATTAAGATATTAATATTACCTACGTATAGATGAGACACCCAGTAGAATGACAAGACTTTTCTTGGCTGACAAGTTATTAACTTTTTCTTTTGAAACGTCAGAAAATAAAAAAATACATATAATAAACGCGTAAAAACCCGTTAAAATGGGTTTAATTTAACTCTTATGCTCGTATTTTGAAAATAGGCGAAATCCGATTTATCCTAATGTCTGATATAGAAAGTCTTAGATGCACTAGCTTAAACAATTATTAAGGGACGATTTTTCAATAGATAGTTAAAACGCCAGATATTGAACAGCCAGATAGCTTTAACTGCCCCCCCCAAGGGATCGCGCCTTGCCGCGGCGGGGGGGCTTAGTACCCCGTAGCAAGCCAGCTACTGGGGGAAGCTAAGTGGTCCCACAAGGGGCCGGTCGTGAGGTAGACCGGCCCACGAGAGGGGGGCTGCTCCAGCTGGGCGTAAGCCCAGCGTGCTGATGCGCCCGGAGGGGAGGCTCTGGCCGGGCACTCGGTCAGTTGCACCCCAGGAGGGGAGGCTCCAGCAGGGCCTTTGGCCCTCGTTCTGTCGAGCGCCCAGGGGGGTAATCGTGGTGGGTCGGGTTATACGACGGCCTGAAGGACAACTCCAGGTTTTTAGTCGGTGCGAGTCCGACATAACCCGTCTCCTTTCCCTGGAGGGGACGGATATGCGTAGGCATTTTCCTGGATTATCAACAAAAAAAAAAAAAAAGATAGCTTTAACTGAGACGAATAATAAAGTTTCAATTTTTCAATGGTCAAATAACCCTCTGCTAGCTATTCTTATGATTTTTGTGCAAGAAAGAGACATTCTTATATATTTTACAGTAGTTAAAAAAGGACTGTAAACTTTCAACGCATTGACAGCGGGTGTCCCAATTGACAAAAAATTTAGGTATGACATCAAGATTTGTCGTCAACGATAATACATAGATTTAATGAAAACTAGATGGAGCCCACCGAATAAAATACAAGTTAAAATTACAAATACTAACATGTGTCTGTAAAACTTTGAGAAAGTATTTCTGTCTTATTATATTGATTGCTAAGAATATTTATGATGCTTTTTAAAAAAAACGATTTGGTAAGTAGGTATTTCATATATTCACAGATACTTAGCCTTACTGTATTCCATAATAATTACTTAGTATTTTAATACCTATAATTCCCAAAAATCTATAATTTGATATGCGTATCTTTCTTTAGCAATGTGTTATTTGTGACACGCACACATCAAACGTAATACTCCACCTAGAAATGTATACATCTGTGATGTCAACAATAGCTTATTGCACAGATATTCAAAATTAAACCTGTTGTGATATATATTTTTGTCCCGTTTTGATAACTATACATTATTGTCTTCAAATAAAGTAAAATATCCATGGTTTTACAAAAAATAAGCAAAACACAAATAAATTGTCCTATATTTACATACGCATGATGACAGAAACGTCAAATAATCTGTTAGATAACGGCTGTTCGATATCTGGCGTTTTAACTATCTATTGAAAAATCGGCCCTAACTGAGGCAAAAAGAGGAAGTTTTTCAGTCAGTTATCGAGTTTAACCTTCTGTTGGAGCTTAGGGCCGATTTTTCAATAGTCTGTTAAGCCTTCAGATAGGACTTATTCTATGGATAGCAAGATTGTGAATTTTCCAATTAGCGGATAAGCTCTAACAGAAGGTTAAACTCGATAACTGGCGGATAAACTTAGCTGCCTCTTTTTGCCTCAGTTAAGCAGTTATCTAACAGATTATTTGACGTTTCTGTCATCATGCGTATGTAAATATAGGATAATTTATTTGTGTTTTGCTTATTTTTTGTAAAACCATGGATGTTTTACTTTATTTGAAGACAATAATGTATAGTTATCAAAACGGGACAAAAATATATATCACAAGAGGTTTAATTTTGAATATCTGTGCAGTAAGCTATTGTTGACATCACAGATGTATACATTTCTAGATGGAGTAATACGTTTGATGTGTGCGTGTCACAAATAACACACTGCTAAAGATACGCTATATCAAAATGAGGATTTTTTGAGAATTATATTAAAATACTAAGTAATTATTAAGACATACAGTAACATAAAGTATCTCTGAGTATATGAAATACCAAATCGATTTTTTAAAAAAGCATCAAAAATATTCTTAGCAATCAATATAATAAGATAGAAATACTTTCTCAAAGTTTACAGACACATGTTAAAATATATTGTATTTGTAACTTTTATTTGTATTTTTTTTCGGTGGGCTCCATCTAGTTTTCGGTATATCTATGTATTATCGTTGACGGCAAGTCTTGATGTCATACCAAAATTTTTTGTCAATTGGGACACCCGCTGTCAATGCGTTGAAAGTTTACAGTCCTTTTCTAACAACTGTAAAATATATAAGAATGTCTCTTTCTTGCACAAATATCATTAGGATAGCTAGCAGAGGGTTATCTGACCATTGAAAAATTGAAACTTTATTATTCGTCTCAGTTAAAGCTATCTAGCTGTTCGATATCTGGCGATTTAACTATCTATTGAAAAATCGGCCCTAAATCTATTAAATCTGAGTATCACTAAGTACAAAGTATAAAACAAAGTCGCTTTCTCTGTCCCTATGTATGCTTAAATCAACGGATTTTGTTTGATGCAGTTTTTTTTAATAGTAAGTGATTCAAGGGGAAGCTCTACAAGTATAATTACGTAGTACAGAGAAAGGAGTTTTACTCCAAATTTAACGCGTGCGAAGCCGTGCGGGTAAAAGCTGGTAGGTAATAATACGACCATTAGGTAGGCTTCAATTTATTTGACAGGTAATTTTTTCTAAGAAATTCACGATTTAAGTTCGTTTTATTGAAAGCTTCATGCATCGAAATTATTATATCCTAACGGAGGTAAATAATTGAATCCTAAACATTATCATATTGGTGGAGAAATTGTACCTATAGATTTCAATTCAATGTTATCAAGACTGTAAACAGTGTAATAGAGACCTAAGAAATCCTACGGTCGCTGGGGCTAAAGTGATGTAGACAAAGAAAACAGTACAGCGAGAAAATGTAAATATGTTTTAATAGTATTTGACAGATTATTATTATTATTATTTTTGAGAGAACCCAGCAAACTAGCAGGCGGGTCACGTGGTGGTAAGTGATCACCGCCGCCCCTATACACCCACAATTCCATATGCATTGAGGGTGCATTGCTGGCCTTTGAGAAATTGGGCACCAGATATCGCACTCACCGAACGAAACACAGGAACTTCGTCCCTACTTCACGTCGGTTTTCTGAAAATGATGAGCTACAGGATTAACCAAGACTGTAGCTAGTAGTCCCTTTCCCTACAGGAGAAGTAGTTTCAATAATTTTCCGAGGTCAGACAAGGTTAAGAAAAAAGTTGAAAGAGCTAAACTGAAGCTGATGAATGAAAAATTATTTAACTTTGTTTTTTGGATTTACAATCATTTTAGCCACTATCTCCCACTTCACCCCACTTTGTACCAATATTTCTAAGTGGTAGAGTTCGGAACTTTGGTTGTTATCTAGTTGATTTATTTACAATTATGATTATTACATGTTTAATGACAACAAATAATCTATTTTCAGAAAATGTTTTTTCGGGCCTAAGATAAAATACATCTTTTACCCTGTAAACACTTAACATTTGCTAAACTAGTATAAATAAAAGCAAAAATTGTCTTTTGCTATTTAGGAAAAATAGTAAACTTATTAATTTGGGTTTCATTTAATACCCTAATGTAGAAGTATATGTATCACGACGCACTTTAAACTAAAATTTGTACGAGGGACACTGCAGGATCCTGAGAATTCGGCACTTTGAACAGTAATTTTGTTCAAAAAAGAATTGTGAATCTTAACTATTTTTAGTGACCATCTAGAAACTATTGTAATTTATAGTATGTCATTGAAAAAAAAATGTATGAACAATTTTTTACATTACATTTTAGCTGAGCCGCCAAAAATTCCTTAGTTTGTAGAACTACCCTTTTAAAGATTTAAGCATACAGAGAAAGCAACTTTGTTTTATACTATGTAGTAAAGTAAAGTATAAGAAGATGTGGCTTTCTGGACATAGTATCTTTGCCTTTTCTAGATACAGAAAATTATTATTAATGTTGCTATTATTTGGGAAACAGGCAAGCGGATGAAACAGCAGGTAGTTACTTACCTAGTGAGTTTGAATATAAAATAATAAAATGACAGTACAATGGAGTAACTTGCCTTGGCTGGGTTGAATTGAGACAATGTATTTGTAAACCCAAAATTACGAAAGTTACACGTGTTTTTTTTCTTGTATTATTTTGTGAGTTTGATTTAATCAACTCTTTATCTCGCCAGAGGAATACAAATATAACCTCACAGTGTATTTTTCTTATTGTATTTTTCTGTAAAGAGTTGAAACTATTTATACTTTTGACACTAAATAACGAATTAACTTCACAGATCTTGTGTTACTATTTTACTATCATAGCTCAAACTGAATCATTATACTTGTAAATAGTTAAAAAGAATAAATCAAATGATTGGGCTGTATGGAAATAGTGTCTTTGCCTTTTCTAGAGACAGGAAATTTGGGAAACGGGCAAGCACGGGTGAATTGAAACAATGAAAACCGTTTGTCCGCCAGGTACCTACCTACTTAACTAATGATCCTAAATTTGAATAGAAAAAAAGACCCCTCATTAGAGTGGCTTAGCTAGGTAAGGACAGAATTTAATTGTTTAATTTAAAAACTTGATAGTAAAACTTTTGTTTTTTTTTTCCTTTATGGCCGCGTTTAAGGATTTCTACCTGGATCTCGGGAACTAAATGAAAGATACAAAGAGTGATTATCTAAATTTTGAGTAAGTTAATGAATCTATGTGACACAAACTAAGTAGATAAGTCTAATTCGTTTTGGGGCTGATTTTACAACTGTCGCAAAAAATATATTCGACTACATATCTTTCTCTTTAGTCGGTCCGTAATGATCACTGATACCGTAATGATAGTTACTGATAATCGTGGTCAATAGAACATTCGACTAGTCAGGGTGATTGGTAATGCGATACATTTCTTATAAGGGGTTAAAGTAGAGCCTATTTGCTTAAAAAAAGTTAAGTCTTATGCAAATAAATCGCGATTTTCTAAAAAAAAATACCAATCTTGTTGCGTTAAAATTACATAAAAACTTCCCCAATTCATAAGCTATCCAAAAAGGTACATTTGTCTTACTAAAACTAAGTATTTGATTGACAACTCTACTAAAAACAGAAGTAACCTCTCTCCTAGAACGTCTCAAATTTGTTGCCGCGCACTTTTGCAGTGTTTTCTTTGGTTGATGCATAGGGATAATGTAATAACATTAAGTGCTGCCGTTAAATAAATCTATTTTGTAAAAAGCCAAACCTTCAAATGTGCAGCCTTTGCGGTAGACAAAAGACAATTTAAATTTATCTGACAATTGAATAATCGGTCTAAGTACCTAACTACTTTCTTTTCTGGCAAATTTTCTTAAAATTCTGGGACAATACGTAGGACCTAATGATCTCTCTCGTCAGCAACAGCAAGCCATAATAACTACACATTTTGCCTAAGTACTCCTTTTTTTCACTTTACTAGAACCTACGAACCTCGTACATATACCCTGCTCCGGGCAATTTATACAGTAGTCTCACAGCGCACAGTTCTTATGTTTTTCTGTGAACAAAATTTAAAAGAGATAAAATGCTTTAAATGCCGCTGATCTCTCGTCTTCCTTAAATTAAAACGTGATCATTGTAAGGATAAAGTATCTTTGCCTTTTCTAGAGATAAGAAATTATTATTATTATGGTAATTGTTATTTGGGAAACGGGTAAGTGGATGAAACAGCAGGTAGAAATCTGTAGGTACTTAACTGAAGATTTTGAATTGAGAATGACACTTCAATGTAGAGCCTCAGCTCGGCTGGCTGGTTGGGACAGAAAGTATTTGTTTGAGTTCAAAATTACGACAGTAAAACGTTTTATTTTTTTATTCGGTGATTGTGAGTGTGGCTACAAGAGTATTTATGTGAAAAAGGTGTTTTAAAACGTTTGTGAACTAGGTACATACCTAAATTTCTAACACGTGAGAATGGTGACCGCGAAGCATCTACAAAATGGGTCGTTCGTGCATAACACTGCGGGTCATCCTGCAGGTTCCAGACTACGCAATACTGCAACAAGAACATGCAGCAATAAACAAAATGCGAAGCCACCTATTTGGCGAAATTTTATTCAGGGCACTTGCAATCAATTCGGAAGATGCAAGTATCGCGACGAGTGGGACCATTCTGAAATAAAAAATCAGGAAATCATAAGGTTTTGCCGCGACTTTAAAAACAACAATCATTTTTGTCGACGAGAAGGGTGCACTTACCTTCACGCTAGCAAAGAAGAGGAAGAATTATTCTGGTCGAAGGGCCAGTTACCGTATATATTGGCGGAGAGGCACGCAGAAATGGCCCTCGCTAGTAGTACGCAACAGAACATGTATGGCTATATGTGCGAGCCGCCGCCGCCGCCGCAACCTGCTTACCACCACTAAATACCACTAAATCTGAGTTGGCTTTCATGACCAATAATGTAAGTGCAGTGAAATAAATGTGTAAGCACGAAGTCGTGATAAATTTGAACGAAGTTTTTAGGAATAAAAAACTTTATTTGTTATACGGAATAAGTAAACGTTTTTATTGTATACGTTCTGCCGACATGGCTATTGTTATACAAAGATATAAAAATAATAATTGCAAATAAATCTTTTGTTTTCTTTCATAAACCTGGATCTTGTTACATTGATTACTGGATAAATAAGATATAGAGTAAGATCCCAGAGCCGTAAGACAGAACTTATTTTCTGAAGAATATTTTTTTCGATTCTACGTAGTCTTTTCATGTACTTTTAATACCAGCACGTTTGTGGGACCCCCTAAACACCAAAATTACTTTTTTATCCTTGATTTCCCGAAATTACATTCTTTTTGCTCTCCTGTAAAATTACCTCTATGTCGCTTAAGAAATATTGCCTTTCCACCGTCGATGTGGTCTCTTAAATCCGAATATAGGACTATACTGTATATTATACAACGTGTGCACCTGGTATATACACATACACATACAGTAGCTGAAACAGATTGTGAATTTAAGAAGGGGAACCGAGTTACCATGGATGTCTCACTCGCTCTGAAACGCATGTATATTGTTACCGCGCTCATACTCGTGGCTGAGTAATTTTGGTGTTTAGGGGGTTTTTGGTAATTACAAATTTTCTGACTGATTTAATATAACTTTGTAATAGTTATCTGAATTATATGTATAAAAGTCAGACATTTAAAAATAAATTAAGTTAATTTTTTTTTATAGAACTTTAAAGCGTCTGACAAAAGTTCTGGCCCATGGAAAGCGTCTGACTTCTCTGATATGACTTCAGAGTAATACTCTACAAGATATATATCAAAATCAGCCATAAAAATGTAAGTTAAGTAACTGTGATTTTTAGTTACCTTTCTTACCTGGTACCTGCGGAGGTGTCACCGGGCAAGTCCCACAAACGTGCTGGTATTAAAAGTACATGAAAAGACTACGTAGAATCGAAAAATTTATTCTTCAGTAAATAAGTTGTGTCTTACGGCTCTGGGATCTTGGACCAATAACCCGGTTTGTACAAATCAACTTATGACTCTGAATAATACGAATGTACCTTCCAGTTTTTTACCAAGTAATACCATAGTTCAAAGTGCAACTAGCGAAAATTGATATTTATTTTTTAAAAAAATTAAGCTGTATAGACGAATTATTTTTGCTATTTCTAGAAACAGGAAATAATAATAATTATTGTTATTATTATTTAGGAAATAAACTAATTAAAGTGTGTAGTGTGTGATTAAAGTTATGTTTAGTTTATGCAATTTTGCTTAATACCTATAAGCAAAATTGATTACTGTTAAAAAGATTTATAAATGCATATTTTTGTATATGTTACGGCTAATACCCGAAGTGCGGCTACACCTAGTTTTAGGTTAGAACATCAATAGGTTAGGTTAGTTAGGTTACTTTTTTGATACCACCCAGAAAAAGGAAGCTACGCGGGACTCCGTCGACTCATGATTGAAGCCAGTTTTTATATAAATAGGTATATTGTTTTTTACAGTTTTCCGTATTAAAAACACTTCTAACCGGCTAAAACTAGGTGTAGCCGCACTTCGGGTATTAGCCGTAACATATATATTTAATTCCAATATTGCCATTTATATGATGGTTTATAACCCAGAATATCAAACCAGCTTATTCAAATTAAACCAAATTGTTTAATTTCAATGTTAAATTAAGGTTTTATAAATTTTTGCCAACGAATATTTATAACCGTTTGCTCAAATAACATTTTTGCCCTTCTGACTTTCTATCACTGCAACATTGTCACTATCACATACTTCCATTACAAAAAACGACTCAAAAAAATAAAATAAAATCAGACAGTTGTAAGTATACCTATTTATTTTCTATTGAATATGGATCCTATCCTAGCTTACTTTAAGGTTCCTAATGGTTTCGTGGAAACTTGGATGCTTCCAGTAATAATTCTCATACATAACTTCTTAGAAAGACTAAGCTACTTTGAAATAAAGCTGGCTAATGAAGTAGAGTGTGTAACTTCTTAGATTTACGCGATCATTATTACTTGAAATTAGTAAACGCGTAAAAACCCGTTGAAATGAGTTTAATTTCAAGAAGTGGAGTATGCTTTATGCTCTAAGTCAGTGGTCGGCAACCTTTTAGCAGGCAAGGGCCGCATGGTGAAAAAATCGACCAAAGGCGGGCCACACTTGTGATAGTAAAATTACAGAAAAAAAAATGGTTTTAATAAACATGTGAAATTTTATTTTATATTTTTTTTTTTTGAAGTAGTTCACTTTCAGCACCCTGTTTTTCAGCACCTGCTCGTTTAGCACCTGGCCTAGTTCACTTTCCGCACCTATCAATATTTTTGGCAGGTGCTGAAAGTAGACACAAATGTTTTTTTACATTTAAGTTCACTTTCAGCACCCACAATATAGCAGCCTAGTGCTGGCTGCCTAATGGTTTGTTAGACACGACGATATGAAATAACATATATATATAAAAACCACTTGAACATATATTTATATTTTTTCTATAAAAATCTTATTGGTTTAAAAGTTAGGTATTATCAACGACAAACAATTTGCAATAGTTGGCACTACTAAATAGGGATGTAAAAAGTTTTATTAAATATCGATACTTTTTAAGATTATTTTTTTTACATAATAAATATTTAATATTGTTTGAAATGTTTATTATCTAATACTTACAATGTTAGTAAAAATATCCTAAACCCTTTGTATATACAAAAAATACAATTCAAAGGCTCTGTCACTCAAAGACTCGTATGTAATGGTACATTTTAACCAGTGTCTTAGTTTTTTTATTCATGTGTTGATACTATAACTATATATGAAGTGATACTATAACTTTGTTTTGCTAATCCAGAGTACATATGTCTGTAATAAAAAAGCTATTCATTTTTTCCAAGTATAAAAAAAGTTTGAAGTAAGTTTTATTGGTAATAAAATATCTTCAAGTTTTGCAGTTAATGTAGTATTAGATCTGAAGAACCAAAAACACAAAATCCTATAATATTTACGTGTAGAGATTGCTATTGTTTTAAGAGTGCTACAGGAGAACTGTAAGCATTATGCTGAAATTCGGCCAAAAACTGGCACATCTTAATCCCAAAAAATTTACCAAAAAAAAACGAATTAATATACTGCATAATAGAGGATACTGCATACAAAAGGATATATTTCTCTTGGCCACTGTATTGAAAAGCTGCGATTTTAAGCTGATTCATCACATTTTTATTTAAAGTTATTAATAGCTTAAGATATGCCCCATCAATAGCCAGTAAAATATCGAAAGAAATTTACGCATATAATTAGCAGTAAGGCACTACTTTAACTTTGTAAGATTCACTCTATTATGCCTTTTTCTGTAATATTATGATTATGCACGAGTGGGTTATAGATCGGTTTATGGCCCTAAAAACGATGTGATATAGCTCACTTTCTTAGCAAGTGTGTTTAAAATTTGGTTTAAATTGCATTTGTTGCTGTGTAGGAAAACTATTTATGCAAAAAATAATTGTTTTTCCTCGCAAGTGTGTTGAAAAAGTGCGTATGGTACTTGTGAGCAATATTTTCATTATACACTTGGCTGATTTACAACAACCCTCAGCCTCGTGTAAAATGAACTACTTTGCACACTTGTATCATAATACATTACTAATATTGCGACTGATAAAAATAGAATGAGTTATTGTATCTTAAGCATCAATTAAATCTGATTTTCTAATATAGGTATGTTGTCAGAAAGAGAAGACTGATACATTGAAAATAAAGAGTTGTTAGCATGTTGAAATTTAAAAATGTGTTTTTATCGATATTAGGCAGCCAGCACTAGGCTGCTATATTGTAGGTGCTGAAAGTAAACTTAAATGTAAAAATACATTTGTGTCTACTTTCAGCACCTGCCAAAAATATTGATAGGTGCTGAAAGTGAACTAGGCCAGGTGCTGAACGAGCAGGTGCTGAAAAACTGGGTGCTGAAAGTGAACTACTTACTTCATTTTTTTTATACATTCGCGGGCCGCAAAGAAGACGTCGGCGGGCCGCATGCGGCCCGCGGGCCGCGGGTTGCCGACCACCGATTAGAGTCTAAGTAAATAGGGGATATGCATAAAATTTTAAATGGCCTAAAATATTTTTTTCTTGAATACTTATTATCGTTATATTATAATGCAAAAGTTTTTTCTTAATTTATTTATTATTTAAACCCCTAAAATGATATTTAAAAAGTGCAAAATAAGGGAGCGAAATTCAAACTTCCAAAACGCGCCACCATTGGTCGAACGTAATGTGACGTCATCTGACACGACATTGCATTCATCAGCGTCGAAACTTATACTGTTTTACAAGTTTTTGTGAAAAAAATAAATAAATTTAATATATATTCTTGTGCTGATTGTAATGAAGTTTAGTTTAGATTGGTAGTGAATCTTTGACGATGACTGAAGCTGGTTCTGTCATAGCACATTAGGACAATCTACCGAGAACAGGTGCATTTATGATAGCATATAATTTTGCAACTGTCGCGTCTCCAAGGCGCGATGTGGGTTGTGGTGGTATAGCAAATGACAACCCCAGATTCTTCTTTGATATTCGATTTAATGTGGTTTACAATTTGATGTTGCGTGTTCAACGGTTGGTTGGCAAGTGAAGTTATACAAAGAAAAGAAACAAAATCTAGACCAAATATGTAGTTGAGACGTATTGCTATAGAAAAGACGCAGGCGCGCAGACAGCATCGAAACCCGATTATACGAGCGCAGAGATCAGAGGATGTTTCATAGTATATTTAAGACCATAATATTGATTTTTATTCATAAATGCACACAGCAGTTTACTTAAAATACACCAAAACATTTACATATTGACACAAAAATATATGAGGCAAAACTCCTTTCCTCAACCGTAGAGTACATTTTTCTCCTTGCTCTTTTATTAAATTGTATTCAATATAATTTTCTGTATCTTCCTTTACCTGGAATAAATCAACAACCATAAAAAAATCATAAAACCACAACAGGAATAAAGTTTTAATAGAAAGTTATAGCTACTGATCTTTTCTTATAGGGTAGGTTAATTTTATACCGAATTTTCTAATGTTCAATAGCTAATGCAAAACTTACTTTTTACTAATTCACTTTAAGCTGTATATAAATAAAGTATACTTTCGTTAAAATGATCTTCACAACAATATGAACAAGATTTAGGATATATATTATCACTTCTTATCACCTTACACGACCGTCTTCGTATTTTCGCATCACTTGAAATACGAAAAATACACTTTTTTGTGTGTTTTTCGAATAGTATTTGTGCACTCCGGTACTATGCAATACTTATAAGATAATTTTTGGCTTCTTCCATGGTTTTAAAGCTATTAAAACTGTAAATATGTATGAAATAACTGAAAAGTTCATTGTAAAGTCCCACTGGACATGTCGTGTGACGTCACGCAAAGCGCGCGCAAAATGGCGGCGTTTCAACTGCTCTAATTTTTTCAATGTTTTAAATTTCGTTTTTAAAAATATCTAGATTATTTTGAAAATTTTTTATATTTTTTTCTATGTTATAATGTTGTAAATTATGAAGTTAAGGCAAGAAAAAAAACATGAATATCCCCTATTATCATTTTAAAATCAAAAGTATTTTCAAACAAAGTCCTTCCTAGTTGCTATATCCTAGTTGTATTCTACTGGCGAGCTAAAAACTTGATTAAGTCAAACTCACAAAATAATACATAGCCAAACAAGAAAAAAACACGTGTAACTTTCGTAATTTTGGGTTTACAGATATATTGTCTCAACTCAACCCAGCTAAGCCAAGTTACTCCATTGTACTGTCACATTATTATTTTATACTTACTCAAACTCACTAGCTAAGTAACTACCTGCTGTTTTATCCGCTTGCCTGTTTCCCAAATAATTACAACAATAATAATAATTTTCTGTCTCTAGAAAAGGCAAAGATACTAAGTACCTATGTCCAGAAAGCAACGTCTTCTCATACTTTGTTTCTTAAAAATAATAGACATTTCACTTTGTACTTTATTTTTATTACAAATAAATAACAATTAATGGGGAATTATAAAACGGGCGAATAAAAATAAAAAAAACGACTGATGACATACTGTTTAAATAACTTGAGCGGCATTAATTTGAGTAAGCGATAAATTTATTAAAACTTACGACGAATATTGATTGACTAGCTTTCCACCCTGCGGTTTCACCCGGAACTAAATGGTTTTTCCCGTTTGAATGAGGCTTTTTTTCTTTGAGGAACGTTGATCAACGAGGTTCTAAAATAAAAGCTTTTCTTAAAACTACTTAGTTTAAAACTAAATTCATTACTGAGTTACATTCTAAGTATAATACGGCCCTTAAAATAACTCAATGTTACAAAATTATCAAAACTTAAACAGCATTCAAGTACAATTTTAATTTAATCTGAGTGGGTAGAAGAAATCACGCTGTAAACAAGTAGAAAAACATAGAGAAAAACGTAGAGATAGTGAGCCTGAAACGAAAAACAAGTACCTATCTAATAAAAATTAAGAAGAACAAAGTGTTTACTTTTAAGCGTTGCACACAATCCTAGGAAATGTTTATACAGCTCTAAGCCAATGATGCGAAAATAAAAAGTAAAGAGAACCATTTTTATTGAAAAAAAAGGCAACTTTTAATGTCATATTTCAGCAAACGCATTAAAATAAAGATAATCTGCCAAAAATTACGTCGACAACAAATAAAATTCTTTAAGGTCTTTGGAACTTGTTACCTAGTCCACTTATCAATAGGTGGATGCTTTGTCTCGACTTTACTATCCTGTCCCACAGAGAGGGGCCCGTTCACAAAGAAACTTACAATTTAATCGCCTTTAAACACCAAATTAATCACGAATATTAAAAGTCTAGTCACAAAGTAGGTGTTTTGAAAATGATTGCGGAAAAGTAGGTAGGTATAAACTAATCACTTAATAAAAAGAAATTTAAAAATTCTGATAATACTTAGTCACTACATAATATATCAAGTATTCAGCCGATGCCGTTCACTGCTAGACGAAAGCCTCCATACCTTATAGATACATATACATACCTATCGTCCCTATAACATTATTATGAGGAACACAAATGATCCAGATGTCAATACTTCTGCTACACTTTGCTTCCGAAATTCTGCGGAATTCCGCGTGCCTAGCGCAAAACATTCGTTTTTCTGTATTAGGAATTTACACGGTCAGTTCGAATAGAGACGCATCTGTGAAAGCACGTAATGGACGACGACGTTGAATTGATTGCTATTGCACTTTTACTGGCGCTAAACAAGAAGAAGAAAAAACGTCGTTACTGGGTGCATCCGTAATATTTGAAGAATTCTTCTGGGTGTGCTCGTAACTTTGCTCTTTTGAGATAGTACTGACTTTCCGTTAATCTCCTAGTGTTCAGGATGACGAGGACTAGGAGATTAACGGATGTCAAAATAATCCTTTGATAAGCTACATAACGGCATAAGAGATAAAATAAAAAGGCAAAATACTTGTATGAGATTGTGTTTGGATACAGAAGAAAAATTAACCATAACATTAAGGTATGTATTTATTTATCACAATAAAATCAAAATACTGTTCAGACAATACACTTTTAATTTACTTTAATTTTAAAAATTCTTGAAATGTACCCTTCTGTGAATCTTCAGACTGAAGTACCAAGAACTGTGCAGCTTCACTATCTTCAGCACTATGGTATAGACAATTCAGGATAATGTTGCCCGGGACTTATTTGGGTAGTTGATTGGGGAGGTTTTATATTAGTAACTGAGTGGATAACAATAGGTTTTCTAAAGGTATTAAGTAAGTATTTTTAGTAAGGGGGATATTTCGCGGCTAAGAGAATGTATGAAAAGTTGGTGGTGATGGAGATGGACTTGCCAAATACGTAGGTGATTGTTTTGGTGCATATATAATAGGTTTATTAGTGGTACTCGAACTGGGGTTATTTTATTGCTGAGAGCATGAGTGATAAGTTGGTGGTGATGGAGATGGACTTGCCAAATTCGTAGGTGATTCTTTGGGTGCATATATAATAGGTTTATTAGTGGTACTCGTACTAGGGATATTTTGTTGCTGAGAGAATGTATGAAAAGTTGGTGGTGATGGAGATGGACTTGCCAAATTCGTAGGTGATTCTTTGGGTGCATATATAATAGGTTTATTAGTGGTACTCGTACTAGGGATATTTTGTTGCTGAGAGAATGTGTGAAAAGTTGGTGGGGATGGAGATGGAGATGGATTTTGCAAATATATACGTGAATTTTTCGGCACGAGTATATTTTGTAAAGGTGGAACTAAAGTCGGTGATGGAGATGAACTATTTCCATCCAGTGGTAATGACCCTGAAGAATTGTCATGGTGGTTATAGTTCGTGTATCGAGGCTGTGGTGGCGATGGATCATTTTCCATGGTGACTGTTTTGACCAATTGAAGCATGCCCACCTTAAAATCAATTTTTTGATTAGCATTCATTGTTTTCATATAACTTCTAAAACTTAGTAGAAATTTAGTGTCGTCATCTTCGTCAGTATTAGCAGAAGTTTGTTTCTGTTTTTGTTGCAACAAATTTAAAATCTGAGTAGGGGCATCTTTCTTTCTTTTTATATTAACCACTGGTAAAGTTGGTTCTGGCGACTCCATATGATTAACAGCTTCCGGTTCAATATTTTGTTCTTCATTTGGTGTTTGTAAATCTTCTTTTTCTTCAGAATAGTTTCCTTCAGAAACTCTTTTGGCAAATACGGGCGTTAAAAACTTAAGTAAATCGCTATAAACATATGTTTTGCACTTTTTTGCCGCACTGCCAGAAGTAACATTTTTGGCTTTTTGTACCTCTTTTCGGTAGTAGTCCCTAATGTTGGTCCACTTCTTCTTCAATTCGGCACCTGAAATGCGTTAAAAATGGGGAATTATGAAACGGGCGAATAAAAAATAAAATAACGACTGATGATGACATACTGTTTTTATAACTTGAGTATGAATGAATTGGAGTAAGCGATAAATTTACTTAACTAACGACGTGCTTACAAAAAAGGGTTTTGATTAATCCATTTCAGATATTAAAATACTATCCGTGCGACTACATTACTAAGTGAGCGACTGGAAATACAGAGGCGGCAACTTCAATTTTAAAACTGATTCAATTTTTCCAATTATTTTTGACACTTAAAACTTTTATTTACAGTCACTCGTTTAAATACTACCCGTTAAGAAATATAAGTACGTTTTGTTTTTCAGATTTCTGGCAACTGGTTGCAATTTTGAAGAATTAAAAACCGATTTTCTAGTGGGTAGCCGTACTGCGTCTGCGCTCATTAAAGAAACTTGTGAAGCTATCTGGGAAGTGTATCAACCCTTAGAAATGAAGCCACCATCATCAAAAGAACGATGGATAGAATTTGCAGAAAATTTTCATAAATATACCAACTTTCCCAACTGTGTAGGTGCCGTTGACGGGAAGCATATTCGGTTGATCTCCCCCTTGCACAGGTCGGCTTTTTATAATTATAAACATTACTACTCTATTGTATTGATTGATGGCAGTAGTAGATTCAGACTACCGCTTCATAGCTGTAGATGTAGGCGCTTATGGCAGAGACAGTGACAGCAATATTTTTAATAATTGGGTTTTTGGGAAAAAAATAAAAGAAAATCGCCTTAATTTGCCAGAACCAAAACCTCTACCAGGAAATGATGCACCACCTCTACCGTATGTGTTTCTAGGTGATGAGGCCTTTCCACTGAACAATATTTTTTTTAAACCTTATCTAAGATGTAACCTCAACAATCGTCGAATCTTTAATTATCGACTGAGTAGATCTTGACGTATTGTAGAATGTGCTTTCGGCATTCTTTCAAACAAGTGGAGGATTTTTCATACCAATATGACCATTCCACCAGATTATGCTGTACTCGTAAAAAAGACGGCATGTGTATTGCATAATTTTGTACGCAAACGAGATGGTTATGATTTCAAAGAAACGTTAACACATTACTTTGAGGATGTGCCATTCAATTCTCGACCACAATCCACAAACCGAGGCAGAACTGTAAGAGATAAGCCGAGTATTTCATGACCCACCCTGGAGAACTATCATATCAATACCTACACAGCAAGAATTATCAACTCACAATAGTATGATCTTTTTTTCTTTTTCATTGTTAATATGATCCCACATTAAAATTCAATAATGGAAGGAGTAATAATAATAATAATTTTAAATAATAATTGTGTAAAAGGTGTAGTAATCATGTTTTATAAAAGAACAGGTACAATTAAGTATTTCAATAGCTACGTTTTGTTTGACTTGTTTACTTTAAATTAAAGGAATATTAAAAATATTAATATTAAAATATGTAGGTAGGTACTTACATTTGTTTAATTTGTCGGTGCACGTTTCCCAATCATCATAAACGTCTTTACATATGTGCTCCCATGTGAGGGCCTTGACATCCTTGTTATGGTAGTCTGCATTATGTATATCCCATATACAGGGATATTGTTCCACCGCTACAATTAAATTTTGGGCCTCACACATTTTGTTTGCAAAACAGTAGGAACACGTCCATTCGATACAATGCTAGCGCGGTTCTGAATGAAAATTTCCGTTCAAGTGCGGCGAACGATACGAAATGTATGTGAGCACTGTACGTCTATTCTGTAAAACGAAACGTGAGCACTTTGCTTTCGTTTCGGGCCCGTAACGGACATTTGCTATTCTATTGGCTTTCGTATCGTTTCATCAATCATAAGGTTTTTGACGTAAACAATAGAAATTTAAGTCAAAACCCTTATTATTTCGTTGACTTTCGGATTACAAATACGTAAACGATATGCAAGCCAAATAAAATAGCCAATGTCAGTTTCGGGCCCGAAACGAAGGCAAGTGCTGTGAAGAGTGGATGACGAACTCTTCCTATGTCGACCAGTAATAAAAACTATAACTGGTAGCTAGGCAACGGATTTCGCTGGACGAACTCTTCCTATGTCGACCAGTAATAAAAACTATAACTGGTAGCTAGGCAACGGATTTCGCTGTTGACTGTCATATAAAATTCTTCTTGTAAAATGTTTGCTATGTGTTTGCTATTAAACCATAATTTTAGTTTTCTCCTGTGTTTTACTGGGTAAATACATTTCTCACATGGTAGCAGAGCGAAACAATATCACGGGATAATGTCTGTTGTGAAAATTAATTCACTTGGCCGAGAAAACTATGACACATGGGTAATTCATGCAAAAGCTTACCTAGTCAAAAATAAATTGTGGAAACATTTTAGCAACAAGTTCGTGATCACTGGATCAACAACTCAAGAAGATATAGACGCAGACGAAGTAGCAAAATCTGAGCTGTTACTTCTCATCTCTTCATCGGAACTTAAGCAAGTAAAAAACTGCAAAACCGCAAAAGATGTCTGGGATACCCTGCAGTGTATTTATGCCAGCAAAGGACCTGCACGTAAGGCAAGCCTTTTAAAACAACTAATCCTGAACAAGTTGCATGCAAATGGTGATGTTCGAGAGCACCTAATGACTTTTATGGATACAGTCGACAAACTGAATGATTTAGACGTTCAAATTAACAACGATCTACTATCCATTATCATGCTCTACAGTCTCTCAGAGGAATACGAAAACTTTAGAATTGCAATCGAGACACAGGATACACTACCGAGTCCGGAGAAACTGAAAACTAAAATTATTGAAGAGAGTGACGCTCGACGACGCAACACCGACTTCAACGAACCAAGTACCTCCGAAGAAGCACTCTACGCAAGTTGTAAAATATGCAAAAGACAAGGAAACATCTTTAAGCGCAAAACTCACAAAATCTGCACCAATTGTTGGAAGAAAAACACCTTCAAAAAGGAGAAATCTAATCATTCCAGCAAACCTGAAAATAATCACTTTGTTTCACCACAGCAGCAATGTCTACTAACGAACAAAGCTGACAATAAACATATTTGGGTGCTAGATAGTGGCTGTACTTCTCATATGAGTTATCAGAAAAATTTGTTCAATAACATGAAAAGTACATCAAGGAAACTAAATTTTGCTAAAGATGATGTATCTGCTGAGATCAAAGGCACTGGAACTGTATCTATTAAAACCAAAGCTGGAAAACTAGTTACAGATACTCACCTGATGAACACGTTGTACGTACCAAGCCTGAGTACTAACTTATTGTCAGTCGGCAAGATGACGGATGCTGGTTGCACTGTCATTTTTTCCAAAACAAAAGCAACTGTCAATAATCCAAAAATCGGTATTACAATTACAGCCGAGAAAGACTCAGATGGACTATACTACGTCAAACCCCAGAAGCCAAACGATCGCAATAATCTTGCCAACATTGAAATTACAAAACCGGTGGCAAAATTATCAAACACTTCAATAGAAGAATGGCACAAAAGATTAGGACATATGAATACTAAAGATATGAAGCTAGCTCTTAAGAATGCCAGCCTCATTGGCTTAGATTTTGATGAGAATGAAAAACTTCCAGAGTGTGAAGCTTGCATTCGAGGAAAAATGCATCGAATTCCAGCCTCTACAGACAGAATCACTCCAAGAACAACAGAACGCCTCGAAATTGTTCATAGCGACGTGTGTGGACCAATACAGACTCCCACACTAGGACAAAACAGGTATTTTGTCACCTTTATCGACGATTTTAGCAAATACTGCAAAGTCTACTTGATGAGGAACAAAAACGAGGTACTCAGCAAGTTTAAGGAGTTCAAAGCGTCTGAAACCTTTACAGGAAACAAGATAAAATTCCTGCAAACAGACAATGGCACTGAATATGTCAATTCCGAATTTAACGCTTACCTCAAGCAACATGGAATCCAGCGAAGGCTCTCCGCTCCTCACACTCCTCACCAGAATGGTGTTGCAGAGAGGAAAAATCGCACACTAGTAGAAAAAGCTAGAACTATGATGCTAGAGGCCCACGCTCCGTTATACTTGTGGGGTGAAGCTATACTTACCGCCAACTACCTCTGCAACAGGGCAATCAACCAGAGCATCGAAGGAATGACACCTTACGAAAAATGGGTAGGAAGGAAACCCTGCGTTAACCATTTATACGTTTTTGGCTCCAAAACATTCATTCTTTTTGTGAGAAATGTATTTACCCAGTAAAACACAGGAGAAAACTAAAATTATGGTTTAATAGCAAACACATAGCAAACATTTTACAAGAAGAATTTTATATGACAGTCAACAGCGAAATCCGTTGCCTAGCTACCAGTTATAGCTTTTATTACTGGTCGACATAGGAAGAGTTCGTCATCCACTCTTCACAAGCGACAAAACTAACTGGCGCAATGCAATGCACAGTGAATTTACCTCTTTGAACAAGAATCAAACCTGGGAACTTGTAGAATTGCCTAAAGGCAGAAAAGCTTTACCTTGTAAATGGGTCTACAAGAAGAAATTAAATCCAGACGGTACAATTGATCGCTACAAGGCCAGGTTAGTAGTAAAAGGATTCTCACAAAAAACAGGGCTAGATTATGACAAGACATTTAGTCCTGTTGTCCGACTTAGTACCATAAGAAAATATGTGTTTACGACAATTCGACGTCTCAACGGCCTTCTTAAATGGCATTGTACAAGAAGAGATATACATGTCGCAACCCGAAGGGTACAAAGATGGTACAGTGAGGGTGTGCAAATTGAAGAAGAGCCTTTATGGACTAAAACAAGCACCTCTCTGCTGGAACACATGTATATCAGAATATTTGACCAAAACCGGTTTTACCCAAAGTACGGAAGATCCTTGCTTGTACATTAAAAAAGGGCTTTTAATAGCACTATATGTGGATGATGGTCTAGTAGTCTCAAAGAACGAGAAAGTAACAGAGAATTTCATCGAACAACTAAAACGCCGTTTTGAGATAACAACAAAACCTGCATCTTATTTTCTTGGAATGGAAATTCACAAGGCTGAAGACGGAACTGTAATACTTGACCAAAAATCGTACACGAAGAGGATTTTGGACAAGTTTGGAATGGCTCATTGTAAGCCAGTTCCAACGCCCGCTATTAAGCCTTCTCAGGATGAAGAAAATGATAATGAACCTGATGACAGCAATTTTCCATACAGACAGGCTGTAGGAACCCTAGCCTACTTAATGGTCGCTACGAGACCTGACATTTGCTACGCCGTAAGTGTCGCGTCCAGACACCTAGAAAATCCTACAAAGCTTGACGTAAAGAACCTGAAACGAATACTCAGATATTTGAAAGGAACAACTGAAATGGGTCTGGTATTCAAGAAATCGGATCGGAATGGTATCATAGGTTACAGTGATGCAGACTATGGAGGGGATGCCAAGACTGGTCATTCAACCACTGGAATGGTATTTTTATTTAATGGACCAATATTGTGGAAGAGTCAAAAACAAAGTGGTGTTTCACTCTCCTCAACTGAAGCCGAACTAGTAGCCTTAACTGAAACTGCGAAAGAAGTAATTTGGCTAAAAGGATTACTTCGAGAAATCGCCAATTTAGAAGAAGTACCGGTGATAAGGGTTGATAACGAATCGGCAATCAAACTGTCTGAAAACCCCCCTTACCAGTTTCATCAGCGAACAAAGCACATAAAGTTGAAACACTTCTTTATAAGGGAATGTGTATCAAATAACGAACTCAGAATTGAACATGTGCCCACAGAACTGCAGCTTGCAGATCTCTTCACGAAGCCGCTCTTCGGTCCGAAGCTGAAACAGCTCACCAAGAGGATTGGACTAGAAACCCCAACACATAGAAATTGGACTTAGAAATCGTCAAATTTCTCAAAGTTCGGTGGGTGTGAAGAGTGGATGACGAACTCTTCCTATGTCGACCAGTAATAAAAACTATAACTGGTAGCTAGGCAACGGATTTCGCTGTTGACTGTCATATAAAATTCTTCTTGTAAAATGTTTGCTATGTGTTTGCTATTAAACCATAATTTTAGTTTTCTCCTGTGTTTTACTGGGTAAATACATTTCTCACAAGTGCATACGTTTCGTTTTACAGAATAGACCTACTGCGTTCGGGGTGACGTCATTAGGTTTTTTTCCGTTCTGTCTACCCGAAAGCACGGAATGAATTCCGAAACGAACGTCGGGTATTTTTCCGTTCGGAAATAGTAAGGACGTGTGCGTCGTGTTGAACATTTTGTATGAAAATTGAGCATTCAGGTTTCCGAATCTGAATTCCGGATCAGGAAACCTAATCAGGAAACCGTGTGTCTGCGGCAAATCGGCAACAACAGAAATATTATGACAGAGATATCTGTCAAACTCAAATTGCTTTCTATTCTTTTAGTGCTACCAACTAGCAAGAAACTATTTTCTTTTTAGATATAAAATGAGTCTAATTAATTATATCTAAAGATATAAAATTAAAAAAATATATATTATTGAATCAATCAATCTTAATGTTCTTTGCTTACCTTAGGGCCACATAATTTGTGTGTTAGTCAAAGAGAAAAAAATAAAATGTGAATCTTACAAAAAACATTGATTTTTTGAAACTAATTGTTTGTATGTTCAAATAAATGTATACAATTAAATTTAAATTGTAACAAAACAATCTCCAAGTTTGGTAATACCGAGATGGCATGGCTGAAAACTGAGAATGAGAGAGAACCTGACTTTAGATTAGATTAGAAGAACTTCGTCGATCAAAATAATCAACGAAATTTTCTTATTATTAATGGGGCGTTTGTTAGTGTAATGGAGACAAGATATTATGAAGGATGTGGGCGCGAAGGACCCATCCGCTGCATATTCCTCGGGGAATTTCATCCCGTTGCGGGCCCTAAAGTTGCCTGCCAAGTAAGTGGTGCCCAAGTCACTAAGGATTTTGGAAATGATTGCACGTGTGTATGACACATTTTGAACTGTGTTGAATTTTTTTACAGTTTCCAGAAGATTACATATCAAAAGAAGTGTTCGACTCGATAAGTGCCTATATAATACCTAAGCCCCAGATACAAAAATGTACCATGACCATGTAAGTTCAATATAAAATGTTATATTTAGTACTTTTATTGAAAGCTTTGTTGACAAATATTTTTTGTTGTAGAAACGCTCTCGGTCACAAGATAGTGGGTTATCCAATTCGCATAGACAGTTCTCGGTATGAGAGGAATGTTTACCTGTTCAACTTGTGTTTTGTGTGTGACAGTTGGTCTAAAACTGTGCAGTACGAACCTGTGGTGAAGAAACTAGGAGAACATTTGGTAAGCACAGTTACTAATTATTTATTATACAGGTTGCTTACTGATTATTACAGTAACTCCGTGACCATGGCTCATGAAACTGTGCCCAAAATATCAGATATTAACAAAAGACAATGATCATGGTAAATATCCCGTGAAAAGTATTATAAATAAAAGATTATTATGTTATTATAAATCAATGTGAAAGTTTACATGCAGACAATAAAAAGTAAATAACTTTGCTTTATTAGTGTTAAAGATCTAGTGTACTCTTAGCTTACATAAGGTATTATAGCTGTAATAATGAAACAGTGTTGGTATGAGATTGTAGTTGTTAAATACAAATTTTACAATGTAACCCTCACTTAATGCTTACACACACACATCATTTCATAAACCTACATACATATATTGTGTTTATTATTATGATAGATGTTTGATATTTCCAGACAATAATGGAAGAGGAGACTAGTTTTGTCTCCGGGGGTTCAAGCAAGCTGCCTACTCTGTTAGCGCACTTGCTTCATGACCTCAACACATACCGGAAAGCTACTCTTGTGGGTCAGTATATTCAATGCCAATTACAATGTTGTATAAGTTTATCTGGGTAATTACATATTGGGTGATGTAATTGTGTTGTGTATAGAACATCTTAATAATATTGTTAATGTGAAACTTTGTGAGTTTGTTACCCATGTTCATGCTAAATTTACTCAACTGATTTGGATGAAAATTGGTATAATATAGACTAATAGTAAAATCCTAGCAGGTGAAAGGACAGGGCGGAAAGCTATTAATTACTGCCATGAACTTGATTATAAGTAGCAGGGAAAACCCAGTTAATACCAACATGGGAAATTCACTCTTATATAAAAGTCTTGATTGTCCCCCTTGGCAGATAGATTTTAAGTTTTTAGATATAAACCTATATGAGTCATCAACATTGTTTTTATAATATGTTAGAATATAATGCATACAGCATACTGCGAAGTGAGTCAACCATAAATTTTAAGGAGAACATTTCCGTCATAAATGATTTCTGTGTCGCTTTAACCATTAAGGTGTGCAACGCGACGGAAGCTTAAAAAATGCAGTAACTCCCGTTTTCCCAACATTTCCCTTTACTGCTCTGCTCCTTTTGATTGTAGCGTGATGAAAAGTATACTATAACCAGCTCAAGAGTATGAATAATAATTGTACCAAGTTTCGTTAATATCCGTCGAGTAGTTTTTGTTTCTAAAACGGTTATACAGACAGACAAAAAATAACTTATTGCATTTTTGGCATCAGTATCGATTCCTAATCACCCCCTGATAGTTATTTTGGAAATATATTTCATGTACAGAATTGAACACTACAGATTTATTATAAGTATAGATAAATCTATTATAAAGTTAAGCAATTGCGACCTCATAATAAAGCTAAATTGTAATGTGGTGTGATTTGTTTTTGACTGTAGCTTGAAAGAACACAGATCTTGCGTTTGCGAACCGATTTAATTTACACTTTAATTATAGTTATTGTTAAGGTGTACTCAAAAGTTGGTCATTTCCAAAGAAAATGATGTCATTGTTGCTTTTTAACAGATGTACAAAATTTGAATTTTAGTATCCATCTTGCATTTCAAGCTCAAGTATTTTTATACAATACTAGCGACCCGCCCACGCTTCGCAATGGTGTATTTTTGGCCGAATTGATCACATTAAATTTTGGCTAATTTAATTTTTTTTGGAATGTTTTATCTTTACAAATTTAAATGAATAAATTCCCTTAAGGATAGCGAAAACCGCATTAAAATCCGTAATGTAGTTTAGGAAGAGATAGCGGACAAACATACAAACAGACACAAATAGCGACTTGGATTTATACTATGTAATTATACAATAGTTATAAATTATATATAGCGGATTTCTCAGATAATGTCATAGTGCTGACATGATCTTTCAAAGTTTAGATAAACCTAAAAAAACATCATATATTATCTGCTTCTGCCAGCCATTTATTTCCAAACAAGTTTCATTAGTTATAGTAACAAAACTTAGCACTAGCCCAGTCATATTAGGGCTTTCACCTCGGAATGAAAGATAATAAGCTGCAAATTGGTATGAACCTTTGTTTTGTCATTCTAAATGTTGTCTCAAAAGTCCCAATCGTTATCGTGTCCGCGTCTCAAGATATTCAAGGTCAATGGTCACAAAAATCGGTTTTTCGCGAATATCTGGCTTATTTAAGAAATCGTCCTCTTTCTAAAAAAACATCTAAACCTTGATGACCAAACCAACGAAGTGTAATTTCTTATTTTATATCAAATGCTTTTATTTACTAAAAAGGAAAAAATTGATGCATTTTTATACCGCACAAGCGCAATTCAACTTTAGACTTATCTGCCTTTGCAAAATTTCATACTTAAGCGGATGCGAAGCTGCGGCGAATTGCTAATGCTAGTATCATTCGCATGCTTTAACTGCTGGTTTGAATACCCCTGGCGCTTGTACATCTAGTGGACACTATCGTTAATTATTGTTTTCAGGTAAACTTATGAGAACCGATTTTAAAAAGCTTGCAACGCACAAATAAAGCTAGCAACTACATTAAAATTACCACAAATGATGTTGCTTACAAGTTAATTCTGCCTGCTTGTGCGAGTTTCTAAGCGTTATGGCTATTTCTACAAAAAAATATATCGGCATCACTCCTACAAATTACCATGCTTCGCAATAGTGTAACTTTGACCGACTTGTTTACGAATGTTTCGTTCATGAAATGTTATTTATTTTAAAAGTATAAAAAAATATATGACAACGAAAACCCCATTTAAATCCTTTGCGTTTAGTTTTTGCGTTAAGGAGGAGTTTGAGACAAACATACAAACAGACACGAATAACGTCTTTGCTTTTTTATATCACTACATAATATAAAACAAAGTCTTTCCGCCGTCTGTGTATGCTTTAAAACTACGCAACAGATTTTGATGTTTTTTTTAAAATAGTAACAGTAATTCAAGAGGAATGTTTATATTTACGAGTATAATAACATAGTATAGGTCAAGGGGTTTCCTCCAAATTTAACGCGTGCGAAGCCGCGGGCAAAAGCTACTGCTATAATATAATGATAAAAAATCTCGTTCTCTCCCCAACTAACCCCTGTTTCCGTCCTGAAGGCAAACCTACTGTTACAACATAACGATGATAAAAAATCTCGTTCCTCAACTAACCCCTGCATCCGTCCCGAAGGCGACACCGTGATGCACCTCAAAGTCCTGGAAGTCCGCAAAGACCCCGCGGCCGTCCACGACCACGACGTCCCCGTGGTGGTGGCCTCCCTGGGCTTGCCGCGCCCGGGCCGCCCCCGCCCCCCCGCGCCGCCCGCCGCCGCCCCCCCTGGCCAGGTGCAGAGCACGGAGCACCTGGATCTAGAGTATGAGGAGCCGATGGAGATACACCTGGACGCGGACTGGGATCTCACCACTAGACAGGTGGGTGATGAAAGAAGTTTGTTTTCCGGTTTTGGTGAAAGTGAAAAAGGACCCGCCCACGCTTCGCAATGGTGTAATTTTGGCCGACTTGCTCGCGAATCCTTACATTTTTGCTAACTTTAAAAAACTTTTTCTAAACGTTCTTTATTTACAAATTTAAATGAATAAATACCCTAAAATATGTAGAAAACCGCATATAAATCCGTTACGTACTTTAGGAGGAGTTAGCAGCCAAACATACAAACAGACAGAATTAGCAACTTGGATTTATACTATGTAATGATAAAAAATATAATAAATAATAAAAATAAATAAATCTCCAGACTAACACAACAATATAATTTTATATAAGCCGAACAAACTAAGAAATAAATGATCTACCCCTGATCAACTTTAAATGATGCTGGATAAATAAAATCATCGTAATCTATGACAGCAATGCTAATGTAAGAACTATCACCATACTTAGTGTGACATCAGCCTACCACATGTACTTTTTAAATGGCGTTAGCCAAAAAGCGAGTTTTACCTCTCCCCGCTTTAACTTTCAATCAATTTGATCTCTATTATTTGAAATTAAACTCATTTTAACGGGTTTTACGCGTTTATTAAATTATTTTTTATTTATCCGTGGTCTAGACAGTCTACCCGTGACCAGGATAAATTAAAAATAATTTAATAAACGCTTAAAACCCGTTAAAATGAGTTTAATTTCAAATTTTAATGATCGTGTAAATCTAAGAAGATACATTGATCTCTATTGTCTAAACTACAATGTTGATTATTGGTTGCAGCTACTCCCACACATAAACGGATACAATCACATATCTAAGATCGCGGCCGACACTAATGTAGAGAAAACCCTTGTTAAGTCCTGTATACAGAACCTACTTTACTACGGTGTGGTGAGTACTGAATTATTTTAAATAAAGTTTCATGTTGTTTTGTTACTATGTCAGTATTAGAATATTTCGAAGTTGCTAAACTAACTTTTTTTGTTAAAAAAAAAGAAAGTTTAGTTCGATATTAATATCTTCAAGTGAACCACCTTAAGAAGGAGTTTGAATTGTTTTTTTTAGTTTTGAAAAACAAAGCTGTGATTCTGAGTAAAGATTATAAATATGATCAATATTAAATGTTTTAAAAGTTATTGTTTATTTTTAGATAGCGATAGTTCCAGTGCTAAAGTTTAGCAACATGTACAGAGCTACCACGAAGCTAAGTCGCCTATTCACTGATCACGAGCTACAGAAGTCCTGCCTCAGTTTTATTACAAAAAGCGGTGATAGTAAGACCAAGGTACTTTAGAAGCTTTTATTTACTGTATACTAGCGACCCGCCCACGCTTCGCAATCGTGTAATTTTAGCCGACTTGCTCACGAAACATTGATTTTTGGCTAACTTAAAAAACTTTTTCTGATTGTTCTTTTAAATAAAAAAAATACCTAAAGGATGGTGAAAACCGCATTAAATTCTCTCAACTGGTTTAGAAGGAGTTAGCGGCCAAACATACAAACAGACAGAATTAGCGACTTGGATTTACACTATGTCATGATAACCAGGGCCGTCTTTCACCTATTAGAGGCCCTGAGCACATTAGGATATTGGGGCCCCCATGACCATAAGTAGTCGTAGCACAATTTTGTAACAATAAACAAAAAACATACATATATGAAGAGTTTGAGATTTATTTATATTTCTTTATAACGGATATTATGATGAATAATGTTATTCCACACTAAGGAACTTGCATCCACGATTAGTCCTTACACATACATCTATACTGATTGAACAGGTATCCTTCTAGATTTTAATTAAGCAAAATCGTTAATCTCATCTTCAAAATCTATGTTTTCGAGCATTTCACATTCTATCGACATTAGCGACAAACTGTTCAATTTCTGTATTGTACTTCTTAATTCATTTTTTAGTCTTTTTAATTTGGAGAAGGAGCGTTCCCCACTGCAGCTAGTCACCATCATGCTTAAAAAGATTACCAGTGCAATTTATGCATTAGGAATAGTGTCTTCAATTTTGTTTTCTTTCAAAAGATGATATATATGTATTTCCAGTATACCATTAGAATCTTAATTTTTACTTTAAATTTTCAAGTATTCTGTGAAATGCAGACATTCCATTTCTTACTCTTTCTCGTTTACGTCTTCATAATAGATTTCAGCGGATTCTTTGCAACTTTGTCTTAACTCTTCGGAATTTATAGTTTTCAAGCGAAAAAATAAACCAAAACGTTGATAAATGTTTTTATATGAACTTAATCCGTTGATTAATCTTTTTTATATGAACTTAATCGCTGTTTTAGATTAGCACCCAGTGTATCAAACATGGGGATAAAAGTATCTTCTTTGAATCTTTCTTTTCCTTTTAGTTGGACTGATGGCGCAGAGCCCTCAAAAAAAGTCTGGCGTGAGCTTCTATGTCTGGTTCTTTGAGATAGGTCCTTATAGTCAGATTCCAGGTTTTTTTCTTTGGCGAGCGATTCGAAGTAATCAAATTTATCCCTGAGGCTAAAAATATCAAGTGCAGTTAACCAGTTAGTTGCTACTTCTAGTGTTATAGTTTCTTTCTAAAGAGAATTGTTTGTTAAGTTTATTATTTCTAATATAGAGCTCAAAATTTCTATTAGTATAATAAATTCTAGTTTTTTAATTTTTATGGACAGACAAAGGGCTTCTTCTCTAGTTTCTTGTGCCTGTTCTGTATCTTTTGCGATTTATATTAAAGCTTCTTTAATTTCTTTATGACCTTCATGCAAGGCGCTCACTGCATCAGCTCGGGCTGACCATCTTGTTTGTGAAAGGCTTTTAACATTTTTTTTAAAACGTAAATGTTCATTCAATATATTCCAACGATAGGTAGAGCCAGAAAAAAGTTATACACTTTCTGAATCATTCCAAAAAACTTTGTCACCTCTAATACACACCCAGCGGCATGAACACCTACTAAATTTAGTGAATGTCCCGCGTATGGTACAAAAGTGGCAAATTCGCATTTCTCTTTGATTCTTGCCTGTAGACCAGTATATTTACACGCCATATTTGAAGCATTCTCGTAGCTTTGTCTTTTTTGTTTTTCGTTGTTTTTGTTTACCTCTACAATCTTTAATGGGAATATCACGACTCTCTAAAAAATTAAAGATGGTTTCAGCTAAATACTCAGATTTATGCTCTTTGATAGGTATAAATTTCAGAAATTTATTAACGTATACGTGTACTACGATACCTACCTAAGCCTGTTTTTCGGATGAGAGTAGAGTACCTAACTATTTGGTCATAATTATAATATCTGTGGTTTGGTAATCGAGTAGGGGGCCCCAATTGATTGCGGGGCCCTGGGCACGTGCCCATCGTGCCCAGTGGAGAAGAGGGGCCTGATGATAACGGGTGTAAAAAGACCACTTCCGAAGCCTGAAACCATGTATTTTTGAGACTCAATAGTAACTAAATTCACTAAAAGCATGCCCAGAAAACACAATTAAAAAAAAAAATTAATGATCTAAAAGTCATATTCGCCGCATGAAAACATCGCTCACACATCAACTGTCGGTTCAGGTGCGCTTATTTACATTGCAAATTAAATTAAAACCCTATTTAATTTGAAATCATCATCATCAAATATTAATATTATTTTCCAGCCACTCCTATCGGACGTGCTCTCCGTACTATGTGCGTTACAACAAGGCACTTCTTTGCGAGCGGTTTGCGACAGATTCCCGATAGGAACACTACAGTTCGATGTACGGAGGCTAGTTCTGTTTGCAGTTATGCATCAGTTACTAAGATGCTTAAAAAGGTAAAGTTCTGTTTAGACGATGGAAACTTGCGTATTGTAATTGTGATGATTATTTTATTTGGTAGCTTAGGCACGACATATGTGAAATCAAAGAACAATCGTAAAAAATATTGATTTTACTTTTTGCAGTAAATAAACGAGCATGGGTTCCTTGCTACTTCGTAACCAAGGAAAATAATACTCCTCTAACGAGGAGAAGAACGTTAACTCCATATAAAAAACTTTGACCTTACACGTACACACGTACAACACTACCGCCGCGACGGAATAGCAAGAAATCTAAGGCTACTACGAAAAGCGCGGGTATTACAAATGTTTTTAGATTTAATACCTACTGTTATATTAAACTTGGGATGAAATAATGAATAAAACTGGTATTTACGTTTCAGAATAATTATTTATTCCAAAAACCATAATTTTACTGTGTTGATAGGTAGGTAAACAATCATATCTTCTGATGGTGCAGCAGCAGATGTAATTTAATTTAACTTTGAAAATGTAGCTTGATTTTGGAGTGTTTGGGTATTACATAGCATTATGATTTTTACCGGTGTTTTCTGAAATTAAATCAGGACTTTATATAGGTCATTAATATATGTAATCAATATTACATTAATAAATGAATAAAGTAGTAGTAAATAAAGAAGTAACAAACATATTTACATCCATACTCACAAACTTTCACATTTATAATATTAGAAGGACGTACCTACCTATAGCTACAAAACTATGATACATGATTTGTTGTCTTTAACGTAAAAAAAATAATGATAGGTAGGTAGGTACCTACTTCTACTATTGGACTTGCATTCTTCCATTAGTTTTTTTTATTATATTGGTTATTTTGTTTTGATAAAATAGTTTGGAACATATCAAACATTTCGGCGGCAACAAAATCACTATTTCTTGATAAATAATGCGCAGTCATTAATTTATCTATTTTAGATAGATTACACGATTACCTTTTTTCGAATCCTATATCCAATTTATTAACAGAATAATATTAACTATTAACGTATAATAACGAATAATATTTATATTTACTAATACGCGACCGAAAACACAAAAAAATAATACATTAAATGTTAAATAAATAAAATAAATAAATAAAATACTGTGCCAGCTATATGCGCCACCGCTGGCGTGTTGTGGTAAGACGTCACAAGCGGTCACGTGACTGTTAGCGGGACTCGATATTTTTCGAAACTTTGAATGCCTATAAAATCAAAACTACTGGGTATTTTTGATTACAACAAAAACTAATGTATTTGTACGTGTGAGCGCCGTTTAAGGGAAGGAAAGTGAAAGATAGGTACCTGGCAGAAGCAATCCCCAATAATGGCGGCCACCATGCACATGCTACCCTTTAGCGTTAAAATGTCCTTCGAAAGCTGGTTCAAACACTCCCTTCACACGGGCACAAGCAGTAGAGTTAATGAGTAAAGTTTTCACAGCACTCGCGACGATATTTGGGTTATTATAATATTTAATTGCGTTGAGTTTGAATGCGGCAGCGTGCTCGCAACTTGCTTCGGCGTAGGAGAGAGGAAGAGAGGGGTGCGGGGGCAGGAGCGAGACAGGAAGCGGAAGGATGTGCGTGTGATTGATTGAGTATAGTGTTGCTATTTTTATTTTATTTTTTTATATATAAATTAGAGCTTGGCGTTAACAATACGCATACAGGCTTTACTGAGACAAAATTTCAAGCGATTTGGCATACCTAGTAACATTCTCCATTGTATAATCAGAAAATAAAACAATCCATCAAGAATCATTTGGTGCAAATTAGGTACCTCCAAGTCAAGTACTTAGTTATATTTTGATTTTCGAGTTCGAGATATCTGTGGTAGGTTACAGATATGTCTTTGGCTTCTGTTTTACTGCACTTTCTGTGGTGGTTGACCCACATCATTCTTTTTATCTTTACACAACCAAAAATCACCCAATTTAGAGCCGTCAGGCTGTAAGAGTGTCAGGCTATATAGAAAAGGACTTTTCATTAGTAAATCCTTGCGAAGATGTTAGAGGCACTTTTGTATTTGTAGTTCTTTCTTCAACGACACTGGTTGATACGTTTAAATGAAAAGACAACCACAAAATTGATCACAAAAATTAACAGAAATGGCGGCCATACTTGTTTGATACAATTGTCGACTTGACAGCATCAGTGTTCCTGAGTATTACCGTAGAAATAGCATGAAAATACGTAGACGCCATTATTAATATCTGTTTAAAAGTAGCTTACCTATAGGTATCTTAAAAGCCGCAGTTAATTACTGAACCACTTTTCGTCTTCAATCATCAAATGAACACTGTACCGAAATTCGGGTCTCAAAACATAAAAAGCTTTTAATAACGTAACAGATTACTAAGAGAGTTAATATTAATAGGGTGAAAAGATATTTTTCTTATTAAAAAAAAAGCTACATAAATGATAAAATAATAAAATATTAAGAACTGTGTTAAAAGCTATAGAATCGGCAACACAAACAGCGACTCCCAATCAGTGTGACCATTTTTAATTCATAAATTTACTAGTTTTTACAGGTGCGGCTTCGGATGCTTTAAATTCGAAATAAAACTCCGTTCTCTGTACTACGTATGAATACATGTAAACCTTCATCTTGAAGCATTCTATCTATTAAAAAAACCGCATCAAAATCCGTTGCGTAGTTTTAAAGATTTAAGCATAGGTACATAGGGCAGAGAAAGCGACTTTGTTTTCTACTATGTAGTGATATTTTTTTCAACGGGTCTATAATAGCAACCCACACTTATTAAAATGTTTATATGTGTGCAAGGTTAAAATTGCTTGTATGGAACATATAGGACCCTGTTCGTAACTAGGTATATTTAGTTACAAATTAAAAAAAAAAACATCCAAAAATTTATGCCGAGCGTGATCAGGCATTATTGAATGCTAGCAGTTTCAACTTAGAATGCACTGTGAAAGAATTTTACGTTTTCAATCGCATCAGAACTTTCTCATAACTCTTGCATTTCTACTATTTACGTCTAATATAAACAAATAAATTGTCACAAGGTTTGAGAAGTCGATTATCTAGGTGGTCATTTTTGACACTTAAACGTTGGTGAAAACGAATTTAAATTAAGAGGCCCCTTAAAATGCATTAGGTGTCATAAACACATATGTGAAAACGGGCATAATTCACCGAAATCAACTATTATAAATAAATGTCTAATCCACAAACAAAAATCAATTTACACGTATAACATCTTTAGGTGCTATAAGGTCTCATTATTATTCTAATCCTACCAATATTATCAACGTAAAATTTTGTGAGTATGTATGGATGTTTGTTACTCTTATCACGTAAAAACTACTGGACGAATTTGGATGAAACTTTGCAATAATATAGATTGAACATCAGAATAACACATAGGGTACTTTTTACCGCGGGGAAACATCTCATTCCCGCGGGAAACCCACTTCCACCCGAACGGAGTTGCGGGCGGCAACTAGTACTATATAATTTATGTATATTTAGGTGTAATTTTTCCCGACTTGTACCCGAGACTCTCAATTTTAGATCACTCATACTAAATTTACTCTCACTACTCACTAAAATTACTTTTTCGAAACGTCAAGTGGTTTAGGAGGAGTTAGTTGATATACAAACAGACACAATTAGCGACTTTGATTTATACTATGTAATTAATGATAATGATGATGATGATGATGATGATAATGACGATGATGATGATGATGATGATGATGATGATGATAATGATAACGATAATGATAATGATAATGATAATGATAATGATAATGATAATGATAATGATAATGATAATGATAATGATATGATAATGATAATGATAATGATAATGATAACGACAATGATAATGATGATGATAATGATGATGATAATGATAATGATAACGATAACGACAACGACAACGACAACGACGAAAATGATAATGATAATGATTCCAGATACCCGGTGTACCTGCGTCCTTCGCGCGCGTTCAGCCGGCCGGAGCCGCCCGGGCTGCGGCGCTTGTTCACCGGCCGCCACTGCACCGACGAGATCTGCTGCCTCGCGCGCATCGACCTGCCCACGCTCGACCAGCTGATAGACGACGACCCCAACGTGGCCGTCATATGGCGGTAGAGAGGCGAGTTATATGGAAGAGGGGGACAAGGTATATGGCGGTAGAGGGAGACAAGTTATACGGAAGAAAGGGACGGCGAGAGTTTGTCAGCGCGGTCTTGAAGGTTTTATGGTTTAGTTTGGAACTTAGGTTTTGGTATGGTTTTGATGATGGATGCGGTTTTCGTATTAGTGTTGAATGCGTGGTGAAGTTAGATGATTTGACTGCAATATTCTGAATTATTTCTCATAAAATAACCTATTAAGTTGCGGTTTTGATTTTAGTTCGAAAAGAGTTTAGCAAAATGAAATAACATGCAAAAAGTTTTACAATGTCTTCGCTTGCGAATGATATAGCCCAACAAGTAGGATATAAACCAACATTTCTTTATGTAATCATAATAAAAAACATAATTGAGTTCCAAATGTAGCTGTAATGTAAGCACCAAGGTATGATAGCTTGCTTAATAGCAATGATGTGCAAAGCCTGCTGAAACTATGCAATTTCAAATGTTTGCACCTGCGAATAAGAATTATTATTGTAAAGTTATAAATACCTATCTGTTCGGTGTTACGGCAGATATTTTTTTTATAACACTTACAAACATTTTCATGTATAATATTAAATATATTGTAGATTGTTCATCTCGACGCTTAAAGTTCATAGGTTTTGTATTTAAAAAACAATGTGACTCAAATTCTAAATTAGGTAAGTTCTTTTTATTAGAACGTAGATGAATAATACTTAGTAATATTTAAATATTGCTAGGCAAATATATCGCAATAAGCAAAGTGATAAATTAATAAAATAACGCATTTTTATACGCTGTCACAATTGTTTGCTTAAAATAAATGTTCCTGCGCTTCCTACCGATAATCAATCTTGTTAATTTATTGAAAAAAGAGAAAAAAGGAGAATAAAAATGCTCTTCATTAACTAGCATATTTAAAAACGAAAAAATGATATGATGTTTTAGTAAAAAAAAGTGCTCTCTCTATGGGCACTTTTACCAAGCCCCATTTTAATCCTTTTTATGAAAAAGAAAGCTTATAAAATAATAAGAAAACAAACAACTTTGTGTCTTAAACGAATTGTACATACGTTCATTTTAATATGTGTGTCGTTTGTATTAGGGTGGTCCTTATTTTTCGACTTTTAAATTATCTTCGGGGCACTTTCTAGTTTGATTATACACCTCTCAATATGAAACACGTGTTTGTATTTTTGATATTGTTAAGATTTAGAGGTCACTGTCAGCTGTCAATTTTTAGCGAGAAGTGTTCAAAGACACCTTAAATGCTGATTTTATTATTTTTTAATTAAGGTGTCTATATAACATTGAACGTGCAAGTCAGACTCGCATGGACAATAGTTTCTTATCCCTCCACCTCTCGACCCTTCATTGGTACCGCAATTTTTTTTCCTTAGGCTATAAGGACCACCATAGTGTGTATAAATCGTTAAAAAAAATAGATATAATCAATCAAGTATTAAATAAGCATTCTTGATTTTCGTGTTTGGGACCTAACTCCTTATAGAAAACGTATGCTTTCCAAGAAAGCGATAAAAAGAATTCCTAATTAATACTGCCTATAGTAAATAATTGCAATTAATATATAGCAATGTGGAGCATAATTGTGATGTAGTGAGAAAAACGAGCTGTGATTTTTATTTCGGAATTCAAAAGTTAACTTAATTTGATGATGAAAGTACTTACTGGTGCCGATTCTACATTAAAACTCTCTAAATTAAACTATAAATATTGCTACCACGTACTCAGACTTAGTATAAGACAGAGATAGGTTATTATTTTAGTCATGACTAAAATAGACTAGACTTTTCAGCTGTTCGTATCGTTTCCAAATGTGAAGTTTTAAGAAATTCCTCTTAGTAATCTTCAACATGAATTGCTGCGTGATGTCTGAAGATACAAGGTTCACTGCGCTGTGATTTCTTCAATTTTTGAATTTGTTGATTTTATAGTGAAAAAAAAAATCGTGAAAACTGATGAATGAGAGAGAATGAGTATTTGATAAATTGCAAGAGGGTTGCGTTCGAGACAATGTTAATACAATTAATAATGTTAACGGTTGCAATGACTTTGTATACTTTGTCATTTTTTATGAAGTTGACATTGATACATTTACCTCGACTTACGTTCCGCGAAACAAAACTAAAACTGACGTGCACGGCACAAGCAAGCTTAGGCTAGTCCTCAGCGCATTTCTTCTAATTTTCCAGTGATGAGGACTTAATTTAGAGTCACCAATATACCTGTCTTTATCTGATACTAAGCATGAGAAAGTGACAGCAGTATTTTTAAATTGGTTCAGAGAGTGTTTTCAGAATCGGGCCCACTGTTAGATTTTATTAGAGACCGGATTAGGTAACATAAATATGCTTGAAATTTTATACAAAAAGAAATATAGGGATAGGAAAATAGAAATTGACCCTGTAACAACAAAAAACTTAAATAAACCATTTTTGAAGTAGTGTTGACTAATTACACAACATGCACATAAAACTGAAATCGAACTTTTATTAATTTAACAGTAAGATATAACTCAGCGTTCAAATTCACTTTACAGAAGGTAACAAAATATTGCGTTGATGATTTAGTTATAAAAAGCGAGAGAGTTTAAACGTTAAAACATTAGTTATAAGTATTTTATATCTTTAACAAAAATATACATTTGTACAATTATATTTTACTAGTAGTATGCTATGTGTTCACAAGTTACAAAAATTAGTAATAATAGCCGCAAACTTTATTGCTATATGTGGCGTAAATGCCATAATGTGTCTATATTAAATGCATATAATATGAAATAACATGATCCTCGTGAGCTAAATATTCAAATGTGTGTATAATTCGGTCTCTAATAATAACGTATGATTATGAAAGTATTCGGAAGAACATAACCCGAAGTGAATTGTAACTACAAAGGATTGCGTGTAATTAGCTTGTCACATAACGTTGCCTGTTCGTTTATTTTAAACGAGTATGATGGCATCATAGATTTTTAGGAGTATTTGTATCATGAAAGGCAAAGTAATGCGTTGAATTACAAATAATACGAAATAATAAGTGAAAAGAAAGCTAAGCATTGTTTTTTAAATAAAGCATAAACTGGTATTAAAGTCGATTGATTATGTATAAAAATCTTATCAATGTTAAAATAAAAACAGATAAATAACCAATAATTTGTAAAGCAATAATTTGTAAAGTAAGCGTTATAACTATAAAATAATCTTTAGATTAATCGTGTAAAACGATACTTTCCTGCCCTGTTAACTGCCGTAGATGTCGCAGGATTTCCTGTAATAAATTGTTGGTACTAAATAATCGATAATAATATATTCTTTGATTACTGTGATCGCGTGGATTATTCTAAATAACTGTGAATAAATTTTTTACTTGCACTTAGTGAGCATTATATACGAAAATATCGCTTTATTATACTTAAGATTGCATAACGAATAAACTGCCCAAAATCCTACTAATATTATAAACGTGATAGTTTGTGAGCATGTATGGATGTTTGTTACTCTTACACGTAAAAACTACTGCACGGGTTTGGATGAAACTTTGCAGTAATATAGGTTATACATCAGAATAACACATAGGGTACTTTTTTCCGCGGGAAAACATCTCATTCCCACGGGAAACCGACTTCCACGCGAACGGAGTCGCGGGCGGCCACTAGTGTAACATATGTACACAGGCGACCAAAAACGTGTACCATCAAACGTTTGAAGTAAATAAGCATAATAAATATAAACATATTGTAGAGTATACTTAAGATTGGTCTTTTATTTGAAATCTCATCTCAAGATCGCGTCCAAATTAGATTATTATGCAAGTAACCAAAATCCGTGTTTTTGTATCTCAATAAATTATTATAGACAGCTTGAGAAACAGAAACAAAAGGTTTTTAACTGTAGCAAGATATTGAGACCGCTCAACAATGAAATAAAAAATGTAAGTTACAATACTAGTGACGTGATTCAAAAAGAGAGCGGATACAGATACAAATTTGTTTTATTTAATTGATGACTGGTCTCAATATCCGTTGTAACAAATTTGTAATTATGAAGTTGAAAATGTAGGAAAACAGTGTTATATATAGAATAGAAATTTGATGTAATTCAACATATTATGTTATCAGAAAGCAATGTCAATAAAGTTGGTATACCTGGGTCAATTTTTTACAAATATGTCGCATAATAATACGATGTGTTTAACTTTTCCGTAATAACTGTATGTATATGTTTCATATTTATTTAAATTAACAACACTTCCTTTGTAGATATTTGAAACACTTCGAACCCTTTTATAATAAGAATTTGACTAACTTAATTATGATTGTAAAGTTGACTAATTATTGTGTCTAGGAGCTATTTCTTTTCACGTTTGGCAGTATTAAATGTTAATTTTAGTTCTATTTATAAAGTATTTATTTTAGTAAAAATTGTAGTTATGTTGAATTATTAGGATGTGAGCTTATCTTGTTGCACTCTGTTTATTAAACTCTTTATTCATAATCAATTTTTAATGCCTAAATTTTAAAATGAGCTCTTATAAAAAGTACAGTTAATATCAGATGATGTGCCTTTGCCCTTAAGTGGTTATTTATTGTAGTTATGATTTGTAACTTTCAAAAAAGCAATAAAGTTTGACTTTGTTTAAACGTAAGTAGAATGGTTACGCCTTTGTCCCTTCTCGTTATCCGAGGGACGTTTTGTAACTAGTGGGTAGTTAATGGGCAATTACTATAACTCTTACACCTGGATATCGCTGATCGAATATTCTTCTGAAAGATATCTATGCTTATATCACATATAATGGTATAGGTATAAATTCGGATTTAACAAAATTCTGGTAAAGAAAGTCCTTCCATTAACTATCTAAACAGATATTTGAGTATCATTCTATATTGCGAATTCCAGTCTTTATAAGAGCTCTGTGGCGTCAACTATTTTTTTTTACTGTCACAAAAATATTTGAGTATGATAATGATTATGAATAAGGAGATTAGCTTAAGTTTGGTTTCGGTTTAAATGTATAAGTAGAAGTACCTACATTGTACCGTAGTCTTATAGAGTTGTCTTTGTAAGGCATTCGATAGCTGAATTTTTAATATCGTTGTAGTCCTAGATTGGGGATTATAACTTAGATAGTATTTGATCACAATTCGTATTTTATGTTATAGCAATATATTATGTACCAGTGAAAAATATACTTTTGTATCGGGTAAATTGTTATAGTTTTTAATTTTACCTCCCTCTTCTTTTTATAAACAGAACAATAAATAAATCTTGGATGTTCGTTTATGTTAACTTTGATGAGCAATTTAGGACCGGAATCGGATTTTTATACATGGAACGCTCTTTATGTCTTCTAGTTTGGACTTTTTTATGACTAAATCAGCAGGCGAATAATGGAGCGACATCTGGTAATATATAATAATGGTAAGGGACATCTAGATTTATTGACATTGTTAGTCGAAGGTGCAATAATTGGTGGCACCTATCCAGGCATTCCTGAACTGAAGAAACTAATAAGTAAAAACTGTAGTAGTAACTACTACTAAGTAATAATAAAAGGACTAAAGACTTTGATGCAGTATTGCTTAAAAAAACTGTGGCAGAAACTAGAAAACGGTCGCATCAACAGAGCCCCTTGCTCTCTTACACTAGTAGGTATCAGTTTAAGACAACCAAGTTAGATGACGTGGTATTCTGTTTGTTTTTATAGTGCTGTAGGGTTGAACAAGCATTCCTTTATTGTAAAATATTTTTACAAAATAGACCTTATCTGTGAACGCAATAGTACTGATGCAAGCCGAGTGAAGTACGTTGGCGGGTTTTACGTTGAAAACATTACACCGATAGATGGCGTTAGTAGTATTTTAAATCGCGCTTACACAATTTGCGCCCCAAATTGCGTGGTTTATAATGATAAGAGAAACCAAAAATATATGTATGAAATAATTAAGGGAACTTATAACCGCGGGAAAACTTCGCATTCCCACGGGAAACCGACTTCTACGCGAACGGAGTCGCGAGCGGCCTCTAGTAATTTTATAAACAGTATTTTCGGTTCGGACACGCCGCATGATCTTGCTGTTTCTATGACTATGCTCTCCACAGTTGCATTTAAATCACACAATTCAAAGAACTTATAAACATTGTAAATTATGCGTCTCTCTCCACTATGGATTATTGATCCACTTTTATTTGTGGAATTGGTGAAGTATTCATTTTCAAAATTTATTGTTGGACGTGTCACGCAAAATACATAACCGTTTTCTTCGAAGGTCAGACTTCAGCTGGTCACTATGAACTCGACTTTTTAATTTCTAGCATTTTAATTACCTGGGGGGCATGTATATTTTTAGGGTGGCCAGGCCGGCTGACAACGATGTCTCACTATTTTCTTAAAGCGAATGGACTATAGTATGCAATGCAGTTTGTGCTACATTTTTTAATGAAAAATACGAGTCTAGACCGTTTAATGCCGTTCATCGACTAGTCGATCAAAATTTTCGACTAGATGAATTGTAAACGGAGACAAATGGACGGTTGAGTGAACGGTCTATGGTTATACACATAATAGACGGACGTTCGTTGTTTATAGTTTTTATCGGACGGTTATAATAAGAAACACAGTTTCTAATACGCACGTATTTAATATAATCTTTTGTGAGGTACATTAGGTATACAAGTTTCTTAGCATCTAATCTTCCCTTAATACTTTTTCTGCGGTTAGGAAGTAGCTAAATTTGAATTACTGGGTACCTACTCATTTATATTTAGGCGTATTTAGAAGATTAACTGATTTTATTTACATAATTAAATAGTTTAGATATTTTTTACAAATTTCTTTTTTTTTCTATTTTCTATTTACTTTACGTAAATATTTGTATTACTTTGATGTTAAAATAATTAGCTTCTGTAATTTTCGAGTTCAATTTTGTTTGACTGTCGAATAAATATTAATTCTTGGTCCTAAAATTATATAGTTCAAATTAGTTTGAGCGTCAAAACACCAGTATGACAAGTTTAAACCGTCCACGTTGTAGTTAGCCTAGGATAATAAAATAAGCACGATAAAGATGACGAAAGAAAGAGAAACAGAATGAAAGTAGCAAAAGCAAGAACTGGTATGAAAGCATGTCAGTAAGAATAGCTCTGATACAAAGGATTCGACTCTTTCGTCTAGCCGTTTACAAATTCGACTAGTCGATCGGTGTACGGTGGACCAGTCGAAACGTCTAATGGACGTAGACGGTTGAATCAACTAGTCCGTTCATGCAACGCCCATCGCTAGAGTCTCCGATTCTTGCCGATAATATGTCAGTGATGGCAGTCTTCGAGTTCTTCGACAGCACTGCAGCATTTGTGCTCATATTTTTCATTAAAGTTTTAAATCTAAAAAATAAAGTTTCAACGTTTATAAAAGCTCGAAACGTTTATAATATGCTTCAAAAATTCATTAGTTTAAGGCATATTATATACGGGAGTATATAATATGCCTTAAACTAATTAAATTTTCGAAGCATATTTTAATTGTAGAATAATGGAAAATGTTTGGAATAAAATATTCGAGAAAATATCTTAGATCTAAAGGGAGCAAAGCGATGAGCGTCTAAGATTTACGTCGCCATTAAATACCTATAGGTATAAGTAGATAGGTAAGCGCCAAATAAATAATGCCTAAAAATATTTCTTTGCGCTTGTAAATGTTCATTCGCTAATATAAGCCTTTTCTGTAGCGCATAACCATTAACTACTAACACGCTCCTCGATTGCCTATCTTTATTTTACAATAATATACCTACATTTTCTATTTATTCAATATGAGTTAGTTTATTATGGTAATTCTAGAATTTTTACTTAAACGAAATGTTACAATTTGACGAGCGTTTGTAATCGGACTAAGTAAGTAGTTAGTAAAATGCCGTGTTAGATATAGAATTTCTCTGTGCAGCATACCTACACATGTTGAACTATCATCAAACCATCTGGGTATCCTCATGACGGTTTCCCTTACCCTACAACTACTCATAACTGCGTGATTGACTGGAATCTTCGGTAGGTATAGTAGCCCAGTTCGTTTAGCCACTAGGATTCCACGCAATACATACATACATGCAACCAAAAAATAATTTGTAAAATTCTTGTGATAACCGAAATATTGGCTTGCCTTTTTGTAATTTAGGGGCACTCTAAACTCCTGTGCAAGTTCTTGCACTTTGCCGCTTATTTAAAGGTAGTCATCGCCCCACAATACTGTAGGTACCTACCCTGCACGCTGCAGACCTACTAAATTAATATATTTCTGATACATATCACCATTTATTATTAGATCTCGTCTGAAGTCCCTGAGAGAAAGATCTCTTCAAATCGAGGGAAATCTTAAGAAAAAACCGGCTACATTTACACATTAATGATGAAACCTCTAATCGTACAAGACTATGAAAATAAAGAGATTTGCGTTTGTTAGGTAGGTTAGTTATCAGGTAGTTTCAAATAAAGTAAATTACGACGTCTATAATGTAGGTATAGAAATTTTAAAAACAAACTAAACATTTACCTTTAATCTTCCAAAACCTAGTTTAAATACTATAAACGACAACTCCGCCATTGTAAACAGCTTTAACGATCGTGGAAGGAACGTGTCAAAGCCTCCAACAAACAACAAAATGTTATAAAAAAAATACTTAGTCATAATATGTACATTGATAAACCCGGGCGTGTGATTTATAAGGATGAACGAGACAGACTGTGGTTTTGGATAGCGCCGTCCTGCTCTGCCTTATATGGCTATATAAAAATATATATTGAGCAAGTTTTACAAGGAGATATGTTTAATCTTTATTTGCACTGTCTCTTGTTTTTCTTTCTTTCTCGAGATTTTGGTTTATGCGGCATAGGTATTTTAATTTATGTAAAAATTTAGTCCTTGCGTTGTTAAACATAAAAGTTAAATAAGTAATATCGTTTGACAATTTCTGATTAATAATATTCTAATTAACTGCTTGTGTCTGTCTGCTTATTTTGTTTTTTTATATCAATCCTTCTTTTTGGCTTGTGCTCTTCGCAATTAGCAATATGGAATAATATACCGACCCCAAACTTTGCTTACAAAACTTCAAAAGGCCATTATTCTGGTAGAGGGGAAGGTGTTTAATTAACGTGTGATATACAGCATTTTAAATTGCCATTTCCGTGATGCAATGTCGTTGAAGTTTGTCACTTTTGAAGATTCTTACGTACCTTTAAAAATTTTAAATTGTAAATTATGCTTGTATTTCCGAAAAGAGTGCTGAGAGTTTTTTTCCGGCGGTTTTTTTCTCTCGGTCTACGGTTAGGTAAAGTCGAAGTTTGTAACATTGACGTTCATTAAGTAAGATTTTATTTTAAATTTTGCATTATAAATGCTAATTTATTAATTTTGAAGTTGTAAATACTGGAAAAAGGAACGCGGGCCTCCGAGCATTACGCGACTGGGACTCGAACCCAGGACCTTTGGATAAGTTCATTAAGTATGTGTTACATATCTATGATGAATAAAAGAATTTTGATTTTGATTTCCACACATGCGATGAACATGCTTGGGACATATCTGCCACCTAAAATAAAACGACACGCTCTAATGTTCCCGAAACGGATCGACGTAGTTCTTTACCTATTTGCATCCTCTATGATGTATTGCCCGCATTTAACATTAGCAAGAGGCAAAACATAAGTTCTTACAATAACCGACTTAATTGTAAAAGGAAATGCCTAAAAACTACTAGTGGTAGGTAATCAGGTAATTTCTTGCGCTAAAAAGTTCCCATTCTGTAATTCCAGGTAATCCATATTGCAAATTCCATCTAAATCCGTTATAAGTATAAGTAGTTTTTGCTGTAGTAGATGGATAGACAAACAAACATTCATATTTACACGCTCACAAACTTTTGCATTTTTAATTTAAGGTAATTTTCTTAAAACCTTACCTACTTACTGATTGATGTTTTGGCCATGTTATACCTTACGTCCAGCTTCTTTCGCTGCCGCAAATATGCTAATTCCTATTCTCGCTACATTTTTAGTCCTTCATTCCACGGCGATCGACTAACAAAAGATTAGCAGGCATAAGGTAATCGCAGTTTGACGGGAAAAACTAGCTATAACCTCAAGGCTTGGGTAGTTTGTTGTAAATGGTTGCTTCTTGACAAAATATGGTAACATAAACATGTTTTCTATTTATCTTATATATCTAATTAACTTAAATCAATCAATAACATAACCCCTTCTATAATATTATAAATTCGAAACTCATCTATCTGTATGTTACGCTTTTATACTAAAACCACTAAACCGATTATGATGAAATATGGTACAGTCAGCATCATATTCTTCGTGACGACCACTGTAGAAATAATTGTAAACACCCAGAGTCATCATTTTCTATTGATTGACATTTAATTGTTTCAGTTCAACTAAGTCCCCGTCTTATTCTGTATCTCATAAATACATATGTTTAATCAAATGAAGTTTTCTGCCAAAACAGTTTCATGTAGACACGCAGTAGCGTAACAAGCAAAGTAAACCTCTATTACATGAAGCATAAAGTTTTTTTCTTACTTTGTACCGAAGATTGTGAGTACCCTGGGCGCTACGTTACCGATGGCGCTTTGGTTAATGAGGCTTTCTGCACGCTACGATAAATTAGAGCAATCTGAATGCTCTGATGAATATGATGACACTGGTTGGTTCTATAAAATTGAGGACTCTGGTTGTTTTCAAGTATTTGGCTACAGTGGATGTTACGAACCGTACGATGCTGACTGTACAATGATACAAAAGGGTTAAGAGGATAAAAATGAATATGGAAGTTCGTCATTATCGAATATTAAAACATTGTGTTAAGGCCTAATGTAGGTTGTTATAGCGCTGATACAAAAATAAGTCTCACTGAAGTTTGTTTCGCCTAATTAGCTGAATGTTGGTAAGTTTGTTCTTGATTATTTTTAATTCACGCGCTACGTCTAAATTCATCAGAAAGTGGAATTGTTACATGTACCTTAGTGGAACTGCGGCCGAAAAGCTAATTTTCTCTTTTTTTTGTTGTGTTGCTAGTAGGGCGGACAACATGCCCAAATGACATTTAGACTTAGCATATGATTATGAACTGAACCAAACGAAATAAGAGAAATCTGTAATTTATTTTTACTTTTTATATCAAAGACTAGCTTTCCGCCCTGCGGTTTCACCCGCAACTTAATGGCTTTTCCCCGTGGGAATGAGGCTTTTTCCCGCAGTAAAATTATCGTATTTTCTTCTTCCTTAAAAAAAAATATTATCGTATCTTCTTCCTGTCGAACTATCTCTATTCCAAAATCAAGACAATCGGTTCAGTCGTTTTTACGTGAAGCGAACATACAGACAGACGGACAGACAGACATACACATTTTCCCATTTATATTATAGTAAGGATAGACCTACAAAAAAAGCCCTTCGCAGTACCTATATACCTATATGTTAATTGAAAGCCATGTAAGCCTATACTGCAGTAGCTACCTATATGCCTGTGATAAGGGCGCTGCAGTGCTTTACAAGATTATTACGTTGTTATAAAGGGTTTCCACGCGAACGAAGTCGCGGACGGCCTCTAGTTTCACCATAACTTCAAAACTAAACGTCCAATTTTAATCATTCAAAGACCAAATATTATCTACATAAACTGTACTTAGAGAAAAAATAATTTATTTTGATAAGGATTAATAGCATGAGTAAAATGAACGCGTTTAAATGTAGTCCAAAAAAAATTCAAGATTTTTTATAAAAAAAATGGTTGTTGTGCCTCACTTGACATAGATAAGGATTTTTGTAGATATTTATAAGATGTACAATTAATTAGAATATTTTATGGTTATATCTTTTATAGTTAAGGCAGCGTACGTAAAATAAGTAACTTTTCTGGTAGATTTTTACACCTTGTGTCCGTAAAACCCAAATATCTTACGTAACCCTATTATTTTTTAAATAAAATATAGCCTATGTTACTCGTGGATAATGTAGCTTTCGAATAGGGAAAGAACTTTTAAAATCGGTCAAGTAGTTTTTGAGCCTATTCAACACAAACAAACAAAGTTTTCCTCTTTATAATATTAGTATAGATTAAAAATATATGTCGCCGTTTTAAAACTGCCTTAGTACATTTGAAATAAAATAAATCACTAATTAAATTGCCTTACCTTTCAGAATAATCTAAAGTTATTTGGATTTAATAATGCAAAAATAATTTTTGGTCTCTTTTACCTAAATAGTTTTTCTATGGAATCTAGTCTAGATACCCATCCCAAAAATCAGCCTATAGTTCATTGAAGATTGTAGGCCATAGACTAATAGGCTACCTATGGATAGACTAATAAACGGGTCGGTACGTTGGTCATCAAGAAATATGTTTCTACGTAATGAAGTGGCTCCAACAAGCATATTCGTAGGTACATTTCAGCCTAGTACACAAACAGGAAAATTTTGTGTAGCACAAAAAATATCACAGACATTGTTACCTAATATGTCCGTGAATTTTTTTTTTTTTTAAATTAAAGTTATTCGTATTTAAATGATCTTATAAAAAGACGACGTAATTCATTAACATGACAAAGGCTTACTATAGGCATGTGAACCTACAACTCAGATATTTGTAAAGATTGCAAGAAGCATAACGAATATAATTTTAAACGTTAGCATTATGTAAGTAATTGAACTTAATAAAGGGAAATAGTAAAACAAAATATTTTATTATTCTACTTGTAGAATAATCCTCACTCACTTTCACGTCGTAACTTTTCACCGCTGAAAATCACTTCATAACTTAATATTCCCGTAGAACTTTAAACAAATGAACGAATCGCCCGGTTTCCGCAAACCTGTTGAATTTTATTTGATGTTTCACAATCATTGTACAAGATTAGGTACCTACCTACATTTTATCTTATTTTACGACAGCAGTATTTTCCTACTTAGTCAAGATTTTACGTTGTTTAAACAAAACAAAATTAGGTACTTTTATATTTTCCTAACTCGTAGGTATTGTAAGTTACGTAATAAATTAAACACAGTGTATTTGGCATCAATTTATTTGATTCATAATGATTAATTATATTATTACTACTAAGTCTAATAAAAGGGAATTTAAAACACAACCATAAGATATCTTTAGAAAAACAAAACTGTGGTTAACTGAGATGTTAGTCCCAATTTTAGAAACGTCCATGGAAGTTAAAACGACTTATTATCTATGTAATATATTTGGCAGCATTAAATTGCCCGAAAGCTCAGTACATATTATATAATGTTAATCTTAAAAGTGATGAACCTTATATACTATAAAATTTCATAGAAAATTTGGAATGTTGTACAAGTAAACAAAATACAAAGTAAATAATGTATAACGCAATCGATACAATGGCGCTGTCTATATATTAAAAAAGAAATTAAAAACAGCTGCCAAAATACGACAATCATATTAGAATCTGAAACATTATAAAGTTATACGTCAAGATATTTTTTATCGTCAATAAATTAACGATACCAAATATGGCCATTAAATTAAGACTTTAAATCGTGGCAAAAGCCTAGAGTAAAATACCAAGGGTAGAATAAGATCCCTTAACATTAATGTCCTACGCTTACTTAATTAGTTAAATAATCATGAAGTACTTAATATAGCAGTACTTCATGAGCAAAAATCGTCGACGTCAAAGATGATGTTACATCCTCGATGCTAATGGCTGATCGTACGCCCGTAGTGGTATTTAACTACAATAGTAGTTGAGTTAACCAAACGAATCATTAAAAACACAATACACGATACATAAATTAGACATTTATTGATTTCATAAATTATACTTAATAAACTAATTTAACATAACTTAAACTAGGAGTGATCAAAAAGACCAGACAATACTTTGTTTTTGTACCTATGTTAAATATTGGCAATTAAATATTACAATTTTAAAAATAACAAACATATCTTAAATTACATAAATTAAATAGTCTTAAATTAAAAGTAAGTACATAAGACAAAAATAATGACGAAAATGTCACGCGCCATGTCATTAAATACTTACCACTTCATCAGGAAACAATTCACAATTGCTAGACATGAAAGAGAGTTTGAAATATGCTTACATTAAATTAACATCACTAAATATATGTACTTAAAACTTTAAAATTCGGTTAAGCTGTTCTTTCAAAAATGAGGTAGCAAAACCTTCAATTTGACTACGATTTACTCTTCTACTTTGAACGCTACAATAATTGAGGCAACGCTCTCGTATGTACCTGTGATGAAGATGAAGAATCCGAGGGTCATGATCAGATAGTTCTTGATAATGACGTAGTAGGTGGCGCCCTCGAGCTTCTGCGAGGCGGAGACCAGCTGGATCAGTGGCGGGAAGATCAGCGCCAGAGAGGAACTGCTCACAGCCCCGACCAGGGATATGAACAAGCTCAGTTGCGGGATCGATTCCGCCAGGATAACTATGAAATTTAATTGATTTAAATAAACACTTTTTTTAACAAACAAATGAAGAAGCAATACATGAGAATTAATGTCATATGACGAAACGTTAACGTTCACTTACAAGTCACAAGGACCAAAACAGCCCTGAATGCCAGCTCCTTAGCGACCGCGTGATTCTTGCCGTACTTCTTGTGCAGTGCTGGCCACATAATGTCGACGGGCACGTAGAATTGCAAAGGATAGGTAAACAACATCCCAGCTGCCATCAGACCTTGCACCACATTGCTCATTCTAAAAATATGATTTAATGAATATCTTCCAACAAATTAATCAGAATCAATGTTACCACTGAGTGACGCTTAGTCCTACGCTGTTACTCCTATTTAAAAATAAACTAATAAATTGATATACTTAATGATTTAAGATAAAAGTTTCTTACACTCGTCCAGGTGCCAAGTTAAGAGTCAAACTTCCTTCAACAGCATCACCCCACTTGAGGTAGCCCAAGAAACCTACAGTGATGAAGATGGAACCAACGATCATCATCCCCACGTTTAGGACTCCCATGGGCTTCTGGAACAGCTCGGGTTTGCGCATCTCGTTCTTCAGGGGCAGTACCTTTAACCACGAAGAATTAGACTTGATGTCAAACTTTGAATTATAGGTAAATTAATAAATAATTGATTTTTTTTTTACCAGGCCAATTCCTTCGAAAGCGTAAATAGCGGTGCCGAAATACAACGGAAGTTGCTGCCAGGTTCCAATGTATACGCGATCAGAGATAGGACCTAGACCTTGACAGGCCTCGTAAATCACGATGCTCACACCCACAGCCATCATAGCATTAGCCAAGGTCGAAGTCGGAGTGAGATATTTCAGATTGCGGACCATGCATGAGAACAGCACAGGAATCACCACGATGATCATGTGGATCGACAGGTCCAGCCTGAAGTTGTATTGGTCGCAAATCTAAAACACATGGAAAGTAAGAAAAACCACTGCTAAATTTACTATCTTTAACACTGTCCCGTTAACTTACGGTCTTGACGTTGTTGGAGATAAAGACGATGTAGACGCAGCAAAATCCTAGCTGTGTGACACAAAGGAACACGTTGACCAAGCTTTTCATGAACTTCGCCAATGGGCGCAGACGAATGGGGCCATGAGCAAACACCAGACCAACGGTGTCAGCAAAGCCTGGGGGCTTCTCGCATTTCGACTGCCTAAACATCTGGTCAGAACAGTCAAGCTAAAAGAAATATTTTTATTAATCCAGGGAATCAAGTTTTCCAAATAAATAATGGTAAAGGTAACATGAGAGTCAATTTTGGAACTGGGTCGTTTACGATTAGTAACCTTCGGGATAGGAAGATGAACATAATACATAATCTTACCAGCAAATGCTGGGAGTGCACGCTGATAATCCCCAGAATTGCCGTCATGATCGGGGCAAAAATGATGCCTCCGTTCTTAAAGGCATCACCCATAGCCAGCAATCCAGAGCCAATATTCCCCTTGAAGATGTGGAGCATGGTGTCCATGTAACTGTGATTATAAATAGTCCACTTAAATATAAGTTTTGTTTAAACGGCATACGGTAGAAAAAATAGATCACAGATTAAGTTCTTGTTTAACTGCTGCTTCATACTTCATTGACTTTGCTTAATGACTTGAAAAAATATGCCCAAGTCATTGTACTCATGTTTTGTGGCCGTGACAATTTTTTACGTGTGATACAAGATAAAGACGCCTCTAATCATCGGTTTTATCAATACTATGAGTTTACAAAGTGTTGGGATGACGTCGTCTGTATACTACACAGTTCTTTTATAAAGCAGAACTTAAATTAAATGCATCTTGACAGCATTAATTTAGGGAACAAACAAGATTTGGGAACTGATGAATACTGGTATAAGTTACCTATTCATAATATGAAGTTTTTACTTACGAAGTGGGGTGAGTTACTTGATGTGTGTTGGTCTGATTTGGCTCGAGAGAAGCCTTGCCATTCTCAGCTTCGAGTGCGGTTTTTTTCTTCGGAATAATCTGCTCCCTGGACTGGAACCCACTAGTAAAAAGAAAATTAAAATTAAAAAAAAAAACTGCTGTTAAGAAACAGTTTAAGGCTACAGGTAATTTCAAGTTACTAAAATTAAGGCTTTATAAGAAAGGTATTAAAACGTATTGTTGTTAAAAGCAAAGTCTGGGTGAACAACGTACATGTATATATCTTATATAAATGTATATATAAGATACGTAGGTACCTATATAAGATACGTAACAGATTTTAATTCAGTTTTCACCATCATTTTGAGATATTACTTTTGTGGTTTATAGCGTTTAAGTACTTAAATTTATATTTTGAATAAGATGATACTAAATGCATGTTTGTGTGAAGTATTTATTTACTTTTAGTTTTGCATTTAAAAATGCTTATTTATTAAGCGCGCGGTAGCTCAGTGATAAGAGCATTAGACCGGCAATCTAAAGGTCCTGGTTCGATCCCCAGTCGCGCTATGCTCGGCGAGCCGCGTTCCTTTTTCCAATATCTATAAATTAAAAATTGTAAAACAAGAAAATTTTATTATATTGTAACAAATACTTAAGCTGCGCTATTGAGTAAAGTGAGGTTTCTTTCACGTGAAACCTTAAAGTTACCTTATTGCTCAGACACAATAGAGTATTTTATGATAAAATATTTATTCCTTTTACGTTTTTCTTATAAAAAACCAGTAAAGGGGTATATTAAAGTTAGTAGGCTCGATACAGACATTTGTAGAATTCCAATCCAAAATTGCTGTAGGTGTATGATATGAAATAGTTGGATAAAAGTGGATAAAAGCTATGAAGTTGCCTTTAAGCTTTCGTCGTGGGAGGTTTATGCCCATCAATTGCTAACACGAAGACAATTTAAGTATCAGATTTGCAGTTCTTGTCATTATAATAGTGTCTAATACCTATATGATACCTAATGCAACCGGCAAATTGAATTACTCTAATGCTTATTGTGTTTAACTGGAATGACACAATCGTTTGCCAAATGGTCAATTTAAGCACACAATAAGATGTAGGCTCACAATCTTAGCCGTACGACTAGGTGGTCGACTAACTTTAAACCCTTGAAAAAAAACATTTCTTGGGTTAATTACGTAGGTACCGACTTGAAAAATCTTCTCTTTTATAAATATAATTTGTCATTTAGGATGTATAAGGATAATAATTATAAAGATAATGGATTTAATCATCGTTTTGTATTCTCAGGTGGTATTTTATAAAACTTAGTCTTATACAATTAATGTGTGGTAAGGTTGGGAATTCCTACTAGACAATAGAGCATAACATTTTAACTGTGATATCTTAGAATCCATCTTTAACTAGGTACCTGAATTGTTACGTGATCATAACGAAGATGAGTTGATGACGCACATTCAGCACGATAACAAACTTGCGAAATGACTTAACTTGGGCACTTTGCTCCTAAACCTACATTGACAAATCTGTGTATGGCGAATATTGCAAATCCTTAAAGCACCTACGCATGCGTCAAATGACCATTTAATTTCATCAAAGACTAAGCGGTTGACCGTTATGTCAATCTTATTAATCCTATTAAGGTACTATTATGGCGATTCAAAAGAATAGCTAAATACAAAACACAAAGTACATTATTTTATGGTAAATAGAGCAGTCAATGTTGATCTTTTCACGCAGCTCTCAACGACGGTAAGCTACAACTAAACTATAGCGAAGTGAGATAATTTAAACACAACAAATTCAGAAATAATATTTTAATATCAACACTCTTAGGTAATATTTTCATTTGGATCTGTTTTAATACTTAAGCACAGTTAATTCAAACTTACAATCTAATTCTACACTACACTTAGAACCAACCACTGAAGAACCGATTGACCTGTCTGTTGATCTGGTTGTATGTTTTTTTGGGTCGATTACTGGTGATGTAGTCAGCGAGGGCATTCCCGAGGCCCTCGGCGGCGGCGGAGACCACGGTGGCGACGGGGCGGACGGGGGTCGGGCGGGGGGTCTGCCCCGACGGGTAGTCGTTCAGGGGCTGGTTGTACGGCTGCCCACCCTGGCTAAATGCCTGGTTTCCCTGGTTGTACGGCTGATTAAACCCAGGGTTAAAACCGCCGTGGCCGAAACTTCCCGGGCCGCCGAACCCACCGGGGCCTCCGAAGCCTCCAAGACCTCCATAGCCACCGTTGTTCCCGTAGCCCGGGTAGCCCCCACCAGCCTGACCGTTCTGGCTTTGACTGACCCCGATGCTGATTGGGTACGCGGCCGGCGGGTACTGGGCCACGGGAGCGAACGGAGCGGCCAGCGGCACCGGTGCGGCGCCACAACCAAAGAAGTAGTTCATTACCGGCGCGGACACATAAGTATCGTGGTGCCCGAACTTTTCCCCAAACGTCCGTCCGTACCCACCGTAGCCACAGGGGCTGTTTTGCTGGCGATGCTTCTTCTTCTTCTTGTGCCTTTTGCCTAAATCATCATCGTCCTCTACATCCAGATCCTTGGTGTTCCCGAGCTCTGCGCGTGCGATCCACACCGCACATAACAGCACTGCGGCGAGTAATTGTGGTCTCTAAAAAATGATAAACATGGATACTTACAAATAATCAATGTTGTATTTTTTTTTTTAAGATAAGTAACATTCGCTGAATTTTGATCGCATTAGAATAACTAAAGTTTGCCAATCTTAATTAAAACATCGCTTTGCTAATTGATCTATAATGTTAATTAAAATAAAGGATACTGACCATATTGTGGTAGCTCTTGAACACGTGTCCTCGTGAAGAAGCTTGTAGCCGAATGGCGCGAACTTTGCACAAAGTTTTGGGTTCAAAGTGAAAGTGTTCCACGCGTTTCTGATATCGCAACACATTGCGAACTATACACGACACAAGCATGGGAGGAAGTTGCCTAATTCTATACAATAGATATCTTCTAATGTTAACCTATTTGTAAGGTCGACGAACTACTATGTAAAACCTAATAACTACGATGTTATGATGCTAACCTAACCTAACCGATGATTACCTTTATAGATATGTCCTCCTAGTTGACAGAGGTCTTTACGATCTGCGATTACGTAGGTACTATATTGTATGCAATCTTAGAAATCTGTTCTAGAAGAGTTGTGACGAGGTGGCTCAAGTCCTTGCCACTTAGTTTAATGGATGAAAAACAACTCACAACTAGGATAGGCATATCAAAGAATCAATGGAAATTTACTCATGTTTGAAAGAGTCGTAAAAATTACGATTGCTTGCTGATAAGTTTTTCGCAAGTAGCCGTAACATTGCGGGCCATTGTGTACAATAATTTTAATAATAAGATCTTGCAATTGACCCTACATCTTTGGGAAAACGTGGTGTTTCGTAAATGATACAAGACGAAATGTGGTAATCGTCGCCCACGCCCTCTCGTGGGCCTCCACTCTGAGTGCGTCGACCCGACTATCGCTCAAACTAACAGTTGATAGCAAATAGGCTTAATCCGATGCAATATAAATATGGATAAGCAGTCACGTGATTACAGTCTAAAAATAAGTGTTGCCATTTGATGATAAATTTTATATTGTTTTTTTGATGACGTGATGACGGGACGTGGGAAATAGATCATTAGTCCAAGAGTTTGAAAGCTATAAGAGGTAGTTCTATTTAAATGTTTTTTTCAATTACCTCTCTTTATCATTATTTCAATAACTATAGTACCTAGGAATTACATTTTTTTATATCAACCCAATGATAAAAAAACCATACCCAATAATAAAAATTAATCAAAAAAAATATATCTCGTAACTTCAGTCGACTTCATATCACAACGCCGAGAATAGTCCACTCACAATAAAAAGTGGGGGTTACATTAGCGGTTGTGTACATAACCTTGACTCAGTGCGCGGGCGCACATAACAATGAACTGTCAAGTGCAACGACAAAACAGACTGCGAATAAATGATCTATAGCGTGTTCGCTCATTCAGGAAGCTGGGCCGGAAATATAGAGGAAAACGATGGCGCAAGTCATACTAAAGACATAGTCTGTTGAATGTATCAAGTCGTGGGGTTAACCGGTGGAGAGAAATCTGTAGGACCACGATTAAGGTCAACCGCTATGAAGAAAACTAAAGGATCACGTTAAATTGGTCGTAGGAAAGTATGTTATGAGTCTATTGATGAAATGTTTCCACTAGTGGTAGGTCGTTTGTGTCGATTATTGAATAATGGAGTCCCCCCCCGACCGGTATGTGCGGGGTTTAAACGACATGTCCATAATAATAGAATTTTTCCATAATGAAAAATGATTTTTTATATATTTTATAACACTTTCTCGAAAAATGTGAACGGTGCATTTAAAGTAAAGATTTAAATAAATTAGTTTTAACTATTATGAGTTTAATATAACTTTTTATCATAACGTTAAATATTTTCGTTAACCTAGTCCATAAAATAAGAAAACATTTACACGATGTTCCAGGAACTACGAGACATGCCCGATGAATGGAAAATATTTATTAATTTGGAACTACTAATTATTTATTACATCAATAAAACGTATCAATTAATAAAACGTTTTAACAGTAGTAATAAATCTCTAGACTTACTCACATACCTACGTGGCCCTTAGCTAAGCTAAACCATTTATTATCTATAGGTATATACAAGAAACTAAGGGAGAACCTATATGCACCCAGACACAAACCTATTTCGAAAAGACACTCATCTTAATTTGCCCGACCTAGGAATTGAACCCGGGACCTAACGCTTAACAGCCCGGTGTACTACAGAGCTGCATACATAGTTTATTTATCTTATGTTTCAAAAGAGATAATATCAATTCACACCTAATATTATGGCATTTGACAAGCAACGCGAGTACTTCTTATGAAAATACTGATTACGTATAATGCATTTTATTAACAGACCACCACCACGCAACGCAACACCTTCCTGTGCCTACATACTTAACTGTCTAAGCGATGTCGTTTCATAGTTAATTTTACACCTTATTTAATTTCCTATTTATCAGATCATCCCCGGAAGTAACCTGGAAGTAAATTGACCCCTACCTAACTGTATTAAGCCAGGGCTATGCGGTGCCTATTTCGATACCCCATTTATAACCCCAGGCGCTGGCAGAGGGGTTATATTTTATGTTGGTATTTGAGCCAATATGTGTGTCTGTGGCGTTGAAGCTAACAAATAGACAAGTTTGTCAAAGCGAAGGTACTCTGTTCTATAGATGAGGTGGTCAGCGTGTTCCAATTACTCGGCTCTTATTACAATAGGCGACTCAAGCGACGTTTGAACTTAAATCATTCAAAATTCGTTTAAAATACAGAGCACCACTCAAGAATCGATCTTATTATAGAACGCATTTTAAGTTCAGCTCAGGTGAAACTTGACTCGAGTGGCGATTTGAGCGGAGTTATTTCGTTTGCATTTACAAATTATTGTGTTCTAAAAAAATATAAATATTTTTATGACACAAAGTTTAAAATACTGGATTTTTTCATAGTCTAAAATTATGACTGATTAATATGTTAACTATGTAAGCAAGTAATAAATAGTATTTTTATTATGCTTCAAATTTTATTTAACTGTTTGTTGTTCTGTGTAAAATACATATCAACAACCTTTTCTACTAACATGGGGCTTACAAAACGTCAGACTAAACGAGTATCCTCACCATAGATTTATTATCTTCGCTCTCGCTCTTAATAAATCTATGATCCTCACGTATTGATGGAGGCTTATATCCATAATGATTAGAGTAGGTACTAAGCTTCACAAATTAAAACTTTTGAACTAAAAATAATAGACATTTCACTTTGTACTTTATTTATTACAAATAACTATTAATTAATGTTGCACGGATTGCGAAACCCTCTGCAGTGCCTCCATATTTATTTTGGGAATCTTGGAAGCTATCTGCCTGCAAACTGAGGGTTCCTTCATTCTCTACAGGTGCATCATCACTTGTTGAATGTGCAATGTTGTAGAGTACAGCACATGCCACAGTTATATTTGAAACCGTAGACAGTTTGTTCCCAAGCCCACGGCTTAAACAAGGGAATCTCCTTTTCCACATCCCGAATGCTCTCTCTACAATTATTCTAGTTTTAACATGCACCTTATTATACTTCCTCTACAGTATTACAAAGTGATGTTACAGGTGTTATAAGTAATCCTACTAATATTATAAATGTGAAAGTTTGTGAGGATGTATGGAAGGATGTTTGTTACTCTTTCACGTAAAAACTACTGGATGGATTCTGATGAAACTTTACAGTAATATAGGTTATACATCAGAATAACATATAGGGTACTTTTTACCGCGGGAAAACTTCTAATTCCCACGGGAAACCGACTTCCACGCGTACGGAGTCGCGGGCGGCCACTAGTATTGATATAAATTGATAATGTTTTCGAGCCGTGATATTTTGCTTACAATATTGGATACAGCAGATAGAGAAAAATGTAATAAATCACCAGCTACTATCTGAAAAAAAAGAAATGTCAAGTAGATTAGATACTTAATTACCTAATTTAATGGATATCTACGTAGTTAGCAAGGTTGATTCTTTCCCTTTGTTTATTTTAAGATCAATTGTAAAATAGGTACGTACCTTCCTGAAATACGGCTGTAGCAATTGTAGCATAAAAGCGAAGACACACCAAAATCTGTATTTCAGGTGCTAAAGGCATCCCTCTTCCATTATATTTTTTTAAATCTGCCTTATTCAGTGGTAGTAATAACATGCTTCACAGTATCTTGTGAAAAAATACCGATATTTGAAGTTCGGACATAGTAAACAATTTCGTCAAAAATATTCATTTTTGTTTACGCTAGGAACTTATTATTACAATATACACAGCCAAAGGATACCTTTTTTTTTTTTTTTTTTTTTTTTTTTGTTTGTCCAGGAAAATGCCTACGCATACCCGTCCCCTCCAGGGAAAGGAGACGGGTTATGTCGGGCTCGCACCGACTAAAAACCTGGAGTTGTCCTACTGGCCGTCGTATAATGGCGGGGACGCGGGAATGTCCTGTAAAGGTCTGCTCGCCGCGAACCCACCGACGGCTGGCCACCGAGGCAGCCCCCTCAAGTTTGGAGGCGCGCTGGAACAACCGCGGCGCGCCTACCCCCTCTTGTTCCCTTGATTGGCTACCGACCTAGCCCTGTGTCGGCAGCTTGGGAACCTCCCCAGGGTCTTCGGCCGTCTGCCGACCTGGGGCCTCACCGACTGGAGTCGCCGGCGCGCCACTGTCCCCGCAGTGGCGCGCCGCCGAATCCGCCCTGGGCCTAGGAGAGGGGTTTTCCCACCACCCCTTCCTCAGCCCACCACCTCCAATCCGAATCGCGGAGGATCGGATGCCGCGGCCGCCACGCCGCACCACCCGACCCCCCACGATTACCCCCCTGGGCGCTCAACAGAACGAGGGCCAAAGGCCCTGCTGGAGCCTCCCCTCCTAGGGTGCAACTGACCGTGCCGAGCCCGGCCAGAGCCTCCCCTCCGGGCGCATCAGCACGCTGGGCTCCCGCCCAGCTGGAGCAGCCCCCCTCTCGTGGGCCGGTCTACCTCACGACCGGCCCCATGTGGGACCGCTTAGCTTCCCCCAGTAGCTGGCTTGCTACGGGGTACTAAGCCCCCCCGCCGCGGCAAGGCGCGATCCCTTGGGGGGGAGCCAAAGGATACCTTCGTGATCATAGATTAAATCATCTCTTGAGTGGTAATTTTAACTTAAAAGTCAATTTAAAATATAAAAATACTCAATTGAACGTTGATCAACGAATTTCATTTCAAGAACGGTTTTAAAATAAAAGCTTTACTTAAAACTACTTAGTTTTAAAACTCATCACTGAGTTAATTTTATAATAGGGCCCTTAGTTTCTGAAGGGCGATCAATTCAGTGGCTCAATTTTTCTAATTGATAAAATTAATTTACGTTTTCTTTTCTTTTTTTTACTCCATTATTGGCAGGTTTTTTTAATTTATAGCAACTTAACTTTAAGGTGAAGGAAGTTTAAAAAATAAAGTAAAAATTTTTTTGCTGATAATCCTTTCAGAAATTGGTACTTACAATATACTTTATAAATAAAAAAAATCCTTTATTTGTAGATGTAAGGCCTGCATCAGGATGGGGACAGACAATTTGGACAGTTGCTCTCAATTATTCCAATGTGTTTGCAATTAATATCAGTTGAAAATCATATTTTTTTAGTTTTATTGTATTTTTTTAATTTTGCTTGAACTAATTAATTATCCCATTTTACACACTAATACCATTAGTTCAATATTTTTTCATTACAATAACGACATATTACATCTTTTTAAAAACGTTATTAAACCAGAAATATTTTGAAATCATTGACCACTGTTGCTTTCTTATTATTTTTTTACACCAGAGCTGTTCAAAGTTCCGCATCAAAAATATTTCTTTAGAAATTTTACACAAATCAAAAGTTTAACATTATTTTTTGAGAAAAATACTTTAGTTAGCTATTTTATCTGGGGCGGTTAATATTCATTATTTTAGCACAGAAATAATGATGGTATTAGGTGATTTGACCTCGTTACGAGTAAAAATATGAACACAGTCAAAAAATATGAAGTTTTTTTTTAAAGCGCCATATTTCCAGCAGTATAAGGGTTATACTTTTTATCAATTATTTTTTAGGCTTGCCTTTAGTTCTACTATTAGCCCTTCAGAGATTATCCATTGTTTCCTGGACACCCGGTATATATTTTGTGTGTTATTTTTGACACGTCCCCGCTGACGCCTAAGTGTTGCTATGTGGTGGCAGTAGTTGAATTAAGCTCGCTTTGGGAACCCAAATTCAATAAAGAACGTATGTAGGCAACCTACGCGGTTAAAATCTGTACCAATATCAAATAGTTCAAATGCACCCTTTGATTGTGAACAACGTTAGCCCTTTGTATACCATGCTGGCATAGCGACAGCTACCTTGCTAATAAGTGTACGTATGTTACAAAGGCGAATTAAAAGAATATTCTGATCAAGATGTTGTTTTGTGCTTTTCGCCTACGTATAGGATGGACCAATCGTTGACTTTTTTTCTCGTAGCCTACAACCGTAAGTGTAATTCTTTTTTAATATTTTCAACACACTTGCTCAGAAAGTGAGCTTTATTACATCGTACAATTCAACAATATTAATTATTTTATATAAGTCATCACATCCGAACAAAATTTTGGTACGCATTATATTTGTAACCTAATGAAATTACAAATGAACATGAACTCATGTTTCAACACCGACGATTCATTTCACTAATTTTGTCAGTTTAATGAATTGAATGTTAGTTATTAGAATTAGCTTTGTATCTAAACTAAATGCGGTAAATTTTGGTAGGCCTTTATAATAGTAATGAGCTTTATTAAACTGGAAATACTGAAATATGTTGAAAATACAGGGTGTTGGACATAGTGTAAAATATTGGAAGCCGTTGTACGCGCTTCAGAAATACCATTGCAATATTGCATATCAGAGTCCGATGGTCAATACAGTAGGTATTTGTGAAGGCAAATATTGGTTTTGGATGTTGATATCGTAAATGTATGTAACAGCCATTCTATCGATTTTAGACAAAGGATTAAAATATCTACTAATAATGTATATTCACCATACTAAGTTAGCTAGTATTATTATCAGATAAAAAATTGGCAGAATGAAGTCTATTTTTTTTTTATTAGATTTTTATACTTCCTACATACATGAAGTATTTAAATGAAATTAGAATAAGAATCCTTAAAAAAGTCCTAGGCTTACAAGAAATAATTTTCTCGATAACTGGATACATATCCCACAGCGTTGCAGAGTCGCCAACCATAAATATGGTTTCCTTTAAAAGGGTGAGTTTTCGAGTAAACGTAGTGAAACGGATTGAATATATCAATATCACGAGCAACAGGTGTGGATGTGTGTGTTACAGACCTATACTGATTTCAGTAGCCCTGTTTAAATATTGGATTTTATTCTATAGCAGTAATTATTATATTTAAAATATTTTGACGACCTCTGTGGTGCAGCGGTATATATACCGGACTGCTAAGTGGATGGTTCAAGGTTCGATCCCCGGGTCGGGCTAATTTCGTCAAAATGTTTTTTCGATATTGGCTCGTGTCTGGGTGTTACTAGGATCTCCCCTAGTCCTTTGTGTGGTACCTATAGTACAAGGTTTGCTTAGTTTAGAGCCAAACAGTTGGTGTGTTAGTCTGAAGTTTTTTTTTAAATTCTACTTTTGAATTCTCTAATTAACATCACCGTAGAGTCGCAACCGAAATACATATATCAAAGACACTGTTAACAGGAAAATTGCAATTTAAAAAGACATGTGTAGGCCTGTATACAACAGCGCCTTAATATTCAAAAATGAGTTTCCGGGAAATGTCGCATTAAACTGTTAGATCTTGAATAATAAAATCCGACGACACAAGTAGGCAGCCCGGTGTCTGTTAATCACGAGATTCCGACGTATCGCCTTCATAGCGTCATCGTACAAAAATATATGAAATTAAAAGACGACTCATTAGCAGTTGTAAAAGAAACTAAATCTAGCGATCACGAGTATTTTTGTAAACTTATTTTTTTTTTCACTTTTGAATATTAATGAACGTATCAATACGACGCCATCATTTTTCGTTCGTATCGAGTTAGCTGCAGCGGCACGAAGGTGCTTTGTGATCGTTCGGTACCGAGAGCTCGATACGTTGACGGTGTGGAGTGCTAAATATTCGTGACTTGGGCTCTTGTTGAAACAAAGCCGATGACGTCATGTGGTCTTCATTCGCTGGGCCCGGGCTGTAAGCCCCGTGGGCACCGCCCCAAAGAAATTCAGATAATTAATTACGTAATTGGCCGACGGTTTTAAGCTGCAACATGTGAGCCCAGCAATATCATATTTCTTAATGGAAACCGTAATTAAACTAATTTTAAAAATATATTGTAGCTTTTCGCCTGCAGCCATGTAACTTTAATTATACGGTTTTTCACATCTATGTAAAGCAAGATGGCGCTGCCTGTTTAAGTCGCACGGTACGATTGCATAGTTTATATTATCTTATAGATATGAAAATCAAATCTTTTCGCATTTATGTTAGTTTAAACTTAATGTTCTACAAGACTAAGCCTATTTGCCTGATTCTAATTCACGTCATTCATCCATCGTATGGGTTTGATATGTTTTTAAATACAACATTAGGCACACCATAGTAGCTATTAAACCTACAACTATTGGATTAATAGACAGTTCCGATTCACTACACTGCAATGTATTCTTTAGTTTATTTATAACGAGCGACCCGCCCACGCTTCGCAATGGTGTACCTAATTTTGCCGACTTGCTCGCGAACCCTTGCATCTTTGTTAAATTAACTTTTACTAAACTTTCTTTACTTACAAATTTAAATGAATAAATTCCCCAAAATATTGAGAAAACCGCAAACATACAAACAGACAGAATTAGCGACTTAGATTTATACTATGTAATAATGTACTATATATACCTATGAGAAAAATGAGTGTAACGATTTATAATGACCATTATTATGTCCAGTTCAGAGTGCTGTGCGACTTCGAATGATTTCCAAATTCGAATATAGCGATTTTATGTGCTTATTCGATTGCAAAATTAGTAGCCTAGTAATCTCGTCGTTTGCTGGTTTGCTATTACTATTTGAAACTTGTCAAAGCAACCCAAATGATTGACATTACCAATTATATTTCTTATTTGTTATATTCGTCATTTGCGGCACAAATTAGAGCGACCCTAATTTATAAAGTACAGTAATTACTGAGGAATAACTGACTCGTAAATTATGGTAATGATGTCGAATTTTGTATGGTTATTCACAATTTTCTTGTAAAACTAAATACTCTCCAACTCCGGTGTAAGCGACTTAACTAATCTGTGACAGAATTCGAATATATTTTGGAACAGGATTAGTTCAACTGCCACTCCATTATGTGGCCTTTGGTTTGGACTTCGGATTCAGTCAACATCAATCAACAGCAATGTAATGGTAATAAACACGGTAATAGCTGAATTGTGGGAAGTGTGAAAAAGGTATTTTACCCAATCAGCGCAAAATTGCACGCATTAGCGAGATAATGAATTTAATACATTGTAACGATTTTTAAAGTAGAAAATAGGGTTAGGTTTGGATAGAGTAGTTTAGAGAAAAAAATGTTGTATCAATGTTGTGTTAAGAGTCATGAAAGAGCAAATCGATGTAACTTTACAAGAAAATTTGACTTGACTGCGACCTGTGCGGCGCAGTTGTTTGAATCCCGGACTTTTATGTGTAAGATTCAGGTTTGATTCCCGGGTCGTGCCAATTTAGTAAAATTGTATTTTTAATATTTGCCCGTGTTTGAGTGTACTTTGTATATATGATGTATAAATATTAAATATATATATATTATTTTTTCGTAAAAAATATATTGTGAGGATTTTAAGAAAAGGTTCAATTCTATGTGTTTGTTTAATGAAAGCAAAATGAACAAATTTTACAAAGATTTTTTTATATTGGCGTACCCACAGTAGGTAATTATATTTCCTCTTGTCAGCAGTCGCTTCGTGGCAAAGTATTTTAAGAATCAATGCGTAAGCAGAATGAAAATTGTAACTTATATACAAAAGAGAAGTAAAAAAGCCTTCACGTCGCACAAAAAAATAGTACGAGAACTTTCACGAATTAAATCACAAGTCGTTCGGTTTTAAATTTACTGGAATGAAAAAAAAACTAAAACGAACGAAATATTTCTTATAAAATCATATTGGTATTGGTCGGTTTCCATTGTCCAGCAATTGAAATACGCTTACTTAAATTCAATAATAAATAAATTCTTTGTACGGGGGACAATAGAAGCCATTGTTTTTTTTTTGTTAGGGTTGTTTCCCCGGAAAGGATAACGAGGAAAAGTATTCGAATAGGCAGAGTGTCGAAAAAACAAATAATTGTTTTGACTGTCGGTTCCCATGTCTAAAATATTGTAGTTTTTGTAGTTTTTGAAGCTTATATAATAAATAGGGGTTTATTAAAGTGATAAAAAAAAATTAACAAATTCCCTCCTCCCGTTTGTAAACATCTTTGAAATTAAGTAGGTTGTATTTAGTAGCTTTATTGGAGTATTAAAAGTGAACAGTAATTAACAGGATTTACAGTAATTTAGGTATAAAGATATCTATAAAAATGATAATTCGCGCGGCGTTAGTCTCGCTTAAACGCAGTTTTGTATTGACTTTAAAAGATCAATTGGTTGTAAAAAAAAAACTAAAAAAAATCAATTTTTCTTCTTTTTATAAAATTTTATAAATAAAAGCTATTTCCGATTTGAATTTAAACAATATTTCGCTGCCAGCGGCTTTTAAAACTGCAAGCTTTTCCTCAATGCCTAATATAATTTCGAGTTATAAAACTTACGTGCTACCTTACCTGTTGGTCTCATTCTGTTCGTCGGAGGAGGTGGTGAGGGAATCCGGCGTGATGACGACTGGTCTTGAGGACTGCGCCATGATCACCAGCACTTTCTTCGGGCGCCTACAACAAAAACCAACTTTTACAAACTTACAAGGACGCAACTGAAACTCCGGAGTTTCTAATCCAAGTTTGAAATATTCGAATTTCGAATGTAATTAGCCGGTACGTATTACGAATATTATTGTAGTGACACTTTAAGGATTAAATATTTAGTGTATTAAATAAAAAAGTTTTTTTTTATTGATTTTTATTTCCTTTGTCCGAAAAAAATATTTCTTGATTTAATTAATTTAAAATTTGAGCGCGATTTTCGGTTTTGTTTTGTTTTATGTAATTTATGATTAAATATTTAGAGTATTAAATAAAAAAGATTATTTTTATTGATTTTTATTTCCTTTGTTCAAAAAACTATTTTTTTAATTTTTTTAATTTAAAAATTGAGCGTGATTTTCGGTTTTGTTTTGTTTTATGTAATTTATGATTTAATTTTCAGAGAATTAAATTAAAAATATTTTATTTTATTGATTTTTATTCCTTTGTTCAAAAAACTATTTTTTTAATTTTTTTAATTTAAAAATTGAGCGCGATTTTCGGTTTTGTTTTGTTTTATGTAATTTATCTCACTTTATAGCGTTCTGGCGAACCAGCATGGGTGGGCCGTGAGCGACGTCGGTGGAACCCATGGTGCAGCTAGGAGGTCCTCTGTCGCGGAAGTGCAGCGCAGCACTGACCTACCCCACCGAACACATTATGTCCTAGATTCCAGCTATCACACATAATGTACCTGCCGGGATTTAGGTCACAGAACTCCCTGGAAAATCATCGACGTACGAGGCTATGTGATCGATATGGGCTCAGGGCGGGTTCTAATCGATGTTTTGAGCGGATTTAGGTGTTTTTTGAGTGATTTTCAGGTTTTGAGCGATGTAGGTCAGGAATCCTGAACGCCCCTCGCCCGGTCGGTCATCGCCCCGCCCCGCCTTCCCGCCCCTTCCCGCGGCCCCGCGGAACTGAACTTTAGACTTGTGACGTAGGTATTAGCCTTTTTCTAATGGAAAATGTACATTTTGTTTTTAAACTGTTAATTAGCGAGCTCTTTCACAGTGAATGGCTGTTTACAATACGAATGATCAGATTACGAAACGTGCTAAGGAAATCTCTGTAATTATAATTGGCTTGTTACTCAGCTAATGCTTGTTCGATTTGTTTGCGATGTTACTTAAGTAGGTAAAGTGTATAATTAGAATTTTCAGGCGTCACTTTAATTTACAAGTTTCATGGAAAGTTGGAAATGTTCGTTAGCGGCTAGAACTTGCCAAATAATAATTAACTTATTAATTGGCAAGTTCTAGCTACTAACTGTATGAAATTCGGTATGACAAATATTATTATATTTTTTATAAAAAGATCATTTTGACGAGAGAATTTTGACAATTAAAACATAGATTTAAATTTGGAAATATGTAGGTATAAAGAGAGATTTTCGGGATTAAGGTTTAAGGGATTTCTGTGAAGATTTTGACATTTTCATGAAAAAATTAAGTAGAATTTTAAAACAAAACTAAACATACTTATCTAAACCATAAAATAAAACACCTAAGAAATTTCAATGTAAGTAGGTAGGTATATTTGTATATAGAACAATGTCTGTAACTTCCAGCACAAGTTTTCAACACTCGCATAAAATAAGTACCAAGCGAAAGTCGCTAAGTAGTGTATTGTTGTAAAATAGAATGACGGGCAGACAGGAAGCCTTCGATCGAACACACTAACTACTGGCACGGCCCCGCGGTACGCGAATCTCCGCACTTCATGAATAAATACTTACATGTTATCGTAAAAACAATGTCTTTTATCTGTTCGTTTAATTGTGGGTAGTTTCACTCTAATAATAATTAAACTATAAGGTTTAATTCCAAATAATAAGTTCGCGGTTCTGTACTTAACTAACGAAAACAAAACAAGCTCCTAGATAGTAAGTTAATTGTAAGTAACTTCTAAGATGGAAGGATTATATCTATTTAAAAATACTTTCTTGTATTTTAATTACAGACTTTGACACTAATTCAAAGGTAAAATCACCCGTCATTAACCGTTGACTAGTTATAAAGCGGATTTACCAAACTGGATCGGATGCCGACTTCGCTGTATGTAATTCCAACAATACCATTCTGATATAGTAACCGCCTAAACCAGATGATGCCTGACGCTGACTCATCCATCAACATCTAAACCGAAACAGAAAACAAAGCTAAATCGAAATCAGTACCCTCATACCGATTGGTCGGGTATAGGTAGGTAGGTATTCAGAATTTTAACAATGTACTTGTGAAACTTGAGGAGACAAAGTTTGAAAATAAACAACAAAATAATGAAACGAAAGAATTAAATGGGCTTCAATGATTTCGGAGAATTCGGAAATCGTAAACATATTTTTTTATATTAAAACAACTTAAGTACCTTGGTTTTCACCATAAAGTTTGACCCTTAAATTGACATGTAACCAACACCGACATAACAGTGAAACTTTCGAGTCAAAACAATTTCATCACCGAATTTTGCGTTGAAAACTGTTCTAGTTCCAAAATAATCCCTTTTTCATATAATGTTTGTAGAAACATTCGCGTAGACGAATGAGAGGAATGATATGTTTTATATTTTTAACTTTGCGTCGGGAGACAGACATTCCGTAAGAACCCTGACAATGCTTCGAGTATTTAATATCTACGGGGTTTTGTAATTATTTGCCAGGCTCTGAAGTCGACGAAACGTCACTCGCAAAAGTATTCCATCCGTTTTTGAGGACAAATGGCAATATATTCGCTGAGGGTGTTCCTCTATCTAGTTTAACCGATTTCATTGGTTCGGACTTGCTGATGCGATTGGGAGTTCTGTTTCAGCTAAACAGTTTGTTTTGTTTTAAGGAGCCAAGCATAAACAGTTAGATACAACGCATGGGCTGTACGGTAATGCAATCGGGTTGTACGATACTGCCAATGGGCTTTACGGTAATGCCATTAGCTGTAATCTGCGTTGATGAGGTGTTTGTGATTGACTCAACATCGGTTATACATTATATACCACTTTTAATATATTGTTTTACAGACAACTTCCGATCCCTTATAAGAAACGAAAATCCTGAAGTTTTTCAACTTCCCAGAGAAAATATATTAAAAAATAAGTTTTTTTTTAAACTGCCATTACGATTGCAATTATCGAAATTTTCTAATCGCAAAAGAGTGGGTTTTAATGAAATTTTATATTATCGAAATCATTCTTTCGCGATCCGTTACTTTCGAGTATCGATTTCGTAATAGCAACCCTGGATGTCTGCGTCATGTGAAATCATTAAACTGCACTGAGTCAGTTTTTTTGGATTACGGCTCGATATCATAAGTTGTGATATAGGCATATGATGAATTATGAATTTAAGCTTGTTAAAGTAAAAGGAAAAAAAATGATGTAAAAAAGAAAATTGGGATGTATCGTCAGTTTTGTTGCATTTTTTAACCGACTTCTAAAAAAGGAAGAGGTTCTCAATTTGGCCGGTTTTTTTTCAGTTCTGTGCTGTATTCCGATCTAAATTTGAAAATGCCAATTTCCGGAACCGGCTCCCAAAAATAATTTTCGTTTGCGGTTTGTCGTTGGTTTGAATGATTGGATGATTTTTTTTCCATAGGTATACGTGTATAATTTTCGCGATTTCCAGAAGAGTGTCAATATCGGATGAGTTTGGGGGATACAGTCCAGATTGGATTTCGATCAAAGCCGTACATTCATAATCCAAATGAAAAACTGTTTTCAACGAAAAACTTAAATTTAAATACTTCGGCTTTTAATTATACAACCATGTGAAAAGGCGCGGAAAAAAGCTCTCGGCACTCTTTTGTTTTAAATATTGGATAAAATGAAGTAAGTAGTTCCGAGTTTTTCATGTAAAAACAAACTCAATACAGCAATATTGTAAACATTTACAAATGCTTATGATATAATTTTTGCGAAAAACAAATTGCGTTTACGGACAAATATCAACTTCATCGTCCAATTTATTTTACATTGCAGTATTATTTCATAGATTCCATTTTAATTTACTTAATTGATCAAAGGGCATGGATTAAATCAATAGTATATATAAAGTGTAATAATATAGAGCAGAAATAAATTCGTGATACGTATAATATTGTGTTACGAGTCTAAAAACAAATATGTGCATAAACCGACATTAATAGGAAGAGATGGAATAATATACAATAACAAATAATATATATAACCGCGCTATACCGTCAAGAAAAAAAATCGAAAACAAACTTTCACTACATGCAGTTTTTATTTTTTTAAACGAACGTTTTTAGTTTTCTAATTTGAACATATTTAGTTAAGTTTGTGATAAAAGAAATCTACGGATGAATAAAAATTCGCTCAACCAAGTTGCATAAAATGTATAAGTTGATGTTCAAATTCGTACCAATGTCCCCCGCTAACTTTATGCACACCTACGTATTATTAAATCCCGCAGTTATTTTGAACTCCGTAACAAAATAATGAATTGTAGCGAACGAACAACGCGAGTTTTCATTTGACGCGGCCCCTAGCTAGTACATTGACATCGACCCCATTTAGAACCTAAACCTTTTAAAACCTTATGACAGCTTGCACAATAGATAGAGCACAAAAGTGGTACAATATGGTTTACAAGGGAAAATAGAAGAATGGAAACAAAAGCTTCTTAAGAGCGTGCTTAATAATAACCTACTACGGGGTACTACAGGAGAATTTAATAAAGGTAATAAGACGTCTACTAGCTTTTAGAATTTTTGTTTCTTTTGTATTATTAATTTACTGGGATAGTTGGCGCGCATCGTGGGAGCTTCTCGCCCGGCAGTGGATGGCGATCAGCTGTTAATTAATTTGATTATGATATAAATTCTTAGTTTTGTAAAGACTTTTTAATTAAAACTGTGAAAATGCTTCATGATGCATGGCAAATGGGTATAAATGGAAATATTTATGATGCCAATATTATAAATGGGAAAGTTTGTGTGTTAAATGTTTGTTACTCAAAACAGTTGGGTCTCAATAAAGTATGATATAAAAATATATATTAAAATACATTGATTTCTTATCGAGCATTTACTCTCCAAATTTATACCGATGAAAAATCCCACTTGCCTATTGGTCTAGTGAGCGTGCACCGGTTTTATCCAGTTTTAGTTCGCGACGCAACAGTTAGTAAACACGCACACATGCAGCGCATGCTTGTAGTAGTGTATCTAACAAGCGTCGTAATACAAAGCTCTGCCTCTGTACCAATTGTACGACAGTTATCATAAAAATTTAACACATTACCACAAAATGTCGAAAACATTTAATCAGCTAATAAAAATACGCTTCATAATCTATTTCTAGAAATAAGTACCGGTAAACTCCGTCGTTACTGTTGACAGAACCGTTTAGCGTTATTTAATGTAAATACTTATTTTTTCCCCCGACGTGGAAAATAACAAGATTCAGAGTAAACTGTCTGCTATTTATCTCTTCTGTTTGACAAGCGACATCGACTGGCAAACAAGAAATAAATCTGTCATTGCGTAGTAGCCTGATTCATTTTAGCTAGTAAATTAGTAATACGTACATAATATCATGTAAAATATAGCATGTAAGTGGTAAGTGATAAACATAAAATGCTGTCAAGTCGGTGCCCCGACGAGAAAATAACATAATTTACAAGTTCAATAATAAACTTATTAATTATTTTTATACCAACAGAATAACGTATATGCTACAAATGCTACGACTCCCATGTTTCGTAGCACGATCTTATCTACGCTATCCCACCTGCTACGTCGTAGTCAATAAAGCGAAGCCGGAGTATATAGCTCATTCTAATAATCAGTGATGAACAAAGGGAAAACTACAATGAAGACACTCAATAATCTACCAGATATGCTTTGATATTTTTGCTACCATGACAACTGAATTCCACGTTTTTGCGTCTCAATTAGGCACGGTAATTAACTGTGATACAAAAATTTCGTTACAGATAGTCAAAACAAAACAAGCAATTTCCAGTTACCGATAAATCAATTACCATTTAAAATCTAAGATTTATGTTAAAAAATGTACATTTAGTTTACAACCTTTATTACAACTACTTATTAAGTGTATATTTTCTAGAATAATAATATAATCTAAACAAAAAACTTATAACTTCTTAGATTTACGCGGTCATTTTTACTTGAAGTTAAACTTATTTTAACGGCTTTTACGCGTGTATGAAATTATTTTTGATTATCAGACGTGAGATCCAATACTTAGCAAAATAAAAAAGAAAAACCAGCAGTCAAAAAAGCAGAAAAATCAAGACACGTCAGCGCCTATTGTGTAAACCCGGGAATAAGAGAGAAAATTACGGAACAGGCGGCGGTGAATTTGTAAATCGTTTTTTACTGTACTCTTTGCAGACGTCAGACATCTCAGTCTACCCGCGACCACGGCATTTGTAAAAATTACGAAACGTTGGGTAATCAAAAATAATATAATAAACGCGTAAAACCCGTTGGAATCAGTTTAATTTCAAGTAAAAAACTTAAAATTAAATCTACACTTCAACAAATCTTATAGTAAAATCTAGGATAGCGCGACATTATTATCCATGGAACCCATGTCACAAATTAATTATTAAGTTTGTCTCAGACATAGTGCCTACAAGAGGAATATTGATATCCCTGTAGTCTGCCAAAATAGTTCCCTTGTATATACTTTACCGGGACACGTCTAAAATCTTAGTTTCTGGGTGGCTCGAGTATTAATTAATAATAACTCTACGATCGAAATATGATAATACATAAAGTTTACAGTTTTCACTAAATAGTGATTTTGGTGAAAAGCAAAAAATATTTTTTACTCTTTGACGAACTATATTCGTTTATGATTTGCAGATTCCACTGTCCGCAAATCTAGTTTTACGTTTACAGTACCTGTCTGAAACAAATATTGAACATTTGTAAATATACAACGGTTTAGGCACGATCGTACGGTTTGGTCTATACCTACAATGCTATATATCTACTACCTGGTAGAAATAGAACTTCTGCTTTCATTGTTTTTGTAAATTCTTTCGATATTCGTAGTTGCGCTCTCACAAGCATTTATTTTGGAAATATAACTGCAAGATAAAGCCATCTCTTTTAGTATCTTATTTGATTTGTTCGCACAAAGTTCAATAACCGGATTTCAAAATCCTTTGTAAAGGATATCCAAAAATGCATCGTTAATTGAATGACAACATCGATCTAGCACATAGAGAGTACAATAAATGGAGACGAGAGGGCGCGATCAAAGGAAGCCAAATCAAAAAGCGAAGGTGCCATGTCCAAACAAATATTTACCCTCTCATTCTTAAATACATTATATAATGTAACTTCTTAGATCTACGCGATATCTTCAAGTACATTATATAAGTTCAAAATATGTTTTACAAACTTTGTAATATTTTAATAGGGCTCTAAGAGTTTATTCTACGACACTTGCATGCGATAAATGCTTGATTCGCGCTCCCTTAATGAAGTCACACGCTCTTTTGATACTTTGTAATATCTGCGACGATTCTTACCTCGCCAATGTAAATAAAAATGTACTTTTGCTACATCCATAGTTAATATAGTCCATGATAACCCTCCGAACGTATTTTTATCTTTAAAAGCTTTTTTGATCAATCAAAAAGATATGAAAGGTAGAGTAAGTTTTAAAACTATCATGGTTTTTATTATTTACAACACTTTTCGCGAGTTATTTACCATGATCATTGACTTTTGTTAATATCCGATATTTCGGCACAGTTTCATGAGCCATGGTCACGGAGCAACTGAGTTAGCGAGTGGGTAGTTATAGCGATCTACCCTCTACCTCAGTATTTTTCTACGATAACCACTACCACGGGGAGCGTGGAACCGTGGTCTAGATACAGTCAGTAAATTTTGCAAACATCGAGTCGAGATCGAGAATGCGGCCGGTGGTAGTGGTAATCGTAGTAAAACTCTGAGGAAGAGGGTAGATCGCTAGACCTGTCAATAACTACCCACTCGCTAAGTCAGTTATTGACAGGTGGAGTTTTTGTAAGTCGAAATTTTTAACACAAACACTTAACTTTAGGTAGTTACTTCATAGGTAGAACTGAGTACCGAGGGACTCCACTTTTATATAGTTCACGTTCAATTGAGGAAGTATTTGATGGAAATGCCTTTGACTAACATTTAAGCCAAAATATTATGTAATAACATAATCAAATACAATCAACTTTTATTTTTGATATAAAACAGTATGGTTTAACTTTCAAGGATATTTAAACAAAAACGATTTTTAAATAACAAAAAACTACTTCTGATAATTAATCGATAACAGTTAAAATGTTATAACAAACACACGTAAAACAAGGTTTAAATCGTAACTACGTGACTGTTTACGATAGGTACCGCAGGTTTACGTTTTTATATTTCCAACATCTTTCAAATCAAATCAAATCAAATATTTTTATTGATAAAAAAAACACTTTAACTAAGTTGTGAAAACCATTTAACCGCTAATTCATTTTTTACCTCGTAACGAATTTTGAAACGGTTATCACCATCTTATACTGGAATGTACAATTTTTTCGACAAGATTAGTCTTTATAAACAGTGATGTGACTTATCTAAGATACAAGTACCTCTTTGACATACAGACGCAAAATACAAAATACGTATCATCTTGTATCTGAAATACTTTTTAAGAAAGGATTTTGTATCTTATATTTAAATAGTTTTTCGTATAAAATACTTTTTCTGATAAAAAATATAATTTGTCGACATTTATAAAATAAATGTCTAGAACCATTTTTTTTAATGAAGTGGGTACCAAAAGATCGTAAAGTATATGTAAAAGAACTAGACTTGATTGAAACACGAAAAAAAAGCAATCTGAAAACAAAATTCGGAGGCTTTAGACGATATTGGTGTTATAAAAAGGGTATGCAAGTGTCGAAAACACGGAGTCTACTGCCAGCGCTGCTGACTTTTAAACACAGCAATTAAATACCTAAATAATAAATATATAAATCTTAAAAAGCTTACATACTTACCCTACAATACAAAAATTATATAACACCTGTTTGCCGAGCTCTGCCCCTGTGGGGTGACTCTTTTCTTTTGGGGGTATGATCATGACACGAGGCAACATCAAAGGAAAATGACTAATTAGAAGACATTTTAAGTTAGACAACTTTAAATTAAATTAATTATTCTTATGATTTATTATTATTCTATAAAGAGAGCTATAATATAAAAAAAACTCAAGTTCAAATATTGTTTCTTACAAAAGTAGGTATTTGTAGTTTTATAAAGTATTTATAAAATACCTATTTACATATTATATTTATTTCAAATACCTTTCTCGAAAATATTTTGTATCTGGAATCTGTGAAACTATCTCAAAAAGCTCGCTATCGGATCCTCAAAGGAATTAATAAATAAAACCCAAGGTTTCGTACAGGACGCATAGATTCGATCACATAACCAAAAATATCACATATTATAAATTCAGGAAGTTGTTAAAGCGCGATTTAAAAGTCATGTGCTGCCATCTATGTAACTTACTTGAACTAATTGATCTATAACATAAACTCAAACTTATACTCATAAACATTCCGCCCACCATGGCCACACGTCCATAAAACCAAATTAATTTTTAGTAAATAACATATAAAAGTTGCCTGTACGGAATTAAAATATAACCTAATAGCACGAAAGCATAATGGACTGTATAAATGTAAATAAGTATTAAAAAAAAACACGATTAAAGAAAATGTAAAAACTTACGCAAAACACTAATAAATTAAAATGTAAAAACTTAAACGTTACTATAAAACAAATCACACGATATAAAGGCATAAAAGAAAACATAAAAACTTGAAAACAAAATTCCTGAAACACAGAAATCCTGAAAATCAGTTCTCAGTAGGTAAAATACAGATTTTACTAATAGGTCTCTTTATAATGTTATTTTTGTACCTAAGACTGACGACACGGGTAAGATTATCTTGGCCCGGATGCTTATCAACTATTACACCGTAAAGCCATCTTGCAGGAGAAAGACCATCCTCTTTCACTAAAACTACATCACCAATTTTTGGCTCTTCCTGTTGAGTTCGCCAATTGTGTCGTTGGTCAAACTGCACAAGATATTCTGAAAACCATCGACGCCAAAAGACCTGAGACGCTGCGTTGGAGCTTCCAAAATTATAGTCGGGCGTTAACATAATTGGCTCATCTATCAGAAAATGTCCCGGAGTCAGTGGGTAGGGATCGTTCGGATTGACGCTCGATTTCGTGAGAGGCCTAGAATTTAGACAAGCTTCTAGTATAGTAACGTCGACATCTCAAAAGTTAGATTATTGACTTCAATAACCCGCTGCCAATTGGTTTTGTAACAAACGGTACCGATTTACGTAGTGCCTACTTTTGTATATCGATCGAGAACTCACGAATCTCGGAATAATCTTATCGTGGACGGTATCTTTGATAAACATCTATTGGTTACGTAAAACATCATCTCAGAAGGACATCAATTATTACACTTCACTCTACTTTCAAAAAAATACTGATTTAACAAACCAAAAATAATTATAACATCCGATTTTCTAGCAGGCTAGGCATGCACTTTTCAAAATTTAAATGGTTATTTAGATAGTAGACAGTATTACGTAAATCTAATAAGATTCTAGACATATTGATCCAAAGTTGATTCCCTACTCTACTACTCACATATTGCTCCGTACCCAAAGGGTAAAAACGGGAGTTTTCTACAGATAATGTAGGTTGCTATAGCAACACTGGGAACAAAACAAAATCAATTTTTTAGAGGGGCTTCCTTCAATAATGCAACGCAACCCTTCGTGCGTGAGTCGGACTCGCACTTGGCCAGTTTTTATTTCAAATTATGATCAATTTTGACTTGGAACAGTGTTTTTGCTTAATAAAGTAGAAAAATACTAAAAAAAGCAAACAATCGATAGATATTTTCCAATACCCATCACAGTTTTATCACCAATGCAAGTTACTTAGCAATAAAAATAATAACTTATTTTTCCACAAGGATGCAGCTCAATACATTGTGGTGTTTATTCAAGTTAAATTACTTGAGTTTATTATTAGTAAAGTGGTGTATAAATAAATAGTGTAATATCGTAGTGACCAAGGCTAACTACGGTTCAGTGGAGCCGTTGCCCAACAAGAGAAGCCATGGTAGAAATCTCACTGCAGCTGAGATAAAATGACTGCTTTAACCGACAAACAATAATTGAGTCGTCAATATGTTGAGGAATTTAAATGAGAATTATTATAAATTAATTTAAATTATTGAAAATTATATAATTCAATAAATAAAAACAAAGTATCGTAACCGCTTTTATGAAAAAACGCAAGCAATCGAAAACGTTTGAAACGGTTGTCAATCAATACTAGGAACAGAATTCGAACGTTGATTGCAATTTAAATGTTACCAAAACGTTCAAAAACTAAAAAATTCGCTTTAAACACTTAAACAACAAACGTTTGACAATGCAGCATTTTTTTATATTTAGAGACGTATGTTAGTCGAAAAACACTTGACCTTAAATGGTGTATAGTCGTTAAGTACGACAGTCTTCAAAAAGTCCCTATCTTTGTTTAAAACAATGCACAACTTACGTGTTTCTTTAACAAGTAAATACATCATTATATACAACATATTCATAAATACGATTTTAGACTTAAAACTAACCCAATAAATAATTAAACTGCCAAATCTCAAACAAAAATAATAAAAAATCAATTTCGCATAGCAGTAGCTAAGACAATTGTTACTAACAAATATGGACATGCATAAGTTCCGAAACAAAAATTATTATTATTAAAAAACTGAGCCTACATTAATAATAATGTAATTAAAACTCAAAACTAGGTTAGTACCTCCGCTTTTATTTAGAAACAGAGGAATGTCAGTACACGTAGGTAAGTACCCATTTGACCGCCAAAATATCAAACCACCACTCACCTTAATAACGCTTAACAAATTGACTTTTGGTATCGGCGTAGTAACAGCATAATTATCACGATATAAACACATTTATCCTATTTCTTTTCCTCCACGGTTAGGGATCACTTCCTTACGATGACAATTCCGAAATTCTAATGACTACGTGATCAGATTTCAAGATAATTTTCTCGAAAGAAATGTCGCAAAAACAACCTTATCGACATGAGATTCGCGTCCGTCACTCAGACAACGCTTTAACAGTGTGAAACTATTTGGTACAAGTCAATTAGGTAATCAAGGACTTCTTGTAAAAAAAGGCTAATTTCTGTTCGCAGTATTTAAGGCATTGTTTTTGTTACTGTATGTTTAGATGGACCTGTGGTCGAAGCATGTGAATTTTGATTTTCGTATACATTTCCCCAGATACACGGTATAGAAATGGGGTCATACAAAGTTGGTTTATACAGCCTATGCATACATAGAGCCAGCGTGGTGTATTACAGCTCACTCCCTGTCGCTGTCAGGAGTCGGATGTTCGACTCAATTATTGGAAAATATTTCGAGCAGTTTCAGCTATTCATTATGTTCCGATAAATAGGTAGCCCGTGAAACAACTGAGTTCGACACATACTAATTGAAACTCTAACTCATGCTTTCCATATTCAAAAGGTTCTCTATCTAAACCCGGAAGACACGTGAGGTATAAGATTTGATGACGCAAATAGCGTGTAAGCCTAGCTACTGGTTTGGATAAGTAAGACCCGACACACTGCCTGTTGGCTGCCATCCATAAGGTCGTCCTACATTAGTTGTCAGTTCATGTGCTTACATTGAATTATATGACGAATCCAGTTCTTTTTATTCTAGAATGACATTATAATGCTCGGTTGTTGCAGTCGACTGCTAACGAGGCGTAAGTGGTAAACGGCTCTTCCTTTATCTTAGTGCAATTTTGTTTGCGAATATGTTTACCTAACAAAAAACCTGCCACTATTTTTCAAATAAGTACGTATTTAAGTTCCATTCAGGCCAAGAAATTGTGGTCTGCTAAACAAAAAAGAGACTGTGACTAACAAAATCAGATTTTGCAAGCATTCTGAATTATCTTACCCAACTCAGGGTGAAAAAAGAATCATTCAAAAGTTTTTTAACAAAATCAAAAAAAATACGATTTTGAATCAATTAAGTATAATTTCAAGATATTTTCCAATTATTTAATTATTATTTTAGTTAGCTAACAGCTGCTTCAATTTACCTTCATGTAAAATTGTAAAAACGTGAGTATTAACATATTTAATTATGTTTAAACTATATCGTGTAACAAAAGAGTAGTGTTTCTGCATGGTTTCTTAAGATTTGCTCAATTAGCATTTCGAAAAATAAATTTTAAAAAAAATAAGTAATCGGTCTTATGATATTCCTCATTGTAATGAAGGTATTGGTTTTTGTCTAGTATTTATCGATAATTGTTATTTTAAAAGTTACATTCGGAATGTAGATTTAATTAGTCTCTATGCTAATGAATTTTTTATACACATACAGTTTAATTGTCACTGAAATGTTCACAAACGCTTGTTGTCATTATTAGTTCGGAACGTTCCCGGCTAAACAGAGTTATCAAAAGTGACATATTGTTGGTATCGATTCCACAAAGGGGCAGCAACAGTCGGTACTATTCATATATTGTCATACCTTTGTAGACAACCCTTTGATCAAGGGGTCTGCGAAAATACCGGATTAGCAACCCCTCAATTTGGAGATTGAATCACTATGAGTATGTAGAGATGTATTACTATATCGACAATTGTTATGAACTTTTTGTGTTGGCAAAGATAATTGGTTCTGATTATAAATATTGGTAATTCAGCGGATAAAGTGACTATCAAAACATGGCAAGATCGACATCAAATTCTTAAGGGCAAAGACCAATTTTCTAAAAAATAATTAGATATAAAAATGAAGAATTAAATTATAAAAACGGAAAGATATGTGATGAAGTTATTAAATATTAAGGAAGGATACTATTTTAATTCAATCTAATTTCAAACAACCAAAGCAAGTCTAACTTAAATCTAACTTTTCCAAAATAAATTTTCCTGCTCTTCTTAAGTGGCTGTATCGTTTCAGTTTATTTTATAAATTTTAACTACATAATTATCTGAACTCCGTTTACTTGATTATGTCACTCATTTAAAAGTTCTTCCAATATATCATACTGCGCTCACGTCACGTAGGTAAATTGTAATTTAAAACCAAAACTTTATTAACTATCGATTGTGTTCGCCATATAAGATAACAAAGACAATAATACAGCCATAATTTTCCTGGATACATAATAACGTTGTAGTTGAAATGGATATTGTATTCATACCTGGTTTTAAGCCACAACTACGAAACGCTTTGTGATTGACAGATCAATCTGTTCCCTATACCATAGATAAGCGGTCGGCAACACGCGGCCCCCGGGCCGCTTACGGCCCGCCGACGTACTCTTTGCGGCTGGTGAATGTTGTGTAAATAAGTTGACCGCTCAGTGTGGTGTGGATACAGTAATATAAATTATAAATTTAAAACCAAAGTGTGGCCCGCCTTTGGTCGATTTTTCCACCATGTGGCCCTTGCCTGCTAAAAGATTGCCGACCGCTTCGCTCTTGATAGCGAAGCGAAGACCAATAATAAATCCATGCACTATATATTCATTAAGAGTGTACCAATAAAAAGAAATGACGGACCCTCGTAATATCGTACTATATATAGTGTAACACTAGATAGCTGGTACAGTTTTGTGACGTACATCTTTTGCTGTTATCTCTGTATTGACAGTCGTCTATAAGATTTTTGAGACACGAATACGTAGATTCTGATAACAATAAGAGCAAATTATCAGCCACTTATGTATTAAAAATATTGAAAGCTACGCCTAGACCTGACCCAGTGCCTTAGATACATACAGCGTATTATAAATCGTTTCATAAATAAGTTGTGACGAGATTACAAAAACTGGTATCTACTTTGCGAACAATAATTTCTAAAGAAGCGGAACTAGCTTTGTAAAGTACTGCCACAAAAAACAGTGGCAAAGTGGTTCAACATACACAGAAGGCGGGCACGTGCAGCGTCAATGCGAAAATTAATCGTAACGACTTATTGTGCTTCCAAACGTTTGCGTGGCCATATTATTTGGTACGTATCGATTCGCACGCCGGGGTTACTAAAAAAAATTACTTTTTCCTATAGTATCAAAAAAAGTGTTTACTACTATAGTAAAAATTACCTATATATTGAGTATACTAAAGGGATACGCCGAATGAACGCAACTAATTATAATTATTCAAAATTTTAAGTAATAAAGTAAAAATAATATAATGCTACGGTAAACCGAAAAAAGAATACGAAAAAAGAAAAAGAAAACTTCTGAAACTACTTGTCTGCAATTTACATTTGTTTATTATTCAATGTGTGGTGAGCATTTTGACAAAATAAACGGATCATTCCACTTTGTTCACCCAGGTGTTATCACCCAGGTGAACAAAGTGGATTTTATAGAGTCCTGCAAATTTATGTTGAATTAAATATCTCACCCTTCGCGTTTATTAATAACTTGTTATTACATTTTCGTTTATAGAAATGTTGGAATAATGGTATTAACATTCAGAACATAATAAGTGGTTTATAACGTAGATTTCTATTTTCTCATTATATTCGAAATTACGAAAAATATCATTTGTAATTACAAGGGAATGAAACAGATTCGTTATCACATCAATGAACAGTTAGTATTTCAAAATTTTGATTTTGATCCCTTTTTTATTTTGAGTAATTTAGATATTGGTCAATATTAATAACTTTGGAAGACAATGATAATGTCTGGGGGAAATGTCTTAAGGCCAGCAACTAACTCGGAGCACTGATGTGATTGTTATGAAAAGCGACATTCATAAAAAAATCGAATAGCTTATAACAGCAATGAAAATTTTTAAATACTGCAAAATGTGTATGAAAACAATTCAACCTACATAAAGTAATCTATAAGTTGGTACAGGTTGCATACAAAACCAAGGACATAAAAAAACTTCTATTGATTGAGACTACGCCAAAAGACTTCCTCTATTGCACAGGTACAATAAATTTGAGTTTAAGTGTTAATAACCAATCAAATCCAGTATATTTAGTATAAATATAATATTCTAGATTAAAATGATAAAAAAGTAGATTTATAATTATAAAAAAGGAAAAATAAAGGCAAGTTGTATTTATATTGGCTTACTCCATAAAAGCCACGTAAACATTTTTTTCAAAATATTTTATTTAATAATTAAACAAATAATTTTGAAATACCATTTTTTATCAATAAATATTATATTAGGAACACGATGTTTGTTTTTGAATAATTAATAATAAAAAAAACTTTCACAACTTTCCACACTTTATCTATCTATTACCTCTAGGAGTACAATCTCTACTTCCCTACTAATATTATAAATGCGAAAGTAACTGTGTCTGTCTGTCTGTTACGCTTTCACGCCACATCCACCGAACCGATTTTGATGAAATTTGGTATGAAGATAGAACTGAACTTGAGAAAGGACATAGGATACTTTTTTGTCGCGAAAAAAAGGGTAGAAGGGGTTGAAATAGGGGATGAGTGTTCGTTATTTTCTACCCGATTTTGATGAAATTGGGTATTGGGTATGAAGATAGAACCGAAATTGGGAAAAAATATACCATACTTTTTAATAGGAAAAAAGTGGTAGAAGGGTTTGAAATAGGGGATGAAAGTTTGTATGGTAGTTCCTTATTGTCAAACATAAAATCTAAACCACTTAACCAATTTTGACAAATAGTCTAGACCTTGGGACTATAGGCTACTCCTTACCATGTCGCGCGATATAACCAAATTCCTCGCGGGCGAAGCCGCAGGCGGAAAACTAGTAACACATATAAATAAGTAAAATTATTCAAATGAATATCAAAGCTACAGTAGGTACTAGAGTTGCAGTTGTTTAACTTTTGTGCCTCCAAACATACGATGTTATAATGTTTAATTAGCTGTAGTAACTAATTAACTGAATAATTATTTTACTTGTTTCTCTTGTATGTAACACAATAATAGGTTATGCTTAGCAATCAACTAATGGCTTTTTGTTTTTTTTACGGAGGATCAGTTCAAATCCGTCGGCATATCAGCTATTTAATTCAATTATAATTATAATAATGTATTTGTGGTCGAAACTTTAAACTTTTATCGACTTTTGATGCCAGCGATGAATCATAGCATAATACTCGTAGTGTATCAATTCATAGAATATAAAAAAATATTTATTGTATGTAACAGATTTTTTTGAATTATCCAACAAGGAATATTAATGAAGTGCAACAATGATAACTAAAGTATGATAAGCATATTATAGTTAATTCAAGGGTGATCCACTTGCAAAAATTTTGACACCCTATCTACGTATCTAACTATATGAAAGTGAATCTATCAAAATAAGTAGCGTAAGTATAACTAGACGTCTTTATTTCGTATTAAAAATATTGTTATAGACATACTGTAGTTAAAAATTAAGAGACTCAGAGACAATAATCTTGATCAACTTGAGTCAACAGATTTCTGTTGTCTCGAAGTATTAAAACTTTGATTTGGGCACTTATAGATACAGTATCGAGATGTTTTCACTCGAGCCAAGGCCACGCGCACTCTACTTGATCGCAATCGCAACGTCGTGATCTACAAGATTTCTAAAGAACTTTTAACTTCACGTTAGGGACACAGATTATTGTTGTAGTAATCCTATTCTTCGAAGATGTTCAATGAAGAAACCGCGACACAAGTTATCTATTGCTTATCAATCAATGCCTACAATATAGGATATTATATTCTTGTTGATTTATTCAGGTATTATATTATTAATATTTATTCTTATACGCGCTCATTGTTATAGACATGGTGCGGAAATTTTACATGAATTTCCCGACGTTTCGAGTGAGTTAGGATGATGATGTATAGGAACAATATACCTATTATTATAAACCCAATACGCAGGTTTATATCAATGATGTCAAAACAATGATACAAACAGTCCAGTTGCATTCCTGACAATTAGTTAACTATTTTACAATACAAAATTCCCGACCGCATTCCATGTGAATTAAACAGGGTTTTATGAATTATTTGCTATTGCATAAAATGAGGGATAACTAACACACGTAACAGATGAGAAAATATAAAAAATATTTTCATTAACGTTTATTGGGAATTTGCATAATTTTCACAAAACATTTTTATTAATATTTGCACAACGTTCACTTGCGTCAAGCTACAGGTGGAAAGCTAATTCCTTTATTCTTGCTTTTATTCTTGTTGTTAACCGTATTTCCTCTGAATTTTCAATAAAATATTATTTGTATTATAGATCGGAAGTAATTATAAAAGGCTATGAATCATAACTTATTACGTAACTTAACCTTAGGGATGATTTTATATCTTCTAACACGTACAGGGAAAATACAAACATTGAATGGAATACTCCTTCAAACAGGAAACAATAAAATAATAAAATCAACAGAACAATCATTAATATTAACAACAACATCCGGGAAAATAGGAAAACTTTGTATGATTTTGTTAACGCCGATATGTTTATTATAAGTGATTACATATTAATTCTTCAGCAAATAGGATATAAAATAAATTAAAATAAGCTATTAAATTGAACTAACATTATTAATTGACATTAATCTACAAGGAAATTTTACCCGAGAACAACATGTTTGACATCTTTACATACACAAGAGGGTGAATTTCCTGAATGTTAGATAAGTTTTATTTTATGGTTTAATTAAATTACTTTTTAACTTATATCCAAAAAAATATACAAATCAGTCGAAATAAATTGATTTGAATGACGGAAATTTAGTTTACACATTTCATTTTTATCGCCAAGTACTAATAGTTCAATAGAATAATTATTTAAACCCTTTAAATTCGCATAATCACAGTACCTGTACTACGCAATAAATATGTTTCGTTGGTGTATTAGCCGCCGTAGAGATGGCGCCCCCAGTATATTAAATCGCGCTGACGCTATTCTCACCGATTTCACTTAGACTCGTCGGCGAATTCATCTCTATGTGTCTTAATAATTTAACTGATACAGGGTTACCTAGATATTAAGTTAAATAGGGTTAAGACCAAAATCGGTAATCTAGCGCCTTGTTACAGGTATAAGGTCTACTAATTTTTGAATACCTATCTGCCATCGTGTTTTTGATGGCAGAAGGTATATTAAAATTAAAAAGATAATAAATAATAGGTATTAATTAGCTATATGTCTCAATAGTTGAACACAGACTTCCTTCCGGGAGAGCACGCTCACGCTGGCTCAGTACGGGTTAGTGCATACAGAAGTACATATAAGAATTTTGTGACGTAAATAGACCATAATTACTTTAAGGACAGATTTTTCACATGTCAGTTAAAATGATTGTTTTAATTGTCAGTTCATACTTATAACATGTTTACTATATTTGATCGATTTCAAAGTGCAACGAAAACGTACTTCCTATCTGTCGAATAGAATGGATTGAAATGGATATCAATATATTACATCGCTATTATCTTTACTATTTCATCAAATAAGGTTTTAAAAAACAGTTAATATTTAACATGACAGATGCTTTAATGTATGTATTTAGTATGTTCATTTGTTTCAGGCATGTACGCAGAGCACCATCTTTATTGTCTTAATTTTTTATTCCTCAAAGTTAATGTGATTTTTTGTAAATTTTCCAATCTGTGAGTGTTTACGTTTAGTCATTTTCGAGAGTCAAAATATAGGGCATGAAGTGTTAATATCGAGATCTTGTGATAAAGCGTGACGCATCGATCAACACTTGACTACTGCCCTTAATATTATTTACTTTCTAACAATTATTACAAGGCTGCCAGACGAAGGATTCGATGCGACAGACAATCATTGCTACATACGGATAATTTGACTGCTTTATTACGTAAAAATTCGATGACAGTTACAACTTAGAAAGTTTTTGAACTTCACTTTTCTTACCTTAGTAATAACTAATATTAATAAGATTGTGAAAAATATGTTCAAAAGTTTATAATTTTCCGCATTACAAACGTGCCTGGTAAAAAAAAACTATTTTTGTTGTCATCTAATGATTTTTTATTTCTTATTAGGTAAATAACCTAAGTTTTATTCTTGTATACACGCTAAGTTGAAGAAACACAAAACTCGAGGAAAAAAAATAAAACACGTCTACGTAAGTAGACAAATAAAAATAAAACAACAAAACTAAAAGGAAGACCACTTAATCTTCTATTTAATCTTTTCAACGTAATAAATAGCACATCTTTACAAAGACATTATCCTTTACTTATATTTTCCGTGAAGCAACTTCAGTTTATAAGTATCTAGTCATTTATTTATTAAGGCCAACGTTATCTTCAAAGCAGAATTAAGTAAATCAAATCTCGTTTTAACAACAATATTTGTGTAATTAACAAAATAAACACCCAGATAAGTCTAACACAAATTAAGACGGTGGAAATGATCCAAACGCTCGTTTGCAATTCCACACGAAAACGTTAATTATTTATAAGAAAATTTAAAATTTAAAAAATACGATGCAAAAAAGTCAACCAAAAATATTTAAATAATTATTTAAGTTTAGGGTCTCGTAGTATTACATGCAGTTTGCATAAAGTCAACAAAAACTTTTTAAAGTGTATGTATATATTAAGCCATTAAATACTTTATTTTTAAACACAGTTTACTAACTAATTTCGTAAATATTATTATTATTCCTTTACAAAAAGAGTAAATTTCGGATTATAGATGACATTTATAAGTGCCTGTTATCTCTGGCAATTTCACTTTCGATAAAAGATATTTAATAACTAGGTAGGTATATAAGTTGAACAGCACTTCAGTTTTGAAAATCTTATGATTTGAGATAATTTAAAATTGCAAGTTAAAATAGTTAATTCGTTAAATTTTAAAAGGAACTCATTAGCACTCCACTTATTTAGTGTTTTATGGTATTTTTTATTTTTTTCTATATCCGGTGCCCAATTTCTCAGAGGCAGCACTGTCAATACTTATGTGATTGTGGATGTGCAAGGTAATCATTACGTGACCCGCTTGCTTGTTTGCTAGCTTATCTCATAAAAAAATAAAACTTACTTTTTACTTTACTTAATTTACTAATATTGTGTGGTTTGAGAAATAAAAATATTTGGTATTGGTTTACACATTTGTGAATATTCTGCTTAATTATTTAAACATACCTAAAATAAAAACAAAACAGTTTTTTAATATTTGTTTGTATTTAAACTTTTCCAATATAGGTACGTAATTTAAGCTTTGTACCGACCACGTTTGAAAAGTAAAATAAAAAAAAATAAGATAACAGATCTTTTCCGAAGCCTGAAACCATGTATTCTTGAGTCTAAGTAGTTAATAAATACAGTAACAGTACACCCAGAAAATTCAATTAAAAAAAATATAAATGATAGAAAATTGTGATATTTGCCGCTTAAGGTCAGCTGATGGCCCAGGAGCGATGGCTTACATTGCAATAAGTTAAAACACTATTTAATTTGAATCTTTCCCGAAATCTGATAGTTAAATGCAATAAGGTAAAATAATAAAATTTAAAAAAACAATTTAAAAATTCTCACTATACTATCACTCACGCTATGCCTAGTATTCGTTTTCGGAAGCAGTCTTTTTACACCCTGTATATATAAAGGTATATTTAAATAACGTGACACAAGAAGATATGTACAGTTTAAATATGAAAAAAACGTCTTTAAGCACATAATTTGTGGGTAAATTGTAGCAAACAAGTACAAATGTGACGAACAAATAGCCCAACTACGCGGAAATAATGTATTTCCTGTAGATACAAATGAGTTTTAGATTAGAGAATAATAATTATATTCTTGTCTTTGCGCAATTACTTTAGTGGACTGAACTTTTTTAAGGTAAGGTGTAAAAAAAATGAAGTTTTTTTATAAACATTATTCAGCTAAATGCTTATTAAGTCGGTATGTACATTTTTTGTTTAAAAATGTTATTTATGATTACACGAATATAATGAAATAAATCACACGTCATGTTTTTTTTATTACCTAGTTTAAATGAATTCGTGTAAAATGTACATGAAAGTATTTAATATTTACGAAATCACTTTTCCTTTTAATTTTAGCGAACCCTTCCGCGATAACGTTTGTTTTGTATATTGGTACCTGCGGTTTGAGAATTTTAATCTTCTTATAAGTGAAGCAGAGCCAGTATGCAGTTAAATTTTAACCGAGTCGGTTAACAACTTGTTAAAACCAAACTGTTAGAAATTCTTAGTTCTTTAATTATAAAGTTAAAGATATATTACATCAAAAATAAATTTTACTTAAACCATATTATAAAATGGATGGAACCTATAACTTCGTAGAAGACCTGAACATAATTGAAACCATTTAAATCCTTAGATGTTAGCTTAGATGTTTATCCATACAAATGACGGAATGTTATGAGTTATAAACGGGCAAAGAAAACTAAGAACTGTAATGAAAATAAAATATTAAATATTATGAACGTTTGAAAACAATATTGTAGGCATAAGTGGTACCAGTCTGACTTGTACGTAGCATATTAAAGCAGGTACTTGCTGCGGTCGTAGTAGGCGCAGAATATATCAAAAATCACATAAAAAAAATATAATTCCAAAATGAAATAGTATCAAGTTCAAGAAAAATATAATAATCAAACTCGGTATATACCTATTAATTATCTTTCAGTTCATTACAATTGTTGATAAATAATTAAAAAATATTTATTTAACTGATCAAACAAAACCGACAAATTGTTCGCATTATAACCGCTGAAATGTTTCACAAAAAACACTCGCATTGCTGCAAAAAATAAAATAAAAAAATACTTACAAATAAAAAAAAACTTTTCTTTCTTATCTCCTAGATCCTTTTCATAGTACTGCAGATGAACCGAGTAACGTGCGTCAAGTAAAAATATTAGCGTCGGACGGTAGTTTTATAATCGGTGATATCTAGCGATCGATAGGTGCGCGAGATTTGCGCGAATGTTGGCGACTGCGCGAGTTTCCAGCGGTGCGCGGGCGCAGGCCGGCGCGCGACGCTGGGCGGCTGTACTTCGACCTTAACAATACTTAACTAATACAACTATCCACTTGATTTCGAGCAGTATGGAGCGAAATTTAACAGGCGTGGTTAAATTGCATTTCTTTAACGCTTTTTTTTACTACAGTGGAAAATTAACAATTTTAGTGTATAAAAGATAATATAGATTATGTATTTCTATTGCTCATAAATTTGAGAAAATTGAGCATAAGCTTAATATGCCAGATCTGCGACGAATTAAAAAACTCGTAGTTTGTATGTACCTACCTACCTATAATTTTACTTTTGTATGCTACAGCTTTGTTTAATGAGAATAAATATATCTATAAAATAAAAACCTATACAATAATAGCCTGTATGTGAACAACTTGAACGATTTGGGCACAGGTCTCCTCTTCGGATTACGAGAGGCTTCGAGCCGTAAGCCACCACGCCGACTCAGTAGGCGTTGGTGGATTATCATCCACCCATTTCTTACGATGTTTTTTTTTAAGTGTGAATTGAAAAAATCTATAAGTTGGTACCTTTAAACATTATTATTATTCCCCCAAGGCATCAAACCCGAAACATTTGATATGGAGCCCAGTTCCTTCCTAGCCTCTAGACTGTATGTAAAGCGATTTGCTTTAAGTTATCACTACATACCTAGATACATATAAAACAAAGATGCTTTCTCTGTCCCTATGTATACTTTAATCTTTAAAACTACGCAACGGATTTTGATGCTGTTTTTTAATAGATAGAGTGATTGAAGAGGAAGGTTTATATGTGTAACATAGTATAGGGAAAGGTGTTTACTTAGAATTTAACGCGTGCGAAGCCGCGGGCATAAGCTAGTATAATATAAAAGGCAACATCCTAAAAGGCAGCGGTGGGTGGCACTAAGTTCTTTGCAGGCAGGACCTAGTCATGTCTTTGAAGTTAGTTACCTGTATCGGGGGGTCTGGATAACCTGTAGGTATACACTTTTCATGTGGTTTTTGTTATAGAGCGTATAATTTGTATGCTACGTTCCGGTCACGTTCATCAAAAAGGAATTTTAATAGACTGAAACCCATTGATTTTACAACTCATATTTTGCATACTGTAAATGTAAAGGAACTTAAAAGATTTATTTATTAATAGATATTATTGCTTAGTTAGTAGGTAGGTATCTTATGAAACCAACATTATGAATGTGAATGCCACATTATCATTGCTGTTACAAATATATAAATCAAATTACTATTATTGTGACAATAGGAAAACATCGCAATACTACATCCTATTAATAAATTTCTACAAGACGACAATCTTTACTAACTTTATAAACTTGTTTCTAGGTTTAACCATCGTTGATTGCACTGCGATCTTTTGAGCAAAAGCAGTAGTTTTATGTCAATGCCTAAGACGTAGTAACCGTTTTAAAAAAATAGTTTTATATGTAAAGCACACGCATTGGGTAAGGCGTCTTGGTAAACCGCAATCAGAAATAATGTCAAAGTTAAATAAACATGTAAGTACGTAAGTAGGTATGTAGGCATTAGGTTATATAAGAAATTTAGCTTAAGTACTTTGTATTGCTTTTTTAATTATTTATACTACGTAGCTACAAACAGGATCGTCAGTTTCAAGTTTACTGCTATCTAGCACCTTAACACAGGAACCTTATTCCTTTGCCGCTCCTACTTTTTTCGTTACTTCGGTAACTCCGGTGTTACAAACGGTAGTATTTTTAAAGAATTTAAAACATCTATTTTTAGAATATAAATTATTTTCGTAACAACTTGCACGTGACCAGTCAAAGTTACGTTAGTTGGCTATACATTCTTTATATACAGATAAGGTTAAGTTCACTGTAAATAAATATACAACCTTGAATTACACACCTGTACATAAGTACCGAAGACAACGTTAGTACTTCACTCTGTACCTACATCGTAGGCATTTCAAGCACCTACTGCCACTTGACGAAAGATTTGTCACTAGCTTATAACTGCGGCTTCTGTTTTATAATAAACATTTTTAAAACACGCATTTGTTTACTTACTCCGAATAACAAAAATATATGTTTATCTTTCTGTGGGTGAAAGTTTAAAAACTATTAGTTTGTCATTGTTTATTATTTCACTAAACCATAAGAAAAATATAATTTTGATTTTGATGATGGATGGTTTTAGCTTTTCTTGACATTACGTTATAAACTGGTGGCTATATAATATTACTTATTCATCTAGGTAAGTATAAATAACAGATACATCGTACCTACTAATGACAATTTCGTCATATCCTTTACTGATTTGTCGTCGCATGCGAGCAAAGTAATTTTCCTTGGTTTTCCTTCACGGAATGTCTACATAAATAGTCAACTTGTTACGAAAGTCGGTCCACCTTGAACAGCCATGACATAGCCCTTCTCTGCCCTTTGCCTTCGTGCTAGACAACTACTTAACATAAATCTCAACGATTGACCATTGCATCATTTTTGTACGTCTGTATTCGCTACTTGAAACCGCGTTGACTGAAAATAATATGGACAGATTTATAAAAGTAAAATAGGCAACTTACCTAACTTATCTTTTCAAATGTTTAGACGTTTTCAACGGCCAAAGAAAATAGAGCTCTCGAAAGAAATCAGAGGACTTTTCCGACGGGACTTAAAAACATACAATGTTCCATATTTTTGCTATAGAATGTATGTTTAGATCCTAATTAAAATTGTCTCTAAACTTTAGAAGCTTGCAAATATATTTTTTTTGTAAGTTTATCTAATATTTTTTTTTATCAAGAATTTCTAAATTAAAATTTATTTTAGAGATAGTGGGACCACAATACACTACACTTATAAGAGAATCTTGTAGTAACATTCCAAATATATTGTTTCTTTTTCCTTACTTGAAAATTACTTACTTCCCCGTTAAGTACACTTGAAAAACATAAAATGTGTGACGTAAACGAAATCATCACTGTTTATCATCTGTTAAATCAAGTTTATTGTTCGAACATAGGTACCTACCGTTTGTCTTTTTTTGTACCATCAACGCGTTGTGTTTTCGTTTATTCTCCCAACCACTAACGAATTTTGATACGGGTTTTATCATCCTTTAGATATTTAGATGTCAAGTACAACCTAAAGTTACATCTGTGCGAAGCTTGGGTGGATCCCTAGTATATTATACGCAGAAATAAAATACATTTAGTGTAAACCACTATTTTATTATTTCAATGATTCACCAGTTTTATACAATTGTACATAATAGGAGTTCTCGAATGTGACAATCAAAAGTATCTATGTTTTAAAATTATCACTCCCATCTCAAAAAATTATGTGAATTTTTTAAAATATAAATAACTCAGGAATACATCCACGCCATTAATTTTAGCCATAGTTTACCTAACTTCTCAAATATAATATTAGAAATGTTTATTTTATACAATGGAATTCATTCGAATAACACATTTTCGGAATGAAAATCTGTATAATACTTTAATTCTTACAAGTATTAGCACTTTAAGGAATACATACATGATCATTGCAGTAGGTATAATTAAATTATAATAAAATAAAAAATCTAAATATTCCTTAGACGTTAAACAAGTAAGTCTTCTTCATCCAGCAACTCCTGTAAAAAATAAAGAAAATAAGAATTTTTGAATTGTTATATTGTTTAATTACTTAGCAATTTATTACAGGAAATTTTCTAAACACTAGCCGACATCGTAAAATTTTACGACAATTATACATTAATATTAAGAATTATACAAGACATTAATAGATATTTAATATAACTGGTAGGAGATCTTCAAATATCCGGGAAATAGGAACTACACAAATGAATGAAGTTTTATAGCTGCGACGATGTTAGGGTAAAATAACTATTATTTACCTTCCGATATACAATCCTTTACGGATTTATTAAAGGAAAAATAATAATGTAAATAATTAAGATGTAGTATATTAATAAAACTAAGGTAGTATTTGTGCTTTTAGTAAATTGTTTTATTGTTTCTGCTTTTATATTGAATTTATTATGTCTTGTGTATTTAATTATATTGGTTTAATTTACCTTGTTATTTCTCTGTGAAAACTATTAATTATGTGTTATTGGATTTTATTTACTTGATTTGTCGTGAATGATGTATAATGTGCGGTAATTAACTCATATCTATCAAAGTTATGTACACCTGTGAGCTGTTAACCTCTCACTATTATGTATTTGTGTGTATACTTTAATTTACTATTTTTATGTTTCGTGTTTGCCCTAATATTATGTGTTTCAATGTCATGTGTGTGTGTTTTCATAAATGTCAGTCATATGATGTGTATAAGTGTGTATTCCTCAATGTCCTGTATTAAATCATGTACATATGTGTGTATACCCTTTTATCATACAAATACTATACATCACAGTGTGTATACCTCAATGTCATATAACTATATTATATGTTTTATCCTTATTTCATACAAATACCATACGTCACAGTGTGTATACCTCAATGTCATGTAATTCTATGTATGTAAACCTCAATATCATGTATTTCGATGTATGTATACCTCAATGTCATGTATTTCTGTGTATGTATACCTCAATGTCACGTATATTCGTGTGTACATACCTCGCTGAGATTGCCGTCGAGCTCCACGTCGTCGATGTGCTCGGCGAGCTCGTCCATGATGTCGGTGATCGAGCTGCGGCGCTCGGCCGACGCTTCCGGGACTTCAGGCGATTCACTGACGACAATATGTGGAAATGTATACACGTTTTTTCATAAAACGCGACAATATATGGAAATGTATAAACGATTTTTCATAAAACGTCTTTGTTTATAAATAATAAATAAATCTCCAGACTGACACACCAATTATGTGGCCCTAAAGTAAGTTGCAGTAAGCACTTGTGTTATAGGTATCACATAATGGACTAGGGAAGAACCTAGTAACACCCAGCAACGAGCCAATATCGAAAAACCATTTTTTAGAAATTGGCCCGACCCGGGATCGAACCCGGAACCATCCACTTAGCAATTCGGTATATATACCGCTGCACCACAGAGGTCGTCCTTTGTTTGCTTAAGAGGAACAAGATAAAAAACATGGATCAAAGCAGCTGGGCAATTGTGTAGGCCAATCGAAATGTATGTAAGCGACTGGTGTCTTTGTTGTACGATATGTGTTGGCATACGTTGCAACCATTATTTTCTCCATTATTGAGCCCGAAAACGAATTATTTTCATTCATAAACAGTTTGATCTAAAACTGCGATTTAGAATTCCACCGTCTAACATAACAGCCCTGCAGGACGATTAAAAAAGTTTCGAAGACCTTCATACCGCTTCAAGCTAGCTTTTTTAACTGAAAAGGACCACCCAAACACGAGTACATTTTATTATCAAATGTTAGCATATGTGGCATACAAACCATTTAAAAAATAATATTAACATTGTAAATCCATACATTGGCCAAGGTGTCCGAGTTTTTTGTGTCAAAAAGTTTATTTGTTCAATTTGTCAAGTGATGTACTCACGTGGGCGCCTCCTTTTCCGGCGGCGTGTATAAGTGTTTCTCTATGGCTAGCGCCAGCTCCTCCTCGAGGCTTCGGTCCACGTTGCTGCCTGCGCTCGCGCCGATAGACAAGCAAGCGCGCTGGAACGCCTCCAACTCTAGCGAACGCTGGGAAATTAGGACAAATAGATTTAGGGATATGTAGTTAATGATTAGGTAGAAAGGAGGTGTGACTATGGAGGTGAAGAAAGTAAAAAGGGATTCTGAGTTTGTAAGTGAAAAGTCGTTTGTTTGTAGCGAACGCTGGTGAAGGAAGAATGGCTTTAGGGATATGCAGTGAAAGATTAGATATAAAGATATAGGAGTTGTGACTTTGTGGGTAAAAAAAGTGACAAACTTCCAACTTTAGCGAACGCTGGTGAATAAAGTATAGATAAGATTGAAATAAACGCCACAACTGAGGGCAGGAAAGTTTTAGAAACATGTAGTTCATGTAATACCTACATTTGCTGCAAAACTGTGGAACTTGCAAGTTTGTAAGTGAACATGAAAAAACGCTACATACGAAGAACAGGAAACGCATCGGGTACTTGTAATGATGAAGTTACCAGAATAACGACGAACGCGAAAAAAGAAATAAGGTACAAGAAAACCATAGCATTTACACTAAAATAAATATAAGAAAGTTCTAGGAACAAACTTCTAACAAAGGGCGAACAGAATGAAAATGAATGCTGTTTCTACAGCATATTCTTATGAAGAGATGAATTTGAGAGAACACTGGAAACAAATAAGAATAGGCCAACTTTAGGACTATAATATGATTAAAAAAATGAAAGATAGGAGACATAATAAAGCTATAGGAATAGTGACTTCGTAAAAAATACCTCTAACTCTAACAAATGTACATAAAGAATAAATAAGCTTGAACCACAACAACATTGGGTAAAAACTAAATAAAAGTAATTCCTTGAGATTTTACTTTAAGTTTTGCATTTAAAAATGCTAATTTATTTATTTTTAAGTTATAGATACTGGAAAAAGGAACGCGGGTCTTCGAGCATTAGTATCTATCACTTCAAAAGTAATTCCTCTGCCCATCTTACCTCATATTCCGGGAAGAGATTGGAGTACTGCTTGGGGTCGGCGAGCGACTGCCCCGACTTGTTGTTGCCGACGCGCGCCCGCCACAGCGCCACCACCTCACACATCTTGGATGGAATGTACGATCTAAACCACAATGTTTACATTAATAATTTTATTTTTTAATTCAGTAGCAACCCGCCCACGCTTCGAAATGGTGTAATTTTGCGCGACTTGTTCGCAAAACATCGAATTTTGGCTAATTTAAAAACACTTTTTTTGCATGATCCTTATTTACAAATTGAAATAAAAAAAATACCGAGAAGATGACGAAAACTGCATTAAAATTTGTCAGCTGGTTTAAGAGGAGATAGCGGAGAAACATACAAACAGACACAATTAGCGACTTGGATTTATAATATGTAATGATGATATGTAGCTTTCAAATAGTTTGATTGAGCTTGAATTCTTGGAAAAAACGTGTGCTCTTCGTGTAATGTAGTATCAAAACTAGGCTGCTCTTATAGCTTATTTAAAACTTAGGTCTCGGGCAACAAAACATATTAATAACGAATAAAAGTAAAAGTAGGTATTAATGTGACGTATCCTTGATACGTACAACTTTACATAACTTAAAAATAACTTTAATTTAAGAAAAGTGATAAAGCTTTTATAAATAAATCAATAAAAAACTAACGTCACTTTTTACCTACACAAAATTTATACTTAGCAACCATATTTTAAATATAAACAAATATATCTTTAAATATTAATCTGCTTTAAGTGAGTAGATTCATATATCGATTCCTACACATTATGTTTCACTAATGGACGATCTCAATTATCTTATTTTAGTACCTATTTTAAAACATGTGACATGTTTTACCCACAGTTATTATTTTAAATACACTGGTCTGTAAACTGCTTCGATTTATTCTATACTAGTGGACGCCCGCGACTCCGTTCGCGTAGAAGTCGGTTTCCCGTGGGAATGAGAAGTTTTCCCGCGGTAAAAAGTACCCTATGTCCTTTCCCAAGATCAGTTCTTTCTTCACACCAAATTTCATCAAAATCGGTTCAGCGGTTTAGGCGTGAAAGCGTAACAGACAGACAGACAGACAGACAGACAGAGTTACTTTCGCATTTATAATATTAGTAGGGATCACGTTGCAAATCAGGGGAAGAACCTATAAAATTGACCATCTCATAGGAAATAACTCGGATTTCAATTATTAATAGCTGTGAACGAATCATATGCATACGATGACAATCTCAAGTTCACTAATTAAATAATAAACGGAAACTTATAATTCTAAACAAGTTAGATGTAATGAAAGATAAACCAGCACAGTAAACTGTTACAGAGCCCTGTGCGGACAATCGTTTATTACCTAAATGACAAATTTACATCTTGGCGAGATGATTTAAAAAATGCTTTTATGAAGCTCTAAGGAAAACTATAGACAGCGATAGACGAAATATATATTGAAGCATTTGTTATTACAAAACAAAATAAACTTATGAGAAGGTCCACAAGCTGTCTCATTTCAACACCGGGTTGATTTTGTTATCAATTTAGATACTCGTAGTTATGTGTCATACATTTCTTCCGATAAAAATATCTATCATTAAACCGTCGTAAATTTCTGTTGGTTAGCTACATTTTTTTATCAACAATAATAGGTATATTCCCTAATTAATAGTTTTAACATCTCACCTGGCAAAGAAAGCGGCTTCTGACAGTTTGTCCCTATTGATCAACAGCTGTAAACACTCGTCCAGCTGGTTGAGAGTGAAGTATGCGACAAACGCAATGTTGTCTTCATTTTCCTCGGCCGACATTTTGGCTACTTCTTCTAGTAACGGTCTGTCACCTGTAGAACAATATTGTTAGTAAAATGTTGGTTGTGTGTTTGAATAGTTTTGATGGTAAAGATTTTGTGTAGCGTAAGAAAGAGTAATTTAGTGACTAACAAAATGCCACTTACACTGTTTATGATTCTTGAAATGTTTGATTTAGGTAACTTACAGTAATTTGCTAACCTTGTTTTAGTGTACTGTATGTTTTTATAAGAATAAATGTTGCATATGACATATGATATGTTTTTGCCAATGTCATGAAGTTTTCAATTAACTTAGTGTAGCATGTACAGTCTATAGTGGTTTAAACAGTGTAGTTTGTAAAGTGTATGTACGTAAATCGTGTAAGTGTTATGTAACTGTGTATTGCATTGTGTGTCAGTGTATAGCGTAATGTATACTGTGTAGTGTGTACAGTGTAGTGAGTACAGTACAGTGTTGTGTAAACTGTGTATTGCGTTGAGTAGTGTATACATTATAGTGTATTGTGTTCAGTCTAGTGTGCACAGTTTCATGCTCTCAGTCTAGTGTAGCGTGTACGGTACAGGGTAATGTATAGGGTGTATAGTGTAGTGCAACGGTCGGCAACACGCGGCCCGCCGACGTCTTCTTTGCGGCCCGTGAATGTTGTGTAAATATGTCATAGGTAAAATATCGAATCACGCACAATTGACCGTTCAGTGTGGTATGGATATAGTACTACTAATATTATAAACGTGAAAGTTTGTAAGTATGTATGGATGTTTGTTACTCTTTCACGTAAAAACTACTGGACGGATATTGATGAAACTTTGCAGTATACATCAGAATAACCCATAGGGTACTTTTCACCGCGGGAAAACTTCCCATTCCCACGGGAAACCGAATTCCACGTCGCGAGCGGCCACTAGTAAATTATAACTTTAAAACCATAGTGTGGCCCGCCTTTCTACGTTTTTTTCACCATGTACCCTGCTAAAAGCTCACCGACCGCTACTGTAGCCTGTGTAATCTCTCACCGGTGCTGAGCGCGTACAGCAATAGTGCGCTGTGGTCGCGCGCGCGCCGGTACGCCAGCGTGGTGAGCGCGGAGTCCGCGGCGGCGGTGGCGGCCGCGCCCAGCCGCGACCAGCGCGCCAGCGACGAGCGCCCGCCGTCGCCGTCCGCCAGCTTGTGGCGATATACAAACAATGTTAGCGAGAGCCGTAAGCGAATACAAACCAGACGTGTTAGCGGGAAACGTAACGGAGTCCGAAATGAAAGTAGCGGATAGGAACGAATACAAACTAGACATGTTAGCGAGAAACGTAACCGAGTCCGAAATAAAAGTATCGGATAGGGACGGTTAGGGAGTCCGCCAGCTGGCAGCGTCATGCGAACCAGACGTGTTAGCGGGGTCCGTAAGTGAGTCCGAAATAAAAGCTTCGGATAGGGACGGATAGGGAGTCCGCCAGCTGGCAGCGTCATGCGAACCTGACATGTTAGCGGGAAACGTAACGGAGTCCGAAATGAAAGTATCGGATAGGGACGGATAGGGAGTCCGCCAGCTGGCAGCGTCATGCGAACCAGACATGTTAGCGGGAAACGTAACGGAGCTCCGAAATGAAAGTATTGGATAGGGACGGATAGGAAGTCCGCCAGCTGGCAGCGTCATGCGAACCTGACATGTTAGCGGGAAACGTAACGGAGTCCGAAATAAAAGCATCGGATAGGGACGGATAGGGAGTCCGCCAGCTGGCAGCGTCATGCGAACCAGACATGTTAGCGGGAAACGTAACGGAGTCCGAAATGAAAGGATCGGATAGGGACGGATAGGGAGTCCGCCAGCTGGCAGCGTCATGCGAACCAGACATGTTAGCGGGAAACGTAACCGAGTCCGAAATGAAAGCATCGGATAGGGACGGATAGGGAGTCCGCCAGCTGGCAGCATCACACAAACATTGGACGAGGAATTTGAAGGAAGTGCGGTGACGAGAGTCAAGGGGTCAATGACCCTCGCCGCCGTCCACAGCAAACGCAGGGTAACAGACGCGAGTTTAAAACAATGTGAGAGAAAATCGAGCTAAAAAACAATAGCGCAAGGTGCCAGTTTCAAATTTAAGTATTAGAAGATAGGTCAGTAGAGGCTGATACAGAATAAAGAGAATCGTTTTATGCTAGGGGTAACTATTTCTAACTTGGCAAATTACCATTTGAATTTCTTATTTATTGTTTTACATAAACAAATTATATTACACGGACTTTGACTACCATTTACTAAAGGATTAAATTGCCATGTCTTAAACTGCCATTTCCATTACTCTGACACTACATAGATATTTCCTGTAGACTCATATTACGCAAAGCAAAGGAAAATATGATAATATTAATAATTACCGTGGCTTCTTCCGCGAGTTCCCTGGCCCGCTGCAACTCTCCGAGTGACAGAGCCAGTTCAAACTGGTGGTCGGGCTCGGTGGACACCGCTAGAGCTTGTTGCTTGTAGCCCTGGAAACATACCCTTAGATAAACAAAACGACATGTAAGTGCATTAAATCTAAGTAATTGAGACTTTGAGTACTACAAACGGAGAATATTTTAATTGAATTTTGCTCGTATGATGTATCTTATACAAAAACGCATCACAAACCCATATTTTGGTCAAAGATTTTGAAAAATACTTATTATATAAATAAATATACCTCTCTAGTAATGCAAGACCAAACAAGTTAAGTTGCAGTTTTAAAATTCAATTTTGAATTAGGCTGTAATCTGTAGCTTCGTATATATTACCTGTTTCTCTAAGAAGTGTGCCACTCTGGTGCGATGATCCCTAGGTACTGTGGCCAACACTCGATCAGCTGTTTCTAAGTCGCCGCGCATTACAGCAGTTTGATACTCCAGTACAGAGAGCAACACCGAGTATGAAACGATGTTTAACTCTTTGTCGTTCAGGTATAGTCTACAGATTGAAATAATAGTCAAATTAGTAGGAGATTGAGCTGTAATCATACGGGATCAGTGCGAGTTGGTGACTTGATATACGATATTTTTTCTTCTATCCGGATTTACTTAAAATGATTTCGAAAGCACTGTAAAGGTGTAATAATTTTGTGCTCATATTTTGTAAAATACTGACTTGGGGTAATTCTCAAATGGTAATTGAAGAAATCTTACAGTCAGTGCCGTTGTATAGATATTTATTTATTGGTTTACATTAACTACAGAAAAGCTACTTAAAAAGGCAAAAACCTATATCACGCATTATGAAAAGATTAAAATTAATTCTTCAGAGTATAAAAGGTTAATTTCCTTACCTGTTTTCTTTAGCTACGTAACCAAGTATGTACATAGTGTGATCTAGATGTGATATGGTGACAATTTCACCACCTACGTAGTAACATATTCTGTTCAGGGAGTTGGTATAAATGAAACAATCGCCGACCCATAGACCGGTTCTTACTGTTTCATTTACTTCGCCTACCACCTGTGAAGTTATGAAGATTATTGTTAAAAATATCAAGTGCTAGCCAAGTAAACTAAATTAGTCAGTCCCTGGTCATCTTAATTCAAAAACTACATTATTACAGTACTAGTGTAGATAAGCTGACATACTCTGGTGGGGTTTGGAGCAAAGTGTAACTGGGTTGTGTACCTTCATTCAGTGGGGCAATTCACGTAAGATATTGCAGAGATTTCTCGGCGATTAAATGTCATTTAATTCACAAAATTACACAATCACGAATGAGAAATCGCTGAAGTTGGTAAGCAGTATTTAGGGGCTTCTTTTTTGTACCGCTTAGTGTTATATGTTCAGTTGAAGAGCAGGATAAACAAGAGCAATTATTGGCAATGAGACCGAACAACTTAAGTCGTCAACGCCTATGCGTACTGCAGTGTTAGTTATAAAGCACTCCGTTCGCGTGGAAGTCGGTTTCCCGTGGGAATGAGAAGTTTTACCGCGGTAAAAAGTACCCTATGTGTTATTCTGATATTTAACCTACATTACTGTAAAGTTTCATCCAAATCCGTCTAATAGTTTTTACGTGAAAGAGTAAAAAACATCCATACATCCTCACATATTCACAAACTTTCACAGTTATAATATTACTTAGTTGGATTTACCATCAAGTGGACCGCGATAGTTTTCCTATAGATTTTAACTTAAGTTGCAATTATGTGGAGAATGGTGATGAACTAGAGGTAAAATGAAATGCCTGAAGGAGAGTTAATAAGTGTATATGGTTAAGCCCTAGAGAAAGGCACTAGCGAAAGATTTTTTATATATGCGAACAGCAAAATATTAAATTACAACTCATGCTTTCTATAAAAAACCAATGATGAATCAGTTTGACTTAAATCACAAGTTGGTATAACAAAGTTTAACGTTTAGTCACAGGCAACAGTTTATAGATAACAAATGCCTTATCGCACATACTGAAAAACTATTATTCTATTTATGACACAAACTAAGTTTAGTTTTAACCATTAACACAAGCATTTAGGCCGAGTTTTAGAAAAAAAATAGTAAAAACATATCTAAATATAAAATAGGTTTTATTTTATTGCTGTTACTGTAATTTTAGCAAAAATGAATTATTTCAACATCTGTAACGTTAAGAATTATTATTATGACATGATATTTTAATTATTATTATTATAAAAAAAAACTATTAATTTCTGCTTTGAGACAAATAAACAGAACTACACAGGACATTTGGTATTAAAAATAGCACCAAAAAACCGTTATCAATGTTAACCATAAATAATTTATCATTTTTATCAAACTACAATAAATTATTTGGATATTATCAAGTTTAAACTAGAATACGGTAAAAACAATGAACTAAAATTTTACGCCGTTTGAAGTTGTTGCGTTTTATATGTTTGCTCTCACAAGAAATAACCATTTAGTTGTTAAATTACAAGCAATCAATTTGTGTGAGAATCTGGTGTCAGCACTAGGTTGATTGATGGATACTAATCTCTTGACGGTAGATTACCAAAGTCTTTTAGACCCGTGCAGACTCGTTTAATTATTACGGAAACACAGTTAACTGACAGGCATTAGTAAAAATCGGGACAGTGATAACAACGCAGTTGAGCTTTGCCAAAGCCAGTAAAGCGAAGGCTCACCACTAAAAAACTTGTGAACCGTTTTAATTACATCATCCAAAAATTTCTAAATACTCATTCAAAATAGGTTCTGAGGCACACAACAAAATTTGACAAGCAAATGTGGAAGTTCAAAAGGAGTCAAACATACCAAACTGAACTCTATTTCACCTTACTAAAGTATAAATTACCTCAAAAGCATCTTCGATCCCGTCCTCGGTGATATTGGTTCTGGTTTCCCTCGCTCTGTTCACAACTCCCTGGTTGAACCGCAGTATGTAATACGCGTCTTCAGTGGCCACACAAACTAGTGCGCCGCTTTCAGACCAATACACGTTGCGGGGCTGGATCTCGATGCTGGAAGGTTGTGAGCTTTTATATGTGGAGTTTGGTAGCTTATATGTGTAGATTGATAACTTATGTGTGTAGTCTGATAGCTTAAATGTGGAATTGGACAACTTAGAAAAGCTTTAGCGCTAGCAGCCTCACATGCTTCATCATCATCAATATATTATCATTAGATAGTATATTGCAAAGTCGCAATTTTTTCACTTAAATGGATAAAAATGAATTAAAAAAAAGTCTTTAGTAAGCATTAATAAAAACAAAGTGTTAAGTGGAAAACTCTGCCACTAGTTAAATATACAATACACATCAAGATGCATATAAAATGGGCACTGCATAATTTGCGAATACGCAAGATAAAATATATATTAGATTGTTATTAACTGAATACGAATTAAATTTTAAACACTCTTTCAGCTATGTCTTACGAAAACCGACGATATTATTTTCCAAAATCTATGATCTATCTTAATTTCATCAAAATCGGTTCAAAAATTAAGGCATGAATTCGAAACGGAGAGACAGTTACTTTCATCCTTATAGGTAGGGTTATATAAAAAGCATAGTATACTATAGATTGATGCAGAGGATTAAGGAATTTAATATAGTATATTTTTATTATTTATATTGACGCTTGTATTTTGAGAAACTCTCTCGATTGTATAGGGTTGAAGCACAATAGGTATTTTTAATGATGATTCGCATTGCATAGACTTTTTTGTTGAAATGTAAATAAAACACTTCTTTCGCTAGGCTAAATATATACTAATGAAAACGACAAATAATCAACATTATCTCTTTCGCTGTTGAATTGTGACAAGTTAGATATACAAACATACACGACTTTCAGTTGCTTATAATATTCTACTTGTAAATTTGCAAGTTCGTGCTTAAAAAAAAATTGGGTTTTTCATGAAGCTACAGCTTTGCTCAAAAACTGTCTTGTTTACACCTTGGAACACGCAAGCCGGAATCAAATACTAAAACTATTAGCATTTGCTGTTTTACCTAACTTATATTAATACAAAAATGATTTGTCGATCATAACTCAACTCTGTCTTCAAGTATCTACGAAACGAAATTACTTATTACTCAGATACACTATGAAAATCTTAATTTTTAGTTACAAATGCAATTTGTTGTGATGTTATATTCACCAACCAAAAGAATAGATAATACATATTCGCACAAGCATAGTAGCTTATCCACATTATATCGACGAATATATCACAGTAATCTTTAAAAAACTTTAACTCACCAAACCTAATGTCTCTCAATCGCTTAGCAATTATTACAGTTAAATCAACACAAAATAATAAAGTAGGTAAATAAAAAAGTTCATTATTCTTACCGTCTTACAAGTTCTAGATTTTCCCAATCGTAGAATGAGAATGCCATACCGCTTATAGATTTTACTCCCAACATGAACCCACCGAAAATGCCTGCAAATAACGTATTCAATATCATATTCAATCAAATAAGGAAAAGTCCTAAGTTTTCTGCCTATATCTGTAATAAATAAAATTTACCTTCCGCGCCAAATTCAGGCTTGAAACTCGTGCGCTCCTTAAAGTTCTTGAACACTTTGATTGTGCTGCTATTTTCTAGAGTAGCATACTCAGAACTGTCGAGTGCCCATACAAACTCTTGTGCAGTGCCAAAAGCCTTGTTTCTGAGAGCCATCGCAGTATAAATAATGTATTCACCGTCGCCGCAAACAACTACGAATCTACCGTTTGGATTGTGCGCAATAGTTTGAGGGTAAATCTCACAAGAACCCATTTCTTTAGCAACCACAGGTACACGCTCGCCGTCTTTGACTTCTATATCTGCAAAGATACAAATTAAGCATAAGAAAGTTTATAATGAAAAGTTTTATAGGATATGTATAAGAATATTGAGTGCAAGAGAAAGAGGTGTGATAACTAGCAAAAAACTCACCGTTCGAACCTTTGAACAAAGTAAAAGTTACATTAGAGAACATGACGATAACGTGCAAATACTTTTGTGGGGACAACACTAAACAATTAATAATTTAACGTTAACTAACACATAGACAGTAAGATTACAACATAAACAAAAGACAATAACAATATTTTGGCAATCCTTAGCTATGGATAGTAATGTTAGTTACCTTCTGGCAAGGCTTTCAAGTTGACTTGCTGCATTTCAGAATGTTTAGCCCAGATAATCTTGCCACCATTTACATCCATAGAAATAGCTGGCTCTTCTCTGCCCACCTTGATCATAACGGTTCCTTCGTCATAACTGTCGACAAAAGGTTTGTAGGAGTTTAAAATTTTGTTGAATACCAGTAAAGGGATTTGTTTTTCGGTTCTTAAGATAAGAGTGTTAGTAAATTTTATTCTAAGTAGATTTTGTTATAATTGTTTCCATCTTCTTTTCCCTAATAAGTATTGTTAACTTAATGTTAAGACTTTGTATAGAATGTCGAAAAAGTGTAAGTTCTTTAATTTGGCCATAAGTATCGTTTTTTAAATAACATTAATAAACGAACAAACATATACTTACCCAATAGCCACATTATTAGATCCATGCATGCCCGATATAGTCCACACTCTTTCAAAGCCATAGTTGAGTGAGGATTGCAGTCGGTAGGTGCCAGCGTGCCAGATCCTGACTGTGCCATCTTCTGAACCAGTCAGCAACACTGGCAGCTCAGGATGGAAAGATACCGCCGACACATTCTGACCGTGGCCTGGAAGAATGATAATACTTTAGACTACAAGCATGTGATATATTCTGGTAAATTTCAGTGAACATATCTTGACCCCACGCGAAAAGATATTTTACCTCTACTAGGATAAAGATATTTTATCTGCTAGAGTGTTTACTTCGTCAAAATAGTTGAAATATTTAAGCGAAGAGCGTTTGAATTGCATCGCGATCGGTGTTTTCCCTCCCTTATTGTATTCGTGTGTTTCTCTTATATAAGAGTAACTTACGCCATAGAAAACGATACACAAGAATGTTTACTGTATCAAAATAAAATGTTTTGCAGTTTTTATGGCTGTATTTCAAAAAGTTGTTTATGCAGTGCCAGAAATGGCGAACAAAATACGTAAAGTTTGTTTTTTTTTATTAAAGACTAGCTTTACTCTTTCCGGTCTAAAGTTTAATAGAAGTTATAACTGTTCCATCACACTCGTTAACTCTTACTTTTTCCTGCAGATTATACAAGAAAGAAAAAAAAAATTTGAACTTTTTATTTATTTATCAAAAACTAATGTTAGTGGTTGAAAATTAAAGCTTGTTGGAAATGATCAGTCTTTTGCAATCAATTTTAGTGGTTATTGCATTCATTTTAGACTTTTTTGATTTCCCGAATTTTTTGCACTAAGTTTCTTAACTAAGTTTTACAATCAACCTCTCAAGCTAAAAAAATATTATTTTACCAATTACTGCATTATTTATTCATTACGTCTATCAAAATAACATACCTTCAAGTGTCTGCACACAGGTTTTGTTCTGGTAGTCCCATATCTTAACAAGTCTGTCATCAGCTCCACTGATGATGTACGGCTTATCGCCACCGTGGTAATAGTCGACGCAGTTCACGCCTTTATCGTGGCCATTGAGAGTAAAGTTTGAGATTTGAGAGCCAAGCTGCCACACCTATATCAAAATTATTATAGGTGTTAGGGCAGAAAGTAGTGATAAAGTCAAGATGATGAAATAAGGGGAAACAATCTAACATTATGGTGAACATAATAGACTAAGTTATACTTCCACAAACTAAACATAAAAATGAATGTAAAAGAATTAGTTTTAATATTAAGTTTTGTGTTGTAAACTTACCTTCACAGTGGTATCCAAACTGGCACTTGCAAATGTGTTGTTGTCCTTAGGATTAATAACAATCTGCATTACATAGTGTGTGTGGCCCTCAAACACTTGCTGGCAGGCCCAGTTGCGATCCCAGTTCCATAACTTTATTAGCAGGTCATCTAGTAACAAAGCGGAACACTATTACAATCAAACTTAATGAAAACAATGCCTCAAGAAAATGTAATTTGTCATTTGCTAGCTTGTTTAAACAACTGTAATGGACAACAGTTGTATAAACCAACTATTTACATGAGCTAATTCAGTTTATTATCCAGTAACCATAAACATTAATTAAATAAAGAGCAACCAATGCTACATACCACTGCAAGTAAGAATATAAGGCTGTGTTGGATGTATCACAATGCACCGGACATAGTCTGAGTGTGCTTCAAACGAGTGTACCCTCTCCAATGTATTGTAGTTAAAAACACGGATTTGCATGTCATCAGAGCCAGTAATAACCCAGTTTTTACGTGGAACAAACTTTGCTGCTCGCACAGGGACATCACAGACCTATTGTAACAAAATAGGATGTTATTGAAACCAAAACGGACAAATTTTAACACTATTTATTAAAAATAACAGTGATGTTCCTTTAATAAAAGTTCATTTGCTTGAATTTAGGGAGCGGATTTATTAATAATTGATACCATTGGTTTTTTTAAGAACATAATTTGATATAAAACATTAGCATGTATGGTCTTTTTAGGAGTCTATAACACTTTTATAGCAGTTTATGCCATGTTATAAGTTAAAATCCATTATTTACATTGTCATTGTACAACTATTGTTTTAGGAATTTTGGTTTGATTGAGATGTTGGTTCAACAAAATGCATACCAGCAGTCTATTTTAAAAGAACCTAACGTAATAATGTTCAAATTAGATTTATACTTGACATGAAAAATGACAAAAAAAAATAAAAAAAATATAAACAACATGATGTGTGAGAGTGGAGAAAATAGACGCAGCGTTATCTACTACATGGGACGAAATACGTGTCCCAAATATGTCAATCAAAATCTCATTAGCTCTCACAGTAACGATGGAGTAAGTTGATGATGATTATGGTGATGTTTTCAAGCGTTTACGTACCTCAAACCTCTTGATTTGCGTGTGTGTGTCATAGTTCCAGATGTTCACATCACCGCTGTACAGAGAACACAGGAGCCACGGCTCCGACGGATGCTGGTCCACGCACTTCACGCGATCTGACCGCGCCGTCAACTTCCTCTTGATGTCTAGGCGCAACGGCTTCGAAAACATAACAACAGAACACGTTAATCACTACAGTAATAAACACTATTCAACATACAAAATTACATCAACCGAACGCCGACATAGGAACGTAACGACACTGCCAACAAAGATACGGCTACGTGGCTAACACTGTCACAGCGGGCCAGGACATTCGGCAAACCTTACTATTCAATTGTAAAGGTTTTGTAGGTTTTCTTACCATTTTTTAAAGTTAAAACATGGAATATCGTCATGCAGAAAATAATGAAACCGTGGAAGTTTGACAAGGAGGGTGGACGTGTCACTTCAAACCTTTTAATTTAAAAAAGTGAGTTTAGATACAATGTTTTATAGACAACCGGAACTATCAAAGAATAATATGGATAATAAAATAATATGGAATTGCTATCACGACTTTAAATAAATTTAGCTTGGATATTAATTTAATTATTCATTCTGTAAAATTTATTTACTATTTTAATTTTGAAGTTATAAATACTGGAAAAAGGGACGCGGGCCTCCGAGCATTACGCGACTGGGACTCGGACCAGGACCTTTGGAAAACCGGTCCAATGCTCTTACCACTGAGCTACTGCGCCGCTTTTCCAGTATTTATAACTTCAAAATTAATAAATTAGCATTTATAATGCAAAATTAAAAGTAAAATCTCTACTATTTTAATGTTATGACATTATTTGATTCTAATAACAAGTAATAAAAAAAACGAAAAAATAAGCATCAACTACTTAGGTAAGTGACAGTTGTTTGACGCTATAGTGATTTCAAAAACCGGTAACAGTTTCGACAGCTGGCACTATTTTTGATGATTTTTCGCAGTAAATTAGTTTTGTAAAATAAAATTCAGATAGTCTTCAGGATAAGTTTTGCATTCACCTAAAATATTTGATGCTACTCAAAGTAATTTTATAATAAAAGTAAAAAATGGCATAATAGAAATGGAAATGGTGCCTCTAAAAAATATACAGTTCATTCCGTGATAACTTCAACCATAACCTATTGAAAATGTCTAAACGTCAATGTCATATAAAAACTGGTAAGAATTTATTTCATAACAATGCTTTGCTTAAAACAGAATGAGTGAAAGTGTTGTTTGTTGTTGTTTTGAAAAAAAAAAAAACATTATTTATTGACGATATTTTCAATTAAATTATACTGCCTAAAAAAAGGATACGAGGACGAAACTTCACTCTTAAAGAAAAAGACAAATGTTAAATTTTTTTATCGATAATAGAAACACAATCCTGGATTAGAAAATTGACGGCACTACCAACGAGACGAGAATATATGCTTGGACTATGCTTACAAATAGCTTTAATCAATAAATAGGTACTCATGTCTTTTTGTTGCAAATGGCGCATGCCATCGGAATACGATACTATCGATCATACGATCCTCAATAGCCTGAAATAAACGAAGTCAGTGGCAAACTTGCAAATTGGTGATTTGGTTTGTATTTCCTTACAAAAGCACGTTCTTTAACTCTTAATTCAACTTTAATAAAAATCTCAGTTTTAAATGCCTAAAACAAAACTAACGAAAAAATCGCCTGTTTCTTTAAGACGATCTAAAGTGGAAACTTTTAGTTTTCAGATTATTTAGAAAATGTCGTTTTGGTCAATGTCGACGGGGCAGATGTGTGGTGTGGGTGACGGTAACAGTAATGGTGGTGAAGATGGAAACTCTTCGCATGTAGTAGCGGCTGCGGTGGCGCGTGTAACTCGCCACTCAAGCGCGCATCTTCCAGGGGGTTCCTCGCCGCACCAAGCCACCAACAGGCGCACCACACTCGTACCAGCCTCCAAACACATCGCAACCACCGGCCTACAAGACCTGCCCATTGAATTGTTGGAAAAGATCTTTTGGATGACGAGCTTCAAAGATGTCTCAAAACTTAGAATGGTTAATATTTCCAAATATTTTTATTTCTAAGTTTGAAACTCACCTAGTTTAAGATTTTATGAGCACTTTCAGAAACAGGTAAACATGGTCTCTGATCAACTTAATGATAGATGTAATAAATAGACTAAAATTTATTCCAAAAATATTTTTTTCACACAATCATTTTTGTTACAGATGTGTAGATATTTCAATACAATTAGCAGTTCAATATTGAATCGGAAATTTATAGAGCTGCAGAAACAGGTGTTGCATAGATTAAAAATGATAATAGCTATGTTGCCCCCTTGGGAGTTTCCTCCTAGAAGCTATCCGTTGTCATGGGAGTTTCATACTCTTGAGATTATGCATGTGAGACTTCACTTCTTACAGAGGAATTTTGGTGAACATATTGAGAAAAAACATTGCTGTTTCTTTCCTGGAGTGGTAAACATTGTTTTTATTATGAACACTTCAATTAATGAGCCAAATTTTTGCAACTCTGGGGTTTGTAAATTTTTTACTCACATAGAACTAATTGTTTTAGATACTAGATGAGGTGATCAATATTCTGTCATACCTGAAGAGAACTAAGAAAATAGCACATCCATACCTAGTGACTCAAGAGTTGAGATATTGGACTACAGTGGCCGTGGAATATTTTAGGTGTGGCAATTGTTGTTGTAATAAATATAAAAAAAAAACCCTTGTTTGCTTTTTCGGCTGCGGCTTAAACCTCCAGATGGAAGGAAATTTTCTTGCATGAAAATAATACGCTTGATTTATATCTGAAAGTTTCTTATAAAAAAAGTGAAATTGTTTCTTTTATCTTAGTATTTAACATTTTGATTAAAGTTTCTGATTATCAACTAAACACCTACCAGTGTGGATAAATTGATACAAGAAAAGTCAAAAGGAAACTGAATGTTTTGCAATAACTTAGTAAGTATGGTATACCATATACCTGTGCAAGGGCCTAAAGAATGTCATTTGTTCGTTATTAGCAAGATTTCTATTAGTCTAAGATCCCAGGGGCCCCAGACCTTACTTATTTTCGAAGTAGGTAACGAATTTTACGGGAAAAATATTATACTTTTACTAAATTGTTGTACTTATAATTATGTATTTACTAAATTGCTGCATATTAATTTCAATAATAATAATAATAAATTGTCATTTAACTCGATAATTTGTTGTGAAAAAAAAAACTTGTTAATGCGACCTTTTTTCGCTCAGCAGAAGGCTGGCATACCGACTAAAAAACAGTCGTTGCCCATCGTTCCAATACTTAGATCATTTAACCAAAGGAGATGGCATAGCAGGCCTTTCCCCTCAGGCAAAATCTTGGTCATAGCGATGGTCATAGTCGTGAACATAAGTACCACGCACGATACTTGATCATTCTGTGTCGCTCTGTCATGTGTTTATGTGCTCCACAAAATGGTGATTTGTTCGGTTTTGTTGTGTAAACGACGTTCAGAAACTTCGAATTTACGTTTACATGGGATTTATGTTCCTGCTAAAATGATCTTGTCATCTCCTTTGGTTAAATGCTCTAAGTTCCAATATGAGGCGTGACCGAGGGAGCTTGTCGCATTCTTCTTGGTTCACGCCACTTGGTGTTCTTTCGAACTCGGCAGATGTTGTGCACGGGCTTACTCGACCTTCGGCGTTAGGGGTGGTGATGAACACCGGACCGTGGAGCCCCCCTCCTCGGCCTTCACCCCTTATCCGGTTTTGTCCGCCTTTGCTGACCAATTCTCCTCCGGCGGGAAGGGTCCCCCCTTGCGGAGTCATCCTCGCGTGCCCTTTCCGCTGCCTCTTTGAGCTTGATGATCTGCTCACAGTAAGAGGCGACAGTTGACCATGCCGTTTCACTGCGGACCATCTTAGATATGATGGCCCGCAGCGACAGGTCATCTCCAATATCCTGAACTAGGATCTCCCGCTGCTGCGACCATGCCGGGCAAGATTCCAGCATGTGCTGCGCGGTGTCTTCATCGGCACCACATTCATGGCACCTCGCATCAACCTCCCGGCGCACGACTCGGAACAGGTATTCGCAGGAGCAACCGTGTCCGGTTAGCGCTTGACATAGCCGGAAGGTGAGCGCACCATGTCGCCTTGTTAATGCGACCTACGCCATGACGCAGCAAATACGCAACTCACATGTCCCTGAACCTTTTTTTTATTAAAAGTAAGCTGAAAAGTTTTTTTATAAAGTTACCTACCATCTAGGGATGCTAATAATATGATGAAGTAGTTTTTAAATCTCTGGTATTACTTGCCTATATTTATTTATTTATTTTAACAGTAATAAGCTTCGTTATGAAGAAGTGACATAACCGTCTTTTATTTAAGTAGGCTTTTTATTTCCACATGAATGAAGTTGTGAAAGACTAGTGTTTAGTACAGCAAATTCAATGGTATTGTTATGGATTCAAAATATTGTCTGTATAAAAAACTCAATAAAATCTAATAAACTCAAAGAACAAAAATATTATCATGGGCACGGACCAATAATTTGCTCTTCAAATATGCATCTAATTAAAAATGGTTAACATTAACTGAGAAAATGCGATAATCTTTAATGAATCTAAATCTAATTTAATAATGCTTATAGTTTTTTACGTGAGTCATGAAATACAGTTTTGTTTTTGGGTTTATACTAAAAAATATCACAAAAATAAATTTCAGTTTTAATCTAGGTAGGTACCTAGGTCAGATTTATAATAAACGAGTGAAAGATGACACCGATACATTCGGCAACTATAACTTCCTACCTAGTTATTAATAGTTGTAAGTTCCACAGGGGAAAAATGATGTAATAAGTCTCAATAAATGAGGCATTCAAAATAATTAGATCCTGAAAAAGAAACTTTAGTCTGAAACTGTTATTGAATCAAGTAGGTATTGAGTCGTTTTTAAAATCTAAATAACGCAAAATCTTTAGTTATCCAGGCTAATATCATATAGGTACTTAAAGAGAGCAACCGATGTTAAAATTAAAATTGCACCTATCAGATGGTTTTTGTTTTTTTCGGAGTACGTATAGGTACATAATTTCAACAAATAAATCTTTGGTTAATAATATTGATACTTAACCTTTCGTTAGCATATCTGCTTAGGAACATTAAACCTCGATTTCGCCCGCATCACTGCATGATCAACTTATTTATTATTTTATGATAGAACCTTAACTTATTAAACAAATTTTGATAATAATAATCGTACATTAAACCAACTAAACAATTAGGTATATAGATACATTCTTGTTTTTTAAATACCATTTGCCTGTTCTTAAAATCCACAATTAGTCTACTTTTGTAACTAACATCAACCTACCTACAGCGATAGCATTTGTTACAACCGTATTCCTCTATATTGGTCTTACATAAAAGTGTAGCTAACTTCATTACATAGTATAAATCCAAGTCGTTCGTGTATTCTATAGGCTTCATATTTACGATTGGAATAAAATTTGTTCATTAATCAAGACAAAGAAAATAAAAATGTTTTGGACTGAAATTTTTTAGACAATATTTGCAATATATTTATTGACATATTTTATTTGATAAAAAATATTGTTCATCCATTAACCAGCTCGGTGAAGGTCGCTCTATAGCGGGGTCCTATACTATATTGTTTACAGGCAGTGCTCCATCTTGTAAGAGAGAAGCGCGGACCAATAATATATCTATGATTTTAATGATACAAGTTTCTGCAGGTATCCCTCAAATTAAAACTCAGTACCTAAACTTTAACAATATATTTATATAAATCATAAACAACTGGAATTTTTAATCACACATTTAAATGCACCGAAAAATATACTTTGGTATACATTTATTTCTATACGATATTCTAGACTTTTGGGCAAGTAACTTTCTTCAAGTAAGTCTTGCCGGAGGGCACTGGTACTATAGTGACGCCTTGTGGGAACACTTCCTTGATTTGGTCTTCAGGAACTGATGGTAGAACCATACAGTCATCACCCACCTGTAATCATACACGAAATTGTTAGATGACTATGTCATGAAGCGTAATTTTATGAGTTGTGAGACTTGTGAGTCGCGAAATTTCTGTCGCGTAATTTCTGCTGCATTCGGTTTCATACAAAAATGCAGTTTGTACCTACCACACGACGACGCAAAATGAGTTGAAAATTCAGTTGAACGTAAAATAAGTGACCGAAAATACGCGACTCACAACTCATAAAATTACGCTCGTTTGGCTTCACCCTAATGTTAAAACGTAAAGGTAAAAGAACCAAGAAATATGGAGTATATAAGGATTATGTTTTCGTTTTGCTTTATAATTTAAACGTTACTGTTGAAGATTGAACAATTCTGACACATTAATTGTATCTACCCTACTTTTTTTGTTTTTATACCACTTATATTCAAAAATCAAAATCAAAATCAAAATTCTTTTATTCACCATAGATATGTAACATATACTTAATGAACGTCAATGTTACAAACTTCGACTTTACCTAACCGTAGACCGAGAGAAAAAAGCCGGCGGAAAAAAACTCCCAGCACTCTTTTTGAAAATTATACAATCATAACGTACATTCAATGAACATATAAATTATTTTCTTTTTTGTTTATTCACTAACAAAATTCAAAGAAGTAAGACGTGTTTAATTGAAGAAATTAATATTAAATATACCTGAGTCCCCTACATGGTCCTGGATCAACGCCGGATAAAATATCAGCCTTAAACCGAGAAATAAGAAAAATAAGTTTGTGACTCGCAAATAAACGCAAAGGGAATTGCGCGTCGCAGGAGTGGTCGGGAGTTCAAAGTCCAACAAGTGAAATATCTTTTGTGAACGAGGATTTTATATTAATAATTGAACCCAACACTCTAATTAGGTATATTAAGGTATTACATAACGTCAACATAAGGTTAGCAACATCGTATTTGTTTCTTTGTTAAAAATTGTGTAACTTTTAATCTTTATATGTAGGTAATTTTGTGTTAATTGTTAACGGTTGTTTTATATCAGTCAGAGTGAAATTAGCGGTTAAATTAATTATATGTTGCTGTTCAAGTTTATAGTTTAGAATAAGAACTTCATAATTTAACTGCATTGATAAATTTCGACGTTAAATTTGTTAATAATTTGTACAAATTGAGGTAGTTTGCTAACACCCAAGTTAATTTGTTAAAGTTACATTTTCTTTGAAATAAGTGATTAAATATTATTAAAGTTGAATATTTAAAATCAGTGAAATGAAGTATTTTTTATGTGGCTTTTATGTGTTTGTTTTAAAAAATACTGTTTATTGTAGTTTTTGTTAAAAAACACTTCTCTTTTGTATAGCAGGAAAATAATTATTAGTTATAAAGATAAACATATGCTACCTGTATCAATTCCAGGTCCGTCTCCCAAAATGACCGAAGATAAGGAATTAATCAAGAAGCGTGGTAGTATAAAGGGCAGATTGACTGCTTTTGCAAATCATCTGAATACAATTACAGCATCATCGATGAGTTCTTCCGATGCTAGGGAGTTACAGTTGCGAATTGTGATCGAATCTTTATATGATCAATATGATGAGGTACAGTTAAAGTTAAGAGTGTAGTGCAGATAGCATAGATTCACAACTAAGCGAGCGAACTGAATTTGAAAGGCAATACTATAAAATACTTTCTGACGCTCAAGAAATGTTAAGTGCTTACACTAAGAGTCGCGAAGTTGAAGGTAGTGTATCTAACTCACGTACTAGGCTGGTTAAATTACCCACATTTCAGTTACCCAAGTTTGCAGGTTCCTATGAAAGTTGGTTAGAGTTTCATGACACATTCTCAAGCTTAATTCATAATAATGATGAAATTGATAAGATCAACAAGTTCCATTACTTGAGAGCATCCTTGGAAGGTTCTGCTGCTGTGGTAATACAATCAATTGAATTTTCTGCGATTAACTATGAAGTAGCATGGCAGCTTTTATGTGAACGGTTCGATAACAAACGTCTGTTAATACAAAATCATGTCGCAGCTTTATTTAATATCGAACCAGTTACTAAAGAGTCCTCATTGATTTTAAAACGTGTAATCGTACATATTAATAAAAACTTACGTGCTTTGGAATCATTAGGAGAACCGGTAAAGCATTGGGATACTCCTTTAATTTATATAGTTACACATAAGTTGGATGCGAAAACATACCGTGAGTGGGAAGAAACGAAAGGTAATTTACCTAAAGATAAGCCTATTGATCTCGAATCATTTCTGCAGTTTTTGCGTAGTCGTGCTGATTTAATTGAAACTATTGAGTTATCACAAACCAATTCAACTGGTAGCAAATAGAATTCTTGCTATGTTTTCACACAGTGGCTCCAATTATAACAAGAACAATTCAAACGCGACTGCTAATATGAAACCTTGCCCTAACTGTAATGATGAACATTATTTAAATAATTGCCCTAATTTTCTTGCTTTAAGTAGTGAAGCTCGTTACAAGTTGATACCTACTTATAAAATATGTTTTAATTGTTTTCGCGGTGGACATTACGCTAATTCGTGCAAAAGGCCAGGTTGCAAAGTGTGTAAGCGCAAGCATCACACGCTTATTCACATCGGGGAGTTTGGTTCAAGACAATTGTCACAAACCTCATCTGTAATTACAGATAAAAACATTACCCAATTGTCAAAATCATCAGTTGCTAATCCTGAGCATGCAGCGAATTCCAGCGTCACTCTTACAAGGAGTATCACCACCACACGCGAGGAGACAGGTCAGTGTGATGTTTTATTATCGACTGCTTTAGTGAAACTGTACGATAGGAATAACCGCGAGGTAATAGCCCGCGCGTTACTAGACAGCGGAAGCACTTCGTGTCTCATGACACAAACCCTACACGATCAACTAAACTTGCCAATAAGTTTCACAGATAGGTCTGTTATAGGTATAAATAATACTACGTCTCATATCACCCAAATGTGTAGGTTGGATATAAAATCCTTAAACGAGAACTTTTCTGCAAATGTTAATTGCTTTATTTTGCCTACCATTACCGATAACGTTCCAGGTTGTAACGTAGACGTAACAAACCTACAGATTCCATCAGATATTTGTTTAGCGGACCCTTATTTTCATTCGCCCGCCGCCGTTGATTTGATCATCGGCGCTGATGTTTTCTGGGACATCTTAGGTTCGCACAATATTAAGTTAGGTGATGGGAAGCCCATTCTTTATGAAACTAGACTCGGGTACATAATCTCCGGTCCAGTTAACAGTAATAGAGTGTCGTCTCTTCCTCATAAAATTAAATGTAATTTCATTCAAGATCCTACATCAACTTCATTTACTTTCGACGATGACATTCAAAACCAATTAACGCGTTTTTGGCAGCTTGAAGAAGTTGGCCCTCAGTCATCTCAGTATTTTCCTGAAGAGAAGTTGTATGAAGAACAATATGTCACAAATACAACTCGCGACGCAGACGGACGTTTCTGTGTTAGGATCCCATTAAAACAAACACCAAGCGTGTTAGGTGAATCTTATCAGCGAGCTAAACATTGTTTGTTATCGTTAGAACGCAGATTTAAAAGTAACGAGTCATTCTACAAAATGTACAAAGATTTCATGTTAGAATATGAGTCATTGGGTCATATATCGGAGTGCATGCTTAGTACTACGGTACCTAATAATTTAATACCCCATCACGGTATTTTACGTGAAAGTAGCACTACCACAAAATTAAGGGTTGTGTTTAACGCAAGTAGCCCTACATCATCTGGAGTGTCATTTAATGATTTACAGATGGTAGGACCCACGGTTCAGGACGATCTTTTGTCAATACTCATACGCTTTAGGCAGCACAAGTTCGTATTAGTAGCTGACATAGAAAAGATGTATCGGCAGATCGTAGTGCATGCCGATGATAGAGCATTACAACGAATTCTATGGCGTGCAGACTCATCAAAACCAATAAAGTGTTATGAAATGAATAGAGTCAGTTACGGCACAGCCAGCGCACCCTTCTTGAGTACGAGGTGTCTTAAACAAGTTGGTTTAGATTGCAAGGACCCAAAGATCGCAGAAATCATTATTCACGACTTCTATGTGGACGATTTGTTGACTGGAGCAGACGATTTATGTGAAGTTAAGCATATACGAGAGCAGGTAACTGTAGAGCTTGCCTCAGCTTGCATGCCTCTGAGGAAGTTGAAATCCAACGAGCCTACGCTAATAACTGAAGACGGGCAGTCATCATCGCAAATAAGTATAGGTGAGACTGAGCCAAGTAAGACGTTAGGCCTTGGATGGGATTCTGTGTCCGATCAATTTTATTTTCCCATTGGTCTTGCAATTACAACCAAAGGAAACACAAAGCGTGATATCTTATCAGTTATAGCTCAAATCTATGACCCTTTAGGTCTATTATCTCCCTTTGTTATCCTTATGAAAATTCTATTACAGAAGCTATGGTTGCATCGGCTGTCCTGGGACGAGCAGTTGCCAGAAGAGATAAACAGAGAGTGGGTCGACGTAGTCAAGAGCCTACCTGGACTCACCGGCTTACGAATACCGCGCCGAGTGATTTGTGACTCGCATTCACGAGTAGAGCTACACGTATTCACCGATGCATCTGAACGTGCATATGGCGGGTGTGTAGGTACTGCTGGTTGAAAGACGAGCTTTCAACGCGCGGGGGCATGTTGAAGATTGAACAATTCTGACACATTAATTGTATCTACCCTACTTTTATTTGTTTTTATACCACTTATATACACTAATAAAATTCAAAGAAGTAAGACGTGTTTAATTGAAGAAATTAATATTAAATATACCTGAGTCCCCTACATTACTATACAGGTTTCTAGAATTTTGGACGTTAGTGATGAAGGTTTATGGAAGCTTGAAGGAAACTATTGGTCAGGTTACATTTAGCGTTAATCTTCTTATTTAAATAAATAATAAAAAATAATAACAAAGCGGACACATATTATTCTGACCATTGACCGGTGAACAAGAGGGCGAGACAAGTATACAGGGTTAATTCTAGTTCGCGCATCACCTCTTGTAGGCAGCTTTTCTAGTTTTCTAGGAGTGTAGGAGGAACCCAGATATTTGTGAACTAAAAATTACAAACTATTACGGAGAGAAAAATTATGAAGGAAAAAATATGAGTCGAAAAATTTCTTGGTAATGAATGATACTATGATCTAAATGGTTATGGCAACTGACTATTATGAGTTCCGTTGGTAGGACAAAAATAAATTAAGAAAAAAAAGTACTAGAAAAAATTATGAACAGTGATTGGTATGAACATAAATCAGTGGTTGAAAAAAAAAAGAAAAAAATATATAAAATTGCAAAATAGACCATAATACAGTTTCTCTCTAATGTTCCTCATTATAATCTTACCTGCATTATATACATTCCGGCCGCGCATTCGGTATTGTATAGAATATAGTGAAGACAACATGTTATTGGATGCAATAGCATGTAATATTTACAAAGGTAATCTTGTTGTAACACAATAAATACATGTGTATTACTAACCTTCCAATCGACGGGGGTCGCTACTTTCGCCTTATCTGTCAGTTGCATAGAATCCAAAACTCGAAGGATTTCACTGAAAAGTTAAATTAAATACTTAACATGTGTAGGCCCAACTGAACTTGTCAAAAGTAAAAATAATTACATTGTATTGTATTTTTCGTTTTTTTTAAACAAGAAAACTATACTGTGCAAACCTTAAATACTACAGAGACATTTTATATGGGGTGTAAAAGAGCTTCCGAAAACAAAAACTGGGCATTGCTGGAGGGGTACTGGGTTCCTACCATGTTCATGAGCAAAATGTTTTTATGATTAACAGAAAAATAAAATTACGTAGATAATTGTACAAAATTGCATTTATACTATCAGTTTGCGATGATTTCAAATAAAATAGGGTTCTAATTTAACTTGCAATGTGAAAAATCACACCTGAACCCACAGTTGATGTGTGAGCGATGATTTCAAGCGCCGAATATAATAATTTCAATCTTTAATAACTTTTTTAAACTGAGTTTTCTGGGTATACCGTTAGTGAATTGTGTTACTATACAAGGCTCCAGAATACATGGTTTCAGGCTTCGGCAGTGGTCTTTTTACACCCATTATATCAAAATGTGGGTAACAGACTTACTCAAAATTACGTCCAGTAGTTGCCGGGTACAGTAAAGACAGTCTGAATTTCTTGTTATTGTCAATAATGAAGACCGCCCTAGCTGTGAGTGGGATGCCCGCAGAGTCCTTTTCGTCTTTGTCCACCATTCCCAGCTTGGTGGCCAGGGAACGATCCTTGTCCTCAATTATGGGGTAGGGAAACTTTTCGTCTTCATTGGAGCCTGTAAAAAAAGTTGTGTAGATGAGAAAAAGGGCTGTGAATTTCTTCTATTAGGTTTTCATTGGTTTAAATATTTCCCTATTTAAAGTAAGCATTAAGCAACTAAAATTTTCAAATTTGTCCAATAATAAACAATTTGTGGACATGTTTCCTTTATATGATGAGAAGAATAACTAAATCCTACTAATATTACAAACGTGAAAGTTTGTGAGTATAGATGTATGGATGTTTGTTACTCTTATAAAACTAATGGACGGATTTAGATGAAACTTTACAGTAATGTAGGTTATACATCAAAATAACACATAGGGTACTTTTTACCGCGGGAAAACATCTCATTCCCACGGGAAAACGACTTCCACGCGAACGGAGTCGCGGGCGGCAACTAGTATGTAAGTATACACGAAGATCATGACCTTCATGCTCTGGTCACGTTATGTAATTAGAACAGGAAAAAAATAAAGCTCAGCTAATTTATTTATTAGTAAATCGGAGACTATACAAGAAATTATGCGAATGACACATATTTAATAAAATTTGTCACAACATTGCCTCTTTATTGAACACAAGTTTATGATATACAAATTCCAGATTAATAATAATAATTTTAAGTCATACCAAATAGCAAATAGCTCTACATACATCCTATTTTTAAATTTGAGAAAGAAATTAAGTAATTGAAATTTCCACACAAAGAGTGTTATTTGGCACACTAAAGTTTATGTGGAGAGGCAGTCATTAGACTTAGAAGTCAATATACAATTACTGCATGTTCTTTATCACTAAATAATCATTGATAACAGGAAATAAGGTTCCTTGTTATAACTTAGAGCCTCATTCAAGCAGTTTCCTGTTTTTGTTACTATTCATTGTTCATAGAAAAGTGCACAAAGGATGTTTATAATTATTAATTTTAAAGGTGAATGGGACCTCAACAGAAATATTATAGAAATAGGGTGATTGGTGCTAATACTTTTCAAAAATATATGTTTTAAACTTCTATGTGTATAAGTATATGTTACTTTTTTAACATATTGATTTTCACTCAACAAAATATGCTCAAAGAGGTTTCACCTTTGTACATGCAATACACAGCAAGGATGATGATTAAAATTGTGCCTTAACAATAATAATGTCTTACACACAGTCAATCAAGTCTAACTACCAGCTATTCACTAATATCATATACAAAAGGAAAACTTGCATTAGATTCATAAATTTGGCATTTGGTTAAAAAAAATTTATTGTCTAGAACAGTAGATATTCTAACAATAGTACAGTAATGGCTTACAAAATGAATTCCTACCATGTTCAAGACTATGTTCATGCGCACACAAAAAAGTGCTTATGCTAAACTTATAGTAAGTTATGCATAATGTGTCATAAAGTGAATTTTACTAAAAAATAATAATTAACAAATTACTCACCAGCATAGCACTTGATATCATTACACCACTCATCATGGGAGTCTACACTGTCACAAGATAAGCCTATAACTTTAACATTTCTTTTGGAAAACTCAGGAAGCAGGTTCAACACGCGAGCTAACTCTGTCGTGCAAACAGGCGTGAAATCCGACGGATGCGAAAACAAAATCCCCCATCTGTGCAAATTTGAAAGATTTCCTTTATGCTATGTCTAAAAAAAAATTTGAAAAACATGTTACTTACGAATTTCCGAGCCAATTATGGAAGTCTAATTCTCCAATGGTAGTGTTGACTTTGAAATTGGGAAAAACGTCTCCGAGATACAGCATTTTCAAAATAAACCGGCACTTTCGGTTCAAATTAAAATTGCAAATATCGGACTGTTTACTTTCAGAAAGGTTAAGTTATCGAGATGTCTAATTGACACAATGAGTTTGCAATTGATTTATTTTTCTAAATTAATATAGGTACATATATATTCTTTTTTTAACTATCTGCCGGCTGGCATGAAAGAAAAAAGGATTGTGAAAGAATATAAATGTGTAACTTCAAATTTAACTTCGGTGAGTACGGTCTGCACCACACACGTCAAAACAAAAATGACATGACAGTGACAGAGAATGAGTTCTTTTTTTTATTTTAGTCATGTCTAGTTATCGAAACCGAATAACCTAATATTGTTACATTTTAGATGTTAACGGTACCACAAAAACCCAAAAATAATACTAGCTAACTTAGGCCGTTTTAAGGGTTCTAAACCCATGCCAGACAAGTATACAGGGCGGCCCAAGACTATTGAAAGCTAGACTATGCCAATCGAAAGAATATACAAAAAGTAATAATTCTTCTTAAGTAACATAGTATCTTAAAAGAAAGGAACAACGTGAAATAAATCATTTTAATCAAATTAAAAACATACGTGAAACTGGTGAAGATGGAGCTCTTAATAGTCTTAGATTGGCATCATAAAAATAGGGGTGTTTTTTTTTATATTTAAGTGGGTTCGATTCCCAGACGAAGCAATTAATATTTAGAAATTCTTTAAATGCAGAATTACTAAGTTTAAAAAATAAAATAAAGTCTTCTTTCAGCAAAATATCCTATCTACGATATTTAAGGTACTTTCCTTTGATGTCCCATAGTCTTGGGATGCCCTGTATAGTTAGGGTAGTTGTAGGAGTAAGCGTGAGGCAAGTGAGAGAGAGGGAGAGCAGTTTGGCTGATGAGATAACATCATCTAATAGTAACCGTAGTAAGTAATATAACTAGATATCAGTTTTTATACTATTTATAAGGGTGTTTGGCTAGGTTTGCTAAGATGAGAAGTGTCTGGCAGTGAATGACGTCATTGTTAACAAGATTCTCGTTTGTACCTATGTTACGTGTGCGCTGACAAATTTTCAGTTTTTATAAAATAACAAAGGCTTGGGGTTCATGGGCTCTATAATTAAAAGTTAACGAATACGAAGCTGCGGGTGAAAATAGTTATTATAGGTTTACTCAAAACTTGCTATTCGTAGCTTTAGCCAAGCGAATGAACATGCTTGTCATTAGGACTTTTAATTTCATTCGTTCTTTCATTCAGTCAATGGCGTCACCATCAATGACCCAACCCGCAAGCCGTTGTGTGTAATTTGTGATTTCCAAGTAATTCTTTATTTTAAGTCGTTTGGAATCATAAATATAGAGCATTGTGAAAGAGGTAATTATATTTTATATTTATATCATATGTAATATCTTTACTTTATCGTTAGCTATTATTGTGATCGGTCGGAGTCCATCCGATCCAATCGTCCATCGTCCTCACAAAATGGACGTCAAGCTGTAATGTGTGTGACTGTGACGTGATTTAGTGAAAATACTGTCTAAATGATCGACTTCGTCTGTTCCTAAGACGAGGTTTGTGGCTTATGAATAAGTCCATGTAACTTTTGGCGTGTTAAATTTTTAACTCATTAGTGCGGACGTGATCTAGAAAATGTGGTCTGTCTTGTCTCATAGATTATGGTCATGACTAAGTTATTCAGTGCTTACGCGACATTGTTCCTGGCTGTGCTTTTATTCTAGTTTTTTTTTCTATAATTACTAGATTGATTACCTATACACATGTTTATTTGTATTGAATGAGGTCATTGTCCTATCTATTTGGTAGACAATGTGAATTGTGCTAGTTGTTTAGTTATTATGTTATTGAAACAGGAAAATAATATTTAGTTTTTATCTGTTTATTCATACAAAGTAGTACTATATTCACTTTGCTTACCTCAAAGTCTTGGAAATACATTTTAATTTAATGATAAAAATATTAGAATGTTAACCTGGGTTGCAGTCTAGTAATTTTAATGATCTCTTTATATGTAAAGAGTAGAGTTATCTAAGTTATGTTTTTTGCTTTTGCGACTGTTCTACTTTCGTTAGGTAATAGCTGCAACAAGCTGTGTAGATTACAGACAAGATAGATAATTTTTAATCTGTGTTTCAGGATACAAGATAATCAGTGGTTGTTAATTGTTATGTTCAGTGTGCACTTATAAGAGATTAACACTGATACTGTGGATTTATAAGAGCAAAAAGTAAATAAATCAAGATGCAGACTATCAAATGTGTAGTAGTTGGGGATGGAGCAGTGGGAAAGACTTGTCTCCTAATCAGTTACACCACAAACAAGTTCCCATCAGAGTATGTGCCTACAGTGTTTGACAACTATGCCGTCACAGTTATGATTGGTGGAGAACCATACACTCTGGGTCTGTTTGACACAGCAGGTAAAGTACTTTTCCAATTTTATGTCTCAAATTATTTACCATGCAATATCTGATGTTTTTTTTCCCCTAAAAACAGGTCAGGAGGACTATGACAGACTCAGGCCTCTTAGTTACCCACAAACAGATGTATTTTTAGTTTGCTTCAGTGTTGTTAGTCCAAGCTCATTTGAGAATGTCAAGGAAAAGGTATGATTTCTCAGTTTTAAATGGCTATAGGTATTGCTTTGAATGAGTTAACAAAATATTTAATATTGATGCTTGTAAATTCAAACAAGTGGTATGTGGATCAAATAGACAGTTTGCTTTTAAAATGAAGTTAATATCATTCTTGTTTAGCAGACAGTGTTATTGTGTTTAAGCCAAAAGTTTAAATATTGTGACAAATGATTGCCAATAACTAATGTTTATGTATTTTTAGTGGGTGCCCGAAATTACTCATCATCAACAAAAGACTCCGTTCCTGCTGGTCGGCACGCAGATAGACCTCCGAGATGATTCCAACATAATGGAGAAGCTGGCCAAGATTAAACAGAAGCCTGTCACATTGGAACAGGGAGAAAAATTGGCTAAAGAGTTAAAGGCTGTCAAATATGTTGAGTGCTCTGCTTTGACACAGGTACAACCACAAAACCTTCTATTATGACTAAATTGTATATTATGTTGTGGTCTAAACCTTTATCCTAGTTGAAAGAATGAGTCAATGTTGCACTGATATCTTACCAACACACAATGTGTTGATTAAAATAACAAAAAACATGTCATTGTTTTATATTGTCTTTGAGTAAATAAGCTTCAGTTCTCCAAGTTGTAATGATACATATGTTTATTGCAGAAAGGGCTGAAGAATGTGTTTGATGAAGCGATACTGGCTGCCCTCGAGCCTCCGGAACCAGTAAAGAGGAGGAAGTGTGTATTGCTGTAAGAGGAATAGGCGTGGAAAACCGCTAGGCTCATTGAAAGAGAACACCACTTCATGGCAATAATTAAGCTACAAAACAACAAAAAAACAAGCATAATCATTATACTATCACCAAGAAGTGATATATCTTTCAGGTGCTCTAGATTTATAACCTATATGCGACTTATTTTTATATAATTAACTAAATATTACGCCATAACTTTAAATATTGAGTATTACTAAACAATCTGATGTTAAAAATGGTTTTGTATCACATACTTAACGCAATTATTATTCAGTGGATATATTATTCAAAAACTATGCATTGACATTTTCATAGTTTTAGTGGCATGAAACATTTTAGGATTGATTATTAATAAGTAATCGCTAATAAATAATTAAAAACTATAGAGGTCATGTGTTAGGCGAATATTGCTGGATGCTGTGTGAGCAAGTTATGCACAATAATTCAAAAACATTTTTCAATATCATCCCTAAGTAATTCTATCATTCCAATAACACAATCGACCCGGCATTTGCATCACAAGGGCAGTCGCGAAAAGAAACTTAAAAACATATAAATTTCATCACTTCTACCGCCTAGAATGTATTTATGTATAAAAAGATTTGATTCAAGTTTTTGAGTTATCAACTTCGTTGTGAGGTATTTTACATAAAAACGGTATTAACTTTGATAATTTTTTGAAATTTTATCACTGAAACTGATTGTCTCACCATAATAACAAGCCGAGTCGAATTTCGAAATGTTTTATAAATATTGCTTTCTGCGAAATGAAATTACTATATCTAAAACTAACATACAAAATTATTTGTAATAAATTCTTTATTAGCTATGGCTTCTAATGTAGCTATCATTCATTTGATTCATAAATTTTACATTATAAAATGTAGATCCTATAAAAGTAAACTATGCATTTTTTTATAAACAAGTCAACCATGTTAGTCGTAAAATTATATTAAGTTAACATGTCTTTACTATACTGTATTGATTCAATATGTTTTTCAAATTAAAACATCTATAATCTTTAACTATAATTTAACTACATAAGCTATGAGAACTACCGATTTAAAGTAACTTTTAGTATTATACTTTCATATGAAGAAAAACGACCGTTGCCATTGCATTGTGTGACTTATTATTTATTGTATCATTGATGTTTTAGTTTGTATAACTTGCAAGAAAACATCATCGATCAAGTCAAAATAACGTAAAATGTGAAATCTTTAATTGAGTCGCAAACTTTCACAATCGCAACCTGGTAACTGTCGTTTTACTTCTTTCATTTGCTATAAATAAATTATTCTCTTTACTATCGGTATTCAAGTTAATTTATTTACATAAATCTTATCATTATTATACTAATTACTCATTTAAATATCTATTTTACATGTTATTGAACAGCCAAATGGTTCCAATGAGCATTTTGATATAATGGTTAGGGTATAGTTTTGTATTAAGTTGACCATGCTTTGAATAACGCACAGTCATGGCTACAACAACAGAACATTAATATCTGTCTGTATCATGTTAGGTGGTAAACTAAACATGTATTAGTTAAAAAAGGATATACATGAATTTGCTCAATGGCTAACTTATTTTGATCCGAAAACATTTAGCAGAGAAACCTAGATTTGTTTGGAAAATATGAGGATTGTCATTTTCTCCAATAATTTCTTAATTCAGTAAGTTTTACGAGTGGGAAGTGTTAAGTTGGTAAATGAGATTTTAAACATCATGTATCGCAGTGAATCGTTGTGATGCTTTCTGATCAATCTGAAAACATACAAAATCTTGTTTCAATTAAGTGGTCGTATTTGGTGATCACTCCATTAATAAAATATTAATGAAAATGTTTGCAACTATCAAACGAAAGCGTGACGACTTCGAATAAGTGCAGGTTTCAAATTGATGCTAAATCAAAACATTGGATCAAAATAAACTAGACATACATTTTGCCGATTACAACGTAACACCAAGTACTTAGTCTAGGCAAAAATAGATACTAAATAATACAAACAAATGCAGACATTTTTAAAAATAAACGTCAACGAATAATTTAACATGTGCCTCACGTTATCTAGTAATTAGTAACAAGCCTTAACACTGAATAAAATCGAGATTAAGAAATCTCGACACAATATGCAAATACAAAAAGCTCTAGGATCTTGAGCCTGTTTGCGTAAGGACGTATAATTTCAAACGTTGCCGTAGCTTTTACTTTTTACCTTAAGTACGCGATCCCTGTCGTAAAGTACATTTTGTATGTCGACGCGCGAATTCTTACGCACAGCTGCGTTATTACATCTTACGATATTCAAAGAAGAAATGTAAAATGTATATCGGGCGATAATAACGCGGCTGTATAAGTAAGGCTACGACGTTTGAAAGCGTTTGCGATCTTTCCCTTAACGCGGACAGGCCCAGTTTACATGAATACATAGTACGAAAATAACTTTGCCTAGACTGAAACAAATTATTACAGGATCAAATTGCCAACCTTTGGCATATTATATAATGTAAATAGAATTTTGTCACGACTTTTATACGAAATTAGAGAATGTAATGTTTCAGAATTATTTATTTGCGTTCAAGTTGTATTTGTAACAAGTAGTGTTAATTTCTTATGTCCAATTTTATTATTATGTGACTTGAGGATTTATTACAATTTATTTGTCGGCCTGTAGTCATAGGTGTATATTGAACTAATATATATATTATAAGAAATAAATGGTTTTATTTTACTCATCCAATGTCAGTGAAAAATTACACAGTTCAAGTTCTTTTAAGTTTTGTCTAATGTACAATGTAGCATCCTGCAAAGGGTTTTTTGATGATGGTTCCACCGTGTCTGGTTTTTAACATCGTTCAGCCAATCTGTGGAGAATTCGGTTAGGTCGTCTCGCCATCGTTTTCTTGGCCTGCCACGGCATCGACGCCCATCCTCAGGCATCCACTGGGTGACGACATGAGCCCATCGACAAGGATTCATCCTACCTACATGTCCCGCCCAACACCACTTTAATTTGGCCGACTTAGAACCAATCCTTGGGGGAGACCATTGCCCAGCAGTGGGACAGTTTAGGTTAAAAAAAAAGAGATGATGGTTTCTGTAAAGGTGCTACGAGTCGCTCAAGTCGATATTGCTTATGCTCATCCAATAATAACTAGCAGTAGTAGAGCATAAGCCTCCTTAATACGAGAAGGATCGAGCCATCCCGCCAGCATAGCTCGGAAAATAGTGGATTTCTCTGATAGATAAATGTACCAAAGAACTTTGACTTTTTATATAACAGTGAAATACATTGTCTTGATTTTTCTAAGTATTAGTCATTTGTGGATACTTTAAATTTAGTCCTGGCAGGTAACAAGGAAACCCATTGCTCATAGATTTGATGTAAATCGATGCTTAGTTGTTTGTTGACTGCTAATGTTTTGACAATTTTGACGTACCTAATGATTTTTTTTGTGATTTTATAAAATTATCCTTTTTATATTTATAAGAATCGTCAGTATATTTTTAAATTGTGATATCAAGATTTGTGATATGAAAATTCAAAATTGAAAAAATATGGGCGATGCATTGGATTTACCCAAAGGTAAGGAAGATTGGTTTTAGATTAGTCTTAGTTATTTGCTGTTTTATGTGAATTTCGATAAGTTTACTCTAGTAGTGAGTACATATTTCGTTGCTTTTTAGACCTTAGACTAAGACATTTTGTATTCAGTTGTAACTGTCAGTACTATTCTTAAACTAAAGCCTCATTTACACGATACCATTTTCTTGCCTGTAGCGTACAATTATGTAGAAGCAATACTTGAATTGCAGCGTATAAACAACATGCCATATTCTTTCTCTACTAGGCAAGTTTTGCATTCAAGAATGTTCTCGGTTTAAACTGTACATACAATATTTTCTTGTGCAATACTTGTATTCAATAGGTTTGTCACTTGACTTTGATAGTCATTTTATCCGAAGACGTCCAACACTTGAATGAAAATATTCGTCTGAGCAAATACGGTCAATTCTTGAAGCAACGTACCAGTAAATGGAACAGGAACGTACAAGTCGATGTTTAGACAAGACAATTCTTGAAAGCGATAATCTCCTTACCATTATTGTATCAATGTAAACAAAACACGCTGGCAATTATTTCTTTTCAAGATTTGCATTCAATGATGGCGTTCAACTTTATAAATAATATCCACGTGTAAACAGTTGCTTACAATTATTGAAATGCAAATATTGCGCTTCCACTATTGTATTTAATTATTGCTATTGAACGTGCAAGAAAATGGTATCGTGTAAATGAGGCTTTACTCCCGATCTCGATAATTTATACCTAGGTACCTACATAATATTGCTGTATTTGGTTGTTTCTATTTATTTTTCTTTAAGTTTTGAGCACGTGAGTTCAGCTATTTTGCTTGTGTTATTGATAAGTTTGTAGTCTATTCGAAGTATTTATTGTTTTATTATTATTATTTTATATATATAATATTATATTATTTATATATTTCTATTGTTTACAATATTTATGAGCAATATAAATTTTGATGAGAGCTTTTTCTCTTGCTCGTCTACGGCTAGCTTTGCTAGCGCCGAAAGTTCATCTTGTCCTCTTTCCTTGAACGACCAATTACTGTCCTTATTTTCCAACTATCCACTCAACTTTAACATAGCGCACATAAATGCACAAAGTGTTCCTAAGCATTATCCTGATCTTCTGGCAACATTTAGCGATTTACCTCTTGATGCCCTTTTAATTTCAGAGTCGTTTCTCAAACCTTCGTTGCCATCAACCCAATATCCTCTTCCTGGTTACGTACTCGTGAGGAATGATAGGACCGGAAAGGGCTGCGGTGGCGTGGCCATGTATCTTCGTGCGGATATCCCTTTTAAAATAATCAGTACCTCTCCTTCACTTTACTCCGCTTCCGCCGAGTACCTGGCCGTTGAAATCACCCTAAATCACACACAAATGGTACTAGTCGTGTTTTACAGCCCAAATCTCAATGTGGATTACTTTGATTCCTTTGAGACATTACTCAATGATGTGTGCTCCCTTTACAAGCATGTTTGTGTGATGGGCGATTTTAACACGTGTTTATTGAAAAACGACTACCGCTCCCACAAATTAGAATCCACTATTTCTTCATTTAACCTCGAAATTTTACCCCTTTCTGCCACCCACCACTCTTCCAACAATACTCCTTCCCTTTTAGATTTAATGATCGTTTCTTCACCAAACAACGTTGACTGTCATGGGCAACTCATTTCCCCATTTTCCTATCACGACCTACTTTTCTCATCCTATCGCATTCGCCCTCCAAAACGAAGACCTAAAACGTTGGTCTTACGCAGCTTCAACAATATTCAACTTGAGAACCTGCTGCGCGATGCTGAGCACATAAACTGGGATCATATATATGCCTCAAATAACATAGACGACAAAGTAAAATATTTTGCTGACACTCTTTTAAGCCTCTATGACAGACATGCACCCCTCAAACGTGTTCGAGTCAAGTATAACCCAGCGCCTTGGCTTACTGAATCCATTAAAGATTTAATGAGATCCAGAGACAAGGCTAAGCTTAGGTACAAGCGTTGTCCAACTGAAAATAATTTTAACTTATTCAAAGATCTCCGTACACGCTGTACTCGTTTGTGCCGTAACGCTAAACGACGATATTTTCACGACTCACTTAGTAACCGCAACTGTTCTCAAGTCTGGAGCTTTTTGAAGTCTGTGGGAGTCGGCAAGTGTTCCACCGCGTCTGTCAAAGATTTTGATTTAGAGTCACTTAATTTACATTTTTCAAAACCTCCTACCAATCTCGACCCTGATATCAAGTCCAAAACTTTAAGTGACATTTTAAATTCTCCCTCACTACATCCTACCTTTAACTTTGTCGCCACAACCGAGGAGGACGTTAAAAAAGCTGTCATGTCCATTAGATCTACATCTATTGGACATGATGATTTGTGCTCAAGAATGATTACTTTGATCCTGCCTGTATTAGTTCCAATCCTTACTCATTTATTTAATTATTCACTCTCTTCATCAACTTTCCCATCTTCCTGGAAGTATGCCCACATAATTCCATTGCCCAAGGTTTCAAATCCAACATCCCTTTCAGACTTTCGTCCGATATCTATCCTGCCCTTCCTCTCAAAAGTTCTTGAGCACATTGTCCATGATCAGCTATCTGCGTTTCTGATTACCAACAAAATTATCAGCACAAAGCAGTCAGGTTTCCGTCCTGCCCATAGCACAGTTTCCGCACTGGTGAATGTAACTGATGATATCCGTTGGGCCATGGAGGAAAAACAACTCACTATACTAATTTTGTTGGATTTTAGCAATGTATTTAACTCTGTAGACTTTGACGTCCTTCTCGGAATCCTAAAATCCTTAAATGTCTCCCCCTCCGCCCTGTCCTGGTTTGACTCCTATCTTCGTGGTCGCTCGCAGCGGGTTCGCATTGATGAGTCATTTTCTGATTGGTGTGGTCTCACTGCGGGTGTGCCGCAGGGTGGTGTGCTCTCTCCGCTACTTTTTTCAGTTTTCATCAACTCTGTTACGAAAATCATTTCTTCCAATTATCATTTATATGCAGATGATCTGCAAATTTACACCCATTTTCCTGCACCTGATATCAATTCCGCGATAGCATTTTTAAATGATAATCTGCGGCGAATTCACAACTGGGCTACATCTTTTGGCTTACCTCTCAATCCAAGCAAAACCCAAGCTATTATTATAGGAAGCAGATACTTTCGTGGGCGTATTGATATTACTTCACTACCTTTTATTTATTTAGATGGGATTCCCATTTCCTTTACTGAGACCGTAAAGAACTTGGGCGTTGTTTTTGATGCGAACCTAGGCTGGAGTGCCCATGTAAGTGAAATTAGTCGGAAGGTTTATCACTCATTCCACACTCTCAAAATATTGCAATCCTTTCTTCCGCTAAAAACTAAAATTACCCTTGCCCTGACACTCATTCAACCTATAATTGATTACGCTGACTCATGCTACATTGACGCCACTGAGGAAGTCTTAAACAAGCTGGAGCGATTGCAAAATTCATTAATTCGTTTCATTTTTAATCTTCGGAAATACGACTATGTCACCGAGTTTCGCAAAATGCTTCAGTGGCTTCCGATCCGGTTTCGCAGGAACACTCGCATTCTGTGCCTCCTTTACAATATCCTACACAATCCTTGTTCCCCCTCCTACCTGCGCCAGCGTTTTTCTTTCGAACATCCTGAAGACGCTGTATGCAGAGCACATAAAAAGACCCTCCTGTCCACACCTTCCCATTCCACCGACTTTTTTTCCTACTCCTTAACTGTCCATGCTGTAAGGCTATGGAATTCCCTACCATCGGAAATCCGTGAGTCCCAAACTATATCCAGTTTTAAGAGACGTGTAAGAGAACACTACTTATCTCTAGTCTAGTATTGCATATTATATTTGGATTTTATAATTATTTGTATTACTATCTTTATGTATGTTTTTTATGTATTATTTTATTAATTAGGTACTTATGTAATATTGATATATATGTATGTTTATTATATGTATATATTTTTAGTATGTATATAAGTAAGACTTGTATTTAAAAATTTATTTGTTTCAATTACAGACACAGAATTTGCTTTCTCATCAGTACTCTTATCACAGGACTACTGGAAGAGATCCCTTTAAGGGATAAGTAGTACCTTTGTACATAGTTTCTAGTTAATTTTTATTTGTATTTTTATATTATTGTTACTTTTGTTTCTGTGTACACAAACTGTTAAATAAATAATAAATAAATAATAATAATATCCCCAAAACCAAATTAAACACTAAGCCCGTGAATATAGATAACACTTTAGTAACAGGTAATGGATCTTGTAAGTTGCTGTTTTTCATCATATTATTATTGTTTGTTATAATAATACTTCCAGATAAGCGACATAGAAGCTCTAGCAGCCTAGCTCCAATCGCCCTTGATGATACGCGCTCGGAAAGACGATTAAATCGAGGTAATTAAATTTATAAAATAACAAAAAGATCCCTTATTTCTCTTTTTGTTTTGTCATGAATTAATTTTGTTTTAGCTTCTATACCCGAAGCGGAAGATCAGTTTACAATAGCGGAAGGACGATGCGATGATTTACAGCAAAAAATTGATGTAATTAAGACTTTGAGACGAAAGAAAAAGCTTAAAAGACGAAGGTGGGTTCCTTTGTGTACGTTTTATAGTTTCGACTTTACTAGTAGGTAGATGGTAGAATTTGTAAAGAAGACAAACTTTTAAATAAATGATGAGTTAAAGTAAGAAGTTATTATTTTAGTTTATGTAAGTATGGGATGATTCATTACTACCTACTAAGTATTAATAGTTGCAGAACCCATGCACTTTCAAGCTAGATGGTCCTATTAATTGTTATTTTACAATTTTCAAGCACGTTGACACCCATGATCGAACAGCCGACGACATCAGTGACGAACCCGTTTATATTCGTGAAAACACAACCGAAAAAAAGTAAGTACTGTTTAATAATAATATAATAATAAATCTCCAGACTGACACACCAACGTACTATTGTTTAATGGTGGTTTGTACACTATACAATTACCTACTTACTGCATTTTGACAAAATTAATTTTAAAATTGGTTTTGGCGTTTTGTACAGAGCCCTTTCTTGGATTTCTTTTTATTTAAGAACTTGCAAAAATATCTTAATTATTGTGATACGTTTGCAGAAACACATTTATAAGTACATAGGGGAAGGGGGGGCATAACGGGGACGTTAAGGGAAATGAACAATAAAAGAATGAACAACATATATTTATTAATTAAAACTTATCACAACCCTTTGGTTACTTATTAAATTATCATTTGGCATAAAATTTGGCGAAATAACGAATCAACAAATGTTTTAAATTTTTAAATTTCGAAACCCTGTCGAAAACCCCATCGTGCCCCAGGGTAGGGGCAGTATGGGGTACCCGATTAGGGGCAGTACGGGGTATACGATTATTTTGTCTGACAGAATGAGTAGATGTGGATTTCTTCAATATTTTCGTCATCAACACCTGCACAGGCTGTGTGGGCCCAATGTCCACATGAGTGACAGACCACCCAACCTTCCGAAGACTTCAAATAAGTGTAATTCAAGTCCGCGCAATAAATGCTTAATGCGTCATCGTCTACATTTTCAACGTCAGAGCGAGGTTTCTTAGTTTTTTGTTTCCGGTTTTTCTTCAACCACTCGTCATTTGTATTTATACACTTCTTCGGCCGTTTCAGTTGTTGCCGTTCCTCTAACTCGTTTTTATTTTGATTATTATGGTATATACATACCCCATCGTGCCCCACAATATTGTCCCCATTATGCCCCCATATCTAACATTGTTTAAAATAACCTACAAATAAAACAGAACAATAGTTAGAGTGATTTTGATCAAAACATTATCATTCATAATATCGCTAGATAAACACCACCAAAAATGAAAGCAATATCACAAACACTTACCTTTTTACATGCATTTTCTTATCACACAAAATTAGATCAGAAGATGTCGAAAAAAGATTTTTGTTTTAAAAATCAAACGCGTGCAGCCTTCTCGCTGGACACTTAGGGACTGAAGACTGATTCAAAATGGCCGCTTATTAGCGAAAACAAATGACCGCTATTGAGTGTAGTTATTCGTATGCGTGGGGGGCCCCGTTGTGCCTCGCGTCCCCGTTATGCCCCCCCTTCCCCTAAATCTTAAATTTTAATTGATAGAAGTTAACTACTTCACGTTGTTTGCCAACTCCAGTTCAAACTCTTAAGATCGCTCGAACTGATTGAGTAGTCTTTACCTGAATTTAGAGTTTGAAATATAAGAATAATTCAACACCTGCTTAAGTCAATCGACATGTAGATGAAAAGGTAACAGCATGCGCCTGAATAAATTCCGATAAATTGATTTTGTAGTCAAACAAAAAGTGTAGGCTCTTATTAAAAACGATTGTGCCCACGCTTCGCAACGTTAATTTGGGCTGACTTGCTCAAGAAAATATTCGTTTTTTTTAAGAACTGCATTAAAATCCGTTACGCGCGTAACCCTATTTAAAGGACAAACAGATTCGAATGGCCACTTTACCTTCCTGAAAAAATGTCCGTCCCGTCTAAACCGTACCATCGACAAGGGCTCGCAATAATTAGACAAGCAGCGTTGCTCGTCACAGAGTTGTCGCAGCAGGCGTCGCGCCTGCGCCGGGTGGAGCTCCCCAACCCGGCGCGGAACTACCTGGACCCCGCCACGATGGAGCAGCACCGGATGGTCAACCAGATCAAGGAGTACAAGCAGCCGCAAGAGGCGCAGCAGGTGCGATTGCAGGGAGTGTAGTTTCAGGGGCAAGGGCGGACCATGGGGGTCATGACCACTAATTAAAGTTGTTTAACATAATTTACTGGTTTTAAGCTAACGCGCGTTGTACACATTGTTTTTACACTATCCGGGATTTCGGCGGCAGTCCGCCCGCGACCACGATAGGTGTAACCCTGTCGAAACGTCGGGCAAAGAGGTACGTTACCTTTTTGCTTTAAAATTACCGCGCGAAATCCCGGATAGTTTAGAAACAACATAATGTACTTGACCATTATTATGTGACCTCCCTCTGGCGCCAAAGCTGGATCCGCCCTTGTATGCAATGGCCTAAATGAAGTAGGAACAAAAGCTTTATTTTTGAAAGTATGATCAGTAGGTATGTTGCAAGTGACCCTTCGAAACTTTACATTGGTTTCATCTAAATGGTATTTCCATTTGCAAGATTTTTACGTGATCACAAACATTACCTTTCGGCTTTGGTGCTATACACCAAAACACCGAAACATCATCGATTTGATAGTTAAATTCGCATTAAAATCAGTTAGGCAAAAGCTCTGGACTTTTTAAACTGATATATTTTTATTAGGATTTTATATACCTTTGCGAAAGCATAAAGTTCCAAATCCGCTGCATGATTTAAAATGTCAGGATTTAAATAAAGGTTTGTTAAAGTTTGACCTCGTTTCTATCGCTCACATAAGTGTTTATTTACAGAATGTGGTCCACGAGCATAAGAAAGTCACAAAGAGAGGCATTAGAAGGGCACGCGCGGACGGCGACAGTGAGCACTTAATATTCACTAAATAGGCTTTTAAAATAAAAAAATAAACTTAGGTCACAAAATTTTACAAACTTTGAGACCGAGTCTTAGTTGTTACTTGTTTTACCGTTCAAATTGATAAGTTTAATAGCTCGAGAAAATTGATATGGCTTTCTCGCGGAAGTTATTTCAACTTTGATTATGAAAGGGTATGATTTGATAATGAACCTTAGTGTCAAACTGTAACGTCCAGTTTGTTTTGGTAACTACACGGAAATTTACTTTAAAGTTTCCTCAGCGAGAGCGCCTCTTGCCAATAAAAATCCTTACTTCCTTACTAATATTATAAATGTGAAAACGTGTAGGTATGTCTGTCTGTTGGTATGTTCCACATTTACGTCGAAACGGCTGAATCGATTTTTATGAATATTACAATAGACAATATTTACGATGAAAATAGGCTATTTTCATCGTAAATATTCGAATAGGTTTTGTTTCCTTGGGAAAATCCCTTTTATCGCAGACGACCGGGTATCTACTAGTGTTAGATAATTCTGTCCAGACTTCCATGGCAGCAACTATCGGGCCCCGGAGCCACCTCAATTCAGGGTCGAGGAGGAATTCGACCTTCTGCATGATTACTCTACTGACGACCAGGAACCCTTGTGAGTACTCAATAAAGATCCTTATTGGCTTACAAATACAGTTGAAATTGAGTCAACACTTTTGCATATAAACGCTAAAGGGGTCAATAGGCGTTTGTAACCACTTACGATGTGTTAAAACCTACTTAAATTTAAGTGTATTTTGTATTCGGACTACTGTGTCGTGTTTTAATGAAATAACATGCCGCGCTTTATAAGAGTAAGTAGGTATATCAAACGATAACTTTTAAAGTCTCTTCGTTGAAAAGCTCCTTCGTCCTAATTATGAAGTGTAGTAACAGCATTGGTTGCTGATAGAAAACAATGTGAGAGAGTAACTGATTTGGAATAACCCTACGGAAATAATGCTATTGTTGTGGCTGCAAGTGCATTCGCACGATAGTTTATTATAAAGTAACAAAATATGTAATATTATCAAAAATAATGTGTTTGAAAAAAAACTATTGGCGCTGCGAGTACAATTTGACGCTATAATCATGCACTGTTTCAATTTCTAACATTTATCTTACGCTATGCTTTAAAAACAATTTTCCTTTAGCGTGGAACCGAAGCCGGAGCCTAAAAACCAGCAGACCCGGACGCCTGTAGCCGCCGCAGCTCGAAGAAAGAATATTATAAAAGCAAAAGGTGAGCATAACAATAGTTTTTTTAAATGCTTGGTGCTTTTGGTCGTAACTACGACTTGTGGAAGATATACTGTGCTGCAAGCACAAAACTTTAAACCATCGCTAATATTGTTAATCCGACATTTATTTCGTTAATTTGTATGAACAATAACGATGGCAACTGACAAAATAACGAAATTAACGATCGTTAAGAGATACGTATTTCGACCACTGAGTTTTTAATTTTTAATGGTTTTAGGCCAAGCTGCACAGCTTAACAGCGCTTCATTTATTGAGATTGAATTCAACAACTAGCTAGGCGATCACTGACGTAATAGTTACCAATTATATCGCGTACCTTTTAGCATGGCGATACACACTACATAATTGGGTTCCACACCATATTAATGTGTTTATTAACTTCTTCACTGAAAGATATTTAAATGATAGATAATCGAAGACAACAGCAACAGCAGCAACAGCAACAACAGCAACAACATCATCCAAGTTCTCAGCCGCAGAGGAATAGGGAAAAGAAAATACCTCCAGGTAAATAGCTAGGCAACTCTCTACTGTCATAGGAACCTATCCGGCATGTAAGAAAACTATGAGTACACTTTGTACCTGCAATTAAAATTATGAAGCTGAAGAGCTTGTGTATTTGTTTTAACACGAACTACGGTAATTAATCTCAGGAACTACGGCTTCGAATTGAAGGAAAATTATAGGAAGTTTGTCTTTTTTTTCCGAGTACTCCCCATTTCCATGGGTAAATTTATATAGCTGCCCACGAAACATACTTTGCATACTTTTACATTATATTATTAAGTTCCAAATGTGCCAATATAAATAAAAAAACAGGAGGAAATTGATGCAGCATGAGGGATTACTTATTAAAACTAACTGTAAAACAGTCTTATTTTACTAATTCATATATTCGTGAACAAGTCGACCATAATTACACAATTGGGAAGCGTGGGCGTGTCACTACTGCTTATATAAAACATATGAATGTTATGCCAGGTCAAGACAATAGCAGGAAGGAGTCGCGGCCCGTGGTCGAGTTGTTCAACAAGAGTCGCAACGCGGACGTCCGAGCTCGGCTTTACGGCACCGCGGAACAAGTCGAACGTAAATGTCCGATTCTTGCAATTGTCAGATTAATGCTATGCGACTGTTAAGTCGTTTTGGCCAAAGAGCCCGAGAACCCAGGCCTTCGCTGTTTCATAAAAGCGGGGCTGTTACCAAAATACTCTGGAACTTGTGAACCAGATTTTGGCTTAAATAAAACGTTATCGGTTTTAAAATCAGTTGAGTACTTTCAAAATATTTTCATGTGAAGGCATCTATTGTACAATATATCGCAATGCATGACCTAATATTCATTTAAAATTTAATTTAGAACGCGAATCACAAGCCTTCGACAACGCATCGAATGGACCCCTTGGCGACATTGCGTCTACTGGTATCAAGGAAACGGTAGGTCAATATTGTTTGCTTAACAGTTTTTAATGGTAATTGCAGCATTACACAAATAGTTAACTCAAATCAATTTATCCAGTTATATTTTGCCAATCAAGTCATATAGTCATATTTTATGATACAAACTTATATTTTTTTATAATCCAGACTCATTTTTTACCATTCTGTCATGTTTTACCGCTCAAGCGTAGTCATATTTTGCTTTAGAGACAAATTTTGCTTTAGTCAATATTTTCCTTTAGAGCCATATTTTGCTGTAATCATTAGCCTTGGGCATATTTAAGTTTTGGTCATATTCAGCTTTAGTCAAATTTTGCTATACCGAGTATAATTGCCATACAGTCATATATGCCATTCAGAGTCATATTTGCCATATACAGTCATATTTGCCAAATAGTCATAATTTGCTATATGAGCTCATACTGGCTTATATTGTTTACATATATCGACATACCTCGCCATAATTTCCTATAGTACCTTGCTACTGTTTTTCGCCTTAGATCCGGCACCCGCGCCTAGTAAAGTCGCGCAATCGTTCACGCCGGTACGAACTACCCACCGTCGCGTCTCAAATGAAGCAGGCTGGCGTGCGATACTACTACGAAACTGCGAATTACTCGAAAATACCGTTTGTGGTGTCAAAAAGTACCGCACCGTCGCACAATATAGGAGTCAATATACAGCAGGTTGGTTGGTTATTGCAATAGTTCTTATTTAAAAGTTTTGAGAATTAGACAGAGGTAGATGTAGTGCGCTGTCTCGCTCTTTTTTCAACAGTTTAAATAAGTATGTCTAGTTGATATGATGACTTGGAGTGAAATTGTAAGGAAACCGTTCATTTCATTAGCTAGAAAATTAGTGTTAGTTTTTTCGAGTTTTTTTTTTTATTATATTTGCTCAAAAATCATTAAATGTTTAAAAAAAATATTTTACAGGTTCTAAACGGAATCAAAATCCAGCAGCCATTGTCAGGAATACCATTAACAATAGCCCATCACATGGGTAAGAAAAAAGATACAATAATTTGGATGCGGTTAAATTATAATGCAAATTGTAATATATAAAATATTTACAGGTCTAGGGTACATACCTAAAATAATGGATTGTGATAAAATACCCAAGGTTTGTTTTGCTTTGAAAATAATTTAGTATTCGGCTTGTGAGTTATGAAATATCTTTGACGGCCATATATTTGAACAACATCATTATTATTCCCCCTAGATTTGACTGATTTCTAGACATATTTGACATAATAAGGTTGTAACTATAGTTTATTCGCGTTAAGAAAATAGTGAGTTGTCATTGTCAGCCGGCCTAGCCACGCCCCCGAGCCAATTAAAATGCTAGAAAAAATGTAAAAGTCGAGTTCACAGTGACCAGTTGAAGTCTGACGTTCGAACAAAACGGTTGTGTATTTTGCGTGACTCGTCTAACAATAAATTTTGAAAATGAATACTTCACCAATTCCAAAGAATAAAAGTGGATCAATAATCCATAGGGCAGAGAGACGCATAATTTAGAATGTTTATAAGTACTTTAAATTGTGTAATTTAAATGCAACTGTGGAGAGCATAGTCATAGAAACAGCAAGCGCATGCGGTGTGTCCGAAAATACTGTTTATAAAATTATTATTTTTCTTTTGTACTTTTACTCCACTGTGAATACACCCTTATCCTGTAGTTGTCACTATTTTTTTAACGCGGACGGACTATAGATCCTCCTATAGTATATTGTGTTGCGCCTTGAAAACAGGTAGCATCTCAGTTTAGAGATATACAATGCGTGTGATTCTCTCAAGATTTATCGATGTCCACCTTACTCACTAACGCATTTCAGCAACCAACATAACTAAGAATTGAAAGTAGTTAAAAAAGTTTTGTTTCGCTCATGCAATCCGTCTTACATTCTTTGTAACGTAGGGGCACCACCATCCATACATATTTTTCAATACAACCACCCGTTTTAGCAGCCGTTGCTCAGTAACCGTGAAATCAACATCATAAGAGCGGGTAGTCGGTTGCTGCGACTGCCTTCATACAAGTACGTGTCTTACAAGAGGCTACTGAGTTTCTACCGGGAGGGAGATGGCATGGTACCCAAGTTCTTGCGAGCGATCAACAGGCCGCATTATTTCTACACTTCGATGTACAAGTGAGTAGTGTCTTTTGTTTTTTGCTAAGGATATAAACAGGAACATGCTTTGTTTAGCATTCAATATTTTCGTTATTATCAAAAAGTCAACCTCAAAGTTCTGCCTGAAATGACATGCGGGGCCAAAACGTGGACATTAATCGTTGGAGAGATTATCGAATGCAATGTCGTTGAGCATGCGTTGTAGCGCGATTCTCGGGTTTCATTGGCTGAACGAAAGTGTTCGACACGAAATAAAATAAAATAGAATTTAGGGAAGGCTTTCGCTGAATGATAAATATTTTCTTTGTTTAAGACAAGTAAAATGTAGGGACATAAATTTTCGACCTACCAAATCCCCAATGCTAATCACACGCATTCTTTTCCCCTTTTTGTTTGTTTTTTACCACAAGCAGCATCCAAATGAATCGTGACGACGTGGACGGCGCTACCTCGAAAGGTCGCGCCGGCAACCAGGAGGCCAAGCAAACCCTGGTGGAATACGCTAGTCTTTATAAGGAGTATGAAAACTTGGAGAAGAGTCTTAAGGAGAAATACGACCCGGACTTGGAAAGGAGAAAGGAAGAGCTGGCCAAGGAACTGGCTACCAGAGAAGAGCATATACGGAAGGTGAGATTACAAAAAAATGAATTGTTAACTAGCCGGATCCCCACCGGACGATCCAAAGCGCTCAGAACGCGCGCTGCACGGAGCGCGCCCCACGGAGCGTTAAGTGTAGGCGAAGAGCGCGCGCTCCTTGCCGCGAGTGACCCATGTGTTGTCGGTTTTTTGGTCAGGCATTGCTGTTGGATCAGTCGGATCCACACCGGACGATGCACGCTCCACTAGCGTTGAAAATTCCGAAAGAAACAAATTGTTTTTTTCGGCGAAAGAAACGTTTTTTCGTTTTTTACCGTTTTATTCGTTTGTTACACTGAAATATATCAGATAAAAATTTTTGTACCAACCCAGGACCAACACCAGGGACAACTCTTCGATAAAGAGCCCCTCATATCTCTAAAACGGTGAGTCGGAGACCAGATCTGACTTCGGTTACAGTAGCTCCTTGGAGGTCCCCTTCCACCTCGCGACCCAGTTTCCACCAGATCACCCTCCAAAACATAATAAAAATATTCTGCGAAAAAAACATGAATACTTTTCCGTTTTTTTCATATTTTTCACGTTTTTATCGTTTTATTCATAAAAAACATGAAATATTTCATATTTATTTTTCTTGAAACTTTCGAATGAAACTTTGTTAAAAACGAAGGAATTTGAAAAAAACCGGAAAAATTCCCGCTTTATTCAACGCTACGCTCCACGCATCACGATCTTGGATCACGGATCGCAGGATCGCCGATCCATTTGGATCGTCCGGTGTGGATCCGGCTATTAACGAATTGGATCAATCATTCGATATCCATTTCGATACGTTTAATATGCTACGACATCTATTGCTCACATAGGTAGTACTTATCGGTTTTCGCATGCAAACTCGTTCTTTTGTATTAGCTAAGTATTTTTTTATACGTTTCTTTTTCTTTTAAAAACTCTCTCAAGCTCAGTATTTGTATTTGTCGCCATACTTTATACATTATAAACCTCATAGTTAGCTTTTGTAATAGCAAGTAAAGTTTACCTGTTATTGGATTTACACTAAGCTAATAACCATTTTTTATGTACATACGTGCATCTTAAAGTGTAAAATCTGTTGGTATCCTAAATATATAAAAATAAATTAATAAATAATTTGTGAATCTAGTTTTGATCAAAGACAGTAGAGATACCGAAACGGTGTACTTATTCCAAGATAAATGTGATTTGAGTATTAAAGAAAGCTTTTGAATGTTGTATTAATGTTGTAAGTTGTGTTTAATCAGGTAGTGTACGAGTTTGGGCCTGCCGGCGACGTGGTAGACCAGAACACAACACTGCGCGCCTCCGCTTCTATAGCGGAAGATGGATACAGCAGGTATGCCACTAGTGATGGGAAACTGTCGGTATTCAATATCGGTGAAACTCTTGTCGATATTGTTGAGATTTTAGTCGCTAAAGTTGAGATTTGTTTCATTTTTATACAGATATTCGACGTACAAGCTACATGGGGACAACCCGAGACGGCCCAAAGAGTAATTTTTACAGTTTTGCAAAATTCCGTGTTGCTCCGTTCTAGTTCGTTTGGTTATATTAAACTGTATAGTCATATATTTATTTATTTGGAAATTTGGCGAGTGAACATTTTATAAAAGGTAGCGGAAGAGTAAGAAAAACTATTTTTTTATAGCCCACCAAGAGTAAATAGATTAGTTTACTTATGAATGGCACAAATTTTCTGTAAGCAATTAAATTTATTTGGTACTGATTACAAGATCTGCTATTGGATAACTTAAACAGAAGAGATTCAAATTATTGTTACTTAAATACATTTTGACGCAAGGCTGTATAAAAGCGAGTATTTTTTTAAAAAACGTGGTCAACAAAACTATATTATAACTTCCCCTAGGCGTAGTTTAAGAAATATATCTAGTAAGGCCTAGAAATTTCTTTAAATATGGGATTATTCCAAGAAGCGGTTTGTTGATATCTCGAACTCCATCTGTATTTTAATGTACTAACGATTCAATAATATTTCAATTTATTATTTACGTGTTTAACAAAAATACAATAATTAATGGAAAGTTGACTAACCAATGAATCGCTTCTCGGTTTATGTCCTTTAGGTTTACTTTTTTTAATCTTAAAAACAATAAGCTTATAAAAAAACAGTAATAGATAAACTATTTAAAGGCATATTATTATTTTTACAACAAAAAAATTGAGCTTTTCTAATTTCTCTTAATTTGTATTGAAAATAAAAATGCTGGAACATGCAAATATTTAACTGTTTCGTAGAAATTACTTTTGTGTTACGTCACGTTTGGCTGAAGGAATGGACAGTGATGTTTCAATGTAATAAAAAAATTAATGACGTTATTCACTCGTTTTATTTTAAATTTTTCAAAAGATCGACTATCGATTAGGTGTTGTGCCTATAACTAGTTTCAATTAAATGAGTGAAATGTTACAAGTAAGAATACGTTTATTTATATATTTTTAACGACAAAAAGTAAAACATCAACAAAGTAAGTACCTAATACATTCTTAGCTTTAACTTTTTACATAAGAACTCTTAACATAAGAACATTAGTATTGGAAAAAAAGTTAACTTAGAATAAAATTGTTAATAATGTTAAAATCACCTTCTACATACATTTAATACTATACATGTTTTTAATATGTCCCCATTATTCACAATCAATTCCAAATTTACCTTAATTTTACTGTTAAGTTCAAAATTGCTTGAAGCAAATACATTTAAAAATAGTTTATGAATAACGGGGAAGTATTGTCTACTGTAATTTAAAAAGCTATTTACACATTTAAATCTAAACACATTGAAAATACACCATATTTAATAACATCAAATTGATAACAGTACACCAGATTATAGATTAGGATCCTATCTTTAAGGTTGTGAAAATGAGTGTTTTTTGCAGTTTTATAACATTTTCCTCGTGAAAAGTTTCGTAAAAGAGGACGTGTTCAAATAAGTTACTTGCATAAATACATATTCGTTTTCTATAAATAGACTTATCGAATTTTTAAAGAACCTAAAAATGGTTAATGTTATTTTCCATATCCAATATCTTTAAGGTTGTGAAAATGAGTGTTTTTTGCAGTTTTATAACATTTTCCTCGTGAAAAGTTTCGTAAAAGAGGACGTGTTCAAATAAGTTACTTGCATAAATACATATTCGTTTTCTATAAATAGACTTATCGAATTTTTAAAGAACCTAAAAATGGTTAATGTTATTTTCCATATCCAATTAAAATCTTCGTTGGTGCATGTCTTTAGTCATTTATAAAACAAAGTTCTTGCAAGTTTAAGCTTTATTTAAGATATAATTCAATTACTTAGGATTATGGTCACAACAGAAATGGTCTAAATATTTTTTTACAGCAAGAAGCCGTAGTTCTGTTCTGTTGCTCTAATATCGCTTTTGTTACAATCTTAAAATTTTAGAGACATTTACAACATTCGTGCTAATCGTTTAAAAAGTCTCTACAATTTTAAATTGTAAAACAATGATTTTTACTTCGTGACTTCAAAATTGCCATCAGAAGATCTTAGGGTACCACATGCAGCATTAAAACGTTAGTGCAATTACAAGTCCCAAATATGTAGATGCATCTAGTTGGTGTCCGTCGATGAGGGTAGGTTTTCCTTGATGTATGTGTCAGTGGCGATGGGTGTCCAGGGTTCCGGCTTGCCCAGCGCAGGCGCGGCCCAGCCCGATGACGTGGAGACCTCGGCCGGACGCTCGCACGCCTCGGGCTTGCCCGTCTCCAGCGATAGAGGCTTGGGCGTCTCAATCCTGGAAGGTAACAGGATTGGAATTTTAAAAATGGAATTGAATTAGGTTTTGTTTTGAAGACGGTGGTAAAGGTGACTGTTGACTTTGTTGGGGAAAGAGGTGGGAAGAGGAGGATATTCCAGACGTATTTGTGTAAAGTTATTTGAAAGAAGGTACAATTTGCCAGTAGCCAGTAGGCACTTGACATGACAATAAAATTTGTAAAAATTGTTAATAGTGCAGGCGCCAAAGGACATTGAGTATATTTTTTTAATTAATGGTTTCAAAGCACTTGTTCAGTCCATTTACTTAATATCTAAGTGGGTGGGGTAGAAAAAAACGTAGGGTATCTCCCGGCTACATCCAGAATCATACATAATCTGCAAGCTTTTCTGAGTTTTAAACCGTTAATAGAATGCGGTCCTCACATTTTGCAAACTCAACTCCATCCAGCGACCACTCTATAAGTTTATTTTTAATTAGGGCTTACTTATCTCTATTCATAATGATCTGATTATAACTCCAAAATTTTTAAAAAGTTCAATCTTGATTTTTTTTATCGACCTTCCTATTTGAAGCTTAAACCCACTGCTGCAGCTGAATTTCGATTCATTTTACATTCTAAGATCAACATTATTTAGATCAAACTAGTCATAAAAACTTAAGATTTTTCCTGAGACCTGGAGACTTGGTCATCGAAAGATCTTTCCTATGCGGTTCCGTCTATGTTAGTGTTCATAAAAATACCTCACGCGTTCTGGTGACTGCATGGCGTCGTTGGTGCTGGAGATCTCCAGGTCCTCGGCGTAGCTGAAGTGGACCTTCATGTCGGGGTCGCTGCGGTGCTCCTTGTCTGGAAAGATGAAAGGTATTATCTGTAGGGTTAGGTATATGGAGTTTCTCCATTATTTAACGTCTAGCTTTTATAAGCATAATGGTAGATCTAACTCGGTTTAATTTTATTAATATTCGATGTTTCTTACATCTCATTTCTGAAATTCAACAACAGCAACATTAACATCGAACTACTAATGGTATTGATTCATACTTAAGGATTGAAACATTTGATCCTTGGCTTGAGCACTAGACATCATTCAAAAGGTGTGTAGTTTCTGTATCGTGAACGAAGCTGGACCCAACACGGGTTGAAGCCGCTAAACTCAAGATTTATAGGAGTAGAAGTGTTTTTGTCAGCTTTTAAAGCTTCACTGTTCTTAAAAGCGTAGAACTACCTTCAACGTGTATATGTTCGTCGGGCGTGGGCAGCGAGTCGCCCTCGACGTCCACGGGCTCGTCCTCGTGGTCGTAGCGCGGCTCGCGGCGCGGCTCGTCGCGGCGCTCGTCGTCGTCGTAGCCGAGCATCGACTCGACGGTGTGGTGCCGCTTGCGCGTGCGCAGCTTGAGGCGCCGCTGCCGGTTCGCGCGGATGCGCTGGTACGTCTGCGGGGTTTGTGGAAGTAGCTTCAGCGGATTAGCATTTCAAAGGTTATGTAATCGATGGGATATCGTTGATAGGTAGCAGAAACGGGGGCTGGGTTTTTTAGGTTGTTAAGGAAATTAGTTTTGTTGAAGATTTGTTTTTGAGTGGTAGTCTAATAGAGGAAGCATTCTATTGATACAAATTGCGCTAAAGCGAGTGCTATCAAAATGTACAGCGATATTGCTTTGAGCATTTGAATCGTTCAATTAAAACAATATTTTTCGCTATGAACTTTAAATATAACTGGTAGATTTTAGTTGAAATCATGTTCCACAACATGTATAAACGTCGTTGCACTGCAACTTAAATCCGTCAGTCTACTCATAATAACCTCAATTAAAAATAATGTTGGGCTCTTAATGTAAGTATTGTTACTGAAATAACTACTAGTACTTAAGATGAATATTGTAGTATTCAGGGCAAAAACTTAAATCACCTTTATTAATATGCATTCTTAATAAAAGATTGGCACAGACTTTTAAATCAACCTCCTTACGGCGCGGCGTGCGAAGATATGCAGGTTTCTATATTTCTTCGCTGCTAGAGACGTTTCGATTTCCAACATGGCGGTCGCCAGAATGGCGGGAAAAGAGGTTATATTTGTGAAACTACCCGCACTCTGCGGCTCCGCGCTTCGACGTAGCCTGACTGCCGGGCATTCTTATAAAGCAACCGATGACAAAGAACATAACAAGAATAGATTTAAAATTCCAGGGTCCATTTGACCGAAGTTTGGTTCAAGAGGTTTTTGTAAGGGTTTTTTAAACTTATTGTAAAATGCTATCGATTTGACTGACCCTAAAGAAAGCAAATTGAACCTTTTAAATACATGGTAACTGGGTTACTCTATCTATAGGTACTTATAATGAACTGGCATGTGCGACTTGTAGGCCTTTTCATGCATTGCTGGCAGTAAGTATTGGTAAAAGTTTTCCATAATTAATTATAACCATGGCTATAGATTGTACTCTATTTTAACGACGCACGTGGCTCTTAAGAAGCGGTCCCATATTGCGAAAAATCGCACGCGCAATAAAGGCTGTTTTCACTTGCATACACAAAATTTCAGGTACATTGTGTGAATAATTGCGCACCATGGGGACGCAACTGTTAGGTACCTACTCTGTGATTCGAATAGCGCGTCGTGGGACCTCACGGTTAAGAGGATTTGAAATAAAATATTATCTTTTTTGTGCACATATTCACTTAAAATTAGAGTTTTTAGGAAACCGCCTTATAAGGCCTCTGACTCGGTTCTTAATAAGCACCTGACTTGGCATGACGTGTATGAGGTGAAAAAGTACCTGGGACCAATGGCGTAATGAACTTTCCGAAACATTTTGTTTCTATAGTATTTGAAATAAAGAGAACAAAAACTGTTTAAAAGGTGTTTTACCCATTAATTAATTGAGCAACGAAAACAAGACCGAGTTTTAATAACGACGTCAGTTATTGGAAACCGGTTTCAATTGTTGGGTCATCGAATTGGTCCAAAGCGAACTGAAATTCTTACTTTGACGTTTGCTGGTATGCCACTTCACAAGTCAACGTGGATAGTTAAAACGTGGATAGAAAACATCGGAGTAAAAAATTAACAGTCTCTCTATTGTGCACTTTTTTTCTCTCGGACGGTGAATTGTACGTAATTCTGAAACGCCCCTTCGCTCAAATAAAAGAGCTCAACACTTTTTCAGTTGAACTCTACAGCAGTTCAATCTGAATATTTGTTTAATTTATTCTATGTAAAGAATATTAGACTCTGTGAAGCATCCTTAGCGAACGAATCTCCTTACGTATTTCTTCACAACAGCATAATATAACGTTTTGTAATATTATTTTTTCAGTTCCACATTTTCTGTTGTTCGTAATATTCTGCCATTCGCTTTTAAATTAATAACAAATTATTGGGAATAGTGGAACAGTTCAAAGCCAGTGCTCTACACACAATTGCTTTTATTAATTAATTACCAATTTGTTGTTTGAATGCACGACTATGTGGCCACTGCATATCCAATTTTGCTGTACTTATAACTGATTACGAAATCCTTTGATATTCGGTTATGATAATGTAAAATGTTTATTAGGTATGTGTAAATTTGACTGTGCTTTTAAGTATCTTTGAAAACAGTTGAGGGTGAATACAATAAGTTATTTGTAATTATGCCTTTTGCGACAATTTCATGATTTGTGAAAAATAACTGATACTCAAAATACGAAGTAGCAAAAATAAATGAAATACATTTTAAATGATTTAGTCATCAATTCGATCTTAATATAATTGCACTTGGTATAAGAAAAAGACAGTTATATTGTTCTCACTAAAATTAGTTTACATCATAGTAAAATTGAACGAATGCGTTGAAGACTAGTCTAAACTTGATCAAATCAAATCAAAATCAAAATTCTTTTATTCATCATAGATATGTAACATATACTTAATGAACGTCAATGTTACAAACTTCGACTTTACCTAACCGTAGACCGAGAGAAAAAAGCCGGTGAAAAAAACTCCCAGCACTCTTTTCGGAAATTATACAATTATAATGATTGCGTCGACGTCATAAAACACGCGTATTAATTTGACAGGACTATAATTATGACCCGTCTCTGTGTTTATACTAATGCTAAGTAAGAGATAGCAATATTTATATTTTATTTTAGAGAGACTTAGCTTGGAATCGCGATCACTCATACAAAATCCGACTAAAATGTAGACAATGGTAATAATGCAATATCTATAACCTTTCGGACTTTATTTGATGGTATTTAAGATAATCTGAAGACGAGCATAGTACCTATTTTAGGTTTTAATGATAGTTTATAATAAATATATAATTATTAACGGCATATTTCTCGGATAGCCTATCACCACTACCTTAAATGCATGCAGAGCATGCAAACAACAAGCCCAAATTGATTGACTAAAGCTGATATACTCTCCACTGGCTATAATCCTCTATATATAACTACTTCTTACTACAATCGATGGTGGCGCCATTTAAACCTGAGTTAGCTAACCCGAGGTTAAAACGTTTCCTGCAATTGGGCCTTAGAGTCATAAATAACTGACCTCCCAACGCGCGTCCTCATCATGATGGTGCATGGAGTGCGCGCCGGCGTCGCGAGGCAGCGCGCTCAGCGAGTACAGGTGCTGGAGTTCCTGCAGGAAGTGCGCCTGCGCCACGCCCGGCCCGAGCTGCGCGCCGCACACGCCGCACGACGACTTGCGCTCGCCGTCCGCTGGGGGCGTGGTAAGTGCGTGAGATACGGGTTTTGACTTCCTTCATCATTATCATTACATAGTATAAATCTAAGAACCTACTTCTGTCTATTTGTATGTTGGGCTGCTAACTCCTCCTTAAGTACGTAACGGATATAAATGCGGTTTTCTCCATATTTTAGGGTATTTATACATTTAAATTTGTAAATAAAGAACGTTTAGAAAAAGTTTTTTAACTTAGCAAAAACGCAAGGGATGAGCAAGTCGGCAAAATTACACCATTGCGAAGCGTGGGCAGGTCGCTCGTTTTTATATCCTAATCCGCAGTATTCAAACAGGTTTCCCTGTGCCCACACTAAATATTATTTTAAACTCTTACATACGTCCCGACGTTTTTTTATATTGCGTTCGTATTTGTATTATTAGAGGGTAATTATTAATTAAGATAAGCCATGTCCCTCCAAAAAAAAGCAATGACAAGTTTCCTCTAACTTTGATCGTATGTGATTCATGAACGTAAGACAAAAAAAATCTATGTATCACATATGATTCAGCGGACACCGGGTACCCGCTAAAACTCTAGGCCTTCCTACCGTGAAATAGGCCGAAAAAAAGGTATACAAGAAAATGAGTTTCTTATATGGTATTTGGAAGTTTTACCAACAATGTTTTCCGGGAGTGATTAATCGCAATCCTTTCCTGAGCATTATAAGATATAAACATTTATATTCAAAAATTATTAACTCAAGAGAAGTGGTATTCTTACCTTGTACAGCGGCGGCGGAAACATCTACTCCTATACACTTCAATCTGGGTCGACGACATTTCGGACACAAATCTCGGACACCTTGGCCAATGTATTGATTTTCAATTTTAATATTATTTTTTACCAAGGTGTCAGAGTTTTTTGTGCCCGTGTCGTCGACCCTTCAATGTAACCTACAGCCACTAACCTGAAAAGAAGTCGTGCGAGTCGGTGCAGGTGCCGGGCTGCGCGGGCGCCTCGTCCTCCTTGCAGGGCCGCGGCGAGGCGGACGCGGCCGAGCCCGGCGAGCTGGCGTCGTCGCGCGCGTACCCGTGCCGGTACAGCGGGGCGGGGCGTCTACTCCTACACACTTCAATGTAACCTACAGCCACTAACCTGAGAAGAAGTCGTGCGAGTCGGTGCAGGTGCCCGGCTGCGCGGGCGCCTCGTCCTCCTTGCAGGGCCGCGGCGAGGCGGACGCGGCCGAGCCCGGCGAGCTGGCGTCGTCGCGCGCGTACCCGTGCCGGTACAGCGGGGCGGCGACGTCTACTCATACACACTTCAATGTAACCTACAGCCACTAACCTGAGAAGAAGTCGTGCGAGTCGGTGCAGGTGCCCGGCTGCGCGGGCGCCTCGTCCTCCTTGCAGGGCCGCGGCGAGGCGGACGCGGCCGAGCCCGGCGAGCTGGCGTCGTCGCGCGCGTACCCGTGCCGGTACAGCGGCGGCGGGGACGTCTCCTCGCGGACGCTTTGCTGGGGATTACGTAGGCTCTTGTGATAACACGGAAACAGGGGTCAAAAAAGAAGACTTCGTGACACTTGGTGCAAGAAAAACTAAATCACAAGAATAATTGAAAATTTAAACCTTCTACCTACAGATCTTGAGCTTATAGGTCAGCATTTTCAGAACACTAGATACATTTGAAGCGGGTGTTTAAAGCGAGTTATTTACTTCCTACATTTGTCAAGTGCGGCAAGATGAAAACGATAAAAGGCACCAATCATTAATAATAACTCGTACTCTTAATACCACATTACTGCGATAGAGTTTTAACCCATTACAGATACATTTGCTGTGGAGTGGTAGAGTGTAGCTGTAGGCTCTGTCTGCAGCGATTACTGGACTGACTCGAATGGTGAAATACCACCGTCGCACAGAAAACCGACGTGAAGTAGGGACGATGTTCCTGCGTTTCGTTCGGTGAGTGCGGTATCCGGTGCCTAATTTTCTCAAAGGCTCCACCCACAGTGTTGCGGGTAGTCATGGGCGGCGGTGACCCACATGCTCGTTTGCTTTGCTATATTATTAAAAAAAACCTTTATAACTTCTTCTGGTTAATTTTCACATCCTTACCCTGAGTACTTGTCCGACGCTCTGCCCCAAGGCGTACTGTTCGCCGAGCTGCCTCGCGAACGCCTTGAAATGAAATGAAATTACTTTATTGTACGTAGGATTAAAAACGAATCTCTTACACATTGTCAATAGCATAAAATAAAAAATAAAAAAAGATGTCACGGGACACCCCTACATTCATCAGCAATGGCCGTAGTAGACCGAGAGAAAAAGCTGGCGGAAAAAACTCTCGGCACTCTTTTCGCAATTATACAATCATAATTTAGGTTTATATATGTTACGGCTAATACCCGAAGTGCGGCTACACCTAGTTTTAGCCGGTTAGAAACTTCGGGTATTAGCCGTAACATATACATTTAGTGTACATACAGTAACATATAAATTATTTTTCCAACATTATTGAAGTTAAAACCAAAATGATTAAACCTTGCTCGGGTACAGCGGGTGGAAGGCTCCGCCGATGGGCCGGAAGGCGCCGCAGCCGAAGCTCTGCAGCGCGGGGTGCAGGAACTGGGGCGCCATGTGGTGCAAGAACCCCTCCATTGTCGACGAGGTCTGGAAGAGGGGTCTTATGATACTTTGTTTGGGAACGTGGGTGATTCGCTTGCTGGCTTATCCTGATTTGGGAGTAGATGAAGTTGGTGGCTCTTTGTATGTAAAGACCAACAAAAGCGACTACAGCAATTGATACCCAGGGAAAAGCAGAGAATATACTATAGGTATGTACTTGCTGTGTGCACTTTAAATATATTATAATTGTAGAATAATTTCTTAGGTACAATTGTAGCGGTCGCAACCATATTAAGGAAGAAATTCGGTATCTTTGGTATAATCTAATTGCAGTCTGATAAAAAATATTTTCAAAATAATGGAGAATGTTACTAGGTATGCCAAATCGCTTGAAATTTTGTCTCAGTAAAGCCTGTATGCATACAAATACACTAGTTTTTGTTGTAATCAAAAATACCCAGTAGTTTTGATTTTATAGGCATTCAAAGTTTCGAAAAATATCGAGTCCCGCTAACAGTCACGTGACCGCTTGTGACGTATTACAACAACGCGCCAGCCATATAGCTGGTGCAGTATTTTATTTAATTTTTTTATTTATTTAACATTTAATGTATTATTTTTTTGTGTTTTCGGTCGCGTATTAGTAAATATAAATATTATTCGTTATTATACGTTAATAGTTAATATTATTCTATTAATAAATTGGATATAGGATTCGAAAAAAGGTAATCGTGTAATCTATCTAAAATAGGTAAATTAATGACTGCGCATTATTTATCAAGAAATAGTGATTTTGTTGCCGCCGAAATGTTTGATATTGTACAATGTTTTAAAAACTGTTTTATCAAAACAAAATAATCAATATAATAAAAATACTAATGGAAGAATGCAAGTCCAATAGTAGAAGTAGGTACCTACCTACCTATCATTATTTTTTTTACGTTAAAGACAACAAATCATGTATCATAGTTTTGTAGCTATAGGTAGGTACGTCCTTCTAATATTATAAATGTGAAAGTTTGTGAGTATGGATGTATGAATGTTTGTTACTCTTACACGTAAAAACTACTCCCTCCCAAGTCAAGTGGCAAGTGATATTTGCGATAGCGAGTGAATAGAAAAAATATGTATGAAACTGTCATGGTATTTTTTACCGCGGGAAAACTTCCCACGGAAACCGTGCGAACGGAGTCGCGGGCGGCCACTAGTATGTATACAAAGATACCGCTCTTTTAAGTAAATTTAAATAAATACATGGATTATTTCAGTCTTCGTCCATATCCGTTCAGTACTTTTTGTGTGAAAGATAACAAACACAAACACAATCTTTCACGTTTATTATATTACTAGCTGACCGTGCGAACTTCGTACCGCCTTAGCGTTGCAATGATGCACTACTTTATATGTGTATTTTTCAATATTTCTGAGAGATTTTCTTAATATTTTTTTCCGTAAGAACCTTCTCCTAATAATAACAAATACAACAAAAAAAGAATTAGTGAAATCGGTCCAGCCATTCAAGCTTGATGCCGTGACCAAGGAAAACGGGTTTCATTTTTATATATATAGACTAGGAAGTAGGATACCTATACGAGCTAGATGTAGTTGAACGTTACAGATGCACTTTACCTTTACTATTTTATTTAAGTAATTTAATTTATTTTTTATTGTAAATGTAGATTATATGAACTAAACCTTTTTTATTTATTTGTATTTTTACTAACAAATTGTTTAATGGTATTGGTTATGTTCAAGTTAAAAGATTTGGTGATGTATGTATCCTTTGGAACTGTAAAAAACAACTTTTCCGGCGAATTGATAGTTGTATTTTTACATTTAGGCACAACACATGATTTCCCAGCAGTTGGATTAGACATTTTTAAAAGTATTTAGGTTTAATTTAGACGACAAGTGCGCGCGACCGCGAGCGTACTGAGTGAGCCAGACCGAGCGAGTTGTGGTATGACGTCACACCGCCACCGGCAGCCCGCGTCGTGCGGTAGCAACTTATTTTACTTATAAATCGAAAACTAATTGATGCATCGAAATAATTCTTTCACCAGTATTTTTTATTTTTGACAGAGAGATAATAATCAAAATTTGTTAACATTCTCCATTAACTAATGACACCTACCACTGATAAACTCACTTCTTTTGAAACTAGGTGCACAAATCTTAAACGCTTCGCTTCCGTATTAGTTGCGAAGTAGAAGCGGTACAGATATCTACATTAAAAAAAATCGTAATATTCAAATTGCTCAAAAATAATTATATTTTAAACAATAATTTCCTTTTTTAGGATATTAACTTTATAAACTCATTATAATAGTGTACAGGAAAGAGAAACGCCTTAGAGTCGGAAAAGGTTATTAACTATAAAAAAAAACAGTTTATTTTTTAATGTAACGTTACTATCTACATCTCATGATTGTATGACAAATCTAATTAACCCATCAATTAAAACTATGCTTTGATTAAAGGTTTAAAAAACCGACCACCCCACCATCTCCTCACCATCATTCCATAGATGATTATTTATTTTCCAAACCCACAAAAAGTGGTTGTTAACTCGTTACTAAAAAGCTCTTCTAAAAGCAACAATGGCGCACATAAATAGTGTCCATTTTGTTTGTTTTGAGAACAATTGGGGATCATTCCCGAAAAATAGGAAGCACCTGGACTGCGCTAGTGGAACAATAAACAATGAGCTAGTACAAACTGTAGCCAGAACGCGCAGCTTTGATGTCGTAGGCGCAGGGAAGCGGAGAATAGATACTATGTACTATAATTTAAAAGAAATAATGCTCTCTGCTCTTTCTTAAAAAAAACAGTAATTTTGTTTTTAAATGACTATGCCATATCATAGAGATCGTTACATTTACACGTCGTTAACCAAACCGGCATGTTTTAGGTGGTAAAAACGTTTAGTACTTATTACTTAGGTTTAGTTATTACTATTTACTTATTACTTACTTTACTCAGGTTTCAGAACGATTTTCAAACGTATCTCTTGAAATAAATGTTAAAGTTACAGTTAGATTTGGTGACAAGAAGGGATAAGATCGGAAATAACAATGCTATACTTTAAAAAATCTTTTTTTAAGATAGAACGGGTAGTGCTGAAAGCTAAGTATTCGCAAGTGTATGTGCGAATCGTTTTTTAAGTTCTGTGCACTCTCTTTTCTCTCTAAAGGAGAAGTCTTTCTTTTTAGTCCGTTAGTCTAAGTAGTCTGTCACTTCAAAAAACGTTTTAGAAAAAAAAGATACGGTAGAGATGAAATCTATAGGGAACTTCCCTTTGACGTAAAATAATTGTCAAGAAACAATGTCTTATTTTACAAGTAAAGCGGTAAATCCGAAAATCTTATAGTCTAAGATCCCGCTATAGAACGACCTTCACCGAGCTGGTTAATGGATAAAAGATATTTTTTATCAAATAAAATATGTCAATAAATATATTGCGAATGGGTTGTCTAAAAAAATCAGTCCAGAATATAATAAATTTTCAATTAAAAAATAAATCTTTTGGTTATTAAATTACACTGGCTTGGTTAATGAACAAATTCCATTCCAATAGAAAATATGAAGCCTTTAGAATATACAAACCTTTGGTTGACTATTTATTTCCCGTCAGACCGGTGTAAGTTACAAATATCGATTTACGTGTTTATACCTGCCTGTAGTTTTACGTGAAAGAGTAACAAACATCCATACATCCATCCATACATACTCACAAGCTTTCACGTTTATAATATTAGTAGGACTAAACTGTAATAAGTACTCCATCTCTGATTAGTATAAAGAAATCGCCATCCCCTTGGGTTTGTTTGTAGTTATTCTTAAAAAAAAAAAATTGTGGATGCACAAAAATGCATTACCAAAACTTATTTTGAAAAAAAGTGGTTGTGATGGCCGTACACCTATTGTATGATGCCTTATCTTTTAGTTGCTTGCATACCTATTTCACAGAGGCTTACCGTCTTAAGAATCAAGCGATCGGCTACGACCTTGTTAGACTTGCAAATACAGTATTGTAATGATTTCAATTACACCGTCATGATTAGCCGAGCCTACACGACCGTTTGACTCCTCAATTAGGAAGTCCAGGCGGTGTAATAAGCCGAGAGCCGGGTGTCGTAATCAATCAGGTATACTAGACACCTTTGAGAGGCGAGCGTTCGTTTGGCTAGACAAACAAGTGAAGCCGCAGAGACGGCCGTTTGCTCAAGCTTAGGTGTATTGTCTAATTAGTTGTAGAGCTATTTGTTTGTTTGACACTGATCCTTAGTCGGCTCATCAGGCTTGAGCGGTTGACTGGCTACTTGATTGGTGTATGCCATGGATTGCCAAAAGAAGTGTTTTTGTTTTGTGACGTGCACTACAATGTAGTGTTATTTGGGTGAGACGGTTAAGTTTACTAAACTTAACCGTCTCACCCAAATAACAAAGACAGGCTGTTCGAGAGCCGAAGATTATGGAATACAGTTAAGTCGTTTCCTAATGGACTGGCATTAAAAGAGTTCCTACTATTCCCGACGGGACAAATCGTGTATTTTTATAATATTATAACTTAATCTTTACTTATAATAAATCTGTAGAGAGGTCAATTATGTACATGAAATATATTTCCAAAATAACTATCAAGGAGTGATTAGGGATCGATACTGATGCCAAAAATGCAATCAGTAATTTTTTTGTCCGTCTGTATAACCGTTATAGAAACAAAAACTACACGACGGATTTTGACGAAACTTGGTACAATTATTTTCATACTCCTGAGCTGGTACTTGTCATGGTGAAGGGAAATGTTGGGAAAACGGGAGAAGTTACTCCATTTTTGAAGCTACCGTCGTGTGTGCAACCTTAATGGTTAAAGCTACACAAAAATCATGTATGACGGAAATGTTCTCCTTGAAATTATATAAAAAATATACCACGACAGCATATGTGTATATTTTATGGTTGACTCATCTACTCTTACGTTTATAACACTCTCAGGCATCCCTAATTAAAAAAGTTAAAATTTTTAACTATTCAATAAAAATATCGTAGAAACCGGTATAGGAACATCAAAGTTATACATGAAAATCGCTAAAAATAAGCCGTCGCGCGTGAATACTGAATCTTTCTATCCTACTAATATTATAAACGTGAAAGTTTGTAAGTATGTATGGATGATTGTTACTCTTTCTTACTTTACAGTAAGTAGTTAATAAGAATAACAACAAACTTCTCTTTCCCACGGGCAACCGACTTCCACGCGAACGGAGCCGCAGGCGGCAACTAGTATAAAATAGAGCTAGACCGAGTTTAATTGTAAATAGCTCCGACTTATTAATTAGAATCATAGAATCATGATTTATTGGTAATATGTTAATTAAATGTCAACTTATAACTGGAAAATTATATAAAAAAATAAAATAGGTCACAGTAAAAATTATTCATAATACAATACAAAAAAAAACTGTTATAATAAAAATAAAAATCATAAATAAAAGTTAAGTAGCTATTTGAAATGTCAAATTAAAATATAAAGAAATAACAAAAATAGAGAAATAAAAATAATAATATTAGTCACAGGTAACAGTTAAAATAAAAACTTATCTGAAATTACCAGACAAAATTCATTATTAAGTTGTAAAAAGTAGGAAAACAATGTTAAATGAAAAAGTGGGTAGACCCTCAGATTTTTCTTATTTAAAAAAAAAAGATTGACTAATTTAAACAAAAGGGAGGAACTTTATTTAAGGATGTGGAAAAAGCTAGTTATATTAGAATAAAGTTTTGAATAATATCATACCATTAGAATTAATTGTTCATACAAATGTGAACAACCTTAAGCGTAGAAGTGTCAGCAAATTGATCGCCACAATTTATTTAGTCGAGCACGGACGGTGTAAGGGAGGGTAACCAAATAAGCTGCATGTTAATTTGTTTAGTAATCTGATCATTAAAACAAATGCCAGTCTCAATGTGTTGATGCCAAAATGTATTGCTGTTTATCCCTCATGGTATTATCGCTTTTGTCCCGTAATTTTTTAAAGTAATCCTTGTTACCACCTGCCTTTATTTAGAAATCACCAATTAAAAGCAATGTTTTTGTAGGAAAATATATTGCAACTTACACCACATTATCTGCCGTTGATATCTTTATCAAGATTTCTTTTATCAAAACTAAGTTACCAACAACAGAACGCACAAAATATAGTTTCCGTTACAATAGTAGAATCTACAAATAGAAAAGAATGCCTCCGCTAACCCAAACAATTAATGTATCTGTTCAATTTGTTATGAAATAGTGCACCCGGTCGACCTGTTTCTTCTACTTGTACAAAACGCCGACTACTCAGCGAGGTAGAGTACTAAACATTGGTAGTGGAAGATTTAAAAATAAGTAAAAGAATAATATATAAACCTAAAAAAAAGTGGAGGTAATTGCTGATAATATTTTATTGCAAAGTTGACATAACATTCGTTTTTCCTCTAGTTCAACGAAGTTTATGAACCCGCTGTAACTTTTTAAGAGATGATTTTTGTATAAAATAATGATTGAATCTGAATAACAGGATTAGGCTTTAAATTTAAAAAAAATTACGCGGTTCCGACGGTAAATGAAAAAATATTGGGATTTTAATTAAAAAAACGGGGCTATTTTTGGAAAAACAGTTATATTTATAAATACTAAAATTTGAGCCAAAATGCAATTAAATATCGCAAAAAAAATAGTTAATAGCCTCGCCTATCCAACATTTCCTTTTGGCTACTCACCCTCCAAACACCCTGTATACCTACTTAAGATTTCACCGAAAGATATTTTTTGATTGGGACATGTGCTTTAAATACGTGTAACATCTTATTTCCATGCAAAAGGGGTTTTTAAAGTTGCCCTTTTTGCAGCTTTACTTGAATCATCATTGTTTACCGACAATTAGTTATAAAAATAACTTGCACACGACTTTGTAAGAGGAAAAGAGGCCAGAAACTTTAATTAAAGAGAAAAGTTATAACGGAAATTCTTATGGTTTGAATATACGACACAATGCAGATGTACATTGTAAAAAATACAAAGAATTTTATTTATGTTACCCTATTTCTCAGTACACAAGCTATTGTTAATTTTACATTTCTTAGGGCTCCTTTATTCTTATCCAGTGCCTTTAGTGTGCTTTTAATATAATCAAGAGTTAAGCAACCATTTTGTCTTAAGTAGGTGCTATTATATATAAGAATTTAATTATCCTATTATGCGGTATCGAAAACCCATAGATTTTTTCCCTCCTTGAAGTTAGGTAGGAAGGAATATAGCAGGACCAGGAGTAAAGATATATCAAAAATCATTAATTTTAAAAATCTTTAAAAAAACCTTAGGGTAATTCCAGTTTTTTATGGGTAAGGAATCGAAATTGATTATTCTTGCTGTGTGTTTTTCGGTAGAATGTTCCCTGTACATACCATGTCCGGCAAAGGAAAAATATCTTCCATGTATGACAGGTATCGGTTGAGCCTTTGGTTACCACATAAAAGGAGTCGGCTAGTTCGTGGCAGTCCTGATATAACACAACATCCTTTAGTGGACGTAAATGTAGGTCTAACAGTTGGAAGAAAAGATGTGTGGGCTATGATCGGGTTTTCTATAAGGAATTTATAACTGAAGTCTGGGAGCTTGGGACCACTGAAACCAGCTGTCCAAATGATGTTACATGTTTCGTACAAAAGTCCCTTGTCAATTACATTTTAGCCTTCATGTTTTTTGATGGCATTGTTTTTTTTGTTTGTGGAGGTTTTTTTGTGTCCTTACCAACCTATGCGGTCAGGTCAACATTTGCCAGGAACTGATGGTGGCATTGACATTTGTCAGTAAAAAATTGGCGAAACCTTAAGGGCATCCATCCTTTGAAAATTGAGGGCTACTATCCTCCTTGCTAAAGTTTAAAAAATCTATAAGTTAATTTATACTTATAATAAATCTGTAGAGGTCAATTCTGTACATGAAATTAATTTTCAAAATAACTATCAGAGTGTGATTAATGATGCCAATCAGTAAAAATTTTGTCTGTCTGTCTGTCTGTCTGTCTGTATACCCGTTATAGAAACAAAAACGACTTGACGGATTTTAACGAAACTTGGTACAATTACTTTTCATACTCCTGAGCTGGATACTTTTCATCACGCTACAATCAGTAGGAGCAGAGAAGTGAAGGGTAATGTTGGGAAAACCGTAGAAGTAACTCAATTTTTACTCAACTTCCGGCGCGTGTGCAACCAAAATCACGACAAGTTCTCCTTAAAATTATATAAAAAATATCCCACGACAGCATGTGTCTATCTTTTCTGGTTCACTCACAATAACACGTGTAACTCCTGATAGCTTAGCAGTTTGAAGCTTTCTGATTATGTCTACTCTTACGTTTATAACACTCTCGGTTATCCCTTATTAAAAAAGTAAAATTTATTATCTATTCAATTTAAAAAAAAACATAGTAATCGGTACAGAAACACCAAATTTATACATAAAACACGCTAATAATAAGCGAACGCGCTTGATTACTGAATCATGCTATACTGATTATCCTACTATTATATACTTAGATGAAAGTTTGTGAGTAGGTATGTATAGATGTATGTTATATAACTTCTTAGATTTACGCGATTATTATTACTTGAAATTAAACTCATTTTAACGGGTTTTACGCGTTTATTTTATTATTTTTGATTTTCCGACGTTTCGGCATTTTTGCAAATGCAGTCTACCCGTGACCACGGCATTTGCAAAAATGCCGAAACGTCGGAAAATCAAAAATAATAGATGTATGTTACTCTTTCACGTAAAAACTGCTGGATGGATTTGGATGAAACCTTACAATAATATAGATTATACATCAATATAACACATAGGGATTTTTTTACCGTTAGAAAACACTTTTCATTCCCACGGTCGGTTTCACGCAAACGGAGTCGCGGGCGGCCACTAGTTCTTGAATATGTCTCAAATAATCGATGAATGTACACGATCAAAATAATATATATGAATTGAAGCCGTAAATTCTACTGTTGAAACTTTGAAGCGATTTGTCCCCAAGTTCAAATATGTTATTTACTCGTACAAGCTGGAAACGTTCGCCTAGCGTTACATTCGGCCTAGTTATTTTAACGAAATATTTTAAAACTGCATTTCTTGATGTGTTTTTGAAAAGTCCCCTTTAAAAAAAAGACATCTGAGTATACCAGTGCGACATCTATCCCGGGCTTACCCTATGGTTTATTCAGTCATCATTACATAGTATAAATCCAAGTCGCTAATTCTGTCTGTTTGTATGTTTGGCTGCTAACTCCTCCTAAACCAGTTGAGGGATTTTAATGCGGTTTTCACCGGCCTTTAGGTAATTTTTTCATTTAAATTTGCAAATAAGGAACATTCAGAAAAGGTTTTTTTTAAGTTAACTAAATTTAGATGTTTCGGGAACAAGTCGCCCAAAATTACACCATTGCGAAGCGTGGGCGGGTCGCTAGTTACCTATAAAGATTAATCAAACCAATTGCATTTCTAACGCTGTTAAAATTGAAATGGTGAAGATGTAGAATAGGAATATACCGAATAGTAAGGTATACAAACCAACTAGACCAGCGGTCGGCAACCTTTTAGCTGGCAAGGGCCACATGTTGGCAAATTCGACTAAAGGCGGGCCACTGGGTCCCATTTTTTTTTTTAATTTATAAATTACTGTCAATTGTGCGTGGATTGATCATATACTTATGACTTATTTACAAAACATTCGCGGGCCGCAAAGACGTCGGCGGGCCGCAAGCGGCCCGCGGGCTGCGTGTTGCAGACCGCTGAACTAGACGAATAGCCGGTAAAGCCGATCATTGCTTATAGTTATAATCAAGCTCATTACCAATTAAATTGGATGTTGCGTCGGTTCTTTATTTAATACTGGAGGTAGTGGGGTAGCAGGAACCCGGATGTAGTCAGCGTAGACTCATGTAGTGTAAAAAAACTTGTTTTCCTATGAGAATGAGAATTATTCAGCCAATTTAAGTTTATTTCTCTGTAATATTCCCAAATAAAAAAAAAAGAGTGATTCTTTTCATGAGACTATTTTCTTCCCAGGGCGACATCTATCTTTTCTTCGTAAATTCGGAACAGGCTGACAATCATTCAAAATTTTGCACTAAAGGATAATATTTAAGGGGGAACATTTATACAGGGTTATTGGTAAGGCGATATATTCCTTGTAAGGGTTAAAGTAGAGCTTATGTATAAAGCCTTATTATAAAATAAAAGATTATTTAGATGATAAAAAAACAAAGGATTGATGTCTGGACAGGCAATTTCTTTAGATTGTGTCTTATTGTAACTATTAACTACTCTGTAAGCATCTAGAGCAAGATATGACACAGGAATTAGTAGTTGTATTTTCTTACTTTTAATCGTCTTGTGAACTTACGTTTTAATCTTGTCTTGGTGTACATGTATGTCTTGATTTTGTATATTTAGTGTTGGACAAAAGAGTGCTAAGTTTTTTTCCGCCAGCTTATTTCACTCGGCCTACTGATGATAAGCTGATGATCGATATTTTAACTTTCATCGAAAGCAATTAAGTCATATATTATACCGTGTCTGAAAATTGTTTTTTTCTGAGTTATACAAAATTTAGGTTTTTTTAATACCAGTTTTGAAGTGCAAAAGTATTCTTTTAGTGAAAAATAGAAAATTAAGTTATATCTTTCGTTGTTTTATGGTAACTTAATAACTAAAATCATATTTTATATTAAACTTTGCTAAAAAAAACGTCTTTATTTTAGAAAAAGTCAAGTTAACAAGTAAAACCAAAAAAATAGTCTCATGACATAAAATTGCGATTTTCTAAAAAAAATACAAGTAATGTTGCATAAAAATTACACAAATAACTTCCCCAATTAATTAACTATTCAAAAAGGTACATATGTCATACGTAAACTAAGTATTTGATTGACAACTCTACTAATAAAAGAAGTTACCTCTTTCCTAGAACGCCTCTACTTTGTGGTTACCGCGCAATTTTGCACTGTTTTCTTTAGTTGATGTCACCGTCTTGCACAGGGATGATGAAAACATTAAGATCTGCCCTTAAAAGTGTGCAGCTTCAAGAGTGCAGCCTTTGCGGTAAATTAGAAAAAAAAAATGCTGAGCGCAGAAAGAGTTCCTCTGCTAAATTAAAGCTAACCACATATTTTCATAAAGAACCCGTGAAATTACATCACTTAGCATCCTCGCTCACGACGACTTTTTGTAGCGATGCTGTCGCGCGTTTAGTAAACGCATGTTAGTCGCATTTGCAACGCGCTACAGTATCGCAACTGTATCGAAGCAAACACCATACTAACACACTACTGCATCGCGACTGAATCATGGCTATGAGGGCGAGGGCACCACAAAGGCTGCACACCTGAAGGCTTTTCACAATTCTGATTTATTTTTATGGGACCAATGTTATTAAAGGTCTGCCCTTATTCCTGAGCAAGACGGCGACATCAACCAAAGAAAACACTGCAAAAGTGCGGTAGCCACAATGTAGAGGCGTTCTAAAATTAACACTATTTTATTCTACCATTAAACAAGGAACGATAAACTTTATTTTGTATTTTCCTCTAAAAGAATGCATAAACTTTAAAACATATCTCAGAAATTAACAATTTTTGGACATAGTATGATATGACTTAATTGACTGCAAATAAGCTCTACTTTAACCCCTTAGAAGAAATGTATCGCATTACTTATTATTATTTTGGATTTTCGATCATTTATCTCCTTTATCAAACGAAAAGTTTAAAGGTTTTAGTGACCAATAATAATGAAATTTAATCCTTTACTATAAAAGATTCATTTCAAACTTTGTTACGTGTATTATAATATTGCTTTCAACACACTTGCTCCGAAAGTGAGCTTTAAACCGAGCCGTAAACCGAGCTATAAGTAACCTAACACACTCGTGCATAATAATATTACACACACCCGTGCGTAATAGAATGTATACTACAAAGTTAAGGCAGTGCCTTACTGCAAATTATATGCTAGTTACCAGAACATTTTTAATTTGATCGGGTAATACAGTTTTTTTTTGTAACAACAAAGAGGTTTTATGCCACTGAAAATCCATTTATTTGTTTAAAATAGATAAACGTATCCATATTAGAAAAAAAACATTAATTATTATCAAATTAATGATATTAAACAGTAATTTGCAACAAAATAATTGTATTTAATTATTTTTTTTAAATGATATAGGCTGATTGATTGGCGTTTGGCGGTTGATTGGCGCGTGCAAAATTTTTTCGTGGTTTTATGCCACTGAAACTCTATTTATATGTTTAAAATACATAAATGTGTCCATATTAGAAAAAAAAACATTGATTATTATCAAATAATTGATAATAAATAGTAATTTGTTACAAAATAAATGTAGTAATAATTTTAAAATAGTCTGTATGGCGGCCAACCTGCGCTGCAAAAAGTTGCGTGTTATCACCCGAATTCTTTATTCTTTTGTGTACATTGCATTTGTTGGTGTGAAGCAAAACTATTTATGCAAAATATAATTCGTTTTCTTCGCAAATGTGTTGAAAAAGTGAGTATGGTACTCGTGTACACTTATACACTTCATTTCATTTCAGTTCATTATACACTTGGCTTATTTACGCTCTCGCCTGCGGCTCGGGCTTCAAGCCTCAGCCTCGTGTATAATAAACAACTTTGCACACTTGTATCATAATATTTTTTTATATAGTCACAATGCTTTTTACGCCCTTCCAAGTGAGTGTAAATAATCAAAGCACATGGTTTTGTTGTCTCGACCAAATAAACTCCAATATGAAAGTCCAATATGGGAATAAGTTTGTTTTTTATTACTTATAAAAAAAGTTTCTCATATATACAATTTTTGTGCATAAAACAAAAAAAAGACATTTTTATTTTATTTATTTAAGTACCTACCTGAATCAGTTTTGCTTATTCTAGCAAATTTGATTGGGGTCAATAGCTACTTAAGAATCATTGTACATAAAAAAGGAGCCCTAAGTATCCCAATAAGGTTATTTGCATACAGCAGCGCTTGAGCGCGGGTCGTAAATCCCACGATGAGCCAATATCAACGCGATCGAGCCTCGATAGTGCGGCTCACTGATTTATAAGCCGGCGGAATGCGCGCTTTTTTCAATAAGTTGGGTAGGCGCTCCTTCCGCTCAACGAAAGCACGCAATTAAATCTTTTTCAATGTTCCGGCCTGTTCTAGCAAGATTTATTTCAAAGTAATAAATAGACGTGATCTGAATACGTGGTTTGGTACGTTTTAAGCGAACAAAGTAGTTAAGTTAAAAAAGTTTTAAAAGCTTAGTGAAGATTTCATTTGTTATCTCCAACGTCTAAGAGGCGGAGGTGATATTTACCTTCTAATAATTTTGACAATTTCCGGTCTACCTAAAATGATGCTTCTAAAAACTATTTTGATTTAATCGACATATTTATTCACAGATAAATTAATTAAAATAATAATAATAATGAAAATAAGGACTGATCTACCTCTGAAAAATATCTTCTTCACTCTCTACATTTTCATAAAAGTTTCTAATCTAGTTCAAAGATTAGCCTTTCATAAACCAGATGATATCACTACATATTTATTTAATAATTAAAATACATTAATTTATAGGGTATGAATAATTATGAACGAGACACATATTAAAAATGCATGAGAGTTTAAGACCTCTTTTTAGATATAAATGTGAAAAATACTTTAGTTTTGTTACTTTTTCCTTATTTTTTCAGTATTATTTTTTTTGGTTCTATAATATATGATTTTGAAAACTAAAATAAACTACATAATGTACATTTGTATTTCGTTATCGATTTATTATGCACGGTAAGAAATAGTGGTTTTCAGAGATTCAACGTCTTAAAAATATTTTTTATCTAATTTTATTAAATTTTTTGGAGCTCTTTTTTTATTTTATAATAATTTTATATAAGAAGCGTTATCTATTATGGTTAAATTTGTTTATACTTTTTTATCCTTATAGGTTTTGTATAAAGAATAGAATTTTTTTTTTAACTCAAATTTCTATACTCGAATGAAACAACGTGTAAAATAAAAATTGTAAAATTCGCGTGGCAGTTAAAATAAAATTTTAATTACCATTTACTAACTTCGTTAACTTTTCAGCCTACCCTCCATGGCCTTAAATTGTCGTTGACTCTGGACCCGACTGTAAATATTTCAATCCTCAATAAAACTAGTAAAAACTCAACTTCTTTCGCAATTATTTTTATAAATCGAAACACTTTTAATTTCCAATATAAATCCACCACGAATAGTTTTCTTAACAAAAGCACTGTTAAACATCTTTAAAATATACCCTTACAAACCGTTTTCAATATAAAACCACAATAAAACTTATTTAAATACGTACCAGTGAATCTGCTACTCTCGAGTTACCCGTTACGTCACGTTTGCTCGACACCGCTCGACAGTACCCGACACGTGCGACCTCGCTCGCTGCCCGATCGCGACTGACTGCGGCGGGGCGGGCGTATCACAGACACGCCCCGACCGCCTACACGGTAAAAACTTTACACTAGAAGCATCCGGAACGTTGTTTTTTTTTAATTTGTTTTTTTTTCGCTGTGCTTTGGCACAAATACGTACACGTTATTTTTTGTTTTTTAATTTTGCTTTTTTGTAAATTTTATCAACACTACAGCAAAGTGGCCCCGTAGCATCATGCATATTCCTTTTGCTTTTGTTTTTCATTCTTGCATTACCTACAGTTTTATTTTTTTCTTATTCACGCTCAACTTTTATATTTTTAATAAAAACATATACTCAGCTCCAGCGAAAAAGAGATGCTCCTTAACAGGGCGGAGTGTAGCCTGGCCACTCCCAGCTATCAGATTACGAAAAGAAAACAAATTGATCCGCAGGGATTTGCATTTTTCTACCGCCATTGTTATAGATATTAGGATATCAACGATTTGTGAAATATTACTTTCGTAGCTTTGCACGTTACTGGAAACTTGTAAGCCTTAGTTTGGTTTCAATATATTTAGGATTTTTTAATTATCCGTTGCGATAATGATACTGACTGAAAACTTGCCCGAAAATTAATCGAATACTACAAAAATTACAGTGTACTTATCTTAGTAATAAAAGTGATCGTGACGTCACTCGACGTGATCGATCTGCGAGCAATACATTTTTACATCATCAGCATTTTGTACAAACAAAAACATATTCTTACACTAAGCTAGGGGAAAAATAAAGGAATTTTAGGTTAACATAGTTGGTATACATATTATATGAATATACAATCAATTTATGTGAACAGAATAACTCCGAAATTAGTAATATTGAAATATTAAGAAGATATTTGGATACTAACAAGACAGCCACTACTAGTCAAGATTTTATTGTATCGCGGTATTGCACTTATACACGCACGAAGTTTACCGATATGCCAAAAACCTACTTCAAAATATTAAATATTTGTACAGAAACCAATTTGCGAGTCTTTTTAAACGAAAGTGTTTTGTTGAAAGGTGAAATTTTTGAAGCAAATTTTCAAAGGTCCCATTGAATACCCTTTTCTTCAAAAACTCCACCAAAAAAAAGGTGTTGAGATGAAAACATAATCGCCCCTGACTGTGATAAAGGGTCATAACGTGAAAAATAAGGGTGATAGTCCACTAAAGCGAGAAACACTAATCAGTGGCCGTATCATAATAATATTTCTGCCCTTTATTGCCCTTAGCTCACCGCGAGAGGGTAATAAAAGTGAGAAATTATTTTTAATAATATTGTGAGTGCGGGGTAGAGTGACAATATCTTCAAGAGCCACCTTCTAATATTAACTAAGAAAGAGTGATACAAATATATGGAGGTTTTAATTATCTGGGAACCTAAATAAAAAAATTGCTACGAGACTACGGCGTAGCAACAAAGAGGTCGCATGATTTGATTAGTTTATTCATAACTAGAGGCCGCTCGCGACTCCGTTCGCGTAGGTCGGTTTCCCGTGGGAATGCGAAGTTTTCCCGCGGTAAAAAGTTCCCTTAATTCTTTCATACATATATTTTTGGTTTCTAGAATAGTTTTCGCAGCGCACGCAACGGAAGCCCTCAATGATGAATAATTTTCCCCGTTTTTTTCCCTTTTTCCATTATTTCTTCGCTCCTAATAGTTGCAGCGTAATGTTATATAGCCTAAAGCCTGCCTCGATAAATGGTCTATCCAACACAAAAAGAATTTTTAAATTCGAACCAGTAGTTCCTGAGATTAGCGCGTTCAAACAAAAAAACAAACAAACAAACAAACAAACTCTTCAGCTTTATAATATTAGTATAGATTATTTGTGTATATTGTATATACATATCTCATGTAAATTATCTATTTCAATTTATTTGATGAATACTGATAGATTTATTAAATCCAAAGCAAACAACTGAACATAACTTTCCGTCGGACATCATAAATATGAACATTGAAATACCTATTACATATCAAAAATGTTGAAGTCGCTTGAATGTAAAAGTATTTCATAGTTAATCTCAATTAACATTTTTAACCTTTATTTGTTATTTATATAACTTTAATCAATATATATTTTTTATTTCCTACCTAAATAAAAAATATTTTTTTAACCCTAACCCAATAAACTGCACTTCAATATAAATAGATATATAGCTCAAATATTAAAAGCTGGAAAACCACAATGTTGCGTTGTGCCACCACACATACCTGCCATACTCGATGGCAGGGACTCTCATGTGACGAGCCAGGAATTCCGAACCATTATGAGCAGTCATTTGTCAACTTTTTATTGGGGTAAAACGCCTATTGTTGTACCCCCTCGGACCCTCGTCGGCGTAGACATTAATTCATAATTTTTATAACTTGTTAACATTTTGCGGTCTAAGGCGAAGTTTAATTAAATTTTTGATCCTTTGTCATACTTTTGGAGTACGAAAGCTTCTTTTTAATAATTATGGAAAATGAAAGATGAAGTTGAGAGAGATATTGATTTATTAATGGAAATAAACCTAAAGAGTTAAGACTTTAGTCAATGCCATTTATTCACATGTCACTTATAAACTAAACTTAAAATAAATATACAAGTCAAGTATTATTGAACACTTTCACAATCTTCTGGAATTCATAATCATTACAAATCTCAGAAGTGCTTAATTAGAATTATTATGTATTATTTAAAATTAAAAAATTAATGGTATTAATTTGTGAACCTTTGCATTTAGTCAGACACATCAGACGAAATTGGTCATGTAATAAAATAGTCTTTGCAAATATTTTATAATACGGAACAGTTAAAAAACGTAACTTATAAATGTGTTCTTTAAAAAATATATAAATATTTTGTGCTCTTAAACGCAAAACTTTTTTTTTCAACAAATGAATGGAAAATCGGTACAATATATATATTTACAATCACTTTTTAGTAAATTCACAAGCAAAGCAAACAATTTCTCTTCAATATCATAACAATAGACAAATCCATAACTAAAACACGTTAAAGCAATAACTGCAGTGTTCCCAAATACAATATTCTTGTTGCAATATTAAATGTCGGTTTGCAACTCTTTGACCGGTGATGCGTGAGATATGAGTGCGTACCCAGCACGCGGCGGTGCAATATAGCCCGAGAACAATTAAACTTGGGTCGCGTCTGACTCAATGAATATTGGTTCAATAACTGGTGTATCTACCCTATAGTAAGATGTTATAAACAAATATGTGGCGAATATTTAGTGACTTAAAACAAGGAAAAGGGAAAGTAGATTTTGATTCTGCCTTACGAAAAGAAACCTTTTTTTCTTCCGTCGATTACTCCGATATTTTATCATGTAATTTTAATCTAATCACCATGGATGGAACCATAAAAGAACCTTTTGAACAAAACAATACTTTTGAAATTGGTCGAGGCATTTTTGAGTAATCGGGCATAACTATCATGAAAAAAATAATCATATGTTATTTCATTAACAATTTGTTTAAGACCGCGTCTGACATTTGCTATTGCCACTACTTCTGGGTGTGGCATCTGATAGACTTCATACTCTGCAGTTCATCTAAAAATAAGCCGTTTTTCATGACATTTAGCATTTAAACCAAAAAGATATAGAACAGATGTCCTGTAAAAACTCCATAAGAAATAAAACAAGTTTACAATTTCCCCGATCATTACCCTAACTAAGTCTCCACTCGCTAGTCTTCAACAGCGAACACGCACTCGAGTATGGCGTCGGCAATGCACGTGATGTACGATTGGGGCAGGCGCGTGCGCGCGGCGAGGCGCGGCGCGGGGGGGGGCGGCGGCGCGCGGGGCGAGCACGCGCGACGCCGCCGCCACTGCGCCCGCGCACAGGTGCAGCGAGCGGACCGGCATGTGCTCTGTTACCGACCGCGGGTTGTTATGTAAAAACTAGGGCCCACGCTTCGGTATGATGACATTTTGGACGACTTGATGATACTTAGTGTCCGTCTATCATATCTTAAAGCTTTCGCAGTTTACATAGGCAAAACATATTTGAACTTATACTTCACGGTAGATTCGTTTTAGGAATAAGGCCGTGAAAACGTTTAAGAAACTACTTCCAGATATCTATATAATTGGAAAAAGGAAAATAATCATGAGCGGTATGGTCAACTATTGTGTGATGCAACGAAATCAACCCAAAAGTTTTATACCCTACAAGAGTCCGCGTCAACAACTGCGTACTCTACTCACCAGACGTCAGCCCTGGCGAGCCGTGAGCCACCCACTGCACCTTGCGGTCCACCTTGGGCCGGTAGAACTCCGCCAGGTTCACGACGAAGCCCACGACGGACAGCCCCTGCAGCGGGATGCCCACGTCCACCGCGAGCAGCTCGGCCGTCTCGTGACTGGTCCAGAGCGGGATCCGGTAGTCTGGAGTGAGATTTAGCTTAATTTTATGAAGTTGTAATGATTCTTGTTGTGACAAGAATTGAGAAAGGTATGCTTAGATGGTTTGGTCATTAAGAAAGGATGGATGAAAGAAGGAATACGAAAGAGATACACCGAGCGAGAATGCATGGCAACATCGGTGCGGGACGTCCTAGGCGGACGTATATCGACCAAATTGGCGATATATTAAAAAAGGGCCAAATCAAAAGTACCCGTAATCGACGAGCATGTATGAAGGGATTGATGTGTGTGAAAGAAGCGCAAGAAGTATGTCTGGACCGAAGTGTATTGCGATCCTTAGTCTCTGCCTACCCCAATGGGAGACAGGCGTGACAATATGTACCTATGTATGTATGTATGTTGTAATGATTCGTCTTGGTATAGGATTGGGGTAAAAGTTTGTTTTTAAAGCTTGTAGCGTCTACAAGCGCAACATATTACGCTTATGATAGGTTACTCATAAATATCTATTTCGTTTACAAAATCATCACCTTTTTATCATGAAATCTAGATCATCAGCTACATCTATATCAGACCTTAAATTATTACGCGAAGAATAACTGCCACCACGAACAGTAATAAAACACCGTTTGTTGTAACTTTTAAATCTTAATACTACGAAAGCAGACCCAACTCACCCAGAGCGCCCAGGACTTTGTACTCTGCCTCTATGATCTCCCGCAGCGTGTAGTAAACGTCCCTCTGCATCAGGACATTGCGCACGTTCTTCAGATCCACCACGGCGCTGACGCTGCTCATCTTGGCCGCCAGCTGGGCGCACGTGGCAGTCAGCAGGGGCAGCTCGCGAGACAACAGTTCCATAAACTCGTCCCAGTCTTCCACTTCTGATGATACGGAAGGCGTTAATTTGTTTTGTTGATGGTGCGTATTTGCTAAGAGAGTTTGAAGTTGCTTGCCAAAACAAACATAAGATTTGATTTGAAATCTCCTACCTGTCTATCATCTCTCTGTAGGCACCCTTAAATGTCACATCAGTAATCCTTAATATACTGTCGAGAATTTTTGTCCATTATAATGCAGCTCTATTTTTAACGTACCAACTTAGAACAAGTTTCAATCACATGAATATAACTAACTAGGAGCCGCGCGCGACTCCGTTCGCGTAGAAGTCGGTTTCCCGTGGGAATGCGAAGTTTTCCCGCGGTAAAAAGTTCCCTTAATTCTTTCATACATATATTTTTGGTATCTAGAACCGTTTTTGGCAGCGCACGCAACGGAAGCTCTCAAGGATGATTAATTTTCCCCGTTTTTTTCACATTTTCCATTATTTCTTCGCTCTTTATCGTTGCAACGTGATGTTATATAGCCTAAAGCCTGCCTCGATAAATGGTCTATTCAACACAAAAAGAATTTTTAAAATCAAACCAGTAGTTCATGATTTTAGAGCGTTCAAACAAACAAACAAACAAACAAACAAACTCTTCAGCTTTATAATATTAGTATAGATTCCGCGTTAGCCTTTACCAGCTTATTCTAATTTTATAATAGCACAATACAGGTTTCAACTAAGCCAATGTTTTAAAACTACTCTCATACGTTTTTATCTTCCTTGAATGAGAGACTGACCAAGAAACCGCATAAATAACACTTCATATAAGCTTAACGCGATAACCCTGCAAAATCATATGTCAAGTTAGACGAGGTTTCCAAACTACTTGTGACTGTTTATTTATTCTTCCGTAAATAAAAAACTAACTGCTTCTCAGTTGACACCTTAGTTGCTCCACATCGCATTATTATAGCACGGGCTAACCTTCCAGCTCGTAATCGCACGGTGCCATTTGCCCCTTCTTCTGGAAGGTGACAGCGAGGTACTGCTCCATCAGTCGGCAGGCCAGCCCCGGCACGCCCTTGCCCCCCACACCGAGCAAGCTGCAGATCGTCCACACCACCTTCCGCGCGTCACCTTCAATCATCTTGATGGTCCAGTTCTGGTGGCTTTCAGCTGTGAGAAACATGATAGGTTTAACTAATGAAGTGTTATGTCAATAAACTGTTTTGTGGAACCCAAAATTTCGTTAGGTTGGTTATAAAAATAGTGAATATCAACGTGTACTAACTGATTAATATGCTCCAAAGCAAAGGACATAGACTTTACATATATGGCGCTCATTTACAAATAAACATGTAAGTACCTACCACTATTTATATACTACATGTGCGTTATAACTCAAAATCCGGTTTAAGACCATTAATCTCAGTGGTTAAATAGCAAAAACAGTCGTTACTTAAATTACAGCTAGGTAAAACTAAGTATGAAATTCCAGCCATAGCTTTCTAGCAAATATTCTATTTGTGACTAAGTACTTAGGTAATATATTTTACCTTCATTTTCACAATCTTCCAAAAGCCTGTTTATCCAACTTGGTAACAGGTGCAGCGTTGAAATTACTGTTTGTGTTATTGTTGACATATTTGGGCTTTTGCTAATCTTGTCAATTCTTATCTATAGGGCTATGAAACTCTTAAAATGACAATTAAAACGATACAAGGTAAGCCTCTCACTTAACAAGAACCTACATAATCAATAACTAAAATTAAATATAATTAATTTTAGAATTAAAATCAGAAAATAATTCTGACATGTTCATCGTCGAAACAAATAACAACTAAAAATCAAATTACACAAAATTTGAAAATGGAATACTTTATTGACATTTGAATTGTAAAAAAGTTTAAATGAAAAAGTTATTAGTCTTACATTATTTTAATTTTTAATAACTTTCATTGAAAAGTGTTGAAAATCTTTTTAAAAACGCAACGCTATCAAGGTTGCTTATGACAACTGTTACATGTAACTAATAAAAAATACTGCCAATGATTTTTCAACACACTTGCTCAGAAAGTGAGCTTTATCACATCGTTTTTAGGGCCGAAAACCGAACTATAACACTACTCGTGCATAATAATATTACACACACCCGTGTATAATATAATGAATCCTACAAAGTGAAGGTAGTGCCTTACTGCAAATTATATGCTAGTTACCAGAACATTTTTAATTTGATCGGGTAATACAGTTTTTTTTGTAACAACAAAGAGGTTTTATGCCACTGAAAATCCATTTATTTGTTTAAAATAGATAAACGTATCCATATTAGAAAAAAAACATTAATTATTATCAAATTAATGATATTAAACAGTAATTTGCAACAAAATAATTGTATTTAATTATTTTTTTTAAATGATATAGGCTGATTGATTGGCGTTTGGCGGTTGATTGGCGCGTGCAAAAAAAAGTTGTATAATGAACAACTTTGCACACTTGTATCATAATATACTATAACCAAATCATTTGTTTTCAATGTTATGTCTGTTAATGTATAAAAAGAACCTAGTCAATCAAATACGTTATTTTAACTGTTGTGATGAAATAAATGTTTCCTCAAATTGAATTATGCTCATCATTATGTTGACACAACTTTAAGAAGTTTATGAAATGTTGTGTTTCCAAAAGATTTCATAAAGTGCATACATGTTTAGTTTCGTGTTAAAAAGTTAAATATTTTTATACATGTTTATCCTAACTTTCTTGCTTAATTATAAATGGTAATAACTATGTGTGTTTATAATGTCCTTCTCTATGTTGCGCTTTCACGCCGAAACGTTACTAATTTTTATGAAATTTGAATAAAACAGATTAAGAAAAAAGCAATTTTTACACCGGAAAATTTTCATTCCTCCGAGAAAATTACTTTTAACAAACGAAGTCGGGTATCTAATAGTAAAATATATTGAAATACCTGAATTAAGATTTTTAAAACTAAAAAGTTGGTAAGTAAGCATATAAAATTTTCTATGGTGCTTTAATGAAGAGTTTTTCTATAGTTGAAGGATAGCTAAACATGTTAATATGAAACATAAATGAGAAACTTTCATAAAATGCCGTAATTTTTTTTTTTATGAAAGCATTTCTATTAGCCAGTTAGCAAACTGATACATATTATTTCTTCAAACCGCCCATCTCATTAATTTACTAACTTTAGACGTCTCCTTATTTGCGTTTCTATAAATTATTGTAGCTGTTGATATGAAAATATCAGAAACGCGTCACAAAAAAAGCAGTTTCCAGTTACCGACGTTTTTACAAGAGTTGGACTATTGAAACTGAACATAACGCTGTATATTTCACCTTGAACTTTTCTTAAGAAGAACTGTATGGCTTCCGTCGCTTTGCTTGTCACAAAACATAAGTAGGAAACCCTAGAAAACATTTTAACGTTGCATTTTGTTCAAGAACATTTTACCTTTTGTTGTAGCGTAGCAGTTATAGTCTATAGTTTAGTTAGATTTCGTTTCAGTAACCATGTATAACTGTACAGTCGAAACGTAATCCATTTACTGCAAAACCATTTAAACATTTAAACGAGCGGAATTACCCACCGTCCCCGACGTATGCTATACACGGCTGTCATCTGTAAGTAAAGCCTGCACTTAAATTCTATCTACCCTCACATATGTAGGTATATGAGTAATAAAAGGAAAATAAATGGAATGGCATCCACCGTCGCAGTGGGCGGGTCTGTATCTAGGCGGGACATTTTTACGTGAGTCTCCGCCCAACAGAAAACATTCGCCACGCCTTCCGCGCCATTGCGGCCCTGAAATTATACGAGTCACTTCGCTTGACGCGGTTAAGTGGACAATTAAATAGGAACTGGTTTTAACTGGTTTTGAACCAACGTAGGTATAGGTGGGTACAGTTTCAAGCAAGTCTGGTTTTGAATCTGTAATCCGTTGAGGAATTTGAAGGTGTGTTGGTGTAACTAGTAGACTTGGTTGTTCTGGAAAGGTAGTTCCTATTTCAGACCTTAAGATAGTCTAATAAAATTCCAAATTAATGCTGGGTGTTTTCTACTTTTTACATTAACGAGTATGGTGATGGCTCGCACTTCATAACATAGGATTCAAAGAAGTTTTTTCTTTTTTTCTTCTTTTCGTTAAAAATGTGACTGGTCCCAAATTCATAATTGCACTTAAACGTACATTAACTAAGTATGCTCTGTCTCTTTCAGTTACAAAGTCTGTCACATAAGACTGAGAAGAAAAAGGACTTTTGGAGTACCTATGAATATGGGGGGGTTAATCATAAATAAAAAACTTAAAATTTCCTTTACAAATTCTCTCAACCTTAATGTGAACTGCTGTATCAAAACCGAGTATAAGTTAATAAGTCCATTTAAGGAAATTCAACATTTTCTTCTTTTCTTCAATTGGTATTTCACAAATTCTCGTCAAAGCTAGATAACCAAAGCTTACAAACTACATTATCATTTTACATTTTTTATAAGCCAATTTACCTGTTTATATCGTAGCTTTAATAAATGTAATAACGAAAAAAGCTGTTTTGTATTTTCTGTGTATTTGGTCAAACTCAAACAATTACTTCCGATTCGAACTAGTATATCTAGTAATCGCATTTCCTAGACCATTAGTAATGCTGGCTAATGGTAGAGATTGATACTCCGTGCTGCGGGGAGCCTACATTAGTCATCACGCAATGTGCGGAGTCACTCCGCCGTCGTAGTCACTACGGCGTAGTGTGGTGCTACGATACGTAGCATTCGACTGTTTAGTTTAGTTATTAGGTCTGTAAATTATATTTATAACATGAAGATAGAAAAAAGTTACATTGATTATTCGAAAAGATTTATAAGTGGTATGATTGTTGATTTCGTCTAGAACTCCTTTTAAAACGTCGGATGGTAGTAATCGTTTCTAAAATAACTGTAAGTGTTCGAAAAAAAGTTTATTTCACGTTGTCTAGCAGTAAGAACATAATAACACTTTATAAACAAGTCATAATCCAGTCTTAGAAACCGCAAACACTTAAACAGCCCAAACAAATAACTTTCGAATCAGCCGATTTGTATGGTAATGGTAATAGTTAACCCTTGGTCAGGGTCGGGACAGATTGCCCCGGACATCCATCACGGCGCCACTCGCCGACGGATTTGTGGTTAGACAGCTCATTTTCACTGTGACACACACCAGCTTTTGTTTATGTTGCACTAACAATAACGTATAAAACGAATTGTGATTAGGATAACATTTAAAGTGGTATTAAAGAGAAAAGTATTGTAAACTAAAGAGGAAAGTGATTTAACTTAAATTACAAGCATCACCACTTAGATTGATCTTGAAGTGGAAAATTGTGTTGTTAGCGGACTTGCGAGCATAAAGTTAGCCGCCGGAATAAAAATTCAAGATATTTTTATCAGTAAACAGTTATGTTACGAATAAAAACAAAGTCGTAAACGCAATACCTTCGCGAAATTGATATTACCACCCCAGAACAAGTATTAACTCGTGTCAGGGATTTCTCTGTCAACAACTGATATGTAAATTCCTTACGACTTAAGGTTCGGAAGCGTTCATATTTATATTATCGTTGTTATTTATTTTCTGTAGTGAGCCGTAAAATATGGCAGTATGGAAATGTGGGGATTTGGCGCGTGGAATAGTTTGACAAGATGACAGCTATAAGGCGCCGGGCTCGAGCGGGGCCGGAGGGCTGCCGAGGGTTAAAACGAATGTGCTCGCTCCCAATGTCCTGTTAACTCGTTTATTGCTATCTCCGGATTCTTTATGTTGTATTTTATTCATCCCTTTCAATTTCCCTGCGATAGATATTATTCTTGTAAGTAAGAAACACACTTTATTTCTCTACGACTTTTCACATAAAGTTATCGGGTTCTTTTTGCTTTTTTTAATATAGGCAAAGGAATGTGAGGTATCCTGTGTTTTGAGATAGTTTTCTTTGTTCAGTGGCGCGTGTAATCGCATGCACAGGGCGCTCCACCCTCGCATCCTACACACGCAAATACCTTATTTAACATGTAAGAGCTGACTTAGGCCACTAACGAGAAAGAATTGTGGCTCCACTCATGCTGTCCGAAAGCGTTTGATAATGATAAGACTTCGCATCTACAATGACATATGCAAAAACGCAGCACTACAAAATCAGCCCTATTCCTATCAGAGAAGATTCAAAATCAGTTATTCGTAGTGTGGTTTGAACACGTATGAATTGCGCATTTAGTTGGGAGGGTGCGAAAACTTGTTGTTATCTTGAACGAGGCCAATTTCGGCAAATGGATACTAAGTCCTCACACTCGTATCTTTTTTATGTCATGTGGAGCCCGCGTCGGTTTAAAATATCGATGTCGAGGCGTCGCGGGCGGCGGCAATCTGCGGAGGATTGCGTTTAGTGCCAATGCGGGGTTAACGAGGGTTATGACACTAACGTCTCACACGTGATGGTTTGTCCTTAACTTTACATTATAGGTGTGAAGTAGAAAACAAACCAAAACTTATTAACGCTAACGTTGTTTAAACTAAACTTGTTTAATGCTGAATATGATAATTCTCAGAGCCACGTATCTTGGTGTCCGTTTTTTTAATGAAGTAAGTGGTAGTTAAGCGTGGGTACTTTATTATCACATATTGGAAGGGTAACTTGTGTGTAAATTTCTTAAAACAATGTTATAATTTATCAGTAACAAATAGTATCCGTAGCAAATAACTCTTACCATGTCTAAAAAATGCGGAACCAAATTGCCATGTTTCTGTATCCAATAAAAAAATCCCGGCAAAGGTCGTATTTTTCGCGCCTCAATCTATGTCGGACATTCGCGGCTCACTTCACACCCTTTGAGCTGAAGTCATGCGCGTGCTCATCCACTTATCCTCCTATGGATCTAATGCTGGCATTTTTACCATTTTCCCTTTACGAAACAGCAAACGTCCCTTAATTGAATCACCCCCGACGGATCATTTCGAATTAATTCGGAGAGACATAAATAAAAACATCTGATATTCGGACTGTGACATTAATTCAGTTATAGTTTGTATGCTTGTGTAGAACCTTATACTTGATTAGTTAATAATTGGCAAATGTTGAAAATTGTTCTGCTGTAGCGTGAGTTCATTTGTCACGTTAATATTAACATGACAAATATCTATATGTAGAGATATGTACTTTTTTTTACATCTAATTAAAGATTAAAATGTATCTGTATTAAAAAAAAAGCAGAATAAAATATGTTTATTGAAGGGGTGACTTTTCATAAAACTGTTAGACAATTTTAAACAAGTAGGTAGGTGCCTACCAAAAATGCTTATTACCTCAATAATTAACAAAATACCATAACAATACCTACTCGTTTAAAATACATTTTTAATTTATCAGTGAGAAGTTATAAACATAAGCATCGAATTGTAATAACTGAAAACGAATAGTAGTCGAGTACCTACATTTTAAACCTAAAACATCAAACATTGAGTTACCGCTACAGTAAAATATCACAAGTAAAAAGATAACCACTTCTACACCCTCGTCGTACCCTTTCTCGCTTTGAGTATAAAAAGGGTTAACGTCATTTTACCGCAGACAAGACACTAGAATGTGACATTAGCTTGAAATCCCCTCTACACTGTAATTACCTTGTCACCGGTCGTGTTTACTGTTCGCTTTACGATAGCAAGCAAGTGGATCCTTGAACACAATATTGGTAAAGGGCACATCTGAAATAAAAAAAGCAATCAAAGGCAGAAGCTTCAACTAACGTTAAAAAACTACGAACGAGATTTTCTTTTGCTAACTAAGCAGTTGTTTTTTTTTAAAACACGTGTGAGGCAATGAAAGTTACACATTGTTCAGCCTTTGCACTTTTTTTATTATCAAACAAATTATGACTATTTTTAATAATCATAAGGTTATATAATTAAAACAACACTGTCATGGTGTAAAATATGAAACTATATGCGTCTGACCACAATGCAGTGGCCGGCTGCGTGGTAGGTTGTCGGATGCAGCTGCGGTTAGGCTGCATGGCGCTGTTTTGCAGCGCTTTTTGCTGCAGCTGTAGCGGTCACTTGTGACATGTCCGTCGCCATGACAGACAACGTTGTTCGCATTTCAAATTAATAGAAAATGGAAAATAGGTAGAGTAGAGCGGCCGATACAATTTTATGCCTGTAACTTTTTAAATAAATTTATTTGTTTGGCACAAGGTTAGGTTTGTAAACAAAATTTGGACAACCAAGAACACTTCAAACCGCCTAAAAACAGTTTTTAGAACCCGTAAATGTAGTAAGCTTGTTTCAAAACGCCTTATTTATGAATGAATGGAAATTCAGTGGTCGGAATTAATATCCTCGTTCATGTATTAGTGTAATCAAAGTCAAATATAAATTATGAGTAGAACCTAACGCTGCCCATCGGCTAGGTGTGTGTTTTGCGCCGGGTGTGGCGATCGCGTAATTAGTGCGTCCCGTCAGGGCGACATGACGGCCTGTTTACTGCCCGTTCCTATTTCAAATTACGAACTTCGAATGTTTAATTTTTAATTTTAATCGGATTATGCAAATGGTATTCGACGTTTTTTACCTTTGCTTTACTAATGAGCGATAGATTCGTTTTGTAAAACGTAGTTGTTATTTATTGTACAAATATTCCCGTTGGTAGAAAAACAAATTTTTACAATTCGATACTTTGCATTTCAAGTGTTCAATCAAACTTTATTTCGATTTCACAGTATCTGGCCTTCAGATCTGATTACACTTTTCGCCTTCTTACTGTGCTCTTGAAGAAAGACATCCGTCCTTTCAATTCCTTCCTTGCAATCAATTCGCGGTAAATTATATAAAAAATACATTTCAAGCCTGAGCTGTTCGGTAGATGGTTTCTTTATTAGTTTTTCCTCGCGGAGGGGGGCGCAGCGGGTTGAGGGGTGGACGTGTGAAAAAATCTTGGCGGGATTACAAGCGAGAAAAGGCAGTTATAGACGCCCTACTCTATGACGGAAAAGGTGCGTTCCAGTAATATTCCAGGGTTTTAACACGTCTTTTCCTTAATATTTAGAAAACCATATTAAACTTACTTAAAGCTAAGTCGTTGAAGTCTATTCATACGGAGTTTGTTGTTATTATAGGCTGTTGTTATTATCATTATAACCGTAAAAAATGTTGATTTTAGTAATGATCGCGTAAATTTTAGAATTTACTTAAAATGACAGTAGGTACATGATTAACCGAGATCGTAAAGACAGGCATTTTATGGTCCTTAAAATTGAAATTTACTAAAAAAAATCTCTTTTTAAACCTAATTTCACTTATATTAGTATCCTATGATGGAACACGTACATCCGTTCCCTGGGCGTGTATAGGAACCGCCTGTCGGTCTTATGTCTGTAATGCAATCTGCGTTATACCCGTGGATTATCCTCTTTGCTGAGTATGAGATACACACAAACACGAGTTGCCTACACTGCTGGATGAAGAGGTATGGCTTGACTAGACTGATATTTTTAAGAGAATTTTTATTAGTTTAAAAAAAATAAAAATTAAGTAGTACCCATTTATCTTTGTTATCTTTAGCAGGGCTCTATGTTTTGGCTTTTTGAACCTTCAGTTTGATGTCCTCATTTTAGAAACGTTAGATTTCAGTAAAACCTAATACTCATTGATGTAAGTAGATGAATACAATATTTTTCGTCAGCATTCTCTACTTACCTTTTCCAACCGCACCCCCTTTCGTTTAAGCCTCGTAATGTTATAACGTAATATGTTAGTGTGAGTTGCAAATCCCGTAGATTGAAAATGTCATTATCGAGGCAGTGATTCGAGGCCAGCTGGTGCACGGCGCCGTGGCCGTGCCGTGGCTGTGCCGTGGCGGTGCCGTGACGGTGCCGTGCTGACGTCATAGTGACGCTCTACCGGTTTGGATGTAGAAAGTTATTAGTATTGTGTGAGCCTTGCCTTATTTAAAAAAACTGATGTTATGAAACTATGGTTGATTTGTATTCTTTGTCATTTTTTTGTTTCGCTTAAATCCTATAAGATATTTTTATGTCAATAAAAAAGAACACAAAATCTACAAAAGCTCTTTATTACAATGAGAGACAACTATTTTTCAATAGAATTTGAACATTGAGTACATCATTGTAAATTTTTTTTATACACCAGTTTTAGTAAAATAAATTAATAAAGCAAATTTGCATGAAGCAACAAAAGTGACTTGTAAATCACCTATTCCCACTAAATTTGATATATAATTATTTGACGATATTTACAGAAAAACTATCAACGATAAACAATAAAATTTGTGCAAATTTGTGTCTGCAAGTGCAGATAAGGTGCAATGCACTTCCGATATAAGTGATTTTAGTACAAAAAAATATCGACTATGTGACTTGGTTTTGGAGCCGAGGACATTGTTATAAAATTTTAAGACATACTTAAAATTGTTATTTTTTCGATGTAATTTTTTTTTTTTTAATTTGTTTACTTACCTGAAATTGAAAAACAAATAAGTAGGTTATTCTTCACAGAAATAGTATTTTAGAAATTTTTCATTCCTCAATTTAATTTCAAATTCCATTTAATGAATTCTAACAATCTAAGCCAACGTAACTTCCATATACCTTCAGAAGCCGCCTACAATTCATAAAACAGATAGAAGCACGTACAGATATGAGCCATTTTATTTCACTTTCGGCTCACATATCATTACTGGCTCACGCAACAGCTGAGCATCGTAAATAAGTGAGATGTGGAATGTAGGCCGGGGGCAGCATAGCAATGATAACGTTGAAATAATAAAAAAACAAAAAATATGTAAGTATTAGGATTATTCTTGATTCGCTTTGTACGTGCCACATACTATGTGACCTACATTGGATTTTGTACTTTTAAATGAACCTAATTGCCACTATAATTTAAATCATTTAAGGATTTTAATTGAGAAATACCAAATTAAAAAGTTTTCAAGTGTGCTTGATAAAAAAAGTATTTTATTGTAAAGTTTTTTTATTAAGGTTTACTGCAGATTTAGGGGACCTGTTAATGTTTTAAAATCTTTTTAATTGGCGATTTCTTTAATTTTATCTATTCAAAACCAACACACCTTCTTTACCAATTATATAACATACCTGAAAATACACCACAAAGGTGCAAATCGCCATCCCTTGACCGGAGATGGAAGGCTCCCGCTCACCGCAGCCCTCAGAATAGCTCCAAATAGCTCCGAATGGCTCAAAATAGGCTTTTTGATTGTAACCCGGTGACAAACGACCGCCGCCCGCAGATTAATGCCGACGATCTAATATGCTGGCAACACCGGCGGAGGGCCACTCGGTCGCGTGATCTATTGGCGTTCGTTTAAAGTTTAAAATGTTGACGGAAAACTATTCACGTAAAAAGATATTCAATAACCTTATGATGTAGGGAATCTTAAATATGTATATGTATAATTAAGTACATATACAAAAACATTGTAATTTGAAAATGGTATTTACTAATAACACCTGCTGTTTTAATAAGTTTATAGGAGATGATTTTTTTAAATTCTTATGACAAAAAAAACTGAATTCAACTGTCATAATGTATTTTTACTGCTTATTACATTATTTATTATAATACATTATAACCTCACCATATGATTCCCTATCACAATAGACATCTATAAAAACCGCAAGCCCTTAACTTGGTTATAACAATATTCATCGTTTACCAAACCTCATTCGGACAAAAAGGCGGAATTTTGCAAACGATCCAATAAAAGCTGTTTGCTACCTACTTGGGATATAACTGTGTATGTTATTTCACGGGGGCTCAAACTTATTCATCCTCAAAGCCGAGTTGTGTTCCACGCGAATCCGGCTGGTCACTGGTGATTGCGTAGCCGTGTCCACTACACCTCGCTTACAACCCAAACTCAACTTTACCTCAAAAACAATACGACTCATTTTTCTAATGCGAAATAACATCTGACCGTTCTGCGTGGACTACAATTGAAACAGCACTCTGTTACTCTGTTTTAAGGTTGAAATTCGGTTGTGAGTAAAGTTACCCACGTTTGTTCGGTTTGTAAAACAAGCAGCTAACGTGATCGGAATTGAACCCGACCCCTCAACATATGAGACCGTTATGATGAATGTTTTTCCGTTTGATGTGGAGCCAGTAGGCGCGAATTTAAGGTGCCAAACGAATTAAAACAAATGACCGAGCTTGTTGTGGGATTATTTCCCTTTTTGTGGAATCTAAAGGTTGGAAGATGCGTTTTTTTTTTTTAATTAAGTGGGTAATAATAATATTCATAACAATATCTTACCAATAGTTAGAACCGTAGTTACCAATGTTAAAAAATGTGACTTTTTTGGTTTTTAAGTTACGAATGATTAAAAAAGTGACAGTAGGATAGACTCGATTTAATATTTAAATAAGTGAACTAATTTGCTTTAATATAATTTAGTAAGATACATACACTTTCACTTGAACATTGTTTACTGTTTCGGCCGAGAAATATAACCCTTATTCAATCAAAAACCTCGAACTCAATCAATGTTAAAACCATCGCATATGCCACCGCACACAAATTGGGGTGTACCTACTTATCTATTAAAACACGACTACGACGCCCATTAATTTAAATGGGCCGTTAGTAAAATTAAATGATTATACAAATGGGCAAAGGTTTGCGCCCCGCGGCTCCTGACGTCACGTTTGCGCGTCAAACTTGTGCAATAAGTCGTGGGCCGCCGACAGATGGCGTTGCAAACTGCTATATTAGTTTTGCTGATGATAGCTATTCAGTTTGGTAAAGTTGATGCGGTGTGTGCGTTCCAAGTTTTTGTTGCTGGAATCATAATGCGGCGATGATAAAGTTTTCGAAGATATTTTTAACTAGCTTACTCAATAGTTACTTTAGAGATGTGTCGCTACTATGGACCATCTGATTTAGATGGGAATAAGAGTAAAATCTAATTATATAAGCAGACTTGATAAACAAATACAAAACCAGTAAAAATGGTTCCGAGAGTAAATATATATTCTATATAGAACAGGATAGTTTCGCGCCGCACATTACGCTACAGTTGATTTACTCACAAGTTTCAGCAAGCTCTAGATAAACAAAGACTGACGAACAAATTAATGAATTACGATATAGTGCTATTACCCACTCATAATATGAGCTTTTAGCATTTGTAGCTGAGTTCAATGCTATTATCATTCTTCTTATGTACGTAGGTATACTTGTAAGATTTGATTATTTGTTACATTTTAAACTTTCAGTCAAGTTATTTCTATACTTATACTCTTCTAGTGACCTACCCCTTCCCCTTCGCAATGGTGTTTTTTGACGGGCTTGTCTACAAAACATTGAATTTTAAATACGTAAATTTACTTTTTTCTTGTTTTTACAAATGTATTATAAAACCCATAACGACGATTAGGAATAGTTATTACACAAACATGTACAAAAAGCAACTTTGCTTATTGCAATCTAACGCAAGAAAATGAAAAAACTTCCACAATGTTTCCTCTTTTAGTCATTTTCGATTCCTAATTTAAAACCTTTACGAGCGTTTAATTCCTAATTTTAAAAACAACAAGTACACAAGCGTTTACATTATACCATAGATACAGACCCGCATAGCGTGGACGAGAGCCCTCGCGTTAACCCCATTATCAACGGCGGCTTAACAGCGCTAAGCCTGCGACAGTGCAGATTTACGAGCGACAATTGTAGCGATCGGTATTGACCGGCCGGCTAATTGGCCCGGTCTACGAGCGAGCTATCTAGATCTGGATGGATTTTATAACGAGTATTGATAAAGATTAGAATGGGGATAGCTACAACTAATTTCTGAAAGGGTGAGTGAAATTATTTACTATTGATTTCAAAGTCGAATCATAAGTTGACTATCCTAACAGCAAAGTTGATCGGCTGCTTGGAAACTGAGTACTTATAGCATTATTTTCAAACAAGTAATTAAACTTGAATCGTACCTACAGACTTAATATTTTTAAATTTTTAACCATAAACTAATAAAAACACATGTATTGAATAGCGTACCATTTTCCTTGCTACAGGTTTCCGTAGCATCTACGCGCTACGCCGCTACGTGATGTGTTAAGCCCCGGTTTCGTCGCGCCGGTTTCCACATTAATTTAAATGTTTGCGCGCCGGATTACCACTCAGCCGGGGCTTCGGATCACATTAATAATCGGACTGCAGATTTCAAGAGCTATCGAGATTTCGGTAATTATACTCTGACATAGCATGTTTTGTTTAAAAACATGTTTTTTGATTTAACAGCTCTTTGTTTATGCGTACTTGAATATGTAAACAATCTCAGAATTTTTATTTGAGTAAATAAACAAAACAAACATATTATAATCCAGGCGGGTTATGTGTTTATAATTCGATAAGGAGGTGTAAACGCGTCGTCGTTTTCGTCGCAAACGCAGCGTTTTACGAGCGTCGAGGGCATGCATACATAAAAATGTTTTCGAGACTAATAGCAGTCGCAAACACAAGAACACGTAAGGTTGGGGCCACAGTGACAGCGGGCGATTAATTTCAAATGTTTTATTTTATATTTGCCAATGTATTGCATAATTAATAGCGTGGGGATGTATGTGGTATTCAAAATGTATAAACTGAGACGGGAAAAAAGTGTTGGTCTAGAACCAAGGTATTGTTTTAAATAGCCCAAATGTACCTACTGTAAAAGACTTTTCTCTTATAAGACAGATATAATCAAAAACGATCTACTTTTAATGTTTAAAAAACGAATAAACACCGATCAGTTATCCTCTACTACTGGCACCGTCTTCTAAGCGATATAAATTCCGTCAGGGGCTGGAGAGCACAAATCTACGCGATTTGTACGTTCCGAGGGGGCGCGGGGCGCGGGGCGGGGGCGGGGGCGCCACCCTCGCGACAATTAATACGACAGATAATATTTTTGTAACAAACACTGATATTGCCCGACCAGATTAATGGATCTAATAAAATTCAATCCGATTTTTTGCCGCATTCCTAGGTTTGGACGCGGTTTTATTGCGTTTCCTTTCTTATGTTGGATATTAATCGCAAGGTTGATTGATAGACGTTGGTGATTTAATAGAAACTATATAATAATAATAATAATAGAAACTATAAAGAAACTATTATAAATTATATTTCCCACACAATAATAACCTAAGTACAATATTTGGTGAACTAAATTAATCTAGCCATACTAAACTACACCGCAAAACACAACTTTATTTAAAGTTATTAATTTTATTTAACAAAAATCTTATTCTAATAACTCCAGTAACAAATTGCGATTTGAGTGAACCAAATAACTATTCCTTACGCATAGCCCGCAAAAATCCTAACCACGTTTATGCAAATGATTTGAAATTAGAACCGCTTAGCGCCAACTGTGGCGGCACACTGCGGCAAAGAGGTGCAATTACAGCTATCAAAACTCCATTGAGGTTCTAATTGAAGAGTTTTATAGCCTCGACGATAATCCGCTCCCCGCTCCGCACCACTGACACACCTGACTGCAATTTAATGGTGAAATTAATTAATTAGATAGTTTTAGTTGACACATGTTTTTATTTTTTTTATGTAAAAGATGCTAAAACAATAATAATATTAGGCCGAACCCGAGCCTTAAAAAGTCCTGTCTAAGAACTTTTTGTTACCTAAAAAGAGGCTTTGAAGTTTTCACTTTGAAAGTAGGATGTCTTTTATTTTTTGTGTCCGCTTATTGGATAGCGAAAAGCCTTTCTCAAAATTCTAAACTGAATACAACTTAAGTACAAAAGCACTTGACTTGTTGTAGATTTTTTATAATTTATTTATTATTATAAATTATATTTTACTATAAAAAAATGTGAGGGTTGGACCTTATCACTAAGGGGTATTAAAAAAAGTTAGTAGCCGATTCTCGGACCTACTGAACAAGCATATAAAATTTGATGAAAATCGGTAAAGCCGTTTCGGAGGAGTAAGGTAACTAACATGACACGAGATTTTTTTTTATAAAATTACTTACCTAAACTAAAACCAGAAAACTTTTTTTTTACTTTTTTACGTATATACCTACCTACTTACCACAAACGGATAAATCCTTGCAACGAATCACATTCATCGTATTCCTGCAATAATCTTGCCATACAGAGAATTAAACGAACTTTTCCACATAATCCGCGAGTCCCATTTGGCGCGAAGTTGTTTCGTAAGCGCCTGGTATATATATCCCTCTGTAATATCGGCCGTAATATCGGGATATTCGAAACAACACATCGGCGGCTAAGCCGAGTTGTCAGCGTGTAAATCACCTTCGGGGTTGGAAGGTTCTTCCCAGTTGGGACAGTCTTGATTGGGATTTTATTTTTTAAGTAACTGAGCAGACTTATGAATTGGGATATATGTGTGATGTGTCTGTATAAAAGCTTTTAAATAGATTTGTAGTGCTTCCAAGGCAAACTGAAATAAAAATTTGGGCATAAATACAATATACAAATGAATTGTAAAAAAATATAATTCTATAGGTATGTATACAAGAAAGTGTTGTTGGTTACTCTATTTATAACTCGAAAACAAATGAACCGATTTGGCAGAAAATTAGTGGAGTGGTAGCTTAGAAGCAGGAGCCAGACATATGATACTTTTTAGTTCGGGAATTACTTTTTACGCAAACGAAGTCGCGGGTACCCACTAGTACTTAAAAAATATGTTTGCACTAAACAAGATCTTTTCTATTTCACGTATTTAGTTTTTTCCCAACATTCAAAATTGGATTGTTCTTCTGTTCGAAATTTAGATTAACTAAAACAATTCATACATCTTCGAGTACATATCACATACCTACACACCTGTCAAGGACAAATAAAAATAATCTAATAAACGCGTACAACCCGTTAAAATGAGTTTAATTTCAAGTAATAATAATCGCGTAAATAAGAAGTTACACCTCTCAAGCGCTTATGATAATAACAACAACCTATTTATTTTTTACCAAATATTAAACCTAACTGACGAAATAAACATTGTGTGTACCGGGAGTGGTACCTCCTCGCTCGGGGCGTGCCTGCGGGTAGCTGCTAAGCCGCGGTGCACCTGAGCCGCCGGCGCAGCCCTCGCCCGCGCTGACGGAACTCTGCACTCGCGGTGTACTAGCAATGGAACGAATACGCTGACGGAACTCTTCACCAGCGGTATACTAGCAATGGAACGTAGGCAGAGACGCCTAGCTAACATAATATCACATAATTCATTAATTTAAATAAACGTTATAGAAAATAAACATTGTCTATCGAGTACCTGAGATTGCTTAACTCATCTTAAATCTTTACGCGCTAGTACCAACGAGTAGTATTAAGAAAACGTATATAGAAGGTTACCGAGATTCTATTATAGAAACAAGCAAATTCAAAGGATTCCTTTATTTCTTAGATCGGCTCAAAATATTATTTCTTTTGGAAATACTACTATTATCTCCCATAGGATAGACAAATTTTTAAACATCGTTCGTTTTTCTGCACAAATAAATATAATATCACTTAGTTCAAGCCTCAAGTAACTCAGTCGCCCACCCCAGTCAAAAAACCTTTTAATTACTTTATAAAATAAAACCCCGCGAGCAAACAAAAAGTCCCGACTACCTTACTTTTTTCAAGTACAGTGTTAAGATGATTTAGCTGTCCCGTGATAGCGGCGGGCTAACTGCAGCAGGGCTAATAAACGCTTATCACCAACTCATTATCGCACCCTCAACATCTCTTTAATGTCTCGCAGCTGAACAAAACATATTTAATCACATTTTTTCCCGCGCGAACTTTTCAAATTTCATAAATCCGAGCGGCCTTTGCTACGGAGACGCCAGGGGCGAGCCGGGTTCTATTTATAATGGGTGATGAGATTTTTAAGAGGTTCATACTGTAGGCCCAGATTTTTGCTTTGTGTTGTACTGGAGCGGTAAAATTTTTAAGTTTTTTAAAGGTTCTTTAAACTGGATACCTAGAATAAAAATCTCAAATTGCCAGCTTTACAAAAATGACAGTTGCATACATTATATTCTATTAAGACTTGAGGGGCTGAACTTTTAAAATCAGTCCAACACTTGTTTCATTCCTCATAAATTGGCAATCAAAACAAAACGATACAGTATGTCCCCAAATCGGTGAGTATGGGTGAGTATCATAAAACGGTCGTATATTTCCAAAAAGTAATAAACTATATTACGTGACAAGTAGCCACCCCCGCCCCCCGCACCGCACCGCCTCGCACTTTCGCACTGATCTTTTAAGCCGAACTTTACGGCTAGATGCCGACACTAAATTATAATATAACAAGTAATAAATTTCACTGTAATATATAGTGAGACTAGCCTTTTACCGCCCTGGGACTTAAGAACATAGTCAACGTGTTTAATAAACGGACTGAGCTTCAAGATTGTGTAGACAGAAAAACTTTGTATTTATAAAAACTTCTTAAGAAAGTGTTAAACGAATATTTACACTTCTTTTCATATTTTTAATTTAGAACCAGTTGTAATAACAAGAATAAAATGTTTTTAGCCATTAATTATGATTCTAAAATAAATTTCTCTATCTATTAATGTTAGGGCAGTATAAGTCTCAGTAATAAGTCATTCTGCATAAACTAGCCAACTTTAGTGTTATGTCGTTAGACGACTCGGCTAATGTTTTGGATAAAAACTCCGCTCGCCGGTCATGAGTAAGTATTTTTCAGGTTTGATAGTATTCTATCTATTAAGTACTTAGTTTTCCAAACAAATATATTTCAATTAAAGTTTTTATCCGGAAATACATACAACTAACCTTACTATTGAAAACGTTTGCATCCAACCCAACATTCATACATGGTTGCAAATACGAAACATTTAAATTCGTTATAAAAAGAGTTTGCTACAACGTCGCAGGTGCTCTTCTCTGTTTGCGCTAGGATTTATCAAGTTCTTTTGACTTCCCCCATGTTTAAACACGAAATTAAGCAAAGCGAGCCAAACAGTATCATTGAAGCTCGAAAAAAAACCATCGCGTCGCTACCCCGCGGCGAAAGAACCGAATTGAATAATAAATGAAATAATTTATGCCATATTTATCATTTTGCAAATGAACAACTCTTACCTTAATGAAACGTTGAATAGCATTTTTGTCTTGAATCTTAGGTTTTCGGATTATTGCTGTTCTAATGGATTCTTTCTTTGAATTATCATTTTCTTGTTTAATTTTAAAATTAAACGTTGGTCTACCGATACAACCTTATAGCTTTAATGTTTTAAATATTATTTATTTATTTAAAATTGTTTCATTTATCTTTACTTTTAACCACGAAGGGGTGTCGATGGTCCAGTAAGAGTGTTGTTTCACACGTGTTAGTCGACAAGTACCTACATAAGGGTTGTAAATCACCCGAAATCCCGAGATCCCGGTATCTCGTGATGGGAGGACCCGCATCACGGAGCGTTACCAAGATTACGCATTTTGCAGACCAATTCCAACAAAATCTTTGTTCAATTAGGCAAAGTTACAAACGTGTATTTTTTAATTTATAAATATACTAGCGACCCGCCCACATGGTGGAATGGTGAAAGTTTTTTTTAAATCGGTCCAGTAGTTTTGTAGCCTTTGTTTGATTGTTTGTTTCAAACAAACAATCAAACAAAAAATCAAATCTTTCTTCTTTATAATATTAGTATAGATTTAAATGAATAAATTCCTTAAGAGATGGAGAAAACTGCATTTAAATCCGTTTCGAAGTTTAGGAGAAGTAAGCGGACAAACATACAAACAGACAGAATTAGCGACTTGGATTTATACTATGTAATGATGTGGATGCCTTATTAAACTCCAATCTTCTGGGTTAAATACTACTTACCCGATATTTTATATCGGTCTAAAATTGCTGAATCACACAAATAGCATTTGATAAAAATAGTTACAGCCATTAAAGTCCCATCGCATTCAACATCAAACGGTTGAAAAAAAACCAAACAAGATTATGTCGCAAAATACGGCAATTAAGAAGAACCGTAAAGAAGCAAAATAATGAAACACAGGGCAGGTAGAGGGGCGTCTTCGTTAGCGTTTAATTAAATCGTTCTTAGCGGCCTCTCGCGTTTTAATTCCACCGTTATTAACACTGTTAAAAAGTGAGCGGGACACAGGAAGCTGTGGAGTAGGAAAGCTGTAAAAGGTACTTAAAAATATATATAGGTACGTCACGTTGTAACTTAAACCAATATTTGTCTACATTGTGTTTTTTGGATTTTTATAGTGACCTCACCTACTTCTTGTATATTTTCGGTAACGATTTTTATTTTTTAAAGCATGAAAAATAATAAAATACTAAAGCGATTTGAAAGATCTCTGTTGGCACAAGGTAATTAATAAATATTTTTGTCTGAAAACTACCATATTACCAACATCAACGTAATTTTAGCAAAGAATCATGTATGCCTGAATATTATAAACATAATATATTAATCTACTGTCTGAGATAGTTTTTAATATAGTGGGTAACTGTGGCTATTTACGATACCTACCTATCATAATTAGCAACAGTTCGGATTCATGCTCCATTGCCCCGGGGCAGTTATACAATTTTTAAATATTTTTAAAATAATTCCCCACTGACCCGAGATGTCGAACGTATGCTCCATTGCCCCGAGCAGCGAACGTACAGATAGTTACAAATTTGTTAAGGTGACGTAATAAAACAATATATTAGATCAACAACATTATTTGTTTGCCATTCGTTCTTACAATCATTCATAATTAACCACTTCTCAACATGAAAAATTAAAACATCTTTAATCAACTTGCATAAAAAATATTTAAATAAGAAATTCTTATTCTAAGCCTTAATTACGAAACGGTTATTTTGTGACTCTACATATTTTTTCTAAACAATGTCCTAAAGTTATTTTTCCTATTAAATTATCTTGAATTGAATCATTAATTATAGTATATAATTCAATATTGTTTCTAATTATTAGAGATATAGGACACCTTTTAGAAAATAACCTATTTACATTCATTTTATAAACAGAAGCTTCGTTGTAAAAAAATTCTTATGACTTTAAATAGTTGGATTTGTATTAAAAATCGTGTTAGTTTAAGAATGCCAACCCTCAATGGTCGTTTTCAAAATTTCTTCATAGAATGACCATTTACCAAAGAAAACTTTATGCGCCATCTATGTTTTAACAAAATAATCATTGAATTTCTCAATATTCCTATTATGATCAGGACAATCTTGCATTATATAAGTTACGGCTAATACCCGAAGTGCGGTTACACCTAGTTTTAGCCGGTTAGTAGACTTTTTTATATGGAAAACTGTAACCAAAAATATATTCCTATAAATATAAAAACTGGCTTCAATCATGGGTCGACGGAGTCTCCTTTTTTTGGGCGGTATCAAAAAAGTAACCTAACTAACCTAACCTATTGATGTTCTAACCGGCTAAAACTAGGTGTAGCCGCACTCCGGGTATTAGCCGTAACATATATATATAGAAAAAACATCTTCTACCAATTCATTTGGTAATAATGTTAAAGCACAACACAACGCTACAAGATTTTTAGGAACTGATAATTTAGTTAATAATATTTGTTTCGCTTCTTTTATGAAACTGATAACCCGCGCGAAGCAAAATGAGGCCTTTTCGTTCAGAGTCCACAAAACTTGATTCACTAGGAGATGAACTGCTGGGTTCACAATCGTTATCCCTATTAATTTGCCACCACTTGGTTACAATGCTTATTGTTTTTCACCAAGTTACTACCATAAATTCAACAGCTTTGATACCATACAAATGCCGACGGCCAGGCCGATACACACACACAGTATTTTTTTTCAGCTATTTTTTAAGAAGTTGTGTTCAGGACTGTACAAAATTATTATTGATTTCTTTTAAAAATACGTCTCGGGTCAGTGGGGACTACGAATTCGGGTCAGTGGGGAATAAATTTTTTTTACTAATAATGAGGAGAAAATAATATATTTAAATAAAATAATAAAACTGCCCCGGGGCAATGGAGCATGAATCACAGTTCGACTCCACTGCTTTCCCGAGCCACCATGACGAGTGAGTGGCCACAGCGCTCGTCTCCACAGACAACACTAGCGATAAGACCCCCCCTCCCGCCGCTACCCCCGCCCCCCGGGCCCCCGTCACTTGAGAATCTCAAAACAGCTTTAGATTTTAATATTCCACTTTAGAGCACCCAAAGACATTCCCAGCTAAGTACTAATTTGTCCCGAATGACAACAATTGTCCTTCCCCACGTTAATTTGTTGAACTTTGTTAATATTTGTCCTAACTGGAAATTAGCTTTAGTTAACGACTTCGTAAGATCTTGTTTGGGAATAAAAGAATCATCAAGCATCTCGGTTGGAAATAGATGACAGCTTTTGTTTTTATAACTTTTGTAAGGAGTTCAATGAGGAATTAATTAAATAGGTAGAATAGAGGAAGAATCGCAAAGGACATTATAAAAATATGAAAAACTTTATAGGACTGAAGATCTTGTACCTGTTCAATTCAAATAACTATTTCTTATAACTGAATTACATTTTTTTATGCAAATACAATGTGTAAAACCATTAAGGTCTATGCCACTTGCTCATTTAATTAATTTTGTAGGTACATAACCTATACAATTAAACCCCTTTCCCTATACTATGTTATTATACATATAAATCTTCCTCTTGAATCACTCTAGGTAAAAAAAACATCTAAATCTGTTGCGTAATTTTAAAGATCTAAACATACAGACACACAGATGGCGGAAATCGACTTTGGTCTATACTATGTAGTGAAGTTGAGTACCTAACATTTAAATAACTGTTCTTTAGTATAGAATTAACCATACAAAATCAAAAATAATTATAAATAAAACAGGACTTCAAATTCTCAAATCAGAAGGCGTTAGTTTAAAGACTGATTGATTCCATTTCTATGATTTTTGAGAAAAAAATCTGTAAAAATATCAGGATGTCGGACAAACAACGTAAACTTAATAAGAGTTCCATTTCTTTTATAGAGTTTCGGGGCCCTGAAAATTTTTCTTAGCATTTCATTAAAACATAAAGCTTATTTTTTTATCGAAGTAGGTACCTAACTGTGTATACTTAGATTAGATATGTATGTAAATGTGTGTTTGCGGGTAGCCAGCGTTCGCCGAATTGTAAATTAAGCTGACATTTGTCGCGGTGTCGCCTGCAGGTGTCGGAAGCATACACCAATGTGTATGCAAACATAACGTACGCTTACTGTGTTCCGTACCAACGTATCATTAACTGTAGCAGCAGACTTTGCCAACGACAAGGACGCACATATCCAGTCATGTAGTTGCATCTCTGTCTACATTGAAGTTGCATTGATAGTTTGGAAGTGCGGAAGAACCTATGTTTTTGGCGGTAGATATTTGCGTCCACCGCCAGCCAGACCGTCTATCCCATTTGACAAAAGCTATTAAAATCTGTGACGGTGCAAAACCACGACCTAATTTGTAGCGGGATTTCAATTATTTCATTACAGAATAATTTATGACTTGTACCGCCTTTTATTTATATTATAGTTACTAAGTATAATAAGTAATATATAATAGTAATTATGTAAATAATACAGTTTTTAATTTAATATTTCTGTAACGAACTCTACTTAAAAAGGCGAATTAAAAACTGAATATGAGTACCTAACGTACAAAAGAGTACAAAGCTGGTTACTCGGTGAGTTTAAATTTAAAAAGGTAACTTTTCTACCTAGCCTGAAGTTATCAAGTTGAAATTAATATCATATTACCAAGGTATGCCAATCCGACGTTGTATAAAGAGCGACAAGTTCTTTTAACTGCAAACTTAAGTCTGCAAGACTATCGACGATTACCGTGATAACAGAAATTGTAAAAAGAAATACTCCTTGTACACCTTTCACTGGCACCTTTACTAATCGGGTCAATGCATTATTATTTTTAATATTTATCTTCAATTTTAGCTTGAAGAAGTTATAAGGGAAACCTTTGGGAAACTCAGAAAACTTAAGATAAAACCAGTACCGCCACCTACCGAAGTAAAATAGGACTATTCGGCAAATTATAAGCCTGTATTATTGAAAAAAATTGAGAACTTTATTTCATTTTAAGTTAAAAAAGAATTTAGTTTAACTATTTAATTGTAAATAATATTATTGAGTTGCAATTTTTATGTAAAAAATGTGGTTGACATAATTATTGTAAAAAAAGTCAATGTCAATTGCTTGTCAGATGTCACTGTCATTTCAAATGTCCGCTAACGTCAAAATTGCGTGGTTGGTTGATTTGTGGATTGTGGAATATTGTCGTGGTTGATGTAATATTCCGTTGTAGAAAAACAGCGGCATGTCCACTTATTACGCAAAACATCAACGTAAATTGTTACTATTACGGTAAAACATGCGATCATACACGGCCCTTCCAGCCATAGAAAAGAAGCAACAGTGTAAAAAAATCAGTGACGTCTTGTTTGTATGTGCAATGGGTTCGTAAATTCACTCATGCTGACAACTTAGATACGATACCGTTGTAAAACTAGTCATCAGCAAAGGAAACTATGGCTGGCTCCACCTTGCCAGAGAGAGTCGCTCAAATATACTACACATATGGTTTATTTTGTTCTTCATACCCAGTCACTGCCATAACATTGGCTCTTTCCGTCGTATTAGTATGCTGGTAAGTGTAAATGATTCTATTTACCCATAAGAACCCTATTTTATATTTAAATCAATTGCTTTTATTTGATTGGTTTTAGTTTTCCTCTTCTAAATGTCCCGTTGCCAGGCAATATTCCAACCACAGTGGTGTTACCTCTATATGAAGTGAGTAATGCACACAGCTATGTGAAACCAGACTGCAGTAATAACAAGTGCCCATCAACAGGTGAATATTAAACTATCCAGTAACTAAGTGCTCTGAACTACTGAACTTGTTGATAAGACTCTTATCTTGTAATTAGGAAAAGATCATGTTTCAATAAGGAATAGTAAACAATTTTTTATTATTATATCTTACTTCCCAGTACCTCCATTCTCATTTGAAATCCTGCAAAATGAGACTCAAAAATTGCCATATGTTTGGGCAAAAGAAAAGCCATTACTCTATGTTCAGCAAATAGTGATGAAAATAGGTAAGTAATTTTTAATTCTAACGTGTAAACACTCTGGTGAAAGTAGAATACTCATCTTCTGCTTGAATAAAATTTAAATTTAAATGAGTGATAATTTGCTAGTTTATTTCTTTTCTATTAATCTTTATGTTATGAGTGTCACATCAGTAGATATGTAGAACCACAATTCTTAAATATGAATTTAAACTTCTTAATGCTTTCAGGTGTGTCACCATGGACAAGCAACCTAAAAATGTGGGATGCATTCCGAGCGCCATTACAAGAGGTTTTCCGATTGCTTGAAACTGTACGGAACCATGAGGATATTGACACGTAAGTACTATACACAAAATACTAATAATACATTACTGTAAAAATGTAATACAATTTCAATGTAAGGTTTTAACAAAATTAGGTATTAGTTATTGAATTATCAGTAAGATAGTTTATCTTGTATAATATCTACCAAAAATAAATTATTTACCATAAAGACAGACAATATTTAACTGTTAGTGCTAGATTGTAACATTTAATAATACAAAAATATTTGTTAGGAACATGATGTGCATTCATATGTTTGCACAAACAATTCAGAAATAGTATAAAAAAAGACAAATGAACTCAGAATATCTTACAGCTGACCTGAGCTGTATGGTTGGAGAGTTAGTTCGGAAATCAAATGTGTTTGTTAAACATACAAAAATATGCTTAATATAAAATTGCTTGAAAACAAACTATTTAAAAACTAATATGGATCAAAATTTCTAATTTTATTTGATACCAAATTCTGCTATGGAGCATTTTCTGAAAAAGTAGGATTATATTTAAACTTAGTGAGGGGGGTTTGTAGCAGGGTGTACATAGGTAGTCTGTAAAGGTAAACAGGTAAATAAAAATAAATACTTAACCGCCGGACTACCGCGTAAAAGCGATAGCATGTACTATAGGTACCGCACAATGGACTAAGGGGAAATCTTAATTACAACGACACAAACCAATTTTGACAAGACTTAACTTAATTAACCCGATGTAATAATAACATTTTTCAACTTGTCCAAAAAATGATAATTTACAACAGAAACAAAAATTTAATTAATTTCAGAAATTTATCCTGTTTGTAACTGTTAACGGCGTGGTGCAGAGTAGTTCAAATTAAGTAGTGTATGTGGTTCAAATAGAGCCGATTTTAAAGTCTAATCTAATGGGCTATATTTTTCGATTATCCTTATTGGCAAAGTTGCTGCTTATCTCCGTTTCTAGGTCAAATATCTATAATAGCACATATAATTAGGTAGCATATAAAATATAACAACGACGCCATAGAAACCAGTTATTCATTCTCTGAGTTCAAGGATTTTTAAATTGATGGATTATTAACTGTCATTATATGTTTTTCTTTTGTTTATTAGTATGGTTTAATGTATTTTGTCTGAGTCTCATTGGGTTTTTATGTCTAGTTTAATAGTAGTTCGTGTTATTATACAATCATTTATTAAAATTGCTCTAGCAGGTGATGGCTTCGGTATGTAGGTTGTAAGGAGACCCTTATATTTAATTTACCCTTATAAATAATTGTTGCCTAAAACTCGGGATTAATTCTTTGGGTTTTTACTCGGACACAAAATATTATTATTACTATTAAAACCATATCTCTGACAAGCTGAAAAATTTCCAAAAAAAAATAATAGTTAATCTTTAAAAAACAAGTATTTAAATAAGCTTCCTTTTTTAAACTTTAAATAATGAGCGAACCACTAAACACTGGTTGCTCGCGCGATAACAACAGTAATCTGGCCATTCATATTCATTCACACGGCCGTAGACAACTGGGAAGAATTATCGTCACGAAACGTTGAATTTTGGCTAACTTAAAAAAACTTTTTCTAATGTATTTATTTACAAATTTATACTGGTGAAAACTGCATTATAATCCCTCAACTGGTTTAGGAAGAGTTAGCAGACAACCAAACAAACAGACAGAATTAGCGACTTGGATTTATACTATGTAGTGATTTTTATCATTATATTGAGCGTCTCTGTTCCATTTTGGCGTTTATTAAAAAATAGACGCAGAATTAGAACCCTTTATTACTCCAGCAACAAAAACATTTTCGTTGCGATATTTTGAAGAGGAGCAATGAAATTTTACGTAAATTCGAATTATTAAAATTTCAGTCTTTCCATTTAACTGTAATTCATATTTTTACGTTGTTTGACCGTGATGGACTCCTAAACTACTTTTAACCGATTAAAATCAAATTTGCACACCGCGTGCAGTTTGATCCAACAAATATAACAAAAACTTAAGCCACAGGAACGCGTGGCCAAGACTGCCAGTTGAGTATAAAATATTTGATAATATAAAATAATCTGACGATTCTTGCGAGATTATTACTAGTATTTTAACGCTCAAGGCACAGGTTGGAGCCTTAAAGCTCAATTAATGAAAGTAACTTGAGTAAGTGACGAGATCAAGTCAGTGTAAACAAGTGCAACGGGTTTTATCATATGTAGTTATCATGGCTTCTATCAAATGTTTACCTTAGAAAACTCGCTATGCTAACTGCTATGAATGTTAAGACATGTTATTTTAGGCATCCATCTCGTATTTTTTACAAAAATTTAAGCGCGGTGTATTCTGAGGCATATTTTAAAACATAACCAACTCGACTAGACGTTTGTTAGATTTCAGTGGAAAAGTACCGGGGAACACCGGTTTTTATGGCCTTCAGGGGCGCAATAATAATTTGTGGTATATTTTACCACTAGCGTTTGTCTTCCGCAATTGTTGTTGCTTTACCATCGACGTACCAAAAAAAAATTATCGCAGATTCGTCACTCCTATGACGAATCAGATAGATAACTAGATATTCCGTATTATAAGTATACAAAAGAGAATTAATTCTTATTAGAGGATATTTATTTAAATTATTCAGACCAATAAAAAACTTACCAGTTTTAGCCTAAAACTTATCTTTTGGTGAATGTATGTTTGCGAAACTCAAAGTTAAATATGTTATGTCCCTAAAACTATACGGCATACATGAAAATGCAATTGAATGGCTAAGAATAGACCTCTTCTAGCTTTTCCATCCACTACTGACGTGAGTGTATTGTCCAATAAATTTCTAGCTAGGCTTGACTCTCCCTGTTATAAGGAAGTGTAATCTTAATCCAGGCAATGGAATTTTATTCTAACCTCCGCCAACACAACATATGTTTTTGCAATAATAATTTATGAACAGATTTAAGGACGTCAGTTAGACGTCAATAGTTTTATGGTTATTAACCTTTATTTCTTAAATCCTACTAAAACTAACAATATTTTAACTTATTACTATGAATATTTTATTAAAATAAAAACTTCAATTCATTCTCAATAGTATATCTAATCTATAGTCTGTTTGTATGTTAATCCAAGCTCTGAACTACCTTAGCTCTGCAGCATGCGTGCAAATCTTATGCAGGTTATCTGTATAATAATACAGGCAACAGTTAAGACTTACTGACGTTGTTGATTAAGGTTGACAAAACGTTAACAATATCCCTGCCATCATCTCTATATGCCAGCACTTAAAGTTTAGTCGACTTTGTAAAATTGCACCTTAAGTGTCTGAATGCATTAAAAGTATCGGGATTTATAAGTGTTGTAAGTCCTTCACAGACTTATTAAACCAAATCTTCAATTCCTATGTTACTTTTTTTACATCGTTACTTTCACTTTTTTTAACATCATGGCTCTGTGTTGCCGGTCAAGGAATAGGTTTTAAATCATTTTTTAATGGAAAAAATACTGACTGTACACTTCAAATTGTTTTTTAATGAACGCAAAAAAATATTATATTGAAAAGTAATTTCTTAGCGAAAAGCAACTTTATTGTCACAACAACCGACGAAAAAGGCTCACGCATAACGTTTTTGTACATCTGTTTTTCTAATAAAACCAACTACAAATGGTTGAAATAACCCACAATTTGCAGTAAGACATCGCTTGCGCACCGTTGCTACCAGATCGAGGGTATCAAGCGGCCGGACAGCCGCGCGAGCGTCGACCGTCTACTGCCCGAGTATGGCTGCTTGCTGCTGTCGCCAGCCAACCTCTGGCAGCAGAATCTGCAGGCGTTCTCACTCGACGCCAACATACTCAACACCATACATACCTATCATGTGAGTATTGAAATGTTGGAGAAGTAATTGCTTGTAGAATGTTGTTTGTACTCATAAGTGTATTGATAATGGTGCTTTTCACTTATTAATTTTTAAGCCTAATATTAAAGGCCATAATTATGTTAATTAACATATAAATGGGAAAGCAAACGATAACATTTATTACGAGTAGTCGTAATACACGATAACATATAAAAGTTGTAACTTAGTTAGTAGTGTGGTTAGAAACTGAGCTACTATGAAAGGTATCGGGTTCTACAACTACTGTATTTCACATGCATTTACGGTGTAGGAAAACATCGTTAGACAACCACAAGGTTGAATGTACGCATCATGCGAACTCTTCAACCGGCACTGAGCAATTTGGGAATAACAGTTCCTTCCACAGGCTGGTATAATTCTTTTTATGCTTTCTATCGACCATATTATAATAGACGAGATTATGCAACAAATCACAAACCCAATTCACAAGAGCACCTACTAAAGCAATTCGCCACTTCTGAATTACATGTATTAGGCTAAGTTACTGAAATTGTATTTGTACTTCACTAATAATAATAAATTACAGAAAGGCAAGCCGTCTATATCAGAGCTGGCTTTCGGCATGCACCTGAGAGACACCGGGGTCAAGAGGTACCCGCTGCGACGCCGCCCACGAATACTGCAATACGCACTCACGATCTTCTTCCAACACTACGACCAGAGGTATGTAGTTGTATATGTGGAGTGGTAGGATATAGACTTGGAAATTGTTAAAGCTTTAAACAGGAGATATTTCTTAGTAGGTCTTTGTGTACAAAACGTTGCAAAAAAGAATGTTTGCCATTTTATACTATGTAACCTTTTTTTTGGCTTATCCAATATTATTTGGAAACATTCAAGAAGACTGCATTCAGACTCATTATATAAATCTCGATTAGTGTGATGACTCATAGCGATAGCAAACCTTATAATATTGCAGTACCTTATCACAGTTTCTTTGAAACCTATGAATCAGAGGATATAAATGTGATAACGGTAATCCGTATGATGTCATATAACTTCAGGTAATGTGTTTGTGACGTAGTTGGACTTTTATTTATGACGATAATTGTTAAATGTTAATTAACATATATTTTTTAAGACGTACACTTACAAACTACATAGATAATAAATTAAAGACTTATCGTCGATTTCCAAATGATGAATTTCATTTATTTTTAGATTCCTGGAGTCTCTTTCAAAGAAGCTGAAGGAACAGTACCCTTTGTATCAGGACCCGCCTTACTCCCACACAAGCGAGGCCACTCTTATATACTACCCCGGACAGTTCAACTACCGTGAACTCGTACCTCTAACCATCACATTCGTGGGCTTATTCCTCTACGTATACTTCTCCGTTAGAAAAATAGAGTTCATCAACTCTAAGTTCGGCCTCGCGGCCTGCTCCGTCCTCACCATCGCCGGGAGCCTCACGATGTCGATGGGAATATGCTTCTACTTCGGCTTCTCTCTCAGCTTGCAAGGAAAAGAGATCTTCCCGTATCTGGTCATCATAGTTGGCCTTGAAAACGTGCTCGTGTTAACAAAGAGCGTCACAGGAACCGACTCACGATTGGACGTGAAAATCCGCCTCGCGCAGGGACTCAGCAAGGAAGGCTGGTCTATCACCAAGAACCTTTTGACCGAGATAACGATCTTCACCGTCAGCTTCTTCACGTTTGTGCCGTTCATCCAGGAGTTCTCCATATTCATGATCGTCAGTCTGCTGTCGGACTACTTCGTGCAGATGGTGTTCTTCGCGACCATTCTCGGGATAGACGTGCGTCGTATGGACTACTTCAGGGAACAGAACAGCAAGTTGCATCTCAAGGAGTACTTTCACGCGAACAACGCTTTCAACTGGCGCTGTAACGGGTACGATGATAATTTCTCTCCGCAGCGGATGACTAAATCAAAGTCGCATCCTCGACTGAACGGTTTATCTAACAGTCCTACCGACGTCGTGGCTAAGAGGAACTCCAACTCTGGAAGTCAGGAGCGGGTTCCGAAGCGTATACGTTTGGTGAATCTTTGGGCTCGGACTCGTTTCTTCCAACGCGCGTTCATGGTGTGGATGATAGTGTGGATATCTATGATCGTTTACAACTCTGGTGTCGTGGAGTACTTCATTGCGAGTGCTGACAAGTCGGAAAAGCCTGTAGTGAAGTCGGGGCCGAAGGTTAGCGAGGCGCGTCACTCCATGCCGGTGTTCTACAAGGCGAATGAGAGCAGCCAAGTCGTCTTCTCGCCGCTTATAGATGCTGCTAACTCTGACAAGACGACGGATGATGTGAATGACACCATTCTGTTGAAACACTCGCCACACTCGAGACCATGGTCCAGGTGCGTTTATATGCTACTTATTTACAAAATATTTTTATAGCGAAGTCTCCAGACGTTTCTATGTATATTGTTATGTATTTTGTTACCGCTTTCACTATTATTTAGATAATATTTTTAAGAAGTCTGCAAGTTTAGTACATTTACAATATGATTGTTAAAATGAGCTAACGAGATATCCGTGCAAAGTTTGAGCTACCATTATAAAACAATATTTATTTTTCCACATTTAACGGTGTAAAGCCGGGTACACCTATATAGCCAAATGTGTCCTCAAATACGCTTCCATATAAAAGCAAGATAACTCAATCTCTTCAACTTTGACAGACAAATTATCAGTATTCAAACCTAACAATACTTCTAAAATTTCAAATTTCAAACTTATTAAATGGTAAGGTAATCTCTTAACCCCATTTCTCCACCTGTTTTCTCTCAGGCTTTCCTCCTACCACTGGTCTTCCATCATAACCCAGTACAACCAGTCAGTGGCGGGCCGGTACGCCGTGATCTTACCTCCGTTGTTACTGAGCCATCGGGTCAGCCCCGAGCTGGCGGCCGGGGTTCGACACCCGGACGAGAAGGACCCGCCGCCGCTGCGATGGCAGGCCCTGGCCGCGGCGCTAGACCCGATCGATATCATATCTGGTAAGAAATTTAATCTGACAAGTGACTAGAATAAAAAAAAAACTGTAATTTTGGGCGACTTGTTCCCGAAACATTGAATTTTGGCTAACTTAAAAAATCTTTTTCAGAAAATTCTTTATAAGTGAAGAAAATTACCTAAAACATAGCGAAACCCCTATTGAAATCTGTTAAGAGGTTTAACGGAAGTTAGCGGACAAACATACAAACTGACAGAATTAGCGACTTGGATTTATACTATGTAATGATGATGATTTGATGAACTAATTTTAGAGAGAAATTTGACGTTACAGATGCAGTGTTTATTTGTTAGGGAAATCATTGAATTGTAGTGAAATAAATATTTCCTATTATAATAAATAAGGGCCAATTTCAATAATCAACTAACTATTGAAGTCTTGTAAAACCTGTCAGTATTAACTTTATCTGTGTTTTTGCGTTTCAAAAAACTAAGGGTCGGTCTCTATACTCCTACTAAAGTTAAACCATGGTTTCACAAACTGCTTGTTATGTTTTTGTAACATTAGATTTTATTATTACTGTCCTTTTCATACCAACAGCTATCTACCAAAGTATAATAGTTGATGCAAATCGCATTGTCTAATACGTTAAATAAGGGCAGTCTACTTTCAGAAGAGTTATAGATGTAGCAGCAGAATAGTGATTCTTAATGTTAACCTTTAATGACTATCAAAGTGTAAGTATTTCTTTAGACTGAGATAACTTTTTTGGACATTCTCTGGTATTCATAGGCAAAGAAGGTGTTTTATTAACTTGGAAAGATTTAGCTTTAGTAATAATAATACAGACATACCAATTAAAACGGTGAACGCAGGGCACTCGTTATCTCGACTTTTCGTATTGTCTTTTTAATTGAAGTTATAACTATTATAGTGCCCATTGTTCTAAATGCTCTACTCTGAGTCATAGGTAAACTGTGAGTAATTTACTTCAATAAAAGTATCGCATCACGTCGAACTTATGTTTCTTTAGTAAATTTGCTATTTTTGTTATTCATTATTCGAGGCAAATGTTTATTGTTAAGTGTCCATGTCTTATAACAGCGGAACAAAATGATTTTGTTAAAATATATAAAAACATTGCTACACAAAACAGTTAAAATTGTGTAGAATACAGTATTTTTCTCTTACCTAATTAATTGACAATTGTATGACTAGCAATACTGGACTTAACTTGCTCGTCAACATTTGAGTCAATGTGCCTACAATTTTATTAATTCATTTGTCTATATTACTTTTTCATACAAAACTGATTGATTCTAACTCAATGCTGGACTCCTACTCGACTTATCTTACTCTCTAACCAGCTTTTTTTTCCACGTAGTGGTTTAATCACTTCTTTGTCGTCTTTAAAAGTTTTACCTCATTAACTGAGTGGTTTTCCCCACAGACCTGGATCTGATGGAATCCAAGTCGCCGCTGGGCCGCGGGCCGCCCGCCGACCTGCCCATCTACCCCACCACGCCGATGGAGATCCTGCTTCTGGCGATCCTGTGCAGCATCAGCGTCGCCGTCATCGCTTACATGATGGTCGTGCTTTACAGGTCAATATGATGTTTTTTTTAGGATATAGGGAGCAAATCATGCGGGTCACCTGATGGTAAGTGATCACCGCCGCCCATGACTACCCGCAACACTGTGGGTGTTGGGGGTGTGTTGCTGAGCCTTTGAGAAATGGGGCACCGGATACCGCACTCACCGAACGAAACGCAGGAACATCGTCCCTACTTCACGTCGGTTTTCTGAATTTTGACGATTAATATAGGCTGTTTGAAAATGAGATTAGAAGTGCGTAAGAAGAAGAACGATAGCAATCTATAGCTTGAAACAGTATGCAGTCACATCGGGAATTTGTTTTAATTTACAGGTTAAATTAAAGTTGAAGATAAGAGAAAAAGCGTTGACGATTTATGTTGTTACTAGTGGCCGCCCCCGACGCCGTTCGCGTGGAAGTCGGTTTCCCGTGGGAATGAGAAGTTTTCCCGTGGTAAAAAGTACCCTATGTGTTATTCTGATGTATCCTACTAATATTATAAATGTGAAAGTTTGTGAGGATGTATTGATGGATGGATGGATGTTTATTACTCTTTCACGTAAAAACTACTGGATGGATTTTGATGAAACTTTACAGTAATATAGTTTATTCACCAGAATAACATATAGGGTACTTTTTACCGCGGGAAAACATCTCATTCCCACGGGAAACCGACTTCCACGCGAACGGAGTCGCGGGTGGCCACTAGTAACCTATGTTACTGTAAAGTTTCATCAAAATCCGTCCAATAGTTTTAACATGAAAGAGTAATAAACATCCATACTCACAAACTTTCATGTTTAGATGGATTTCTTTAAGACGTAAAGTTGAATGTCATAGGTTGACACTTAAAGAAGTTTTCTAGAAAATTCAACTCTGTTTAAATGTTCCTATAAAATAAGAAGCATTGACTACGACTGATCCGTATCCAACGATTTTCGGGAAATGAAAGTTAGATTATTTAAATAATTTAATCTCAAAATTAATTTAAACAATTGCATGAAAACTGAGTTCAGAAGCGTCTCATGAATTTAGGAAACTGATATTGATCTCTCTATCAATATAACTAAGGTTATGACATTTGTTAATAAGTTCAATGTGTGTAGATGTATATGTTCGCGACACTACGCCGAGTGGAGGGCGTCGTGGAACGGAGACGAAAACTACGATAAGAACATGTCGAAACAACCTGCCGTTCAGGTAACATTGTTTATTTATTGCCTTTATTATTTTTGGGGAACTTAACCCTTGGAGGAGAACTTTACCTTGCAGAAGTTATAAAAAAAAAAAGAACAGTTGTTAAACGTTTTCACGCTTCGGCAGCTGACTAATTGGTAAAATAGAGGCAGAAATGATGTACCTGTAAACTTGTAAACAAATTAATATTAAGATTTACTTACTCTTTTTAATTTGATCAATTTATTGGAAGCTTTCTTTATACAAGCGTCCTCATTTTTTTTCTACACGCACATAGCACACTTATCCATACTAATCTTCAACCTCTTACGGCCGAAACCAATATTCTACTAACCGTTGACGCCTTTTTATTTGTGTAACTATGGTAACTATTATCCATGTTTTTGCGTCCCAATAAACTATGATAGATAGCTGTTAATATGGAAATGACAGAAACACGTCACAAAAAACAAAACTAGCAGTTTCCAATTACCAAGGTGTTAACTATAGTAGAATATTGGTTTCGGCCGTTAGACCATCAACCACATTTCCTTGTCCCTCCAAGCTGGTGATGGAGGCCGTCCCCATCGTGGTGGCGGGCCACGCGCACGAGGTGGAGTGCCTGGCGACGGACGGCGAGCGCGTGGCGTCGTCCTGCCTGCGGGGCTCCGTGCGCGTGTGGGACCCCGCCGGCGGGGACCTGCTCACCAGCATCGACCGGGACAAGTGAGGACGTGATTTTATATAATATAGGTAGCAAACGAGCATGCGGGTCACCTGATGGTAAGCAATCACCGCCGCCCATGACTACCCGCAACACTGGGTGTTGGAGGTGTGTTGCTGGCCTTTGAGATAATTGGGCACCGGACACCACACTCACCGAACGAAACGCAGGAACGTCGTCCCCACTTCACGTCGGGCTTCTGTGCGACGGTGGTATTTCACCGGTCGAGTCTGCCCAGTAATCGCTGCAGACAGAGCCTATAGCTAGACTCTACCACTCTATGTATTAAAAACTAATCTCTTATACATTGTCAAAACCGTAAAATAAAATAAAAAAGATGTCACGGGACACCCGATGAATGTAGATCAGCAATGGCCGTAGTAGACCGAGAGAAAGCTGGCAGAAAAAATCTCGGCACTCTTTTCGAAATTGTACAATCGTAATTTATAGTGCTGTGGGCTGGCAGGAGGTAAATAAATCTCCAGACTGACACACGGATCTAAACTAAGCAGAGATTGTACTGTAGGTGCCACGCAATGGACTAGGGGAGAAAAAGAGAGACCCGGGCATCGAACCCGGAACCATCCGCTTAGCAGTCCGGTATATATACCGCTGCACCACAGAGGTCGTCAGATGAAAGTAGCAGTTGTAGTGTGAACTAGCAGCTGTGCTATGGACACGCAGTTATGATTTGTTGGACTAGCAGTTATACTATAGTGAACTACCAGATTTACGTAACACTGTAGTCGGGTTTTTATGTGATGGATTTGTTGGGGTTTCGATGATTAAAATAACAGTGTAAAAATACCGTAAATCACTTGCGATATAGATGCCGCTTATCATCGCAAACATTCTTTCCCGGCGGTACGCATACAAATGACACCTAAATATAGGGCCGATCCTTGATCGCACTATTGAAGTGTTTACGCGGTTAAGTATATATGACTTCCGAAATCTTCTCAGTGGTTCTGTTTAGCACTGGGAGGTCAAAACGTTAAAACTGTTGTTTCTCTACGATAAAATATTGTACTAAAGTGAAAATTATAATAGGAGGTACTATATAAGTTAAATTCATATAAGAAAGGAATACAAATGATTCATTCGTTTATTTTCTCTGACTGAACATTTTACGAATGACGAATTTTTTACATCTTTCTTCGACTATGACTTTAGTTTATAATAATACGAATTATCATAAAAGATGACAATATTTGTGTCGCAGGTACTTCAAACTACAGAAAGACTTATACGATAAAATAAATTCAAGGAAAGACAGCAACACCTACGAAATTGAAGAAGGTAATTCCGAAATTAAAGATACTTAGTTAAACACTTTTCAGAACTTTAATTTATTAATTGGTATTTCTGTTTCAGTAATCCCAAAAGAAGTTATAACAACAACTGAGGTGAGTAATGTACATGCCGACTACATTAAATTAAGTCTGAATATTAAACTTTTAACTTTAATTCAGGATTTTCACATTAAGTTTTTCCTATCTATGGCGTTTAATTCTTGCTGCCAAGTAAATAAGTGCGGTATATACATACAAAACGTTAGTTTAAACTACAATATCTTAATAAATTTCTATCATATAAGAAACTTCGTAATCAAAAGGAAGTTTTCGAATCAATGACTCCAGAAACACCCTGTATAAATATTACTTTATCTTGAAACATTATTCTCTTGTTTTAGAAGTATCCACGCCTACGCAAAGGGTTGGACAGCCATCTCAGCGGTCTCAGGTTCCGAGCCAGCCAGCAGAAAGACACATCACATTTACCTGCCGCTGAGAAGACCAAATATGAATTCGCCAAAAATTACAGGTAAATTCATTAAAAGTGCTATTTTATATGATATGAATTGTAGCAAAACTTTCATGTTTTTATTTTTCGATATACAGCCAAGTAGTTCTTTATGCCCCCTTTATTTCCAATTTGACATCGCTTTTGTTAAATGTGTTTAGGATATATGTTAAAGATATATCTTAAATTTCTGGTAATATCCAATTATATTTACTGTGTTTGTTGCAGAGAATTGTATTGCAGTGCAATCAACGACGATTTCTACGGCACCTGCGATTCAAAGGACAATGCCGAAGTCATTTCAAATAACACTAATATTAAAGACCCCAACAATCACACAGACAGTAACTGCAATGATAGACTCCATCTAAATTCACACGCGGAAAGAAAAGCGAACGGCAATGTTGGCCACAGTGAAAAAAGACACAATAGTGATGTGCCAGTGAACGATAATGAAGTGTTAGTGAACGATAGTGATGTGTTAGTGAATGGTGTTGAGTTAGCGAGTGACTGGCGGAGTAGGGCAGTGACTGAATCTCCGGTGTGGTGTATGGATTTGTGCAATGATTTGATTGTGCTAGGATGTGCGGATGGGAGACTCGAGTTTTGGGAGGCTAACATGGGCAAACTGTTGGTAAGTCTTATATATTTATTTGTAGGAATGTTAGTTTAATAACAATTTCATAGACTGATTATCAAGATCGTTTGTTGCTTCATAATGGCGTAATTATAGCCGAACTATTGCGAAATATTATTTTGGGTAACATAAAACAGACAAATAGAGACTTTGTTTTATACGATACTAGCGACCCGCCCACGCTTCGCAATGGTGTAATTTTGGGTGACTCGAATCCAAGTCGCTTGTATATAAAAATAGCCTAAATATGCCCCAATAGTTAAGCACAGGCCTCCTTCTCAAATAGCGAGACGGTTTGGGCCATTGTGGTAGTCTAGTGATTGATCTATGCGCAGTGTAAAGAGATTGATCTATGCGCAGTGTATCTGGTGGGGCGAGTGCCGCGCGCGCGCGTGGTCGGGCATCACGTGCGTGCGCGCGCTGTCGGGCGCGCGGCGCGCGGTCGCGGTCACGCTCGGCGGTCACGTGACCCTGCTGCGATTGACCGCGGTCAACGCCGCCTCGGGGCAGCAGGTCGACTGGCGGTTCAGCACGGCGCACAGGCGAAGTATGCACGTGCTCTAGAAGTCACTTTTATAGGAATTAATAATATGTATGATGATAACATGGAAGAACGATTTGTTACGTGCAGTTGGAGCTATGAGAAAAAGAGTTAAGATGACGTTGAACATACAACCCCCGAACAGAGAGTTAGAAATGATAGTTTTACAGTCTGCTTTTCAAACGAAATGATCTGAATAGTAATAATACATCTAGCTGGGTCAGTGCAAGTTGGATATGCATATAATGGATAGATATCCTACCGTGTGGGTTTCCTTATGATTATTCCTTCACCGTAGGTGCATAAGAAATATCGTTCATAAAATCTTAAAATTAATTGATGTTAAATCAAAAGTTACCAAAACAAACCGTAAAGATTTGTCACAATCTCCCCTTAAATCTCATGAACTCTATACAAATAAAGTTACTATTAAAAATTTACGACATTATTGAGTAATAAATAATCACTATAGAGAAGAATTTGAAAAACGAGTCCACTGATCTTGCAGAGTAATCTTATTTCCAACTTTTCACACACGAACATTTTTCGGGTAGCGGTGACATTTCATCCTTTATTTACAACTACCCACATTTGCCTTCATGTGCAATCATATTGTATAGCCCACAAGCGGACGGGGTCGGCGGGCGCGATATCGGCGCGGGCGCACCACGAGCAGCGCGGCAGAATGAGCTTCTCGTACGATCCCGAACCTAGCGAGGCTGATGGTAATACTATATATAAACACCCTTAGTTTAAGTATCCTACAAATATTATAAACGTGAACGTTTGTGAGTATGTATGTATGGATGTTTGTTATTCTTTCACGTAAAAACTACTGGACAGATTTTGATGAAACTTTATAGTAATATAGGTTATACATCAGAATAGCACATAGGGTACTTTTTACGCGGGAAAACTTTTACCACAGGAAACCGACTTCCACGCGAACGGAGTCGCAGGCAGTCACTAGTTAATTATATGTTTTTTTATCTTGACAGTTACGGAAGTTTACACCGGACAAAAAACAAGATGCATTGTTCAGAAAGAGTTAACTTATGATGAACACACGGACATTGTTAGCGAATGTGCTTTCTATTATGTAATTAATTAATTTTCTTACCAAATCAGTTGGTCGATCTGACTTTGCACTGTTTTGTTTTCCTTCTTATACAAACTTTGTCCTAAAATTGACAAACACGAAATTCGTACAAAGTTCGTCGAAATGAGTGTACAAAGATTCCACCGATTCATTCATTTATGTAGCTTTCCGCCCTGCGGTTTCACCCGCAGCTAAATGGTTTTTCCCGTGGCAATATCTTACGGAACCCTATTTTTTCCAAAATAAAACATAGCCTATGTTACTCGTGGATAATGTAGCTTTCGAATGGTGAAAGATTTTTTTAAATCGGTCCAGTAGTTTCGGAGCCTATTCATTTCAAACAAACAAAGAATCAAATCTTTCCTCTTTATTAGTATAGATTACTATAGATAATGCTAACATCGTGATTGTAGAGGTGGTATGTTCCCGCGTGGCACATGCGCGCGCGCACCAGCAGCCGGTGACGGAGCTGCAAGTGGACGGCGGCCGCGTGCTCACCGGCGGACAGGACCATGTGCTCAAGGTGGGAATTATACATACACCACTTAGACAAGGTAAACACATACACCACTTAAACAAGGTAAACACATACACCACTTAAACAAGGTAAACACATACACTGTAATAAGGAACTTGTGAACCACTTAAAACAGGTAAACACATACACTGTAATAAGGAACTTGTGAAATCTACTGGCGGTAACCCGGTCAGGTATATTGGTCTTCCTTGTCTGTTCTGTGAGGAGGGTGACGATTTATACATACACCACTTGAAACAGGTAAACACATACACTGTAATAAGGAACTTGTGAAATGTACTGGCGGTAACCCTGTCCGCTGTATTGGTCTTCACCTTGTCTGTTCTGTGAGAAGGGTGACGATTTATACATACACCGCTTAAACAAGGTAAACACATACACTGTAATAAGGAACTTGTGAAATCTACTGGCGGTAACGCTTTCAGGTATATTGGTCTTCCTTGTCTGTTGTGTGAGGAGGGTGACGATTTATACATACACCACTTAAAACAGGTAAACACATACACTGTAATAAGGAACTTGTGAAATGTACTGGCGGTAACCCGGTCAGGTATATTGGTCTTCCTTGTCTATTCTGTGAGGAGAGTGACGGGAAGCAAATGTTTTACTCAAGCGTAATTCGGCGGGCGGCGAGCACAGGGCAAGAAATGTAATTCGAATTTAGTATGTCGACTTTGTTGTTTACTGATTCCCGGCGACCGTTTGTGCCGCCTGGTACACATAGTATTGAAGAAAACTTCAAAAAATGCATAATACGAGGTGAAAGTAGCATTGAAATTCCTTTCTTGGTTTAGAAACAGTTAGAACCAATACCAACAGACACTAATGGCGACTTACCTTTATTTCTTAGTAATGAAAGTAAAGTCTTTACATTTCGCTTTCGTTAACCAAATACTGCTACAATATAATATTCACAAAGGTGTTTAGCGCGTCAAAGTCAACCCCCTGTTTTGATAATGAAGTCTAAACGTATAGTTTCGTTAACCAACCACAAATACGGTTACAATTGGACATTCATCCAGCCTATTGCCCCAGGTGTTTAGCGCGTCAGAGTTAACCCCCTGTTTTGATAATTAAGTCTAAACGTTACAGTTTCGTTAACCAGTCACAAATACTGCTACAATTGTATACTCATCCAGCCTATTGCCGCAGGTGTTTAGCGCATCAGAGTTGACCCCCTGTATTGATAATGAAGTCCAACCACAAATACTGCCACAATTGGGTACTCATCCAGCCTACTGCCCCAGGTGTTTAGCGCATCAGAGTCAACCCCCTGTTTTGATAATGAAGTCCAACCACCAATACTGCTACAATTGGATACTCATCCAGCCTATTGCCCCAGGTGTTTAGGGCGTCAGAGTTAACCCCCTGTTTTGATAATTAAGTCTAAACGTTACAAATGCTGCTACAACTGGATATTCACCAAGCCTATTGCCCCAGGTGTTTAGCGCGTCAGAGTTGACCCCCTGTATTGATAATGAAGTCCAACCACAAATACTGCCACAACTGGACACTCATCAAGCCTATTCCCCCAGGTGTTTAGCGCGTCAGAGTTAACCCCCTGTTTAGATAATGAAGTCTAAACGTCACAGTTTCGTTAACCAACCACAAATACTGCTACAATTGTATACTCATCCAGCCTATTGCCGCAGGTTTTTAGCGCGTCACAGTTTCGTTAACCAACCACAAATACTGCCACAATTGTATACTCACCAAGCCTATTGCCTCAGGTGTTTAGCGCGTCACAGTTTCGTCACAGATATAATAATACTTAACGTACAGATACCTCATCCCATACAAAGAAAACGGCCACGCTAAACCATTCATTTCGTCCCTTACATTTTTACTTCCTCTAGCATTCTGTAGATGTCGTTAGAGAGCGCTCCGTGTGCGGTACGTTTGGGTCGAAATGTCTTAGTACTTTTAATAGATGGCGCTGATATACAATGAAAGTATTATAAAAATAAATAAGTAAAAAAAACCGACTTCAACACTAAAAAGTTGAAAATAATTAACATTTAATATAATTTAAATACTGCCTTAACTGATAGGTTTATAGTCGGTGCCAAATCAATTTATTTCTTACGTATTAAATAGTAAGAGTTAATTGCTCTTTATTTATTTATTACTCGTTACATATCTTAAACTTTGAAGTAGGCATATCATTGCATTAATTTTCTCGTATTAATTTAAGTGTTAGAAATATTATTATGTATTTGTTTTAAGGCCTGACTTGGCAATGTGCTTGATGTGATAAAGCGCTAGGCCTGTAAAATATGTCCAACTTAAAACCTCAAGTACTACTTGACACGATAGAAGAAGAAAAAGGGGATTACCTACAAGAGTTCTGCTCACATGTGATGGTCTGTATCTGCTTAATCACATAGGTACCTACTTACGCAAGACATAAAACTGTCGCAAGAAGACCTCCAGCTGTACGCTAGGATAGCATTTTTATAAGGACAAAGAGCATTAACCTTTTGCTCGCCCAACCTTAATCGCATTCCCGTGTCCTCCACGCCACGGCTCAAAATCAACAAAAAATCATACGAAAAGTATAGATCTGCCAAAAGTCGATAAACCTAATAATAACGCGGCGACCAGTTTTTTCTGTTTTTTGAAGGAATAAGTGAATACTAAAAATCTGGGGAGTTTTATTTAATCTTGTGTCATGCACGAATCTTTGTACTTAGTACCTAAATAAAAACAAAATTTTGAAAATTAAATACTGGTAACACACAACACTACTCTTTATAGTGATGATGTCATGGTCTCGACTGGAAGACCACGGCGCAGCAAGCTCTCCTTTTTTGTCTTTCCATAAAGATGTACTAGAGTTACACGTAATGTATCGTTTGAATCGATAAAAAACTTTTTAGATAGATTTTCTAGAGTAAGCCAAGTTATGTCCACGACGGAAGATTAGGAATAGTTACTCTCTTAATTTTGTAATAAAATTATATATCTTTAAATGTGAATATATGTAATTGCTTAATCATCTTTTGAATAACGAGGAAGGTTGGTATTAAGACTTTACCAATAACAATATTTTACTAACTCCTCTTACGTGTAAAGGATTTTAATGCCGTTTCTACCATTATTATGCCTATTTTTTGAATAGATTTTTAATAAAGATCCTAACTACTTATCTACTGCTTAAATTTAGGAAACGTTTTTTTTAAGTTATTTGAAATAATATAGCTAGCGTGTTTTGAGTTACTTAAGTAATTTTACGCATTACCAACCATTGAAGAGTGAAAATAATAGAACAATCATTAATTAATTCGTAGATATGAAATAAATCCCAGGTAGGTATGTACGTATGTGATATTCTAGAATACAATATACCTACTTAGTTATGTTGGTACTTATTTTTATACAAATTCGTTCTGCATCTAGTTTTTGAGAAAAATATTAACAAACACATATACCTGCATACCTGTTATCTTCTCACATATTATATATATATATATATATATTATAAATAGGTAGCAAACGAGCATGCGGGTCACCTGATAATAAGTGATCACCGTCACCCATCACTACTCTCAACACTGTAGGTGTTGGGGGTGTGTTGCTGACCTTTAAGATAATATATAATTAAATAAATAAAATTGGGCACCGGATACCGCACTCACCGAACGAAACGCAGTAATATCGTCCCTACTTCACGTCCGTTTTCTGTGCGACGGTGGTATTTCACCGGTCGAGTCAGCCCAGCAATCGCTGCAGACAGAGCCCACGGCTAGACTCTACCACTCCAGAAAATGTATATATTATGTACTTAATAACAATTCTTACTGAAAGGTCGTTAAGAACTAGATATTTTTAAATTATAAAGAATATCTAAACACTGCTCGAGGTGCTACTTAAACATCTTTAGAGTGATCTTGTTTTTCTTGTTAACTAGGTAGGTGGGTAGGTACCTACTCCAAAACAAGAAACAACAAAATGTAAATACCTGCCTAGGTTATTAGCGAAATAATTAATGATTGCAAAAGCTGCAAGGAATCAGTGTGTTATTTTAGTACAAGATTTATCAAAACAATTGTCGACCCAAATGTAGGATTTTTTTTATTAGGTAGGTACAGTAAGTTGCAAAAGTCCATACAGAGTTGCCAAATATTATCGCATCCAGTGGTCGTTTTTACACACACACTGACAAAAATAAACTAATATTTGACTACTACTTCTTAATATCAACCTTAACGTGCCAGTCTTAAAGCTCAATAAATTTTTGTAAACTATTATGGTGGTTAAAACATTTTCTTAAATACGATGATGTTTTTTTCGGATCTACCTGTGTAGGTTGTCTACGCGACAATATTGATACTAATTGTTACGAATAATTCTCAACCTTCATCTATCAGATGTTGTCTTAAGTTTCAGGTGCAGTTTTATTAATTGTAGTTTATATATGTCGTTTATTTATTGATATTTACGTTTATGTATGTCTCTCATGATAGTGTTATATTCCTAACATGTTGTTATATTGAAATAGCAATAATGTTTATTACAAAACTTAGCCTTTCGCGGTACAGCATTAGCGGTCTCGAAAAAAAGACTTTGGCGTGACGAACTAGGTATTTGCTTACATAAAAACAATGTATTTTATTTCAATACTAGTGGCCGCCCGCGACTCCGTTCGCGTGGAAGTAGGTTTCCCGTGGGAATGAAAGGTTTTTCCGCGGTAAAAAGTACCCTATATGTTATTCTGATGAATAAACCTATAATTACTGCAAAGTTTAAAATAGTTTTTACGTGAAAGAGTAACAAACTACCATACATCCATACATAATCACAATCTTTCACGTTAATTATATTATTAGGATTTAAAAAAGTGCCATGCCATTTTCCGCCGGTTAATTAGGAATTTAAAAAATTTACATGTACCTATTGAGCCTATTGATATTTGAGTATTTTGTATGATCAATCACTATCACTAAGATATCCTACACACTAAGTTACTCGACATAACATTATTAATTCACAAATCTGCGGATAAACTTCCATTTTAAGAAAGTTCCTTTATAATCACTACGAAGTCGCTTTCTCTGTCTGTGCCTATGATTTTTAATATCATTGTATAGAGAAAGGGATTTTACTCCGAATTTAACGCGTGCGAAGCTGCGGGCAAAAGCTAGTATGTAATATGTTAAGCTATGTTTAATAAGCTGAGTCCACTTAATTATCTGCCGTAATAGTGGAGTACTGTATAAAAAATCCAAATTTAAAACACAACTTTGAAACGAAAGAGTAGACAAATATAATCAGAAAGCTTCAAACTGATAAGCTATCGGGAGTTATACGCGTTTTTGTGAGTCAAGCATAAAAGATGGACGTATGCTTTCGTGGGATATTTTTTTATATATGATGTTATGCTATTATATTTAGACATTAAAAACTTTTTTTAATGTACGCACCTGCACCCAGAAACATACCTACTGAACTTGTATTTTATGTAATAAAAGGGAAACCTGTTAATATTTCCTTTGTAATATCGCTGTTGGTTTTCTAATAAATAAATAAATATATAATTTTAAGGAGGACATTTCCGTCATACATGATTTCTGTGTAGCTTTAACCATTAAGGTTGCACACGCGACGGAGTCTTAAAAAATGGAGTAACTTCTCCCGTTTTCCCAACATTTCCCTTCACTTTTCTGCTCCTATTGATTGTAGCGTGATGAAAAGTATCCTATAACCTGCCCAGGAGTATGCAGAATACTTGTACCAAGTTTCGTTAAACTCCGTCCAGTAGTTTTTGTTTCTATAACGATCAAACAGACAGACAGACAGACAGACAGACAGACAAAAAATTTTCTGACTGCATTTTTGGCATCAGTATCGATCCCTAATCACCCCCTGATAGATATTTTGGAAATATATTTCATGTACAGAATTGACCTCTCTACACATTTATTATTATATTATATTATTAAGATATAGATTTCTCAGATCTTATAGCTCAAAGAGACTTATTTTTATACTCTTATTTCGATAGCAGTTTTCAGTTTTTAAACACATTTAATTCCCGTGAGCCCGAAAGAGCTTGTCTGGTATAGGAGACTGAGGCGTTCAAAAGGTTAATTGATGAAATTATCTTTAAATACCCTATTTAATAGGATTAGTTTGTTTATATTTAAATTTGAACCGAAGAAAACGCGTTTAAAGTAGGAAAATATTTTGTTTATGATCCGTGAATAAGATGACAAAAGAATGTTTACAAATGCATGCATTTCATTCTTACCTTTCTGTATGAAAAAGAAAACAACTTTCGTTTCCTATTAACATTTAAGATGTTGACTTTAGGAGGTTAGTCTCATACAATGAAATTATCTGATTGATGTGGTGTTACATTTAAAACCTTCTTTTTTTGCTGGCCGGCGCTTTTAGTTTTGGGCCAAAGTTTATATGGACCGTGAATGGTCTTTTTTATTAAGCAACAAGTGACATCAAACGATCAATTTTGTATTTATTTGATTTATTAATTAGTCCTTCGAGTCTCACCGATTAGTCAAACAAATTTTATCAATAGTCTATCGATGGCATATCGATGGTGTAGTACGTACGTTTCAAAACTACCTACCTACTTACTTAGCATTTCGAGCAACACAAGTAGGTAACTAGAACTGGATATCGATGGAATTTTATTCTAGAATGTTTCTAATACCAATAATTAATACCTAACCTAGCAATATTAATAAAAAATAAAATAAATATATGTGTAATATTTTAAGAAACAGAGTATACCGAAATACCGAAGTACAAGGCGACATCTATGAACGCCATTACAAAACTTGATTTTGTTATAAAATGAAGAATTTTTAAATTTTAACTTAGAATTATGTTATTTAGATAGCTTTTGCTACTTGAACACCAAACAAATTAAATCTATCATATTCGAAAGGAAAATTTTCATCTTATTCATTTTTCAAAATGCTTATATTTCAATCGCTACTTGTAGCGCCATCTTTTGTGCATTTAAGAAACTATCGATTCTTTGCTTCGGGATGAGACCCCATGGTTTCGTTAACCAACCACAAATACTGCTACAATTGGATACTCATCCAGCCTATTGCCGCAGGTGTTTAGCGCGTCACAGTTTCGTTAACCAACCACAAATACTGCTACAACTGGACATTCATCCAGCCTATTCCCCCAGGTGTTTAGCGCGTCGGAGTTAACCCCCTGTTTAGATAATGAAGTCTAAACGTTACAGTTTCTGCTACAATTGGATACTCACCCAGCCTACACCCCCAGGTGTTTAGCGCGTCAGAGTTAACCCCGCTGTTCACGCTCCACGGCCACTGCGGGCCCATCTCGGCGTCGTTCATCGACCACGCCAGCCCGCACATCGCCGGGTCGGGCTCGCAGGACGGGCTGCTGTGCGTTTGGGACTTACATACCGGTCAGTAGATAACGGGTGAAAAAATACCACTTCCGAAGCCTGAAACCATGTATTCTTGAGCCTCAATAGTAACTAAATTCACTAACGGTATACAAATAAAACTCAATTTAAAAAAGTTATTAAGATTTGTAAAGGGTGTAAAAGACCACCTCCGAAGCCTGAAACCATGTATTCTTGAGCCTCAATAGTAACTAAATTCACTAACGGTATACAAAGAAAACTCAATTTAAAAAAGTTATTAAAGATTGAAAAGAAATATTCGCCGCTTGAAATCATCGCTCACACATCAACGTTTAGTGATTTACATTGCAAATTAAATTAAAACACTATTTCATTTGAAATCTTCGCAAAATCTGATAGTTTAAATGCAATTTTGTACAATTAAATTTAAAAAAAAAAAATCAAATACAATATATTTTTTGCTTAAAACGTTACCAGTACCCCTCCAGCAATGCCCAGTTTTTGTTATCGGAAGCAGTTGTTTTACACCCCGTATAGTTCGAGCGACCCGCCCACGCTCCGTAATGACGAAACATTGCATATTAGCCAACTTAAAAAAATATATTCGGATAATGTTTATTTACAAGTTTAAGTGAAAAAAAAACCTAAAAGATGGCGAAAACCGTATTGAAATCCGTTTAGTGGTGTAGGAGGAGATAGTGAGTGAACAAACATACTAACAGACAGAATTGGCGATTTGGATTTATACTGTGTAATTACTAGTGGGTACGTCTGCGATATAAGTGATTTCCCGGGTGAATGAGACTTATTACCGCTGTTAAAAGTAGCCTATTTTCATCCCTGGCTGTTGAACTATGTCTATTCCGAAATTCATTAAAATCGTTCTAGCCGTTTCGACGTGAAAGCGGTACATACAGACAGACACAGACATTTTCACATTTATAATATTAGTAAGAATTATATGTACCTACAATAAAAATAAAATGTTTTCTCCCTAATATTTTATGTCCATAAGTTATTTTAATACATTTTTAAGTTTGGCAGAGCCTTAGCCTTAAGTCAAGTGTCCGTTAAAATGCGTTTAAATCCAAGCAATGATAACGTAATTCTAACATATCACATTGTTGTCTTTCACTAAGATATACATATAAACTATGTACGGTGTTTGTCTAGGCGCGTGTCTATACAGCACGCAGGCGCACGACGGCTCGGTGACGTCACTGGCGTACTCCGCGTCCTACGTCATCAGCGCGGGCGCGGACGAGCGGCTCTGCATCTGGGACCGGTTCCAGGGACACATGCTCAACTCTGTGCACATTGTGAGCGCTAAACTATTACTATTGTTCGATCAAAAATCAATAACACTACTATAACAGCCTAAGGCTGCAGGAAACGTTTTAACCTCGGGCTAGCTATAATAATAATAATAAGCCTCTCATCCTGAACTGCTTTCTTCTTTGTTTTGTATTGTCTCTCTATTTATAAAATATCTCTGAGTTCAGTGTGCCTCTTGGCAAAGGCCTCCTCTAACAATTTCCATTGTACTCTGTCTCTAGCAACCCTTCTCCATTTTGGGCCTGCCAAAAAAGCTAACTCAACCCTCGGGCTAGCTAACTCAGGTTTAAACGGCGCCACCATCGATTGTAACTACTTCTTATTACAATCGATGGTGGCGCCATTTAAATCTGAATTAGCTAACCCGAGGTTAAAACTTTCCCTGCAATTGGGCCTTAGTAGTATTGTAAAATGGTAAAATTTTTAGAGTGTGTGTTTGTTATTCAATCATGCAAAAAGTGCTGAACGGATTTGGATGAAATTTGGTGCAGATAGAAAATGACGAAGAAAAAAAAAGAGAACTTTTGCCGATGTAAAGTGCCTAAATTCTACGGTAATTTAGCTGCGGGTGAAACCGCATTGTCAATATACATATAGGTACTTACTTTACAACCGGACACTTATTACTATAAGATATAGATACTTTGGGATAGTAATAATTTAAAAGACCTATATTTTGTATGATCAACCTTAATTATTATTTTTGATAAAATCCAGGGCCTAAACTACATGAGTCGAATGCTTCCATTAACGCATTCTCTGTTGGTGATGGGAGATCGCAGCGGACTGGTTACATACGACCTAAGCACCGGTGACGTCATCCGGAGGGTGCTTCTAGGTCAGATATACTAATAAATCTAAGGAAAAATATATAGGGAACTAATTTCAGATAGAATGTTAATGTATCAGGGATTAGCCTAGTAACTTTAAAAACGCCATAAGTAATGTAAATGTTGAAGTTTTTTTGTTTTATTTTATGATTACTAGTACAGAACAAAAACTAGAAGAATAGAAGAATAGATAGGAAAACTTTTTCGAAAATCTAACTTTTTTATAAAGTTTACTGTACATGAAGTATATGATAATCTAAAAAAATGATATTATGCATTCACTTACTTTAAATAAATTAATCTCCAGACTGACACACCAATTATGTGGCCCTAAAGTAAGTTGCACTATGCACTTGTGTTATAGGTACCACATAATGGACTAGGGGAGAACCTACTTACACCCAGACACGAGCCAATATCGAAAAACCATTTTTACGAACTTGTCCTCCCGACCCGGGGATCGAACCCGGAACCATCCGCTTAGCAGTCCGGTATATATACCGCCGCCACAGAGGTCGTCTAATATAAACTTTGCATTAACATGTGGTATAACATTGCAGGTGAGAGCGACAGCTGTATATTGGTCCGACAGATCCTTCCGCTAAAAGACGCGATAGTGTGCGACTTCTCCAACCAACTGCGGATCGTTCGCTTCCCGCTCGTGTCCAAACTCGCCAATATCAAGAGCGATTAACAGTTAATCATCATTGCATACTAACTATGCAAAAGAACTTTACATGTTGTTAACACGCCGTATGTTTGTGTTAAACAACTATTTGAAATTCACAAGCAATGAATATCACACAAGAACTTTTTAATGTTGTTAACGTATAATGTATGTGTATAGATCGATGTAATTGCAATTAACACATTATTTATTGAAGTAACACTGTAAATATATTAACACGCCTAAGTTATTTTAAAAACTATTTATACACGTTTCTACACTTGTACTAAATGTTAAGTATACAAAGATAGTCGCGTTCGACCCAAGTACAATCTTTTTGTATTGTTTTGAAGGATTCCCCTTTTTTATATTGTAATTTTAAGTTGGACAATGGAGCTTATTTTATTTATTTTAATTTTTTTATTAAAATGACATTTGTTGTATGCATGTTTAGGAAATTATACGAAATCTCTTTTTATTTTAGTTTGTATAACTCAGAGGTGTAATATTTGGACCAAGTTTTAGACGCAAAATGTAAGAGTAGACAGAAAAATGTCGCACTTATAATATGAAATGAAAGTTTAGGTTGGATAGGGTATCTCGTATCGAGCGGAAAATAAAAAGAATACGAAAAAATGTACGAGCACTGTAGTGTGGTTTCAAAAAAAAACAATATATTATGTCCATGAAACCTAAATTGAATGACCAATTTTAGTTTATTAGTTGCCTCAATTAATAAATAATTTCGTTAAATAATTAAATTTAAATAGTAAATTAAAACTAAACTAATGTGCATGGTTATCTTTCCCAAGATCGGACAATTCCTTTATTAAGAATAGTGGCCGCCCGCGACTCCGTTCGCGTGGAAGTCGGTTTCCCATGGGAATTATAAGTTTTCCCGCGGTAAAAAGTACCCTATGTGTTATTCTGATGTATAACCTATATTACTGCAAAGTTTCATCCAAATCCGTCCAATAGTTTTTACGTGAAAGAGTAACAAACATCCATACATCTCCTCATACTCACAAACTTTCACATTTATAATATTAGTAGGATAGGCACTTTCACATTGTTATAACTCTTGTCAATTTTCCAAAGGCCTAATAGTCAAGGTACACATGACACGCTTTTCGCTTGCCTAAGTTTTTTCTTATTTATACGGTTACAGTACCTTAGTACAAAGTATTAAATAATGATTATCTTATCTTACCACCGGATTTCTTTCGAATACCGAAGTATGAGTTACTTGGGTTTACTATTGAATTTCGGAATAATATTTGCTATATTATAGTGTTAACAGATAATGTATTGCGAAAAGGCTTCTGCCTTTGAGTGTAACTTACAGTTTGAATTTAAAACTGGATATTTTATAGACTTAATATATCTAATAATATGTGATAAATGTTTATGCTTATCTTATGCATTATGAACAATTTTATGATAACGACATGCTAATAAATTATTATAAAAGTTTTCAGATTCATCTTAAAATTACAAAAGTTTATCAAAACGTAGACCTAATTCAATTTAATGTTCCCTGAATAAGAAAATTATTAAGATTGATGTTCCCTGAACTAGATATTGGCTGTGCCTTCAATTGGACTACTTTCAAATGTAGAAAGATATTTTTGTATAGACTTTGTGAGATGTATTTATTGTATAAATGTACCTTTACTTAATGTTCCTAAAATGCAGATGTACTATAGTGCCGGGCGATCGATCGCCTGTTGGTAACTGTTATTATTTGTTTTGACGTAGGTCGTTTATATACTATGTGCTTAGTTATCGGCGTCTTGGTATTCATTATTGTCTCCTGTTATAAACATCTATTGAAGTATTGTAACATGTTAATGTAATTTGTATATCTTTGTCTGTTGAATACTCTTCTGAATTCGTAGGTGCCAGATACCAAACACATTGTTTTTAACTTTCGACTATGCCTGTTGTTTCTTTTAGTATTTTATCAATTCATTTCAAATATTCAAAATATTATTTATTATTGCCTATAAATTTTTTTAGGATCATTAATATTTAATGTTAATAATAAACAAACAATTACAAGTTTTATAATCCCGTATCAAAAGGTTTTATTTCAAAATGTTTTTTTTACTACCCCATATTCTAATTCGGTTCAGCTATGTGGAAGTTTTAATTGATCCTTATTAATAAATGTAAAAATCCAAAAAAAGAATAACTATTTATAAATTATATATATATAAAGCAGATTATATTTTGATGTTAATTGTTAAAAAAGTTGAATTAAAACGTAATTCATCTGAAGATGTATGAGCGATTTAACGCGTTTATTTTACGTGGTAATTTACTCCGAAAACAGCTGGTTTTTACTTGAATTTTGAAAAATCAGGCAGCGCCATACACATCCATCAAATTGTGCAAATACAAGTATAATAGAAGATAAAGTAATCGCATGCGGAGTTGCGGGAGAAAGCTAGTAAAATACTACTGAATGGAATGTAATAACGCACGGTTATTGTTGTGTGGCACAATAATGTAAAAGAAATATTTACACAAGAAAGTAATTTTAGTTGAAAAATTGCGTAATAGCTAAGTGGCAACAGGAATTGGGTTCCTATGATAGTATAAATTCTCCACAATACGTCCCACACCAACCATCTATGGTCAAACTCACAAGTGGGTGCTTCAGCTGCCATACAGTGCACTGGACGAATACCTAGTTACGACCCAGACACGAGCCAATCTTGTAAAGACCTATAACCTTTTTAGGCTCAACCCAGGAATCGAACCCGCTTTATAGTTCGGTATACATACCTCTACACCACAGAGGTAGTTGACTTTACCATAGGTTAAGTCTAACGAAAAGGTGGCTTAATAGGTTTATCCACCCTGTAACAGCCACCCTAAGATGGATACTCAAAAGCGTGTTCATCTGTCCACCGTATCCTATCGTTAGGAACGGTTTGATTCTCACTGGGGTGATTAATACATTTTATATATTTTTTTCCTTATTACGCCAGCAGTAACCCCCCTGTGGTCCAGCACCCAATGGACCACTAATTAAAACTGTTACACATAGATAATGTATTGTGTACAGTCAGCAGCATAAATATATTATGTATCAGAGTCTACTATTATATGTTAGTTGCAAAGTTTCAAATTTATTTTAGCATGTACAGTTATCAAATTATTGTCGCCAGTCTAAGAATCATATATATCTGCGGGTTGAAAATGTCCAATTACATCGTATTTTTAAAGTAGTCTGTATTATATAGGCTGCCTAACATTCACTGGTATCTAAGCGCCCAGAATAGTCAAAAATATCTTCGGTTACATGGTACAAGCAATTTTAAGTCTTTCGCCATAAGGTTTATAATTAATCATCATTGCAAAGATTTGTCATCACATGTCCATAAGCTAGCAGTGTAGCCATAACATGTGGAATCCTACAAAAATCGTGTAAAACTTGACTACAAAAATAAAACGTGACAGGAAAAGTGCCCTTAATTAAAAGAAAAACTTTTGAAGTTATAGATACTGGAAAAAGGAACATGGGCCTCCGAGCATTACGCGACTGGGACTCGAGTCCCTAAAATCTCAAAAGAAAAACGTTAATTATGTATTAGTATACTATTTTTGTAGTAGCCCTAGAAAATGTATTAAAATTTATTTACATGAAGAAAACGTTATTACGTATTATTGCGTTAGTTATTTAATAAAAATAAAACATGAAGTATAAATCAAACTAAAACCCTTTGTTTAATTAAAAAAAATATTGAACTTGGAATTAAAATCTTGTGTATCCTCCTTCTGCATTGATGCCATCTAGAAGTACAGCATTGTGACAGAAATCAACACCTCGCAGGGAATCCCATATTTGCATGACATGCGTACGCAATGATTCCGAAGTTCGGGATTAATGGTGATAATCGATGGTGATAGAATTTTACAAATATTCTGCAGTACAATTTCATTAATTTGCAATACAATGACATGAATGTCAGAACTATTATCAATGTTTATAGATTCCAAAGTGGTTTTTCGATTAAGTTCTATCTACTATTTGAAAATAATTAGTTCTAATCTGAAGATTTTCATTGCGTAGTTATGTCATATTGACATATAAAAAAAACATTATATGACAATGTTTGTCACTGGTCAAGTTGATTACCTATAGGTACCTACATAATAGAGTAAAGAAATAGGTTTGTCGGTTCATTTTATCAATGATTAAAAAAAATATTTTCTCTTCACATATTTCTAACTTTAACTAAACATTAATTGCACATACTTAGTAAAGAAAAAAACAGAAAATAAAGAAAAGGAAATTTTAAATGACACAGAAACGAGAGAGGTGATCTTTTTTTTGTAGGTAGGTAATTAGGTATTATTTTACACTAGTTAGATTTTTTAAGTTATTTCTGGTGTTATTTATTCGCCTTTTTTTAACTCGATCCCTTAGTCAATGAGATCGGTGAATTCGTTTAATGTTAATGTATACGTTTTTTTACTTAGGCACTACCGCTTGACACTACTAGTTGCGCCATGGGAGATTTTTACCTCCCATTACACTATCGGCATTTTCCAGTAGTGAATTTCAGATAAAACCGCGGGCGGGGCTTTCTTTCAAAAAACAATTTTCTTACGACTTTAATTATATAAGGTTAATTCAATTCTAAACAAAAGCCACGTCAATGACGTCATGCCTAAAATGAAACAAATAAATAAAGATGGTTACTGTGACTTTAGTCATAGAGTTTAATTTTCTTAAGCGCGAAGATATTTTTGAAAAATTAAATGCTTAGATACCAATGAACAGTGTTTATGCCAACATAATATTGAACATCTTGATGCGTTATATAAAATTGCCAATTATAGCGATGATATTATGACAACTTTGTTTGGTTACAATGATATGGTTATTATGACACTAACATAAAATTGAATTTTTCACCCAAAGATATTTTTGACTATCTTGTCTTATAATATCTTTATGCTTTTGACTGTACATACAATAACAGTCCATAGAATACTCTCTTTTCTCGGTGATCTACAATCCTAAGAACTTAATATTTTACTATTATAATGTTACAAATTTGAGAGTTTATTTCTGTACTTTATCATACAAATTAGTAAATTTGATTGAAGGCCAACTCCCTTAAGTGATCCTATTAGCATTTGTACATTTCATTATAGAAGTGACAGTTAAATATGCGATTAGTGAAAAACACGCAGCTATTTAAGAGGGGGTATACAGGGAAATTTCCAGTCGTAATTTGTATTTTTACCCTAGAAAACAAAGCACAAATTACCCGAAAAAAATACCATAGATATTAAAGCATATTTCCAAGGGACTGATCAGAGTGAAAACATAAAAAAATAAAATTTTCTCGATAAAAAAAAATCACGAAGTTAGCTCTAATTTTCAACTATTATTCATTTATTTCCAATATTATGCATACTATTGAGCCAATATTTTAATACATACTATCAAATTATATTACCCAGCGACCCTACTAGCGATTTTAGAAAATAATGTATATTTTACGAGTTATTACATTAAAACTTTTCGGCGCTTACTACGTTTTTATTTCGCGCAGAACGCTTTCGTCTGTCGCACCTGTCCTGGGATCTAAGGCATGTTTTGTTTCATGGTTTAGTTGTGATCGCTCCGTTGAGACAAGAGGACTGTGTTTCTGTGCTCCGGGGCCGAAAAAATCTTCGTTTCGATTTCTAATTCTTGTTTGACTATGAAAAAAAACTTTAAAATATGGCTAGCAAAAAAACGCAGCAAAAGAGTATTTTAGAAATTAAAAATTTAATGGCTTTTAAGACAAGTTACAATGAATAGATCATAAATCATAATATATATATTGTGATTTATGTATATATATATATATATATATATATATATATATATATTATTGCAATTTCTTTCTGTCTGTGCTTTGCAGTACAGATACAAGACACCGCATTATGAAAAAAAGGTCATTTTATAAAGCACATAGTAAAAAAAACATTATTATAAATAAATTATTATATTACATACTTACCTTTGCGAATTATTTACCACCAGCAAAAAGTGCAGTACAGTCAGCATCATATTCTTCGTGACGACTACTGTAGCCAAATAGTTGATTACACCCAGTCATCATTTTCATCGTATCAAAAAGTGTCATCACATTTAATCGGGACATTCACGTTGTACCAATTTATCGAAGCGTCCAGAAAGTCTTATAGAAAGTTGCATTCAATTACGCATCAACCAAAGCGCCATCGATATCGAAGCGCCCAGCGAAATATAAAAATACGCTTTCTTCTTCTAATCGTCAAAAAATAAACGCACAAGTGTGCAAGAACCTATGTTTTCAAACTTCAAAAACTTTCTAGCTTTTGTTTTCCGGTTCCAAGCTTTCAGGTAAAAGACACAGTCGGCGCCGAACAATCAATTTTATGTACTAGCATTTTATGTTAAAACGTTTTAGCAAGTGAGCCTTGGAATAGTGAAATTAAACTAATTTTAACGGGTTTTTACGCGTTTTATTAAATTAATTTAGATTTTCCGACGTTTCGGCCTTTTTACAAATGCCGTGGTCAATGGTAGACTGAGATTGATGTCTTCATAGAGTATAGTAAAAAACGATTTTTAGAATTCACCGCCATCTGTTTCGTAATTTTCTCGCATAGTTGTTCGGGTTCACGCAATATACGCTGACAGTGTCTTGGTGTTTCTGCTTATTTGTCTGCTGGTTGTTCTTTTTTATTTTGCTAAGTATTGGATCCCACGTTGGTGATAGCATCCAACCATCTTCTCTTTTGCTAGGATTTTAACGGTATCAAATCTTAGATAGTGGTTGGGCTTATCCATGGAATGCTCACAGACTGCAGGTTTTGTATAGCGACGCTTACAGTTTAATTTTAAGTAATAACAATCGCGTAAATCTAAGAAGTTACATAGAATAGTTAGTTCAGTTAACATTCTACCTTTTTGCTAGACACATTTTTATTCCTAAATTTTTAAATATTTTTTATTTTGTTTGAAATTTGAACCTTCTTCAAAGAAGTTTCATATTTTACACATCAGATACCTATTATTTCTTGACGTATAATTAAGCAAGAGCCAGATGCAACACTTTCCTTAAAATAAATATTTGCCGCGCGTAAATAAGTCATAATTCCCGATCATAAAATTGTTATTAGGGTTATTGAATCCTACTATAAATTATTTTTCAGGTAGGTATCCTAACATTGGTATTCAAAATAAAATATAAATTCGTGGACAAGTAGGAACAGCAAGGACTAATAAATCATATATTGATACACGTATAATGAAACAGAATTAAAACTTTAACTTGTTCTTATTTTATTTACTTATGAACATCCGGCTCCTTAACTAGAATGTTCATGTGACATATTGATTTTTACAATAAGTATTTATCTACTTATTTTATTTCATGTTAGCCTATAAAAATAGTACTTTGATTTTAAAAATAAACTAGAGACCAGTCCCGCGTTTGCATGTTGCACTTTTAATGCTCTCCGTTAACAAAGAAAGATGCAAAAGGTTTATCAGAGGTATCGATGAACCGATTTGTGGAATATTTGAGAATGTTGTTTGTAAGGTTCCGTACCCAAAGAATAAAATCGGGACACAAATACTAATTTTCCGCTGTCTGTGCGTTTGCACATCAGTCTGTATCTCATAGGCCGTGAGAGCTAGACAGTTGAAATTTTCACATAATATATTTTCGTTGCCGATAGAGCAACAAATATTTAAACCAATATAGATAATGATATGGAACGTTTCACCCGCGAGTCTGACTCAATTTAATAACTTAGAAAACAACATGGCAACTTCTTTATAAATGTTTAAGTTTCAACTGAGTAATTTCAGTAAATATTTATGACAACGAGGGTCAAAATTAATATAGTAATGAAATCAAATATTTACATGAAACAGATAAAAACTAAAATAATTTAAATATTTTTACTATATACATAAAAAAACGTACGTTACATGTTCCTTCGGATCCTCATTTATTGCAATTACTGATACTCTTACTACCTCTTGACAATTTATGATATTCTAGTATGTGTTTATTATTTAAACGATTTAAAATGGTATCTTTGAATTGAAATGCAATTTGATCATCTTTCTGAATGGTGATGATAATTTAAATTGCTTGATGAAAATAAAATGTTTCAGTTTTCATAAAAAAATGATTTTTAATAATAAAATCATTGCAAGTCATCTTTTGGACCAGAAATGAAAAAAAAAGTAGGTCATTTCAATTCTCAAAAAGACTGCTTAAACTTGAAATGAAACCCATGCTCATGAATCGTCTATCGGATGCCACAGCCCTGACACCATCGCTGCTAGCTAGAAGTAAACAAACTAAGCTACATGATTTACATTTTCACTAAAACTTAAAAAAGACTTCAATCTGTCAAACAGAATCTAAAATTAAATTCTCGTATCTTAGATTAGTGGATAATTTTGTTGACTCTTTCTTACTTATGAAAACCTAGTAACATATTTATTTAAACACATATGGATACCATTCAATTCAGACGTAGGTATTACGTATGTATAAAAGCATGCCTTTACAAACAAAATATCTTCTTTATAAAACTGGGAGCCCAGTAGTTAAGACCCCATCTTATTCTATATCTTATAAATACATTTTTTATCAAATAAAGTTTTCTGTCATAACAGTTTCATCTAGACACGCTGCCTGTCAAGCAAAGTACACCTCTATTACATGAAGCATAAAGTTGTTTTCTTACTTTGTACCGAAGATTGTGAATACCCTGAGCGCTACGTTACTGATGGCGCTTTGGTTGATACGGGATTGAATGCGACTTTCTATAAGGCTTCCTGCTCGCTACGATAAATTAGAGCAACCTGAATGTTCTGATGAATGTGATGACACTGGCTGATTCGCTGAAAGAGAGGACTCTGGTTGTTTTCAAGTATTTGACTACATTGGATGTTACAAACTATATGGTGCTGACTGTACAGGTACAAATCAGTCAACGAATTCTGAACAAAAAAAAATAAGTAAATGTAAATAAAGCACATTCTAAAAACAACATTACAAAAAAATATATTATACACTTACTTACCTTTGCGTATTATTTACTTCAAGCAAAAAGTATTTTTAGCGTTTCAAACAACAGCTAGGTGATCCGGCACTCACTTAGCCGGTATTTATCTGATTATTTTAGGTATAATTTGCGCGATCGCTCTAAACACGCGGTAGCATCGGAGTCACGGGACGACGCGACGGGACGAGAGAGGGGCGCGTGCGGCGCGCGGGTGAAATTCGATTTTTTTCTAGGTTTATGCGCGCTCTTAATGGTGCGCAGGGCAGACGTCTCACGTAGAATTTCAACGACTACGCAACGATTTAAATTAAAATGAATGGTCCGACATTAAATGGTTGCGTTTTCGCAGACATGTTTATTAAAGGGAATGAAATAACATCACTAATTGAAAGTATAATCAATTTATTAAATTGAAATTAAACAAAACGTATACTTAGAAAATTGTACTTACTTGTATAACACTAACAAAATCAATTTATATAAAGATTGGACCAGTTATAAATTAACAATTGAATAAATAATAGATTAGTGCAATAATGCATCTTCAGATCGTTATAGCATTCTTAGCCAAGTATATTGATTTTAAATATTTCATTAAATTTTGAAAATAATAGGATATTGCTTTTGATGAATAGCTTCGCTTAGCACAAGGCAATCTGAACAGTAAAAAGCTATAGATATCAGAAATGCAACGATTACTTGTTGCAGATTTTATTTTAAAGGGCGCTAATGTTTGCGCTTTTAAGTCATACATTTAATGCGAGGAAAATATTATAACTAATTTAACAAACACTTATTGCAAGTGAAGTCAAAGTACCTACATCAGGATTGGTCCTGAATGGTTAAGATACATGTTTTAGTTATATACAACCGCAGGATAGCTACTCAATTATTGTTAATGATTTGATTCTAAATATCGATCCTGAGGCCGAAGTACCCTACCCACAATAAGCACAGCTCCTGAGTTGTGATGTATTTAGCTTATTTATTGAAAGAAACAGATACATGAAATAATAATTCGTTACGATACGAGTTAAGTTTGTGCGTAAATTCAGAGCTGTTTTTTGTGAGTACGGTGTTTCAATATTTTACGTAAGATGTTTCTCGCAAGAACAATGTAGGTGCGTTGCATTTGCTAACAGAGGCGCATGCTCGCATAAATAACTTGAAATCTAAAATATATCATGTTTGCGTTGTTTCGAACTATTTAGGTACTACAATTATAACACGATTGCTGCGGAAAACCAAAACCTATTTAGAAACGTTGAGTAAAAGCTTTAAATGTTTTAAATAATGGTATGCAAGAAACAAGTTACAGGAACTACGAATGATAACTAAATAAGAGTTAATCTCATTAGTGAATTTTCATTCACACTCTTGAATCTTATACGCGCCTGCATACAGATGCAATTGCAAATACCTAAAGTATTAACGACGTTTTAGTTAGACTAATTTCGCATTGCTATTTTGCCATCGCGTATTAGGTACCTACTTTATGTGAAGCCAAAACAGGAACGTCAGTTTTCGTGTGGTTTTTTTCTCATCTCTACTATAGATAATTATTATTCGTAGTACCGAAATCACGTGTTCCATCTTACATTCAACAAAAATATAGGAATGTTACCTAACTACCTACTTATTAAAATAGCGGCAATTGCCAGCCACTTCTAAAGACAATACTTCGCTTGCACATGAGGATCCACTAATGATCTTATAGTACGCACACACAAAAACAATGTTAAAATCTTATTACGATTTACGTTAGTACAATTTAGTAGAAAATTCTGAGGCGGAAAATATGTTATAACGGAGCTTGTCCCATCGCGAGCTTATTTTAAATGGTACAATAAATTACTGGGTAAATATATCCTGCACTGCAGCATTAGCAGTAATTTTTGTCGTTTACAATAAAAACACGTAATTATGCCGATAACACTACACTAAGGTTTAAAATGTCCTCTCCCGCATTGAACGTGGCGTATTTTATAACGCAATTTACCAAGTGAAGTTAGCGTCTGAATGCGATCGACGCGGCCAGGCCACCTAGACTAGTGGAAATCGCTGTCAATTCTAGTGTCTACAATACAACCAAATGCCACTAGCCTAGGTAACTTCACTTGGCTGGCATAGTAAGTAAATTAAACCAAACCTACCATAACTGTTGTCTTAATCAATCTCTAATGGATACAAATAGTAACTAACTATTTAACGACGTGTATTATTATCGTTTTAAAACTTACTTATTTACAACTTATCTTAGAATAAACCTAAGCTAGCCGATTTAATATTAATAAAATGATGATGGAGCAATGAACAGGTTTCGGTACGATGGAGCGAAGATTAGGATATAATAATATGTATAAAATAGTATTTTCCAATGACATTTTGGTACACTTGTGATAGGAAATTAGTACAATTGTAGAAAGTGTTATCCGAACAATGGCGTTGATGGTCAGCCAGTGCAACGACCAAATGTCATTTCATTCATTAATGATCCGTGAAATTACAGTTTTGATACTCTTAGCAGCGCTGTGTTAAACCAACGTTTAAGTAACGCTAGCTCCAGGAAAACAGTAGTGGGAATAGGATAGAAACGAGGATGAAGAGTTTAAAAGATACAACGCATTCTTGTAACAAGATATCGAATGTGATTTTAGGTCCATTCATACATAGGGTGAACATTAATTAAAGATTACTGCAGTACCTAAATATTTTTTCCTTCGATTAGCGGGCTTGAACTTTATGTTATATTATTATAGGTACTAGAAATATTGTAAGGCACCAAATGGCTTACTAATTATGATATTTCTTCTTGTAAAAGTTTGTGTAAGGTTATCCTCCATCATGTTTATAAATCCAATATCCTATTTTGTCTCGCTCATTTCGTGATTTTTAGCTAAATTTAAGAGTAGGTATGCCACCTACTTTTAGTGATGAAGAGTCTAATTCATAAAAATAATTTACTCTGAACTGATTTGCGTTAAATCAAAAGACTGGACAAAGGCTTACATTAATACATCGTGTGAATTGAATAGTTTTTTACTATTAAATGTTCTTCTAATTTATTATTCACTATTATATGTACTATGCTTTTGTGACCTTAGAGATTTTTCATTGATCTAAAATTTCAGCTAGCTATTAAGAATCAAACCTGAGTACAGTTTGAGAACCAAAAAAAGCATTAGGAAGGGAAACTTGGGAACCTACTTTCTACTAAGAAATAAGACTAATTACCACAACTATTCGTTTGCTAATAGTGTACCCGTGGAACCGTAACACTATTAGAGCAATTAAATACTGCAATTATTGCACATTGGATTGAGACTTTCTTCGCCAAATCTTCGCTCCAACAATACTTTATTTATGGCTGGTCTCTGCCCACTACAACATACTAAAACCATGTTAGAAATACGTCAGTAAAAAAATATGTAGGTATGTATTACACTGTTCATACAGGCTAGACTGAACTATTACCGTAACCAACTCTTGTCATAGTATAATACGTTGTAGTTGGTGGGAACCATGATGTGAAATGAAACGCAACGCATGTATCAAGTTCGATTATGTCAATAAATTAAATATTTTACACATTATTGATCCATGCACGGATTCGTATAAAAAATATTATTATTAAAATTATTAATTATTTGCATAGATTTCAACTCATCCTTGCGCGCGGCATTTTGTGTGCTCAACCACTACTCATAAACGTGTACTTGGACGCTGGCTGAGACTTTAGGTGCATATAAAACACAATGGACTGAAACTGCTTTATTTAACATTATATTAATATATTGATGGGGTACGCAAAATAGAGGATAAAAAGAACTTATAACAGCACTAGCAACTTTAGCAGGTATCTTTAAAAATATTTGAGGCTGTAGATTTTGTACTTGTTTATTATGCCTCAAGAACACACGCGTCAAGAACCCTGCAACTCAACAAAGGCAACTCTCTTCGTAGGTAATATTCAGAGCCTCAGTTCATATCGCCATCTAGGCAGGGGTCGTCCCAGCTTACTAACTCGTATAATTCCATATAATCTCGTCGAAATTTTCACGTTAATTATTTTGACGCATTTCTTTGAAAATATACAAGCGATTCGCACACACAAAGCCGCACGCAAGGATCAATTATTTAACCTACTAGATATGAAATGCTAAAAAACTTACAAAACAAATTATTATTATTGCTATGTCGGCTATAATGAACTTATACAACAAGAAAAATTATTGAATTCCTTAGGTATGTACAATTTTCCTAGTGTTTAATTTCATTTATTCAAAATATATACAGGGTCTGTCGTAATGAATGGATAACCCGTTACCTACAGTTGATCCGGATGTGAGGCTATAAGAAAATGGTGTTTTCTTGCCAGGGTTGTCAACCATAAGAAAATGGCGTAGACTTTTAAACTTTTTTATAAATTTCGCTATTTTTTTCATTTATTCCGCTGCCATTTCTTCAAATTTTGATGTATTTGTATAATTCTTTTAGTATTATACTGCTGAAGACGTGTATTATGTATTTTAAATACAATTTTAGGTGTTATTCACGTTGAACATTATCAAAATACTCATTTTAAGAAAAATATTTCCAATTTTTTTTCTTTATGTCAACTTTTGATCATCTCCTGTGGAAAAAAAAAGTATGACGTTATAGCTGCCCATGATCTCAATAAATTGTCTAGTATGTGTAGATTCTAAAAAGGTATAACGATATGTACTTTACAAGCAACATTAAGTTACAGGAGCGAGAACACTAATCAAGGTCGGAGTTTTTATTTTTCATGTTATGTTATAAATGGTTGTAAAACTTCGTCATAATGATTTTATTCAATCAAGATACTTTGCACAAACACTATCGGGCCACTAATAGGATATTCAGAAGAAAACCCGGTTGTTTTTGGGAAAAAAATAACATTACTTCACGATAATAATGTAATGAAAATGTACAAATGAAAATTGTTGTGCTCTAATAGTTACATGCGACAAACATGTTGCGACAAGTTTATTCGAAATTAAAACGGATTTTAAAAATCGAACAAGACCGCATTACAAAGAAAAGGGTACTCATCACATCAGTGTGATTTTGACCATCGCATGTTCTTTTGTTCACATTGGCCCCGATTCTGAAAACACTCTCTAAACTAAACTAAAACTATCGCTGTCACTTACACATCAATAAGACAGAGACAGGTAATCATTTTAGTCCTGTCAACTAAAATGTACGTGCAATATGACAAGGCGAAGGCAATTTTAGGCTAGTCCTCAGCGCATTTCGTTCAATTTCACAATGATGTGGACTAAATTTAGTGAGACCAATGTACCTGTCTTGTTCTAATACGAAGCATGAGAAAGTGACAGCGATATTTTTAATTTAGTTTTAGAGAGTGTTTTGAGAATCGGGGCCACTATTTTCGTCAATTTGTTACTGCTTTCTAATATTTGACTATGATTTTCCTTGTGATTTGGACTTGATAACGTGGTGATACTGATGACTTTGCTCACATTTACGGACATTGTGTTGTGCTATCGATTAAACTTGTTGTTTTGGAAAAGTTTTTGTGTAGTTTGTGTATCATGCCGCAACAGTATACGCCGGCCGAATACGCGAACATGCATTACATTTACGGTGTATGTAATGGCAGCACCAATAGAGCTTCTAGTGTTTATCGTGTAAGATATCCAAATGTACGACATCCTGATTACCGTGTGTTCATTAAAGTGCACAATGCATTTATGGAAGGACGATTTCCTTCTAATTTTTTCCACTTTTCTTTGTAATGCGGTCTTTGTTCGATTTTTAAATCCGTTTCAATTTCGAATAAACTTGTCGCAACATGTTTGTCGCATGTAACTATTAGAGCACAACAATTTTCATTTGTACATTTTCATTACATTATTATCGTGAAGTAATGTTATTTTTTCCCAAAAACAACCGGGTTTTCTTCTGAATATCCTATTAGTGGCCCGATAGTGTTTGTGCAAAGTATCTTGATAGAAAAAAATCATTAAGACGAAGTTTTACAACCATTTATAACATAACATGAAAAATAAAAATTCCGACCTTGATTAGTGTTCTCGCTCCTGTAACTTAATGTTGCTTGTAAAGTACATATCGTTATACCTTTTTAGAATCTACACATACTAGACAATTTATTGAGATCATGGGCAGCTATAACGTCATACTTTTTTTTTCCACAGGAGATGATCAAAAGTTGACATAAAGAAAAAAAAATGGAAATATTTTTCTTAAAATGAGTATTTTGATAATGTTCAACGTGAATAACACCTAAAATTGTATTTAAAATACATAATACACGTCTTCAGCAGTATAATACTAAAAGAATTATACAAATACATCAAAATTTGAAGAAATGGCAGCGGAATAAATGAAAAAAATAGCGAAATTTATAAAAAAGTTTAAAAGTCTACGCCATTTTCTTATGGTTGACAACCCTGGCAAGAAGACACCATTTTCTTATAGCCTCACATCCGGATCAACTGTAGGTAACGGGTTATCCATTCATTACGACAGACCCTGTATATGTATAGATAAATGTAGAAAGCAACAAATATACTCTTCAAGATCCAGATAATGCAGGTATGTGAAAGGAGAATGGATTATTTATACCTTAAGCTTTCCTGGTTTTGAAATGATAAATTGACAGTTTTGGTGAATAAAACTGAACGACAGCACATGAGTAAAGAAACTGAACAGAGACAAAGCTACATACGAATGCGCTGTGACAGGTACATCACTACAAGTGCAACGCGTGTGTGTGCGTGACCACTGGCCGCTTGTCACGTATGAGCCGAAACCGCTTCAAACTAGATCAGCCAGTGGTCAATCTCAGGGCGTGCAGGCGTGACGCGACGCTCGAACGTTGTGCGTGTTTTGTTTTTGTTTTCGAGTTTCTCACATAATACGTAGTAATACTTTTGTTTTAGTATTTAAAAAGTTTTGTAAATATGGTTGTACATTGTACTGTGTGCATGAATAATAATAGAAAGACTAAAAATATTTCTTATTTTAACTATCCCAAGGAGTCTACTAGGTAAGTTTGTACTTGAAACTTAATTTATATTTATAATTTTATTCAATTGTGCCAACCCTACCAAAATAGGTATAAATTTTGCTAGCTCTTTAGAAGCTTTGTCTCTGTTCAGTTTCTTTACTCATGTGACGACAGCTTTAACTTATCAACAAATTGCTTGCTTCGATTCACGTTTTTACAAACAAGTTATCAAACCGAATGTCATTCCTTTAGGACCGACTAACTTCATGGACTCCATTGAAATATTACGGCATTATGTATTTTAAATACCATTTCACAAAATTCTAGGAAAATTTTGATATAAATTGATTTTTGTATAACAAACCATTTTGTATATCACCATCTTATCCCAACTTGAAATAGTATCAAATCGCCCATCCTCCTTTCGAATAACTTTACAGCTTTTAACGCACATATTCGCACTGTCTAAATATTTTTAATTTGCCCTCCCAAATATATAGTTCATAGTCATCTTTTAGTAAGATGAAGAAATCGCTACGCCAGATTTACCCACGCAAAACAGTTTTAGCGTTAATCTTTATACAAAAAACTCTGCGTTTACCGTAGAATACTCAAAACTACAGAAATTAAATATTAGAAAAATAAATTTAATCTCAATCATACTTGCTTGATATACAGTATTTTATTTCCGTAGCTTTAAATAACACCACGGTTTTCTAAATAAGGCGGCGAATCTATTAAAAGTTGTTTTAAAAACTCTGCGCCATATTAACATTATTTATAAATACAGGATTCACGTAAGTTGGTGTTGGGTAACTATTTTTACTAAAACACACATTATTTCCAACAATAACCATAAAAGAGTAACCGGTGTCCCAAATAATTACAGCAGAAGACGTATAGCGCGTTATGAAAATACTACTTAAAAGGCCATTATTGCACATGAGGTCAAAAATAAATACGCCAAACTGTAGGATCTATTACTCTTTTATATTTATTGTGATTCACCTTCTGATATATGGACTATAATGGACGAACAAACTGACCGAGTCGATGATATTAAGGGCGTTCGATGTTTGTGTGCGTTCCCACGGTGCACTTAACTAACTTCACCCAATACTTTGGGTTTTAGTAGCTATTAGTCTACTAATGTCCTACAGACAATTTCAGGCCAATCTGTGTGCGTATTGTACGTTCTGCGTGGTTTTGCGCACCGTGGGAATGCGCTGTTAGTACAAAATGCGAGATGGCCGCCGCTTGCAGTTTAACACTTCATTTGTTATTTAAAGATTTTGAGGTAACAGATGATATCACATGACAGCAAGGCGGTTTTAGATTATATGTATTACGTCACTTAATCTTGAAAGCATATTGTTGCTGACCATGCTAAACAGATTATTCCACAAAATTTAATTAAAATTGTGATTTTTACTTATGATTGATTATAAGGTTAAATACGTTCTAGAAAAATATAGCATGTTCAACTATTCAAATGTGTTACATTGTTATGTGTAAACTAGAGTTAATTCGCTTTTTAATTATAATAAATGAATTTATTTGAGCAATATCATAGCTCATTGAAATATAACTTCTTGCAACTTCTTTTTAATTTCTGGTAAATAATATTATCAAACGAATAAATAAATAAATAGAAATGTGGATTGAGCCGTGATGTTATCGCGTAGCTTTGTTTGATCTAGTTATGAGTTTATATTTCCCTAAAAAAAACTTCGAATGTAACCTAATGATATATCTTAACGTATTAAACAGCAAAATTGCAACTAAAAGAACTTAACTAAGTATATACAATTTATAAACTATACTAAAAATATGACTCTTACTATCTAATACGCAAGGTATTCGCTAAGCACTACGATTGTCCTGTTTTGATTTACGTTTCCTTGAAACGACATTCTCACATCATAAGAATTTGCGGGGACCGCCCTCCGCCACCTAGAGGACAGAAAAAAACAAATTATAACCTTCAGTAACAATGAATATAATATTCAATAATATCAGAGATATCTACCTTTAACGCCGCGCAGCCAGCCGTAGAAAACGCATAGCATTTAAAAATCAGATGGCTAGAATTAAAACTTTAAACAAACAATTATAGGTAATATTCCTTTTATTCAGATATGTGTAACAATTTAACATGATTCGGGCATAGAAACCCAGTTACAAAAATATATAAAGTGGTTAAAAAAACCAACATTACGGCTTTCACAACAATTCTTTAACATTTAAATAAATACTTTATTTATAGGAAACATTTCGCTAATGGCACCATTGAATAAGGTCACGACTAGTTTCATTATCAATAATTAATTTGAACATCTAGGTAGTAATCAGGTACAGATCGCGAGGCCTAAGCTGAGCTTTGCATTTGTGTGCGTTGCCACCAAAAGTAGAATCAGACAAAAAAACATTTTATCTAGACAAGAAACAGCTAAATTAAACACTTTCAGAATAAGATGAGGAAAAAAATGCCTAAAACGAACTACCCTGTACGTCATACGTCATATTAAAAATATAAAAAATACACAAATCTCGCCTTCAGAAACTCCATCGTTTGTTTTGACGGAAAATAAGGAATAAAATACAACCTCCACCGAGGAACGTACAAAACCAAAACGTAAACAGAGGCAAACGTTACTTGTGTTGGCAGCCATTTTAGTAATTATCGAATGAAATAATTTAAAAATATTTTGACTTTGACGTTTGAACCAAGCAAAGAACCCGTCGCGCTGGAAGACTGGTGTCACACCTTCACTATCTGCATACACTCACACTAATGCAAAGCTCAGCTTGAACCTTTTACAGTATACTTCACGCTTAGACTAGGAAATGTCGGTATTACTGACATAAAACAATTTGGTAAAAGTTAGCCCAAAGGTGCGTTTTCACCTAGCGCACAGGAAAACGCAGCTTTTCAGGTCTGGCACATACGAGTATTTTAAACTATCAAATAGTTAGCTATCACAGTAAGATCCGTTTACTAGTACTCCGAATTAGAAACAAAATAAGCGCCCTTTCAAAAATAACGCGATCTCCAAAAATAATTATCGATTTTTTATAGGAAACTTGTAACTAAGAGTCCGACCTAAATTAATTCACTTCAAAACTTGAATCAATTCACTCGGAATTTGTTATTAACTTAGATTTCTAATAAATTCATTTGTATAATTTTCTTAAGTATCCTTTAACTTATTTTTTTCTAATATTGGCAACTGGTTTTCTATATCATTATCATTACACATATCCACGTCGCTAATCCTGTCTGTTTGTATGTTTGTCTGCTAACTCCTCCTAAACTAAGTAACGGATTTAAATGCGGTTTTCTCCATCTTTTCGGGAATTTATTCATTTATAATTTGAAATAATGAACATTCAGTAAAAATTATTTAAAGTTAGTGAAAATTCAATGTCGTGAAAAAGTCGCGCAAAACTGCACCATTGCGAAGCGTGGGCGGGTCACTAGTATAGTACAATAATAGGACATATGCTGTTTTTATTTAAAAAAAAAGCTTTTTAACATTGGTTTCTTAGGTTAATACATACCTAATACTAATAAACAACTGACAACCATAGAAAAACCTTTGATCTAATAGTCAGATGGGTTTAGGTGGTTTCTAATTCGGAGCTTTTACAATACCAGGTCGGCGCATAAATATTCATGAATATTTGAGTTTAGATACATTGTGGACAACTCCACTCAAAGACCTACAAGGCACCATTGAATAAGGATGTAAGGGATGTAATGTAAAGAGATCGAACATCACATTGTAAAATGTTAAAATTAATGGTCCAAGTCCCTGAGTCAAGAGACACATATTTAAAAACAGATGAAACTTTAAGAGTACTGGTTTGTGTGCTTAGAAAATTTGCACATTTACAAAGTTGCAGCCGATACCACATTATAAATGATTCAGCTGCAACATTATTAATATTGTTTCACATATATGTGATCGCAAAGCATTTTAATCGCATAGTACTTATATTTTAGCTGAAGCATGTTGTGGCGGTTATTTATAGAGGAACCGTTTCTTTCTACACTTGAAAAAATAGCTTTGTGTACTTAAATCTTTTTTTTTCCTTGAAATTCACTCTTATTCGGCATAAAACTATTGACATGTTTTTGTTATAGTTTTAGTTTGCTTTGTAATATAAGTAGTAAAAGAATAAATGATTTAATACACTGGCTTAATACCGCAAATCGATTTACCTTCAAAATCATCCCTTATAGCCACACAACTCATCTAATGTAGTTTCCCTAACTTATCCAATATAAACTTTATATTTTCATTTAATTAAAATATAAACTTTATAAGTTAATAAAAAGCTTGCCGACCTGCAGTTTCACAGGTAAAAATTATCTTATTTTCTTTCCAGGGTAGTTCCATACCCTGAAAACTTTAACACTTATTGAATTAGGAACAACGAGATCAGTCTTCTATGTTGAAACAGAATGTGTCATTTACCAACGTCCTGCCGATACCAGCAACAGGTTATAACTTAACATCTACTAGAAATTATTTTAAAAAACCCAGATTAAAAACATAGATGTTGGAAAAAAAACAGCTTTGTCAAGTGGTGTAAAATACAGTCGCAACAAATGATGTTGTTTCCTCTTAAACTAGACAGATCAATGCAAGTGTTGTAGCATTTAGGAATTCAGATTAAACGCAATTACTTTTAAATCGTGTAGCTCAAAAGCAAATTAACTTTTCTAATATCTATGTGGTCTTGGCCTATTGCTAGGTAACAGCTTGACGTTGATAAATGGACATTGTTTATTTGTGTATAAAAAATAATTATTATTTAGGAAGTTCGTTATCAGCCTTTTTTTATAAATATTCGGTTGATAACTCGAGGTATAACATGTATACATTAACAATAATCAATAATTAAAAAGTTTCTCTTAACAATAATAAATAGTTAAAAAGTTATCTTAACAATAAAAAATAGCTTAAAAGTTTCGCATGCTCATTGGTAAGGAACAACAAATGGAATAGTACAGTTGCCTATGAAAACGGTTCATCAGGTTAGCTTGATATTCCCAACCATTAAAAAGTAAGGAAAACATTTTTCACAGGAAATCTCAGTTATAAGACTATTAGTTAAAAAAACCTATGACTATGAATGGAGTTTCAGTCCAACACCTGATACAAGGTGGGGAAAAAGTAATCACTCGTTTTTATATAAGAAAAGCTTTTGATCTGCTAGTAAAATATGTTTATTCTATCCATAAGACTATGAGGCGCGTTTTATGGTATTTTCCATCACCTTGCCAGAACTCTTGACTCCATGTCCCTACATTCCTGAGGAATATTTTCTTTAAGGACAAGAGGCTAAAGCTTAAGGCTTACTGGCCGGCCAGTGCAAACATAAAACGACCAATTAATCTAATTCTGCCGTGTCTTTGAGGACTTAATTGAAAACATGAGTGGATGAAGGTAATATGTATGATTGAATTATTACAAACCTTAAAACCATCGAAATAATGCTTATTTATTATTAAATTTTTGAAAAAGGTGTTATGTTTAGTTTTACAGAAAAAATACAGATGATGAAAGAGGTATGTGTACCTACATATCACCCTCTCCCACTCTCACTGCGCATGTTCGAAAAAAGCGGCCCCTATTCTACGTGAATGAAGGTGTTATGTCGCAAAAAACAAAACATAACATGTCTTTTAGTATTCGCACTTAGCACCTCTTAGCACCTAATTTTATAAAACCGCAAGGACATAATATATAAGTTTAAGTTAGTTCATGGAAGAAGGAGTTATGTTAATTTTTTTTTAATTTAATATCCAATAATATCGCAAGAGTTTTATTATCAACGTATCCTCAATTTAAGATCACTTACACACAAAGTAGTTCATTCAAATTTAAGGCATAACTAATCATTTAAGCGACTTACAAAAGAAAATTGTAGTAAAACTTTAACTTCAACTTACTCAAAATATAAAAATTAGCACTTATCACCTTCATCCACTCACGTCTTCAATTGATTCACGACTTACCGATTTATATTATCCGATGGTTTTTTTTTTAACCGAATTGAAATTTTGCGATATTAAAAAAAGTTATAGCACTTTCCAATAGACTCTATTGAACAGAGTGATTACTGTTACCCACATTGTATCGAGAAAAGGATGGTACGGCTTCCTTTGCTTGACTTGGCGGGGGCACTGTGCCCCCCAGATAAGACTAGCTATGAACAATAATAGCTACAGACGGGTGTGCTAATTAAAGTTTGATTTGTTGGTTACAGCACTCTTTCACCCTATAGATGTTACTGTTTCTAGTTATTTGGCAATGCTTTACAGATATCATAGGCTACTGTACATTACTAATTGTATAAGGCGCGCAGCATATTTATTCTAATTATATCTATCGGTATCTACTAGAAAACCGTAGTAAATACCAACTTGGTGCAGTCTTGTATTGAGATCATTTATCAACAGTTGGTTGTCGTACATAAATGCTGAGGTAGTTAGTTGCGTCGCGGGTGTAAACATACCGCGTGTCGCTAGTGCGGATAGTTGTTGTAGTTTCTGTAGGGGGGAGGCGGGGGCGGCTGGGGCCCCGTGGTGGGTGGGGGCCACGCGGCGGCGGGGGGCGGCGGGGGCGCGCCGTAGAACAGCGGCGGCGGGGGCCCCGCGGGGTGGAACGGGGCTACCGGTGCCGGGGCCTCGCTGCGGCTCTCTGCAGCACCGCCTGGGACACCAAATAATTCTTGAACACTGCAGTACAACAAATCTAAAGCATAGTCCGAACACCTTGTTAATAAAAAAAACGTATGTATAGGTCAGCAGGCCTAAGCTGAGCTTAGCATTAGTGTGGGGTTTACCAAAAATAGAGAAAGTCAAAAAAACTACTTATCTAGACATAAGGCATGTTTTAAAATTTAATTTAAGATTACTAGGTAGCAATAATAGTTCAAATAGCTAAGAGTTCAAGCTTAAATAAGAAACGTAAATGAGAAAACGGTAACAGAAACAAATCCGTATTTATACATATACAAAGCAAAGAGTGCATATTCATAGTTTACATGTGTTGGCAGCCGTTTTAGTAAAATATCGAATAGGTACAAAAAATCTTTACGCTGCTATCAGTACAAGGGGTGAGGATTGCCTAAGGGTGCGCGAGGAGGATACGTCACGTGGGGGGAGACAAAAAGCGGGATTAACCGGTTTTAACCAGTCAAACGAACTCTATCTGTGTACTCACACTAATGCAAAGCTCAGCTTACTTCTATATTGTTAGGTATTCCAATGTTCATTATTTAAAAGAAAGGGTTCAAGTTGACTCTATACACACAGTCACATACATTAATGATCTAATAAATGCAGATAGTCAAGACAAGAATTGCGTTTTTATATTTAACATTGGCCCCGATTCCGAAAACACTCTCTAAAACTAAATTAAAAATATCGCTGTCACTCTCTCATGTTTTGTATAAGAAAAAGACAGGTACATTGGTCTCACTAAATTTAGTCAACATCATTGTAAAATTGAACGAAATGCGCAAAGGACTAGCCTAAAATTGCCTTCGTCGTGTCATAATGCACGTACATTTTAGTTTGACAGGACTAAAATGATTACCTGTCTCTGCCTTATACTATTGATGAGTAAGTGACGGCGATAGTTTTATTTTAGTTTAGAGAGTGTTTTCAGAATCGGGGCCATTGTATTCAAAACAATAACATGGCGTTGCGCGAGACCAACGTAGAAAAACAACAGCTTGAAGGTGTGAAATACAATTTATGACTTACCTTGCGCGTTGTTTTGCAAATGCGAGGTTTTTTGCAAATGCGTCTTGTTCTGCAAATGGGAGTTGTTTTGCAAGTGCGTGTTGTTTGGCGTGTGGGTGTTATTTTGCGTTTGGGAGCTATTTTGCATGGACTCCAAAAGATCGTGTAGTAGGTCAGACGACCGGCTAGTGGAAGCTGCTGCAGGCCGCCGAGTGGTCACATCATCGCCCTCGAGAGAAGTCTCCATGAAGTTCTTGCTCCCTCCAAACATGAACCCCATCAGCTGGCGCACGAACGTCTCTGACATTAGATTTGCCACCTGCCTTTGAGGTTGGGACATGCTCGATATGAACTCGTTGATCGGCGACACTTGCGGCGTACCCTGGAAAAAATCCTCCTTTAGTCACAAAAACGGTGATCACCTCTACATCTTACCAAGTTGCCATAACCAACCTCAATGTGCTCATTCAGTATCAGGAACATTTCAGGAGTGACTAGTTTTTTCAAGAGTTCTTTTCCCTTCTCCAAATCTTTAAGCTTCTTCTTGTACGTGAGGCTGATCTGCTCTTCCTCTGCATGGAGTCTTTTCATCTCTTGCTTGTACATAGCAATTCTGAAACACCGAGTGTGAGATTGGTCGTGTGTCGAGAGGGGTAAGGTGGGTCTACAGCAGCGAGAGGTGGCAGAGGTGAAGCGCGAACGCCGCAGCAGCAACAAGTCGCCGCGCTACATGCGCCACACTGAAACTCTACACCCACCATGTTTAGCGTCTCACAATTTGAGATGAGAATACTTTTTCGCATTGCAAAATAATCGATTCATAATTAATTTGACATTCTAAACTCCCTAGTTTTAGCTTTATGATCCAAATTTTATAATAAAGAACAAAATTCGCAGAATTTTATTTATTTTATAGATTTTAACGCGGAGCTACTTTATCAAGTCAACATTTCTTTTTTACACACGTATTTATGTTTTAAGTTAGCAAGACAATATTCATATAATGAGACAATAATAATGACAAAATGCGATATTCCAAACCTTAATTGCTGCTGCACACAGTTAATGCACAGGCCGCTTGCAAGTTTGGTGGTGTCGAGCTTCCGCACTTTGCTTGCCCCGGCTGAGAACAAGATCAATTGCGCATAGCCAGAAGTAAACATTAGCATCTCACCCCATCGTCACATACAAATCTAAGTATCTCAAACACAGTCAAAGCTAGTTTGTTGCAATAAAAAATAGCCAATACCAGTTAGGAGGAACCACAGTTATTTGAAAATTTTGTAAAAGCCACAAATTAAATAAAATGTGACTAAAACTACTATTAATTTTGTGTCATTATTCGCTAAAGCTTGGTTGAAACGCGAAGCAATTCTTTGTTTGCTATTTTAATATCTAAACTTTACAAACTCTTTCATATTTTAAGAATCTTTTGAATTATTAAAAGTTATAGTTTATATTTATAACTTGAAAAATACTATTGATCAGTCACTGATGGGTTCATGGCTTATACTGGCTTTTATTTAAAAATATAGAACTGTTTGCAAAACACTATCAATAGCACCAAGAAATAGCAGCGGATAAAATATTTAATAACAATTGATGAAAATAACTAAAAAGCAAATTGTAGTACTCTTTATAAACTATGGCCCATATTTAAAATATTTATGAAATTGCTAGGTATTTTAAACAAACTTCTAATGCAAGTCTTTTAGACAGGATATTAAACTTACCTTTCAATAATATAAATAGTAGAGAACGGCCTTTATGACCTACTCAGCAATTATTTATATTGGATTTAAAGCAAAGTTAATCCAGTAAAACAATCTCAAATAGCAAATTCTGCTGGAATAACTTAAGATATACAATTTATCTCTTATTTTTTTAGGAGAGATTAACATTGTCCTTTTGTTTATTTGGGCTTGATTTGCATGCAAGATATTAACTAAGTAGTTAAAAAACATATCAAGAATAGGTTTACCTTCTGATGCTGGTAATTTATGTTTATTAAGGCATTGTGGTAGTGGGGGTGGTGGACGGCTGGCATCAAATCTAGTAAAAAAGTTAATTTGAAAAAACATAACAGCAGTCAATTAAAAAAATTGATTATATTAAAAATTATATTACTTTGGTGGAGGTGCGGTAGCTGCCTGCTGAGGTAGGTTCATCGAACTTTTGCTGGTTGGTAAAGCTGTAGATAAAGGGAAAAATATATTCTTAACTTTTTTGCCTAGATTTAAGGAGTTATACCTACCACTAATGATGGTTTATCTTTCAATTAATTGTTCCTGGTGATCCACATAAGCTAAAATCCCACATGGGATAAAATACTGAATAAATAAAAGTTATTATACCATTGACTATTTGGCAGAAAAATAAAATAGTTCATACATAATAATTTGCTCCTCTCTTTTAATTTGTTTGTGCCCAACAGGGTCCACATTTATCCGTCCTTTATTTAAGAACTTCAACTGTAGGTGTACTACAAAATAAAGAATAAAGAAAGAATAATTGACGATAAAAAGTAGCTATTCTTGTAGAATTTTAGTATGCATGGTTGTAGAGAAAAATACCTACACGGATGGTGACTTTGCTGTAAGCTGTATGGTTAAAATGAGATTGTTACTTTGATGTGGAGGGGCGGCAGCAGCGGCCGTGGCTGGTGGTTCTGGCGGCGGTGGCGGAGGCGGCGGCGGCAGCAGCAGCATGGGGGCCGCGGGGGGCTGCGCGGGTTGCGCGGGGCGTGGCGGGGGCGGCGGCGGAGGACCCACCATCACACTACTCGTCGGTGGCGGCGGCGGAGGCTCACATATATATCCGTACATGTTCTGTTGCATACTACTAGCAAGGGCCATTGCTGCGTGTCTCTCCGCCAAAATATGCGGTAACTGACCCTTAGACCAGAATAATTCTTCCTCTTCTTTGCTAGCGTGAAGGTAAGTGCATCCTTCTCGCCGGCAGACATGATTGTTGTTTTGAAAGTCGTGACAAAATTTTATGATTTCCTGACTTTTTATTTCAGAAAGGTCCCACTCGTGGCGATACTTGCATCTTCCGAATTGATTGCAAGTGCCCCGAACAAAATTTCGACAAATAGGTTGCCTCGCATTTTGTTTATTGTTACATGTTGTTGTTGTAGTATTGCGTAGTCTGGGATCTGCAGGATGACCCGCAGTGTTATTTACAAAAGACCGACGGCCATTTTGTTGATGCTCCGCCGTCGCCATTCACGTTTCATTTGATGCGCGTTATTTATAAAGTTCATGAATGTTTCATAGGCCAAATATGAATACACGTTTCTCATAAACACTCTTGTAGCCAACTTCACAACCACCATAAAATAAACCCATCTAACTTTCGTAATTTTGAATTTATTCCAAAAAATTGTACATTCCGTCCCACCCAGCCATCCAGCCAACCAAGCTACTCCATTGTTGAATTGTTTTTTTTTTATTGTCTGTCTCTCTAGTAAAGGCAAAGGCAAATTTTCATCCAGTCTGTTCCGATTATTTTTTCTTTTTCATAATAATAAATTAATCTGTTTCAGTTTGATCTCTTTGATCAATCAATAAAAGTAAAAGAACCGAAATCTCTACTTATAGAGTTTTGCGTGGAAGTGATATATCTATTACTAACTTACAACTTCACAGTGCATTTGAAATTTAATACATGTAATATTGGATAAACGCAGAAAATTATAGTCCCTAAAAAAATTACCAGAGCATTAAAAAAAAACACGATTGCATAAAGTAAATAAATAAAAATGTAAAAACAAACTCTACAATTTCGTGTGAAGAGTACACAGTACACCGAATATTATATATTATTCCATCTTATACATGATCAATAAGTAGGTACTTATATTTAAAATTTATTATTTTATCTCATATGTGTGGAATCAAAAATACCTACTGAGATTGGAAGCCCTAGGATGAAGTGGCTGTGGTGAACAGTGAGTCTACCGGTTCTTGACGTCGTATTGTTTATGTAATCGCAATCGCGTGAATTTTTTAAACGATATTTCGATTTTCGATTATTGTGTCAGAATCTTGCTTCGTTGTCTGGTTGAACTGTCAAGTTTGACAGTTAATTTCGTCAAAATAGAGTGCCGAGGGGTATCCTATCATTAGACAAAAAACGCATGACAAAACAATCATTTGACAAACAACGTTAGATAGATTTTTACTTGATAAACTTTTCATTTGACAAACAATTAATTATTATAATAACTATTTTGACAAAATCATCACATTGACAATCACAAACTTTCATTACAAAAAAAACATTATATTGCAAACTAATCTTTTTGTTATAAAAATATGTTATTTTATAAAACAACGATAGCTCAAATAACGTTTGACAAAATGTTTAGTTAAATTATTTTTGACAGAGAATATGAAGAGCTAATTAACTAAATTTGTTAACATTCTTCATTGCTTCAATTATTAAATACTTAATGCATTTTTACCAAAATTTACTTAAAAAATATAGTTAAAAAAACTTAGAAATCTGTCCAACTAAAGTGACAGTAAAACGAGTGATTATTTAACTTTACATACATATATCGCCGGCAAATTAATTCGGCAGGTTACAAATCGCCTAGTCCGTTTACAAAGGCTTGTCAAATTGTACCTAACTAATATTTAGTTCGATTTTGGCAAAACATTCTAGGGTGACCATAAATAATTTATTCCTATTGAAAAAATGTCTATAAAAAGTTGACTCTTTAATCTTCTTATCTTTTATAAAAAAGAAACTTTTTAATTATAAGGTCTCAGACTAATAAAATTAACCCATCATATTAACCCCACACTTAGATTTAAGGGGTATTCTGTTTTTATAAGTTGGTAATACTGCAGCGAAGCATTCGCTCTAAGCAAATGTTTGTTCAGAACGCAAAGTGAAAACGCACCTTTTCGCTCTTGACACGCTAAACGGAAGGTGTTGTGGTCAAGGGGTCTACCGGGACTAAGTAATTTAAAATGATTACTTACCTGTCTCTGCCTTATACTACTGCTGACACTGCTGAGTTAGTGAAGGCGATTTAATTTAAAAAAAAGTTTTAAAAATTATTTACCTGAAAGAGTGTTTTCAGTATCGCGGCCTGAGGGTATGTTGTAATAATGCGACTAAAATATTATTGCTTTGTTCAAAAAATTATAAAATATGCTGTCTTTATTATTATATTACCTACCTAATGCCATAGGTAGGTAATATAGGTGGCCGATGGATACGCTCACGATGATGGTTAGATAGAAGCTCAATAACTTTTACACGGCCACTCTGACATTCGGGGGTGCGGGTGACGTACTCTACCTTATCACCTAATGAGTAACAGATATGAAATTCTATAAAACAAATAATCAAAGCATGCAAATAACTTACTGGGAATACGCTGCGAGACAGCTCAACAGATCCTAGCTTTCTTCCTGGTGTTCACTGAATCCAATGTCTGAAAAATACACACACTTTAATACAATAGATTGTCTTTGCACCGGTATGAACCTGTCTGTTTTTGGATATTGTAGTGAAAATCGAAGGGCGAATCGGTCGAGACTACTTGCAGTAGTGACATTGCAGCGAAAACAAACATATTTATTTAAAGGGGAGATCATTTGACACATCACAGCGCGAAACCATTTGAATTTAAAGACAGTAAAACTGAGATGCATCTAAGTATCTATCATACTAAGTACGGCTCTATACTACTTATAAGTCACTAAATATACGGTATTATAACTTAAAAATTGCGACAGAGTTCTTAAGGCTAAAAGTAAAAGAGACTGAGCAGTTTAACTTTAAAATAAATTCGATTATTATTAAGGTAGAGCGCACAGATAAACTACAGGACGCTTGTAGTTGCAGACTTCGAAATTGTAGCGACTCTACAGTAGCAAATCTATCTTTCCTTTCTAAATTGGATTAAGTATAAGAAACATTCATTTTTTCTCTAGACTAGAGTAGATGTAAAAAATCTTACGTTTAACAAAAGACTAACCAGGATATGTAGAGTTACCTAAATCATAAGCGTGCTTTAAAGGTATAAATAGTCATGAGTTAATGAGCGGGAAGTAATGCACATTCAAGTTTGGTTAAAACAGTGAAAAGTTTCTCTTTCGTAAGGAACCTTGAACCTACAATTTCTTATACTTATCTACATGCTTTTAAAAGGTTTTTTATATAAATCGCGTGATGACAAGCTTCAAGGTAAGAAACGCTTTCTCTCGTGGACAACAACTTCAAACAACGTATTAATTCTTCATAAAGTTCCTTAACTACTTATAAGATATCTACTAGGTACTAGCACCTGATATAATACCATTGTCATTAACAAATTAAAACCGATAAAATGCGAGTCGGACTTACACACGAAGGTAAAAGCGAAAAATAACGTTTCTTTGGTAAGTCCCCGCTTATTCTTATTTTAATTTATTTACTTACTTACCTTGTTATTTAAAAAAAAAAATATGTCGCTTAATATGAATGTGCGAATATTTAAATCCTTTACTTGTCGTTAATAATACGAGAAAAGAAATGCAAAAAATCAAGTTCGTTAAAGGTAAAGGTCTTTTGAGTTTATGAATTTTGTTTTAAATATTTGTTGTTAAAAAAATATCATCTGTTTTATCATTTTCTAGCTATCACGCTAAAGCCACACCGACAGCGGAGTCTTAGTAATCGGGTCCTGGTTTTACCATTCAAATACAGAAGCCCTTTTTTATTATACCTACAGGGTTATTCCTAATTAGCATCACCTCTTGCAGGTGGCTTCCCTACATCAATCCCCATAACATTTGTTCTACGACTTTTTGCAAAACTTGATAATAAACACAAAAACAAAAAACAAATTTGCGCGCTCTGTTATTTATTACTCTGTATTTTGTAAGAAGTACCTATTTAAGAAAAACGTGATTAAAAATAAATCTATCTATTATTAGGTAAGATACCTACTTAAATTAAGTAGGTACTTTATTGTATAAAAAAATGATTTTTTTATCCAACGTGCAATTATTATTTTAGCTATGAGTTTGAGTCTTGAAAACATACCTAACCACGATTTGAAGACCTACCTATAATAGTATTGTTACCGATAAAACATATCTTTATATATGTATTAGTAGAAGTTGCTGTGGCTAAGGTTTTTGTTATATTTTGCAATAAAATAACATCGCGACTATAAATTGAGATATAGGTACGCTATCCTACCTATCCTTCAAGTTGGAACAAACTGCACACGGTGTGTAAATTTGATTTAAATCGGTTAAGTAGCTTAGAAGTCCATCGCGCGGTCAAAAAACTTTACACGAAATTTATAATAGGTTTAACGGGTGTAAAAATACCACTTCCGAAGCCTGAAACCATGTATTCTAGAACCTCAATAGTAACTAAATTCACTAACAGTATACCCAGAAAACTCAATATAAAAAAGCTATTATGGATTTAAAAGTCATATTCGCCGCCAAAAATCGCCGTTCACACATCAACTGTTCGATTATTAACATTACAAATTAAAATAAAACACTATTTAATTTGAAATCATCACAAAATCTGATATTAGGTATAAATGCAATTTTGTACAATTACGTAAAAAATCAATTTTTATTTAATCTTAAAAAAAAAGTTTTGCTCAAAACGTAACCCAATGTTCAGTTTTTGTTTTCGAAAGGAGTCTTTTTACACCCCGTATAGTAAGATTAAGATGTGATTTATAATATTTAGCAACAAATCGTAACGGCTTCGCAGATAACTATTTTCAGCCTTGAAATAAGTTAATTAGGTACAAAATATAAGTAGTTCTAAAAAAAAGTAGAATTTCGGGTGTTGATCGTTTTATAACTTTTAGAATCTATTTCCTAAATTACATACCTACTTATAATTTATTTTGAGTTAGTAGATACTTAATTAACAACAAAAACAAGTGCTTTTTTGTAAACTTAATTACGTTCCCTGTTCAGTATCTATAACTATATTTTTAAAGGTAGGTACCTACTAGGCTTAAATACCTATGTATAGGGGTCGACGACATTTCGGACAAAAAAAACTCGGACACCTTGGCTAATGCATGGATTTTCAATTTCAATTTTATTTTTAACCATACATTGGCCAAGGTGTCCGAGTTTTTTGTGTCCGAAATGTCGTCGAGCCATGTATAGGTATTCGAATTTAACATTAAACAACTTGATTATCCAGAATTTTTAAGTAAAATTAAAAACGTTAAACATTAAAGTATGTATTTTAAAATTTAAAAACATATGACGATTGCAAGGAAACTGATTGTTATGTTTAAATTATTACATTTTATCTATGTACCTAATCGTTTTTAATTGTATGTCTGTAAAAGATAAACTGTTGAGACACTCTACTCTGTAATTTCTTTTGTACACAGTTCCTACAATACACATTTTAGGAGAATCATGAACATCACCCAGACACCGTTGTTTTTTTTTAGTCAACGATCAAGCGTGTCACGTGATGGTAAGTGATCACCGCCTCCCATATACACCCACAATTAATGCATTAAGGGTGCGTTGCTAGCCTTTGAGAAAATTGGGCACCGGATCGCACTGACCGAACGAAACGCAGGAACATCGTCCCTACTTCACGTCGGGTTTCTGTGCGACGGTGGTATTTCACCGGTCGAGTCAGCCCGCAGTAATCGCTGCAGGCAGCTCAGTGGACGCGGCTTGCTGCTGAGTCCCTACTCGGGAGTTGCGAGATCGAAACCGATTTGCGGGACAACAATGAATAATGTATGCAGTTCAAAAGCAAATAATAAAAATAATAATTCAGTATTATGAGTATGTGTAAGACTAAACACTTAGTGAAGATTACTTGACTAACGGCTTTTTTAATCTGTTGGGTACTATAGTACAGCACCCTTTATCTGCGTTTTTGCGTCCCAATAATTTGTGATAAATAGCTGTTGATACAAAGAAGTTAAATAAAACTTACTCACAAAAACGAAAAGACAAGACGATGGGACTACCTTCATAATAAAATAAATAAATGTGAAATTCCTATACAAATATCACTAATACTACTAATTTATATCTAAGTAAAAACACATATAATGCGGTTTAATGTGAGTACCTAGGTAATTAAAAACAGTAATAACCTATCAAATTAAAAGCGGGCATATGACGAAATAAGCGGAGCCAGTACAATATACCTTAAGAACCTACAGTACCTTAAGTAATACATAAGCAGATGGCGCACCGAGCTGATACATGTTATAAGCGGCTTATATATTCTAGAACTATATAAATATACGGCTGGTAGTAACCAGGAAGCGGGCAATACAGAAGTATAAAGTCACCAAAAATAACAAGGCCGCTTGATGTCAGCGGTCATCGATAGTTAGTAACTTAAGGAGGGTGAATTTCCCTCCCCTTTATTCTACCCAGTGGGTGGCAAATAGGACAATATTCAATAGACGCCATAATCAAAGCACGTACTAATGACTTACTGGAAATACTTACTGCAAGATAGCTCGATTACTCCTAATATTCGCCCTTGTGTTCACTGAATCCAATGTCTAGAACCTTCACTTGCTGGCCAACACTTTACTTGAAAAAGTAAGTTCACAGATTGTCTTTGCGGTGGAGTAATTTAAAACTGTTTAGGATATGTGATGATAATCAACCATTCCGAAGGGCGAATCGATCGAGACTACTTTCAGTATTGCTTTTGCAACGGAAACAAAAATATTAATTTAAAGAGGGTAGTTAGGTATTAGTAATTTAGTTTAATTTAATTTAATTAGTAACTTTAGAGCCGGGATCAGCACCAACAATACTTTTTCAACTTCAATTTACACACTTTTATTTTTTAATTTATAAATTAGGTACCTACCACTTGTATTTTTTTTTATAGTTTGAATATTGAGTCGAGTAGGTACCTACCTAATATTTGTGTCTTCTACGAGTATAATAAAGTTAAAAAGATCAAGGTAGCTCCGTTACAAGAAATGTATTAAAATTTAATAAATACGAATTTGTAACAGAAAGTATTATATAAAAAAAATATTTCATTCAGTCTTTATAAATTAACCTATATTAATTTCAACTGTGTTTAGATAACCTAAGTGGGTAGGTGCACATTTGTTTCACTGCATTGTCATAAATGAGAAAAAAATTCACGACATGACGACATACATACCAACAACTTAAGGTTGTTACTATTATGGGGATATCTTAAAATCGGGCTTCTTTGGAGTTCATTGTGTCAATCCCTACTATCCCTACTTCCCTACTAATATTATAAATGCGAAAGTATCTCTGTCTGTCTGTCGGTCTGTCTGTCTGTCTGTCTGTCTGTTACGCTTTCACGCCTAAACCACTGAACCGATTGTGATGAAATTTGGTATGGAGAAAGAACTGAACTTGGGAAAGGACATAGGGTACTTTTTACCGCGGGAAAACTTCTCATTCCCACGGGAAACCGACTTCAACGCGAACGGAGTCGCGGGCGGCCACTAGTTAGTTTATAATGACGGTTTAAAAAATCTTTATTTCATACATAATGTTAAGTACCTTGGTTTTATTTTTTAATGATATGTTAAATAAATCATTGAAATAGGTACAACTCCTGTTTTCCCCCTGTAACACGTTTGTATTGCCATTTTTTATCAAGATTTTACATAAACAAGCATAAAATAATAATAATATATTATGATAAAATGCGACATCTATGATGTCTAATATAAATCCCGTCAAAAATATAAATGTAAAACGTGAGCCAAGTCCAATATGAAAATTATTAGTTAGAAACTTGGGTACCTATTTATCTAAACTTAATATATCTGTAGAAAGGTCAATTCTGTACATGATATATATTTCCAAAATAGCTATCGTTTGATGTGCATCCCCTTGACGTAGGGGTTGTTAAAAGGCGAGTCTAATTCGAAAGCGGAGTTGTAGCATTTGCTTCGGGTTTCGTCGGCAGTCGTCGGGTGACGCCATCAACGTTCATTAAAATGGAGATGTAAAAGAATTTATTTTTTTTGAAAATAATTCGAAAATTTTTACGCTTTTAAGATATAACAACATGCCCATACCATAATTAATTTATTATTCTATAACTAATTTACGTGAAAGCTGAAAACAAACCATTCTCGCGTGATTGAGTTACAAACATCATATATCACCTAAACATACCAACGTTATTTAATCAATATATTTTGTGGGACAGGATAGTAAAGGCCGAGACAAAGCATCCACCTATTGATAAGTGGACTAGGTAACAAGTTCCAAAGACCTTAAAGAATTTTATTTGTTGTCGACGTAATTGTGTAGAACTGAATTTGCAAAGAGAAGATATTCTTACATCGCTCCTCTTTTATACGACATTGTATACCCAAAACTAAAAAGATCGACATTTTGTAAGAAATATAAGTTTAACAAAGTGGTCCTGACTTGGTTGTTCAAGTTTGACTACTATGTTACTGAAGAGCTGTTCCATACCTAATTATTTTTCTTTGAATAGGATGTACTTTTATATGTTATGTTTTTCTTAATTTTTATTACAATTATTTTAATTTTATCTTTTTTCTGCACAATTGAACTTAAATTTACACACACACATACACACACACAACACACACCCAAAACACACTCAACACTCACATACACATACACTAACTCTTTTCTTTATAACTTTGTGGTTGTAACGATATTTATGCAGTTACTATAGTTTATTGATTTGCTATCTTGTAACTTGTTTAATGTATTATCTGTTCATAATTCGTTATGACTTTGTATTTTAATTTAGTGGGGAAGACACTGTAGCCTGTCCCACAGTTTCTAAACTACTGCAGGCTGCAGGGACTCTCAAGTATTGTAATTACTGTATAAATATAAATAAAAAAAAAATTGAAGTTATTTAAGTCCGATGCGTACGGGTCTTGCGCGTCTGGCAAGAATCTTCGAGGGATGTCTATATTTCAGATACCCATATCAAGTAGTCGGACATACCTAGTAATCAATTTTGTCAAAAATATTCATTTTTGTTTACGCTAGGAACTCATTATAATATTCACAGCCATAGGAAAATAAAAACGCTTCTTAAAAAAACTTAGTTAACTAGTTTAAAACTAAATTCATTACTTAGTTACATTCTAAGTATAATAAAGCCCTTAAAATAACTCAATGATTCAAAAATATCGAAAAATAAACAGCATCCAAGCACAATTTTAATTAATCTGAGTGGGTGGAAAAAATCACGTAGTAAACAAGTAGAAAAATATGAATACCCTGAAACGAAAAACAAGTATCTAATAAAAATTAGGAAGATCAAAGTGTTTATTGACTTTTAAGCGTTGCACACAATCCTATAAAATGTCTAAACAGCCTTAAGCCAATGTTGCAAAAGTAAAGAGAACAATTTTTATTGAAAAAAAAACTTTTAATTTGATATTTCAGTGAACGAATTAAAATAAAGATAATCTGCCAAAAATTACGTCGACAACAAATAAAATTCTTTAAGGTCTTTGGAACTTGTTACCTAGTCCACTTATCAATAGGTGGATGCTTTGTCTCGGCCTTTACTATCCTGTCCCACAAAATATATTGATTAAATAACGTTGGCATGTTTAGGTGATATATGATGTTTGTAACTCAATCTCGCGAGAATGGTTTGTTTTCAGCTTTCACGTAAATTAGTTATAGAATAATAAATTAATTATGGTATGGGCATGTTCGAAGGGAACTTAGATGCAACAATCCTATTTCTGAGAAAGAGAGCAGTTTTAACATGGTAGCGCCAGACACATCGGGAGATAAAAAGTTTTCTAATAGACAAAACTTTACAGGTTTTGTATAAATCTACTGTAGGATGTCGAAAAGGGAATCGCTTTAAGACTTTTAGGAGACATCTCTGGGCTCTCTGCTTCTATCATGTAAGTTTTACATGCACTTCCCCACGAACATATGCAGTAGGAGATGATACTCTCAGCAAGAGATTTATAAATTTGAATGAGTCGAATATCATGGACATAGTCTCTTAGATTTTTAAAGACAAAAATCAATTTTCTTATGATGCCGCTTACTGCAGAAATTTGTAGGTTCCATGTAAGTTTATAGTCCAAGATAATACCCAAGTACTTGACATTCGTTGTCGTTTGTATTTCGGGACAGTTACACAAAGTCTTGGTACAAGGTTTTCTATTGCACGGGAAGGTATGCACTCTTAGGGTAAATTTCTGTTTTGGTAAGGTAGCATTAGTGATACAAAATGTGATGCATTTTGTTTTAGTAGGGTTCAGTGCTAATAAACTGTCCTCTAGCCAGGAACTAACCTTTTTCAAACCACTTTCAGCTAAATTAAATGCTATCTTCCAAGTTTTGGCTCTAAAAAGAAGTACAGTATCATCCGCGAACATCAGGGTATTAGCACCTTGTAATTGTATGTCACACAGTTCATTAACATAAAGCAGGAACAGACTAGGTCCCAACGTACTTCCTTGCGGTACACCGTGTGTACATTTAGCTTCGTTACTTATGGTCCCACTAATTCTCACACGCTGACTTCTGTTTGTTAAGTAATCTTTGAACCATAGAAGGGGTGTACCTCTAATGCCGAAACGTTCCATACGGGCAAGTAATAGTGGGATCGAGACTGAATCAAATGCTTTTTGTAGGTCTAGAAATACCCCGAGACACTTTTGTTCCTGGTCAAGACTCTTTGTTACGGTAGAAGTCAGCTGTAGAACCGCATCTTCTGTTGACCTGCCTCTCCTGAAGCCGTATTGGTTTTTAGATAACAGGCCATTGGATTCAAGAAACGTAACCAGCCTATTATTAACTAGTTTCTCCAGTATTTTGGAAAGGACGTTGAGTAAAGAGATGGGCCTGTAATTAGCCGATAAAGTTTTATCACCTGATTTGTGAATAGGTGTGATAATAGCCGATTTTATAACTCATTTTTAACGGGTTTTACGCGTTTATTGAATTATTTTTATTTATCCGACGGTCCGACAGTTTTGCAAATGCCGTGATCACGGGTAGACTGAGATGTTTGACGTCTACATAGAGTATAGTAAAAAACTATTTTCGAATTCACAATAGTAAGTAGGTATAATATTATTTTTATGTTAACGTTCAAAACTGAACTCCTTAAAAATTAAAATTCAATAATAGTAATAAGAACCTTACTTTGGGTTGTTTAATATTCGTATTTAGTATAAACACCAATATACATAAGTATAAGTAGTATTGATTGTGCATGAATGCACCCTTACCATCGCGGTGCGCGGCGAATTCGTCTGGGCGTCGCGCGTCGCGTCGCACCCTATAAGTAGCTACGTACGATGCAAACTAATAATGTTTTCGGCTAATTGTCAAAAAAATACATATAAGTTCATTATTTAAATATATTTAATATTACTACTTCAGTTCTTTTTACGTTTAAGAAGAATTAAAAAAAAAAATACCTTGTATTTTTTTCCTTAGTGACAAGATTAAGACACGCATTTTAGTATTAACCCATCACATTGACTATCACTAATATAATTTTCATTCGCTCAAATGAAAATCATTCCTTAATTAATGTGAATTGAAACGTTCATCCAGTAACACATAGATGGCGCCCAGGTAAAATTAAACCGCGCTATAGAGTTTGTTTCAGATTTATAGGGATCACCCGACTGATAGAATTCACATTTGAGTCTATAATATCTACTTACTAATTACTTATATCAATTTTTGAAACGCTCTCCAGTTTTTATTGAGACTGGGAGGCGTTATAAACAAGAAAACTAATAGATTGACTTGCCCAGAGGGAAGTACTAGGGTAGGATTTTTTTTTTTTTTTTTTTGTTTTCCGACAGGAAAATGCATTACGCACCGTACCTCCCGCCCGGGGGGGCGAGAGGCGTGTGTGGGACTCCCCCTTTCGGGTATACCCACTAAAAACCTGTCGATGTTCCTTCCATTACGCCATAGTGCCGGGGCTGCGGGATAGCGTTAGCCTTCGCGCAAATCAGCCCCGGCGGCGTGGGCCCGCGTCGATCACGCGGGGCCCCCTCTCTTTTGACGGGGAAGTTAGACCTCCCCCGTCCGTCGGAAGGCGCGCCGGAACATGGCGCGCGCCTTCTATGAGGACCTATTAGCGGACGGCGGATCCCCCCGAATCCACCGCCCAAGGTCCTCGATTAGGGTAGGAGCTCGAGTTGGCGATTGTATCGCCTCCTACGAGCCCCTAATTCTCTGCCACGAGTGGGTGGCAGTTGGCGCTGACGTTGGCGCTCGCGCACCCTCTCCGCCGCCTCCTTCTGAAGCATGATGGCCTCACAAAAAGAGGCCATCGCTTGCCACGCCCCCTCACTGCGGACCATCGCCGCCATGACCGCGGGCAGGGAAAGATCTGCCCCCACTTCTGCGACGAGGACACGCCGTTCCTCGCCCCACGCCGGACACTCCTCCATTGTGTGTCGAGCCGTGTCCTCGTCGCAGCCACTACAGTGGTGGCAAACGGGCAGCGGCTCAGCCCTGGCTACGCGGTGCAGGTACTCCCCAAAGCACCCGTGCCCGGTGAGTACCTGCGTAAGCCGATAAGTGAGCTGGCCGTGCTTGCGCACCAGCCACGCTCTCAGTATTGGCCCCAGAGCCTCCACAGTGCGGAGGCCGGCAGATGGAGTCGCCAGCCTCTCCTCCCACTCTCCAATGAGAGATTGCCGGGCCCTCTTGCCCCAGCTTACCCTTTCTGGTATGGGGAAAGAGTCCCCCCTGTCCCTTAGGGTCACCCCCCGGGCGTAACATTGGGCGGAGAGCTTTGCCTCAAACTCCCAAGGCAAAGTCCCCGCCAATGCGGTGGCCGCATCAAAAGACACAGTTTTGTATGCGCGAGTCATGCGCTGCGCTAACAGCCGCTGCGGCCTACGCAGGAGAGCAGCGTTCTTGGGCGTGAGGCCATCCGAGGCCCATATGGGAGCTCCATACATGGCCATCGACCTGACCACGCCGATGTAGAGCCGTCTGCAGGCATCGTCCGGGCCCCGAACATTTGGTAACAGGCGGCCGAGGGAAGCTGCCGCCCTCGACAGCCTGGGAATCATTGCCTCGAAGTGTGCTTGGAAGGACCAACGGCTGTCCAGGATGAGCCCCAAATATTTAATTCGGGGCCCAACCCTGATCCGCACACCTGAGACCACTAAATGGGCACTCGCATCGATCCTGATGCGAGGCCCATGGAAGCATATGGCCTCAGTTTTTTCCAAGGCCACAGTGAGTCCAATCCGACGCTGTCGGGCTACTACCGCAGCCACACCCGCAGTGGCACGCTCGGCGGCCTCCCTATAAGTAGCCCCCCGGGCTGTGACGAGTGTGTCGTCAGCGTAGCACGTCAACGCTACACCCGGGGGAAGTTCGCCCCGAAGGACCCAGTCATAGCCGACGTTCCACAGGAGTGGGCCCAGCACTGAACCCTGTGGAACGCCGCAGGTCATTGGAGTGTACTCCACCTCTCCGTCCCGACGCTGGTACGTCAAGCACCTTGTGTCGAGGTACGCCCCTATCGCCCGGCGGAGATAAAGAGGCACGTCATGGTAGATGAGTGCCTTCTTTATGCAGCTCCAGGGGTACTAGGGTAGGATTACATTTCAAGTAAGCAAGCTACAGTGATGAAGTATACTCGTATACCGATATTTTTACGACATAGACATAAGCTAAATCATAAATAAATTCAAGTGTGTGTCACTGCACTGCAACTGTGCAACAAATAATGAATACAAGTTAACTATATCAGTAGCTTAACAAAAGCTGTCATAGCGAGACTAAACGCCCTTGCCAGGTTTACTTAACTTACTTCACTTTGTAAGTCATAACAAAGCATGTTCACTGAAAGAAATCGTAATGAATTTTTAAAGCTTGACTCTTTATAACCTATCTTAAACCTTATAACGGGTGTAAAAAGACCACTTCCGAAGCCTGAAACCATGTATTCTTGAGCGTCAATAGTAACTAGGTATATAAATTCACTAACAGAATACCCAGAAAACTCAATATTAAAAAGTTATTAATGATTGAAAAGTCATATTCGCCACTTGAAATCATCGTTCACACATCAACTGTCGGTTCAGGTGCGATTATTTACATTGCAAATTAAATTAAAACCCTATTTTATTTGAAATCATCCCAAAATCTGATAGCATTAATGCAATTTTGGAAAATAAGTTCACTTTGTAAGTCATAACAAAGCATGTTCACTGCAAGAAATCGTAATGAATTTTTAAAGCTTGACTCTTTATAACCTATCTTAAACCTTATAACGGGTGTAAAAAGACCACTTCCGCAGCCTGAAACCATGTATTCTTGAGCGTCAATAGTAACTAAATTCACTAACAGAATACCCAGAAAACTCAATTTAAAAAAGTTATTAATGATTGAAAAGTCATATTCGCCACTTGAAATCATCGCTCACACATCAACTGTCGGTTCAGGTGCGATTATTTACATTGTAAATTAAATTAAAACCCTATTTAATTTGAAATCATCTCAAAATCTGATAGCATGAATGCAATTTTGGAAAATAAGTTAAAAAAATATTTTTTTTAATCATAAAAAAAATTTTTTTTTGCTCAAAACGTAACCAGTACCCCTCCAGCAATGCCCAGTTTTTGTTTTCGGAAGCAGTTCCTTTACACCCTGTATAAAAGCTGCGTACCAAAAAATTAATATACGAGAGATTTTAAAATATTAAAATTAGCAACTTCAGTGTTCATAACTTCTATTGATTTGTTACATCTAAACATAAAATATGTATCGTCTTGAATTAAGTTCAATGAATAATGGCCATATCATCTCATCTGCCCTTGTGCCTTGTGTCATTACGCTGTACCAGCATTAGATTACTACACACGTTTGCAGCCCCGGATCTTCAATTTTTTTTAGGCGGGGCAAATTCTGAAAACGCCGCCCCCAACCACTAATATTTATTTTTACCTTTATGATCTTTATAATTTCAGTTATCAGATGTCCACTAACAAATAGCCCTTCCGGAAATAATGCATCATTTGCTGTTCTTTCCGTGCTATGCCTGTTTATTTACAGATGTATAGATATGAACGCGTAAGATATACAGGCTGTTTGCTGGGTGAGTAGCCAAAAGAAAATGGTGTATAGGCGGGGCTATTAGCTATTTACTTCTTCTTATTAATTTGCATTTTGATTCAAGTTAAAGAATTTACAATACTTTTAAGATTTTCCTATGGAAAACCCCGGTTTTTCATGAAGTCATTTTTTTTAATTTACTCTCGGACCAAACGAAAATAATTTTAATTGAGAGCCTAATACTGTCTTATTTCGATGCAATCATAAATGTATACCAATCATCTCACAAAAGGTTACAGTGGATTCACAAACTTCGTTGAACCAGTGGGAAAAAAATGTAATGTCAACTTTGCTATGAAAAAAAATAAAAAAACACGAGTTGAAAATTTCATTTGCTTTTAAAAACTTCTTCAGTTTATACCTACACTTTATATTGATATGCTACAAATGTTACATTAATAATTAGAAATCTCAACTAAAATAGTAAGTTAGTCCTCAAAGACGGCTGATAAAGAAGGTGCGAATCCGTTCAACTACCTATGTAGATAAAAACTTCTGTCTCATTCTAACAAATCTTAAACAATTATGCTAACTCATTTGACTCTCTCTTCACTTTCCTGCCTCGAATTAAGGACTCATGCTATCTTACACGTTTGACTTCGGGCCGCGTAGATTTTCGGTGACCTACACTTTTCTACAGTTGGAGTAAGATGTTGCTTGAAAATAAGCGTACCAGCCAGTCATGACCAACGGTAGCGTGATTTTTACGCATGCTAGCAAATCTCATTTCACCAGCTGCAAGTTATGTAGAACCGGTTCACGGAGACTGAATCTAGAAGTTCCTTTTACTCCGTCCCTCACCACCCCAACCATCTGGTGGTGGAAGCCGCAGAATATTCTGCTATTTGCGACCTTCGCAAGAGGAGACCAAAAAATTAACTCGAACGTTAAAAGATTACTGTCGGGAACTATTTGCTTCCTCCAGCCCGCGCTCGCTACCGACCCCGTGGTCACGATTGTGGTAACAGCCTTAAGTTTTCCCTATAAATACACCTCTCAAACCGGCAGGTGCGACATTCAACAAAATTAGTTTCATCGCCTATCAGATCCGACTCCCGTCGAGTTTCTTGCTAGGTCTTCTTAGAGAGAGGCTCCTAAAGGAAACAGTGTATTGAAAATGATCACGACGCGGCCGTATTAGTTCGTATCGTTAGTCAGAAAATAAAATCATTATTTTATAAGTACATAAGAATAGCAAATAAGAGAAATGTTGCCTGGTCACAAAATAGATACAACAATAGGCATAGATTTGTTAGAATGAGAAAAACTCTTTACCTACATATGTAGTTGAAGGTGTTCGTACCTTCCTTACCAGGCGTCTTTAAGGACTAACTTACTATTTTAGTTGAGATTTCTAACTATTTAAGTTACATTTAGCATATCGATATAAAGTACATATATTAGCTGTAGAAGTTTCTAAAAGCAAATAAAGTTTTCAAACTCGTTAATGTTTTTATTTTTTTTCAAAGTTGAGATAAAAAAAAACCCCCACTGGTTCAACGAAGTTTATGAACCCATTGTAACTTTTTGTGAGATGATTGGTATAAATTTATGATTGCATCTGAATAAGACAGTATTTGACTTTAAATTAAAATTATTTTTGTTTGGTCAGACAGTAAATATAAAAATATTTGACTTTTCATGAAAAAATTGGGGATATTCTTAGGAAAATCTTAAAAATGTTGTAAATTCTTAAACGTGAACCAAAATGCAATATAATAAGTTTAAGTAAATAGTTACTAGCACTCACCCACCAAACACCCTGTATATTTTATACACTGCACAGGATAGGATTAAAAATAAAAATTTATATAGTAAAAATAAATAAAATTGGTGTATTCAGTTGCAATTATTATGAATTAAAATTTACTTTTAGAGCTTTTTGTATGACCTTGTCATAATTTCCGTTCCTGCGCGCGAACGGGTGCGCATTTTGAAATACGCCGGGAGAGGCGCCACACGAATAATACGTCACATGTTCCATGTGCTGTCCCTGAGTATCGGTCTAGTTGATATGGCCACAGTAAAATAAGAGTGAAAGTTCTGTAATTGAACTTTTATTTATTCCGTGGTCAAAGTTAAGTAAGTAGGTATTATTGTTTTTTTTTTTAAATAATGAATTTGGCCGCCCCCTCAGCATGCCGCCCGGGGCATGGGCCCTGGCTTGCCCCCCCCTAGATCCGGCCCTGCACGTTTGTAAGACAGGTTAAAAGGAGACTTTGCTGAAATTTACCTTTATTAACAACGCAAATAGACGGATGCTGTTACAGGTAAAGCAGTACACACACAGAGCAGGTAATGTATATTAATATACATAACATCACGGGATGTATAGCTTTAAATAATCTGAAAGTATCACACACAAAGTAGGTAATCTTACTATATCTTTCCCTTCATTCTAATGGTATATGTCCGGCTTGACGCACGTTTCAGCTGCTAAGGTGTTGTACAGGGTGTTCTTATATTTAATTTTATAATACTATGATTTAGTTCAGGAGTTGGTAACCCTATTTTGAACACCCTATACAAAAAGAGATGTATTGTAATATACTAAGATGTAACGAAATATAAATGTATATATTCGCATATTATCGTATCTTTAAGGTACGAAGATGTTAAAAATATACAGTATAGCTGTTGTGTGTGGTCACCTGACGATTTCTATAGCCGGATCCACACCGGACGATCCAAATGGATCGGCGATCCTGCGATCCGAGATCCAAGATCGTGATGCGTGGAGCGTGGACCGTCCGGTGTAGATCTGACTGATCCAACAGCAGTGCCTGACCAAAAAACCGACAACACATGGATCACACGCGGCAAGGAGCGCGCGCTCTCCGCCTACACTTAACGTTCCGTGGGGCGCGCTCCGTGCCGCGCGCGATCGGAGCGCTTTGGATCGTCCGGTGTGGATCCGGCTTATGGAAGATGTATCGAGATGTATCGTGTTGTACATATACATATTTGCATTACCTGTTCTGTGTGTGGACTCCTTTATGCAAAATCGTATTTAAGATCACAATTGAAATCCTTATAGACATTATAGGTACTATGAAGGAAGGACTTTGTTTGAAAATACTTTTGATTTTAAAATGTTAATTTACTTACTTAGAGCATAAAGCATACTTTATAAATCTTTTTACCAGTAATCAAGAAACATAACTTTAATCACACACTACACATTTTAATTAGTTTATTTCCCAAATAATAATGAAAATAATAATAATTATTTCCTGTTTCTATAAAAGTCAAAAATACTTCGTCTATACAGCTTAATCTTTTTTTTTTTATAAATATCAATTATCGCTAGTTGCACTTTGAACTATGGAAGTTATTACTTGGTTAAAAACTGGAAGGTTCATTCGTATTATTCAGAGTCATAATTTGATTTGTACAAACCGGGTTATCTTCATTACATAGTATAAATCCAAGTCGCTAATTCTGTCTGTTTGTATGTTTGGCTTCTTACTCCTCCTAAACCAGTTGAGGGATTTTTATGCAGTTTTCACCGTCCTTTAGGTAATTTTTTCATTTAAATTTGTAAATAAAGAACATTCAGAAAAAGTTTTTTTAAGTTAACTAAAATTCAATGTTTCGGGAACAAGTCGGCCAAAATTACCTACACCATTGCGAAGCGTGGGCGGGTCGCTAGTATAATATAATATCCAAGTTTATGAAAGAAAACAAAAGATCTAACTATTTGCAATTTTTTTTTTTTATCTTTGGATAACTATAGACATGTCGGCAGAACGTATACAATAAAAACGTTTACTTATTCCGTATAACAAATAAAGTTTTTTATTCGTAAAAACTTCGTTCAAATTTATTACGACTTCGTGCTTACACATTTATTTCACTGCACTTACATTATTGGTCATGAAGGCCAACACAGATTTAGTGGTATTTAGTGGTGGTGAGCAGGTTGTGGCGGCGGCGGAGGCTCGCACATATAGCCATACATGTTCTGTTGCGTACTACTAGCGAGGGCCATTGCTGCGTGCCTCTCCGCCAATATATTCGGTGACTGGCCCTTCGACCAGAATAATTCTTCCTCTTCTTTGCTAGCGTGAAGGTAATTGCACCCTTCTAGTCGACGAAAATGATTGTTGTTTTGAAAGTCGCGGCAGAACTTTATGATTTCCTGATTTTTTATTTCAGAAAGGTCCCACTCGTGGCGATACTTGCATCCTCCGAATTGATTGCAAGTGCCCCGAACAAAATTTCGACAAATAGGTGGCCTCGCATTTTGTTTATTGCTACATATTCTTGTAGTATTGCGTAGTCTGGGATCAGCAGGATGACCCGCAGTGTTATTCACGAACGACCAACGGCCATTTTGTAGATGCTTCGCGGTAACCATTCTCGCGCGTTCGAAATTTAGGTATGTACCCAGTTCACAAACGGTTTAAAGCACGATTTTTCACATAAATACTCTTGTAGCCACACTCACAAGCACCAAATAAAAAAATTACACGTTTCACTGTCGTAATTTTGAATTCAAACAAATACTTTCTGTGCCAACCAGCCAGCCGAGCTGAGGCTCTACATTGAAGTGACATTCTCAATTCAAAATCTTCAGTTAAGTACCTACAGATTTCTACCTGCTGCTGCCACTTACCCGTTTCCCAAATAACAATTACCATAATAATAATAATTTCTTATCTCTAGAAAAGGAGTACTTAGGCAAAATGTGTAGTTCTCATGGCTTGCTGACGAGAGATCATTAGGCACGTATTGTCGCAGTATTTTTAAGAAAATTAGCCAGAAATGAAAGTACTTAGGATTATTCAATTGTCAGATAAGTTTAAATTGTCTATTGTCTATGTAACTTTTTCCGCGCTCAACATTTTTTTTTCTATTTGACCGCAAAGGCTGCACATTTGAGGTTTGGCTTTTTACAAAATAGATATATTTAACGGCAGAACTTAATGTTATTACATTATCCCTGTGCAAGACGGCGACATCAACCAAAGAAAAACTGCAAAAGGCAACAAATTTGAGACGATCTAGGAATGAGGTTACTTCTGTTTTTAGTAGAGTTGTCAAACAAATTCTTAGTTTTAGTAAGACAAATGTACCTTTTTGGATAGCTAATGAATTGCGGAAGTTTTTATGTAATTTTTTACGCAACAATATTGGTATTTTTTTTAGAAAATCGCGATTTATTGGCATAAGACTTAACTTTTTTTAAGCAAATAGGCTCTACTTTATCCCCGTTATAAGAAATGTATCGCATTACCAATCACCCTGTATAGTCGAATGTTCTATTGACCACAATTATCAGTAACTATTATTACGGTACCAGTGATTATCATTACGGACCGACTAAAGAGAAAGAGATGTAGTCGAATATATTTTTTGCGACAGTTGTAAAATCAGCCGCAAAACGAATTAGACTTATCTAGGTACTTAGTTTGTGTCACATAGATTAATTAACTGACTTGAGTCAATCAATATTCAGATAATCACTCTTTGTATCTTTCATTTAGTTCACGAGATTAAGGTAGAAATCCTTAAACGCGGCCATAAAGGAAAATAAACAAAAGTTTTACTGTCACATTTTTAAATTAAACAATTAAATTCTGTCCTAACCTAGCCAAGCCACTCTAATGAGGAGTCTTTTTTTCTATTCAAATTTAGGATCATTAGTTAAGTAGGTAGGTACCTGGATAACAAACGTTTTTTATTGTTCCAATCCTACCGTGCTTGCCCTTTTCCGAAACAATAGGTAAAATTAATTTCCTGTCTCTAGAAAAGACAAAGACACTATGTCCAATGTATGTCCATACAATCTTTTGATTTATTCTTTTTAATTATTTACAAGTATAATGATTCAGTTTGAGCAATGAAAGTAAAATATTAACACAAGAACTGTGAAGTTAATTCTTTATTCAGTGTCAAAAGTATAAATAGTTTCATCTCAAAAGTATAAATAGAAAAATACATTAAGTGTACACTGTGAGATTACCCCATGCATTTTGCGCGATGCCAAAATGTAGGTTAAATTTGTATTCTACTGGCGAGATAAAGAGTTGATTAAGTCAAACTCACAAAATAATATATAGCTAAACAAGAAAAAAACGTGTAACTTTCGTAATTTTGGGTTTACAAATACATTGTCTCAACTCCCAGCCAAGCCAAGTTACTCCATTGTACTGTCATTTTATTATTTTATATTCAAACTCATTAGCTAAGTACCTGCTGTTTCATCCGCTTGCCTGTTTCCCAAATACCTAATAGCAACAATAATAATAATTTCCTGTCTCTAGAAAAAGCAAAGATACTATGTTCAGAAAGCCACATCTTATACTTTACTTTACTACATAGTATAAAACAAAGTCGCTTTCTCTGTATGCTTAAATCTTTGATGCGTTTTTTGTAAATTAGTGATTGAAGAAAAAGGTTTGCATATGTTACCCGCAATTTGTATAATTCAGGTATTCTATATAATACCTAGGTAATGTAAAGAATACCTAGGGCGGCCAGGCAATGCACAAAATATAATAAATAATATTGTAAATTCAATACATTACCTAGGTATTGTATAGAATACCGGATTATACACATTACCGGTAACGTATACATATAAACACAATATAGGAAATGAGGTTTTTCTCATATTTTAACGCATGCGAAGCTGCGGGCAAAAGCTACCTAGTTCTTTATAATTTTTCAAGTCATCAACAATTTATCGTACTTCAGTTTGCTCTTTTTTAGTAATTAATTTATACAAGAACTAGAAGTTCTTCGTAGTGCATTGTTCAGTTAGGTAAGAACAGCCTCTACGAGTACAGTATCATTTAAGCCTATATCTCTTTTCATCGTTGTTCCCGGAAAAATATATGAACTCTGCACTGTGAGATTATCCAGTTAATTTCACGCGGATGCTGATTGTACCTACCTTTTATTTTAACTATATCTAAATATATATATGTTACCGGCAATGTGTATAATCCGGTATTCTATACAATGCCTAGGTAATGTATAGAATACCTAAAACGTGCCGGTAATGTATGAAATATCATTTATTTTATACTTTGCCTAGATATTCTATACAATACCGAATGCGCGCCCGGTAATGTATGTAATGCAGGTAAGATTATAATGAAAAACGTCAAAGAGGAACTTTATTATGGTCTATATTACACTTTTATAAGTTTTTTTTCTTTTTTTTTCACCAACGATTTGTGTTCATAACAATCACTGTTATAACGTCTTTTTCTCGTACTTTTTTTCTTCATTTATTTTTGTCCTTCCAACGGAATTCATAATAGTCAGTTGCCATATTTATCATAACTAAGAAATTTTTCGACTCATATTTTTTTCTTCATAACTTTTTTCTCCGAAGTAGTTGGTAAATTTAAGTAAAAAATATCAGGGTTGTGGTGCTTCACCGACCGCTGCCGCGGCACGCTCGCTTTGCTCGCTCGGCTTGCACACTGTATGGTCACAATTCAACCTCACACTCCTCCTCGCTTCGCTCGTCGTCGTACCTATTATTTTAATTGTGACTCTTCAAACTACGGGGACAGGACAAGGATTTGTCAAATCGTCAAATTTTTTTACACTTTCATTGATGCATTATTTTAATTCAGTTAATTTTAATTGTAGATCCTGTTTCATAATTATTATGAGCATATTATAGGTTATCATTGATAAATATAGACCAAGGTCTATTAATTTTACACATTGCCGGTGGTACAGCAGGTAATCTATACAATGCCCAGGAATTGTATACATTACCTAGGTGACGTATTGAATTGACAATAATATTCATTTTATTTTATACATTGCCTGGACGCACCAGGTATTCTATACATTACCTAGGTATTGTATAGAATACCTGAATTATACAGATTGCCGGTAACATATATAAAACATATTAGCTTATCTGGTTTGTGTCACATAGACTGAATGACTCAAAATCCAGGTAATCAAATTTCGTACCTACCTTTTAGGTATTTAGTTTACAAGATCCAGGTAGAAATCCTTCGTCATTATCCCTGTTATACTTTTAAGGTAAATAAAACAAAAGTTTTACGATCATATTTTTATTATTATTAACACTTTTCAGTGTAAATAAAAAATAATTGTCTTAAAGCATACAGTAGAAAGATCGAGCACAATTTTACTTAGGTATATTGCGTGCCAGCACATTTATACAAAACTGCACTTACATACATAAGGGAGAAAAGGAGCTACAACATAAATGCAATTAAAGGTAAAAAAAAACGAGATCAGACTACTTAATTTGTTAAGTGACTATAATGCTTATACAAAGAGTGTCGCATTTCGCAAAACGATAAATGGGATACCCACATTCATACCAATATCAATCACAAACTTCACAAAGTGAATTAATGTAATCTTATCCCAATTTTTTTAGTAAACTTACTGCACTATAGCGCAGTTACCGGATTGTAGTTGTTGTAGTTTCTGTAGGGGGGTAGCAGGGGCCCCGTGTTAGGTGGGGACCACGCGCCGTAGAACATCGGCGGCGGCGGCGGGGGCCCCACAGGGTGCAACGGGGGCACCAGCGCCGGGGCTTTGCTGAAGCTCTCTGGACCAACGCCTGACACATCAAACAATGATACTAAGTAATCTAGCCCGGAGTGACGCTCATGTTTCAAAAAGATCACGGGATTCGATTCTCTCTCGAACAATACAAAACAAGGTTTTCTAGGTTGTTTCCAGTCTAGATTAGTATAGTTTCTAGGCTCTACCATACCGTGGTCTCTAGAGCACAAGCTGCTGTGTACGTTGCGTTGTACGTTTCATAATTTATTTATTGTTTTCTATTATTAATGAGGCTGGTTAGAATGAAAATATTGAGCATCTAAACATATTGTTGAGGTTTTGTGATGTTCGTTTAAGGACCTTTTTTGCAATACGGTATTTTACTCCATGCAAGAAAAAATATAAAAGTGAATGTTTATATTAATTAATAGAAATGCATTATAAATTTTATATATCCAATTTTAAAATCGACTTTTATATATTTTTTGATTTTCTGTTTTTGAAATGTCAAAAACGCTGTTCGCGATATTGGGTTCCGACATTTCACATTGACGTGCTTTGAGAAGATTTGTAAAAATTGTCTAGTTATTAAGTTTATGAACTTTTATCCATTGTTTTATCCAATGATAAGGGTTATTACTCATATTTCCGAAAATATTTTCACTTGCTTTCTAACAAAATCATATTGTTTACTATCAGAGTGTCGTCACCAGTCGAAACAGCATGGCGGCTACTGTTTCCGCGCGCAATTACATTAAAAGTAAATAAAAATTCTACAGGTTCAGTACAACTTCAAAATTGATTTTAAGCAGTTTTCAAAAAAAGTGTTTAGTAGCCTATGGTGGAAGTAAGGCATAGAATTCGCATTTACACATAGGTATGCCGTTGTGTATTCAATATTGTTTTTTTATAAGTGTAGACAAAATATAACAACGTGGCGTTATGGACTAATGAAAGTTACAAAGAAAGGTGTCAAATACCAATTATAAGAATGGTACTTACCATGAGATTCATTTTGCAAATGATACTTGTTTTGCAAATGTGAAGTTTTTTGCAAGGGCCCCAAAAGATCGTGTAGTACGTCAGAAGACCGGCTAGTGGAAGCTGCTGCAGGCCGCCGAGTGGTCACATCATCGCCCTCGAGAGAAGTCTCCATGAAGTTCTTGCTCCCTCCAAACATGAACCCCATCAGCTGACGCACGAACGTCTCTGACATTAGATTTGCCACCTGTCTTTGAGGTTGGGACATGCTCGACATGAACTCGTTGATCGGCGACACTTGCGGCGTACCCTGGAAAAAGTCCTTCTTTAGTCACAAAAACGGTGATCACCTCTACATCCCACCAAGTTGCAATAACCAACCTCAATGTGCTCATTCAATATCAGGAACATTTCAGGAGTGACTAGTTTTTTCAAGAGTTCTTTTCCCTTCTCCAAATCTTTAAGCTTCTTCTTGTACGTGAGGCTGATCTGCTCTTCCTCTGCATGGAGTCTTTTCATCTCTTGCTTGTACATAGCAATTCTGAAACACCGAGTGTAAGATTGGTCGTGTGTCGAGAGGGGTAAGGTGGGTCTACAGCAGCGAGAGGTGGCAGAGGTGAAGCGCGAACGCCGTGGCGGCAACAAGTCGCCGCGCTACATGCGCCAATATAAGAATACTTTTCGCATAGCATTGTTGCTATTATAAGCAAAGAGCAAAATCAAAATAACTTGACATCCCAAAGAGCCAATACGCACTGTCGACTTGTCGCACTGTGACTTTCTTTAGTTTAGACTCATTTAATGAATTTTTACGCACTCGGTCGCCGGTTGCGGCCTACGTTTCGGTCGCCGAGAGACTGAGTCGCCGGCGACAAGTCGACAGTGCGTATTGGCTCTAAGCATCACCCGATCTAAAAAATTCAAAACTAAAAGTAATTGGATTATATTATTGTCGGAAGTTTCAACGCGGAGCTACTTCAAAAAATTAACATTATTTATGTGTTATAATTTCAAACCTTAATTGCTGCTGCGCACAATTAGTGCACAGGCCGCTTGCAAGTTTGGTGGAGTCGAGCTTCCGCACTTTGCTTGCCCCGGCTGAGAACAAGATCAATTGCGCTTAGCCAAAGGCAAACATTAGCATCTCACTCCTTCTATTCATATCTACACTAATATTATTAAGAGGAAAACTTTGTTTGTATGTTTGTAATGAATAGGCTAAAAAACTGCTGGATCGATTTTAAAAATTCTTTCATCATTCGAAAGCAACATTATCCACAAGTAACATAGGCTATATTTTATTTTGGAAAAAAATGGGTTCTGTAAGGTATTTGGGTATTACGGACACAAGGTGTCAAAAATCAACCAGAAAAGTTATTTTGCGTACGCTGCCTAAACTATAAAAGAAGGAACCATAAAATGTTCTAATTAATTGTAGATCTTTTAAATATCTACAAAATAGTCCGCGACACACTATACCTATCTATGTCGAGTGAGGCACAACAACCATTTTTTTATTTATATATTTTTGGGACTACATTTAAACGCGTTAATTTTACTCATAATATTAATTCTTATCAAAATAAATTACATTTTTAATACAACCCATTCGCAATTTATTTATTGCCATATTTCATTTAATAAAAAATATATTTCATCCATTAACCAGCTCGGTAGAGGTCGTTCTATAGCTATATCCTATACTATCAGTCCATTATGTAGGTATGCTTAAATCTTTAAAACTACGCAATGGTTTTTGATGCGGTTCTTTTTAATAGATAGAGTGATTCAAATATAATAACATAGTACATAGTAGAAAATAGTTTTACTCCGAATTTAACGCATGCGAAGCCACGCGAGTAAAAGCTTGTTCAAAATATTAACGTTTAGGTATCATACAGTTTCAGTTAGGTTGTTGTATTATAACAGTTGCGAATCCGTTTTTTGTTGGCGGGAAACACAGTTTTTTATATTTTTATTTAAGTAATTTTTCGCTTAAGCTTAATGAAACGCAAAGCAATTCTTATGTTGCTATTTTTTACTTATTACCTTTACAAAACTAATAAATTATACTTAGATAAAGTCACTGTCAATATCACGCTTAATATTCTTTTTTTAAAAACACAGAAGCACATTAAACAGTAAAGAGCAGTTAATAGAAAAAACTAAAAAGTAAAATTTAGAGCACATAATAAAAAAAAAATGTGAATTCTAGATATTACAAACAAATAATTATATACTTAAGTCTTTAAATCCTACTAATAATATAAATAAATGTGAAAGTTTGTGAGGACGGATATTTGTTACTCTTTCACGTAAAAACTACTGGACGGATTTGGCTGAAATTTTGCAGTAATAGGTATTGGTTATACTATACATCGAAATAACACATTAGGGTACTTTTTACCGCGCCACTATAATATTATAAAACACTTCAAAATAGGTTTACCTTCTGATGCTGGTAATTTATGTTTACGAAGGCATTGTGGAAGTGGTGGCGGCGGACAACTGGCATCGAAACTAGCAAAGAAAAAAATTGAATAAATTAACAGCGGTCATAAAAATAAACAATAATTGTAGAAAATATATTACTTTGGTGGAGGTGCGGTAGCCGCCTGTAGTTGAGTATCTTTAATGGAACTTTCGCTGGTTGGTAAATCTGTAACGTAAGAGACAAACAGTGGTCATGAATTGCAACGTAGAATTAATCTTTTTTCATATTTTTTGTAGAAATACACCAATGTTAGGTGCGCTTTTTAAATACAATAAATTAATTTAAAATGATTGTAAACAAGCTTTGCATGGATCCAAGTGGGTTTAGGTAGAGGTCTATGTAAAATGTGATTGTTACTTTGATGTGGAGGGGCAGCAGCAGCGGCCGTGGCTGGTGGTTCTGGTGGCGGCGGCGGTGGCGGCGGCGGCAGCAGCAGCATGGGGGCCGCGGGGGGCTGCGCGGGTTGCGCGGGGCGCGGCGGGGGCGGCGGCGGAGGACCCACCATCACACTACTCGTCGGCGGCGGCGGCGGAGGCTCGCACATATAGCCATACATGTTCTGTTGCGTACTACTAGCGAGGGCCATTGCTGCGTGCCTCTCCGCCAATATATTCGGTAACTGGCCCTTCGACCAGAATAATTCTTCCTCTTCTTTGCTAGCGTGAAGGTAAGTGCATCCTTCTCGTCGACAAAATTGATTGTTGTTTTGGAAGTCGTGACAAAATTTTATGATTTCCTGAATTTTTATTTCAGAAAGGTCCCACTCGTGGCGATACTTGCATCCTCCGAATTGATTGCAAGTGCCCCGAACAAAATTTCGACAAATAGGTGGCCTCGCATTTTGTTTATTGCTACATATTCTTGTAGTATTGCGTAGTCTGGGATCTGCAGGATGACCCGCAGTGTTATTCACGAAAGACCAACGGCCATTTTGTTGATGCTTCGCGGTCACCATCTTAACCATTCACGTTTCATTTGTTGCGTGTTATTATTTTAGGTAGGTATGTTCCTCAATTTCATATACGTCTACACTTTTACTCACATTAACACTTTAGCTCACAATCACACACAGCCACCAAAAGAAAAAGAAACACGTTTTAATTTTGTAATTTTGAATTCAAACGATTACAATTTGTCCCAACCCAGCCGAGCCAAGCTAGTCTCTCTATTGAAGTGCCCTTATCCATTCAAAATCATTAGCTAAGAACCCATGGACTACTACCTGCGGTCCCATCCGCTTGCCTGTGTCCCAAATAATAATAACCATAATAATAATTTCTTGTCTCTAGAAAAGATACTATGTCCATACAGCCATAATCTCTGATATTTCCTTTATAATTATTAACAAATCAGTTTGAACTTTGGAAGCAATTAATTAATTAATAAAACAAGAACTGAGAGATAAATTCGTAATTGACACCAACCGATTTACTAAGGAAAGCACAGCCTCGACAAATGGGTGCAAAACATTATGGGTAATAGATATATAGAGCGTTTCGTCTCTTCGAATTTTGTTTACTGAAATATAATTAACTGTATACCTACTGTAAGCTGTGAGATTACTTACGCGCGGTTGCAGAGCGGAACTACCTGGTATACAAAGGCACTAGTAAAGAGACAAAGGAAATGTAGATAGGTAAACTTTGTAACCTATGGATAGAGTCGTTTTTATGGCTTGCCAAGAGATAGAGCGGTATGATTACAATGCCGGTTTAATTCTTCAACTTAAAACATTACTTAAATTACTTAAATGTTTTCTCTTGACAATAGATACCAAATGGTTTCCTTCATTATTTATTTTCCTATAATTCGATTTATAATCGCCTAAAATATTATTTATGGTAATGAATATGTTATAGGTAGCAGATCGATGAGAAAACGCCTTGATGTTTCTACTCTGCCTCCTCTTCGACTTAATGGCATTACGATCAATGTTTTTAACACTTCCAAAAACTTACCTACTCTGGGTGAATTTTACTAGGTGTTACTTTTGACTCTTACTTGAGCTGGGGCGCACACGTTAACGAAGTTAGCCAAAAAGTTTATTACTCGTTACACTCGTTGAAGTGCCTTCAAACTTATCTCCCATTGGCAACTAAATTCTCCCTCTCTCTAACCCTCATTCAATCTATCATCGACTATGCAGACGCTTGTTATCTTGATGCCAACGAGGAGCTGTTAAATAAATTGGAGCGTCTGCAAAATCTGCGTATACGAAGTATTTTTTAATCTCAAAAAGTTTGACCATGTGTCTCAATTTCTCAGAAAACTCCAGAGGCTCCCAATCCGTCTTCGTAGAGACACACGTATCCTTTGCCTCCTTCATAAAATACTTGATAATCCTACCTTTACATAATTGTGTTATTTATATATAATATGTAAGTTATTTGTAATAGTTATGTATATTGTATAATAGGTATATGTATTTATTGTACACCCAAAAGTTGCATCTCTACCCTCTCTCCAACTATGGGTCTACTGGAAGGGATTTCTTTAGGAATAAGTAAGACCCTTGTATTTATATTTTATTTTTAAGTCCTTCTTACATCCAATTTTATTGTGCGTAAATACATTAAATGTTAAATAAAATAAATAAATTATATTGTTATCTCAAACTAAAAAATATATGCAAAAAAGCATTAACATACTAAACAGTTTAAGTGCTAGTATTGATTTAAATAGTTGAATTAGCACTTTCGAATATAATTAACATATCTAATCTAATGTCTATCATATTACATATATACAACTATACTTTTCAACGATATCACTTAACTAATGTAGCTATTCAAGTTATCAAATTAAGCCTCTAGCTATAATTTAGTTAACGAGATCCAACGGAGTCATTCTGTAACTTGTTTCGACAGGCAAGAGTGCACATCTCGTTTTTGAATAGTTTCTTTGTTGCACAAGTTACAGAATTGATACCCTGGTCGGAGAAAAACAAAAGTTTTGGTTCTTATATATTTTTAATTATAATTAACATTTTCCAGTATAAATAAATAAGAATTGTCGGCAGAAAGTGCAGTAAAATACAATAAATACTTTCAGTCTTTACAAATTAAGGTTTTGATAAGTCATTAAAAGGTCGATTAAATTTATCATCACAATCATTAACTACATACGTGCTTACTTACTTATTTTTTTGCACCGCACTAACAAAGATCTTCAACATAAATGCAACTTAATCGAAAAAATAAGTTTATACCATTTACCTTATATTCATAAACGCACTATAAATCTACATTATCTAAATTACGTTTTGCCACGTCAATCTAAACTCATAATCACACAGCTATCGATTTTGATAGAAGGAAAGAAATATTTTCAATAACTTAGGTTTAGAGTCCGTTTATGAATAAGTCTTACGTTTTTAAAACAAATAATGATGATGTTGTAATTATTCATAGCGTATATAATAAGTATCGCCTTGCGAAATATCTTAAATCTATTTTGTATTAATTATTGCAACATACGCAAGAAACGATTATTATATACGCTATTATGTCTACAAAAAACACTGAAAACCAAATAAAAACATTAAAATAGTGTTCCAGTTAAGATATGATTGAATAAAAAATCATCAGTATATGAACATTAAATGATTATTATGAACATTAGATAATTTTAAATTCTTCTTTCATAATTAACATATTCTCCGATACATACAAAGCCAAACCTATTGGAATGTAATGTCACAAACGTTAATAAACCAATAACCTCCTGTAAACAAAATGAACTATGCATAGATTAGGAATTGTTCCTCGCGCGCTCATACCTGTAGCCTTATCACGAATAACTATCGAAATAGTAAGCCTAGCGTCATCGTTCAAAAATGTATGTAGTTAAGGCAATTAGTTAATTAGTTGACCTACAATTTAACAATCTGGTAATCATTAAGCAATATAAATAGTAACAAGCTTGGTATATGTTGTATAAAAAAACGTATGAGGAAATTAAATTAAAAATTATTATATTATTTGACGACCTCTGTGGTGCAGCAGTATATATACCGGAATGCTAAGCGGGAGGTTCCGGGTTCGATCCCTGGGCCGGGCCAATTTCGTCAAAATGGTTTTCGAAATTGGCTCGTGTCTGGGTATAACTAGGTTCTCCCCTAGTCCATTGTGTGGTACCTATAGTACAAGCTTTGCTTAGTTTAGGGCCACACAGTTGGTGTGTTAGTCTGGAGATTTATTTATAACTGGAGATTTTTTATTTTTTTTTGCTACGACGTGTATTTAATGTGGAACCTTATGTAACCTATGTGCAAGCAAACCTAATCAGTATTTTTTTTAAACATAATACCCATAATTGGAAACATAGAGTATGATGTCGCGGCCCCCTATGTAAATAAACATAATTATGATTTATAAATCTGTAGCATAGATAACGTAAGAGCAAGCGAGCGAGAACTAATTCTTAATCTATAGAACTATTAAACATATGTAGTTCTCCTCAAATTATAGTCTTAATTCTCATTCCAAAATGACTTTCAATTACAAAAAGACAAATCTATTAGTGCATTCAGGTTTATCTAAGTTTATGATAAATGACTAAATTGATATTCTATATACAAAATATAATTTTAAATATTTATTTATTTTATTATTGATGCTATTATATGCTGTTCCTTAGATGTAGATCACAATTAGTTTAATAGTTTATATTAGTATTTATAATTTTAGATATATCTTGTTAAATGAGGTTTAACGGTAACCGGTAAAGGCTATTATTGCTTTTAGTTATTATGTGGTAATACCACCACAGTTTTTTTTAAAATGAGGTTTTGTAAATGGCGTAGGTAAAAACTATGCAGGCAGAGTTGATTGATACCAATAATTGACAATCTTTGGCACATAACAGAGCCTTATCGACTCAGATGTCATTTAACTGAGCAGAAATTTGGTCACACAAAAAAGTTGGAAAGTATCACTTCTAAACTTTTGATACATATTAAACTGTTTGAGTTTAGGTATATGATACACGCGTTCTTAAAGCAGGCTATTTAACAGCCGAACTCATTTGGTCAGTGTTGATTTTTCTTCTATGCTTACCTTCCAGCTTTAAATATAAATTTTGCAATTGCCTAAAATTCCTGGTATTCTTTAGATTCTCAATAATACTTAATTGTAAAACACACAAAAATTTCAAATATGTTTGAAAAATACAATAAATAATCCACCTTCAAGCCTACGCTCTGAGGCCAGCGTCGAAACCCAACACTTGTCAATATACAATATACATCTTATTAGCTATAAAATAAAGGTTATAGTGCGTTGCAGTAATGTTGGCTGGAATGGTGTATGATGGTGACTAGCAGCGAGTAGAGTGCGAGCGAGCGCCCCGTGGGCGGCAAAATGACGAGGGGGCGGTAGTCGGTGCCGCCCCCGCCCCCCGTGCCCGGCGATGTCGCCCCCGTGTACTTAGCGACGCGCGCCATCGCCGCTTGCGATACCTGACACGGGACAATACTTCTGTTATTTAAATATACTACCTTCCGTCCGCGCCTTCACTCCAGATAATGTAGCTTAATACTTCTAAAGATTAATAAACCGGTTCAGTAGATTCAGAGATTTGTTGGTTCCCATAGCTTCGATATTTTTACCCCTTTGTAATTTTCGTCATAAGCACATTTGCTAATATTAAAGCTTGACACAGAATAACTTTTTGTTAGAGTATATACATAGTTAAGTTTTAGATTTAAAATAGTAATAGGTACATATTTAACTTTTGTTGGTGTTGCAAATGAGAGTAATTAAAAAGTTACCTGTTCTTCATCTTCTATAGTTGTATTGGCGACCCCTGAAGGCTTCGTCGGTTTCTTTGGCAGGATTCGTAACTACAGAAAGTAAATTAATACAATTATATATAACATTAAATTTTTATATTGCACTCATATAAATCTTCGACTTTGGTATATTTCATATTTGAAAGTATATGTTACGGTTAACGGTTATTTGACGATTATTCAAGTTAAGTTTTTTTTTTATCTTAATATTTTTATCTATTCCAAGAATGACATTGACTTCAATATACTATGAACTAGATCCGTTATAATAACATTCACAAAAGACTGATTCCGAATGTTTTTTAATGTAACATTTAAATACAAAAGTGTATTAGGTACCTCAATGACAGCCCCGGAGTATGGTCCAATAGTGCAGTTGGATAAATTCACCATTTCTATCAGTTTCTCCGTCTGAGGGTCCACGAACACCAGATGCTGAAATAGAGGTTGTATTATACAGTTCGCTATTCAATAATAAAACCAAAAGTTAAGAATCGAATCATAAATATTTGATAGATACATATCAAATATTTAGCTATCATCATCACGTTTGTTCCGTTTATAATTTAATTAGTGGCATCCATACATCCATACATACTCACAAACGTTCATGAAAGAGTAACAAGCATCCATACATACTCACAAACTTTCACATTTATAATATTAGTAGGATTAGTAGAATTAAGGTAATGTTACGTGTGCGTGCATCAGCAGACGGGCGGGCTGGTGCTGCAGCAGCACGTCCCCGCCGGCGAGCAGCGCGGCCGCCGCCTGCGCCCAGCGCGAGCAGTCGCGGCGCCAGCCCGGCGCGGCCACGGGGCCCAGAGCCGCCGCCCGCCGCGCCTGGGGGCAGAAAGACAGAAAAGAACATATTTAATCTATACTAATATTATAAAGCTGAAGAGTTTGTTTGTTTGTTTGAACACGCTAATCTCAGGAACTACTGGTTCGAATTTAAAAATTATTTTTGTGTTGGATAGGCCATTTATCGAGGCAGGCTTTAGGCTATATAACATCACGAAGCAACTATAAGGAGCGAAGAAATAATGGATAATGGGAAAAAACTGGGGAAATTATTCATCCTTGAGGTCTTCCGTTGCGTGCGCTGCGAAAACGGTTCTAGAAACCAAAAATATATGCATGAAAGAATTAAGGGAACTTTACCGCGGGAAAACTTCGCATTCCCACGGGAAACCGAGTTATACGCGAACGGAGTAACGGAACTCCCCGCACTAGGCAACCAGCCGCGGGAGAACTAACGTATTATTAGATATTATAAAACAATTACACTAGTCATAAAATTTCAATAAACATTAAAAGAGTTAAGTAACAGAAAATAAAATAAAAGCTACTAAAATAAGAATATAAATAAAACTAAAATCAGACTTCTTATTGATAAAACAAAGAAAAATATAGAGAAGTATATGTGAACTTGTGTGTGGTAGGTATAGTGTGTATTTTAGATATTTAAGTGACTAAGTAACAGGTGGAAAGTACAACATTTTCGGTCGTGTCATAATCAAGATCTAAAAGAACATCTTTGACAACTTTTTTAACTTCTGGAAAGGATGTTTTGGTAAGATTTTTAATATTGTTTATTTTTCTATAAATATGAGGGAAGGCAAAGTCGCTGAAACGCTGAGCAAAGGGGAGAGACAAGAGGCATGATGGTCTTCGCTCGCACACCAGCTACTGGTTTAGGAGCGATGGTTTACATTGCAAATAAAACAAAAAGACTAATTAATTTGAAATATTGCGGACAGTTTATATGGAATTTGAGACGATAAGCAAAAATTTTTGATTTTAACGAGTACCCCTCCAGCAATGCACAGTTTTAGTTTTTGGAAGCAGTCTTTTTGAACCTTGTTTAATAATTCTAATGATACCTATCTAAAGAAAAGGTGCAATGAAATTAATTTGACAACATCTGTGGCGCAGCGCGAAAAAATGTTTATCGACAGTGGCTCGTGTCTGGGTGTAACTAGGTTTTCCCCCAGTCCATTACGTGGTACCTATAATACAAGTCTTTAATGCACTTACTTAAAGGCCACATGCTTGGTATGTAAGTCTAGAGATTCATTTATATTTAATGGAATATAGTGACTAAGTAATGTACGAGAATATAATTAATTTACTTATATGGAAAAAAACTATAAAAATTAAAAATTGAATCAAAATCAAATAAAACCGACTGCATCACGTGCCGCGCCAAAAGTGAAAAGTGAATGAGTTGAAACTTTCTATTCACAACGTTTATTCGAACACGACGAGAACTGTGTTGCAGGATGACATTCTACAGGAGTTTCATACATTTTTTGTTTTGTTCACTCGCTAACACAAAGTTCACATGCCACTTGACTCGGGAGAAGGCCAGTAACTAGGGGGCTAATCCTCCATTCTATCCGTTTTCATCTCAGGGTGCTATTCTAAAAGTCTTTAAAATCGGTTCAGCCGTTTTTACGTGCAAGCCATACACATTTTATCATCTATAATATTGTTAAGTAAAGAAAGATATTGTAACGTTATTAAGTAATACTTTAAGTATTACTGCCAAACAGCTTATAGTAGTTATTTCGTAATTAGGTAATCTTTAGTAAATATTCCGTAATTAACTAAGGAGTAATGCTTAACCAATCAACAATTAATGAGCCTTAATTACTCTATTTCTTAAAATTTTACACCACATTTTTCAAGATATTGCTGTCCAAAAACCTTTTTAGATGATTGTTATTCCGCCCCACAGAATTACTTGCAACTCTTTAAGGTTCCCGAATAAAAGTGGTTTTTTTTTTTGCCCTGTGTATTTTAATATTTTTTATAATATCCAAGTGCTAATTTCATTTAAAATCCGTTCAGTCTTTTTCTCGTGGAACTAAATAAACATTCAACCATCTAATCTCCCACGTTCATTACATCACACACATTACTTTCAGCACTTTCTCATGGTTCAATAACAAACATTCAACCATTTAATCATAACATCCACATATATAGCCCTAGTGGGAACCCGTGACTTCGTCTGCGATAGAAGTGGTTTTCCAGTAGAATTGCGACTTATTCCCGCCGTAAAAAGTAGCCGATTTTCATCCCAAGTTGTTGATCAATACCTATTTCAAAATTAATTAAAATCACTTTATCCATTTCGACGTGAAAGCGGAACATACAGAAAGACATACACATTCATAATATTACTAAAGATTAACAGGGATAATGAGCTACTCACCTGCGGCTCCGGGTCCCACCCGGTCTGAGCCAGTAAGCCGTGTCCCGCGTAAGCCACCAGGTCGGCGGTGGCGCTCAGTGGCTTGGTCAGTGCTCCGAGTAAGCCGCGCCGTAACGCTGACACGCTGCTGTCGGTCTCTCCGACCGCCATGCCCACTAGTGGGTGGTGGGCTAGACCTCCTACGGCACCTGGGAATACCGAAAAATAGTAATCAAGTTCACGGCAAAAAACTGTAATTTTCTTAATACCAAGTTCAGGGTCAAAACTGTTGCTTTCGTAAGAAGAAGTTCACGGTCAAAAACTTTAGTGGTTCATTATCAAGGGTTTTGGGGTCGGATTCTGAAATGAGATTTTGTTTTGTCACGTTAAGTATAACTTAAATTGTTATACGTTGGTAGAGAACCCTAAAATGAGACTGCCAAGTAAGGCAGAACTTAAATGTGCCTTAAATTATAATTTTCATTACAGAAGCCGGCGGTTAGAAACTGTAACAATGTATAGAAAATTAACGATCTAAAAACAACACTTTTAACACACATTTATTTCGTTAATTTATATGAACGCTAACTATGACAACTATCAAAATAAAGATTACCACGATCGTTAACAGTTACATGCTTCGACCGCTGGTGGAAATAAATATATCACAACCATAACAATGAGCAAGTCGTCAACAACTTGGTCCAAACAAGAAAAAAATTCTAAAGTGGTAGAGTCTAGCTATAGGCTCTGCCTGCAGCGATTACTGGGCTGACTCGACCGGTGAAATACCACCGTCGCACAGAAAACCGACGTGAAGTAGGGACGATGTTCCTGCGTTTCGTTCGGTGAGTGCGGTATCCGGTGCCCAATTTCTCAAAGGCCAGCAACGCACCCTCAATGCATATGTAATTGTGGGTGTATATGGGCGGCGGTGATCACTTACCATCACGTGACCCGTCGTTTGCTAGCTTCTATAGTCTATTCGCGTTAAGAAAATAGTGACAACTACAGGATAAGGGTGTATTCACAGTGGAGTAAAAGTACGAAAGAAAGATAATAATTTTATAAACAGAATTTTCGGACATGCCGCATGCACTTGCTGTTTCTATGACTATGCTCTCCACAGTTGCATTTAAATCACACAATTTAAAGTACTTATAAACATTGTAAATTATGCGTTTCTCTCCGCTATGGATTATTGATCCACTTTTATTCTTTGAAATTGGTGAAGTATTTATTTTCAAAATTTATTGTTGGACGAGTCACGCAAAATACACAACCGTTTTGTTCGAAGGTCAGACTTCAACTGGTCACTGTGAACTCGACTTTTTTATTTCTAACATTGTAATTGGCTGGGTGCGTGGCCAGGCCGGCTGACAGCGATGACTGACTATTTTCTTAACGCGAATGGACTATACATGCTTCGACCGCAGGTGGCAATAAATATATCACAACCATAGCAATAAGCAAGTGGTCAACAACTTGGTCCGCACAAGTACAGTAAAGGTCCAATCAACAACATCAGTATATGTTACCCAGCAAGTTGACGGCCAGGTTGGCGAGCCCGAGCGCGACGCCCTCGAAGAAGGTCGCGGGCGGCTGCCGCCGCGCCGCCGCCGCGCGCGCCGCGTGCTCCTCGTCGCCGGCTATGATGTCCAGGTTTCTATAGACACAAATTGTTATCTATTTTGTATGTCTTAAATAAATAAAAAAAATAAAAAATGCGGGGAAAAACGAGTGAATAAGGTCGTAGATAAGATTGAAATGACAGGCTTTGTTTAATGGAAATTGTATGTTTATATTCAATATTTAACAATTTTTTTTTGCTAAGTGTGGTAGTTCAATCTGCTAGTGATACTCTACAAAATGATTTATACATACATCAGAAGATACAGAAGGAAACATCGTATGGTCAAACTTTTATGATTGATCTACTAATCCGCACGGAACCAACATGGTGAAAATGGCTCAATCCCTTTCGCTAACCGATTAGGGGGCTTGTGCTCAAGTTGTGGGACGTTTGTATACAGGGTTATTTCTAATTAACGCATCACCTCTTGTAGGCAGCTTTTCTACATCAATTCCAACAACATTTAACAAACGAATAATTAAAATTAATATTTAAAAAAAAATAAGTCTTTCAATACAAATTTATTAGGTGCATCTAAACGGTACAATACTCTACGCGCACGCAACTCGCGTGGCAGGCGCGCGCGCGGGCGATGGGCGGGGGGCGACCGGTTTAGGAACATCTTACTAAATACAAAGTTATAAATAACAGAACGCGCAAATTTGTTTTTGTTTTTGTGTTAATTATCAAGTTTTGCAAAAAGTCGTAGAACAAATGTTATTGGGATTGATGTTAGGAAGCCGTCTGCAAGAGGTGATGATGATGAGGTGATAACTAAGTTTAAATAATAAAATAATGTCTTCTTTCAGCAAAATATCCTATCTACGATTTTTAAGGTACTTTCCCTTCATGTACCGTAGTCTTGGGACGCCCTGTATACCTACTATGTCCTGTATGTATGGCCCTGTATGTATGGCTTTTGTTATGATGGTTCGTTGGTACATCGCGTGTTGTATACCTGGCCAGCGAGCCGGCCCAGGCGCTGAGCGAGCGCAGCACGGCGGCGGCGGCGGCGGCGGCGACCCCGCGCACGCCCCCCGTGGCGCCACCCACGCGCGCCGCCAGCGCCCCCGGCGCCCCCAGCAGCTCCAGCCCGCCCACCATCCAGCCTGCACACAACGCCGGCCCACGGGACTACTTTACAACGTCTTCTTTAACTTAACAATATTCACATTGAGATTTTACCTTTAATTTTGCATTATAAATGCTAATTTATTAATTTTGAAGTTATAAATACTGGAAAAAGGGGAAGCGGGCCTCCGAGCATACAGCTTTATGACGAAAGCACATAGATACTGGAAGAAATTTCGTTGGGTCAACTTAGCGGCGCGGTAGCTCAGTGGTCAGAGCATTGGACCGGTTTTCCAAAGGTCCTGGGTTCGAGTCCCTGTCGCGTAATGCTCGGAGGCCCGCGTCCCCTTTTTCCAGTATTTATAACTTCAAAATATTCATATTGCAGTATACATTCATCTAGTGTCAAGAGTTTTAGGAACCGCCTTTTTAGAGCCTTTGACTCGGTTCCTGTAAGGTAGTGTCCACCCTACTGTCAGATTTTTTGGGCTACCTACTAGACGTCTGACTTGGCGTGACGAGTACGAAGTAGAGAAGAGAATTATAAAAGAAACTTAAGAACTAGCACGAACACCAAAAAAATATACACCGACTGACGATCTCTGTAGCGTAGCAGTATTCAATACATCACTTGATGCAATTGTCTAAGTAAGATAAATTACTTCATAAATTCATGTATAAAAAAACTGGCATAGATAAAAACAGAATACTACTGAAGTATGTACAATTGGTATTAAATTAACCCATACTCTATAAACGGTGTACCAAACATCCTTGCAAGCTACATTCTAAAGTGGTACCTGCGCCCAAGATGGCGGCGGAGAGGTAGTGCACGGTGAGCGCGTGCGCGAGTCGCTCCGATGACGTCATCATGTCGCGCACTTGGAACGCCGAGAGCCGCAAGGGGCTGTGGTCCAGCGCTATGTACATGCGGACCTGGGGAATGCGGCGGAGTTATTGCTACGACAATATCGAAATCATCGAAATCGAAAATACATCTATACACTTCATTATTATTTCCAATAGGGTAGAAAATGCGAAGAAAAGTTGATATTAATTCATAGAAATGCATTATAAATTTTATATATCTAATTTTAAAATCGACTTTTATAATCTGTTTTTGAAATGTCAAAAACGCTGTTCGCCATATTGGGTTCCGACGTGACGTCACTCCGATAGTAAACACATTGTCGTGCTTTGAGAAGCTTTGTAGAAATTGTCAAGTGATTAAGTTTGTGAACGTTTGTTTATCCAATGATAATGGTTATAACTCATATTTCCGAAAATATTTTCACTTGCCCTCTAACAAAATTTATTGTTTACTATCGGAGTGACGTCACCAGTCGAAACAGCATGTTTCAAAATCATAGTATTTTATGGCATTTTTCAGTAATTTTAAATAAAAATAAAAATTCTACAGGTTCATTACAACTTCAAGATTGATTTAAAACATTTCTTATTTATTACAAAAATGACAAATTGAAAAAAAATCTCTCAAAACCAAAGTCTGTAAAATGATAAGAAAGTGATAGGATGACTTTGGACGTTTTGACAATTTACAAAATCACGCATTTTGGCAGGTTACGGGTAGACTGAAATAAAATGTTGAAACGTCGGAAAATCAAAATTAAACAAATAAACGCGTAATAATCCGTTAAATGAGTTTAATTTCAAGTATACGTCGTTAGAAAAGGTCGAAGCATGACTTTTTTAATTATTTTCTTTGAAAGAATTAGTGAATTATCTAAATCGTATTACGATTACACTTAAGATTAAATCTGAAGCATAGGTATACAATCTGGATTAAATGGATCATAATTAGTTTTTTTTGTTTGCATCAGAAAAAAAAACTCTTTCCAACGTAATTATAGATGAGCAACTTTACTTGTGTCAAAGGTTAAAATCAGTTTGTCATGAGATCACAGTGGTTTAATTACATTGCTGAATTGAATACTCACAGCAGTATGCAGAGTGAGCGTCAGATCCAGTGGTTGTATCTGCAAGGACCTGAGTCTCAATGGCGCCACCAGCGACCTGGTCTCCGCCGCGAGGTCATCGGCCGCTGCTGGAGGAAGGGCATCCTTCATCATGGCCGCGGCTGTGGTGACGAAGGCATCTTCCACGTACAGGGAGAGGGGGCCGAGGCGGGCGTCCACTTCTGTTAGCTCTGGAGGTGGAATGGAAATTGATGACGTTGAAACAGTGAGAGTAAATGACGTCTTTAAGCATTTCGGTTAGTGTAGAGAAATTCGTATTTAGTTGGTTATGAAAAATAGGTATCTGGTAATCTTATTGAGAAAAAAAATTGAAATGATGTTTACCTTTTTAATTAACGTTTTTTAAGTTGAGTTTTGCGCGGACTAACCAAAGTTCTATCTCTAACATAAATATATCCAATATCCAATAACATAAAATTACCACAGAATTCATCCTGGGCGACTCTCCACTTATCGAAGCATGTTTTCAGAAGCAGCCTCGCTTCATTCTGCTTCGACGATTCCTTCTCGAAGAAAAAGCTGCATATCGGAGGCCACTTCTCTTCGGCGAGAGGCACTATCCGAGTGGAGGCTATCACGGGGAAGTCGAATTGACCCGAGCTGTGTTGTAAATTGTCTATCTGTATGTCGGCCACTGAGAACGTACCTCGGATACGCTGCAAAGCAAATGGAACTTTATTTTGGTGTTTTTAAAGCAGTTTATTAAGACTGCTATTTTCTGGATGACTTTGGAAATGTAGCTCTATTAAAAGTTATCTGTATCAGTTTGGAAGTCGGCATGTGAGATGGACAGAGAGCAAACAAGGTTGTCAGTGTGTTTTAAAATAATTCTCCTTCCAGTTTTTCTATGTAATAATGGAATTAATTTAATACCAATAAATTTAAGATTAGATTCTTAATACATTCATCGGTACTTCCTGTAGCGGTATATTTGTATTTACCTTTGTATCGTTGGCGATCAGTATATGTGCTCTGTCTACATAGGCAGCCATCAAGGGAGGCTTGGTCTCATCACTTGCTATCTCTAGCACAATACCAGACACCGTGAATCTAACGCGCTCTAACTCACGCCAATCCATCACTGTGTCCTGCATATCTGAAAAAGATAAACCTTTATGAAGAATAACGTTAATAAATAAGTTATTATTAGAATATTATGATACAAGTGTGCAAAGTTGTTCATTATACACGAGGCTGAGGGTTGCAGCCCGAGCCGTAGGCGAGGACGTAAATCAGCCAAGTGTATAATGATCATGTTGCTCACGAGTACCATATGCACTTTTTCAACACACTTGCCAGGAAATACAATTATATTTTGCATAAAAACTTTCCTACACAGCAACGTAAACAAAATATAAAGAGTTCGGGAAATGACTCTCAATTTTTTTTTGCTCGCGCTAACCAGCCGCCATAGAGCCTATTACAAAATATACTTTTTGAGATCAAATACTATTATTTTGTAACAAATTACTGTTTATTATCAATCTAATATGGACACATTTATTTATGCTAAATATTATATATTTATAATGGATTTTCAGCGGCATAAAACCTCTTTGTTGTTACAAAAAAAACTGTATTATCCGATCAATTGAAAATGCTCTGTTTACTAGCATATAATTTGCAGTAAGGCACTACCTTAACTTTGTAGGGATTGTTATATTATGCACTATTTTGTGATATAAATACACACAATTGTGTTATAGGTCGCTTTATGGCCCTCAAAACGGTGTTTTAAAGGCTCACTTTCTGAACAAGTGTGTTGAAAATATATAAACATACTATAAATTTAGACACAAAATACGCACTTATAATAATTTGCCAAAGAAACACGGTGTTTTTTTTAACAAGGTGTAAAAAATAGCACTCGGTAGACCCTCGGCCAGGTCACCAGTTAAAACAAAAAATAATATTTCTTACCCGAACCACAAAAATCTTGCATAATCGAGCAGATGTCATCAGCGACTGTTGATCGCCAGTCTTCGGTGCTACGGAATTCCTCCTCCAACAAAGATTTGTATGGCTTTAATACATTTAAATCAGATAGAAAGGGGCTCTTCGGATGAAGGATAGGAAGCGATGGATCTACCTCACCCAGTATATCTACCATAGGGTTGTCTGATAGCACTGGAGTATAGCCTGAAGATGAAGTAGAAGGCAAGTTATCGGCCGGCAATCGATGAGTTTTTTGATTAAAGCTAACTTGGTGCTCTCTTTGTAGCGACAGGCTTGAGGCTATATTTTTATCACTGTCAGTTTTGTCTTGCGTTGGAAAAGCCACTTGCGGTTTATGGGTGGAGCTGCTTTGCACTTCTTCCGGTGCTGTTGGATCAGGTGCAATATCTTTGGAAGACGTGTCCTCTGCTTTCTTGTTTAATTCTATTTGCTGTGCTTTGGATGTCGCCTCTTGAGTAAGTGTAGTCATGACTGGAGTTTCTTGGGTTAGAATAGTTTGCTGCACTTCCAACACTGTCTTTCCAGTGATTATATTTAGAATATGCGGTACTTGAGGTTCTGTTGTTGTTAAATTTGCAATATTTCCCGGGGTAACATCTGAAGGCACTCTTGGTGTTGCCGTAGGTACATTGTATTGCTGCACATTTGTATAAGTCGTTAAAGTAGGTAAATTTGTAACAGTTCCTATAACCTGCGTAGTAACAGAAGGCACTCTAGGTGTTTCATTAGCTATAACAATTTGCGGTTCATCAGTTCCGGTAGGCCTAGTAGGTAAGTTCTGAATATTACCAGTCGGTTCGGTTGGCAAGTTCTGAATATTGCCTATGTCTTGACTAATTGTAGGCAACCCAGCTGGTCTAGCAGGTAAATTCGTAATATTGTCTAATACATGCGTTACAGCAGAAGGCACTCTAGGTATTTCGTTTGTTAATCCAATTGGGGGTAAATCAGGCCCCGTCAATGATTCATTTGTTAAATGACTTTCTCCTAAAATTATTGGCGTGTTGTCTCTAATTTGGAAATTTGAATGTGAAAAAGTAGTCTGCAGTACCGATCCTACATTGGGTAAATTGAGTCGTGATATTTCTGGAACCGTTGGTCTATTATGCAGTATCGATGCTACACTTTGCAAAGTAAAATGCGGTAAATCTGGAACCATTGGTCTATTTGGTAGTACCGAAGCAACATTTGGTACACTAAAATGCGGTAGTTCTGGTACTGTTGCCCTATTGGGCAGTATCGATGCGACATTTGGCAAAGTAAAATGCGGTAGTTCAGGTACCGCCGGTCTGTTCGGTAGTAGCGACCTAACATTTGGTAAATTAAATTGCGCTACATCAGGAACCGTCGGTCTATTTGGCAAAATCGATGCAACATTAGGCAAAGTAAAATGCGGTAGTTCTGGCACCGTTGGTCTGTTTGGCAGCACTGAAGCAACATTTGGTAAATTAACTTGTGGTACTTCATATACTGATGGGGCAGTAGGCACATTTTCTTGTGGAGAAGTAGCCGAGAGTAACGATGCTATATTGGGTAAATTAAATTGCGTTACTTCAGTCGTTGTCGGAGGCACACTGACACCAGTTTCTTCGCCAGCTGGAATATCAACTTGCCTCGGTGCTACGTTATGTACAAGATTTTGAATGACGTTGGAAACTACTGCTGGTATAGTGTAGTCCATTGCCGATTGATGGCTTCGTGTTTCGTCAGCTGCTTCGACGACTTCGTCCAGCACTTGTTGAGCTGCAGGTGACACAAGACTAGTGGAAGCTCCAGCTTCATCTGTTTGACCTTGGTCTTCGATATTTCTCTTCATCATTCCAGATACCTTACCCAAGCAGCTGAAGTAACGATTGCTTCTATCAGTCACATTGAACTGCGTCACAACTTGAGATGGAATACTCGACTTCGCTTCGTCTTTCGGGCGAGGTAGCTCGTTTTGAAATAGTATATCGACCTCCGAGATAGGCAGCTTATCATATTGGTCGTCTATTTCGTCCGGATCGTTTTCCGACAATGCATCAGGCACAAGTACTAAGAAAATAAAAATTAAGCCATGAAAAAAGCAAAAAGAAAAAAGTTTGGTGATGAAATTCAGGGAATATTATAATGTGAAAGTTTGAATGTTTGTTACTGAATTACGCAAAAAGGCAGTTTATACAGGGTGTAAAAGAACTGCTTCCGAAAGTAATAACTGGGTATTGCTGGAGGGGTTCTTGTTACGTTTTGAGCAAAAAATTTTTTTTATGATTACGAAAAAATTTTTTTTTTCTTAATTGTACAAAATTGCAGTTATACTAACAGGTTTTGCGATGATTTCTAATTAAATAGTGTTTTAATTTAATTTGCAATGGAAATAATCGCACCTGAACCAACAGTTGATGTGTGAGCGATGATTTCAAGCGGTGAATATGGCTTTTCAACCCTTAATAACTTTTTTAAATCGAGTTTTCTGGGTATATTGTTAATGAATTTAGTTACTATTGAGGCCCAAGAATACATGGTTTCAGGCTTCGGAAGTGGTCTTTTTACACCCGTTATTTGAACGAAATTATGTGCTAGCTTATAACTCAAAACGACATAGGAGATGATTTAAATTAGACAACATGGTTAAAATAAATATAAAATGTACTGCCAACAAATGTCTCATCGAAACAATCGGTGCGTTGTGTAAATATAAAGTATGCGAAACAGCAGACGAAAAGCTCTTAATTCTTAATACATAAATAATTAAAAACTACAACAAAAAGTGACGAAAATTAAATAATTAAAATTGTATAAAAAAAGGCACACAATATAAAGCTTAACCTAACATTTTTATTGGTATTTTATAAATAAGAAAGTACTTACACTTCTCATTGGCGCCAATTCTATGAGGCTAGAAATAATGAAATACATAAATTAATTCATTAATTAAATATATTCAATTGGTATTTCTCATATAACTACATACCTTGAATGCAGTAGTAGATCCAATATATACAGGGTTGTGCAAGAGCCGTCTGCGTATTTCACTCGCTGATATGTCATTCTATTCGGAAAATAAATATGATAATTACTGTAGAATCTATTAAAAATAAAACTATTAAGTTTTTTGTTAAGTTTAAAAGAGATGTTTTCAATCTCATGTTTTTGCCGATTATTTAGTTTTGTTTACATTTAAGCGTTCGAATATGGAGTCCATCCAGTTGACATATAGGACACCATTATTTATTATTTAAGAAAATGTTTTCAACTCATTGTATGGCACAAGTACGCTTTTCACAATGGTGTAATTTTGGCCGACTTTTTCATGAATAATTTAATTTTGGATAACAAAAAATCTGAATGTTTTTTATTTATGAATTTAAGTAAAAATACCTAAAAGACATGTTTTAAGAGTTAGAAGACAAATATAAAAACCGACTTTACAGCGACTTTGCTTTATACTATGTAATGATGATCTATACTTATAATAAATCTGAAGAGAGGTCAATACTTCAAAATAACTATCAGAGGGTGATAAGGGAGCGATACTGATGTCAAAAATGCAATTAGTAAATTTTTTGTCTGTCTGTCTGTCTGTATTACCATATGTTATAGAAACCAAAACTACTCGACGGATTTTAACGAAACTTAGTAGGTACAATTATTTTTCATACTACTGAGCTGGTTCTAGTATAGTTTTCATCACGCTACAATCAAAAGGAGCAGAGCAGTGAAGGGAAATTTTGGGAAAACGGGAGAAGTTACTTAATTTTTTAAGCTTCCGTCTCGTTTGCAACCTTAATCGTTAAAGCTACACAGAAATCATGTATGACGGAAATATTCTCCTTGAAATTATATAAAAAATATCCCACGACAGCATATGTCTATTTTTTATGGTTGACTCACAATAACACGTGTAACTCCCGATAGCTTAGCAGTTCGAAGCTTTCTGATTATATTTGTCTACTCTCACGTTTATAACACTCTCAGTCATCACTAATTACAAAAGTTAACATTATTAACCATTCCATAAAAAAGAATCATAGAAATCGGTATAGAAACACCAAAGTTATATAGGGTACATTTTTCCGCGGGTAAACTTCTCATTCCTACGGGAAACCAACTTCCGAACGGAGTCGCGGGCGGCCACTAGTTGTAAATAATACGATCTCTGTGGTGCAGCGGTATAAATACCGGACTGCTAAGCGGACGGTCCCGGGTTCGATCCCCGGGTCGGGCCAATTTCGTAAAAATTGTTTTTCGATATTGGCTCGTGTCTGGGTGTAACTAGGTTCTCCCCTAGTCCATTGTGTGGTACCTTTAGTACAAGCTTTGCTTAGTTTAGGGCCATACAGCTGGTGTGTCAGTCTGGAGATTTATTATTATTACGAGCGGCCCACGCTTCGCAATGGTGTAATTTTGCCGACTTGCTCGCGAACCCTTGCATTTTTGCTAACTTAAAATAACTTTTTCTAAACGTTCTTTATTTACAAATTTAAATGAATAAATACCCTAAAATATGGAGAAAACGACATTTAAATCGGTTACGTACTTTAGGAGGAGTTAGAAGCCAAACATACAAACAGACAGAATTAGAGACTTGGATTAATACTATGTAATAAAGATGATAATAATAACGATGATAATTACCGTGCCCACGTCCCTGACTTCGAGCAGCGAGCTGTGTGGATGGATGGCGATCTTCAGCTTCACGGTGGAGTCGCCCAGCTTGACGAGTTGCTCGCCTTCCGTCACGAATATGGGCGAACTCCAACTCTCGATGTTCAGGATGGAGTCTATAGGTGACGAAGTTGAAAGTACGTGTATTCGAGCGGGGTTGTTTGTTTATTTTTTTATTTGAGATTGTCTACAAAATGAACAATAAAAAATAATAAATTTAAATTTAGAAATAAAAACTGATTAATTTATGTCACGTTTCTTTTCGATGCATACTTAACGTAACGATTATATTAATAAATAAATAAATAGGTGGTGTTTTATAATGGGTAAGTACCTATGTAGAGTTTGCCCTTTCGGACGTACAATAATTTATAGGTAATAATAAAGTAACACTAAGTAGGCATAGACAAAAATAGATCCCGCCACCTTACAATATTACATTAGTGAAACTATCAATATAGTCAATTTATCTAAGTGACAAAAGTGTGGTGAACAGGCTAGATACATGAAATGAAATGAACATTATTAAGATGCAACATATGCGTGATAAGCAGTCACGACTGTGGCTATGTTTGAAATTTTCGAAAGCATTATGAAGTTCGTATGAATATTGATTTATTTTCGATTTTAGCTTCTCAATGTGCATTTTCCAGTTTAGTTTATCGTCTATTATTAAGCCTAAAAATTTTGTATTCTGTACTTCTTGAACATTATAACCCTGATAATTTAAATAAAGTTTACTTGGATTTACTGCTCTATTGACAAACTCCATGACAAATGTTTTGTTAAAATTTTTTTTTTAGAAAGTTTGAAGTTAACCACTGCATGGTTGTTTCAAGTGTGTAGTTTATTTCTTCTTCGAGTTTGGACCTATCTTTATTATAAAATACAACCATGATATCATCGGCAAAGAGAACCATTTGATGCTTAGTAATCTTCGGGAGATCATTTATATAAATAATAAACAGTAATGGACCCAAAACGCTTCCCTGTGGAACTCCACTATTAATAGTTTTGTAAGAGGAAAAATATTTAATTTCTTTTTGAATTTTGGGATCAACAAAATTCAAAATTAAAAAACCTCGATTCCATGTACATACTTAACTTAGACGGGTCAACGAGTATCAGATAAATAATTCAAATATAACAGCTCACCGGTGACTTTAGCGAGACAGAGCTGCGTGGGCGGGGGCGGCGCGGCGTGCGGGGGCGGGGGCGCCGGGGGCGGGAAGCGCGCGGCGTGCGAGGGGGCGCTGTAGTGCCGCCACTGCCCGGGGGGCGCCACGCACTGCCAGGATGCGCCCAATACCTCCGGCACGGGCTATAATACGCATTAATAAAGGTATTTTTACTTCTTATACTATTTTTAACAGTGGGGTCCCAAGGTGACTGATTTGACGCACAGAGTACCTAAAGTTAGGTGTTTGCAATCAAATTTTTTTGGTTATAAACGCCAATCATTATGTGGTGCGGTGAGCGGTTTAAGGCAGCGTGGGGAAGCCTCTTAAAAGGTACACTCTATATTGTTTCTTTTGTGATATTAGAACGAGTTTTCTTATTTTAGTCAAACGTTTTTTCATAACAAATGTAAATTCGATATGTTAATAATACAAAAAATAAAAAAATTACAAATCAAAATACCTAGAAACCTGCAAAACTTTACCTTTAGTTCCTTATCGCCGCTGCCGCAAGCCTCGGCTACGGCTAGCTTCAGCCTGCTTCTATTATAGAACACGAACTGCGGACACGGGTCCCGGGACACGGTGATGATGTACCGGCCCTCCTGGAGCACCTGGGTCACCACCACTGGGACCTGGGAGTGGATAGTGTGATGAAATTAAAGATGTTAGCTAACTTATTCAACTTATATTCTTGATAGTTAGAGGGAAGTTAAAGATGTTAGCTAACTTATTCAACTTATATTCTCAAACTTTAACTTGTGAAACTTAAAGATGATAAAATATGCTCTCTGCCGCTGCTCACAATTCAAAAAAGTGACAGTCCAACTCTAAGTTTCTCTACGCAGTAGTATTTTTTTTCAAAGTTTTACTGTTTACAAAAATTGGAAAGGCAAAGACTTCATAGATACATTTTGGCGCTAGTGTTGCTAGTTTTAAATACATATTACATTTTTTAGTATTCAGATTATAAATGGCGACAATAGTTATAGTGAAATTTAATAGGCTTTCGAACGCAGTAATACTGTTTTAAAGTGGCATCTAGGAATAAGTTCAAATTTGTAGAACCTTTATTCGTTCAGCGGTTTTCGAGCATCGAGATTAGCAGCACAATAATCGATTGGAGTAGAATTGCTAGCTTGTCGTTGTGCAGTTTTATTAGCAACTCCATTTAGTCCTTTTCTGGTAGAAATGCTTGAGGGATTTTTATAATATCATTGAACGTATGAGCTACTTTCAATGCTATTACAGGTTCAATGCTATTACCTACCTATGAATTTTCCAATAAAATTCAAAATCTTGATTATAGCCGAAGTTGTAAAATGAAGACATCAATTAAACGCTCAACTGAAACTTTTAAATTTTCATCCATATATTTTACAGATAACGTCATCAGCCACTCAATCTCAATAACTCAGCAACCCATAATCACACAACAGTATATCTTTACCGAATTCCATTAGCTGAAACCAATATTCTACTAACCTTTGACGCCTTGTTATATGTGTAACTATGGTAACTATTATCCATGTTTTTGCGACACAATAAACTATGGTAGATAGCTGTTGATATGGAAATGACAGAAACACGTCACAAGAAACAAAACTATAGTCCATTCGCGTTAAGAAAATAGTGAGTTGTTATTGTCAGCCGGCCTGGCCACGCCCCCCAGCCAATTAAAATGCTAGGAATTAAAAAGTCGAGTTCACAGTGACCAGTTGAAGTCTGACCTTCGAACAAAACGGTTGTGTATTTTGCGTGACTCGTCCAACAATAAATTTTGAAAATGCATACTTCACCAACTCCAAAGAATAAAAGTTGATCACTAATCCAGAGCGGAGAGAGATGCATAATTTACAATGTTTATAAGTACTTTCAATTGTGTGATTTAAATGCAACTGTGGAGAGCATAGTCATAGAAACAGCAAGTGCATGCGGCGTGTCCGAAAATACTGTTTATAAAATTATTATTTTTCTTTTGTACTTTTACTCCATTGTGAATACACCCTTATCCTGTAGTTGTCACTATTTTCTTAACGCGAACAGACTATAGCAGTTTCCAATTACCAAGGTTTTAACTATAGTAGAATATTGGTTTCTTCCGTAAAAGTCCATCCTTACCGACTTCCCCGCCATGTTGACAAGATGCGCCGGCCTCCGCGGCGGCTCCCCCAGTCTAACCGCCAGCGGGGCGTGGTTCGCGTCCGTGTTGTGCGCGCCCTCTAGCGTGAGGCATATGAAACTACGCAGCTTGGACGGCTCCGAGCCGAGCAAGCGGCCGTAGACGAACAGGCGCGAGAGGGATGTGCCTTGCACGTTGCTGGGACAATAACACGGTCGTTGTAACTATAAGTGTATATGTTACGGCTAATACCCGAAGCGCGGCTGCACCTAGTTTTAGCCGGTTACTTCTTTGATACCGCCCAGAAAAAGAAGTCCCACGTAGCGAGACTTCGTCGACTCATGTTTGAAGCCAGTTTATATATATATAGGAATATATTTTTTTACGGTTCGCCATATAAAAAATACTACTTTGAAATACGTTGAATAATAAATGTTTGGTGAAAAATTGAATGTTTCTTTTGTAGAACTCGGGCGACGATAGTTACGAGCTAAAAACTTTTTTCGGTAGAATAAATCTGTTAAATTGTATTCTAGTTTTAAAGATGATACACTGAATTCTAAACCGTAAAAATAACAATCAACTAAATATCATCTTATTAATATTCTTGTTAAAATGTTTGAAATTAATTCAATAATGGATAAAGAAATAAGGAACACGGAGAAACGCTTATGGCAAATAATAAAAAAACATAATTTCGCAAACCTGCAAATCTTTTTTGTTTTTTTTAAAATTGAATGTTTTCTTTTTTATTTTTAGTATGGTAAATGATTATATTTTAATATTTAATGATCCATAACTACCTGCTGCTGGTGGTAGGGCTGACAGTCTTATATTTCTTTGGTTGCAGCAACATTCGCGAGGACATGTCTTCAGGTACCGCCACTCCTGCGATCTATACAACAGTATTCAATTCATTTTATATCATACATTAAAGATTATTAGCAGAAAACTTATTTTCGTGACCATCACGTGTAATTAAATTCAGAAATATAAAGCTTTACTATGACTTATTTGTTTAGATGCAATATTTTCTATACCTTAGGTATTGTTGACTTAGGGTGAGTGCATCACCGAATTATTTTTACGCAAGTTTATCATTGGAAAATATCGCGAGTCCTTTGATCAACTTTGAGTCACCTAACTCTTAAAAACTTAAAAAGATTTTAGTGATAAGTTTTATTTTAATTTTTTTCTAACAAAAACAGTTATTTCTAGGGACCTTATATGACCCTATATATTCAAGTCGCAGTAACATGTCTAATATTGATAATCAAGTTTCATTATAATTCATATCAACAGTCACATTTAAGAAATATTAAATTAAATAACACATACCTTGACATCAACGTCCAGTCGATTGATAAACACGTATGTGGAGCTCACTCCGAGGATGTTCATGCCGTCCACGATCTCGTAGTACAGGGAGAACGGGGATAGCTACAATATAAACAAATACACTATCATTATCATCATCATTATTACATAGTATAAATCCAAGTCGCTAATTCTGTCGGTTTGTATGTTTGGCTGCTATCTCCTCCTAAACTACGTAACGGATTGTAATGCGGTTTTCACCATCTTTTAGGGAATTTATTCATTTAAATTTGTAAATAAAGAACAAAAAAAAAAAATTCTTTAAATTAGCTAAAATTCAATGTTTCGCGAGCAAGTCGGCCAAAATTACACCATTGCGCAGCGTGGGCGGGTCGCTAGTAAAGAATAAAAATAAAAAGTATAGTCTAACAAACTAACATTATTAAAGCTCTTTTCAAAAGATCGTTAATTTTTTCGATTTAACAATACCACGATCTAGACAGTGGATTGTGTCTATTTTCAATAGAACTGTATGTTTATAAAATTGTGTTTTCGCTTTCAACCTCGTGCATATGGCAAATTATATTGTTAGTTTTAATTAAGTAACGAACTAACTTGACCCAACTATGTATAGTAAGTGAGACTTATATAAGTTGTAACAAAAACATCGTTTCACAAATAACTCGATATTATCCCCGATTCTGAATAGACCCTTTAATAAAAAGTTTTAAATTTGTCACTTTGCCTTCAAACTAATACTGAGTTGTTAATGACAAGTTCATAATATATCAAAAGACTAGTGGCCGCCCGCGACTCCGTTCGCGTGGAAGTCGGTTTCCCGTGGGAATGAGATGTTTTCCCGCGGTAAAAAGTACCCTATGTGTTATTCTGATGTATATTACTGTAAAGTTCCATCCAAATCCATCCAGTAGTTTTTACGTGAAAGAGTAACAAACATCCATACATCCTCACCAAATTTCACATTTATAACATTAGTAGGATAAATGTGTGATAAATAAACGTTACCCGATTCCCGCTGAGTATAGCGAATGTGGCCGGTTGGTTCAAGGCCACGCAGCGCGCGGGCGGCTTCTCATACTCGCCCAGTTCCGAGCCGAACACGGACAGCTCGCTGCTTACGAACGTTTCCTGGCCACGCTCGATCGATATGAAGAATGGTTTCTAGAACATTAAATTTCACTTGAACTTTCTTTAAATGTATGTTTTGAAACAGAAATATTGATAAGTTTCGGTTTAAGATACAAGATAAACTGACAGTAAGGTAAATTAAGTTACGTACATAGTTTACTAGGTTGTTATGGGTAATACAAAAAAATGGTTTTAACTTTAAGCATTTGAGATAAAATTTGTGTTTACATAGCAACTGAGTCTGTTGGCTCAAAATGTCGCACTACACACAAAAGTAAAAAGTATTGTACAAATAATTCTACTAACTATTCCGAAACAAGATGTTTTAAACGTAGCTTCCACTTACCAAATTACATCTAACTATAACTACTATTAAACTCTACAATGAGAGTAATATTTTTACGAAACCCACATATTGCTTGTTGTTTATCAATCACAAATTACCAACCCGCACTGACATAATCATACCTTAAGCCGGGACCAGACATGATCATTTGCTCGATCCTATCACCGTATCCGTATCTGCGTATTGTATCACGCCCCGTATCAAGTTGTGGACGCCTCCGATTTGCTCCGTATCCGTATCTTCACAATGGTCATGATTGCGTATCAAATCTGTATCACTTTTGATGATCGGACAAAAACCGACACGACATGGGACGGGCCGTATCATAACGGTGTATCGAGATCGCGTATCATGATACGCGTCGACGATACGGATACGGTGATCGGATCGGGCAAATCATACATGTCTGGACCCGGCTTTATACACATACACTAAATAACATCTAAAGGCCTATTCAAACCTGAGCGATATTCGCTGCCGCTGTGGGTAGAGGTACATACCGCGCGGGTTTCGCTCAGGTATTTAGTATCAAGTACCGTGGCTAAAGCGACCGCGCGTTTTCTCTGCCGCAGACGGTAGCGAATACCGCTTAGATCTGAATAGGCCTTTATTCCAGTCTCACCTTCAGTATGATCGAGGGTGGCGCCAGAGCGATGCCGGGCTCCAGCTTGCACAGCGGCGACGCGTCGTGGGCCCGCAGCGTCAAAGAGATGGAGGACCCGTTGCAAAGCAGCACCAGTGGACAGAGCGAGATCTGCAGGCTGCAGCCGCCGCCGGCGCGGACCGCCGTGTAGCGGATCTTGTAGGCAGGCAGGGATCAAGGTTGATTGGCGGGAAAATACAAATCATTAAAATAAACTAGCGCGGAACGCCGTGTAGCGGATCTTGTAGACAGGCAGGGTTCAAGGTTGATTGGCGGGATAAGGTCGAACAAATCATTATAATAAATTAGCAGACCAGACTAAGGTCGCCGTGTAGCGGATCTTGTAGGGGGGTAGGGTTCAAGGTTGATTGGCGGGATAAGGTATTCTCCATACATATCATGGACCGCCGTGTAGCGGATCTTATAGGGAGGTAGGGTTCAAGGTTGATTGGCGGGATAAGGTATTCTCCATACATATCATGGACCTCCGTGTAGCGGATCTTATAGGAAGGCAGGGTTCAAGTTTGATTGGCGGGATAAGGTGGAGAATACAGATCATGGACCTCCGTGTAGCGGATCTTATAGGAAGGCAGGGTTCAAGTTTGATTGGCGGGATAAGGTGGAGAATACAGATCATGGACCGCGGTGTAGCGGATCTTGTAGGAGGGTAGGGTTCAAGTTTGATTGGCGGGATAAGGTATTCTCCATACATATCATGGACCGCCGTGTAGCGGGTCTTGTAGGAAGGTAGGGTTCAAGTTGGATTGGCGGGATAAGTTGGAGAATACAGATCATGGACCGCCGTGTAGCGGGTCTTGTAGGAGGGCAGGGTTCAAGGTTGATTGGTGGGATAAGGTGGAGAATACAGATCATGGACCGCCGTGTAGCGGATCTTATAGGAGGGTAGGGTTCAAGGTTGATTGGCGGGATAAGGTATTCTCTATACATATCATGGACCGCCGTGTAGCGGGTCTTGTAGGAGGTAGGGTTCAAGTTTGATTGGCGGGATAAGGTGGAGAATACATATCATAGACCGCCGTGTAGCGGATCTTGTAGGAGGTAGGGTTCAAGGTTGATTGGCGGGATAAGGTACTCTCCATACATATCATGGACCGCCGTGTAGCGGGTCTTGTAGGAAGGCAGGGTTCAAGTTTGATTGCCGGGATAAGGTATTCTCCATACATATCATGGACCGCCGTGTAGCGGGTCTTGTAGAAAGGCAGGGTTCAAGGTTGATTGGCGGGGTAAGGTATTCTCCATACATATCATGGACCGCCGTGTAGCGGATCTTATAGGAAGGCAGGGTTCAAGTTTGATTGGCGGGATAAGGTCGAACAAATCATTGTAATAAACTAGCAGACCAGACTAAGGTATTTGTTATATTATATTTTGCAATAAAATTATACTGCGACTATAAGTTGAGATATACGCTACCCTATCTTTCAAGTTGGATCAAACTGCACACGGTGTGCAAATTTAAAGTAATTTAGGTAAGTAGGTAAAGTAGTTTAGGAGTCTCTCGCGGTCAAAAAACGTGGCACGAAATTTATACTTATATATTAAGAAGTATTGCGATTAGTTGCGATCTTAATTTGTTTATTTCAACATTCAATCTACAAATGGTAGATCTACAATGGTAGTTGTATCTTTAATGTAACCAACTCATACAAAAATAAATCTTAACAACTTAACAGATTATTTTTATAACATGTAATTTATATTTTAGTACCGCTCGAGAGCATTGAACGAACAAGTGCAAGTTCAGACTTTATGCATAAGAAACACTGAATTTTTAATAAAATATTCTATTTTCCTTTTAACTGGTCTACATCCGCACTCAACAGAGGCACAGGGAAAATTAGGAGAGAGGCCTTTGCCCAGTATTGGGACACTTTGGGCTTTAAGTAATAAAATATAATAATAATAATATTGTCCTTTTTACATAAAAACTCTTAATACGATGAGTACCGTAATAAATCGGTAACGTTTTTAAATGATTACTAATACCTTGACATGATTGACTATTACAAGCCACGAAGTGTACTAATATAATGGTACTAGTGGCCGCCCGCGACTCCGTTCGCGTGGAAGTCGGTTTCCCGTGGGAATGAGAAGTTTTCCCGCGGTAAAAAGTACCCTATGTGTTATTCTGAGGTATAACCTACATTACTGTAAAGTTTCATCCAAATCCGTCCAGTAGTTTTTACGTGAAAGAGAGAACAAACATCCATTCATCCTCACAGACTCACAAACTTTCACGTTTATAATATTAGTAGGATTTTTTGATGTACTTACAGAAACATCGGAGCAGGGTTGCAACATGGCGGGTTGTATCTGGTAGGGCCAGTGTTTCCTCACGAGAGAGAAGGGCCATTCGGACTTAAGGCTGGAACCACCTTTGTGTAACCTGGGAATGTGGTTAGAAATGCTTAACTGAAAAAATGCGATAAAGGCAAATAAAGAAGCTAAAGCAATAGATAAACATAGACTTGTATGTAGTTAAATAATGTACACATGTCATCTCATACGTCTTAAATACTGTTTTCCAAGATTTTTTAAGGCAATTTAAAGGGTTTCCTTACGGACGTCTGTATAGTCTGTAGCGAAAGTTTGTGTGACGTTTAATGTATGAATCTTATGTTTATATTCCCCACAAAACTACTAATCTCTTTCAGGTGAAACATTACAGTACCATACCTTATACAAAAGAATAACTCTAAGTTCTTTTAACCGGGTGAAAATACCTCAATCTCATGTAAAAAATATATATATAGAAACTGGTGGAACGGCAGAACAGAAAGCCAGTAGTCAACAATAAAGTTTTGTATGCAAATCGCCGATGAAGAGTCAATAAACAATAACTGCAAGAAAGCAACTTTTCAGAGGGAGCGAAAAAAACACTTTTTAATTATTCGTTGTACATCTAACTGTTTAAAATGTTCATGTTAACTAATAAGAAAAGGACCCAATTCTTTCGTTATCATGTGCTAATTAATAATTCAATAAAATAAAAATGGCTTGGAAGTCAGTTATTATTTATTGATTCTTCATCGGCGAAGTATAGATCCAAGTTACCATTGGTGTATTTCATCGACGACTTCATCGACATACTGCGCGGGAGTTTGTTTATAAAACACGGAAACATCCGTGACTCCATAGTGAAGCGGGACTGACACTGGGGTCACTGGACTGTCGATTAGTCTAGAATAACACTATATATGTTAGATATTGTAGGATAAATTACACCTACCATTAGAAAATTTGAAAAAATAGAACCTAGTAGTTAAGTTAACAAGTTTATCCCAAACGGTTAGTATAGTTCTAATTGCAAGAAGTGTGTGCTACTTATCAAAAAGTACACTAGTGTTTCTATTCATACTTAACTTCATAGTTTGGTATTTTTGTAATACATACCTATTTATACTGAAAAATAATAACACATCAAATGAAAATACATCTTATGAATTTAAAACAAAAACCAACTTAATCCAAATATATTCAAACGACCTACAAGCTACGACACCACTTATAATACACGTCGATCTTTAAATTCAATTCTAACCATACCCTTAGTTCGTCGTATATTAATAAAACCTACATAAAACAATACCCTTTACAGGGTTATTTCTTATTAGCGCATCACCTCTTGTAGGCAGCTTTTCTAAATCAATCCTTAATTATCAAGTTTTGCAAAAAGTCGTAAAACAAATGTTATTGGGATTGATGTAGGGAAGCCGCCTGCAGGAGGTGATGCGCTAATTAAAAATAACCCTGTATATAATGATATTTATTACTTTTTTAAATGAACCCACCTGTATTGGAAGGTAAGGCTGTGTTTAGCGGACGTGGTTCCAGCAGTATGTAGATGGGAGACCAGACCGCGACCCAGCGCGCCTTGAACCAGAGGCTTGGGCTCCGGGTCGCCGGGGCTCGATACCGGCAGGTCCGTCGATATGGTTACCTGTATGTATCGTGCCTATTTAGTGACTATAGAACCAGAGGGGGTGTCCTCTAACTCGAATATCAATACCTTTCAAAGGTACCCACAAAAGTTGACATAAGTCCGGCTGATATTAAACACAGGTTTCGTTCTTACGATGACAATTGTGCAAAGATGTTTTGAGAAGAATATACATGTCATAAGGGCCTAAAGATTTAACGAAATCTGTGACAGCCCAAGTAGGTAGATAAATATAAGGTGTGAGAGAGCTACAAAATGTTATGATTTCTTTTCAATGTGCTAACTTTGAGCTGATCAAAAAACTATCAAGTTATTAACAGTTAATGAATCTTACTAATATTATAAACGTGAAAGTTTGTGATGGATGTATGTATGGATGTATGGATGTTTGTCACTCTTACACGTAAAATTTTACTGAATGGATTTTGATGAAACTTTACAGTAATACATCAGAATAACATATAGTTATTGCATTTTCGTGTCCAACCATTGTCTTCAACTATCTCAACTTACATCAGAATCCAGCGGCAGGTTAGACTTGAGCATGTAAAGCGGCCAGATCGCGGCCAGCAGTCTTCCGTCGGCTCGGCCGCGGGTGACGCGACACCACACCGACAGATATGGCATGTCGCCCTCGTTGGGCACTGGTTCAATGTGTTTGGTTTAATGACAAGAGCAATGACGTATGAATAGCTGCATAGTCGAGAAGGTATAAGCTGGGCTTTGCATTAGTGTGCGTGTGTATACAGTGTTGATGTGACGTCATGCCTCTAGCGCGACACGTTCTTCGCTTGGTTCAAACCGGTTCATCCCGCCTTTTAACTACCCCCGCGCACCCCACGCGCTTCAACCCCTGTAGTGATAGCAGCGAAAAGTTTTAATTCTCACTTATTATAAAAAAAATTTTTTTTACTAAAATTTCTGCCAACACAAGTAAAATAAGGATATCACATATCTTTGATAGTAAATCTAAATACGGATTGGTGTCTGTTTCCTTTTTATTTTTAAACATCCTCAATCATGTATGAACTTTAATTCTTATTTTTCTACCGACTTAAAACGCGAAGGCGGTTCTTAAGGCAACATTTGTGTAATTTTTAGATTTGACGATTATTTACTTATCTATACTGATAGTTTTTATTTAAACTGTTTTATGCCAAGCTAAATTGTTTTTTTTGTCTGACTCTACTTTTGGTCATCACGCACACTAATGCAAAGCCCAGCTTATACCTTCTCGACTATACTTTACTTTAGAGAAGTTTTGTTTGTGCAAGTGATGATTTTTGGTACGACTGAGATAATAATTAAAAAAAGGTTATTTTAAAACTGTGTAACTTTAAACTAAATAAAACTTAAGTATCAGTCGATGTGTAATGGAATAATAAACAAAACACAGAATTATAATATGTTACTCTTGTAAAAACCTAGTTAATACTAATAACAGTTTAACTATTTCATGACTTTTCTTTCTTTGTCTTTGATAATAAAGTTCCAATATTATACCTTTCACAAGCCAGGGCACGTTTTCTTTGGGACATTCCTTCAACGGGATATCACCAGACCACGCGTTCGGTCCCGTTGAGCTAAGTTTGATTCTATAAAACACATTGAAAAGTTCACTTTAATCTTGTAGCAAGTTAATGATTTCTTAAAAAGGATGGAAATAATATAAGCAATTGTCATTTTAATTATTAAATGGTTTTAGACCTACTAAAACTAAAGAGAAGGCTGCTTCGATAACCTTACAAATTCGTTGTTTGTATGTATGGATAAATAAGGTATTTCGGAGTTGCGAAATGTGTGCCGAAATTATATGAACTCAACAATATGCAGTTAATAATATATGAGTTTCGTATCAAATAAGCATGTTTATATTTTGAAGGTGCAGCGTTAGTATACAAATAATGTTAATTACTTGAGCAACATGTCAGTATCCGAGCTGCAGAGTACACTTTGTTCGATGGTTTCTGAATTTAGTTCTCCATTCAAAAGAGTTGTCCATAGCCCGTCTTGACTTCGCTGACGAACCTATCAAACAAAAATAATAGTAATAGCAGCCTATTTAAATCCCACTGTTGAGCCTTCGGATAGCGATAAGGATTGAGACTTGCTCAGTGCAGTGATAGGTTATTTTGGATATTATCCTATCTACGATATTTAAGGTGCTTTCCCTTGATGTACCGTAGTCTTGGGACGCCCTGTATAACTAGTAACCGCTTAAGCTTTCTTCTCCTTTAAACATAAAATTTTGGATACCTCGCAAAACCCTAAATAGACTTTAGTTACAAAGATACAGGAACAACCACCTAATTGATTGTAAACACTGCGTTCAAATTCGGCTGAAAGTTAAGCAGAGGTAAGCGGTCAGACGAATAGCAACTTTGCTTAAAACAATCTTATCTATTATGATGACTTACCTTATACATAAATGGTATCCTCAGCACATTAGCCAGTGTAAGTCGTCCATACAATTTCATGTAGAGTTTAGCTTGGAACTCATGTACTTTGATATATAACCGCAACCCCTGCATTACTGAGCCGGGTTGATCCGCTAAAACAACCTTATGCTTTCCTACTACAAATGGCACACCTGAAACAATAACTTAGTCTTATTTTCTAAAAAAATTTAGGACTTTATAAAATGGAATTGCTAGGAAAGATATTCGATTTCAATGAACACAGTTTTAGAAAGGTTTTAGTTATTCGAAAAAAAGTCATAATTGGAGAAACATAGGTTTTGATTAAAGTTAAAGTAAAGTTGAAGAAATATGATGTCAACACGTACCCAAGGACCAAGTTACATCTTTGGTATTTGTAACCGCGGCAAGAGAGAAGTGTAACCTTTTCGGTACGTCTGGATTATGCCATCTGAAAACAAACAAGGTTAATAAATAATTGAATGTGAAAGTTTGCACGTACGAGGGGAGGTCCAAAAGTTCGCGGAATGGAAAGGTTGCAAGTGGAATAAAACAATAAATTTATTTTTCTTATTCAATGTAATCTCCCTGAAGCTGTAAACATTTATTAGATCGTTGAATAAATTTTTCTAAACCGATGAAAAAAAATATTTTGTCTTTCGCCTCAAAATGAGCCAAAATTGCCTCCTTGACCTCATTGTCGTTGGAAAATTTCTTTCCCCTCAACTCTTTTTTTAAATTGGAAATGAGAAAATAGTCACTGGGGGCCAGGTCTGGACTGTAGGGAGAGTGAACCAAAGATTCAAAGCCCTGCTTGTGCAAAGCAGCCATTGCAACTCGGCACGTGTGCACCGGCGCGTTGTCTTGCAAAAGCACCACACCCTTGCTCAATTTTCCTCTCCGTTTTTCCTGGATTGCCTCCTTTAACTTTTTTAATATGGTAGCGTAGTATTCTCCGGTTATTGTGGTACCTTTTTCTTTACAATCGATTAGTAATATTCCCTCAAAATCCCAAAAAACTGTAGCCATCACTTTTCCGGCCGAATCTGACACCTTGAACTTCTTAGGGGTCGTGTGCCCTTTTTATGCCATCGCATGGACTCGTGTTTCGACTCAGGTTCAAAGTGATGAAACCCATGTCTCATCTCCTGTAACAATTCGCTCCAAAATCTGTGCAGGTTCGTCCCCACACAAGTCCAAAAAGTGCCTAGACGCACCACTTGTTGCTTTCTCTGAGACGGCGTCAGCATTCTGGACACCCATCTTGCACTGACCTTTGTCATACCCAAATGATCGTGTAGGATACGCAAAATCGTGGTATCTGATACTCCAACTATAGCAGATAATTCTCAGATAATCAGACGGGCATCTTCCACTACAAGTTTTTCAACTTTTTCGACGATGTCTGAAGTGGTTGCCTCGACGGTCCGCCCAGGGCGGGGGTCATCTTCGATTGACTCCCGACCATGTTTAAAGAGCCCATATCATTTGTAAATCATTGTTTTACCAGGGCACTGTTCACCATAGACGGTTTCCATTTCATTCAAAATGGTTTGCGCATTTTTCCTTGTTTGGTAAGGAATTTTATCACGGCGCGGTGTTCGATTTTCTCCATACTTTCAGTTCACTTCCGGATTGACTTGTTTAAGAGGCCATTATTCGTAAACGAATGACGCAATAGGGTTGAAACTTGATATTTATACTAAATAAGAGTTCTTGATTCGTATGACACCAAAAACGTACGCCTACCCCCACTCCATCCCCTTCATTCCGCGAACTTTTGGACCTCCCCTCGTATGTGTCATCACGGATAAAGGATCAAACCTTTTTCATGTAAAAACTTCCTAACGGATTTAAGTGAAACTTGAAATAAAGATAGCCTGGAAAAAAAACATGAAGTACTTTTTACCCGGGAAAGTTACTCATTCCCACGGGTAAAGCCATTAAGCGGCGCATGAAAACTCAGAGCTGAAATCTAGAATTACATAAACTAATTTTTTTTTACTTGTACTTTCTACATCTGCTATCTCACTCACCTATAAGCATATCTGACTTCAGGTTCGATGACGATATTCTCATCCGTGCCTTCCTGGCCGATCCTCAGTGGGAAGCAGCTGCTATTGTGTATCCAGAGAGAGACCCTGCCTCGTAAGGACTCGGCCACGGCGCCGGCGGCCACTCGAAGATTGTCCACGAGGAGTTCAGTGGGGTCTGATAGGAGTTGAATGCCTTGGAAATGCTGGGTAGCAGCGAAATTGTATAGATTAATAGGCGGTTTTAATGTCACTATTATAGTTAAAACCTCGGCAAAAAAAAATGTGTTATGTATTTGTGACTTCAACATTTAACATGTCTCAAAACCTATGTCTAGCGGTTGCTGTCATAAGTTTATTCAGACACAAACACAGAAAATGGTTACTTTAACAGATTACTGAGATCAGAAGACAAAAAACTAAAGCAAGGAATTAAGCATATTTGGGGAATTTTTATGTAATCAATACAAGAATGTAATAAGGAGAAAGTGTAAGCCAATTAAAGTCGGCTGTAATTTATAGTCAAAAAGCTGCATTAAAACAGAACATCGAAAATAGAATAAAAATAATTGGCATGATTTTGCAGGTAAGGTAAGTAGTAGATGTTGGATATATTTTAAAATATAACAATATAATTTAAGCGACTGATGTTAAAATCTGTGCTTTAACTATCATAATATTGGAAAATAAAGATAAATCATAATTGATCGCTGACACAAACTAAATAAAAAATGAAAAAAAAAATGTGTTTATTTATTGCCATTGATTACCTATCTAAAGATTGTGTGCATGAGTGTGTGTGTATATGTATGTGTGTGTATATATTTATGTGTGTGTACCATTAGTTACATATTCTATCTTAAACACTCATTCATGTCAGTTCTGTTAAAAAATCACATTATTACCATTACAATATTCTAATCACACAAACCCCATTACTCACCATTTCCGCCGCCCGCTGCCAATCGTTGATCATCATTCTGATCGTGTCTATTTTCAGTAAATGCATCGCTACTTTGATATGCGAGCAGCGACCGCGCAGCCTCGGCCCTAGATAGTAGTTGCGGGATAATAGTAGCGCGGCTTGCACCTTGAACTCTTCGACGAAAGGCACCATAAGGCCGGTCGTGCAGTCGAACACTTCACTCCTGGTGACAAGTCAAATTATTTGTAGATTTATAATGATTTGGTTAGTCAGTGTGTATTAGCTGTAATAGTTACGGAAGTTATATTTTTTCGCGAATGCAAGAATGTATATTTTTATTTTTGACCTATAACATTAATAATGTCATGGCATTAAGGCAACAGTGATCAATAAAATCTATAGGTTAAGTTAAGTGGAAATGCGCCAATCTACCACATTGTACAACATAAAGCAAAGTCACTACCTAAGTTATTTGTTTTCTATACAAACAACTTGATTACAAACCACCGTTTCTTACCGAGGCAGTTTCTACCCATCATATTTAAAAGTCAACACCCTCACAAGCCTTACTTATATTATAAATGTGAAAATGAGTATGTCTCTCTGTATGTTCCGCTCAAACGTAAAAACGGCAAAACTAATTGTCATGAATTTTGGGATATACATAGTTCAACAGCCTGGGATGAAAATTGGAAACTTTTTAGTGCGGGAATAAGTCTCATTCCCACGAGCTGCCGGTGAAACTGCAAGACAGAAAGCCAGTAACATATACAGGGTGTAAAAGAACTGCTTCCGAAAACAAAAACTGGGCATTGCTGGAGGGCAACTGGTTACGTTTAGAGCAAAAAAAAAATTTTTTATGATTAAAGAAAAAACAATTTTTTTACCTTATTTTCCAAAATTGCATTAATACTATCAGATTTTGAGATGATTTCAAATTAAATAGGGTTTTAATTTAATTTGCAATGTAAATAATCGCACCTGAACCGACAGTTGATGTGTGAGCGATGGTTTCAACCGGCGAATATACTTTTCAATCATTAATAACTTTTTTAAATTGAGTTTTCTGGGTAAGCTGTTAGTGAATTTAGTTACTATTGAGGCTCAAGAATACATGGTTTCAGGCTTCGGAAGTGGTCTTTTTACACCCGTTATTATTCTTCTATTCTTACATGATGTTAGTGTTGATCAATATCTGCGTTTGCGGCGACGCGTGCACGACGGTGTTCTTCAGAGTGACGGCGAGCGTGCGATGGCTGCGGGTCAGCGGCTTCGACAGGTAGAAGCCCAGGAAATACGGGGATTTGCTGGGAAAATAACGAGGAAATTGAACAAATATTACAGTAGGTGTTGGCATGAGAGTAAAGTCATTAGGAAAGTAAATTGAAATTGGAGTTAAATGTAAATTTAAAAAAGACAGCGGATTAAGATGAAATATATATTTTCAGTTATTTTTTAGTTATAAACTAGCAACCAGTCTGTGATTAATTTCTTTTTTGTCTCCAAACAATTCTTTGCACTCACACAAACACTTTCACAAATTCAACATAACCAACCACACAACTACACAAACTTACTTATGAAACATCGGCAGATCGTTGTAAACGTACACGTCTGCGCCGGCGCATCTTATCGACACGTTCACGGTGGGCACCGCGCCGGGCGAGAAGAACGAGTCGACCCGCACGGCGCTCACTAGCTTGCTGGCGAGGTCGCGCCCGCTGGGGGGCAGGGTCGACTCGGGCTTGTCCGATTGGGGGGTCTGGGGGTAATGAGAGAAGGGGGTGGAGACTTTAATGTCAATATAGTTTTACTTTAATGTCAATATAGTTTTACTTTAATGTCAATATAGTTTTACTTTAATGTCAATATAGTTTTGTTAAACTGGTTAAGATATGCTATGACACAATTTGGTTGAAGTTCTTTTGTAGCCAAGAATGTGTTTTTGGTATACAGAAGAAGCAAATGTATTTTATTTAAGCTTTAATTTTGGGTATGCTAAAGTTGTCAATTATTATAAATTTTAAATATTAAAGTGATAACATATATTTTGACATTTCTAACCAATCTAATTTTGCAGCATTATGTTAAAACGATTCTATAAACAAATGTCAAAAAGTGTATAGTGTAAACATTGAATAGATAAACGTATATTACCGTGTTTTCCATTCTAGGCTGATACTTGGAGACATCAAACTGGTATATCCTCCTGGATTCTTCCTCGTCGGTCAGCACGCGATACCTCCATGTTGTTGCAAACATTGCCTCTGTATAAAATCATTATCAGTACATCATCATCATTACATACTATAAATCCAAGTCGCTATTTCTGTCTGTTTGTATGTTTGGCCGCTAACTCCTCCTAAACCAGTTATGGGATTTTAATGCGGTTTTCACCATCCTTTAGGTATTTTTTTTTTCATTTAAATTTGTAAATAAAGAACAATCGGAAAAAGTTTTTTTAAGTTGGCCAAAAATCAATGTTTCGTGAGCAAGTCGGCCAAAATTACACCATTGCGAAGCGTGGGCGGGTCGCTCGTAGTATATATTTACAATAGTGAAATGGAAATAAATGCATTTTAAAGTAGATATTATGTAGCATTAAGTTCACATAAAAATGTCGCTCGCATTGTCTAAATTAGACTGATATGAAATAGTAAAAACCCAACTATAATTTTTCAAATAGTTTGTCATAGCCATATCAATTTCTAGTTACAAATCTATTTAAAATACGAACCTTCGTGAAAAGTGGTGCATTTATATTCGGTCATGTCTTCCAGTGGTATTTTGAAATGGGTGTGTGGTTCCCACGTTCCAATTAAGGGCATGTAAACCTCCAGTACACATTCGATTTCTTTCTCCTATAACAATTTTATAATGTTTATGTTTTGTTTTTTTAAAATATCAAAAAAATTAACACTTTTATCATAATCTAAAACTTGCTATTTGCTTGATTTAGAATGAGCAAGCGGATGTAAATATAAACAGCTGCGAATCGTGATTTTGTTTTCTACAATGTAAAATTGTTCTCTTCTTGAAATCAAACTCATTTCAACAGAATATTACGCGTTTATTTATTACTTTCAAAAATGTTGAAATATAGAAAAAATAATATAAAAATGTATAAAACGCGTAATCAATCCGTAAATTTCAGTTTAATTTCAAGTAACGTTAACGTTGCATGTCCCTTCTCCCTCTCATTTTTGTATCCCTATAACTATACGCTTTATTTCAATGACTCAGTAACTTCCAACTAGTGTTCCTTAATAAAATAATAATAAAAACTCTTTATTGCACAGTAAAAATAAATATTACAGGAGTCAGTACAAAGTCAGTATTACAAGTCAGTGAAAGCAAAAGGTTGCCTTATTGCTCTGAGCAATCTCTACCAAAGTTCCTTACCTCAGTGGGCACAGGAAAGGCTCTAAGCTTCGCAATAGCCCTCGGCTGCGGGTATCTCCAAGTCACGCAGCCGCCGCCCACGCCCACTTGATAGGCAGAGGGAATGGTCACACGCGAACCACGGACCATTTTGAACGCTCCGCTCCTGGGAATCATTACATCACTATATAGTCGATGATTGTTTGTTTGTATATTTGTCCGCTATCTCCTCCTAAACCAGTTGACGGATTTGAATGCGGTTTTCCCCATCATTTAGGTATTTTTTCATTAAAATTTGTAAATAGAGAACATTCTACAAAAGTTTATTTAAATTAGCCAAAAAACAAGTCGGCCAAAATAACACCATTGCGTGGGCGGGTCGCTAGTAAAGTATAAAATAAAACAATAACTATTTTAGCTGAAACAACAATTTTTATGCAAAAAGTTTTATATATTTTTTTATCCCATGGATCAAACAAACGGCACCTCATGAAAAAAAGCATCTTCAAAATCGGTTCATCCAATCAAAAGTTCTGAGGTAGTTATAAAAAAATACAGTCGCATTGAGAGTCTCGTTTTGAGAAGTCGTTTGAAACCGTATTTACGGTAGGTTGATTAATCAAGAATAAAAAGGATGTGGGTTAATAACAAAGTAGTCGGTTGTTTTTATTTGTGGCATATTTAAATAGTAATGTTGTAATGTTTTTGGTGATTCAGGAGTTTCAGTATGTAAATAATTTGTCTTTTTTATAAGATTGTAAAAAACACTATAAAATGTTGTATTAACTTGTCGTCTAATCAAGTTTCTGATCTTACCGCAGGTCATCCTTAAAGAAGTGGTCGAGCTCAGAGTAGTTCCTGTGTCTATGTCTTTTCGGTTGATAAGCGTAGTCTTCCTCGTCATCATGTGCTACTAGAAGTGTGCTCATTTTATCCTGCAACGATAGCATGATTCAGCGTTAAAAGAAAATATATAATATCCGGAAAATAAGTTTTTTTTTCTAGTCCATTGTAAGATTCGGCGGTTTTTTTTTATAAAAAAACACGAGTTGAAAGTGGCATGGAAATAGGTTTAAGATGGTTTATCTGGACTATCGTGATAAAGGATGGCCAGCGCTGAGGACTAAGCTAGCTAACATTATATCAAAAGTGTTGACAAATAATATTTTTACCTAATACTGTTTTGCACTGTCAGTTAGTAAGTAGTGCCAATATATTTTAGTTTAGTTTAATTTATAATCCGCATCAGAGAAACACTTATAAAAAAAAGTTAAAATACATTCAAAACCATGTTGAAAACGACTTAATTATCATACTTTTTTTAGTAACATGCTATAGCTACATATGGGTGTAATTTACTAAGACCCAAATTCAAAAGAACCTATCTAGTTATTTCCAAAATAAAAAAAGGTATTTCAATAAGTTGAACACATGAAATACACGGCTAGCTAAGCTTAAAACTGCGTAATGCTAACAAAATACCGTAATTTCGTACAACTTTAGTTTTGTGAACGTCGTCGATGGCCTTCCGTATCGTGGCCAGTATATCCAGGTCGCTGGGTCGCAGCTCCACGGTGGCGTAGTCCATTTCCACACACACGTGCATCGTGGGATCCGATGGTGACTTGCCATCTGGTCGCCTCCAGGATTCCCAGGTCGCCTCCATCTCAGTACTGGATAAGAGATCGTGGAGTATAAGCAAAGCATATTTAAAAATAGGTAGTTAGTCTTCTAGATTTTGATATTTTTATGAATTGTCAATTTATAAGATTGATCGGGGTAGGTATCTTGGTTTGATATAAAGGATTTTTCAAGTTTTTAAGTATTTCTAAATACAATACAGTTTAGAATTTACATAGGTAGTTGTCAAAATGTGTTCTACAGATATTAATTTACAAAATATACCTGTAGAATATTAACAGTTTTGTAATTCAAACTAATAATATAATAATATTTTATCTATTGTTTATTTATCTTTTAAATAATAACTTTATGTTAATAATAATAATAAATTTATGTAATTTTACTAATATTATAAATGCACAGTTTTTGAGTATGTCTGATAAATGTGTGTTACTTTTTACGTACAAATTACTGAATGTTTGAATGAAACTTGGTATACATAGACTTTATAGTAAACCTTGAAAAATACATTAGGAAATTTTTACATTGAAGAAAGAAACCCATTTCTACGCAAAAACCACCATCTGCGGGTAAAACCAAAGGGCTGAAAGCTGGTAGTTTAAAATTTTCACTTTTTCCATTTATAAACCTATGCACTTTTACATTCACTCACCCAAAAGTAATCGGCTGCAGCACAAAGTTCCTGGTACTCTCCGCCTTCGCCTCCACGCTGCGTTGTCCGGCGGCCGCGAACAGAGCCGTGAGCAGGCCGCTAGCGTGTATCCTGTCTGGTCGCGCGCCGGTCGTGGCTTGTATGGCGAGCGCGTCGAAACCCAGCGCGCCGTACAAACCGCCCAGCGTCATTTGCGTGGTTTGCAGCGTGACCGTGTCTATGTTGCTTGACACTGCGATGGAAATATCATTATGACACTTAATTAGAGGGAAAAAAGCTGAAATCTCTCTAGTTAGGAAAAGCTGCTTTATAACCGGCGGCGTTAATATTCCTATTATGGTTATTCGTAACACTACGGTAACTAGAAACAGCCTGTTTTGGTTTTATGACGTATGTATCTGTCTGCTTCTGTTGGCTTGTATAGTGATCGCGTATAACTGCCCAGTCATTTGCGTGGTTTGCAACATCGCCGTGGTTATGTTACTTGATACTGCGATGATAAGACCATTAGGATGCTTTTTAGAGGTAAAAAAAGTACTATAAAGTTTATGGAGCTGAATTTTATTCCGAAATCCTTCTAGTTAGGAAGAGCTGCTTTATAAACAGTCTCAAAATGCCTATGTCAGTTATTCTCCAAACCACAGTAACTAAAAATAGCTTGTTTTGCTTTTGTAACGTACGGAACTATCTGTTTTTGTTGGCTTTTATACTGAGCGCGATGAAACCGAGCGAGCTCTAGAAACTGCCTAGAGTCATTTGCGTGGTTGGTAGCGTGACTGTGTCTATATTGTTCGATACTGCGATGAAAAATAAAAAAATAAAACTACATTAAATAAAAATTAATTGATTTCCAGACTAACGACATAATGGACTAGAGATGAATCTAGTTACACTTAGATTCCGAGATAATTTCGATTTTTTTAATCATTTTGTCCGATTTTCCCGGCGATCGATCGCGGACTCTGAAGCTTCTGCTTAACAGTTTGGTATAATACCTTTACGACAAAGAAGTCGTTGTGACGCTTTTTTTAAGCGAAAAAATTATATTGCGTATGTGGGACTGAATATGATTATATCATCGCTTTAGAACAGATTGCCCACTCTCAATATGTCTGCTTAGTGCTCGGTAACTGAATATATGGTTTGTTTCTAGGACATTTGACCTATTTGTTTTTTTTTTATTTCCAATCAACACCTGTTTGCCATAGTTTATTGAGATGCAAAACTCATTTTTTTAACTATAGAATCGTATTTAACAAAGCATCAATGGTTAGTTGAATATTGAGATTTGGATAACATATTATACAATAAGTATTGGCCCCGATTCTGAAAACACTCTCTAAACTAAACTTAAACTATCGCTGTCACTTACTGTTCAATAGTATAAGACAGAGACAGGTAATCATTTTAGTCCTGTCAAACTAAAATGTACGTGCAAAATGACACGGTGAAGGCAATTTTAGGCTAGTCCTCAGCGCATTTCGTTTAATTTTACAATGATTTAGACTAAATTTAGTGAGACCAATGTACCTGTCTTTTTCTAATACGAAGCATGAGAAAGTGACAGCGATATTTTTAATTTAGTTTTAGAGAGTATTTTGAGAATCGGGGCCATTGTCGTTTTATAGGGGCGTGTCCCTAGTCAAGTGCCCCCATCTGCCCCCTAAGTTAAGTGGTAGGTAAGTGATACTTGCGATAGCGAGTGAATACAATAAATATGTATGAAATTGACATTTTGACAAGCAACAATTTGGTAATTTCATACATATTTTTTCTATTCACTCGTTATCGCAAATATCTAACATGTCGCCCAGGGGACTACCCACTACAACCCCGCGGCGCTCCGTCCTCGCCTTTGTGGTGGAGTCGTGGGCCCGGCCTACGCCTTGACGCCTCAACTCCACCAGCGATGGCCCGTCTACTGCACGACGGGCCCGTTCGGACCCCCCCGCGGTGAAGGGGGGCCTGTGGGAGCGACCGGGAGCGCCCGGTCGTTCCCACCCGTCGATGGTGGTGGTCCGTGCAATGCGGGCAGGTGTGTCCCCACATCCCCCGCCCGCCGGCCACCACCGCGCTGGACAGCCCCCCGCCAGTCTGCGAGCCTCTCAGTCCTGTCCGCCGTCCAGTGATAGACGGCGGACAGCACCTCGGCCCCCCAGTACCAACCGTGCCGTAAGCCGGTAGGTAGTACAGCCCCCCAAGTCAAGTGGCAAGTGATATTTGCGATAGCGAGTGAATACAAAAAATATGTATGAAACTGTCAAATTGCAAACTTGTCAAAAATGACAGTTTCATACATATTTATTCTATTCGCCCGATGTTGCAAATATCACTTGCCACTTGACTTGGGGGGCAGAGCAGGGCACGGTTGGCGTAAAAAAACCGACATGCCACAGCAAATAACTATAGCTCTGGGGTTCATATCACTTAGCACTTTGCTTCCTTAGTTTTGCAGCAGACTTATGAGTATAGGTTTGGTTATTTTGTGGACTTATAAGGGAAGAATCTAGATAGAAGAAGAGATCATCAGTTGCTTGGGTTACTTTAGCTCACCTAACAATCGACGTAGATTCAACAATGGATGCACAGTTTCTACCTCGTCCTCTGAGCTTGATGAAAACTCATCGGGATCAGTCAAGAGATGACTTTTGAGCTATAAAAACAAAATATGTATATTATATAAATAAAGAGTACTATTATTTATTTCACATGCGTAAAGTTTAATATAAACTACTTTATAAATGCATTTGTTTATTCTTACTAACATATTATTAGCACAGTTGGGTAAAATACAAAACCACCCAGAAAAGAGTTAAATTCTTTCAGAGGGTTCTTTCTACTCAGTCAAACCTTTCGCTTAATGTTAATTATTAACAAATAGTCATAGTACTAACCAGTCGAATGATATCGTTAAGTCTTTTCAATCGGTCCGTGCATATTTCCAACAGAATCGGCCTCTCAACGTCCACTGTGAGAGACGCGCGCGAATTGCTTGTCACCCCTAAAAAATTCAACAAAATAATAAAAGTACTTACAAGTTAAAAAAAGACAATATAATATTAAATAAAAATTATATTTTGTTTAACTTCAATACTTTTTCACATGCATAGAAATAAAAATTATTATAAATAAATCCCAAGGGTGCGATTATTTTTAATAGACTTTAGTTGTTGTTAATGTATTTGTAGGTCTAAATTCGCGTTTAATCTCTTGTCATGAGAAATTTATATTTTATACTTTTAAGGGCTGATTTTTCAATTGTCCGATAAATGCTATCCGACTGATAAATAGGTATGTTTTGATTGTCACTTTATACACATGTCAAATATGATTATTCGATGTGCAAAGAAAACATGCTGATTTTCTGTCAGATAACATTTAACTAACTATTGAATAACCGGCCCTTAATCTATCAACCCCTTTAAATATCTTGTTTTATGAACTCACCAGTCCCGTTATCTTTGAATCTCAGCGTGGCCAGCGCCGGCGCAACCCCCGTGTTAGGATCCAGAGGTCCGCGCTCTGTGCTCAATAACTCTTTATGCCAATAGCCCTCGTCTTTACCGGCGCCTAGACCCACCCACATGTCGAAAAGCGACGTCTGAAAATAAATAAGACAAAAATAAATTAAAATAGACCTTATTACTAAGGAGATACAGTAAAATAAAAAACAATCGAATCAAGCTGCAGTATTAATTACTATAGTCTATTCGCGTTAAGAAAATAGTGAGTGATCGTTGTCAGCCGGCCTGGCCACGCCCCGCAGCCAATTAAAATGCTAGAAATTAAAAAGTCGAGTTCACAGTGACCAGTTGAAGTCTGACCTTCGAAGAAAACGGTTGTGGATTTTGCGTGACTTGACCAACGATAAATTTTGAAAAAATTAATACTTCGCCAATTCCAAAAAATAAAAGTGGATCAATATTCCATAGTGGAGAGAGACACATAATTTACAATGTTTATAAGTACTTTAAATTGTGTGATTTAAATGCAACTGTGGAGAGCATAGTCATAGAAACAGCAAGTGCACGCGGCATGTCCGAAAATACTGTTTATAAAATTATTATATTTCTTTCGTACTTTTACTCCACTGGGAATACACCCTTATCCTGTAGTTGTCACTATTTTCTTAACGCGAATAGACTATAGTGGCCGCCCGCGACTCCGTTGGCGTGGATGTCGATTTTCCGTGGGAATGAGATGTTTTTCCGCGGTAAAAAGAACCCTATGTGTTATTCTGATGTATAATCTATATTACTGCAAAGTTTCATCCAAATCTGTCCAGTAGTTTTTACGTGAAAGAGTAACAAACATCCATACATACTAAAAACTTTCACGTTTATAATATAGGTAGGATAAAGAGTGATAAATGGCGATATCAATTAATAGTTTATTTACTAAACTCAATTTTAGTTTATTGTAAAATGAAACAGACTCAGTCAATTGTATTTGTCTGGAGTTAGTACAGATGTTGTATCAAGATAATATTCCTATATTAATTAATGTGTATAGCAGTTTTGTTGGTAAATAAATCTACTAAAAACGATACCTGTAAAGTTTTCTGATGTCTTCTCTTCCAATAGTAAAGATTGGGCTGGTGCAGCGACAAGTTCAGTAAAGGTATATTGCCCGCCATTCGTTTAGCGTGTTGGATCAACTGCAATGAATATACTCATTTAAAGATTAGGAAGAAGTAGATTGAGGTTGAAAGAAACAAGTCACTACAGATAGAATAAGATTAAAAATCAAATATTAGTCATCTTTTAATAAACTTTACCGACAAAAACAGATATCGCAATATTTATTACCGTTTATTAAGGAATAACTAAAAGAAAGCTTTATTTGAATAACATATGGTTAAGATTCTCTATTATTAAGAGCGTATTTTAATTAATTTACCATCCTGCCTTGAACTACCGCGCCGGGCATCTCTCTGTCAAGTTCTGTCAAACTTCTTCTGCGGTTATCTTTCTTATTATCATCTTTATCGGAACCATCTTTGGACTTTTCTTTTTCACTTTCTTTCTCCCTCTTTTTGGCTTCTTTTTTCTCACGCTGAAATGTTATACATAACATAATGATATAACTGTTATAAGTGTTATTAATAATTTACATGTTTAAAACTAGTTTGTAAACTCTTTTTTTATTTTTTTTATTGAATGAATTCTATTTTAGAATATTCTAGATTGATTGACAATAGGCTTTGCCAAATCGTTTCCCAAAAGTTATTCATCAAAATCAAGTAAGTCAATAATATAGGTGTTTTATTTATAACCTTACCATAGATATGAAATCTTTGGGTATCTTCAGTATACTGTATCCACGCACCATTTCATCATTGCAATAAAAAGACAATTCGATCAGTCCGGTCGTCACGAATACTTCTAAATACTGAGCAGTGTCCTTACTGTAAATAAATCGTTTGTCAATAAGTTTTGTGGAGATTTAGTTTTGCAAGATAGTTGTCAGCGGTAAAAATTAAAGTATTTGATGAAATTAAATGAAAGTTTGTTTATCATAAGTTGCAGTTGAAAATTTAATGAACGTCAGTATTTGACAACTTCGGCTTTAATCGAGATAAAGTAGGAAGTTAGCAGGTAGACCGAGAGGGAAAAAAACTCTTTGCACTCTTTTGTCAAAAACTGATGTGGCTACAAATAGTTTATTTATCCACTTAACCGTATATATCAGGGACTCTGAAATTTTATAATTAATCTTAAATGGATATAGCTAGTTATATAAAGCTGTTGAAAGGGATATATGTGGGTATTACTTGAAATCTTAAGATTGATTTTGTAATTTCGCAACTAGTGAAAAATTACAAAATCAATCTTAAGATTAAATTTTGCTATAGTGTTATATCTTAACGAAACCTACAAAAAAACAATTATGTTTTATAAACAATCAGAATAATAAATAGAGATTGAAAAGGCAATGAATTAACAGCATGGTTAAATATTAACATTGGATTTTGTTGTTATATGGCACTAGACATATGATATAAATAAAATGCAAAAAAACTAGAAATTCAGTTTTTTCAGTACATTACATACTTTTTTTTAATATCTGATCGATATTATCCATATAGAAAATCAATAAATAGTCTACTTACTATTGATCGTGTGTTCTCTCAAGCGACAGTGCTTTCCTGATCTCAGGTTTACTAGACTTATAGGTGACAGACGATTTAGAGTATGATGTTTCTACTCCTGAGTCTACCAATAACATGGGATTTGAAGATGCTACGCTGCTTTTATCATCCGCCTTGCTTTGCTCCACTGCAAAAATATACATAAAATATTTATTACTAAAGTATGGAAAACTTATTTGGTTAAAGCTACGAGATTCAAAAGTATAGGTTTGTACGATATTATTAAAAGTAAAGTATAATTGTATTATCGTTAACTAGTGGCCGCTCGCGACTCCGTTCGCGTAGAAGTCGGTTTCCCGTGGGAATGAAAAGTTTTCCCGGGGTAAAAAGTACCCTATATGTTAATCTTATGTATAAGCTATATTACTGTAAAGTTTCATCAAAATCCGTCCAGTAGTTTTTACGTGAAAGAGTAACAAACATCCATCCATCCATCCATCCATCCATCCATCCATCCATCCATACATACTCACAAACTTTCACATTTATAATATTAGTAGGATTACTTACCTATTGGCGCGGAAATTCCCGATGTCGAGGCTTCGGCTGGTTCTGGAACTGTTTCCATTTTATAAATTAGATATTTTTATGAAATCATTGCATTTTAAAATTTTAACACAGTTTTTCTAAGGCTTTTTATAATAGGGTATAATATTATAACAATGATATGAAACTGAAATGTTCTATTTATCTCTTTTTACTAATATTGATAATAGGAGGTTAAGAATAGAATAATAGCTTTGAATGCCCAAAATAGATATGTATTCTCTTTTGATTTATATTCTATGGTTTAAATCATCGTGTACTATAACTATTGGATGACAACTCCGCTGCCTTTAATTAACCCAAAAATAGCTTACTCTATTATAGTTAAAGTTAATGAATCAATAAACTTTAGCCAATCACACGGTTTTTTCTATCCCCGTGGTTCAGTGGCAAATAAAACTAAAAACGTCAATTTCTATGGCTTTGTTTCTAGGTTTTTTTATTTCTATCACTTATAGTACTTAATGTGTCAAGTATATGCTTACGTATTTCTAAAGGTGCGTCGCTGTAGAGACGCGAGTACCGGAATCGTTGTTCTTGCATTTTAAAAGGCTCCGCGTAAGGACATGTACCTAGCTTCTGTAACTTGTTCTCAAGCATTAGCAGGGAGTAACACCTGGAAATAAATTATTGTTGAATCAAATATCTATAGATTATAGACTTGTCTTTCGCATGTAGTCGTTTTCTTTCGGTGAAAGGAATTAAAAAATCGATTATTTCGTTTCACCGATTACTTGAAAAAACGATACTAATAGAAAAACGGATTCATCTTAGAAATGTATAACTTAAAATGGCTTTACAGTATACGTGTTAAATATTATAAGAAGTCTCCAACATAATGTTGTCAATGGCGCCGATTCCAAGTTAAGAATCTCTAAACTATAAATATAACCACCACTTACTAAGCGGACTTATTAATTATTATTTATCAATATTTCAACCTAAATTTACAAACGATTTTCCATATACATACTTTTACTATAGCACAAAAACATAAAAATTCTCAACACTTACGAGTCCATCGTAGTTTCAATAGTTTTCTTCGTGTCTACGATAAGATCCTTTGCCAGCATGAGTTGATGAAGACTGATTTCAATGTTGCAGTCCGTTATAATGTTGAATTCGATCGCCAACCCGTGGGTTAACATACCGTTGCTGTTGTAGTTAGCCGGTGCTATCACACAGCTGGTGTTTACACTGCGAAGTATCATCATTATCATTACATAGTATAAATCCAAGTCGCTAATTCTGTCTGTTTGTATGTTTGGCTGCTAACTCTTCCTAAACCAGTTGAGGGATTTTAATGCGGTTTTCACCATCCTTTAGGTATTTTTTTCATTTAAATTTGTAAATAAAGAACAATCGGAAAAAGTTTTTTAAGTTAGCCAAAAAGCAATGTTTCGTGACCAAGTCGGCCAAACTTACACCATTGCGAAGCGTGGGCGGGTCGCTAGTATTTAATATGTTTATGATAAACATGCAGAAAGCTTAAATGTACGAGTTCATAATTGTTTGTACTACTAACTATTAACAACATTATTTAAAACTATAGTTATGTAATACAGTTTGATAATGAATGTTCTTTATTTTGTATTTCAAATATTCATAAATAAAATAAAAGACACAGGTTAACTTTAATCGTGTAACATAATTAAAAGTGTTGTAATAGTAAATAGGGAAAGGTTGTAAGTAACTTCATAATCAAATCAATCATATTAATCATAAATATTGTTATATGTACATGTTAGTAATAAAATACAAAACTCAAAAGAAATACTTGAAATTAAACTCATAAACTCAGTTTAATTTCTAGTAATAGTGATCGCGTAAATCTAAGAAGTTACATCAGAAGAAATATATAGGCAAAGTTAGTAAATTGATAAAAAAGTTAGAAAATTGATAAAGCTGTACGCTAAAGTTAGTAAATTGATCAAGTGAATGCAACTCACGAGTGTAACACCGTGGTGCAGAGCGGCTGAGTATTTGGCTGGCTCCAGTGAAACGCGGGGTTCTCGCCCGCCGTGCCAGCTGCCAGCATTTTGGCGTCGCGGGCCTAAATTACACCCTTTAATAAATACTAAGCAGGAAAAAATAGAAGATATTTGTAGAATACTTCATGGGGAACGATAGTTTGGTAGAAAATGTTGAGACATGATTGTAGTGTATTAATTATATGTATTTTCTAAAAAGAAGGTAGTTTTGCACCTCTTGCTTAAATGTTTCTTCAAAATGTGTTGTTTCTGTTTTATTGTGCAGTTAGGTATATTTATCATTTTATTATTATTAGTTAAAGAACATTTTCCGTTACAACTTGAATCTATGGGTTAGACAGGGAAAATATTTCGAATTCACTGCATATGAAACGTTTGACATTATATAATACGTGTCTTTGACAAATTGTTATCATCTCGGGAATATTTTCTAAAAGCCCTCTTTTGCACAAGAATTGCAATCGGTGAAGGTCGTTTCATAGCAGGATCCTAGACTATCAAGTACATACCTCTTGTATCAATATCTGACTCAGTCCTGTGGATCTAAGACAAATCCCTTTGACAACCAGTTCGTACTGGGCCCCCACATCCGATGGAGTAAAGTTGGTCTCCATATGGGCGCTTACTGCTCGTCTATAAACCAATCATACAATTGTAAAAAATGTAAGCTAAAGAGTTTTTAAGCTATGTGCATTTATGTTATTAAAACGAAATAAAACAAATAAATAGAATAAAGTTTTTTTTAAGTTAAATAAAAACAATAATAGTAATAGTATAATTGGGTTTTTATAATTTAAACTAAATAACACACATTAAAGGAATAATCTTTATTTTGTGTTGAATAAAACCAATTTGTGTAAAATCAATAATTAATTCTGCATAGTTGAATTACCTGATAATTGGATTATCCGGGTGAGGGTTAATTGTAATTTTGCCGATCTGTAAACAAAAATGAATATTTCATATCTTCTTTTAAGTAAGCAACTCATAATATCAATATCAATATTTTTTTAGAGATTTTGTCATTTTTCATATATTTAAACCATCCTACTTAATATCCTACTAATATTATAAATGTGAAAGTTTGTGAGGATGTATGGATGTATGGATGGATGGATGTTTGTTACTCTTTCACGTAAAAACTACTCGATGGATTTGGATGAAACTTTGCAGTAATATAGGTTATACATCAGAATAACACATAGGGTACATTTTACCGCGGGAAAACTTCCAATTCCCACGGGAAACCGACTTCCACGCGAACGGAGTCGCGGGCGGCCACTAGTTAACTAAATTGTTAAAGATAAAATACCCAATCTTGCGCCATTTACCTGGAATATGAAGGTATCGTCAGGCTCGACCCCATCGGCGCTACTTTCATCTGAATCTTCCCCCGTAACATCTCCAGTTATAAGAACTCTCACTCCGCCGGCAGACAGGTAGATTAGAGGCACCTCCATCGAATCTTTGGGACTAAACGTCAAATTGATTTTAAAAAATACAAATAAAACAGGAACTTAGTCAGTAAGAAGCACCAAGCGACTTCTTTATAAAATGCGTTATTTTTCTAACCGACTTCCAAAAACGGACGAGGTTCTCAATTCGGCCGTGATGTTTTTTTTTCGACGTGTAAGATCATGAAATGTGTTATTTTCTTCAAATTCGGCAGATTCGACAAATGAGAATTTTGACGGTTTACGGATTTGACTCATTAGTTAGCAACCTATGATCGTTTAAAAGTCTAGGTTATCGGACCTTGGTAACGTAGTTTTGTCATGAATCTTTAGAATCGGTTCATTACTTCCAGAGATTACCCCGAACACACAAACTTTACCTCTATATAATACAAGTATAAATTTCATTGCAAACAATAAAATAAACATCCGTTTCCCAATAGAAAAGTAATTTCCAAAAAGAGGCAGATAAAAATTACTTACGAAGTGGTAACAGATCGAGAAGTTTCCATTGAAGCCGTCGATTCGAACGGACATTCAGAAGGTATGACAAATTCTCCAAATAACAAGAGTAATATCTCCATAATGTTGGGTCTAAGCATTACTTCCAAAGGCGCCACAGTAGCGTACACCTCCCATACTGAACCACCAACCTACAAACGAAGAGAAAACTAAGTTCAAATCAATACATTTGAAAAATATACTTGTAAGTGTTAGTGAAGAAAGATTGTTAACGTACGTGTTTCTTATTTAGAATTCTAGGATGCAACACATCACGCCAACTTTCTGGTAAATTTGCAATCCTGGAAAAAGAAAACCTTATGTTATAATTATTAATTTTACATACATAACCTAAAAACGTATGAACATAGTTAAATAAATAAAAAACAATATAGAAAGAAAATAATGTATTTCGTTAGTGCACTCAAACAAGAAAAACGCTATTTATTCGCTTATATTTACAGTAGATATGTACTAAAGTTACCCTGGCGGATATGTTCATTTCGTCTATGGAAAGTAAGTTTTTTTTTTAAATCCCTGTATTTTAATTAATTATTAGTTAATATTATTTACCAAGCCTGTGTGATAGTGACGGAAAGGAAGTAAGTGTCCTCTTTGACTGTCGCCGGCTCTCGAACCTCGAGGATTCTACCGTTTAATACACCAGTCTTCCATTCATCCGGGCCCGTGCTGTCAACAAAATTTAGGTAAAGCAACTTTTATATAACTACAGTCTGGCCACCGAGAGAATGCGTTTGTGACACATGCCATTAGTGTTGGGGTAAAAAACAACATTTTTTCAATCAACATTAGAAAAAAAACTTGTTTATCTTATTTATGTTTTATTTATAATATAAAAATAGTTTCATGTTGTTACGCGTTAAAATTTCTAAGTGAAATAAAAAAAAATATTGTTTTATTGTAGGTACGTAAATAATTAGATAAAATATACTTGTATAACGTTAATTTTGAAGCTAAGCCCAAGGTGGAAAAGAACTAGCAAGAAAATCCAACTGCTGCCTTTTAACAAAGGAAACTCAAAAGCATTGTATTGGCAATGATATGGTATAAGTCTTAACACCCGATGACCGTACTGCAGAGCCAATTCATCTATTTCATATCGAACATTTGCCGATTTATTTTCTTTCACTAACCGCAATAATTCTACTTAAAGCTTGTCCATATTTACGTCGATATCATGTTTTTATATCGCTACTAATTCTGCTTTTTTATTAGCAAATATATATTTTATCAGTAGTTATTACCCTTACAGTAAGCCCTCAGTTATAAAATTTAAAATCAGTGTGAATTAATATCATTTTATTTCATATTATTTGTTTATAGGGTCAAAATAGACGACTTTTTTTTCCGTTTATTTAGTAGACGGCCTTTCAATGTTACCTCGTTATTTCAAACACAATGTGTCAGAAACGCATTCTCTCGGTGGCCGGACTGTAAGAGAAATAGTACAGAAAGGTTTCGGATTTTTTATAAAAACTAATATTGATAATAAAACTTTAAAAAGCTGCTTATTATCTATTTAGTCTTCAAAAAATGTATGAAGACCAACATCATTACATAGTATAAATCCAAGTCGCTAATTCTGTCTGTTTGTATGTTTGGCCGCTAACTCCTCCTAAACTAGTTGAGGGATTTAAATGCGGTTTTCACCATCCTTTAGGTATTTTTTTCATTTAAATTTGTAAATAAAGAACATTCAGATTTTTTTTTAAGTTAACTAAAACTCAATGTTTCAGGAACAAGTCGCCCGAAATTACACCATTGCGAAGCGTGGGCGGGTCACTAGTATTAATTAAAAGTAAAACTTTTCCTTATTAGTAACCGCTATTCTAATGTATCCATTGCAACGTCAACGTCAAGCCAAAAACCTGCGATAGGCCTAGGTATAACAGTAAAGGTAGAAATAAATTCCAGGAAGTGGATGGAGTGGAGGGAAAACCCAATAGCTAGCGTATAAGAAAAATTTACAATTGTAACCGTGGTACTAAAAAAATATTGAATAATATAAAAAAAATTAACCTGTCTGGATTTCAGCTTTACGCTAAATGGGAACCCCTTTTAAATATTTAGCTGACGTAAGTTGCTTCTTGAATATTAACCTAATACTGTTGCTGTCCTTCTTGTGTACTACAATATAATATATTCTGTATAATTATGTTACCTCTCCATATGCCTGACGGAGACCGATGTCAACTTCAGTTTGTATTGGTTATAGATCTTCTGTATATCCACGGTGGCTATAATATCGTCGATGTCAATTCTGAGTCTGACGGTAGCTGTGGTTACTACTATGGACGCGCGGCCGATCACCCATTGGAACCAGAAAAACGTCTTCATGGGCTTTGTAACTGAAAACAGTAGTTGCAGTTATTGTTTACAATATTAAAAGAGATTTATTTTAGGACCAAAATTGAAAAGTGACCGCCATGAAGGATTAACCACTGGAGGGCACATGCCGGGTAAACTTGTCTAACCCAAGTAGGTACGCCCGATTCGGCGAGATCGACGAAATCTTGTCAGTTAAAGTTCATGTCGGCTTATGTAAACAAGTCACATGCTCTGACTTGAAAAATTAAATTCAACGAAAATAATGCCTGGTTGTGCAATAAAATGGTGTGGTAACCTCACCAGTACATCTAGCTATACAAAAAATGGCATATCATTTCACAGCAAAGTAGTTTTCTTTATTATTTTTGCGTTTTATTAAAATCTCTAACTTTATTGTTTTCGAGCCTTCTCTCTCTAATACACAAAAGAAGTGCATCGGTCTTCTCTTTCCTTCTCATGCTGTACGCACTATCGCGACGGGTGTGTCGATATTTAAATTTTTAAAATGTATTTTGGAATTATTATTTCCCGAATAAAACATGGTCTCAATATAGGTTTGTGTATGTTATATACCCGACAATATACTGATTAAATAACGTTGGTATGTCAGTTGATTTTTATGATGTTTGTAACTCAATCACGCGAAAATGGCTGGTTTTCAGTTTTCACGTAAATAAGTTATAGTACAATAAATTATTTATAGTATGGGCATGTTCATATACTTCAAAAGCGTAAAATTCATCGACATATTTTCTAAAATATCATATCTTACATCCCTATTTTAATGAACGTTGATGACGTCACCCGACGACTGCCGACGAATCCTGAAGCAAATGCCACTCGGTTTTCGAACAAATACGATGTTATGTGTTCTCTTGTGGTTTATTCCTTCATGGTGAGGGCCAACGAAAAAAAAAATCTATTTCCTAAATATTTTATTGGCCTGAATTTTCTGTTTTGGGCCCAAGTTGGTATGAAACTTGATTGTGTAGGATTTGTTATACGGTTCTGTGATTTCAAAAGATGGAAATAATAGCGTGGTATACAAACAAAAGTTGATGCGGTGCATCGAGCAATGCTATTAGGAAACTCATTACAGTATTTTCCTTTTTATAATTTTTACTAGAATTATGGTTAATTAATAAAACTATTTGTTTGTCAATTTGCACAAACCAACGTACAACAACAACTTAGTAAATGTGTGAACATTCAGAAAAGGTTTTTTTTAATTTAGCCTAAAGTCAACGTATTATGAACAATAGATAGAGAGATGAATAGATTACAAAACGTACCCACGGATGGTGCGGATTCAAAAATAGATATAAGTTCGTTCTTTTCTTTAGGCACATCGCTCTCTGATGTTGACGCATCTTCCACTATGTCCGATACAGATCTGCAAAATGAAATGATATCACAGTAATTTATTAAACGATTAAATTAACAATGTTTTTAAAGAGATTACAGAGAGTTAAACATATTTATGTACACAGTAGTTAGTAGATAAACTAAGAGAAAAACCGATAGACTTCTATATTTTCTTATTTTTATACCGTAACCAACAAATAAGTAAATTGTACCTGATCTTGCGTCATACATTTAAAGGTATTTCGCATGTATTATCAGGATTTTTTTTATATAATAATGTCAGTTTAAACTTACGCTTGTTGTTGTTGTGCTGATTTGGGAATGTCTAAAAAACTGTGTTGTCTTAGAAGCCTCCTGTTATTTTCCATGAGCGTGAGCAAATGTTTAATGCAGTGCAATGCGGTCGCTATCATTAATACCTGTAAAATATTTATATAGGTAATGTTACTATAATCATAATAAAGGGACCAACCAAATCCACACCGACTTCTCTAAGTTCATCTTGCATCTATAGACGATTCATCAAATGTTTATAAACAATATTAAGGTAACATTAATAAATCTAAGCGATTGGCTAAAAAATTTGAAAACCTATATTTTGACATTTGACCTTAAACAACCTTTTTTTTCAAATAATGGATTGAAAGCAACTTTTGTTATCACATTCATACAATTGTTCTCAACATTTGTTACAACATTCAGTCCTACCCAAATTATTTAACCTTTGACCTATTTTATGATCAACTTGACCCAACCACAATTGATTACAATGATCTTATCTTATCATTACCTGATCATGATCGAATCGCACGACAATGGGCGGCGTGTCGGCGTGGACATTCACACCGAAGGATACGATGGGCCCGGTCAACACTGACGGCTCGGCTTGCATTTCTACAGGCTCCTGGACATAGCAATATACCTTTATTAATATAATAATAATAATAATAAAAACATGATATAGACGTTCCTCTCTGAAACGCTTGGCTTACAAACCCGCGTGATAGGAAAAAAATACCGTAAAAGGTGAAAAATAAATAAAAATCTAAACAATAATAGCCTATATATGTCCCAGTAGTATACACTATTTTATTATTTAAGTATCCTCATTTATAGAGCTTTTTATACAATGAGGATGGAGATATTTATGTAATAGTACATTGGCTAGAATCTCGCTTATGAACAGAGAAATAAATTACGCATAAAGTTAACAAGGGGTCATAATTTGATCAGTATTTCTTAAACTAAAGTTAGTTTTAGATTTTGATAACTTACTTCCGGAGTGTTTTTTTTCCTGCTACGTCTGTAAGAAAAGAATATAGGTTTAGTACTTAAATAATACATATTTAAGAAAATAATAAAAATACTATTGGAAATTATTTGTAACTTACTCAGCTGGCCCTCGCAAGAATTCTTTTAACGTTGACGGCTTGAAATCTATTCCGGAAGAAAAGTACTCCAATTGCTAAAACATAGAGGAATGCCATATTCAATCAAAATAATCTTACTTTATTAGAATTCAACAAAATCTGATCTGTAGGTCTATTCTATAAAACGAAACGTGAGCATTTTGCCTTCGTTTCGGGCCCGTAACGGGCAATTGCTATTCTATTTGTCTTGCGTATCGTTGACGTATTTGAAATCCGAAAGTCAACCGAATTCATAAGGGTTTTGACGTAAATTGCTATTCTGTAATCCCATTGACAGCACGAATTTCGTCGGTTCAAACGACATAACATTGTTTCGTACCGGTAATTTGACATTTGTATGTCACTGTGTTTCTTCTAAAACGTGATACTGGCAGGATTTTTCAAAGGTTAGAAGGCAGAGTATCCCAAAAAGTCAAATCAATTACGTAAATTAACCTTTAATAAAACGATATCAAATGAGGTATCGTTTGTGCTTCGTAAGTTAGTTTTTTTCATGTGTGCAATTATTAATGATGAATATTGATGTTTTATTGATTTTTAACCTTTATACATATAACATTGTTCATTCTGGCCATGCCGTTAAAGTTGTGCTACTATTTCAACCTAAAAGAAATAGTAAAGCAATTGATCCTGTTATAAAAGTTAACTAGGTATAAATAACAGTGACTAAAATACTGAATTTCTTAAAAAAAATGGTTAAAATTCATAAAAAATATATTCTTGAATAAATTGGTCTAGTATTTATTTTATTGTTAATTTTTTCGTATCTTTTATGTAACTTAATGTAATAAATCGAGATATAAATAATGCCACTAGCGGTCACCCATCCTTGGACTGACCGCGGCCGACGTTGCTTAACCTCGACGTTCGAGTTGATAGCCGGGATCGCAACGGACCACCCGACCTCCGCTCTGCCATGGGTCTTGAATTTATCAATGAATTCGATAGACGTTGAATAATCTGATAACGTATTATCGTTTTACAGAATTGAACGTTCGTGGTGATCACGTTTCGTTTACGGATTTCGTATTCGTCGACGTTTCGTTTTACAGAATAGACCTACAGAACACTACTAAATAACAGTAAATATATAAATTACATTAAAAAAAACGTCAGATTCGGTTTGCATGTAAATACCCGCTTAGTACGTCTAAACTAAACAATGAATTTTGTTATTTTTTATGATTCATAATTTAAATAATAACTTCTAAGAACGTTTGTAACTATAGAATTCAGTGCTTCGATTTGAAAAAAAAATGCACTAGTTTTATGCTCAGTCGGTTCCCACATCCAAACACAAGACATTTTATTGTCATTCGATAAAATTTCTCTCAACAATACGACATCTCACCTTCACCAAGTCCTGGTCTTCCTCTTCTTCTTCCTTCACTTTAGCGGGCGTTTTCTTCGACCGTTTCACCGCCGCCGCCAACGCACTCGGTTTCAAATATTTCGCCTTTTTCGTGACCACCGTTAACACTACTGTGGTTGTAAATAGTTCCACTATAGTTCTAGGAGTGGCTATGAGTGGCGCTTTGAGGCTAGATCGTAAACCATGAGCGGCTTTGTCCCGCCCTTTGGTATCAATTTTCGCTTGAACCTCCAGAGTATAACACGATACGTCGGCGACTATCAGCTTCCAAGGAAACGAGTTGGTATCATCTGAAATAAATTGAGGTATAAACATCTAGAGAGCATCTACCTTTTAACCCCAACCAAAGAAAAGTATGATCATTGCAAATTATTTAGTATGAAATATGTGCCGAAAAAATAACTTGTAAAATGTTTTATTAATTTGTAAAGTTACTACCTGATATTAAAGTAGGTCCGTCTTTTCGGACAAGTTTCCATAGATTCTGAGACTCAATGTTAGATCCCATCGTCAGCATACCCAACCTAAAACAACAAAGCTTTATCATCAAAATGCGTTTTAATTAGTTTTAGTGTAAAAAAATAATAATTAGGAAACACTTAATTATAAATTACACTCGTAACAAATCACCATAATTATCATGAGAAAGCAAAGTCGACATCTATATCTAGAGCCTAAGAAAAATTTATAATCACAAGTCGTGTTATAAGCCCGGGGGAAAAATCCACAGGATCATGTAAAAAAAGTCGTTGTCAAATAGTATGACTCAATGTAATGGAATTTTCCCTTCAGTTGGTTGTCAGTATCGACTATTGAATAAAAGAGTTGGCTAGCTGCTTTAATGATTATCCTCTAATACTATCTTTACCATATAAAGTATTGCAATACAGTTGTTATTATCAATGCCACTACTACTCTAGATTTTTCATAATAACAATTGTGCTATGCTCTGGGTTATCCTAGTTATTTAATAAGTCCAAGCACTTACCCAATAACAATCACAATGTTCTTAGTAATAGCGTGTCTCTCCATAGCATCGCTTATAGTGACCGTGTTGACAGCCGACGCGGGTTGAACTGTCACATACACCCGCGTCAGACCGATCTCCGCTAAAACTGTCATTTGTTGCAATCGCTTGTGTAGTTCTAACAGGTTTTCGCCCTTGTACCATTTGAACTTCTTCTTCTTACGCTTCTCCTTTGTGAATAAGCATGGAAAGAGAAAAGTAAGTGGTAATAAATAAACACTATATTGCAAACTTATGTTAAACGAGCATTATACGATATGTATATGTTACGGCTAATACCCGAAGCGCGGCTACACCTAGTTTTAGCCGGTTAGAACATCAATAGGTTAGGTTAGTTAGGTTACTTTTTTGATACCACCCAGAAAAAGGAGTCCCGCGTAGCGGGACTCCGTCGACGCATGATTCAAGCCAGTTTTTATATACATAGGTATAATTTTTTTTTTACAGTTTTCCATATTAAAAACACTTCTAACCGGTTAAAACTAGGTGTAGCCGCACTTCGGGTATTAGCCGTAACATATACATATCATCTGAAATTTGTAACTATTCAGAAAAATGTGTAGTTGTCCGAATACTTTTATATAAAAGCTAGCTATCCGCCCTCTATATAAACCCTCCTACTTCACCCCTTAGCGAAAGAAAATCCGGAAACGCTTCAATACGTGTCTACTCATTTTGAATCAGTAGCTCGAAATCAAAGTTTCATATTTCTACATAATTCAAAAAATGACAGACTTCCTTACAAACTTCCAACCAGTTTTTCACCCTCTAAGGGGTAAACAATCCAAAATCCCTTTATTTCTCTACAAAATGACCCTAATCACCAAATTTCCCGGCCCTAACTTCAACAGTTTACTAGCTACGATGAATCAATATAATTTCCAACAGAAAGCTGTATTTACCTTCTCCTGTGGCGGCTGTTTCTCCGTGGGCGTGGGGCTAGAGTCTGAGCTTCTAGTTCTAGTGTGAACCAGTTCTGGACCGGAGCCCGCGCGACTCGCACCGCGACCGCTTGAAGACTATACACCCGTTTACATTTATTTATAGTCATTGTAACCGAAAATTATAGAATTAACAATGAAAAGAAATAATAATATAATAAATAATAATAATCAATCTCCAGACTGACACACCAATTATGTGGCACTAAAGTAAGTGCAGTAAGCACTTGTGTTACAGGTACCACACAATGGACTAGGGGAGAACCTAGTTACACCCAGACACGAGCCAATATCGAAAAACCATTTTTACGAAATTGGCCCGACCCGGGGATCGAACCCGGAACCATCTGCTTAGCAGTCCGGTATATATACCGCTGCACCACAGAGGTCAGCCAGAAATGAATACAAAAAAAAACTCGACTGCAAAAATAACCACTAAATGAAAAGGTAACGGTCTAGTGTTTTAAAATATGCTTTCCAAGAAATCTATCGACTGAGAGACTAGAAATTAGTTTTTTCTTATTTGTGTCACGTTATGCCGAACAGTTAAAACACACACAGCTTTTTAACAAATGTCTCAATTTAAAGAATCATAAAAAGAATATAAATGTAATTCGTGTATCATAAAAAGAATATATACGATAAAAATTAAAAAGTCCCTTACCGGTGGAGTGTAACGTCGTTTGTTTTGAAAATTTAGCAAATTAGGGGGGAACGTTTCTGCAAGAAAAATATTTAAATTAAAACCTTAACCTTTTTTTATTTTAGTATACTATGTTTTAAATAGTTTTAGATAGTTTCTTTGCATTTCGCAGATAAGACTGTGATAAACGAAATAACGTCTACCTACACTGCAGAGTACACGTACACGTACCTACAATTCCTTTGTACGATTATTTTTTGTCACTTCTAATTTCTATAAGTTAAAGTTTGCAAGGGTCGCTCTTTAATTTAAAGTAACTTGTGTATAAAGTGTATTTACATCAATTAATCATTGGTGTGTTAGTCGTTAATAAAATAAATAAATAAATCTATCGACTCATGTAATACATGTAAAAGAATGGATTTTGTTTATTTTTTTTATTTTTCTTAATAATCTCCAGACTAACACACTAATTATGTGGCCTATGGTAACCGCTTGTGTTATGGTACCACAATATGGACTAGGGGAGAACCTAGTTACAGCCAGACACGAGCCATTGCCAAAAACCATTTTTCGAAATTGGCCTGACCCGAGGATCGAACCCGGGACCATCATTCAGTCATTCTAATACTAAATATTGCTTCAGTTTCACTAGCTGTATAAACTCACCTGGTGATATCCGTGGCACCGGTCTATATCCCATTAAGACTGCGAACATCGGGTCGATACTAACGGCCGAAGGTTCGGTCCAAATACCAAAGTATTCCACCGCCACAGGAACAGGGCTCGTGCAAAATTGTAGCACCAGGCGAATGTATGGGCTAAGAGAAAGAAAGTTAATAAATTATTTAAAGAATTTAATGAAAGTTATTTAAAGAATAAAAAAAATGTGCATAAATTAAGTAGTTATATTCGGTGTTAGTATTCATATCCGCTAACTCTTTCCAAACTGCAGAAACGGTTTATGCGTGTATAGCTTACCGCTCTGTGGTTTCACCCGCAGCTAAATGGCTTTTCTCGTAAGAAAGAGGCTTTTTAGTTAGAAGTATCCTATTTTCTTCCTAGGGTATCGAACTACCTCTATTCCAAAATTCAGCGAAATCGGTTCAAACTTTGTAAACGTGAAAGCGGAACATACAGACAGATAGACAAACAGACAGACAGACATACGGACACATTTATAATATTAGTAAAGATACAGAAAATTTATAAAAGTGAAAAATCTAAATTTCGGAAACCAATTGTCAAAAATGGCATGCACCTATGTGATGTTTAGGCACGCCACCTCTGCATTTTAAGATACTTCCATTGTAAGATTTGCAAAATAGAAAAAGCTTTTAACTGTTGAAATGGACTTACCTATTACTGGGAGCATCTGGACCAGAAAACAACCACGCTTGTTTAGTCTCATCGTCTTCTATAAATAATATAATATTTTTATATTTACCAACTAATCTACAATAATATTCAATTAATCTTATACGTAACAATATTTCTTACTTTGTTGTTGCATCACAGTGGCTTTCACAGATTTTAAAGTTGACATGGCAGTTACGATATTTGTCGTTTGATACGCTCGTAAAAACCATTCTTCTATAGTAAAATCCAATGTTACTTGTGCTGTGAAAAAACATTTATTTAAATAACAATAGGGTTGATTTTAATGCAAAAAAAAATGATAAGATCTTTCGAGTTTTTTTGTTTTATAAAACTAACGGAGAGAAAATCGGCAAGGCTTTATTCTTAAGACAAGTTGCAATTCGGATTCAAATAACCATATATGAGTTTGAAAACAGCCCTCAATGACTTATCTCTTGACATTCGGGACTACCCTAACTTTAACATCTTTTAGTACATACATACAATTGAACTAACTCGAAACTCTAATTAGATAAGCATATATCTCAGAGTTTTTAGTCTGGGTGACTTAATCTTGATATATATTCTTTAATCTAAGATACTTCATAATTACATTCGTCAGAAACGGCATCCTTGGTAACGGAGGAATTCCATAGAATAGGCTTCGACTGTTTATATATAAAGGATTGTAGGACGTAGTTAACAGCGAACAGTCGAGGGGCGCACGAACATAGGTTGAACTCATCTGAAATATAAATAAATATAGTAGCAAAACAATGGTGGAGGAAAATACTAAAATGTCAAATAATTTATAATCGGTTTTGATATTTGACGGCACTTTTTATTATTGAGAACCCGTGCATTCTCTCATGCAATTTGGAAATTACGATTTCTAATTCTAAAAGCTTTAATTAATTAAATAAATGTACGTACACATTTTCAAATTTAAGTTCGTGTGCAGTATCTCAAAGTCCGCTTTCTCGAAGAACTTTTTGTGCAATAGCATCTTAACCACCATTTTTAGCCTTGCTTTTGCCACAAATCTTGACACGCCCGTTTCTGATTTAACGAACAATTGTATCGGTTGGCATTTAACTGTTAGTTGTATTCGGGAAGCTTGGAATAGAGAACCGACGGGCGAAGGTATTTGTGATGCGGCGGAACACACTCTGTAGGTAAAGGCTTGGATTTAGAGTAGTTTATAGAAAGAAAGAACTTAAACTTTATATGACAATAATAAGAGCCTATATTTGTCCTACTAGTTTCCTCAAGATGTTTTCCTTCACCGTTAGTATAAAAATATGTGGATTACAGTACTAATTTGCAAAATAAATAAGCAATCGCCAAACTATATTCAAAATACAGTACAGTAAAATAAACTATATCGTTGATAACGGTCGAGATTATTTTTCAAGAAAAAAAAATACCGTATAATTTTAATCATATTAAAAGTATATACAAAAAACAACTGCGGAACAATCTGCATATTTAAATTATACATAAGACAAGTCAAAAAATATTTCAATGAAGTCATGTCAAAATGTCATAATATTACCTATGCGGGTACAAAGGGGTTGTCACATGTACGGTCAGCATCGGCGCTTGAACTTCCAGCGTCAGATATCTGAGTTGAGGCTTCTCGGTTAGAGAATGGTCCCACGGGTATATAACTACGACGAAATCATTGACTTCTAGTATCACGCGGTGCTGAGGTAGATTGTGAAGTAAGGCCTCGTGCTCTTCCACGGTCAAAACTCGACGCGGTTTCTTAGCTGTAAAGGAGTTCGGATTGACATTCTTAAAGATATTAACTATAATATCATTAAAACTTGTTGTTGTTAATTGACTTAACACTATGAAATTAACGGCCGTTCGTTTGAAACATCAAAATCTACTCCGTATTCATACCTGTAAAATTCCCGCTTATTGTTAAATAAAATTAAGCACCTGACTAATTAAAAGACTCTTATAGTTAATACTTACAAAGTAACTCTATTGGGTTAGTGACAGCAATTTATAGAAAACGAGCTAAAAGCACACACCTTGTTCTGTAGAAGGTTCTAGTCTTTCCAAAGACTCCTGGATGGTCTGTAGCCTGTGAAGCAATGAACTCCGACAGTGGAGCGTCAGCGGCCTTATCACCACCGTTATCGAACTGTCTTCAGCCCAGTCACTGTAAGAAAAAAACGGTTTATTTACTATCTTCTAAAAAGAAGAAGATTCTTCTTTATATATTTCAAATAGTGTACAACATAGTCGCAATCGGCATCTACATGTATGAATTAGCTTAAACAATTTAAACGTAATAAATGGTCCCAGCAACTGAGGAAAAAAAAATAACAGTGAAAAAAATGACGTGAAGAATAGAAAAATTAACCCTAATTTACATCATGAGAACAATCTAGAGACTAAATATAAAATAAATACGCACCTGTATTCAAAGTCTTTGGGTGGATCATCATACGGGTTTATATCCTGGTTCGGTGGAGTTCTATAATGGCACATTTCTACAAATATCAATGGATCAATTTCGTCCCAAAACACCTGAGCTGTGTTGGGTGGCTCATGCTTATCTTCGGGATCATTTGGATCATCCGAGATGTCAGCCTTCGGGATTTTTACGTTAGAAAACGACTCGTTTTTACTTGAAGTTGAGGTTTTACTTGAACCAGCGCTTGGTTTAGTGGGCTGAAAAGAAGACGTTAGGTTAAAAAATACTTTGTAATGTTACAACATAGAAATAGAATGTGAATAAAATAGATTTTCTGTTACAGTTAGTTTGCCAATATTTGGTCAATTGAATATTGCACAATTAAGTATAGTATTCTTCACTTTTTATTCTAACAAAAATATGCAATATTACTAATAGATATGCAATAATCCATAAAACAATAATTGACGTGTAGTAATAATACTAACAGTTAGGTATAAAACACAATGTCAAGAAACATTTAATATGTTAAACAACCTTGGCCTGTACTGCTTACCAAATATAAAATACTTTTTATTAACAGCATACTTCTTCACTTGAGTAAGCAGAACTGTAATTTTATTTACCCTGATGTCGTTTTGGGCGCAATAAATCATAGATTTGTTACCATCCCAGCTGTGGGTTATTTAATTTACATACATTAAACAAAGGCAAAATAACCTATATTTATATAAACCCATAGGACGATTTTAAAGCAGTAAAGTGTCTCTTTTTGCTACTAAGTAAATCGCTTTAATCTCCATAAATACAATACAATAAAAAATCTGTCCATTCAGAAGCATATCTTGTCTTAAATAGAAACAAAAACTATATTATAATGTACGAGCGACCCGCCCACGCTTCGCAATGGTGTAATTTTGCCGACTTGCTCGCCAAACATTGCATTTTTGCTAACTTCAAAAAACTCTTACTGGGCGCTCTTTATTTACAAATTTAAATGAAAAAATACCTCTAAGATAGCGAAAGCCGCATTCAAATCCGTTAAGCGGTTAAGAAGGAGATAGCGGACAAACATACAAAAAGACAGAATTAGCGACTTGGATTTATACTATGTAATGATTACAGAATTACCATAGTTGCTTTCCCCATGACCACCTCCGCCTGGTGAGGGTTTTCTTTAGGAGGTGCTTCACACAGTTCCTCGACCATCCCATCATCAGGCCAGTCCCAGGAGCTATCTACAGGTTTGCTTCTGTGCAGATACTTTGTAGGCTCGTCTTTTACCTTAAACAAGCGTTGAACTGATTAAATAAAGGCAATTTTCAGATAAATAAGCGTTGATTAAAAATACGTCTATTTGCAGATAGCGAGAATGTTAAGAGAATAGGTGGGATTAATGCGGGTAGTTTAATCACATGCTGTATAGTTTAACATGAGGGTTTACTCACGATAGTTCCGAATAAGTTAGTCTGTAGTGTATTATGTGCATAATTAAAAAATACATTCCAATCCTGGCATCCGGAAAGCGAATCAAATTCTTAGTCATTGTGCTAGCACGCAAGCAATCTTTACGTAAATAGTGAGTTAACTACATAGCTGGTTTTAATTGTATTTTTATTGCTACCTTGATTACCTTTAAATCCTAAAACTACTAGCATTTTTGCACATTTCATATAAAACGTAAATTTAGAAATCCGTTAAAGTACGACATAACTATGTGTGATAACAAGTTTATTAGTAGTTCTCCAGTTTAAGGATACTAAATTACCATAAATTTAATTAAACCTTAAATAGAATAGGTTTTTATTTAACCAAAATACTTAAATTTAAAACATACAGAAAAGAAACTTAAATAGCCCTTTCTTAATTATCACTTACTGTTTGTGCGTTAATATGTGAACAGACACATCGTCCGGTGGAAGACAGGTTGATGTCTCTAAGACCGAAGCGAATCTTCAAGCAAGTTGGGGCTGTGGCACTCATTTTCATAATACAATGATTTATGGTCAAGTCTAAAATGCTGCGCGCGCGCCTCTTGCCGGCGGAGTGTTCTGCCTCCATTGTCTAAAAATAATATGCAATTCAGAAAAAGTATCACTGTCAATTGAAATAAGCTGGATTATGCAAAAATAATTGTAAATGACCAAAAGCAATTAAAATTTCAGTAAATGCGATACGAAAATTGTATAATAATTTGACCCAATAGTGTAAATCCTTCCACTTTAAAATAATGTATCCACATGCAGTTTTAAAAGAATATTAATATGGTAGATTATAAGTAGTTTTATTCAGAACTAGCTTTCCGCCCTGCTGTTTCACCTTCACCTAAATGTTTTTTTTAAATAGTACCCCATCTAAGTTATCTAACTTTACTAGTAAATTTCATTCAAATCCGTTCAGTAGGTTAAGCATCAAAGAGTAAATATCACATACATACTCATCAACTTTCGCATTCATAAGTGGCCGCTCGCGACTCCGTTCCCGTGGAAGTCTGTTTCCCGTGGGAACGAGAAGTTTTCCCGCGATAAAAAGTACCCTATTTGTTATTCTGATGTATAACCTATAATACTGTAAAGTTTCATCAAAATCCATCCAGTAGTTTTACGTGAAAGAGTAACAAACATCCATACATCCATACATATGTATGGATGACCATACTCACTAACTTTCACGTTTATAATATTAGTAGGATTAGTAGGACATCACTAAGACGATTTCCGTAACTCACCGCCCCGCTTACCTTGTACATGAGCGCAATCTCATCCAGCTTCACACACACAGCCAGCGGCAGCGGCGCCGGGCCGGATATAACCGGTGAGGGGGAGCTCTGGTCCTGCTCCCACGCCGGCAGCCACGACCAGGCCCACTCGGACCAGCTGCTGGCCCGCTGCGGCTCCACCAGCGACGACGCGCTGGCCGGGCCACCCACTGGGTGATACGGAAATTGGTCGATCGCAAAAATGTACTGACTATCGTGCTCAACCAGCGACGACGCGCTGGCCGGGCCACCCACTGGGTGATACGGAAATTGGTCGATCGCAAAAATGTACTGACTATCGTGCTCAACCAGCGACGACGCGCTGGCCGGGCCACCCACTGGGTGATACGGAAATTGGTCGATCGCAAAAATGTACTGACTATCGTGCTCAACCAGCGACGACGCGCTGGCCGGGCCACCCACTGGGTGATACGGAAATTGGTCGATCGCAAAAATGTACTGACTATCGTGCTCAACCAGCGACGACGCGCTGGCCGGGCCAACCACTGGGTGATACGGAAATTGGTCGATCGCAAAAATGTACTGACTATCGTGCTCAACCAGCGACGACGCGCTGGCCGGGCCACCCACTGGGTGATACGGAAATTGGTCGAAATACTGAATATCGTTAAAGTAAAGGTTTCTTTATGACAAGAGTGTTAGTCCACTCGGACCAGCTGCTGGCCCGCTGCGGCTCCACCAGCGACGACGCGCTGGCCGGGCCACCCACTGGTGTACGGAAATTGGTCGTTCGCAAAAAGTACGGACTATCGTTAAAATAAAGTTTGTTTATAATGACAAGAGTGTTAAGGAGTGATATCGGCTTTTCTCAAACAAGTAAGTGTCAATGTCAATTTTGCTTACCATAAATTATACTATTCACAAAAATAGCAATTTACTAATTAAGTATAAAAACTACGCGTAATTTAAGTAATATCTCTAAGGTCCAATTGCAGGGAACGTTTTTACCTTGGGTTAGCTACGGGTTAGCTAACTCAGGTTTAAATGGCGCCACCATCGATTGTCCATCATCTTATTACAATAGATGGTGGCGCCAGTTAAATCTGAGTTAGCTAACCCGAGGTTAAAACGTTCCCTGCAATTGGGCCTAACTAGTTTATAGGATTACTTATTGTTAACTCCTTGACATACAAAAATCGTAACAACCACACTCACAGTCCCGAAGCGTGTCGAGCGTCGACGACTTCTTCGGCGTGGCGGCCGGCACTTCATTAACTTTCCTCGCGGCGATCTCCTGCGCAAGTCTCAGCAGCAACAACAGCTGGTCGTCGCAGATCGCCCACGCGAGTCGCTGAGAACGGATCTCGACACCGATGCTGCTGGCGCGACGCACGTTTACTGACACTAGCCGGGTCAACACGCTACAGAAACAGGATACTTTTTTTTATGTAATATAGCAAAGCAAACGAGCATGCGGGTCACCTGATGGTAAGTGATCACCGCCGCCCATGACTACCCGCAAGTTGCGGGCCGCAACACTGTGGGTGTTGGGAATGTATTGCTAAGCCTTTAAAAATTAGGTGATATTGTTCAGAAGTCTATATTAACTACTAGCAACAACAGCGAGAATCAATTTTATATATTTATAAGCTTTAAGAATACATACCGAAAATCAAGCTGACATCTATAGAGCAGTGGTTCCAAATAAAATCTTATTTTGCCATCGGCATCACTGCGATCCAAACACAGTGTTAAGTCATCTAGACGAACCAGTCTCCTTATGACAGGCGTATTTGGATCAATATCTGAAATAAAACAAGTATTTTGTAACCATATTTAAATGGAAGATATAGTTGTAGGTTTACTTATAATGCTGCAAATATTATATAAAAATATATTAACAGTATTTGAATAGAGTGAAATGATAACTGCAAAGTTAAAGTGTTGAATGCACATGTTTCATGTGTACAGTCTACAGTCACTAAAATGTGCCTTTTAATTTTCTTATAAGCTCACCAGCAAAAGAAGGCTGCCAATTAGCACCAGCACTTTCTACCGACAGATGTTTGATATTCAGTGACAGCACAATGTCATCTTGCACCAATTTCACGATCAGATGATGAACCTTCAAGGAAATGTTGCTGACTATCTTCCGAACTAGAGCTTGCATATACCCAGGAGGCGCCTCAACCACTTGAGTATTTGAACTAAAAACAATGTATTATAGAAGCAAGGTTATAAAACTACATACATTAATATTATGTTTATTATTTAACTAATCCAAACAAACATTTTTAATAGATTAAGGTGCTTTTTACCAGCAATATGCTAAGCTCTGTAGTGAAGAATATATATAATATCCATTATTATACGCAATTAGATAGGCTTTGCACTGGTGGCATGAGATTAATTAACCCAAGTCTTTAATGATATGCTTGGTGAATATAAGATATTAGTGATAAAAATCTGCTAGAGGTGTAGCGATGTGTACAACAGCTAAAGTCATCACATACTACGTAATATGTGCGCATTGAACACAAATCTTACCAGCACTGCTAAGAAAGTTCGCTTTGCTTGAAATGACAGCTTAACTGGATCGCATATCATTTATTTAAAGGTAGAACAATGCACAACAGCTAATTAAAAAGAAAGAACTTACAAAGATACTGTATGTATTGTACTATATGTAATTATTTATAAAGTAAGTTTTGTACCTGGATTCTTCAGCAGATTCTTCAGAAGGTGTCTGGTCAGGGGGTGGATTCAGTCCGAGAATACATTCTATAACAATTTAATTATATGTAGCAGGACGTTGGTAAAATTGTATTTGGTCAAAATTTTGGATTGTAATGATAATGAGAGTATTTTACATATGGATTTGTTAAGGATTATTTTAATGCAACTTTTAATTAACTTAAATAAACTTGGGTCGAAACCCCACAGGTAATATTTTAACCAAAGACATAAATTTTTTAGAGATGTAAATGTAACACACACTATAAAAGTATCATGATAAAGCCCCTCAAACTAGATTAAAAGACTACATATTTGTGTGGTTGTTAGTAAGCTGATGTGTAAATCTCAAGTTAGATTTTTTATTATTTATTTATTTATAAGTATTTTACCAGAAATTTATATACTACCTATGGTATCAATAGTAACCACTATGGGTTCAGACATAATCTTGGTCCATGGTACTTGAATGAGCAGTTCATGTATTCTCCCAGAGATGAGAGTAAAGGGCAGTGACAGTTCCTGTTGCAATACATCTGCCTTGATGACCAAGTTGTGGAGAGCCACCCCACCACCCCATAACGAAACCTGTTAATTTATAATCACATTATTTTAAAAGTACAAATTTTAAGAATAATATTATTATATACAGCGCCCATACTTTGGTATAGAATACACTTACACACCAAATATACCTAAACTCATTTTCTATTATTGCTTTTGTATTTAAATCATTTTTGGCAATAGTCAAAATAATCAAAAAAAATATACCTATATACCTAAACATAAATATATTTCTAACTAAAACATATATATATATATTCAGACAATTTTACTAAGGTAAAAAAAATAAGAAATAATGATCAAGATACACTTACCTGTGCATCCTGAGGCTTGAAATCTCTTACATACTTATCGACATAGCTTAATAAAATTGGTGTGACGTATGATTCAATCTTAAACATTTTAAGATGCCTAAAACTTCCCACATAGTACTAAAATCATTTTTTTGTTAACTGGAAAATATGAAGCACAATGTTTACCCACAATAAATAATATGTTATGAACAAAACAAAGATAGTCTGAGTTCCGGGATTGTTCATAAAATAATGTACTATGATCAAATTCAGCGATTACGTAAAATCATAAAATTTTGAGTTTTCTAATTAACTGAAATTATTTTGGAAAACAAACCGGTGGTTGATGAAAAATTCGTACGAAAGCAAAGTTTAGCTAAGCAAACTGACACAGACAGAAACAAGTCATTGACAGATGACATTTGGTTGCCAGTGACATTGACAAATTGTATACTGGTCCGAAATTGCTGTCAGCGCGCTTTCTGCACTATTTGCGTGCACACGGTCGATCCATTAATACGAACGTTTGCATACTCTGAGCAATCTGACGTCATTAGTGACGTCACCGTTCAGTGCTCACAGTGCAAACAAAAGATAGGTGGTGCACTGTGTGCAGCAATGTCAGATGAATGTCAGTTAATGTCAAGCTGACAACTGAATACTTTAATTTGTAAGATCCAAACTTTTGGACGAGTTTTATTGAACTTATATTGTTTAAAGTAAAGATATTTAGCAGATTCAACGGGAAAACCTCAACATGCAATCTTACTGACCCATATTAAACCACCTGTCATTTTGACAGAACGTTCAAGCATATGTTCGTACCAACAAGTGGACCAAATTGATTTCAGTGCTAACGTTTGTGAGTAATGATATCTTTTTTGGTCCACGAATGTGCACGCTTACCAACGTTTTCACGTATTCTATTAAAGGACCACGACATTGGACATGACACGTTGTGCTCTGTCCAATATACTGGTCCGAAATTGTTGTCAGCGCGCTTTCTGCACTATTTGCGTGCAAACAGTTGGACCATTAATACGAACGTTTGCATACTCTGAGCAATCTGACGTCATTAGTGACGTCACCGTTCAATGCTAACAGTGCAAACAAAAGATAGGTAGTGCACTGTGTGCAGCAATGCCAGATGAATGTCAGTCAATGTCAAACTGACAACTGAATACTTTAATTTGTAAGATCTAAACTTTCGGACAAGTTTCATTGAACTTATATTGTTTAATGTAAAGATATTTAGCAGATTCATCGGGAAAACCTCAATTCGCAATCTTACTGACCCATATTTAACCACCTGTCATTTTGACAGAACGTTCTAGCATATGTTCGTACCAACAAGTGGACCAAATTGATATCAGTGCTAACGTTTGTGAGTAATGAAATCTTTTTTGGTCCACGCATTTGCACGCTTACCAACGTTTTCACGTATTCGATTAAAGGACCACGACACAAGTAAATCTATGGACATGACTAAGCTCACAATCTATCTATACTTATAATAAATCTGTAGAGAGGTCAATAGGGGATATGCATAAAATTTTAAATTGCCTAAAATATTTTTTTCTTGAATACTTATTATCGTTATATTATAATGCAAAAGTTTTTTTTTAATTTATTTATTATTTAAAACTCTAAAATAATATTTAAAAAGTACAAAATAAGGGAGCGAAATTCAAACTTCCAAAACGCGCCACCATTGGTCGAACGTAATGTGACGTCATCTGACACGACATTGCATTCATCAGCGTCGAAACTTATACTGTTTTACAAGTTTTTGTGAAAAAAATAAATAAATTTAATCTATATTCTTGTGCTGCTTGTAATGAAGTTTAGTTTAAATTGGTAATGAATCTTTGACGATGACTGAAGCTGGTTCTGTCATAGCACATTAGGACAATCTACCGAGAACAGGTGCATTTATGATAGCATATAATTTTGCATCTGTCGCGTCTCCAAGGCGCGATGTGGGTTGTGGTGGTGTAGCAAATGACAACCCCAGATTCTTCTTTGATATTCGATTTAATGTGGTTTACAATTTGATGTTGCGTGTTCATCGGTTGGTTGGCAAGTGAAGTTATACAAAGAAAAGAAACAAAAACTAGACCAAATATGTAGTTGAGACGTATTGCTATAGAAAAGACGTAGGCGCGCAGACAGCATCGAAACCCGATTATACGAGCGCAGAGATCAGAGGATGTTTCATAGTATATTTAAGACCATAATATAGATTTTTATTCATAAATGCACACAGCAGTTTACTTAAAATACACCAATAGAAAGTTATAGCTACTGATCTTTTCTTATAGGGTAGGTTAATTTTATACCGAATTTTCTAATGTTCAATAGCTAATGCAAAACTTTCTTTTTACTAATTCACATTAAGCTGTATATAAATAAAGTATACTTTCGTTAAAATGATCTTCACAACAATATGAACAAGATTTAGGAGATATATTATCCCTTCTCATCACATCAAAAATACACTTTTTTGGGTGTTTTTCGAATAGTATTTGTGCACTCCGGTACTATGCAATACTTATAAGATAATTTTTTGGCTTCTTCCATGGTTTTAAAGCTATTAAAACTGTAAATATGTATGAAATAACTGAAAAGTTCATAGTAAAGTCCCACTGGACGTGTCGTGTGACGTCACACGCAAAGCGCGCGCAAAATGGCGGCGTTTCAACTGCTCTAATTTTTTCAATGTTTTAAATTTCGTTTTTAAAAATATCTAGAGTATTTTGAAGATTTTTTATATTTTTTTCTATGTTATAATGTTGTAAACTATTAATTTAAGGCAAGAAAAAAAAACATGAATATCCCCTATTCTGTACATGAAATAAATTTCCAAAATAACTATCAGGGGGTGATTAGGGATCGATACCGATGCCAAAAATGCAATCAGTAATTTTTTCGTCTGTTTGTCTGTCTATCTGTCTGTATAACCGTTATAGAAAAAAAAACTACTCGACGGATTTTAACAAAAATTGGTACAATTATTTTTCATACTACGCGTTGAAGTCGGTTTCCCGTGGGAAACCTTACTCCGACTGTAGAAAAGTATAGGTCACCGAGAATCTGCGCGGAGCGGAGTCAAACATGTGAAATAGCAGGAATCCGCAATCATTTTCTATTCAAGGCAAAAAAGTAAAGGGGGTGTCGAATGAGATGACACAATAGACAAAGCTTTGTTAGAATGAGACAGAAGTTTTAAACTACAAAGGTACCTTCGGGTTCGTACCTTCCTTACCAGGCGTTTTTGAGGACTAACTTACTATTTTTATAATTATTTATGTTACATGTAGCATATAAAGTATATTATAGTAACTGAAGAAGTTTTTAAAAGCAAATAAAAGTTCTTAAAAGCAAACTCTTATTTTTTTTCATAGCAAAGTTGACACAACATTTTTTCGCACTGGTTCAACGAAGTTTATGAACCCTCTGTAACTTTTTATAAGATGATTTTGTATAAATTTATGATTGCAACTGAATAAAACAGTATAAGGCTTTAAATTAAAATTATTTTCGCCTGGTTCCGACAGTAAATAAAAAAAGGCTAAACTTGAACCAAAATGCAATTTAATAAGTGGAAGTAAATAGGTAATAGCCTCACTTATCTACCATTTTCATATGGCTACTCATCCTCTATACACCCTGTATTTGGAGCAACACAGAGGTCGTTGGTGTATTAATGCCTTTAATCTAAATTTAAATTAGAAATAGAAATAAAATCGATGTGACAGTCAATCGCTGCACAAAATTATGCCGTCAATCTTAATTACACGTCAGTCGTGTCAATCTAGTCAAGTCAAGAAAGAGAAAAAAAAGGAAACAAATCAATCAAGGCTAAAGCTAGAAAGAAACAACTTTGGTTGATGGGTTTGTATTTCGATAAAATGAATAATAATTTTGTTTTGATATTTTCATCATGGTCTTTGCTCTTTGTTTCGATAATCACTGACAATATATTGAATGTATGCTTTCATTTTAGGCATGTACAAAGCATTTAACTCCTATCGTAACAAGATTAGATTGCTTACCAATCAACCAAGTGCTTTTTGTCACTAAGTTTTTGTCATTCCCTTGAAAACGATTTTGTGTTCGTGAAGTGATAAAACGTTATATAATTATGCGTATTGTGATTTCGTTTCGTGATAACTCAGTTGTGGAATAGTATTAGTGCGAGAAAGCTGTGTTTCGGAGTTACATTATGTGTGTACTCAATTATATTTTGTAAATGTGATGGTTGTACAATCTGGTGGCTTTGGGCTGGGTTATAGTCGTGTCGACGGGAATTAATAATGTTAATATCATATTTGGTTTCAGGTCAGATCGAAACGGATCAAAATTAAATAGGAAAGAGCAAATTCCATGAAAACATAAGATTGTTGTGTACAATGAATAACAAATCGAGTTGTAAAATAATGTTTTGTTATCGTTGTTAGGCTAGTCATTATTATGTTAACTAGTTAAAACCACCTATATTTGTTGAGCTATGCTGAAATTGACCAACAGTCTTTACAGATACTTCAACGCAGCTTGTTGTCAGTATAACAAGTGGTATGTGAGTAGATACAGTCAATTCGCAAATCGAAGGGAGGTTTACTGTGCTGATAGTCACCCCCAATTTAGTGGTCACTTTTCACATTCAAGTCAATGGTTAAAATCTTTTCCAAATATAAAGAAGAAAAATCGTCCAAAGAAGTCTTTTGATCGAAGTAATGATTTGAAGATAAAAAGCTGTAAAAAAATGAGTGAATCTTTGCAACCTACATTGAACCATGTCAGTTATGGTGGACAATTTGACATGTAAGTGCATAATTTTATTTCATTGTAGATAATAAGTAATTGCTGGGTTTCTAATCTGAGGTTAAAGTTTTCTTTGTGTGACCTATTTTAATTTAAATTGTCACTCTTTACATGTTTGAATAAATTTTCCCTAACTCAAGATTGTATTTATGTCTTAATAGGTAATTTTAAACACCTCAAATAGACTTACCAAAATTTATATAATATTTGTATTAAATACATTATTTGTCTACCATCCCATACTCTACATACAGTAAATAACATGATTATATTATTTTTGTCTAGCTCTGAAACAGTAAGTCCCATAGAGAATTGGAAGTTACGAGATGAGCCACAAACTCCACGGCCGCATGTGGTACCTCCTGACTTTAGGGTGTGGGAATCTGTTGGCAATAATAGTGATGGTGAGGAAATAATATTATTGTTATTTAATGTTTAATAAATAGTCTCTGAATGTCTGTTTGTTTCTAAAAACAGTTTTATAACTTAGCTGAACAATACTTGATAGGATATAATTGTTTAATTATAATTGAATCACACAGTAATAATATTTACTCTCAATAAAGGCAGGCTCATAACAGTGTAAATTTCTTTATACAGTACATATTGTATTGAGCCATCAATCTTATGTTTTCAATGATGGGCATCTGTTTTTTCCTTTTATAGATTGTTGTTATGTTAATAAGATTTATTAAAGTAACTGGAATGCAACATCAAGGACGGTATCTAGACTGATGTAGTTATTTCATAAATATCTAATACACACGAACTTAAAAAAAATCCCTACACCAAGTGTACTTGATGGATATTCTTATAAACTTAAACTTAAAATTAGGTACATAGTAAATGCTCTCTTTTAAGACAAAAGTAACTTAAAATTGCTATTTAATAATCTTTGAATTAAAAACTAGAAAGGACTTTTGACAACTTTATGAATAAAGTTATAAATGCTATTATTTAAAAGTTCGGTTTAATAATAATTTAAGCCTAAATAACACATTTAAGCTACAACCACAAAGTATCAAATATTATTAGAAAATAATTTATCTATAATAAAAAATAACTTTACAATTTATATTACAATGTTTAAATGCGCGTGATGCAATATGTAATTAAATAAAACTAATAATTATTTGTCATACACAATTTAGACCTGCAGTGATAAAATGATTTTTTAATCTTTTAACGCGCCTCCCAGCACAACCCACTATATTCGTAGAATATTTTATATTCGGGATAGTTTACTTAATTAACAGGGACAACTCATTAAAGAAAGAAGTTAGTGCAATATTTTAACCTCGTCAATTAACGAATTAACTGTCCAGCTTTGGTATTGTCTTTATGGAATGTTTGATTTGCAGGAAAGTCCATAAAATTTAGGATAGTTTCATACAATGTGCTGGCTCAGTACTTGTTAGAATGTCATCCGTACCTATATACGAAGTGTGAACCGCATAACTTAAAATGGAAGATACGAGCGGCTAAACTGTATGATGAAATTATTTCACTAGCGCCTGATGTAAGTGGTTGCACATCTTTATAATCAGCCATTGTTTGTACATTCATCCTATCTTATTGATAAGGTATTTCCTCATTGCATAATACATCAAGACGTTTTCTTACAAATTTATCAGGTACTTACTATGCACAATCAATATACAATGTTTGTGTAAATCCTTTCTTCATCGGTGTTTTAACAGTTGATAAGAAAGGATTTCCTAGAGTCGACAAAACTGCTAGTCTTTAGGCGATAGTAACAACCTTCATAGGCCACCTGCTTGTTGACAAACAATAAGCGATAATGACAATGTAGTAAAACCTTCGTGCTTTTAGATAATATGCCTACAAGAGGTGCAGGCTTCGCATCTGAGCAATTTCTACAACAAATTCGAGGATATTGGCTATGCTGGCATCTTCAAACAAAAGACGGGCGACAGGAGCGATGGCTGCGCGATATATTTCAAACAATCACTCTTTGAATTGCAGGATCAAGTTAGCGTAAGTACCTGGAAATATCGTATAGAAAAACCTTTTTTTGTAATTGATATTGAGACACTTTTACGTAATGAAATGTTGGTTACAATAGATACTTAAATGCAGCTTTGCGAAATATATTGAATTGAAAGCTGAAAACTTTGCGTAACATTATTAATTTGTGTTTATCGTCACGTTTAGACTACTTGTCTTGGGTAATGTCGTTATGTTATAAAAAAACATGCAAGCGACCTATTTTTAGGCAAGGTACCAAATTAAATACCAAGGTAAATTTTCTATAGTGATATCTTATTTCTTCATGCATTTTGCTTAGCGGCTATTGCGCGTTATAATAAACCGAACAAAACGAGTTCATACTAAAACTACAATTCTTGTTTACAGGTTGAGTTTTATCAACCGGAACTCCCGATTTTGAACCGTGACAACATAGGAATAATGGTGAAATTGGTGCCGCGCGCGCCGCCACACACGCCCATAGTAGTTGCGACCACTCACTTACTATACAATCCCAAGAGAACTGACGTCAGATTGGCTCAAATGCAGGTGTTTCTAGCGGAAATCGACCGGTTTGCGTACTTCAACAATGGACGACGAGAGTAAGTAAGGATTTACTGGCATTTTGTTTAGCGAGTTTTATTACGACAGTTTCTTCTGCGTTAATAAAGCGGGATAGAGCTAGACATGTTTGAAGAATGTCTCTTTCTTTCTTGAAGTTTAGTATTCTTAGGTCAGATAGGGCTTTTGTTGTCGTGTTGGGCCCAGATTTACAAGACCAATAAGATAAAGAAAATAAGGATCGGAAGAAATAATTCATTCCAATCATGCACTCGCTAAAGAATAAGTTACGACAGACATAAAATTTTTAACTGAATCTACACCATATTTAGTCGAAATCTATTTTTTATCAGTCATCGACATGCGAAAATATTCTTATCAGGATATTCACCTGTTAACGACCTTTCCTGCAGACAAGCTGTAGTCAGCATTAGAGATAAAAACAATCATATTCAATTAGCGACTAAAATAAATTTCTGATATCTTTATCACGCTAAGATACCTAATATAGATGTCCTAATATTTTCCTAATTTAAATTTGAACTGTAGTCGAGTTCATCGCTGATTATCACTGAGTTATTCGTGGGTTAATATTATTCTGCGTATTATGTTGCTAATCTGAGCTACTGAACCCAATCTTTCGTTTGTGCAGTTAATGATGACTAAGATATACTGCCAGATATATGCCTAACAATTGTAAACTTCGAGATGGTCTTATATGATTATCTGCTAGCCTATTGTGTTGAGGATTATGAATTCAATTGCAAATATCGGTTTGGACACATCACTAGATAACAAACAATACTCACATTAAAATAACTTACTATTCTAAAGTCTATGGTGTTCTTAGAGATCAAACAATATGTCTACCTTCCTTTAATAAATCTCTATGTTTTTGTCAGGTCCGGCTATCTACCTATAATAATGACTGGCGATTTCAATTCCACGCCCGATACAGCTGTTATAAAGCTTCTAGATAGTGGCTGTGTCAGGTAAGATATAAGTTACTTGAATAGAATATAATAAAATTATTGTTTTATTTTTTTGTTGTGGTTAAACTTTTATAACTCTTTATGCTAAGTTTTCTACGATCAAAACAATCTCTTATAAACTAAAACGTCTAATAGCGATCATTATCACATTATCACATGCCTTCTCACCTTCTTAAAGTATGCTTACTTTACCTAATTGTTTTCACTATCTTATATTAACTTATTTTAAATTCCATCACTATGGTTGTCACTGGTATTTTATTAAACCTAAAATTGTTTTTAGTACTGACACATTTCGGGACAATTCTGACTGGAAGAAGATAGAGATCACGGACAATTGCCAACACTTGAGGGTCTACCTGGATCGGATGCAAGGAAAGCAGACAGATTTTGGTGACGTCAAAGTGAGTTACTTATTAACCTTCCTTAATATTAAATATTGTTTATTACTGTTTATAAAACGGTTTATATAAGTATTATTTTAAAGTTGTTGTGCCTTTATTTTCTACATTCACCGCAAACTGTTTGTTTACAATTATCATGTATTTTTTGTTTTTATCGTATCTGCTTTATGATTAAAGCGATTTTTTTTATTTTTCTAAATATGCAATATTTTTTACGTAACTTCAAAAGAAACTTACATTGTTTTTATTAATTTTAAATTGAGTACATGGCATATTATTATTAAGTATTTAGGGCTTCAAAGTTTATTTATTTAGATAATCCTGACATAATAATATTACCACAATCTCAATATTATTATCACAATCTGAGAATTTGTCTACGAATATAAGAAAAAATAATGTATAATATATTATTATTGTACAAAATTATTTCACATTGCATATTCACAATGGTGTTTACAATCATATCATGCCAGTTTTCATTATAAAAGATATAACTACATGTTATCGGTTGACTTACGTCATTGACAGAATCGAAAATGCGAGCGTGACAACAAATACTAGACATATACAAATGTAGAGTAAAGCCTCATTTACACGATACCATTTTCTTGCACGTTCAATAGCAATAATTGAAAACAATAGTGGAAGCGCAATATTTGCATTTCAATAATTGTAAGCAACTGTTTACACGTGGATATTATTTATAAAGTTGAACGCCATTATTGAATGCAAATCTTGAAAAGAAATAATTGCCAGCGTGTTTTGTTTACATTTATACAATAATGGTAAGGAGATTATCGCTTTCAAGAATTGTCTTGTCTAAACATCGATTTGTACGTTCCTGTTCCATTTACTGGAACGTTGCCTCAAGAATTGACCGTATTTGCTCAGACAAATATTTTCATTCAAGTTTTGGACATCTTCGGATAAAATGGCAAGTATTGAACAAGAAAATATTGTATGTACAGTTTAAGCCTCATTTACACGATACCATTTTTTTGCCTGTAGCGTACAATTATGTCGAAGCAATACTTGAATTGCAGCGTATAAACAACATGCCATATTCTTTCTCTACTAGGCAAGTTTTGCATTCAAAAATGTTCTCGGTTTAAACTGTACATACAATATTTTCTTGTGCAATTCTTTTATTCAAAAGTTTTCTCACTTGACTTTGATAGTCATTTTATCCGAAGACGTCAAACACTTGAATGAAAATATTCGTCTGAGCAAATACGGTCAATTCTTGAAGCAACGTGCCAGTAAATGGAACAGGAACGTTCAAGTCGATGTTTAGACAAGACAATTCTTGAAAGCGATAATCTCCTTACCATTATTGTATCAATGTAAACAAAACACGCTGGCAATTATTTCTTTTCAAGATTGCATTCAATAATGGCGTTCAACTTTATAAATAATATCCACGTGTAAACAGTTGCTTACAATTATTGAAATGCAAATATTGCGCTTCCACTATTGTATTCAATTATTGCTATTGAACGCACAAGAAAATGGTATCGTGTAAATGAGGCTTTAAACCGAGAACATTCTTGAATGCAAAACTTGCCTAGTAGATGTTGTTTACACGCTGCAATTCAAGTATTGCTTCGACATATTTGAACGCTACAGGCAAGAAAATGGTATCGTGTAAATGAGGCTTTAATGTGTTAATTGCAGTAGCGAACAACTGGGTCTATTTGGGGTAGGTAAACTGGAGTATTTAATGACACAAAAGTTAATAAGTCTCATTTGTTTTCTCATAAATAAGTTACTAGTTAGTTATTGGTATATGACATAGCCTTCGAATTTTTTTTTCGATATTCTATAAGCCGCTTGGATTGGTAGACTGTGAACCCTATTTTGTGCTTTTCATAGCCATATTATAGCATAAAATAACATTACATTAAACTCAAACATAATCTAAAGAAAAACTTGTCAAGGAAATAAACTTATATGAAGAAACATAGCGAGGACAAGTATGTCGGCCAAGTCCTTTCTTGATTATATATTTTTTTGTCTTTAACCGACATATGACTCGATCTATCTAGAATTTATAGTACTCAGTTTGCTATAAGGTAAAATTATCATAAACCACTTCATTATCTGATCGAATACTTTAGTAGTAGGTTTTACCTTGGCCTATAACGATGTGATCTAAATAAAGAATAGGCGCATAGTTTTGTTAATGCCGCTTGGCTTTTGGTAAAAACTGCGGTTAAAACAATGAAGATTTTGTGAATTTACATTAAAGAAACAGTCCCATACGAAATAGTTATAGAATCACTCTCAAACCGAATTCATTTTAGACCTCATCCGCACTGGGCTTGTTATTTAATTGCTTTCAGTAAGTAGCTTTTTTGTGCTCGAGTAAACTACCTACCTTCCTTTATTATTTAATCCTATAATTTGCTACCTTATTTCTCTAAACATATCCTTTTGATCTTATATACTCTTTAAGCTACAGCAAAAAGTTTACCATCAATAGATAGCTACAATCAAACACTATGTTTTGAACCTTCAGATTTACCACTCAGACTTCAGTTTACAATCGCACTCGCCCGACTCTGACAAGCCGCAGCCTATGCAGTCGTGTTCACGTTTCACTCAAGACCCTTTCAACGGGAAATTCGATAGTGGCTACTTACACCACAATCTCAAACTGAAGTCGGCATACCCGATGGTCAAATCAAACGGACACCCGGAGGCGACTACCTTCCAGAATTATTGGATCACCGTCGATTATATTTACTACAGGTAAGGGTTATAACTAAAAGGTTTTTATGCTTTAAATATTAATGGTCTCGAATTAAACATGTAAGATAGCAAAAACTGTCAGTAAAATTCGTACTAAAATGTGATACATAATTCAGCAGTTAGTACTGAAAAAGTAAAACCATTACTTTTGTTTGCAACAGTTGACACAAAAATTTCATTATTTATTCGTTAACTGACGTAAACTAGCCGTTACTTACATACTTTTTGCATGTAATCCTAAAAACTATTTTTAATTGAGTCGTTTGCCGTCCCCAGTAATCTGCGTTTAGTGGAGCGCCTTCGTTTGCCTACCGCAAGCGAGTGCGCCGCTCTCGACATTCTGCCAAACGACGTGTACGGCTCCGACCATCTCGCGCTCGCCGCCGGCTTCGAACTGAGCCCCATCAAACACATGCTCTAAATATAAACAATATCATAAAAACAAAACACAACGTCAACAGCGTGATTTTTCGAATTACGTACAGTTACAAGTGGAATTTCAGTTCTGTTGCCGAGTAAATAGAGTTCAATTTAGAATGTGCGGGTGTTGTTGTTTTGAATGGTAATTTGTTTTTTGTTTGCTGACAATCGCAACATGTAACTGCGGTAAGAACTATACTAATCTTTTACGATTAAGAATGCGTGAATCAATAATTTTGACGAGCTTAAATAATTGCTTCGTAATATATTAAAAATGTAGTCTTCCTAGCGCTTGTTAGATGGTGGTAATTTTAACTTAAGAGCCAGAATTAAAGTGAATATTTTGGTAAACTTAGCCTTTATCTATATACATTAATACCACAATAACATTAAACTAATACAGTGCAATATAAAAACTAGCCAATCACAAGTAAGTCTAGTTCTGTATACATACGCGTAAATATAAACCGATGCGCGAGAGAGACACTTAACAGTATACAACCATATCAAAAATCATCGACACTAAATATGTAATAGGCTAAAAAAAACAAAAGTGACGGATATAATAATTAATATTTTATTATCATAAATCATTTTGTAAGTTGCTCTTTTTGTGTCAAGCTTTATAATGACAGTAGAAATTGTCACAGAAAAATATTTTTTCGAAGACAAAATTAAGGTTTGACGAAAATGTAAGTTATTCAGAAAATGTTTAGTCGCATGTTGGTTAAAATATGTTTGTGATTGACCGTCTTCAATGACAGCTTTTGTAACTGACTGTAACATATTTAAACTTGTATAAAATGAAAAAAGCGTTTGTGAATAAGGCTGTTAACCTTTGAATTTAATAATATTGACGTCAGGAAATAGGTAACTGCCAATTCGTAGGTATCTAGAGTAAATGTGGCAGAAATTTTGTACATACATATTTTGTTTAATATTATAAGTTTTGTCAGATAACTAATATATTCATGTGTTCATTCATCTAACTGTTCTAATTCAAGTATTCGTGAAAGTAAATTTCTTTGTTTATTTGTAAATATTACACGTATATTCTTCGCTAATGTTTGAACTGTAATGATAATTAAGTGATTTCCGCGAATAACTAGTATAGCTATATTATTTTGTATTGTTCATTTAGATTATACAGTTTAAGTACACTGAACATGTTTAATGGATCAATGCGGTTCGGAAAATAAAAATAATGGTGATAATCAATATTTTGTTTTATTTTGTAGGCACACTTACATCCGAGCCCAATTTCGAATCTTCGATCCGAGAGTAGAGACGATCTGAGATCGCACACGATCTGCGGATCGATCTCCTATCCGCGTCCCTATAACAACTACATGCAATCGCTGTCAGTGATTCAAAACAGATCGTTGAGCTATCTCTTCATTTTAAATAAAATGTTATAACAATATTTTAAACGTTATTCCTAAGTGTGTGTATTAATTTGTTTGAAAATAGTGAAATATGCGTAAATAATATACCTACATTGTATGTAATTAGCTCGGAAAAGATTTCGAATATTTTTTTGTCCCGATCTCTGTTAATTTTTTGCAATACAATTAGTATTATGTTTATAGACTTGTTACCTACCTCAACAAAATGGGATTATTAGATAAAAACCAGTTCGGCTTTAGGGCTGGGAAATGTACAGAGGATGCTATATTAAAACTAACATCCCATTTGACTTCCTACTTAGACAGAGGAGAGTGCTGCGCGGGGGTATTCCTGGACCTGAAAAAGGCCTTTGACACCGTGTCGTTGACAACCTATCTTGATAAGGAGAATGGAAAATATGGGAATCAGAGGTATCGTACTTTCTTGGTTCACCGATTACCTTTCGAACCGCTAACAAATTGTAAAAGTTGATAATTTTATCAGTTCAAGCAACGAATGCACGTATGGTGTTCCGCAGGGCAGTACGTTGGGGCCCACCCTCTTTTGATTTATGTCAACAGCTTATGTGGTCTCAATATACCTAATGCTGATTGCCTTATGTTTGCTGATGACACTGTGGTACTTTTTCATTGCAAGGATTGGTCCAAGGTTGGCAAGTCTGCAGAAAGTGGTTTGAGTTTGATTACCTCGTGGTTAGAAGATAATCTTTTAACGCTCAATACAACTAAAACCAAGTTTCTCTGCTTCAGCAAAACGAAAGCGAAAACCGCTCCTTCAGATTTTTCAATCAGGATTCATTCCTATCCATGCAACCGTAATGAGGACAATATAGTGTCATCATGTCAATGCCCACTCTTGTCTCGATCTTCAAATATAGAATATCTGGGAGTCATTGTCGATGATAAGCAGCAGTGGTGCTCTCAAATTTCTGCAACTTCAGCCAAAGTTCGGAAACTTATATTTGTCTTTAAAGCCCTTTGACAAGTGGCAGACAAAAGGGTAGTATTATCTATCTACAAAGCCCTTTGTCAATGCATAATTAGCTACTGCATCGGTTGCTGGGGTAGCGCCGCAAAGACCCACATGCTTTAGATAGAGAGAGCCCAACGAGCGGTCTTAAAGGTTGCTCTCTATTTACCGTACAAATTTCCCACTACGAACCTTTATCAAATTGCCAAAATACTTTCTGTTCGTAAGCTATACGTTGCACAAGATTCCATACCGAAATAGTACCGTTGTACCCGCTTCGTAATAATCGAATAAGAAGGTACCCTACTCCAAGAATACGTTCCTCCTTTGCCGGCAGACACTTAAACACCTTGGGTCCTCATCTCTACAACCAACTGTTTGCATCTTCTCCAGACATAATAAGAATGAATAACAATGGCTTCAAACAAAAAGTAATAGAGTGGTTGAAGGACCTCGACTACAGCGCAAGTGAAAGACTTCTGTCAACTTAACTTGTAATACTTACATTATTTTTATTATTATTATTTACACACTTTAAAATACTATTTTACAAATTCATGTACAGTCCTACGCACACACAAACACCAAAACACACACATACACACACACACACACACACACACACACACTTATATATAAATATGATAAAGACATAATAACCTGAAACACACCAAAAACACTAAATTTACTTCATGCTGTTTTTATACTTTTTATGTTTATTTTATGTTAACTAGACTTAAGAAAATTATTATATAATTTCTTTTTTGTTTTTTAAGAAGAGCACGCTACAACTTTATAAAGAGCCTGCATCTCGTTACACAGGGAAACCTAAAATGAGAGCGGACTAATATTTTGTTTTGTGTTAATTTTTTATAATAAACGCATTTCTATTTCTATTTATATTTCTATTCAAATATGTTAAAATAGCCAAAACTTTAATAAAGAATTGCATATCTGCTGGGAAGGCACATCCAGTAAAGGCACTTCTAGTAAATTTAGCTCTTGAAAGATTTAGGTTAATGTAAATTGCTATGGGACTATTTTTGTTTTACATAGACATACATAAAAAGTCACTCAAAAAAAAGAATCGATCGCAGCAAATCTGTCCAATTTCGGAGATCGCAAAAATGGATTCTAATGTTCTATATCTGTCAAAACCACTAGATTGGTTATTGAGATGTGCCAACCGCCGTTTTCAAACAAATATGCAGGTAATGGCGATCACTGGCCTGTCATGGATCGATCCCGTCTTTGGATTGGTTTCACTATCTGTGATCGTTTATTGAAACAGTTTTAAGAAAATTTGGATCAGATTGTTGAACTTAGATGCGTAAAAATGGATTGAGATTGTATATTGGGACTGGGCGTAAGTTTAATGTCAAATATCAATATTATCAATCAATCATCACAAAGCTACCCGTTACGAATTTGTACATATAGAAGATAATAAAAAAAGTAACGCCACGGTTAATAGTACTTACTTATTTCGCTAATGCAGAGATTACTTGCGCTTGATTCCTTTCTTGTCTTTCTCCTGAGGCTTTAATACTTACCCATCACAAATCTGCCCACTAACTTGTGGATCATATGGGTTTGGTAAGAAGCAACAGTCACGCTGGAGAAACCGAATGGGCTAAGGCAACCTATTATTTACGGTAGCTATAGCGAACGTGCTTAAGGCGTCATATAATTTATTTCTTTCGTCCATCAAGACAAACATTATCTTACAATTAGCCTTCATTAAAAGACATATTTGAAAAAAAAAAACTAAAGCAAAATTTTCGGGCATAGTCTTGTGCAATGAATTTTGTTTGTAGTAAATGTGCAAAAAGCCATCTGATATCTATCAGACAACTCTCTATCAGAGAGCTGGAGAGACTCATTATCATCTGTATGTAAGCTAATAGGAATCGGAACTGCCATTTTAAGACTACTTGTTTTTGGGCTTAATAAAGATAGAGTATCATAAAAAGGTGCGTGGTAGCCTAGTGGCAACAGGAACGGTCTACTATTCCGAAGGTTCCGGGTTCGATCCCCACTAGGGTGTACCACTAAGTTGGTCTTTTTCAAATTATGTACATGATTGGATGATAATCCATCATGTCATCCACCAACCCGCACCGTGCCAGCGTGGTGGATTACGGCTCAAACCCTCTCGCTATCCGAGAAGGAGGCCTTTGCTCAACTATGGGACATATATAGGCTATTTATTTGTTTTATTTATTTATATCATGGTCTCCATGTGTGCTCCTAATTCGTTCAACCAAGACGGTTTTCCTTAGTTTTGTCGTTAAATTAAAATGACAATTACGATTGGCTTACATAATAGCCGAGCAGATCTAGCTCTGAATTTTGGTCGAGGCTCTTTCATTAAAATGACAAAATAATGGTTTGGTAAACAGTAAGATTCTTGGTTTTTTTCTTTAACTTTCTACGGTAACAAAATCTAGTCAAATAAAACATCAATGTCTTTATTTAATCGTTTTATACAGTTTACACTTAATTTAACTATAGATAAATAGAACATTCGTACGATTGCATAGCTCAGAAACATACTTAAGTATAACTCATATAAAAAATGGAAAAAGCTCCATTCATATTCCTACATACATGACTCTTGGAAATATGATTCAATGAATGAAGAAAGGAATAAGTTTGTTTGGACGCATATGTTAGGTTTCAAACAGTACTTGCAACGTGTTATATATCTAGAAAGAAGTTCGGTATAAAGCTTATCTACTTCTGGAGGATAATAGAAATGTGAATAAATAAATCCGTTTAATCGTTAGAGCCGTTTATATTTGATAGTACGAAGGTACCTAGATATGACGTTGCGAACAGACAGTTAAAGAAACAGCATGCTCATGTCCCGTACTTTAAGTGTCACATTTATTATTCTTTTACGATGTTGCTACGTGTTTTTTTGGATCTAAGTTCTAGAGTTATGGCTGGTAGTGCGTATGGTATTGAGATGGTACTTAACCAGGTTAAGTGCCCACAATCCCTTTTGTTTCCAGCAAAGTATTCTTGCTTAAATCTGATAAAAATCTAACTACGACCATTGTTATCAGTGATGCCATGTTATTACTTTGACACCGTTGACAAAGTTATTTCTCATCCGCCGTCATCAAAGTTAACTTGTAAATTCACTTTGACACCGTTGACAAATTATTACTCATCGGCTGTTATCAATGATGCCATGTAATTCACTTTGACACCGTTGACATAGTAAATCTTTATCCGCCGCCATTAGTAATGATATGTAATCAACCTTGACACCATTGACAAGGTTATTGTTCATCCGCCGTCCATCAGTGATGCCATGTTATTCACTTGGACACCGTTGATAAAGTTATTGCAAATCCGCTGTCATCAGTGATGCCATGTAATTCACTTGGACACCGTTGACAAAGTTATTGTTCATCCGCTGTCAGTCAGTGATTCCAAAAAAATCACTGTGACACCGTTGACAACGTTATTGCTCGTCCGCTGTCATCAGTAATGCCATGTTATCACTTTGACACCGTTGACAAAGTTATTGTTCATCCGCTGTCAGTCAGTGATTCCAAAAAAATCACTGTGATACCGTTGACAACGTTATTGCTCGTCCGCTGTCATCAGTAATGCCATGTTATCACTTTGACACCGTTGACAAATTATTACTCATCAACCGTTATCAGTGATGCAATGTCATTCACTTTGACACCGTTGACAAAGTAATTGTTCATCCGCCGCCATTAGTAATGATATGTAATCAACCTTGACACCATTGACAAGGTTATTGTTCATCCGCCGTCCATCAGTGATGCCATGTTATTCACTTGGACACCGTTGATAAAGTTATTGCTGATCCGCCGTCATCAGTGATGCCATGTAATTCACTTGGACACCGTTGACAAAGTTATTGTTCATCCGCTGTCAGTCAGTGATTCCAAAAAAATCACTGTGACACCGTTGACAACGTTATTGCTCGTCCGCTGTCATCAGTAATGCCATGTTATCACTTTGACACCGTTGACAAAGTTATTGTTCATCCGCTGTCAGCCAGTGATTCCATAAAAATGACTGTGACACCGTTGACAACGTTATTGCTCGTCCGCTGCCATCAGTAATGCCATGTTATCACTTTGACACCGTTGACAAAGTTATTGTTCATCCGCTGTCAGTCAGTGATTCCAAAAAAATGACTGTGGCACCGTTGACAACGTTATTGCTCGTCCGCTGCCATCAGTAATGCCATGTTATCACTTTGACACCGTTGACAAAGTTATTGTCACCGCTGTCAGTCAGTGATTCCAAAAAAATCACTGTGACACCGTTGACAACGTTATTGCTCGTCCGCTGTCATCAGTGATGCCATGTTATCACTTTCACACCGTTGACAAAGTTATTGTTCATCCGCTGTCAGCCAGTGATTCCATAAAAATGACTGTGACACCGTTGACAACGTTATTGCTCGTCCGCTGCCATCAGTAATGCCATGTTATCACTTTGACACCGTTGACAAAGTTATTGTCACCGCTGTCAGTCAGTGATTCCAAAAAAATCACTGTGACACCGTTGACAACGTTATTGCTCGTCCGCTGTCATCAGTGATGCCATGTTATCACTTTCACACCGTTGACAAAGTTATTGTTCATCCGCTGTCAGCCAGTGATTCCATAAAAATGACTGTGACACCGTTGACAACGTTATTGCTCGTCCGCTGCCATCAGTAATGCCATGTTATCACTTTGACACCGTTGACAAAGTTATTGTTCATCCGCTGTCAGTCAGTGATTCCAAAAAAATCACTGTGACACCGTTGACAACGTTATTGCTCGTCCGCTGTCATCAGTGATGCCATGTTATCACTTTGACACCGTTGACAAATTATTACTCATTAACCGTTATCAGTGATGCCATGTAATTCACTTTGACACCGTTGACAAAGTAATTGTTCATCCGCCGCCATTAGTAATGATATGTAATCAAACTTGACACCATTGACAAGGTTATTGCTCATCCGCCGACATCAGTGATGCCATGTTATTCACTTGGACACCGTTGACAAAGTTATTGTTCATCCGCCGTCCATCAGTGATGCCATGGAAATCAAAGTGACACTGTTGACAAAGATATTGCTCATCTGCCGTCATCAGTGATGCCATGTAATTCACTTGGACACCGTTGACAAAGTTATTGTTCATCCGCTGTCAGCCTATATGCATATCTTAAGTATTTCAAGTGACAATACTTCAATCATTCGTGAGTAAGATCCTGCAACACCGTTGGCAAATTGATTTGCTCCTCCGCTGTCGCCTGACTTGCCTTTTAAACCTGAACTTAGACCCAAAAAAAATAATTATTTCAAGTAGGTGCTTCTATTATTTAACATCTATTCATACGTATGTAATCATTTGGGGCATTACAATACTGTTATTTTCTAAACCATACACTTAAAATTAACAATTTCCGTCGTTGTCCAAACGTTTAAGTTACGTCCAAACGTATAAACTAATTCCCAATGATTAAGATTTAACAAACAATCGATAGAGTTGATCCGAGCCGTTTGAGAAAGTAAACAGTTTCATATTAAATAACTTTCAATCCAGAGCACAATAAATTACCAAAATATAATATATCCATTCATCTTGGTGATACTACAACTTCCTCAAACAACTGTTGATGATATTTCACATGTTTGGCTCTTTACCGTTAGATGTTAGTTACATTTAGCAATATTTTGTTGCGGCCATGTTTGTTTTTGTATATGACATTATTCAAATAGTAACTTAAGTTAACTTTCCCCGAGTCAAATTCTGAGGGGACCGTCGTCGTGCGCAGTACGTTGAATGTATTTACACTTTGTCGTGAATTGTGTTATATAATATACAGTGTACGAGTACTGCACAGGGACGGTCCAACACGTTCACCCAACAAGCCAAGTCAGGAGCCGTTTGAACCAGGAAAAACTTACTTAAACACCTAGCTAAATAGATCATACATAACATATAACATTTAATATCCTAATTTAAGTCAGTTGATAACTGATATGCAATTTAAACGAAATGTCTTCGATAAAGAAACACAGTTAATTAATTGACTAGACTCGACCTTAGAGCGGCCTAAGATATTTGAATAAAAGTAATTAGTATACATTCAGATTCATAAGAAAATCACCTAAAATTAGTAATTCAATTTTATTTAAATAATCCACTCTACCTTCATAAAGTGAATAATAATTTGCAAAAGGGTATAATTATTTTTTAATCCTTTAGAATTTAGATCCAACTTAGTCGGTTCAAACAACTCCTTAACTTGAGATTGTAATATCGTTCAACACTCAAATTAATAACACGACCATTAGCTAAAACTTGGGAGGTTACCCAAATGTTACATAAAAATGGACTGCACAGACTCTGTGAACTCTCATATTTCCGATACAAGTTAATTTGTATAAACAACAATACAGTGGAATAAAAATTCATATTAATAAAAATAACCTTAATATGACTAACAAATTAACACATTATTTGGGAACATAAGAAGGCAACTAAAAATTTGGCATATTCTAGGACCGAGTACATAAACAGTAAACTAAATATTAATTACTTATATATTTGTTGGCCGAATACTGAAATACTTAACTATAGGAGCTAGAAAATGGTTTCCTTCCACCATTACACCTATTATCTAATAATACTGGATGGATATTAAATATAATAAATCGCGAAAATTCAGATTATTTCATAAGATCATCTTTTTGTAAGTATACTAGTCAAAAAGCTCTTAATATTATAAATCCTTATTTTATGTCATATTATTTGTAAGAGGATTAATAATCTAGAAATTTGCTCTTTTATTTTTAATCTTAATATTTATTAGCTGCGTTTAAAATATATGTACTTTTAGTATTCAATTTCAAATTAAGTAAGCTCGTCAATGCGCTCTGTTAAGTATTCCTTATAACATAAACAATATAGAAATCTTGGATTTATAATCTCGTAACTATAAGTTAATTCAAGCAATATAGCTGTGAAAACTTTTATATAATATAGACGATCGTAAACAGCCCTAAATATTTAAATAAATATACTAAGTATATATAATATAATTACATAAATATATTTTATAATTATGCAAATATGAAAATGGAATTATAAAAATGTACCGCTAAATTTATAATGAGTTCGTGATATTTTTAATCAATATATGAACACGCTTCGAACTGGACGGAGAGGGGGCAAAAGTTGAAATTATAAATATAAAATTTAATTGTTGTTTAACTATTTGTGTTTTAGTGCTAGTTGTAGGATATCGTGAGATGTTAAGATATTTAAAATATTCAACGCCGTGCACTAAATAATCTTAATGCAATATTTAATTAGATATAAGGTGGCAACTCCGTGTTGGTTATGCAAAATTTTGAAAAAACTGCCATAATTTGGCGCCAAGATAAATAGTCGTTAGGTTTCTGCATAAAATAAGCATAAAGAAGTTATTATAGATATAGAAATGTTTTATCCCTTTAATAATCTGCAAAAAAACTTGAGTGATTTTTTCCATAATACGAAATAATACGATGGATTTTGAATACCCAACAGTATCTACGTTGACTTTTTTCCGTCTTTTTAATCTCTTTTTTATGGCGTAACCTACAACCCTTTCCCTTTCAGTTAGTCTTATAAGAAGTGGAAGTGCCAATGTTGTGGAATTGGATATTAATCGGATGGAAAGCGCACAAGCAACAGAGAATTAAATACATCGGTCCTTAGAATACAGAATTATAAAGAGTTCACAGAGTCGTCTGTCCTTAATTTCTTAGCCAAACAATCAAGCAAAATATCAACAAATTTCCATTTTATCTAAACAAGTTTAGATACCACTCTGCTAAAGTTGTTGCCTAACTATAACCCTTAAATCAATTAGAATTTTAATTTACAGATAAAATATACCATACAGCTGTTTACAGTCTGTCGATTCAGACTTTATAATTAAAAACGTTTCCGCATCTCCATGATCCCTATCTAAAGGATAAGATTCCGAGTTACAAAATTTCAAAAGCGAAACAAAGTCTTTTCTACCTACTTTTAAACAGATTACTTAAAATAATTTAGGACTGCATTTAGAGAACTTACACCAGTTGACAGATTGAAAAATAATCTCGATTTATTGAAGTCATTAAATATTTCACTTCGGGTCCTAAATAATATTAAATTGAAGATTTTAATACATAATGAGCATAAATTAAAAATATAAGTAGGTACATAGAATTTTGGCCAATTTGAGTAATTAACGATCAAAAGTACAATTCTTGTATTGAATTCGAATTAAATAAGAGTATAAATAATAAAACTGGACCCGAGTGCTTAAATACATTCATTACGATCGGCGCGTACGAAACATATGGAAATACTTAGAATGTATACTTTAGATTGCATCGACAGCCTCAGTTTCCTGCTTTCTACCTCAAATTGACCTATCCTGTGGTATCTTAAAACAGAATTTAAACACGCTTTGAATCTAGTCTCCAAATTAGATTAGAGTTTAAATCTGCGTTAAAAAGTCCTTCCAATAAAAGTTCAGCGATCTATTAATAAAACACTTTTTTAATGTAAATATTTTTAATTTGGTTCTGGGTGACCAAATCAGTGAGATGCGAGCTTCTAAAGATAGTAATTGTGGAACTTCAAGGTATATTTCCGTATATAAAGTAGATATTGATATGTTGTTGTTAGTATCACAAAAAACTGCTCTATCTCTTTGGTCACTCTACGATATTTTAACGAACAGTGTTTTACTAAAGATCGGTTCCTCTGTGGTGTTTAGGTAGAACTGGTTATATCTGTCTTGTCTTTCGAAGCCTTATCTGGAATGTAATAGTAATGTACTAGTAAACTAACACCGAGAACTTATTTATAACATCTAGTACGATAACATACACTGAACATCGAGATTATACGAACATCTGATACATGAATATGACATAAACATATATACTCGACATAAAGTCATCTATGGAAGATAATTAATATATACTTGAAACATTCCGTACCGTGAAACATACTGTCTGCTTTGAAACCCCAGAAACCGCTGTAATACCTGCAGCACTAAATTATTCAATCAATTTGGCCATTATAACAACAATGATAGAGAAGCCATAGTAATGGCACCTAATACTAAATCGTAACCTAGTTAATATATCCTATATGAAATGTATTATGATATGCAATTTTAAACAAATAGTTGAGTAGCCGATGAAGACACAAATATACTGTTAGTTTTAGAAGTTCTATTGTAGTTGATTATATATGTTATCAATTGACTATTCTATGGATGATTGGTGGCACATTAGTACCTTTTCCTAACTTTATTAGTATTATGACTATGAAGGTTGAGATGAGTCTACTATGATTTTAATCTATGTTCTACTGCTCTGCGATCCAGACAATCTCGAAACGCAAGAGACATCCTTCCAAAATGAAATCAGTCGGTCCCTTGGCTTTATCTTAATAATGTATACTTTCCAGAACTGTTACAGCAGCAATGCGCTCATTCCTTAGATATGTTGAACTTTCCATACCTACTAATAATTTTAAAACTCAACTTCGATATCTGATGTAAAGATTATTATCACTTTCGCCTCACAACCGTTACCAAATGTTACTGTATAAATATGATCGAGTGATCAAACGCAAGTTTAACCTAACTACAACATTTAATAATATTGGATATATTCGTTAAAATAGTATCAAGTATTTGGTCGCCGAGGCTGTCGGTAGCAATGGGAGAGATTGGGAAATCAGAATCTGAAAGAACATTTGTATCCACAACATATACTTACTTGGTACGTACAAGAAGATGGGTTCTCAGTAACAGTCTGAGTCTACTATATTAATTAAATATTCATCGACAACCTCTACAGCAGTATCCAAACACAAAAGATCTTTCAGAATCGTTCTCGAGCTTGCCCTGTAGTCCACGAGTATATTGGTCTACGTCATTACAGATTGCAGGTGTGGAATCCTCTTATAGCTATTTTAATATTTAGTTTTACATCTTCAGCATTACTATGTTAGTAAGTCGGCTTGTAACTTCATTTGCCTGCACGTGAAGATCAAGTCGTGGTAACATTCTGACCCGTATTTCATCCTGTGATGGCAGTGAGCTGTAGCTCAACTGTCACACTATAGTAGGATCTATAGATCCCGTTATAAGAATAAGTAGGCATAAACGCCACAGAAATAATACACATGTATTTACAAAGATATGAATAATGAGAGGAGAGGATCCAACTGTAGCGTCAAGCATTCTGGTGCCCATTCACGACAAAACATTCAGTCTTTACATAACGTTTGTGCTAAACTGATAGTGTTAATTTCCATCCGAAAGTTCCAATTTGAGCAAGCCCAGTTGGATGCGTCCCCTCTCTAACAAGCGACATTCGTGAAGTACATCCCACTTCACTGAAGGTATCGAGTACTTATAGGCCTATTTATAAAGTTCATTATTTGTCTTGAAGAACTAGCTTGTGATGAAATGCACGAAATAGGTAGTGTAAAGCTCTCAAGCTTTTGATATTTACAAGGTATGCGAGGGCCGCTGTTAAGCGAAGATTTGGTACTCGAAAACGTTTGTCGCTAAATTACTCGAAGAGAAGCACCTAAAATTTGGAAAAGTCCATACGGCACTGATGGGAGAGCGTAGCGGCGGGGAGGGGCTGCGGGGGCAGGGGCGGGGGTGGCGTCACACGTGGCAGGGGGGCGGCGAGCGCGCCGGCAGCCGCCCGCGCCACACGCCGCTCCGCGCCTTCTCTGCAAGCAGTAACCACACGTCACTACACCACACAGTACCTACATTGCAACTTATGCCTCCACTTCTGGTTGAACCATTCCGACGCGAATGTCGCATCTTTACACAGACAACTGAACACGTGGGTTAGGGCGCGGCCTGTAAGTTAAGGCATTTGTTTCCAAATTTCATCTGAACGGACACGAAGAATTAGCTGAATGCTTTCACAGTTCTTTTTCTGATGCAAAATTCACGACACGTGTTCAAGTATGCATTTTAAAACTTGGACTGGAATTTAATGTGTAAAGTAAAATAGCGGTTCAACATGAATAGGAGGCATAATGTAACCATCAAACACTGCCCAAACTCCAGCGCACGACACCTAGGGTAGAAGGAACAGCGACGGGAACACAAGCCATGCTGTAGGGTTCCAACATTCAACTAAACGAACATATACTTATAACCTAGAGGTAGTGTCCACTTGTAGTCAGAACTGTCGCTCAGTGTTCAAGTAATACTGAAGTTACACTAGGACTTTTTGAAGTTTGTGGTTCATGATAATGTTGAGGAGTAATGTTTGTTGTATTGTGTAGGTTTGGAAGTCACATTATTAAATTATGTATGTATGCCTTACGTCACAATCGTCAACGATATTAAGCAGTTTAACAACGGATAACTAATTTGGATGCTCAAGCCTAAGCCGACCTAGTGTGAAGGAGTCTGTAGTTCAGTGATTTAGAGCAGGCCAGTTCAGTAGGCAACGCCTAGTACAGAGGTTCTTCTAGAGAAGCAGAAGTTTGCACAGTGATCGAAACTTTGATATAGCAATCACACATCTGTAACAGTAGGAAGATAATGCAGGGTACACCGCATGCTATACACACATTGAAAGAACCGACTTCTCCGTCTTCAGAATTATATTCAAAATTTGAAAAAAATGCAATTTTGCAAACGTAGTAAAGATACCATATGATCGTCATAAACGACTTTTCAAATACTTTAGAGCCAATGTGGGTGAACACGGAAGAGAGTCGGAAAGACATACATACACATTGATACATGTTTGTGAATATTAAATTAACTTACTCAATATAGATCTCTATGGTGTCTAGAGAAACGTAAAAATGTGTTAATGATGTTTAAATATGAACAGATATGGCAATTAAAGGGCTAGTCAATAATACAGTAAGACATTAGTTAACTCTAATAGGGAAATTAATTTTCAAAAGCTCTCTCAAATTTATCAAACGTGATTGATTTAAACTATGACGATTATTTCAATACCTACGACGACAAACACTTCATGTACGAACGTTGATTACGTGCTAATATTCAGCTCTCAGACAAGCGCATCGTTATCTTACTTCCCAGCGTCTTTGTCCGCAACTTGTAGAACGAACGGCGCAAATACAAAACAAAGTTGATCAAAGACGTTTGATAGTTGTGCCAGCGAGCGCCGGGTGGTGCGGCGAGGGGCGGGTGGCCGGGCCGCATCGACCCGAACACGTGGCATGACGTCACAGGCGCGGTGCCGCAGCGGTATCGAGCGGCGCGGTTCATTCATACGATCGAAGCCGATGCACCGCGGCCGACCCCCATCGCTCGCTCAATGGCTCCAACCATTCACATGCTCGACTACTTTAAGTGACGACACGACTTTATGTTTACTGCACTGATAGCAGAAACCCTTGATGTATTTTTAAGGATACAAGAATTGCCGGAAGGTAAGGCAAGACTCAATTTTCCATGGTTTATTTTTAAGTTATTTTCAGTTATTATTATAGATTAGCAATTAGAGTAACTTAATTCTGGCTTGCAATGGAAACGCTATTAACTTTATAGAATTGAAAACAGAGACTTGATGTACACTGAAATATTAAAAGTATATACCTACTTAAAAAAACTTCAATCTGAACCAAAGACTTAATTTTTGTTAATTATAGATTAGAGAGATTTTTGAGTAATTTTCCCCTTTATAGTAATAAACGTTCAAGGGAAAATTACATTTTTGTTATAAAAGAAACATTACAAATTTTTCTTTTATTATTATACCTACCCACCTAAGACTGAAAGTTACTGCTATTGTAAAACTCCAAGCTAAACGAAAATCCTTTTACAAAGAGTCTTCCGGGAGTTTACTTTTTAATTTGGACATAAGTAATCATCAGACAAGTTTTCATTTACGTATTAATATCCAGCGCTTAATTAAGCATTTTTGTAAACTAATCAACTATTTATCGTTGGTCTGAAATATTTTTTTTTTAAATTGAGTTTTAAGGTAAGTGCCACTATAGCTGTTATTTATGACCTACCCGATGGTCAGACGTCCGTCTCGATGGCCTCCGCCGCGTGCAGGTTGTTGACGCGCACCGTGCACGTGGCGCGCCGGCGCACGTCGCGGCGCTCGCGGGCGGGCTCCCCGCGCACCGCCGCCTCCCCGCGCTCCCCGCGCGCCTCCCGCGCCGCCTCCTGCGCCTGCCGCAGCGCGATGCGCGCCACCTGCTTCTGCACCTCCTGCTGCTGCAGCTGGGGGTGACAGATCGTTGGTCAGGTTCGGGGTTAACGTACATTATGGTGGAGCTTCTTGAGGTATTTTACTCATCTGATACCTGCCTCATAACCTAGACTATGTTGGACCTATTTAAAAAATAGCTAAGCACATTAACACAGTGGCGACAGCTAACTCCCTCTTACGACTAACCCAAATTGCCTGTTACCATGAACAATGATGTCGCTGCGTTTAGTATTCAGCAATTCCATTCGAAATTTTACGCGATTGCGACTCGAAAACCGATACCTTTCAAAGGATCTTGATTTCGTTCTAAAGTCCCAACACCGATACCTTTCAAAGGTCGAGTTACGCGACACCCCCACAGTATGCGCAGAGAAGCAACCCGCACAAACTCGATTCAACGCCGCGTATGATAACTACGTACTTGGTTGAGGCGCAGCGCGTCGGCGTGCTGCAGCGCGGCGATGTCGTCGGAGCCGCCGTCGATGGCCGTCTGCCGCTGCAGCAGCAGCCGCTCCTCCTCCTGCAGCCGCCGCAGGTCCTGCTCCAGCTGCGTGTCGCTCACCAGCGCCGCGTCGTCCAGCTCCATCATGTCCGACGAGGAGTCGTCACTCACAGACGACTTCTTCTGGATCGGCCCTGAAACTGCAGCCGAATTGCTGTCTGGTCATCCCGTTTAAGTAGTGTAGTCAAACGAGCATCAAGGCAACAAGGTTATATTACAATTACAATATAGATAGAAGTATTGATTTGACAGTGATAATAACTTAGGAAATTTAAAGAAAAAGAAAATGATATGAAAATTATAAAATAAAGTAACTAAACACTTACCTACGTGCATCGCCGATATAAATTTTGAAAACCAAAAAAATAACAAATACATTTTCAAATAGTAAAAATCTTTAAAAGAAAATTAAGGTACAACATAAAACTTTTTATACAACTGACTTTCGGAAACAACCCATTTTTTTTACTAAAACAGTATATAAGTAAACACCTGTATTTTTATAATATCTTATCTCCCTAAAGTGTGTTAAGAATTTTGATACAGACAAAACTGAAACTAAATAACTTTTGAAATTATAGAAACAAAACTAAAAATATATAGCAATTTATTATTCTTCTTTACATCACTTATGTACTAATATTTACACGAATATTTCACTCGTTTCACTTACACATTTATATCACAATAAATCGTCTTTGTCGATTGTTATAATATATTCTAATCATATAATTGAAATATTCAAGGATCACTGCCCATCTCATCTCTGTCATCGTCTTTGCCACCTGAAAATATTACAACAACTAAAAAAAGCCAAAACTATAATAACACAACTCTGAAACAGAATCTAGACTTCTGGAAACATGGTGTATTAGCACCAGTTTAAGAATGTCTAAATACAGATTCAGTAATGACATACATGCAAAACTGTGAAACATTGTATTGCAAAAAAGAATAAACATCTAATAAAAGAATATCAGTGAGATGGGTTATGTGATGTGCGAAACAATATAACAAGAAACTTACTTAAATAGGGCTCGCCCATAGTGCCCGGAAGGTAGGGGCAACTCGTGACGTGGTTGAAGTTCTGAGACTGCATTTCCTCTTGATCAGTTTCACGATGGTAGAAGTAGTTGAAGTTGGACACAATGACCGGGACAGGCAGCGCGATGGTGAGCACGCCGGCGATGGCGCACAGCGAGCCCACGATCTTACCCCACACGCCGACGGGCCTACACGGAGAAACAACCTTGAAACTAACACTCACAAGTATCCAGGGGCCAAACGTGAACAGTGACGCGTGTAAGTCTAAAACTATGACGTAAATGAACGCAATGATGATGGACAAACATGCGGCTAATGGATATCTTACCAGACACAATCCCGTTTTATCACATAAAATGCTGTATAATTAAGGAAATAATTCAGTAGTCAAGATTCATACTTATGAAACAATTCGCCAGGCAAACCAATTTCATTCATCGCCTTTCACACTCGCGAGCTCGTTGCACACTCGATGCAACAGTTTGGTGTTTACGCTTTGCTGTCGGAGTTATCGCAAGCCATTACACTTAACTGTAGGAGTGTAGCCAAATACTAATATATCACCAGACACCAAATAAATATAACAAAGTATCCGGTCATATAAAAGGAAACCGCACTCTACATTCAAGTGTAGAAATTTCAAAGAATAATAGGACGAGAATAAACAAAATACATCCAAAACTATACCTACACATAAATAAACATGCAATCCACGTGAGATTTTTCAATCGAAAATGGTGTAGAAGCTAATGAATGGTACGAAGCAGTAGGTAAAAACATAATTAAATGATAACTCTGAACACCAAGTTTACATAGTAGCATCTGTATCTACGTGTAAAATTTACCACTCAATTGTCCAAGTTTCCAAAATGAATTATGTTTTGTATCAGTAACAAAAAATAAGTGCAAACAAATGACTGAATGAGTTCTAAGAAGATTACTGACATGAGGGATTATGAGCACGCACTTAGTTTGTGCTGCATGGTCAACAATCTTGCGTGCACTTCGTAAATATCATTCGTAACATCACAACAACAACCAGAGAATATTGGATAAACATTTATTTATAGCGGAAGCATCGCAGGAGAGCTTATTCATTCAATGCATCAGAATTTGGAAGTTTGGAAATTTTCCACTTCAATTCTTTGCTAATTCCCACAGATCACCCCCTAATAGATTCCGCATGTTCGTACATTTGTGTTGCATCAGGGTCACCAAAAGTTGAAGTGCGGGGGAGGAAGTAATGGCATTCTGATTGGCTAGTTCAAAAACGTTCTAAGATGCACCCGTCAAATAGTGATGAAATAGTGATTTAAGTATTCGATAAAAGTATCGATAAATTATAAATATCGTTTAATAAAAATATCGACAGATTTACATTTACCTGGTTGATTGGCCTCAAATTTTTTGTATTATAACAAATGAGACTATTAATGTTGAGCCCAAATTAGAAAAGTACCGACCAACAAAAATTTTTTTGCACTAGGTACTAATTTTTGGCTCAAGTTTGCGTGGGTTTCGTTTCTTATTTATAAATGTTAGATTCAAAGTAAATATGTTTTACCTAATTAGAGGGTGCTACACGATATCTAGTTTAAAATTTGGTTAAAAAGTTAAGCAACCTCTTTTTACGAAAAATATCGATATATCGACAGCGTTGATGTATAACTTTCAAACTCTAATTTTCGATGCACAAATACGCAGTGACACGGATGCGTACGTGTCTGACGGTTGGTCATGACTAAATCAAAAAATGTAGGCGTGGCTTGCACTATGATTTAAATCGCATAGTGGCGAAACATAGGTCGTCGCCTCTAATGCGGAATCTATTAGGGGGTGATCTGTGCTAATTCCACATAAAAATATTTAATACAATTGAAGTGAAGCTTAATACGCTTTGGAAAGGGCGATTGTCACACGGACGACTGTGTCGGAAATGGTAAAATGTGAAGAATTAGTACCAGCGCTAAATTTTACAAATAAACAGTTACCCTTCTATGTAAAGTTATTGTTCAGGAAGAAAATATTAAGTTGATAAATAGTATAAAAAGACCGTTGAGTTGAACAATGTTTGGTATCGTGCATGTATCTTAAACGTGAGGAAAGTGAGGTGATCGGTTAAGTTCTAAGCAAACCGACAGTAAAACCAAATAGAAGCTTATATGAAGTTACATGATCGGCGAAAGAAAAGTTGTGTTAAAGTTCGAATAAGACAGTTTAGGGTAAAATGAAATGACGAGAAGGCAACTATGGTAAGTTGAAGTCGCATCATACGTCATGTCTCCGTAGCCTACGGTCGTCATTGTCACGACCGCCCACCAAAACGCATCAGGTATGGATTTGAAGAAGCTGTTCTCACTGCCAGCTTCAGCGAAGTACACCGCAGATGAAAACAGCACCACACCTTTAAGAACAAGCACACACCAACGGAGAATACAGTGCGAGACATAGAATGGCGGGCTGCGAGCGGGCGGGAGCGCGCGACGCGGGTTACCTCATGTCCCCGTAGCCGACTGTGGTCATAGTTATTACTGCCCACCAGAAGGCGTCTGGGATCGAGGAGAAATCTGTGTCGACACGATCTTTTTCAGCAAAGAAAGCGGCGCTGGAGAAGACGACCACTCCTGCAATACAGATTATAATAGTGGACTCGAGGTTAGGCCCGCGTCGCTCGGCGTGGCTCGCTCTATGCGCTTGGTGGGAACTTACATAGACTGCATTGTTTTCATTGTATATCTTCAAATGCTTTAACTTTAAAGTATTATAAAATTATATAGTTCAGTTTTATTGGATATATTTCTTTTTTGTTTATAAATGGATTATATAATTGAAATGATGTCTTACCGATAAACAGGAAAAATATCAACAGGCCCAATTCTCGCATCGAGGCTTTGAGCGTTCGTCCCAAGATTTGCAGCCCCTTGGAATGTCGTGAGAGCTTAAAGATCCTGAACACTCTCACGAGACGAATCACTCGAAGTATGGCGAGACTCATGGCCTGGTTGGTGGACTTGTCCTGCGGAGACACCGGAGCCCTCGGCAGATTCAAGGTGTCTTCCTCTTCAGCGACCACGGTGGCAAGGGTGATGAAGTACGGGATAATCGCTATGATGTCTATTATGTTCATAACGTCCCTAAAGAAATTAAACTTGTTCGGACAAGCTAAAAACCGTACTATCAGTTCAAAGGTGAACCAGATAATACAGAGGGTTTCAATCAGGAAGAACGGGTCAGTGATGTCGGGGACTTCGTCTTCTTCGATCTTTGTGCCGTTGGTGGTGGTATTGAAGACCTTGTAGTGTTTGAATTCAGGCAGAGTTTCTAAGCAGAAGATGACGATAGACAAGAGGATGACGAATACTGAGATAATAGCTACAACTCGTGCGGCTTGGGAGCTTTCGGGGTATTCGAATAGGAGCCAGATTTTCCGCTGACGTTCGTTGGAGGGTAGGGGTTTCTCTTCCTCCTTGATGAAGCCTTCGTCTTCGCTGTAAACAAACACGAATATTATAAACCAGATCAAAATTATTTACATATTTCCTTGAGATTATTTTTTACCGGAATTTGTTGGTGGCCTGCTCCCCCAGCTCGTAGAATTTAATTTCTTCGGAAAAAACGTCCAAGGGGACGTTGACGGGTCGGCGAAGACGACCACCACTTTGATAGTAGTACAATATGGCGTCGAACGACGGTCGATTCCGATCGAAGAAGTACTCGTTCCTGGGAATAAAAATACTCTGATCAAATCTCATACGTCTTGAGTGAAGTCTATTTATTCTAAACTAACACGCAGACTTAAAAGTATTGTGTTGCATCAATAATATCCTGTTTCAAACGAGTGCATTTTACAAAAAACTTCATTTAACTGAACTTGTACGGTGTTTGCCAAAAGTAGGTTTAAATTTTGTCGTACAACTGCGCCAACACGAGTAGGGGTTACTGTGTTATTGTCAACCATCATTGCAGTAATTAGGAAACCTTTAATTACTGCAATGATGTTATCCTCGGTTGTTCTATCTACATTTCATTTTTATAAATGCTTAAGCAAGGTATAAGTCAATTAAATCCATTACACACCCTTCATTTGTTATTTTTTTTTGTAGTTTTAGTTTTTTGTTTTCTTTTCGAGTGTGCCAGATTAACAATTCAGTTGCTTAGATAAACAAATGAAAGAAAATAAGGTTAAATGCTCCATCTAATCTAATCATAATTCCAGAGTCGTTATTTGGTTTAAATATCTTTTCGACATTGACTTGTGTCTGGGTGAAACAAGGTTCTCTCTTCTTGGATGCCTTTGTGGATTCCTTTACACAAGCTTGCTTGTCATTGCTTGCCACGTAGTTGGTGTGATAGTCTTGTGTCTTGTGATAGTCTTGTGTTTATTGTAATACTAACCGTATCGGATCGAAATAACGGATCCGCCTCGTCGGGTCCCCCAGTAGCGTCTCCGGGAATTGGTTCAAGGTTCGAAGCTGCGTCTCGAACCGCAATCCGCTCACCTGGTGGCAATAATATTTATATTATAACTCGTAGAAAATAATATTGGGCCCTAAAATTGAGATGCACGCTATCCTATATATCAATTTGGATCAAACTGAAAACTTTGTACAAATTTTATTTAAATCGGTTAAGTAGTTTAGGCGTCCATCGCGGTCAAACAACGTGACACGAAATTTATATATACCTCTTTTAAGATTTAATTGTAAATATAATAATTTAACAGCTTTTACACTAATCCATTACATAGTTATGAATAGGCCTAGCGAGAATAAATGGCTTCAGTAGTAATAATAGGTACTACTTTCAAATGACTGCATCGAATTGGGTAAATGAAAGATGATTTTTTCATTAAATGTTAATTTAACTTTGTTAAGAAACAAAGTAACGCAGTGTGCGAACAATTTATAATGTAGCACAAACTTAACCATTGACACGTAAAACGGGCTTTGGTTAGTAGTGGTAGATGTAATAATTGTTTAAATTTTATTATTAATTGTAATTCGAATTTCAGTGATTTTCACTAAATTATTAAACTATAAGTGCCTAATAGTTTTGTCTCACGGATTTTTTTGGATATTTTTATAATTCGTGGTTTTTGCTAAAAAGTATAAGTATTTTTCTACTTTTGAGTTTGATTATTAATGCAGTTGGGAAACTAAAGAAATATATATTTTTTTAAAGCCAGACTAAAGGTGTGCTATTAATTTGGAATCCACTGCCAGTCTTCATAACCTTGATATGAGTTAATGAACCGGCATAAACAATATCATATAAAAACAACGATCCTCCCCACGAGTAACTACTTATTTATACAATTTTCGCTTCATAAACGTTTCAGCGGACTGCAATATTTATTATAATCGTTCACAAATCAAAACACATGTGTCGGCGGGAACGGTCATCGTGTGAGTCTCAGCTGAGAATATTTTTAAACGAAAATTACTGAATCGGCCAGGTTCCCCTGACCTTTATTTTATTTCTGTATAACTCGCGGCTACGTGCGAATCACTGGTTATGACAGAGTTCTTTCTACCCATCACTAACCAGCGTTGCTCCGGAACGAATGATATTTGTTCCAATGATTTAATGAATGAGTGAGTGAGGGAGTAGAAAAGTAAATGGGTTTTTAAACCTTGTTTTATATTCGGCAACGGATTTTAGGTTATTTTCGGCTGTGGGCATTTTTGATTGAAACTTGACTGTGTAGTGTTTTTTTGGGTTGAATCTGTATAAGTATTGAACTTTTTGGGTATTCGATATTAAAAAAAACAACGTTTCTAAGTGAACCTAAATAAAGAGTTTACTTTATTTGAAACATGAAAATAGTACGATTACTACTAAAAACAGCAGTGCACGTAAACCAACAAGCTCTATAAATATCAAGTAATTTTATTGTCTAACAAATTCGCTTTGCAGCACTATATTTCATGTTTCGTTGGCGGCAGTGCATTAACTGAGTTTGCATATTACCTAATAGTTACATGAAAATAAATAGAGAGATTCGAATAGAACATAACAATATTTTAGCACCGTATTTAATGTTTTACCTATGTTTTAAAATTTGGTGATGATATAAAAACAAAACGACTTTTCTAATGATAACAAAAAAATACTTTGTTGAAGTTTTCGTTCGAAAAGGTAAGAAAATAAACATCTTCAAAGAAAATCGTAAACAAAACGTTATTCAATACTTGCTCGGGATGTTTATCTAGTGATTTGAACAATATCCAAATATTTTAGAATAATATTTAGCCAGTTAGAATGTATAATTGGCAATACGTATTCTACTTATGAGTTATTTCATCAAAGACAAAAACAATTTTTCATTGTGGTAAATTGTAGCATTACGTCGATTCGTAATTTGAAAAACACATAAGTTATCATATGATTACTGTAAATGAACCAAATTTAAAACATTAACAAAGACGAATTAATAGGAAAAAAAAGAGAAACAACATTTTCCCAACATTACACATTATTAACACCCTGTGTTATGTTACTATTTTATTTATATCATCACCTGAGTTTCCTTGAAGCCGTAACTCAGTTTTAACCTGATGGCATTTCTGTCTGTAGGTAAAGGTTATGTTAATTTTAGAACATCTTTGTTAAAATTAGATTATGTATTGTGATACAAATTTACCACGCTTATTAACAGTCAAGCGTGGAAAAGAAATTGCGTCTGAACTTTTTCCGGCCCATTCGCTCGATTTAGATGAAGTCTCACACCTAAGTCATGATTTATTACAAAGTGAAGAATTTTATCAACAGTTTTAGCTCGTTCTTAAAATAACTTGTGATGAGAATGGAAACAATATGCTAAACTAGTTTTTAAACTTCAATTTTAGCATCTCCGTACTAGACTGTAAAATTGACTAGATTTGTCTTTGTTATTGTTAATTAGGCTGAAAATATCATGATAAAATAAGTGGAACATAAAGAACTGTTACTTCTAAGTTTGAGCAACATTGTCGCGTGTTCTTGACAGGCATCCTGTCATTTCCCGCGCGGTCTGAGCTGCGTATACGCACCCGTGCGCACGCACATTGCGGTTGGCAATGGACAACCAAAAATAATCTCCTTAGTGTGCTCACCAAGGGCAAATGTCCGCTTCTGTTCCGACGGGTTTATGAAGAGATTTTAATTAATTTTCTAACAGTATAAAGCGATATTTACTGTTACCACAAATCGCCGTTTTTACGACGCGATTTTTATTGCTTAGTATTCTGCAGGCGTTGACGGTTGAGGACGGTACGACTAAACTGGATCGTGTGTAATAGGCCTAATAAAATGTTGTTGAGATCCAATCAATAGATTGAACAAGAAGACAACGTAGGAAAGATTTACTATGTCTGGATCTCAAGTACGCTATTTTACAATAGCATGAATTGGATCTCGATTGGATTTTTTGTCAATCTTGGTAGTCTGCTAACTAAATAAGACCATTCGCATACGATTGAAAAAACAATCGAACTGCAATTCAGTCGCTTGTAATTAGACATTTTGGTATTACACTCTTCAACCGTGTTACAATTATGTTGATAATCAACAAAACGGTAGTCTACACATTATTGATCATTTCTGTGAATCGTATTAGTAGAATACCAAATTTGTGTGGATCGTTATTGATTTGTAATAGAATCGTATTATTGTGCCACTTTACTAAATATAGCAGACTTGAGGCCCTGTATGCTTGTTGGAGAACGATAGAGATGCGCCGAATAACACTTTTGCCGCGTAACGAGTTCAATTTTTTTTAACTGAGTATTCGGCCCAGTAACTCGTTTCTTTCAAATTCCCATTTCGCGCGCGTAAACAAGTACAAACAAACGCGAAAATTTGGCAGACAGGGCACCAAACAAGGCTCATCATCAATACCTCTATTAAGTGTTAAATATTGATTATTTTTATAATCGTTCTCTTAATTTTGTCTCACTAACTACTCATTAGCATAATTTTGATTTTATTAATTGAGATTGTCAAAGATTTCCTAAATTAGTACTTTTTGATTAAAACTGTTGTTTTAATTATATCTACCTAAATATATTGCTTTTCCCAGACAAAGTATACTCGGAGTATCAAAAAACCCGCCGAGTACGCCGAGTACCGAGTATCAACCGAGTACTCACCCCATATCTTGTTTTTATTTATTTTGACAACTAATTAGCTCTGATAATTAAACCAATAGTGATGATAAATAAAGCGCTTTTAACGTTTTAATGGTTTTTAATACCGTTATCTATTAAGAACTCTGTTTTATATGTGCTTAATTACATATTCTGTAATTACTCAACTATCAAAATGATAATAAACTATTCTATGATAATTACAAAGAATCACTTTAATTAAGTGTCACCATGAAAACCAAGTTATTGTTTCAGATTCAAGCACACCGTGAAAACGTGAAAAGCTATTTCAATTTTGGCAAAATAATTTGAGCTACCGGTTCAGCATTAAATAGAATGAAGAAAAAAGAAAAAAAATCAAGTGACTAGTTGTAGCAATCTGATTGCTTTTGCCCCTCAAATATAAGAAACTCCCTAATTTTTCATTTCAAGATCAAATCGGGTCTTCGCATTTTAACTTTAATATGCTTTTAAATGTTAAGTTTTTTTTTTCAAATTAGTGTGATGTTTAGCGCCTCAGAAATACATAAATATAAAAGCTAACTCAAAGATATAAATATGTAACTGCATTCCTTAAAAATATTGTTCATCATCCCCAAATCTAAGTCAGTATTGGACGAACCAAATGAGGAATACGACGACCCGCTTACATCGACGAACTTTGGCTACCGATCCCACTAAACAACGTAAACCGCTCAACGACACGTTATGGCAAGTCGGTGATAAATCAACAGGTGGTGACCGTTGACCATCGACGTAGTAGCAGTTCACACGCCAACCTAACTAGTACATCGATCCGAGTTACTAAAACAAACGCCGTGGTTATTTTTAAAGGTTTTGTTGCGTAAAGGCGGTCGTGGTCGCGGTCACGGGTGTCAATAGAACTTTATGTACTGGTGGAAGTACAAGCTTTGCTTCGGTTACTTATATGATGATGTAATTTAAGGCAGTAGGTGGATTGTGTATTCTAATACAAAGTAAAGTAAAGTTTATTTATTCAAAAGAAAGTAACTTTTACAGTTTTTTTATACATTCTGTCCCCAAACTAAGCGAGTCGCTTGTTTCATGGGGAACGGTACACGCGACATACATTAAGAACAGTGTTTAAGATATCAAGAATATCATTATCATTACATAGTATAAATCCAAGTCGCTAATTCTGTCTGTTTGTATGTTTGTCCGCTATCTCCTCCGAAACCAGTAGATTAATGCGGATTTCACCTTTTTTTTTCTTCTTTTAAATTGGTAAATAAAGAACATTCAGAAAAAGTTTTTTTAAATTCGCCCAAAAATTATACAGAATTTAATAATTAAATTGATTTTGTCAGTAGCGGAACTGAATATACGAACACCTGCTACGGAAAGTGAATTATAAAATGGAAATTCAATTCCACACGCAGATTCAATATGCAGCATGTGACTGGCATTTTTGGGTAAAAATCTACGGTATTTTATATATTTTATTAGGTAAGTTGGTGTTTGCTGTAGTGTTTGTTTTTGCCCAGCTTAAAATTATACATAAGCTGAATCAGGTATCTGCTTGCTACGGAGGCCTACGGTTTGCTACAATGGCTGCTACGAATTGCTACGGGTGTATATGTAGACGTTCTTACTTACTCAACTAATTAATATTAGCTGATCTTGCTTACTTCTTATACATAAAAATACAATGCTTTTTAAAGTTTAATAACAACAGTAAGTAGTTAGGTACCCGTTGAATTTACACATATTTTTTTCTTAAACTATAGACAAGTATTTGCCAATCATTTATTTTTACCTTATGCACATAAACTACAACATATATTGCGGCTGACTTTTAATACGTTTTTAAAAAAGTCATAATCAAAAACTAAGATAGAGAATCTTACAAGTACGTTCAATATTTTCTTTACACTATCGATATTGCTATTGTTCGTAACTCCTACGGTAAATTCGTCTGTCGACCTCCATATAATCAAATAACAGCTTCAAGGTTGATTTGTTCTGACAAGTAATACCGTTCGAAGGCCGGTCTGATTAAGATGCCATCTTTGTTCGAAAGCTGCGCGCGAGTTCGGGATTATCGCGTCGGGAAGCGCGGGGTAAATATTATCGAAATTTGACTAAGCGCAGTCATTTGTTTTATAAATAACGCTAATGTTGCTTGTCGATGTTTCGAAGTGAAAAGGAAACAGCGGTTCGTATTTATGTGGGAACAAAAACAAGGTATGTAGTTACTATATTCGCATGTTTGGGAGGAAGCGGGGTTTTGTAAGGAAGAGGAAATTGATATTGTAATACAAAGTCGCAGTACGACGTAGTACCTACATTTATAGGTTGATGTACATTTATTTTTAGTTATTTACAGTGTGCGCAGTGGCCTAGTGGCAACAGGGACGGTCTACTATACCGAAGGTTCCGGGTTCGATCCCAACTAGGGCGTACCACTAATTTGGTATTTTCAAATTATGTACATGTTTATCACGCACTAACGGTGAGGGAAAAACATCGTGAGGAAACCCACATGATTGGATGATAATCCATCATGTGATCCAACAACCCGCACTGAGTCAGCGTGGTGGATTACGACTCAAACCCTCTCGCTATCCGAGAAGGAGGCCTATGCTCAACTGTGGGACATATATAGGCTATTTATTTATTTTTATTTACAGTGTCTGTATATCTTGAACTTGATATGGTAGCATTAATTTTAAACAACTAAGCAAAAGGTGTTTCTCCGTTTAGTTTGCAACCTGATCCAAATGAACTAAAATATTAGTAGGCTACAGAAATAAAAATAAATGTTCACTTTAATAGTAAAAATGTTAGTTATCCCATTCCAACAACGTGTTCATCCAACTAAGAGTATTTATAGTAAACTGTTTTGATGTGTAACATCGATTACAATGTAATAATTCAATATCATGTTTATAATAATAAATTTATAGAAATCTAACATTGTTAACATATCGTGAATGCGTAGGTGAAAGCGTAAAACCAATCATTAGGGGGGGGGAAAGGGTATGAATAAGTTTATTCGTGCCCAGAACTGACGCGCGCATTATTTTTAACCGACTTCCAAAAAAGAAGGAGGTTCTAAATTCGGCCGCAAATTTTTTTTTTTGTAAGTCAATTTTTACGAATTTTGCAAAAACTTCACCGAAATCAGCTTATACTGTGTGTAATAACACCACTTCAGAAGCCTAACATTATGTATTCTTGAGCCTCAATGGTAACTAAATTCACTAAAAGATTACCACGAAAACTCAATTTCAGAAAAATATAAAAGTTGAAAAGACATATTCGCCGCTTTTACATCAACTGATGGGTCAGGTGCGATGACTTATATCGCAAAATCACATAATACAAATGCATTTTTATTAAATATTCTGTTTTTTTTTAATTATATTTTTTTTTGCTTTAAACGTAACTAGTACCCTTCCAGCAATGCCTCGTTTTTGTTTTCGGAAGCAGTCTTAGTCGTACACTAGTCGTATATAAATTGGGCCTCATGTTCTAATAAATGTTAAATTAACTTGAATTTGGCACAAGCGTTTTATATTCGAGGATTAACTTGACGACAGCAAAACAAGGCTTCCTCTAATAGTCTTTAGATTCGAGTAGTCGTTTCAACAGTATAGGTTTTAATTGATTATTAATATTATACTTTTTTTGGTTTTAGGCATACGCTAGAAGAACTTTGATGTGATGTTTATACTTATAAGCTGCGGTTCTTAATGAACCTTGTGGTATCCCGATTTCGATCATTTTAAGTTTGTTCCAGTAACAAAAGCTGTTATTAATAAATACAATTTATATTCACTGAATTTGGGCAATGAGAAAGTAATAAATTTATAATAAGTTAATAAAAAAAATCAATCATTTCATTTTTTTTTTGTTAGTGTCTTACTTTTTATGTCTATTCAGTTATACCTCTTATTTAAAAAGAAATAAATCTGATATTTTTGAATAAACACGCCTTGTTTTAATGCCGAAAAATCTAAAAGTATATATTTACAGTGCTACGGATTAAAAAAGGGTTGCCCTCTTGTACTTTAATAATTTTAATATTTAAATCAACATTACTCTTCTTTCCCATTAGTTGTTTAATTCATACGTAACTAGCAACCCGCCCTCGCTTCGCAATGGTGTAATTTTGCGCGACTTGTTCACGCTACGTTAAATTTCGGCGATCTTAAAATAACTTTTTCGAATGTTCTTTATTTACAAATTTAAATGAAAAAAGTATCTAAAGATAGCGAAATCCGCATTAAAATCCGTTAAGTGGTTTAGGAGGAGTTAGCGGACAAACATACAAACAGACAGAATTAGCGACTTGGATTTATACTATGTAATGATATTAGTAGTAAGTTAAAATTATAGCAAAGAAGTAACTTACGTTGATAACTACCCTCTCGCAAAAATCGTGATCGTGCTGAATGGGCTCGAACGTAACTACTCCACCTTGTGGGGGCCGACCGGGTTCCTCTTCTGTACTGCAAAGTTTTGGCAAAGACCTGCAAACAACAATCATAATTAACAAAATACTCAAACAAGCGTAAACTGCTGGATTTCTAGTCCTGGTAGAGTAGGAAAAAAATGGAGTTTGTATCCAGCATAAAAGGTCATTTCTAATATAGTGCAATTGAATTATGAGTTGTAAAGACTTATGTCGGATACAGCTACACTGATTTTTATCAGCCTTTTCACTAATATGACTTAAGTATCGTTTACATACATACTAACATATGAGACGTCGATGACCTGACTATATATGCAGGTCCTATATATACATATTTAGACAAAACAAAAATAAGTACGACATAATGATTTCAAATTTACAGTAAAAGATTATTAGATGACGATGTGCGTTTATTAAATCACATGTTTTTGATATTGAGATTTTTCGTGAATATATCTGTACATAAATAACATTAGAGTGAATTATTCTCACTGCGTTTCCTCATAGAATCCTAGATGACAATGGATTGCCTTTTATAGAATATGGTCTTTGACAGACGGACGTGACTCAAGTTGTGATACGGGGGCAGGTTTTGTTGTCTGTCTGGTTTCAGATCGAATCATGTACACATATTCAAACTTGCTATATTTATACCTATAACAAGACTTATACGTATAATTGACGACTTACTAAACAAACACCTGTGTGTAAAATACAGCTATTAAATTGGTAATGAATACTTCATGAAAAGTTTAGGCTAATTAATAACTTAATTTAAAGTGGAACACCAACAGCTATTATTTGATACAACAGATCTTGTTTTGATAAATCAAAGCGTTGTGCTTCTCTTATTGTAAGTTTTTTGACCATTGAGTTTATAGTAACGTAGTTAAAAACGCCAGCATGCAGTCCTACATAGTAGTCTACATTAGTGAGTAGTCCGCGCGGAGTGAGGGCGCCACTATCGCGGGCCCTCGATGCCGCACGCTCGAGGGCACTCAAGCGCCGGTCCAACTACCATTTTTGCAGCTGCGATTTTCAACGAACCACCACTGTTTTGTAGGGCTGTCTATACTGGAGCAATAAGTCGTACCTACTTCGAATAACAAACTCTTGGCAAACAGTGAAAGCAAAAACGAAAAATTCCATGCTCGTAAAGAGTTCTATTGGTTTTGGTTATTTTCAGAAAAGACTCAACCTTTGAAGAGTGTGCCAGCCCTACAACAAACAAGAAAAACCGCTGTTCTCAGCACTCGAAGCTTCGAGAACGATGCTCGCGGTGTTTTTTCCCAACGAGCCTCTTATCTAAGACTCTTCTGACCTCTCTACAGCGGAGGCAACACAAATATACCTACAGTGACGAGCACCAGCCTTTGTGACACATGAGAGGATAATTGGAGGCTGAGATGAAAACCCATCTGAAATCGAGCCTTCGTTCTCAAAAGTATACCAACGACCCACTTGTTCATGAATCCGGAAAGCGTCCAATTCGACCGAACTTGAATAAATAATAATCTAATCAATCAATTCTGAACCTTGACTGGCTTTGTTCGCTGGTTTTCAATAGCCAAAACAAGTTCAATTATTCTTCCAGCGGCTCGTGCAACTGGCACACAAAAATGGAAAACTAAATTATTTCGGGTAAATAAAGTCAAAATAATTTTCAAAGCCAGCAAGCGCATTGCAGTGTTTCGCCATCCCACTGCCAAGTGTTAGCCTCGTAATACGGTAAGAAAGAACCGGTTCCGTGTCCGGTGGAGGTAAAACATTTCTAATGAAATACCTGCTCAATCAACGCGCCAAGTATATCTCGCACTTGGAATCCGTTTCTTCTTTAAATACTCCTTAATTATAAAATTCCTCTTTCGTGTACCTAACACGAACTGTTGCGACAGCGAGCGACTGATTCCGGATTCTTAAGAATATCAGTGATATTATAAAATATAGAAATTGAAACTCACATTCGAATAAAATCACAATTGAAAACTAATAGCATTTTGCCAATACAACCATTAGCTGATCTACAGACAAAAACAAAACAATCTGGGTCACCGCACATCACATCTGTGAGAAAAATGTTCACAACACAATGACGCCGACAACAAATATTTCTAAAATACGCGGGGTATATTTATAAATGGCGTATATCCAAAAATAACTGCTTGTGTGTAGTAGGTCAACTCTAATAACTATAATTCAGCAAAACCAAAAACTGCATCAGCATTGAGACGTAAACAATTGCACTTGCACTGTTTACAGCGGCTTCATTAGTTCTGTTATGAATTTGAACGGCGAATTAAACCGTGCAAATGGCCGGCTATCTTTAGATTTACTAGAAAATTCCGGACGTCAGAAGTGCATTTCGGTAATTTGAACTGTTTGAAGGTAAGGTAACACTGAGTGTGCACAATTTACACCAATGATGCTTTTTAATCACCTGTTTTATCTATTTGTGAACCAAAGTCTCTAATAAGGTATCTGCAGTTATTTAGATCTTTTTACAGTTAACTTAATCCAAAGGTTTATGTTTGTCTTTACATTAACACCGTCTACCAATTAGACATAAAGCGACCTATACTGTAAAAGTTAAATCCATTTAGCAACACCAACAAACGCCGTGAAACTACCGGCAACAAACTGACTCTCGTGCCATTTAGGCATAGCTTATGTATATAAACAAAACCAACCACTTTGTTGGTGCATCGTCCAAAACCGACCCTGTTCTAAATAAAGCTTCGTGTAAATTTAGTTGTGAAAATGTTCAGCCGTTTGGAAAATAACGATAAATAGATGTGCAGATGTGGGCGGGGAGTGACAAACAATTCGAGAGTAGTTAGCGGGTTTGATATGCCGTTGAGGAGAGTTAGCATGCGTTGTGAGAAATAGGTACTATGTAGTAAATATAAATAATAAGACTTTCAAAAAAGATTTTGAAAAGCTTTCGCTCTGTTTTAATCATCAATTGCTGAAACGGGGGGGTTATCATATGTGACAGCTTGTCAGGCATTTGATTGATTATTTTGATGGTGATCAACTTTTAAGGTTTACTCTTTGCTGTTAGCTATCTTTCAATGGTGGTGTATAGCATAAAACATTTTTCTGCTTTCCCGCACTATAAGTGGCAACTTGTATCAGAACAAAAACTGACTGAAAAATGTGTCTTGCCTGAACTTTGTGACTATATTTAAAAACAATACCTACTTCTAACTAATAATTAGAATTCTTCTAGCTGACCGAGAGCCAAACCGTTATAATATTTTGCCTTTTAACCGCTGTAATCTAGAAAGCTTTTACAAGATCATAGCAATCCCCACTGCGGGTAACGCAATCACCGTCTATCCAGTTGGCGAGGCCGCGTGACGTCTGCGTTTTGTGTCCAAATAGAAATGGATGATGAGCTGGCTGTACATTAGGGTGTTGTTGACGGGTTCCGACAGCCTCGGCCTTGGCGTGTCATCGCGGCGACGGGCCATAGTTCCGACACGGGACACTCGCCGCGTGGGAAAGAAGTTGTTAGCGTAACGTGACTCTTAAGGATGTAAAGAAGATATGTTCTTTAAGGAGCATGTTAATCCTACTAATATTATAAATGTGAAAGTTTGTGAGTATGTGAGGATGGTTGTTACTCTTACACGTAAAAACTATTGGACGCATTTGGATGAAACTTTACAGTAATATAAGTTATACATCGAAATAACACAAAGGGTACTTTTTACTGCGGAAAAACTTCTTATTCCCACGGGAAACCGACTTCCACGCGAACGGAGTCGCGGGCGGCCACTAGTAATTTTATAAAAGGAATCAGTTTTAGAGAAAATCTTTAATAGGTTTTATTCTTTTTGTAACTATAATAGCATAAATTTGTGGTATTTATAAAGCACTTCTGTGCTGCGTCCTAAAAGAAAAAAAAACTACATGAAGTAATAAATAAGGAATATTGCACGACGTAATGAAACAGAATATTTATGTCATACAGTGAATCCAATCACAAGAGAAAATGTACCATCGCTAGTACGAAGCCATAAAATTTTTATGAGTGATAATTAATCGTATAATGAGAATAGCCGAACATCAACTTCACCTAATCATAAAATAATCTGGGTCACACAAAAGTTGAAATACAGCGCAGATGTTTCGTTCGAGCGGTGAAAAATTAATCATATTTTCATTCGGCAACCCTGTTCGTCTTGTGCCGAGAGTAAATTGTAATGTAAAGTTTAGTTGTATTATTTGATGTTGAGGGAATTACGTTTGCATTTGGTTTGTGCGGTTTGATACCCGCAACGAGCGAGTTGCGAACATTACCGCGGTGCAGTTGCGCGCTACTAATTTGCATATTTAAGATATAACGGCCTTTGAATTGGAACTTAGTTCTGCAGATAGCATTCAGAGTAATGCGTTTTAAAACTCGCTGAACTAAACGAGCGGTTCGGTTATTGATAGTTTTTCATTCAAAAATGTGTAGAGTATAATGTATAATGACCAAATATGGATGAGACGAAAATGAGATAAACCTTCAACAAGATGAAAAAATGTTTAGCGGTTTAACTGTTATAAATAACATTACTTTATCTTCTAAAGGCTTTAAAATTTCTGACCGTTTTTTTATAGATTTCAGATATAACGTTACATTTCACGTATTCAGCTTTGCTGCCTATATTCAATTAGTACCGTAGTTCTATATTTCATAATTTTAATCTTACATTTAATTAATCCGACTACTCTGAATCAACCTTCCGACTAATAGAGATGTCTATAACTCTATAGTGCCTCTATGATAGATACATGACATCTCAGTGATTACATTACTTACGGTTACCGCACTCTACATACTCTAACCTCGCCTTACTATCTATGAATTATTCATATCCAAGACGTTAACACCCACCTTGATTAACAAACTACTTTATATGTTTGTTTTAACTTCGCTTGATTGAGAATCAAATTATTTTTGTTTATTTGACGCCGCGTAGACAGCCATCAATCTTTATCTCTGACTGTTTATTTAATCTCGAATAATGAACCAAGACGCCGTTACAATTTAGATTTATAGCGGGGAGTTGATTTTTTCACCAATAAGTCAATAAGAAAGCGTTAAGATAGAGTAGGAGTGGAACGTGGAATAGAAAGACATGAAAAAAATTAATAACTTCTACGTCAGCGAACTATGTGAAGGTTTGTTAGTCACAAGGGAATAGATCAGCTTTCAGGTCAGTGAGTAAAGCGACATCTGCGACCTCACGCGGGACAACGAGAACCCGATGACTCGAACGAGGCATTATAAATAAAAGCTTAAATGATAAATAACGGTTGTTAAACTGTAGCGCGATAGCTTTTTGTAGTGGTTACAGTAGCACACACATAAATTAGCTGCTGGGATCACATAAATCTTGCAGTCAAATGTTCAGACCATTTAACGTGATTATGTATTATTGGTGTAACGATTTTTGTTTAGCTTTGGTCTGCCATTCGCGTTTCGTTTGTAACGTAGGGGCTCCTACTTCCCACGTCATAACACGCAGTTGTCGACTTCTTGATCTCGATGCGATTTAAACATTTCCTCACCCGTGACTCATGTTTCATGTTAGAACAATTTTATTGATCCAGATTGAGAGTTGAAATCTGAACGACTAATAATCGCTTCCGAGCCGCTCTGCGTCTACCGCTGAGTAACGCTCCCCGTGCAAATCATCGATATTTTTATGATTCACACCAGCATGTTATCAATTCAATTGACAGTGAGTTATTTGTTCAATTTAATCAGCGCCTTCCATCTCGTTGTTTATGTTGAAGAGATCAAAGGAGTGATACCGGGCGGGCGGGATACTCACGGGGCGGGTGGTGTTAGTGGCGGCGGCGGCGGGGTTAGTGCGCGCGGCACTCACCAGCACATGTCGAAGTACTCCATGCGGGCAGGTGCGGGCAGCAGCCGCCGCGCGAGTGCCGCTCGCCGCGCCCAGCGATTTACGACCGCCTCCGCATCCACCGCAGCGTCCGCTATAAACTACGGTACCTACCTCTGGTCTCCGTCTTGCTCCTGGGCCCGGGGGCATTCCTGCCTCGGCCTGAGGACAGGCGTCAGCCCCCATTTCTCGACCAACTCTATGCGAGCAATGGTGGCTGCTCTCGGTCAGCAGGGCATCGGGTCGGGTGGCGAGGCGCGCGGCTGCCCGCGGCCCGCCGCGGTCGCGCTGGCCCGCGCCCGCCACCGGGCAGCTCACTGCGTCGCGCACGCTCGCATACTGCGGCACGCCCGCCCGCGCACTGCGCAACCAGCTGCGATTACGCCGCTCGCCGCCACTCTTCCGCGCGCATTGACTGATATGACGTTTCTATGATATAGTTCTGATATGTATCGGTGGCGACCGATCGGAGCGAGTCCTTACGTAACGCGCGGTCGGCCGTGGAGTGCGGAGTCTCACCGGTCGCGGCGAGGCATGGTGCGCGCGTGTGTCGCCGGGGCGCGGCGGCGGCGGACTGGCGGCGCGGCGCGTGCGTGCCCCGCCCCGCGCCCCCCGCGCGCGCCCCCGCGCCCGCCCCCGCCCCCCGCGCCACGCGTATCGACACCGGCCACCACCACTGCATCACGCCCCGCGCCTTCACGCGCCTACCTCACCAGGAAAACATTCGCTTTCTCTGATCTTACTTATGACTTCTGCCCGTCACTTTCTAATGAGACTCGCAGGGCAGCTTCGGAATTACGTGACGATGGAATGAGAAAGGGTGATAAGCGTAGATGAGAGATCGATACAAGTATTTACATGTGCTAAGGGTGGCGGACGGCGTGGTGCGCCTTGGTGCATGGTGCTCGCACCTCGCTCCGCTGCTCTAAGCACACTAACTGATACTTTTGGCTTCCCCAAGTATCCAGCGCCGAGCCAAGTGGTTCGATCTGTTATTCGGCGCCGACCTTCAACTTTTTACACATAATTTGCCAAAAAGTCTGCTGCAGTGTGGAATGCATTCGGAAAGTTATAGTAGTTGCTACGCCACAGTGGGCATGGCGTCGTTGCCAACTTCTTGGTTCTGATTACCCTACTTGCCATGCTTTAGTAGTTTAACTGCACTTTACTCATATTCATGACTGTTTATTAGCTTTTATGAATAATATGTCATGTTTTTCTGTTATGTAGATTCTCGTCGTAATCGCACCTTGATACAAACTGTCTACTCAACTTAACAAGCATACCGCTTTGAACTGTTGAATAGTTTGTATGTATATTTAAGTAATGGCCTTCGCCGCTGTCGAAGTGGACAAATAACCACAAATTATACTGTTCATTATTGTGTACAAGCGCAATAAATATAGGGGAATACAAAAGTGACGGGCACTTATCGACTTAAGGCAGAGGTGCATGCTGGAAAATAATTTGTGCAATTACATTGTGATTCAATGATAATGTCCTTTGTAAAGTACTTGAGGTGTCTATTGCTTGTTTCCTCATTAACTGTCCGTCACTTTGATTGTATGATTGCATTCTATGCACAAAACCTTTACAAGTTCGTTGCATAGTTAAATTAATTGCCTTTGATTTTCGCTATTTTGACAGTTGAAAGATATAACATATGTAAAATATAGCAATTAATTTTGGTTTCTATATAAATATAATGCGTATTTTTAGACATCGTATTGACCTCTTTCCTACTTACATCGTGAATTTAACCTTTTCAGTGTAAATGCTACCTTACCTTACATAAGGGTTGCGATGTTAACCACTTAGCTATAACGAGGTTGTACATATTGTTACAAGCCGCATTTATATGTACAAATAAATTGTGTTTAATGTTGTCTGCTATAAGTAATATGCTTCACCGAGTACCGAAGGTAACGCAGAAAATAAAAAAGTGAAATATAGACATTTTTAAGAGTAGTTTTTGTTAGAACTGAAAACTGAAATGACGAGAAAAGTTTTATGAGTTGTTTTTACTTGATCACGTCAAAACCAACAAAAGCTTTCCCTTAATTTTTTACATAAATAAGTCATTTACAGATTAATAAATAATATAATGAATGAAAAGCGTAAAGAAAAAAAAGACTGTTCATCCCGGTAATTTTTAGTTCGTAACATTCCTGTACACGTGAAAAGCATAGAGCCGGAATGTCTGAAAAACGTTCAGCAACGTCGGTTTAGTGTCTGTGTGAGTGTGACGATCATGCGCTATTGCAGGCAGAGTGCTGACGTCACGGGATGTCCTATATACGATAGGAAACTGGGTTGAGTTCGGGTTACCGGCGGAACTACCAACACTGACCGCTTCCTGAACCCATCCCGATTTCAAACGAAACCCGCCACGATTAATCTAATTCGAATTCCGAATCGTAACCTATACAACCTTGTATAAAAACCTCTGTGGTGTTAAAACTTTTTAATGAGAAATCTTATAGAGTAACATTATACTTGGTCGGATACTTCAAGGGCTTATGTACGAAGCTATCGGGTAGTAAGGCTGTATGTAAATGAAGCACAGCTTGGACACGGGGAGATACGGCTTGACCTGCGACAGTACGGTAAGGTCACATATAATATACTCAGAATGCAGTACACGAGGTTACTTTACTCTATTTATGTGTATTCCGGTGTATTTTATTTATGATTGTTTGATAAAATGTTTTAAATACAACATTAATTTAGACGTAAGTTTTTTCCATACGAATGTAGAGATTAACCCAGTGTCAATTATTCTAATAAAAAAAACATATTAAGTATATATAGGCAGGTACTTAAAAATGTGTCTTCTTTACATTTTTTGTTTACATAATCGCTACAAGAAGACGGTGAGCCCTGGCTGCCGCACTTTGTGGAATATTAAACAGAAAATAGCACACTCAATACATTAAAGCCATGGCTTCTAGGTTCTTTCCGTTCATAAAATTAAATTGGTAGCCACTTGCGCAAAGTTTCTCGAAGGCTTTATTTACTTTGGTTCAGAGGAAACTTGTTTCTGAAACTTCATACAGTAAGGCTTGACTGCTAGCAAAATAACAATGTCACAATAGATTCGAAATTTGATAGTTCTTCTACACGATTCAATATTCCTTTATTAAATTAATGGAAAATCTCGATTTCATTGGATTGCTCAACCTTGATAGCTGATATCGCTTTGGTGTTGTTCTTGTGACGTTTAATCAATATGTTACTGACATTTTCAAATTAACAGTTACAATATTAAACTTGTTGTGACGCAAAACCGTGAATGTAAAACGGGACAAATTTAAAGAGGCGTTACAGAAAAAAATATTATGACTGGCCGTTAGTGGAAAGTTATAGTCTTTCTTTCTTTAAGAGATAGGTGGCACAGAGCGATTTTATTAGTTAAAATAATCGTTTTTTTTTAATATTGGTACCGCCCAGTAATTAATAAAAGTAAGATGCAGTTGCAGATCGCCTGTTGGAACTCCCACGGGATCCTAGCAATAGAAAATTATAAAATTTCCAAGTTATTACAATTTCTAATTTTGTAATCTAACATACCCGTAATTAGTTCGTTCCGACTTTTGATATTTGAGCTTTGACTAAAGTCATTAAGCAACATAATTAAAAAGTAATATAACATTCGTTTTGAATTGTACATATTTTTAGTTACTTCATTTTCTATCCGTAGACCACTTACTTTTTCCAGCAAGGTTTTATTAACAAATCTATCATTTTAAGAAAGAGGAAAATGGTTTTTAATTAATAGTTTTTCATCCATTTCTATGAGCCAAAACCTAGCAACGTTTTAGGAGAGAATTGTACTAATCAGACTATCAGCTTTAAATCATTTAATTAATAGATGTTGGCATTGCTATTATGGTCTTGTTCGGTACACACATCTTAAAAACCCATCATTTTTGAGTTATTAGTCTTCGTAACATCCCTTTATCCTTTCTAACTATTCTAAACAAAGTTATCAGCCGCATATTGTGCTTACAACTTCTAAAAGGAATTTAAAAAGTTTTTAGTTCATTGTAATATTTTCGAGAGCTTTTTTGTATAGGTTTAATTGGTTGCAGCAATACTGTCTTTTTATGGTTCTACGAGGGTACATGCTTTAGCTTAAGGCTGTGCCTATTGCTGTATTCAACTTAATATTTTCCAATGAATTTATTAATTGACTGTTCATTTCTTAAAATTAAAAGCGGTTCACAATTACATTTGTTTTTCAAAATAACCAACCTTTTAAAGGCTATGAAAAATCTTCCAACAGTTTGTATGGAGAAAAGAAATATAGTGACTATTATTTTTCTAGCAAATTTTTTCTTAGGTCTTCCTTCATAACAACTAATCCCTGACTCCCGTATTTCTCTTTTTGTTTATTCCTGGCTTTGCAAAGTTTTTTGTTTACATATAATAATAAAAAACCGACCGAGTGCGAGTCGGACTCGCGCACAAAGGGTTCCGTACTATAATTTTCTACCTGTTTATTAAGATCGTGTAAAAATTCCTTAAAAATTACGTTTGTTATTACTTAATAAATATATTTTTTAATTTTTAGTATTTGTTGTTATAGCGGCAACGGAAACGCATCATTTGTAAAAAAATCAGCTTTCTGGCTATCACGGTTTACGAAATACAGCCTGGAGATAGACAGACAGACAAACAGTTTTACCCTTTGGGTACGGACCCTAAAAAGACTTGCGTAATTCCAAGTTTGCTTGTTAACTTTCACGCCCACAGTCCTCGTGCAAGAAATTTTAATGAGTATCTATTTATAAGTAAGCTCTTACTTAACAAAGATTAACGTCGATTTGATACAACATTGTAAGTAGTAAAACGTGTTCAGTTTGTACCTAATTAGTTACTGCTTTTGTGTAAATAACTGAGTATGACAGCCTTTTCAACCTGCTTCTTTTATAATAATGCTATTTATTATATAATATATATTTATTTTTATGATAAATGCTAACTGACTGATAAGAGGAATGTTTTCATTGTCACTTCATACATATGTCAAGTATTTATGTTCGAGGTGCAACAAAAACATACTGATTTTCTGTCAGATAGAATTTATCTGACTTTTGAAAAACCGGCCCTTAATCGTGTTGTTTTTTGTACTTAAAGAATGTCACTATGCTTGTATTTATGTGCTAACATACGTAAAATTAATAAAAAGATATTTGTTCAGATGCATTCGTGCAGATCCATTTTTTGTGATTGCATTGACCAAAATTGTATCTACGAAAAGCTTATGGGGGTCACTAGTGAATCGATTTTTATTTTTACTTCATTCTAACCCTGTGATTATAGAACTTCATCGGTATATGATTCAAAGCATGAAAAATGATTGTTAATTTGTCTAATTACTTAGTTAAGCTAGTGTGCGTGACGGTTGCATCACTTACGTAAAATACTATTATTACGTATAATACTATACTAAACATACTACGTTTTATGCTATAAAAAGCTCGTTTTGCTTTTCTGGGTCATTTTTTAACTGATAGGATTATATTTGATTAATATAAATGGAAATTGATAATGTCCTTTTTCGAACGGTCGTTGGCTCCTGACGTTCTTACACTAAGTTATATTAAATGTAAGTCCTTAAGGTTTATATCTGCCATAACATCTGGAGTTTAAAATGAGTAACATGAAACGAGTGGAAACTTTCCTAACAAGGACAGAAATAGGTGTAGAGTAGCGATAACCGAGTGTCTTTTCATAGAATGAGGATTTCTGTTGCAAGCGTCGTAATAAGAGTGAGGTTCAGACTGAAGAGCTTTAAGCACATTCTTACAGGGAAATAACTCAGAATACTCAAAGGTTGAGGACTACTGTTAGCAATGTTTTTCCTGAACCTTTCTGTAATTACTGTAAGTTAAAAAAAATCAAGTTTAAATTAGATTCATTTTCAGGTAATAACGCGTTTTTTATTTGTATTTTTTTTCATGTTTCAGTATTTTTTACAATATCGAGAAACGTCCAGACATAGACTAAAAATAAAATTAACTTCCAATAATAATTAGTCTAACAACGCTATAAAACATCCCTAACAGAATATAAACTCATCGCTTTCTATGCGAAAATAGCGCCCCTTTACTTCCGCCCCTGACTTCCGACCCCGGACTCGCTGAACCCATCCCTAGCGGGCTGGAGGATGTTATGTAAGTAATTGGATATCAGGCGATAGTGTTGTGCCGAGCTTGTTATCGCGGCTGCCATCGGATTATTTATATAGGATACTTTTATAAAATGAAACTCGAGGAGTAGCGGGTTATTGGAGCGTGGTATACTGCTTTTGAAAGGTCGCTCTTAATAAAAGTATACTCAGATGAAATGCTTTAAGGGCAGTGATCATCCAAAGGTTTAGGATGCAAATGCTAGGAATGAATCAAATATGTACTTTTTGGCAGAGTGGTTGATGGTTGATGTTATAATTTGTTGAAAAAACGTAATTATAATTAATTATTTTTAAAGTATTTCGTGTGCTTTTATACTAGAATATCAAGTACGTGGAGATGTCTGGCTATATTATTTAAGCAAAACAAGACTTTTTACATTTTTAAATCGATTTTATACGTTCGAGTTCTAAAAACGTTTCAGAATAAGCCATCGCTATAGACTCTATAGTATAGAGAATACCTTTGAATGCATGAATTGCAAATACCGATCTTATCTTCATTTATTTTAAGACCCGAACTACTAGTACCTACATGTCTTACTGTTGCAGTTTATTTTAAATTCAGTTGATTCCACTATCGCTATATATGGTACAAAAGGTAATTTATATATTTAAGAAAAAAAAACAAATTAAAAGGTCAAATGCTAAAGAAATGAAGAAAAGTAAGAATGTCAATTATTGCGGTTGCACTTTTTCAGTGTAAGATAGAAACAAGCAACTAATAATACGTCGAGCAATAATTAAAATAAGCTATGTATTGCCAAGCCGGAAGTAAATAAACTAGGTTCTACCCTAGTTCATTATGTGCCTTTTACACTTGTGTTTAGCCTAGAGCCACAAAGTAGTGTGTTAGTCTTAAGATTTATTACTATCATTTAATCTGTTATCATCGTTCGCCGTCGACACGACCGCTCTGCGCCGCCGTCGCCGCCGCACTGCCGATCATCCCGCGCGAGGCTGTAGCCCGACCCCCCCCGCGGCCCCCACCCCCGCCCCCCTTCACAGACGCTGCGGGGATCCCCCCGGACGCCACGCGGCCTGGGATCACGGCGACAGAAGCAAGTCGGTGATCTCCCTTCGTTACAGGGACGTTTCAATTTACAAGCGACTTATGTAACGCCGCAGTCGCTGTTTAGCATTCACGGTGGGGTTCCGCAGTGCGAGGTTTCGCGGGTTACGGAGATTATTTTTGTTTTCTTACGGATTTTTATTTTAATTGAATTAAGTAGTTTGAATACGAAGATAGAGACGAACAGTTAAAATTAACTGTACAGGGGTTTGATAAGTTTTAAAGATTTATAAATCCATAACAAATCGTATATAAATATTTAATCTCCCAAAATTTAAAAGGAGTTACGTCAATGCCACGTTATGCTTAGTTTTAATATTCTAATAAGCTGTATTTCTTTGCTACATCGCTACAGTGCTACGAGTTCCGTAGCACGACTACGATGCTACGAAGGTAGTTCGTAGCGGCCAAGTTAACTTGTTTCGTCAATTATAAAATTCGTCAATTGTGAAATTATTTAACTTACTTATTTGTATTATGTTAGAAGGATAAACAATCTTATCATCCTAGCAAAATTTATAATGGACACTAACTCAAAAGACAGAACAATATGTAAACACGGCTGATGTGCTGCAGAGTATAGTTTGTGCACGTGCTTACAAAGTCATTCACTGACCATATTTTATGACATACAACATTTACAGTTAAAAAAATATTCGATAAAAAAATATTGTGACACTGAACATTTCAAACGAAACGGTACGAAAAAAAGGTTGCGCATGCAAAAGTAAAAAAGCGCGGACGTGTAAATCTGTTTTGTTTGAGATAAAGGAAGACAGATAGTTGACCTACTTTAAGATAATTACCAACACGGTAACAGGCTTGGAACAGCCAGCGCCATCTAGTTTATCTTATTTACACTAAAGTTAACTGACATCTAGTGGCGGGTACTGGAACTATTTAAACAGCTTACGGCGAGAAAGTTTCAAGCTAGTTCGTTCATTTTGCGCATGGGGCCGTCTTTAGAAAAGCATAATAAAAAGAAGGAAGAATATGTGGCCAGCTTTGATATCTTAGAATAGTTTCTTTTTTTGGAGAAACATTGTTGCGGTGCTTTTTCTCGGAAGTTCCGCTACTCGACACTAGATGGCGTTGTTTATGTTTCGTGACTCGAGGTCATTTGGCACAGAAATTAAATGAATATTTCAACGATATTTTGCCCAGCTGGTCCCCTCGATAACCACGGTGATTCACAAACAGAAATTGAATAATAAGATTTACAGAGGCACAGCTTAAAAACGTTATTTTATCCAAAAAATATTAAAAAAAACACTTGACAGGCTAGAAAAGAATTCGCGCAGCACTTTCGATTTTTGAACAAAAGTTAACAAAATTGTAGCAAATAGTGCAAAAATTGAACTAAAAAGCAGTCGATAATTCTGCAAATTTATAGGAAAATCGCTTGCTTTAATGTGGTAAGTCCCAACCAAAAACCCGATCAAATCGGTCTACTAAACGTCGTTACTTGTTTTTTAAAAGCAGCTTCGTCCGCGACTCGTCCTAATCCTTCAGAGTTTATTCGCCGTTTAGTCCCGATTCCACGCCGAGCACGGATTGCTAGCCACACTCTACAATGAATTAATAAATATTTACTACCTTAACTTGCTTTCTTTATGTAACTGCAAGGGCTTATGACTTCATTACTTGAAAGCATAGTTAGTTTTAACAGTTCATTAATCGTTTATCAGTTAGTTTTATATATGCAGATGTTCAGGCATTTTTTGGGAATAATCTAAGAAAATGAAAAAATTGATGGCGCTGATGTCAACTTATGTAGTTTCGTATTTTAACCTGTATAGTCTCTCCGTGCCCATGTATTTGAAAATCGACTCACAAAATTTGAAATAATAATCCGTGAAAAATACTTCAATTTACTATCTTCTTGTATTGAATTGTATTCTCACATCCATTTATTAACGCTGCGACTGAATATCTTATTCTGATTCCAATATTGTAATATCAAGATCGCTTGCGGCGGCGAACGCATCAATTTCAATTATTAAAAAGATTAATTTGGAAAGCTGAGGTAGAGTTGTTGTTAAAGGGATAATAATGTCTTGGAGCTATTTATTTTAACAAGCCCTACAGAGGTACAAGATATGTTATTATTTCTATGTGCACAACTGTGATATAGTTATTCTTTAAGTTTGCAAATATTATTTTTATTATCTAACATCTCAATAATCCAACTAAAGTAACGTTTTCAAAAATGTATAAAAACACAATTATTATATCGTTTTATATATTAGACTACCAAACAGGTATCGATCGACAATTTCCAATTTCCCTAAAATAATTAATGAGAAGAATGGCTTGTTGCGGCAACACAATTAATTGTTGTATAAGGCCTTAACTCTGACGTTTTGCAGCTTATTAAATACTCAAAAAGGATTGTCTAAGTATGTCTTCTAAACCTTTGATAACCAAACTGACATATGCAACCAAGGTAAAGCTTAGAAGCTTAGTTTGTAAAAAGAGTTGAAAATATAAACGCTACACTAAAATATGACTTACAATTAAACTTCTTGAGCACTTTATTGAATTAAGTTATTCACAGTCTTTAAAAGGGCATTCCATTATTTTAGTGACTGGCAAATTGCTATATTTTTCAGAATGTAACAAGCGTCTGACATCGTTTGATTAATCATCGCCACGAATAAATGGGAGGCATGATATTTGAATTATATAAATATACACTCGCGACTCCATTCAGCGTTTCACGATTGCAATTTACTAAGAAGTTGAACCTTTTTGGAAACAATTTATAAAACTTGCTATCCTTTATTTTTATTTGATATATGAAGGAGATGGATATATTTCGCTCACTAAGTATCGTACACTTGTTTATAATGAAGCAACATACGTTCATCATAAGTTTATTGTAGAAAAATAAGACTTTGTTTATAATAATGCCTGTCCCTTGCATAAATCATGGCAAGTGAGGGCTATATGTATATATTTGTAAGTTCGTAAGAACTTTGTACCTTTATAAATTAAAATTGTGTTTAATATTTTTCTTTATACCTAATTACTCTTAAACAGTGAAATTTAGTTCGCGAATATATTTCTGAACAGAGATTGATTTTTTTTTGTATTTTTTTTGTGATTAGTCTTATCATTATTGTATTATAACTTAAAAGATTGGGTAAGTATGGGACTTCTATAGCTATAAAGAATAAAATTTAAGAGATACGGGCCCTACGCGTAATGCTCACCGTAGGAATGGAACATTAAACGAAGGTTACACAGGAACATTTAAAAGGTTACATGGATCATTTCGTATAAATTATTGTCCCATATACGTTTAATAGTTAGCAAATTAATTTAAAAAAACATATTTTTTCATTATAGTACAATGGCTTCCAAATACTCCTCAATTTTGACCTACTGGGTGAGGGTTCAAAATGTGAAGGTATCTAAAACGGGCCCCAATTCGTAAATCAACAATGAAGCTCGCCCTCAAGGACATCTCAAGGGACTTCGTTTCAGGATTTATTCTAATCGTCAAGTACCAGATAAATATTCAGGTACATTTTAACAAGGTTTTTTTAGGTTGGTTCAAGTAAATGTTATACCGTAAGTCGAAAAGCGTTTTTAGCAAAATAATCTGAACATAATTCCCTTTTCAAATACAATCTGAAAAAAAAACCTATCAAACCAAAGTCACCACCAACAAGTTATCCGCTATTTTGTACATTTTTTGCATGATACGAAAACGCCAACCAATCCGAGCTTGCATCGGAAATGGTTACATAACTTTTCAGTGGATGGGCGACGTCGGTGAAAACTGTAAATTAGACATCACAGCATCGGATCACGGAATACCGATGACATTCCGAGCTGAGGGAGAGTTATGCGACATTCTACAACCCCCGGGTCACACACTATGGGATTCCGACGTCATTACACTAGCTACGATTCTGTTTCCAAAAAATATATTGTGCCTAACTTATCGGACGCATATAATCTGTTGGCAAATTATATTTTAGTTATCAAACAATAAGTAAGATATTTATTAATTTGCGGTTTTATCATAAAGTATATAAAGCATATCAGCTGACAACCAACGCTACATGTACACGATACAGCCCTACAACTATTAATAACCCAAGAACACGACTCAAACAAAGGTTTTCGGAACAATTTCACTAAATGCTTATTCTCTTAACCCAATTCACCTTGACCTTGCTGGAGCGTGCCTTCTTATGTAAGTGAGGGTAGCTACAAATACTGCAAGCACCAATCTGCACAGCATGTAAACCTTACTCGTAAAAAAACGTTGAATTTGCTGTGTGTAGGTGTATCGTACTTTTTATAGCAGACCGCCTTTTTCACGACTCGCATGGAAAAGAAAATATAAATAGTCTAATTCCACAAGGCCGCCTTAAGTATTCAAACTGGATTTATACTAACAGCAAAAATATAAACTAAAAGTATGCCGTAAACCTTGCATCTACTTAAATAGTTTTGCAAAAACCTGCGGAGTTCTCACAGTTTTAATAAAAACAGTATACTTTTATGAAAGTGGAGCACGTTCAAACCTGTCATTAGTGGTTCAGTGAAATAGTTAATGAAGACTTCTAGAGGTATGATAAAATCCTTTTGAATCTACCCTCACTCTTAGAGTTTTAATGAGAAATTCTAAATTGTTTCGGCGGTCTACGGAGAACTACATTTGCAGCTTGATGAGTCGCAATGAATTGTTTACAATGTAAAGTACAAAGTGTGTAGTTCAGATGAAATCGTTAAGTAATAGCGTTTAGGGTCCAAATCAAAATTTAATCCGTTTTTTGAAAATTCTCAAACATTTGATTAAATAATTATTTTGGTTAAGTTAGATAACTTTTTATAACTATGCTTCATTTCTGGCGCCTTTGCAAAACTGTAGGATTGCATTCAAAAAGATTTCCTGAAAAGGTAAAACATTTTGCCAGCACCGAGCCACTGCTACAAAAATGGGAAGGCTTTGTGCTTGATTTCTCAAACGGTCTCAGCGTCGCGTAAACTTGTTTGTCACAGTAATACATAGCAACTCACGCTTCAGTGTTGTCGTCACAGTAATACATGGCAACTCACGCTTCAGTGTTGTCGTCCCGCGACTCGGAGCGCTCGGCGTTGGCCTGCCCGCGGCGGTGCCTGGTGCGCTGGTCGTCCCCGAGCCCGTACAGTCCGGCGACCGCGGCCATCGCGACTCGTCTCACGGCGCCGGCGCACACATCGCGGACCTTATGTCACCACTCGACCCCCCACCACTGCCGGCCCACTCATTATCCCCAATCAGCACATCGCGGCAGAGAGTGTTCGCGCTCCTACCGCCATACGCAGTTACATCTAACAATACTTTTTCAAAAATTTGGACGCTTGTTTTGGTACAGTTTTAAACTTTAACTTCGATTACTAATTATTGTATCATGTCATAAGCTTGAAGTTGAAGAGTTCTTATCTATTTTTTGATATGGTTTTGTTCTGTAGTTTCGACTTCATTGCGTAAGTTCTAACTGTGGGTGGCGCCATCTGCATCTTAAAAACGTTTTTATGTTTTTTTTTGTTTTTTTTTTGGGTTTTAAAAGTTTATGCCACTGTGTCTCTTGTGACCACTTAATGTACAAGTATAAGTAGGTATGGTTGCTTCCATGTTAGTGCTAGGAACGGTGTGGATTATAAAGCTTAAGTTGACTTTAATTAAAGTGTGACTAAGCGAAAGTCTAGTCCCAGGCCACTTAATTTAGGGGCTACATTAAGTGGCTAGTGTCCACCGGGTTATCGAGGGAATCTCAGCAGGCTCGTAGCCGACACAGAGCAGCAACACGTTGGCCAAAATATCAATGACGACAAATTTTAAATTTTCGCTAACGGATCTATATTCGCGTGAAATGTAGTTATTTATTAAAAATTTGTTCTTGTCCTTATTTTATAAAAAAAAACTTAAGTTAAAATTTGTCAGGCATAATGACTGTCACGGCCCAAGTGGCATACAACATAGCAATAGCGGCATTTCTAGCATTTTCTCAGTCACGCTGCTATGTTTGTATGTATTTCGTGTCTATGAGAGCGCGGATTTTGGGTGAAAATCACACGTTTTTATTATTGCTAAATTGACCTACAAAACACGATTTATTAAAAAAATACTAACAAACAGGGCATTTGTTGCTTAAATTAAGTTGTAACTGAAAAAGCATTAAGCCATTGTGAACATAAATATTGTGGGGCCATTTCAGTCATTGCACAACGAGAAATAGTAATAGATTTTCTACACAGCAACAAATGCAATGTAAACAAAATATAAAGAATTCAGGAAATTACGCTCAAATTTTTTTTTGCACACGCCTGTCAGCCGCCTTACAGCCTATTTTCGGAAATTTTGGAGATAAAATACAATGATTCTGTAAAAAATTACTGTTTATTATCAATAATTTCATAATAATTAATGTTTTTTTTCTAATATGAACACATTTATTTATTCCAAATATGTAAATAGATTTTCAACAAAACCTCTTTGATGTTACAAAAAAAACTATACAACTCGGTCAAATTTAAACTTCCTCTGTTTACTAGCATATATGTAATTTGCACTAAGGCACTACCTTAACTTTGTAGGGATCTTTATATTATGCACTAGTGTGTAATATTTTTACGCACGAGTGTTTAATAGGTCGGTTTACGGCCCTAAAAACGATGTAATAAGGCTCTCTTTCTGAGCAAGTGTGTTGAAAAAATATTACAGGACCATAAAGCCATGTGTATTTCATTTTACAAAAGGCAATGCTCACGTTACGCATCAAAAACCACGTAACATTATTTGTTTACGTTTGTAAATAAGTCAAGCCGAAGTTTCTTTGTAGGGACTTCAAATTAATTTACGATCAAAATTCAACAAGCCTATTTATCAAAATGTCCAGAATTACTTACGAAACAAAACAACCCACTAAGCCGTTTTCGTTTATGCTACGAAACTGCTAAAATTAATTAAAAGTGCAGTTGTCCCGTATTCTGCGCAAGTATTCGAAAAGCGTCGGTATGGCGCAATTTACATGTATAAATATTACTGAAGTTAACTGTATACTGTGGCAGGGGATTCAAAACCACATTTTTATGAATCCGTTTGTGCATCGGAGCGTTAAATCTATGGGGAGATGCTTGAAACTTAGGTAATAAATTGCAGTTGCAAAAAACGCGGCTTATCTTTAGATATTATTCTGAACTGAACTATTAAGTTGAAAATTAATTTGATAAAATATTTTTACTTTGGTAAAAACCGTGGGTGACATTAAATAGTAGCTCTTTTCAAAAATAGATTAATGATGAAATAACTCCTAAATTGCCAATCAAACTTTTTATAGTACAATTTAATAAGTTCTTATCACAGATTTTTTTAAACTGATGAAACTTTTTGGTAAAGGTTAAATTTATGTAAAAAGGTTCAGATACCTACATACAGGTGAAGTTTACAAAAGCGTGTTAAAAAGTAGGATCCATTGACATAACAAAATTTTAACAGCTTTTGTTTTACTTATGTTATCATGTATGCGGAAAAATAAGAAAATGGCGCTGATGTCGCCAAATGAGTATATTTACTTTTAGAAGACATCTAAATCCTTAATTTCTCCTAGACTATGATATTGAAAAACAGATTTGATGTAATGTTGTGATTCATGAACCGATTGTATTTTCCTATGGGATGGTTCTATCAATACATTTAATCTGTGTTTTCACACATTTAATATGATGAATGGTGTTATCGGGAATTATTTCCATTAAAATCGACCTTCAGTCTGTCGCAAAATCACTGTAAATAATTTCTCTATAAAACTGTTATAACACTATCTATAAAAATAAACATCACCAATAATAAAAGATTTAATAAAATGCTGCCAACAATTTTGTTAAATGTTTTATTCTGAATTAAAGAATTTATCACGATTTTATGAATAGTTTTCTAGTCTGAGTTTCAAGCAGGATGTTGCTATATAAAGTTTTTATTACCAAACAGTAGATTCTTCTAATATAAGAAAGTTTGTGAGTATGTATGGATGTTTGTTACTCTTTCACGTAAAAACTACTGGACGGATTTTGATGAAACTTTAAAGAAATATAGGTTATACATCAGAATAACACATAGGGTACTTTTTACCCATGGAAAACTTCTCATTCCCACGGGAAACCAACTTCCACGCGAACGGAGTCGCGGGCGGCCACTAGTATAATACAAAGATGCCATCTGCGACTGTTTATATGTAGATACGTTCTGTTTGTATGTATTTATGTATATCCGTTTATGCCTTCTAAATCATGCAACGGATTTAGATAGGGTTTTCATTGTGATTTTGATATAGTTATGCGAAGATTACTTATATGAATAATTACTTCTAGAAGTAATTTAAGTAAGGTTACTTTCTTATTAATATAAAATATTGTTAAATTTGCACTTCTAGTATTTTTTTGCGCTGGTAGGTAATACTTAGTACCTACTTCTTATTTTGGGTCTTTTAAAAGGAATACTTTTTTATTATTATTTAATACTAGCTTTTACTTGCGTGGCTTAGCACGCGTTAAATTCGAAGTAAAACTCATTTCTCTGTACTATATATTACATGTAAACCTTCCTCTTGAATCAATCACTTTAGCAGCACAATTCATCTAGTGTCAGAGTTTTTGGGAACCGCCTTGTTAGGGTCTCGCGTTGCAATGTTAGGTGATTTCTTTATGGTCACCTCATTGCAGTCACTTATTGCAGATTACAAGCCACCTAATAGACCCTAAGGTCAGTCTGCACGTTGCATTGTAAATCGTTTCAAGTAGTAAATAGCCTTACAAGTGGAAAACGACTCGAGAAATTGCTTAACGTTTACTTCATTGGTTTGACTGACGTTTAATTCATAAATGAAATCACTAAAGGATCAGAACTAGAAACGGAAATGTCGGCACGATATCGCTGATGCTTTTATTGCTTGATCGTTAATCGATAAAATAGACCGACCTGACATATTGATATTAAAAATCATATTGAAACATAAACGAAACTTTAGCCAATATAAAAAGCTTTTTAAATAAACTCAATTTTACCCAATATAAAAGCTTTTCAATAGAAAAAAAATCCGTGTGTGAAATGGTCAACATGGCATTCAAATCTGTTAAAAAGTTCAAGAAAAACATCCTTAAAATCACTAAATAACAGAATGCTGTTAGCAACTGCAGGCTTTAGTAGCCACGTTTTATTTGGGCCGTTGAAGAGTTAACCTGAAGCCGAGCTGTCAAAAATAGCAGCGCAAGAGCCACCCTGTCTGTGATATACGTTCACTTCAGTGCATTTTTTTAATTAACGAATTTATTATTATAGAGGTAAAAACAGTAAGTTTTGATGTGAAAATTTTGTTGCAATATGTGTTATGAAAGATATTTTTTAGAACACAGGTCAAACAATTAATTAAATATTTTTTATAGTATTTAGTGACCAACTTAAAGCTTTTAATTTCTACTTTAGATATTACAACTATAAATTAAAAGATGCGACGGTCAACCAAAGTATATATAGTTATAATTGGACATACTAAAATAAAAAGAACTTGTTTAATATTATCGCTTCTTTTTGGAAGTTATAACACGTAGATGAAACTTACGACAGCTTTAATTTTTGCATCGAGCTTAAATAATAAGTGTTTTGTTAATTTGTTGAGTAAAAACCTCTTTTTACCCTTAAACTTAAGATTTTCAGCGCAACAGAGCCTCTCAGTATAACTATATTTTCTGATACAAAAAACATAAGCAATGTTTCAAGTAAGTTTTGTACGGAATTAGGATTATTATAATTATTTTTTCTCCCAACTCCCGTAAGTAACGACAATTTTTAAGACACACTTGAGTCGTTAATTTAATCGATACGTTACTGTTAAGTTTTGTTAGGTTAAGGCTGCTTTGATTTCGTATTATATCGGAACGAAAGAGTTTATCCAAAAGTAATAGGTATTTTAGAAAATATTGAACTATAATCATTAATAAACATGTGTGCCTTTAATTTAGGTCCGCACACAAATAAAAAGTGGGCGTTCATTGCTATTACAACATATTGAAATAAGGTAGACCGTCTGTCAATATCGACGTGATTAATAGATGCTTTAGCCTATTTCGGTAAGTGTTCATGTTTACCCTCTAATGAAAGGAATTTTGAAAGTCTACGGTATTTTTCATGCTTACTATTCGTCCGAGATCCGAATTTGAACAAATTTACCTATTTAATGTATGATAGGTATTTTACATTAAATTATTAGTAAATATGTTAAAAATAACAAAATTCCTCAATCAATAGTAATTTATAACGGTATGAATAAACAGATATTTAGAATAAAAATACACAAATAATAAATGCTAAGAGTTAAGAGCATGTGTGTTCATGGGTGTATTATACAGAATCAGATGGCTCAAGGTATTCTAGGTACTACAAAACTAATTCTATTTACTGTGGGATAACATCGAGAGGAAACGCACATGATTTGTTGATAATCCATCATGCGCATCCACCAACCAACAACGAGCCAACGTGGTGGATTACGGCTCAAAGGCTTTCGATTAAGGAATTCAATGCTCAACTAGTAGGATATACTCATATATAATCTGATATTATTACTACTTCTAAAATATTCATTTCTGGAATTCAACAACCAATCACAGCGTCGTATTTGAAATTGTAATGCCACGTTTTCTTCAAGCACCTATAAGACTACCGCAGCGGACCGCAGAGACGGCGAATGAATCTCAAAACTTTATATTCAAACCCAGATAAGATACAAAACGTTGAATATGCAATAAATTTAAATAAAGAATACTCCAACTTAATATTTAACTTGGCATCAAGTGTAAGTGTAATAAAAACATTGAATGAATTATACCGCAACATTGTGGGTTCTTGCGGTGTTAATTTTCGGGATACTAAAGTTGCTGGCGTGTATAATTATTCAAATCAGTTGTCAACAAGGCTGAGGTTCAATATTTAACTGTTTGGTTGCAAAATATCGGAATTGATAACATAAAATTTAAGAGGATTTTGTATAAATAATTTAAATCAAATCGATTATTTGAGCTGAGGTTAGAAATGCAGGGCTTTTTAATATTATTTTAGTAAAACTATTGTCTAAAATAGGTGTCTAGGTCATTTAACAGCCCACCATGAACTGAAATAAAAAAAAACGCTTTCCAGGGTCTGTGTGTCTGTATGCTTAGATCCTTGAATTTTCGATGTTTTTTTTAATACATAGACAGAGTGGTTATAGGTATATTACGCCGAATTTAACGCGTGCGAAGCCGCGGTTAAAAGCTTGTTCAATCATAAATTAAGCACAGGAATAAGTATCTTAACAAGTGTCTATTTTAATGACTGTTAACAATTAATTTTTAAGTATGTTTTCATTGTCACTTCATACATATGTCAAATATTTATATTCGATATTCAACAACATCATACTGATTTTCTGTCAGATATCTGACTATTGAAAAACCGGCCCTTAATTATTATTTTTACTAGGAATTATTCAATTGTTCTCCTACCACATTTACATCGACCCATAATGAGCCCTGATTGCTGTCGTGTTCAAATTATACAATTTTACGTACTCAGACCAAACCGCGTGTTTTAAATATACAATGAGTGCACATTAATAATGGAATTGAGAATTCATGGATTATTGCCAATTCTGAAAATCTCTCAGGTATACTAGAAAAGGTTTTTTACTTTGGCGATTAGGATGGGATTACAAGCAGCGAAGCCGAACACCTGGAATCTTAAGAGTCGGCTACAGTCTTGCATGTTAATGCTGCTGGGGTCTTTAGGCGATGGTAACTTACCATCTCACTTAACTTACAAATAGACCAATAGTTTCACATTATAAAAAGTCTAACTGATTGTTTGTTATATGGGTTTTTTTATTTCCAACTAATTTAAAGGTTTTAAGAGTAAATTTTTACATAATTAGTTTCTACATAACCAACATATCCTTCTAATACTAAGTTAACTATTGGTTATTAAGTAACACAGTTTGAAGAGCGTAATAAAAACTTTAACATCTTTCCTAAGGATCACTCTACTGTCTGTATTCAATAACAGTCCTGTCCAATTTTAGCTAGCCTAGCTTTATGTTCGTTTAATTTTCGAAGGCCCTTGAGATATTATTTACTTACTACAAGTAATCCATCAAAGGACTGACCGCCGTTGCCAATCTCTTACCACAGAGTCCTAGACGCTTGTCCGCATCTATACGACCCATCGACCTTAACTATAGATCGACACACCATTTAGTAATTTTGAACACTATAACGTGGTGATAAAGCCTTAATTTGTACAACATGTAAGGTTAGCTAAGCTATTCTGAAAAAACTTTGGCATAAGAAAACATTAAGGTCCTCTAGTAAGATATTGATTTTACTCTGTTTTACGATCCTACTGGTACCTATTAAGTGGAGGTTTAATAACAATTTTATGTCTCTTCATGCCTGTGCAACGTTTAGGATGCTTTTTTAAGGTTTTACGGATTATTTTAAGGCTTTTACTATTTCATAAATATTAAATTCAGCTCGAGTGTTAGCTTTCCCTTTTGATGCTAACTTTTCAGGGGCAGAAGTGTCACAAACTTGCTTTGATATGAAGTATATATTTTGGCGTTGAAATTTATCTTTAGTGCTTTATTTGCAGCATACTGTATATGAACTTTAATTTTATCGCCGTAGGTAACTATAGGATGATATTACAATACTATTATAGTAATATCATCAACTAATATTAAGAACTAGAAGTAACACTAGAAGAGTTTTTAGTGTTATATTAATAAACGTGTAATTTGATGACAGAATACTAGCTCTGTTGTTTACCTAAATCCACGGAAAAGTAAAGTTTGTGTTTCGCAACTGAACAATGCCTCATTACGCCATAGGCGCGGTTATTTATTACTTCGTTAACTTCTAAACTGTTTCGATTTGCCTTTGGGAAACTTTGCAAATCACCTTAACGCTTTATTAATTTTCTGGTAGCATCTTAACTTTGTAATTCTTAAAAATATTCACGGCTATTTATTAAAGTGGAAAAAGCCAAAAGACTAAGCGCTTTTTTGTTTTTTTTTATGGTTAATGTTAAAACGTTGTTTACGTTGGGTTGAAATATGTTAAAGCAGTTATGGTTAGACAGTCATTATCTTAGCGAAACTAACTGGAAGCTTTCGTCAGTTAAATTTGCCTTGTTCCTATTCATATGCAAATTGCCGACGATGTAGCAAAGCCTTAAACTAAGTTCAAACCCGTGGTAAGACGACCAAAACAGAAAAGCCAATCAACAATTTAGAGCCTTAACGATTTAATTATCGTTAAAATTATTCAGAAATTCGCGGCATCGTGTTCACTAAGAATATTGTTCTAAAAGTCGCATTTACATTAATAAATCTTCGTCCTAGTTATTACTGTTGAAACTTACGTAACCGTCCGAAAACCGAAATTGAATACCTCATTTAGGGACACGTCACTTTATTTCGTAACGGATAAGATTCATTTTTGAATGACTTGTTTGTAAGCAGTTGTTGGTGCAAAGAGAATGCGGAAGGATTTATTGCTGCCCCTTCCACATTTTTGGCGGTGGTAAGAGGGGAAGCGGGGGGGGCAGAGGTAAGAGCGGGGGCGGGGGGGTATAAAATTAGTTGGTCACGCCTATTTGGTGTGTTGCGTTGTGCATTGCTCAAACGTACTGCAGAGATTGCGCAGTGGACATCGATGCACCGGTTCAGTTTAAGCTCCTACTTACTTTAATTGTTCGGGAGTACAAGGCGACTATTCGATGGTACCAGGCCGGCAGACATGAATTGTTCTGTGAAGTGCTGTGTTAATTGATACCAATATTAATGAAGTGTGTATGTATTTTAATCATTATTTGACTATATCACCTTATAAGTTGAAAGTATTTAAAATGTATAAAAAAATCCTTTTAGGATCACTTTAATAACTGTTCTTCTCGGTTAATTACAAAACTTATTTCTAAAACAGACGAATAAAGTTAAAATAAATATTATTTCACGATTCCATTATCCCTAGTGGCAATGGAAAAATCTGACTTCTAAGTCAACGCAATCAAAAGATATGGCCTTTAATATCGAATATTTTGATACTCGCAAGGGAATCGAATCCTAATACATATTTCCGTTGACCTTAAAATATGAAATTTGTTAATGTCATAAAAGCAACCAGTAAAAAAAAACAATTTTCTTACAAAATAACCATTATAAACCTATGTCTTTTAACGTTAAATCAAAATAACATTCAATAAGCTCAAAGCCATTGAGTGTGTTATCTCATTCATTCATTCTGACACGAAACACGTAAAGTTTGCAGCAAAAAGTGCGGCTATTTCAGTTTATATTGTCCGAAGGCTGTTCTGCTGCGCCGTAACATAAGTCTGGGAACACACTGCCTAAGTTTTACCGGACTTTATAAGGGTGCTAGTCAACTACAACTAACAGTAAATCGGCTGCAAGCACGGAAAAAGTGAGACCTTCTTTTTACACTAAGTCATTGATGCGTTACCTGGTTAAGGTTAAAAATGATAGTTTTCTATGCTTTAACTTAAAATTTTAGTTTTATGATTAAATAACGATGAATAATAGAACCCATGCATTTGTTTTTATTCTGTTTTCATGTTTATGTCTTTTATGAAATTAAATTATATTTAGCATTAAATAAAAGTTATTAAAATGAACAGTACCAACATACTTCGGTTGACTAATGACTAACACATAAAGTTAGAAAGTACCTCGTAGCGAGCTGATTAAGCTACTTTGAAATACACCGAGACTCTTTGTTGGCTTGCGACCCGAAAGGTTAAAAGACTGATATGTACTTACACGTAGATTAATGTGTTGTTTAATAATTTGTAAAAAGTTTGTAATATTTTTTTTTCTTTTTATAAAAAATACATGGTAGAAGGTGCCTCTGTTTGAAAGTAGAAATATAAAACTAACGCATGCAAAACTGGGGGTAAAAAGCCAGTAACTTTTCAATTTTATGAATTAAATTAACAGTGTTTTGCCGACAATATAAAATAAATTTAACTAAATTACTTTAATTACGACTAATAACTTAATTAACAATGGGCAAATTGGGACCACCCTTCAATAGCAATAAGATATATGTCGTTGAATAGGTCTCTACAATAGGAACAACTATTGCTATGGCAGCTTTGTTGTTAGAACTGTCCGTTTTGAGCTATGAGACTAAAGAAAAATAATAAAATACTACTTTTCAAGTTTATTTTTATACCTATGTGCTTTTTATCTCGCTTTGGCACTAGGAACGAACGCGCGTACGCTTACTGGTACGCTTACCCCCCCAAAAACCTTTTGTTGGTTCTTGGTTCTCTGTTTCGTTCTCTGTTTATTGAATTCGGATATCATACTGAACTATTGTATCTTGATCAGCAATGAAAAATCTCTATAGCGGAACATATTAGCAACACGTTTTGTCAGATAATCTCCTAAGACCGCGACCATAGGTTGCTGCAAAATACAAAAACCTGCATTATTGGAGGTGAGTGTGTTGTATTTATTTTTACCATTTTTAAGAGTGTTTTGCCTCTAAAACTCAAATCCCGGGGAAACAAGCTATATTTTTATGGCACCCAAACTATGTACCCAAGCTAGGTTGTATGTATGTAAGTTAGTTATATTAACAATTGTTTATATCTGTAATTATACCTACGTTATTTTACCTAGCTTGAAGATTTTTAAATCATATTAAAACAATATAATAACGGAGCATTACTGTGTACATTCCTATCAGGATGGCGAACGATAGGCAGATATAATATTAATTATCTGGTATTTAGTTAGGATACTTATGCGTTGTATGCAGGGTTGAATACACCAGCAATATATTGTTTCAATTAAAAAAACATATTCAATGACATATATCTTAATGCTATTGGAGGGTGGTCTAAGGTTTAATTTTTGCCATGTATATTTATTCAATTATATAATTAAAAACTTTGTACATTTACTCAATTTACTTTTACTGAAATAACTTAATAATTCATACTATATTGTAAACACTGAAATTTTAATAAAATTTACCATTCATAAAATATCTATATCAATATTTTACAATGCATTTAAAAATACCTGAAAAATAGCTGGGAGTAGTTTAACCATGAGTAAATTGCAATCGACGCAAATAGTAGTATAAATCGACGCCTATTCTGAAGGCCCCGAGGCGGGAAAATATTGCCCAATGGTTGTCTGGCTATTGAGGCTCACAATATTTTTAGTATAAAGAAATGTTTGCCTTTTTTGCAAGAGATAGGTACTTGTTGCGCAGGTCTCACTGAAAAAGAAGGGCTTTGTTAAAAAAGAACCCTCTTACCGATATAGGCTGTTCATTTGAGTGTCTTTGATGACGCAGCCAAGAAAAAAACTTAAGTAGTTTGGCGGCGAAATGCCTTTGATGTCACAGATTATATGGAGTTAGTTATGGAGGTACCACCAGTTCAAAATAATTAATATTATATTAAAGTATATTATATTTACTGTGTTGTATTTATTTATCTTGAAAGATATCAAAGTGAAATGTAGCGTCTGGTAAGTCAATCGGATACAGCTTATAGATTTTCATCCAACAGTAGCAGATTTTCAACAAAGTTTTCTCATGTTGCAAACTCTTGTATCAATATTTCTTCCTCAAGCTGTTGATCTGGTAACTTTGGAAACTGAATGGAACATTGATATTTTGTTGCTACTATAAACGGTGTATGCTAACAAAACTATCATAAGAACTATCATCATAAACTATAAGAAGTTATGACTGCTCCGTCACAATATCTAGTAAAAGATCTATAGTTAAGTTCTTTTTAGTTAGCACTTTCTAGATGATAGTTAATACACTTCGGTTTATTAAATTTCTTTGGCTTAATATTTGACTGTAAGAATGATTCGGCGTCTCCAACGTTGTATAACGTGGGACCATAAAATACCTCCAAGGCTGATTCAAACAAGAGTCAGCATTTAAGCCGCTTAATTAAGACGACTCAATTTACAAAAAGAATTGCGTTTATTACTTGTTGTATAAATAAATAGCTTTCGTACCCGTCTACAAGTCGTACAATAAATGAAAGGGGTGGACTGAAAACCAATTTTTCGTTTCGTATCTAAAACAAACAGTGGAGCTATATCCAGTTTTGTATTTTTTGCTAAAGTTTGATACAGACTGTGAATCGGCATTCGATTGTGTAAATATTGAGTTGTCAGACTAGTAACTTTGTTACATGTCGCTATTATATATTTTTGATGAACTTTCGTTTTGTTTGGATATACTTCGAATGATTAAGAATTAATCTATACTAATACTTATAATTAATATTATGGAGAGGAATGATTTGACTGTTCGCTTGTTTGATTTGAATAGGCACCAAAGTTAGTAAACCGATTTCAAAAAAAACCATGAGAATTCTTTATTACTTCCTATGAACATACCTAGGGGTAAGGAGTACCTTTTACCAAAGGAAAGAACACTATTCCTACGGGAAAACCATTACCTAGGAGTGAAACGAAGGGTGAGAAGCTATCTTATATATTTTTCTGTTTCGTAATTTATTTGCATATAATCAATCAAACATAATATATTGCAACCTCAATCAACACTCAGAGTATCTCCAAAAGCACTAATCCACAACTATTTAGAAAGAGTCCAAACTTGTTAAAGAACGATAAATAACGTAAGAGGCTGCCTTTAGGTGTTTTAAATTTTACTTAACCACTTAACTTTAGGCCAATACTTCACCACCAACAACTTAAGTCAAAGATCGAATATTTTGATCTTTAGTTGTTATTTTCTCAATCGCGAAAAAACCTCTCGGATTTACACCAAATTTAGTAAAAAGCAGATAGTATAGTCTTTTTAAGATTAATCGAACAAACTGACCGCTTATTAAACATCGGCAAAAACCGCTAGTCGTAACCCTGTGCTAAACACCACAGAGACTAGACGTCTCCAGCGCCCAAAACAATGGCTGACCTTTGAAGTAAAAGAGCTTTTTTAGGTCAAGGTCGTCTCGTTGGATGCAGCATTCCACCCTTCTGTCTACCTCCCTACGGATTACCTAGTCGTTCCAATAAAAGGGCAGTAAAGGGCATCCATAAAATGCCGCGTCTTTAGCGTTAAATTTAAAGAGACACCGAAATCGATATCGTTAACAGTTTTAAAATACCAAGCTATTATTAGCCCAGGCACCTAAATAGCCGACAACGGTTAACAATCGACTATAGAAATCCTTATCAAATGAATATTTAATTCGGAATTAGTCTTCCATATATCATATAAAGGAAATATATAAATTGGGTATGTACGTTGTGGGATCGGACTAAAGTTATTTGTCTGATCCACTTTGATCGTTAAATATTATAAATGTGAAAGTTTGTGAGAATATGAGGATGTATGGATGTTTGTTACTCTTTCACGTAAAAACTATAGGACGGATTTGGATGAAACTTAGCAGTAATATAGTTTATACATCAGAATAACACATGGGTAGATACTTTTTACCGTGGGAAAACTTCCACACAAACGAAGTCGCGGGCGGCCACTAGTAGCTTATAAATGAAAAGTAAGCAGATATTTCAGCTAAACTTTAGTTTTTTATCAAAGATGTTCTAAGAATAACATTAGCTTAGTTAACGATACACGCTAAATTAATAAAATGTTATCGATAGTCGCTTAAATAAACAATTAGCTAAAGTGACTAAGGAGACCAGGCCCACGCTATGTAAATATTTTCCCCAACCGAAAACCATCTGAACACTGGTAACATATCGAAACACCACCGCGTTTACCTCAAAAATGTTTGCAGTTGACACAACATGAAAGCGCTATTGTGATAGAAGATCAAATCGTCAATTTTTATTTAATTTACAGTATTTTAGGGCTGCGTATCTCAGAAGGTAAAACGGACCCTTTTAGAATTACTTTGTATTCCGTCTGCCTTTCTGTCGTCATCCTGTTTTTGGATCGCGTGAGCGTATCCAGTTAAAATTGATATCAAGAACGCGAGTCCACTTGATCATATGAAGCATAAAATGAATAGGTTTTTTTTTATTTGAATTATTGGCATGTCTTTATGTTTGGACGGAGCCTTCAGTATACGAGTCCTTGCATTTTGCCGTTTTTAATAATATTCACCCTCTAAATCAACGTTATAACAAAGCGAGAAGCCATCATTCGCGCGGAATGCCATATTTTTTTTTCTGATTACAAAGGTTATTGTTTGTTTAACAAAAATGATTGAATCGACCCTCTCTCCCATCTCTACGTTATTTCTGTAGTATCAAGTTGAGATTTAATTAATATAAAGTAAAAAAAACTAGATTGGGAAGTATGGTAATGTTTTTTACAATCTATGATAAAAATATAACATACTTAAAATTTTTTCGTCCCGATAGTATTTACTTAACAAATTAATAATTGTATACGCTAAAAAAACATGGATTATTAATCGCAAGCCCCCAAGAACGGCTTTATCAAAATCGTCATAGATAGCTTAGAAACGAGTATTTTAGGTAGATTAAAAGGTCTTTTAAGGGACTTAAGGCTTTTAACGCGATTCCTGTTAAAATCGTCGTGAAGAAGAAAATTCGTAGTCTTCGTCAGGATTTAATAATAATAATAATAATAATTTTATTTGGCAAAATGAAACATAAAAGATATTTCAATTCGAGTTCAAATTCATTAGGTACTTGAGTTGTTTTAGTCAAGTACAAATACCAACATAGACTTGCCCGCTACGAGACGTTTGAAATGATTTACGTCCAGTGGTCAGCCTACTTAAGACGGACGGTTATAACAGCTACGACTTTGCTTAACCTCCACGATTGACTCGATTTCGGATACCTACCATTTTGTACAAGATTAGGTTTAGTAACTTTATTTTATTTCCAAAATAGGACTAAAAACCCGTAGGCTGTAAGTTCATTAGTGGATTTTGGCTTTCATGCATTTTGGGTACTAAGTCATTTTGACTTTTAGACATAAGGAGAATGAGGTATTTCGACATAAAGCCTCTATGAGCCGGACGGTAAAAAACATTCGGTTTTCTGTACCTACCGTTTTCTAAGTAATTTATTTTTTCTGTACATAAAATAACAACATTGCAGGACTCTGTACTGCAACTAAAAGAAGTAAGTAAGTATTCGTAAATAAGCCATTAATAACTCATTTGAACTGTCCCTTTGTTTGCCTAATTCCCTTTCAATCTTCAAAGATTATTTTACAATACAGTTTCAAACACACAGTTTCTTTAAAAGCTGTCAAAAGCCGTACCATTTCCGAAAAGGCATTAGAATAGTTTCCCCAATAACAGTCGAAGCCCTATACAGGGGCCCTATATTGGGAGTAAATTCGTATTATTAATTATAATTGTATTATACAGTTTGCCTCCGTCCAGTTAACCTGCTGGCCGTCAAACTAAGAACTATAAGCCACACTTGTATGTATTCTATGCTATATAATAATATATACACCTTATATATAACTTTCTATTGTTTACTACAAGATATTACTAATAATACACAAATAAGACGCCTTTGATATTGTTTTTTGTTACCTTGGAGGCAATATTGGTAAAACAAAGACAAAAGGTATAATATGTTAGCTGAAGCTAAAGTTTGCAATAATAGGTAATTGCAAAAGAATTTTCCTTGATGTAAGTGTTCGAAAATTTCTTTTGTCATAAAATAATATATCTAAGTTATTGTTATAAGTTTTGGGGAACAATGACTGAGTTTTCATCACGATCATCATCATCATCATCATTACATAGTACAAATCCAAGTCGCCAATTCTGTCTGTTTGTATGTTTGTCCGCTATCTCCTTCTAAACTATGTAACTGATTTTGATGCGGTTTTTGCCATCTTTTAGGGAATTTATTCATTTAAGTTTGTAAATAAAGAACATTCAGAAAAAGTTATTTTTAGTTAGCCAAAATTCAACGTGCCGGGAACAAGTCGGGCTAAACTAAACCATTGCGAAGCGTGGGCGGGTCGCTAGTAAATATAAGGCAAAAAAACTGAACTTAATCGATAATAATAACATTGATGATCATTGACTTCTAAGTCTTTACTAAAAAGATATATGTACGTCGGAGATCGATGATATAAAAAGAGTGTGGATTGCCAGTTTCTGAATAAACATAAAATAAAATAAAATAAAACTAAATATGGTGCTAGACGGAGTCTATGTGACATCGAGCGAGCAGCCGTCAGAGTGATAGAGATTGTCTCAAGTTATGGCGACGAACGGTTGGAAAAGTAATTCTTGGTGTCTGCGTAGAAACTGTCCGCGATCCGTGCCTTCTTTTGAATCAATCGAATGACCTACTGGTAGCTATCCAGAGAAGATAATTACCTACATCGATGAAATACCGTGAGCTGATTTTATTTGATTCTAACACTTCCCCTACGTATGCCCACTATTGAAAGTACTAGACGGCTCCTGAAGATGAACTCTGATAACGAAGGTATCCTACCGTCTTCGTTATGTATTACTTTCTTGAAATATTAATCGTCATGAGAATTGACTCATATTTAAAAAGGTTAGTCTACCTACCTGGAAACATATTTTTCTGTTCTACAACAATATTTTTATTTATCACGTGCAATCATTAAGACAAGTCAATAAAAGTAACCAATGCCTTAAGATCCGTCCTTTAAACTACAAATTAAATTCGCAAGAGTGAACAAAGGTTAGACCTGTAAATCAAAACTTACTTGTACGTATATGTAACACTACATAGTATAAAACAAAGTCACTTTCTCTGTCTATTTGAATGCTTAAATCTTTAAAACTACGCAACGGATTTTGATGCGGATTTTTTAAATAGATATATTAATTCAAGAGGAAGGTTTGTATGCATAATATTATTATATAGGTAAAGGGGTTTTACTCCGAATTTAACGTGTGCGAAGCCCCGGGCCCAAAGCTAGTATTTAAAAAAGGTAGGCTACAAATATACATACTTTCTAGTTGTATGTTAAAATGGAACTGGGATTTGGGTACTTAACTATTTGATTTCATGACAAGTTTGTTGTCAATTATTTATCCATGTTATTGTTTTTTTAATGTGCATGCCTACTGGGTCCTGATCGAAGAATATTAGCAAATATGTGAGATAGATTATTTGCAATGTTCGTACTGATAATCACTACTACACACTAACACACTAGTAACCCCTCGGCTTCTTGAAAGTTAAAGACTTGCCCACCCGGTGGTCAGTGTAAAATTACTTCTTTATCATGCTAAAATCTTGGTTAGGTAAGAAACTAACTGTATAATATCTACTAGTTCGTTTTATTCAATTTTGTTTGAATGAAACAAACATTAACGGAAACGAAAACAACGTGGTTGTAAGTAAGTATGATTATCATCATCATTACTCATTTACATAGTATAAATCCAAGTCACTAATTGTGTCTGTTTGTATGTTTGTCCGCTAACTCTTTCTAAACCGCATAACATATTTAAATTTTTAGGTATTTTTTCCACTTAAATTTGTGTATAAAGAAAGTTCATAAAAGGTCATTTAAAGTCAGTTAATATTCGAAGTGTCGTAAAAAAGTCGCGCAAAATTACACCATTTGTAAGCGTGCGTGGGTATATTATAATATACCTACTAGTGGCCGCCTGCAACTCCGTTCCAAGGAAGTCGGTTTCCCGTGGGAATGAGAAGTTTTCCCGCGATAAAAAGTACCCTATGTGTTATTCTGATGTAAAACCTGTATTACTGTAGAGTTTGATCAAAATCCGTCCAGTAGTTTTTACGTGAAAGAGCAACAAACTTACTCACAAACTTCCACGTTTATAATATTAGTAGGATTATTATTTTTATTGTTATTTCATTTCAAGCACTAACCACATCTGCCTAGGAGTGTCGTGTCATAGTGTCGCTATTCTTTCCAACTGATTATTTAAGCTTTTTTAACCAACTTAATACAATTTGCTTGTAGATATTTAATGAAAATAGATGTTATTATTATGAGAAGAAGAAAGTAACATTAAAACAGTAAAAAGGGTAACCCAATTGAACTATAGTTGAATAAAAAAATAAAAGAAGGTATTTTATGTAATTTTGATTGAATGCTATTTAAACTCGTTTAGGTAATTATGAAAACGATGGCAACGAGAGGTTATTGAGATTTTCTTTGATTACCCTTCGGTTCTACAGTTAATAATTTATAAATGATGTCAGAATTAATAGCACGATTACTTTGTCGCGGTTTTGCTACGCTTTCCTTGCTTATGTAACGTTTGTAGAATAGAAAAAAAAAACATTTCAGGAGTTTATACGTAAAAATTAAGTAACAATTAAGCAACTATCATATTTATATCCCATACTTTATTTTTAGTTTGACGTAAAAAACAGGTAAAATCCCTACTAATATTATAAATGCGAAAGTAACTCTGTCTGTCTGTCTGTCTGTCTGTCTGTCTGTTACGCTTTCACGCCTAAACCACTGAACCGATTTTGTTGAAATTTGGTATGAAGAAAGAACTGAACTTAGGAAAGGACATAGGGTACTTTTTACCGCGGGAAAACTTCTTATTCCCACGGGAAACCGACTTCCACGCGAACGGAGTCGCGGGCGGCCACTAGTCAATAATAAACTAGGTTACTACTACTGTGTTCTTAGAAAAATATTCAAATGAAAGCCAATTCAATTCTACGAAAATATATTTCTCGATAAAAAACTTGTTAGATTCTATTTCCATAACTTTATACGATTAGTACCTATAAAAAATGTTTCTGAGATATGTGAGAAGAATACCTTGAATATTCGCCTAGTCACTTGTCGTATTGATTGAGGCTTAATGTGGCTAGTTAATGGCTGAGCCAATTAACTAGCTACGTAATCAACTTACTCTAATCGCTAAATACCTTTACGTTCTTTAAATAAACAGTTTTCGTCGTAAGTGCAAAACGTAGAAGCATCATTAAATACTGTCCTGCATATACTTCCTTCGGGTATGAAGCTCAATTTTTCTTTTAAAGCCTTCACTGGCGTTGGCCGGGAGCCAGCAGTAGGTGGAACCGACCCCGTGACCTTCGACACTGGCCTTATACAAAACGGTCAGTAATGCAACCGAAAGAGGTTTTATTATCCCTGCGGCGTTCATAAAAAAAAACTGTAACCAGCCAGGCCTTCGTGTCAAATTTCACGAAAAAGGCACGACACGTAACCGACCTTTTTAAACGTTGCAGTGATAAATTCACTGTAAAATTCAATATTATCAATTCTGCAATTGGATAAAAGTTCAGCATTGGAGCGGACCATTAGCAAACCACAGAACAATGGAAGCGCAACAAAAATATATACTTCGTGATATTGCAAGTTTTAGTTGTATCCAAGCCTCTATGGCTTACGAGATAAAGTCGATTTTCGTTCAATTTAATAGAGATAGATTGAGAAGTGGGAAGGCTGGGGCGACTGTCGCGATTACCAGTTGTGTAAAAGTGGCAATAATTGTTACTTGTTGTGGAAAAAGCTTTAGAATTTTCCCGATTAATTAATGAATAAGTAAATGTGATGAATGAGAAAATTATTAATACTATCTGTTTATTTTTAATATTTTTAATATAAAGTTCAAAGATTAAAATTGGGAATGACTTGTCAAATGTCTTAAAATACACTTTTATAAATTTTGGTTTGAAAAAATAGTATCCATAAATTATTTAGTTTAGTTATTCCATTGACAGTAATTCTTGATTATTTTTATTAATTAATATATCAAGCTTCGATCATACCCTTTCATGTAAACTTATTGGTAAATAATGTTACATTAAAAACCAATTTACAGTTTAAAACAATTAAACATAAAATATAGGTACAACAAAACGGATCAAAGTATAAGGATTATCTTTACTTATAAAATAAAAAGTCCTGAATGACAGACTGACTGATTCATCATCGCCGAGCATAAACTAGGTATTAAGTTATTGCCGTGATATTTGTTACAGGCGTTTCTTTTAAGATGCGAAAAAAAACTAACTCAAAATATTTTTTTGAAATTCACACGTCAAAAGCAATTAAGCTGCGGGTATAACCACAGGGAAAAGCTAGCTTTTAAATAAGATAATGACTGAAATAGTCAAATTAAAAAGCTGCTCTAAGATTTAAGCACAAAACTTAATAAGCCGGAGGGAGGGTATCTTAAATTAAACATTCAGTTATTCGACTTGCCACGATTAACACCAAGATTATGTTTACTAATATGTAATTGTATAAATAACTTTAACTCAGACAAACATAACATAGCATATTTGATGACAGTAAACAGTTTCTCATTTAAGTTCAAAACTTTTGTTTATTTAAAAATTTAAAACTGAAAATGGTATTCTGAAAACCATATTCAAATTTAATGAATCGCGAATGAATGATGCAGATGCTTTAAATATAGTTTTTTTTTCAAGCAAGCTTAAAAAACGGTTAGGTTAGGTATGTATACAAAAACTTAAAAATAACGTTTTTGATAATGTTTAAATACTTTTGAAATATATATAAACAATCCCTAATATTAGTTTTTTCAAATCTCATTCATAACTTAAACTCAGATCTGCATGTAGTAATGATTGACAGGTAGCGTAAGTCAGGGCTCGAGATCGCAAGAACTTCTAAATTAATTCACGAAGTTTGACTTCAAGCAGGTTACCTCATCGTACCTCAAACTATTGAAGGTGTTGGCTGCATAGTTACAGTGTTTACTAACTTGTTCGAATAATATGTAATTTTACTGAGTTGTTGGGAAACCAGGACGACAATTTCTTTCTTTATGTTATGACTCTTTAGCCAAACATTTTAAGTCGTTATAGTGATATACTCGTCATCTTTATTTATCTATCAGTTTGTTAAATTAAACCAAGCTCTGCTATTAATTATTGGTTAATTAATATAATTAGGATAGTATTTATTCAGTTTTTATATAAACCAATAATACCGTAACAGAATTTAGAATTTTAAAATATTTTTCTTACAAAAATCTAACAACTAAAATTTATAATGAACTAGCTTTCCGCCCTGCGGTTTCACCCGCAACTAAATGGTTTTTCCCGTGGCAATATCTTCTGGAACCCTATTTTTTTCCAAAATAAAATAAAGCCTATTTTACTCGTGGATAATGTAGCTTTAGAATGGTGAAAGATTTTTTTAAATCGGTCTAGTAGTTTCGGAGCCCATTCATTTCAAACAAACAAACAAAAATCAAATCTTTTCTCTTTATAATATTAGTATAGATTTCCTGTTTATACCGGTAGGTTAACTTGAGCATGCTCTGTTAACCCTTTAAACGCCTACGAGGCATGCACGCATATTTGACCCTTAAATCGGAGCGTATAGTTTACCCTTTCTGCAGTGGAACGACCAACTTTGTTCGCGCTTCATCGCCTCAAACTATCCGATTGCATTAGCATATATCACTCTCATATAACACAATTAGTAACTACGAGCATGACAACTTTTGAAAAGTTTATTTTGTCGAATGACAGTCAACTTTTGACGTAATTTCAATTAGAATATTCAAATAGAATATTGAATACTGTAATTAAGAATTGAAGGCATTTACAGACCAGACATATTTGCATTGACAGACCCTTGGTTTTTTTGTACCAAAAGTATTTTTTTATATAATTGGAATTCTAATTACCTATTTTAAGATAATATATTTCAAATTCAAATACTTTTTAATTAGTAAAAATATAGGTTATTTTAAACGTCATGTGATATAAAGCACTTACTATAAAGTAACTTACTAGCTTTTACAGTTTCTCAGATAAAATGTTATTAAATCCACCCGCGAATCTAGATGAAATCTCGCTACCCTCATAGAAAAGCTCTAAGTTATTCTTCACATATCGGAAACTCAAAAAGTCCAATACTAATCGGGATCTGGCCAATAAATTCTTTTATTCAACGCTTTGTCAGCATAAAAATGAAGAACAAAATCAATTAAGCAGACTAGAAGCCTTTATTAAAAAGTAAAATTTAATGTTTTAGATCACGAGAGTAATATTATATTTTAGTTGATTTAAGAAAGTTCATTTCATTAAAGTTCATGTAGTAGCAATTATTATTGTGCTGCAAGTTACACATTTTAATAACGTTCCTCCATATCTCAATGTTAATAGAGAGGAGGGAGTCAGAGCCAGTGTTTACATAGCGTCGAACAATCTCCCAAATACAAACAACCGACAGCTAATGAGATTCGTACTTATTTCACAAAACATAAGCTGTAAATATTGAACGAAATTTATAATTACGCGCACAATATTCATAATTATGGCGCAAAGTTGAGCGTAGAGTTTTGCAACATTACGCCAGTGCTAAGTCCTTTCTAGAATTTTCTCAGTAACTTGCACATCATCGAAGTTTCCGAGTTGGACAACTAGAACAAATGCAAGCTTCTTGCTTACATTTCTGAATGTACAGATGTTTTTAAAGTATTCTGCGGTCTGAAAAGGTGCCTTGTTATTTGGCGCGGCATGCAAATTTTTAATAATATTTGCAAAAAAATTCACGAGAAATCGTTTCTGTTGGTCTTGCTGCAGAATGTAGGCGCAACCGCAAAGTGCTAACTTGCAAACGCAACCGTATGTGTCTTACATATAGGCTGTATGCGGCCGCAAGCTGCAAGTCATTGGCAGAAATTGATGTCGACGTCACCAGATGGCGCCCTAGGGGTTAACACGGCACTATTATGGCGCAACGCCAGCGCCTATACAAATGTCCTACATTAATAGCAGTTCTCCTTTTAAATTGCATTCAAACGGTATTTGCGTACCAACGTACACTGCTTCAACAAATTTGGTCAATATTCTTCATTTGTTTACAGTAAAATTTGGTTTGCCTATGTCGTTTTTGGAATCGTATATTTATCCGCCGCGGTATAAGGTCAAGTCTCGGTGGAGTAGCGGCCAAGCAAAGAGGCTAGACATATTTTGGGCAGACTTTTATACGTTTTAAATTTAGAGCCTAGGTTAATGGTTTCTAGCAAGCTTCTAGGCAAATGCCGTGTGAAATATATTAAGTGTGCTGCATGCAAGTTATAAAAGATGGGCCTTAGAATAGCGCAGGGGAATTTCACTGAAGTTGCAGCGTAATCGTTAAACGGGGGGCGGCGGAGAAAAGTGTCTCATATGGAATATGGTAAAAAAAACTGGTCTAGTTTTAAAACGACGACTTACTTTTAACTTGACTGAATCATTAGGCTTAGTTTTTTGAAACCCTGTACAGTAGGTATGATTGGACCACGAATTGAATATACAAATTACATTTGGTCTATTATCTGGCTGACTCACTATGATCAGATTCTTTTACCCTTACTTAGATTTTGTTTATTTAACTGTATGTAGAGAAATGGGGAAGTACAAAAACTTGGTCCTTCATTTAAAGTAATGGGAAACTGATATTCACAAACTTAAAAATTAACGATCATGAGATTGAATCGAAAGAACCATTTAATGGATGAAAGTAATTTACATTCAAAAACGAATTCTGAAGGAATTGTTTGAAAGTCGAATTTAGAGATGGTTCTGTAGTAAATTAGCATATTCTGTTCTAACAAATGTTTAATGGAGTTAGGGTCTATGTATATCTATAATTTACTATACGCTTTACGTTTATTACCCGCTTTATTCTTAGCCCAAATTTTACTTAATTTTGTATTCTGTCCTATATTGTATATAAAATACAATAATATCTATACTTGAATAACAAATTTAAAAATAACGGCAGGTTTCTGTGTATCTTTTTCGTTGAATATTTGTGTGGTTATTTATCACGCTACTCAGAACGAATTGGATATAAATGATGAAGGTTATAAACTAACCCAAAACTGTTGTTATTGGAAGCCATGTCACGTACTTTATACATTGATTAGTATTGATATTTTCAAACACAACTACGTAAGTGATATTTCTTCTCATTAGAATCTTATATTTTCTCTTAATCCTAAGGCCCTCTCGCCTTTAATTGCTGTGACGAAATACCAAGATCCGACTCTCAGTAAAAACTAATGATCCACTTCGAAATTCAAAACTTTTGAATTCAGTAACCGTCGTTTAGATAATTGCAGCAGTTCCGATGCAAGCCGAACTTGTTCCGATTAGATCGGATATAATCGAGACGAATCTGAGACGCTACTTCTCAACTATTTTCCAACATATACAGCACTGGCTATAAATAGAGGACGGGTTATGCGACACAGATCATTCCAATTTTAAAATGGCACTTTCGTGTAAACCTTGAATTTAGGATATTTGAATTGAAAATTTGATATTGTTTTTTTGTTGGTTAATGAAAAAATGAGATTTGACAGTTTATGAACGTTTTATGGGTATGGGATGGACCAATAAAAACTTTATCAGTTACTTAATTCAAGCAAGCTAACGTATATTAAAAAAAACAAGATTAGGTATCTACAGTTTTATCTAAGGTTGTCAAAATATACCTATATAATCATGTATTTCAACAAAATACTCAATGCGTAACAATAATTAAAGATACAGATTAACTTTTTTACCCAAACAGAATCATAAACAAAAATAACTCAGTCAATTAAAATAAGTTAATTTCTTGGTGTCACGAACAGGCATAAATTGTAAACCGAAGAGTATGAGACCCCATTAAGAAGTTTAAGTAAAGTTTTTTGAATCAGTAATTTTTCATTACAATAATTGGGTTTGGTCGTAATTTGTGGATACCACCGTCCTTGTGACATTTTAAAATCGGAACGTAAAGGTCATCAATTCAATTAAATTGGGATAGAAATTTGATTTAGTATAAGGTGTTGTAACTTTCATTTTCTATTTTAATACATTGTAAACTTCAACCAGCTTGAATGAAATCGTATTAACGCTGAAAGACTTTTTGACTGAAACTGCTTACATTTATTTGAGTGTTACAATGATGATTTGAAAGAATGATGCTTTGAAAATGGAGGAAATATTCAAAATTTAATGTCAATTTTGAAGGCTTTCCAGGCTTCGATGGAGTTTCGGATTGGATCGTGGACGTGATCGTAAAATTGGTGTTGATCAGTCGCTGCGGCGAAATCTCATTAAAAATACATTCTGATCTAGAGCATTAGGCAGAACAGTCCAATCATATACACGGGGACTCGGATTACTGATGTAAACACAATTTATTTATACACATTGCACAGTCTCTTTAAGTTAATAATATACTTATTGTTTGCTATATAATTGATTGCCGATGTTTTAGTTGATAGTTTGGTATTAATAAATTGCTATTGGTTTTATATATTGCTTGATTAATACATTCCTACATCTTTCCATTCCTTGTTACATATGGAGTAAGTTACATTTGTAAGGCTTATAAGTAATTACTAATGATCTCATATTTAGTTAGAAACATGGTTCTATTTTTGGTGTTTAAACTTTTTCGTTTAAAATTGAAACGGGTGAAGCCTTTTGTTTGAAGTTACTACGTGTTGACTTCATTTCGGTTTTATAAGCTAAGTAATTAGTGTTCAGGAACATAGTTTCAAAACGTTCAGCTAGTCAAAAGGATTTACGGATTTGGAAACGCCAGTTCCTTTGATAAGGCACGATGCAAACTGAGAGTTGCGATTTTCATTCATCTTTTATTTGTAGGCACTAATTTGCTAGTGCTTAGATTAGAAATGTCAAATGTTTTGCGATTTGTAAATAAACTAATTATGTACAGTGATTTATGAGAGATCTAACGTTATTAAAACCACATGTTAATGGCATTACATTACAAATTTCAAGCGTTATCGCGTATCTATACGGACTCTGTGTTTATAGCGAATACCTTAAAGTTTTCAGGTAGCAAAGCTGCCGTTGACAGGTTCAGAATTATGCAAATATTCCGGCATAACACTAGAGTGGATGCCAGTGAAGAAGATTGGAAGTAGCTTGAGTGGATTATACTTGACAGGGCTGGTGTCTCAAGGACTGCCCCGGCTTAGCCTGATCTCCAACAAAGTCAATTGAAAAAGGAAAATAAGATTTTGCTAACGTAAAAGGCAAATACTGATTCATTTTATAAAGTAAGCACAAAAATATGGATTGATTATATGATAAGGTTAAAAGTAACAGTGAGGTTAAGATTGAAGTGAAGTTTAGTTTACTTGAAAATTACAACATGAAAGGATTGAGTGTTGCTTTTGTGGTGACCTTGGGAACAAAATCAAGGGAATTATGCTGAACTACAAAAATAGGTATCAAAGCAAGTTCGTGTCGTATGAAGTTGCATGATTTGAGGGTACTTAGCATTGCGCCAGCATGCCGTACGAATATGATGATATTCTGCTCCAGATACGAACGGAGAGCGGCAAATGGCCCTCTTGGGCCATCATTACCTATCATCGCGGCCTCACAGCTGCTACGTTACATCTTCCATATAACAGACATATCTCCAGAATATACTCTTAAAATTATATTAATATCACCCAGGTAATATCAGTAGAAATAGACACTGCGTCACGCACTATAACTATAATAATAAATTATCCGAAAAGCGGAAGCAAAGCAAATTTATTTTAATAAAAAGGACAAATTCAAAATATAGGTTAAATTGTGACGTAAATACTATCTTTAATAGCACATTAGTCTCACGTCGGAGAGGTGCTTTCTATCGTTGTCTTGGCGGGATTTCAAATGTTACTGTAAACTGAATTTCATAAAAACCCGACCGCAGCTTCGGTCAGGTGGGCAGGTGCTGTCAAGTTTACCGTCAATCATTTCACGGTCGATGGTGTTCAAAAATTGATGGAATGTTTCGGTGGCACAAGAGACACGGTGGGTTAGGTGTGTGTACCGCGCGCGCGGGTTTATCAGTGTCGTGTGTTCGGGGCGCGGGCGCGGGCGCGGGGCGCGGGGGGCGCGGCGGTGGCGGCGGCCCGGCGGCTCACTGCTGACTGCGGCACGCGCCGCGCCGCTGCCGGCTGCCCGCGACGCATCCCCAGCCACCGCCCCCCCGCGCGCCGCGCGCCCCCGCGCCACCCGCACCCCGCGCGCCCCGAAGCGCCCCACCCCCGACCACGCACTCCGCATTCTTGCCCCTAACCCAACACAAAGACTCCTCACATGTTGCTGCCGAATAAGACCGTGGATATGCTAAATCGACGGAGCTCCGCTCAATGCAGATTCAGGTACAGCTCAATATCACGTACAGAACTTCGGCTGGCAACTGTTCAAACTTAAGTTATTTTTTCTGGTTCGGATTGTGTCTGAACTCAGTAATTATATACCTAGCTACGTGTATGTAGGTACTCAATCAATAAATTTAATTCTTAAATTTGAAGCTCGCAAAATAAAGTTAACTCTTAATCTTTGGATATCGCTGAAACACCTAGCTTATCCAAGATTTTCGTCACCGTCCTTTCATTCCATTGCATAAAGTTAGTTCTGAAGTTGCTACCTTTGTGCACTCGCATAACTTATTTAACTTTTAGTTAAACAAGCACATACATAGGTACTTAAGGTAGAGAATCGTTTAAGTTAAATTACTTAGTTATCCAGGGTCGCTTTTACTACCCGACATTTATTATTTAATCGTAGTGAATCAAAATGTGCTGAAAACGTAAGTGGCCAGTTACAAAAGTGAAATACTTTTTTATTAACCACCTTTCGCACTGGCCGGTAACAATTCGATGGTGTGCCACGGCGCTCCAATTCGAAATTTTCTTTCTAGGTGTTTATGTAACAAATTGTAATCGGAAATTGCAAGTAAAAGGCAAAGGCAGTGTAATGTAGCAACAAAGCTATCATTAGCTACTTGTTCGACACTGTACGGATTACTGGCGATGTTGCGTGCCCCCGGAAAATATACGGAAACGTGTTTATTTACGATAAATTTAACGAGAAGTTTGCAGCATTGGACGTAGAAAAGTTTCAGGTTAACTTTACTTCTAATGTACGCAGAAACTTTGATTCGTGTTTTATGAATTGATGTAATAAGCAGTACGGAAGCAATGCAGGTAAAAGTTAGCGCGCTCGAACTTTTCAATCAGCCAATCGCCGACCGCGATGAAACTTATTATATCAATTAGTTATTATCTGTTCCGGTAGTTGAACTGATACTAAGATCTTCTTATTACTTTGGCCAACTGGAGTTTTTTTTTTATTTTTGATAATTGTTTTAATTAAGTATAAAATTGTATACATAACAATACAAATAGACGCGCTTCAGTATTGCCAATTTGTTAATAAGTATTAATTTTAGGAAAAATAATTAAAATTTTAACAATTTTACATTTTTTTTCGTACAATTTTCTATACTGGTTTAATTTATCTATATATAAATATCGAATATCTACCACAGAATACAAAAACATAGCATAACTTGAGTTTACCGAATCTAAGTAAATTAACTTTTATCATTATCACCACCATTAATCGTTCACTGCTGGGCATAGGCCTCCCAGTTACTTATTTCATATAAAAATTACTACCGTAAAGTAATATCATGTGATATTCGTATAGCGATTAATAACATAGCACGCGAAATGAAATGACAACTAACGCTATGTTATCGTGTAGTCATTTCTACGACCCACAATATCAGAGAAGTCACGTTCCTAACATTAATAACTAGATACATTGCAAACTAGAAAAGTAATATCTAACCGTTTATTGTAATATAGTACATATGACTTAGCGCGCACGGTGCAATTTTTGTCGGCTTGAACGCGAAGCATTGAATTTTTGATGTATTTTAAATAGTTATTCCGAACTAGTTTCCTTACAAACATTTTCGAAAAAAATATTTTAATGAAACTGAAATCAATATTTATATTCAGTTTAATAATGTAGTCGGAGTTTTTGAATAAAAATACAAAAAAATATGGATGGTTAGAGATCATTCATCCATTGGGAAATGTTGATAAAAAATCTGCATAGAGTTTTCAGCTTCTTATCCCTGATTTCGAGATTTTACCTATGTTTATTTAAAACTAGTGGCCGCCCGCGACTACGTTCGCGTGGAAGTCGGTTTCCCATGGGAATAATAAATTTTCCCGTGGCGAAAAGTACCCTATATGTTATTCCGATGTAGCTATAACCTATATTACTTTCAAGTTTCTTCCAAATCCGTCCACTAGTTTTTACGTTAGAGTAACAAACATCCATACATCCATCCATACATCTTTACATAGGTACTTACAAACTTTCACGTTTATAATATTAGTAGGATGTATGCTTATAATTGGGAATTTAAAAAACACGTTGACAATTTGTTAAATCATAAGTTCTATTATAGGTTTTAGCTTGCAGCTTTGCTTACAATCATTATATATTTTGTCCATAAAACTAACAACCAACTAGGATTTTAAAATTAGAAATAGTTAAGTAAAAAATAAAATAAGCTCAAAATTTCAATAATAAAAATTTACGAATAAATGTTGGTGAAATTTAATAGAAATAAAATCACCTGTAATACAAAACATTTTTTACATAAAACGGAAATATTTGATACCACAGTACGTAGCAAAAAATAAAAAAAAGCCCGACGTTTTGGTTGATTTAGAAAATGTACTTTCTTAATATATGAAGATTTCGGATTTGACTCGGAAATTAAATGTCATATTATAATCTTAGCCCAGAGAAAGGGTTAATTATTATCTTATTTTTGTGTTGGATGTAATACACTAATTATATTCATAATCAACGTATGTAGTAGGTAGGTACTGTTTAGTTTTTTTTTGTAATATACTACTGAAAGTTAAGTTTATTTCAAAACTATTTTCTATTTATATCTACTGTTACCTAATAATCAGAAAGAAAAACAGAGTAACAACAGATGAAATTTATCACAGAATAATATTTATGTCCTATTGTTATTGTTTCAGGCCCGTAAATAAAATAAATCCGTTGCAAATCCTAGCTAAAGTCGTAACATACAATGAAACTCCAATAAACTGGAAAAAATCATAAACACAATCACTCGCTCACCAACATAAGTTATTCATGAACGCAAGTCAGGCAAAGTTGCCTACGATTGTCTTACCCGAACGTAGCAAACTTGGCGAAATAAAAACCACGGTTAAATAATGCCTTATTTTAATGGGCACGTGGCTTAAAAAAAGAAACCTTTTAAGTACCGCCGAAGTTATTCATAGTTTCAGTTCGGCTGAAACGTACAGATGTAAAGCGGACTTTATGGAGTTTACTGGTGGACTTTTCACATTGAGAAATGGTCGCGAATCGCTAATTTGGACTTTAGCCTGCACGTGCCGCTATAGTACCTACTTACTTGTTGAGAAACGTTTGACTGCTACAGAAAGGACAACTTTGTGTATTGAAAACTTAATTTGAGAAGTTCAAAATAATTCGGCATAAAGCTATACAGTTGTCCACGTGACGGGAACCTATTCACGGGGAATTATAACTATTATAAGTGATCTTATTGTATAATTGGTAAAATTTACATGATATTGAGAAATAAACTGGATATATAATAGATATTGAAACAGTTCACGCCGCAGAAAGGAAGCTATTCGCGGAATCTAATAACTTAGAAAAGCTCTCGCCGACACCAGAGAAGGATTATGCAAATCTTAGACTAATATAAAATATTTGTGCAAATCTTAGACTAATATAAAAAATCCTTTAGTTTGCTTACTTACAGATTTTTAAATAAAATAACGAATAAAAAAACCATGTGTATGGTTATTTCACCACATATGTTTTTTTTTGTAAACAAAGCTAGGCAGAGCAGCAAAGTGTTTGAAATATAAATTGATCAATTAGATAAAGTAATCAGCGAAGTAGGTACGAGGACTTGCATATCCAAGGCACCAGACAAAAACTCTGTTTCTGAATATATATATATCGAAAGTACACTTTTTTGATTTCTAGGGTTTAACCTTTACTTATGCGTGTGGGTATTGAATGATACAAATATGATTAAATTCAACCGAAATTAGAAAATTGGCTTTTAACCCACTTAGCGCCACGATATAATAACACAAAGAGAATTTTGCAATTATAATATAACATACAGGTTGATTCTACTTCAATCCCTCAACTCTATTTATAAATACCTGATTGAAAAAGTATCACAAGTTTTTTTAAATAAAATAAATAAAAAAATGTAATAAATTAATTGTAAAGAAATAGCATACTATAAATATTTACGTGTTTTCTACCTAGTTCGTACGTATATTCTTCATAGTTTGAAAATTTCGCAGTTACAAATACTAAAGGTAGGTTAACAAAATTAAGATTTAATTTACGACTTTCACTATCTTTTCTATTTAGCTTTTTACTTTCTGCCATATCCGTACAACATTTAAAATAAAATTTTAAAAATTTTGAACAAATGAAACCTTTTAATATAAAAAGCTTAATAAGCTCCGTCTCTTCAGACCGTCGTCTTTAATTAATCTTTTAATATTAAGAGCTTTATTACTTTGCTATCTTGAAACATCTCACTTGAAACCGGATTCCAGCAAGCTCAAAATATTTACTATGGCTTAGCTCGGAGATTCATACAATGGTAAATATAGTTTCATTTGTATTATATTATATTACACTGAGGCATATTCAGGTCTTTTACTTGTACATATATACTTTATAGAGCAAGATACATCGTGTTTTTAAATGACATTATCCTACTTATATTATAAATGTCAAAGTTTGTGAGTATGGATGTATGGATGTTTGTTACTCTTTCACGTAAAAACTACTGAATGGATTTTGATGAAACTTTACAGTAATATAGGTTATACATCAGAATAACATATAGGGTACATTTTCCGCGGGAAAACTTATCATTCCCACGGGAAACCGACTTCCACGCGAACGGAGTCGCGGGCGGCCACTAGTTTAAATATAAAGAAGGTATTTGAAATATTTAATCAGTTTTTTAACATATTAAAATATAAAAAACAATGTTTATAGGATTAAGTATAAAACAAGACCGAAAACTACCACAAAACATAGATTCTGTAGTGCAGTTAAAACTTATTCTTAACAAACTGCCTGCTACTGCTTGAACTCCAGTCCGATCCCACGGTGCGCGAAAGTACGCACCGCATAACAATATCACCGCTAACAGAACGGTGCTTGCAATTGAAATTTAATAATGAAACATTGCTGCTAAAAGTCGTATCGCGCACCGTGTGAACCCTGCGGTTTGTAATTTTACACCGTTAATCTTTTTTTTGTTTAAAAAACATTTTATTTTTGAAATTGAAAACAATTTTCACCGTTTAAATATACAAAGTAAACCTAATCCCTACTAATATTATAGATGCGAAAGTAACTCTGTCTGTCTGTCTGTTACGCTTTCACGCCTAACCCACTGAACCGATTTTGATGAAATTTGGTATGAAGATAGAACTGAACTTGGGAAAGGACATAGGATACTTTTTATCGCCAAAAAAGGGAAGAAGGGTTTGAAATAGAGGATGAAGTTTTGTATGGAAGTTCCTTATTGTCAAACATAAAATCATGTAAGATTGTTCAATTGTTTAAGACAAATCCATGTAGATATCGAATAAATAAAATGAGATGAGTTGTTAGGTGCAACGGTGAGAAAAGCGTGCACGAGGAAACTTCCTACTACTATAATAAACGTGAAAGTTTGTAAGTATGGATGTATGTCTGGTACTCTTTCACGTAAAATCTACTAGTTGGATTAGAATGAAACTTTATAGTAATATCGGTTATACATCAGAATAACACATAGGTTACTTTTTACCGCGGGAAAACTTCTCATTCCCAGGGGAAACCGACTTCTACGGGAACGGAATCGCGGGCGGCCACTGGTATCTAAAATAGTTGTAGTAAATAAAGTATAATAAGATAAAGTATAATAAAATGTCATGACGATGACGTTTGTCTCGAGCGTGGGATAGTGTCTGAACGTCTGTAATAGTAACACATATAAAACGATATATTAGTATTATAAGGTTATTTATACAACGTGTGTTTTGAAGAAATAAACGCGAAAATAAGTCTAAGTATTCTTCGTAATATATTTGATAGGTTGCGGTAAATTATATAAAAAAATATTAAATAATTCAAAGATTCGTCTTCAGATATATCTGTTTGCACAGAAATGTCTGCAAAGCTATTTCGAATCAAATAAAAAAAACGAGTTTAATTTTATCTTACTTAGATAATAATAATTTCAAACCCAATTAATGTTATTTATATATAAAATTATTGTTTTTTTTAAATATCTCAATTAGACTATAAAACTACTAAGTTTTTTTATATATTAGGTACAGCTTTTCGTCAGCGTTATTATAATTCAACATGTAACACACCCTTTATATACCGATCTTCCTTGTTCTTGTCACCGACTTTGACACAAAAATACACTCCGGAACAACAGCATATATTTAAAAATTATAACTTTTGTAGTTATTAACACCACACTATTGATACACCCACACGCGAAGCTTTCATTTGTTTCATCGCGCTGAATGAACTTTTACAAAAAAACACATTCATGAACAGAATCTTTGAATGACGATGGCCCGTCAGTGGAATGGTTTAATTTCCGTATGATTAAATTTTGGATTCAGTCGAAACAGGCCCTTTTATACGAAATTGATTGAATAAATAAGCTGCGAATCGGGAGTGGCTCGCATCATTACGGGAAATCAGATTTCTGTTTGAAAATGTTCGTGTTTTGGGTACATATGACATTTGCGGTTTCGCAAAGGCTACAACTTCATACCTAGTGCTAGAGTCTTCATTACATAGTATAAATTTGAGTCTGTTTGTCCGCTAACTCCTCCTAAACCACTTAACGGATTTAATTCGGATTTCGCCACCTTAAAGGTATTTTTTACATATAAATTTGTAACTAAAGAACATTCAGAGAAAGTTATATTTACTTAGCCAAAATTCAACGTAGGTATCCTGAACAAGTCGCGCAAAATTACACCATTGCGAAGCGTGGGCGGGTCACTAGTTTTTAGTATATGTTTAATAGATCTGTAAAGGTGCTGTTTATTCTATTTTTGAAACATACGTTTAAAACCGCCATCGAAACCGTGGGAATGGATATAATCTGATGCACAAAATGCTCCCAGATAAATCAGAGTACAACGTGCCATATCAGTTGTATCAGGGTATATGACATTGCGATATATCAACCGAAAACTGAAATAAAACGCATCAGTCAGCATGCACATTCAACCATTTTTGACGCTTAACTTACTGCCTGGATTCGACAAAAGAGGTTCTAGAAATAAATATCCTTGAAAAATCAAGTTGTATTACTTAAATGATTTGGCGAACAAAATTATTGTAAGGCATTAGTAACGGAAAAATGCTATGAAGTGAAGAAGTAAATGTCCTTATGTACTTAAGATCGGGGATTTAAAAAATAAACTAGGCTTAATTAATACGTTTTTATAATGCATGCGATAAGGTTTAAAATTCGGTATACATAGTGGTTGATTTAATAAGCCGTTTTAATATTCAAAGTTAATTTAGTATTCAATTTGTTTCCATGCCCTAGAGGTGTTTTATGCGTTATGCTTATTCCTTTTAATATTACAAATGCTAAAGTTCAGGTTGTAGCTCGAAGTTTAGATAAAACTTGAAATATAGATTCTGATGTATCATACTAATATTATAAACGTGAAAGTTTGTAAGTATAGATGTATGTATGGATGGATGGATGTTTGTTACTCTTTCACGTAAAAACTACTGGATGGATTTCGATGCAACTTTACAGTAATATAGGTTACATCAGAATAACATATAGGGTACTTTTTACCGCGGAAAAACTTCTCATTCCCACGGGAAACCAACTTCCACGCGAAAGGAGTCGCGGGCGGCCTCTAGTTAAACATATACTAAAAACGAATGACCCGCCCACGCTTCGCATGTATGTATGGATGGATGATTGTTACTCTTTCATGTAAAAACTACTAAATGGATAAAATTTAATTTATATTGTTTGAATTGTCTTAAATATCAAGTTAGTAGGAAAAATAGTAGGTAAAAATCTACCATCTGCGAGCTATTCTGGCGTGCGCTGCCAAAACCGCTGGAGTTACACATATAATGTAAAATTAAGACCCCGCGACTTCGTCTGCGATAACAGTGATCTCCCCGAGAGATTTAGACTTATTACCGCGGTAAAAAGTAACCAACGTTAATTCCAGGCTGGACATACAGACTGGCAGACTTTCAAATTACATATTATTAGAAAAGAGTAACGATGGTAACAAATGCTCAAAAACAAATAACCCTGCAGTCGTGATGTTAGTGAACTAAGGTTTTCATTTAAATATCGAACAAATAAATTTAACCCAGCTATAATGACGTTCGATCATATTGATGCGAGAGAGTTTTGAGTGATATACATGTATATGTATTTACATGTATATATGATATATGCATTTTAGTTTTGCGTCAGTTGTATGACTTAAACGTTGGTATACAGGAGATGCAACCCCCGTCTACCCTCTTCATTATAATGCTGAGTGCAACCCCGCTGCACTGGACAAGTGAAAATTGACAATTATGACCCACGGTCATTAATGTAAAACATTTTTCTTTTACTGTAGAATATGCATATGTAATTTTTAAAAGTTTAATAATATCTAGAACGTATTGTAGTAATTTAAATTAGGGTGTATTAGTAAATAAAAAAAATATACAAAATATCTATAAAATTCGGGTCCATATGAACCGGCGTGGTCGTCTTAGTAATTTCTCTCACGTGACTTGCGGTGGGTTTAATTTGGGAATTCTAATTTGATTATAATATATTCTTCAGGTAAAAAGATTAAAAAAAACCTACAATATACTTAGGTCCAATAAAAATAACTACGTTAAAAAAAACCGACTTCAAAACTAAAAAGTTAAAAATAAATAAGATTTATATAATTTAAATATATAATAATAAAATAAATAGCCTATATATGTCCCATAGTTGAGCACAGGCCTCCTTCTCGGATAGCGAGAGGGTTTGAGCTGTAATCCACCACGCTGGCTCGGTGCGGGTTGGTGGATCACATGATGGATTATCATCATCCAATCATGTGGGTTTCCTCACGATGTTTTTCCCTCACCGTTAGTGCGTGATAAACATATACAAAATTTGAAAAAGACCAAATTAGTGGTACACCCTCGTGGGGATCGAACCCGGAACCTTTGGTATAGTAGACCGAACCTGTTGCCACTAGGCTACCACGCACTTATATAATTTAAATACTGCCTATGATTTATACGTGCTATTTACTAATAGGTTTACAGCCGGGGAAAAAAGAATCACGTAAATCGGTTCAGAAACCTCGACGTAATCGATGTACATACATAAAAAACCGGCCGAATTTAGAACCTCCTCCGTTTTTGGAAGTCGGTTTAAAATGCATAGTTTCGGAGATATCATCAAGTACCTTATACCTTACTTTGTTAACGTAGTAATCTAGTAGTTCAGAGTGAATGCATTAGGCAGGCACAATTAATCTATGAATCGTTATGTCGATGAAATCTAAGTGACCATAAAAGAGTGGGAACGCCAATAAAACAAACCAATGGATCCAAGTATGAAGAAAAGTAAGTTAAGGTAATGCATTTACAAATTGATTTGTTGGATTTACAAATTGAATTTAGTGCCAAGGTATGCCGTAAACAATAAACCCTCCCAACGTATAGGTCGGTAAGTAAATAAATTATTTTACATATTTATGAATACATACTTAATAAATCCAAGTTCGTATATTTTTTAATTCTACAGTATGTTATAAAGAGTTATCTTTAAGTATACCATTTTTTTGATAATTAAACTTCATTTATGAACTCTTCACATTGCATTTCAACTTTCTATCTAATAAAGTTCAAAACAACCGAAAAGCTATCACAAAAAAATACATTTATCGATATATATTAAATATTTTACCTGCGCACTTTACACTTGACATTCATTATTTAAAGGTACAGATATGCGACCTTGTCTTATTCACATAAAGGTGTAGGTTTTGCATTGGTGGTCTTGATTTTATTGAATTATTTTGTGTAAAAATGAAAACATTTTTATTTTCATATTTCAAGAATGTATAGATGATGGAAATACTTATCTTCAATAGTCCTTCGAATTGTTACGTTGTGATAAAGGGTTTCCACGCGGACAAAGTCGCGGGCGACCACTAGTGTTAATATATGGCTGCCAAGTATTCGGCGGAAGAAAAACATAAGAAACTTAACTGTTTTCGATTCCACTTAACATCATAGGCATGCCCATTATTGGTTTATGGAGCATAAGTTCTTAACCAAGTTACTTACTTCGGGTCTTTGACAACATCCATATTTCAATACTGATTATGTATTGAATAATACGGACTATAGCTCATTAATTATTATTTTTATTTAAAATTAAAATCCTGCCTATCAATACTCAATTGATGAGAAAATGAATAATTGAAGACTATTCTGGGCAATTGAAGACAATATCCTAGGTACCAACAATTCGCTTGTTGTTGCAAAGCTCTGGGTCAGTACAATATGAGAAGAAGTGTCAGTAAAATAGGCTACATTTAAAAAAGCAGTCAAGGATATGGATTTTAAGGAGAACGAAATTCTTAAAGAAAAAGTAGTTTGACCTAATCTACCCGACTACTAATCTAGAAGTTTGTCCTTTTAACAGACCTGGAAATAGTTTTCTAAAACATTTCTAAACGTTATGATGTTATTTTTGTCGCACCCTAATTTCCTTTGAGTATGATGTAATGCAATAGTAATTTTGGTTCGCCGTAGCGCAGGGGTACATACAACTGACTGTTAAGTTGGTATGTACCTGCAAGATGCAGATACATACCAATTTAACTGTAAAAATTTAGTTGTTAACAAAAATGCAAACACTGCTGAATGGTGATGCGTAGGAGAAAAATTTCAGGTGGGACAGATTTTGCATTTGTATTTCCCATTTTCCTCATCGAAATCAGAACAATAAAAAAAAAATGAACTGTTGCTTCGCCTGCCCGTTTTGTTTTTCCAGGTATTAATTGTATGTCTTATGAATATAATAATTCGAGCAATGTGTTTTTAATTGGCGATAAGGTCTGCTCTGTTGACCCAATAAATGTATATCCTATTTCGAGATCATTTGCATATATGTATATACGTTATTTGTCTAGTACGGATAAAGTTGACCATAACTGAGTTATTGTTTGAATTCATAGATAAAATGCATTAGATCAACATACAAACTGACTCATACCTATATTTATTTCAAAATGAACAAGTTAAAGAATCTTAAAAATATCATAAATGAAATTTTTTCTCACGTTTGTGTCAATTTTTTTTATAAAGATTTAAAATGTGTAACATATTTTTGATAAACTTAGCACAACTGATCGTAAAGGTTCATCATAATTGAATACAAAAAAGATTATGGGTTTTAGCTGATCCAGACATTTGATGCATAATGGAAACTTCTTGCTAATCGACATAATAAACATTTGGAAACCGTCAAAACTTCATCGTTTTTTCTTACGAACAATATATCAATTAAGCTAGCTTAAATCATTGACTTATCATCATAAAGCCCATCTACCAAAAACAGTCTACATTTTGTCATACCAAAGTCTATAATCCGCTAGAAGTGGCCAATTTTCTGTAGGCGTAAGTTCAGTTTAAACCCCATTATAGTTCCATCTTATCAACGCAAAACACTTCACCCAAAAACAGTTCATATATTAACAGAGTCTATAATTGCAAATTTCCTGTCGTCGTAAGTGAAGTTGCGTTTAGTTAAGTGGGTGAATGGTCGCTGCAGGATGACACCGCACCGCGGCGGCCCAAAACATAATAACGGCATTGCGACACGCCCGGCGGATACTCAATCGATGCTAGCATTTTTTTCGGCGGGTGGCTAAATAAGGCGCAAGGCATACGGCCTTTTGCTGGTATTACCTGTGGGAAGCATGGATGAGATATAGTTTAGTGTCGTTTGCCTGTCGTATGGAGAGTTATGGCAAACTTTGGCTGAAGCTAAATTTAATATTTTTTTAAGTAGTTAGATTATAGCACTACCGTTAGTTTAATGCAATTTGTTGTAAATACAAATAGACTGATATAATTATAACGTGGTACCATCTTTTCTCATTATCAATAAATAGAACTGACATTATATGTACCAAAATGGAGATTAAAATGGAGATAGCATACAAGGTAGTTTTGCTTATTTTTAACCAACTTCCTTTTTATTTTTATTTTTTATTTACGTGATTATTTTTTTGTTTGATGCGGAATTGTTTCGAATTAGTCCAAAATTTGATTCAGGTAGGTCCAGCAGTTTTTATTTTATGAGCATATTTTTTTATTTACTTTTTTACCTATCTCGATTCCTGAATGTTTGATTTGCAAGTAAATTTGATCCAATTCCCGATAATCCATTGAGCTGTAATTTTGTATACCTATGTAAATTGGAGGAAAATGAAAAATAATTATGACATGGAGCTGATCTGATGATGGAATCGGAAGGTGGCCATAGGAACTTAGTAATTAAAAGACAAAAATCTATCGAGTTTGGACTCTTCGATTTGTATTGACGAGCACTTGGTGCCGGTGGTAACTAGGATCCTTCAGGGTCCGATGAAGGAACCAAAAGGTGGCCAATAGAACTCAGTAAATACAAAAATCAATAATGATACTGTTCAAGAGATTTTTGACGTAAACGTGATTTCATATTATGCTTTCATGGACAGGAGACGTTTTTCACGATTTTTAATAGTCTCTCAAAAACGTGAAATTGTGTCGTAGAGCTTATACGGAGACCACTACTTTTATTCGCTTCCGTTAATTTCTTCTTTTTCTTTGTAGGTCTACCCATAACTAGTTGACAATACACTAAAAAGTATTAAATAAAAATAACTACGTTAAAAAAACCGACTTCAAAAACTAAAAGTTAAAAACAATAGAAATTTTATATTAATTAAATACTACCTATTATTTATGTATGCTATTTACTAATTCTTATTTTTATAAACAAACGCATTTTTCGGTAAAAAAATTATATAAGTACATTTTAAAAACTATATTCGATTCAAATTGGGTTGGTTGGAATATTCACAAACAATTTGCCGAATGTGGTAAATATCTAAATTGATTTGCTCTATCTAATTGAGCTTGGTGTAGTCTTGACCAAGATTTGACTTTAAATCATTGTTTAGAAGGAGTGCTACATCAACAATCAATGCTTCTTTTATCACGGTATTTGTCTGTATTATTTATTTTTTTGCTTTTATTTTACTTTCGGTAAGAAGTGCCACTTTAGTACTCGCGTATCTGCATTAATATTCTGCTCCAATTAGAATAGGACATTTAACTTTTACTTTGGTCATAGCACAAACAATTCAAGCCAGCCTTCAGAAAATATAAATTAAGAAGTGAGTACGTGATTGTTTTTGTAACTTGGTAGTTAGCTTTACCGCCTTCATCTTAATTTAGTTTTTTAACAAAAAAAAATGTTCCTATTATTTACTAGCCTGTTTCCCGGGTGAATGATAAGTTATCCCGCGGTAAAAAGTACTCTATATATTATTCTGATGTATAACCAATATGACTGTAAAGTTTCATCAAGATTTGTCCAGTAGTTTTTACGTGAAAGAGTAACAAACATCAATAAAAAAATACATCCATCCATACGACCATACATCCATACATACTCACAAACTTTCACGTTTATAATTTAAGTAGGATATTAATTTAAAATATATCTACGTTATATCGTCGTTATTGACAATATTGATTTATTAAAAAGACATGGTTATCAAACTTCAACTTTAACTGATAACACTAGATGCAGCAAATTGACAGCAAGTTATTATAATTAGAATTTATTAACAAAAAGTTAAAGATAGAGATGGTAGTCATGGAGTACTAACGATACACATCCAAAAAGCAAGTAGACATAATTTAGTTACAAGATAATTAATTAAATCCAATTTACAGTCACTGTCTTATTTATTTGATTAGTTTAGTAAATCAGTTCGGAACACCATTGTCTTAATATTGAGAATGTCTCCGTAAATTTCTTGGCTGAAAATTCATGCTTTTATCAGAAACTTATGAAGGGCTCGATTAAAACTAAGTTTGTAAAGGTAGCTAGACGCTGGGCAAAATTTTTATTATTATTATTTGGAAACAACTGATAAAGCTTGTATCTAACTATTCAATTTGATTGATATTCTTTCAGAAAAATCGCCAGATTGTTTTTGAAATGGTTGAGGTCTTGTGCTGATACAACTTCCTCTGGCAGTCCGTTCCAGTTTGTGACTACTCTGTTAGTTAAGAAATTCTCAAACGGTTTACTGTATGCACGGCGTAGTGAGAGTTTAAGATGGTGGCTTTTTAACTATGTGTTTATGTTCCGTTCAAAGATATTGTCCAAGTCTTTAAGATCATAATGTCCCCTTAATATTTTGAAAGTTTCTATTGGGTCACCTCGTTCCCGACGGGCTTTCAGAGTTGTTAGTTTAAGCTTTTTTAGTCTTTCTTCGTAAGGAAGCTCTTTTAAATGCTTAGGAGTTTTGGTAAAAGATCTTTGTACCTTTTCAAGCTGATATATGTCTTTTAAAAAGTAAGGACGCCAGATTTGGAAAGCATATTCAATGATAGGTCTTATGTAAATTTTGTAGATTTTAAGCATCATTTGGAGGTGAGAGTCCCAAATGCCTTTTTTGAGATGTTATTTATGTGTTCTTCTCATTTGAGATTTGCCGAAATGGCTGTACCTTAACTGCCTCATGTTCAAGATTGCAGAGTGAGTACTTTAAATTTTAGTTTTTTTACCCAATGTGTAGAAATTTGCATTTTTTGCATTGAGGTTTATGTTCCAATCCGATCACCACTGGATAGTATTTTTGAGGTCTTCTTTTAGCTGGTCATAGTGGGTGTTAGGATTAGAAAATATTTTAGTATCGTCAGCAAAGATACTGATTTTGCTCTGTTTGCGTTGGAATAAATGTAATGTGTAGATTATATACAGTACATGGCCCAGTACAGAACCTTGCGGCACACCGCTCGTGATATTACGTTCTTCAGATGTCTTATCCCCAATTTTCATGCGGAATGTTCTATTTCTTTTAGGAAACATTCAATCCATTTTAGAAGTTGTCCTCGTATTCCGATGAAATTTAATTTGTGCAGTAATCATGCAGTAGGCACTTTGTCGAAAGCTTTTTCGTAGTCAAGATATATCACGTCTGTGGTTTCTCCTCTGTTGAAGCTACAAGTCCATTCGGAAAGACATGATATCAAATTTGACACGGTTGAGCGTTTAGGGTAAAAGCCATGCTGTACTTCGCTTATTATTTTAAGTTTAAATTAAATAACAAATAAACGAAATATTGCGCTAACGCTTTGCTATTAAAATTACTGCTATTACTTAAAAAGGCAGCAAAGTGTAATAACTCAGACCCTTAGGGCTCCGTCACAAACCTCTAACATACGGGAATAGGGGATATGCATAAAATTTTAAATGGCCTAAAATATTTTTTCTTGAAAACTTATTATCGTTATATTATAATGCAAAAGTTTTTTTTAAATTTATTTATTATTTAAACCCCTAAAATAATATTTAAAAAGTGCAAAATAAGGGAGCGAAATTCAAACTTCCAAAACGCGCCACCATTGGTCGAACATAATGTGACGTCATCTGACACGACATTGCATTCATCAGCGTCGAATCTCATACTGTTTTACAAGTTTTTGTGAAAAAAATAAATAAATTTAATCTATATTCTTGTGCTGATTGTAATGAAGTTTAGTTTAGATTGGTAGTGAATCTTTGACGATGACTGAAGCAGGTTCTGTCATAGCACATTAGGACAATCTACCGAGAACAGGTGCATTTATGATAGCGTATAATTTTGCATCGAAACCCGATTATACGAGCGCAGAGATCAGAGGATGTTTCGTAGTACATATATTTAAGACCATTATATAGATTTTTATTCATAAATGCACACAGCAGTTTACTTAAAATACACCAAAACATTTACATATTGACACAAAAATATATGAGGCAAAACTCCTTTCTTCAACCGTAGAGTAGGTACATTTTTCTCCTTGCTCTTTTATTTAATTGTATTCAATATAATTTTCTGTATCTTCCTTTACCTGGAATAAATCAACAACCATAAAAAAATCGTAAAACCACATCAGGAATAAAGTTTTAATAGATAGTTATAGCTACTGATCTTTTCTTATAGGGTAGGTTAATTTTATACCGAATTTTCTAATGTTCAATAGTTAATGCAAAACTTACTTTTTACTAATTCACATTAAGCTGTATATAAATAAAGTATACTTACGTTAAAATGATCTTCACAACAATATAAACAAGATTTAGGAGATATATTATCCCTTCTCATCACCTTACACCACCGTCTTCGTATTTTCGCATCACTCGAAATACGAAAAAAACACTTTCTCGGGTGTTTTCCGAATATTTGTGCACTCCGGTACTATGCAATACTTATAAGATATTTTTTTGGCTTCTTCCATGGTTTTAAAGCTATTAAAACTGTAAATATGTATGAAATAACTGAAAAGTTCATAGTAAAGTCCCACTGGACGTGTCGTGTGACGTCACGCAAAGCGCGCGCAAAATGGCGGCGTTTCAACTGCTCTAATTTTTTGCCAATGTTTTAAATTTCGTTTTTAAAAAATATCTAGAGTATTTTGAAGATTTTTTATATTTTTTTCTATGTTATAATGTTGTAAACTATTAATTTAAGGCAAGAAAAAAAAACATGAATATCCCCTATTCTAGAGCAACGGAAAGAACGGCTCTAACTTTGGTTTTCGTGGGTTGAATTTTCCACAGCATCAAGGAATTGCAGACTTGAACGTTGATTTTAATTTCAACTTATTATATCGTTCCTGAGATAATGAGTTGTGACAGACGGACAGACTGACAACAAATTTTTAAAGTGGTTTTCTGTTCCTTTTGAGGTATGGAGCTCTAAAAACGCATCCTATGATTTACATAAAAACCTAATATTAAATTTATCACTTGCCTGTATCTATAATTTGTAAGCTCAATTTCCTCGCAACGCGACATGGTATACCCACTTTGCATTTTGCATTTAGAAGCCGAAGCCTGTATTCTACTGTGGAATCCATTACCGCGAGCTTGAACGTTGAAATACTACAATAATTATTGATTAAAATCAATAAAGTGCATCCGTAACTATAACCGATAGTATCGAATGAATAACAAAGTTAGTTATTATGTTGGAGTGTTTTATAGTTGTATGTTAGATTCAAATCTTTTTTACTTTAGTTTGGTTTGACATTCATTTTTTAGAGGTTACATTATGTTGTAGCTACTTGTAAAATGTACTAACTGTACTTGAACTAAAAGAAGTGCTTTTTAATACTATTGCAGTATTTTTTGTCAAAAGCTCGAGATGCACATTTCTATAGATTTTTGTAGTTAAATGAAACACGCAAGACCTTTGTGGTTTGCGTTTTGTTCTGTAAAAAAGTTCTATAAAAATAGAGCAAATAATTTTTAATAGATTTATATAGTTTATTTTATTAGGTATTAGGATTTTTTAATCCATTATTTTTATACGGAAGACCCTGTTATCACTTATTAGAATTCAAGATACTAAGAGTTTAGTCTAGAGTTTCAGACATTCAACAAACCTGTCCAACAAATAGTTAAGTCTGTACCTAATAGTTTAAACTACTTTTGTTGATGCTAATCTTATGTGAAAGCTTTCATAACACGCGCTCATATTAATGAGATTAAAATCTCCGTTAAAACTTTAAAAGCAATATTCGAACAACGCGTAGTCTTAATATCGATTAATGGCAAAGCACTTTATCTTTAAAGCGCTTAGATTAGAGCTACTGTACCTGCCTGTAAAAGGGCCTATGTAAACCTAATAGAGTTTACTTGCGTGATATTCGAAACGTTTCGTTTTTATTACAATATTTGAAGACGCAAATACAATCTAGTTGATTGAGGTAAGTGATGAGTAGGTACCTTTCTACATATTAAGGTTGACAAATGAATTGGTTAGCTCGTTTTAGTTATGCTGTAGCGTATGTATGTATAAAATTCATAATTATATCCCTTAGTGATAAATCTTTAGTATGCTGCCAATTTGTTCTTGTTGATTATTAGCCAACAATTAATCCCACCCGCTACGTGGTCTGAGCCTAATAAGAGGAACAGAATTATATAATTTGCTAGCTTTTTTATTATTTGTTTTTATTTACAGGGATATGATCCGTATTTTGTCCATACAAATTGTGTCTTACCTATGTGCTTCATACAAATTTAGACTCCAAAAAAATGCAAAGACAGTATAAAAAACCTCGATCCGATTTGGATAAGAAGAATTGGGGATACGAATACTCGAATCCGATAATTTTACGACAGCCTAACTTGTCTCACCTGCTGGTACTCTTACCCATTACCGTTTAAAAATAAGCAGAAAGAAATTGCAAAATAAAAAAAAGATTACGAACCTAACCGCCTCCTCTTATTACCTTTTCATACACACATAAGGAATTTCAGGCAGCGAATATCTAAAATTTCTGGCGTAGGCAACGCTTCTGCATTCCTATGACATAGTAAATCTTAAGGCGTTAGTTACATACCTTTTTCAACTTCATCATATTATGCCGTTAATTTTTCCACATTTGAGAGTGGCAGAGTCTAGCTGTCTCTTTCTCCAGCGATTACTGTGCTGACTCGACTGGCGAAATACTACCGTCGTACAGCCGACCTGAAGAAGGGACGATGTTCCTGCGTTTTGTTCGGTGAGTGCGATATCTGGTGCCCAATTTTCACAGAGGCTAGCAACGCACCCTCAATACCTATGTAATTGTGGGTATATAAGGGCGCCGGTGATTACTAAGCAGCACGTGACCTGCTATTTAGTTTGCTAGTTAATAAATAATAATAATAATAAATCTCCAGACTGACACACCAACTGTGTGGCCCTAAACTAAGCAAAGCTTGTACTATAGGTACCACACAATGGACTAGGGGAGAACCTAGTTACACCCAGACACGAGCCAATATCGAAAAACCATTTTTACGGAATTGGCCCGATCGGAACCTTCCGCTTAGCAGTCCGGTATATACACCGCTGCACCACAGAGGTCGTCAATCACAACAAAAAAATATTTAAAAAAACAACTAGAAATCCGCCAATAACTTGCTATCTACATTGGTCTACCAACCTATTGAACTGGTCGATTTCAAACTTAAAGCAGCATCCGCTTTTCGTGGACCGAAGTGAACTTGCGACTGGGGACCTATGGCTACCAATTGCGAGCGACTCGAAGTAAACGAAACTGCACGAGCAAATCAAACCGCCAGAACTAAAGTCTGTGCCGGGGGTTTACTGTTACTTATCTACGATATGTGTTCCGAGCAATTTTGTCGGAGAAGTTAAAATAAGATGAGATTTTATACAGATGAAAGAAAGTAATAATATTTAGTGTCAAACGGTGACTTGCCGTGCCTAAACATAGTAAGATCGAAGAATTCTTGTCAGTCAGTGACCTTGTCTACTTATGCACATACGATATACGGTCTCACTCGAAAACGATGCTGGATTTGCAGTAAATGGTCATATAATAAAGTTTAAATTTGTTAAATGGTCGGTTCTCAAGCGAATGCGATTTGATGTTTCCTCCATTGGCTTGCTACTTTATGTTTTTAACATTTAAACAAAAAGTTGATGCTAATAAATACTTCTATTTAAATACTTCGCGGCGCCTGAGTCTTTGCGCCAGGCAATTATGACTGAGTTTTTAGTTTTATATCTTAAGTGGGTTGCAAATGTGTTAAGCTTTTCTTTCATTTATTTAAAGTTTGATATTGTACGAAGTAGAATAGCTATATAGCTAAAAGTATTTAGAGCTACTTCTATGAGTGTAAACTAAGATTAATTACCTTATTCAATTTCACAATGCCTTAGTTTAAAGAAGTAGCGAAAAAAAACCTTAATTATAAATTTTTAAAGACATAGGTATGTATCGCTTATTGTTGCGCGATCATTAAAACTTAATAAACTCTCAGTTTGTTTCGTTTTTAAATTCTTCGATTGCAACGGCGCAATCCTATTGCACTCTTCTTTTAATAACTTGGACAAAAAAAACAAACAAAAGACTCGTCGAGACTATTTACAAAGCAAAGCAATTAATAACGACTTGCAGATGGAAAGAAATCGATTAAATCTAGTCGACATAGCTGTATCGATCTCAATGTTAGTAGAACTTGTATTAAGGGTAAGTGGAATCGGCATTTACTTTTCAAAGGTTGTAAAGGTCTGAGGGAGCCTGAAACGACTGTAGGTATCGTGTACTGGTGGATTCATAAAATCTTAAAGGCCCAGGTGATTTTATTGAACCTACGTGGGCATAATGATCGGAGAGTAATGTAATGGGATTTTCTTTGATATTTTTACCCTTTTACTTTGCGATGTTTGTTCGCACAGAAGCTTTGATAACAGAAGATGTGGTACAAAAGCAATAATGTAAGAACATGAATAAGTATATGGTAAAAAACTAATATTGTATCAATTGGAAAGAGCACCCTTGATCACATCTTCTGATTAAGTAACCGAAATAAAAGATGAAAACTTAATCAAAATCGTTTCATCTTTAAAATCAAAACCCTCTTTTTGCGTAAAAAGCCGTAAATAGCGGGCGTTTTATACCTAAATAATGAATCAGTGCTACATTTTCGAATAACAAATTTAATTTATGCCGATTAGAATATTACACAGGTAAAGAAGGTAAGCTGTTATCTTGAGACGATAAGCTATAATCTTTTATCAGTAAAGCAGGGACTGCTATCCCGAAACAAAAGCACCTACCGCGATACCTTTCCAACGGTAACTTCCCTTAAAACTTTTCAAATATATTTACGAAGTTAACTAACCCTAGTTACCGTTTGAAAAGGATCCAGGCCCCCAGGGTCTAAGCTAATGCTGGCCTTAAATTAAGCAGTGTTGATCAATATCAAGGGATCTTCTTCATCGTGTGATGAATATGAAGTTTCAGAGTTTTTGGGAACCACCTTTTAGGGTCTCTGACGTGGTTCCTGTAGGGCCACCCTACTGTCAGTATTTTTCAAGCCGCCTACCTATTAGGCACCTGACTTGGCTTGACGAGTACCTACAAGGTGGAATAGTACCCGGGACCAACGGCTTAACGTGCCTTCCGAAGGACGGAATGAATACGATGATGATGATGTCCGTTGTACTCATTTTGTCAAAAACTCTAAGCCCTAAATGGTAAACCAGACATTCGGGCACGTTTTATTTATCATTGATTTATGAAACCGATACCAAACTGTAATTGATTCTGGTGGCTATTAAATAATGTATCGTTTGTTATGTATGAAATCATTACTTTTTGTGACATATAAACTTAGTTCTTAGTAATCATACGGTTCCTATATAATTCCATGAAATCGAATATGCCAGCTTTTTTGTATGGGCTTTTCCCTACAAATATTACCAATTGCACCCAGGAAACTGAGTTTCTACAATTTACTTGTGCCAAGTTAGTAAGTTTGCATAACCGTATTAAACATGGGAGTGCCAGTCGTGATTACCGCTAACACCCAACAGTGAATTTCGTATCCGTACGTACATTTTTGGTTGCCAACTATAACATTGATACATTAGCCGTACATTCAGTGGCGGTAGATAGACAAATCCACAACGGGCCAAACGGACCGGATTACCGGGCAGCTTCGACCCATACAAACCGACTGCGGCAGGCTAAATAACGCTGGAGTAAAAGCCTTATCTGTAGCAAATATGGAACAAATGGTTCGGTTAGTTGTTACGTGAGTTTTTTAAAAAAATGACACGTCTTTTAAGTTAAGTGTTTAGCTGTAGATCAAGTTAGAACCTTAATTTTTGGATAGAATTTTCATTAGGAACCACGCAATAAGTTACGCGTTTGTAGTGTTTAACTTAGTCATGTGTTCTGTATTAAAATGTAACTGTATATCCCAAAAACCCAATACGAAGCTGCTGCCCTCATCACTTTAACTATAACTAATTTTCGTACAGTTAATTACTGTGCTACCAAACAATTACGAGACTAAATAGTTAAGTTGTGTGGTTTACACCATTCTAGCGTGTGCCGTTGGGTTTAATACAATATGAATTTAAATGTTTTGGCAGCCAGCACAATGACCTACATACCGACTAACATTACGCTTCTAGGCCGTAATCAATATATGAGGCTGGTTAAAAATTATTGAATTCTGCTGGACATTGATAACGTAAGTTAGGAAAGTTGAACTTGGGAAAATAAGGCGTCGGTGGCTGATGCATTAAACACCAAGGAAAACATGGATTTATAGTAACTCCTTTGGGAAGTTAGAAGGAAAGAATGAAAATAATAATTATATTTATAATTATAATCTTGTCGTCTACACTCTAACACTTATACTTAATATCTATAAACATTACTACTATACTAATATTTTCACTTTCCGTTTGTTAATGAAAGCTATTTAAGTTCTAAACACAGATACACTCATAGAAATCTATTTTTACCGGTAACTCACCCTTGATACCTACGAGTACATAATATGGAAACCAGATCCGCTTCAATAAGATGAAAGGTACTATCAAAGAGGGTTGTACTTGAGCTTAGACTTTTTAAATTTTATATTTAAATGCTAAGTATTGTAACCTAAAGTATTGAACACTTTACTAAAGTAAGAGATAACGACTTGTTTTTGTTCTTAATTAAAAATATATATAATTTGCAATGAAAAATGAAAAATACTTTTACGAGATAAGCAATAGCTAATTAGAATGAAGCTTATTATTTAGTAATTGTGTGTGTACAAAAGTTTAATGTAGTAAACTATAAATCGCACATTATAACTACAACGTTTTAAAACTGCTCTTTTAGTAGTTATAGGGTATGCAAGAAATCTGATATTTCCATACAAAACTAAAAACCATAAGTCGATTTCCTGGACATTACACAGTTTGTAGGAACCGTTAGTTTACAAGGATTTAGATTCGATTTATTTAACAAAGAGCCGAAGTCTGAAACTCGGGGGTAGCCTTCTGGAAGCTTCTAGCAATTGGTTCTTTCGCGGAATGATTCCCAGAAATATTACATACGATGCAACATTGAGCGAAAAGGAGCTTCGACGAATATTTGAATAGAAACGATTCGCATTGGGCGACTTCAAAACCTATAAATGGCCAGCTTTAGCTTTAAACGTGAGACTAAATATAACTCATATCTTTCCAAGGATAGAATATTTTTCAATGCAAAATGAGCTTGCATTTATGTGTTCTTTTTATTATGAGAATAAATTAAAAATCACTTGGCGGTTTAGTGATCAACGGTTATCGATTCCTGCACTATAAAGATGCAGCCGCAACATTTCCGCTTAGAGACTTGAAATATAAAGGAAAGATTAAATGGCAGGAAACTTGCGTATAAGGTCTAAAATAGCATATACCTCTATATTTAAACTTTTACTAGCCTAAGACGTATAAATAACACTCAGGGTATTAGTACTGCCCTTCAATATATTTTAGTCATAGGTACTCTAACCTTGTACAATACTAGATAATAGTGACATTGGCTAGAAGGACAAATCAATCACATATATTGTTTTTGTGGTACCTGTAATAATTACTTTAATTTTATTTTTATTTTACGCTTTTGACAATGTATAAGAGATTAGTTTTTAATCCTACATACAATAAAGTTATTTCATTTCATTTCATTTTAATTAACGCTATTTATAGCCAACACTACTTTGATCAAAGCTCACAAAAATAACTACTGAACACAAATTTTACTCCACTGATTAAAAACCTGTTACTTCTACGGTCAACCACTCTTCAGTATTTTTAAGTTAAATATTAATTCAAAACATACCATTAAATCGATCGCGCGGGATCGATACAAACTATTTGTTAAGCTTACGTAACTACTGGCTATACGTATAACGACTACATAATACTTTTGATGACGTAGTGTGTGAAACAATGGGGAGGTTTGTCGATAGATAAAAAGTAAAAGGTCGATAAATTGTCAGGTTTATGTTGCATCGGTTTAACAGCGAATAAAATTAAATAAAGAACGTTTGATGTTTATGCTCTTAACGATTGAAGTATATTATTGTGTGCCTTTCGTAGCCTGATATTTGGAATTTTATTAAGGAAAAAATTATCATATGGAAGTTTATTACGAGTTTTAATATGGTAATTATAAATCAATTTAAGGCACTTATGTTTTATTACACAAAGAAAAAAAAACCTCAAAACGTCTGAGATAAACGGAAGGTAGTTAAATACTTTTCTAAAAATAGCGAAGCATCGATTGGATAGCGAGCTTACCGCAAAGAACCATTAGTTGTGAACATTTTCTCTTCCGCAGCTTTTCCCTGAGGTTTAGAGTAAGCTATCGGCAATTTTTAAAAATAATGTTTGCTAAGTACTTAATTTGCTACGTCAAGTAAAAAAACTTAAGGTTAGAACGGTTTGTCTTTACAAACACATACATAAGTGGATGTAACAAATTACATTAATTGAAACCGATTTTTTCAAATTTTAAAGAATTACTTATTGTTCATTTATTTTTAAATTATGTTCTACAAACCCTAAGCTCGTAGAAGTTACAAAACCAAATGAAATCCTCACACAACTATTACTAGATATAGCGTGAACTTTAAACTTCGGAAACTATCGACAAATTAATTTATCGTCGTCCCCGGTCTATTTTCGCGTGCGTCGGGCGCTCGGAAGTAGACATTTGGTCAACGCTACGCTACGTTTTCCGACGCTACGCTACGCTTTCAAGCGCTACGCTACGCTTTCCCCCGGTATGCGATGACAGCCGCTTAATGATGTTGCCCGCCGATCGACGACTAATTACACTTTTTATAATAGAACCGGGAGTAACCGGTGGAAACTAACGCCAAATTATTGTAGACGGAAAATTGGTTGGTCAACTGGTAATAAACTAGGTACTAATGCAACATTTGTACTTCTTTTTAGGTTTTGGTTGATGGAATTGAAATAGAATATGAATATAAATTTAAATATAAAGTAATTTTACCTTCAATTATGAAATAAATTTCAATAACTATAACTTTTGATGCCTGATATTCACAAAGCAGACTCAGCTAAACTAAGTACCTAGTTATGATTAGCACAATGATAAACCCGAAGAAGATGCAGAATTTTAATTTATATAAAGTAGATTAAAATATATGCTTATTGTTTTAACCTATATGTTATTTAAACAAATGAATCAATCAATTTTCTACCAGCACCCGCAACATCATTCATCAATCGTACTAGATTAGTCGAAGTGTACTGTATTAGTCAGATAAGCACTGACCAAGCTGTTGGTGTACCACTAAATACATCAGCTGAATGTCTCGCATTTGTAATGTCAAAGCGTGTGCTGAATAATAAACAATGCCAATCAACCCATCGACCAGACACAGATTTACGACGCTAAACATCTAATTTACTTAAATACAGTGAAATTAAGAGAACCAGTCAAATTACAAGATAATCCGTACAAGACAGTGTTATGTTGTCTCCGCGAATATGAAATAAGTTCGGTTCCGAAACATATTTTATTTAACTTTGAATAAGGTAGGTTACTCCCTTATCTGGCGTGTACCCCTAGATCCCTTGTCAGTTCATTTGTGCCCAAAGTTTTACGCATCAAAGTTGATACGGAGCTAAGCTTGTCCACAACTCCCTGAGTATTTTTGTGACAAGTTTAAATACATTTCAAATAATAACATAACACTTGACTGCTGTTGAGCTTGCGTCAGTCCACTACTGGACTATAAAATATCTTAGATACTACACTAGATAAGCATGTAAAAACACTGGAAAACCATTAGAGCATGTTTAAATTTGCTGTCCTTATAATTAGTAAAATATGGAGTTACTTACGAAAAGCAATAAAATGAAATCCATGATGGTGGGAATGTGCGGGTGAGAAGACTGTGATGGCTTAGTTCAATTCAATGGGGACATTAACGGCACGGCCTCTTACCTGAAACAATTACATCGATTCATTAATATAAATTTGTATAATAACGTATAAATAGATAGTATAATAACGTATAAATAGATAGTATAAATACGATTTGTGATGCTCGTTTCACTTTTAACAGAAATAATAATTAATGTTGGACTTCTTATTTGTGTGGTAGGGTAGAAAGTACCAGACGCGTGCTTTATTTAGGTTAAACAAGTTAGGCGAAAATCGGGGAGTCATATTCTCTTTTTTTTTGGTTTATTTCTATTTGATGTACTTACAACTCTATCTTTATTCAGTGGAGTGTATAATAAGAATAAAACCGTTTTAATATGCTTAATTTAAAACCAAGCAGATGCTACAAAATATTGTGACTAATTATTTACTTTTATCTTGTCAGTATACAAATATCTTTACAAACAAACGCCAAATCTTATATAACAAAATAATAATATATTTATTAAAACAAAGCAAATCGATTACGCCCGAAAAGTTTACTTCTAATACACCGCATCTACAATATTAAAGTAAACTCTTTGTGTTGTGTTGCTGACGTCAAGACGTGCTTATATTATGTATAGCGTAGCTTTTTTATATCGCAGACTCCACTTTGGCAAGCGTGAAAGCTCACTGAATAGTCAATATTACAGCAAGTTGCGGCAAATTATTGTTGCGCCATCTATTGGCAAGAAGAGGTACTATAATTCCCTAGAACATCATCTAGCTTTAAATAGTGAAAGTAATTCCTGCAGCGCCATCTGTTAACTGGCGCGGAAAAAAGGAAAAGCGCATGCCAAGAGTATTTTCTTCCTGCTTTCCGGAAAAGTCTGCCTAGATGGCGCTAAAAGAAGTTTGATTGTTAATTCCACAATTGGCCACTGGAAAAGTGGGGGCGCTTCTGTATCTTTACACTATTAGTTTGAAATAATTGCGACAGATGGCGCTTAACGCTTAACTTTTAATAGTAAATACTTGAGTATTTATATTTTCAGGGAAAATATTATTTGACCCGGAACAGAATCAATTTGTGTTTTCAATAAAGAATTAAAGTCAATCCAAATAAAATTTAAAAAAGAGTTTTTAAATCTCTAGTATTTGTATAAGCAAGTATCCAAACATACACATAAATATATTTTTAATTATAAGTTTTTAATTTAAATACTATAATATATCATGTGCATAAAATATTAAAAGTAAACTTTTTATCGGAAATTCGAGTAAAAAAACTCAAATTACTTAGAATCTTTAAGTAGACAACAACCCTGTATTTTAAAATTGTTTCGTAACTACGTTTCACCGTCTACAATTTGTTTTAAATAATAAATCGTATGAGTAAGGATGAATACCCCATTATGTCATTTTACATACATCAATTGAAGATTTAAGTGGTATTTATTGATTTTTCAATTGACTTTTACATAGATTTATTTATTAATAGCGACCCGCCCACGCTTCGCAATGGTTAGTTTTGGCCGACTTGTTCACAAAACATCGAATTTTAGCTAACTAAATAAAACTTTTTCTGAATGTTCTTTATTTACAAATTTAAATGAATAAATTCCCTAAAAGGTGGCGAAAACCGCATTCAAATCCGTTACGTAGTTTAGGAGGAGTTAGCGGACAAACATACAAATAGACAGAATTAGCGACTTGGATGTAAAGATTTTAGAGCGAAGACCAACAATAAATCAATGACTTTCTACTTTTTACTCAGTTCGTCCTCTTCATGGTGACCTTGTGTGGTAGTTTGGTTTTATGATTGCAGGGAGAGCATTGAATTATATGAAAATTTAAACAATGAAAAAAAAGTGTGTTGTTATCGCATTTTTAAGTTTAAAGCGATTTAAGATATGAGTGGCAGTTTATTCGAGTTAAAATGATATAAAGAAAAGTGTATGCATATATTTAATATTAAATAAACGAAATGGAAATTTAAAAATTAAGATAAAATTGTTTGTATGCCACATAATTAAGGTATTTATTAAAATGAAATGCAAAATCCTATTAGTGGTATATTAATAATAAAAGGGACTATTATATTGTCGGATTCTATGGTTCTGACTGTAGGTGAAAGGTTTCGGATTCGACTTCCAATAAAAACAAAAAAAAGTTTTTTATTTATAGGAGGTAGTTTTAGTATATCTACATTTCTCCCTAGTTTTTTGTAGAGTCCCATATCAAAAATGACGCTTGCATAAGAGGAAAAAGGACGGTTTTCTACATTTTTATTAAGTGACTGAAAACAAACTCTCACCAGAATATAATTATATAAAAATTAAAACCTGTTCTAACACTTTTGCATTTGAATAGATACCTCATTAAGACTTAGTTCAGTAACAAATTCTAACACAGGTACAAAACTGACTTACATTCGAAATTCAAATGCGTGGTGCTGTAGCAATGTGATCCTTTAACGTTGGAATAACAGATTTTGTAGTAATTAATAATTGGAAACTGTGCAGGCTGTTCTCGGGGAAACGTCTGTTGCAGGCTTCGTATTAATAACTCGGGTAAATCAACCTACAGGCGTATTATAGAAGGCTCAATTTTGAAACTAGAATAAAAATGACTCATGTCATGTTAGAAATCATTTGAAACACGAGTAGGTTAGCGTTTTTCTGTATTCAAACTAGGATTTGCCACTTTAGTGGTCGAGAGTTAAGAGTCTTAGGATTGCTGTCGTCTTTTAATACTGCTTTTAAACCAGATCGCAGACATATGTTGACAGGTAGAATAATTCATTTTAGCAGTTTTAACAAAAAACTACAACACGAGGTTTTTTTTTTGTTTTTGCTATATTTTTACGCGCAAAATTCGAGTGATGTAGGTACGATAATACAACCACTACAGTAGAACTGTGCTCTGACCGAGAGATAAATGACGCAAACGGACGGGTGTAGAGTTGCGACTAAATTATTTACTCAGTAATTACACATCCTCTGAGTACGGAAAGCAATGTGACCACAAACACATGTCCGTCTGTATATTCACTAACTTCTAAACCGGGCAACTCATACCGATTTAGCCATCGCCATCACGATTATATATTCATCAGTAACGTTTATAAATCTTTTCCTAGGCGATATACAATATCTTACGGTTATATCGACAAGACTGAAACCATGCAAAGTTTAGGCGGTTCAAAGCATGTATATAGGTAATTTACTACCAAGTTCTCAGAAAAACAAGACTATGTTTAAGACAGTTTGCTGCTCAGATTTAACCAATATTAGAATTTGTAATATACAATTTCGTACTTGTGTAAACCACCAGGAATCTTATTACTCAGCTTGAATAAAATTAATATTAATGGGTCCATTTTAGTACCGCATATGAATCGGCTCTGTCGTCCCATGGGCGTCGTAAGAAGCAACTGTGGGATTTACCAACCTGGGTTCGGTCTGCAGCCTTCTACTGCTTCTAACAGTATTATAAAGCACTGCCTACACAGTGGCCACTACTGACAAATCTAGCTTTTAATAGTCAGACTACAAATGAGGTCTACGAAGTCCTGAATTCTTTAAGTCAACGTTCACTTTGACCAATAAGTGCATTTACCTTTTTGCACGGCATACATTCGTAATAGCTCGATTAGAAGGTAGCTCTTCTGGGGCCAAATGACTTCAATGCCCTACTTAACTTCAAGACAACTTCATTATTTACGAACTACCATCAATAAAGAAGAAGGAAGTGAAGCTTCAGGTCGGCGAATGTGCCTATTTGTAATATAACTTGTTTAAAAGCCAGCTTGTTAGGCTTGTTCGGTGGAGGTCGTATGCGACCTGAAAAGTTGAACATCTCTACTTGTTTTGCACGTGTATTACATAAGATCATATTTTTGTCAACACTTTTGTGTTTTCATAATGGTTAGTATAGTGTAAGTGTTTTAAAGAACCTATTTTTTTTTTTTGTAAAAGCAAAATATATTTAGGATTTTAATTATACATTTTTCATATTAATATAATTTATTCTAGCCATTTAATATTAAGTCACATTTATCATAGTACAAATTGTTGATTATGACAGTCTTTGTGAACCAGATATTGCAGGTACCTCCTTTATGTATAATTAAATTATCTTTCAAGTCCAAAACAATGCAAGTGTTTCACGTGTACATACCGGTTATTTACGGTTAAATATTTATAAACCGTGTAAGCACGTAAACGTGCCTTTTGGATTCTTTATGTCAATGCGCTTGCGATCCAGTAAATACGGTGTCGTTGCGAAAAGTGCTTTTCGATTTACAGTTTTTCGCTCTGCTCTGTGCATGAATACTCTTAAGCATTAATGTAAAAGTCTTACCTAGGTAAGTTACAAACTCCGGTTCAAAATTGGAAACGCTGCTGACATTAATACGATTTTTACGCTGCATAAAAGAGCTGTTCGTAGAATTTACAAACTTGAAATAGAGAATCTTTGAGAGAAATGTTTCAATATGGTGATATTTTAACCTTCGCGTCCCAATACATTTTTACAAAAATATTGATAAGTTTGTAACGTGTTATAATAATCATGTCGATAATAATTCGGTAAAAACAAGGCATGGCTCTCGGTCTACGGTTAGGTAAAGTCGAAGTTTGAAACATTGACGTTCATTAAGTATTTGTTACATATCTATGATGAATAAAATAATTTATGCGTTATTGTACCTATATATAACGTCTATGCTGAAAAATATAAAAGGAAGCTTTTTAATTTTATATGGATTCATTAATATGATGAAAAGAACATTGCCTTTTTGAATGTTAGCATATTCTTTTTGAAATCACCAAATCTTTGGGTTATGTTACCTACATAATAAAATAACCAACCGTATCCACTGCTATGTTAAAGTCATTGTAGGTATTCAATATTTTTGCTACAAGTTCTTGAACTATATAGTTATTCGCTTTAAATTATTTATTATAATATCGATGTCATACCTACTGTTTATTGCTTGCTTAGTTCCTAGTTAGTTTAGTTCCTGTATTTAACATAGTTATAGGTTTATAAAGACCAGTCATCCCCACATGTTGTAGGTAACGAAATTGGCAAGCTCTGCTTTGGCAGGCGCTGCAATGGAGCTATTACATTAAGATAACGACACCTATTATTATAATTATGCACCACCTATTTTATTTTTTATCATCATTCTGACCCGAATACGTCATCTGTTTGAATTTTTATGTATTTGTGCATCTCATTAAAAACTGGGCCAATTAAAAGTTAAAATCCAATATTTACTGTAAAAAAATATGTTAATTTTATTTCATTAAAAAAGTATGTTGTCGCGGAATTTAATATGTTGGACACAGTTGGATATAGGTAAGCGTTTTCTCTCCAACCACCTGCCAATATTCGCCAAGCTATACCCTGTCAGATACCAGATTGAATTCGTTCCGGAACAGAATTCCAGTGACGCCTCTCTACACGGAACTGCACGATCTCTGCAAACAGCGTGTAGCACGGGTTTTGTATGAAACGAGAAAGTAAAATACCAACGATACCCGCAATGGACTGCGAACTCAGTTTTTGACAGAAAGTCCGATAGACTTAGCCAAGCGCTACAATGAAAACGTTTTGAATTCGAAGTAGTTTTTTGTACATTTGTGACACATTTGTCTTTGAGCTTAAAACAGTTGTTTGGGCAGTTCGATTTTTCTTTTTCAGTACTTCTCTTTTTTATTTCCTTCCTAAAAAGTAGACACGGCTAACAACATTTCTTTCTTTTCTTATTTCACATTGGACGCTAATATACGTGTTACGTTTTTGTAGTGCGAAAATTATTACCCTTTTGGTTTTAAGAGCGTTTAATAAAATCTGCTTAACAGCAGCCGTGCAAATTACTTAAAAAAAGAGTGAACCTACTTCTGCCAATGGACTTTTGTAATATTTTCCCTTCATTCAGGTAAGAACAAATGAACGATGTGCTGATAAAGTGAACCATTCATTCAGCAGAGGCGAGTCCGCGGTCGGAGCGAATAGAGTTGATTAAAATGGTGAGCTAAAGGTTTTTTTATATTTTATAAATGTCAAAGAGAAATTCTATGCTGCGGTTTTTAAATGAAATGTTCACGAAATTTTTAATTATTTTTGTAAGATTATGCTTAAGGTACCGTAAGGTAAAGCCTTTTAGTGTATTTGCAGCTATTTGGATACATTGTTTGCATTTAAATAGAATCTAATACACGACGTTTGCAGAAAATAATGTAGTTTTTTTTTATTTAAAGCTTTTTTATCTTTAGGGCGATGCGGTGAAACATATGAATTATTATTCATTTTAACCGACTACCATAAAAGGAGGAGGTTCTCAATTCAGCCGGTATGTTTTTTTATTACTTAATTGTTTCGTGTGTAGCATACCTAATTTATATGAATCCTTGAATCAACTGAGTGTCTTAAAAAAACTGTTTCCTCGGTTATTAAAAAAGTAGTTAAAAAGCGTTACAAGGTGTGCCGACCGAATATTAACTAGTGTGCACAAAATAACAGATAGCTGACATTTTTAATTACTATGCAAATTTTGCCTGAGTTAATTGTGAAAAAAATATAGGTTTTGAAAGCAAACTGTCAATATTTATTAAACTATTAAAGAGCATTAATATGCGTTACTTGTTTATTTTAAAAACTATATTTGTAATTTAATCATATATGATTATTATCGAAATATTTATCCTTGTGCTTACGTTATTATTGTAATGGGTTGTATTTTCGTTTTGTTGTTTTTTAATTATCAATTTAATAATGTTTCTCAATTAAGTTACTATCACGAACCGTTAGTTGGCATAAAAAGATCTTCTATAAATCTCTTTTTTACTGTATACATTCTGCTGAATACTTATATTCATATATATTTATAAAACACTATATTTATATAGGGTGCACTGATGCAATCTTAATTCAAAATTTTACCTTTTTTAACCATTATAACCTTTCAAAAATGCTGTGCTCAACTGACTCTTAAATATATTTGTACTCATTAAATTACAGTTCTCAACAATAAACTGAGTCATTTGCATCTTTCCCATCACTATCTCAATAATAATAATCATCTCACCCTCCTCCAGCTGCTAGTATCATCTGCATGTTGTAGCGAAGTGTATTATTGTCACATTTTGGTGCAAGTTCGCTGGTTCACCATCACCATCATTTTCTAACACCGACCATCACCTGCGTCCACTGGTACATCACTATTTTCATCACTACTTTATACATTATATTTACACTTCATATTTTTATTTATTAACACTTTCTATTGTGTGTTTACACTTTATATTATACTAGTTATGAGCTTGTAGTTAAGTTACTTCTGTGAATTTTAAATTTTAAAGTTTTGCTGTATTTTCAGTCTATGCTGTGTTAAATAATTATGACTAATTTCAAGGGTGGCTTCGTGGCTGATCGTTGACTCAAGAAGCCTGCAGTCTTGTCTAAGAAAGCTCTTTTTAATTAAATGTTAGTGAGAATCATAATATTCAATTACTCGGAGTACTATTTTTGTCGTGTTTTTAAATATCGGTCATTTAAAAGAACTTAAATGTATGCTTTTCAAAAAACTAGCGGCTGTCAGCATTTAAATTATAGACACTAAAAAAAACACTAGATTGCTAGTAGGTATATAGGTAAACAAAGAAAATCTTCTAAGGAAAATAAAAAGAAGAACCTTTTTATAAAGTGATTTTTTTTTTGTTAAAACGTCTGTGCATAATAATTTTATTGTAAACAGTAACAATGGTTTGAAATATCAAATATTTTTACCATAGTTACGTGCCTACTCCTTAACAAAGCTGATGACTAAAGAGGCGGAAAATAATCGAAAAAGTAAAACCAAATGTAAAAAAAACATTTTTTTTACAATTACTTAATAATAAGTGGAAAGGAAAGTAGTCTATCGAAACGGTTATACTTTAGTTCATCGATCATATAACTAAATGCCTGTAGTGGCGTGTTTGCGGAACGTAAAGTATAACCTGTGTTGATATTTCAACGTTATCAAATGTCCCCACAGAAGGTATTGCATATATTACCTACTATAGTTATGAACATTCTTTATATATTCCTAGTTAGAAACACTTTAAGTCATTTATTATTATTACTGAAAATCTGACATTTATTCATATAATTATCCAAAACCTAAGCTTATATTAAAGTTGCTTGAGTTCTGAGAAAGTAAGAGTTGACATCCGCTTAGGAAAATTAGATGCGTGATTTCGTTGTACGGAATTGGAAGTAAAATTGATAGAAAATAATACATTTACTGCTGGTAATTTAGTAGGAAAAACTTGATTGACGAAAAATCACTCCTGATTAGTCATCGTTCTTGTTTAGATTTTACAAATTGGACACCTGACGTACAACAAGTGCGTATACTCTGTCACTAGTAGTCAAGACATCAGCTTGCCTGAAGAACGACATCTCTAGAGTTATTTAACTACACTGTTTCAGCATTGAACATCCTACTAATATTATAAACGTGAAAGTTTGTAAGTATGTATGGATGGATATATGCATGTTTGTTACTCTTTCACATTAAAACTATGGGACGGATTTGGCTGAAACTTTACAGTAATATAGGTTATACATCAGAATAACACATAGGGTACTGTTTACCGCGGAAAAACTTCTCATTCCAACGGGAAACCGATTTCCACGCTAACGGAGTCGCGGGCGGCCACTAGTTGAACATAAAGTCTAAATTTGTTTGACTAATTAACAAAAAACATTATGTCGCTGATGCTTTCGTCTAGCAGGGGACAATAACTGACTGTTTCGTGGCAAAAAAAGACTTTAAAATGCCTAATTGTTTTTTTTCATACGAGTTTATCTTTAGTATACCATATGCACTTAGCGGCATTCGCTAATAATTTAACATTACTTCCCTCGTGGTTTTTAAATCACAACCTTTGCTCGGTTTGCGTTGTTTCTTTTCTTTTACTGTTTCAGTTAGCATTTCTTTTTCAGCAAAACCTTACGTGTTAATAATACGTTCTACAAGTTAACTTTTTAATAGAGAAGCTAAAGCTATCTTTATATTCCTTTCAATTGTGAATGTCATTGACCTTGTTTAATAGATTTAATATACAGGGTGTAAAAAGACTGCTTCTAAAAACTAAAACCGGGCATTGCTGAAGGCGTATTTGTTATGTTAAAAGCAAAAAAGTATTTTTTAATAAAAAAATGTATATGTGCCAAATTGCAATAAACCATAAATTTTCCAAATTATTTCAAATTAAATAGTCTTTATGTTTTATTTGTTATGTAAACCATCGCAACTGAACCATTAGCTGATATGTGAGTGATTACCTCAAGCAGCAAATATCACTTTTCAAACCTTAATAACATTTTTAAATCGAGTTTTCTCGGTATACTGATAGATAAATTAGTTACTATTTAGGCTCAAGAAAACGTGGTTTCAGGCTTCGGAAATGATATTTTTACCCGTTATATAACACTAGTAGGCCAGCCACGCGTTGGTGTGGCTTCTTTCCATATAATATTTTACAATAAAATAAATATAAATTGAAATATACGCTATCCTAACTTTTTTTTTTGTCTAGATTAACACACCAACTGTGTGGCGCAAATTTGATCCAACTGCACATTGCGGTCAAACAACGTGACACGAAATATACCTATATATTTTAAGTTATATATACTCTTAAAAGAAAATTGTGTGGTAGATCTATAACTAGGCACCAATTAGCGAGCTTAAATTAGAATTTATTTCTGTCTTCAAACAATTTCATTAGCGCGTCTGATTCTGGCGAATTATCTTATTGCGGATTGATATGCTGTGATGTCGGGGAACAGTCTGTTTTGTTTGCTAATAACACTAACATTTTAATGTACGTGTGTTTGTTTACTGTGCTAATTTCAAATCCTACAGTTGAATGTTAGAATTCAGCTGTGTGCGAGCCATCAGCGTGGATTGATGTTTAGATGTGACGGCCTCGATTTTGTTTGGCACTGCTGAGTGTGCAGGCTTCATTAGCGCTTGTGGAGTGAAAATGATTTACGTGTTTATAGGGTTTTATGTAAGACTAGCTACCTGCACTGCGGCTTCACATGCAGTTAAATGCATAGGTTATTCCAGGCTAAAGTTGATCCATGTATCAATGTACCTATGTTGATCAAAATTTGTCCAGCAGTTTTTGCACTGTCAATAACAAAGCAGTTTTTGCATGCGCATTTATATTATATTTATATATTTAGTAGGATAACACTGTCAATGACAAAAAATATTAAGAAATAGTATATTATGATACAAGTGTGCAAAGATGTTCATTATATACAAGGCTGAGAGTTGCAGCCCGAGCCGCAAATCAACCGAGTGTCTAGTGAACTAGTTGCTCACGAGTTTCATGCGCACTTTTCAACACACTTGCGAGGAAAAACGAATATATTTTGCATAAGTAAATCGTTTTCTTACACAGCGACAAATGCAATGTAAATGTTACGGCTAATACCCGAAGTGCGGCTACACCTAGTTTTAGCCGGTTAGAAGTGTTTTTAATATGGAAAACCGTAAAAAAAAAATTTTACCTATGTATATAAAAACTGGTTTCAATCATGAGTCAACGGAGTCCCGCCACGCGGGACTCCTTTTTCTGGGTGGTATCAAAAAAGTAACCTAACTAACCTAACCTATTGATGTTCTAACCGGCTAAAACTAGGTGTAGCCGCACTTCGGGTATTAGCCGTAACATAAACAAAAAATAAAGAATTCGGGAAAAGATGTGCAACTTTTTTTTGAACGCGCCAAATGTAAACGCCATACAGCCTACTTTAAATATATTATTTGAGTTAAAATAAAATTTTATTGGTAAATAAATCAATAATTTGATAATAATTAGTGTTTTTTTCTTATATGCACCCATTTACTTATTCCAAATATGTAAATGAATTTTCAGTGGCATAAAGGTTTTGTTGTCAAAAATCAACTGTATTACACGATGGAAAATGCTCTGTTTACTAGTATATAATTTGTAGGGATCGTTATATTACGCACTAGTGTGTAATATTTTTATGCACGCGTGTGTTATAGCTTGGTTTTTGGGCCTAAAACGATGTAATAAGGCTCACTTTCCGAGCAAGTGTGTTGAAAAGATAGTTAAGTGCTCGTTGAAAACCTTGTAAGCCTTACGACGAAAATAAAATAAAACTTTTGCTGAATGATAAATAATTATCTACATTGTATAAATAGTAGGTTAATGAAATAATTCGATAAAATATATCTACTATATAAAACAAAAAAAAAAGACCTGTCTTTTTTATATACCTATTGTTAAGCTAAACATTGAAGTAATAATATATTTTTTGAACGAAGTATATATCAGTCTAAATATGTTTTAGGGTATTGGTACCAGTAAACGACACACAAGATCTGAGTCTTTTGTGCCGAATCGATCAGGACTCGGTCATAAAATGCCAGTAAGGGATATCATAAACAAAGGGAAATAACTTTATAGGTTTCCTACCTAAGGTGGAAATATTTTAGTTAGCGTAACGTTTTACTTGCATTGGAAACAAATAATGTTATTGAGTCTGTTAAAAACATTTTTGCGTGTCTTTATGTAGATTTTTTTTATTTCATTGTTATTTACCTTTTTACTCTGTATTTTGACAATAAATAAAAGATTTTACGCACCATTTTTAGAATCAGCGATGCGATTTTGTTACTGCGTGGTTGCTTTCGATTGGTATGGAAGTGGGTATGGAATGAAACATCAAACTAACATACATATTCAACAGTGAGTAAGTATCCAACTAAAATAGCTGTAGTAAATTCGCTGCTGTACCCACGAGCAATACCAACAAACTCATCTATTGTCCATCTATCCGAATTCACCTATGGTCTATTGAAACGACAGATCAACCGACGATGTCGCTACGATATCGTTGGAGTATTGTTACAGTTTGGAATCAGATCTCTGGTAAAATAAACATTAAGGCAAGTAAAACCATCGCCTATTTGACCCGATTTTAAAATCAGTATTTTAAGAGAATGTTAATTCCGAGATGAAACCCTAATATGACTGACCTATATTGCTGCACACTGTCATACAACTTTTGTAAAGTAACACAAAACCAGAAATGATACACAATTCTTAAGAAGTGAAGTAACGCACACTTTTTGAAAACTTTTGCTCTTTTGTTACGTTTTATCTTACAGCAGATATGCGCATGCGTGAAATAAAGCAAGTCATCTCAAAGTCACAAATGCTTGTGCAGTTAAAAATATATTCTGATATAAATTTTATTCCTTTAAGATACTTGTAGGTATAAAAAGATTCAATGCCTTCAGTTTTGTAAGTTTGCATAAAAACATTCGCAGTGGCCATTATATGCTTGGGTAGTTAAATTTAACAGAGATTTATCAAAAGTGTTACAAGGAAGTTAAAAAAAACAAGTTAAAAGTTATATGAGATGCTAAAATACAACTTACATAATTATCTTTTAAATTAGCTCTTAGCATCAACTACTTGTAGATAATTTATAACAATGTAATCTTCTTGAAAAAGTCAGATAAGCCAACGCCAGCAAACTGTTGGATTAAGATGGTATTAAGGTATATTAATCATGCTCTCCATTCAAAGTTAGCTAAATGAACTATTTTTCAAAAAAACGTCTGAAACTTGAAGAAAGATTAAGTTGGTAGAGTTCAGTTAATACTCATTAGTTATAAACGCAAATAAGCCAAATTGTTGACTTTTGAATCGTAAACGATGTTAAGATATGCTGACAAACCTAATATTTTGTTTGTCAGCATATCTTAACATCGTTATTTCAATATGCACACATCTATGAAAGTTGTGTGTTATTAAAAGTGCTTTTTTTACTTAATCTCGCTAAAGAACAAGATATGGGTCACTATAAAAAGCAGCTCGTTACCGCCTGCCACGCATTGCCACAGCTAATCTAATTAGGTCTTGTGAACCACAGGACAGGAAGCTAGTTTACAATATAGGTTTCAAGCTTCCATTGAATCGAAAGATGCGATAAAATTTCCGTCTATCCCTACTAATATTATAAATGCGAAAGTAACTCTGTCTGTCTGTCTGTTACGCGTGAAAGCCTAAACCACAGAACCGTTTTGGTGAAATTTGGTAAGAAGATAGACCTGCCCTTGGGAAAGGACATAGGATACTTTTTGTCGCGAAAAAGAGGTTTCGTTATTGTCAAAAGTGATGAAATTTGGCATGAAGATGGAGCTAAACTTGGGAAAGGACCTACCATACTTTTAAATACAAAAAAAGTCGTAGACGGGGTTGAAATAGGGGATAAAAGTTTGTATGGAAGTTTCTTATTGTCAAACATAAACATAAAATCATGTTTAAGGCAAATTCATGTATCGAATAAATAAAAATAGATGAGTTGATAGATGCAACGGAGAGAAAAGCATGCACGGGGAAACTTCCTACTAATATTATACACGTGAAAGTTTCTATGTATGGATGTATGTTTGTTAATCTTTTACGAAAAACTACTGGATGGATTAGGATGAAACTTTACCCCCTTTACTTTTAAATACAAAAAAAGTCGTAGACGGGGTTGAAATAGGGGATAAAAGTTTGTATGGAAGTTTCTTATTGTCAAACATAAACATAAAATCATGTTTAAGGCAAATTCATGTATCGAATAAATAAAAATAGATGAGTTGATAGATGCAACGGAGAGAAAAGCATGCACGGGGAAACTTCCTACTAATATTATACACGTGAAAGTTTCTATGTATGGATGTATGTTTGTTAATCTTTTACGAAAAACTACTGGATGGATTAGGATGAAACTTTACAGTAATAAAGGTTACAGTAAGAATAACACATAGGGTACTATTTACCGCGGGAAACCTTCCCATTCCCACGGGAAACTGACTTCCATGCGAGCGGTCACTAATTTAAAATAAAAAGTGACTGAAATAAAATAAAAAAAATATAGGTATTTATATTATCTTTAAAGAATAAAATTGTATAATAACGAAAGTTTAAAATATTAAAAATGATTTTTTATATTTTAAACTTTCTTTTATTTTATAACTCCTGATACTTAAAGTGTGCAGTCTTACACCACCCTACCCTAATTGAAAATTATCTAAGCATGATGGTAGATATTAAAAACGCCGAAAATGTAAAGTCGAAACAACAAACAAAACAAAATATTTGAAACTTAAATCGAATACATTCTTGACAAATAGTTTCAATTAACTTAACAGATTTATCAAAACCCAAATAGTAAAAGTCATACAACAGAGATTGTATGTTACACAACTGTATATCCGAAAATTAATGAAAATAGTTGGCAAGAATATCTACAGCGGAGAAGTTTCGCAGCCGTACTGACGCCTCCGTTTCGGGAAACAAACTTGCTACTTATCTTTATTACATAATTGTTTGATTACCAAATCATTATTATTATTACATAGAATAAATCCAGGTCGCTATATGTGTCTGTTTGTATGTTTGGCCGCTAACTCCTCCTAAACCACACAACGGATTTTAATGCGGTTTTCGCGATCTTTTAGGAAATTTATTCAATAAAATTTGTAAATAAAGAACAATTAAAAAAGTTTTTTTAAGTTAGCCAAAATTCAAAACTTCATGAGCAAGTCAGCCAAAACTACATTATTGCGAAGCGTGGGCGGGTCGCTCGTGAATTATAAAAGTGGAACTTATCTTCTATTTGTTTTGAAATTTAAGCTATCATTTAACTTATAGTTTAGGGAGTTTATGTCGAAAGTTACCTGAATTTATGATAAACCTAACTATGGTTTCAATTATTCTGCATCATAGAATTTCGAGTACGCTGTCATACTTAAAGATTTTTGTAGAATCAACTGTATTTTATAAAGTTATTTAATTCGCTCTTTCTGTTGTTATTGTATTAAAAGTTTAGGTATAGAAGACTTAAACATAATACAGGGTGAATACACGAATGTGTGTGCCACTGGAGTGCCAAGCTATGTACTTCAGGATGCCAATAAACAGGCTTAGCAGCGGCTTTCTGATAGTCCTGACCTATGTAATATAAACTAAGTTAGGAAATTTACCAGTTAATGTTACCGGCAGACCAAATTTACAACTAAACTGCTTGGCAGGAACGCTTTTTTTTTCTACTTCAATTACAATATTACTACTACCTGACTTGAAACTTACTTATTTAACCTAGCCTCAGTCTAATTTCACGAGTTAAAATTAAACCGCTTAATAAATATAATAATATTGTAACAAAAAACCATTCATTATTTAAAGCCATTTTAGTTTTGTATCCTAAAGCCATCTCAAATGCGGAACACCAATTTTCTAGGGATCCATTTTCGTCTAATGGAAGTCAGGAAAGCGAACATCTGTCCGTATAACAACGCGGTTATCTACAAGTGACTTGTCTTCAACTGTTTTATTACTTGAAACAAAACTCTAATATCCCCAAGAATAAATAACTAAGTTGTATACTGAAATAATGACACGCGACACAATTTTGGGTAACTTCCAGCGTTTAGATAGCGATATAAAATAAAGAAGTTAAATGAAAGAAGCTTTTCCGGTCGGGTGGACTTGGCCTAGATTCGGACTGAGAAAGGGATGAGCCGTAATCCAAGACTTGGGGGAAGATTCCAAATGACAATCGGAGCAGTCTCGACTGCCTATAATATACTACCTTCATCTTAAGAAAGATTGCTCGGACGAAAATCTTGAAACAAAGGAGATAACAAGCTAGACTTTGGAAGGACCTCATATTATCTACTAACATAAAACTATATGTACTAATAACGTTGGCTTAAAAACTTTTAACTTGATAATAAATTCTGTCAAGGAGAATATTTTTTGTAAGTATGATCAATAATTTAATAATAAAAATTTAAAGTTGTGATTTTGTAAGACACTGTCTGAAAGTGGTTTGCGTTTTCTAAGTTTACTTTGCAACTTATTTTTCAACTATTCTTGTCAAAGGCCATTCAATATTTAAAGTAGTTTGACAGAAAATCCTTTCATACGACTTGTAAATTCCATGGGTTACATAAACAAATTACCGAAAAAAATTCGTTATTTCAATATCAATCGTCTTTCCTCAAGAGCTCTAAAAATCTTCGTCCACCAACGTTCGGTTTTAAAGGAATCCTGCTTGTTATCTTACAATGCAAAGATCTATTCCTTTTATCTCCTCGAGATAAGAGCACTGTAATGTGGAATACCTGAACCATTGAGGTGTTTGCTTTACAATGCAATGTAGTCACGGCAAATATCTCAGCAATGTATGCCAGATTGAAAAGCCTCTCAAGTGAGCTACGTGCTCGTACATTCTACCATCCACGTCAACAGGGATGTAATTAAATCCGTGTAATGAGCGTTAAAACTAGACGAAACTGGATTTTGCTGGATTCACTAGGAGCTTACCTCGTTAAATATGGATAGCGTGGCTTAGTCAGCCTGATGATACGTTGTAGGGTTATTTTTATGACCAACTACAAGTAAAAAGGTTGTTAATTTTCGATAGCAAAGAATCATTCGGTTGAATTACTTTTGGAACGATGGTATCGGTTAATCTGTTTACGTACTACAATATTATAGAAAAACACACTGATTCACATGTAAAAAGTACCTAAAGGTGTTAATAATGTATTATCATACTATTGGCCGCCCGCGACTCCGTTCGCGTGGAAGTCGGTTTCCCATGGGAATGAAAAGTTTTCCCGCGGTAAAAAGTACCCTATGTGTTAATCTGATGTATAACCTAGGTATATTACTGCAAAGTTTCATCCAAATCCGTCCAGTAGTTTTTACGTGAAAGAGTAACAAACATCCATCCATACATCCTCACAAACTTTCACGTTTATAATATTAGCAGGATGACCAAATCCGTTCAGAGAGTTTTTAAAACAGTCGTAAGACATGTGACGTGGTTCTTTTACAAAAGTGGTTGTGTATTCTCCTGGTTCTGTATTAAGCTGCCCTGTGGGAGTCTATTAGGTGCAACTGTAGCTGCTATTCTACGGCCATTTTCTAAACGTTAACGTTCTAAACAAGCGGAAGCTTTAGGTGTCTGTATATAACCAATTTTAAGAATGTAAGAAAAGTCGTGTTTAGAATAAAACAGGTTTAAAATATTATAATGTTGTGCCCGACAGTAATTTTTTAGGGTAAGACAACCGTGTGTATCAATATACGCAATTAAATATTAAATAGTTAGTTATATGTTTTTTTGGCTATATTTAATTTTCGACGTGTCGTAATTGTTAGACTTTGGACGACTACAGGAAACTATTTTGTTTTCCAGACCTTGAAAGCGAAGAAGAAACTATTTTGCCGACATCAGCGCCATCTTTTTCTTAATTTTCTCGCATACTTTCCCGTACCTATCAAGACAAAAGCGCTGACTGTGTCTTGATTAGTCTGCAGGACAGACTGCTATTTCTTCTTTTTAATTAGTAAAATATTGGATACCACTTTGTTATAGTTTCCAACAATATTTTCTGTAAAAGTTAATTTTTTTTTGAGAATTGAGTGTTTCTCTTTTGCTAACATAATCTTTTGTGTTATCCATAGTAAGTTCGCAGACTTCAGTATTAAAAAAAACATGGCGGTTTTACTTTTTGGCGATACAATATTTTATGTTAGTCCACATTTAATTTGTTAGACATATCTAAAAAAAATTTTTTTTACTTCTATACAGATTTTTGTCTAAATTAATACAGGCCTTGTGCCAAAGGCGCTTGCCAATTATTTTGAAACTATTTAAATATTCGTTGAAACTTTGTTGTCCCTCCCACGTAACCTCACATAGATCGATAGCAATGCTGATACCATAAGCTATGAGCTTAACGAACTAGCTAAATACTGCAACGTCTGCATGCAGAGCCTCGTCAATTCAATCCAATGCTCTGTAGACAAGTTTTAGTGTAACTAACTCGACTAGAGTTAACCGAGGCCTAAAGAGGTTATACGGGGTGAAAAAGAACTGTTCCGAAAACAAAAACTGGTAACGTTTTGAGTAAAAAAAATTATTTTTTCTACGTGATTGTACAAAATTGCATTTTTACTATTAGATTTTGCGATGATTTCAAATTAAATAGGACTTTAATTTTATTTGCAATGTAAATAATCGCACCTGATCCAACAGTTGATGTGTGAGCGATGATTTCAAGCGCCGAATATGACTTTTCAATCCTTCATAAGTTTCTTAAATTGGGTTTTCTGGGTATTCCGTTAGTGAATTTAGTTACTATTGAGGCCAGAATACATGGTTTCAGCCTTCGGAAGTGGTCTTTTTACACCCGTTATAAAACACAACTTGCAAAGCCTAAATGGAACAGTTCGAAGAACTTAACTTTGAAGCCATAGCGGCAGTGATTTGTATGTAAAGCTAATGCTTAAAACTAAATCATCGAAATGCTACCGTGTCGATGACTATCTGTGCCTGCGCAAAAGTACCTACGTCTTGCAATCGTGTCTGACTTTTTAGTGTTACGTATTTCTTTGCCTGTATACATATCCCCTTCAATGAATGGGTGTTTGGCAATATTTGGCATGCTTGGCAAGAAGGTAAGTTGATTTAAAAACATGATTAAATTCATTGATTATTTATATAGAATTTTGTATGGCATTGGCTACGATTCTGAAAACACTTTCTAAACTGAATTAAAATTATAACCATCCTAAAAAGAAGTGTCTATAAATCGCACCTTTAAATAGTCTGAGCCATTCTTAAACTCTAATGCACTGTAGATAAGTCTTTTCTTCCACGTAATATTTGTGGCTGACCTATCTTAAATTACTTTCCACTAATTATTTTCCAATATGATTTCTAAGATAATTCAGTCTCAGAAGTCTTAACATGAGTTTTTGTTTAAATTGATAACCAACTTACTCGCATTACTGCCTTACTTACTTAATTAAGTCATGCGGTAGTTAGTAATAGCATTAGCGAAATGAGGGTAGGATCACATTATGTGTAGGTACATATTTCAAATATTAATAGTTCATACCATTTAGTATTTCAAAGCGTTTTAATTAATTGAGTTTATTAAACTATAAAAAATGTTTGCACTTTATTTTTTTTATTTTATTTTATTTGGAAAACAAATGGCTTAACTATTAAGATAACAAACTTATAAAATATATTAAAAAATAACAGTAAGCGCATTTATGATGTTTTCGCTTATTTGCACGATATTTACCTGAATATTAGTTTTTTACTCAATTAAGAAACCTAATAATATCTGAATAAGAGTAAGAGGCTTTTACAAAAATAAATTAATGTTTAACAATACGTATGCGGCAATGTAGGACATTTCATTAAGTTGAACACCGACGACATATTTCACGGCTTAGTTCCTAAAATGTAGAAAGCCAGGCTGCTTTCAATAGCGTGTGTACAAAATAACAGGTAGTTTCCATACAAAGGCTTTAGCACGTATCCGGCTCGTACAGGAAGCGGGTCTTTGTTGACCGAACGTGGCGAGAACAGGAAAACTACGGTTAAAATTTAAATTAATGTTTATATTCCATTATTTACTGGAATCTGGAAATTGAAATAAACTAATTAAAATTTTTGTTAGGAAATTTTAATGTTTTGTCGACTTAAGCTGAAATAAATTGAAAGAAGAACCATTTTAAATCTGAAATTATTGTAACAACAAAATTATGCATTTACTGAAAAACCAATATACGAGTACGTTGTTACGGTTTTTAGAACGGAAAAATAACATCCGAAGCGCTTTTTCTCAATTTGAATTTTAAAAGTAGCTTCTTGCAAGGTTGCGTCGACGTGTAATGAAAAAGCTACTTGTTATAAGTTAGTGAAAATCTGACATTTATGAAACTTTATGTCTGATAATGCTCTTAGAAAATGGCGCCGAATCTTAATTAATTAAGTAAATCTTTTTATCCTTATGGAAAATTACTTATATTAATATGGAAAATAATTGTATTGGGCGTAGATTAAGTATTATAAAAATGGACAGAATGCATTGTAAGGCATAGTTTTTTTTTTGCATTGCATCGTTATGCATTTAACTTAAATTGTTGCTCAAAAATTTCTGCGAATTATAAATCCGGAAACTTCTCAGTGCTTTATTATAAGGAAGGAAGTGTTATTATATTGATTTTAAGGAAGTTGGAAGCCTACTTATTTCATTATTATTATAAAGTTTTGAAAATAATCCAATGATCGCTAGCCTCAGTCTTTTGTGTTTGGTCAACTTTTTAAATAATAATTAGTGTATAAAAAAAATATACTATTACAGATCCCTTATCTTTCAAACAGGAAAAAAGTAGTCGATTTGATATTTTTCACTAAATCATTGATGAGTGATATTTACTTAAGTAGTCTTAACAAAAACAAGACTAATTTTGTTAAAGCCATTTCAAAATCATACGAATAAGTAAAAGCATGCAAGAAACTATGAAAATTGTAGCGCGCAAGTTGTTTCTGAATCCACTGACAGACAGACGCCTTCTTTTGTAAAATGCTTTGTACGTTCCTGTCTCCATGCGTTTGCAGGTAAAACCACGTTATTTCTTGTTTCCACAGTCTAAGGGTGAGCTTCAACTGGTTACATCAAAATATACTTGTTGAAAAACCCTTTGCATAGACAATAACTATCTAAATATACATAAACTTTAGATTGTTGTTAGTACCGTTTGTAAACTAAGACGTTTCTGCCGGGTCCTTATAATTTTTTTCATAGAACAGATAAGATTATTCTATTTGTCACGGTGTCACCGCTGACTGGCTCCATTACAATGATATCATCGCGTTGGTACCTTTACCTAAAAACAAATAAACCAACTACTTACATTCCTATTGGCTTCGTATGTTGATGCAAGCAAATGGCTGACTACCTTTAAAGTGAGGTAAGTATGTACTTGCTCTTGTTCACAAATTCAGAAGACTTACTCAGCAAAACAATTTAACAAATATTTCTTCGCTGTTAAGCATTAACTAGTAACTGTTTTGTTGGCTGCATTCAATCTTTGGCGTGTTGTTTTGACAGTTTTTTTTATAAATAACTTCGTGTTTGTATTTACAACTTATATATTTTTTTTATAAAAAGTTGCCGTTTTTCAATTCTCAGAAAACCTCTGTTTGACAGATAAGTAGTATGTTCTCATTTCACATCGATTATAAACATTTGACATACGTATAAAAATATGTTGCTTATCAGGCGAATAGAATTTATACGACCATTGAAAAATCAGCGTTAAATCTTTGCAATTTAAACGACGAGGCAACTAAACAATATTATTTACATTCTTAAAAATATGCCTATTTTAGTGCCTTCCGATGCATCAATTTGCCCTTCACTACCGTAGAACTAATGGGTCGACGTCATTTCGGACACAAAAAACACGGACACCTTGGCCAACGTATGGTAAAAAATAATATTAAAATTGAAAATCCATACATTGGCCAAGGTGTCCGATTTTTTGTGTCCGAAATGTCGTCAACCCGAACTAATATCCGTGAACAGCCTAACCCTGCATGTGGCGCGTTGGGCATCTGACCCGGGCCTGCGACATATGTACCACTGAAGTCGTCAAACACAAGCAGATGTTGCTCGCCAGACCTCAAGTTGTTTTGGCACTTGTTCAACTGACACCGCTGCGAATAAGAAGGTTCGTCACTGGACTATTAGGGAAACTAGGTGCTCGTGTCAAAAATAGGCCGCCGTTCAAAGTTAGTACCGATGAAGGCCTAAAGCGTGTTATCAGTAAAATTAACCGGTATAATATTAACATATTGCTTGTAACGGTAATGGTTGTTTTGAATTAAATCGCATTAAAGTTGATTGAATAAAATAACTTTATTAAAGACGAAAATATTCTCCTCAGAATCGTTGAAAGTACTATATGAATAACAATGTTTCCCCTACAATGGGCGATTTTTAATTTTATAAAAACGTTTATAATCTTCAGTTGGCACAAGTGGCTCCTCCTTGCCATTACCTTGTCAACATAATTACATGTGTTACCAGGCATGGTTCAAGCCCGAAAGCGTCGATTAACCATCAAAGACGAATTAACCAACAACATTATTAACGCCCCTCCGTACCACTGTAGGTTCCTAAAGGCAAGTCACCGCTGCAGGGGTTATCAGATAAACAAAATCGTAAATAGAAAACTAAAGTGATTTGCTAAACACATGTTTTAAAGTCCAGCTTCTTTATTCAGCTATAAACGTATGTCTTGCATATTTTAATCCAATGACAGTGTCGTTTATACAAGTAATGTAGTTAACAAGCGAAAAATTTACTTTAAAGGTCAGTTTATAATATCAAAACACTATGGACAAATGCATCAAGGAAAAATAAAACTATGTAATCAACTTATTCTTCTTTTATCGGTAATAAAATATTAAACACTTAATTTAACAGAAACAAGTTTTCTGAAATTGGCTGAACAATTGAACAGTTTAACTTAACTGAAATAAAAAAATTACCGAACAACTTGGAAAGTGGACACTTTGACTACGCTTTTTATAAGAAAGTCAAAGAAGAGTTGTTTATTTTAATTGAACCTTCTGATATTATACAAAGAGATTTGATTTTTTTTATTTATAATTGACTGCGAAGTTTGTAATAACCATTGGAAAGTGAATTACGGTTTTGATATTTAAGTTCCCGTGATTATTTGACATGATGCATGTGCTTGTATGTTTTTGCACAAACTTCCTAATATAACGGGCGTATGAAGATCATTTCCGAAGCCGGAAATAATTAATTCTTTAGCCTAAATAGTAAATAGATTCACCATAAATTCAGTAACAGTTTTACCAAATAAATATATTAACAAAACGAAACATTGATAAGTGATATTCGCCACTTGATGTCATCGCTCACACATCACCAGAATGATGACTCAAGAGCGATGGTGCACATCAAAAATAAAACTAAAACACTATTAAATTTGAAATGATTAGGGAACGATAAGGAATCAAATTATTCAATAAAATATATATGTTACCGGCAATCTGTATAATTCAGGTATTCTATACAATACCTAGGCAATGTATAGAATACCTTGGGCGTCCAGGCAATGTATAAAATAAAAAGAATATTATTCTCAATTCAATACTTACCTAGGTAATGTATACAATTCCTGGGCATTGTATAGATTACCTGCTGTACCACCGGCAATGTGTAAAATAAATAGACCTTGGTCTATATTTATCAATGATAACCTATAATATGCTCATAATAATTATGAAACCGGTTATATAATTAAAATTAACTGAATTAAAAAAATTGCACCAATGAAAGTGTAAAAAAATTTGACGATTTGACAAATCCTTGTCCTGTCCCCGTAGTTTGAAGAGTCACAATTAAAACAATAGGTACGACGACGAGCGTAGCGAGGAGGAGTGTGAGGTTGAATGGTGACCATACAGTGACACCACAACCCTGATATTTTTTACTAAAAATTACCAACTAATTCAGAGAAAAAAGTTATGAAGGAAAAAAACAAGAGTCAAAAAAAACCTTAGTAATGATACTATGATTTAAAAAGTTATGGCAACTGACTATTATGAATTCCTTTGGTAGGACAAAAATAAATGAAGAAAAAATGTACGAGAAAAAAATATGAACAGTGATTGTTATGAACACAAATCTCTAGTTGAAAAAAAAAAAAAAACTTATAAAAGTGCAATATAGACCATAATAAAGTTCCTCTCTGACGTTCTTCATTATAATCTTACCTGCATTACCTACATACATTACCGGACGCGCATTCGGTATTGTATAGAATACCTAGGCAAAGTATAAAATAAATGATATTTCATACATTACCGGTACGTTTTAGGTATTCTATACATTACCTAGGTATTGTATAGAATACCGGATTATACACATTGCCGGTAACATATATATATTTTGGTCTTTATTTAACGATATAACTTCAAAAATTAATTTAACGAGTCCAGCAGTGCCCAGTTTTTGTTTTCGGAAGCAGTCTTTTAACACCCTGTATAAATTTAGCTAAACAGTAATAATGCAACTTCATCCTCAGTTTTATTATACTTATGAAACTGGCCTTCGTTTAAGCAAATTAATATTTTTTTGTGGTAATTTGTGTGTTTGCAATACGCTCGAGTTGGTAACACAGTTAGTTGTATGTATAAGCTCGTTAGCAGGATTCACACTCTGAATACAGATTTTAATATTAGATAGGTATATGTCATGTATATGTTAAGTTTTTTACCGAATAAACGTGAAATATATTTTTATTGTTGCAATTTTAGTATTGTTAATAATAACTTTTAATAATGATTTTTTTTACAAATGAAAGCTTAATGGTAAGCTCAGGTATGCTTGAGGGGTATTTAGGGGTATTAAGAAGTATTGTGTGTTTTTTTTAATGGCAGAAACAGGTAAATCTTTTAAAATAGTAATGCCCAAAGGAAAAATAGAAAATCTATTGCCAGATCATTTTATGTTATTCTGCTTCATAAAAAAATTAAAGAAACTTTAAAGAAGAAACGAAGTTCAACTTTTTTATTTTATTAGTATGTTAACTACGCCGCCCACGGCACTGAGACTTTACGTAGGTTCACTATAGCAAAGTTTTGTACTTAGAAAAATTTAGCCTGACACCAGAAAAAAATAATTGGAAATTAAATCTGTAGTTTAATGTAAATTTTCCGGAGGTGTTCGTAATATTATTTCATTAAACTTCTCAATTTGTTTATTGTAATTGTGTTTATTGAGTTATGCAATGATATGTTGGTGAAGCCAATACAAAAACCGATGGGCAAGTAAAATTTACATTATAACTGAAGTGAAACGGCGCCAATGAGTTTATGTTGTATTTACTTATACTTCACTGAATCTTACCATTTTACTTTAATACTTATCTCCCGATATTTCGGATCTGTTGCAAGAAGCATGTACCAACCCGCGTCTGGCGACTTTGAATAAAAGTAGCCTTTGATTTACCGTGTAATCAAAAATAATTTACTAATTTGAAAAAAAAATCTATTGCCCATTGATAGCTTTTTCGAAAAAACTGATATACACGACCAAAACTACAACAAACTAAAAATATAAACAGGTTGACCTACCTTGTTTCTATACGTATATAGACAGAGATAGCCAACATCTGTAATCAATGTAATAGATAGAGAACTACAACAAGAGAACAGCCTTCGCCAAGGCACACCTGATTGTGGGTCTAAATTGCAATACGAACACGATACTCGAACACTACGTAATGAACACACTGTGGCTACAGGGGAACTATAAGTGCTTAATTGGAACTGTAAAAGAAAGTGTAACACTGAACCTGATATGATTTTTGAAGTCTTATAAATGAAAATTGTCAAAAAACTGGGTCTTGTCGAAAAAAAGTATCCGGCTTTCGTGTATTAATTTTATGTGTAAGGAAATATTCTTATTATTATAAATACGGCGAAAAGAACTGAATAATATACAATTTAACACAAGTATACGTTGAACATGTTAATATTTTATATGAACCGCTTGCTATGCAGGTCAAATCTAATAATCAGTTTGTCGATATCTTGCATCAAATAATCCAGTAATATCGCATCTTGTTTACACCCTGTATATGAGTCAATTTGAATTTAGATTGTTACACGGTACCTTAGCGTGAAGTCTATACAAACTCCTAAATTTACTTCTTTGACCCTATTAAAACTGTATCTTTATTTATTTAGATAGTCACATTATGTATTGATGGAAATTTACAAATTTCATGGTGAGTGGAAGAAAAATTTATTTGCAATAAAAAGCAAACCTACTAATATTAACGTAACTTCCGGTCTATTAAACTCCTTCGGTACAGAAATCTTATCTATTCACAAAAATAAAAATTATACAGCTTAGCATTCTTAGCTTCAGTTGCATTAAAATCATTCTTTTTTTTTTTTTAAATATTTCTGTAGCCCATGTAAAACTCTCGGACCAAATTAAATCTGCCTATCCTGCGGTCCATTATGTAGCTACGCTACTATGTGCTACACTCGCCACAAGTATGTACTAGTAATGCACGTTCAGGTTATTAAAGTACTCAGAGAATCTGGTATGTGCAATTAACCATTAGACAATTAGGGCTTATCGTGATTGGAGCGAGAAAGGAAATAAGTTAACGATTAAATTAAGTGACTAATGTGAGAGGTTAAAAACTAAGCAATGAAAAATTAAGCGTTGGCCACAACGTACTGTATTCACAAATTCGACTATTAATTGAGTAATAAGTTTCCTGAGGTTTCATGTATATTTCTTTCATTTAATTTATTACTAATCTATTTCTAATTTACTTACAACCACTCAGATAATTTCAACGCATGATCCTATAAAATCCTATGTAAAAATCGGCCGAAAGCAAACCGAATATGAAGTTCATTTCGCTATGAGAACAAATTGTGATTCCTGAATTCTCGTCGTAATTATAAGTCTCAATTTTTGGCATTGATGGATAAGCAATTTTGGTTTAAATTGCAAAACCTGTGTTCATGTTGATCGCAAATGAAAATCAGATACTATTTCTAATAAAAATGACTTTCATCACGATAGTATGTTTTACTACCGTAAGCGACTTACGATTAGTTTACAAATTTGAACATTTACCATGAAATGTAGTTATTTCTTTCAATACGATCAATAGGTTTTACAGTTAAGTTAATTGGCAAAAGTTCAAAATGAGAGGCATAAGTGTAATATTTTATTTAAATCTTTAAACTGAAACAGCAAACCTCTTTATTTTATCGTTCCCAATTTTTCAAAATAATGGTATATAGTTTGGAAAATAGTACCGTAAATTTTAAGCAGACATATCGTCTACTAGTGGCCGCCCGCGACTCCGTTCGTGAGGAAGTCGGTTTCCCGTGGGAATGAGAAGTTTTTCCGCGGTAAAAAGTACCCTATGTCCTTTCCCAGGTTCAGTTCTATCTTCACATCAAATTTCATCCAAATCGGTTCAGTGGTTAAGGCGCGAAAGCGTAACAGACAGACAGAGTTACTTTCGCATTTATAATATAAGTAGGGATGGGAAAGAGGTTGTTTTAAATTGTAGGTCAACTTAAATGGGTTGAAGGTATTTTGAAACCATTAGGTAACTTAACCATTTGAGATCACATCGGCATAATTTTGCTGTAAATGCTTGGCACTGATTGTAAGTAACAAGATTTTCCGTATGTTATTGACTGCTGCAGTTTAAAAAAGTTTGTTGTTACATTGCAGTGCTTTAACTTACTAAAGTATCATCAAACGTAGGTATATAGACTATCACTTTAATATGCAAGACCGCAGTGAACTCAATAACGTATATTTTATGCAAACCAAAAATTACCTATCGGCTACCCTATTATATACCTACGTATCGACTAGAAAATTAAATGAACCTGGAATTAGCGGTCAAAAATGTTCAAAACAGAGCAACGATAAACCGCATTACTAACTACCTTGTATTTGTGCGTCTGATGAATGAAATTAAAATGACGCAATCGAAAATCGTTCGTTAATTCTCGAAGTTTTTTTTTTAATAATATGGCAAAGCAAACGAGCATGCGGGTCACCTGATGGTAAGTGATCACCGCCGCCCATGAAAATCGAAGTGTCAAATGTCGATATGTCAGAAGCATGCAAGATAAATATGCCATTTACGATCTTTTTATATAGACAAAGAGACCAGTGCATGGATAGCTGTCTCGGTGAGCTGTATTTGCGGTGTTTTGTTGGCATATAACACACCCATAGTTTTAAATGTCTCTGCAAAACTATAGAATTGCAGGAACCATTTTTTTAAGTTTCTTACACTCATGGTATAAGAAATTGCTTCGGGCCGCTTATAATATAGCTTGCAGGTTTCGGTATCTTTTAGCTCCAAAAAACCAAAATTTGGTGAAAACTATGTGTTATACGCGATTTTTCTTACATATTGCATAATTTTGAAACTCAAGAAAAACCTCTTATCCTTACTTTGTTCAAATGAACAACAGTTTACATTTCCAATAAAAAATCCAGCTAAGTAGTTTGTAATCAAGGCATGTCACATCCGTATTTGCAATTTCAAGATTCGGGTCGCGGCCCACAAAAACGCCAAACCCTATTATTCTGACTTCAGTGGAATCTCGCCCTTAAAAAGGAACTTTATCCGATTAAAGATAACTCCTTACAGCTTTAGCGCCCAGAAGGATATACATTAGAATAACGATTTAGATTTAATTTAATGTCTTTACAACAAGTACACACAGAGCTAAATGTATTGATTTTGTTGTTTAGTTAACCTTTTTCCATCCTTTTAACTTTTGTTCCAAATTATTTAAAGTTAACTTAGATTTTCCAATCAAGGAAAAACAATTTGTCATTTACGTAACATACATTTAAAATTATAGTTTTAAAACACCAAAAAACAAAAGACCGTGTTCACAGTCGTTTTATTATTCTCATTAGCACCCTCAAAAAGATGATTACGAACGAATGGTCAATAAAAAACGGCGCGTTTAGGTGAACCCGGCGAACAACAGAGCCGTGAGACAGACAGGCGCCATTTCGCTTTAACGGGATATGGTCTAGGCTATAACATATACACCGAGAGATTGTTACATTTCTTATTTATTTTTCCATTTTTTGTCAAGGCTATTTTAGTATTTGTAATCCTAAGTTAGTTAAACAGCTGTCAAAAGAAAAAGTGTTTTTTGTATTTGTAGTTACTCAAGAAGTGTCAAACAAAACAAGTAACAATAAAAAGTTTTAGTTTTACTGTAATAAGCAAAAATATACGTTGGGTTCGTAAACATAGTCGCCTAGTAAGCCATACATTAGCTCATGTGTATTCAAATCGTTATTAACAAAGTTTGCAAAAACTGCAATTCACTGGCGCCTGGAAACTTTGTGTAATTTCGGGCACTGGCTCTTGGTCTAAAACGATTTCATCCCTCGCACCGAGAGTTGAGAATTATAGACTTTCAATAGAGTTATATTAAGCATTCTTTTTATTGCTCAGTTTGCGAATTTTGTTTTGATTTATTAAAGTTTATAAGCCAGTTTGGAGACATCGTTTCGGTGTTTAAAACGGAGCGTTTTATTTTATTCACAAAGGAAGAATCGGTTTCGTTGGCAATGCATTGATTTTTCCAGTTTTGGCTTATGTTATATAAGTTGTGTTTTTAAGTAGTTTAAACGGGAAATGGACCACATTCAAACCTTCCAAGTATTCCTGCTAAGTAAAAAGTCAGTTCAAGCACATTTCATTATAAGTAGATAGTTTTGAAATTCAATTTACTTTCTCAGAGCTAAGCCATTTCTTGATTTGGACACAAAAGGAGGTGAGGCGACGAAGTGTGCAGCGATCATGAATTTTAGGGGGGGGGGGGTGTTAGCGGGGGGGGAGTTAAGCAAATTGGCTTTTACTATCAACTGGAAATATTGGAGCAGAAGCAATACCTACACTATTCCATTTCAACACTTTCTTTCTGTCCAGCATTTTTCCGTAGCGAAATAAGTTTTGTATTAATTATACCAGCTCAATTTTTAATATTTTTGCTTAATGTATCAGGTTGTTCATGTGTGATTTTTCAATAAACAATATAAGCTGGAAAACATATTGGTAGGTTGATTAGATTTTCCCTCTGATGTTCGACAAATAGTGAAGGTACGTATACCTACCACTCCAGTTTGTCCATACTTATACGAATTTTCTATCACCAGCTTCATACAAGCTTTCCCACGACAAGATATTTATTTAAATAATTCACAGCATAATTAGAAATTGAGTCACTAATGCGATTTCCACTACCGCAGCCATAATGTTGGTAGTCCGACCAGAAAAAACCTTATCCTTTGGTAACCTATTCTTGCGGACCATAAACACGGCCTTCAAGCGGATGGAGTGCGTAAATTCAAACTTGGAATGCGTCCAGAAGTTTCTTGGAGAGCTGTAGTATGCGGCAAACGTAATTTGTTTTCAATCAGGGGGCACACTGACGGTTAGGTCAAGCATACCGTTAACTAGGTTATGGTAAATATATGGAAGCACTTTACATGCTCTCGTCTTTAATAGTAGATAGTTAGGTAAGGGGCTTCGTATTGGCGGAATAAGGAAAAGTTTTGTGTTAGAAGTCAGCTTTAGTAGTGTGTCCGAATTTCTTGACCAACAATACGTTGTTTATTTTCAAAGAGGGAACTGTGAAAGTTCTTTATTTGTATGTTTTGTCTGTATTACGTCACATTTTGTCCATTTCTGGTATGCTATATGATATTTTTAGCGAAGATATAGGAAGCAAGTTAAATAAATAACAACGTCAAAAAATAACATCGGTTTACTTATTCAAATATTAGGTACTAACAGAAATACAAATAAATCAATGAAGTAATTGTTCACAATAATTAAACAAAATGGCTCGCGTGACACAAAGTTGCCGCAAGACGTGTGTCTTTGACAACCAATGAAAAACATAAGAAGATCGGTACGTCACAGGCATACAACTTTTTAAAAACTCTAGAGTGACCAAAGAGGTTCACTTAATAATATATTTTCTGCCCGATAAGTTATCATTATTTTTACTTCAGTTTGCTCAAAATCAAAACGAATATCGAAAACATGCTATTTTTAATGATCCATAACCCTCTTTACTCCGCAAGTGGAGTTTGACAAAAGAGCAAATTACTCCTTCTACCTAGTCTCTTATTCTATAAAATATCTCAGTGTTTCCGAGTTCCAATAGTTATTTATACCACAGTTAAGTGATGTAGGCTACGTGGCCACCGGGGCAGAAGCACCGACTTGACGACACATAGTCTCAACTTTCAATCAGCCATTTTATATGGCTACTTGCTTTCCAGCCTACGATTTCACCTCAGCTAAATTGCTTTTCCCATGGGAATTTCTAAAAAAAACCTTTCTTAGTGCTCAAACAAAAGGAACGCCAATACCAAACATGGCCCTAACTTTAACAGTGTACGCTCGGTATTGATGAATCTGTCGGTCAGTCAGTCAAGGGCGGATCCAGCTTGGAGTTAGGGGGGCGTCTAATAGTCCATGGCCCCTGGATCCGCCCTTGCAGTCAGTTAGGACTTGTACACCCGAACGATTGTGTAGGTAATAGTTTTTTTTTTTATAAGAGATCCTAGCAAACGAGCAAGCGGGTCACGTGATGGTAAGTGATCACCGCCGCCCATATTATACACCCACAATTACATATAAAGATAACATCTGGTAGGTATATGGATATGCTACTGAGGTATTGGTCAGTATAAAAAGCACTTTTTCCGCCTCCCACGCATTGCCTTAGCTAAACTAATTAGGTCTGAAACCACAGGACAGGAAGCTAGCATACAATATAAGTTCCAATATATGCTTCTTATTAAATTGATAATGATAAACTAAAAGGTGTTGAAATACATGTAACTTTAGTATCTCTTATATGTTATTAGTAAAGAAAACCCTAGCTTCACTAGTGGTTTGTTAAGTTGCGTAACAAATGTATCTAATTTTCAATTGTAGGATTCCTGTTTTAAGCTTAGATTCAAACAAATATTCGACAGTCTTCTTTTTTATAGTTCTGTATTTGAAGAATAATGTGGAAGATTTGAGCTGGGGACTAGAAAGTGTTGTTTATAGCCTTGTAGCTAACGGAGAATAGCTGGCGCGGCAGCTCTCCGTCCCCACAGTTACTGCAATGGTTAACACACTGTGTTGCAGTTTAGCTATTTTACACAATGCTTGTAGAACCGCATGAGGATTTTGGTCTTTAGAACTTTTGGTTTTAGAACAATACTTAAATTTCGCTATTTTTGAGCGAAATGTAGTAGGACAATACTTTCATGTACCTATGTCTTTTCTATATATGCAAAATATACGAAAGTTGATTTCTCTCAAACATCTATGTAATAGAAATATTACATAAATATTGTCACATAAGTAGCTACATTACTTACAGACAATCCATTCCACTTCTCTATCAAGTCAACCATTACTCAGAAGGCGCCAGCAAATTATTGGCACCGAACTCTACCTAGTCGTCGTAAGATATGACGTGACCGTTATGCGTGTGACGTCATCACAGTGGGTCTGCATTTCCTAGGCAATGCTTGAGTGCTGCTGCATGCACCAGCAACTGTCAAAGAAAAAGCTACCTCCACTTTGAAGACGGAAAAGACTATTAATAGTTTGGAGTTTGGCTTGAAGAAATACTCGAGCGAGTATGGTGGTGTAAAGCTTGCGTTTTGTGGCAGACGATTTTCAGTTCAGGCTTGTCGTTTTGTCTTTTATAACTACACATTTTAAGTAAGTGCTAATTGTTAATTAACCTACTAGAAGGTTCGTGGAAATAGTTTTACGGAGAAGGTAACCAATTGTTTTTTGGTTATATGGTTTGATGAGATTCTATAAATAATAACTGTAGAGAAAATGTACACTTTACAAATAGTTATGTTTGCGAAAATTCAAGTTAAATTAAATAATTGCTGAGACTTTGTCCATATCACAAACTTCTTTAAACAAATGACCTATGCAACAAATATAAAAAAATTAAACTTTAGTAAAAAATTGTCAACGAATAGAGAGTTTTGTTATGAAATTTTCATAACGCTGTAAGTGCTTTGCCCTAACCACTTTTTAAATACCACGTTCTATAAAAAATCTTTAGAATCTTTGCCATCTTGTTGTTGATTGCCAGTTAAAAAAGTTCTATTTCCGTTTTTATATTTTTTGTTATATTTTATGCTACGTAAAAATAATGATTTTGACATTTAAAGTAAAATAACCTCCTATATTATACGTGGGCTTCAAACATCAGTCTCAGCAAAAAATAAGGTTTGATATTATTTTATATTAAAACCAAAGTGGTGGGAGTAACACCTACGAAATGGTTCCAGGGATCCGTTTAAGGGTGTTACAACCGAGCAGGTCGCGCAGATAAGCAGAATCACCCAATTCTTTGCTACCCATAACTTTATACCACTACATTACCAAATGTTCATTCTCTGACGAATTATGATAAACCAGCTAGGATAATTCCTTTCTATTATATATAGAATTTAAAAAAAGTTACTTAATAAGCTTGGAAAGTTATCAAAAGTGTTGAAAAACAGTATTTATATAATCATTATGATGTTTTGGTGATCCACTGGAAATACAGAATACAAAATTCATATATTGCCGCAATTTTTTACTGCAATTGATAGAACCAAGATTGGCCCTGCTTATCCTATAACTTAAGCATGATCTCTGTAAAAGTTTTAGTACCGTAATAACTAAGAAACAGAACTCCAGTTTTCATTTTAACCGTCATTTAGATGTCACAGTCAAACTGACAATAAAGTTTAAATGACAAGCAGTAACGATACGATTTATACCAGCTGAGACAGTCTCTATAAACATGTCAAAATAAAAAAAGAATCCAGAGCTATTTTTAACAATTTCATAACTTCAATGGATTGTTGAATACCCATCGTTTTGCTTATTATGTTTTATTTTTCATTACAAATAGTACTTCGGAAAAGAACGAAAACAACATGCTATTATTCGACATACCCATTTTGCAATTACTATAACTATCCAGACAGCAATAACGAGAGTACAGCAAAACCTAGCATAATTAATTATTGGACGAGACAATAAATTTAATTAAAAAACCACACTATGTATTGGGCACGCACGCACGTTTTTTTTATGTGGTTGACGTTTTTTTACGCGGGAATTGCGGCTGTCAGGCGGCCAGCGACGGGCGGTTGGCGCCAAATTCACTTGTTTACTGGAGGGCAGCAATCGGCCGCGCGAAGATGAAGCTTCAACCGATAAGGCGCATGCGTACTACATTCATACAATCCTCCAATTTTTCATAATCATGACAACGAGACCTTACTACCTGATGTCAATTCACTATTGCGACGTCGGTTAAGTTTGAATTTGAATTTGTCGCGAATGCCGAAGAACGGTTACAACTTGAAAAAACTCGTATTCAAAATGGATGAAAACATAAGGTCAGTTGCTTTTCAACGCAAAAAAAACACGATGTATTTGGAAGAATATAACAAAGTAAAGCTAAAACACACGAATAACGCATAGGCCATATTTCATAAAGCTATTCCTTTGAGGTTTACGGGAGCGAAGCCGCGCGTGAAAATTTATGTAACTTAGTTCCCACTATATACTTCAGTAGGTACCAACTTTAAAACTTACATAAGGTATGAAGACAGGATCCATCAGCAAGTTAGTTTGATCGATATAAAATTCCCTGCTAGTGCTAGACTAGAGAGCGATGTGTCAGGTTTTATTCCCGCGGTTTTATGAGTTTCCTCGTGGTGAAAATCTTGTGCGAGGTCACAACTTATCCTTTAACGAAACATATATATTTATTCTGTGTTTTTTTAAGAAATCCTTATAAATTCAATCATGTTTGATATCTATTGATTCGTGAAACACTCATTACATAAGAATTGTCAAAGTAGTGAAACCTATTCTGTACCCTAAGCCCGACACCCTGTATTTGGAATCCGGCCAAATGTCCTCAAATCAAACAAGCCCTATTATCTTGTAGTGGCTATCTTTCCGTAGTTCTATTTATCTAATTAGCTCGTGTCTGTAAGCAGTACCGGCGTTAGGGTAGGGCGCGGTTGGGCGACCGCCCAGGGGCGCCGGACGAAAAGGGGCGCCGCAGGCCGCAGGCCTTTTCATCCGGCGCCTTTTTCTGATTCACAGGCGTTTCCTTTTCTACGTTATTATACTCTGATCTGTTCGAATATCAACTCACAAGTTTTTAATTTCATTATAAAAAAAATTTTAAAATAAGAATTCCCCATATTAAAGAAGAAGTTTACTATTACATTTCAGCAGAGGACTTGTGGATAGCCAAGAGTATAAGAACCTGCAAAACACATCCGTGCTCATACTCGAAGGGACCTAATGGACTACAACACACGTCTCATACAAGAGGCCTTGGAAAAGAACAGCAGCCAAAGAGTTCCAAGGCTGAAGCTCAACGATAGCAGAAAACATATCTTTAAACTTCTGATTAACGATGGCGAAGTAATCACAAACAAGGAACAGCTACTTACAATAGTTCAGAATTTCTACGAAACTCTATATAAGAGCAAAACACCACGGAGTGATATACCGCCTATTCAAATGCAAACCGACAAACCATCCAAAATGTAGGCTCTGAGGAAATTCCTGATATAATTCCAGAAGAAATTATGTAAGCTATACGGCAACTTAAAAACTGAAGAGCCCCAGGGGAAGATGGCGTACTGCCAGAAATGATCAAGTCCAACAACAAAGTGCTTTGGGATGCAATGGCAATCTTGTTTACAAAGTGCATCATGGAAACCAAAGTACCCGCATCATGGCACAACGCAGTAATCACCCTTATCCATAAAAAAGGGGATATAAAGAAACTGGAAAATTACAGACCCATCAGCCTACTGTCACATGTCTACAAGCTGTTCTCTCGAGTACTAGTGAACAGATTGAATAGGAAATTGGAATTCTTCCAATCCAGAGAACAGGCAGGGTTCCGTTCCGGCTTTAGCACCAATGACCATCTGCAAACTCTCATTGAAAAATGTAACGAGTACAGGAAACCACTTATTCTAGCATTTATAGATTACGAAAAAGCGTTTGACTCTATAGAATGGTGGTTCATAGAACAAGCCCTAGCCAAATGCTGTATCGATGAAAGGTACATACAGATTCTTAGAAATCTTCACCGGAATGCTACCGCATGTGTCTCTCTGGATAAGAAAACCGACAAATTCAACCTCAAGAGAGGCGTCAGACAAGGAGACACAATATCACCTAAGCTCTTTACCCTAGCACTAGAATGCATATTTCAACAGATGCGGTGGACTGGTAGAGGGCTGATAGTTAATGGTGAGCGACTTACCAACCTGAGGTTTGCTGACGACCTGGTTCTGGTCTCAGAGAGCGTTGAAGATATGTTGGCAATGCTAGAGGATTTAAGGGTGGAATCAGCCAGGACCGGCCTTAAAATGAATACCAGGAAAACCAAAATTATGACCAATATTCCAGAAGCTACAAACTAACAGCTTCCAGTAGAAAGGGTACATATATTTGGGACATAAGGTTACGTTAGGCTTTGAGAATCAGAAAGCAGAGGTAGAGCGACGGATAGCACAGGCGTGGGCGGCATTTGGCGCCAACAAAGCAAATTTCCTAAGCAAAATACCCCTGAATCTTAAGGGAAAGCTATTCGAACAATGTGTCATGCCCGTGCTCACCTACGGTACAGAAACCATGACTCTCACTCAAAAGTCAGCGGAAAAATTTCGTGTCGCTCAGAGAGGTATGGAGAGAACTATACTCGGAATCACCTTGCGGGACCGGAAGCGCAACGACTGGATCCGAAATAAGACCAAAGTTAGAGACGTCATGGATGTCATAGCAAGAAAAAAGTGGGCGTGGGCAGGACATATTGCAAGGATGCCTGTGAGTCGCTGGACAAGACGAGTTCTGGAATGGAGGCCAAGAGCGGACACCAGAGGGCGTGGAAGACCACCATAGCGTTGGGTGGACGATATTCGACGGCACGGAGGTCGAGACTGGATGAGTCGGGCGCAAGATCGCCAAGAATGGAAGAAGAGGGAAGAGGCCTATATCCAAGACTGGATCACCAAAAGGCCGCTATGATGATGATGATGAAGATTACATTTCAATTTAATATTTTTTTAATACTTGGTAACAGTCATTCTTAACCATAAAAAAATACAATCTAGTTACTTGTCTTTTTTCGCAGACTCTTTGTAATTTTCCCTAAAATTTGGTAAGTAATATTGTTAAGTTGGCAGCACTATAATGAAACGTAGTGTTCAATCGGTTTAATTTTTTGGGAACCCAATGATAAAAAATCTATGTGTTTCTTTACGGTCGGGGATTCCCGAGATCTATCTCTTTATAATTTTTGACGAAGCAGAAAACTATTTTTGTCTTCTTGCTTGACATACCTAAGTGGACGCTCTTAAAACAATTATTCTATTTATTAAAACGTATCTGCGATCGTCAATCTCTCAATCTAGATTGACAAACTTAGCAACTTTGTCAATCGAAAATGAAATTGCCGAAAACATTGATTTTGAATGTCTTATAAAAGAGTTCGCCGATAGAAAGGCTAGAAAAGTTAAATTTTATTAGTTTTTTCATTACATGTTTTTTTTCATAGATGGTTTTTTTATTGTACCCATTGTCTTTTTTCGTATGCAATTGAAATGCAGTTAGGGGGGGGGCGCCGAAGAAATCTCGCCCAGGGCGCTAGTAGTGCTAAAACCGGCCCTGTCTGTAAGTTTTCGCGCCAAATGAAAAAGAATTCGGGGCGGCCATGTTAGATTGGGCAATCGTTCGTGGCGATGATTCCGGAGCGCGTTTACTCGTGAAATGAGCTGTGTCGAAAATAATACGGGCCTAATAAAACCTCCTGTGGGTCCGTGTCTAAGATTATTGCACAAGGATTTTTTTAATAAGCGTGAAGCGTATTCTACGTCTCTATTTCTTGTAGCAATAAATAACGATCTTTGTTAATTGTCATTATGTGCTGTTGTCGGAAAGAACTAAAGATTAAATAACATTAATAATGCTGAAGACCCTGACACTAAAGTCAAATTTTAATGTTAGCTTAGGAAGAAATCCTTCTATCCCTTAAAAGGAAAAGGCTATTCCTATCACTCCGTGTCGTAAAACGCGAGTGGGGGAATAATCAACCCGTGTACGGGCAGCGTCCTACTGCATGTACTACTCCTACTATACGATCTCACCAACACGTTTATCAAGTCAGCTTGTATTTGCAAACCACCTCACGAAAGATGTACAGCAGTGGACTTGTTCTGGTTGCATATGCAATGGGCATATGATTACTAACTTTTTAATGCTTGTGACATTGAGAAATAATAAAAGCACTGAAAAATGTTTGTCGTAATACATGATAGTAGGTTTAGCGTGTAGCTGTAATGCATTTAATTATGGAGTTTTGTAATAGTATATTATGATAAAGTGTGCAAAGTTGCTTACGAGTACCATACGCACTTTTTCAACACACTTGCGAGGAAATATTATACTTAATATTTTGCATAAAATAAGTTTCCTACACAGCAACAAATTATTTTGTTACAAATTAATTATTATTATTAATAATTTGATATAATAAATATTTTTTTTCTAATATGGATACATTTATTTATTTTAAATATATAAATGGATTTTCAGAGGCATAAAACCTCTTTGTTGTAACAAAAAAAACTGTATTACCCGATCAAATTGAAAATGCTCTGTTTACTAGCATTTAATTTGCAGTAAGGCACTACGTTCACTTTGCGGGGATCGTTATATAATGCACTAGTGTGTAATATTTTACTAAACACAAGTGTTTAATTGGTCGGTTTGGTTTATGGCCCTAAAAACGATGTTATAAGGCTCACTTTCTGAGCAAGCGTGTTGAAAAAGATTTTAAGTATGTACTGCGGAGAAACGTATTTTATTAAGTATCTTGTTACATTTTAAATAATAAACAGTTATTTTAAGTGCAGGAAAATATTGACAGGCCTAATAAAAGGACAGCAGATTTTAGTAAATCGTAAAGTTTTAAATATTTAAAGTGTTCGTCACCGACTTTTGGTCGTAATAATAGGGTGCGTATTTACTAAACTAAAAGTTATTCAATAAGTGATGACGACTTATACTTCGATCGATAGCATCAAAAACATTTTAGGTTTATCGCAAAGTACAACACTCAAGCGTTACCATGTGTTTTTTATGTCATTTTTTTTAATAAATTTTACTTATAAAAGCTCAAACTCTCTCCAGGTATATAAAATAAACCATTTATCGAGGCAGACTTTAGGCTTATATAACATCACGCTGCAACTTTTAGGAGCGAAGAAATAATGGAAGATAAAAAAAAACGGGGAAAATTGTTGTTTATCCTTGAGGGCTTCCGTTGCGTGCGCTGCGAAACCGTTCTAGAAACCAAAAATATATGTATGAAAGAATTAAGGGAACTTTTTACCGCGGGAAAACTTCGCATTCCCACGGGAAACCGACTTTTACGCGAACGGAGTCGCGAGCGGCCACTAGTACCTTATAAAAACTCTTTAAACACCAATACCTAACTGTCATTCAGTTTCTACTAAGATAATAAATCAAACGAATACATACATTTTCATACAAATAAATAATAAATAAATCTCCAGATTGACACACCAACTGCGTGGCCCTAAACTAAGCAGAGCTTGTTCTATAGGTACCACACAATGGACCAAGGGAGAACCTACAGATAAAGAACTTTTAACTACGAACCTTTATTCAAATATTGTTCAACGTATGTGTGGGCCTTGGTACCTATTGATAAGTAAACTTCTTACCAATATTTCTATTTCTTTTCTATATGTAAAAAAAAACATATTTCACTCAATTCTGCCAATCAAATCAAATAGGAATTCTTACACAAATCAGGAACTGCAAAAGGAAACCTATCTCTAACTCAAGTTTAAAACCGATTATTCTTCTCAAACACGAGGGCTTGGACCCGCATCGTTACCCAACTTCAAATAGGAAGGGACCTATTATCTGCGCTTGCAAAATATACAGGGCGACCCGCGACATGTACGTACGTATATTTTATATACGAGAAAATACTATTAAATTTATTTATTTATTTAACATTTATGTATTTATACGCAGATAAAATAGTTTTAAACAATACAAAACAAAAGGACACATAAACACAAAGGCACTGCCCTGAAATAGGAATCACTTCCAGCAGACCCGTCGTTGGAGAAATAAAGAGTAAAAGTGAAATTTTTGTGCATACAAATACATTACGCATGCATACAAATTTTTGATATATACTCGTACATATAATGATACTCATAGGTATATTATAACAATAAACTAATTTACTCAATATATACAGGGTCTGTCGTAATGAATGGATAACCCGTTACCTACAGTTGATCCGGATGTGAGGCTATAAGAAAATGGTGTCTTCTTGCCAGGGTTGTCAACCATAAGAAAATGGCGTAGAAAAAAAAACTTTTTTATAAATTTCGCAATTTTTTTCATTTATTCCGCTGCCATTTCTTCAAATTTTGATATATTTGTATATTTTTTTTAGTATTATACTCCTGAAGACGTGTATTTTGTAATTTTAATACAATTTTAGATGTTATTCACGTTGAACATTATCAAAATTCTCTTTTTAAGAAAAACATTTCCAATTTTTTTTCTTTATGTCAACTTTTGATCATCTCCTGTGAAAAAAAAAAGTATGACGTTATAGCTGCCCATGATCTTAATAAATTGTCTAGTATGTGTAGATTCTAAAAAGGTATAACGATGTGTACTTTACAAGCTACATTAAGTTACAGGAGCGAGAACACTAATCAAGGTCAGAATTTTTATTTTTCAAGTTATGTTATAAATGGTTTTAAAACTTCGTCACAATGATTTTATTATATCAAGATACTTTGCACAAACACTGTCGGGCCACTAATAGGATATTCAGAAGAAAACCCGGTTGTTTTTGGGAAAAAAAATAACATTACTCCACGATAATAATGTAATGAAAATGTACAAATGAAAATTGTTGTGCTCTAATAGTTACATGCGACAAACATGTTGCGACAAGTTTATTCGAAATTGAAACGGATTTTAAAAATCGAACAAAGTCCGCATGACAAAGAAAAGTGGAAGGAAATCGTCCTTACATAAATGCATTGTGCACTCTAATGAGCACACGGTAATCAGGATGTCGCACATTTGGATATCTTTCACGATAAACACAAGCAGCTCTTTTGGTGTTGCCATTACATACACTGTAAATGTAATGCATGTTCGCGTATTCGGCCGGCGTGTATTGTTGCGGCATGATACACAAACTACACAATAACTTTTCCGAAACAACAAGTTCAATCGATAGCACAACACAATGTCTGTAAATGTGAGCAAAGTCATAAGTATCACCACGTTATCAAGTCCAAATCACAAGGAAAATCAAAGTCCGATATTAGAAAGCAGTAACAAATTGACGAAAATAAAGAGAATAAAAGCACATGCGATGGTCAAAATTACACTGATGTGATGAGTACCCTTTTCTTTGTAATGCGGCCTTTGTTCGATTTTTAAAATCCGTTTCAATTTCGAATAAACTTGTCGCAACATGTTTGTAGCATGTAACTATTAGAGCACAACAATTTTCATTTGTACATTTTCATTACATTATTATCGTGGAGTAATGTTATTTTTTTTCCCAAAAACAACCGGGTTTTCTTCTGAATATCCTATTAGTGGCCCGACAGTGTTTGTGCAAAGTATCTTGATATAATAAAATCATTGTGACGAAGTTTTAAAACCATTTATAACATAACTTGAAAAATAAAAATTCTGACCTTGATTAGTGTTCTCGCTCCTGTAACTTAATGTAGCTTGTAAAGTACACATCGTTATACCTTTTTAGAATCTACACATACTAGACAATTTATTAAGATCATGGGCAGCAATAACGTCATACTTTTTTTTTCACAGGAGATGATCAAAAGTTGACATAAAGAAAAAAAATTGGAAATGTTTTTCTTAAAAAGAGAATTTTGATAATGTTCAACGTGAATAACATCTAAAATTGTATTAAAATTACAAAATACACGTCTTCAGGAGTATAATACTAAAAAAAATATACAAATATATCAAAATTTGAAGAAATGGCAGCGGAATAAATGAAAAAAATTGCGAAATTTATAAAAAAGTTTAAAAGTCAACGCCATTTTCTTTTGGTTGACAACCCTGACAAGAAGACACCATTTTCTTATAGCCTCACATCCGGATCAACTGTAGGTAACGGGTTATCCATTCATTACGACAGACCCTGTATATAGATTCATACATATATATACATAAAAATAAATACACATAATACTTGAAGGACAGGTAGAAAGAATATACTATGAAAGAGAGAGATAAAAGGAGTTAACTTTTTTCTTAAATAAAGAAAGAGTCTCAACTTCGCTAAATTTAGACAGGAAGCGAGTTCCAGAGTTTGACAGCACGCACGGTGAAGGAATAGGAAAAGAAATCAGTGGAGTGAGTAGGCATGGAAAGGAAGTACTTCTTTAAGGGGTCTACAGGTCGCATTTTCATGATGGTTGAATGCGAAGCGATCATGAAGATAGGAGGGGTAGTGAGGATTATTAAGGACATTGTGGAGTAAACAAAGAATACGAGTAAACCTACGAATACGGATTGGGAGCCACTGGAGTTGCTTGCGAAGTCGGGAAATATGGTCGAATTTTTTTACCTTATGCAAAGATTTTGTAAGCGTTCCAGTTTATTAAAGAGCTCCTCGGTGGCATCAGGGTAACAAGCGGCTGCATAGTCAATTATAGGTTGGATTAAAGATAGCGCAAGGAATATTTTGGTTGCAAGAGGTAAATAAGGTTAGAGAGTTTTCAATGAGTGGAAGGAATAATGTACATTCAAGTTCCAGCTTAGAAATGAATCAAAGATTACTCCTAAGTTTTTCACGCTGTCAGCGACTTTAATCGGAACGGAATCCAGCATGTTAAAGGTGGAATGATATTAATAAGTTTTAAAGCATAGTTTCCATTCAAGTATTAATCATTGATTATTCAAAGGACATATAAGTAAATAAACATTCTGTGTTTTGATCTAATCCGTACAGAATAATAAAAACCATTGTGTGTTTTAATGTTTACGACTGAAATACCACTCTACCTGTGGACTGTACATAATGTTTCATTTGTTTATTTATCGGAACGTTAAAATTTTTGTTACCTACAAAAATTGTATAGTAGAACTAAAGTTGATATCATCAGCTAAAAGTAAACTGAACTTCGATTAATGAACGCGGATAGGTAACTAATTATAAGTTTACGTACGTATACATTTACAGGTAGGTACTGAGAAGTAGAACACATGGTTAATCAACGGTTTTGACTGGCATTTAACTACCATTTATATCTTTTGCGCATCTATAAACGCTTTCCCTATTTAGAATCGACGGATTAATAAAGGAACATAAAAATTGTTTACTTAAAAAATGTGTGTTTAGCAATTCTATAAAATAAAGAATCAACACGTGTTACGGGAAGAATAAAAGGTATGGTAAGAGTTTTTTTACTATACATATAATTAAAATATAAACCAAGATAACCGGACTATACCTTATATTAAAATTGTTTAGTTATGTTTCTTAATCAAAATTTTAATAAAATGAATTTTCCGATTAACTGTTGATTAATTATTTGGAAAAGTAGCCCCTCGCCTTAGGGCCGATTTTCAATAGTCAGTTAAATTCTATCTGACAGAAAATCAGCATGTTTTCGTTGCACATCGAATAATAAATATTTGACATGTGTATGAAGTGACAATAAAAACATACCTATTATCAGTCGGATAGCAATTATCTGACAATTGAAAAATCTGTCCTAAATCCACTAAGTTTACCCCACTCTTATCCTACTTCAAGAACCTCCATAATATACCGCCTGCTCAGTGCTAGAAGATTTTATTTTCCTACAACTCTGTTTTGAGTCGTCGCAAATGTTTACGGACTGTGCTGCTGACGGTACAAAACAGGTACGAGTACTACTAAACGTTTTCTTTTTATATTAACAAAATGTTGTCAGTTATTAAAATAAATTGATCAAACGAGATCATTTTATTTTAATTATAAAAGTTGGAATATTTCAGATTTTATTGTCCACGACTATACTATCTACCTCTATAATAACATTATAAGTGTGTTGGTCCCAAATTCATGAAAGTGCGTGAATTTTCTATTTAATTTATATTTTATAGATCAATTTCAAAAAATTTGCGTTTCGCACTTAACTTTAACTGTGCTTAATTTCATACTCCTCCGTCCGCATAGTTTTAAAGAAGGGTAAAAAGGTTTGCTACACGTATTATTATACCTAATAACCATTTTAAAATACTATAAAAAGGCATCTATTTCGTGTTTAAGATAAAACATGTTAAATCAACCCTGAATAAAATAGGTAAATAAGCATAATGCACACAAGCTTGAAGCTTATAAAAGAAATGCAAGAAAACAGACTGTTGTAATAAATGTCGGCATTTATTTGCATAATTTAATAATTCTTAACAATTAACAGGAAGCATTAATAAGTAAAACTAATAAAATAAGGCGTTACTGTATTGTGTCGACTTTTATTTTTAAGTGAGTTAAGACATGAAAAAAGGAAATAAGAATTAAAAAAGATATCCCATTAAAGTACATGCATCATTTGATAAGAGTAAAACAGTAAAATTAATTTAATTAAATTGTATTTTAGGCCCCTATAGCGTAGTGCCATGTATACCGGACAGTTAACCGGAAGGTAACGGATGCGAATATAGGGACGGTTCTACGTTCTTTACTAGTCTATTGTGTGGTGCCTAAAATACAAGCGCTTAATGCGCTTAATTTATAGTTAAGTTATAGTTACTATTGGTGTTGTCTGGAGGTAATTACTGATTTTTTATTATTGATTTGTAATTATTGATTTTTAATATTCACTTCATACATTGTACGTGTGAAAAATAAATTGGGTTTTTTATCTTATTGTCAGAGTTGTAAAGATGAGGGTCACCGTGATATTGTATAATTTTGTTTCTGGAGTTAGTATAGGTTAATTATATTAATATATATAATATAGCAGCCCATATATGCCCAATAGTTGGGCACAGGCCTTCTCCTCAAAACAAATTATTGACCAAATCGTAGACGTGTTCGGTACCTAATCTTCATTTATACCCTTACGATACACTTCCCATATAAGGTAAACCATATTTGATAAACGTGACATGCGTAGACAATAATTTCTAAACTTGATACATTTTTCGCCGACTTGATATTCCAGTCTTTTTTTTGTTTTTTCTAAGCTCTAGGGCGATGAAATATCTGAGGCGATTCTACACACTACTGCTATCTACATGTTCATAACTCTGTGGAATCGTCGACGCATCTAAATGTACCTACATATTAATATTTAGGGTTTATAGTAAATATATTGATTGAAATAATATTGTTTAGGGAAACATAAAACAAATAAAATCACACTGAGATCCTCCACTGAATACAGCTAAAATTAATTCAACTCAGATTATGTAAAGGTCCCTAATCACGCAAACAGAAGAATAAAACCACAACTTTTGAATTAGGTAAGTACTACTATATCACTTTAAAGTACCTATCTACTAACTCACAAACATAATATAAAAAGTACCTACAGAGCTGGAGACCTTTTCCATTAAAGTTCAATTTATGAGGATCCCTAGAAAGTACCTACCTTCCAAATAAGGGCCTCAATGTGACATTGACAAAATTTTGGTTCTACAAAATTAGACTTTGCGTCCCTTATATTTAAAATTTAAGTTTCCATGCAAGTGCTGCCCCCTTCCAAGTTTGCCCGAGGTTGTTACGCAAGTTGGTAGAACCTCCAAGTTCCAGTAGTTTCAGATAGATGGCGCTAGCACTATTATTTTTCATAGCTTCGTATTTGTGGAACCGAATCACGAATTTTGCTGTCTTTACGATTTTGTAGGTCTGCAAGTGTTTACTTACCTACTGAAAACAACATATTGATAATGCAGACTAATATGTTTTAATTTAATTTACTTTTCTCATAATGAAGAGTAGAGTATTAAATTGCGTAAAATACCTACTAATAAGGCCAAAAATAAGATTTGGTAAATAATATTTGTTAAGTTTTTACTTTTGTTTTATATTAATCATGGCAATGTAAATAATGTTTGTTTTTTTTCTTATCTTATCTTAAATAAGTATTTGTATAAAATATTATTTATAATAATTTCCATAAGTAGATAGGTATGATTAGGTATAATAATTTTTTCCCCACACTTTTTCATACATAATTCAATAATTAGATGATATTTTTTTTTCACATTTTTGTCTTCGCTATTAAGAAAAAAAAATAGTTTCACAATTTAAAGACCGAAAAGGAAAAAAAGCTTTATTTCCTTCCATCATTTAATATTTTTTTGTATAGGTATGTTACCTACATAATCATTAGCAAAAGCCAAGTACCAAAAATGTGGAAAAACCTTTCCAACCAGTTGTAACTTTTTTATTATTATTCTCTGATACCAATTGTAACATAATTACTTATAGTTTTGATAACTTTGACATACTGTATGTAAACAAGCAAATCCGCTGAGTTCCACTTATAACCCATTCATTGTAGTGCCAACCTATCAGAATTAAGATGCGGACACAGTCACGCGGAGAGGGTAGTTTTTTTCTATTGTATTCGTAATAGGAAAAATCAGGCCAAAACAAGAAAGTGTTTGAACTGATGAACATAATTTTTGAGGGGGCGATAAATGACCCCAAAGTAAAATCCTAATGAATATTTCGATATTTAAAAGATTAAAAAAAAATATATTTTTTTCTTAGTCAATATAAAAGTAGATATACGATACCAGCTGGGTTCAACATTTTTAAATATACTACTAATATTATAAAAGGGTAAGCATGGATGTATGAATGGATGTTTGTTTTGTTACTCTTTCACGTAAAAACTACTGGGTGGATTTGGACGAAACTTTACAGTTATATAGGATATACTTCTCATTCCCACGGGAAACATACTTCCACGCAAACGAAGTCGCGGGCGGCCACTACCCAGTACTAAAAAAAATAATTTTTTTCTTAGTTAATATAAAATTATACGATACCAACTGGAAGATGGAAGAAAACTGATTATCTTTCATTGTATTTTTTCTAAGTATAGCAAGGTGGATCGTAGATTCATTCTTCTTCCGCCTCACTAGAACCTCAGTCTTACCAGTTGCAAATCCGTAAAATTGCAAGCTACAAAACGCGCGTTACTCTTCCACCTCCACGCTGGCACGTCGCCAGTCCAGGGTTAATAAACACTGAGAGGGTCGGTGATCCACCAAGTTAATTGTCGATAAACGTAAGTAAAGATTTAGGTGTTTAAATAAATACTGGCAAGTTTAAAAATAACCGTCAGTGTGAGTTTGATTCGCGCATTCGGGGGGTTCGGTACCATTAGCAATAAAAAAACCGCAAAAAAAACACATTTTTATAAAGATTTTTTACTCTGTAAAAAAACAAAAAAATCACGGTTCACTCACGTACAGCCTGGCGAAACGCAGACAGCAAAGTCTCAGTACTAGAGTTCTGTTTTTATAAACCTTATATTCTTCAGACTGTGTTAAGTACCCACAATGAGGCTGTAAACTAAGCACATAGCACAAATGCTTTACAACTAGAAAAAATAATAGTAAACGGAAATTGAACCCAGGAGCACCCAAAACAGTCTGGTGTAAAAATCTGGACCACTGGGGACGTCAAACAAAATAAATAAACCTGTGAGAATACAACAAAGTAGATACGAGACGGAACAACGGCGTAACTACGTGACTGCGTGACGGCATACATTTTCTACCCATACATTGTGTGCTATAATCAATGGAGAATGGAGAATGAAGGGGTATGTCATAGTCTAATTCTTCTTCTCTTCATCAGATGAACAGTTGGTTTTGGCACGGGTTGAGGTAAGATCTGCCGAGTGTGATGGGCTACCTTTGTTAATCAGCGTTTAATTAGCTAACGTCAACTCTATCTTTCATGTATTGTTAGTTAATGACATTAAGAAACGAGATGCCGATCCTATTAGTTGATATGGTATCAAAGAGGGCCTAACACTATTCATCAGACGTTTGACCTCAAATCCATACTTTGTAAACTATGTTTAAACTAGTTGACGCCCGCATGGAAATCGGTTTCCCGTGGGAATAGATTTTCCCCCGGTAAAAAGTACCCTATGTGTTATTATGTATATAACTTATATTACCTACTGCAAAGTTTCATCCCAATCCGTCCAGTAGTATTTACGTGAAAGAATAACAAACATCCATCCATACATCCATTCATTCATACATACTCACAAACTTTCACATTTAAATATTAGTAGGATATATGTAACAATACATAAAAACACATATTGGTTGGACCTGTAAGCTCTTACAGAAGATAGACAAAATAACTAACTTATCAAACGTTGTCAAAAATAAGCCTTTTGTTAAAAAGCTATAGGTATATACGAAGGTATATCTTGCCGACATGTTCAGTAATTTTCAGCCGCCCTTTGTCAAGCTTGTATTAATCAACATTGACAAAACGACTACGCATTGTGAATTCGTGAACTGTTCTCGCATTGTAAACTGTACTCTAATCACTTTAAAATAAGACTCATATTAAAAAATATCTTGTTTACAAAATTGATAAGATCAATAGCCTCGGCATAATGAAAGTACGATAATTTTAACTGCATGCTAATTTTCATTATTATGCATCTATCAACATGGTGGTTGGTATAACGCAAAGTTACAGTGTGTTTTTTAAATGTCTATAGCTATGTAAAATTATATACAGCGGTTAACTTTCACTTCAAAGCAACTTATACTTCCTTGCTTGGCTAAGATTAAGACGAATTATATTTATCATCAATATGTGACCTTAACTTTGTGTTAAAACAATATTGTTTCGTTTATATATTATATAATTGATTTCAGTAAATTTGAAAATCTTTGACCTATATCAAACACTTTTTATATATTAAGCTTGTAAATCCGAACACACTTAAATCAAGAAACCAAAAACCAACAAAAACAAAAACTTTGTAAAACTTTAAGTAGATTTTCATATAAACTTTACCCCACCCGAAGCTGTCAAAAGCTCTTTATTTTCCCATTACGTGCTATCTCCATCACGCTGTAGATATGACGTCACCGCAGTAAGTGCAAATTGAATAACAGTACGGTTTATGGCACTGGCCACAACTAACGGGTCTAGGGATTCAATCGGATTGGTTTAATGTTTAGTGTTGGAAGGTATCTTTATGAATATCTAGTTCCAATTAGTATCTAATAACGAAGCGTATAAGTTAATTATCTTTTTTTAGCGATCTAGGTCTAATAATTGTTTTATTTTATTATTATTGTTTTTGATGAATTTTTAGTGGTAGATAATTAAGTTAGAAAGACAAAAAGCTTATGCCAACTTTAAACTCAATATTTTTTACGGTTATTTTAATTTCTTTTTAAATTACATAGAAATTTTTTTTTAATTACAGACACAGTGTTGCTAGAACGGATGAAAGAGAAAAAACTCACAAATGCGATTCGTAACCTATCATTTCTCGTTCTCCGTTCGTGTGAGGTAATGGCAGGGCACTGGACTACCATACTGAAGGTTCGAGGTTGAATCCTTTCTACCAATAATTAAATAATTGCTAAATGAGCATTGAAAAGAAACAATCCTGGTTGTAAAAGGTTGTAAATCCGCACTGAGCCGGCGTGGTAAGAAATGGCATAACCCCTCTTGATATCCTACTAACTACGCCTGTGCTCAAGTAGTGGGACGAATTTTGCATGAGCAGAGATTAGTTAGATAGAAAAGATTCTAAAATAGCCCCTATTTTACGATATTCCATAAAATCTGTCTAAAAAAACTCCTTACACGATTTTTAGTTAGTTATAATAAATTTCCTAACCCTGAGTGTATAATCCTCTTATTTTTCAATAAATTATCTATACAGTCGTTGATTTGCGGCGCCCTGGTCAAGGATTATATCGCAGATTTAATTGAAATGAATGGATCTAATTGAATTGATCTTCTGTATAAGATTGCTTTGTTCTACTTCCATTCAAGGAGTATTGGATTCCAATAAGAACAATCGTACACACAACGGTTTATTTTATATATATTTATAAGATGGATTCCGGAGTTAAGTAACTTTCAAGGAACTCCTTTTATATCAATATAATAATATTTTATGGCGAAGGCTTTCATGATAATGCTTGTTAGAAGCATTTTAAATGCTCTTTGCTTTGATACGTAAACAGAATCAACTTCAGTTAAAGAATCTTAAATATTTAACAATTTGAATTCCTTTAGCAAAATGAGATTTCATGCTCTCATTTGACGTTATAATCCTACTAATATTATAAATACGAAAGTTTGTGACTGTGTAAGGATGTGAGGATGTATGGATGTTTGTTACTCTTTCACGTAGGTAAAAACTATTGGACGGATTTGGATAAAACTTTGCAGTAATATAGGTTATACATCAGAATAACACATAGGGTACTTTTTACCGCGGGAAAACTTCTAATACCCAGGGTAAACCGATTTTGCCGGACTTCGACCCTCCCCGGATGGCCCCGCTCCCGCGAATGGGTCCTCCGGCGGAATGGGCGGCGTTTCGCCTCCGAGGCAAGAAGACGGCGCCGGGGCCGGATGGTGTGCCGGCACGGGTGGTGGCGATAGCCACCTCCCAAATGGAGAGACGATTTCGGGACCTCTTCGACCGCTGCTTCGCGTCGGGGAGGTTCCCGAAGGTGTGGAAGGAGGGGTCGCTGTGCCTCCTCCGAAAAGCGGGTCGGCCGGAGGATTCACCCTCCGGCTATCGGCCGATCGTCCTCCTGGACGACGCGGCCAAACTCCTTGAGAGCGTGATCGCGGCACGCCTCAAGGAGCACCTGGGGGGGACCGGCCCCGACTTGTCCGAGGCCCAGTACGGGTTTCGGGCGGGCCGGTCCACGGTGGATGCGCTCCTCGAGCTGAGGCGCATCACCCTCACAATATCGAGCAGGTGGAAGTTCTCGGAGCACTTCCGCCTGCTCCAAGAGCGCCTCGTGAAGGCGGCGAGGGGCCTTAGCTGGCTCCTCCCGAATATCGGGGGCCCTGCGGTGGCATGCCGGCGTCTCTATGCCGGCGTGCTCTACGGTGCGCGCACGATTTGGGGGAGTTCAACCGTGCCCTGCTCCGTAAACCCCAACGCGCCATTGCACAGCGAATGGCGCCGGCTTACGGCACGGTTGGACACGGGGCGGCATGTGCCATGGCGGGCACTCCGCCATGGTACTTCGAGGCCGAGGTGCTGGCCGCCGTCTACCATTGGACGGCGGACAAGCGGGCTCAGGGGGAGCCCGCAGCACCGGACGAGAGGGTCGCCGTCTGGCGAAGGGCCCGCGAGGTCATGCTCCGCCGGTGGTCGGCGGAGATGGCCAACGCGGACGACGGGCGGTGGACCCTGGACGCCGTCGGTCCAGTCATTGAGGGATGGATCGACCGGAGGCATGGGTTCCTCACCTACCGTCTGGTGCAGGTCTTGTCCGGGCATGGCAGCTTCGGGCATTTCCTGTGCCGGATCAAAAGGGAGGAATCCACGGCGTGCCACCACTGTGGCGCGCCGGACGACACAGCGTGGCACACCCTGGCCGAGTGTCCGGCCTGGGATGTGCCACGTCGTCGCCTCCAGGCGTCCGCTGGCCCGGACCTCTCGCTGCCCGGCTTGGTGTACGCCATGCTGGGCTCCGAGGCGGTCTGGGTCGCGGTGGCCTCTTTCTGCGAGGACGTAATGTCGCAGAAGGAGGCTGCGGAGCGGGTGCGTGAGAATGATCCTTTCGCGCCCCCGCACCGCAGACGTCGAAGGGGCCGGACGAGGCGCGATCGCGCCCAAGTCCAGCCTGGTGGTGGCCAGTGGGCGGGGGACGTGGGAATCCACCTGCCCGCATTGCACGGTCCACCACCGTCGACGGGTGGGAACGATCGGGCGCTCGTTCCCACAGGCCCCCCTTCACCGCGGGGGGGGTCAAAATGGGCCCGTCGTGCAGTAGACGGGCCCATCGCCGGTGAAGTCGTGGCGTAGGGCCGCCGGTCCGGGCCCCACGGCTTCACCACCAAGGCGAAGACGGAGGGCCGCGGTGTTTTAGTGGGTAGTCCCCTGGGCGACGTGTCCCAGGTGGGGGGTACGGTGCGTAAATGCATTTCACCGCGAAAACAAAAAAAAAAAAAAAGGGTTAACCGATTTCCACGCGAATGGAGTCGCGGGCGGCCACTAGTCATTTATAATATACTAGTGGTACTACTATTTATAATAAAATAACATCCATCCATACACCCATACATACTCACAAACTTTCACGTTTGTAATATTAGTAGGATGTATTTAAATAAAGCTTTTTCTAGTTTATTTGCTTGCGTTCTATTATCAAACTATAGAAAGGTAGGTATTTCAATGCATTTTTGCATTCAACAACCTTTTTAATTTATAAAGTGCAATACTAAATCCGAACCGATAAAACCGCGTAGAGCATTATTGTTATTGAACGCAGGTAAAACATGGCAATAAGGGCGAAAATCCCTCCGAAGCGGATTTCAACCACTAGCTATTTGATTTGCGAGATGGACCGATGTGAAATTGGAGTATTTTATTGGCTAAAAAACTTTGCTGAATGCTCGAACTCACTTCAATTACGAAGCCTCTTAGATCAGTTTGAAAATATCGTAAAAGTTTCGGTCGACGAAGTGTCGATATGTATTTTCGAGTTTTAGGTAATTTAGTAGATATTTTTATTGTTAACCTGTATCAAAACTATGAAAATAATTATAATTATATGTTTCATTTACCTACTTTGTTTAATACAGAAACAAAGTGTAATTTCCAGAAACTATTTATTTTGAGTAAAAGTCAAATTTATATAAAAATTACGTAGGTTCCACATAAATCCTAAAAAGGGATGCGTAATTTAGACCACAAGAACCAATTATGAAGCCAATAAAGCGTCCAAATTAACTATTTTAAAGACTATTCATAAACATTCAAGCTCACCATCCGTTCTTCAGTTTCGATACCTCAGATTCTAACATTAAATCGCCGAATTCGGTTGGCGATCTGCCAGCTCGAGTGATTGGCCTTACAATCATTGATGTGTGTTGTTAGTTCTCGTGGAAGTCTTGAGGAATAGGTGAAGTTCAATGCCACTAGACGGGGCTGAGTTATGTTATGATGTTTTGACGCGGGTTATGAAGGTTGAAGGGCTTTGAGTTTTGAAGCTGCTTCTAGTGGAGTTCTACTTGTTCTCTAGTCCAATACTACTAGAATCAGTTCTATTCTTGTACTCTTTTGTTGATTGTTGGCTATCACGCTTGTTATTTATAATTTAGCCCCTTATTCAAAAGGCAGTAGAAATTTGCGATAGCGAGTGCTTTGAATAATAAATGAAAATATATGAAATTAAGATTTTACTTTTAGTTTTTGCATTTAAAAATGCTAATTTATTGATTTTGAAGTTATAGTTACTGAAAAAAGGAACGCGGGTCTCCGGCCATTACGCGAATGTATGAAACTGTCAAATTGCAAGCGTGTCTAAAATGACAGTTTCATACATTTTTATTCCATTGGCTGTTGTATTATTAATTTTGTATTTTATAACATGTATATTATGTTGGTCACACATTTACGGTGAGGGAAGACTTCGTGTGAACCATACAAGATGAATGATTATCATATCGACCCGCACTGAACCAGCGTTGTGGATTAATGGCCCAATCCCTCTGGCTATCTAAAGAGGAGACTGGGCTACTAGATAGGACTGGACTGAAATACTAGATAGCATATTTGGGCATTTACATACCTGGGTGTAAGCTAAGGTTGTATTCCTTTTATATTGCATAAATTTACTATCCTATCATTTTTTTCCATTAACCACTCTTTGAATACAAGGAACTTTAATTTGATTCTGACACCTTTTTTTTCATGTATAGCACGCATGATATACCAGTTGCAATTAGAGGTATAATGGATAATTACTTCCATTGAAGATGAACCTGATACTATTTGCGGTGCCACACGGGCGTTGCCGCTTCGTTTGAACAGGCAGTTTCGCTAGTGTTTCGTGTCACCTACGACGGACAACTGTTAAGATTTTGCGGCGGTGGTATGCTACGGGCAACTGCGGCAACGCAACGCAGTGACAACGCTCGTGTGGCACCTCTCTAAAATGTCTGCAGTAGACACCATTTCACTTAGAATCTGATTGTAAGTTATTTCTTAATCAAAATATAGACCTTTAAGAATAATTTTACTAATCTTAATAAAGTGTATTATTATTTTTTAACATTAGTATGAAATATTTAAATCATCTTACTAATATAAATAGCCGTTCATCTTCGAAATAAAATTGATGTACGAATACACTATAAATAAGAAAAACAATGAGTATTTTTGCTTTTTACCCCAGAAAAATAACAAAATCCATGATCCGTGAAAATACGTGGAAACAAACCAAATATATAGAAAAAGATATATTTTTGCAGTTACTTAATACCAGAATTAATTATTAAACGAAACTGATAGCTTGAGTACAGAGTAAGCCCGTTGAAGTGGTTATCTTGGCTCAAGTCATAGCAGCACACTTCCAGCGAGGTTTATAAGCACAGTTTATAGCTAATCCGCTTGTCATAGTTCTTTAATGTTATTTAAATTAAATATTTACGATGTTGGTTCGTTTTGATCACGCCGCTTGTAAGATTTTATTATTAAAAAGTCTTAAGAAATAATAGTTCAAATATCATAAAAAAATGAGAAGTCACGGTGCTACGGCGTAGCAACCGTAGCAAATTCGTAACTTGCTGCGATTTTTCTTTAAGATCCTTATTATTAAAACGCTCTTGTTTTCAAACAAAAACTTGAATAATGTAAGTGCTATAAGGAATTTAAAACAATATAACCGTCAGTTTGTCATTTTTCAGTATCCACAATTTCATTATATTTGTAAGCTATTAAAGTATATAAATAGTTGTATTTAGTATACAAGTAAAAAGTCACTTAAACTTCAAGCTTTATCAAGCCTTTGCCTACAACTAACTCTGATCTCGGCAGCGATCCTAGATCGCACTATCGAAGTGTTTACTCGACTGTATATTAAACTACGTTAGAACCTTGTCTTATCACACTATGCTTCTGTCTGCTATTCAACCTCTTTTGTTTCTTGTCAAAAAAGTGGTCAGTGCTCTATCTCGTCAGAGCGAGAGCGAAGACCAATAATAAATCTATGCAAAACTGTATTTGCCTTGTGCCTTGTGACATTTAATCACTATCCATCTAAAATCTCAACAACCAATCGACCCGTATTAAAAATTGAAATACCCGTACAAAAATAGTGATCGTATCTATCCGCCCTGCAAAAGAGACATGAATGCTATATTAGATGAATAATTAAAACTTTAAAATGTAGGTCGCCCAATCAGTACCGAGGTAATGGTTCTGTCGTGTCCGTACACTCGTGACTTGCGACTATCAAATAACCAGACAAGGTCACGGGAACACGCAAAAATGATACTATACACCGTGATTGCTTTGTGGCTTTTGATACGAAGACTGGGTTGAGTCAGATGTGTGCTGTATGGGAATGTAGGGTTCTTTAATGGTAAGTAATTATTTTTATAGACTTGTTTGGTATAGACTGTATTAAGGAGAAGGCCAGTGCTCAGTAAGTGTTTGTTATTATTGTTAAATAGATGTTTTTAGGACACTAAAACGCATGTATAAATTCAACTAGCATTCACCATATTTATGTAAGTCCTGAATTGAAATTATAAAATTAATCTTTCACAAAAATAAAAGTAAATTCCGCCCAAAATGTATACATTTGATAGTATTTCCTTCGTGTCGGAAATCACTAAAGTTACATACTGTATACCCTACCAATACGTAATCCTGGAAAGCCTTGCCGAGTTTGGCATAATAATTTCAATCAAGCCTCTTTTGGCGTGTGTCAGCTAACAATAGAATGCTTTGCTTCCATTATTTCAGGTTCACCGCTAATGACCCCTTAGGTTTTGTGGATAGCTGTTATTTTTATAAAGAAATATGTCAAAATATTCACGTCTTTTTGGTATAATGTAAAATGTTAAAATCTGTTATTAATGCATGTTAAGGTTAAAAAAACTGTATTTCCAAAGCTAAAGAATTTATAAGACTTAGTAATGTGACATAATTTATTAATTGCTTGTAGAATTCCATTTTATTTTATGTACATAAACTGTATTACAAATTGTTAATATTGATTTTATATTGTAACGTAATATAGCAAGTAGAAAAGTTTCTTTTTTACATAAATTGTAATTTGCTACAAATGATTGTTTTCGCTCAAAGTGCTTCACTATATAAACTTAATACCTACTTGACGAGCTATCACAATTGTATATTTATTGGCTCGTTAGCGGAACGAGACAGACATAATCAAATTTTCGGAAGTTTATTCCACTTGTCTACTTAAAACTCGCAAAACAATCATTCTAATAAAAATCTCGAACCCAAATTTCTCAGGAATTGTGTTTTTAATAAAAATATTATTAATATGAAAGTAAGAAAGTTTGTTACTTTATCACGCAGAAGATCTTACGGATTTGATAAAATTCGTTATGAAGACAGAACATAATTTAGAATAACACAACAGGTGCATCTTTAAGTATTTGACCGCGGGCGAGGCCACTGGGCAGAAACCTGAACCTACACAAAACCGATAAACTTTATTTACAATCGTTTTCCGAAGTGTATAAAAAAGTTTATAAAAATCCAGTCAAGTATGGTTCAGTTTTGCATACCGGAGATTTCGTATAAAAATGGATCCTATGATATAATATATATTATGATAATCCGTCAGAGTGGAAAAGTCCGTTATTTTTACGGTGTCCCTTAACAGTTGTAGGTATCGTTTGTCTATGTCTGCAATAATTGAGGCAGAAATCGGAATACATTCTTAAACGAAGCATTCGCAAATATTTTCATTAATTAAACTTTAAACCTCAACAGATAAAATAACAATTATTGTAAAACAAAATGATACAAAAAGAGTTTTGCCTTTTGCGTTACAAAGCCTTAATAAGAAGGATTCACACAAACAAAATACAATTTAATTAATACACGTAAAAAATATGTTTTTCTTCATTTATCATAACTCAGTTTCACCCATGACTAGTTAACCACTAAATTTCGCCACAAACAACTAACCTAATATTAGATTGGGTTTCGGAATCCATGTAGGTATTTACCACTATGAAAATTAAAATATGTTTCTTTTGATTTACTTTTAATAGATATATTTTAATACTTCTTGTTTCAAATTAACGATGACAAATTTTATATTTACAATTGATACATAGTTTTTTTTCCATTGTACCAAAATGTTCCATAGATAGCACGTAGCTATTACCATTAATGCCATCAATAAATATTAACATTCAATGATCTCAAATTGAATACGTTTCAAAATCATGTTTCGTTTGTTCAAATCAAATTTTAATCGAGGCGGAGTATACAAACCTTTATTTATCTGTTTTTTTCTTTTTACTCACACTTTTATTAATTATGATAGTCCATTACGTGATCTCACGAATTCATCCTATAGATATTAGATTTCAGACAGAGCTCAGATAACGGACAGCAGGATAAAGCGATATCCGTCAAAGCCTTCCGAGTAATATTAATAATGATACAGTACCGTACAGCTACAAACGTCGTTCGGTGGAATTGCATGGGATCCGATGTATATCGAATGCTAGTCATTGTGATGTCTAGCATTCGATATACATCGATGAACGAGAGCAAGTGATGGCCAGTAGTGTATTGGTGTTGATCAATAGAGGAGATTAATGAACCTGCAGAGCCTGATGCTTGAAATAATTGAAAAAAACATGAACATAGAGATATCAAACGTGGAAATTGAAAAAAAAAATGCTTTTTATATCTCAACACACTTTTTGAATAGTTATCGTTTTCATCGGATATGCTTCAGTTTCAACGGGAAACCCAGTGTGATACTGCTGCCAATTACAAGTTGGAACTTTGTTAACTAAATTTAAAATAAAATATGGCTAACATTTTTTTCTTTTGTTTGAAATTATGGCTTACTTCCTGTAGTACCTAGTTACCGAAGTTCAGTAGACATATTGAATTAACAGAACTGTTCAGTATTAAATGAATAATCCAAGGCTGGTCATAGACCTTTGTTTGTTACGTACATTACTAATGAGATCAGATTGAAAGCGAGTCTTACACTGGTTCCCCTGTCTCATTACGAGTATGAAGAGTATTTTTGTAACAAAGTAATTAGTAATTTATTCAAGGCTTAAAAACAATTATGTTTGCGTCAGGTCGGTCTTAAATTTAGTGCAGAATAACTTTGAAGAGATTTAAGACAAATAGGGTTATTTTAACACTAGACCTTATTTGATTTTATTAAATCTAAATGCTACTATTAATAAAACCACTTACAATAACATAGTATAGGGAAAGTAGTTTTACTCCGAATTTAACGCGTGCAAAGCCGCGGGCAAAAGCTAGTATCATATAAAACATAGTCATATCAAAATATTCAAAGGAACGTATTGGCACATGAGTAAAGAAACTGAACAGAGACAAAGCTACATACGAATGCGCTGTGACAGGTACATCACTACAAGTGCAACGCGTGTGTGTGCGTGACCACTGGCCGCTTGTCACGTATGAGCCGAAACCGCTTCAAACTAGATCAGCCAGTGGTCAATCTCAGGGCGTGCAGGCGTGACGCGACGCTCGAACGTTGTGCGTGTTTTGTTTTTGTTTTCGAGTTTCTCACATAATACGTAGAATACTTTTGTTTTAGTATTTAAAAAGTTTTGTAAATATTGATCTTCATATTAAAAATGTTAATATTGGTAATGACATATTAGCACGTTTGCAAGATTGTACATTTCATATGCCATGGGAGTGTTACCCATTGGTTTATTTGAAAAAACTTTATATTAGATTTAGAATTTATCATTCGATTAAAAGACACAACAAATTATTAAAAACCAAAAGTAATATAAAAAAAATATTAAGAGGATGTAATTTGTAAAAAAAAACCTATTTTAATAAAAAATTTGAAAAAAAAGTACATTTATATTTTTAATTTATTCAATTGTGCCAACCCTACCAAAATAGGTATAAATTTTGCTAGCTCTTTAGAAGCTTTGTCTCTGTTCAGTTTCTTTACTCATGTGGTATTGGCTCCGCTCCAAATAAAAACAAAACCCGATCACGAATAATAAATATGTAAAAGCACGGTGCGATTTTGATGACACAGACGAAAATACAAATGGACATAAGGTCAATCAAAGGACTTTGATCTGAAATTGTACCGATAAGAAGTCAACAAGGGTAAATATTTCTTATATTTTTTAAAGTAAAAAATACGTATAATTGCGTACATGTTTTTTCATTGCATTGCCTTAAAATAGCGGGTCCAATTGCAAATTGAAAAGTGTTTAAGTCCGAAATCCATTAAAAGTTTAGGCAACTTTTTTAAAAAAAACTAGCGAGTACGTAGGAAACTGATTTAGCAGCAAAATGGATTAGCTAGTGAGAGTTAAATTTAAATTCACATAGTCACGGAAAAGTTTCGAAAGCTGCTAATATGTGTTTTGTGTGCGACCCACTTTACAAATAATTGTATGTTATATGCCAGCCATCATATATGGCAGGTATGGGCATAATTTTAGCTATTTCAATAGGTTCTGAGAACGTTTTTTATTTTACTGTACAACAATAAACATGGGCAATCTTAGTATGGCTTATCTAAGTTTATATGTATGTTTGTTTGCGAATTTCGTAAAAATGGTTTTTCGATATTGGCTCGTGTCTGGGTGTAACTAGGTTCTCCCCTAGTCCATTGTGTGGTACCTATAGTACAAGCTTTGCTTAGTTTAGGGCCACACAGTTGGTGTGTCTGTCAGAGATTTATTATTATATAAGTTAAAACTAGTAATTTGTATAAATAAAAATGAATCTTCAATTTTTTTTTATTTACCGATATAAGTTCACCTCTTTTATTACTTAGATTATTAACCAGTGGGTTTGTTATCCTTTAAAAGTTTTCATATAAAAGTCGTTTTCCTTTCTATACTCTGTAATTATAAACAAATCGTTATTACTCTAAGGCTTAGAGTCTAAGCGATCCAAAAAACATATTATACACTTGTCTACATTATTCTATCCTTTTAATTATGTGGACAGTAGTCACAAAATTGTTATTTTTTTACCATATTTAGACAACTCGAATGTATTTCATAGATCTATTTCAGCGAACATCATTCATATTGTGAATTTTCAGTGATGCTCAACGTCACCGTGTCGACGTTGGGCTAATTTCCTGAGGGAGTTAGCCATTTCCAAAACTGACGTATTCAAACTAAGATACCTGAGGTAAAACTCTACCAAAGATAGGCACTGAAGCAAGTATAATTTTGCCACTTACTCAGTGGTGGCATTCTGTAATTGTCCAGTTACATAATCTACGTGTAAAAAAACGTCACAGTAACGCCACAGGTTTCATCATTTACTGCAATCTAATAGATTCCTATATATAACATCATTTATTTTTAACGCTAAACCAAATCGAACACGGCCATTGAACCGTAAAATTACTAAATTTAGAATCTAGAAGGTTGGTTCGATGCTAGCGAAATACTTCTTCGAAACTTCTGATTTTCTAATTTGAATGTTGCTTACATAACATTCTTTATTGAATATAATAATATTCGTTTTTATTTAAAATCCACATTGGATTTTAGTTGTGAATTTTTTAAATGTAAATATGGAAATTAAGAATTGAACGGAAATTAATGCACTGTTCTGCGTTCCTGTAAGTTACAGTTTGTTGTTTGACGAAACTTAAGTTTTTGTAACGAGCATCGTTTCATCTATACTAATATAATAAAGCTGAAGAGTTTGTTTTTTTGTTTGAACGCTCTAATCTCAGGAACTACTGGTTCGAAAAAATATTTTTGTGTTGAATAGACCATTTATCGAGGCAGGCTTTAGGCTATATAACATCACGCAGCAACTATTAAGAGTAAAGAAATAATGGAAAATGTGAATAAAAACGGGGAAAATTATTCATCCTTGAGGGCTTCCTTTGCGTGCGCTGCGAAAATGGTTCTAGATACCAAAAATATATGTATAGGTACAAGAATTAAGGGAACTTTTTACAATAGTTAATTATATAACCACCTGGCATACGTTAATGAAATGATTATTCTTATTCTTATAATCATTGATACTTAACTAAGCATTCAAAGTTAATCCTAAGCAACTGCCAAATAAAGTAAATGAATGAACGGCAAACGATTCAAAGAATGGTAATAAGTAGATTCCGAAGCATTTAACAAGGTTCTCCCCATGCTATTAACTCTGATAATAGCATAATAAATACATGGAGGTCATATTAAGTACCTAACTTGAGTTATCTATAGATATGTAACATTTAACACGAATAATGTATTTATATTTTTTGTTTTAATAAAAACTTATAAATACTGAGTAATCAACAAACAACATACAAAAGTGAAAAATGACGTTTCAAAAATGTGCTTGCCTTACTTTTACCCCAGAATTGTAATTAAAAGATTTTACTATTCAAATAGATTTAGTTTTAGTTTTCAAGCTTGTATGAAGTTATTTGGTGCCTTTTTGTTATTCGGTGTAATGGTCAGCTGAGCAATAGCATCATCATCATCATTATCATTATCATTACATAGTATAAATCCAAGTCGCTATTTGTGTCTGTTTGTATGTTTGGCTGCAAACTTCTCTAAATTCAATATTTCGTGAGCAAGTCGGCCAAAATTACACCATTGCGAAGCGTGGGCAGGTCGCTTGTTGTACATATATTCTTACTTTCTTGAATTCTTACTTGTTGCACTGTACTTCGCTAGCTTTACTCTACGGAACTGTTATTTCCTGTCACTCGCATTCTCAATCGTTCTGGCAGTTGGCTTACAAACAAACAAATAACTCTTTTGTGTAAGCATTTGTACAAATAGCTACGAAATTGATTTTTTGAACAAGTTAACAAATTAGGATTTTGAAAACCATTATAATTTTGAAAAAAAAAGTATTTTGCGATAAATGGAAAGATCAAATTATATTTATCATACCACAATACAACAATGGGAGGTAAACTAAAGACTAAAATTACCGTGGTAGGTACCACACAAGACTGTCTACCTAATCGTAAATGACAAGGCGCTACAATGATCATAAATATATCAACATCAGGAATATTATCGGACAATACCTTTATAAATCCGTTAGCACACATAGCTTATCGAAATCATCTAACAACTCGTTTTTTAATTTAACAACAATTTTCAATATAATTGTCTGGTGTGGTGTAATAGCCGTGAACGCTGTGCAGCTATACCATTATGAGGTCACAACTATGGTGACCGATGGTGACGCGTTTATAGTCACGTGAGAATTTATCAATTTTTAAATATTAATAACTAACTAATAGAAATAATATTTAATATTAATATTTTTCTCAATATTATTAATAAATAAAAAAAACTTATTTTTTGCAATTCTCAAATTCCTTTTATGAACAAATCGATTAATCAAAAAAATAATTAAATCAATTTCTTTTTTTTTTATAATGTCGTTTCCTTATGGTAGGTAAGCTAAAAATAAAAAAAAAATTAGAAGCATTGGCATTCTAAAAAGTTTACGTTTGTAACCGAAACCATACATAATTTTCTTTTATAAACTTTCAACGCCATGAAACTTCGGTACTGTTTTTGGGCAGCCTTTCGCTGAAGTTTCATGTTATAAAAATAAATACCAATTTAGCATCAGCAGTAAAGTTTTTATAACGCAGAAGTACCTCGGTCAGTTTTTTATGGTTTTTTAATGGTTAAAACATAATAAAATGCTAGGACCTACATATGTTAGTAGACGTAGATTTAATGCTGATGTTCAAAATAACTACATAATGCTTTCTGGTGCTTTGTGATAGTAAATAACATGATAATAATATGGTTCAAACAAATGATTTTATTTAATCAAATATCATTCCTTTTTCTTATTATAACATTCCTTGTTTAAATAGTTCAGAGCGATAGTAAGTTAGAGAATGACTTTATGACAGGAATTGGAGACAGAAACGCGGTCTTTTGTAACAGCCCTGACTCTCCGTTTTTTTTTAAATAAGAGGTATAATTAATATCTTTAACATTTCTCATTTCGATTGCTTATAAAAGATAGATTCACACAATACCTACATTAAACTTAGTCCAATTCTATTTCAATAAAAAGGTGTGTTTGTACACAAACTCATATTGGCGCAAGTTTTCTGCAGCGTCGATTTAAACTTATAGTTCAGCTTTCTAACGAACTCAATCTTGTAAGGAGCTCTTCGGAAGTGCAGTTCGACTTATACAGAAGTTTCTAGAACGTCAAAGTGTTAACAACATAAGTGAAGGAGGATGTCACTAAGTTGTTGATAATAGACAGATCACAACTAACTCGAAGATTAGTTCCGTATGTTCATATACTCTTACAATACGGGGTGTAAAAAGACTGCTTCCGAAAACAAAAACTGGGCATTGCTTAAGTGGTAGGTACTGGTTACGTTTAGAAAAAAGCTTTTTATGATTTAAAAGTATCATTTTTTATACATATTTGTTCAAAATTGCATTAATACTACCAGATTTTGCGCTGATTTCAAATTAAATTCTGTTTTAATTTAATTAACAATGTAAATAATCGCCTGAGCCAACAGTTGATGTGTGAGCGATGATTTCAAGCGGCGAATATGACTTTATCATCATTAACAACTTTTTTAAATAGAGTTTTCTGGGTATACTATTGAATAATATAACTGTGAATTTAGTTACAATTGAGGCTCAAGAATACTGGGTAAAAGACTTCGGAAGTGGTCTTTTTACACCCGTTATAGAGGTTTAGTTTGTGAGTTTAAAGTTCGGGGTAGTGTCTAGATTTTAATACAACGCTACATAAGATATTAATTGTATCAACGGCTATTGCTCCTGATTATAAAAAAGCTTTAAATCAAGTCTAAAAATAATCTGAGTATAGCTAACTAACTCATCTATGTAACTTAAGCTACCCACAGCGACTTTTATCGGGCTAAAAAGCTATGAAAGCTAAACTCCGTCCTTCAATATTTGCTAACAAAATGACAGCTTTCTTGAAGGCTTCGCTCTTGTATCACACAAAATGGTTACATATTTTTAAAATGCCCTGCGACGAGACTCCCTTCGCAATTTTATAAGAAAATTGAAAACATCTGTGCTTTATGATTATGTAAGCTAATCTTTCATGTTTTAAGGTTTTTGATAGAAAATGTAGGTATTCTATTTTTGGTTCCTACCTCACCTTCAGTTAGAAAATATTTAAAGGAAAACAACGTAAACTACGACTAATATATCTTGCAATTGCTGTTGAGTAGAAAATCCCTTTTTTAAATAACGGTAGATGGTGTTTTTTTAAACCTACTATACGTGGCACGGTAAAAAATAAACAATGTCTAAAGCTTTTCAAACCGGATAAAGTAAGAGATCTCGAATAAAAAGAAAATGAAGAAAACAAACACAATACGCTGCATCAGTAGTTTACACTCGAGAAATAGATCTTCCACAAGTAAACCGAGTCTACTACTTAATCGAAAACGAAACTCGATATAATTGCTTGTAAAAGTCCACGTAGTTTTTTACTGGGAGTTTATACCTGCAGATATATTTCATCGGTGCTTAATCACAAGTGTTTATGTTATTTTATTTACATACACAATTCGTTTCGTTACAGTTTTTTAATCTGATTGTATTACCGAATCTGAGATCTATTGCTTCATACATTTCACAATCTTTCTGCCTCGCAGTTTGACCCGCAATTAACTTATCTTTCCCGTGGGAATTGGGTACTTGCGGCAGTAAAAAAAGCCTATAGCCTTTGTGAATAAATAAATGAACAATTCAACATCAAAATATGTTTTCGTTTCAAACCAAAACTTCCTAAAATTAGGCCGTACAAAAAATTCTTCAGCTTTATAATATTGTAGGTATAGATAGATCTTCTTTCTATTATTGGTATAGAATTATACATAAGCCGAAATTAGCTCCAGTAGAAGCCCACCCGAGGCTATGCTTGAGGATCGTTGCTGGTCACGTCAATAAAAATCAATGCCATTCTCCGCACCAATACTGAAAACTAATCTCTATAGCCCCACCAGCCTCCGCCAACCTTTGACGAAACAAAATTTCCCAACATGGTACAAGGAATACAAAACAAAATGCCAACAACTCAATACTTCTTTATAATACCTAGAGACAGGCGACCTATCTCAAAAATGTACCCGTAAAATACATCGATGTTTTCAAAATGAAAACTGAAATATTATATTGGATATGTCAATTTAGCTTGTCAAAGGGAATACGTTGAAAAGGCTTTTAAATCTGGTTTTTACATGAAAATAGACATTGGATTGCCGAGATACTATTAATTTTAATAACGAAGTTAATACGGTTAGTAGAACCTTCGTTCCGACAAAGTTTTATTCAATTTAAAGCGGAGTGGATCGTGAAAAACACTTCAGGCTGGAGACTATTCCTGAAGACAGGCTTATTTTGTGTTTACATAAATTAAATTTCTAAATTATGTCGGTGATAAATGTTAAAAACAAGTGAAAACCGTAGGTAGTGGTGAAAAGTGTCCGAAAATATAAACAACAGTTTAAAAAGTAGGTAAATAACAGTTACTAATTAATACTTTATCCTCAGCACGTTTTGGTCCCTATAGCTGAATAAAAATCATGTAAAAGAGTACAGAGTTTAAAACATTTTTTACAACTTGATTTCAAAAACTTGTCCTACATTACGGCTATAAAGTAGGCTAATGTGAATATTTGAAAAGCTTTAGCCTCTATATGGTTATTTTTAAATTACTTACTTTTTACCTATACAAATATACATCCTAAAGCCAGCCCCCGCAAATCTAACCTCAACGCGACTTGTTTTGCAATTCCAAGTATAAAATTAGCCGAACCGTTACGTCGTCATTTGCAAAACGAATCACGTAACAGAATGATAATTCGGGCCGTAAAAAAACTTTCCCTTTTTGAATAAGACCTCGGCGATAATATAATCGATTGGTACTGAATCCACCATTTCGGATCTTGCGAATTATTTCAGCCAGTCAAGGTGAGCGACTAGGCCACTGAGTTCCAATGTCGAAATGCCTGCAGCAATTTGACGCTCATACCTAATGCAAAGCATTAAATGGCTTAACTCCCGAGTAACTGACGTCCACCGGCTGACATTGACGACCCAAATTCAAGATGAAGTGAGATTATTAACCAGTTTCTGTTCGGGGTGGGTCAAGTTACCTACAAATGGTATTAACTTAGCGGTGTCGAGGGTTTGTATATTAAGTTTTCAAGGATAAGTCCTTGGTACTCTGTTTCGCGTCTGATAAGTTTAACCTACAAACAAAAATAAAATAAACGTAGTAATTAAAACAAACTTATACATTTAAATTGGATAACCTTTATAATAAAAACGCTTCAGTTGAAGATTCACAATTAAAATGTTAATGGGACTTAACACAACTGTTGAATGTGTTTTTATTATTCTTGGTAAACTGTATTGCAATTTAGTTCACCTGAAGGTAATGCGGTTTTGCTAGAAGCCTTACAATCGTAGTTGGAACGTCGGTTTGAACGTAGCCTGTAGTCCACAAAGGAATCTTAGAACGCAATTTCCCAAACAATTTCAAGGGGTTCTATCTAATAAAACATTTTTCTTACTTAATAAGAAATATTTGATTAAAGAAAAATATAAAAAATAATATTTCATTTTGTATTTTTATTAACTTTATTGTATTACTGTGGAGTATTAAATAAATATCACAAAGGTATTTACAAAAGGTTCGCTATGTAGATACTTCTGAATATGACTATTCCAAAAAAACAACCAACAACAAATAAGTAACTAAACTTTAAAAATATTTAAAATAGAACTTTTTGATTGCTATGTAAATTATCAATATTTCTGAAGCTTTATCCATTCGGCCATCCATGTCATGCTGCTAAAAGGGCACTAAAGATTAATTTATGCAACGAGCGGCTATTATTAAGGCCCGTATTAATAAACCACTCATGTATTCGATCTGCGAATTCGACTAGACATTCGATCCGCATACATTCCTGGAAACTTAATTCGATTAGAATTGACAGGCGTCTATTACATTTTTTTATACATTATTATTATTACATACATTAGTCATCGAGGTTATTTTGGCGCAAATAATTATAAGCACTATCTGACATAGCAACACGTGGTTTTCAATTGGTTGTTAATTTTGAAGCTGAAAAAGAACTGATAAATTATTTGATTGACTTTTATATAAGTTTTTTTTAGTTTAGGTACTTTATTTAGGTATGCAAAAAATATATCGATCCAGTGCTTAAGTTCTGTATGGATAGATTTTAGGTAGATAAATTATAGGTTTTAATTTTTTTTTTTTTGAAATTTAACTTACAACATTGCTTTTTCAAATCTATTTCCATGGAATTAATAAAAAGTGAAACTCCACTGTTCAAAATACAAAAATTACAAAATCGTTTATGTGAAAATTTAAACATGCAACATGATTTACTGAAATATTTGAATAATTGCACAGAGTGGCCTTCTTAATGGCTGTTGTTACGTCAAACCTACTTTCAGATGTAACTTGTGGTCAATATTATAAAGCTTTTCAATACAATATACTAGCAAAACGTCTTACATAAAAAAAACAATAGAAATGATTGAGAACCTTTGTGAACTCTTTGAAAGTTTAGCTTAAGGAGTTCCTGTTAGAGCTCATTGAAGCGTTATAATCACTTTTTAAATATTTTCCCAGCAGTTTTGTCTATAAGAGTATGTTTTAAACGAAATCACTATTTACAGTCGGCAATAGACACGGATATCTGTGCAATCTTGTAACGTTAGTGGCCTAACATGATTTTCAACACGATAACAGTACTGTACTTCACTACATAGTATAAAACAAAGTCGCTTTCTCCGTCCCTATGTATGATATAATATTTAAAACTTCGCAACGGATTTTGATGTTTTTTTTAATAGATAGACTGTTTCAAGAGGAAGGTTTACATGTATAATAACATAGTACAGGGAGAGGAGTTTTACTCCGAATTTAACGCGTGCGAAGCCCCGCGGTTAAAAGCTAGTGTATATGTTACGGCTAATACCCGAAGTGCGGCTACACCTAGTTTTAGCCGGTTAGTAGTATTTTTAATATGGCGAACTGTAACAAAAATATATATACCTATATATATTTATATAAAAACTGGCTTCAATCATGAGTCGACGGAGTCCCGCTACGCGGGACTCCTTTTTCTGGGCGGTATCAAAGAAGTAACCTAGCTAACCTAACCTATTAATGTTTTTTCTCCTTTTTCTGGTTTAACCAAGAGTAAGTGGCTACGCCTAGTACTAACCGGCTAAAACTAGGTGCAGCCGCGCTACGGGTTTTAGCCGTAACATATATATACTATTTCATATCTTAAACTTAAGTTATGTTTTGTGCTTTAAACAAAAAAATCAGAAAAGTGTTCATTTGTCGGTGACAGCCTCGTTTTTGTTAATTTAATTAATATCATTGGTTAAAACCTTAATTATACTTATGCAACCTGCATTCATAATTTTTAATTCGTGTATTTTCGTTTTTTTAGGAAATTGACTAAACTTTTTACCGAAGCACAATGACGTCAGTTCCCTCTATCGCAATTCATATCTCTGTTAAATCCAACGATTTGTTTGCACGTTTCCGTTCCGTCTATAAAACTCCGGCGCAGATATTAATAAAGTTTACAACTGCCTACACAGAACAAGGAAATAGCATTTTTAGTGTTTGCTTAAAACTCAAACTCGGCTAGTGATCGCAGATCGTAAAATGAAGAAAGTAGGATGTGAATCGCTTATGTACAAAGTTGCAATGATTGGTATTTATAAATAATCTTAAACGGATAAAATACTAAAGGAAGCAACTTTTTTTGAAACTATCTTTTGTTTTAAGTCTAAATTCGCTATAGCAATTTCCAATAACATTCAAATTGGCTACCTGCGATATTTCCCATGCTATTTTATTTTACGAGTATTAAAAACTGATGTAAAAATCAATATCTGTCAAAGTAGGTAGTTTTTTCTACAAAATACATGGCCTAAGAAAATGCTTTCAAGCGGAAATATCGTTAAATATGTACTTACAGCCCTACCTTGTTATCAGCATACTTTGTGAATATTTTATTGCAATCTAAATCGATCATACGTCGATATAATGAACATATTTCGAACATCTTGTTACAATTTGTTTATATATATTTACTATTATTTATAAAAGTATAAAAAATAGCGTTTTATAAGTTGACAAGCGATTAGATAAAGAGAGAATCAATTAAGTGTTTTCGATGGCGTAATTGGCTTATTTTCGATAAGTAATCAAAAATCTTTCAATTAACTTTAAGAAGATGTTGAGAGTGGGTTTTAATTGATCTTTCAATAAAAATAAATAAAAACTGTTATGTTAAATTGATGACTACATAAAGTATGATACTATCAAATATTTTCATATTAAAAACATCCACCACTCAGAAATATTCTCCTAAAAAAGGGCCGGCAAGTAGGAATTAAGTTTTGCGAACCGTATGCCATCCTAAGATCGATTTCCGTCGCTGTTACTTTTGTCAGGGTCGTGCAGAGTATACCAACGTCTGGAAAGCCTTTTATTTACCTGTTCGACTTTACTTATTACGTAATAGGTATTGCACTAGTCCACACCACATTTGTACAATTCGTAAATAACATTAAAAATATCAGTTCTATAACTTTGGTAGTTACAGCGTCTTATTATAGAATGCAATTGGGGGGCTTAATATCTTGAAAAAGTAATTAAGCAAGATAGTAACAAGAGCAGCCAGTTGCTTGCCAATGCTTGCTATTTAATGGGAGAAAGGCCACAGAGATACACATGAATATCTACTTAGAGCGGAAAGATGCTCATTAAGACATGCGTCTTAACTTTTGACCGGCTTTCTTAAGACTCGTTGTAGAAGAGATTGCGGTGAAGTAGTCTATGATTGTCAGCATTTATTTTGATATTTTCATAGAAACAATAACGGTATTCGGTTTTTAACGAAGATCAACTCAGGATTTATTCAGTATATCTGAACGAAATACTGTTTTATAATACCTTTTTTACCTTAGTCTTTCTGTTGGTTTATAGTTTGTCTGCGCGTAGCACTGTATCAGCACCCTAGTCTAGGATCTATCCTATAGTATCTGAAGCTGCGCCAGCCCCGCTATAGTGAACTCACCGTTTGCGCGGTTTCCGTCGCGGGCGCCGGCGCTCGCCCTCCAGCTCCGTGTCCAGCCCCCGCCGCCGCCCGCCGCCCCCGCCCCCGCCGCCGCACCCGCCCCCCCGTCGCCGCTCCAGCTTGCTCTCCTCGACTACCGCCACGCGCGGCACGCACTCATCCTCCTCAAAACTCTTAGGATACTGCGAGGCGCCCATCCGAAGATGGCGTTGACGCCACCACAGCACCCACGAACTCAAGTCCCGAATTTTGGCAAACCGACCCAACGACTCCAACAACTCCCCACAATCTAAACACAACCATCTGATACTTATTCTAAATAACGCACTAGTGGCAGGCTCGAGGCAGTGAATTTACAAGCTACGCGAAGCGATATGCATGATTGCGACTAAACTTTGTTTACGCTCGCTGTTTTTTCGGCAGGAATTTTCTTTTTTTAGGATTTCATCCGTCAGTCTTTACACTTCATATGTCCGAATTCACAAGCATAATCAAGCGATCGGTGTACGCTAATTAAACTAACTTAATATTATTTGGCAGGAATGTATTGGCAGTATGGGTATTCGGCTACATGTTTACGTATCGTTCGGGTGCATAGTGGTAGCCATGGAGACGGCTTCCTTAGTGTCTGTGATGAGTTTTGTCGATGGCATGTCGTGCGCGCGGGATGGGAGCGGTGCAAGCGTGGCGCGGTCCTCGGCTGCGCTCAACAGATGTCGGCGAGTCGGTGGTTACGTAACGGGTCGTACCGGAGGAGCGCGTGTTCTCGCGACGACGGTCGGCGCGCGAATGCCGCTTCGCACCACCGAACAGGCTATCATCGAACCCTCCCCGCGCCACCCTCGGCCCGGCTGATAACGTCTTCCCATTCCACCTGTAAGGATCGAGAACTGCTCCTCCTCTGTATACCGAAACGGCAGCTACATTCCTTTGTTTCGACAATTTTTTATCAGTACAGCTGAACCAGAGCAGCGAGCGGTGGATATTTTATTAGGTTTCAGGCTCAAGGTCACCGGAGGGCACGACGCCCGTTCCTTCCGAGGTATGTATTTTATGAGTGCTACTATTCAGACATGTTATTAAATTTATTGGACGCATTGCGTAGAATTACCGGCTGACGTAAATATTAGATGCGATGTTCGACAGTTCACAATGATGAGAGATAACACTTTCAAGTGGAACTATTATTGCAAGGTAGAATGCAACAGTGCATCGTGAACCAGGTGTTGGCAGCAACACAGTCATTCTCGTAAAAGCGTGGGTTTCGTATATTAAACCGGGCAAAAGAATAGGCATTTTATTTCAGGAAAGCATTTTTACTTTTAAATACCTTATTTCATTTAAATAAGTATGCTTCACAGCAATGCGATTGTATAAACTAAACTTATTGAACTAATTCTGGACCAACAGATTTTTTAAGCTCAGAATCAGAGAAGAAAAGAGTACCTTTTACACAAAAGGAGCAAGAAAACCTTGTTGTTGCAGAGCTGATCTTTAAATTCGGCAATTGTTAAAAGTACGAGCTTAAGTTTGATCAAGTTAGTTTGTAGAGTTGCAACCCTAATAAACTGCATAGGCTGGCACTACACATTTTATATTATTTGAGAAAGAATCCTACTATCCAATTTACAATTATTTGAAAATTCCTGCAACAACTTCTTCAGCCCACAATGCATTATTTTTCTACTTCAAGCACAGAATGCAATAACAAACGAACAAACTTTATTAAGTCTAAGTCCACCAGTAAGACATACTATAACTACACAAGTACAAAGGTCAATCTCTACCCCTCGTAATTGACCTCACAAAGCCTTATAATCTCGGAATTCTTACTGACTTAGATACAGTACGATATCACCAAGAGAATTTCATCTGTGACTCTCATAGTCACAATAACCCACATACTTAAGAGGAAGTGTAAAGAAAATTCAATATAAACTTATTTGTTATATTACATTGTTAATGCGAGTTTGTTTTTATGCACAATACGGATAGGCGTTTATGGAATGATGTAGTTGTTATTGATGAAGAAAAAATGGTTATACACGCAAAATATAATATGGTTAGGGTTTTCTGAAAATTAGTAAATATAAATGTTCTTTACCTTTTTGAAAAGAGTTCAGTTAAAGTGTACTTTTTTCAGATGGCAATGATTTCTTATGTTTCTACATTTGTTTTTACTCTTGTTAAAAAATGTTTACGCCGTTAGTTATGTTTTGTTATTAGCGCTAAATTTTATAACTGATTGTATTAATTAAAAAACTATATAAATAGTATTTTAAATAAATGATCAAATGAGCGGAACCCTATATATTAATATTCTAACACGCTTGTTATTATTCACGCGTATAATCGGATATGTAAGTTTATTGTTATGGATAATTTTCCATGTTTATAGAAATAATCCAACAATATTAACTAGGTTGTAGTAACTTTCTAGTTCAGTTTACTTTGCAACATAGTTGGTGGTGGATTAGCTCTTAAAAATAAGTGAATAATGTATTCAATAGTCAGATTATCGGGCCTTTTATCGCTGCGTAAGTTTTTTATATCATATTTTAAAAACGACATTACTATAATTTTTGTACAAGTTATGTTTTATTCTTTTTTATTAATTAAAAGTATTTTACAAGGCATTGCAATCACATGATTTATCAAAGTTGGATTCTTAAACTAGTACCAAATCTTAACTTACTGAATAACAAGTTACATTTACGAGTGCCTATCTTTTTTACATATTTAACGTGGCACAATATTCACCTAGGCAAGACGAGCCTATAGATACGTGAACCATGATTATCATCGACTATAACAAAGCATTCTAAAATTTAGAATCTAAGTAGTAAACTCTGTTCCAGTGTCGGTAGAAGCCGTAATCCCCGTTTCCTTCGCCGTGAGCGACTACCGCGACATGGAGCCCGCCCACAAAGACACGAAACCCTGCAGCAGCTTTTCCTCCAGGATCTCTATGATCGAGCACTTCTTCACACTAGTCTACAACGAGTTCGAAGGCAGCCATCCTGTGTGCGTGTGCGTTCAAATGTGTGCCGGACAGCCGTTGTTTTGCTATCCGAACGGCTGTTTGAGGAGAGATCCTTCCTACTCGGGGAACAATATTCGAATGAAGTTTGACGTCGCGACATTTGCGCCGGCGCTGACGACGGAGAAGGGGAGGGGGTATGAGAGGTTTGAGCCGAAGCCGGTGGTGACGGAGGGTAGCAACAGGAATACAGTGGTACAACCAGGTGAGAGAACCTCTAACAAATCTAACTTTACTATATTTTTAACCAGGTATGTGAGTTCCTCTATGCTATTTGTTAACATAGCAGACATTGAAGTACAGAATTACATTATGAAAATTAAATAAAAACTGGTGTTTTCTCACTGGTTATTTCAGTTCAAATTTTCAAAAGGATTTTTAAAATCAATGCTTGTTTAAAATTTGTACCAATTTAAAGACCCGATAAAAATAACTCGTGCCATTGAAAGGACATTTTTTTAAATTTAAATTGTAAAGCCGGTAAAAAAAAAGATTCAGGTAGGTATAACTGTAATGATTGATATTGAAATTCTTGAATACATTCGAGCAAGACAGAAATTTTTTAAAGGTAAAAAATATATTTTGCAGTCAAAAACCTTAGATAGATAAACCTTAGACTGCTGATTATTTTAAATTAAACAACAGCAGCCTATTTTTATTTATTACATTTAAATAATTAACCAAGCATGAGTGTAATAACAGTGTCTTAATAAATCGGGGCCTAGGTAATAACTTCACTATTTTTATACATTACTGAAATACACTAAGGTTACTATACAATAAGGTTTATTCTTTAAAACATATATTCGCTTCTAGCTACCTCATTCGCAACAAATTTTTTTTCGCACAGTCAATGTTTCTCCATCATAAAAACCTCTAATTCCAGTTGGAAACGAGCAGCTCCTGCCAGCCGACTTGCAGTACTTTGACAAGAAATTCAAGTCGTTTATCAAAAACCCCGCCCCATTCAAGAAGCATGTGGAATCTCAGCTCCCACCTAAAATAGATAGCTACACGGTCATACGAGCAGACGCTTCGGGCAAATATCTGACGGAAGAGGAATACCAAGCAGCCGAGGACCAGTTCAGAAGGCATTTGCAGGTGTCGCCCTAAACTAAGTTAGTCCTAAGTTTTGAAAATTGGCATAGAGATTACGTAATAAAGGTTTATAGAAAAAATATGTTTTGATTGGTCGTAGTCCGACTACGAAGTGCTACGTGGTAGTCGCTACGGCGTAGCATGTATTTGGACTCGCCGAATTTCATCTTTGTAATTTGGTATGTTATACAGTTAAATTTGACAGGTCGTTTATAGTTATTATTTTATTAAAATTAACTTTTTACAATCTTAATGTTGGGTTTCACGAAATGATAAATACAAAAAAGTTTAACTTTAATGGAACAGCTGATATTGCCACTTGATACTTAAAAACGTTAACAATATTAAACTCTAAACACAAAAGAATAATGTTCACTCATCAGCGTGACACTACTAAATTTTTTTTTATTTTTATTATTATTATTTAGCCGTTTCAATCCCATTGTTGGGCAAAGGCCTCTCTCAAACTCTCTACTAAATTTAAAAAAATATATTTTATTCAGTGGTAAAACGTGATTTATATCATAAAAAAAATCTCGTTGATCGCGATTTTTAAGGTAAATAAACAGTTAGTTACATTTACGTCCGATGGAAGCGCTGTCCTATTTTCATAATTTTTATAGTTTCAATGACTGGAGATAGCAAAGACCATATGATGTCTTAAATAAAAGGTAAGGTGATGAAGCAAATAACTTCTTAAATAAAGTTAAACAAATACTGAAACTTAAGCGTTTCTAACGCAAATTCAACGCTAAATATTAAATTACGCAACATTGCTTTGACTAAATTAAAAAAGTTACATATTATCAGAGTTGCCATTTTTTAAACACTTCAAGTGACTATTACAATTACAATTTTCTTTCCGTCCGTGCGTTGATCACCCTTACACAACACAAAACATCAGAACCAAGTACGGGCGTGTAATTCGCTATCAGCGTTGTTACAAATCGCCGTTTGATTGGCCGTGTTCCTTCCTGTGCCTCAGAACCGCTCGGCGTGACCTTGGCTTGTACTTGACCTAGCTTCTAGTGACCTTCAAACTTCAAACATCCCTAATGTACAACCGCGGACTCAATTTGGGACGGTGATAAGGTCGAGTTTGGCGTGGCGGGCTAGGATTATTGTCGTATTTGAAAAGTTCTTTATTTTAGGCAAATTTCTTGGGTGTTTATGGTTCGTTTTGTGGTTTTTGTTAAAGAGGCAATGATAGGTTAGGTACTTGTTTTTTTAATATTATACTGATTTTTGATTCCCAATAAGACTGTCTGTAAGTCTTTTTATCTGTTACTTTTAGAAGTGTATTTAAACAGATACATTCTTAAAACCCTGCAAAAATATCTCTATCGCCCTTAATTTTAATAATAACCCCAACACTTAATACCTAACCCTTCGAAACCTATACAGAATTCGAGTGTGTCATAAATAAAGTAATTGGGTGGAATTTCGCGCAGCACAGGTAATTTGTAAAAAGCTGTAAAACAGTCAAGGACGAAGGTAAAAGTTTCGCTCGTTATAGCTCATTTCAGAGTGCCGACTACGTGAAATACAGGTTACGAATGACGAGCTTAGTCGACTTTCAAAACTGAGATATAGGTTAATTTTTAGTATTTTAGGTGAAGTTAAATTTGCAAGTTTAAAAGCATCGCCTACGTGTTTTGACATGAAATATCTTTAAAATCATTACTTAACACAGGGTCCCATATCAGGTAGTCGAACCGTAGCTAATGTGTCTATATCGTCTGGGCGTAATAAATACAAAACTATTCATAGTAGAAACATACATTTGGTGTCATAATTTAGCGTATATAGTCAGCTCGCTTTTATTAAATATTTAAATCTTTAACACTAACAGTGGCTCCTTGATATAAACGTTTTACATTAAAACCGACAGCCGTGTGCACAGCCGCACCTGTTTTTGTAATGACGACTTCTGTGGCGCAGCGGTAACTAAACCGGACTGTAAAGCGGATGGTTCGGGGTTCGATCCCCGGTCGGGCCAATTTCGACAAAATGGTTTTTCGACATTGGCTCGTGTTTGGGTGTAACTAGGTTCTCCCCTAGTCCATTGTGTGGTACCTGTAACACAAGCGCTTAATGCGCTTACCATAGAGCCACATAATTGGTGAGTTAGTCTGGAGATAAAAAAAATATGAAAAAGCTGAGTTTCGAATTAAGTCTAATATTAAAACGAATATTTTCCTAACTGGAACAAACAAACAGCAACACGAAACCAATCGTTCACTTACGTAACAAAACATATGCGGATTTTGTACTCAAGTTCGTGCTGGGAAACAAGTAGGGCCAGAGACACATAAAGTTTGTGTCAATATATCTGAAGAAACTACGAGTATCGTGACCCAGTTCACTCAGCTGTTGTCTTGTCAATTAGACGCAGACTATAAAGGAAGTACTTGTTCAAAGTCAAACTAGACTTAGATATTGAGTATATAAAACCTAAATTTATACAAACACATTCTTTAATTAGTTGACAGTTTATTAGTGAGTAGTAAATTAACACTCACAAACATTAGGTTTTACGGTAAAAGCTAAGCAGTCCTTAGCAAGTGTTCTTTAATCAATTAATACTGAAACTGATTGACTAGTTTCCAAAATATTGAACTTAAACAAGAAAACTCGCTCGCATTTAATACTCGTTTTAAATCATAATTATTAAAGTTATAATGAAATTATCAAGTCATTAGTATCTGTTGAAACCAACATACTCACGAGGAAACCAAGATATAAATTATGATTAAAAACCAATTAAACAATCAATGGAACCAACCAACAAATCACGGCGTCATAAAATATTTAACTGTAATAAATAATGGACGTAAATGACAGAAAACGCTTTATAATAGAAAATATTGATCGGCCTGATTTCAGGAAAAATGCAATGTTAGCTTTGAAGGACATTAGTTGCATGTCTGAGCGACCTCCAGCTCTTCTGATAATCGTTAATGCACAATAGAAACATCCCTGACACACATAGCAGGAACCATATTATTATAAGCTCTATGTGTTAAGGGAGATGTCTGAAAAACAGCATTTGTGCTGAAGCTTCTTCCCATTCATGTATAGTTTTAAGTTGATTAGTTATCTTGTAAAAGTCTGTAACCTTTATTGAATAAATTTATTTATTATTATTATTAAACATAACAAAAGTAAGCTAGACTAAGTTATTCTATAACTAGCTTTTGCCTACGGCTTCAGGCTTCAAGGTAAAACCCCTTTCACTATACCGTGAAGATTTCCTGCGTTTGCAATGTTACCGAAATTATTTACGACATCACATTAAAAGTCTCAAAAATAACAGTATTTTTCCACTATTTAATGAATGCTATTATACATATAAACCTTTTGAATCAGTTTATCTATTATAAAAAGACCATCCAAGTCTGTTGCGTAATTTTTAAGATCAAAACACACGGCGGAAAGCGACTTTGTTTTATACTATGTAGTGATGATATAACAGCCTAATAACGTCTTATTAGCTAGGCTCACATAAGTTTCAATTGCATACGCTTTCATAATGTAGGTTAATAAGAACGTAGGTGGTGAAGACTTAATTAACTCATTATGTGAGCATAAAATACAAGAAGAAAACTGATTTAACTAGAACCTACTAGACTACTACTAGATGTCATTCTTTATAACCATATTTATATTAGAGATGCAGAAAAGTAATCAAAATGATATATCAAAAAAAGCTCAAGTTTGCTAATAGTATTAAGACATCAGTCGTTTTAAAATGTCTGTATGAATAACGGAATTAATTACTGATATTTGTGATATAGGTTATACCAATTTAAATTGCGAATGTTATTCGCATTGCCATGAAATTTAATATTTAACAAGGTTCTTGCTAATAATAGAAGCCTTGAGTGAAAACACCTTTAACCTTGTTATTTATAGATATATGTAGGGCTAGGTCTTATTATTATTAACTAAATTTCATTATTTATTTTAAGCAAATAGTAAGTGTGTTCATTGCAATAGTGAATTGATCGTATATATTTGTTTTTTGGCAAAAAGAGAACCGCTTCGTTTGGGTCGACATGGTTTTACATATAGATACAGTTTTTACCCCAAATAATATTACGGTTCCCGTGGGAATCACTGGATCAACGCCGCAAAAGTTAAATAAATATATAGAAGTAAAGTAGCTGGAATTAAAATACTCGAATTGAGGACGTGAAATGGATTTTTGCTGCTCTTTGTGGCATAATTACCAAGCTGATATTATTGTTACCGAATTTTGTTGAATGAATTGTGTTAAGTTTTCGCCGATTGCATGTAAAATGATAGTATGGCTTACTGCCGAATACCATACGCAGACCAAATCACACAGACTTTACCTCTAAATAACTTTGGTCGATTTCCGACCCCTGTGCTTCAAGTAAAGCTAAATAAACTAACCTATGAATCTAAAGAAGGATTTCTATTAAAAGTCAATGCTAAAGCTGCTGCCACCTACGTGCATACGGATCCAGGTCATGGCTGCAGCAGGCTCAGAGTGAAGGTTGGCGTCGCAGGTGCAGTAGGCTACAGACTCGAAAGAAAACTACTACGCGAGTTGTTTGCAAGAATCTTTGGTAGTCTGGTATTGCCTTACTAAATTATAAACCTTATTTGTGTTTGAACCGAATTTTTTTTCTGTCTATCGATTGCTTTTGGCCCCTTGACGGCCTTTACAGCTTCACCGGGCTTGGACCGAAATATATTGGCAAGCTATGGTTTTTTATTCGTCTTGACAACCAAGGTGCGAGCCCGATATACAAAGAATAAACGATTTATTTTTGGTAAATAAAATTATGATATTACTTCTCGTATTCTATATTCTACTGAAATGGTGTAAAATCACCTAAGCAACCTTCACAGGCCACTTATCAATAAAAAAAATGTTGATCTGTTTAAAATAAGTTCTGCCTTTTGTTAAGAACATCTTCGACGAAGATGATAATTATCACAATTCTGGGAGTTATTGCTCTCTGAAATTTACTATAAGTATTAACATCTACCTATGATTTAAAATATGAAAGGCATGCCGAAAATTACAAAGGTTTTGTGATGAATAATTTTACCTTTACGTGTTGCAAAGTGTGTCGTTTGCAGGCGGCTGCCTGATGGAAGTATGGTTCAATGATGACGTCATGAATTTTATAAAAAAAAACTGTGTTCATTTCGTTACATTTTCAGGTGCCATAAATGACATATTGTAACGCTGAATTTTACAAGTGGGAGGAGAAAAGTGCGTTGTTACAAGAAACGATATTGCGTTTTTAATCGACTTCCAAAAAAGGAGGTTCTCAATTCGGCGGTTTTTTTTTATGTATTTACACCGATTACGTCGAGGTTTCTGAACCGATTTCCGTGATTCTCTTTTTGTTTGATGCGGAATAGTTTCGAATTGGTCCCACAAAACAATGATTCAGGCAGGTCCAGTAGTTTTATTACATGAGCATTTTTTATTTACTTTTACCTATCCCGATGTCTGAAATCAAATATCGCAAGTAAATTTGATCCACTTTCCGGTTACCGATTGAGCTGTAATTTTGTATATGTATGTAAATTGAATGAAAATGAAAAAATATAATGACATGGAGCTGATCAGATGATGGAATCGGAAGGTGGCCACAGTAACACAGTTATAAAACTCAGGAACTACAGGAACTCAGTTATAAAAAGACAAAACTCTATCGAGTTTGGGCTCGTTCGAGTACTTTGGTGCCGGTGGTAACTAGGATCCTTCAGGGTCTGATGATGGAACCAGAAGGTTGCTATAGTAACTCAATAATTAAATGACACAAATCTTTCGAGTTTGGGCTTATTTGATTCGTCTTGACGAGCACCTCAGCATAATTATACTGTTCAAAAGTTTCTTGACGTAAACTTGATTTTATATATGCTTTCATGGTCAAGAAACGTTTTTCACGATCTTTAATAGTCTCTCGAGAACGTAAAATTGTGTTACGAAGAGCATATACGGAGACAACTACTTTTATCCGTTCCCGTTACTTGAGATTTACTCTATCTTGTTGTAGGATTACCAATAACTAGTTGACAATACAACAATAAACTAAAAAGTATTAAATAAAAATAACTACATGTAGAAAAACCGACTTTAGTTTATGAAATCGGTTTTTTCAAAAGTAAGTAGTTATTTTTTTGTTCAAATAGTAAACGCTATATTTTTTGGTACTTTGATAATTTTATTTCTTATAAGAGAGATACCTATTTTAATTTGCTATTTTCCCTACAAATTACTGTATTACTTAAAGTAAAAATCATCTTCATGCCGAAATCAATTAGCCTACAAAAATAACTTACAATGGTATGGCATATTGACTATTGTACCCGCGAAGGCAGCAAAACCAATTCTATTACCAGCTATGAGATATGAGTAACCCACTGTAGAAATTATGAGTCCCTAGTCTGAGTTATAACAAGAAAAACAGTGGGCAACCAAGACATAAGTAACCACTACGTTACAATTTTATTTTTTATTGCTGACCGTGTAATTCAGGTTGACACTTTATTACATTTATTTACAGCTCAAGAGGGTTGTTTTACCGTTGTATTAGTATATGTTTATCTGCATTTTATTGTGTTAGTACTTACATAATTATGTAATACTAGCAGCCCGCCCACGCTTCGCAATGGTGTATTTTTACGGAACATTGAGTTTTGGCTAACTTAAAGAAACTTTTTTCGAATGTTCTATGTTTACAAATTTAAATGAATGAATTCCCTAAAGGATAGCGATAACCGCATTAAAATCCGTTACGAAGTTTAGGAGGAGATAGCGGACAAACATACAAACAGACAGATTTAGCGACTTGGACTTATACTATGTAATGATAATGATGATAATGATGAAATGAACATCTGTTTTAAAGCAGCACATACTTTTTAGTGTAACATGGCAATGGGTTCCCACGGTGCGTGTAAAGTTGCTTAGTCGCTAAATTACACTCTTTAGAAACCGGTTTTTATGCATTGCGGTTCAACTCACGATTTCACGCACTGTCGAAATTTCGCTTCATATTTTCAACAAGTTGTTATTAAACATTATTATTTTAGAAATAGGCACACATTATCTTAAATTATGTGAAAAATAAGGCCTGTTAGTTTTATTTTCAAACTTACAGGCTTTTATTTTTTACATATTTTCCGATTGGCCTCTTCGACCCTAAATGTTGTGCTAGTACATTGTAAGCCAGTAATGTGTCGGTACATGAAGTACATAAAACCCAGTTATTTTCCTCGTCATATTAAAGTTGTTTTTTAAAACTTTGTCCTTCAGTCACGCTCTCCTACTAACATGCACTTTTATACTGTAATTGCTTTGGAAGTATTGTTAGTAACCTCGTTTTTCAATAGGGCATTAAAATTAATAATTAATTCAGAATAACTAGGTTTAAAACTTTATAAATTATTGATTGTTAATTATCATAGAGCATTAGTTATCAAATTGTCATTAACTCTTCAGTTATATTATTATTAGTACTTTAGATGACTATAAAAATCTGCATGCAAGTAAGTGAAAGCTTATATTTATTTAAAACTACCAAATATGTAAAAATGAAAGTCCGCTTCTTCTTCACTTGAATTGAATACCCCATTAAACTTGTCAACACTATTCTGATCAACCGAACTACTTCAGAATAAATGAGTTACATATTTGGTTTCAGGGTACCGCATTTCAAAAACAAAAGACTTTAATTACTTTGTCCGGCCGTCTGCCTGTCTTTCACCACATTTTTACCTTAAACGCATAATGTTTACTTGTTGGAATTACCACCGAGCTTTTACACTTTCTATAGAACTGATGATTCCAATGAAGAAAAAACCTTGCAAACTCATCAGATGACTATGAAATACATCGCTCTCAAAATCGATCTCAGCTGACATGTTCCCAATATATGATCGCGAACTCAAGTTTCTTATCATTATACTTCGATGTTGCATCCTCTTAGATTTAAGAAAACCATGTAGTCCGTCTTCCGGGATACTGCATCGTCACACTATTTAAAGCTTTTTTTAGGTAAAACTATAAAAAAATAAAATAAAAATAAAACATATTTAAGGTTACCGTTATTTCAATATCGTTATTCGGTTCGTTCAGTTTACTCGTTCCTGACTTCATTCGTGTTTCGTGTGCTGCATCGTTAACATCTACCGTTTTTGTTTATATTTTAAATACAAATAGTCACAAGTATAACTTCTTAAAGTATTTTTATTGCGATAATGGGTAAAAGAAAACGCAAAGAATACAGTGATGATTATTTTCTTCGAAAGATTCGTCGATTGGAGAAAAAATTACATGGTTCGAAGAGGAAAGAAGGTTAGTACAAATCTACCCCCAAAAATTTTTTTTTTTTTTTTTTTTTTTCTGGTTACTAAATGGCAAATAATTGCACAACCAATGGTTGCTTGAATGTTTACTTCAACAATCTATTCCTTAATGTGGTGATACGTGATGTCATCCAGGAATAAGAAAAACACACCTACTTTCTTAAAGTGGTAGTACGTGATGCTATCCAGAAAGTAATCATGGAATGTGCTTCTTACAGATCACATTAATACGGATGAGATACCATCCTCGCCCCCTGATGAGTCACCCGAACGCTACGGAAGTGAAGAGAACTACCCGTACTCGGATGACGATTCCCCAGAACCAAATATGGCATCTGTAGTGACCATACTCAGTCCAACCACAACGGCACCGGCGGTCCCGCCACAAGACATACCGGTCGTACCAATAGCGGTCCAAACTGAACCTGCACCAGCGATATCAGAAGAAATTCTTGAAATGTTGGGAGACGCAAAAACGACAGAAGAAACTCTCGGAGAACCAATACCCCAAGAGATCTCTGAACGTTGGGGGAAGATCCTTGTAGACGGCCTCGCCAAAGAACAGAAGCAGAGTTTGACACAAAAAATGTTGATCCCAGAAAATTTTTTACTCGCTCGTGCACCAAAACTTAACCCGGAAGTGAATGCAGTTCTAACTGAAAGCGTGAAAAATCGTGATAAAAGATTGGAAAAATCTCAAAATCAATTGGGATTAGGGATTGCTGGCGTTGCTAACTTAACCAAAGATCTAATACAAGGTGATATGATTAAACTCGACGTCATAAAGAAACTATCTGAAATAGGCCAGATTTTACTTGATCTCCATTATGAGGATACGATAAACAGACGCAAACTCATAACGCCGTTGCTAGATAAAAGTTTTTGGAACACAACACAAGGTATTAAAAGAGGAGCAAATCTCTTTGGCGACAAACTCGGTGAAAATATCAAAAACTCAAAAGACATTGAGAAAACCGGCCAGCAAATCAAAAAACCTGCAATGAAACAGAACTTTCAACGCAAAAACCCAATGTCGGGAAACGCGCGATTCCCTCCTCGTCAAATGAACTACCCGAAACCAGCGTCGACACCCACCGGCGCACAGTTCGAGCCGCAGCCATCGACGTCGGCGAGGAGGGCCCCGCACCCACCGCTGCCCCCGCGCACCTACCGTCCTGCTGCGAGCAAGTTGCGCGAACGCCGCCGCCGATAGAGGTACCGCCACATGCTGGCCGCATTCATTACTTTATACAGAATTGGCGTGCTATAACTACTGATAAAGTTATCTTATCTTATGTGAAAGGTTATAAAATACCTTTTCTTAACTTTCCATCACAAAATATTGAACCCACAAATCCACCATTCCCTAAACATGAAATGCAAAATACATTAAACAAACTTATTAAATTGGGTGCTATTTCGCCTTGCACCCCTAAAAAAGATCAGTATATTTCCCCAGTTTTTCTTACACCTAAAAGTAATGGAGGTTATAGATTTATTTTAAATCTAAAAAGATTAAATAAATTAGTGATCACTGACCACTTTAAGATGGAAGATATTCGTACCGCTTCAAAACTAGTTTCGGAATGCGATTACATGGCGACAATAGACCTCAAGGAGGCATACTTTCTAGTACCAATACACCCTAGTTATAGAAAATATCTCAGATTCAGAGTTGACCAACTATATGAATTTAATTGTTTACCTTACGGTCTTAGTTCAGCGCCCTTCGTATTTACTAAGTTACTTAAGCCAATATTAACATTACTGCGTAACCAAGGTCACAAAATCGTCGCGTATCTTGATGATATATTGTGTATTGGAAGTAGTTTGGATTGTTGTAAAAAATCGGTGAACGCTGTGATTGCGTGTTTAGAAAACTTAGGGTTCGTAATTAACTATGATAAGTGTAATATCCACCCTCAACAAGTTTGTAAATTTTTAGGTTTTGAAATTAATACATTAACCATGAAACTACAATTACCCACAGTTAAAATCGATAAAATAGTTAACTTAGTAAAAACTTTACGTCGCAAACAATCTATCACTATACGAGAATTTGCAAAAATGATTGGTACATTGACCGCTGCCTGCCCTGCGCTAACATATGGTTGGTTATATACCAAACTTTTCGAGCGCGAGAAATATTTAGCGCTCAGACAATCCGATGACGACTTTAACTCCAAAATGAGATTACGAGAATATTTACAAGAGGACTTTAATTGGTGGGCAAACATTGCCAATCAAAATGAAAATAGTTTATGTAAAAATAATTTTGACTTGATTATCTTCACTGACTCATCGCTTACAGGCTGGGGTGCTGTATGCAATGGTGAGGTAGCTAGAGGACAATGGTCGACGGATGAAATGACGCACCACATAAATTACTTAGAAATTTTTGCCGCCTTTTTAGGATTAAAATCATTTTGCAGTAATTTACGAAATGTAAACATTTTACTTAGAATTGACAACACCACTGCGATCTCTTATATAAACAGGATGGGTGGAATACAATTCCCCCACCTTAATGCAATTTCTAGGAAAATATGGCAGTGGTGTGAAGCAAGGAACATTTACATTTTTGCGTCGTATATAGCATCACGTGACAATATCGAAGCAGACCGAGCCTCTAGACACAACAACGTAGACACAGAGTGGGATCTTAACAATAAATGTTACCGAACTATAATACAGCACTTTGGTCAGCCTGACATAGATTTATTCGCGTCTCGTCTCAACTTTAAGTGCAGAAAATATGTTTCTTGGAAACGAGACCCTGAAGCTTATGAAATTGATGCCTTTACCATTAATTGGGGAAATTATTATTTTTACGCTTTCCCTCCATTTGCACTCATATTGAAATGTCTCAGAAAAATTATACAGGATAAAGCACGTGGTATCTTAATTGTCCCATACTGGCCTAGTCAACCTTGGTACCCTTTATTAAAATCTTTAGTTGAATCTGAAATACTGTATCAAGACCCAGATGAACATCTCTTATTATCTCCTTTCAGGGAGCCACATCCACTATGGCGCAACCTTACCCTGGTGTGCGTCATATTATCCGGCAAACGTATTTAAGACAGGGCCTCCTTGATGACAGCATAGATATCATCCTCAACTCACTATCAGAAAATACTCTTAGCCAATACAACGTGGCATATAAAGTGTGGTATAATTATTGTCTGGTACATAATTTAAATTTATATGATGCTACTACCCAAGAAATACTGAACTTTTTCACTCAACAATTTAAAAAAGGAGCCAGTTATGGCTCTTTGAATTCATTTCGAAGTGCACTTTCATTAATTATTACTAATAAAAATTGCTGCAATAATGATAACATGCGAAGGTTTTTTAAAGGTATTTTTAAAATGAAACCAAGTTTCCCAAAGTACATGACAACTTGGGATCCTAACGTTGTTTTGGAACATTTATCTACATTATTTCCTAATTCACAAATTTCTATTGAAATGTTGTCTAAAAAATTAGTAACTCTTCTTGCGTTGTCCACGGGACAACGTGTGCAGACGTTATCTGTAATAAACCTTTGTAATGTTTTCATACAAAGCACAAATGTAACAATCACTATTGATGATATTATAAAGACTTCAATGCCTAATCAGAGCAATCCTATTTTGATTATTCCCTTTTTTGAGACAAATGAAAATATTTGCCCGGCGAAAACACTTATTTCTTATATAGATAGTACCGAGAAATTTAGGGGTCTTCCTAACACAAACAAACTCATTCTAACTTATAAAAAACCTGTCCACAATGCAAGCTCGCAAACCATCAGCCGATGGATTAAACAAACATTAAAGAATAGCGGCGTGGACGTAAGTGTGTTCACAGCTCACAGTACGCGTCACGCCTCCACCTCCGCAGCTAGCAGGTCTGGAGTGTCCATTGACTCGATCAAGAAAGCTGCAGGGTGGACAGGTAACTCTACTTGTTTTGCAAAGTTTTACAATCGACCCCTAAATAACTCTGACAACACATCTTTTGCTGAGGCAGTTTTAAGGAATTGATTATACTCTAAGTTCATTATTACTCCTAATTTGAGATTATTTGTTTAACGGCCAAATTGTAAATTAAAATACCTATTGGTGTTGCAAATATATGTTTGTAATTATTCAGACATATTTTATTGTCATTTACTCTCCTCATCTGCAATTAACGCTAAACATCTACATGGTTTTCTTAAATCTAAGAGGATGCAACATCGAAGTATAATTTATGGTTAAAAGAACTTACCTAAGTGAATTTCTACCAAAATTATACGAGATGTTGCATCCGAAGAGATTTAAGATCCCGCCCACCCAATAAGTTCGTACCATTAAAAGGTAACTTATGAAGACCCAAGAATTGCAGAATGATAGATAACTCTAAACTTAATGAAGTCAGGAACGAGTAAACTGAACGAACCGAATAACGATATTGAAATAACGGTAACCTTAAATATGTTTTATTTTTATTTTATTTTTTTATAGTTTTACCTAAAAAAAGCTTTAAATAGTGTGACGATGCAGTATCCCGGAAGACGGACTACATGGTTTTCTTAAATCTCTTCGGATGCAACATCTCGTATAATTTTGGTAGAAATTCACTTAGGTAAGTTCTTTTAACCATAAATAAAAGGCGTGTCACCTATGATCGATCTCAAGTTTGATCTTTGGACAATATTTTTTACATGCCTGAAAGTTTGTACGGAAGCTTTGTGCGCGAGTCCGACTAGTTTATTTAAATAATGTTTCTTCAACGCGTTTAGTATCTTCTAATAAATATTTTCGGGAAATAAAAAAAAATTTTTTTTTGCCACATGATGATCTTCTAATTTAATTTATTAAGCCACCGGAAAAAGATAGCTCCTAATAAAATAATTCGTATTCTTTACATCGCTTACCGCCAAACATCGACTTGCTGTCGTTAAAAAGTTTTGAAAGAGATGACATTTATTTAAAAAAATATATTAAACGTATCTACTGAGTAACAAAATAAGAAGCTGATTTGAACTTCTATTTTGTTTCATTTATTATTATTAAAAAAAGAAGTTTACTGCTTGAATGCATATTATAAATTTTGATGCTAAGAAAAAACCACCAGACAGAGTTGTATTTAGAGTGTCTTACATAGAGAATAACTAATGGCTATTTAGACTGTCTTACATACTAATGGCTAAGATAGTATTATTTTGAAGGATGGTGATTGTGGCTGACTTAGTTATTTAGAAGGCAACGTGGATTTTTAGAGGCGGAACATTAACAATAAGTCGGTTTAATTACCATTTAATATTTTCCCACAGGTTGTAAATAATTTCTTTAAAACTTTAACTTTCCTACAACTGATGACGTAATACGAGCGCGGCAAATCTTAACAATCTTGTATAGATGGCAGGGTGTAACTATTTCCCTTTTTGAAGTACAGTTAAACATAAAAATCTGGGTGAAAGATAACTTATTTACCACATGATAGATGGCAGTTCAGGATTCTTTTGAAACTTTAAAAACTCTTCAATAGATGGCGTGTTGGAACCTATGTAGTTTCAAAGCCCTGAAATAGATGGCAGCTCAGGATTCTTTTGAAACTTTAAAAACTTTTCGATAGATGGCGTTTTGGAACTAATGTAGTTTCAAAGCCCTGAAATAGATGGCAGCTCAGGATTCTTTTGAAACTTTAAAAACTCTTCGATAGATGGCGTGTTGGAACCTATGTAGTTTCAAAGCCCTGAAATAGGTGGCAGCTCAGGATTCTTTTGAAACTTTAAAAACTTTTCGATAGATGGCGTTTTGGAACTAATGTAGTTTCAAAGCCCTGAAATAGATGGCAGCTCAGGATTCTTTTGAAACTTTAAAAACTTTTCGATAGATGGCGTTTTGGAACTAATGTAGTTTCAAAACCCTGAAATAGATGGCAGCTCAGGATTCTTTTGAAACTTTAAAAACTTTTCGATAGATGGCGTTTTGGAACTAATGTAGTTTCAAAACCCTGAAATAGATGGCAGCTCAGGATTCTTTTGAAACTTTAAAAACTTTTCGATAGATGGCGTGTTGGAAGTAATGTAGTTTCAAAGCCCTGAAATAGATGGCAGCACAACAAGCTCTTGAATCTTACTTAAATTGACATCGAAGCCTTAAAACCGATGGCATAGAAAATGAATTGAGTTTTGAGGTTTAGACATAGATGGCAGCACAACAAGTCTTTTAACTTTTGAACCATCTTAAGGGAGTCTTCGATAGATGGCGTGTCAAATTAAATTGAATTGCAGATGCCTTAACTAGATGGCAGCACAGCCAACCTTCAAACTTAGCTAAAATTCTTATCGGAGCCTCTCAACAGATGGCGTGACAAAACAATTTGAGTTTTAAAGCCTCAAAACAGATGGCGTGCTGCAAGCCAGCCTTCAAAACAAACTAAACATATTTTCTGCCTTTTGAGATAGATGGCGTATTAAACTTTAAATACTTTGAAAACCTGATATAGAGGGCAGCACAGATAACGTACATATCGTTCTGAAAACCATTTGATAGACGGCGTTTCATTGGTTTTCGGCTTAAGCCAGCTAAAATAAACCTTAGAAACTAAGAAACTTCATGTTTACACAGACACAGTAGAACGATATGTGTATTACTCGATAGATGGCATCAAAGATACTCTAATATTAATGCCAGTTTGTAGCACCTATGCACACATCTGTGCTCACATCTTTGCACACAATTGCAAATTAATGTTTTTTTTTAAATGACCGAATAAGTTAATAACTAATTGTTAGTTTAAAAAATAACGTTTGAGAAGTTAAATATGTATTAGATGTGAGTGATTAATTATGTTTTTATTCATGTACTAGTGGCCGCCCGCGACTCCGTTCGCGTGGAAGTCGGTTTTCCGTGGAAATAAGAAGTTTTCCCGCGATGAAAAGTATAATATAACCAGCTCAGGAAGATGTTTTTTTTTTCCACGTTTCGTTAAAATCCGTGCAGTAGTTTTTGTTTCTATAACGGTTATACAGACAGACAGACAAAAATTGACTGATTGCATTTTTGGCATCATTATCGATCCCTAATCACCCCCTGATAGTTATTTTGGAAATATATGTCATGTACAGAATTGACCTCTCTACAGATTTTTGATAAGTACCTAAAGATTAAAACAAAAAACTCTGCTCAGGCTTGGCAGCATTTACAGATATAACTTTAATGCAAATGTTAATGATGTTGTAAACTTTCGCTTTGCGATGTTTTATGCAAAATCACATCATATGTTCAAAGTTACTAGCGCATTTGTCTGACACAGGCTTATAAGTCTGGAAAGTGCAATTCACGCCGCCTCCCTTCTCCCACATAAAACGCAATGCCGTAATTTCAACCGGAATTTAGGTTTTTAGGGCAAAGTTAACTTATCAAGTTGAAAAACTACATCGCGGAAACTTTTGATTTATCATTTTAAGAATTCTAAGGTATTTAGTTGTAGTATGCAAGATTTACTTATTGATGGCGTATTCTATTATAAGAATTAACAAAACAAAAAAAAACCTAATTGAAATTCAATAATCATATTTCACAATCAGTATAGGATTTAATTTACTTAAATTATTCAAATGCATTTAATAAAACATAGTTTTTTTTTATTTATCAAAAGAACAACTTCACACAACTTGCATTAGGTAAAGTACAAAAATAACAAGCAAACAAAACAGAAGTAACACAGTAAATGGCAATCGCGACAAAGGAGCTGCAACTTGAACTTGAAACTTATTTCAAAGAAAACAACTTGTAAGTAAAACTTTAGAAGTGAAGCCCTAAATAAGCGTAGGACGTTGCACAGTTTTTCCTAGCATTTCCATTTGTTCAATAGCTCCAACGTTATTATTCACCTATTAATTAACTTTTTTATTTATACAGCCCACCACATAGTCTGACTTTCCACCCCTTTAAAAGATTATGTTCTACGTTTTCATTTTATTTTTTTCAAGTAATTTTATATCTGCGTAGGTTTTTAAATGAACGCTGCATTTTTATATTACATCCCACACGAAATTCTATATTCTGAATATAAAAAATAAGGCTTCAATACGCTTGAAAACAAACACCTACATATTTTTATATAAAAGGAATTTGTTTTTTAGTGTTTTGGTTTCATCTTTTATGGATATATTTGCAAACTCTTTAAAACCTAAGAGCTTAAGAAATGACGTTGACAACACAAACTTATTACTTTGACTGGGCAATTTTGGAAAAAGAGATATGTACCTTTTTATACCTCAGCGTGACCACGTTTATTCAAATGAGTCAACTCAAAACAGGTTCCCAATTAAGTTGCTCTTGTTACAATTCCAAATCCGGCTCCAACAATCATATGACACACCAGTGCCCACGCCATGGTGTAATTTTGGCCTACTTGTTCACGATTCATCGAATTTTGGCTAACTAACACCCACTAATTATTTGTTTGTCACACTCGTGACAGACCGGGCTAGTTTGCAGTGAAAATGCCTAATCAGAACCTATTGTGAACTGTAATACAAAATATCACTGCAGCAGACAATGCTATTCTACTTTTACTTCCAATTAAACGAATACTTATTTCAAATAGTAATACACTGCGGTTCTTCTTATTCTGTAGCTTTCGTCCACAATAAGATGTAATTCGGGCTTAAAGCATAAGAAACTTAGGTTCTTTTTCTAAATCTAAATATACAGGTGACTGACTGACATGTGATCTATCAACGCACAGCCCAAACCACTGCACGGATCAAGCTGAAATTTGGCTTGCAGGTAGATGATATGACGTAGGCATCCGCTAAGAAAGGACTTAGATCAATTATACCCCCAAGGGGATGAAAGTTTGTATGAAACTAAAATTAGCTGCGGGTGAAACTGCAGGGTGGAAAGCTAGTTAAGTATGTAATTAATGTTGTAATTTCTTCCAAAAAAAATATGTCAACTAAATTAACCTATTTGCATTGACGAGTATACTGCAAGCCTATCAAACTAGTATGTCACGAAAAATTAGGAATTAACTAGGTAATTGAAATTTTCCGATACCAGTAAGTATATTTTTATCTTTGACTTTACAAAATCGATTCCGTCCGTTGTATACAGTAGAGCATATTCAATATGGGTCGAAACCTACAATATACCTATCCTACCTTCAACAAATAGCTAATAAGTTTTCACCATTTTAAGGAAGATAGGTACGTAGGAAACATCTAGAATACTATTAGGTTTTAGATACAAACTACTGCTTCTTCAATATTGTGGACTTGATTACATCGAGTCGCATACAAACCGCCTACGCTGGGACGTAAGGAGCGGCGACGTATTGCCTTATTAGGTCTTGTTAAGACGTATCTAATCTTGCAGACGCTTTTTTATCAACAGAGATGTCCAAATTACATACCCTTTTGTAAAAATTTCACTAGAATTGCGCTGGATGAAAATTTTAATCCCTTAATATGAAAAGTTAATATTTAGAAAGGTAAGTTTTTCATTTAAGTAATCGTATTTTAGCAAGAACGTTAGGAAAATTTAATGCACTTCCGCGAAATTTGAATGAAATGAAAGAAAACTCCTGTTTGACGCGTTTAATTAAAAACTTAATTTTCATCATGCAAAAGTAGTAAGAAGGAACTTTCCTACTGGATTTTTAGTCATAAAATCATACAAATTAAACTTACTTACTTACTTTTCGTGTGATGAATATGCACTTTGCAGAACATATTCATCTAGTGCCAGAGTATTTGGTAAGCGCCTTTTTAGGGCCTCTGACGTGGTTCCTGTAGGGTAGTGGCCACCCTACTGTCAGTATTTTTCAAGCCGCCTACCTATTAGGCACCTGACTTGGCTTGACGAGTACGAGGTGGAATAGTTCCCGGGACCAAAGACTTAACGTGCCTTCCGAAGCACGGAGAAACTCGGGATATACTGCCACTAGCGGTCACCCATCTTTGGACTGACCGCGGCCTGCGTTGCTTCGAATATCGATCTGATAGACGAGATCGCAATGGGCCACCGAGCTCTCTACAAATATATAAGAAAAGTATGTAAAGAATTTACGTCGGAGCTAACCAATATTTAATTAATTCCGAATAAGTTTACACAATAATGTTCCAAACAATGATTGCAAACTATTTTTTAAGATTTTTTTTATGCATATTTAATTTGTAAATATTATATTATTCACAATGTTAACTTATTTTAATAACCTTTTACAAGGGAACAAAATACATTTCTTGACCTTGTAACTTTTTATTTGTAAGGTTATTTATTACCTACTTGAGATTTTTAGTTTAATCGTCTCTGCAGGTTTCTAAAACCAGTTAAATCACTGTTTCACTGTCAGATAGAGCTAGTCTTTATTTTTGTAACAAATCAAAAGGTAATTATTTTAAGTATGAGTGAGCACCTACTATGGTTACATGGACTTATAAAATACTACCTGTATGCCTATAGGCAGTTTAAAAACGGGTTTGGTTATTTTGACACTACTAAAACTATCAAAAAGTTTATTTATTTTACTTCGTATGTTTTGATTACGTACGAGATTTTTGATATCATTAAAATATATTTTTACTAGATTTAAATTTACTACTAATTTCATAAATATGTTACGGCTGCCAACCGACGCTGGACATTCCCAGAATAACTGTATAAACGTAAATATGTTTTACTCTTGGACGTATAGTTTCAAACAGCCAAACAAATCCTCACTATTCACTCTACCTGCAGTTTTTTTCTGACGCATAACGCAGTAATTAAAAAGCTATTTTGCTCTCTTGGAAACTCACCAGCTAGGTGTCACTTCAGCGGCACCAGCGGTACACTCCCAAGGCGGCTTAGATTGCTTCTGGAAGCCCGCACCGCCTCCCGCAAACATGAATGAAAACCAGCAATGGACACCGAACAACAATATACACTCACTTTTCCACTTCTCACACATCTGACAACACTTCTTCACATCGCGGCGTTCTTTATTCAAACATTTGTCAGACGGTGAATTTTGGCGCCGTGTTTTTTTTTGTTTAAATTATCTTTGGTTAAAAGATGAGTTTTGTGTTAATTCTAAGTGCGTTTGAGTTTGGAGTGGGATACGCTGGACGTCGTCGCGTCGTTCCGTTCCGGTTAGTCTGCGTCGAGCTTGTTCTATTTTTGAATCAGACAGATTTTTCACATTTGCGTAATTCCGGACAAAGCCCTCTAAGCGTTATGAGCAGTTAATTACTTTATTAAAAGCTGTTAACTGAACTAGATTATTGCAGCGCAAAGGAATGTTAGTAGTGGATAAATGTATCTTCGTTATTGGGTCAGTGTCAACAACAAACTTCTGTATGATGTTTAAAATTAAAGTTTACTGAATGCCTAAGATTGCAACTGAGCATTGCTATTTGCCGACGGCGAATGTTCCGTCAGGCATCGTAGTGTTTAAAACGTCTCAAAAGATGTTTAATTCTATTTTTACCACCTTTTCTTTAACTAATGTAAGAGATCGGTATATTATAAAATATGTACAAGATTTTTTTTTGCTCATCAAATAGCCTTATAAATATTTTAACTTTTTTAAACATAAACATATTTGTTTCGATTTGCTCTTGATTCCAATTAGTTTAGATTAGAGCTAATAAGGTAAGATATTACAAAAATAAAAAATATTTTTATGACCTAGTTGTAAAAAGCAATATACAATATGGATATTCTTCTTTCCACATTTTTAATTTCCTATTACGGGAAAAGTGTAATAACCTATTCATGAAAACACCTTATTACTTATCATAACTTCAAGTCAAAACTACAGTAAAACAGTAAAAAATCTGGAAAAGTTAAGTCCTGCTTTTCAATCCTTAGTTTCTTATTACACAATATCATAAATGTGTAAAAAGTAGTTATCTTGGTATCCAAAAAATAAAATATTTTCAATTACAACTTCCGGTTTTTTCATCTGGTGGTGCATTAGTTTAAAGCTGGCTCAGAAAATAATATTTGGACATTTTATGATTTGATATGCGTTTATTTAGCAAATAAAGTTCACTACGCCACACTTAATCGAAAAGCGGCTTGTATCAATAAACTTACTACGACCAAAGTAGACGTAGGTATTATTTTCTTATAAGTATAAATTTCAGTCCATTCTATTTTTAAGAAACTAGGAAACCTTTTGAGGTCAAGAAAAGAGTATTTATATGCGATCAACTGATCATTTTCTGTATTGTTCGATGGTCTCCAAAATAGCTTCATCTAAGATTGACCAATGTGGAAATAGGTAGACCTAAATCAATTTCGTTTTTTTTATTTAAACGTGGGTCCTTACATATTTTGCGTATTAGGCCTTTTAAAGGTTTGCATTTATTTATGCCTGTTATTTTGGCTTTTCCACGGCTTAGTTTAAAGTGCATCGATGCTTTCAAATCTTTTGTAATTGCCTAATAATATTTACTTGGATGGCACCATTATAAGTTGGTAGGTAAAAAAGAACATTTAGGTAACTACATTACGAATATACTTTCAAATAATTTACTATAATTACTTCTTATAAAGCTCGTAACGTTCTTTTTCAGTATTTTCCTTTTAAACTTTTAACCTTAAATTCGAAAAAATACTAAATTCCGGTATTTCATTGATAGAGCCTACGCTTAAATTTGAGGTCGTAAGGCTCTAGTCGTATATCATCCAGTAACCCTTTTAACAGACATGGTAATCGTTTCTTTAGAGTGCTGTCTCCAAAGTAGCTGGGCACTCTGGGTACAACCAGCTTACCGGCTGATCGTGCCACTGTAGAATATGCTCTGGGCTACTGTGGTTACGTACAGCTAAAATATATTTCCGTTTTAAACTTACTGGTAGAATATTTAGTATATGAAACAGTTTGCGACAGTCTTATTTATTAACAAGTAGTTTAATAAATCGTATTTCAAGTGCTTTTAGTTTGTCTATGTACGATTTAAACGTAGGGCCGTAAAATCGAGAGCATATTCCAGTATGGAGTCAACCAGCGAAAAGTATACCTAAATATTTTAATGTTCCTAATGGCACCTTATTACTTAAATGACAAAATTTACCAAGTAAAATTCTGAACTTAGAACTAATATAATCTATATGTTGAGACCTAGAAAAACTTGCATCTACTTTTACTGCTAAGTAAGTGACACATTCTAGTTTCGCTATGGGCAAGCACTTGCAGTCCGCTAGACTATTATGGGTATACCTACATATGATGCGGCTGATCAATTTCTGCTAAATAGGAGAGTTCATCGGGTTGAATTTGATTTTATCAGAGTTTAATAATATAATAGCGTTATCGTTTGTCCGCTTCACTACCAAACTGTTACAGACGTACAAATTGATTTAGTTCACATTATTATTTTACTTTATTAAAATGAAGCCGGACATGTATTAGTTCAGCAAATGTTATTTCTAACTGTATACGAATTTGTTCCTTATATAACGTCACGAAAAGTTTTCAAAAGTCGAAAGGCAAGTTTTTGTGCCAACGCATGAGAAGCTGTAAGAAATATGTGTGTGAAAATATATGTCTGACCAACAGAAGACCAACAAAGTATGGCTCAAAGCACAAAACTTATGTAAGTTACCTTTCACTTTGAGCACTTTTGAAGTAAAGAAACTTAACTATTTTACCTTTTAATGGCACCTTCAAACTTGTCTATAAATGATGTAATAAGTACTACCCGTGATTTTAAGAGAACCCAAAATCTATTAGATATTTAACTTTAATATATTTGGTTATTCCATGTTTTATTTTTTAATGAAGTTATTGGGCTTCGATTATTATTTGTTTGGCCTATAACATAATAAAAAGAGTACTTACCATGGGAGGCACCATGGCAGTGCTGTTAACGTTACCTACCTGCAAGGAAAACAAACAAATTAGATATCATATCAAACAAGAAACCTTCAGTCACTACTATAATCTCAATGACAACCATAATCTCATTAAAAACATAAGTTACTGTAATTGCCAAAGATGAAACAAAAACCTAAATATTAAACAGTCTTGGAGTACTATAACCTGTGGAAAACACAAGGCGCCCTCTTGTTTATGCCAGCTTCTTGAAATAAGCTATTTTTGATCACTGATGACAGTTAATGCCAATAAAAACATGGGACGCGTAATTTAGTATGACAATAATTGAATAGCACGCTCATTTCAATTGGCAGAAATTCTTACTATTCCCTACTCCAATAGTAATTTTGAAAAAAAAAACTTCCTTAATAAGTGCTTTACAAAAGTTATATACTTATTCCATATACATTAAATTGTAAATCATAAATTTTTGCGTACGGCTCTTTGTGTGAGAGTCGTATAAATATTTTGTTATCGACCAATCAAAATGATAGTTATATAGATAACACACAAAACGCCGCTCGCGCATTTAAAACAAACTATTGCTGTTCATAATAATTAAGAACGTGATAAATTATTCTGCACTTGCTAAAAAATTAAGTGATAATAATAAGTGTTAGTTATAAAATTATTCTACAATACGTACCGTGGGACGCCATGCTTAATAAGGTGATAATGGGATGGTAGGATGTCGTGTCAACATTCTGGTCCTTGCAGATCAATAAAAAAAACTAATACTTACTTTTGGTGATCGCAAGCAGCTTGAAGTAGATCTGATACCTATAATTTAGTTTCACTCACTGTTCCTGTCTGCTCTATATGTAGTTTATTCAATTTCATGTACCTATACTGTACATATACAAGTCGCAAGCAATTTTTATTAACAAAATGTTTTATTTTTTCAATTTTCTTATTAGGTATATTTAAAACTTTTTTAATATATCATGATAGACGAATTTTAAATCACATTTACGCTTAGTGATTAAGCTTAAAACTCGTTATCGGCTGTACAAATTTAAAAATAATAGTATTTTATGCTCGTTAAGTTTCGTTTTTATAAATAACTAGCTTTTGCCCGCAGCTTCGCACGCGTTAAATTCTGTCATTATACATATAAACCCTTATCTTGAATCCCTCTATCTATTGAAATAAACCGCATCAAGACCCATTGCGTATGTATAGATGGATGTTTGTTACTCTTTCACGTGAAAACTACTCGACGGATTTTGATGAAACTTTACAGTAATATAGGTTCATCAGAATAACATACTGGGTACTTTTTACCGCGGGAAAACTTTTCGTTCCCACGGGAAACCGGCTTCCACGCGAACGGAGTCGTGGGCTTTTAAATAAACATAGGTACGAGTACAATCACGAAATCAGGGACAAGTAGCTGAAAACTCTATGCAAATTTTTTATCAACATTTCCCAATCTATGCATATGCAAAAAATCTATATTTAAGCGAGGTATGTATTTTGGAATCTAACTTTTACCGAATTCGCAGACACAAGCTTGTACGAAATTTTAGGAAAAACTTAAAAAACGTCAAAATAATTGGATCAGTAATTCAACCTCTCATTTGGAAATGAAATCCAAATGTGACAGGGCATTATGTTACTTACCAGATGTTAGAAATAGACTTGTAAAGTAAATGTAGTGTTTAATGTATAATGTATAAACAAGTTAAAAAATGTAAATGTGCAAGTATATTTATATTACTTAAAAATATTTTACTTACCCGAAACGCTATAAAGAGTATTATAATCAGCTAGCTACCTTATTAAGATAAATAAACGCAAGCTTTTCTTTTAAATGTGATAATGATGTAATTGAGTCTGCATTATTATGGTGGAAGAGTATGGTACAGTATACAATTCTACGTATAGACGTTCTTTAAATTAGGGAATGTTGTGATCAATAAAAAGTTCTGAAAAATTTACTCAAATAACCTATTAAAATAGATTATTGTTAAGAACATACGTTTAGGGTCAAAAGCCACTAATTCTTCTTCTTCCCATTTAAATGTTCTCGTAATTCTCTTCGTGTTCAAGCCATTGGGTTGAGCCAATACCCAATTTCTTTAGCCAATTTTTATATTGTCGCCCTCTACATTAATCGTTTTATTTTGATTTACTAAACAAAGTTCTTGTTTCAAACACTTAGGGATGTTTAGGTTACATTTTTATTTACCTATTTTTCCTCCTTTTTAATCCCTTCAAAAACTACAGCTATCTATTTGAACGTACGTCATTCTGACATAATTATGCAGTGTGGTCTAGAATTGTGTCATGTTTACGTTTACAGTGAGTGGTGTGCGAAGCGATCAGTGACTACGTCATCCGCAGCGACGCGCGCAAGCAGGTTCGCATCAGCGGCAGGTGCACGGCAATACTAGCTACCTTACCTGTCCTGTGTCTTTTCTGACTCCCCCGAGCTATGCTCCTTCTTCCGCTCCCGCACCAACCCCATGAACTTCCCCAGCCACGGGCTCTTGGACCCGTGGCCGAACCCCCCCGACTGCCACATCGTCATCTTGCCTTAAAGTCGATATACAACCACAACGATACTTACGCCCTGGACAAAACAATCTGCGATTATACGAACGCCTATCAGTATACCGATCCAAAAGACTACGAAAATGATGACGGAAAGGAGCACTCTCAATTTGGAGTCGATGTCCAGACACATTTTGAAGGCTTTGATGTATGTACTTTTACGAAATGAAAGCACGCTGTATTGTTTTGTCAGTTCACAACACTGCACTGGTTAGCACTGAATGAAGATTTCCAAGCTCCAGGCGCTGTTGGTACGTTTTCTTGTTGGTCTTCTTCTTCTTGTACGATCTTCCTCGATTACAATAAGCTTGCGCTCAGAATCGTTCGTTACTGCAAATTTAGATGTCTCGGTCAAGGTGCAAGTTGCAAAAGAACTCGATCAGATCGTTACTGATTTTGAAGAACAGCATAAGCATCAGGAACCCGATTACCAGAAAAAGTATGCAATCCACAATGCAGTCGGAGTGATTATTGCATTGGCTTATAGCGTATTCTAATACTGCATTCTCTACAAATTGTCCTCGTCTTTCGTTTATTTCACTGGATATCAGTTGAATGCTATATCGTACCATAGCTCATATTCAAAAACAAATATTTAAAATATTGTTAGTGTCAATAGCAAGCGATCACACTATAAGGTTCACACTAACACTGACAATAGGTGAGCTTCACTGAAAGTACACTTAGTAATGACGGAGAAATATCACCACGAGAATGATAAAAATGATAACTAGTACAATCTGAAACAAGAAAAAAAATACAATTAGTACATATATTTTAATTTTATTTTACACAACAAAAAGCGTGGCCGGGTTTCTTTTGAGCTTACAAGTAAGTTTTTTTAAGGTGATAAAATGTTCGCGCCGCCGCAACATGCCTTTCATTCTTGATAAAATGTAAGTGAAATTTAATTCCAGGAAAAACCACGCTTTTTGTCAAAAAAACCAATCACCCAACTTCGTCCCACATTCATATTTATCCAAACATCGTCTGAACGTTATATTAAGATCATTTCGTATAATGATCTGAAAAATGTATGAATGATTAAATAATAATTAAATATTTTTATATTAAGTAGAAAAAAGCTAATTTGTAACGATTAGACGATGCTTTCATATATAAACAAAGCACACCACAATGATTCAACAGTCAATCAAATATGTTTAATTTAAGCCCAAATAAATAACACAATTAACATAACTTTGTTATTACTTCTATAATTATGTAAGTACATAATTATCACATACTTACAGTGGAGGAAAAATCGTAAGGAAACCCTCATGTTAGATGTATATGCTTTGTGTATTATATACTTCTACCAACCTGCACTGAGCCAGTGCGGTCAGCCCCTCTCGCTACATCATTGTTATAAATTAATTAGAGGTATGAGGTATCACAAATGTATTTGACGGTCGCGAACATTTAACATCAACAGGCAAAACATAAGAAATGAATTTTTAATTTACCTTTTGGGTACATCATTTTAATACATTTTGCTGGTAAATAGCCAATCTGTGCACCAATATTTAAAAAACCTTTTGACATCCCTAATTATATTATTTTATTACAATGTACACAATTGTCTCATAGCAAACGTTTTTGTTACTGCAGTTTCCTTCGCACAAAGTGCAAGACATTTCGCGCTTAAAATAAGTGCCAATGTGAAGAAAGCGTCCGAAAAGTTATTAGATCTTATAGAATAATGATACCAAAAAATATTCTCATGAGAAAAGTTACAATAAAAAAGAAGAAACTTCAGTCAAGTAGCTATTTGACAAATATTTAATCAAGTTGTTTTGTTTTGTATTGGTATTGATATCAACAGGCTGTTGGCCTCTTAACACAGCCTCTAACCACAGATACAGTTTAAATTTGGACCGGGGCCATGACACGAAGTAAACTTGATTTTCACACATACACATACGTCTATCTGTAAGAATTAAGCTTAAATGTTAAATGTCTGCAAGTCGCGTGGTTAGGATATGGGACAAATCTATTTAATTACAGCATTTTGTCACTGACATGTTTTGTCATTTACGTCTTTGACTTAGGGCTGGTATTTCAATGGTCAGATAAATTCTATCTGACAGAAATAAGTATGTTTTTGTCGCACGTCGAAAACAAATATTGGACATATGTATGTGACAATGAAAACACATCTTTTCAGTTAGATAGCAAGTAGGTAATACTTATTAATGCAGCACATCAAATTCCATTTAAATTTTGAAAATAGGAAAGATGCAAAAAATTGCATTGCAAATTGCAAGTAGTTAAACAGAAAAAAAGGTTTGTTTAGATTTTTTTGGAATATTATTTAAAAATTCTTTGCATTACTTCTCAAGAAGTTACTTAAAGATTAGTTTCGTCGTTAATTGATTATTGTTAATTTGAAGTATAAAAACTTTTAGCTGAACTAATTCATAACAAAAAATCGTTACAAGTCAGTAACTCTAATTAGGTACCCGTAGCAATGTTTACTTTCCGCCTTCGGGAAACGGTCTGCTCTGGTTCCGAGTTGTGGTGCCGGAAGAAGTCCTTTGTTATTGGTTCGTACTAGAAGTTTTACATTTTTTTACTTTTAAAGTGTTGAGTTGAGGTACGAGAATATAATTTATATGTTACTGAATGTACACGTTATGGTTGTATAATTTCTGAAAAGAGTGCTGGGAGTTTTTTTCCGCCGGCTTTTTTCTCTCGGTCTACGGTTAGATAAAGTCGAAGTTTGTAACATTGACGTTCATTAAGTAGGTATATGTTACAATTCTATAATTTTTGTTACAATTTTAGAATTTTGATTTTGATTTGATTTTTATTTTAAGACATTATTCGAATTTTGCGTACGTAAATTAAAATGAAATAGTTTGATTTTCAATTCTTAGGAATAAGGTTGCTTTTTTCTTACTTAGTTGAAGTGAAATTAAAAATATCCATGAATTAATTGGAAAAGTAGATATATAATGTTAAATTGTAGACGTTTTAACATTTCATCACACTGATATTTAAAAGATAGAATTTTTGTTTTTTGGTTGCATAAAATTCCTATGTTTATTCACATTCACGTAACATTTCGTTCGTTTAGTTTTATAGTTTTACAATTTTCGAGCCAATTTTAGTGTTTATTCGCATAATTAGATTGTAATATTTGGGAACTATCGCCTATACGCCTATTCTGTAACCATCGCGTGTTAAACGCAATCTAACACTATAACTTCACCGTAGCTATCAAGAAACAGAACCTACATCTGATATCTCCCTCCTTATCACTTGCACCGGGAATAAAAGAGATAGCATTAGTAATACCTGAAAAATTTACGACGAAGTCAATTACGGTGCAGCGTTTTAGAGCATTTTTTAAAACAAGTTGGAACTCCCTACGTGATATAAAAGCAAACATTTTTTCGTCTGAACTGGTATTTCCAACCGATTGCGTTTACAAGTCCTGCAATCATTTAATTATGTTTCTATGTTTTTTAAATCTTCAATATTTTTGATAGGGCTGTTGTTATTTCAATATTGATTTCTATTAATTGCGTGTTGTTATTGTTTTTTATTATTATTTTATAATACAAGATTAATTTTTAAAATCTGTAGCGGTACTTTGTAAAACTTTTTAACTCCTCGTTTATTTATAAAAGTTTTTATGTTTGGATGTCAACTCAATTACACAAAATTAGGCCAGAATAATAAGTAGAGTAGTTGCTTTTTTACTTTTATAATAACCCTGCAGTTTTGCGTGTTTGTCATGTCATGTTTTTTTCCGCCGGCTTCTTTCTCTAGATCTACAATAACTATTACTATAAAACCGAAGTTGGATACATTGATGATCATCATTATGTATACGAGACATATCTATGATGAAAAAGATATATAAATTATATACGTATCCATATTCAACCGGTTCTATTTACTGTGGGATGATTTCACTTTGATGAGATCGTCCTAGTTTAGTATAAATCTTATTATTTATTTATTTCAACTAATCCATAATTGCCTGTGTAAGCAAGTCAATTCATCCTACATCTAATACCCTTGTAGGTGTAGTGACAGGTGCCCGCGTCCGGATGTGTGATCAATGTCTCGGCAGCGACGGACGCCGGCAAACCATCAATCAATGCGCCTAGCTAGCGCTTTGACTTCACTTGACTACACATTACATTGGGTTTCTACGCAACGGCAACACAAACCAATCGCCGCGAGAAATTATGTTAAATTTAGCAAATAAAACGACTTTAAGACCTTTTGCATGGTTTTGCACACCGTGTCAACTGTTAATGACAATCCAGAGGTTGACAATATAAACACTGTTTTTAAAACGAGATCGTGAAGATTGCATACAGAAATCGTGTAACGGTACCATACCGACGGACTAAAGTTTACGTTTATACCTTATGTGCATTTATTATTTGGTTACAATTTGCTCTCATGACTTATATAGATCAATTCAATAAACATTTAATGTCACTGACAAGAAGTAGATTACTATTATAGGCTCCAAGCTGCTCTGATAACCAAATTGAGTAAAACACGGATGACTTAAGATACTTAAGATAAAAATCCTAATGACAATTTTGAGGATGAAGTTATAACTATAAGGACAAATATGTTGTAACCACTTAAGGGTTTTTTAAAAGTATCTTAATTTTTATTATCCTTTGCTTTAGAAAATTTAGTTATTGTTTTTTTATTTACTTATTTTATTCCTGCACGGAAGACGCATATGTCCAAAATATTTCTAGACCTTCATAGGTATTAATTATTTATGGCCGATTACAAAATTCTTTCTGTAGTTAAAAAAGTGTCGGAAACTGCTTGATTTTTTTACAGCTATCTACCATAGTTTACCAGAATTGCAGATTTACCAAGGCGCCAGTCCCTACTTAATATTATAAATGCAAAAGTAACTCTGTCTGTCTGTCTGTCTGTCTGTTACGCTTTCACGCCTAGACCACTGAACCAATTTTGATGAAATTTGGTATGAAGAAAGAACTGAACTTGGGAAAGAACATAGGGTACATTTTACCGCGGGAAAACTTCTCATTCCCACGGGAAACCAACTTCCACGCGAACGGAGTCCCGGGCGGCCACTAGTTACTTAATAAGAAATTGTTGCGATTGACCGCTAGCCGCATATTGCAAGATTTCCGAAGACTGATGCGCAGTGCCAAATGCTGTCCGTGGGCTAGCTTAAATCGAATACCGATTGATCGAATTTCAAATAGTTGAACACTGACATCAAAAAGTCTAACACCGAAAGTTCAACAGGTCAAATTTTCATGTACAAAAACGTTCAAAATATCGAATTCACATATGGGCGGGGCGAACTCAAAGATGGGTGGCAGACTTACCTAACTCCTTGTCTTTTTGCTTTGGATTTCCTATGTATCATTAGATTTTGACATCTATTAAATTTTCATTCAAAATGTCAAAAAATACAAGGATATTATAAGAGCGTGAGGAAGTCATTCTTTGCTGGAAATCAGTTATGATAAAGACTGACCTACGGGTTAGGTTAACGGTTAACAAGGATATTTATTGTGTATTAAAAAAAGTGATGAGAAATCTTTATACTTTTTTTAGAATAATTTAATCCAGGAAATCACTTTTATACTGGACCACTTGAGCACATTATGTTATATGTTTGTATTTTATTTTGTAAAAAAAATATTGTTTGCAACTAAGATACTAAGAGTATCTTTTTGCGTTTATAAACTTTTTGCAGATGTTTCGCCAATATTATTCACTTTGTTAATCGCATTCAGATTTAAACTGCAAATTGCAACTAAAATATTAAGATCGACAAAGGCCGCCATTTTAGCTAACTTATTCATATGTTTGGCAACATGCGGTGTTGTTTACAACTACCTGTTGGATTGGAGCCGCCGGAGTTTAGTGCCTGAAGCACATATGGACCACTGTTTATTTCTTAAAGATTTACGTAAGTTCTTAAAAACGATTTAAATAATAAAATTATTTATTATCGTTAATAATGCTTCTAATCAAAGTAAAATTTCAACACGTCCTCCCATTGTTGCAGCAGGCCTTCAGCATTAATACTCAGCGCAAATTCAACACTTTTAGCAAAAAGGGACCTCCTGAAAAAAAGCTAGAGTCCATTACCGTGATTCTGGTGACTGTGGGCCCACACAGGAGCACAGGCCTCCTGACCTTCCAGGGCATCTGTTCGGGCACCGGAGCACAATATACCCACGAGGCCTATACAAGAGTCTGTTTACCGTCGCCTGACGCGACTCCCTATAAAAATGCATCTACGACGACAACCGACAACTTGCGCGCACGACGATTGTGCAGCAACTGGTTACAGGGGGCGGGACTTGCGCTCCCGTGTGCAAGGAGGCTGGCCGCATCTGCGCACTAGTTACAGCCCCCATCGTAGGGCCACCACCTCCCTGGGAGACGGCCATTAGGATCCCTATGACGCACGCCGCCTCAGCCTCCGACCAACAGACGTAGTACGAGGGTGCGTTTTTAAGTTCGCGGAATGAGAGGGTTGGAGGGGGTTGATTAGGCTCATTAGGAACGTAACGCTTTCAGTGACTAATAATTAGTATAAATACGAGGTTTCATTAGGTACCTACAGCAACTGTAATTCTTGGGAAATTACATATCGATTGCATGCCACTTAAGTCCGATATACCCTGATTGTAGGTAGTGCACTTACTTTGTAACATCACATGACGCAATCTCTCAGTTCGATTGGACTTACTAGGAACTAATTAATTATTATAATACATATCGATTTCGGCTTTGACTTAGATGCCAGGATGTGTAGGTTAATACACCACAGAGGTTATCAAAGGGTAGTTTATGTTTATACATATAGCTAAGGTTTTAGCTACGTGCATAACACGTTCCTATAAAGCTAAACACTGCGGAATATTTGGAATTATATAACTTATCACATGACCTATGTTAGAGTTAGAATGCGCGGTACTGTACCTATTTGCATTGTAAATGTAGTTTGCCCACAATACATTCACCAAAGTCTTATATTATAGCAGCAAGTAAATAAAAAACTAGGCCTAAGTAAAAGAGTTTTTTTACAATTCATAAATAAGAAACCTGCGACTGTTTAAAATCTGGGCTTAGAACATTTACGATTGATTGTCTTCCGACGAAAACACTCAAGAAACTGAGAAGCTATTTTAAGCTCCTTTATTTTCGTAAAACTTATAATCTTCTTGTTTGGGTATAGATAAATAAGTCATAGTGCAAAATGTTTTATTTCATTACTAAATGAATCTTAATATATTTTAAAAATATTTGGTTCCCAATTAGGATAAGACTGACACTGAAGAAAGCCGGCGGAAAAACTCGCAGCACTCTTTTGTCAAATACAAAATCTATATGTAAACTAGACTATGCCATGTACGACACATATACCTATACTTTTCTTTAAATTTTTAACATTTGAAACTCATACAATTCTGCATTGTATAGCGAAAGAGCCAGGGCTCAAGTTATGAGATGCTCGATTAGCTTGACTTGTATATACCGGAATCTATTAACGAAATTTTAACAAGAATCTACTACTTTTGACGGGAAATTAGTTCCTTAACATTGACAATTGGCTTCATAAAACGATGACTTCATTTTATGAGACTGATTTCCGTAGGTACTATTTACAGCATGTAATTTACTTTTATTACATAAATCCGGAAATCATAACAAAATCATTTTACTCATTTAGAATTACACGGTTACTAACGGCTGTTAGTTAACTGTCATGTACTTAATTACTGACTGATGTTCATACAGCTAGAATGGTATATTTTAGTTATTTTCATAGTTTACTGTCTTACGGCATCCTTTTATGGGAAAATGCTGCAGAAATCGAAACGATCTTTATTCTGCAGAAAAGGGCTATTCGTGGAATTTATAAACTTGGCTGTATAGAGAATCTGTGAGAGAAAAGTTTAAAGAGATTGATATCTTGACCCTCCCTTGACCTTGAATATATTTACAAAAACATTGACAAATTTGCTACTAGAAAAGATAACCATGATAATAACGTAAGGACCAGGAACGACCATAAGTTAGCTTTACCTAAATTAAGATTGGCTAAAAGCAGTAAGTCATTTATCGGAATGTCAATACTGTGTTATAATAAAATTCCGGAGTATATTCAGTCAATGCCCTTTAATAAATGTAAGAAAACTGTTCAGGAAACTTTATGTAGAAAGCTTATTATAAACTCAAAGATTATATAATCGATAAAATGGCGTGGGATTGATATCTGTACAGAAAATTTATAAAATATAAATGTAATATTTATTTGTAACAGCCTGACTAAGGCATGACATTAATATAGTATAGATGATAGCTGTCTCGTGCTTGTTATTTTCATGTCTTGGTTAAGTTGGTAAATAACATACTTGTATCCAAAAAAAATTTGACGAGTGCTGAGAGTTTTTTCCGCCGGTTTTTTTTCTCCCTTTCCACCTGCTAGCTAAGATTACGTAGGTATTAAACGTATTAAATTACGTAGGAACGTAATCTTAATTAAAACTGAAGTTGTTAAATACATTTAATGACGTTCATTAAATGTTCAATCGCAGCTTATGATGAATAAATCTTCATTTCATAACTTTTTACGAAAAAGGTACAAAAAAAACATGTTTCTTCATATATAGGTATATATCTACTTAAAATACTACATATAATCCCGGAAAAACTAAACTATAATGTGGGCTCAAATGTTGTGAGCACGCGACATGTCACGGTTAAACTCATTCTACGAGATGCCTTTGTCCTTTAAGTTTTGCATATTTATTAAGGACCGATGACTATGCAATATGATGAAAACTTCAAATCAATAAAATATTTAATGACTAGGGGCCGCGCGCGACTCCGTTCGCGTAGAAGTCGGTTTCACGTGGTAATGCGAAGTTTTCCCGCGGTAAAAAGTTCCCTTAATTCTTTCATACATATTTTTGGTATCTAGAACCGGCAGCGCACGCAACGGAAGCTCTCAAGGATGAATAATTTTCCCCGTTTTTTTCACATTTTCCATTATTTCTTCGCTCTTTATAGTTGCAACGTGATGTTATATAGCCTAAATATAGCCTGCCTCGATAAATGGTCTATTCAACACAAAAAGAATTTTTAAAATCAAACCAGTAGTTCCTGAGATTAGAGCGTTCAAACAAACAAACAAACAAACAAACAAACAAACAAACAAACTCTTCAGCTTTATAATATTAGTATAGATTCGCCTACCAGTGTGAACAGAAGCGAGCAGCATTTCTAAGCCTATGGCTCCGATTCAAGCGTGTTTTTTGGGTTCTGTACCTAAAAGAACTGTCTGTCCGTTCCGATTTTTACCCTCTAGATAGAATAGAAACATTTTTACTAAAAAAAATGACTAACTTAATTTGACTAGTAGTTTTACATCATGTAAAAACCGAATTGAGTGGTCAGCGCTGGATGCACAATGATTTCATTGAAGTTTAATGAATTGAAAAACAAATTTGCAATATCAACTGCATATTGGTACAGTAGATAATAGCTGATCCCGCGTTGCGTAGGCTATGGAATCAATTTTTTACTAAAATGATAAACGAATTTGATATTTTTCAAAATACTCTAAAGCACCTACAACGAATGAGAAGTTTTCCCGCGGTAAAAAGTACCCAATATGTTATTCTGATGTATAACCTATATTACTGCAAAGTTTCATCCAAATCCATCCAGTAGTGTTTACGTGAAAGATTAACAAACATCCATCCATCCATCCATCCATCCATCTATCCATCCATACATCCTCACAAACTTTCACATTTATAATATTAGTAGGATTAGTAGGATAGTTTAAATCGAAGTCGCTAATCGTGACTTTTTGCATGAGTGTCCGCTAACTCCTCTTTACGAAATGCGGTTTTCATTATCTTTTAGGTAATTTTTTCACTTAAATTTGTAAAAAAAAGGTTTATGTTGGTAAACCAATCTGTCAAGAACAAGTCGGCCAAAATTGTACCTCTGCGAAGCATGGGCGGGACTCTAGTACATTATTAATTGTACGAAAAACACCAATGTCTTTAGAAAACTAAATAAAATACCAACTAAACATTTCCACTGAAATCGCTTCACTAAATTCCAAAATTTGCCTCTAGAAATGAGCTTTCAATATTTCTTTTTTCATACACTTTTTTTAAATTAGCTGGCTTGAATAGTAATGAGTTATTGTGTTCAAAATATACTTATTGCGTTACAGTTTTCTAAATTCGGGAAGAAACAAATAATAAGCGGTACAATAAACTGTAAAAACCATTATGCTATATTGATATACTAGTGGGACCCCGCGACTTCGTCTGCGATAAAATTAATTTTCTCGTGGAAATGAGACTTATTAACTACTGCGGTAAAAAGTAGCCTATTTCATCCCAGGCCGTTGTTTTTTTTTTATAATATAGCAAAGCAAACGAGCATGCGGGTTACCTGATGGTAAGTGATCACCGCCGCCCATGTCTACCCGCAACACTGTGGGTGTTGGGGATGTGTTGCTGAGCCTTTAAAAATTAGGCACCGGATACCGCACTCACCGAACGAAACGCAGGAACATCGTCCCTACTTTACGTCGGTTTCCTGTGCGACGGTGGTATTTCACCGGTCGAGTCAGCCCAGTAATCGCTGCAGACAGAGCCTACAGCTAGACTCTACCATTCCAAAAAAATGTAAAGTATGTGAATCCCAAAATTCTTTAAAATTGGTTCAGCCGGACAGATATACATTTTTACATTTATGACTTCATTAATAAGTAAAGTGTGAGGATAACAACAAACGAAACTATATTTAAAATAAATACCACAGCAGTCGAAAAGCTAGTCAAGTAAGTTTTTCATTCAAATATCCAATAACAAAAAATATATAATCCGGCGATATTGACAAAAATCTAGAAATCATTGTAGTTATTTTTGTTGTACCTTAGCATAAAAATTATTAAAAAAAAAAAAAATATCGATGTGATCCATAAAAATATAAAATTTGACAAATCCATCAATCCTGGGCCACCTATTAGTCTTCCATATTAGATTAAAGAATGACACTGCCCTTTGGTGTGGTTTTTTAAGAGAATCAAGGTTTTCAGTGTACTCTGGGGCCTGATTCTGTAATTTTTAACGTTTCGTGTGGTAACGTGCGTGTGGCATGCCAGTGGGTCCTGTGAGGACAATTTGTAGGTATTCTGTAAGCCACGCGTGTCGTACGTGTGGCTTGCAAGCAACTCCATAAGGCGCTTCGCTTAGATTGATAGTTCATTCAACCATTCATTATTTCTCAATATCAATATCTCGTCAATAATTCATCAATATTAAGAAAAAAATATATATTTTTGTACAATTTTATTTTAAATCTGTATTAAAAGTTTTTTGAATATAAATGGATATACTTTTTTAAGCGCTTTGATTAAATATTATTTAAAATAATGTTTCGTCTGCTCTACCTTTAAACCTTGAGCCTGACTTTGAAATGTAATAATTAGATAACTCGTTGCAATCCTAAGGATCGAGTCTATTGTTAAAGTTAAGCGACGTCGGCCGCGGACAGTCCTAGGATGGGTGAACGCTTGTGGTATTATATTCTGATTTCTTCCGTGCTTTAGACACGTTTATTTTGTTGGTCTCAAATAGTTATTCAATAAAAAAAAAAAATAAGGAATGGTTAGGTTCCCATCATGATTTGCCTTAAGGACTAGGTATTACCAATATATTTTTCAAGCTAACGGGAAAATAGCGTAGCAAGATCGTGGTGTTACGAATATCCTGTGGCAAGCAGTCTTTTGATCGTTGTGTGCGTTGGTGACTATAGACACAATCTAATAATACAAAACCATGACAAAGCTTATCTTAAAATTGTAATATCCTATGATTACACACCATTTATACAAAAATAGTATAATAAAAGATATATTTTTAATCAAGTTATTTTCCTGCTTTTGCTTTGGCGTGAACGTTCAACTTCATGAAGCGGGCGTCGAGCTAATACGACGTCACACCTTAGTTGTTTCCACCAGCAGATTGCTGAGGACATTTCCTCTTACCATTGAAGCCACTGAACCAGTAGCTTACCTAAAAAAAATATTTATGAAAAACATAATTTAGTATATTAGGTACAATGTTACTTAGGTAATTCCAAATTGGGAAAAGTTTCTGTTTAGAACCAATTGCAATCTAAGCACATCGTTTATTATGAATATCGAGGTTCTTCTTATTGAAATAGATAATATTGAATATTTTAAATTGATATTTACCTTTAACTGTAATCATTTCTTTCCAAAACGAACCAAGAACTTGGTAAAAGCCTCGTTACTACACGCAATTTAGTTTAGCCAGGCGATGACTTCTCTTATGGGCATAAAGTTTCGGCAGCTCAAAATAGAGCTTCTCCCAGTCACACTTATCACGTAATACTTTATTTCAGTATTTTTTCTGACTTTAGCCTTTAAATGCAATATTTATCTTTGCTAACAAACCTACAGAAATGGGTGACACTACATGACATGACAGCGACGCAACCCATTCACTCATGTTACGCGTTGTTCAATATCTATTTTCTTAAATTTGGTATTCTATAAGCCCACACGACTGGGCGTCACAACTTGTCCGGTAAAAATAGGTATTCTCTAAACTTTTGGGACAATGTGACGTCATTTTTGACGTGCGTGTGGTGCGATTTACAACAGTTACTCTTCGGCCACTTGTTACTCGAACGTTTTTGATAATTTAGCAATGTTTTATAATTATTTGATTGATTATTACTATAAATTACTTACTTACTTAATAATTTGTACTTTCTAATGTTGAATTGTTTAATAAATATACTTTTTGAATAGAAAGATGTTGGCGCCTATTATTTCTAAACGGCAAAGCACTTATTATTTTCTATTGTTATTGTCTATAATTACTTACTTAATAATTTGTACTTTCTAATGTTGAATTGTTTAATAAATATACTTTTTGAATAGAAAGATGTTGGCGCCTATTATTTCTAAACGGCAAAGCACTTATTATTTTCTATTGTTATTGTCTATAATTTTGTATCTTTGACTACTTAAGTTTTTGGTTTTACAAAAAATCGTAATTGAAATAGAAATTACTTCAAAAACACAAAAATATATTAAAAATACGACTTGTGCAACAAACAATATACATACTTCGGAGTTATTAGCGAGTTAAAGCTAGATAATTGATTAAATTTACCTTAAATATGTATAACCTACCTATTTGTAAGTGTTTTAAATTTAACAATAGGTACAAATATATTTTTTTGTGCCTACCACTTCAAAGCTACCGATTTTATGGCACCTTCTAGTGGCTGCCCGCGACTCGTTTCCCGTGGGAATGAGTAGTTTTCCCGCGGTAAAAAGTACCCCATATGTTATTCAGATGTATAACCTATATTTCTGTAAAGTTTCATCAAAATCCATCCAGTAGTTTTTACGTGAAAGAGTAACAAACATCCATCCATAGATCCATACATCTATACATTCTCACAAACTTTCACGTTTATAATATTAGTAGGATATCGGAGGCAAAACCTATGCATCTAGGGAAAGACAATATCTCCTTTTTTTGAAAAACCTACTCTTCCACAAATTTCGTTAATATGTAGGTACAGTAAGTTGCAAAAGCTTTTGCGACGACCTCTGTTGCGCAGCGTGATTGTTGTGAGGCAGGTCCCGGGTTCGATTCTCGATTCTTCTGCAAATCAGCTCGTATCGTTTTCCTTTAGGCTATTCTGTAACGCCTACTGCGCTAACTTTAAAACCACATTGTTTGTATGGTATTCTGGAGATTTATTTATATGATAATTAATGAAATAATAAAAATGTTATAAAATACACTACGTAAGTACCTACCTAACTCTTGGTAGTGGTTCGTTTAATAAATCATAGCTTTGCAATTGTATTTTATTGGTGTCAAAGTAAAGGTGTAACTTTTAATACAACTTTGGTTGGGTAAAAACATACAGAAACATCATAAATAGGTTATTACAATTCATTTACTAAACAGACCCTGTTGAATTTATTTCATCTCATACTTTGAAAATAAATTTTACCCAAAATTGATTTTCTATTTGAGGACCACTCACTGCCTGTGAATAAATGGAGATGTTTATTAAATAAAGGCATTACTAATTACTTCATAGAAACAGAAAATATGTTCCTAATTTTATAAAATGTAACTATATTGATTTGGGTTCAAAATTTTGGTTTGTTTATAAACAACTTGTCAGTGCTTGTCAAAAATGTTAAAAACCATTCTACTTTTTATCTACCTCATGTCATTTAGATTTAATTATTCCTCTAAGTCATTGACATTGTCAATTTATTAATAAAATTATTTATAATAACATTGTCTTGAGGTAAATGATAATCTAAAAATTATGAACACCTCACACTGACTTTAATTAACAAAAATAGTTATTTCCTAAGCCTGTTGGTGGTATGTTGCAAAATATTGATGAATGATTGACGAGATTTGTTAGTTAAAAGAGGTTACATCACTAATGACTGGTTAAAAGGAAAGCACAGCCCTAGAAGGACGCCGACCAATTTGAACCACACGCACGTTACCATTATGGTAAAAAGAGATAGAAGATAAATAAAAGGTTGAGACCAATAACTTAGGAACCCTCATGTGTCTACACATAGCATACCTAACTATAAATATATGCATAATTTAATTTATGAGAAAAATCCCTAGCAGTTTTTAGCATCGCTAAAATAATGGTTACCTACTTATATTTAAATTAGCCGCCTTAAAATTTACAACTTCAGCTTTACTAAGGATTCGGTAGACCGAAAGAAAAAAAATACCAAAAATACTACATACTTGCTCATACTGGTAATCAATATTATTAGCATATTTTACAATAAAAGGGATATTTTATAAAACCAGTGATTGCAAAAATAATAAAATTACCCAAAAAATAAGGCATCTAAAAACCAAAATGGCTACTCGACCGCTTGAAGGTATTTTTGTTTCTATGTTTGTTGAAAACAAATGTTGTACGTCTATAGGTTTTATTAGTCTTTGGGAAACAATGACATTAAATTGTACTTACAGAATACCAAAATAAGAAAATGAACGTGTGGCTCGATGCAGCGTGTGGGCGTGTTACAGAATACGAAAATTGCAAAAACGTCACACGTATTGGTCGATATCGGCCGTGTTGCATCGTTAAAAAAGTTACGGAATCGGGCCCCTGGACTTTCGGTAACAACGGTGTTTTTTACGTTATCCACCACTTAGTCTTCAAGACAACTCATGACATCGCCCTGCAGGGTGATTTTGTAACTCAACTTTTATGGTCTTCTATGAGAAATAACGTCAAAATGTACATTTGGTATTTTGACACCAATCTATACAGATTCAATGTTAAATTAAATTAACAATTGTATTCTCATTTATATTAGTCCGGTTAATCTAGACATAAAAATGAGAGCGAAGATACATTAATTCCCATCTAGCTGAAAATCAGTAAGATTGTTAAAAATATGATTAAAAATAAAATTTGAAAGTTCCCCATCTTTCCCCTGTATGGAAAAACAATTATTCAAGGTTAAACGCCCAAAATGAGTTTTTGCGATTTTCAGCAAAACGGTAAGTTTTATAATAAACATACCTCAACAAAAATTGTAGATCATAAAAGAATCTACAAAAATGTACTAATACTTTTTTTTCTACGAGCCACCGTTTTTGAGATATAACGTATTTAAGAAGTTGTTCCGTGTCCGGCGTGCACAGGAGATGGAACACACAGCAAGAGCTTGTCTGTAGACACCCTGGCAATTATTGAGTCACACAGACTAATTAAACCCTTTCATAAAGGAAGAGGTATGGGTAGCATTTCAGTGTATGCAGGTTTCAGGCAATCATAGTCTGTGTGTCGCCTACTTGAACTAGTTCTAGTAATAGTTTGCATCTCTTGTAATACGTCTTCGAAACTGTACCTGAAATTAACTACATCAGCATAATTATTATTAACTAATAATAAGTAATGTATTAACTCCAATAAATGTTATTGCCGTTTTTATCTTTCAACCAATTCTTTCAATTGATTGATTATTTAAAATCTAAAAAAATCTGTTTGCGTCATTTAATAGTTTAATACAACGAACTAAAACTGTATTGTATTGTATTGTAACGGTTCCTGCGGGCCAACCGCCCTATGCGCTCGCCATCCAAGCTCGGTGAAGTTGAGAAGGCCGTCAATTGGCCTACAGCAATCAACAGCCAGAAAAAAAAACAACGATTCCGGTAGGAGTAGGGTTTTCAAACACGGCCATAAGCGCTCGCCCCAAAGCCCGGTGAAGCTGTGAAAGCTGTCAAGGGGCCAACAGCGATCGACAATCCGAAAAATAAAATTTGACGGTTCCAAGACAAGCGGAGGCACTAACTTTTTTTTTTATAACATAACAAAGCAAACGAGCATGCGGGTCACCTGATGGTAAGTGATCACCGCCGCCCATGACTACCCGCAACACTGTGGGTGTTGGGGTTGTGTTGCTGAGCCTTTAAAAATTTGGCATCGGATACCGCACTCACCGAACTTAACGCAGGAACATCATCACTACTTTACGTCGGTTTTCTGTGCGACGGTGGTATTTCACCGGCCGAGTCAGCCCACTAATCGCTGCAGACAGAGCCTACAGCTAGACTCTACCACTACAGAAACTAAAATAAAAACACAATTTATCTCATAAGTAAAATATTATAAGTATTAAATATGATTGTTCAGCGCGATGCTCAAGTCAATCTTTTTATTTGAAACATAAAAGTTTTTTAATATTGATATGGTCATTATATGTATATTGTTATTAACTTAGCTAATAACGTGTAAATTTAAGATAAAAGGACCTTTAAGTAAGGACTAAATAGATTTAACGACTTGGAATGACATGGATCTCTCAACTTTTGACTATTTAAGAACTTAGTTAAGCGAGACTTGTTTTTTTTAACAGGTAATGTTTTTATGGCATAAAATTTACATAAAGCCAAAATACAAAAAAAAATCAAATGAAATTAACTAAAAAAAATATAATTGTCTAAAACTGAAATATCTCAATGACATCAAAATCTGTCACAGAAGCATGAGGGTAATAAATGATCCATAATGGTCCACACAGCCCGCCGACACTGGCGGCGGCTTATCACAGCAAAGCCTCCAAAAAATCTCACTTTTGACCGAATGGATGTAAATATTTTTTCTATGATGACTCGGAATATTTGTACATGAACATGTTCCTAAAGAGACAAATATATTGAAAAAAATATGTAAAATAAAATAACTAGGCTTGAAGCTGAATATTTAGTGTACATTCACGTATAAAAACTTTGCCTGCTTTGTAAATTAATATTTCCTTTGAGTGTTTTAATGGAAGAAAAATGCGCTCTTTAGAGTATTGCTCAATTGCTCTATCTGTCAGATTTGGTAATACCAGGGTTTTCTGATAGGGTTGCACGTAGGTCTCTCTTTATGGCATTGCTGATATTCAGCGCATATCCAAAACTTTTGACTATAAACTTAGGTAAAGAAATTTACAATAACAGAATGCGGTATTATTAGTCTCTCATTCAGTCCCCAACCTTCAAAGCAGAGAGAACTCAGTCAACAACTACACGAAAATAAAGTCAATATTAAATGGGGGATGCCATACAACAAACGTCATTTAATTCCATTTTTATAGATAGCACACTTGGACAAATTTTTCCACGCATATTGCAACTTGTAATGGCTCTTGACTTAGGACGAAAAACTAAAAGAATTTATAAAACTCTTTTGTCTGACTGTACAGTTTAATTTATAAGTTATATTTTGACAGTGTCCGAAATATCACAGAAAACCACATTAAACTTCAAATGAGTATGTCAACTTGAACAAACTCATTTTTTGTGGCCGAGTTATCACTGAGTCAATTCAGGGATCTTGTGAGTATCGGTAAAGTAAGAGATGTGATCGCTGACATGGTCGACCTAACTGTTGCATGGCCCCGAGCTGCCGACGGCAACGCGCGTCAAAATGGTAGCCGAGTTAGTTGAGAATGCCGCGCACCGAGCCGACGGCATGGCCGGCGATACAGCCGTCGGTGGGTGCCGGCGGGGCGGTACAGCCCTCGGTGGATGCCGCCGGGCTATGTGGATCCACCATAAGACTAAACGATGCCGTTTTTTTCTGAATCTTTAGATGTATATTTCGCCTTTCCACCGTCGATATGTAAATTATTTAGATTAAAGCGGTCCACGCGTCTTTCTGTAATTGAGAAACCTACATATGAAATTGATTCCAACAAATTAAAAAACGTCGAACGTTTGTCAGCAATTGGGTCTGTTTTTCAAAATTATGATTGATTTTATTATTCCGACTTTTAAGACCTTCCTTATTCATAACAGTTTTAAAGAGAATTATAAAAAATTCCTTTCCTTTTCCTTCGAGTTGGCAATATAAACTTCTTACTACTTTTTTATGCGATCAAATTGTCTCATACGATGGCTTTTTTAATTTATATTTAATTTTTTTTTTAATGTTATAAAGATAACGATATTGCAAAACATTTTCTACCAAAGTATGTGTAAGCTTATATTATAGGTTTCCAATAAATTAGAGGAGAATTAAGTTCCACAAACCCAAGCCAAATAAGAAAAGTCCATAACCTAAATCTATCCGGCCTTGGAATTCACCCCGGGACCATCCATTTAAAAATCTGGCATCCACACCACTGAGCTATGGAGGTCGAATAACAAGGTATTGTTGCAAAGTTTTTTAATATTACTGTAGTTTGACTATGCTTGTAATTATTGTGATCACCATAACTATCAGAGCAATTATGGTTGTTTGTACGAAGTATTAAGTACCTGTACTTGTAATGGTCACACGATAGCAAGTGGTATGACACACTTAATAGTTGTCTATGGTCAAAGTTTATTGAATACCGTTGGTTGTAAACATTTAATTTTAGCCTAGGTACAAAAAGGTTTGTATTAAGTTGGTTTGACGCATATATTTACGTATGCAGGTCAGCGATATATTTTGTTTTTAAACAAAAGAGGGGTTTTGAAAACTTAGTGTAGTTTTTCATGATTGTCAGATTTATATTTTTTTGATTAACTTATATGAAAACGTATTTTTTATATTTGTTATTTCTTTGTCCTCAAGTTTCTATTGTTACTATTCTATCGTTCAACTGTATGTCGCTTTATAAATTGTCTATAAAGGTACACATCGTAAACACACACGCATTTTACCTACACTAAAAAGTTAATAAAAGTTTTTAAAATAGTTGAAATATGTGACAAATGACCGCATAATCTTCGTATAATTACTTGATATTTATCGAGCCTCATCATATTTCCTCACAAATATAAAACAAAAGAGTTAGTTTTGTTTATTATTATCGTGTTGTCGAGATAACATAGTTGAAAGTGAAGTTAGGCAGTTATAACGGTTTGTAGCTTCGCAATGTCATTACTGTATCCGTGCAAAGTACGCATTGCAGATACCAGGCCGTGAAGTGAACACTTTAAGACACATACAGCTTACATTCACTGTAAATATCATAAGGTTAAATCTTAAATAGTACGTATTAAGATTCAAGATCGAGTGAATTAACATTGATATAGTAAGCGTATTTGGAGTATGAAGAATTGCGATGTAGTATTTTTAAAAGTATTTTCAAATTATGTAAGAACTTAAAGCCAAATTCATTTATTCTGTAAACACGATGGAACTCTGAAAACCATTTAAACCGAGTAAAGGATTCATTAAGTTCACTTCCATCCGTATGTTCAAATTTTGTCTAGTTCACTGGAGTGAATATGAAATGCACTAACATTCCTAAATTGGCGCCCAACAAGGGACTCGAAGTTCTCACTTTTTACCCAAATTATATCTTTTGTACGCCTGCCTGTAATGGATTATCTACCTATCATATACATAGAAACAAAACAATAAAGTAACTAAGGTATGTCAAATTTGAATATAAAATGCATCCATTTCCGGAATGTAAATAACTTTTTTAAACCCACAGCCACCTGCTAAACCACTCCACTATATTTGACAATATAGTGCAATCCAAAATAAAGGTTTCACCAAAAAAAATCTTTTGAAAATTTCTCAATAAAACAGTAGGTATAACTATATATGGTGTGTGCACACAACGCATATATATTTTTTGTTTTCCATTGTTCTACGTCAGAAATACTTGTTGAGCACATTTCGTTTGTAGGAATCTCTATAACAGAAAATACTGAAATATATTTACTATTTGTTTATTCGGTATAACCAGAACGCAAATAAAAATTTTCCATTTCTCATTGCTTATTTTCATCTTAAAATAATGTAACAAAAAATACGTAGTCACGTAATAGAGATGACTTGAGATCAGTTAAAGCTTTTGTCTACAAAAAATGCGAGTAATTCAGATATTTGACTTTGGGTTTAAATGGCTTGTACCCGTGTGCATAATCTAACCAATGTCAAGTGTCAAGGACTTCAAAGTCAGGCTGTGACATCAAACTTATATACCCTTAACAACAAGAGTAATAATAATGTAAAATGTGTGTGACCGTTCGTTTAAGAAAAACACATAAATACACTTTACACATCTATAGAATAATAAAGATTCCCTGCGAGAATCGAAACTCCTTGTATTATACATATATAGTTAGTATTCAAATTACTATAGGAAGACCTAGAAGCTCTCAGCCAGACACAGGTATTTTCAGTTACAATGCTCGGGACGTAAAACTTTTTTTCTTCTTCGGGAGCTGGCAATACACATAGCGCCTCATATTGTTTTGTTTGATTGTTTTTTTTTCCTGTAACTATAGATTCTTATTTCTCATTTGAAATTGAACTCATTTTAACGGGTTTTTACGCGTTACTTCTTTTTCATCTAATTTTAGTTTATAGACTAAAGTATTTTTTTTTGGACTTGAAGTATAATTTGGTCTAGTAACTCAAATGCAAATTTAACGACTGTCCACAAAATAAATAACGATAACTTATTTAGAATCTTAACTATATATAACTCATGTTTTTTTGAGAAATTTGTCTTAACGATAAGTACTAAAAACTGTATTAAAATACGTTTCGTATTTAATGAGTTAGCAAATTTACAAATAAACCGTCACAGGTGGCTAAGGTTAATTACATTCAAAAATCAATTTCGTTCCATACTGTAATCAGAATAGCTAATTCTTAACCTGTCTTACAGTCGTGTGTAGTAATCTAATGCTGGTACAGCGTAATGACACAAGGCACAAGGGCAGATGATATGGCCTTTATTCATTGAACTTAATTCAAGACAAGAATACATATTTTATGTTTAGATTAATACAAGTTATGAACACTGAAGTTGCTTATTTTAATATTTAAAAATCTCTCGAACATTATTTTTATGGTACGCAGCTTTTATAGGTTCAAGGTTTAAGATAAGCTACAAAGAGCCAAGCTTTTAACATTCATTACGATTTCATGCAGTAAACATGCTTTGAATACTTACAAAGTAAAGTAAGTTAAGTGAACCTGGCAAAGCTTTATAGTCTCGCTATAACAGCTTGTGTTTAGCTGCTTATTTATCTTGTTTCCATTATATTTGCACAGTTGCAGTGTAGAGACACATATTTACTTGAATTTATATATGCTTTAGCGTATGTCGTAAAAACATCGGTGTACTTATAACCTTACTTGTAAAGTTACCCTAGTCCTTCCCTCTGGGCAAGACAATCTATTAGTTTTTATTGTTTATAACGCCTCCCAGTCTCAATAAAAACTGGAGAACGTTTCAAAAATTTATATAATTAGAAATTAAAGGATCAAATGTGACTAACCGAACTCTATCAGTCGGGTGATCCCTATAAATCTGAAACAAACTCTATAGCGCGGTTTAATTTTACCTGGGCGCCATCTATGTGTTACTGGATGAACGTTTCAATTCACATTAGGAATGATTTTCATTAAAGCGAATGAAAATTAAATTAGTGACAGTCAATGTGATGGGTTAATACTAATATGAGTGTCTTAATCTTGTCACTAAACAAAAAAATACAAGGTATTTTTTTAAATTCTTCTTATACGTAAAAAGAACTGCAGTAGTTGTTTTAAATATATTTAAATAATGTATCTACTGATATGTATTTTTTTGACAATTAGCCGAAAACATTATTAGTTTGCATCGTACGTAGCTACTTATAGGGTGCGACGCGACGCGCGACGCCCAGACGAATTCACCGCGCACCGCGATGGTAAGGGTGCATTCATGCACAATCAATACTACTTATTTGTAAATTGGTGTTTATACTAAATACGAATATTAAACAACCCAAAGTAAGGTTTCTGTAGTTTTTAAGGAGTTCATTTTTGTACGTTAACATATTAATAATGTTATACCTACTTACTTTATATCAATACTTCTACTTGAATAACGACAAGAAGTTAAACATGGAAAACTTTCATTTTATATTCACTTGGCTAGAAACACAATTATATTAAAAAAGACCATTAGTACCTATTTAAATATTATTTTCTATTCTCATAAAACTTAAATGGCGGAATCTACTACAAAGTAATTTTGATAATCATAATTCAAAGAGTCGGATTTTCATTTTCCGCCTACACTATAAAGATATTCTGAAGTAGTTAGTTAGTATGGTTAAAACTGACTTATTGATTAACCGAATTTGGAAAAGTAACGAATTAAATAGTTGAACTGTAATCGAAAAGATGTTGAGGGGCGGCAACTGAGGTTGGAGGAAGAGCTTTATTACAGCAGGTATAAGATCTAGCGATTCATGCTCCATTGCCCCGGGGCAGTTTTATTATTTTATTTAAATATATTATTTTCCCCACTGACCCGAATCTCTATTACCCACTGCCCCGAATTATTAGTAAAAAAAAATTATTCCCCACTGACCCGAGACGTATTTTTAAAAGAAATCAATAACAATTTTGTACAGTCCTGAATAGAACGTCTAAAAAATAGCTGTAAAAAAAAATACTGTGTCGAGTTTAACTTGTATCGGCCTGGCCGTCGGCATTTGTATGATGTCAAAGCTGTTAATTTATGGTAGTAACTTAGTAAAAAACAATAAGCATTGTAACCAGGGATAACGATTGTGAACCCAGCAGTTCATCTCCTAGTGAATTAAGTTTTGTGGACTCTGAACGAAAAGGCCTCATTTTGCTTCGTGCGGGTTATCAGTTTCATAAAAGAAGCGAAACAATTATCATCAACTTAATCACCAGTTCCTAAAAATTATCTAGCGTTGTGTTGTGCCTTAACATTATTACCAAATAAATAAGTAGAGGATGTATTTTCTATATATTTAATGCATGATTGTCCTGATCATTTTGTTTTATTTTTTTGTAAAAACATGGATGGCGCATAAAGTTTTCTTTGGTAAATGGTCATTCTATGAAGAAATTTGGAAACGACCAATAACATTGAGGGTTGGCATGCTAAAATTAACAAGATGTTTAATACAAATCCAACTATTTTAAAGGTATTAGAAATTTTGTACAAAGATGCTTCTGTTTATAAAATGATAGTAAACAATTTTCTAAAAGATGGTCCTGTATCTCTCAAAAATAGAAACAATATTGAATTATATAATATAATTAATGATTCAATTCAAGATAATTTAATAGGGAAAATAAGTTTAGGACATTGTTTAGAAAAAAAATGTAGTCTCACAAAAATTAAGACTTAGAATAAGAATTTCTTATTTAAATATCTTTTATGTAAGTGGATTAAAGATGTTTTAATTTTTCATGTTGAGAAGTGGTTAATTATGAATGATTATAAGAACGAATGGCAAACAAATAATGTTGTTGATTTAAAATATTGTTTTATTACGTCACCTTAACAAATTTGTAACTATCTGTACGTTCGCTGCTCGGGGCAATGGAGCATACGTTCGACATCTCGGGTCAGTGGGGAATGATTTTAAAAATATTTAAAAATTGTATAACTGCCCCGGGGCAATGGAGCATGAATCGATCTAGCCACGCACATGATAGAACAAGAGACAGAAGTTGTCTCGAAGTTACACTGGCGTATGAAGAAAGGGACCGGGTTTCATTTGACTTGATATTCTTATAGTTTTAACTTATGTATATTCTATAAATTTAAGTATAAATTACAATCACCGATAGAAAAATATTTCAACATAAATAACAACTCTAGATAAGAGATGTATATACGTGGCCCACTCGTGCATATTATGACGATTGCAACTTCTACAACTTTTTGAATCGTTTTATCTCAAACTAGTGGCCGCTCGCGACTCCGTTCGCGTAGAAGTCGGTTTCCCGCGGGAATGCGAAGTTTTTCCGCGGTAAAAAGTTCCCTTAATTCTTTCATACATATATTTTTGGTTTCAAGAACCGTTTTCGCAGCGCACGCAACGGAAGCCCTCAAGGATGAATAATTTTCCCCGTTTTTTCCCCATTTTCCATTATTTCTTCGCTTCTCATAGTTGCAGCGTGATGTTATATAGCCTAAAGCCTGCCTCGATAAATGGTCTATCCAACACAAAAAGAATTTTTAAATCGAACCAGTAGTTCCTGAGATTAGTGCGTTCAAACAAACAAACAAACAAACAAACTCTTTAGCTTTATAATATTAGTTATATACGGTGGCTCGTAGAAAAAAAAGTATTGATACATTTTTTGTAGATTATTTTATGATCTACAATTTTTGTCTGAGATATTTTTATGATAAAACTTACCGTTACGCTGAAAATCATGAACAAGTAATGTTTTTTTTAGCTTCGACCTTGAATATTTTTTCCATACAGGGGAAAGATGGGGAACTTTCAAATTTATTTTTAATCAAATTTTTAACAACCTTACTGATTTTCAGCTTGATGGGAATTTATTTAGCTTCTAATGTTTAAATTGACTGGACTCACTCATTGTTTAGTAGTTATATGTTTCATCTCAGTCAGTTAAAAAAAGCTGTCAAGCGAGATGGACAAAGAAAATCATATTTCAAAACGCGTTTTTCCAACGTAAGTTCCAACGTCTCCTAAATACATAAATATTTTAAAAACTGGAAACATCTTCTCTTAAATTTAGTTACATTTACAAAAAAAAAATACAATATTGTCGATATTGAAAAAGAACTTGTCCATCTTTAGCTTAAATTCGTCTCACAGATCTCCCCCTATTGTTAAGGGAATAAGATACTTGTTGCCTGAAAGATATTATAACGATGCATTGGTATCCTATAGTTGAGAATGTTATTAAAAATAGTAAAATACGCCAGGTAAAGATATAGAAGATTTCTAATATAAAAGTTATTGTTATTTTATGTTTATTCTAACGCTATTTAAAAGATAAGACGGCTTGTTCTTGAGCTACTTCCTACTCGGATTAACGGGATTATTAATTAATAAAGTCTTAAAATAAATCAACATTACAAAAATATCAAAACATAAACAGCAGCTAAGCACAATTTTAATTAATCTGAGTGGGTGGAAAAAATCACGTAGTAAACAAGTAGAAAAACATGAACCAGGGTCACAAACGAAAAACAAGTATCTGATAAAAATTAAGAAGAACAAAGTGTTAATTAACTTTGCACACAATCCTAAAAAATGTTTTAACAGCTCTAAGCCAATATATTGATGAACAAGTGAAAAGTAGAGGAAAACCATTTTCATTGAAACGAAAAACTAACTTTTAATGTTATATTTAAGTAAACGAATTAAAATAATGAAGATAATCTGCCAAAAATTACCAATTAAAAAAATCTATGTCGGTAAAGAAGTCGACAACAAGTAAAATTCTTTAAGGTCTTTGGAACTTGTTACCTAGTCCACTTATCAATAGGTGGATGCTTTGTCTCGGCCTTTACTATCCTGTTCACAAAGAAACTTATTATGTATTCGCCTTTAAACACCAAATTAATCACAAATATTAAAATGCTACTCACACTTTGTGAGGTGTTTTGAAAATGATCGCGGCTATTTAAAAGTAGGTACTTATACACTAATCACTTAATAAAATAAAATAAAATAAAACTCATAATAGTAGGTAACTACATAATATGTCAAGTATTCAGCCGATTGCCGTCCACTGCTTGAGAAAAGCCACTACAATAGATATATACCTATCATGTAACATTATTTTGAGCATCACAAAAGATCAAGATCTCTTTATACTTCTGCTACACTTTGCTTATCGGTAAACCAATTATATTGCTAACCAATTCAGAAGTATAAACGCCTATCAATTTATTGTACCAAAACTGACCGCCATATAAGCTCCCCTTTTAACAACCCCTTCGTCGGGGGATGCACCTCACAATACTCGTCGCCTACGTTTTTTAACAGCCCTTCATAACGAATCAAATTGTATTTGAAAAAATACAGTTGAATGGAGACTGATGACCCTCAAGTTTTAATATCAGTAAGTAACTTTTATTAAGCGACGGTATCAATTACTACCTGCAAATTGATGTTAGAATTTAAAAAACTGTAAATATTTAGAAGGCTATTTATTTAAATGTTTGTAGATAACTAGCGGATACCCGGCGTGTGCTATATAAATTAAAAAATAGAAATATATGTACTAGTTAAGGTTTTTTGATTAACGTAGTGTTTACTTGGCTTCTTTTACCCCGTCCAGGTTTAAAAGTGTAACAAGATTTAAAAATAAACTATTTAAAGACCCATTGCATTTTATTTTTCTAAGGAAAGCCATATCAACTCAATAAAGTCTTGCACAAACTTATCCCGCTAAATAAACGAGAAGCTCCATCAAAGATACTTCCTTAGTTCACTCAGTATCGATCGATCTGAGTATTGGAAATCTAATCTGAGATTCCAGATTAGACTTCCGACTTAGTCTTGAAAACAATTAAATTATATCTAGTTACAGATTCGTTAGTGCAAACCACGGTATTTATTCACAGAGTTCTATCAAACGGTAAAGCGAATTAATGCAAAATCGTATTTTAGATCATAGTTAAAATCCCCAGGAGACATACCTAATAGGTACAATGAAGGAAGGACTTTATCTGTACTTAGGTATAATAAATCTGTAGAAAGGTCATTCTGTACATGAAATATATTTCCAAAAAAACTATCAGGGGGTGATAAGGAATCGATACTGATGCCAAAAATACAATCAGTAATTTTTTGTGTGTCTGTTTGTATAACGGTTATAGAAACAAAAACTATTCGCTGGATTTTAACGAAACTTGGCCCAATTATTTTTCATACTCCTGAGCTGGTTATAGTTTACTTTTCATCACGCTACAATCAATCGGAGCAGGGCAGTGAAGGGAAATGTTGGGAAAACGGGAGAAGTTACTCCATTTTTTAAGCTTCCGTCGCGTGTGCAACCCTTATGGTTAAAGCTACACAGAAATCATGTATGACGGGAATGTTTTCCTCAAAATTATATAAAAAATATTCCACGACAGCATATGTCTATCTTTTATGGTTGACTCACAATAACACGTGTAACTCCCGATATGTTCGAAGCTTTCTGATTATATTTGTCTACGTTTATAACACTCTCAGTCATCGCTTATTAAAAAAGTTAACATTATTAATTATTCCATAATAACGAATCATAGAAATCGGTAAGAAATATCAAAGTTATATAGGGTGCTTTTAACCGCGGGAAAACCGTTTTCCACGCGAACGGAGTCGCGGGCGGCATGCGGAATAAACATACTCCACTTCTTGAAATTAAACTCATTTCAACGGGTTTTTACGCGTTTACTAATTTCAAGTAATAATGATCGCGTAAATCTAAGAAGTTACATACTCTACTTCATTAGCCTGCTTTATTTCAAAGTAGCTTAGTCTTTCTGAGAAATTATATTATAATAATGATTACTAGAAGCATCCAAGTTTCCACGAAACCATCAGCAACTTTAAAGTAAGCTAGGATAGGATCCATATTCAAAAGCTCATACGACATTTTAATCTCAACTGCTGCTATTTCAACTAAAAGTATTCCATTAATTCTGATTTCTTTTATATAAGTACTACGAGCGACCAGTCCACGCTTCGCAATGGTGTAAATATGGCCGACTTGTACACGAAACATTGAATTTCGACTAACTTAAAAAAACTTTTTCCGATTGTTCTTTATTTACAAATTTAAATGATTAAATTCCCTAAAAGATAGCGAAAACCACATTAAAATCCGTTGTGTGTTATAATAGGAGATAGCGGACAAACATACAAATAACGAACGACTTGAATTTATACTGTGTAATGATGATGATGATAATGACTAGTTGTATAACTAGTTCCAGTAATTTATTTTAAGTTCCATTTATATTTTGAAATATTTTTTGTCAATGAACTTACGAATAAATCTGGCTTGGGTTTTTATTATAAAGTTTGAACTTCATTGTACTTTATTGGTAACTTTATGCAAGTTTCTGGTACCAAGTCAGTCAATTTCCTTAAGGCCAAGCTTTTAACGACCTACTCTTGTAGAACTTAATTTAGATGCTAATTTTACTTCATAAGAGAATTCTTCGATTATTTCCTAGTACTTAAGTTAAACTTTACTTCCACTTCCATTTTACTTTTACTTCCATCAGAGTTGTATGGTTACACTACATAACAAGCAAGTATAAGATTGTGGTAATCGATTAATAAAAACATTACAAATTTCCCTAGTAATATAAGTTAATAACAATGGAAATAAATTTCAAAGTTACACTTACATCTTAAAACGGCAGTCATTGGCTTTTAAATTTTTAATCCGTTTCCAACTAATAAACTTTTCAATGCTCATGAAGTTAAAATATGAATTTCGCGTTTTAAGCATTCTTCAACTCAATGCATTCAACTTTTGAAACTTCGTGCGCGTTAATATTCTGTGAATGTAAAGTTACTTCAAACAGATGTTTTCGAATCTGTCTTTTTGTCTTTTTGTATTTCTGCATTTATACAAACGATCAAACTCGTTTTTAATTTACAAAGTGCATTGTCTAGATGGAGTTCATCTTATTTAAAGAGAACTTTCAAACAAAATGTAACTTTATAAATATTCTTAATTTGATATTTAATAGGATTTCTTTAGCAAGGCAATTAAACTAAAAAATAAAATCTAGCGCTCAGCTGTAATTGGTTAGATTATTATATACAATACACTGAAATTTATTTCAAAGTTTAAAACTCTAATAGACATGCAGCCCCGCTAACAGTAACTAAAGAGTTAAAGATTTGAACCTAAGTTTAAATGTTCCCCGTGTGGTGTTTAAGAAAACTTCAAACTTTCTAGTTCTTAGTTTAAGTCCTGAGGCCATCGTTAAAGCTTCAACAGTTTTTATTTTATTGTCACTGCCACAATTAAAATTCACGTGTATAATATTAGTAAGGTCCAAGTTATGTAAATATAATTAGATAATTTAAGATTCTATAAAAAATAATAACAAAATTCGCAAAAAGTCAATGTTTTATGATAAAGTGGTTAAAAGCAAACCCGTGATAATTTCTATTGATAAATTGTCGTAAGCACATTATAGGTAGTAGTTAATTTATGTTTTATTATAGAATTTTATATTTTAACAATTTTATAATAAACAATAGGTACCTGACAAGTATAATAATGCTGTTAGCTAATAAAGTGTGTATAAATCTGTTCAGCCAAAAAACTTTTCACATTTAACGGATTAATGTCAATATTATAAAAATCAGTTTAATTAAACTTTAAAATCTGGTCATGTTAACTTCTGCCTTCATGTCGATGACTGCTGACCCGCTTTCACCCTTGCTCCTATCGATCTACGCACTAAAGCTTGTCAAAACTGAGTCACGGGCTCAACGCATGTGTACCGCATTTAACTAGGTATACGAATTTACATGATAAACACTATTTTTATTGTATTAATAATTTAACAGACCGGTTGTACAATTCATAGTTTGTTCAAAAAATGTGGATATTTTATTAGGTAAATTAATTGTTTCGTTTATTTTAATTTTGATTGCTGATTTGCATCAGCATTTAAATGAATGTAACTGCGTAATTATTTTTGGTGATAGCAAGATAAATGATGCAATATAAACTATGACAAAACTTACACTCATAATTGTATAGGATTTATTTTGAATTTAGCACGGAACCCTAAAACAAAACAATGAAAATCGTAGACGTTTTTAAATTGCTTCCCTCGTATGCTTCCAAAGAAACGCAATTTTATTTAAAATTTATAGACGCGCGTTGTACTACATACAATGTTTACTAGCTATAGCTAGGAAATGCCAGAATATTTATTAATATAGTAGTTCAAATTGCTTTACGGGATAAATTATCTAATGTTTTTGTGATCGAGACTTATACATATAATTTATGGTAGATTTTTGTTACACCGTCGCAATCTAATACAATGTTAAAAAGTATTGAACATTTTGTTAGAAAAAAATGTGTGTTTCCAGAAATTAAGTGAATGTACTTTAAATTAAACTCGTTTTAACGGACTATTACGCGTTTACTGATTTATTTTGATTTTCTGTCGTAATTAGGTGAATGGGATAGACACTTCTTATTATTGACATCATAGAAATGGCTTTTCACTTTTTCTTTTGAAAACGTTGGTTCTTTAAAGTTTTAGCTAATTCTTAATAACAAAATAGGTAGTACCTACATTGTTGCGGCAGTTAAGTAATTTAATTATAATAAAAGAATTACCTACTGGTATAAACTTCTCTTGGTCATTTTTATTTTACAAGGACTTACTAAAATTTAATCCTATATTCAGATTTCATGTTGTAATTTGATTTGAAAATTTCGGGCTTTCGTCGCTGTGCGGTGCGGTCCGATAATTAAATTTATAACGATGTTGCAACCTATCATGCAAAGCTATTTTCCAATATACTAAATATTGAAGTCAGTTATAATTAAATAACCAATAATTAAATAGTTTCATGGCAAAATATGATTAATTCTTGTTGATATGTTCTAGATGATTAATGTTGAAATAATTATACACAATAAATTTACTTTGTGAATTACTACTTATTAAATTATAGTTGCAATTGTTTATATGTGATGCTGTATTCTCAAAATGTATAATGTGAAGATAAATATTGAAGTCAGTTATAATTAAATAACCAATAATTAAATAGTTTCATGGCAAAATATGATTAATTCTTGTTGATATGTTCTAGATAATTAATGTTGAAATAATTATACACAATAAATTTACTTTGTGAATTACTACTTATTAAATTATAGTTGCAATTGTTTATATGTGATGCTGTATACTCAAAATGTATAATGTAAAGATAAAATAGTATATTATTATGAAACCAAGTGTGCAAAGTTGTTAATTATACACGAGGCTGAGGGTTGCTGTCGTAAGTCAGCCGAGTGTCTAATTAACATGTTGCTCACGAGTACCATATGCATTTTATCAACACACTTGCCCGGAAAAACAATGCAATCTTACATAAATAGTTTTTCTCACAGCAACTAATGCAATGTAAACAAAATATAAAGAATTTGGGAAATGACGCGCAACTTTTTTTTTTTACACTCCAATTAGCCGCCATACAGCCTATTTTCGAAAATATTTTTTTTAGATAAAATACAATGATGCTAAAATTTACTTTAGATATGCCATCAAATTATCCTGCTGTTTTTAAGCCGACTGATTACTTAAGTGAACCAAAGCGATATTGTAATTATTTTTATAGATTTTTATACCTCTTACATATTTAGAAGATGCGACAAAAGAAGTAAATCTTAATTGGTTCCGCAGCCTCTCTGCTCTAGTGGTCGGAGAGCAACTATAAGTTTTCTTTTAATTGACCCGCATATTTTCGATGAATAAAATCTGTTTTTTATTTAAGAAAAAAAACAATTGTATTACTTCCATGTTCATATCATTTCTATATTACGGTTGCAACTAAAATTGATTTTAGGTTGCGTGGCAAACAAAAACGTAGAAGATTGTTTTGTTAATGGAAATAAGTAGAAATTAACTTGAAGGAAGAAGACTAAATTATAACTAATTACAACTCTTATCCAAATTTATATGGTTTTTGGTCATTCCATTAACCGTTTCATCCTTAATCGAACTTGCTAGAACCTAATTAGGTACACATCTTTGACATTTGCAGATTGTAACGTCCAGATGTAGCCAGATTAATTTATTCAGATACGTTGAACTATTATTGGTACTAATCTCATTGAATTCAAAGCCACGGTCAGCTCTCGTCTCTCAGTTTAGTAGTTATAATTAACGTACCATTTCAGTAGTTATAGTTAACGTACCATTTCAGTAGTTATAATTAACTATCATTTCCCACAAAGCTTTGCATATGCGACATATGGATTAATATATTCAGTCTGTCTGCTTGATGCTCCTTTCGTACCGTAATAAGATGTGAGTTTAATTTGCTCTTTAGAGTTTGTTGATGAGATACAGAACATGTATGGTCTCAATAGATGTAGCCTTTGAAGACATATATGAATTTTCTTAATATTATAGCATACGTATTTAAATAATATTAAGTTTTAGATAGCTCACGACTTTTACTTAATTTGACAAAAGTAAAGATTCTCTTATGGCCGGTCTCAATGTTCCTACCAGAGATGCTAGGGAGCTCCGTAACCGTAACCGAAATTATCGGATATCCAACATAAAAAAATATCCGTATCCGTAACCGAATCCGAAATAAAAGTTTCGGATAGTATCGGATAGGGACGGAGCCTATTTGAGTCAAGTTATGTAAGGATGACAAAGGAATTTTGATGACAAAGAAATTAAAATTCCTTAGAGTCTAACATCTGTAACCGAAATTATCCGAAACTAACTGATAATCCGAAATTATTTCATATCCGTATCCGTTTCCCTATCCGGTATAATAATTATTCCAATAGCCGTATCCAATCCGTATCCGAAATTTTATATCCATAATATCCTTGGTTCCTACGGTAGTTGAAACTAGGGATGTTACGGATATGGAATTTCGGTTTCGGTTTCGGATACGGATATTGATTTTTTTTTATATCGGTTTCGGTTTCGGATACGGATATAAAATTATTTCGGATTATCCGGTAGTTTCGGATAGTTTCGGTTACGGATATTAGATTCTAGGAATTTCAAAAGTATTACAAAAAAAAATAGATAGTAAAATGGTTTTATTTATATAGAGGAGGACGATGGATGAGAACGATGATGTCATAAACACCGCTACATTGCGCTCAGACAGAGAACCAACACTTTGGTCACAGTTCTGTAAGCGGTTTACGGAACGCAGCCTAAAACAACTTGTCGTAACGTGTTTCCTTTAGATTTTTAGATTCCGCCACTATCCGAAATTATCTGAAACATTTATTTCGGTTTCGGTTACGGATACGGATATTTTTTTATTTCGGATATCCGGTAGTTTCGGTTACGGATATGGATATCCTTAACATCCCTAGTTGAAACCTCGGCAATTGGAAACAGCTCTTTTTGTTTTGTGACGTGTTTTTGTCTTCTTCATATAAACAGCTACCTACCGTAGTATATTCAGACGGATAATATGGACAAAGTTTACCACAGAAACTTATTAATAAGTTTCTGCAATCGGCACCCCAGATTAATTATAAGTGTAATAAATGAAATTAAACAAAAAAGTTTTGTAATATTCAAATTTTAAACTCTTGCATGTTTTTAGCGCTAGTTGCATCTAAACGTCAGAAACGTATAAAAACATGATGTAGTTCAAGATATAAATATTCTAATTAAAAAATAATTTCAATAAATTTTAATTCTATAACCTATGAATCCGGGATATGATCCTACTGATTTGATACTATACTACTATTCTATTTAAGAATCATGAAAATTACGATGTGAACCTTTAGGTTTAAAAAAAGTCCGTAAACAACCATACAATCAATGTTGATTTCGCATAATAGTAGACTACCATTTGCATCCCGTGGGTTCTGCAATGCTCAACAAAGGGTCTTACAAAATGGAGGTCGCAACAAATATATGCAGCAATGGCCCTCAATAGCGCACCACTCTATAAATTAACTATTGCGGCGAATGTTAGCAAACCTGCAGAGAGCAGAAACCTACAGAGAAACCTCTAAAGAGCCTTAAAATAGACTGATTATTGTAAGTACCGCTTTTTAATTGAATTTTACATAATTTAACATTAAGTTTATGATTTTGAAAAAAACCAGTACGAATCGCGTATGTTTTTTAAGTAGACGGAGTTAAAGCTGTAAAATATACAATTTTAATTAAATTCCGTAATTTGTTCTGTCACTGTCAGTTATGCAACTGTCAGAAACCGGAACGGAATTCCAAAATTTAACGAATCAAAAGTAAAGCTCAAATTTGGTTAATTTTAAAACTATAAATAATGTTACGGGTTGTTTCATCGAAAATGTTAAATACTACCTTCTTATATATTTTTACATTAACGCAAATAAATTTCAAAGAGGAGGATTTTTTTAAAAATCTGATGCACGCATATCTAAAAAAATACAAGTATTACTCTGATTGCTCCATGTTTTAGAATTATATTATTTTTATTTTAAAATGATAGTTTACAAAGCAATTGTCCTGCCTACTTTGCTGTATGCCGCAGAGTCTTGGTGCTGTTTAAAACAGATATGAAGCAATGAGACACCTTCCACCTCAAATGTCTAAGGTATATTCTGCGGATTAAGTGGTAGGACCGGATTTCAAACACCGAAGCCAATATGTCTGGAATAGAAGCCCTGATAATGAAACAGTAACTACGATGGAGCGGTCACGTCGTACGCATCACGTCGATAGCAGACAGCCAAAGGCAGTTTTTAATTCTGAATTAGCACGCGGAAACCGAAAGCAAGGCGGGAAATATCTACGCTATAAGGATGTGCTAAGACGCAATCTTGTGGCAATATACCGACTGAAAGTTCGGAGAGTCGCGCACGTCTTAGACCGGAATGGCGACAAACTGTTTATAGGAGCGTGAATAGTTTTGGAGCTATGCGTCTTGAGAACCTTGAAGCGAAACGCCAATTACGCAAGACTTAACAACTCCTACATAGTCAGTTGTACTGCGCGTCTTGCAACAGTCTTAAGACAAAGTTTGGTTTCGCTAGCCGCATCAGAGTCCATCGCAATAGAGACCCTAATTAATTGAAATAATTAATAACTAGCAGGAGTCGCCGGCACCGAGCACGGTGTGGACGATATGATGATTTTTATCTGAACAAAAGGCTCGGCTAATGACAGCGGTGGTTTATAATTAAATTGCAATTTTCAAGTAAGTATTATAAACATAAAAATCTGTTTGGAGTAGTAAAAAAATCAAATGAAAGAAATCATTGAAAGTTTCCTTGTGTATAAATTGCTTTTTTTTCTTTTTGATTTCAATTTCTAGCAACTGATGAAAAGTTTTACACGGTCTAATTTCAGTGATGTGACCGTAACGTATTTGTCTACCCTTTTGTTTTACACAATTTAATAAATTTTCCGAATTTTCGGTACGTTAAAAGAAATATCGTGATCCCGTTGCCAAGACAACCATTAGAAAACACGTCTAACGTGTCAACAATGGCTGTTAACATTTAATTTTTTTTTTTTTTGCGTAACTTTAAAAATGCTTATAACGTATAAAAAAGAATACGAATTTAATACGTTCATCATTTTCAATAAGCTTATTGAAAAACTATATTAAATTAAAGGATTTCAGTTTCTTTTTTTCAGCTTAAATTTTTTAAAAATAATATGGAGGTAGTTAGTAAAAAAAAATATATTTTTTATTTTTAGGTATATTACCCCAAAAAAATGTTAAATGCATTTTTAAACTATTATATTTTAATCCTTGGTGCACAGATTGTCGCTTACAACAGGTACACATTACAACACAGTTACAACATTTAACATTCAACCTCGCAGTTCACAGCGAGATACACAGGAAATGGCAACTCATTCAAACAAAACAAAACAAAACAATAATGAAAAAAATACAAAGTCTACCCGATTGGTAGCCCGATAACCAACATTTCGTGGATTACGTGGCGTGCCAACGAAAGTAACAGGTTTCCAAGCACTTACCATTCCTACTGGCTTCAGGACTAAAACATTTACATGCAGCGGAAAACAACACCGACTCCAAATTAAAAGAGGCGTCACAGATAGACACAGAGTATAGACGAGAAGGACTTGCCATGGTAGTAGCGTGGTGGTTGCGACGCGCGAAAGTTTACAGCTCGACCAACTAGTCGGGGGCACGGACCAGACGGGAGCGAAGCTAGCGCGCGACTGTGCTGCGGCAGCGAGCAGAGGAAATAGGCGGGTACGGCCGTGGACAGATTTTATCGATGGTTTAAGTATCGTTTATCGATAGCTTAAGGCTGCGGTAATAACAGAGCTTAAAGTGACGTGTTTTTCAAGAAAAACAAAATCGATGCTGATCATAACAAAAGCACCTGTATACAAGTCCATGTATAAGCGTTTTCTTACAAAATTTTACTAATCTAACATTTGGTTATTCAAACATTACAATTACGTAATTAAAGCACTGTAGTCTTTTTTTCTGAGAGCCATGAGCTTGCAACTTACACAAATTATAAATAAATGTCCAGACTATAAATCAATCAAATTATTATTGTAAATTATTGCAATCACTTACTTACAGAAACTATCGAGCAAGCGGCCACCCCTATTTGCGCGCGCAGTGCTTAGTTCGCGCCTAACAAAGCCCAAACGCCCGCACCTACCTACTTCTCATTAATTTTTACTTGTACTGCAGTAGGATAGAATTCACATCTTTGCTACAATTCAGCCCTAAACCCTTGAACGGTTTTATTATCTCTCCAACACTTTATATGGAACACTGTTCATAATAGGTACCTACCTCAGTACATTTCGCAGCATGAAAAGCAAAGCTGCAGTCTTAAAAGCACTATCATTTATATGCACTTTATATTGGGAACAACAAAGGTTTTACGCTAATTGCGTTACAAAGCCGGAGTGCGTCAAGTTTTTGAACTAACATGATTATTGGCGAGTCTGCATGTCTCTGTATGATACAAAATTGATTTATTGCGCTCTATGCGTATATGCTGCGCTAGTACTTAACGTGGGGATTTTGCAGTGATACTTAATGAATAGATGTGTCATTGGCGTGCAAAATGCGATACTTAAGAAGAAAGACCGTTTAAGGGTCTCTTTTGATCTTCTTCTAAACCGTCGATCCGACAATCTTTTAGGTAATTTTTGCACTTTTTATAAATAAAGTAGGTAAACGGGTGTCATGTTAAATATAAAGCCTTAAAGCCCGTCTGTGAATATTTTAACGAAAAGTAAAAAAAGTTCGATTGAATTGGCAGTGGCGTCTGTCAGTTGGATATAATTTTAAATTTCGCAACGGTTTTTTGCTGCCTTCTACTATTTCTGGCATGTTCACGTCTGAAATTTCATAGTGTATTTCAAAAAGGTTTCTGAAATGCGAACCCTCAGAGATATGCAATTTTAATTAACATGCCGTCTTTTAGCTGAACTTTAAAGAGGGATATTTTCGAGTAAACATAAAACAAAACAATATTTTAAATTAAATCAACTTACAATATTAAAACAGCCCTTATTTTTTTGTTTACACAGCATAAAAACAATTTAATGCACTTTGAATGGATTATCCCTACAAATACATGTTAAAAAATTCAACAATGTGAATGCATGTCTGTTGGTTTGTCCATGTTACATGCAAGAGCACGACCGTGGGATCAATATGGTGCGGCATAGAATGGACTTGAGTGGGGATAAAGAATTCATCTCCATAAAATGCACGATTCTAAAGTACAAATGTACAAGTACAAGTCCAGTACGAACCTATAAATTAAATAATTAGTATCAAGCTAGATTTTTCTGAAAATAGGGTACAATAAAAATCTCCTAAAATGTATTTAAGAGACTTAATTAAACTTATTTAACTCATAATACATCACTAACAGAATAATTTTAAGATCTGTAACTACTATCAACCTCTGAACCAATAACCTTGAGCATACAAATACCACTGCATGAATAAAACTGCGAGAAAACACCCCAAGTCTGAATTGAAACTATTATCATTGTTACATAAAAGCGGGTCGACGCCAAGCAAAAACTGCAAACGAAGTATTAAAGAATTCCCGACATATCTGAACAAACAATGAATAAAAAAACTACAGGCCTGTAACGAAAAACTTAATGTAATTTTTTAGGTATTATTTTACTGGCGTAGATTTTTTGAGTTGGAACTTCTATGAGTACCTACCTCTACATGCATATCTACATTTTTTACAATCTTGGCGAGCTGAGATGCTGGTAACTTTTTTTACGTCCTAAAATTATCTTCATATCCGAACTGCTATTGAGGCAGAATAAAAAATACTTAAGAAGTTACTTAAAATAAGAACAACCGCTAGATACTTGATCGTCTTTTAGAACCGTTTTCAGTACAACCCGTTCTTTTGGTAACCGATTGAAATGTCGAATTTCTGTTACCCGAATCTTAAAACACCGAAAACTTTTAAAAGCCAGATGTAATTAATGACAACTTTTATTATTCCTTATTTATTTTTCCAGATGATTCATTTTTCAGATACACTAAAACCAAATTTTCAAAAAGTATTTTTATGTTTCCCACATTCTCATACTTAATCCAAATATACCAGATTCTCTGAATACTTACTTTTTTTTGTTTCCTATCGTACCATTTTCCAAATAAACTAGTTATTATCAAATTTTCATAATCTTTGCAATCATATTCCTGATATAATATTGCCAAATTTTCATAATATTTTTATTTGGTTCCCATTACTTCCCATACAATCCTGTTCCAGCTAAACTATTGCAATGGGAGCCGCTCTTTTCGCATGACGTCGATTGTCCTAAAATCGTTTGTCACATTAATTGTCATAATCATCAAAAGGATAACATTCATGTCGCATAACAGTCTATAGGCATATTAATATTAAGCATAATGAATGAAATCCCTAATTTCATAGCATAATTTAATTAGTCGACCAAATTATTGGAATTTAATTTGCAATTTTGGGTTTGTACTGTATGCTCATAATTATATTAAAATAATAAGTACGACGACGAGCGAAGCGAGGAGGAGTGTGAGGTTGAATGGTGACCATACAGTGAACAAAACCGAACCTCTTTTTAAACTAATGACTACCATCAACTTTGGTATAGAGAACGACAGAAATTTAGAGCCATTTAAATTTAAAAGGATTTATTTTTTCTGTATACCTATAGTTTATTAGAATTTAAAAATCTGGATATTGTTTTGTTTGTCTGTTTATTATTTGTCTGTTTTATTGTTATTGTTTGTCTGTTTTTATTGGATATTGTTATTGTATATCCATTAAAAACATTTCAAAAATTTGTGTTTTAAAAATCGGTCTTACGTGCATACAGATTACAGCCTTCTGAATTTTGGGCATTTAGATTTCGTGTGTCTGGAACTCGTTCGTCTGGATTCTAAAATGGCTTACAAATGAATAAATGGGCAAATGAAATTCGGAGTATGGCAAACAAAACTTCGGAATTTTAAAGTTCGTGATAATGAAAAAATGTCTAAGCGATTTCGGGGTTATGATATTCGGAATTTTAAAATTCGGGATAAAAGGTTACCCGTTCTTTTACATCTACTACAAAAGAGCGTTTCAATTAAATATCTTGTTGATGCTTACCGATAATTAATCTCAATATATGTCTAAAGAAAATACAATCCATACCTTAAATAACATCCTAAATTATTATATGTCTTCCTTATGGTGGATCCACACCACCCGGCGGCTTGGGCCATTTTGCCGCGCGTTCCCGCCGAGCTGCGCAAGATAGCTCAGATAACAGTTATAATTATTAAAGTCTTCAGACTCTTAAATAACTGAATTAGAGCGACATCTTCACTTTTTTGTCATAATAAAATGTTTAAAATTATTTGAGTTTTTTTTGCCTAAGTAACTTTATTTCTTAAAAGAGTCACTGTTTAATTGAGTAGCTATTGAAGCATTCTGGAAACGTCACACCTATTTCGAGGACTCGGTCTCATCCAAAATTTTCATTGCATTTTTTTTTTCAAAAATTGCAGCGGCATTTGCGATGTAATCGTCCATGTTAGCGTTCACACCTCTGTGAATATCGGTTCAAAGCTGCGCTCGCCGGCGGCTGCCTGTGGCATTTGCCGGCGGCTTTTTTGGAGGCTTTGCTTGCGGTAAGCCGCCGGCAGTGCCGCCGGGCTGTGTGGATCCACCATTAGAATAATTATCTCAATATTAATTTGCTCTCTCAGTCAGTTGCATCTACAATTAGTATCCAACATAGAGAATTCCAACTAATCCGAAACCCGATATCTATTGAATAACAGAGAATAGCGAACTTCATGTTATTTACAAACAGCGGCAAGTTTTAATCAACCCAGTTCGATATATCGTGGGATCCACACTAATAACTTTTACTTTTGACTTTCAAAGAGGGTTGGGATTAAACTATAGGAATAAATACGTAAATAAATAAAGCAAATAAAGTTTTTAACACAAATATATACAGTAAAGAAATAAAATCTGTTTGTTTTATAAAGTGTTTCCTTTTTTCAAAATAACATGTGCTGTATTTTATTACAGTTCATAATGATTTCAGTAGGAAATAATAGTAATTTTTAATTGTAAAAAAAAATCATTTTAACCTTTTTTCGAGAGTTTGTTAGTTTCATAAACTAAAATTAAACAACGTGAAATGCGGGCGAAAAGCAATCTTAACTTTCAAAAAAATATAGGTATAGATACATTTCTTCTGAAGAGTATGACTGTTTGAAATACGTGGGCTAGGTTAACTCCTTCCTAGGGCAAGTTTTAATGGCCTGCATTACTTCATAAAGGCTACCTACGCTTAGTTAGTGACTTGGTACTAAGTTAATCTTAGATCTGTTTTGAGCTCTACTGAGGAATAATATTATGTAGTAAATTGAGTTGATACTGTAGTAATTACTTTCGCTGCTCATCTCTTCCTAATTTAGAAAATCTTGTTTTCATTTTACATTACTGATATTATTTTCTAATTACATATATTTAATGAGAAGAATTTAATAATCCTTAGATTATCATACTATTAATAACTAATATAAAATTTAATCCAGAGTAACCAACAGTCCTAATCCTAAAATTCAAATAGCCTAAGCATACATTTAGTAGTGATCAATACAAGGTACCTATTCATAGTTTTGCTTTGAGCGCTATCACATCCGTGTAGAAACTACACCCTTAGATAGAAACTTGACTTGATTTAAAATAGTTATCATAAAATTTCTCCGTATTTAAAGGAAGATACCTACTTTTATTTTCTAATGATATTTTTGCTGGTTGAAATACTTTTTCGACTTATTTTTAACGCCGGAGCCCAATATCGAGTCCTTGATCCGGGAGTCACACGATCTGCGGATCGATCTCCAACCTGCGTCCCAATAACAAGTCCCGATCGTTGCTGTTTTTTTGCAATAATTGCATTTTATTTATATAAATATTTAAATATAACCAAAACTTTTATTTTGAAATACTCATCTGCTGGGAAGGCACATCCAGTAAAGGCTCTTTTAGATTCATGTACGTTGGTTGCTATGGTGACTGTTTTTGTTTTACAAGGACTGACATAAAAAGTCACTCAAAGAAAAAAAGATCGAACTGCCCAATTCCAGGGATCGCAAAAATGGATTCAAATGGTGTTCAATGGATGTGACAAAATCTATAGATCGGTTATTGGGATGGCGGTTGGCATCATTTTCATACAAATATGCCAGAAAAAAGATCGCTCGCCTCCCATGGATCGTTCGCGAGTTTGGATTGGTTTCACAATCTGTAGATCGTTTTTGAAACAGTTTTAAAAAAAATTGGATCCGATTGTCAATCTTAGATGCCTAAAATGGATTGAAATCGCACATATTGGGCCTGGGCGTAAATCAGGAATGGAACTATGTAAATTGGTATCATTTTCCATTTGTGGGGATAACAATATTCCGTCATTTTATATATGTATTGCTATATTATTATATGTGGTAATAAAATGAAATCAATATCATATATCATATTTATATTAGCATAAATTGTTAATTTGGTAGTCTATGAGCCGAGGTTATATTGATTTCAAACCGCATACCAAAAACTCTAGTGGTTAACCACTGTTCTTGCAATTACAGTTTATGAAACACTAGTGGCCGCCCGCGACTCCGTTCGCGTGGAACTCGGTTTCCCGTGGGAATGAGAAGTTTTCGCGCGGTAAAAAGTACCCTATGATTTATTCTGATGTATAATCTATATTACTGTAAAGTTTCATCAAAATCCATCCAGTAGTTTTTTACGTGAAAGAGGGTAACAAACATCCATACATCCATACATACTCACAAACTTTCACGTTTATTATTAAACTTTCACGGTTAATATTATAGTAGGATTATTTTTAACATTTCATTATAAAACTGTAAATTGTTTTTATAAAACAATATACTGAAGCTTATATTAAAGTTTGTTTGTGCTGAGCTTCTGTAAACACGAAATGCAAGCAAACTGCAATAAAAACGCTGAAAGTTACAATATTGCTTCACAAATTAATGCTTCCAATATTCGATTCCATCAAAGTATCGGATGAAAACGAATATTGCAAAATAATTAAAAGCTTGTTAAAAAACTTTGATATAAAACTGACTAGGAAATATTATTGAGTATAAAATCTATACGATGGATTGTGCAAATGAAACAGCAATTTATATCAAAATAACAAGCCACACATATATAAAAGCAAGATGACTTGCACTTATTTTAAAAATCCTTTGAATTTTAAAACAAATTCATTGCTTTGGGGCCCATCCCTATCGCAGTATTGGCCGACTGCCAAAGGCCTGACTCCTGTCTCCACTGCAACTCAGAAAGGAACCAACTCAATACATCTTACTTACTAAACTCACTCTCCAAATGTCAGAGTGTTAGCTATATAATAAACTAGCGATGGAAAAATCCCGGCTCATAATTAGCTGGTAACTCAAGGCTTAAGGAAGAAAACTTAAGGATTATGAAGAAAAATGCAAAGAAAATTTTATGAAAAAAATATGTTTTTAGATCTACTTTGTTCTTAAGGCTTCTGCCCTTTGTAATTGGACCAGAAATAGAATGCCTTTAGCCTTTAGCATAAGCTGCTAGCTAGAAAATATTCATTGTTTTGCACTATTATGACGTAATCGTTTTTATAAGTTTACTATTGTATCTATCTACTACAAGGGTGTTAAACATTATAAAAATGGTGTTCGTCTCAATTGTTCCTTACACAATAATTATCATTGCAGCCGTAAACATTTTGTTTAAACACGTCCTTGTTGTTCTAATTTAACGATTTCTGTTTCTTCACTTTCCCAACTTATTAAATAATTTATTATTGTCAAAATATCTTCACTTGCCTGACAATATTGTAATTTACAATCGCAGATTAATCATTTTTGTCCTCTACGAAATAACATTCAAATTAATTTAACAAACAAAAACTTAAAAGAAAAAAACTACCTTTTTATATACTACATGTCAAAATCATAACTTACAATGGGTTATCTAAAGATGTTGGTTTAAAACAACTATCAAGTGGACCCACTGCTTGGCCTTTACCCAATAAATTAAAAGAAAAGACGTTTAAATAAACCACGTTCACATTTCGTACGTCTTTGCTACGACTAATTCACCGTAGCAACGTAGCACTGTAGTGGATCAATGCAACGCAAAAATCATTTATCAAAGCTAAAAAATATTCTCTATTTTATCTCATCCGTAGCTGATATTAAAACAATATTTACAGGTAGTCTGGTGCAGTTGGTTTTTCTTTTATTATCGTTGTTATTGCCTATGCCCGTAGTTTGTTTATTATGCAGATATTCGCTACTAGTGGCCGCTCGCGACTCCGTTCGCGTAGAAGTCGGTTTCCCGTGGGAATGAGAATTTTTCCCGCGGTAAAAAGTTCCCCTAATTCTTTTATACATATTACTTTGGTATCTAGAACTGTTTTCGCAGCGCACGCTACAGAAGCCCTCAAGGATGAATAATTATCCCCGATTTTTTTTCCATTTTCCATTATTTCTTCGCTCCTGATAGTTGTAGCGTGTTGTTATATAGCCTAAAGCCTGCCTCGATAAATGGTCTATCCTACACAAAAATAATTTTTAAATTTGAACCAGTAGTTCTTGAGATTAGAGCGTTCAAACAAACAAACAAAGAAACAAACAAACTCTTCAGCTTTATAATATTAGTATAGATAGTAATCGGATATTACACTGATGAATGACGTAAGGGTATCTAGAGATATGGTGGTGCTTTTGATACGAGTTAAACACGTTATTGAATATAAGCTACGGTCTGGACACCCCAGCCAAATAGTAGGTTAATTATTAACTTCGTTAGCAAGTGTACAGCAAGACCATTTAGTGTCTACATGTGTGTCCATGTAGTTATGATAAGTGATCTATTAGTCGAATGTAATGTAACTGCTGCGATATTAATTCAGAAAGTTTGAGTCTTTGTATTTATCAAGATATAATGTGTATGTGTATAATAATACTAAAGCCGATTGTGCTCATAAAGTTTCTTTTAGCTACAATAAGCAAACTTCATGTGACGTCACCGTGAGACTGTGTGTACACACCTCTACATTTTCTCGCAGTGAGAACTCCACATTAGTGTCGAACAATCAGTAAGATCTTCATAGAAATGCACTATGAACCTTATCCGTCCGTATTTATCGCTTCACTATGAAATTTGCTAAATTTGAGATAAGATATAATCGAACATGTTTATACCAGTGAAAACCTGTTCTTAAAATGCTTAAAGCAAGTAAACTGAGTCTAAGAAACGACCAGTTTAAGCTTCGGATTTTCGTAGAAGTTGCCTAAAAACATTTCGTTGTTTGGACGTGAAACCAATTTCTTCATATTTGTTAAAACCATACCCCTAAATAATGCATTCTAATTATTAGAAAATGTCAGTCATGATATGCAACTCGTTACTACATCGTTAGTTTCCAAGCGAAACAAAAGAAATGAACGCCAATTATTTCCTAGTAGGAAACTTTTGAAAGCCAATATCCGTTAATATAATATGCTTGCAGGCAACGTTAAAACTATGTGCTCGGAAAACATGTTGTACAGTTTATACGATATTTATTTAAAAAAAACTGTGTTTTTAAGCCGGACATATTCGTAAATCAGTATAAAAGTTTCGGGAAAAAAGTTTTTTGCTGTGCTAACATAACCTAGCAAGCATGCAGTGGTTGTATTGACATTGAATCACCCAAAAAATAGTTATTTATTTACGACCCATCCTTTAACCGTACGATTATCATTTTTCACAAAAGACTTATCCTATTTCAAGGAAAATTAAAAAAAAACAAACGATAATTAGATTCAAAAAGAAATAGAAATAAACCAATATCTATATATAGCTCTATTGAGAACAATTGATAAGCACAATTTAAAAATCCGTCTATTTTCATTTTTAACTATAAATACTTTTGTTTTGTAGAAGGCATGATGGCTGTGAATGGACATCAATTAGATGTCTGGTTGGGTCCATTTTAGCATAACTAATATCTAACTAGCGTCACCTAGTGTAGCGTGGTAACCAAATATAACACAATAGTATGTAGGTAGAATGATGCATCAAAGCAACCATGTAATTGTGGCCTCAGCAATAATTGATTTGCATCAATAGTTTAGGCGTTTGACAATAAACATCCCAGTGCCACGTAACAGTAGGTAGTATATCATAACCAATATTACCTACCATGTACCGTAATATACCTACCTACCTACCATATATCTATAATATTGATTCAACTATTTGATTTTAGTGATTTTATCGACATAAGATAATATTTGATAATAGTCTTTTTATAAACTTATAAGATAATTAGTGACCCGCCCACGCTTCGCAATGGTGTAATTTTTGCCAACTTGTTCACAAAACATTGAATTTTAAAGAAACTTTTTTTTTTCTTAAAACTTAAAGAAACTTTTTTCGAATGTTCTTTAGGTATTACAAATAGCTTTTCGCCCTGCGGTTTCACCCGCAACTAAATGGTTTTTTCCGTAGGAATGAGGCTTTTTCCAGCAGTAAAATTATCGTATTTTCTCCTTCCCTGGGTGTCTAAATATCTCTATTCCAAAATCAAGACAATCGGTTAAGCCGTTTTTACGTTAAGCGAACATAAAGACAGACGGACAGACAGTCATACACATTTTCACATTTATAATAATTCTAGCTTCGCAATTGTGTATTTTTGGCCGATTTGAAATTTTGAATTTTTTGCTAACTTAAAGATTTTTTTTTAATGTTCTATATGTACAAATTTAAATGAACAAATTCCCTAAAACATGTCGAAAACCTCATCAAAATCCGTTACGTACAAACAGACAGAATTGGCGACTTGGATTTATACTATGTAATGATAATGATGATAATGATGATGGTGATAGTAAGGATAGACCTTCAAGAAAAAGCCCTTCGCAGTACCTATATACCTATCTAAATCTTAAGTGTATGAAATGTTACATATACTGCAGAAGCTACCTATATGCCTGTAATAAGGGCGCTGCAGGGCTTTACAATATTATTAAGTTGTTATAAAGGGTTTCCACGCAAACGAAGTCACGGGTGGCCTCTAGTTTCACTATAACTTCAAAATAAAACGTCCAATTTCAATCATTCAAAGACCAAAAATTATCTACAAAAACTGTTCTTAGTGATGAAATAATTTTTTTTTGATAAGGATTAATAGCATGAGTAAAATAAATGCGTTTAAATGTAGTCCAAAAAACATCAAGATATTTAAATAAAAAAATGGTTGTTGTGCATCACTCGACATAGATAGGTAGTGTGTCGCGGACTTTTCGGTAGATATTTATAAGATGTATAATTAATTAGAACATTTTATGGTTCTATCTTTTAAAGTTAAGGCAGCGTACGCAAAATAAGTAACTTTTCTGGTTGATTTTTTACACCTTGTGTCCGAAAAACCCAAATATCTTACGGAACCCTATTTTTTTCAAAATAAAATATAGCCTATGTTACTCGTGGATAATGTAGCTTTCAAATAGTAAAAGGATTTTTAAAATCGGTCCAGTCGTTTTTGAGCCCATTCGACACAACCAAACAAAGTTTTCCTCTTTATAATATTAGTGTAGATAATTTTTGAGACGTAGATTTTGTAGAGTTAAGTTTGAGTATAATAAGTGCAAGTTAAACTCGTTTACCTGCATACATAATACTAGCGACATCTAGTACTACTGAGAGGCAACTTCGCGGCGGGACGTTTATTGCGAAAATACCAACACAACCGTAAATGTGTAGCTCAGTTTCCTAAGCACTAGTTTAATTTTTAGGGTTCCGTACCTCAAAAGGAAAAAAAACGGAACCCTTATAGGATCACTTTGTTGTCCGTCCGTCCGTCCGTCTGTCAAGACCCTTTTTCTCAGGAACGCGTGGAGGTATGAAGCTGAAATTTATATCAATTACTCAGGTCTACTGTCCCTTGAAGCTGTGAAAAAATCAAACTTCTAAGCCAACGCAATCAAAAGATACAGCCGTTTATGCCGCAAATTTTCGACACTTGCAAGGGAATCAAAACCTACGGGGTGCTTCCCGTGAACTCAGAATCTTGAAATTTGGTACGAAGCAACGTCTTATAGCATAGATAAAGGAAAAATTACGAAAACCATAAATTTTTAGTTACATCACATAATATATTTTTTTTAATAATTTTAACCTTACTACCCATTTCCTCATAAACGCGTAGAGGTATTAAATTGAAATTCATACCAAATACTCAGGTCTATAATACCTTTAAGCTGTAACAAAATCAAACTTCTATGTCAACGCAATCAAAAGAAACAGCAATTTAAGCTGCATATTTTGAAACTCGCAAGTACTCGCAAGGGAATCAAAACCTAAAGGGTACTTCCAGTCGACCTAGAATCTTGAAATTTGGCATGAAGCAACGTTTTATAGCACACATAAAGGAAAAATTCCGAAAACCTTAAATTTTTAGTTACATTACAAAATATATATTTTTTAATAAATATAAACTTATTACTTTTTTCCTCATGAACGCGTAGAGCTATCAAGTTGAAAATCATATCAAATACTTAGATCTAATTGCCTTTAACCCGTGAAAAAAAAAAAAAAACTAAGTCAACGCAAAAACGCAAAACGCAAAAGTACAACCATTGATACCGCATATTTTGAAACTCGCAACTACACGCACGGGAATTAAAACCTAAAGACCACTTCCCGTTGACATATAATCTCGAAATTTGGTAAGAAGCAATAGCTTACAGCACAGGTAACAGAAAAATTCCGAAAAGCTTAAAATTTTAAGTAGTTTTTGCAGGGTTGTACGGAACCCTCGGTGCGCGAGTCCGACTCGCACTTGGCCGGTTTTGTTCTAATTCATGCAAAGTTGAAAGCAAATAAATTTATTATTAAAAAAGTCAAGAAATTTTAATTAGTTATCATAATGTGTCAACCCAAAGTAACAGGGCTGATTTTTCAATAGTCAGATAAATGCTAACTGAGTGATAAGAGTTAGTTTTCATTGTCACTTCATACATATGTCAAGTATTTATGTTCGACGTGCAACAAAAACATACTGATTTTCTGTCAGATAACATTTATTTGACTATTGAAAAACCGGCCCTTAGTCAATGATCAATCAATGCAGCCGATTTTGGAACATAATTGCCAATTATCAATATACACGGTGTTTGGAGGGTGAGTAGCCAAATGAAAATAGCAGTTAGATAGGTGAGGCTATTATTAACTTCCACTTATTAAATTGCATTTTAGTGCAAGTTTTTTGGAATTTACTGTATTTTAATGATTTTCCTAAGAAAACCCCCGATTTTACAATTAAATATCCAAGATTTTTTAATTACTGTCGGAACCAAGTTTTTTATATTTACTAGTGAAATGAGATTTGCAAACATGTGCAAAAAGCCACGCTAAACATGTGAGAAAGCAGGAATCAACTATCCACTTCTTACAAAAGGGTAGTATAAAATAGTTAGGGGAGGTAATAACAATAATTATTTACTTAGAAGGATAGGGTCGTCTACACATATGAATGTTCATGTAAATAGATTAAAACCATTTGACATACCTACGTTTAATTATTTTATTTTATTATGATTTAAGTGACAGCGTATGAAATGGTGTATAAACCACTAAAGTTATTTGTTCTTTTTTCTTGAACGAATCTTCGCAATATTTCGTGATGACGGAGATGTCACTGCACTGCTAAATAAAAAAAAGATTAATTTAAGAATAAAAATAAAAATTAAATAGATATTATTCTTTCAAGACCGAGTACTGTCCATTCGTGTCTCTCAGAAATGTCATAAACAGTTTTGGTTGGACGTTGTCACTTGTTTTTAGTTGTGAGGTCAACGGAAGAATTACGTCATAGGTGAAGACCACAAGAAATGCAAACAGCTGGACACGACCATGCAACGCATTGACTTGGAGGCAGGAGGAGTGATTGATGGGCGCTGTAGATAGTAGGTGTATTTTATCGCGTGGGCGGTAATGTTTACCGGATTTCAATTTTAATTTAATAGATGTACCATGTCGCGCGGGCGGTAATGTTTGCTTGATTTCGAGTTTTTATTTATCTTTTCTTCGTTAATATCTTGATGGCTCAGGCAATCGCGTTAAGTTGCTTTGAGAGTTGGGTAGGCGCTTATCACGTCCTTTTCCGGCATCCTTTAAGGTTGTTCTTGTCTAGTACGTAAGGTAGATAGGGTTTGTACTTGTCAAAATTGCTAAAAGATTGTTACGTCCGATGTCAAACTCAGTGGGAGCTTACCGCATTTTTGGGAGGGTTTTTCTGCGGTAAGGGGTTTCAATAACATGTTAATAGTAATAAATTAATGTATAATGATAATAAAATTTGTAATTCAATAATGTGACGTTTATTGAAACTGTCTGAGGGCAAGAGATAGAAAAATAGAAATATGAAATAAATAAATTTGTTTAGTATTGTATCGTGGCAAGAGCCAAGCGGTCTTTTGTATACGTAACTCTGTTAATTCAGCAATAAACTAGTGACCTTCTCTTAAAAGCTCTTTGATTTCCTTTTGGGATGGTCCCGAGCTACCCCCCACACGGTGGAGGCGCCGGGTGAGGAGTAGCTTTGCCGAACGCGTCCAAAGCGGTTGGTCAAGAACCTCACAGTACCTTCCTTACCTACCAGGCGTCTTTGAGGACTAACTTACTGTTTTTCTTGAGATTAGTAATTATTAATGTAACATGTAGCATATCGTTAGAAAGTGTATTATCTAAAGAAGTTTTTAAAAACAAATGAAATTTACAAAAACGCTTTTTTTCATTGGAAAGTTGACATAACATTTATTCCCCACCGGTTCAACGATTTTTATGAACCCACTACTTATAACTTTTTATGGGATGATTTGTATACATACATATATGATTACGTCTGAATAAAACAGTATTAGGCTTTAAATTAAAATTATTTTCGATTGGTTTCGACGGTAAATAAAAAAAAATTGACCTTTTAATGATAAAATCGGGAATTTTCTTAGGAAAATCTTAAAAATTCAGTAAATTCTAAAACTTGAACCAAAATGCGATTTAATAAACAGAAGTCAATAGCCTCACCTATCCACCATTTTCATTTGGCTTCTAACCCTCCAAACACCTTGTATATTATATATTACAAAGTAGGACAGGAACATAGGTTGTTCAAAGCAGGTAGTCTTGAGTTAGTTTCGCTTCTGTAGGACGGTGTATTTAATGCACAACAGTGCACAAGCCAATTAACTATCCTTCCGCCTGAAGGCTTCCGTGTCTCACAGCTAACTTCCGACGGGAGAACGTAAGTTTTCACACTTACGCCCTAGATGAGGAAAAGCAGCTCCGCGTAGTAATTCGCGAACGTCAAGTGCCTGGGCGACCATGGCATGCCCGACTGCCCTCGCGGTTTACGCGACACAGAAACAAAACCGGTCAGCTGTGTTCTGCGTCAGCAGGCAGGCTACCCGGCCAGCTACCGGGGCTGCTGCAGAGCACCTCGTCGCAACCGTCGGGTTGCTAGGCGCCTCCCGTCTCTGCTAACGTGCTCCCTCCAAGGTGTCAGCCATCTCGGGCTGCACCACCACCGACCACATCTAGGGCTTATCCCTCGACAAATCTTCAGCAACCCATCGCTCCCCCTTCTGGGTTCCCCAACAGGTTCGCACCTGTCGCGGGCGCGGCTTTCACTGTCACGACGGCGACCTAGGCTTGTTCCTGGTCGCTCGCCTGATGACAATTCCCACCTGACCCACGCTGAGTTTATTGCTGGCTCTTCTCAGAGAGGGGCCCCTTCCGAACCAGTGTAGTGAAAAAGATAGCAACGCCCAAGCCAAGGCTCTTACCCACCTTTTTTTTTTTTTTTGTTTGCGCGGTGAAATGCGTTTACGCACCGTACCCCCCACCTGGGTGGCGGGGGGCGTGTGTGGGACTCCCACCTGGGCAACTGACACGTCGCCCAGGGGACTACCCACTAAAACACCGCGGCGCTCCGTCTTCGCCTTTGTGGTGAAGCCGTGGGGCCCGGACCGTCGGCCCTACGCCACGACTTCACCGGCGATGGGCCCGTCTACTGCACGACGGGCCCATTTTGCCCCCCCCCGCGGTGAAGGGGGGCCTGTGGGAACAACCGGGAGCGCCCGATTGTTCCCACCCGTCGACGGTGGTGGACCGTGCAATGCGGGCAGGTGGATTCCCACATCCCCCGCCCACTGGCCACCACCAGGTTGGACTTGGGCGCGATCGCGCCTCGTCCGGCCCCTTCGACGTCTGCGGTGCGGGGGCGCGAGAGGATCGTTCTCACGCACCCGCTCCGCAGCCTCCTTCTGCGACATGACGTCCTCGCAGAAAGAGGCCACCGCGGGGCTCTTACCCACCTGGGGTACCCTTAGGCAGTTGCATCGTAGGAGGGTTTTAAACTTGGCTGAGTGTCTTTAGCGCTCGCCACCAAGCCCGATGAAACTGTGAAAACCGTCAAGGGGCCAACAGCAATCGACAGTCCGAAAAAAAAAAAAAAAAAAACAAGCCAATTAATACGATACGACCTCCAAGCAAAACGACATTGACGCATCGCTTGCCCATAACCACAAATTTAAAGGTGATTTATACGGTTTACTTATGTTTGACCAAACAATGAAAGACAAAATAACTAAATAACTAATTAAATAACACAAAGTGTTTGCTTATAACTGATCTTGATCTTAGATCTTGATTGACAGGTAGACCTCTAGTCGTTCTATGTATATCGGCTGACTGAGCTCGTATTAATCCTAGTTCTACATACAAGATTCATAGCAGGTATTCCGAGACTAACTGCAATATGCAGTATTAACTAACTGCAATATATCAGTAACACTTTATTAACTGGCTGCTTAAGAGGAGAGTAGGTAAGTATGAAATCTGATGTATCTACTAAATCTGCAAATGAGGGTTTTGCCTGAAGATTGGCATTAATTGAGAAATTAATGAAGAAATGAGTAATTTGTGTCGTTGTAGTGATATCCTTACTAATATATTAATACAAAAATGTGTAAGTATGTTTGTTTATGTGTATGTTCCGCAATCATGTCAAAACGACTCACTAAACCACATGATAAACGAAAGTTCGTCATCTTGGGGATTGAGATAGGCTACTTTTTACCAAGGGATTGAGTCTCATTTCCATATGAAAATAACTTTTATCTTGTTTGCACAGAATTTAAGTCCACGCTGTATGTCGCCGTAACCACTGGTTACCTTGTAAGTAGGTATATACCAAAGGCCAGCTACGCACCCACAATCCTACCTACAATACAGATATGATTGTTGTTGTTGGTGTACATAGGCGGTGATGAACACTACACCTGAATTCTCTCAGTAAAGCTATTAAAGTCGCTAATAAAAGTTAGAAAAAATGAAGAAAAAAATTACCAACTATCATGCTTACTTGTTTTCTTCTTAATCACATACAAAAATACTTTTATAAAAAGAAAGCGAAGTAGCTATCCATGTAAACAAGTCACTAGTGAATGAATAAAATGAAACGTACCTATACAAAGTAATAAGCATCACCATTTTAACTGCGTTACAAATTTCCACAAATATACTAGTTAGTTAGATTGCAATCTTGTGATTGCGATGCGATTAACAAGACGACCTCAAAGGAGTTCTCACACAGAGCAGGTGATGTATATTATTATGCATTACATCCCGGGATGTATAGCTTTAAATGATCTTAAAGTATCACACACACAGCAGGTAATGTAATGTATCCTTCCCTTCATTCCAATGGTATACGTCCCGCTTGACGCACGTTTCAGCTGCTAAGGTTTTGCACAGGGTGTTCTTATATTTAATTTTATAATACTATGGACCCATCGAGTTACTTGCTTAGGAGTTGGTAACCCTATTTTGAACACCCTATACGAAGAGAGATGTACAGTAACATACTAAAATGTACTGAGATGTATTAAGATGTATCGAAATATAAATGTAAATTTTCGTAAAACTTAATTATAAAAAAAGTTCTTTGAATTTGTATTGTTGTAGACAAAATTATTGTACAATATAATTTCTTCTTTATATTAAAAAAGCAAAATTTTCTGTAGTCGTCATTTTAATCAAAATTCATGAAACAAATTAAAGCGTTAGGTATTACAAACGGATATGAAAATAAACAAATAAATAACGTTTAATAAGAGCAGACTTATTTAAAAAGTAAATTAAATGTAAAATTCGAACGATTTTATTTTTGCTACCGAATTAGTACGAAATAAATCTGTAGCAAACCGCATGTATTCGTTACTGAGTAACGGGTGCGCTATCTAGTACCGAGTAACGAAACGTTACTCCCGAATGTATTTCGTTACTCGCATCTTTCGTATAGGTCGGTACAACTGTATTAGTTCGCACAAGTACCGTTCCTGCGTGAACAATATTATTTGTTATAACTTGACACTTGTAGTTCTTACCTTGACCGAAAATTCAAGAATAACTTATACACAACACAAATTTTGGGTTACAGAAAAGTTAAAAAGTGCCCCTTACACAGCCGGATATGTAACGTTGCGATACATATCCGCATACATACTGTTACGTTACGTAACGTATCAGTATGTTTTCTAATGAGGAATCAAAGGTAACAAGTAACGATACGATAGTAACGAGTACTAAGAGTTAGAGTAACGAATACATACGAGTTACGAGTACTCTTTTTTTCGTTACTTTTACACCTCTAGTACGAAATGGATTTAAATGCGGTTATAAATGCGGTCCATATTATAGGGTATTTATTCATTTAAATTGGTAAATAGAGAACGTTAAGAAAACGTTTTTTTAAGTTAGCATAATTGCAAGGTCAAGAACGGGAATACCGGGAATTACAGTTGTAAAAGGAATCTTAGTAATAACCATTCAAGTAAACGTCTGAAAAATAAGTAAATGATACAAAATGGGAAAAATCTACGTACGGTTATTAAGTACTAGTTGGAAAAATGTAATACACGCACACTGTTTACACCAGTATTGCCTCATCAAATTATAAATTGCAATATAATTTCATATAAGTGGCCTATCAAACCCAAAAACATAACACAAGCGCGGTTTAATCTACCAGTGGCGCCATCTATCGAACGTTAGTACAAACTTGGTATAGAACAGCTGTTATTAAAGTAAAACAATTATATTGGCGCCACTTTCTGATAACTACGTAACTTAAACAATGTGGTTAAGTGGTAATGACATAAAAAAATTAACACATAACAATTTTGGCGACGGCAGAAGTAGTCTAGTATTACGGTCAAATGGGAAAAGTGTGATTAAGTGGAAAAAAAAAAACAAATAGGTAACAAAAAGTTACAGGCCCTTTATTAAATTAAAAAATCTCCATTTTTGTATATGTCTCTTGTACATATATTAAAGACAATAACTTGAAGATGAAGAAATTTATTAAATTATTTGTCGAAGAACAGATATTAGGTAAAGTAAAATGTTATATGGCAAGAGTGGAGTGGCAAAAGCGGGGTTTACCTCAATGTCATTTGCTGTTCTGCACGATTGTAAAGATATATTTTGTGACGTTTCGCTAAATTCTGAATTTAATTTAACAGAAGCTTCGTTTCTAATCTGTTCTAAGGTATTTTGTGTTATCATTTTATTTCTTATAATTGCTCTGTATAGGTCACCTAAGCGTCGTTTGGAGACGTCTATATAAGGGTATTTACTTACAAATTGTTGATGCAATTGATCTAGATAACCTTGAGGGCATGTGTCTAATTTAGTGATGGTAAGGTATATGCGCACTAAGAACTCGTTTATTTCAGGTGTCCATTTTCTGCGCCTTACGCCCGAAGCGGGTACAGACCTGGTGGCTGCTGCCTCCTGCACAACACTATCGGGGGTATATGAGCTATCGCTAAGTGTATCATCGGTGTCCGAATTAGTAGCTTGGGTTGTTTGACGGGTAGCGTTTCTCGCCCGGGGATTGTATGCGCCCCTTGTTCCAGGACCAGACCGACTTCCGTCCGAGTCAGCACAGTCACTAGAACAGCCGGAAACTTCGGGCCGTGGCCTTTTGCTGCGTGTTATCATGATAAGCTTATTAAAAAAAAAAATCCTTGGCTATTATTATTATTATCTGTTTTAACTTATTGTAGGGGTTTCCTATTAATTAGCTGTTTTGTGAGGTTATTTAGTGCCTTATTTGGCTCAGAGTCATGCTCGCCTCGAAAGTTACTGTGGCGGTGGCGTTGTGTATAACGGGTCGCCAAATTCCCTTTAATATGGTTGAGTAGGACGATGGCTGGATCACACGTCATATCTGTGATCAGGTGCCGCCTTTGGGAATCGGTCTACTCTGGTTCCTAATTGTGGTGCGGGAAGTTTCCTTAATTAGTTCGTACTACTCGTAGCATTTTTTAACTTTAAAAGTGTTGAGCTGGCAGGTAGGTACGAGAAAATAATTTATATGTGTATGTATAATTTCCGAAAAGAGTGCTGGAAGTTTTTTTCCGCCGGCTTTTTTCTCTCGGTCTACGGTTAGGTAAAGTCGAAGTTTGTAACACTGACGTACATTAAGTATATGCTACATATCTATGATGAATAAAATAATTTTGATTTGATTTGATTTTAATGTGTATCTCCTAGTTATGTTTCAATATAAATAAAGTGAGCAACCATAAAATACCGGAACTCGTTGCTAAAATAAATAATTAGTAAACCAAATGCCAACAATACGGTTAATTATTGAATCTAAATATCTTGTTATTTTTGGCATCCCTGAACTGACAACAGTTCAATGATTTAATTCGTTACTTTTTCAAATTCGATTAATCAATAAGTCAGTTTTAACCATACTTCAGAATATCTTTATAACTAATGTAAAATCGTAAAATGAAAATCCCATTCTTTGAATTATGATTATCCAAATTAGTTTGTAGTAGGTAGTAGCTTCGACCATATAAAAGGTTTTTGAAAATGGAATATAATATTAAAAAAAATTGTAATATATTTTTTAACATAGATAATTGTGTTTCTAGCCAAGTTAATAAAAATGAAAGTTTTACATGTTTTAGTTCTTGTCTTTATTCAAGTAGAAATATTGATATAAAGAAAGTAGGTATAACATTATTAACTAGTGGCTGCTCGCGACTCCGTTCGCGTAGAAGTCGGTTTCCCGTGGGAATGCGAAGTTTTCCCGCGGTAAAAAGTTCCCTTAATTCTTTCATACATATATTTTTGGTTTCTAGAACCGTTTTCGCAGCGCACGCAACGGATGCCCTCAAGGATGAATAATTTTCCCCGTCTTTTTCCCATTTTCCATTATTTCTTCGCTCCTAATAGTTGCAGCGTGATTTTATATAGCCTAAAGCCTGCCTCGATAAATGGTCTATCCAACACAAAAATAATTTTTAAATTTGAAACAGTAGTTCCTGAGATTAGCGCGTTCATACAAACAAACAAACAAACTCTTCAGCTTTATAATATTAGTATAGATATGTTAACCTACAAAACTGAACTCCTTAAAAACTAAAATTCTATAATAGTAGTAAGAACCTTACTCCGGGTTGTTTAATATTCGTATTTAGTACAAACACCAATATACATTTATATAAGTAGTATTGATTGTGCATGAATGCACCCTTACCATCGCGGTGCGCGGCGAATTCGTCTGGGCGTCGCGTCGCGTCGCACCCTATAAGTAGCTACGTACGATGCAAACTAATAATGTTTTCGGCTAATTGTCAAAAAAAAAAAGTTAATTAATTAAATATATTTAATATAACTAAGTACTTCAGTTCTTTTTACGTATAAGAAGAATTAAAAAAAAATACCTTGTATTTTTTATTTTTTTCCTTAGAGACAAGATTAAGACACTCATTTTAGTAATATCCCATCACATTGACTGTCACTAATATAATTTTCATTCGCTACAAATGAAAATCATCCCTTAATGTGAATTGAAACGTTCATGCAGTAACACATAGATGGCGCCCAGGTAAAATTAAACCGCGCTATAGAGATTTTTTCAGATTTATAGGGATCACCCGACTGATAGAATTCACATTTGAGTCTGTAATATCTACTTACTAATTACTTAGGTATATCAATTTTTGAAACGTTCTCCAGTTTTATTGAGACTGGGAGGCGTTATAAACAAGAAAAACTAATACATTGACTTGCCCAGAGGGAAGTACTAGGGTAGAATTACGTTACAAGTAAGCAAGCTACAATGATGAAGTAGGTATACTCGTATGCCGATATTTTTACGACATAGACATACGCTAAATCATAAATAAATTCAAGTGTGTGTCACTGCACTGCAACTGTGCAACTAATAATGAATACAAGTTAACTATATCAGTAGCTTAATAAAAGCTGTTATAGCGAGACTAAACATCCTTGCCAGGTTCACTTAACTTACTTCACTTTGTAAGTCATAACAAAGCAAGTTTACTGCAAGAAATAGTAATTGAATTTTATAAGCTTGGTTCTTTGTAACCTATCTTAAACCTTTTATAAAAGCTGCGTACCATAAAATTAATGTACGAGAGATTTAAAAATATTAAAATTAGCGACTTCAGTGTCTATAACTTCTATTAATCTAAACATGAGACATTGTATCGTCTTTGATTAAATTCAATGAATAATGGCAATATTATCATCTGCTCTTGTGCCTTGATTCATTACGCTGTACACGCATTAGATTACTACACACGATTGTAAGACAGGTTAAGAATTAGCTATTCTGATTACAGTGGGTATGGGACGAAATTGATTTAATACAGTTTTTAGTATTGTTAAGACACATTTATCAAAAAACTATGAGTATTATATGATTCCAAAAAGTTATCGTATTCATTTTGTGGTTATGTCGTTAAATTTGCACCCGGGCTAGGCACTATTTGGGTTACTGGTCCAGACTTTAATATTTAAACAAAAATAAGATGAGAAAGAAGAATCTATAGTTAGAGGAAAAAACAAACAAACAAAACTATGACGCGCTATGTGTATTGCCAGCTCCCAAAGAAGAAAAGGGTTTTACGTCCCGAGCATTGTAACTGAAAATACCTGTGTCTGGCTGAGAGCTTCTAGGTCTTCCTATAGTAATTTGAATAATAACCATATATAATACAAGGAGTTTCGATTCTCGCAGGGAATATTTATTATTCTATAGATGTGTTGAGTGTATTTAGGTATGTGTTTTTCTTAAACGAACGGTCACACATATTTTATATTATTATTGCTCTTGTTGTTAAGATAATCTAAATATAAACTTAAATGTGACTGACTGACATAGTCATTTATCAATAAATGCACAGCCCAAATCACTGGACAGATCGGACTGAAATTTGGCATGCACTTAGATGTTATGACGTAGGCATCTGCTAAGAAAGGATTTTGATCTAGGTATTATATTCCCAAGGGAATAAAATAAAGGATGAAAATTTGTATGAAACTAAAATTAGCTGCGGGTGAAACCGCAGGACAGAAAGCTAGTAGTACCTACCTATATAAGTTTGATGTCCCAGCCTGTCAATTTTTATTTAAACACAAAAATATTAAAGAAAACTACTTTCCTGTAAAATGAAATGACATTTTTGAATAGCAAGATGTATCTACTGGTCTGGTTACCACACCATTATATTGCACAACTACTGAGGCATTATTTTCGTTGAATTTAATTTTTTAATACAGTTGCTCAAAAAGTGGCGTATTGCAGGGACGTATAGCGTTTGGGATGTGGGCTATTACACACGCGTGCTTTTTTTTTACCTTTCCCGCACTCGTGCGTTCTCTTTCCCAACTGTCAAAATAATGTCTATTATAAATAAAAATTAACCAACCATGAAGTTTTTACAAAAAAAAACTAAGAAGTTTATATGATCCATGTTAATAATTACCTACGTAGGTATATTTCTAAAAAAAGCTACTAATTTGTTTCGATATCAGATTTAATGATTCGATTGAATTAGTGTGGTTGATTTCATTTCATTTTATCTCTTTCATTTTCATTTCATTGCAATAAAAAAAAATCTACTGAAGACTTGGCTGTATGGGCATAGTAACCTTAGCCTACCAAATGGGTGAAGAAAAAATGGCGCCATTTTCCAGAAATTTTCTTTGCAAGTTTAGTTGTTTGTTGCACAAAATAAGTTATTTCGACATTTACGATCCTAATTTTATATTTTAATAAATTGCTTTATTTTTTCGCAACTGTATTAAAAAAAGTCGTTCAGTACACGTGTGGAACCGTCATTGCAACTCGTCCCGCCTGTCAACCCTCGCCTTCGGCTGTGCCTCGGCTCGGGTAGGCATTTGTCGGCACTCGTTATAATGACAGCCTTTCCACACTTGTATTGAAATATACTATTTCAGGTCAGAGCATGTGACTTGTTTACATAAGCCGATATGAACTTCGACTGACAAGATTTGCTATTACGAAAATGTTTCGAGCTTCGGACGGATCCCGTTAGATTGGTTTGTGTTCTTAAATTTAAATTACCCGCTTTTATTTTTCTATTCCCTCCGAAAGATTCTAACCGCTCACTTGAGCTATAAAAAAACACTTTGACAATATTTCAAAACATGTTCAAAACTGACTTTTCCTATCAAATGACCATTGTTTACTTATGTTATAAAATGAAAAACGATTTATTCAAAGAATACACTTTTATTGTAATGTGCTCCAATAATCTTTTGTGCGATACTGAAGTTTGTCCGAGTTCTGTATCGTTCAACTATGGAAGAAGAAATGTTAGTGCCACAAGCTGTTTGTTTCTATCAATCTAGTGTTTACCTAATTAGATTGGATCCAGGGAAAAAATAAGTTACTCCTTTTCCCCTTGTTAATCTTAATGATTGTCTAAAGGTATCATGAAAACAGGATAGGCCCTTGTATGAGCAAGTTCTATTTTCACATTTAAAGTAAGGAAGTAAGGATTTATCACTAACCTACGATGAGGGAAACCCACATGGTTTGATTATTTGTAATTCTAACCCGCATTGAGCCAGCGTAGTGAAGCGTACTTTTAAACTACTGGACTGATTTTGGTTTGTCTTAGCATTTGAAATACTAGTATTAAAATTAACTTTACTTCAGTTTAACCTATACTTTATTACAAAGGGCAAGGAAAGATTAAATTCTTATAAAAAACTGGACTGATTTTATATACCTACACAAAGAAAAAATACATAGGTTAGGATTATTTCTGTAATATCCATTTTTTTTCAACCACAGAACCCATCCTACTCAGCTTTTAAAACCTGTCACTAACTCTCCAGCTAGTGTTAAGGTAAAACTCACTTTTAAAAAGGCGTGGTGGTGGAGATCCCTAGTAACAGCTGGGTAATTGCTTTACTATAGAATAGCATTTTTAAGCCTGTTTCAGGAAGCTTAAGCGTAAAATCTGCACTGTGCTAAATAAAGAGGAGGTCAAAATGAGAAATATGGGCCAGCAAGCCGCCGATGAGCCTCTTTCGAAATTGGGTATGAAATGCGTGAAGGTGTTATTTGCTTATTCAAATATTTTAGGTATGTACTTTCAATATCAATTCACGTTTATATTTCACATAAACATTATCAATGCGGGAGCATCTTTTCTCTCCTATGATGCTGAACAGATTTTATAAAAACTTGTTAGGCATTTTAACTTAAGTTTTATGGGGTTTGCAAGAAAAGTCTAGTCCTTTTTGGAATTTCCGTAGCATAAATTCATTGTAGTGTAATTCGTAGCTTTCCCACCAACATAAAGTTAAAAGATCAATAAATTTGTATTTTTGTTATTAACATAAATGTTGTACTAGTAAAACGCCCGCAGCTTCACATGCGTTGATAACTACAGGTGGCGCCTTATATTTCTATTTTGGGCTATAAACTATGTTATCCCAATCCAAATAGCTGTTTTTTGTAAAAAAATGTAGTAATGTAGTGTCTTTTACTTGGAAATGAAGAATTGTCATTCGCATAGGGACCGTAAATCACCGACATCGAAAGGTTTTCAGAGATCAACATGAAACGCTTTTCTGGTGTTCTTGAAAACTATGTGCCCTGATTATTTTGTGAAACTAGCTCCGTAGGTCCTAGGGCGCTCTAGAGAAATTCAAAAGGGGAGAAAGTGGGGGCGCCACTTGTTTTAACTAAAAACAAGAAAGTTCTTCAACTCAATAAAAAAAAAAACAAATAAAAATGACACTAACAAGTTTATTGTTTGTGAGACCATGACCAAAAGTTCATTACATCTAACCTTAATTAGGGTTAATTAATTCTAGGAGTACAGTAATAGTTTTTCTTATCTTAGTAAAAGATGTCACCGTGGATGAACCGCGAAATTGTAAAATAAACTAATACAAAAAGGCACATCAAGCCAAATGGCCTGAAAGTCAACTTTAAACAATTGAAAATTGAAAACAAAAGAAAAGTTTGGGCTACCGAAGCCACAAGTTCGTTATAAAACTATAAAGTAAAATAGCTTGAGCTATCAGAGCCGGTTGATAATAAAAGATACAGATTACCTTGGACCGTCTACTAACTAGCATAAAGGGAGCTCACTACACTCTGCATAAACTCCGAGATTAATTTTGCCAGTATAAGCAAAGCTCCGGCACAAATGGTCCAGCAAAACACAAGCAGTCCGACGTAAGCAGGGCGTCTTGCCTGAAAGGATACACCAAGCAAAATATTACAGCAGATGCAAAGAATAGATGGTGCGCACAAAGTCATCATTTTCACATATAATTAATTTATCTGCTTTCTGACAGATAATTTAAAAGTAATATTTATCAGCAAAAAGAAAAAAACTAATTTCATGAACTCAGGCTCAAGAGATTGCAACCAAAAGAAAATTATTAGGTTATAGTAACGTGCATGCTTACCCAAAGAAAAGCCAAGCAGAGGCTTGAATTAAATGAAATACACGCAGCACCCAAAAGAAAAGCACAGCGCCAATAATGTCCAGCAATCAATAGTGTCCAGCCCAAGAAAGAGTCAAGAAAGTTACGTCCTGAAATAGAGGAAATGCGACAATGGTTTAAGCGGCATGGCACGAGGCTCGTAGCATACGTCGCGGCCAACTCAATTCAATACTCACCAGAAAATCACACAACGGCCAGCTCGTAGAGTAAACAGGGTCTACAAAACCAGCCTGTAAAGGGGCTTCACAAGTTTTTATCAAAAAAATAATGATATGTAAAAAAAAATGGCATCCACGGCAATAGCTGCGGTGCAAAAAGATAACCTCGAGAACCAAAGACAAGAAAATGGCGGCTCCACCTCCATCCTTGAGACATACCAAAAATTTCCATAAAAAAAAAATCCACAGGAACCATAATAATTAAGTGAAATAAATAAGATAAAGTGCTAATTATACTTTCTACTACCTTTTTAAAAATCTATTATTGTTTATCTATTTTCTTCTTTTAAATTAAACGAGGAAACTGAATTATTTTTGACATACTAATTCTTAAATGACAACACCAGCAACAGTATTGAAATAACATGTAAAGTTTTAGTTCAGATTAGCTAGATGGCGTTAGTAGTGTCAAAATTAGATTAAAGTTAACGTGAACAAACCAAAATGCTAATATTATGGAACGAACCGTTACAATACCTTCTCACTACAAAAAAAAAAAAACAAAAAAAAAAGGATTTTTTCCTCCGAGGAATCAAGAGGATGGATGAGCTTTCAATATATCTTTGACATGCCAAATCCCAAGACACTTCTTGGATGAAAAATCCACAAGCTCATAAACTAAAGAAGAAACTTTCTTGTTAACCAAACACTTACGAAACTTCGGTGCAAGTTTCTGAGCAAAGAACTTACTAGCATCAGAGAGTGGATATTCTCTCTTCCAAACAGTCTGACCAACCTGGTAATCAACATGACGACGAGTCCTATTGTAAAATTCTCTATTACGATCATAAGACTTCTGCAAGCAAGTTTGAACTTTATCAAATATGGTTTTTAATTCACCAGTTAAAGAAGCATAAAAAGTGCGATCAGCAAAGTCTAGAGTAAAATCTTCATCTCCCCTGGGTGAGAACCAGTCCCCAGAGAGAACAGCCTCCCTACCATGAGTCAAAAAGAAAGGACTATAACCTGTTACCTCATGAACAGAAGTATTAATTGCAAACTCGATCTTGTTAATATCATCAGCCCACGTGCGATGATTCTTGCCCACATAAGATGATATAGCAGTTACCAAAACTCTATTAACACGTTCAGCTGGGTTGTTCTGCGGAGTAAATCTGCAATTATAGAAAAAATTTGGAATTTTATATCTAGTTTTCAAATTTTGCATTTCTTTGGAAATATATTGTGGACCATTGTCCATAATGATGCATTGAGGTATTCCATGCTTCATGAAAAAGTTATTTTCTATGTTCTTAACGACAGTTTTTGCCAACGAATTTCTAAGAGGAAACAAACTAACATACTTAGTGAAGTAATCTGAAACAACAAGAATAAATTTATAGCCACTAAAGGACCGGGGAAGTGGACCGACTAAATCCGTAGAGATAACCTGAAAAGGTCGCTGAACCTGTTTAGGATTTTTCATCAAACCAGGCAGTGGAAGATTTGTACTTTTATGAGCCAAACAAACTTCACAGTTTTTGACATAAGACTTGATGTCCTTGACCATTTTTGGCCAAAAATACGTCTGTGTTATTCTTTTGATGGTTTTAAAAGTTCCAAAATGTGCCGCTTCAGCACGATCATGACATTGTTGGATTATACCCAACCTTTCCTCCGCAGGAATAACCTTTTTCCACTCAAACTCCAACGCCAAAGGATTAGACGAGCGAACACGCTTAAAAAGCTTCTTCTCGACAATCATCCAATCAGGATGCTTGACAGGGAATTGTTTGACCTTTGACATCGTATCAAGATACCACGGATCCCCAATAGAAGAAACACCGTCACCTGACAAAACATTAATTAAAGGAGCGCGAGACAGAGCGTCAGCCACTTTATTTTCGCTGCCCTTCCTGTATTCAATCGAGAAATTAAATTGAGATATTCTTAGAGACCAACGAGCCAACCGCCCTGAGGGAGACTTCAAACTTGCCAACCATTTCAAGCTGCTGTGGTCGGTAAAGACCTTTGTTTGATAAGGTGACCCTTCAATGTAGCCTCTGAATTTTTCAAGAGCAAACATGAGGGCATTTAACTCCTTCTCAGTGGTCGAATGATTTCTTTCCGTGCGAGTCAGCATTCTGCTAGCAAAAGCCACAGGATGTTCCGCTCCATCATCATCAAGTTGAGATAACGAGCAACCAAGACCAACATCAGATGCATCCGAGCTGATTATGAAAGGACGATCAAACCTGGGAACACTTAGGATCGGCGCAGATATCAAAAGAGTTTTCACGGTATTAAATGCATGAAGTGCATCCGCATCAAAAAGAAAAGCCTCACCTTTAGATGTCTTACGTGTTAGCCTGCTCAAAGGTGCAACAATCGTAGAAAAGTCAGGAATAAATCTTCTGTACCAGGAGACCATGCCTAGAAATCTGCGAACCTCCTTTTGAGAAGTGGGCTGCGGGTAGTCCACAATCGAGTTAACCTTATCACTATCAGTTCGAAGACCTTGCCTATCAACAACAAAGCCTAAGAATTTTAGAGAAGAACGACAGAACACCGACTTTTCAAAGTTGATGGTGAGTCCTGCATCCTTTAGCCTGAGGAAAACTTTCTCGAGCATGGCGATATGTTCTTCAAAACTTTCACTGATAATGATGATGTCATCAACGTAATAAAATACCTTACCAGCAAATTCGGGTCCAAACACCTTGTCCATCAGTCTCATCATGCGAGCAGTAGCGTTCACGAGACCAAAAGGCATCCTTCGAAATTGAAATGAACCTAAACCTGGAATTGAGAAACAAGTTTTCTCCCTTGAAGTATTCTCCAGATTGAGCTGAAAAAAGGCAGACTTTAAATCTATTGATGACATGAATTTAGCATTATTGAGAGAGTCCAATATTTCCTGTACCAGCGGCATTGGATAGGAATCTACTTTAGTGATACTGTTCAATTTACGACTATCAAGGCACATCCTTAGCTCTCCGTTAGACTTAGGGACAATTACAATTGGGCTATTCCATGCAGAACTAGATCTCTCAATGACACCAATTTTTAGCATATTGTTAATTTCCTTTTTGACATATTCCCTCTGATGATATGGAATTGGATAGTACCTTTGTTTTATAGGTGGATGATCACCAGTGTCAATAAAGTGTTCCTCCAGGGTGGTGAAACCCAGACTATCATCTGAAGCTGCAATGGTTTTGAAAGAATTAACCATTCTGTTCAGAGTATCCTGCTGTACCTTGGATAAATCATCCAAGTGATGGAGGTGCACGGTATCATCCTTCAGCAGATTCATTTTCCTACCATTATTCTTGACGTTTCTATCAAAAATCTCCCTACATAAATTGAAAGACCGGAGAAAATCAACTCCTAAAATAATAGGAACATTAACATCCTCACAAACATAAAAGACTAAAAAATTAACTTTCCCATCATAGGAAAGCGGAAGAGAAATCTTACCAACAACATCAAGTTGTTCTCCATTTCCCACAGACAAATTGTTGTTACAACCTAAAATATTAAAACTTAAACCTAGTGTAGAAAGAGTGGAGAGTGCATCTTGGCTAATAACAGAGACAGACGCTCCACTATCCGCCAGAGCATTACACGAAACACCTAAAATATCTATATTTATGAAAGGTCTTAAACCATCAGAGAAATCTTCAAATAAAGAATTAAGAGGTAAGTTGCCATTTTCAAAAAACTGTTTGGTTTTTCCATTCCTGGTCAGTAGTAAAGAGACAATTAGAAGAGCGAGAGCTGGATTTCTTCACTCCTGACCTGAAAGCATGTTTTTTGAACAGGTGCAATCCTTAGTAAAAACACCGGGCTTCTTACACTTGAAACAATGCAAACCTACAAAAACATCACAATTTCTATAATGGTGCTGCCCATCACATTTCAAACACTTAAAAGAAATCGAATTTAACACCCTACCCTTGACAGAGGCAGTAGAGGGTTTTAAAAAATCAGAAATAATGGTATGCGGTCCAGGGTTAAGATAGCCTCGGTATTCGCATCTATGCTTAGCAACTTGTAATCTCACGCATAGTTCCTTCAGATGATCTATAGAAGTAACATCCGTCAAACTTAACCGAGAAATGTAAAATGGACTAAGGTTAGTCATAATAATGTCAAGCTGTTCAAATTCAGAAACAGGCGATGAAAGTCTAGTAAATGAATATCTCATAAGATTGATGTAAGTCCTTACGTTTTCATTAGGAAGTTGAAGTCTTGATTTTATCTGATTTAATAATGAACGTTCAGACTCAACTGACTGAAATTCAGATGTTAAAAGTTCTATGAATTGATCACAAGTATTGATTTGGCTTTCTACCGTTCTGTACCAAAATAAGGCCTCACCGAATAGAATGTAAATAATATTTTGTAGAAAATCAGAATTTGAAACTTTAAAAGCTCTAATAAAATCATTAAGTCTAACCACAAAGTCATGCACTGGAGTTTTACCATCGAATGTTAAATTTAACTTTAAAATCTGATTTGCAAAACTTTTAACAGAAGAAATAGTTTTAATGTCTTGTTGAACTACATCAGAAGAAGCTACCGGCACTGCAGGTTGACCGCACTTTATGTTTTGACTCAGCTGTGAAGCGGATGATAACAAAGATATTCTCATTTTACGCTGTTCATCGTTGGTGACATTAACACGTTCAAGTCTTAAAATTATATGTGTAATTGTAGCCAAACATTTACGCTTACAACTAACATGATCAGCTTTGTTGTTAACAAAATTAAGTTTTTGTTCACAGGTTATAAGTTCAGTATTAGGATCTAAACTATTTAAAAACTTAGTGCTAAGAGATTCATCGGTGACATCTTTTAAGGATCGTAAATGTTTTCTTAAGTCATCAACAGAAGTATCTTCCTTTACATCAAAGCCTTTGATGCGTAACTCATACAAAAGCTCATCTTTACGGAGACAATCTATATCAAAAGTGGTCATTGTAAAAGTTTACTAAACGGAAAAATAAATAATAAATGAAAAAGACACAGTCTCCCAATTGAAATCTCGTTTGAAGAGGCCCCACGTTGGGCGCCAATGAAACGCTTTTCTGGTGTTCTTGAAAACTATGTGCCCTGATTATTTTGTGAAACTAGCTCCGTAGGTCCTAGGGCGCTCTAGAGAAATTCAAAAGGGGAGAAAGTGGGGGCGCCACTTGTTTTAACTAAAAACAAGAAAGTTCTTCAACTCAATAAAAAAAAAAACAAATAAAAATGACACTAACAAGTTTATTGTTTGTGAGACCATGACCAAAAGTTCATTACATCTAACCTTAATTAGGGTTAATTAATTCTAGGAGTACAGTAATAGTTTTTCTTATCTTAGTAAAAGATGTCACCGTGGATGAACCGCGAAATTGTAAAATAAACTAATACAAAAAGGCACATCAAGCCAAATGGCCTGAAAGTCAACTTTAAACAATTGAAAATTGAAAACAAAAGAAAAGTTTGGGCTACCGAAGCCACAAGTTCGTTATAAAACTATAAAGTAAAATAGCTTGAGCTATCAGAGCCGGTTGATAATAAAAGATACAGATTACCTTGGACCGTCTACTAACTAGCATAAAGGGAGATCACTACACTCTGCATAAACTCCGAGATTAATTTTGCCAGTATAAGCAAAGCTCCGGCACAAATGGTCCAGCAAAACACAAGCAGTCCGACGTAAGCAGGGCGTCTTGCCTGAAAGGATACACCAAGCAAAATATTACAGCAGATGCAAAGAATAGATGGTGCGCACAAAGTCATCATTTTCACATATAATTAATTTATCTGCTTTCTGACAGATAATTTAAAAGTAATATTTATCAGCAAAAAGAAAAAAACTAATTTCATGAACTCAGGCTCAAGAGATTGCAACCAAAAGAAAATTATTAGGTTATAGTAACGTGCATGCTTACCCAAAGAAAAGCCAAGCAGAGGCTTGAATTAAATGAAATACACGCAGCACCCAAAAGAAAAGCACAGCGCCAATAATGTCCAGCAATCAATAGTGTCCAGCCCAAGAAAGAGTCAAGAAAGTTACGTCCTGAAATAGAGGAAATGCGACAATGGTTTAAGCGGCATGGCACGAGGCTCGTAGCATACGTCGCGGCCAACTCAATTCAATACTCACCAGAAAATCACACAACGGCCAGCTCGTAGAGTAAACAGGGTCTACAAAACCAGCCTGTAAAGGGGCTTCACAAGTTTTTATCAAAAAAATAATGATATGTAAAAAAAAATGGCATCCACGGCAATAGCTGCGGTGCAAAAAGATAACCTCGAGAACCAAAGACAAGAAAATGGCGGCTCCACCTCCATCCTTGAGACATACCAAAAATTTCCATAAAAAAAAATCCACAGGAACCATAATAATGAAGTGAAATAAATAAGATAAAGTGCTAATTATACTTTCTACTACCTTTTTAAAAATCTATTATTGTTTATCTATTTTCTTCTTTTAAATTAAACGAGGAAACTGAATTATTTTTGACATACTAATTCTTAAATGACAACACCAGCAACAGTATTGAAATAACATGTAAAGTTTTAGTTCAGATTAGCTAGATGGCGTTAGTAGTGTCAAAATTAGATTAAAGTTAACGTGAACAAACCAAAATGCTAATATTATGGAACGAACCGTTACAAACATGCTGAGGTGCGCATAAACCTGTCATGTCTCAAGACTTACAGATTCTCAGTCGCTACAGCTGCCGCTTTTCAGTTGGTGTTCTGTGGGGAAGACCATCCATCAGAATGGCTATTGGCTAATTGTTTAAATGGTATTATTACAGAATACTTTGGAAATATTTGGAGTTCCGCAGTAAAAAATAACAACTCGTTTATTATTCTGTTGATCCATGTATCATCTGAACATATAAAATGTCACATTTAGAAAATAAATATTATTAATTGAAATAAAATTAATATTAGAGGTATAAGGGCCACTTGCACGTAAATATCGAGTTAATTAAATAACTCTGGGTTTGATAGCTCAAGGTTAATAGAATACGTTTTTAACTCGAAGCTTGTCTTGCACAAACTGAAATTAATCGAGGGTTTACTAACCCAAACATTTTTTTTCTATATGCTAGCAATCCTGCATGTCAAACAAAAAGTCATTCACTCTTATTATATCCGACCAAATTCAAAAAAATTAATGATGTATGAATAATGTATTAGCATCTCTTTCAAACATGAGAAGTTTTAATAAGTCTTGTTCATTTATCAAATACTAGTGGCCGCTCGCGACTCCGTTCGCGTAGAAGTCGGTTTCCCGTGGGAATGCGAAGTTTTCCCGCGGTATAAGTTCCCTTAATTCTTTCATACATATATTTTTGGTTTTTAGAACCGTTTTCGCAGCGCACGCAACGGAGCCCAAGGATGAATAATTTTCCCCGTTTTTTTCCCATTTTCTATTATTTCTTCGCTCCTTATAGTTGCAGCGTGATGTTATAGGGTAAGTTCGTTAGAGATGGCCATAGTTTTTATAAAGAGTCATAAAAAAAGAGAAATTATATTTAAAATCAAATTTTTACTGCCTTCATAATCTTTGATGTTTAATCTTTCAAAAATCAATAACAAATTAAAATTATAATTTAAAAAACATGAAAAAATATATTAAAAAGAAAAACTTAGGACTGGCCATCTCTCCCCTATATATCAGTGTATGTTGGCCATAGTCATACGGGACAGATGGCCACTACTCTTTTTGCTTTTTCCCGTTCCTTTTTTAGATGGTGTTGCATAACTTTGTTCAGCTTTTTGCTTGGGCACACATATTGTCAAATGCGGTACAATTTTCATGTACCCATAAGTCACAAATGACGCATTAAAGCCAATCTACAATTAAGCGGGTTACACAGGAATTTTCACCGCATCCAGGGCAATTGTCAGCCTCATCTGCTATTTTTTCCAGCGTAGTATCACAAAATAATGGTACCTCTTGTTCTGAACTACGTACAGAATCTTTTCTGATAGCTTTTCTTTCCCTAACTGTATTCAACTTATCATTAACTAGTGGCCGCCCGCGACTCCGTTCGCGTGGAAGTCGGTTTCCCGTGGGAATGAGAAGGTTTCCCGCGGTGAAAAGTACCCTATGTGTTATTCTGATATATAATCAATATTACTGTAAAGTTTCATCTAAATCCGTCCGGTAGTTTTTACGTGAAAGAGTAACAAACATCCATACATACATCCATCCATACTCACAAACTTTCACGTTTATAATATTAGTAGGATATTGTTTTTTTTTTTGTCATGCGCTAACAGCTATTCTTTAGTATTTATTTGGCATCTATACCTAAACATTTAAATGACAAAACATACATTTAAATGACAAAACTTATATGGCCATCTCAACCTGAATCATTAAGGCCATCTCTCCTACTTTTGTGCGGGAGAGATAGCCACACAAAATTTAAATCTTCGAAGACCAAATAGGCAACCATTTTGAAGTTAAAATACAGATAGAAACGTGTTATGTCAGCAAACTCACAAAACATCAATATTCAACATAAAGAATATATGTTACACCACGTTAGGTAAACCAACAAGAAAACTTTTGAAGTATCGTATACAAACAAAGCTTATTTACTTAATTTTAGGATTTTTTTATTGCGGAGATTGTGTACATGTGTTGTTCCCTAGCGTCGCCTGTAGTAAACTAAGTGAAACGGAACGTCATTTGTCGATTATTTTGTGAAATATTGGCATTGGTCATCTCTCCCGTACGGCCATCTCTAACGGTTTTACCCTATATATAGCCTAAAGCCTGCCTCGATAAATGGTCTATCCAACACCAAAAAAAGATTTTTTTAATTCGAACCAGTAGTTCCTGAAATAAGCGCGTTCAAACAAACAAACAAACAAACTCTTCAGCTTTATAATATTAGAATAGATGAACGTGACGCAGTGTTTTGGCCGTATTTGAGTATGTCAATTATGTTATTGTTTACATGAGGTCAAATAAAATTCCTACATTTATAATTATTTTAGTTTTGTGCTACCGCTAGGCTGTGTTAATCTTCGTAAAATGGAGAAGAAAACCAGAGTACGAGGTCCAAAATTCACTTGTGATGAAATTTTGCTTCCTTGTGATATTATCCACATATAAAAGTATTATTGAAAATAAGAAAACTGATGGCTCCAATCTGCTGCAAAAGCAAGAGGCGTGGACAAAAGTAAATGAAGAATTTAATGCCATAACTTCTGGCCAGCATCAAAGCAGAAAGCACAGAACAAAAAATTTGTTCTGTGATGGAAAGTCTACAGATGCATTACAAAAATTTGAAAAATAAGGCGAAGAAAAATGTTTCAGATGCTAAAATGAATATTCCACGTAAATCAGTGAATTCGGCTATATGAGAAGCAAAACATGCGTATCATTATTGTTAATGGACCATATTAATGCTGATTTAAATAAAACTGTTTGTACTTATTGGAAAAAATCAATTTCTTATATGCATAATAAATAGGTAGGTACAAAGGTGTGTTATGCAGTTTCATCATTAAGTTAGTATCCAATGTTTAATTTGTGCTCAATTTTGTTTAATAAATAAATAACATTTTCCTTTTCTAATCGAAAGCTTCGGTGAAATGCTTTATCTCTTTGCGAATTGAAATGATCGATTCGTTGACTAACTCTCCTACTAAAACAATCTGAAATTATGTAGTCAACAATTTCCTCGTCATCATCAGAAAACAAAAAGTCATTCATTTATGTATAAAATAAATAGGTCTACCCAACTTCTAACTTTAAAATATAACCTTTAACACAGAGTTAGTCATTTAACCCTCCAAATTCGGCGGTTTAATTATTTAATTAATTAACTCGTGGTTATGTCTTAACTCTTGGCAGTGCAAGTAAAATAAAATATTTAACCTCGAGTTAGGGCTCACTTGCTCACTTGAATTGTACTTTCGTTTATTTTTCAACGAAAAACTTTTGAGCCATAATTTCTATTTTACGAATTGTTTCAAGAGTCAAACTATAAGATAAATGTATCATATTTATGTAATTCATTGATTAAACTCATGTTTTGGAGATCACTCAGTTCAGACGCCGTATGAATTGAGTGTTCCATTCAAACCCTGATTAATCTGTAGGATCACATCCTAGGAACTTGTTATTTCCTTTAAAGTTTTTTACCAATTCTTTACTAAATCTTAATATAAAAACTATCAGCACAGAGTTAGTACTTTTTGAGATTGAGACCTTGCCATTTGGTTCAAACGTCTGAACTGAGTGTTCTAGTTTTTGGGTTCTAAGGGCTCCCGCACACGGGCCACAGGCCATAACCACAAAACGCCGCCACTGGTATATTTTCATACATTTTATTAAGTCGCGTGTGGCCGCCACCGGCGACAACCGTGTGCGGCGAGTCCTTATAAAATGTATGAAAATAACAGGAAATATGCCAGTGGCGGCGTTTTGTGGCCCGTGGCCTGTGGCCCGTGTGCGGCAGCCCTAATAGATTAAATTTAACTTCTACTAATTTTTGACTGAGTGCTATGAGTTTTTACTATTTTTTACTAAATATCTTCAAAATCTCACGTCTTTTACTAAAAGTTGAAAAAAAGAACACTCAATGCAGATGCACATTCGAAACTTCACTAAAACGTTCGATTTAGTGCAATTAAAGATTAAACTAAACACTTCTAATTTGAAATTACACGTTTTTTCTTGCATTGAGATATTTAGTATTCGTAACAAATTGAACTAAAACAGAATTTCAATATTGTGTTTAAACGATTAACAAAAAGTTAAGCAATTTAATATTGGTACAGTGCAATTTTTAACGAGGAATAATCAAATGTTAACTTACCTAAGCGGGGCATGTGCGAAATAAATGTAGATACTTATATTCATTTTTATAATAAAACTATACTATTATCAACTAATTGTACAAAATTTAGTTTAAATAATCAGATTTCAGGATTATTTCAAATTAAATAGTGTTTTAATCCAACTGACTAAAAACATTCTAAAACACATTAAAATATTTTTTATTTCATTCAGAAACTGATACAGTCTTCATTTGTATAAACACTATTAGATATGTGACAAAGAGATCGACGATGCCAATAGCCAGAGACTCATCAAAACAGAGGAAATTCAAAATGCGTAGTTTAAATGGACGAGTTTCAATGTAGTCGATGAACCTGTTGATGTTGTTAGCTCGTCTTTCATCTGAAAAAATAATTTTAATCATTAAAATTTGAAAAAAAATATTGAAATCTGTTTATCTTTTAGGCGGTGAAAACTATCTTTTGGAAGTTGGCTCGTGTCAGGGTGTAATTCAGTTCTCCCTTAGTCCATTGTATGTTTGTAACTTAAAAGGAAGGCTATAATATTCTAAGAGAGTACAAAAGTGACAGAAAAATCATATATTCTGTCTTCTCTGACGGAAGAGAGAAGTTATTGCCTTTTTATATGCTAGAGTTAGTAGGATTGCAGAGACAAGTTAATTTACTTAATAACATTAAATTATTATTACCAGTTTCAAAGTAACTTCTTTCATATAATATTTTACGAAGTTTTTTCGCTTCTGTCGGCAGTCTTCCAGCCAAGTAGGCAGGAAGGGACACAAATCCTAGCCAGACAATCGAATATGCTACAACGATCGGAAAGGTAACCTTTAAAAATGAAAAAGTGTTATTAAATATGTTTATATATATGGTTAGTATCATCGTCTTAAAATAGCGACAACATATTTTTATAGACCATTATAGAGACTGGAATAGATTAGTCGTTAATTCGGAAAATATGCGAACACAATGAAGCAATAGGTTCAGTTGATGATGACTTATCGGGATAAATTTTGATAATTAGATATAATATTATTATATTTTATCTCATTAGATTAATAGAAATAAACAACTCTCTTTCTATCCTCGGTTTTGTAAATTATCTACTCTTTTACTTAAATTTAGATACGCATGTGCAAGAAAGTTTTGTAAGTATAAAATATGCGTTTTGCATTATTCATCTGTCGATTTCGTTATTAATTTGGTTAGTGGCTCTTTCATCGAATAACTACAACATTTTATTTTGCTTGGCCGCTTATTAGTTTTAGCGTGATAATATGTTATGTAACCTATACATCTCCCTCAATATATGGACAATTCGATCCAGTACTTAAATAGAGTGTTAAAACAAACAAACTCTTCTAATTTATAAAATTAGAATGCGTCAATTCCTAGCATTTAGTGCTAAACGTTTCTGATACAGAGTTGAGCTTTTAAATGAGTTTTATTTAACTTACATTTTTGTTCCACATTCCAACGTGGTATAAACATAACGCTGCGAACAATGTAACCGCAGCCTCGATCACGTCAATGATGTACTAAAACAAATTAAAAAATGTAATCTCTGCTACAATTTCATTCTTTCAAGCAATTTGTCCATTCTGTAACTTAGCTTATATAAAAAAAATACATTTATAACTATTTAGAAATAAGCTCTTATTCATCTTTATATTATTAATTACTAGTGGCCGCCCGCGTCTCCGTTCGCGTGGAAGTCGGTTTCCTGTGGGAATGAAAAGTTTTCCCGCGGTAAAACGTACCCTATGTGTTATTCTGATGTATATATAACCTATATTTCTGTAAAGTTTAATCCAAATCCGTCCAGTAGTTTTAACGTGAAAGAGTAACAAACATCCATACATACTCACAAACTTTCATGTTAATAATATTCTATGCTTAGTTTAATAATTAATATGCTAATTTATTGCTTATAAACAAAAGAGTAATAAAAAATAAATAAAATATTCAGTGATAATATATATGATAATAATAATTAATAATAATACGTAATAAAATTATTGCAAGCGATCGATTGCTGCTGTACCTACCAGTGTTATTTATAAAGTTATTTTGTCTCCTCCTACAATAGTTACGCTTCACATAAAATTACATAGCAGGTTGTTCCCTATTCAGTATCCTTTGATGATGCATCGCCTTTCTTTCCACACCATTATAGTAAGAATTAAATTGAATGTACGTATAATATAGTTAAAATGACTTACTATTAAATCGTAGGTCCAGAAGAACCCTTCGATGGCATCTATTAGTTTCTTGTAAATCAATTGGCAATGGTTCTCGTCAATTAATCCAGATTCATATTTTCGCAGCAAACGTTTTAGAAAATTATTCGTTGTGTAAATTATTCCGATAAATTCCCAATAAAAAGTGAAAGTCATCAATGACGGCATTAAAAATATATAATTTGATAGAGTATTTTCTAAATAATCTCCGGTATTATTTGAAAATGCTAAACATTCCAATATCATTCTAAACAAGAATATGAACCAATATATACCAGAGTATAAAACTTCTCTTTTAGTTGATGTTTCTTGCTCTTCTAAACAAATATCGATTGTTCGCCATTCTGCGTGTACATCCAATGAAGTGTATCCTTTTTTGATAGTTTTTGATATTGTAGAAACAACGCAATATATAACAATTGCACAATATGTAGTAATTTTGCTATATTGCGTCATTTTGGTATCATAGAAAACATTATACAGCATAGTTAAAGACACTACATAGGGTTGTACTGCAGAGACACATTGCAGAAACACTCGCTTCCCTTGAGAAACATAGATATAAGCACCAAAGTCAATCGATGTAGAAAACTGTTGAAAAAAATACCAAAAACGTAAGAGTGGTACCAATTTTTGTGCACTGTCGGTTAAATTTATTTGTTCAAACATTTTATGTTTTTGAAACCTTACAATTTAAGTAATGGTTTTCTAGCCGATATGTCTAGTTAAAATTGTTTGAAACAGAACTGATGTCCTATTTCTGTCCATACTCTATTACTTTGAAACATGTTGTTAATATTAATCAAAGTGAGTACCTGCATTAATAATAGGGTGGATTCGAACCGGAGTAAATTTTCTTTCTTTTTTTTATATTTCAACAAATATATTTTGATATTATAATAAATTTTTTTTTTTTATAATTAAGTCAAACATTGCGACTTGTGAATCTATAATTAGTAAGCTTGTTAAACTTATTGATAGCGACATTCTGTGTCTTATTTGTTTGATTTAGCTTTTGATTTCAATAGTGATAGTTAAATTATTTGCATTTTGGCATGTATGTTGTAGTGACACGTCGCTGCGTCGCTGCTACTTCCGTCGTCTCCATCAATATAATTGCTTCGTCCTTTATTTACATTAATATTATAAGTATTCTTTTATTTCGTCGCACGTCATGGCGACGATTCACTCCTGCAAATTTAATAAATTTACATATCAGTGTTATGAGAACACTACACAATACGCTTGCCTGCACTAATAAACTCACCTTATGATATATGATTTATTTTTTTATTAAAATTAGTTTGTTTATTTTCATTTTTGCACGCTGACATTTTTGACACGTCACTCGTGACACGTCTCTAGGTGGCCAGCCGCTGCTTTCTAATTCATCTTCGACCTTCTTTGGATTTACTTTCAAATTTGAAATAAAAATATTCTAGAAAATTCAAAAACTCGACCGAGGTTTCTTGTAAAATCCAGCCGCAAGGCTGGTCAGTTCATCTTTGGCTTTCAACTTGAGCACAGCTCAATTATAATACTCTACATAAAATAATAGTGCACGGTCACTATCTACTAACTACTCCAGCCTGCCGAGTCCCTCCTTGGCCTGCTGCCGAGCTGCCGAGTAACTGCTTGGCCTGTTGCCGAACTGCCGAATCCCTCCTCGGCCTGCTGCTGAGTTCCTCCTTGGCCTGCTGCCGAGCCGCTCCGCAACCTACTGCCGAGCCGCTCCACGACCTGCTGCCGCTGCCGAGCTCCTTCCGTGGCCTGTTGGTCACCTGCCTGTGGCCGTTGCCCAGCCACTCTTGGGCCTGCCGCCCAGCCACTCTTGGGCCTGCCGCCCAGCCACTCTTGGGCCTGCCGCCCAGCCACTCTTGGGCCTGCCGCCCAGCCACTCTAAAGCCTCATTTACACGATACCATTTTCTTGCCTATAGCGTACAATTATGTCGAAGCAATACTTGAATTGCAGCGTATAAACAACATGCCATATTCTTTCTCTACTAGGCAAGTTTTGCATTCAAAAATGTTCTCCGTTTAAACTATACATACAATATTTTCTTGTGCAATACTTGCCATTTTATCCGAAGATGTCCAAAACTTGAATGAAAATATTCGTCTGAGCAAATACGGTCAATTCTTGAAGCAACGTGCCAGTAAATAGAACAGGAACGTACAAGTCGATGTTTAGACAAGACAATTCTTGAAAGCGATAATCTCCTTACCATTATTGTATCAATGTAAACAAAACACGCTGGCAATTATTTCTTTTCAAGATTTGCATTCAATAATGGCGTTCAACTTTATAAATAATATCCACGTGTAAACAGTTGCTTACAATTATTGAAATGCAAATATTGCGCTTCCACTATTGTTTTCAATTATTGCTATTGAACGTGCAAGAAAATGGTATCGTGTAAATGAGGCTTTAGGCCTGCCGCCCAGCCACTCTTGGGACCTGCTGCCCCGGGTCTTCGTGGACTGCTGCTCGGTCCCTCGCCGCTAGGATCATCCCACGCCCTACACTCGCATCACACTTACTGCTCACCGACTGACCTTTTATCCCCAATAAATCTTTTGTCTTCTATTTCTGGTCTTTATATTTATAAATTACGAGCGACCCGCCCACGCTTCGCAATGGTGTAATTTTGTCAACTTGCTCGCGAACCCTTGCATTATTGCTTACTTTAAAAAACTTTTTCCAAATGCTCTTTATTTACAAATTTAAATGAATTAAGAATCATTCCCAGTACGCCGCTTCCCATAATGTCGCTCCGCAACGGACGTCTCACTGACATTCCCGGTACGCCGCGCCACGCCGCTCTACATCGTTCTCTTAGTCCCACACAACGTCGCGCCTACTTTTGGTACAGTCGTGATCAGACTTATTACAAAGTTTATGTAATTTCAATATTTTTAGGTCAAGTTCTAAAAACTAAAATTTATGTACTTATTAGATCGATTTTTAAACTATTTCTTACAATGTTTTTATTAATTAAAAATTGATGACACATTACTTACCTACCACAATTAAATAGGCATAATACTAACCTATGAATATCATATAATGCGTAACTTGTAATAAGATGTGTTTCAAGGTCAAGTAAGGTAAAAGCACCAACTATGGAAATTATAAGGATTATGTTTTTGCTTTATAATTTATACGTTTTACTAAACACACTTCTAGAATTTTGTACGTTATTAAATAATGTCTTTAAGCATAAGTTATATATTTTTTAAATAGGATTTTTACTAGTTTCATCAAAATAATCTTAATTAAATATATAAAACTCAATATAGAATCATTAAAAATTCAACACAAAACTGCGTTTTATTTTTTGAAAATAAAATCAAAAATGTCGACTATCAATCCAAAACAGTTATACAGGGTCTGTCGTAATGAATGGATAACCCGTTACCTACAGTTGATCCGGATGTGAGGCTATAAGAAAATGGTGTCTTCTTGCCAGGGTTGTCAACCATAAGAAAATGGCGTAGACTTTTAAACATTTTTATAAATTTCGCTATTTTTTTCATTTATTCCGCTGCCATTTCTTCAAATTTTGATATATTTGTATATTTTTTTCTGTATTATACCCCTGAAGACGTGTGTTATGTAATTTTAATACAATTTTAGGTGTTATTCACGTTGAACATTATCAAAATACTCATTTTAAGAAAAAAAATCCAATGTTTTTTCTTTGTGTCAACTTTTGATCATCTCCTGTGGAAAAAAAAAGTATGACGTTATAGCTGCCCATGATCTCAATAAATTGTCTAGTATGTGTAGATTCTAAAAAGGTATAACGATGTGTACTTTAAAAGCAACATTAAGTTACAGGAGCGAGAACACTAATCAAGGTCGGAATTTTTATTTTTCAAGTTATGTTATAAATGGTTGTAAAACTTCGTCATAATGATTTTATTCAATCAAGATACTTTGCACAAACACTATCGGGCCACTAATAGGATATTCAGAAGAAAACCCGGTTGTTTTTGGGAAAAAAATAACATTACTCCACGATAATAATGTAATGAAAATGTACAAATGAAAACTGTTGTGCTCTAATAGTTTCATGCGACAAATATGTTGCGACAAGTTTATTCGAAATTGGAACGGATTTAAAAAAACGAACAAAGTCCGCATTACAAAGAAAAGGGTACTCATCACATCAGTGTTATTTTAACCATCGCATGAGCTTTTGTTCTCATTCTTTTCGTCAATTTGTTACTGCTTTCTAATATCGGACTTTGATTTTCCTTGTAATTTAGACTTGATAACATGGTGATACTGATGACTTTGCTCACATTTACGGTCATTGTGTTGTGCTATCGATTGAACTTGTTGTTTTGGAAAAGTTTTTGTGTAGTTTGTGTATCATGCCGCAACAATACACGCCGGCCGAATACGCGAACATGCATTTACGGTGTATTTAATGGCAGCACCAATAGAGCTGCTAGTGTTTATCGTGAAAGATATCCAAATGTGCGACATCCTGATTACCGTGAGTTTATGTGCACAATGCATTTATGGAAGGACGATTTCCTTCCACTTTTTTCCACTTTTCTTTGTAATGCGTACTTTGTTCGATTTTTAAAATCCGTTTCAATTTCGAATAAATTTGTCGCAACATGTATGTCGCATGAAACTATTAGAGCACAACAGTTTTCATTTGTACATTTTCATTACATTATTATCGTGGAGTAATGTTATTTTTTTCCCAAAAACAACCGGGTTTTCTTCTGAATATCCTATTAGTGGCCCGATAGTGTTTGTGCAAAGTATCTTGATTGAATAAAATCATTATGACGAAGTTTTACAACCATTTATAACATAACTTGAAAAATAAAAATTCCGACCTTGATTAGTGTTCTCGCTCCTGTAACTTAATGTTGCTTTTAAAGTACACATCGTTATACCTTTTTAGAATCTACACATACTAGACAATTTATTGAGATTATGGGCAGCTATAACGTCATACTTTTTTTTTCCACAGGAGATGATCAAAAGTTGACATAAAGAAAAAACATTGGATTTTTTTTTCTTAAAATGAGAATTTTGATAATGTTCAACGTGAATAACACCTAAAATTGTATTAAAATTACATAATACACGTCTTCAGGGGTATAATACAGAAAAAAATATACAAATATATCAAAATTTGAAGAAATGGCAGCGGAATAAATGAAAAAAATAGCGAAATTTATAAAAATGTTTAAAAGTCTACGCCATTTTCTTATGGTTGACAACCCTGGCAAGAAGACACCATTTTCTTATAGCCTCACATCCGGATCAACTGTAGGTAACGGGTTATCCATTCATTACGACAGACCCTGTATATAGCCACTTATTAGCCTTTGTTCTCATATTATTACATTCGTAAAATATTATATTTGCAAAATATTATATTCTCGAATTATTATATTCTCAAAATATTACACAAAGAACAATCACAGCGAAAAATGTTTTTAATTTGAGGGAAGAAATAATAAATATTTGTCATCATCATATATTCCTGAAGATATGCATTAACATAATATTATGTGCATTTATATTGAAGTTTTAATAGATAAACTCTTTGCTATAATAGTTCCTGTCAGATTACAATGAAAAACCTATGTTTGTACTAGTGTCAGTCTTTATTTATCAATTGTTTTTGATGTATAATGTGACATTGTGAAAAATATTTATTTTGCAATCTGATAAATAAATATTAAAATAAAAATGTCTGAAGATAGTGAAGCCAAATTTATAACGAGTCAAAAAGGCAAGTCTGTTTTTTTATATAACGGTTACAAATACAACTTCTTCATGAATAATAAAAATGGTACAACCAACTGGAGATGTTGCAACCAAAGGGAGTGCAAGACTTCGATTACATTAAGTTCGGATAAGAAAGTCGTTAGACAGCCCAAACATAGTTGCAGTGTAGATTTTTAAAGAAATATAATTGATTTGGCAATGGAGGAGTGCAAAAAAGAAGTATGCGAAAATTTTGAACCCATTCCAAAAATATTTGAAAAGCACTTCTTGGGAAAACAAGTTTTTCGAAATAAAGAGTATCTGATCCCATCATTTACCTCCAAAAAGGATACGCTGTACAGGAAGCGAAATAATTTTTTTAATGTCGGTATATCAAAGACTACAAGTAATGTGAGATTGCTCACCACATTGTACAAGACTTTTTTTTATTTGATGATTATGATGATGAGACGGATGATAGAATTATAATATTTTCAATGTTACCTGCTCAAAAGCTACGAGAATTATTCCAGACAATTGATATAATATACGGAGATGGTACATTCAAGGTGACACCGTCGCCTTTTTACCAATTGTACACTTTACATATTGATATCGCACGAGACCAAAACACAATTAGTTTTGTACCTATTGTCTATGGCTTATTACCAAATAAGAACACAAATACATACAAAAGGTTCTTTTCTGTACTTAGAAATCAATTTCGTATGAATATTAGTTCATACAAATGCGATTACGAAATTGCTGCAATTAATGCTATACGTGAGGTACGAGTATATCCAGAAATAAAAGTAAAAGGCTGTTATTACCATTAAATGCTGTGTTTAGAATGAGTAAAAAAATGAATTTCAATGAAACTCACTTAGGTCGCAAAATCACACAGTTGTGCACAAGTTTGGCTCTGTTACCACCCAATCTAATTCCAGAAGCATATCTTGCTATACATGAAATCGCACCAGAGACGGAAGTTTCACAGAAATTTCTAGACTATTTTAATAACCAGTGGTTACAAAACATTACCAAAGATATTTTTAGCTGTTATGGTGAAAAGAACCGCACTACGAATGCAGTGGAAGGATGGCACAGAAGAATTAACTCTCGAATTCCATCTCGACCAACCATTTTCCAATTTTTAGTAGCATTAAAAGTAGAAGCTCAAATTCAAAATAAAATATTGCTAAAAAGTGCTTTCCACTGCCCTGATAAAAAAAGATCTTTAAAATACATTGAAAATGATAGAAAAATTAATTGCATTATCACAGACTGTTTATCCAACAAAATTCAATCAATAGAATGCTTAACCATGTTAGCGGCGTTGAATAAGCTCCCATAGATTTTCCATATACTTTTGTAATTTTTATTGTTGAGCGGCTGTACCAATCGTCGTGCTTGGAAACAGGTGCCATTTGTGAAAACTTGTATGCACTTCACGCGGGATTTGTTTAGTTTCAGTTATTATTAATTATAGTATATTAATGATTAATGCAAATAATCTTGCAATACTGTATGATACTGCAATTTTGATTTTAATATTGTATTACGTTCGAGTGTTTCCATGATGCCTAGGTATTGGAATAAAGAGAGATTTTAGTTTGAATAAATTCATTTTTATTTTTCACTGTGTTTGATTGTACTTCTAATATTTTGAGAATATAATAATTCGAGAATATAATATTTTGCGAATATAATATTTTGCTAATGTAATAATATGAGAACAAAGGCTTATTAGATTGCATTTTATTTCGTTTTAGAATTTATTCGATTAAATTTATTACGATAAAATAATATAGTTGGTTAGGATGGACGGGACATTCCGACCCTGCATGAAAAAATATGAAGAAATTTCGTTGACGTTAAATTGACGTAGATTGGATTTCTAGGATTAAAATAGTCAATATATATATTTATGGTATTAAATAGGATATAAAGGTTTTTAGCTGATTACTGAATATTTATAAGCTTGGCAAACAGCAAATATAACAGTTATATTTCTGCTTCAAATACCAGCAAGTAAGTATGTTTTGAAATTTTATTGTACTTACCATTGATCTGAACTTTTCGGATTGTAACAGACCTATGGCCCTGTATACGAAAGTTGATATTTTCAGTGGATTCAGCTACGATAATTGAGGTGTTACAAGAAAGTGACAATGTGCCAGCTGATTTGGACCAGTTCTCAACGAGCCAGCAACATAATGTGTGCGTTGTGTCGCGTAAAGTTAAGGAGGGCGATGCAGGAGGTCAATATTTTATACTTATTTACAATTTTTGTAAAAAATACATTACAGTAAAAGATGGCCAATCACAAGTTTTCACTGCTTAAGCATAACTTGTCCTCAGATCCGGTTGCTTCTTGTTCGAGCGCTGCTAAACCAACCTTTGTTTGTCTTGAAAATACGGAACCAATCTCTCCCTGCTCCTGTAATGTGGAACCTATTGCTTCTACCAGTACAGGCACTTTAGAAGCGATACCGTGTAGTTCTCGTAGTCCCTATTTTCACACTACTCTAGTTGCATCCTCCACTTCGCACGAGCGGGTTATCGCGAGTTCCTCATTAGGTGGAATAAATTCTAAATTTAGCTTCACTGAGAGCATTAAAGGAGGTAATATTTTACACAAGGATGGTCGTAGGTTTCGTATTAGTAAAACTAATAAAAATTTAACTTCTCTGTGGATGTGTACCATAAAAACTTGCAGGGCTTCATTAACTCTAAACTCATCAAGAGATGGTGTAATGCGAGAAACATCTCACACTTGCGTTCCAGAATACAAAGCGGAGCATGTCGCAAAGGCGGTGTCTGATTGTCGCAAGAAGGTTAGATCCTGTATGAAACCCATACCAACTGTGTACGAGGAGTCTATGGCACACATCAAAACTCAAGATTTTGTTGACGAAATACCAGATTTTTATAGTATTAAAAGTTCCCTTTATAGAAGTCGCAACAAATTTCTTGATGTTGACAAAACATCTTTTAAAACTCTCAGTGAAGTTAAAATATCGGAGACTTTTGGCAAAGACTTTTTAGTACTTGATGATGGAACTGATGAGAAAATCTTGTGTTTTATTTCGGAAAAGTGCAAAAGTGTGTTCCCGAATCTAAGCCACGTATTTTTAGATGGAACTTTTAAGGTAGTTCCTAAACCCTTCTATCAAATTTATACGATACATGGCGATTTAGGTAACGGCACTGTCTTGCCTTTAATATATGCCCTTTTGCCAAATTAAACACAAGAAACATATACAAGACTATTTTATCTTATAAAAGAAAAAAATCCATCTTTTCGGCCAAGTTATTACAAAATTGATTTTGAAAAAGCCACAATTAATGCTATTAATGATATTTTTCCGGAAGCCGTGATAAGTGGCTGTTTTTTTCACTATAGCCAGGCAATTTGGAAAATGGGCAAAAAACTCGGATTAACTGAGACAGAGAGCTTCATACCTCCACGCGTTCCTGAGAAAGGGTCTTGACAGACGGACGGACGGACGGACAGACGGACAACAAAGTGATCCTATAAGGGTTCCGTTTTTTCCTTTTGAGGTACGGAACCCTAAAAATATTATTATTTTCCCTCGCAAGTTTGTTGAAAAAGTAAGTATGAAACTCGTGAGCAATTTGTTAACGTCAGCTTGGGCTGCCACCCTCAGCCTCGTGGATAATGAGCAATTTTACACACTTAGTATTTATTATATCCTATTTCAACATACTTGCTCAGAAAGTGAGCTTTATCACATCGTTTTTAGGGCCATAAACCAAGCTATAACACACTCGTGCATAATAATAATATTCTACTCTAGTGCATTATAGAATGAATTCTACAAAGTTAATGTAGTGCCTTACTGCAAATTATATGCTAGTTACCAGAACCAGCTCGAGAAATATAAGTACATTCTTCGTAGTTTACTCTTTAATTTGAATGAAATAGGACATAGGTAAAATTTTATTATTATTTTATTTCTTTGGGGTATACAGCGTTACCAAGGTTCTTAAATATTCTGTAAAGTCGTGTTATAAGACCCCATTTAACTTCTTTTCGACTTTATTTTTATGATCCTGTTTAAAATAAGAATATTATCGGTAATAGCTTACCAGACTGAAGCACCAATACGATACTCAAAGAAAAAAATACATTTCTGCTATCATTTTAATAAGTTAGTAGAATTTCTACATTTAAAAATTTTTATTAATCAAATCGATCGTATATTAATTACGATTAAAATAATAAGTAATAAATAAAATTTGTTATTTATTTGTCTATGATTTTATTATGTGCTTAGAATTCTGCTCTGCACTGTACTTATTCTAACCAAAAAAGTGAGGAGCGACATACTGGGAATCGAAGTAAAGCGCTAAGCGACATTATGGGAAGCGGCGTACTGGGAATGATTCTGAATTAATACCCTAAAATATGGAGAAAACCGAATTTAAATCCGTTACGTACTTTAGGAGGAGTTAGCAGCCAAACATACAAACAGACAGAATTAGCGACTTGGATTTATATTATGTAATTTATAAATTATAAATCTACAGGCTAGGTAGATTCTCTTCTTCTCTCCTTTGTCGTTTACTACGCGACAATGTATGGGGCTCAGTGCGCGAGTCCTTGTACTTTGCCGGTTCATTTGAGCTAAGCCAGGCTTCTTATCTGTAGGCGTTGTCCAGTTAATAGAAATACAAAAAAAAGGTAATTAGAAACATCCTTTATATAAGATACTTAAAGTAAACTGTAGCTTGTGCCCACAGCCCCGCTCTGTGTAAATCTGTGTAAAATGCAGACTGCATGTGGTTTATTTCTTCATGTTCGAAGTCATAAGTTGTTTCGCTGTGCCAGACACCGAAGATCTGTGACTGTTGACTATGTTTTTAGAATCTTAGGTAATACCTACTACAAAAGTCTTAAGGAAAAAACCGACACAGATTTTCTGCTTATTTACAACACAGAAGAACCCATCATCAATTTCTAGTTGTAAAGAAGACTGATTGAAAAGTATCTGATTGAATGCCGATGTTAATAAAATTACATCTCATTTGCAATTTATTTACAGTGAAGGTGAAGGTTGTGGCAATTCCGATAACTATTCCAATCAGTCCTATTCATTCGAATTATTTCTTCCAGAAGCTTCAATTTGTTTACTACCTCTATGGTTTATTTTCTTCCTAACTATCTAATACAATAGGGTACCTAACGAACCACTTAAAATAATCTCTTCTTGCCTTCGTAACCTCAAAAAATTTTCTACAAATTAAATAAAGATTTCAAAGAATTTAAAATCTTTATAATTTTTAAAAGTAGTTACATTATGATTTTTAGAAGCAAAATGACAGAAAAAATCACTATAAGAATCCTAAAACATTTGAAATTTCCTTTTTTATGTAAAACTTGCAGAGTTCAGAATGTGATAAGATTTTTCCCAATAGGTCCAAATACGACTTAAGAAACCTAAGGTAAATTTGCGTAAAATTACTCTTTACCTTCAACTCGGTTAAAATTAAAAAACTTAAATTGTAAATGCGACGTAAGTCCACCACAATCATAAACAATAGTATGCTGATAATAAACTAACTGTAAATAATACTTTAACTATGTTAACATTAAATTGAAGATAATCGCGCTGTATTTGCCTAAATTGCGGCCTAAGTCGTAAAAAGTGGTCAAGATATTACTTATGACGATAACACCATAATTATAGATTAACACAAAATTACCTACGACTTTCACGTTTATAGTTTTGAGTGAGTGCTTCCCCTTTTTACCTATCCTAAACCTCGTAGATACAGTAAGTTGCAAAAGTTCATACAGAGTTGCCAAGCATTATCGCATCCAGTGGTCGCTTTTACACACACACTGACATAAATAAACTAATATTTGACTACTACTTTTTAATATCAACCTTAACGTGCCAGATTTAAAGCTCAATATGTTTTTGTAAACTATTATGGTTGTTTAAAAATTTTCTTAAATACGATGATGTTTTTTTCGGATCTCCCTACACTCTAACCGACAACATTGATATTAATTGTTGTGAATAATTCTCAACCTTCATCTGATAGTATTAAGTTTCAGGTGCAGTTTTATTTATTTTGCTTTTTAAGCCGTATAGAAAGAAATACTAACTAACTAAATGTTAAGGTTGAAAATAATTTGTAACATTTAATGTCTATGTGTGTGTAATTTGTATGCAAGCAGTTATAGACCTTACACTCTGTATGGACTTTTGCAGCCGACCGTACATTGTGCATTGTCCTTGTCATTGTCATAGGTAGGTACTTTGATTAGTGATCGATACTGATGCCAAAAATGCAATCAGTAAATTTTTTGTCCGTCTGTCTCTCTGTATAACCATTATAGAAACAAAAACTACTCGACGGGATTTTAACGAAACTTGGTACAATTATTATTCATACTCCTAAGCTGGTTATTGTATACTTTTCATCACGCTACAATCAAAAGGAGCAGAGCAGTGAAGGGAAATGTTGGGAAAACGGGAGAAGTTGCTCCATTTTTTAAGCTTCCGTCGCGTGTGTTAAAGCTACACAGAAATCATGTATGACGGAAATGTTATCCTCAATAAAGTAATCCACCCTTTAGCGGGGCTATTGCGTAAGCCAATGGTAATCGAATGTCATTCAACAAATTGACGAAATATAAAGTTTTTTTTTGGATTAATCAACCCTCTCGCTATCCGAGAAGGAGGCCTGTGCTCAACTATGGGACATATATAGGCTATTTATTATTATTATTATTATTTTTCTTTATACGTTTATATTCTCCCTTGGTTAGAGGATTTAAGTTAATAGATAGGACATGCGGGCCTCAGCCAAGCTTGTCCGTTTCTATATATGTTGGAACGTGAGTGATGACGTTGATGCCGTCGCACGGAATTTGCGTGTGATGCGACAAGTGTTAAGAATACTTGCTTTTTGTAGAAGAAAGAGAGTATACTTTGGCATGTTTAGAAAATTTAAATTAGTCGGTAAAGTTTTAGGGACGACTCCAGTGGTTGATATAATGATTGGGACGATGTGAACCCTATCTACTTGCCATTGGGTTTTTAATTCGATCGATAAATTCGTATACTTCGACATCTTTTCTGTATGTGTAGACAGGAGGTTGTGTGTGTTGCATACAGCAATGTCAATAAGGAATGCAGTTTTATTTGTTTTATCTAAAACGGTTATATCAGGTCTGTTATAATGAATGGTTTTATCGGTAATAATTGTTCTATCCCAGTATAGTCTGTATTGATTATTTTCTAAAATAGTTTTTGGTTGGTATTTATAATAGGCAGTAGTTTGTGTGATTAATTGATGGCTGCGACCTGATCATGCCTATTTTTATAGTCCGTTTGGACGATGGATTTGCACGCTCCAGTAATATGCTGTATGGTCTCGGAGCTGCTATGGCATCGCCTACATAGGTCAGTTGGTAGATTGGGTCTGCGTATGATATATTTCTGATAGTTCCGCGTATCTATCACCTGGTCTTGAATGGCTACCATAAAAGCCTCTGTCTCGGGGAAGAGTTCACCTCCCCGTAGCCATGCGTTCGACGCGTCCTTGTCGACATGAGGTTGGCATAAATCGGCTCGGTGTCTCCCGTGCAGAGACTTTTGTGCCCAATTATTAATTTTAGTTTGTATGTCAGTGATTTTTTCATTTATTTGTATATTACTATCGTGTAAATTGAGAGGGGTAAATTTAGTGTCTAGAGTAATAATATGTTTGTGTAATTGTGATGTATCGGCTTTGTTGTAAAAATATTTTCTTAACGAGGTGATTTGTTTATTGTGTAAGTTTTTGATGTCAATCAGGCCAATGCCGCCCTCCCTTCGAGGTAATGTTTGTCGTTGTGTGCACGATCGAGGGTGGTGCTTACGGTGTGTCGTCATATGTGTGTTTACAATACGTTGTAATTTTACTAGATCTGTTTGTGACCATTTTACTATACCAAAAGAATAGGTTAAGACAGGTATTGCATATGTATTAATTGCTTTAACAATGTTACAGGAATGTAGGTGAGATTTGAGTATGCTATTTAATCTAAATTTAAACTGTTTTATGAGTTCTGATTTTGTAGTTTTGTGGTGAATCTGACGCGACTGGTGAAATCCGAGATACTTATAGGTATTGTGCTCATCCATCGGTTCAATAGTCTCGCCTGTGTCTAATATGTAATAGTCAGATTGAACTTTACCTCGATTTATAGAATTAATTTTGCACTTGTCTACGCCAAAGTGCATGTGAATGTCTGTTGAAAAAGTTTGTGTTCAGGGCCGAGCCGCCCCTGTGTGCGATGTGTGCGGCGCACACAGGCGCGTAAGCAAAAGGGGCGCCGGATTGTTTTTTTTAATACAACATAGTTGAAAAAATGGTCTTAACCGACTAAAAAAGGCGCTTCATAAGTTTCGCACACAGGCGCTTCATAGGTGTCGCACACAGGCGCTTCATAGGTGTCGCACACAGGCGCTGCTTAGTGTCGGCGCGGCCCTGTTTGTGTTATATCAGCTAAATCACTTAAATCGGTTTTATTACTTGCATATATAATGCGGCCACCGAGAGAATGCGTTCCTGACACATTGTGTTTGACATAACGAGGTAACTTTGACAGGCCGTCTACGAAAACAAACAAAAAAAAAGTCGTCTATTTTGACCCTACAAACAAATAATAAGCAATAAAATGATATTAAAACACACTGATTTTAAATTTTATAACTGATGGCTTACTGTAAGGGTAATAATTACTGATAAAATATGTATTTTTAAAAATGTAAACAACATCATATTTTCGTAGGGATGTGCTAAAAATATCAGTCAATTTTAAAGTTATCAATCAATTTCTAATAAAAAAGCAGAATAAGTAGCTTGGTTATAAAAACATGATATCGACGTAAATATGGATATGCTTGAAGCATAACTATTGCGGTTAGTGAAAGAAAATAAATCGGCAAATGTTCGATATGAAATAGATGAATTGGCTCAGCAGTACGGTCATCGGGTGCTGAGACTTATACCATATTATTGCCAATACAATGCTATTGAATTAATTTGGGCTCAAATTAAGGGTTATGCAGCCCGTCGCAATACGTCCCCACCTTTTAGCACAAAAAAGATGATGGCTCTATTAAAAGAAGCTTGCGAAAAAATCACGAAGGAAGACTGGGCGAAGGCGGTAGAAAAAACAAAAAATCTTATTACCAAAGACTTTGATCGAGATATTAGAATTGATTCGATCATTGATAATAACATAATTATAAATGTTGGAGAAGATGATGATAGCACCTCCTCAAGCGAATCGGAATCTGATTAAATTTATACCAGCGCGATATCTATTATTTTAAGTATTTATTACCTACTTTTAGTTTTAGTACTTATTGTATTGTAGACCTAAATATTTGTTTTGAAAAAAGGCAGCAGTTGGAGTTTCTTGCTATACAAGTAAAATAGATATAAGATAAACTAATTTTTTTACTAATGTTGATTGAAAAAATATTTGTCAATATTATTTTTTACCCCAACACTACTGGCATGTGTCACAAACGCAATCTCTCGGTGGCCAGATTATAGTTTAATGTCATCCATATACATCAAGTGTGACAGAGTGTGACTGGAATTACTAGATTTAAGGTCTAACCCAACCTGGGTTGTGTTTAATAACTCGGATAACGGATTGAGGGCGAGACAAAACCAAAGAGGGCTTAACGAGTCACCTTGGAATATCCCTCTTTGAATTTTTATTGCATCTGATGTTAATGTTGAATTGTTATTTTTATAGTGTTTTAAAACATACGTGAGCCAGCTATGGGGAACAGAATCAAAGGCTTTTTTATAATCTATATACATAGTGTGCATATTTTGTTTGCTGGTGAGTTTTTGTTTCATAACTATTGCATCGATGGTGAGCTGTTCTTTACACCCTTGACTGTTTTTTCTGCACCCTTTTTGCTCTTCAGTGAGAATGTTATATTGATTTAGATGTTTGTATATCAATTTGCTAATACACCCTGTAAGGAGTTTATAAAATGTTTGAAGACAGGTGATGGGACGAAAATTTTACGGATTTGTGGTGTCCAAGGCTTTGGGTAGCATGTATGTGATTCCTTTTGCTAAAAAAGGCGGTATGGTGTTTGGTGATTTTATGAACTGACATATTATATGGCTATGAATAAATGGATGGGTACTAGAAAACTTCTTGTACCAGAATTATTATTAATCAATCAAGATAATCAATGTCGCCATCTATTAAGCCCAAAACCGTGTCGATTTTAATAATTTTAACCCTTTTTCAGAATTGTTGAAAATATGTCATTCGAATACCATTGGCTTACGCAATAGCCCCGCAGGCCTTGTCTCTTATGGTGGATCCACACCACCCGGCGGCACTGCCGGCGGCTTACCGCAAGTAAAGCCTACAAAAAAGCCGCCGGCAAATGCCGCCAGCAGCCGCCGGCAGGCGCAGCTTTCTTCAATTACAGAATAAGTCGAGGACGCATGGTTGTAGAAGATGCATTTGGTATTTTGGTACAGGCATTCCAGATTCTTCATACGCGTTTAAATTTACAACCTCAGAGAGTCAGAGAGCAAAGCTTGTCGTGATGACCTGTGTCTGCCTGCATAATTTTATAAGGCGAGGTTATAGAAATACCTCAGTGTGGAAGGTGGAAGTACCTACACAAATTCATAATATTCAGACAAATATAATACACCGAAAATTTTGTGCCGGCGTTTATTAGAAATAAATAAATAAATAAATAATAATAATAAACAATTTTTATTTTTTGAACAAGTTATTAGGCCTAGTTTGTTATAAAAATACAACGAAGTACTCAAAAAAACTGGATCTTTATTAAAATAATTTTAAGCCTGTGAAAAGTGTGAAGATGTCGTCCTAATTCAGTACCTTAAGAGTCTGACTGAAGACTTTAATCATTATAATTGTTATCTGAGCTATATTGCGCTGCCGGCGGGAACGTGCGGCAAAGTGGCCGCCGGCTTTGTTGCGGATGCCGCGCACAAAGCCGGCGGCCGACCGGCGGCGGCACGGCGGCCGTCGGCACATGCCGCCGGGTGGTGTGGATCCACCATTATACAAACGGCTTCATACGCATACCCAATAAAACATTAACATGGTTATATGCTCTAAGATACCCAATGATGAACAAATTTTATTTTACTAATCCTTTAATCGATATTATTAAGTGATCAAAAATAATTTGTGCTGAAGTTACTAATACAGTAAAGTAATAAAGTATTTACACAATAAAATATCACCAGCCATAACTTATCAAACCCATTTTAAGCTGACAGAAATAAGGTAGGTATATGCATTTTGTAATGTGCATAAGCACTTTGTAGGAAACTTATGTAGGCTGGAATACTGGCAGCTATTGTTTTATATTATTTAAATAGATTCTAAAGAAGAAACAATGAGATATTGACAGCATCCTTCCAGACAGAGTCATATTTTGGTGCTCGGACTGTGGGCACATAACATTAAAATCACTTTTATGCTTTAAATACAAAGCTTTAAAAAAGATTAAAATCTTTGATTTCTCTCTCACGTTTTCCCCAAACGTTAGTTGGTGGAGGCGCCGTATCGAGTACCGCGGGTACTGTCGCGAGTAAAATCAGTGCTTTTCAGGGATAGACACATGGTAGCGTGTCCAGCCAAGTGCAGCTGCAACTACTTATACAAGAATATTACTATACGCTGATATACGCTACGAAAAAATGGAATAATATTGGATATTGACTGGAACTCAAGAAGCATAATATACAGATAAGTACCTACAAATACACTATAGGTACACATTCCAACATGGAAACGTTTGACGGCGTTTCTTCTCATATTGATGTTTTTATTAAGCAGTACAATGCATTAGCAGCTTTAAATTCCTGGAATGACAATACCAAGGCCATTTTAATTTCAAATTATTTATCGGGGCCTGCCCTCAATTATTTTCACACCATCAGTGATGATACTTCAACTTTTGAAGATATAGTAGAGGCTTTGAAGCAAGAATTCACCTCAGATCCGGATTACGCCGCTCAATTTTATTCAAATCGGCAAAATCATGATGAAAAGACAGTAGACTTCATCTACCGAATGTCATTGTTGGCTAAAAAAGCTGGAATTACATCAGATGAGAAGATAATAAAACAAATTTTGAAATCTTTAACTTTTAATAATAGAACACGATATGCAACACATGTATTTAGTGACTTGACTGCATTTAAAAAAGCAGCATTGCAAGAGGACGAGATTTTGAATTTACAACCAAAACAATTGGCGTTGCCGGTCAAGATACAAACATTAGGGAACTCTGGTTCCTTCAATCATACTTACTCGCGGGGTGACGGTGCCCAGAATGTGCGGTTAACACATCCACCCCGTCAAATCAGTGATAACTTTTCTACACCATGGTCGTCAAGAACTCCACATGTTCCGGAGCGCCATGTACAACCCACGGGAGCTTCATACTCTGCTAGAAGAAGCGCTGGTGATGAAGCAGGAACAAGCAGGCCGCCATTTTCGCAACCACAACAGCGGTATAATTTAAGAGCTCATTTACACGATACCATTTTCTTGCACGTTCAATAGCAATAATTGAATACAATAGTGGAAGCGCAATATTTGCAATCAATAATTGTAAGCAACTGTTTACACGTTGATATTATTTATAAAGTTGAACGCCATTATTGAATGCAAATCTTGAAAAGAAATAATTGCCAGCGTGTTTTGTTTACATTGATACCATAATGGTAAGGAGATTATCGCTTTCAAGAATTGTCTTGTCTAAACATCGACTTGTACGTTCCTGTTCCATTTACTGGCACGTTGCTTCAAGAATTGACCGTATTTGCTCAGACGAATATTTTCATTCAAGTTTTGGACGTCTTCGGATAAAATGACTATCAAAGTCAAGTGACAAACCTATTGAATACAAGTATTGCACAAGAAAATATTGTATGTACAGTTTAAACTGAGAACATTCTTGAATGCAAAACTTGCCTAGTAGAGAAAGAATATGGCATGTTGTTTATACGCTGCAATTCAAGTATTGCTTCGACATAATTGTACGCTACAGGCAAGAAAATGGTATCGTGTAAATGAGGCTTTAGGAATAGACAGCCACCTTCTCAAGACATGCGAAATGAGCACCCAAATGCTCGGCGGCGCTAGGACAGGGAACCACACTAGCGACCGACGACAGACAAGGTTCCACTACAACGCCCTATATAGAAGTGAAGATGTGCGGTATCACCACGTCCGCATTATTGGATAGCGGTGCCAGTCTTTCGGTCATGTCGGAAGATTTTTACTATAAAAATATGGATAAGTTTGTACATAATAATATTGTAAATAGTAGCGTAGATAATAAAAAGCCTGTATTGCGTGTTGCGAATGGCAAATTACTTGACATTATTCTTTCACTCAAAATAAAATTTTATTTGTCAAATTATTTATTCGAACATACGTTCGCTGTTGTAAAAAGTATTACAACCGATGTAATTCTAGGTTGCGATTTTTTCAGTATTCATAGGACTTCGATAGATTTTGGGCAAAATCTATTAATTTTTCCAGATAATTCGTGTATACCATTTTTGCGTGCAGATGAGAATGACCATTTGCCATACTTGTCAGAACAATGCCATTTGCCGTACTTGTCAAAACAAGACAAATTGTTTTTTTTAAATAATGAGACGGCATTGGGTGAGAATGTAGGAGAAATATTTTCAGAAAATAGGGGTTTGAATACACTAGACATTTCTGATAAAATATCCAGAAATGATAAAGGAAAATTAGTTAAAATCTTATCAGAATATGAAGAGCAGTTTGCGTTTGATAAGACGCAAATAGGATCGTGTTCGATTTCGGAGGTTGAAATCAACACTGTTGATGATACACCCGTCCATAAGTCTCCGTATCGTGCTTCGCATGAGCAACATCGGATAATTCGCGAACAGGTGGACGAGATGATGCAGAATGGCATCATTCGCGAATCGCGTTCTCCTTATGCGTCTCCTGTCGTGTTAGTTAAAAAGCCTGACGATTCGTGGCGTTTTTGTATTGATTATAGATCGTTAAATAAAAAGGTTATAACTGATTCTTATCCGCTACCGCGCATAGATGATTTATTGTCATATCTGTCAGAAGCTAAATACTTTGCAGACTTGGACTTAAATTCAGGTTACTGGCAAATTCCTATTAAGGAAGCTGATAAGCATAAAACTGCCTTTGTGACACCGTCGGGTCTTTTTGAATTTAATGTTCTTCCTTTTGGTCTTAAAACTAGTGGGGCTGTTTTTCAACGCACTATGGACAAGGTTCTGGGTGGTTTAAAGTATAGGAACGCTATAGTGTACGTTGATAATATATTAGTGTATGGGAGGGACTATGATGAGTTTTGCACCGCTTTGAAGAAGGTTCTTCAAAGACTAAAAGAGGCCAATATGACCCTGAAACCCAGTAAATGTCATTTTGCGTATGATCAAGTGTCGGTATTAGGTCATAAAATATCGGGTGAAGGTATTCGTCCGGATGACGCTAATATAGAAAAGATAAAGTCATTGAAGGTACCATCCTGTACCAAAAATGTCAAATCTGTGTTAGGGTTATTTTCGTATTATAGGAAATTTATTGGTAATTTTGCGGCAATCGCGATGCCCTTAACTCGTTTGTTAAAGAAAGGCGTAAAATTTGAGTGGCTTAAAGAGCAACAGGAATCTTATGATACTCTATTTAAATTAATCAGTAACCCTCCATTATTACGACATTTTTCAAATGATTCTAATATCACCACCAGATTGCATGTGGATGCGAGTGGTGATGCTTTGGGCGCGTGTTTATTACAGGGAACTGATAGGTTATTCCCAGTAGCTTTCGCTTCCCGAAAGTTATCTGACTGCGAAACGCGATATACGATCACCGAGAGAGAATGTCTCGCTCTTGTTTGGTCATTGAAGTATTTTGAGCATCTATTATGGGGTTTAAAATTTGATGTGGTAACAGACCACAGGGCTTTAGTTTGGTTGCGAGATAGAAGAGATATGAATGGTAGATTGGCTAGGTGGGCCCTCGCTATTCAGTCGTATGATTTTAATATTGTATATTGTAAGGGAAAGGAAAATGTGTTGGCAGATTTTATGAGTAGGAATCCGTTAATAGATGACAATTCCTCAGACAAAACTCAACCACAAATGTCTGATGGTTTAGAGTTGTATAAAATCGATATTGTCGATATCGATACTAAACAGTCTCGCGATAATTTTTGTGTAAATATGGTCAGTAAAATCAATGCTTGTCGTAGTAGGAATTATAAGGGTTTTCATTTATTAAATGGTCGGTTATATCATAGAATTAAAATGGGTGGTCATTTTATCGATAGGATTGTACTACCAGAATGTTTATTTTTAGAGGTCATGTCCGAGATTCATGATGATCCTTGGTGTGGAGCTCACTTTGGTCTTACGAAGACATTAGGTAAATTTCGTGAGCGATATTTTATCGAAAATGTCGATAAAAAAATTTATGATTACATAGCTAGTTGTAAAAATTGTCAAGAAAGAAAGAAAGTTAATTTCCTTGCGCCGTTACAGCCAATAACTGTAAATCGTAGTTTTGACAAAGTTGCGATCGATGTGTTAGGTCCATTCACCAGATCGTCACTAGGGAATAAATATGTTTTGGTTTGTATTGATTATTTAACTAAGTTCGCCATCTGCAAAGCGATACCTAGGGCGACAGCCGAGTCTATCTGTGATTTTCTTGTAAATGATGTTTTTTGTAAGTTTGGTTCGGTTAATCAAGTATTGACGGACCGAGGTTCGATTTTCACTTCGAATATGGTCAAAGAAACACTCGATTTCTTTGATACGACATTGTGTGTAGCCGCTACACGGCATCCACAAACTATAGGTCTTGTAGAACGGTATAACAGAACTTTAATTCAAGGTTTATCTATGTATGCGAATTTGCAACAATCTCATTGGTGTATGTATGTACCGCCCATAAATCATGCATACAACGTATCTAAACAGTCTTCTACTCAGTTGTCTCCATTTTCAGTTATGTTCGCGCGCGATCCTCTTATAAGGTCCGATGCCAATGTAAATATAAATTTGTTAACGGATGATCTCGATATTACGTCACGTTCTGCTGCGAATAATGTGCGTATCACGAAAGCGTTAGAAAATATACGTAAGGTTCAAACACGTCAGAAGAGACTGTTTGACAGGAAGGTTAAGTTTGTGCGTTATGAACCTGGAGATTTAGTTCTCATATATAACCCTAGGAAAACGACTAGGATTGGTTCTAAGCTGTCACGCTTATATTTTGGCCCATATAGAGTTGTGCGTTGTTTAAGTAATAATAATTACTTAATTACAAAAGTCAATGGTTCTTCTGCTCGTAATTTAATATATCATCATAATTCTATGAAACCGTTCAAATTACGATTGTAATATATTTTGCCCAACTTCTAGAATATTATTCATGTGTATTATAGGTAGGTAGGTACACTATTCTTTCTCATTATATTTTTGTATTATATTTTTTGTGTAGTAGTTTCAGCTTTTATTTATAGATGAAATAAGATATTTCGTTTATCTTTATGGTATAAGGTATGTGTTATGTATAAGAAATGGTAACGCATGGAATAACATTCTATATGGTATCATCTTAGGTCTTTTATTAAGTTGATGAATAGAATTAAGAAACGAATACTTGCTCGATTGCCATAAAAAAAAATACTTATTATAGGTTTTAGATTTTTGCTTTGTCTATGGATGTTGTCATTGGTAAAAAAAAAGAACAACTGTCAGTACTGTCATGTAATTTTTTATGTCAAGTCAGTCAGTATTGTTTGTTTGTTTATGTTTATAAATGGTGACGGATATGAAATAATTTAAATAATTATTATGTTTCGAAATGGATGATGTTACCGAAAAGCAGATAATGATACGACAAAATGAATGTGGGAAGTTAGTTTTTGTCGTGTGGAATCGCTGTCGTTCTCTATCTAAAACTTCCTAATAAGAATATCTTAGGGAAGGGAATCTTTGATTTTATTTAGAGATGATTTGCACATATTCCAGGGGGAGCGTGAAGAGATTATTTATTGGATTGTTGTATCATTGTTGATTCTTATTAAGCGTTATCACAAGTATGGAATATTTGAATGTTTTCACTATTTGCCCCAAAGATTTAATAATCAAATACGTATTTAATTTATGAAACTTCATATTGAGTAAAGATAGGGTTTTTCTTAGACTGTTAAAATCTTGATGAAGTAGGTAAATTTGATTAAATGAATTTTGTGTAGGTATGTGGATGATGGAGTAGTTGTTCGATAATAATATTTCTCATTTGTTATGTCGAGTCATTATGTGGTGTTTTGTATTGTTATTTTTGTCTTTTGTCGAGCGAGATGTAACATTGATAATTTTCAGATGATGACTTTGGACAATGATGTATCTATAGAGATAATTTGATAATGCAGCTAAGCAGCCATGATTACTGGATGCTGCCTAGATGCATGATGATTAAACTACTACGATTGTGATTGAAATATTTAAGTTTTTTTTGCGTCTATTTTCAAAATTCCTATTTTTAAGTTCTTGTGAAGTTTTTGGACTAGCATACTGTGATTCACCCATACATCATGTATTTTTGTTAGGTTTTTTACATGATGGGGTCAGTTTAACTTGTTTAATTATTCGACTGCCGCAACGAACAGTATTGAACCTGCAAATCAGATATTTTACAGTAGAACAGTTTGAAGTTGTTTTTTGATCTCGAAAGATAAATTATAATAATTTTATGACAGTTATACCCTTAAAAAATTGGTAATTTAATGAGCTTTCCATAGCTTACGCGTGGTTATAAAATTTGTTTTTTAATTTATTTAAATTTCATTTTCGATGGTGTACCATGTCAATATAAATTGCAAATTAATCGAAAGTGGCAGATTCGATTCTATTCGTGGGTTATCAAATCATGGAAAATATTGAATCTACCAATTTCGATACTATTCCTTGGTAATTTACGAACCAACCATAAAAATATGAAGTTTCAATAGTTGGTTCATAAGTAATTTGTTTATATAATTGCCTTCTAAAGAAAGAGAAAGGAGTACCAATATCAAATCATCGTTTTGTTATTGAAATTATTCATATTTATTGAATCAAAATATAATAGGAAACAAAAAAATAGCCATTTCAGCATGAGATCCCTTACTAGTAACATAAGAGTATTCTGTTAATACAAAACTAATCACAGTACCATAGACTTAAATCACACATTAATCATATCAATACTATAGGTATTTTTAAATTAAATTTACTTTTGTACTTTATACCCTGAGATCAATAAGTCTTATTACGTTAATTAAACAATATTATAAAGTAACCTAACAAACCTGTATATCACAACTATAATCAGACTCGTTCATTAAAACTTTTGGGGTCATAATGATTTCAAAATTAAATAAAAATCTCTCTTTCATAAAAAAAACTAACAAACCCTTAGTAACTGACAAAAAAAAAACAGCTCGAATAATATTTTCATTGAAATCTAAATTAATTCTAATCGTCTTCATCACTCTCCGAAACATTTTCGATTTGACTCCTTTTAAGATTTGTAAAAAAGCGTGGTATTGTCAAGGTATAAGTTCTGCTTCGCAAAAACTTATTAAATCTTTATATTTGGCTCCGGAACTGGCAAACTATCGTAATATAGTGACTTCAATGCATCGTTGCAGGTTGTTTTCTTATCGTCAATCAATGTTAAAAACATAGAAAAAATTTAAAGAAAGTCATTTAAATTGTAAAGATTTTGTTCTAGCAACCATTCTCTCAATTTACTTTTAAAACTATTAATTGATATAGCCTGTTTTAATCACTAGAGAGCTGGTTATAAACTAAAGGACCCATAACACTTGTCAATTTTGGAGTTTAGCTAGTCTACATTTTCGTGCTACAACACAAGCGAAGGCAAAGTCATAATCTGAAGTGAGCGAAAGTAAGGCTCGGCAGATACGTCATTCTTAATGCCAACTATCGCAGCACGAATGGCCCTTTTCTGCAATTGGAACACACGCTACCAGTCAGCAGCATGTCCCCATAGCTCGGTACCATACTGCAGCAGGGACTGCACGCTGACGACGTAGCAAGTAAGAGCAACGTCCCGCGGCACCACTTTGCTCACTCGGCGTAACGCGAAACATGCTTGACCCAACCTGTCGCATAATTTGTCTATGTACTCCATGTCAATCCCCTGTCACTACCAAACGTTACTTGTTCAATTGTTGTGTTATCTACCTGTACTGTCAAGGGTGTTTCAGAACGGCCTGATAAGCAGAAGTGGATAAAGTTTGTCTTTTTCAGATTCAAAACTAAACCATTACTTGTGAACCAGTATTTTAGTTGTTTGATTGTATTTTGTAGTTGGAGTTCTAGCTCTACTGTCGCAGATCCAGTTACCAACACTGCTACATCATCTGCATACATTTACACATTACCTGTCGATATAGCACCTGAAAGGTCGTTCATTATTAATGTGAACAAGATGTTTGAAACCGAGGACCCCTGAGCGACTCCTAGATCGGCAGACCTTGTATCCGACTTGTCCAGTCCCGCAGTGACGACCTGGGTTCGATGCCTAAGCAGAACATTTAATTCTGTGTACGCGTTACCAACAATTCCATAATGCGCTATCTTAGCCACCAATAAATCTCTTTTAGCGACATCAAATGTTTTTGACAGGTCGCAGCATAACAGAGCGACATGTTTTTTGGCCTCACGAGCACTGACAACACCCTTGACGACTTCGCGTACAACAGAAATAGTACACCGTCCCTCACTATAGGCGTACTGGCGTTCAGTCAGAGCATCAGTCGACGACAGAAAGGAAATTAACCGAGCACTAATCCCATTTTCCAGAAGGATTTACTTGTTTTATAGCGTCTACTGGGTCTACGGAGTTTTCAGTTAATGGTGATCCAAAATTGAGGTCTTGTCCGGAGAGTGGTGAAGGCATTGGTGTACATTCTTCACTGCCCAGTATAACATTTTGGGAGTCATTTGCCAGACTCTCATTAGATTTTGTTTCTTCCGTTTGTGAAGTGGGAAACACATCGTCATAAAGATCGTTAAATAACTTCAATAATTCTTCTTGGGTATAGTCGTTGTTACGTATAGGGCATACTTAAACAAAGAAAAACATATTTAACGTCTGACTTTAATTATTAGATCAAAAGAAGTAGTAATAATAAACTGTCAACCATCGAATCCGCTATTAAATTAAGTATCCAGCGTAGAAAAATATACTAAGTGGTAGATTCGATAAATGTTTTACTAAGAACAAAATCGAAACTACCACATTCGTTAATTCCCATACCAAAAATGTACACGTGTACTATCGGAAGTGACACTTTCGACATTTGTCTAGTATAGATGCACTTGGAACATTATTGAATCTACCACATTCGATAGTTTTACTTGTTATCCTTAATTTAAATATAAAAAAACATTATTACTGGTTATTTAAAAAAAGATCAAACAAATATACATACAATAGAACATATTCTCAATATTACGTAAGCTAATTAAACAGAAAATGTAAACTTACCAGGATGATCGGCATTTTTTTCATAGCAAGTGGTTTCGAGACTATGATGATGTTCTCCTTTTTTTACTAAATTGACCATAAATCTACCTCGACTATTCATTTTTAAACTTTAATTAAAGAAGTAACAAATTAAAACAAAACACTAATAACAAAATTGTGAAATAAAACTACTTAAAGCTAAACACGCACACCTTGGCGTACATCACGGCGAATACTATCGACTTGGGCAGTTACAGAGTGTTCACGCGCATCGACACGTACGAACACTATCGAATTGTAACATTCGCTGATGTTAGTTGCTTAAAGTGTGTAGTATCGATTGTATTCGACTAAAAACTTGTTTAAATATATTATTTTTCCAAAATGTTTTTAATGTTTTTAAGACTTATTATAATGCTCTATCGATTGGTACAATAAAACAAAAAAGTCAAATTTGCAGATTCGATACTGTACGTTGCGGCAGTCGATTTATCTTCTCATTTCATTTGTTTACTCCACATTTTAACCTGACTGGTTGTTAGCTACAACTATTGGGTCGAATCACTTTTACTTCGGAGCTTCCTAACTTAGGTAGGCTAGGAAGACATGTGCCTGGAAGTGATGCCGATTTTGATTAGTATCAAAATCTTTTTCGTAGGCGGTGGGATGTAATGTGCATAAGCACTTTGTAGGAAACTTATGTAGGCTGGAATACTGGCAGCTATTGTTTTATATTATTTAAATAGATTCTAAAGAAGAAACAATGAGATATTGACAGCATCCTTCCAGACAGAGTCATATTTTGGTGCTCGGACTGTGGGCACATAACATTAAAATCACTTTTATGCTTTAAATACAAAGCTTTAAAAAAGATTAAAATCTTTGATTTCTCTCTCACGTTTTCCCCAAACGTTAGTCATTTATATCTATACTAGTGGCCGCTCGCAACTCCGTTCGCGTAGAAGTCGGTTTCCCGTGGGAATGCGAAGTTTTCCCGCGGTAAGAAGTTCCCTTGATTCTTTCATACATATATTTTTGGTTTCTAGAATCGTTTTCGCAGCGCACGCAACGGAAGCCCTCAAGGATGAGTAATTTTCCCCGTTTTTTTCCCATTTTCCATTATTTCTTCGCTCCTAATAGTTGCAGCTTGATGTTATAATAGCCTAAAGCCTGCCTCGATAAATGGTCTATCCAACACAAAAAAAAAGATTTAAATTCGAACCAGTAGTTCCTGAGATTAGCGCGTTCAAACAAACAAACAAACAAATAAACTCTTCAGCTTTATAATATTAGTATAGATAAGTACATATAGCGTTTTTCATTACAATTTAGTAATACCCGCCTACACTCCGTTTTAAATGCAACGAACATGCAGAATCTATTAGGGGGTGATCTGTGGTTTAGGTGCAATATGAATATGAAACGGCCCCAGATAGCTTTTGTTGAAATCATACGTTTTTTTACTAATTACTTATAATTTGGCAATACTAAACATTTTGACATTTGTTTTTGACTTTGAAATGACAGCTGTCCGGGTGACAATCGGTGACATAAACTTGCAAATCTTGAAATGTTATCGCGAGCGAACTCGAAAATCACAGTGAAAGAAAATGTTTTTGCATAAAATTGTGTAATACATAGTAACTTATTTATTTTCTTTCTTTAGGAATGAACACTTGATTCAATCAGGAAAAAATGCTTACCATAAAAAAGTTGCCGACGCTTTCGGCTTCTAAGATACTTCCAAAATCAAGTGTAAATTGGAAGGATGCTGCAATAGTAAAAGATTTGGAAAAACAGTGCCCCGCCAGTGTAATAAAACTTTGTCGTTCAATTTCTGTGCTACACAGCCTAACATCAAAATCGACTAATCCAGTAAGTGAAGGAATTTTTACGTCTGTGTTTGATATTGTCCTTTGTAGGTTAGTAAATATTGCTAGAATTCACTCCTTCTGCTTACCCATACCAAAGAAGTATTTCAATAAAGCAAACAGCATTTATTGCTACATTAAATATTCCAGCATTTACGAAGATTCAATGCAGAGTACAAAGCAGCGTGTTCATTGCTGCAGAGATCTAACCTGCCTGACTTAAGCACACAGTTTAAAGGACTACGAAACTTCCACACAAGCACTACTAGCTTCAATGAAAATAAAAAACCTGATAAAGAAAAAGAGGTTTGTAACTACATATTACAAAAGATGTAATTGTGATAAGTTTTGAAGTATATCTTAATATTTTTCATTGCAGAAAAAAAATGATGACAAGAAAACTGAGCCTGACCAAAACATGCCTTCTCTAATAATGAAGGCAATTTTCTGGATGATGACCACTTGTATACTCATAGTGATAAGTTCCCTGCTTGTGCCGGGCGATACTTCACAAAATGAGGTTTGCTCTTTGTTTTCTACATTTAAAAATTTTAATTATCTTTTCCCCATAACCTTTATTCATAGGCAAATTTTAATTTAAAAATATATTGTAAATTCTTAGTTAACTGCAATGAAAGTTAAATTGTGACTAATGTTTCAATACCTTTCTTATTACTTGCAGGTTATCCGCTATGTATCTTGGAATGAGTTTGTTCACCAGATGCTAGCTAAAGGTGAAGTGGAGGAGCTAATAGTCCGGCCCGACCTGGAAGTAGTCACTATAGTTCTCTTTGAGGGGGCTGTAATCAAAGGAAAAAAAGTAAGAATACATACACTTATTCTAGTAAAGCAACATCCGGCATGACATTTTGAGCATGACTCGTTTCTGTTGGTTTCTTTATTGATGTTTCAAATTGAGACATAGTAAATCAAACAATCCTTTAATTATGGTGAATAACTTAAATATTGTATGTAAATGATACTCAGTTTAAAACACTCAATTCAGGAACTGGTGTTGTTGACTAGTTATTTATTTATAGACCATTGACTAATTACTGACTACGTTGTTGATTTGGAACATGTAATACAGTAAAAGCTCCTTATATGCGGTTCCTTCATTCGCGTTTTCACTATTCGCGGATTGAAAAAATGTGACCTTATCTCTTTATTCGCGGCCTAAGATTTTTTTATACGCGGATCGAATCCGTACATCGCGATGCATCGGTTCGGTACATACATAAACTTCATTACATAGTATGAAACCAAGTCGCTAATCCTGTCTGTTTGTACGTTTGTCCATTAACTCCTCCTAAACCAGTTGAGGGTTTCTTAATGCGGTTTTCACCATCCTTTCGGTAATTTTTTCATTTAAATTTGTAATTAAAAAACATTCAGAGAAAACAACAACAGATTTTTTATGAATTTATTTTTTTATTTCGTCGTATAGGAACGTATACCCCTATATAAATTACCGTTCTATATTCGCGGCATATTTACGAAAAATATTTTACGTTGATAAATATTTTTTATGCAGACAAACCATCGAATTTACCACATGAATGTTGGCAACATTCATAGATTTGAAGAGAAGCTACGAGAAACTGAAAACAGTTTGGGTGTAAAAGAAGGTAAGCAGTTAAAAATTAATCAAATTAGTAAACAAATGTCTATAGAAGAGTATACAAAAAATGTATATCAATGAAATATTTTTTTTTAATAATTCTAGAACTAGAATAAGAATATTTATGTTGTTTAAGGTGTTCGAGTAATTTACGACAGAAATGGAAGCATCGCTGGTAAAGTCATCACTACGCTGTTGATCACTGCTATTATTCTATCATTCTTATACTCCACAAAGTCTATGAAAATGAATATCAATATTGGAGGACTAGTAAGAAAAGTTTTTTATTATAATTAATTTTATAACTCAAAATGACTTTGGGACTTATTGTTTTTCTTTTTTCAGAGTCAGTTGGGTAGAGCAAAGTTCACTCTAGTTGACTCAATGAGTGGTCAAGGAAAAGGTGTCAAGTTCGATGATGTGGCAGGATTACGAGAAGCCAAAATCGAAGTAATGGAGTTTGTTGATTACTTGAAAAGGCCTGATCACTACAAAAGTTTGGGTGCTAAAGTAAGTAAGAATAGTTAGAAGAATCATAAAACAAAGATAGCATTCTTACTTGTTTTATGAATGAATTCATAATAATATCTTAAGGTGTATGTATACTATTAACAAGCTGTTAGAAAAAGTCTTTTCTCATTGTTATATACTACATTTTATACTTAAGTATACTATTTTTAACCTTTTAATATTATTATGTTTTGTTGTTAGGTACCTAAAGGTGCCTTATTACTTGGCCCGCCTGGCTGTGGAAAGACTTTGCTAGCAAAGGCTGTAGCCACAGAAGCCAATGTGCCCTTCTTGTCTATGAATGGGTCAGAATTTATAGAGATGATTGGAGGCCTCGGGGCAGCTAGAGTACGGTAAGTCTTGAGTTTTTAAAACAATATTTGTTTCAGTTATAATAGATGTCAAAGGATTGATTAACCATGCATCGTGATCCAAAGTTAATAATGTAAACCAAATTTTAGCTCCATACATAACCCGGAAGTGGATTAAATTTATCTTGCCTAAGGGCCGGTTTTTCAATAGTCAGATAAATTCTATCTGACAGAAAATCAGTATGTTTTTGTTGCACGGCGAACATAAATACTTGACATATGTATGAAGTGACAATGAAAACATACCTCTTATCAGTCTGTTAGCATTTATCTGACTATTGAAAAATCTGCCCTAAATTAAATATATCTTATTATCCCTACTAATATTATAAATGCGAAAGTAACTCTGTCTGCCTGTCTGTCTGTTTGTTACGCTTTCACGCCGTAACCACTGAACCGATTTTGATGGAATTCGGTATGAAGAAAGAATTGAACTTGGGAAAGGACATAGGGTACTTTTTACCGCGGGAAAACTTCTTATTCCCACGGGAAACCGACTTCCACGCGAACGGAGTCGCGGGCGGCCACTAGTTACTTATAAAAAATATGTTTTGTGCTCGTCCATCTCAAATGACTGCTACTTTCCATTTCCACTGTCCGCTGACTTTACATACAAAGTTTCCTTTGTAACATTTCCACATTGTTCAGCGACCTATGACTTTACATACAAAGTGTCGGTTGTAAATTTTCCCCATTGTTCCATTGTCCAGCGACCTATTCAAAGAGGGGGTGTCCCGCGCGCCGTGCATCATCTACATCGACGAGATCGACGCGGTGGGGCGCGCGCGGTCCGGCGGGGGGGCGTCGTTCGGGCCGGGGGGGGGGCGAGGGCGAGCAGACCCTCAACCAGCTGCTGGTGGAGATGGACGGCATGAAGAGTAGGGAGGGGGTGCTGATGCTGGCCTCGACCAATCGAGCCGATGTGCTGGATAAGGTGGGTGGATAAGTTTTTCAGGTAGCGGAGAGGAAAGTTAAGTAAATAATGAAATGAAATGAAATTACTTTATTGTATGTAGGATTAAAAACTAATCTCTTATGCATTGTCAAAAGCGTAAAATTAAAAATAAAAAAAGTTGTCACGGGACACTCCTACATTCATTAAGGTAAATTTTAAGGTAAATTGTACAGCGAGTGCGTTGAACAAAGAGTTGAAGTTTCGTTTTAGTAGATGTGGTGTTTTGGGCAGCTTTGGCTATAACTCCGTAAACTTCACTCAATCACTAATATATTATGGATTAGATATATGGTATATTATGGATTTACTTTGAAATATATATTTTATAAAAAACTAAATGAAAGCTTGTAAATATGGTTCTCAGTTTTTTAAGCTTAGTGTACACATGGTATTTACGATGCCAAAATTATAAAATATAAGAAATTCCAAGAGAATATGTCAGACTTAATCAAACATTAAAAACCCAAATTAATGTTAATTTTTAATGATATTTCTTTCCTTGCTAGGCTCTACTTCGTCCGGGTCGTTTCGACAGACACATTCTGATAGATCTCCCCACACTGTTGGAGAGAGAAGAAATATTCGCCCGCCACTTGAAGAGCATAGTGCTTGAAAATCTACCCTCTAATTATGTAAAACGGTAAGTTTTGAAGAACACACTTTTGAAAAATTAACTGCCTGTTTGTGAAAAACCTAGTATAGTTAAAAAATTTTTTTTAAATTAATTACTAAAGTTTAGTTTTTTAAATTTTATAAATCAGAATTTCCTTTTTTAAATATTAGTAACACGTTCAAGTCGTGAATCTTTTTTTATCCCAAAATATCAACACAAATACCCCTATCTCCTATTATATTATATTATAAATTATCTTCTCTTTAATAATCCATCTCTTACCCCCGCTCTAGTCTACCACATCAATCTTTTCTCTTTCCATCATTAACCTCATGAAACCTTCTCTTTAGTCTTCGTGTATTTCATCACAGACACCCTTTTCTTGCCCCTAGCCTATCATACCAATCTTTCCAAAGCATATAATAATAATTTAATAATATAAAACTCCAAACTGACAAACCAATTTTATTATGTGGCCTTAAAGTAAGTTGCAGTAAGCACTTGTGTTATAGGTACCACATAATGGACTAGGGGAGTACCTAGTCACACCCAGACACGAGCCAATAACCAAAAACCATTTTTACGAAATTGGCCCAACCGAACCCGGAACCCGGAACCATCCGCTTAGTAGTTCGTTATATATGTTACGGCATGGATGAAGAAGTGAAAGGATAGACAATAGCCATACAAAATAGCGTATACTTTTTTTTAGTTCTCAAACTTTCGATAGATGACATTACTAGTCTCAAAACACAAATTTGTATATTTTAACAAATTTTAGTTATAATACACCCGCTAGATGGCGTTGTAGTAAAACTATTTTGCTTTACACATTAAAATATTAAATCAATTGTTTATTTAAGGCAAATAAATGTCGATTTAAACCAAAAATTATAAATACAAAATTTATGATTTAAGTCGATTTTTTTTACTGGCATGAACAGAACTTGATAAAAGTGAAACTGACAAATTTCAGTCTACTTTTGCAAATGTCTACCGCCCGCAGTGTTCCCAACGTATAGTGAGGCCGTTTCCGTACAACATCTGTAAAATGTTTAATGATGTATTTTCGCTAAATTTATCAAAATATTATCGTATCCACTAAAATAGGGTCGAAAATGTAAGTATGAAAAAGTCTCCCAAATTAGTCAAAAATCTTCGTTCTATCTGCGTTAAATACTTATTTGATATCGTTCTAGGCATAAAATAATAGTACCTACGGTTGTGAACACTGGGCCGCCCGGCCGGCCAGCCATACGTTTTCTGAACGGATACAAATTTATAAACGCGTAATAGGTTTTTGTATACTTTAAATACCCACCGATTTTTAGTAGACAATGATAATAGAATGAATGGTTATATACTTACTAGGTGTATCAAAATAAGTATAATGATTAAAATTGGGGAAGGCTAAGCTAAAAAAAATACCAGACATCTTATTTTTTGAATGTGGTCTATTACAATTCCCAGAAAACTTAGCCAGGATATTCTAAATGTGACCATTTAACACATAGTATGTTAAACATACAGTGAATGTACATTTTTTTATGAATAGAAACGTTATCTATAACAAAATTGATATTTGATTAAGCCCTAAAATATTTCTACACAAAAGTAGGTACGGTAAGCTGCAAGAGTCCATAATATAGTTCACATAGTTGACAAACATTATTGCATCCAGTGGTCATATTCACACACACTAACGTTAATAAACTACTATTTTACTACTTCTTTCTTAATATCAACCTTAACTGGACAGTTTTAAAGCTCAATATATTTTTATAAATTTTTGTGGTTGTTGCAACATTTTCTTAAAAACGAAGATGTTTATTTCGGATCTCCTACACTCTAACCGACACCATTCTCAACCTTAATTTGAGAGACTTAAGGTCCAGCACTATTCTATAAAATATTGTGGTTGTTGTTTTATTTCTTCTATTCATCTATACGATCGCTAAAACAATCTAATGGTCTCAGAGTTATTATTTTGTCCTAGGATCATGTTACCCCAGTTAAAATCTTAACCATATTGTATTTTTATTATGAGTTTCATTAATTTTGCTGTTTAAGTCGTAAAGAAAGAATTAATAACTAAATGATGGTCAATAAATATAGAAGGTTAAATAAAAGTAGGATACTTTGATAAAAAACAGTTAGTATCCAAGAAAGTTTATTTAAGTAGGTATATAAAATACTAGCGACCCGTCCACGCTTCGCAATGGTGTAACGACTTGTTCCCGAAACCCGAAATTTTGGCTAATTTAAAAAACTTTTTCTGCATTTTCTTTATTTACAAATTTAAATGAAAAAAAACCTAAAAAATGGCGAAAACCGCATTAAAATCTGTCAACTGGTTCAGAAGGAGATAGCGGACAAATATACAAACAGACAGAATTAGCGACTTGGATTTATACTACCTATGTAATGAAGAAGCTTATTTTACACTTGTTTACAAATATATTTAGGTAATGTTTGACATTTATAACAAAATGTTGTTTCCAAATATTTCATACTTACAGTAAATCGAGTCTCGTAAGGAGTTTGAGTAATATCATGTACTAGTGGCCGCGCGCGACTCCGTTCGCGTAGAAGTCGGTTTCCCGTGGGAATGCGCAGTTTTCCCGCGGTAAAAAGTTCCCTTAATTCTTTCATACATATATTTTTGGTTTCTAGAACCGTTTTGGCAGCGCACGCAACGGAAGCCCTCAAGGATGAATAATTTTCCCCGTTTTTTTCTCATTTACCATTATTCCTTCGCTCCTAATAGTTGCAGCGTGTTGTTAAATAGCCTAAAGCCTGCCTCGATTAATGGTCTATTCTACACAAAAAGAATTTTTAAATTCGATTCAGTAGTTCCTGAGATTAGCGCGTTCAAACAAACAAACAAACTCTTCAGCTTTATAATATTAGTATAGATGAGTCACTAGTATATGATATATAGCTTTCCGCCCTGCGTTTTCACGGTAAGGTAAATAGCTTTTCCCGTGGGAATGAGGCTATTTCCCGAAGTAAAGTTATCCTATTTTCTTCCCTGAGTGTCGAACTATCTCTATTCCAAAATCAAGACAATCGGTTCAACCGTTTTTACGTGAAGCGAACACACCAACAGACAGACATACACATTTTCACATTTAAAATATTATATTTAGTAAGGATAGACATGAAAAAAATACCTAAAAGATGGCAAAAACCGCATTAAAATCCATTACGAGGTTTATCCACTTACCACGCTATCTCCTTAGCGGACAAACATACTTACAACAGACAAAACTGGATTTATACTGTTTTTACATTTCGATAATACGCATTCTGTCCTGCATACTTATATTAGCTTGCATATTTATTATAAAACTTAGAAATCAACTTTATCAATCTCAACATAGGCGAACCACAAAGTAGGATGAAACAAATGATTCAATCATTGTAGGATTTGGTTATTTTCATTTTACACTCAATGTTCAACATGTTTTCATAGTTAACTCGCATTTCAACTAATGTATTTAAAAATGTTAAGGTTGACAAAAGTAAATAAGTTGTTACAAATTATACCTACATTTATTGTCAATGTTGTGTAATTTGTAGACCTTACATTCTATAATGGACTATAGCATATAGGTACGCGGTATAGCATATAGATGTAGATGCGGCGACAAAGAAAAAGAAGCACTCGACAAAATCTAATTTTTAAACGTCACCTATCAACTTTGCGCAGCTGATTGTTTTTTTTAATGGCATCACTGGAATTTCATATGAAAATGTTTATTGTATTAGCGCCATCTAGTTAATTTAGATTTATTTTTTCTACAAAACTAAATTGACCTATTTTAATGACAAATTGCTAGCGCCATCTAACCTTATAAATTGAAATGTATAGCGCCATCTAGATTTATACTACTTTTTTTCATATACGCTACTTTGTATGGCTATTGTCTATCCTTTTACTCCTTCATCCATGGTTACGGCTAATACCCGAAGTGCGGCTACACCTAGTTTTAGCCGGTCAGAACATCAATAGGTTAGGTTAGTTAGGTTACTTTTTTGATACCACCCAGTAATCCACCCACCCGACTCCGTCGACTCATGATTGAAGCCAGTTTTTATATACATAGGTATATTTATTTTTTTACAGTCTTCCATATAAAAAACACTTCTAACCGGCTAAAACTAGGTGAAGCCGCATTTCGGGTATTAGTCGTAACATATATACCGCTGCACCACAGAGGTCGTCGACCTTAGATACCCTTAGATACCAGTAGATACCCTAGCCCCTAGCCTATCACACCAAACCTTCCAGCGCATATGTTCGTTTGCCCCAGCCTCTCGTACCTCACGCCCGGGTTCAGCGGCGCCGACATCGCCAACGTTTGCAACGAAGCAGCTCTCCACGCCGCGCGCCATCGACAGAGCCGCGTCACCAGCGCCGACCTGGAGTACGCCGTCGAGCGGGTGGTCGGTCAGTACAATACAATAGAAAATAAATAAATAGCCTATATATGTCCCATAGTTGAGGAGTTATAAATAAATAGCCTATTTATGTCCCATAGTTGAGCACAGGCCTCCTCGGATAGCGAGAGGGTTTGAATAGAATAGAATTGGTTTTTATTTAACGAAAATACTTGAATTTAGAACTTGCAGAGAATAAACTTAAACGCTATAAGAAGTAAGTTACTGTGAGGGTTAGCTCGGGACTTTCCTAAAACAGAAATCAAAGAGGCTTTCAAGAGAAGATCACTTATTTATTGCTGAATTAAAAGATACATATACAAAAGACCGCTTGGCCCTTGCCACGACCTCAGACTCGACCAATTTATTTATTTTCTAAGTGACATAACATATCATTTCTATTTTTCTTTTTGAACGCCGAACGCGTCCAAAGAGGTCGGTCAAGAACCTCACAGTACACAGGTATTTGGCTAAATAGACTCAAACTCAGCTTAGGGTTGCTGTTGCTAGCAAGCAACACTGGTATTCTGTCAGAACTTTAGTGTGTGTGTTGTGTAGTAGTCGGACAATGGTTGCACGGGGCTGGTGGTAGGACTCCGTGCATCCAGAATCGTGTGTTATACAAAACTAAACAGATTTTTAACCGACTTCCAAAATGGAGGAGGTTCTCAATTTGGAATGATTTTTTTAGGTTTATTTATTATTAACTTGGGAAAACGTGTAATGTTGTCTATCAGTAATTCAAAAACAAAACCTCCAAATCTTCTTTTCCTACTTAATCTATCAACCAATACTACAGTTTTGCTACCAAGTTTGTAACCTTATTTCCCAGGTGGTACGGAAAAGCGTAGCCACGCCATGTCCCCGGCCGAGAAGAAAATCGTGGCGTACCACGAGTCGGGCCACGCGCTCGTGGGCTGGCTGCTGGAACACACGGACGCTTTACTGAAGGTCACCATCGTGCCCAGGACTAATATGGCCCTTGGATTCGCCCAATACACGACTAGCGACCAGAAGCTTTACAGCAAGGAAGAGGTGGGTTTTAACAGCCTAATTTACATACCACTGATAAGGTTAGGAAACTTAACCGACCCATGTGGTGCAGCGGTATATATACCGGACTGCTAAGCAGATGGTTCCGGGTTCGATCCCCAGGTCGGGCCAATTTCGTAAAAAATGTTTTTCGATATTGGCTCGTGTCTGGGTGTAACTAGGTTCTCCCCTAGTCCATTATGTGGTACCTATAGTACAAGCTTTGCTTAGTTTAGGGCCCCTCAGTTGGTGTGTCAGTCTGGAGATTTATTTATTTATTTAACCATAAACTTTCATAGATCTAAACATGCTTGTTAAAGTTTTTCCTATAATGCAAGTCAAAAGCAAGTTTGTTTATAACTCTTTTTCAAATATGTAAAAATCTAAATAGATTTTAAAAGCTGGTGGTAATACTGTGAAGCCCTTGCATTTTGCATATACTAATCTAACAAAATTTACGTTTAGGGGGTTCCACAAACATCAAATATGCATATTCTTGTCGGTCTAGTGCTATGATTACATAAATTTAACTAACATATTGTTTCAGTTGTTCGATCGTATTTGCATGGCGCTGGGAGGTCGTGCTGCGGAGGCTATCACATTTAATTCTGTCACAAGTGGAGCACAAAACGATCTTGAGAAAGTTACCAAAATTGCCTATGCTAAGGTAAGAATCTTCAGCCTTTGGATTAAATGTAATACACGAAATACACCACTAACAGTCAGCATATAAATGGAATTAAAAATAAATTAACTTAGTGCAATTTGTATTTTACACTTTACTTTATCTTTAAACCTTATATATATTACTATTAGTAACAAATACTGATAAAGAACTTATATTTAAACAATTTTACAGGTCAGAGTATATGGAATGTCAAGCACCGTAGGATTAGTATCGTTTCCCGACCTCAATGAATATGGTAAAAATCCATTCAGCCGAGCTATGAAGCATTTGATTGATTGTGAAGCAAGAAAGATCATATCAGACGCATATTATAGAACGGAAGAGTTGTTGAGAACCAACAACGACAAACTTAAAGCTGTGAGTTATGTTATGAGTATCTAGTTCACTTTAAAAGCAATATAAATATTACTGATATAGTTGATTTGTTAGCTGGGCACGCCTCTATTTGGAAAAAAAGATTGCCCACGTCCCATTAGTTCTGTAACAGTCTAGCGAAAGTGATTTCGTATAAACGGGGTTCTGAACACAGAAAATTAATGGACCTAATGCCTGTTTTCACCGACACCTAACACATTTTAGACAACACCTAAATGTGAATATTTTGCCACAAAATTTTCAAGGTATATATAAATATAAACGGACAATAAATTGTAGTTTAAAAATAATTAATAAAGCTACAAATAGTTGTTTTATAGGCTTTTGAAATATTTTAAGTATCCCCTAAATTTTAAGGAATGTTGGTGAAAACGGGCATAAGACGCATAGAACAAGCATATTTTTTAGAATTCCGTAGTGCCTGAAATATAATTTTCAACAAAACAAACAAACTCTTGAACTTTATAATCAATAATAATACCTTACTTCTGTTACAGCTTGCTGAAGAATTACTAAAAAAGGAGACGCTAAACTACAAACAAGTTGAAGCCATACTGGGGCCTCCACCGTTCACAAACAAGAAGTTTATAGACCCAGCAGAGTTTGAGGCTAGTCTTAGAAACATGGAACAGCAGGCCACTGGAGGCTCTGAAGAGAATACTGAGATTGGAGCCCCTTCTTCCAAACCTGATAACAAAACACCAATGGAGTCTGTCAAAGTTGACAGTCTTTGATATAGAAAACATGTTAATCATCAAATACAGAGTGTGGCTTCTTAATAATTATAATGAAGTAGTGAATATTTTATACTGCAAAATATTATTTTCTAAAGGTTTGGATTGATTTATGGCTTTAATTTTTCAATATATTAAGCTCCTTCAAAAATCCTTGACGTGTTTGTCTAAATTTAACTTAAATTGAAGCATTTTAAACAAATGTTAGAGTTGGTATTATTTTATTTATTTTTAATTTTGTTTTTAACTTGTACCTTTAAAGCAAGGCACCAAGGGTAATGCGAACAAAATATTTCATAAAACACACAACAAAAATAACCTATTTAAGCAGAATTATCCAAATATTTAGTTTTAACATTTTCGTTGAAACATTATTTTATTGCAGAAATAAAATCAACTGACAAAGTCTCCTGTGTTAAAGTGTGCATTGAGTTTTAGTTCTTGTTTGCTGTGCGTATTTATATTTTATTGCCTAGCGATGAAATCTGCTTACACAAATTAGCTACGGTAACTTCCTGTGATGGAGCGAATGCGTTTATTTGTAATGTATTTTGTATATTTTAAGTAGATTGTTGAAGATTAGGAAAATTAAAATCAATACATATAGTTAGTTTCTAAACTATTCTTTTATTTGCAACTCCATTGATTAGGCAAAAGCTAGCGAAACCATTCTTATTAAACAACTACCATATTCATGATTCCATTGAAAAATGTTGCTTATTAGCGACATCTATTAGATAATGCTCAAACTAAAACAATCCTTTATACTTACGTAGTTCGTTGAAAGACGCACAGGTGGCGTTTTGTTCTGTAGTGATCTCACTGATACATAATAAACTTAAAAGAAAACTTTCAAAACTGCTGTAAAAGTGTATATATGTTACGGCTAATACCTGAAGTGCGGCTACACCTAGTTTTAGCCGGTTAGAAGTGTTTTTAATATGGAAAACTGTAAAATAAAATATACCTATGTAAGTATATAAAAACTGGCTTCTATCATGAGTCGACGGAGTCTCCTTTTTCTGGGTGATATCAAAAAAATAAAATAATAATAAAAATATCAAATAAATAATAAAAAAAAAATATTACTAACTAACCTAACCTATTGATGTTTTAACCGGCTATAACTAGGTGTAGCCGCACTTCGGGTATTAGCCGTAACATATATAATGCCCAGGGCCGCGCCGACCCTCAGCAGCGCTGTGTGCGAAACCTATGAAGCGGCTTTTTTTAGTCGGTTTAGACTTTTTTTTATATTTTAAATTGTGGCTTTGTACTCCAGATTTATGATACATAGCCTACGTTACTACATTAGTTCGTCTAAAGCCCCCTAAAAATCAAAGAAGGTGATTTAGGAAATGCTGGTGATATTTATCAATAGTATGTTGTATTAAAAAAAAACAATGGGTAGTATGCGCTGGCATTTCATCCGGCGCCCCTCTTGCTTAGGCGCCTGTGTGCGCCACACACTTCACACGAATGGGCGGTTCGGCCCTGATAATACCGTACCTTGGGTTCCATTGAATCGTATCAACATAGCTTCTATTATAATATTTTGTACACTCAGCATTATTATTTCGCCACATTCATTGTAGCTAATAATTAGAAAACACGGAAAGTCAGTCATCATTGATGTCGAAGCAACCAGTGTCATTAAAGTCAACAGAGCATCCGCTTGATCTTGTACTTCGGATATTAACTTTTTATTACTCTTAGATAATGCCCCAAACAACACTACAATAAATATCTGATAAATCAAATACAAGAGTTATGAAGTAAAAACTATTTAAAATATCTATACTCTTATGACATCCTAGTACTATATTATTACGTTCGTTGGATTTTTATGATTTGTGTGGCATTAAATAATTAAAGCACTACTTGCACATCCACAGACATAACTACCAGGGTATCATAAAATTTTAAGGGTTGTTGGAAAATTAATAATTTTAAAAAGCTTAAGATTAAAAACCAGTTGCCAGAAATAAAGTTTAAGTAATAATAAAATATCATCAACCTCTCATTAATTACGAAACTGTGCTTTGGATGTTTTAATTATTTATTTTATACCTACCTAAGTTACTTTTTTACTTTATCATATAACAATTGCATAACCAAAATAAAAATAAAGGTTTTCTTTCCTACTTTAAGCCACATTTTTAAATACCTATATTATGTTTTGTATGTAGTACCTACATTTCACCTTATTTCTATCTAGCCAAAAGTCGCCTAAAATGGAAGAAACGATTTTAAATCCAAATGCTTAGGCTCTTACACACTTATGCCTTCCTGGTATTCTTTTGGACATAGTTTAGCTTTACTTTTTATACATTGCTATGGAATTTTAAGCTCTATTACATAGAACAAAGTGATTTTTTTACCATGTACCGAACATTGAGAGAACACTGAGCCGTTTTCTTAAGCCAATGGCGCTTCGGTTGATGCGGAATTAAGACGCTCTGAATGTGACTTTATTATAAGGCTTTTTAATCGTTTCGGTTTCTACAACAAGGTTTTCTACAGCATGGTGGATTCTCTGTTGAATGCGATGGCACTGGTTGCTTCGAAAGGCTTTTAGTGTTTTCCAGTTATTGGCTACATGGGATGTGGCGAGATATCCTACTAATATTATAAACGTGAAAGTTTGTAAGTATGGATGTATGTATGGATGTTTGTTACTCTTTCACGTAAAAACTATCGGTCGGATTTGGATGAAACTTTACAATAATATAGGTTATACATCAGAATAACACATAGAGTACTTTTTACCGCGGGAAAACTTCTCATTCCCACGGGATACTGACTTTCATGCGAACGGAGTCGCGGGCGGCCACTAGTAAATAATAAAGCTGACATAGAAAGCGCCGGATGCCCCAAATGGCCAACTATCGACAGATTTAAGAACTGATAATTTGGTTTATGTACTGCTGAAGTAATCATCGAGGTAAAGTATATTTATTTAATTCAACTTACTTTTGACTCAAATACCAATTGTCAGTTTAAAAAAGCCTTTTAATGTTCTAGGCCAATTTTTTTTGTGCCAGATTAAATGCTTTCAAATACTTTAGTTGGGAATGAAATGGGCTGTATATTTACCTGGAAAGGAAGTAGGTTCCTAATTTAAATACTAGTGTGAATTGAAAGATCAATCAAAGTTGAACATCCATCCATGGAACTTTATTCACAATCAAGAATTAAGACACAAGGAACAGATATTTAGTTGTATTATTATACGTATTTATTATAAATATATATTATATTATATGAAGATACATTGATAACATATACCTAGACATCTAGTATAGGTTACAATTGTCTTCTATCTCTTAAAACCATATGATTGAATATTAATATCAAATAAATCGCAGTCTTCAAATACTTTAATCAATTTTAAATAGTAAGTCGTACCAAAGGGGAAAGATCCCCATTCTCTTAACATTTTTATAAAAAAAAACTAAAAAATATAAATTCGAAATTTGAAAAAGTGGTCGATAATTTAAAGAAGGCGTTTGTTGGGACTGTTTTTGTAAGGTTTGTATGAAAACACTTTAATGTTGTGTATTTTTTTAAACATAGAGTAAAATAAAATAAACAAAAAATAAATATTATAATATTTATTGTATATTTAAGTACAACACCAATATTGCACTTTTTTGCAATTTATATGATAATGTTCAATAGGGTCCTGCAATTACAGTTATGCAATTCACTTAAGATCGTATTACTTTAACAACATATTACATATATAATACTGTGATGAATATGATGTATACTACATACCAAATTGTTTATTTTATGTAAAATGGCACTGTTCTGCCACATAGTGCAATTTATTCATTATGCTTAGGACAATGTGCCTTGATAAAAATATGCGTCATTATGAATGTTGTATTTTCTAAATTGTGTAAAGGTGAGCGTCGTAAGTAAGGTTAGGTCGTTAGGATTAATAATTACAACAAAATAAAAGTAAAACTCATACTATATTTTGCCTCTCAAGCTTACAGAACATAAGAAAAATAAAATTAAAAAATAATCAAAATTTGTGCAACATCTTAATACTTTCGTAAAAATTACTGATATGCATATAACATTTTATCGAAATCTTAATATAATCAACTGGTTTAAAAGTAAAATATAAAATATAGTAAAATTGTACTTCAAAAGTACTACGGACTAGGAAATGTGATAATCTAGAAATAAAATACATAGTGGAACAGCATGCTTCCTTCAAAAATATGTTTTACAATCTCCAAAATCCATATTTTAATACTGTCTTAAAACAATATATTTTTCATTTTCGTTGAAAATAATAACTAAAATTAACCTAAAACAACTTAAAAAAACAATAGTTTGAACACGAACTTAACAAATCGTTAGAAGGTACCTAATTTTAATTTTACATTTAATATATTAGTAATAAGATTAAATTAGAATTCAAGTGTCCAAAACGTTTTAACTGACAGTAACTCTCGGCGCCTTAAACTTAGTTTTGAATGTAAATATAAGTGTAACACTGTCATTACAAGGGAATTTGTGATATTTACCAAAAAAAATAAACCAAATGCCGAAATGTATTAGTAGTTAGTTGTTTAGTACTAATATTACCATTAACAAAATGGGTCAGCGACACAATTTAGGGAATCCAAAGTACCATTTTTACTAATTTTATTTAACAAAAACTAATTTAAAAAAAAATTTGAGCACTAAATTAATATTTTAAACTAAATTATTATGACGATGATTAAGAAAATATTATGGATTGTTCCCAAGTGGGTTATGAAGAACAAAATATAGAATTTAGTGAAACTTAATTTCATAACTTGAAATGATTGTCTTCCCAGTTCTGCTTAGAAGTATAATATAGGTATATCTAAATCATCTCTTGACGATTTATTAGAGATAAATATAAGTGTACAAGAAGTTATAATTCCTACATTACAACTATAGTAAACAACAATTAGATTGTAAATACTCTAAATAGTTAATTTCGAATTAGAAATACAATTTACATATATGTAATTTAGGATGCAGTCAAATTCTTTAAATTGTTTTAATATATAGTATTTGAAATTGGATCCTGTATTTCAGAAATAATTATTATATTAATCCGTATATATTTGGACACCTTATATTATGTAATTTTAAATCCATTAATACATTTTATTTGGGTACACACGTGCGTTTTGCAAACAGTAATTTGACTAATCACTAAACACTGAGAAATATTGTAACTGCGTCTTACAACCACTAACATGTATACGAGTTGTGGGGCAACAGGAGTCAATACGTTTGATTAAATCGTTTTAATTAACACTTATTCAGGATCTACTGGATTTATAACATTTTACACAATATCGATTAGTAAATATACGTCTTTGTTAAATTGTAATGTTAATCGAAGGTTGTAAACATACATTGTTTAGTGTCAAGTTTAATTTTCTTATGGTCATTTTTAATTGAAAATCTATAGCTAAATTAAAAGCGAGTAAGCAACGTGTTTGAAGTTCATGAAGCAAGTCAAAGTAAGTGAGCACGGGTCCGAATGTTAATTCTCAAAGTATCAGATCTGTTGAACGCTTGGTATTCGTATTTTCATGTTAAAACAAGATTAATACTGCATCAACGTTAGAACATCTTAAATACAACGCGTGCTCAATAGGAGCCACTACAAATATATCTTAAAATCAATAAGTACTTATAAATTATGACTATTTAACTTTCATATACTAAAAGTTAATGATTATGAGACTCTTAACCCAATAAATTGTGAAACATAATTCCCGTTTTTTTGGTAATTGAACTACAACGGCGAAATAAAAGTAAACAATAAAATTAAAATGGCAATATGGGAACTTATCGAGATTTAGTGAAGAATTAAATTAATTATGATGTAAAGAAATTTGTACTAAAGTGATAGAACCAATATATATGTGGCACTGTAACCGTGAAAGCTTCCAGCCAGCCCCGTTCGGGGAAACCTTACTCTATATCCACGACGGGTCGTTAATAATCAATAATCACGAACAGTGTTCAAAGATCTAGTAATAATTATACCGTAGACCTGATTTTTCCTATAAGATCCATTTCAGTCTCCTTTTATAGGAGTAAGCGTAATTTGAAGCCACAAGGGCGAATCGATCGGGTTCACACCAGTACGATTCTTCAACACACATTTGAGCATCTCAGATCTCACACCGAGTGAGTCTTTATTTGGACTCGGATGTTTTCATCACTTCGCTAGTAGGATGAAATACCTGGAAACATAGAGAGTGTTACAACAAGCACGCGACAAACAAACAAATCAAGCTACACACACATTCGGCGACGAACACGAACATCGACTACAGCAAAATAAGGGAACACCATTGAAACCTAACATACACAAATACTCACAAAGTAAATGCGAAATCCTGTCCATTACTTGTAAGGAAATAGGTTAACTCAAGAAAAAAACATTAATTAGAGGTGTGCTTTAACTTATTGATTGAAATTTCCATTAATATAAATATATCTTTTGAAGGAATAAATCTTAAGATACTTTTTGAATCGGCCTTTTTGTGCCACAAAATTAATCTTGATCCTGAATTTAGTTTTACCCAGAGTATTTACTTAATCAAAGAAATTATAATGTTTAACTGTGCGAGCGGTCAAAATGCGTGTGGGTAATACGATAGTTGACTTTTTCACCGATTAACATTTATTTAATAACGAATTGCTCAGAAAACGTTAAAGTTTGTTATTTACTCCTCACTGACAAATAAGACCGCGCGCACAGGAAGAATAATGTAGATACGAACAATAATAACTTTATCAATTGAAAATGTTACCAAATACAATTATAGTATAAAGGCGCTGCCCGATCCCGAAAGACTGACCCACATAAAAACATACTTTTCATTTACTAAACTTAAATCATCTGAAAACTGAGCTGCCAACGCAAGGTCAACAATTCCGTTTTCAACCAAACAATTTACAACGCTGACAAATAACAGTAAACTCGATTACGGCAACTCAATTTCCCTTTGACCGCGGCTGTCAATTGCCGCGAACAGCCTTGTGTATCAACCTGTTGAATATGTTATTATTGTTCGTTGTCCCCAACTTTAGACTAGACTAGAAAGGGAGAGTGTAAGAAGCTTCAACAGAAATGCTAGCACCTGTAATCACCTCAACGGGCAGCGAGCTGCGGCGCGGGAGTTGCGGGAAGGACTTCTTCTCGTGGGCGCCGTAGGTTGCTTTGGCCAGCCACTGCTGGCAGGTGACGATGGGGTTGGGCTTGCGGCGGCCGCCGTTGACGCTGTGACGTAGTGCGCCGTGGGCCGCCAGCCCGCGCAGCTCGGACGGAGCCACCGGCGCGGGCGCAGAACTGGGATTACAGTATCACCAGCATCATTACCGTTACAATCCCATAGGCTATTTTATAACTAACGGCCGAATCCAATATTCTACTATAGTTAAAACCTTGGTAATTGGAAACTGCTAGTTTTGTTTTTTGTGACGTGTTTCTGTCAGTTTAATGCAGTGGTGGGCAACCCGCGGCCCGCGGGCCGCATGCGGCCCGCCGACGTCTTCTTTGCGGCCCGCGAATGTATTAAAAAAATATACATATAAAATAAAATTTGACATAAATAAAAATAAATAAATAAATAGCCATGTCCCATAGTTGAGCACAGGCCTCCTTCTCGGATAGCGAGAGGGTTTGAGCCGTAATCCACCACGCTTTCACATGTTTATTAAATTTAAAACCATTGAATTTTTTGTTGATATGTTATTATCACAAGTGTGGCCCGCCTTTGGTCGATTTTTTCACCATGCGGCCCTTGCCTGCTAAAAGGTTGCGCCCCTGCCTGGTTTAATGAGACGCAAAACATGGATAATAGTTACCATAGTTACACAAATAACAAGGCGTCAAAGGTTAGTAGAATTTTGGTTTCGACCGTTAGTCATAAAATAGTCTATACTCTATGTGAGTATTTTGTATGTTGATCCGCTATCTCTTGAAATACTTATTTATTTATTTTTAAATACGTCAATATATCGCAACCAAATCAACAATGTCAGCATAAAGCATAGGCAGTTTACAAGAGACTAGCACACCGTCTTTGTAACCCTTGAATAACCGCTTTGTCATGGATGCCACACAATGGAATATAGCAGAACCTGGTTTCACTTTGACCGAGACAATTTAGTAAAGAGCATTAACTGAATTGACTTGACCGGAAATCTGGGAACATGCGTCCGTCTGGAATTCAAACTGCTGTGTGTCTTTAACAAATATGCTAATCAAATTCAATATAAAATGTTAAAATATTTTTCTTTAGTAAATAATTGTGCAGTATTAAACAGCTACATAAATTTAAAAAATACCCCAACGAAAATACTGAACTAATTAATTCAATAATTAATTTGAAATTCAACAAGTCAATGACTAATTATAAACCCATTATGCTTAGCGTACATTTTAACCATTCAAAAGCCTCATATCAGACTAATCTGTAAACTGATTTCAGAGCAACTATAAAGAGCCAATTAATTATGCAAAATTGAAATCGAACGATTGGATCGGAGCATAATAGGCTTAATAATAAAACGAATAATTAATCAAAGCGCCATAGGCAAAAGTATTGTATTATATATTTTATTAACGATATATATAAAATTGGAGGCACGACTTAAAGGCATTGAAATTAAATATTTTTAAGAAACCTTATTCTTATAATATTTTTGACTTTAAATCTTAAAAAAATCAGAAAGATAGAAAAAAAAGTAGCAAATCCGTGGCATGACTTTCGTGATGATAGCAGATATACCCACTTCCACACAGACATAAATTGAATCTTTGCTTTTTTACTTTTAAATCATGCTTGTTAATTTGCACAACTCAGAGTATACAAAGTCCCAAAATATCAACTCCAAAATCGAAGCTTCAGTGAGCAACTAGAGAGATCTGTCTTAATATCGCTCCGAGGCGTTCAAGCGGTAGATTGATCCCGGGCCGATTAACTTAGCTGCACTTTGCCAGTTTGCATTATCGGAGGCGTCACTTTGGCTATCACACTCTACATTATAACATACACTGCTACCATTTCTCTTCATAAAACTTATTACCGTTGTCACCAACGTCATCTGAACTTAAGGGACGCCTAATACATTTTAAACCACACCTAAATGTGTTTGCCACAAAATTTTCTCGTAAACTGACGACAAATTGTAGAAAAATAATACTAATAAAGCTTTAAATAGTTATATAATAGACGTTATTTACATAAATATTTAAAGTGTCCTCTAAATTGTAAACGTTGGTGAAAACGGTCATCAGTCAAATTATTTTAGCTATAAGATAATCTGACACAGGTAATCACTGTCACTTAGGATTGACATTTCGGAGTACATAAGTTGCCTCCGTAGATTTATTATTGGTCTTCGCTCTTAAGCGAAGACCAATAATAAATCGGTTGCCTCTTTTGGCGCGGGTGGAGGTGACAATCATCGTAGGTAATTAATTGGGTATTGCAATTTAAAATAGCTTATTATTGGCTAACTTTACCCTGAGAGTGCGCCGGAGGGATTTATTGGCATTAACTGTCATAGAGTGAGCCATTTAAGGTTGCTCGTGTCAACCGTGAGCATATCTGTTCTTGATTAGTTAAATGATTCTCTATCATTATTATAACAAAGTAGAAAGCAAAGTCTTTGTGTATGATTGTTTTTTAACTTCTCCTAAACCACTGAAAAATATTAATGGGGCTTTCGTAATCATTTCGGTAAATCTTCACTTAAGTTTATAAATAAAGCGCATTTTGAATCAATTTCTTAATTTGCCAAAACTCAATGTTTAGTGAATAATTCGGCCAAAATTACACCATTGCGAAGCGTGGGCGGGTTACTACTTGTAGTATGAGTATTATAAAATTAGTGTTACTAACTAGTAGTATTATAAAACATTAATATATTTATTTATTTGTAACTAGTAGTATTATAAATACATACCCGCGGCGATGAGACCAGCAATCCTTTCCCGACAATGTCCGACGAAGTAACTGCGGGATTCCTGACACGTCACGCGATTTCTTCTCTTTTGGAGCTAGGAATTAAAAACACGTTTAAGATAATAGAAAAGGATTTGCATTTTTTATTATACATCGTGTAAATCTTATACACTTCATTCTTAAACGAGTAATAACCATTAACTTTAGCTTTTTAAACGTGCTAATCTCAAATACAAATTTCTTTTTCCTTATTTCAAAGATTCCTTAAAGAGTTCCTTATTTTAAGAGTAGAAGTAGCCAAACAAACAAATCGAACAACAACGAAACGATATTACGTTATACTTGCAATAAAATCCAGGTACAAAAAATATAAAACATTTGCTTTTTCTACAAAAGAAACTACATCAAAGAATCTCCATGTTCGCATGCAACTCTTATTGAAAGTTATTGCAACTATGGTGGAATTCCTTTGTCCATTACGTTTTCACTTCAAAAGGTATTCCGCGAGTCCCGGTGAAGCTACAGACATTGAGAGTTTACAGCTGTTGCGCTAGTTTTGGCGCCAAACACATCTATTTCTGACCGACTACCCTACATTCAATAATACGTGATAATCTACTGGTAACACTTGCTAAATATCGACAACACGATATGACCCGGCGAAAGTAGAAGTACGTATGTGGAAAAATAAATAATACGGTTAGATTTTGCAAAGCAGAAAGTTACACCAAATAAAAAAGTGTGGTCTTCCTTCAAAATATTAGATTTATAAAGAATATTGCGGTAATCAGACAAATGCTAGTATCAACACCAAACAACAAACGTTTTATATTTTTAACTGTTGTCAGTAAACATTATTATTGTATTTCATATTTTTACTTGCGAGTCATAAATTATGCTTAATAGATCAAATTCCAAAAACTTACTGTAAGTGCCAGTGTCAGTCGGCATAGACTTCCTCCTGCGTAGAAGCAGCTGATCCGATCCGAACGACGCCAGCTGTATGGAGGTCAAGTTGTCCCTCAACTGACTACCCGCGACCCTCACCGGATCTTTGTTCTCCTTCTCTAACTTACGCGATTCAGTTACATCTACATTATTATTCTCAGAAGCGTCATCGTTATCAGTCTTATCGGTCTCATTCTTCGTGAACAAATCGCTAAACCGGTTCCTGTCGAATGGTTGGTCAGTCTTGGAGAAGATGGCTCCATCGTTGCTGGTGAACATAGGCTTCGAAGCGAGGTGAGCGGTGTGGGTCGCGCACTCGAGCGGTGGGAACGTCTGCTGACGCACCAGCTTCCAAGAGCCACCATCTTTGATGACCGTTTTGAGTCTCGACGCCTGGACAGGCGTAGTGATAGAAGCGATGGAAGAATCCGGCAGCAGCTTCTCAGTGCTGAGGACCTTCTCATCCTTTTGATGGTCGCATTGCCCGCGAATGCTCAGCTGTGAGTGAATGGAATGTTCGCTGCCTATAGCGCTGCCGTTCCCGTTGCCATCTTTCCCGGCGAGAGCCGATGTGGCTCTCTTATCCCTGTTTTTGAATTTCGAATCCTGGAACACGTTCAACGGCACTGAAAAGCGGCGTAGTTGGTCTTTCAACGCGATCGGTTTGGTGGGATTCAGAGAACTCCTGCGCAGAGGCAGAAGCATTTCCGAGCTGTCTGATATGTTTGTCCCGGAGCAAGTTTCTAGATCATCATCGACCATATCAGCATCAGAGATCTCGGTCCTGGTTTCTTCAGCGATTTCCTGGGCGACAAGCATTTCCCACTTGCTCTGATTGTAGAGCAGATTCTCTAGCATCTGCGCTGAGAGATCGTTCTGCAGGAATCTGTGCCATTCCGAGATGAGCGGCGCCACGACGAATTTGAAAAACCCTGCAACATGTCCAGAGATATTAATTTGATATTGTTTATTTAAGATTACAGCTGGCGAACGTCTGTTTATAAACGGGATCGACTCAGCGTAAATAAACAGGGGAGGATACTCACCTGTTTGGATTTTCGGTATGGATGTGGTGTGTCGGTCGCAGAGCGCCGTGACCGGCAGGTTCAGTTTCCGCTCGTAGTCGCCCTGGCGGAAGAACTCCTCGCACACTTTAAGGCTCCACTTCCTACTAATTTCCCAAGGACGGCAAGGGTTCGATATGTCCGCGCACTTCAAAGCAATTTGCAGAACGAGATGTCGTTGCTCAGCGTTGCTCAAATCAAGCGTGTTCGTGTCCATATACATCTGAAACAATTGTAATTACAGTCGTGGTGACAAAAGCTGTATTCACTATGCGCTCCACTTGAGCTTATTAAACTTTCCTCTAAAACAAAAAGGCTTTGCACTAAGCGGAGGGTTCATTGCTCAAGCAAACATAATTGCATGTTCATTACTTCGGTCCGAGTTCTGGTAATCCGGAAATTCGTCGCGTGGAGTGACGTATGTACCCTAGTCTGAATATTTCATAAGTGCATTTGCATTGCGACGGTTTTCTATTAAGCTAGTTTTGCGGAGCAGTGGGGCGGAATACGTCGTCGGGCTAATCTTGGAGATTAATCGCGTTATCACTGTGCGATAGTAGAGGCAGCGAGATCCGGCCTTCGAGGTGGCACCACTTAACGCTCGCAAGGCTATAAACGCATTCATCTCTAAATAGCACTAGTGACACACTTGCTGACAAGATATTCAATAATTATTACTGTAGGCAATATTTAAAACAAGCATTTGTTTAACTTGCTACACCGAAAGTTAATCTTATTAGCTTTTAGAGTCCAAAGTTGGTTTTTTAACTTACTTTTCGAAATAACTTCACGCTTCAAAAATATATAAATTAAAGATGTGTGCCGAGAATCAATAATATCAATCAAAAACGTAATAATGTACTTTCATTACTTTATGTATGATTGCTTAAAACACATATCATTTGCAAAATATAAATTTGTCTTGAAAGCAATTTTATGTAACGATATCCAAAGGAAGAAAATATTGTATTTTTTAATTTTACGATCAAAATATTTACATTCTACGAATTATTTGGCTTTACTTTTAGAGGTAAGTAATTGAATATTATTATTTTTTATTTTACTGCTTCATTTGGGATTGAACTAGTGATGACCGTTTGAAATATTGCTGTGGGTAGTGATAGATTTGATAAATATTATCACTACAATTACGTATTTCACTTAAAAATAGCAATACCTATCCTGAACGCCAAAATCGACGATTAAAATTAAATCAGAATAAGAAAGTCTGTGGAAGTTTTCCCAATAAAATAAATTGCGTTTTATTTATAATGCTAAGAGCAAGATATTGTTTTGCTGTCATTTATAAACAACGTTACCAACAGAAGTACAATATTGCCTATTGGATCAGGGCTCCACAAACAGCGATGTTATTTGCGGCTCAAGTTGTCTTGAATTCATGAAATAAATGCAGCAGTTATTGGAACCTATAACGCCGTGTTTACACGGTGCGCTATGTGACGCACAAAACACATAAAGTTTGGTTTTAATAGCTAAAAGAAACCTTGCTTCAAGCACCAGTGCATGTGCGTCAAAGTTCGCCACAACAAACACACAATAAACTTTAGGTAGTTTTACAATGTTAAACCTAAAAAATCGTTAACATTTTAATTTTTTTAAAGTACCTAAAAATGCGTCAAAGCTTTATTTTCATTTGTAAAACTATATAGCAAATCCCCAGCTTAAATCGATCCCATTGTATACGACAGCGTGCGCGAGGTGTATGTACTGCACACAAGTACAATAACGCAGGATGACTGAATTGAATGTGAGCACCAGTTAATCTCAATGACTTTCAATCTTCTATATTGATTGAACATCACCGTTTGGTGCCTTTTCACAACTATATTGATGCGGACTTGCGTTATTGATTTGAAAATATGTGCAAAGTTTTATTTACGAGTGGCGAGCCGACTAAGCAAGGTTATTTACTGCTCTGGAGTAATTTATTGACAACTAGATATATCTAAAAAAATTTTTTTACTAAAAATGTTGCGAGAAAACTTTATAGAAATAGTTCATAAAGTGGCAAAGTCTGTGAGTTGTGAAGTTAAGTGTAATAATCTCTGAAACTACTGATCCGATTATAAAAACTACATCATTTATAAAAACTATATACCTACCAGTAGAAAGAAAGTTTTGAATGTTTACAGAAGTAAAGAAAATGGTGTGCTACTGTCAAAACTACTAATTCCCGACAGATACGAAAAAAGAAGTTACAATTATTTTGTTTTACTAACGCTACTTCTCCACATATGATAACAATTGACAGCAACCGTTACTCCTTGCTACCCATCTGTTGATCAATAAGTCTCTTGGGACTCAAAATATCCAAAGACACACATAAAATGTGTCACACGTCAATTCTAATTTAGAGCCGTGCGCGGCTCGCATGCAAGCGCGACACTCAGAAGTTGAAGCTAAATTTACTCTGCATTCGGCCTATTATTAGGACAAAGTATTTGTGGACAATATTCAAGGGTAGATCGTGGAATTCGAATTACTTCTAATCAGTGTGGATATCGATGTTGGGAATCATGCCCTGTCACGATTGAAAGGTCGATTAAATGATGCTCAGGTGAAACTTTAAGACGAGAAATTTTAAAAACAGTGATCATTCGGATTTCAAATCGGTGGTAAGAACATTTTTGGGTAAACAACTCTAGACGAGCCAATGTGGACCCCGCTAACGGTAAAAGGGTTGTCTTTAATTAGTGTCCAATATATTATTGATCAGATTTGGTAAAACAATAAAGCAAAGAAATAAATATTTTGTTTCCTTTATGATAATAAACATACTTCACTTTGAAGCACTCTTCAAACTTTTGCTTTTATTCGTTTCAAAAACCTTTTACATGTTACGAACGAGCAAATAACTTACGTAAAACTGAGGTTTAGTTTTAACGCGTCCACTGTAATTTCGATCATGAACTAGCGATGCCACCTAAAATACGGTGACTGCGCTAAGAGCGTTGCCGGCACCGCTAGAAAGAATAAATGAACGCGCGGTGCGCGGTCGGTAGCATTAGTTAAAAGGAAACTAGTTTGTTTCGTAATTTTTGGAGAGATTCTCAATCGTGTTAATACATACCTATATAACATAACATAAGTTTATATAGGCTATATACCAGCGACCCCACCGTGGCGCCCGTCGATTTTAAGATGTTAAAATGTATGTAAAATAAGATTTAATAATTAATTATTAGGTCTTGATATTTTTTTAGTGCGTATTGTTCCAGAAAGGGAACCTTTCGATGACGATCTACTACTTACCTATAAAACGACCATTACGTATCTTTTTATGAAATATTTTCAATATATAATTTCGAAGGAGGGACATTTTGACACTAAATTTAAAATTAGTCTTTGCACTCGTACCACCACATAAATGTCTTGTTTACGTGTGGCCGCCCGCGACTCCGTTCGCCTGAAAGTCGGTTTCCCGTGGGAATGAGAAGTTTTCCCGCGGTAAAAAGTTCTCTATGTGTTATTCTGATGTATAACCTATATTACTGTTAAGTTTCATCCAAATCCGTCCAGTAGTGTTTACGTGAAAGAGTAACAAACATTCATCCATACATCCATACATACTCACAAACTTTCACGTTTATAAATGTCATGTTTATAATGTACTTGTTTAACTATATTATTTGGAAATCTCATTATTAATTGCATTTTTTACTCAAAACGCACACACAAAAACGCGCCAAGTGCGTTTTCCCGTGGGAATGAGAAGTTTTCCCGCGGTAAAAAGTTCTCTATGTGTTATTCTGATGTATAACCTATATTACTGTTAAGTTCCATCCAAATCCGTCCAGTAGTGTTTACGTGAAAGAGTAACAAACATTCATCCATACATCCATACATACTCACAAACTTTCACGTTTATAAATGTCATGTTTATAATGTACTTGTTTAACTATATTATTTGGAAATCTCATTATCAATTGCATTTTTTACTCAAAACGCACACACAAAAACGCGCCAAGTGCGTTGCCGGCACTGAAATCATTAATATTTGTATGAAAACTTCTTTTAAGCAAAGAAAGTACCTACCATCAAATAAGAGAAATTCGATTTTAAATTGAAATTAAAGGTTGTGCTTGAATGAAAAAACATGCCTTTAAAGGTCAAATATTAGTGAGTTATAAGTAAAGTTAATACGGTGAGAAACATAAGATAATTGGCACAGATTAAAAATAAATAACCTAATAATATATTTTCGTGATATTACAAAATATGTTGTATTAAAATTTAATGCATCATCCACAATTACTGGCTGAGGACGCTAGTAAATAAATATTATTTATTACATCATAAAACCGAATGAATTTGGTAGGTGTTAACACCAGAATGTATGCCAACCCGTGCCAAGACTGTTATATAAACCTAAGGACATATTTCTGGATATAAAATTAATTTATTAAATTGAATTGTTAAACTTTTTATATAACTCAAGGTTGTTACAAACATTTCCCTGAAACTTTTCAACTTCGTATGCACGGATTTTTTTCTACTGTGACAAAAAAGAAATGTATGAGAAACTAAATAAAAAGCATTTTGCTTTCATTTTGTAGGATTTCATTAATTACTTACATTGTAAAAGCTAGGTATAAATAAACCAGTTCACAGCAAACTTGAGCTGTGCAATGTGCATGGATGCTTTTTGCCATAATATTTGAATTTAAATAAATGTTATTTTAACGAATTTTACTAATAAACCTACTTGGTATTAAAACAGAATTTAATTTCAATGCGTAGTTAATAAAGTACTACTCATATTACGCTACTTCAATCACACAATATTTTTTTTGCAATAGACATATGGTGAGTATATTAGGTGAACAAATTTCTAAAAAAAATAAGCCCATACTAAAAATAATTAGTATACTAATTAAAAGTCCAACTACTACAGGTTACGTTCTATCATTAAAACAAGAAATATGCTGAAAGTCACTTGCAGCAACTTGACAAACTAACACACAAACAACTCTTTCACCTCCGAACGTATGAATTTTAATGCAAGACTTGGCGGTTGGGAAACTGAATTTCAGGCCACGAGACATGCGGTTTGTTACAACTCAACCGCTGCGCTTACACAGACAGGCTCCGCCGGGAAACTAGACTATATTTTACAGAAGACATCAGCTTTTACTTTTCCAATTAGAGACGTAACAGTTCCTGGCCTTTTAACCGAAAATGCGGTCAATATAGGTTTGATGGGTTCATTCTGTTAATGTATAAGTAAATAACATCGCTACGCCTAAACGGGTTAATAGACTTATTTTTTTTTTACTTGGTATGTGAGTGAATCAATTGATAGGATTTTTAAATAATATTGAAACACGCTGGGTACTACGACTCAAGCAAGAGATGATATATTTTACGATCTTTGTACTTCTCTAATATGTGTGAGCAATAAAGAGTTAATCTATCTATCTATCTATATTTTTGAGTTCATGACCAATCCAGAAGGGACACAAATAACTAGATAACTCATATAAACCTAAAGATTATAGGTGTGATAAATTACAATCTACATTTTGGTAAAATTTGTAAAAAAATTATGAACGGCACGTTAATACAACACACCTACTTTGATGTCAATGGCCTCAATGACCCTGATGGCGCAGTGGCAAGGCGGGGCATCCTAACACACTTAAATAATCTATGTTTCACTTAGGTAAGTATGCGATATTATTGAATTTCTCTTTTTTCTATTATACTCATATTTCAAATAAGACATCAAAAGACAAAGGCATCAAACAGTAATTTAGTAGGTACGTTCCTTATAACCTGGCATTCGAATACACTACTTACGAATTCATTCATACGAAGCCAAATGTAGGTTAGATCATATGTATATGATTTATCATTGAACACTAAAAGAGAAGCTCGAATAGTGGGTTCAGTCGTACGAAATATTTAATGATTCGTTAATCACGTGTAAAGAATCAAACGAGCAATATTTTTGATTGCTATCCTGCCTAGATTCAACATTCTAAAAATGCACTCAAACTCGATAACTTATAAAACCATGAAAATATGCATATTTACAAACCATTTTAACATACTGAGCGTGTATCGATTGATCTGCTACATGATTATTTATCGCTGTTGAATTTAAATTAAGAATTACCAATTTTACAAACTTAACGCCTCACTGCAAGGTCTGGCCTCTGGAAAAGGTGCAGGTAGGTCTATTTATACCATCATCTCATATATCTCGCTTGACTGTAAACTCTATCCTAGAACGTTTTACCAACATTATAATCGGGATAAACACTGCACATGAACTAAGGCAAACATTAATCAGCTATTCAGGTAGTTGTATACAATTCTCAAAGAGCTTCTGCAACTACACAACAAAATACAGCATGATTAGCGCGATGCCCTGAAGACTTTCCTACATCCCTATGTGATAACAAGCAAACATGAAACTGTGTTAAAGTGCGCTTATAAATTTCAAGTGCCCCAGCTTAATACTGTACTTAATAGTTCTCGTTCCAATCGATAAGTCGCTGCTGGTTTAACTGCGACGATTTGGCGTCATAAGATATGAAATGCAAGCGACGGTCTAGCAAGGAAAACTATCTTTTAGCATTCGACGTATGCCATAACTTAGCGGAGCATTGAACTTTTATGCTTGAGATAAAAGTGACTAGCGTATTAGGTCAAACTTTGGTTATTATATGGTCAGGAGAAATCTTAAAATGGGTTACTTGAAGAATTTTATGAAGATTGTTGAGTATGGCTTTGAGCTGCGGAGTTATGTTGTAGTACAGTTTCTTTGTCTTTTTATAGAATCCTACTAATATTAAAAATGTGAATGTTTGTGACTATGTGAGTATGTAAGTATGTGAGGATGTATTTTTCACTGTGTGTAACACACGTAAAAACTATTGGACGGATTTGGATGAAACTTTGCAGTAATATAGGTTATACATCAGAATAACACATAGGGTACTTTTTACCGCGGGAAAACTTCCCATTCCCACGGGAAACCGACTTCACTCAAACGGTGTCGCGGGCGGCCATTAGTATTATAATACATTGATCGTAGTGTAATATCGAACGATTTTTAAATACATTTTAATAAAAGAAGATTCTTGATTCACGGTATAAGTTACTAACAAAATAAATACAAAAAAACGTGCTGCGAACACCAATTAATTGAAATTCCAACAAATATTTGAATAATGCAAAAGTTCGATTGTGTATTCCTCTTACAAGTAAAACATTAAAATAATACGCAATGTAACGTTATCAAGTAATGCCTCTGAAAAAGGCTCAAAGTAATTTATTATTCTATTTTAATGATTTTTACTTTAAGCAAATTAATTAAACCATTACTTTTTGATCCAATATTTTACTGTGTAGATAGTTTCTGCAATAAATTTTCGATGTAAAAAGTAGATATTATATTTAAAAAAATAAGTCGTTTTCATTATCGCACTACCACACTGAACTCTGAAAGCAAGCGAAATCGTGTTCGCTCGGATATGGCCTAAAAACTGGTGTTTGCTCCGACGCTGTAACCGTGTTAGGAAAAATAATTTGTTTGCGCGAGAGTTTATGAAATAAGATGCGCACGCGCACCGCTAAAGAACCGCCTGTTTATTTATACTTCCGAGCCGTGTGTTAAAACTTTACGACATTATTCGTTAAACATGTCAATTCTATTGCTACATGGTTAGGCGAGTTTATAGGTGTATGATTTTTTTAATTAATTTTAATTTTGAAAATATATTATTTCCGAAAAATACTACTACTTAGAAATATTTTTTCCACAATGTTTTCCTCTCAAAGTATTAGTATTACACTATTTGTGTAACTAAACTAAAACATTTAATATTTGATATTCTCAAAGGTTTATTACGCGTAACTTCTGGCCAACTGTGTTTATTATTAGATCCTGGTTTCGTATTTATAATTACATTGCTCAGTGTAGGATAATAATGTTTAGTATTTTGTATAAACATTTGTAAATGTTGTAGCAGGAATATACCTACTAAAGAAGATTTTTTTTAATTTACTGCTTAGGCTAAACAAAACACAGTTTTGGGCTTTAGAAGTTGTCTGCTTACCCTGCACACTTTAAAAAGGGAACTATATATCGTTTTTAAAAGTGAGGCTGTCAAAGTCGACTTCTAAAATAGAAAACTAACTAGAATCAGGTCACCCGTCTAACCCTATACTGTCTATAATGTGCCGGACATATAACTCCTCTGTATTTGGGTCGGTGTCGAAAATGACACGTCTAAAATACAATTTTGACAATACTCTTTAATATTCAGATAGCCGCGGCAAAAATAACTAGTTCCACGTAAACTTTTAGTCTAAAATGGAAAGATGTAACCTTTGAGCACATCGCTACAAGTTGCAACCATCTAATTTTACTAAGTGGGTTAGTAGTACCTGGAATTATTTTTATAATAAAATTCCCAGTTTAACTACCTAACTTAACTTGTCTTTAAACACATACCTACACATGCCAACAACTTTTATCAAAACTTAAATATTATTTACCACGCATAGTTTTTATTTTACGTAACAAATAGCCCTAGTCAATCAATATTAAATTTTAAAATGAAATAATATATATTATGAGTCATAATAACTTTGACAACTATGACAACACGTTTTGTGTTTTGGCAATGGTGATGACCGTCAACTGTCAATAATTCATGACATTACGTTTAGACAGATGCCACTAACTGGCAGTGTTCCTGCATTATTAAAGTCAGCGAATTTCTGATTTGACTCGATTGCCAAAATAACCGCATCGTTTCTTTCATCATTTAACTATAATCAATATAACTATATATTGCATTGCATTAAAAAAAAAACTATAAGATGCAATAAAACATTAACTGAATTTCAACGACAAAAAAAAACAAGTATATTTTTCTTTTAACACTATTTCATTACGTCGGTTCTAGAAATCCCTTTCATTAGTTTTAATTAAATAAATATGCAGCTGCTTTTACATTTTCTACTTTGTTTAATGGGAGTGCAACATAAAAATATCTGGGACTAAACAGATTAATTGACATTTCTTATTAAGTTAATTAACTGTAATAGTCAATAATTTTGTATTTATAAATATAGTTTTTTTTTAACTTTTCGGAGTTTGATTCCGAAACTAAGAAAGTTGGTACTAATATGAAAAAATATAGGTACCTTAAAAAACTACACGAAATACTGCACTAGCCTTTCGCCCTCCGCTTCGCAAATGTTCATTTCATTTTGCTTAATTTTATCAAATTCCTGTCATAAAGTCTACTTGTCCTAATCTACTCCCTCCACGCCTCGTCATAAGAACCTGTGTAAGTACAGTAAAGGGCTTTCTAGACTGCAATTATTTTGAACTACTAAAAGCCCATAGTTTCGTACTACATCATATATCGCTAGACCTACTGGTAGGTCAAATTGTAGGGACACGAGACATACACCATATTTACGTGTCTCGAAGGATTTTGTCAGAACATGCGGGTAAAGCAACTCAAATTTCATTATGTCATGATTTATAAAAATAATTTAAGGCTTATGCCATAAATTAACTTAAACAAACATAACCCATGTGACTCATTTCACTTCTTCATCTTCCTACTATGTTGAAGAAACAATGGTAACAAAAAAAAGTGTTTTCTCTTAGCCGGCCACATATCAAAAAGCGTTAGGCAACCTCACAAAACACCAGTGATTGACAGATCAGGGTTCTCATCCTACCAGCTGCAGCCATTTACATAAACAGAAACATTTAGTTCAGAATTACCTATAGTTTAGCCGACCTCGAGTTGTCGACTTAAACAACAATGTAAACGCTATTTTTCTTTGACTCTGGGCTAAGATTGTTGCATAGTTTTGCAGTTTGTTCCCCGACAAATGTTTAACAACTTTGCAACCTCGAAGCTGCAGCAACAATGGATATTTACTTCGTCTTTTGTTCACTTTGTGTTTCGAAGTTGAACCGAAAACGAAGTGCAAGAGTTCAGAACGACTGTTGCAATTCCAGCTTATCACTTAACCCAGCAAGATGCATTTGATCTGAAAGTGTCGGACCCGTTTGTGTCCTTGTGCGAGTTTCCACACCGATTATACTGCTCCCGTAGGCGAACATCAATTTCGAAATATCCGCACATCGGAACATAAAACCGTTTTTTAGAGTTAAACCTGTACGAATCCACGGGTTAAACTGCTTTAAGCCTCAAAAAATGTATGTTTGCGAATCGAAAACTATCAACGGACAAGTAACAATAATAAAATAAAAATTTGCTTAATGGAGTTTCCAATCGTTCTCGATGTTTTAAAGTTAATGCGCTTATGCGATTGGAGAGAGATTATTTTAAAATTGTTATCGGAGCCTAAGTGCTTCTAGGTTATTTCCAGATTATTTAATGGCAGCTCTCCCATAAATGTTGTATTAAACTTTAATTTAATCATCTCAAAATGTTTGAAGTTTAAAAATTAATCCCCAGCAACAGAGGAATAGACGTCGTTTTGTTTCCTTGTCAATGACCTTGACTCGAGTCCTTTAACGTGGGTTTATGAACTTATTGTAACGTGACAATCTCTCGTCTCCGGGGATTTGTATTTAATCGACAATCGACACAATATTCACACAATACTTAACAAAAGAACAATATTGCTTGATTATTATTCCAATTTCGAATGTGGTAAAAATAACTTTCGGTCCGTGTTTAAGCGTCACGTTTTCCAAGCGCGCGCGCGGGGTTCATAAAAGTTAGCTTTCGGTTTTTAAGAGTTCATTTCGCTGCATTGGAACTTATCCTGCAACTATAATTTTAAAAGTCCGAGAGGTTAGATTTAAGAGCTGTAGATTATGTCTGTAGAGCGTCTAGACTTTTAATTTCCTAACCGGACCGTTGTTGACGTAAGTATACCAAATACTGTTTCAAAATGCTTTTCTTAGAAAGTTGGTGTGGAAACGGAGTAAATATGTTAGTTTGTTAAACCCAAACGCAAACAACTTTTATTGCATCAATAGACATTATTTCCACACAAATAGAATAAAACCTAATACAAATTTATGTGCTCTAAAATACCTACTTGGGTTTAATAAATTCAATTTTATAATTTTAAGCGCAAGCCTAATAGAGCTATTGTAATTATGTTTACGTCTCTCATTGAAAAAAAATTGCAATAACGGATAGGCAATATTTTATAAGCCTAAAATCTCAAGTTTCAATATTACCACAGCCCCCGCCCCCCGCTCAAGGCCAAGCTATAAAACTACCTCCGTTACCGTTATTGCAATTTAATAAAAACCTAACATAAAATAACCCGGGTGTATAAACATGAAGTTTTAAATAAACTTTAAAGGCAGACGGAAATAAACTCGAAGCCGCAGCGGGCTACGAGTACGTGTACTCTAGAGTGCAAAATAAACTACCCGCCAGTATATTAGGGGCGCGAAAATTGATTTGCCGGTGAAAATGCAATTAACTGGCTGCTGTGCTATAAGTAGGCAGACGGGCATTGTGGACACGTCGAGAGGTATAATAAGGTAATGGAATTTAAGAATATTCTCTTTTTAAACGTGTTATTAGCAGGTTTTATCACCGTTAGAGTAAAACAGTAAATTGCGTTTGTAGTCTAGAGAGGTTTCCGTATCATACTAAAACGTACAATTTAAAAGCTCTGAATTCCTCGTTAAAGAGTTAAAATGTGTTTGTTGTTCTGCTTTACCGACTTTTATTTAGATTTTTTGCGTATCTTAGAATTTTTGGTCTGTATAAATTAAATAAAAATATAATAACCCCATCAGTCTCTTTGGGTAATACTTTTAAATGCCAATTATATATTTGTGTTGTAGCATGCAATAGAAAACTTTCAGTAACACTAACAATCATGCAAATATAATCATGCTGAAAAGTTACCTCTAAAATGTTTAAAGATATACCAATGCTTTAAATCTATTATTTGCATAAAATATTCGTGATTATATTAACTTACAATGAAAGTATATTAAAAAGAATTTTAAAACGTAATTTTGGTTAATTCATTTCAATTATCACTCGCAGATTGAATAAGTAAGATATTTCTGTCATTCAAATTATTTTATTGGCCGTTTCACGGAATGGCAGGTAGTTTGTAAATGCAGCTTATATTTAATCATCCTATTTATATCATAATGGGAAAATTGGTATGTTGCAATTCCACAAACACGGCTCGAAATTTGGTATATTAATTGAATATTATTTAGAGTAAAACTACAGGTACATTTCACCGCGAGAAAATACATCATTTAGCCGCGGGTAAAACCGCTGGGCTGAAGGTTAAAGAAATAAAAATCCCTTTTTAATGTCGCAACTTACACCTGCAAATGGTTTGGTAAGTAGCGTTTATGCCCATAATTTGTCAAACAGTGTCTCCTCCGATCTTTACAAGCTTGCAATTTTCGTAAAGTAAAAACGAAGAATACCTACATATACATAAAACTTTAGCCAAACAAAGCATAAAGGCATGGGTTTGTTTACAAAACAAGTTGTATTTCATAGCGCGGGGAGGCGTAAGATTGCCATGTGTATTGGCTTAGATCGTGTTCCGTGCCCACACATTTGCCTTAACTGCCATAGAGCTTTTTTATTGCTTTTATCTTACTCCAAGCAAATGGGTCTCATACATTCGCGTGTGTCATACGTAGTTTAAAAAATCTATAATTGATATTGAAAAAGTTCGTTGTATATTTATGACCACGAATCGTTGCCTGTATAAAACTCAACACATCGTTACGGAATAATAATTGTATTGAGGCATACGCTGAATCGAATTTGCATCCACTTTCGATTGAAATTGTTATCCTCTATATATCAATACGAGGTAATCACTAGTTGAAATTGACAATGTTATATCGACTTATCTATTATATCGACGACGATTATAGGAAACTTTTGGGGTTTGAAAAGTAACATTGAAATTTATTAACAAACCAACCGAGTAATGCAAAATTTACACTAAAGAGCTTCTTCGTTTTCTATAAAACTAAATATACTACAACCGAACATACTGTAAGCATAATTTAAAAAAATAGCCACTTGGAAAGATATATCGTGAAAGTTCATAAGTAATTCGAACTTATTATGCACTTAAACTAATTCTGTAATAGACGTCGTGAGAAAATCACAGTTTTAGCATTAATATCGCATTATAATAGTACGTAGCATGCCCGATAAGGTCATATGTGTATCATTAGATGATCAATATTTAATGTATTCAATTGAAGAAAACAGTGGTTTGCAATGGCATATCTGAAAATACGCCCATGTTGAAGGTTGAGTCATAGCTTACTTATTCAGAAAACATGGAGTTGTTTGTGGTGTTTTAAACCTTTTTACTACAACCTACAAGTTGCTTTTAAAACCAGAGTTGACGAGGTTAACTGAAATCCTGGATATACGATCAAACCAACACCGGTCTATCAACGGCTTCTACTCCCAAAATTTAAAATTTAATAATCTATGTTAACGGATTGCCGTAGCCGCTAGCAGAAGCATAAGGTAATAACCTAATAATAATTGATAGATATTAAATTATATGTCTTCCTATTGTTTTTTTTTTTGTAAATTTATTTACGATACCTCACTTTAAGTTAGCATAGTTTGAAATTAAATTGCTTTTTTAAATTATCAAAAGGTAAATACGCTTTGACAGGTGTACCTAACAATGTAGGCGGTTCAAAGGTAACGAGCACGAATTACAGCTCGAATGTTTACGCCATGATTGTCGTTGCGACCGTGACATTAACTCTTTGATCATTATTGATGTAATAGAGTGTAGGGGAAAATTTCATTATATATGGTAAGTGTATGGATATTTTATGCATTGACGGCCCTTGAACGCGTCTGAACTAGCTAAGGTGAATATCAGGAGCGCAGCTGTGCTAATGAGTATGTCAAAATATCCAGCGGTTAACTAAAGTCGGTTAAAACTTGGTTAAGTAAATACTGTGCAAATCCGCTATAAATTCTCTACTGGCAGTGGCACGCTGGTAGACAACGCAGCAGTAACCACCACCAGAAGTGGAATTACTCGACTCGACGCGTTGCGCTACAGAAAGGAAAATCATCAGGAGACGACGTTTGCTCGCCACTGAAGCTGTCAATCAAGTTTCATCTAAATGGATTTCGGCCTAAAGTAGCACCTGATTCCATCGATTTTGTAAATTCGGTTAGTTAGTAAGCTGAGTCAGTAACTGGCAGGTGGTGGAAACCTGAAGACTTAATTGTCATTTTGACGTAGGTATATTTTGTACAGAATTGTAGAATGCTTATGTCAAATTAATCACGATAGTTAGGATTTCGCCTTTATGGTTATTTTCGAATTTGGATTTTGGTCGTTTTGGATGTTGATTGAATTGAGGGTAGGGTTACGTCCCGGACTTGATTAAGTCCGCCCGCAACAAACCCATTTTTGGTAAAAACTCACTCACTTTAATCTCTTTTCTTCCTGCATTCCTCTCGAAATAGTTTCGATACAAAGCCCAAGGACGGAGATTATTTTTTAAAAATTGTTTTGCAATATTGCACTCTTTTCGCGTTCTTTACGCTTTATTGGAATTTCAGTGAGAAATGAAAAAGGAAAATGGAAGTCGACCCTGAGATCAGAAATTGACGTCGAACTAGTTATATTTACAAAGAAAATAAAAATAAAAAATAAAAATGAAGAATAACAAATGCACGTTTTCAAGAAATTCTCGACCAAGTTGAAACAGTAATTCCATCATTAAATTGCAATACTGAACTATTTAACTTTTAAAGGAGAAATGTCGATCGCAAAACTTTTCAAATACGAATAAAAAGAAGATAATGAGGTCCATAAATTGATACAATGGTGCCCATTACAGTTGTGGCCATTCTCAGTTAATACTTACTAAACTATACGGTAGAGAGAAGAAGTAATTTAAGTCCGGTAAACATGAGTTTGGGTGCATTATGCTACGGCGCAGAAAAGTTTAGATTAGTACACGGAGCGTTTCGTCCAGTTGCACAAAGTTTGTACCTAAATTCAGATAACAATTTACCCTACCTGCCTTTTCCTGCGAATTTGTGATTTTAAATATATTAAAGTTTTAATTATTACAGTATTCTAGTAGCCAGTATTTTCGAAGTGAAAATAAACTAAAATATTAAAACTTTAACCCAATGCGATATTGCGAAATCCACAAACGACTATTTCTTTAATAATTGTATTTGCCTCCGATAACAAATTACATTGCTTCAGCGCCATCCTAGAAGTGGCAATTTGCAGATTTATTCATCTCTTCAGAATAAATTTATCAATAATTCCGATTGCCTCTGAACCGAGAGTTCCGTTGCGGAAGTCTTAAATAGCGTTAAATCGTAATACAGGGCTATTTATTATTGTAAATAGTTTAAGGCAAAGCCGCCTCCATTCGAAACTCTTCGTATGTACGAGTATATGCACTTATATTTAACTACACAACGGATAATACGGATTCTTCGTCATCCAAAGGGTTTTTCGAGGTTTCGAAGTATACATATACAAAAAATATGTTTTACTAGTGTGAGTTTGGTTGTTTGAAGTATACTCTAGATATAATAAACCGATTTCAAACTTCGATCACCAGTAGAAAGCTACCTTACAATGACGAGACATCAGCTTCTTTTTTATGTTTGAAGCAGCCTACATACGTCGTCCCACTGTTGAGGACAAGCCCCCTCGGATAGCGAGAGAGATCGTAGAGTTTCTTTTTTTAAAGTTAATGCATTATTTTTTTTTCATGAATAATTACAATGACTTAAGTTTAAAACATAATAACCGCAAGTAAAAGCCACATGGCTTATCGTTTGCGGATTATGAAGCCGCGGATCAGAATGACACATAGGGTACTTTTTATCGCGGGAAAACTTCTCATTCCCATGGGAAAATGACTTCCACGCGAAGGGAGTCGCGGGCGGCTACTAGTTCTATATATTGGTAATAGCAATGCGTACAACTGAATGGGCGCGCCAAGTGCCGTGTTGCGGTGGCTATTGGCACTCACGCTGCCTTTGTGTTCAAATGTATATAGCCTTACAGTTGACTCAGTTTCTTAATATTTTCTATACTTAAAATACCAAATACATTATATGCACTTATCTTCGACGAAAGTATTTTTTAGCTTTTGGTAATCAGAATCAGCTTTATGAGAAATTTCAAATTGTTTTTTTTACAAACCACTTCCAAAGCCTGAAACCATGTATTCTTAGCTTCAATAGTAACTAAATTCACTAACAGTGTACCCAGAAATCTCATTTCAAAAAGTTATTAAAGATCGAAAAGTCATATTCGCCGCTTGAAAATATTGCAAGATCTGATAGTATAAATGCAATTTTGTACAAATACGTAAAAAAAAATACAAAAAAATATTTTTTGCTTATAACGTAGCAGTCTTTTTACACCCCGTATAATGTACATTTACTGGTGTAAATTGGAACATAATGTTTTGGGATGTTAGTGACTCGCCTCAGCTTTGTACGAAGGAGTTCGGTAGTTAATATACATACAAACAGGATGGCTTCGATGGAAACTATCTCCGTTCACTTCACTATCATAAGGAGAAGCCGTGTAGTTCCAGGTTTAAAATTGGTTTTCTATCTCCCGTCCCGTGGGTGTATTGCATGGGACGTCTAAAGTAAATATCAATCGAGTAGGTTGTTCTCGTAAGTAACTCGAACGATTTCTCGGAGATTAAATGTCACTGCATTCATTAATTGACTCGCTCATGTATGTATAAAATAAGATTGAGTGTCTGAGAATACGCTGCAGTTAATTAGCATCACCTCTTGTAGGCAGCTTTTCTACATCGATCCCAACAACATTTAACCAACGAATAATTAAAATTAATATTTTAAAAAATATAAGTTTTTCTATACAAATTTATTAGATGCCTCTGAACGGTCAAATACGCAACTAGCGTGGCGTACAGTGACAAAATACAGAGTAATAAATAACAGAAAGTGCAAATTTTTTTTTTTGTTTTTGTGTTAATTATCAAGTTTTGCAAGTTAAGTATCAAAAAGTCGTAGAACAAATGTCATTGGGATTGATGTAGGGAAGCCGCCTGCAAGAGGTGATGCGCTTATTACAAATAACCCTGTATAATACCAGCCATCCAACTGTGAACGATTTTTAGTATATCAGTAACAAAGTATTCTTACCTTGAATCGGCTGAGATACTCCTGCTGGCGGGTGATATCAGTCGCCAGTATGAGACTGCTGATCTGATGTTCCAGCGTGGCCTGCAAGTCCGTCATCTGGTCGAAGAGGCCGCTCTCAATCAGGCAGCTGACCGCCGAGCGCCAATGGTGGTTCTCCAGCACTGAGGAGTTCTGATGAACAACCAACAACATAAACATCGAGAAATAACCACGGCATAAATCTACAGGGCCAAAGGTGTAGTGCCATTTAAATAATGATTACGAATTATTGGAAACGTTTGATTGCAAAAGTAAATTCAATAAGCAGGAAACACTTTGAAAACAATAAATTGTAATTTTATTAAGCTGGACGCTTGTTATTATTCATTGGAGTTGTTAGATTCTTTGCAACAATGTTACTATGTTTTTGATATGTTTTCTATGAATATGTAGTGGTATTAGATGATCGCCCACGGAAGATTACTTATTATAAAATCTAATGCTGTCTATTCTATTAAAGCGATTTCTCATGTTTATAAAATAAACAAGTTTTGATGTAAAAAAAGGACACTCAATTACACTGCATTTTTTATGTTTCATGTACACAAAGGGTTTTTTATGCTGAATTGCCAGTGTGTCAACCATTTCACACAAAATAACCAGTTACGGTGAAAACACGTCGAAAGTCGCGTCATATAAAACATTTTATTCGGGTACAACTCATGTACAAAATTGTGAAACTAAAAACTGACTTCAAGCGGATCTCAAACAAACGGGACCGACGTTCTGAATGTTTTTATACAAATAAATACCCAAAGCTACAGGCTAACTATTTTATTACTAAATAGTTGACGCTTTTTCAAAGAGAAAACCGGAAAAAGCTTTTTAATATTGTTGCCTCTGTTATACTAGGAATCTACAATTGCAAATGCAATAAACTTGAGCGAAATGAGGGACGTACCTACCAAGTATTATTTTTTTACAAAAGAAAAGTTTTCTTTTGCTATATAAGTATAGATTTAATATTTAATATGAGTATTACTACTTTATTTTCCTGTCTTATAAACTTTCCGGTCACAGCTGGTGGGAGAAAGTTCATTGTGAAATAAGCTATATTTTCGTGCGCACATTTTCTTTGACTTATAGTCATAATTGTTTTGTTCTGAGATTTATTTTCTAATTACTGTGTGTTTGAAGAAACATCAAAACAAAATTCATATTATTTTTAAATTTTAAATTTGAAATACACGATTTGCCTCAGCAAAATACAGTTTAAGTAATACAAGTTTAAGTTATACAACATGAAATTGACTTCAGTCGAACTCTGTATTCCTATTTAAAACTTTACACTGCTCCGCCAAGACTTTTCATAGTTTAAATAAAGTCTTGATTTTTAGAACTACAAACTATCCTGCCATGTCACAATAATGTATTATTAACTTCCTGCGAAAAAGATCTCGAAATTTTCACACATCCGATATTCTGTATAATTTCCACGCCATTAAAAGTATGCACTCGAAGTTAAGCGAGATCGCAAGCGATATCATAATATAGCTATATTCAAATGTTAAACTTTTAACAAGCCTGCACACGGAAATGTAAGCTAAAAACATTTTTTATTACATGTCGTAGAATATAAAATAAGTTGCATATTTTTGACAACGTAAAACCAACTTATTTTCTATATGATCACAATCTCTAAAAACAAGAATATATATTTAAGTTCATGAGAAGTTTTCAAACACAGTAACTAGCCGTGTGTACCTACATAGTTAACTATTATCCCAGAAAACTCGAACAGCCAGGTTTATCATAAAAGTCAGTAAGAAATACAACTTTTTATTTACTTAATGAGCCTAATATATTCACACAACCTAAGAAACTAACGCCAAACTCTTTTCAAACCGACCAGTCTCAATAGCTAATAGGTTTCTAACAAACGAGCTCGCTGCCAAATTAAATAAAAAAGTTGACCCGGTCACCGAGCGTGATCACAGGTTGCAACTGCAATGCTCTGCAAAGTAGTTTCAACTGAAAAAGTAAAGTTAGCGCGCTTTTTCAAAACGACCGACCGTGTTTGAGATTGTTTGGTTTTACTAATCTAGACAGTTTCGCTTTTAGTTAAAAGAGCGATCAAAGTTTTTACTACGCTGAAGGGTTAAAAAAATCCTACGTAAAAAGTACTGGACGGATTTTGGTGAAACTTTACAGTAATATAGGTTATACATCAGAATAACATATAGGGTACTTTTACCGCGGGAAAAGTTCTCATTCCCACGGGAAACAGACTTCCACGCGAACGGAGTCGGGGGCGGCCACTAGTCTTATATAATTAAAAAAGACGAAAATATTTTTCTCTATTTATTAAATAATCAATACTTGAAAACATATAGCTAATCGAAAAGGATGCTGATCAAAAGAACTATGTATGCCATCGTTATCAAAGCCGTCAAATATTAACCAGCGGCGAATGAAATAAAAGTTTTTGATTGGATCCAACCAACATTCGAATACGATATGAAACGAAATTCCACTTTAGAACGAAACTCTACGCTGCATGAACTCGTAGAATTAACCTTAGGTACGGTACAATCTAACTTTTAACGTCAGTTAAAATTGTTGTGCTGTCATTCGCAAGGTTAATATTTTTTTTAAGTATTGCTATTTTATGTATAGTTTTATTGATTTTTCAATTCAGTATTAATATTTAATTTTCTTTTCTACAATTCATAAACTTTAAAATGGCTTGTTAGTACCTACAAGTGATACTGTCACAAACGACGAAACTCTATCTATTTATAAATATAACTATATTTTATCTATTCATAAAGTTGGAGAAATAAACTACTGTGATACAACGTAGTTACAGTGTGAGAATGTACAGCCAACTTGCAAACGTTTTTTTACGTGGATTTTTATTTAATTTACAAAAAATAATTAAACCGTAGATAAAACACAGAATTAATAAGATTATTTCTATTCAGTCAAATCTTTTCTTTGATAAGAGCAATTATATATTAGGTACTAGTTAAATTCGTATTTTTAAGTTCCTACTATGTCGTTGATATTTTTCAGAGCAGGTTTTTATTTTATTACCGTCATACTTATAATGTGTGTGCCATTAATTATAACATCAAAACTGAAACGTTATTTTTGTATTTCAAATACAAGGCAAAAATAATGTAATAGTAACCAAGTTGCGGTGCTTTTATAGATTAGTTTAGTTCGAGCGCTGTATAAATTTCTTAGCCGACTGTACCTTCCCGTATAGTGGTTATATCGTACCGGGGACTACCTATTCAGGAAACTAAAACTGATGTTAGTTTGTTAGATTTGGAGGAATAAACTTTATAGAGGAACAACATACGTTTACAGAAACTGGTATGTCTGACTAATAGATATATTGAGATTTTACTTTTAGTTTTGCATTTAAAATGCTAATTTATTAATTTTGAAGTTATAGATATTGGAAAAGGGAACGCGGGTCTCGATTCCCAGTCGCGCAATGTTCGGAGACCCGCGTTCCTTTTTCCAGTATCTATAACTTCAAAATTAACAGATATATTGTTTTTTTTTAACAGTGAAACTATTTTTTTGACTGAGGTTCTGTTTGATTTTATTACTTTTTTACTCTCAGTACATAAAACAATGCAATTTTGATGCTAAAACGAATAACTTGAATATCGTAAGCGTAGGGTAATCGTAGAACACAAGGATTAACGTTAACTGGATAAGAGATCGTTAGATGCCAATAGGTGTAAAAATGCGGTCAAAGTGTTGTTCGGGCATTGGTTATATGTATTAAGTGAAAAAGACAACTCATGGATGTTTATGGTTTCGTTTAGCTGAGTAAGAAATGGGTGAGTAAAAAGTATTTTAAGTAACTAAACAATGAAAATCAACTAGCCAAATATGTTTTAGAAACACACATTTCGAGGCCTTAAAATATTTATATGATTCTCATTCATTCCAATGATCCAATTATCAAGTAAAAACAATTGATTTGCTTCTAAAGCATTTGTAGGATAACTAGTGTTTTCACACGACTCATTTGATAGATTGCTGTCTGCACGAGTTAAAATTTTCGATCTTAACCCTTATCTCGTTGTAACAAAGTCTATCAAGTACTTGCTGCATTGCTTTGATCGATATTTTTTATAGAAACACGAACCAACCAACCGAACTGAATTATTTAAACAGACACTAATTTGATTTACTTTTTGGAAAGTGCATCGAGGGTAGTGAATGAAGGAAATGACGTCACAAAGAGTGGGGTAAATGAAATTTAAATCAACAGAATTTAAATTTGGCGTCCCCTTTTGAAAGCGAACGTGTGTGTAAAATTGAAGCTTTTAACTTTAGTCGAAAATCGAGAAGAAATCAATTAAACTTTGGGCAGCTTTATTTAACGTTTTATGGGCTTATTCAACTAGTAATTATAATTTTAAAAATGCTGGTTTTTTATTGCTTTTACAACTACAATCAGTCAACCGCAAAAAATACATGGATTAAGTTTGCGTCCAAAAATTTATACTCAAGCCAAAATTCTATTCAAAAGTCGAACCTTTACAAAAAAAACGTCACACCTTTACAAATTTCTTAATTTGTACGTGAGTGTAAGGGATTGTAACTAATAAAAATTATTCAGTTGTTTTGTTAGCATTAAACCATATTCTAAACTTAATACCAACGCAATTAGTAAATCAGACATCGCATTAGTTCGGTCAAACGATGTATATTAGTGATGGTGGATATGTTAAATGCACCGATGTCAAATGCGTTAGACGATCTAATCCGCCGGAATTGATGCGATAACGTTGATATCGATAAGATCTACAAATTACGCTGCATAGGCACAAATAGTCTTCTTATTCTGTTACTAAACTGCATCATTTTTGTGGTCGATTCGATTCATGAACGATGTCATTATGTCGCCGCGAAATCATTGTATTTTCTTGCGTGAATCACCTCCAGAAAACCTAATACTTATTCTTATTTGATACAGATTCCCTTGCATAAACAAATTTGAATCTGATATTCTTCTAAAATTGTTTTTGACATTCTTCCTGGAACTATAGGCACAAGCGAAAAGTTCTTAATAAACCGGTAATAATTTCACTTCTGTAACTACTGTGTTGTTCCTAAAACGTGACATTAGGTACACGCTACTGAAACCCGAAATTAAACTGAATCGAAACACGCTCCACGTTTCGACATTCGCACAAAAGCGAACTTAAAACTGAGAAACACCTTAAAAATGCGTAATTAAACCATCTTTGACGTCATTGCTGAGCAGTTCTGAATATAGCCGAAAGTTTTGGGCAAACATTGTATTGTTAGCAACTGTATAATATAAACGTGTAGGACGAGAGAAAACAGTTACAGAGTTTTGATAGTCGCGTAGATGTGGGCGTCTTGTTACCAATCTGTGGCAGGTTGCTACAAACGGTTTTAAGAAATTCGCACCTAATTTCTTATTGTAATGTTTTTTTTTAATTTTCGACTATTTAAAATCTTTTCTTTTCTTTAAGTTCTTCATTTTATTCGTACGGCTCGTCAGCATTTGTTAAAATCGTCTTCCATAAATAACTTAATCCCCAAAAAAAAACTGAATCTATACCTAAGAACGTGGCATACTTTTATAAATTAACTTGAAAAATTTCGTTAGCCTACTATTTTAATAGAATATTAAACAGATACTGGCAGATTCTAACGCTAGTTTATCTAAGAATAGCGCAATAGGTAATGTCACGCGATGTTTCAAAGTGCAGATATAATACGAGTATATAAGATAAATTATAAATTATACCTTTGTTTATAGGACAGTAAAATATTGTAAGTCTTTTCTTTTTCTCTCTTTAAATATTTAATTTAAACTTGTATGATAAAATAAAAACTTAATAAAGAAATTAATGAAGCTACTTCTATCTTATTTACATATTGTTAACCATACCGATTATTTTTAATGAGGAACTAGCTTCGACGGTACAAAAGCAAGAAGTTATAGCAGCTTTCTTCGCACGTGTGATCGCAACGTTTGCGAAGGAACGCTAATGATTAACCTTGATTCTGCTTGGCTGGCGTTAAGGAAACACCTAATGAAATAGAGATCTTATTCCTTAAGAGTTATAATAATAAATAATAATAAATCTCCAGACTGACACACCAACGGTGGCCCTAAACTGAGCAAAGCTTGTACTATAGGTACCACACAATGGACTAGGGGAAAACCTAGTTACACCCAGACACGAGCCAATATAAAAAAAAATAATGAAATTGGCCCGACCGGGAATTGAACCCGGTACCTTCCGCTTAGAGCAGTCCGGTATATATGTTACAGCCAAAGTAATAAATCTGGATATTATATATACTGTCTAGCCATTATATATAATGTCTACTCAATTTAGATAAAGTGATAATTAACACAAAATTAATCACATTAACTGGCTATTTTATATAATATCTTCGAAGACTTGGATAATGTAATAAAACAAGTAGATATTCGTTTGTGTTACGGCTAAAACCCGAAGCTGCACCTAGTTTTAGCCGGTTAGAAACATCAATAGGTTAGGTTAGTTAGGTTACTTCTTTGATACCGCCCAGAAAAAGGAGTCCCGCGTAGCGGGACTCCGTCAACTCATGATTGAAGCCAGTTTTTTTATGTATATGTTACAGCTAATACCCGAAGTGCGGTTACACCTAGTTTAGGCCGGTTAGTAGACTTAAAATGAATGGAAAACTGTAACAAAAAATATATTCCTATAAATATAAAAACTGGATTCAATCATGAGTCGACGGAGTCCCGCTGCGCGGGACTCCTTTTTTTGGGCGGTATCAAAAAAGTAACCTAACTAACCTAACCTATTGATGTTCTAAATACGGGTATTAGCCGTAAAACAAGTCGGCTAGGCCATATTATTACTTTGGCTAACTTTGACACGCTATTATGAATAATGTCCAGATAAAGTGATTAATTTATTACATTGTCTAGTCAATTTGGCTATTATAAATAATGACCAGTCATTATGTATAATATCCATTTAATCACTATGACTGTAACATATATACCGCTGCACCACGGAGGTTATTTATGAATTTACGTTTTAAACTAGTAATATCGGTCGTAAGTTAAAAGGACTCGCATAAGTTTGTTTAGATAGAACTCTGCATAATTTCCAATTTGTGTGGTCAAAGGAAAACTTCTCTTTTAAAATAAAATATGAACGTTCACATGAGTTCTGTTAGTGCTTTTGATACACTGTAAGAGATGAAATGTATGATGAATGTATGTAAATGTAATGAAAATATTTAGGTTGGCCGTTAAAATAAAATTAATAAAATTCAACAACATAAGTCTACGTCTGTTAATAAACAAAGAATATAAAGGAACAATATGGTAAGTGACAAAAAGCTTAGTACAAGAACTTTCTGTGTTAATTTTTAAATGTGTAAAGAAATTTCTTTTTTTTTTACAAACACGCATTTAACTTTTTTTATTTTCAAAGCATAAACGCTTTGACAGCCTAATATTCTCAATGACACAAAGTCCATACAAAGAGCTGTCACTGCAAACTGCAGTTTGTAATCCATCGGCAACAGATCGAGTGTACTGAGCCAACATTCGGCATGATGTCAACACACTAACATCACAAAGATGAAAATCGAGGTACCTAATCACAATACAGAGAGAATAGGAACAGAGACAAAGCTCATAGACAAAGAGACAAAGACAAGACATAATGATAGTTGAATTTAAATGTACCGAGTGAGGAACTTTTAAATTTATAATTGAGTTAAAAATACAACGAATATTCATGTTCTGAAAAACAAAAACTGATGTAAATCATGTATTTGCCAACCCTAACAAAATTGGCGATAATTTTTCATGCATTCTTAAAATTTGGTCATTATTTTTTATGCTACTTATATGGAAACTTAGATCTAACGAATCCTTTAAATCAAAATATTGTTCTCAAAACTTTCATTTTAACAGATAAAACGCACATCATCATCATTATCATCATTATTACATAGAATAAATCCAAGTCGCTAATTCTGTCTGTTTGTATGTTTGGCCGCTAACTCCTCCTAAACCAGTTTAAGGATTTTAATGCGGTTTTCACCATCTTTTAGATATTTTTTTCATTTAAATTTGTAAATAAAAAACTATCAGAAAAAGTTTTTTAAAGTTAGCCAAAAATCTATGTTTCGTGAGCAAGCCGGCCAAAATTACACCATTGCGAAACGTGGGCGGGTCGCTAGTAATTATATAGCGTTTAAATCTCGCTTAGTTGTTTAGGTATGAAAAAATAAGGGTTGTTTTGCAAGCGGCCATGGAAAACTACTTGGAAAATTTCTTCATTTATTTATCACTACATTTGTTAATTAATTAGAAACATCTGCTGGGAGTGAAATCTTTAAGATAATTCTCTGAAGAAAACGAGAAATAATTAACCCTGGTGATCGGATACATGTTTACATTTAACTAATTAAGTAGACTTTGTATTTGTTTTTATTAAGGTACAAGTGGCCGCCCGCGACTCCGTTCGCGTGGAAGTCGGTTTCCCGTGGGAATGAGAAGTTTTCCCGCGGTAAAAAGTACCCTATATGTTATTCTGATGTATAACCTATATTACTTCAAAGTTTCATCAAAATCCGTCCAGTAGCTTTTACGTGAAAGAGTAACAAACATCCATACATCCATACTCACAAACTTTCACGTTTATAATATTAGTAGGATAAATCTACGCATTTTTGTTACGGTGATTTTAGTTCATAACATCCTCTTCTTAAAATTGTAGTACACAACTAAGCCTTAAAGCATTTTAACTGAAGTCGTAAGATTTATCCACAAGTTCGTCTTAGAGTCAAGTGGAATGAGTTAACAGAATTCCGTCCAGCGGGTCTTCCGTACTTACGTCTGGGACCAATGCGGGCGACCAATTCACAAGAGGAAAATATCGCATTCGGTGTGTTTTAAAGAAAAACTTGTATCTATAAATATCGATCAAAATGTTTCAATATTATAAATACTTTAACGATTCGATTCTAAAATTCGTTAGGTCCCTTTTTTATTCCTTATTCTTAATAATTGATTTATGATTAATAAAAAATTGAGTAGAGTCGTGGAAACATTAAACATCAACAACTATCCTATATTTCAACCACTGGATAAATTTTTAACACTTTTTCCGTGAAACTTTTATTTAATATTTACAATTTGTCGAGAATCCGTGCCGACTTTATTGGTGTTCCGGTATCCGATACCCCGATTCAATCGTTTATCTGGAGACAGTTGCTGACCCGTTCCGAAAACCCACTATTGAATCAACGTCGGAAGTGCTTTTCTTCACCAAACTCGGAATGAAACGACACGAGCATACGTTATACAATAGTCTAGACCTAAAACGAGACGTCCTTGGCAACAACTGAGACTTTCGAGACGTTAAGAAACTTTAGAAACGCTGGAGTTCTCAAGTTATTCATAGCTTTTAAACTGAGTAAGTTAATTTTGCTGTGATTAGCGATCGTCAATATTAATAATGACATTATTGTACAGGCGTTCTTTAATACAGACTATACTATTGTTACATAGAGGCATAGTTTGAAGCTTTTACTATAAAACACAAGATTTATTAAAAACCTTCCTTACGAATCAGCCTTAAGCTTTTGATTTTATGAGGACTTCTTCTGATTTACTATCAAAAAAATCAAAAACCCAAGCGCTTTTTTCGAGGGCCAATATAAATTTAACTATGACCTCTCTAACGCTCCCATACTCTAACTACGACCTCATGACTTGCTAAACGAGGGTGAAGCTCGGGTCCAGCATGCTATGTCATGCCGATAATCCAACAGCCACTTACCCTGTCACTTACCCTGTACAGCGCTGCCAGATGGTTGGAGGTAGCCACCAGGAAGGGCTGGTTCACCCCGGGGTGGTCCATGTCGTGCGCGATGGCGGCCAGGAGTGAGGCCATGATCTCCAGCGGCTGCATGTGGTCGCGGATCTGCGGAGAGAACCAGTTGAGTAAGGTGGGATGTAAGGTGCATAAGCACGCTAGGTAGGAAACTTTTTGTTTTAATACTGGCAGCTATTATTTTATTTAGAATACTCGAATAGCATTCGAAGAGAAAACAATGGAATGTCGACGGCTTCCTCCCAGGCACATTCTTGTTTGGGTGCTCGGAGTGTGAGCAAATAACTCTAAAATCATTTTATTAGATATGCTTTTCAATATAAAGCTATTAACATAACTAAAGTATTTTAATTCATTTACACGTCTCCCCCATATATTAGTCGGTTGTAACTGGATGGTAGATAAGACGTTTTATATATTTGGTGGAGGAAGGTTGAAGACTTGTGTATGCCCTAACTGGATGGCCAGTGGCTAAGTGACTTTTCCCGTGGCGAAAAAACTCCAGACATTATGAAATTGACATTTTTGTCAAGCTTGCAACTTGACAGTTTCATACATCTTTTTTCTATTCACTCGCTATCGCAAATATCACTTGCCACTTGACTTGGGGTACTGTTATGTTATTCTAGATAATGTTCCATCCATATATTCGAACTTATTGGTTTCTTAAACACTGGGTTTAAGTTAAAAATCAAGAAACGATATTTTCAGCAAATTTTCTTATGTGAACCCAACAACAATAATATTGATGCAAATTATTATAAAGGTACACATCCAATTAAAAATACCGCAAAAAAATTTTTTTTCCGAAAAAGTTTACTACGAGTTAAGTATTAAAGACATTGTCTCCGTGTCAACTGGGACATCAAAATAGTAATATCAATCAATTAAAACTGTACATAATAATAAAATGGTAAACACATATTTTAATGATATTATCCAAAATCACAGCAAAATTGAACGCGTTAGCTGCATCACAGTAATTAACACGTTGAATTAATTTATACAATTATGTTTAAACCGATATCTCTGTACATTGTAGACTAGAGTTTCATCATTCAATGGCAACGTTAATCATTAACGCATTTCCAATATCGAGTTGCGGCATCGTGTTTTAATCAGTTCTCCGTGTATTTACCATTCGCTGTAAGCTGCTAGTCTGCATAGATTCTACATCCTAATTTGAAACATACGTCAAAACAGTTTTGCCGCAGGCCCCAGTAACTACGCAGCAATCCGTTGCGGATTTCAGCTTCCATTTGGTCGGGCTAAATGTTATTGTATTTGCGGTTCAGGTTAAAATTACATTCTCACGGTAATATCGAGACTGCAACTATGAAAGAATCCGTGTATTTTGTACAATTTTTAATATACCGTGCGTAGACTACGCTATATTAAAAATGAGTGAGATTTAGCTACGGATTCTTCGTTGTGAAAACTACGCTCGTAGCAAGTCGTGTCGACTTAGAAACCCGCTCGCTACGGAGCATCGACTACGGTGTTATTATTTAACTACTTAGTTTGTTGGACGAGTACATTTAAAGTTAAAGTAAACTCATCGTTACAAGTTCGGAAACTCCGGGCGGAGCGTAGTACTTACACAAAGCCGATCGTAACTGTACAAATTTCATACAAGTCTAGTAATCGACGTTAACAGATGTTTTACCAAAAATACATGAAGAGAACTCAAAAACATAAACTGTTTAAAAGACAGTTAAGAACATTATTTAGGTTTTTTTATAAATAGTTACTATGAAATAGTTCCACAATTCTGTGAAAGAAATTGATAACGATTTGCTTGCCCTCAAAACTTACACGTGCCTTGTATAATTTAACTCTGTAACAAACCGATTGCGAAGGATAAATCCATTAAAGTCATTATAAATTCAAGGGCGGAATCAATGCAAAATACTTTTAACATTCCTTTCAGCAAGGCAAATGTCAATTGAGCTGTAATTGGTAAAACGACTGCACTGAATAAAACCTTAACTAGGAAAGTTGTCTGTAATTCTACATAATGATAGCCACAGAGGTTGCTGTAATGTAGCTAATACGTGAGCATTAAATACGACCTTGAAAAAAAAACCCTGCTGATGCATCAATTACACTTTTAAATCTAATCCGATTCAATAACACGACACATCGATTTTTGATACGTTATTTATCAAGATTAACTATACTGTACACCAATTTTGAGATGTTTCGAAGGATTAGTTTGATATTTATTATAATAAATAAATAACAAAATATAAAAGCCAGAAAGTTTTAAAGGGAAATTATCATTGTTGTATGTTTTTGCTATCCGATATTTCGTCGCAGTTGCAAGGCCCCTGTTCACTCGTTCCGTAAAATATCGGATAAAAACAAAAGCCAATAATCGTAGTAAATATCCCGTTAAAGCTGTTGTGTAAAAAACTATGATACTTTTAAAACACAGACAAAAAAGGTTTTGTGTATACAGATAAAATATAAACTAAAACTTTTTCCAATATTTAGTGCAATACAATTTTAACATTTTTAGATAAAGGAAAACTTTTTTTACTAACAATGTTATTACTTGATCATTTGACGACAGTGTAAAGATAAAAATCTATCTTATCGTTTAAACTCAACGATAAAACTATAGATTTACAACCGATTTCATAATATTATCGATTATATAATATAATATCGATCGATAACAAGGATTGACTTGATTTGTGTTTACTGTTTTAAATTATTTCATGAGTGGGCAATTTCTATGATTACGTTTTAGGGGTTCTTAGAACCCAGATAATAGACGATTTAGAGCTTACACATAAAAACATCATATTAAAATAGAAAAAATAATAATAATCGGCTATTCCCTAAACCCAATACTTTTCATCATTTTACGGTATTTAACTCTACCTTTTTCAGAACAAATCGAACAACTTAATTTATTTTTTGTATCTTATAGGGATTAAATTCCTAGGTACAATGTAAGCATTAGTTAATTAGCACTATAATGTCGATTGATGTTACCGTCGCTATAAGCATGATCGGCTCATAATGGAATTTGGATTATCAAATTAGAGTGTTTTGAATATAGCCGCCGATAATGGCGGTCAAATTTTCAACGGCAAATACCTAATGTTTATTATGAGGTTTATTACGAGGTAATTTTTTGAATCTTTACTTTTTGTAAAGCAAATTTCAAAAAAATAGAAAATTTTAGCCATTCAAGTTTCAAGGACACCGATTTAAGTGTGAAACGTACTCCTTTTCTAAAATCCAGAAGATTTTTACAGAGAGAGGCAGTTTGAAAGTTCCAGCACTTAAATTTAGGACGAAAACATGCATGTAAACTAACATCATGCAAGTAAATCATGAATGTACACTAATTTTCACTAAAGAGCATGCATTCATAGCATCTCATCGCTAACGGCGCCTTCGCCCAAAGTTTCATTAAAAACGGCAACTTTTCAAAAAGAATTCGACGTTCAAATGTTGGAACAGTTAGAATGCGGATAAATAACGTACTGGCGATGTCAGAGACGAACAGCAAACATTGCGCACTGCCAATACACTCGGAACACACTTTAGACGTCTACATTTTGTCCCGCGTCGACTTGCACAAGAGAGAATCGGAACAGAGGCAAAGCGAGCGATATGCTCACCAATTTCAGTAGCCAGCAAATGAGGATAAAATAATAAACGAAAAAATACGATACGCTGTTTAAATATGTAATTACATTAAGTATTTGGTAAATGACTTACTCTTAATTATAGTTTTTAAAATTTTGGCTCTTTGATTATTAAATTTATAATGATTATTATTATTTGGTTTCCTTGTCAATCAGGACCCTAAAACAACAATAACATTATTTTCGTAGTCCTGTTTGTCTCCTAGCTAAACGAACTAAATCCGGTGTTATCCGGTCTCGGCGCGGTCGCTAAGCAGCGGATGAATTTACCCCCAGTCTTGTAGTAGGAAAAACTAAACCTATGAAGCTTCCACGAAGCTTCCTCTCTGTTCCGATTATCGTCATTTTGCCGATCTACTAGACGGACAAAACAAAAGAACGACTACCCACTCTACGAGAAACTTTTAAGAATGATAAAACTTTTAGTGACAGTATTTTTGGGGTTCGAAGGCGGCATGTGTTCAAAATCTGAGTGTCGTACTAACTTAAAAATAATGTTTTTTAAATGAACACTCGGGAAGATACCTAAAGGAAAACAAATTTCAAATAATAAGTTTGAATAAGTTAGAGCGCGGTTATTGTTAATTCTTATGTAGGTACTACTAAAAATCAACCTACTTAGTTTTTGATAAACTTTTAGTTTCTAGACTACTTTACTTTACTACTACTTCTAATAAAAGAAATTTCGAAATTAGTTGAGTAGTATAAGAAATTTCATTCAAACTTACAACTTTACCTTTTAAAATAAGAAAACTCAAAAACGTCGAACACGCAATCCAATCTAGAACTTTTTTACAAAACGTCAATTTTTTATTGAATGTGCTGCTCCAAAGTTTTAGCTCAGGTGGTGAAAAATCTTCGAAATTGAATAAAAATCAAACAAAAGCTTTTCAGTTCATAGCTCAGCTGGCATTCCGAACAATTGGAACACTTTCTCTGATTGAAAAATCTTTTATATGAATTGTATTGCAGAATGCAAGCCTGCTTGAAACGGTAGCAGCTTGCAAGGTAGACGATAAATACCCGTATATTAATAAATAATCGATTTAAAACAGTTTGCTGTATCATTAACGAACGAAGGTGTGATTAACAACTAGAATAGTAAACGAGACTCTTTGAATAAACTCAGAAAATCTGCATATGCTCCACTTATAGTTTTAAAGTATAAACTAAAATCGTCTAATGTTGGAAAGTTTTCTATCCAAGATTGTATTTAATACTCGCGCAATTTATTTTTTTCACTTTTAAGCCTCTTTATTAATTTATTTTTAAATTTCTGGAGAATTGTTTGTTTTGTTTTCTTATTAAATAACAAGTTCCCCCCCACGCTAACGATTTAAATTAGTGAGCAAAAAAAAATTTGATTTACGCCTACGTTCAAATAAAATACCTATATTACTTAATGGAACATTTTATGTACATTTATCGGTTTTTGTTTTTATTACTACTAAATTAAAAAAAAATGTTCTAACAACGTCAGTTCTGTATTAATGACAATTTCTTGATGTAATTTAACGATTTGCAAAATTATATGCAATTTAAAATGATTAATTATAATTTTTAAGGCGCATTCTAGCAGGCCTCAAAATCAAGAATTAATTAGTCGTTAGCACGTAACAAGCAGTAAAGCTTAGTATGAACACAAGAAGCCTATGAAACTTCATTTAGTTCTACGACTAGGTACAAATTACGTTAAGAAATTTAAATTCGGGTTTTTAAATCCTTTATAATATTATGAATGCGAAAAGAAGTCAGTATGTCCTTATATGCCTTAATTAAACAATAGTTTTCTACAGTGCTAGACTTATTGGGCAAATAATTTGCAAAAGTATGTCACGCCAAAAATATAAGAAATTCGTAAACAAAATTGTGTGGCTTCATTATTAAGTTGCCGTGTATGAGCTGTAATCGAAAGGATCATATATGGTTATTTTTGAAAAAGGGTGCCCAATTGTTGGTCTAGATTTACAAATTAAATGATATTACATTAAACAAATTCTTTACATCCAATACTTTTCCGTAAAAAAGAAAAAAAAACTGCCAAAGCGGTGCTTTGGACTTTGAAATTGCATCTTCAATTCGCTCGCCAGTCGCTCGGAACAGAAATAATAAAGTAATGGGAAATTTTTCAACGGGGATTCGACTTCCAACAAATGAAAAGCCTCTTACATGTGAAGTAATAGATAGAATGAGCTCACTCACTGAAGCCATCGAGATATAACAAGCTCTTTCAATTATTACGACTGCCAAGCCTCGAAGCAAAATTAAAGACTGTATAAAAAAGCATACAATATCAAACAAACATTTTACTTTACACGAAAGAGATTACTGAAAAACATCGGGCTAAATAAATTGTGTTTTGAAACTTTCAAACATATTAATATCAAACTATTAGCATGAGTTATGTACATACATTGAATTAATACATTCATTATATGATAATATAAAACTTACTATGCATAAGCCGTGATTGCTGGCAATTAGTTACTTGTATTTAATGTTGAACGCTTAAGGTCTTTAATGAATCATGTTTAATTATTATAAATAAGGATGCATTTGTCTTAGTATAACAAAATACTCTAAATATATCTCACTCATATATAAATATGATTTGAAGAATCGGATTAACATGAGGTAAAATGAGTAATGAGGGCATTCAAATTAACCTGCTAGTATATATGTTACGGCTAATACCCGAAGTGCGGTTACACCTAGTTTCAGCCGGTTAGTAGACTTTTTTATATGGAAAACTGTAACAAAAAATATATTCCTATAAATATAAAAACTGGTTTCAATCATGAGTCGACGTCCTTTTTCTGGGCGGTATCAAAGAAGTAACCTAACTAACCTAACCTATTGATGTTCTAACCGGCTAAAACTAGGTGTAGCCGCACTTCGGGTATTAGCCGTAACATATTTATTACAATGGCTTCTACTGTACTTTGCAGTTTAATCCTTTACCGTTAAAATTCTAAACCAGTAAATCTGCTGTAAGTAAATGCAATGCAAGTTCTGATGTTAAGAAATATTCAAAAAGAAAAGGACCAAACAAACATTAAATGCAGGTAGTTAATACCATGTAGGTTTTTCAACCACTGCGAACGTTAAATCTTAATCTATAAACCTTAATAAAAATATATTGCCGTAAGTACACGTAGGGAAACGTCTCACTTTAGAACAGCTACACGTAAGCTGCACATGTTATTCCTCTCTTTCGATGTGTTTGTTATTGTTATTTGGAAATAAAAGAGTGTTTCAAAAAGCTAGTGCACAATAAAAATCGGGTTTAAAACTAAACAACTAAATTTGTCAATAAGACTGTTGGAATAATAGTATCTACAAAAATGATTTATATTATTTTTAAAGTAAACATTTGACTAAATACTCATTATAATGTTTTACTTTGCAAACTGTTCATTTCTTAAGTCAATTTTGAAGCAATTAGTAAACAATGCATTTTGTCAAACGTTATTTTGTGATTTAACATAGTTATAAAAAGATTTGTTTGCACAATAATGTAATAAAAGTTTGTCATTTGATGTGGTTGTCAAAATAGTTATTTCAATGATAAATAGTTGGTAAAATGAAAAATTCATCAAGTAAAAATTTTATCTAACGTGATTTGTCAAATTATTGGTTTGTCATACGCTTTTAGTCTAATCATAGGATACCTAAGATGAGACTTACTCACTAAGACTTATCGACGCAAACTGACACCTTACATGTCTAAGGTTTAATCTAATCTTCAATGTTACGCAGAGGCCAACAAGTTACAACTTTATAAGAAAACGGTTGAAATTATAAAGGACAAAAGCTAAGCAGCAACAGAGAACAATGTCAAATGAAAAATAAATAGCAAAGTTTGTCAATGGATTTATTAAGTTCTTGTGAACAAATTTCCAAAAACTAGCTTCTCATAATAATCTCGAAAGATTTTTTATTGTTTAATTGGTATTCTATTGTATTGTTAGTATTATAATAACAACCGAATTACTGATGTTTTTCCAAAGACACCTAATTAGGAAGGCAATAATTCCATTGCATAATAAGAAACATTCTATTCGTATTTTTCTTAAACCAGTTTATTTTTCCCTGTTTGTTAATTTGTTTTTTTAATCCGATTAGTCTTTTTTGTAAATATTTAGTAATACCTTAAAACCATAGATTAGGAATTAGGAATTTTGTCTGACCGCGCGGGTAACTTAATTTAATCTGGGACTAAATGTGTTTCTATGATAAATGTAGAGATGCGCTTAAAAGATGCACAAACCAACACGAGTCTGCAGTTTACGCTTTTTGTGATATAATTTATAACCTAATTAGTTTTCATTAAAGCTAGTTATAAAAATAAAGTTCGGAATATAAAACGACACTAAGGGTCTTCCCATAAAACGTCGCGGATTCGGTTACATTTTCAAGGTTGCCTCTCAGAAAGATGATAAATTGAATCTTGGGTCGGATATTTGTTACGTTATTAGCTGGTTTTGCGACATAAGGATATTTAAAGTTTGGGACATGACAATACGCAAATGGACCACATTCTAACGGAACTAATGACATTATCTCCTCCGACGTACAATGGTACTTAATTAATGATATTGTTGAATGCTATAACGAGGAGAGATAGAGTTGTATATTTGCTGCAAGTTGATGAACTTCAAAACTATGTTTTATTTAAACTGACGAAATTTTAGCTTGTTTTAAAACTTTAGCTGCATTTGTTATTAATTACGAATAGTTTTATTTTTTCAAAAGAAAGTCTTTTTAAAATGAATCACGCTTTCACAAACTTTTTATTAATATTTTAGAGGCACTACTTTTCCTTTATTCCTTCTTCAGGACTCTTGTTTATTAGAAAACTAGCTTTTACCCACGCGGCTTCGCACGCGCAAAACGCATCAAAATCCGTTGCGAAGTTTAAAAATTTGCGAATTTAAGCATTCATAAGGAGATAGGAACAGAGAAAGCACTTTGTTTTATACTATGTAGTGATAATAGGAAAACTCATAAACATTCCTTCCAACAAAGTGGCTGTCTACTATTATTTTCTTTATCATTCTTTTTTAAGCATTAAAAACCGGTATAATCATATTTAGTTTATTTGTTTGTGTTTTTCAACCTGATTAACCTGATGATCTGATTAATTACATCTAATTTAGATTTAAATTCATGTTATTTTGTTAATACACCTGTTCATTACACTTTCGGATTGAACAAAATACTAGCTAAAGTAGGCATTGTTAATTCATGAGACTTTGATTCAAGCAAACACAGCTTTAAGGGGTTAATTAAATATGCTATTTGAGGTCACACAAGCTTGACACATGACAGGGTAAATACTACCGACCGCTTCTTTACACCTTTTGACAGCCCTAGGTAAAAACGACGACTTTTGCTGGGCATTTAATTAGGGCTTCTATTCGTTTATTTATTTAATAGCGGTTTCCGTGATGCACTTGGACTTGGCTGTTGCCAACTTTAAATGGAATTTGTAAACCCGCTTTTAATGCATGGTAGGAAAGTTAAAAGTTTTGGTATAAGCTTGGTTTTGACAGAATAACTCAATTGAAATCAACTTTGGTAAATTTGTTATATAAACGTCAATCTTTAGACCTTTATACTTCACCTTTGACGATCTATATACCGTTATAATTATAATTTAATGTACGTAAGCAATCGATTTATCTCTAATTAATAAACCTCAAGTAAATAAGACAAATACACTTTGTTTTACATTTATACCTTATTTAAAATTAAGTTTTCACGTTGGAACTTCCGAATCTACGGTACTGGCATAATATAATGTTTTGAAAAGAATTTTAAATAAAAAACCTTTAAAATGTTAGTTTTGTGTTGTTACAAATTTGCACGAGTGTGAAGCTCGGGCGGCTTACGTCACTAGCCGTGTTAAAAAAAAACGCCAGCGGCTAGAGTGGTGCCGGGCCTGAGGCTTTGCAAATACGTTTGTATGTTATACAGAAAGTTTATTTTCGTTCTAAACAAATATCCGTTTTTATGTATTGAATAACGAGTATAGAATTGAGATGCTCTTACGCTACTGCCGCTCTTAATGGTTGAGTTGATTCTTTAAATCTTGAAGGCCGATCAACTTAACTTTAAGTTGCACAATTTTATGATGTTGTTAGTAGTTAACACAGCTGTGAATTTATTAGTTGTTCAAATCAAAAGTGTTTCCTACGATGTGGAAGCAATCGTAGAATCTACTTTATATTAAGTTGTCCGGTTGTGTTATCATGTTTGAGAATATTTTCACTGATTCTTTAAAAGTTATAGTCTTAGTTAAATTTGTGTCAAAAGTTTGATATTTTTAACTTTATCAGTTAATATAAAACCTCCGTCATAATAGGAATCAAGAGAGACTTATTTAATGATCAAGTATCACATAAACAAGTAAGAACCTATTAACTTTATTGCAAAACTGAACTGAAATGCTTCACTTTTCCTAGGCATACTTCTTAAGTACGTACAAACTTGACTACAAATTACCTTCGAACTATTGAGTACCTATCAAAGAAAGTTTTAACTGGCTTAAGATAATTAATTGGCTGCAATTTGCCTTCGCAAGAACAAGCTATCTATTTTTAAAATAGCTGCTAAGAATCTTAAGCCCTCCGGGTAATAAAGCCTATTAGTTATTAATCTGTCGATGAAGCTACATTGAAAAAACTAAATAATCTACAGATTATATTTGTATTAAAACTTCGCTAATTGCTTCAGTAATAAAAAAATTGATCATAATGTTAAAACTAAAGTTATTTTTCATCTTAGGTTTTTTTTTACTGCGTGTCAGTAAATTATATTATTTACGTGGGCTTAGAATGAAAATTTTATTTACGCATAAAAGTCTTGCAAAAAGTTTAGGTTGAACTTAATTGCATTAAAATTAAACAAAAAGATTCATTAAGTTTAATTAATATATAACTTACATTCAAGTATTTTTCATAAGAGCGCGTAAGTAAGGGTATGTAGCTGAATATACTTGATTGAGTATTTTAAAAGCATTAATCATATCTAAAGAATAAACAAATAAACAATAGGACGGAAGAAATTCCATTACTTTCAACTTGCCAAGTGGCAAGTATACAACGTGTTTATATTGATATTCCATAACTATAAGGTTATCTTCTTTACGTTAAAAGATATAAAAAAAACCTACAATATAGATCCAAAAATGCATAGTTTCTAAGATATCATCAAATTAAGTAAAATCAATCCCATATTTTTTACCATTGCAATAGTTCCTTACTTAGTTAATGTAGGTCCGTATTTATTAATCTAGTAGTTCAGAATGAATGAATAAGGGAGGGACAATTAATCTATGAAATCGTTATGTTGAAAAAATCTAAGTGACCATAAAAGAGCGGGAACGCCAATCAAACAAACCAATGGAACCAAGTATGAAGAAAAGTAAAGTTTAGGTAATGAATTAGTTGGGTAGTTTTCAAATAGAATTTAGTACCAAGATGTGCCGTTAAAAATAAACCCAACGTCTCGGTAAGTAAGTAAGTACGAACTACCTAAATAAATCTTCATGTTATGATTTTATATATAATTATTTTGTATAAAAATGAAAACATTTTATTAATATTTCAAGAATATTGCATATGCGATTTGATTGCATTTAATGGGCTTATTACTTCCCTAAAGTTATGGGATAACAACAAAAACACGTTGTATTTGTGTGACAATTTGTACGAACATTGCAAAAACGTTACCATTACCGGCCTATATAGACCCAGTAACCACATTTAAACCGTTTTGAAACATCATCGATATATAAACGCTGCAATTTCCCACTCCACTTATAAAATCAACCCCCGCAAATACTCGTGGACATGTATTCGCTGCTAAAGTGAATACGAGATCTTTCAACTTTGCTTATATTTGATATTTCAAAGTAACATGCTCTCTTCACCCGTGCGAAGTGTGCACTCTTGCCGTTATATCTCAAGATCTAGTTTCTATTTTTATTTGCACATAAAAGTCTGGTAAAGTACGCATATTTATTATTTTAAACTCTATCTTTTGTTTTGTCAGAAGCTATTTGAAATGTTTATGTAGGAGCGTGGCTTCATATCTAAATAATTATTAAGTCTGTACTTTTTTATATTTTCACTAAGAAAATCCAAGTGTTTTTATTATATTATCAATTATTAGGTTAATTTAGTATATGCATTGCGTCATAAGCATCTATATGGTTTTATACTTTAAACGTCGCAAATGTTTACCCATAATAAGGAAAAAACATATAAAATATTCAATACTGAAATAACTAATAATCCTAAATATTCACATATACCTTAAAGAAATATTACCAATATTGAGTCATAGTTTTGTATGACTGTATTTAATCAACCAAGTTTAGTATCATGAAACATTTAAATTGGGGTGCAGTCAGCTTAAATCCACCCTGTTTACGTTGACTGGAAATAAGACAATCAGTGCAATCAGTGGCCTCTATAAATAGATGTTTAGCCAGTAAAATTTACCATAATCAACTATGCTAGCTCATTTGCTTCCCAGATTCACAATGACATTACAAAGGTTTCTCTCACTGTAAGCGAATATGAACTTTATGTCAAACGCAATAAGGTCGTAGAAGCTTTCAGAATAGCAATCCAAATCCGATTTCGTGCACTTCATTTACAGTATTGACGCCTAATAAAAGTGCTACCTCAGCATCAGGCATTCAGACTAGTTAAAACCGGTTCAGTCGGCATCCATCCCGGGACAAGTTTCAACCACCCTTCAGTACCGAAGGGGATTACTCCGCCGTTATGGAAATGCAATCCCAATCAAATTAAACTACTTCACTTCAGACCGCTCTGTTGCATCACCTGGGGTTTATACGGATTTATCGGAAAATCATTGCTGGGGATTAAAATATTCAGTTAAGTTTTAAGCTGTTAAAGAATAATATCCAACCGCTGCGATGTACGGGAAGCGTAAATAAAATAAATTACGCCTTTGCCCGCTCTAGTTCACGAAGTTCTGAAATTAACCTTAGCCAGTGTAATATCATTTGTAACCATTTCTCAACGTGCCCCGGCGTTGTAAATGGATGTCTGCAGCTTGACCTGTTCTTAAACATTGTCCAAACAATATAACAAGACGAACCAACGTGTATCTAACAAAGCAAACATTGTCATAGCGCCGAGTCAGGAGTTGATCTGCTGCTACCACCGACGCACTCCATCTACGTAACATTTGATAATATTGATCCAACAATAACAAGTCAGGCATCCGATGTTGAAACACAACTCTATCATAACAAACACGGACCAAGTAGTAAAAACATCTTAAAGTTTGTGGGATGCAATCAGAACTTACAAAAGAAGCGAAGACAAATTTAAAACCACCTGTTGATTAGTTGGTAGTACACTTTAAATAGACAATCTCATTCATAGTGTCATTTAGTGAAGAACTATAAATAACCAAATTGCAATTGGGAAAGTTTTGGTACCAAAATCAAGCTAGCATTAACTTGGCGTAAAGGGCGTATCACCTTTTAAACATTATATTAAAAGTAATTAGTATCGTTGATCAAAACTTATCAAATGAAACTGCAATTCTAAAGTTAATGTTGAGTTGGAACAGCTTTAGCGAGGTATTTTTTTTATAAATATTTTGATATACTAATTATTTTTCTATATCCTTACTTAATTTTTATGCTAAACTATAGGGGCCAATACTAAATATTAATGTCTAATTAATGCGTCTTTATTTATAAATTCGTGTTAATGCGTTGTTTTTCGATCTAATAATCTTCTCTGTGTACTCTTTGGGGGGGCACAAAGTTCCGTTTTTAAAGCCCAGCAAAACTTAGTACTTCGATTTAACTGTAGCTACAACTAGGTAGCCGCCTAGTCGCGTTTCTTAATATTATAGAATTAGGTACTAAGGTAATAATGAAGGTACTAAGGTAATAATGAAGGTAATAATGAAGGTACTAAGGTAATACTAAGGAATAAATAAAGTCGTACTCACCCTCTTCTGCTGCAGGAAGCAATGCATAGCCTGCGTGACGTCAGCGGCGTGCACCGAGTTGTGGTACGGGTTGGTGCTGTGGTACCCCTCCTCGATCAGGCTGAACAGCTTCCAGGCCTTCGCCACGTCCAGCTTGAAGTGCGAGATCAGCCCGTTGATGTGGAACAGGTGCACGCACAGCACTGGCAGGCTGCGACCTTTAACCAGGCCCACTTTGTAGTGTGTTACACAATGGAAGAGTCAACAAAAAGAAGAGGAATAAGCGAAATGTCAATCTCTACTATCTCTACTTCTCTACTAATATTATAAATGCGGAAGTAACTCTGTCTGCCTGTCTGTCTGTTACGCTTTCACGCCTAAACCACTGAACCGATTTTGATGAAATTTGGTATGAAGAAAGAACTGAACTTGGGAAAGGACATAGGGTACTTTTTACCGCGGGAAAACTTCTCATTCCCACGGGAAACCGACTTCCACGCGAACGGAGTTGCGGGCGGCCACTAGTCCTTTTATAATGCCTACAAGTAGCAAAGTAATAATGATAGATCGATTGCATTTTCAACAGATAGTTGTAAGTTTCATTTGTTTGCTCGACCGCTCCCGAATTTACGTGAAGACTTGAACGGGGTTGTCGCACGTGAATACACAATGACAGCTAAAGCAACAGGCGATGACGTAACTATAGCGTTACAAGTTTGCAAGTGTTATTACGAAAATTGGAGGGCTAGTTTTCAAATATACTAATATCATAATAAATTTAATATATATTTTTTTTTTAATTTGCATAGTGTACTGTACACTTTTCTTAACTAAGGAACGAATTCATAATCACAAAGAAAATTTCTGTAGGTTAATTATCAGATAAACGTTTTACATCAGCTTAAGCTTAATCATATTGTCTATAATTCAAATTACTATTATGAAAAAAATACTAAAAGCAACATAAATAATTTGAATTTAAAGAGACAAACAAAATACAATACACAAGATAAACCTTATCACTTAGCGTTTACGAGCCTTACTTCGATTTCAGAGTTTAACATGACGAATGTCCGACTTCATTTCCACGGAGATTAGCTATTTAAGTATTAATAGACAGGCGATAGAATGGCTATTGCATAACTCTGGAGTCCCTATTTTATCAGTCAAATATAGAAGGCGAACTATTGTTTATGGAAGGTATAACTATTGTTTGGGTAATACAGAAGGTCGAAAAAGATTATATATTTTCATTGAAAATCGTCAACGATTTCATTATTTTCTTTTGTTTTATTTGATATGTAATATGCGTCACTATTTACTTTTATGTACCTATATAATAAACATTGCATTTTCGACAAAAATGTTAAAAAAGTATAAAAACGGATGAATAAAGTTAACTATTAATAAAATAAAGTTAAAAGAGCAAGTAATCAGATTATACTTTATACAATATTTTATTTTAAAGGTAGAATTTTTTGCCGAGGCATAAACTTATGAAAGCACTATATTGAATATCACACTAACAATATTCTTTTAGACTGCAAAGTGAATTCCTGATTAGAAGTGATTTTATAAATAGACCGTTTTTATCGGACGGTTTTTTTCGGTTTTTACGGTACGGAATGAAGAGGTATCGATTTAAGATTTCTAAAGCTACACTAATTGTATTAATAAACCTATACTTTACTAATATTATTAAAATAATAATTTATTCCTAACTAAAAGTTATTTTTAAAATAGAAAAATATTTTTTTCTCGGTACAGAATGAAGAGGTATCGATTTAAGATTTCTACACCTACACTAATTGTATAAATAAACCTACACTTTACTAATATTATGAAAATAATAATGTAATCCTAATTAAAAGTTATTTTTAAAATAGAAGGTTCTTTTCTCGGTACAGAATGAAGAGGTATCGATTTAAGATTTATAAACCTACACTAATTGTATTAATAAACCTAAATTTTACTAATATTATTAAAATAATAGTTTATCTTACTAATTAAACCTATTGTGAGTGAGTATGTATATCTGTCACTCTTTCACGCAAAAACTACTAATAGTAGGGGAGCCCAAGAAGGGATTTCTGGATTAACTCAAGCGCGGCAGATTAACACACTGAGGGATACCTTGTACCCGGATAAGCACTTCCACCAGATATTTTTGTTTGCACATTCTAATAAATGCGTTCTAACAAACCGTCAGATTATTGTATAAGAGCGTTGTTTTAGGTCCACTAAACATCCCCTTAAACATTTGACTGAATGTAGGTATCTATTTGAATTTAATGTATTTTATTTTCATTTTCAACCCTTGCGTACGACCACTTCCATCATGGAAACCATCAGATTAACAAACGTACATGTTGGAAAAATACGTAGGACATGGATTATGGTATGTCCATGCAAAAGGTTTTTTTTTACATTTTTGAAAATCAATTTTTTCTTTTTCTTTTTGTCATCTAAGTTTTTCAAACCAATAGGTATCTATGACGCTCGAGTTAATCCTGATTTAGCATCGTGGGCTCTCCTACTATTAGAAATATTTCTAATTCTTGATGCTATTACGAGTTCCGAAAAAAAGGTTTCTTTAAAGTGAGATGTTTATATTTCTTAGCTAGTAACTGGATGAACTTTTTTTGTAATTAAGTGCATCTGCGAGTCTAAGCTCGCAAATGTTTGTTTTTTTTGTAGTTATTGAATATGAATTAACATATATGTAATGAAAGACTTCAACAATTCTTTGAATGCTGCCATAGGAAGTATACGGCTGTTTTATAAATGTATACACAATACACGCCATCCAGTGTGTGTTCCATTTTATAAGTTAATATGTCACGGTAAGGATTTCCATTGTTTTGTTAATGTATTCAACAGTATTTTAGTTTAACACACCTCATAAACAAATGCCACGCTTGGCTGCAAACTGCGAAGTTTACTAGGGCTCGTATTTACAATTAACAAAATATTTGATTCAAATTACTAACCCACTTAAAATTCCAATAAACCAATGAATTTTGGAGCGGTTACCTGATATCGACAATTATTTGTGTAGGTAATAACTGTCTGAATATAGCTTAGCCACAATATAAAGTAAATGTCAATCCGCGACTCAAACCGTAATATTATTAAAACGCGTAAACAAAAAACATGAAGAACAAGTAAATATTATTTATTATCTGAGAAAACATAAACCTAGACAAAACAACCAATCATGCCAATAATGGGTGTTTTAACATCGCCATGGGTGTTAAATATAACTCACTTAACTCAATAGGCTTCTAATGAAGAGGCAAGTCTCAAATATACTTAATATAATTATATAGGTGTACCTAGAGGCGTGGCAATTACACCAGAGTGAGAAAGTTCAAGGGCACAATGGTCTCGTACAAGGGGATGCATGCGGCACCAAACGCTATTTTGGCACTTTTCAATCCTATTAATATTATAAATGTGAAAGTTTGTGAGTATGTGAGGATGTATGGATGTTTGTTACTCTTTCACGTAAAAACTATTGGACGGATTTGGATGAAACTTTGCAGTAATATAGGTTATACATCAGAATAACACATAGGGTACTTTTTACCGCGGGAAAACTTCTCATTCCTACGGGAAACCGACTTCCACGCGAACGGAGTCGCGGGCGGCCACTAGTACCTCATAAGCATAACACCAAGTGAATATTAATGTACTTATAAAAGTATGCAAAGTGCCTTAACCTGTTACGTAATTGTAATTTCGTTCATTTTTAAACTGTAAAGTAAATTAATATGATTTAACAATTACTCGAAATTGATCAATTAATTACGGTGTACGAGTGATTAATGGCTTATGCTTTTTAAGTAAATTGCGTATTAAGTTTATAGTATACATTTAACACGAAACAGTGGCATAGCAACAACACACAATGTTAACGGAACGACGCATTTCATTTTTCTGTTAGTTGGTGATATTTAACCTTCTAATGAAAGTATGCATATAGGATACAGTTTCTAAGTTTATTAAACACAATCTAGGATTTATACCGATTCTAGTTAAATAACAAAAAAATCTAAAAAAATATCGGTGAAACAATCTTATAATATATTTTCGACATAGTCACTAAAAATGTTATTTCCAACGGCGATTCAAAACTTTAAGGCGGAAATTAAAGAAACTAATTATGGTTCAAATTTAATTTCCTTATTGATTTCATTATGACAAAATAAGGAAAATAATGGTGCCAATTTGTTTACATTTACTTAAAAATTAATATTTTTGTTACAAAGCAATGAAGCAGGCAAATATTTGAGGTCCGCAACAGAAAACATACGATACAAAATACTTTAGTTGTTCATTTGTGCTTTGTAGACACTACAAAATAAATTATATTATTACCTACGAAGTACACTTTTAAGGAAATAAACTGAAATAAATAAGTTCAGTTACTAAGCACTTGAGATAAAGCTACTGACGTAACTTTCGGTACATAGTATTTGTTTTCTACAACAATAAGCTTACCTACACATGATCGTCGATGCGTACTTTTACATGACACGCCTTGATTTTGCCGAAAGCCCTAAAATAGAGTACACGTAGGGTTATTCATGGCATCTTGACCCTTGATAATACTGAATTTTAAGAAAAACGTTTTTTTTTAAATTGGTTTTCGTGCAAAACCCTTGCGTTGGTACGACTTTTGTCTTTGCCTAGTGCTAAATAGTTTATCTGTCTTCTGGTGTAAAGGGCAACATAGGCAAACCGATTACAGGAAACGGGGTCGAACTTCTAACTTGACAAAAGCGGAACCCTATTAATAAGTTCGTCCGTCCGTTCTACTGTGAACCGAGATAGTTGTACAATTGCAATTTTCGCAGGCAATGTAATTCTGTTGACGCTACAACAAAAATACTATTAAAAACAAAATGAAACAAATATTAAAGGGTAACCGTATGTATTACGTATTGCGGTTTTTTATAGAAACCTAGTGACTCCGTTCACGTGGAAGTCGGTTTCCCGTGGGAATGAGAAATTTTATAGCGGTATAAAGTACCCTATGTGTTATTCTGAATTCTGATGTATAACCTAAATTACTGTAAAGTTTCATCCAAATCCGTCCAGTAGTTTCGACATGAAAGAGTAACAAACATCCATGCATCCATCCATACATCCATACATACTCACAAACTTTCACGTTTATAATATTAGTAGGATGGTATCTACGTAACTCTTAGTGCGCGAGTCCGATTCATTAGCCGGCTTTTATGCAACGCGGGAGCCTAGCCTATTAAGGTTTGTTAAGCTACCACCGACCACTCGTTTAAACGAATACAATTCACCATCCATCAAGTATCTATGCGATCCTTTGTTTACATTGTTCAATTACCTAAGTGTTTTATTTAGAATTTACATAGATTAAATGCGTGATTTTAAATTTTAAAGGTGTATAGTAAAAAAGATAATATATTGTATCCGCCATACGATTTAACTTATAATTCTTGCCTCATAAACTCCCCAAGTATATTTTTACAAACCAATTTTCATCCAAATCTGTTAGATCACTTTCTAAAAACAAATATGCTAACATCTAAACTGGCACGAAATACGATTTTTCACTAAATCTGTCACTCAATAGAGTTCAGTGTATCATATCAATAAGTATGTTCATGGAGTTAAATTTAGAGTTGCAAAAGTTTGTAACACACTTTACTAACTAGGGCTGAAAAAGCGCATTTCAATTTCAAAGTCGGTTGCCAGTAGCAGTTTCACTTTGAGAAGGTGTGTTAAATGTAAATTGTAGACTTTAATTCTTTATATTATGGTCTTACTATATTAAACACTATTTTGCAATGCCGTAGGATAACACATATTTATTAAGCTTGCGCGACAAAATAGACCGAGCAAATCCTGTTAGATTCCTCTTACATTGGATTATAATTCTTGTTAATTAAACGACTATTGAGGTGTTATTTAAGTTTTAAAAAGCATTACATTTAGTATGAATTAGAAAAAAAAAACATCGATATGGTCGAGAAGGTACAAAATAACATCATTTGTAATTTGATTGTTTATATGAAATTAACAATATCGCAGAAAGTAGGTAATTTCTATTTAAACAATAGGTAGCTTTCCTACTGATTCGATAAATTAATTAATGTTTTCATACATGCTTATTTCTGGGAATATTAATTGTACAATATGTATTGTTGGAATCCTCTTAGATGCGCATACTTGAAATTCCGACTAAAGGCTTTTATTTACATAAACTTAACCAGAGAAGTATTTATAAAAAGCCCTTCGATTTTTTCCATCTCATGATCACAGAAAAATGCTTTGTTCGTCGCCTGACATTTGACATAACCACATCGCTTAAAATGGCTAAATCTTAATTTCTTTATTAAAACAGCCTGTCGTGTCGAAGCTCTTTGAACTAGTAACTGAGCGGCCGTTTTAAAATGCTGGTGTGGACGAGGCCTTTTTTCTATCTTCCAGGAAAATTCCTACGCATAAAAGGTATGCGGCGTCCGGAAAAATTGTCTCCTTTTCATGGAGACGGGTTATGCCGGACTCGCACCGACTAAAAACCTGGAGTTGTCCTTCAGGCCGTCGTATAATGACGGGACACGGGATGGCCTAGAAGGCACGGACGCCGCGAACCCGCCGACGGCTGGCCACCGAAGCAGCCCCCTCAAGTTTGAAAGCACGCTGGGACAAACAACGACTACCTCACGACCGGCCCCTGTGGCATTTCGCCCCCCCGCAACAATGAACCTGATTGCGGCAGAATAGTAAATTTCAATACAAGTGTGGAAAGGCTGTCATTACAACGAGTTCCGACCAATGTCTACCCGAGCCGAGGCACAGCCGAAGGCGAGGGTTGACAGGCGGGACGAGTTGCAATGACGGTTCCGCACGTGTACTGAACGACTGTTTTTAATACAGTTGCGAAAAAGCAATTTAATAAAATATAAAATTAGGATCGTAAATGTCGAAATAACATTTTGAAAATGGCGCCATTTTTTCTTCACCCATTTGGTAGGCAAAGGTTACTATGGCCATACAGCCAAGTCTTCAGTAATTTTTTTTTATTGATATGAAATGAAAATGAAATTTAATGAGATAAAATGAAATGAAACCAACCACACTAATTCAATCAAATCACTAAATCTGATATCGAAACAAACTAGTAGCTTTTTTTTTAGTAAAAACTTCATGGTTGGTTAATTTTTCTTTTTAATAGACATTATTTTGACAGTTGGGAAAGAGAACGCACGAGTGCGGGAAAGGTAAAAAAAAAGCACGCGTGTGTAATAGTCCACATCCCGAACGCTATACGTCCCTGCAATACGCCACTTTTTGAGCAACTGTATTAAAATAGTATATTTCAATACAAGTGTGGAAAGGCTGTCATTACAACGAGTTCCGACCAATGTCTACCCGAGCCGAGGCACAGCCGAAGGCGAGGGTTGACAGGCGGGACGAGTTGCAATGACGGTTCCGCACGTGTAATGAACGACTATTTTTAATACAGTTGCGAAAAAATAAAGCAATTTAATAAAATATAAAATTAGGATCGTAAATTTCGAAATAACTCATTTTGAAAATGGCGCCATTTTTTCTTCACCCATTTGGTAGGCAAATACAGCCAAGTCTTCAGTAGATTTTTTTTATTGATATAAAATGAAAATGAAATTTAATGAAATGAAACCAACCACACTACTTCAATCAAATCATTAAATCTGATATCGAAACAAACTAGTAGCTATTTTTAGAAATTTACCTACGCTACGTAAGTATTAACATGAATCATAAAAACTTCCTTGGTTTTTTTTTAGTAAAAACTTCATGGTTGGTTAATTTTTCTTTTTAATAGACATTATTTTGACAGTTGGGAAAGAGAACGCACGAGTGCGGGAAAGGTAAAAAAAAAGCACGCGTGTGTAATAGCCCACATCCCGAACGCTATACGTCCCTGCAATACGCCACTTTTTGAGCAACTGTATTAAAAAAACTATTGCGGGACGCCCAGGGTGCACCGGGCCGCACCCGTCCCTGCCTTGCGGAACACAGGGGTTCCAGTGAGCAGGAAAGAGGACGGCCGCACGAGGAGGTATCCCAGGTCTGGCGAACTGTCCTACACAGTTCTGACACTGACATTACATTTACAAAGGCTCGTCGATGAATCGATAAATTAATTCTAGATTTTTTTCATAGGGCGGTGTTTATATTTAACTTACGTTATAAGGTTGAAATAGAAACTTTGTTGTAGAAGGCTGTTAAAATTTATTCTGACATATTAAAAACCTCCTTCCTTTCGTTTTTCAAAACCCAAATCACTTAAATTTGCTGAGATCTCATGGATCCTATCATCAAACCCTGACTGGGTTTTATGGGACCACTCGAAAAGAAAACCCCTTTAACACAAAACGAGAATTTCCCAAATAGGTTCAAGTGTTTTTCAGTAGTCGGGTAACAAACATACAAAAAGATTCCCACGAATTGTCAAGCTTTCTTTCCTTCGAAGTTAATTTAAAATGTACATTGTGCTTTTTTTACAAACAGTAGCCTTGGGCCGTCAGTTAAAAAGCATAATAAATGTATTGTCACATTTTATTAAGTATGCTGTAAGGCTTTCTTTTAACTTGTAATGAAGCTGTTGCAAGCCCTTCACAGACTATAAATTAGGTGACCAGTTGAATAATAGTTTATGAGACCTTGAAAACATACAACTTTTTTAAAAGAATAAATGGTGTAACTGTTTCATGAAAAAATCAAGATTGTGATCGATTGAAAAATCTCTTTAGGTCAGCCTGTTATTTACGAGTAGTGGTTTTTATGATAAAAAAAGAATTAAGAGCTTCATAAAAATATAAAAGTTGCACATTTTAGAATCTTCTTTACTGTCTCAAACTTCTACAAAAAAACCATTAACAATTATACAAACTAAACTTTACGACCATTTTTAATTAAAATAAGAGTCAGCCAATATTCCATGATCAATTAATTATTTATTTTTAGCGTAATCTTAAAAAGGCTAAACTTTTCTCGTATTAATACGGACAACCTTAATTAACTATTGTGAATTATGGGTTCAACTTTTTCTACAAAAAGAAACTAAGCCGTTTTAATATGTTTGTCCCTGGAAATAGCGAGATATCTGTAGGTATTATTAATCGAATTATCCAGGTTCTGACCTACTTATTTAAGTAGAATATCTACCTATAAGCCATTTCAGCTGTTTATCATTTAAAGTTCCCTAACGTAGACTTGAGTTAGAGATCGAAACTTGAAATTTAAGCTAATGTACCAGTAATGTATCTACCTAATGTAGTTTGCATGTTAAATACATTTTAGAAAGGAACAACTTCTTGGAACTTGAGCCACAGTTTTAATTTATTTATTTGTATTAGTAAAGTATAATTATAGTATTTTTAGGGGTATAAGTAAAATTATTATTTTCATTTTAGTTTATTATTATCAGTTTTGATAAATATAAAAAATCATTATTTTAAATTTATAATATACTAAATAGTAATAGATTATACAAGTAATACCAAATTGCTTCTTATTGCACTTTCGCAGCACATATTCATCTAGTGTCAGAGTTTTTGGAAACTGGCCACACTAATGTCAATATTTTTCAAGCCGCCTGTCTACTAGGCACCTGACTTGGCTTGACGAGTACAAGGTGGGAAAATACCCGGGACCAACGGCTTAACGTGCCTTCCGAAGCACGGAGAAACTCGGGATATAATGCCACTAGCGGTCACCCATCCTTGGACTGACCGCGGCCAGCGTTGCTTAACCAATCATTGAATGGACATAACTATGTATAACATATTATTTCATCATCATCTAAATGCAATATATAAGAGTCTAAATATGTCCAAAACTAATCAGCCTATCTACAGCAGTAGCTGTCAAAGTCTAAAATATAATTGGTGCAAAAAATTGGTAGGTACCTACAAACTTTGGACGCGCACCGAAATAAAGGCAAGCATAATAATAATGATACCAGCCTCAGTTCGTGTTTTAAGTTTAAGGCACTACAAAGCACTCATATCATAAACATTATATGTACTTTGCCAAAGTCTGTTTTCATCTGTTCGACGGTGTTGATCAGAAACGGAACGGTCAAGTAGAAACAGCGTCAAACATTTCTATATAAATAATAGTTCGCGTGACACATTTTTATCAAGGTCACGGTATTTCAGTGGGCAAAGACGTTCAATAAATATTTTATTTATCTTTGCGATCTCTAGAATCTTCTAAAGATAAGAATAGAATTCTCCCTTTTAGAAAGTTCACGAGTGTACAGTATTACATATATTATATTACAGTATACTGCCGACAACCGAAAAAAGTGAAGAATGAATTTCCAAAAGGTAATACGTGGAGATCTCAACCCTTAGAAGCGAGAACCACGGCTTAAAAATGAGTCCTTTCTTAAATATTATTTTCAAAAAAAGCTGAGAACCACTGCAGTCCTAATTTTTTTTATCAACTGAAAATAACCGCTCCAAACTCATTAAAATGCTTTCACGCCATACCTAAAAATGACATAGAATATATGCATCTTAGTCGTACCTTCTCTTTTCTGCTCCAAGGTTTTTTCTTTTCTTTAAATGATTTCAGCGTGTATGTGACACCGCCATACTGCGTATGCGATTCAATAGTTCACTAGAACTTCGATTACCCAGGCAGGTAGTTCTGAATAGTTGGTCGCACTTCAAACTATCCGCTAATGAAATTGAACAAGCTCTTGTATACAAGAATTTTAAACACGAGTCTCAACTTTCGCTTAAACGATCCAACTTTTAGGGACAGATATTTAATACGGCTAGTTTAATTTAAAAAGCGTATATTATAAACGGAGTTAAAAGAAAAAAATCGAGAGGTTCGACTTCTATTTAAATTTAACAATTTTAAGGTTCATTTCAAAGCGATCATAAACTTACGGATGAGCTTTATGTTAAAAGATTCAATGCAATTAAGATTTAGGATTATAGTTCCAATAAGTCCCATCAAAAGTAGTTTACTTATGCTTTATACAATTCAATTCGCAGACTTGCTGTGACCACACCGTTGGACCATTTAACAGTCTTTAAAAAGCTTGACACCCACCCACGCGCGCGATTACCTAAAACTATTAATACCTGTCCTTTTATTAAGTTCAACGTATAAAAATATTTCAAATAGATTGCTAAAAGTATTGGAACAAGGTCTTGAAATACGGAAATATTTGATAAGACGCTGCGATGTGAGCCTCGGTGAAAATAATTCAGAATTCCTGCATTCCGTGATACCGGCTTGTGAGTGTCACGTTATATTGGATGTTACTCAAGATAGAATAACTACGTTGATTATGTTTTTATTAAAACATTTTTATTGCATATCTACAAGAAAATTCCAAGGACAATTAGTGAGAGAGAGAAGTTATTTTTACATTTTAAAATATTTAACAAACATACCTAACACTTCTAATTAGACTGTTTAACGCTCATCCAGACACTTTATGTTACAAAAGTCGATAGTCAATTGCATTAAGTTGACACTTTATAGAATTCATTTGAATTTATTTAGAAATAATGTTCTATAAAAAGCCTCAATTATAACTTCATATAATTTAATGTACACATAAATTTGAAAATGGTCTCAAAGACGTTCGTCATGTTGAACTAAAACATCTCAAAGCCTTGTCGAACAACAAACGCGAAGTAGAATGTAATTTAATAAAATAAGGAACACAGACGCAAATGTCAAATGCAACTACATAGGAAAGCAGGTACTTGACAAGCGTGTGCTTAATGTCCATAAGCTGATACGAAACGTTGTATGTTTTAGTCGAATAATAATAATTAACTGCATTTCAGAAACGAAATTATTTAGCAAATATGAAATATACTGGGTGAAACTAGGTTCTCCCCTAGTCCATTTTGGGGTACCTGCAACACAAGCGCTTAGTGCGCTTACCATAGCCACATAATTGATGTGTTTACTGTTTAATTATAAAAGGGCTGGCATGAACTTGTACTTTGACTTAAATTATATTTTAACGGTAATTTGAAAATTGTAGTAAAAGGTTTGGAGCTTTATTAGTTACTTACAAAATCGAAGTTCTACTAAAGTTTTAATGTAAATATAATACCATCTTCAACTTTGTTCGCATTCTATTTTCGTATCGGCTTATGCAAGTAAGCCTTCAAAGGAACTAATTGAAGCTGAACACACGGAATAAAAAAAAATGTTAATTACCACCAGTGACATTTTCTAATGTAAAAGCATTGAATTTCCACAGCACTGACTGTTCGAGGATGCACTGAAAAAGAAACACAATATTAGTACTCAAATATACGATATGTACCCTAACATTAGACCAAAGTTGAAAAAATTAAGTTCGCGTATTCTGTATAACTTAAAATAATAAACTACATTAGATACTAAAATTTATACACGTTTATGATATGCTTTATGACTAAAATAACAAAATGAAAATGCGGTCAGTGTGAACAGACCACGACACAAGTGGTTATTCAAAACTCAGGGTCACCTGTTTCAGCTGAATAATAATTGTCACAACAGTCACAGTTGTACGGATTTACATAATTGTAGATACTCTAACAAACAAGCATTTACCACAATATACAATATATGGCGCGCAATACATCTCATACATACATAATGGACTGTCGCTCTGCATCCACACACTCAAATATGAAAATTCGCATCAGCACGTCACAGCTTTGAATAAAAAAGTCGGTCAATCTTATACGAGTAGGCAATACACAATAATACATTCTGGAGTCATCGACCCCCGCACAATGCCGGATTCATTTCACAACTTCCACACTATTCTCGCTTGCAACTCGGCTGCTCTTCGATAACTTGTGGATATAACATATTGAAAACAATTCAAAAAAAGCGTATGACGAATGTGGCGTCCCAAATACGCCACTTCCTTGTCGGCCAAAACGATATGTTTCGCTCGACGAGAACAAAGTAAGCGCCGTATATTTTATTTATAGCGGTTTTAAGGCGCATTATTGTTTTCAAAATAAAATGATTTTACATAGCAACGACGTTTGTGTACGGTTTGTAAGTTTTGGCGTTGGCGTTGTAAACACATAAGTTTTATTATAACGTGTGTAGTATCGATTGAAATATCGATGTTTACTTTGTGTCACATAACACCTTGGCGGCGCCGGCGCATTGCGTCTTGTTAAACAGCTGTCGTAAAATGACGCAATTATTTTGACGACGCGCCTGTCATTGTCGCTCATTTCGAATGCATGCTCGTATATAGAATGCGCAAATACACAAAAAATAGGTCACATTACACGGTTACCGTCAAAAATATTTAAAGACGAACATGTTACAACTTTGTTAGTCACAATAACAGAAGCGTCCGAAATGTGCATAATGGTCTTTTCATTTAGATTGTGTGACCGTGTACATTTTTGGACGTAAAGTCGCCACTAGTACAGCGTGTTAATTGCTGGAAATAACTTGGTGTATACTGAAATCGAATCGCACAGCTCAGAAGTAGTTACCGTCGAAACATCTACAGCAATTTGTCAACAAGGCATTCAGCGTCCCTCAAGTCGCTCGTCAACATTCATCAAAAGCAAGTTATTCTGATAGGATTCAATTCATGCATAATCGGCCACATTGTAAATAGGTCGCCACTCTTTATGCTGCTGGTGTAAGACTTGGTGAAACTAGGTGAATGATCAACAAATCCGAGCGTATGTTTTTTATGAGACATCCAAGATTTTACAATTGTTTACTTTTCACCGCAATAGATTATGCGAGGACTATATCGTGCATTATCTATACTCTATCTATGTCCACACGGTAGGTACGTACACCTTGTATAATCAGGTAAGTATTCATGCGTTGTTTGAATACAAACAAATACCATTTTAGTCTCAGATCATAACAGAGAAGGACCATGGAATGGCCGTGACTGGTGAAACAATGTGTTGGCCTACGATGGCTGATTTAAAATTACTTTAGAGATGAAACAAACGCTACACATGACTCGCATCGTACAATGAGTGGTATAAAACGAGTGATAAAATGTTTTATGGCTGTTGTGGTGCGTGATTAATAGTTACATTGATACTTGTAAATCTTAGATACCGTACCACCCGTGTTGTTAAGAGATGCGTGTTAATCTGCGGAATTGAATGATCGAATCGTAACTACATATGCTTAAGATGGTAGCTTGTTATGTAGTCTGAGATTCGTAAGTAGAGTAACGTATGGGACATTGGCATATTACCTTCTGACCCCACACGCAAAACAGCCTACAATAGAATTCGTTTGAGTCTAAAATGGTACTTATTTGCAAGTGCAAACAGTTGAAATCGCACTAAGTGGTTCCGTTAAACATTTGCACCGCGCTTAAGTTCTATGGAGCCACAAAGGTTCAGTATGCGCGGTGAGAGTTTGATGTCGGTTGCTGTTTTCTTGCTTTTATTGTTCGTAGTAGGTGCGTAGGTACCTACGTGACCTTACACTTTAGTACAAAAGGGCACTTACCTGAACCTGTCCTGGGTGTATATCGTCGAGGAGCGCGACTTCCTGGTACAGCGACCGCGTCAGCAGCCGCTTCCTCCGCCGCTTGTGCATCGTCAGGAAGCGCCCCGTACAGAGGTTCTTCTTCGTCATGTTCGACAGTTCGGACCCGAAGTCTATGCGGAGCCGGACATCGTCCAAATTCCTCACAATCTGAAGCTTCTCCTCCTCTTGATCTGGAACAAAAACGTCACCTTTACAACCAATCTTGATGACTGCAACTTTTTCTGTTGACTTTGCGATAAGCCGTAGTGAGTCAAAATTTCTTTGTAGTTAATGTTACGCTGTTTATTTACTTGCCCCATTTACCTGATTATAACAAAGCAACGGCAAGTTGCACTAATAGCTCGTCGGTTATTACAGAAAATACGGGTATACGATGTTCGATCTCTCGATTTAATAACGTGATATCGTCTATCAGAACCACAGTTAGTTATCAAAGTACATTATTTACTATAGTCGATAAAAAACCCACTAACAGCATGTATGCGGCATTAAGGCACATTTAAAAGTGCGATACGCTGTTATAAGTCATTTCATCGATCTTTTTATATTTATGATATGTATTGTTTTGATAGAAGTAAGTAGTTAGAGATTTACGATGTTTGGTGTCAGGAAAGTACATATGTGTGTTAAGTTAACTAACACTCAGCCAACAGCGAGGCGAGACGCAGAATGATTAAATATGAAGCAGCAGCAGCCTTGTAGGATTAACTTAGTTCATGTAATTTACATAGTTTAGTTCAGACAAAGGTAAGTCGTTAACCAAAACTAGAACTTATGTTTTGTCTTTTAAAAGTTCAAGCAAACAAACAGAAAGTGGGACAAGTGTGAAAGCCAGATTTTACTTAACAACAAATAAATAAAAAGATTTTAAATATCTATTGTTTAGGAATTAGCGCCAAATAGTACCTTATCTTTATTTTAGAAGAATTTGAGTTTTTAGTAAGATTTCGAAGAAACCAACCTTTTCATATTAAAATTATTAAAAGTACCGATTGTTAATTCGCAGTAAATTATGAAAAGAACATTAAGTTATTTTATTTTTAATATAGAAAAAAATTAATACGAATATTATTTTTGAAATTTCTTGGTAATTTGAAATACCTTAATCTAAAAACCCTTTAAATGTAGATATTACAGAAATATTAAAAGAAAAAGTAAGATTTTTCTATTTGATTTTAGTTCGTAGGTAGTGTAGGTAAAATTTCTCGCACCGTGGGACCCATTTTTATAAAGTTAACTTACGTAATACCTTGAGCATTCCTGGAAGGACCCTGACATAGTCATGAACTTGCCTATTAAATACTATGTTTATCCATTTACTCTAATATAATATTAATATGCATAAGACCTTTATAAGCTTGTCTTTACGTTAATGGAAACCGTCCAAGATTTAGTTTATGAACCCTTCATTTTATTTTATCAATTTTATTTATAATACCAATGTTTTGTAACCAGCGGGCACAATAGTACGAAGTCTGCCAAAGTAGTGTCTTCCTACGTCTACATATAAAAATGCCGCAGCTATTCATAAAACTAATCACAAAATAGCCCAGTATGTATGTACATCCCTAAAGTCAAGCAAGGATATGTTTGTGGCAAATTGATCCGTCCCTCGTTATAGTTTAAAGTCTTTTGTGAAATATCATACCATAGTACCCGGGTGGAATTGTTATTGCTCAAATGAATGGAAACTGTATTTTGGCAATATAACAATTTCTTGGCACAAGGGACGCAAGCTTAAGAGATTAAAACGAATCAATGGGCAGATTTCAGTTACAAAGGTCTTAAGATAATGGATAACTATCCGAAATATTCTCGACCGTCGATATAAAATTTCATGTATTTTATATCGACGGCATAATTTCGAGTAAAATGATAAGACGCAATCGATGGATGTATATAAAAATACATGGAAACTAATGATATTTGTGCTGTAGATAAGTGACCACAGTCAGGACCGCTGTAAGCGTGAGTGCAACGGGCGCACGGCACAGGGGCGGTAAGTCCAGGGGGGCGGCAAAACTAAACATCGAGAAAATTGTGATCTGGTAATAATCATTTTTTAAAGTAGTATAGAAAGTCGTAACTTAAGTTTTTAATGATTCAACGGTGACATGACAATTATTTCGTTATTGAATTAGACCCCAATAATATATGAATCTTACGGCATTTACTGTCATATATATTTTTTAGAACACATTAATAACCTTAGATTTCTAACTATGTATACCTCTTTTGAGGGAAGCACATACTTTACCGCATGCGGATGTTTCTATAGCGGCATCGGGGCATACGTCTGTGAAATGACCACAATTTGTGTGGTTAACCGGTGGGAAAAAACCATAGGATAGAGTGAAATTTGTCATATTAGAGACAAACGTAATATTTTTTCCACCTGTATTACTAACTCGGTTGTATGTGTTGCCTAGTAAAGAAGGGAGTTCTTCCTAGTTTACAATGCAGGGACAGCCACCATAGACGGTAATTTATGAAAAATACTCTAATACCGCTTCAGTCATATTGAGACTCATTTTTTACACGGTAATGAAGTATTTGTGTTAGCATCCTACTCATATTATCCTACTAATATTATAAACGTGGAAGTTTTTAAGTATGGATGTATGGATGGATGTTTGTTACTCTTTCACGTGAAAACTACTGGACGGATTTGGTTGAAACTTTACAGGAATATAGTTTATACATTAGAATAACACAAAGGGGACTTTTTATCGCGGGGAAACTTCTCAAAACCGACTTCCACGCGAACGGAGTCGCGGGCGGCCTCTAGTATTATATAATTGATGGTAAATCAATTCGGGTTTCCTAAAGGACTGATTCGACGACAATTTATTTTGTTTAATAGTTTACACGCTTATTCGTTTCATATATTTTTATCATCAATATTCTTGTTTTTAATATTGTTCTGCATACTAAAATTTGTTACAAACATTGCGAGCTATAGTTACACCACGTTGGTTGTTGTTCCGTTTAGAATCACGGTGTTTTATTGGGAAGTATAATTGTAGTTTAATAATAGTAACATACGTCTTTCCGGAAAACCGTACACATTATTGCTGTCTGTACACTAATGAGTATTATTGTCAATAGCTGTTACACGAAAAAAAATCTATTTGAATATCCCAATAAAATTTACAAACCTATTTTAATCTTTTACTATAGAGTTGTAGGTAATACAACAATACGCAGTTAATTGCACGCGGTTCTGAATTGTATGAATAAACCGCGCAAAACAAACAATGCACATATTTCGGAGATTTTTCGATTCAGCGCATCATGGAGACATTAACAATAGCCCACGATTCCATGCTAGTGAGATTAAAAACTCTTTTCAAATTGAACGCCCTATGTGTGACTGAATCGGAACTCTATAATACATTGGCCATGCATTATTTAGTTTCAAAAAAAGGGCCGTAGGCTATATATTTTCCTTCGAGGCACAATCCGGATTTGAGTACATTTTGGTGCCAAATTCTTACTTTGAACACCGAGCCCCAAGTGCCAAGTGTTGTCGGCACAGTATAATGCTACTTCATTGGCCCTCGTAAAAGGCAAGTAGATGATATAAGAGCTTGCTGTATCGTTTTAGCAAAAGGTATGATATACATTTACTTAATACATATTATGACGTCAGCTTTAAAGTTCACTGACTTACTTAAATTTGTTTAGTCGCCGCGTTTTGGCGAGCGCTGTAAGTTACGTAGCGCTATGCAGTCCGTCCTGATGTTGAATTTTGGTCATCTCTTAGAAGACTTGATGAAGATTCTATTATAACCAACCGAATCTAAGACGCGATAAAGGCACAACCCATAGTCCCGTGGGTGTCGTAAGAGGCTCATTACTAAGTGGGGGTGGGACAGCAGCGTCCTACTGCGAATGCCACCAACCGCGCTCGCCATCACGTCTGCAAAGCGAGACGAGTGTTGACAACACTTCTTATGATGATCATACGGCAGAATTGTAAGAATTTTGACAACTACGATAGAGCAATAATCCAGAAAATTAAAGTGCTTTTTAATAATTTTCACAGTTACTAATTTAAAGTTGTAACTCTCTAAGTTTTATTCCATCTGTATATTCTTAAAAGCTCTTTAAAACCACAGTCATATAATACTAAGAGCACAGTTGAAGAGGCTACAGTTTCAGTAGAATTATTAGCAATGGCTATTGACTCTACAAAGTATAAAACATTTTATACACAATTATAACATGAAAAGGGTCAGATTTGTTTACTAAGTAAGTACAACATACTTGACTATGCAAACTTGTCTTGATTGTCATCCGTAAACTACGAACATGACCATTTTAAAAAAGCTGCATTAGAAAGTTGTGATATTTTAAAGTATTCTATAACTTCTAGTTTCAAGAAGTTCCTCTGTTATTTGCCTTAAGCAAAAGCACTAAAACTTTCCAGAATACTATCGACACTTCAATTGCTATTGATCAAGCCAATAAGAGCGGTCAAGAGCGAGCTGTTTATTAAATAAAATATTCAACAATTCAATCTCGTAGATTTGAATCGAATCTAAAGATATAATAAAGGAATTTCATGCAATATATGAATCGAATACATCTATGCTATATTTATTTTAATTTTAATAAAAAAATTTTTAATCAATAGTTATCTTTTGTGCAATATATACATTGTTTTTTTTATAAATGAAATGAATATCCTACTAATATAATAAACGTGAAAGTTTGTGAGTACCTATGTATGGATGTTTCTTTCTTCTTTCACGTAAAAACTACTGGACGGATTTGGAAGAAACTTTACATTAATGTAGGTTATATATCAGAATAACACACACACGTTTTACCGCGGGAAAACTTCTCATTCCCACGGGAAACCGACTTCCACGCAAACGGAGTCGCGGGCGGCCACTGGTTACCTATATTTTTGCAAAACTATTATTTAAGCTTTTGAATAAGGTGTCAACCGCCAAGGTGTGAAAAAAGTTTTTTGAAAATGTTTGGACGCGTTAGCAAGATATGCCAACATTTTCATAATTTGCGTTAGTCAGACAATTATTCACAGAAAGTTTCACACAGATAAACATATGAGGACGGTAAAAAAAGAAATTTGTTACTCGTCGATTGTACATAGTCGTAAATCGTAATACCTACTCGTTCGTTTACAAAAACATTGCAAAACTTGAATTTACCAGCATAGGTAGAATGTTTGATAAAAATATGAAGAATAGTGATGTTGACTGTTTTTAATTCCAGATGAATTATTATTAGCTTTTGAGACTGAACACAAAGAAGTTTTTAAAATATTGTATTTATTGGCCGGAAATTTAAGTTTATTAAAATATGCCGGCGACTTTTTCTACTTTATTACCTTATTAACTTTTAATTTTTATTTATTAAAGAAAAATTAAAAGTTTTGGAAAATCGACACGGCTGCTTAAAGACATTGTAGTACCTAACATGTAGTTTGAGTATAGCGTAATTTTTAACTTTTACATGTATATTTCGTGCACTTCTTAAATCAAACTGCATGTAGCTTCAGAAGTGTCCATCAAATACCCGTAAAGCAAGTTTCCGAACTAATATCGTTTGAGAGGTAGCCTAACTTGATGTGGTACTGCTGCCAGTTAGTATAGAACTACGGCCAAGTTTGCATCGATTTCAAAGATTTCGATTTTGAGTACTTTACCGACCATTTGCATCTTAAAACTTTTATGAAACTTTACCCTCTCACATACAATATTCACGGAAAACTGTTAACTTAAGGGTTTAGGACTAACGTTTCAGGGACATCAAATTTTTAAACAAAAAGCCGTCGGAGCCTGGCGGAGTTACTAAAATTTAGGTATATGTAAGTAATTTGGGAAGTCTGCTTTCAATATTTAATTTCATTTATAATACAGGTTTCTTTGATTGGTATTAATTACAAATTCATTGTTAATTGATTATTTACCACACATTAGCTATCTAACCATTAGATAGTTGCTATGCGGTCAATTGCACCGAAGAGCAAATATTTTTTTTATCAGCCAATTGAGTCGCCACTTGAATCCTCCCTTTAGTTTGTGCAGCGCATCGCACTAAGTATTTCTAAAAATAGAAATATACGTATTTTGCACAAAGCTTGGACATATAGACGGTGAATAAGTGTTGTATTACATAGAACATATTAAAATTAATAGAAGTTATAGGTCATAACGTAAAATACAATAAATTTACCTATTAACAACCGCCTCCGTTAATATTTTAATACTTAATAGCGATTGATAGGTTAATTTTAATGTATCGTTTATTTGCTAGGTCATTGCTGGTAAATGTATTTGCATTGCAATTAAATGATTATCCTTCCTTAAGAGACGTAGGTTGGTATTGAGTAACGATAAACAATACTGTTACTAAAAGATGTAAGTATAGTTTTAATGTTATTATATAGGTAACTGATTATATTCCATTATTCTCAAGTCATAAATCACAGTGGTTACATTTATACAATGGCGTTGGTAGCACCCAGGGTAATATAATAAGAAGGTAAGTACGGAATATATCGAAGGCAATGGGCGATACGTAGGAAAGCTATACTTTACATATTCATACCATAAGTACTGCCGCAAATATTGCCCAGCAAAATATTTTATTCGGTTTCAAATACTGTCAATAGGAGCAGCGAGTGGTTGCTAAAGGTCTTCTACAACGCATCACCACGCTAGGAATGTTTCAGGCAAACAAGAATATTTGTATTGAAATGTTTGAAACTGCATTGAATTTGAGAATTTTAGTAGTAAAATCTAGCTGAAGTCCAACCAACTGCAGATATTAATGGTGACTCGAACAGTGAAATACGTCGTGTCGTAGGGACAAGTTACGTTAGTGGAGTGCGATATCCGATGGCCAATTATTCAAGAGGCCAGCAAACCCATCAACAACACCGATGTGATTGTTGATGTATATGGACGGCAGTGATCACTTACTATCAAGTGTCTCGCTTGCTCGTTTGTAGCTTATCTCATTATAAAAAAACATGCTAGACCTTTCTATCATCGACCGACATCGTAGCGGTTTGCACGAAGCGACAAATAATGTCGATCCGTGTTAGAGTTTTGAAGCGTACCGTTTTGTTTCCGTGCCAGATTTGTTTTAGTCTTCTTCTCTTTTGTGTGATGGGTTTGCCATTGCAGTTCATATTTATCTGGTAACAGAGGTTTTGGAACCGCCTTTTGGGGCTCTGAATTCGATTCTGTAGAGAAGTGGCCACTATACTGTCAGGATTTTTCAAGGTGCCTATTCAATTTTTTCTTACTACGGCCATTGTATTCGTTATAGTGGTTATAGATCTAAGGGCAATATTCAAAATTAGGGCATACAGAGTAGGTATAATGTGACTGAGATTTAAAAGTTTCTTTTGCAAAATTATAACAACTAATCCCCCTGAACATGGTTTTAACAGACTACAAAACTCTACAGCAATCCTGGCATCCACAAACTATTTTACAAGTTCGTACCAAACTATCATTGCTTGCAGTTCCGACTGTTGGTAAAGGTTTCCGGTTCAAAGAAATTCAATTTACAAGCACTTGCCAGTATGCGATCGAGTTCGACATACGTATATGTATGTAGGCATGCGGTGTAGTATTTAAGCCAGATATTCTGTATAGAAATGTATTTTGCGGTTTCAGTAGCGTGAAAATAAAATTCGAGTAGGTACTTATAACTCGTGCAGTAATATTAAAAACTAAACGTTCATATTAATTTGTTAGTAAAATAGGAAGAAAAAAAAACATTGTGATTACATTCCCTTGAATACTTAGAATACCTACTAAAAAATAATATTTAAGACAACTTATAAAAAGTTAAAATATAGCTTTTAATAGTTGCCAGCTTGTTATCACAACCAACTTTCCTTTTATGTTAAACTAGCATTTCAACCGCAACTTAGTTTACGTCAACTTACTTCGCAAAGACCCGTCATAAGATCTTCCTAGCTACTTAAATTTTCTCCCCGCCCCACTACGTCTGAACTGAGTAAAGAAGACTTAGTATATTTGGTCCGTCATAGTGGCTTGTTAATAACATATCCAAAACTGAAATCAAAATAACACTTGTATTAAACTTAATATTCTACTACAGTTTAGATGTTGATAACTGGTAGTTTTTGATTGAATTATCTTTTACTGTTGTTTCATATCTGAGTAAAGTCGGCAGCCCGACTTAACAATGAGCTTTTTAAGACTAAGTATTTACAAAATCTATTGCACATATAACTTGCAATTTTATAACATGTATTATGTTAACGTTGTACATACATGGAATGAAGGTATTCGTGAGTGATTTTGCAAAGCCGGTACCTACACATTGTTAAATTTTGACACACACCAAACGCTGTAGAGTTTATGTTTACCCGTCAATTTGCCGTGGAACAATCCTTCAATATCGTGGTGTGAATATCGCCTTGCAGACCATTCTAGTAGAGTTATTTCCCGAGTTTCTATGTGCTTCGGCAGGCATGTTAGGCCACCGGTTCTAGGTAGTACTTTGTACTTGTAGAACGAATCCAAGTTAGTTTTACCTAAACAGTAACCTGCTTTACTGTCTTATAGATATCACGTTAGAGGTCTGAACGACCGTTTCTATAACTCTGGTACTGGATGCATTAGATGCGGCAATATTAATCATCACCCTCACTTTTATTGTATAATATTATGTAAGATGTATGTTTGTCTGTCTGTATGAGCCACTTTCACGTCAAAACGGCTGGAATGAATTTACTGAAAATTTTAATACGAAGATATAGTTTGAAACCCTGGATACGAAAATGGAGAATAAGTCGCGGGACCAACTAATACGTTATTATTAGCTGTAGATACTTTTCCAGTGACAATAGTCCAACCAATTAGAACCTAATTAACATTAACGCCAAAAATCTTATTTTATTTGTATACATAAACTTGTAGGTATTTTTCTAAGGACTTAATTAAATCTTTAATGCTCAATTACGCCTCTTGTACGCCGACACTAAGATTATATAAAAATCCTAAGCATATTTTGATACCGAAGGATTTAAAACACCCACCTCTCTTCATCATCTTCATCTTACACAGTTATAAGCCTACCTAATTAGCTAAAGCTAGTTCATAAAAGATTTTATTATTTCTTACACTAGAATAAACCATCGTTATTATAGGCTTATTTTTAATTAATAAGCTTTATTTCACGTGATTGATCTAAGTAGGAGGTTTATAAGCTTGTTTCTTATAAACCTCCTACTTAGAGAAGTACCTGCCTAAGTAAACAACATCCCATCAAAAACATAAATGTAAAATGAGAGCCAAGTCCAATATGATGTTCACAACAAAAAAAGTGAGATCTAAATTTGTGCCAAGTTCAATGGTCAGTCAAGAAATTAAATGTATTTCAACATGAAATATTTTAATACAACTTAGGACTGATTTTTCAATTGTCAGATAAATGCTATCCGACTGATAATAGGTATGTTTTCATTGTCACTTCATACACATGTCAAATATTTATATTCGACGTGCAACGAAAACATGCTGATTTTCTGTCAGATAGAATTTATCTGGCTATTGAAAAACCGGCCCTTAATTAATATTTCTTCTTATAACTTAGGATTATACATTGAAGCTTAAGTCTAATGCATATAGCACACCTCCGCCGCGAAACTGTAACAGGGGAACCGCAATAATTCCGCCAAGTGTTGTCCGTAGTAGACGCGGAACACTAGCGAAACTGCCTTTTACAATTCTACTAGTGGCTGCCCGCGACTCCGTTCGCGTGGAAGTCGGTTTCCCGTGGGAATTAGAAGTTTTCCCGCGGTAAAAAGTACCCTATGTGTTATTCTAATTAGTGTTATTCTAATTAAGTCGTTTTTACGTGAAAGAGTAACAAACATCCATCCATACATCCATGCTCGCTCACAAACTTTCACATTTATAATATTAGTAGGATGTCTTTCCCCACGCGGTTTCGTCGATCTGCTCCGACGCAAGGCACATCTCCGCGCTCCTGCCGCCACTTTGTTGCGGTGCCGCGTTGCCTCCGCAGTATTTTTTTTTAAATAAAATATAATATGACAAAGCAAACGAGCATGTGGTAAGTGATCACCGCCGCCCATGACTACCCGCAACACTGTGGGTGTCGGGGGTGTGTTGCTGAGCCTTTGACAAAATTGGGCACCGGATATCGCACTCACCGAACAAAACGCAGGAACATCGTCCCTACTTCACGTCGGTTTTCTGTGCGACGGTGGTATTTCACCGGTCGAGTCAGCCCAGCAATCGCTGCAGACAGAGCCTACAGCTAGACTCTACCACTCCAAATATAGTAGACAAAAATAAAAAGCGAAACTGCATTTTTTAATAACATGGACATCGATTTTACAGAAAAATAATTTACAAAACAAGAGGTCCGAAACAGGCATGGAGAGAAATCCAGACTGAATTAATAAAAGTCCACGATAATATTGCTTCCCTCTCTGAATCAGACAACGACATTTTGCTCCGATTACCGCAACTTAACTGATTCGCGTTTAGTTTCGACGCCCAGTTGAGCAAACTACACGCGATTGCGGCGGAATACCTTCAGCGGTTACGGGCATGAGTGTCTGTATGTTTTTAGATCTATAAAATTATGCAACAGATTTTGATGGTTTTTTTATTAGATTTATATATTGAAGGTTTATATGTTTAATAATATCAATTAAATAGTGGAAAAATACTGTTACTGTTGAGGTTTCTGATGTGATGTCGTAAATAATTTTATCTGAGTTAAAATATAGTATAGGAATTTAGATATTACAAAGATCTTCACGGTAAGTATAGGGAAAGGGGGTTTACTCCGAATTTAACGCATGCAAAGCCGCGGGCAAAGCTATAAAACGGTTATAACGGGTGTAAAGAGGCCACTTCCGAAGCCTTAAAACCATGTATTCTGGAGCCTCAATAGTAACTAAATTCACTAACAGTATACCTAGAAAACCCAATTTAAAAAAGTTATTAAGGATTAAAAGTCATATTCGGCGCTTGAAATCATCGCTCACACATCAACTGTTGGTTCAGGTGCAATTATTTACATAGCAAATTTAATTTAAACCCTGTCAAATTTGAAATTAAGTAAAAAAAAATTTTTTTTCTTTTAATCATAAAATCATATTTTTTTTGCTCAAAACGTAACCAGTACCCCTCTAGCAATGCCCAGTTTTTATTTTCGAAAGCAGTTCTTTTTCATCCCGTATTATAAAGCTGTAGAAGCATACTCACTAATACGTATAAATATAACAACAAAAATTATGTAGGTAAATTTTATTGGTGTCAATAATGTTAAAATAATGACATACCGTAATTATCAATAATTTAGTTTACATGTATGTAGGATAATTTTTATTTTGTCGATTGATTGTTAAATAATAATAAATTAAGAATGCAACATTAGTATTGCAAGTTAAATAAATGCAGTGTATGAGAGTGAACGGAAAGGAATGAGTGAGGGAGTGAGAAGGAAAAAGGAGTGGGAAGCGAGCTAAAGACGAAGATGGTTGATTGTAAAGTGCTAATTAAGAAAAATTAATAAAACAAGAAGTAAAGCTGATTCAAGTATTTTCATTACGAAGAGGATCCATCCACACCACCCACCACCCGTCCCACAATCTCGTCCGGGATAGGATCAACAAATTACGAAGATTTTCAAGACGACGCAAACACGACGACCACGTGTCGCACGCCGGCAGAATTAGCAGTTTTCAAGACATTTCAATCCAATATCTACAATAATGAGTAAGACGACGACGACGACGACGGATACAAATGAAGATGTGAGAAATCAACCATTACAATTTATGATGGATGCGATTACTAAGTTCAGCGGTGAGGATATGACCTATTCATCCTCAAAATGGTCGCAGGATATAGAAGACAATGCTGAAATCTTCGGCTGGTCGGCGCAACAGAAACTAATAATTGCTCGCAGGTCGTTGACCGGTACCGCCGAATTATGGTTGAGATCCGAAAAAACATATAAGACGTATGACGAGTTGAAAGTCGCCCTACAGAAGGAATTTCCGGAGGCTATCAACAGCAAGCAAATGCACGAAATGATGTCTGCTCGAAAGAAACAAAGCGGTGAAAGCTACTACCAATATATGTTAGCTATGAAAGAGCTCGGAAAACGCGCTAAGTTCCCAGATTACGTCGCTATACAGTACATCATAGATGGAATCACGGACCACGAACACTACAAGATTGGTCTGTATGGAGTTACATCGTACTCAACATTGAAGGAGAAGTTGGCTCAGTATGAAGATATGAAAACAAAGATGAAGCAACGAGGAAATCATAACCTAAGCAGTGGCTTTGCAAGCAAACAGCGTGAGTTTCAGAACCCGATATCAAGAAAAGAAAACGCAAGTAAGCCTATCAATCGCTGTTTCAAATGTGGTGCATTAGGACATATAGCAAGTGCATGTGTAAATGGCGTCAAGTGTTTTAAGTGCAATTCATACGGCCATATTGGTTCACAATGCAAGAACAGCCATGTTACGGAAGCGGCCAATAGCAATCGGCCATGGACAAACCGTCATGTTGGCAGTGCGCAAGCGGGAAGTCACCATAGTACCAACACCGGCGCTCAATCAATGTTCGTGAGTGAAATTGACGCGAGACACCAATCCGGAGTCGACGCAAGATGCCAAACCGAAGTTGACGGCAAGGAACGAACGAATGAAACAAGTGAGTGTAAATTATCGTTGTCATATGTCAAACCATTAAAGTGTCAAAGTCTGTCAGTCAGTAATTGTCATTGTCAAAGTAATGTAAATGTAAACATTGTTGATTGTGCTGTAAACAAATCGGTAAAAGTTATTAAAATAGGAAACTTTTCAGTTAAATGTTTGATAGATACAGGAAGTGATATTAACTTAATTTGCTTCGGTCTGTTTAATAGGTTATCCGAATGCTACGAACCTGGAAAATTGTTGTTGACTGGTCTAGGAGCAAGTAAAGTGTTTTCAATTGGTAAGTTGAATTTAAATGTCATAATAGATGGTCACAAGTATTATGTTAGATTTCATATAGTGCCCGAAGGTGTTATACCGTATCCGGTTATTTTAGGACAAACTTTTTTGAGTAGTAATTTAATATTAATTAATAAAGGTGTCATTGAAATCAGGCCACAATCATATGATCCTTCCTATTTACAGTGTTTAACCCTTGAATGTAATGATGAAAAGCCTGAGATTCAGAAGTTAATAAGTTCATATAAACCTTTCAAAATTAAAGAAGCTCCCATAAAATTGAAGATTATATTGAAAGATGATATTCCTATTGTACAGCGGCCACGGAGATTTGCTTTGAAAGAAGAAGAAGATGTTAAGCGGCAAATTGATGAATGGTTGGCTCATGGAATTATTCGACCTAGTTTCTCGGAATATGCCAGTCCCCTTGTCCTGGTGAAGAAAAAAGATGGAAGTATACGCATATGTGTTGACTATAGAAAAGTTAACCAGAAGATGGTGAAGGATGAATATCCATTACCGGTGATAGATGATCACATTGACAAATTATGTAAAGCTCGAGTATTCAGTACATTGGATTTGAAAAATGGATTTTTTCACTTGCCAATTGACGAAGATTCCATTAAGTATACAGCGTTTGTCACCAGTAATCCTGAAGGTCAATATGAGTTTTTGAGGGCTCCGTTTGGACTATCCATATGTCCGAAATATTTTACTAGATATATTAACATAATTTTTGCAGATTTAATAAGACGTGGTATTGTTTTAGTTTTCGTTGATGACCTTATCATTTTGGCAGAGGATGAGGATCAAGCATTGGAAAGACTCAAAGAGACTTTAAAAGTAGCCGCAGATAATGGACTTGAGATTAACTGGAAAAAGACGCAGTTGCTACAACGATCCGTTGAGTATTTGGGTTACATAGTCTCAGAAGGAACAGTCAAGACATCCAAAGAGAAAACAGAAGCGGTTGCCAAATTTCCCATACCGAAAACTCTGAAAGACGTACAAAGTTTTATCGGATTGACTTCATATTTCAGAAAGTTCATACCTAATTATGCCATAATTGCAAGACCTCTAAGTGACTTATTAAAGATGAAGATTTTCTGTTTTGAAGATGAGCAAAGAAGAGCATTTGAGCAATTGAAAGAAGCATTATGCTGTGAGCCAGTTTTGCACATATTTGATCCCAATCTGGACACTGAGTTACATACAGATGCCTCAAAGTATGGTTATGCCGCAGTATTGATGCAGAAAGACTCCGCAAATGGTACCATGCATCCAGTTCATTTTATGAGCAGAAAGACTAGTGATGTTCAACAAAAGTGCAGTAGCTACGAATTGGAAGCTCTAGCGGTAATTGAAGGTGTGAAAAAGTTTCGTAAGTACCTAATAGGAATACCCTTCAAAATTGTGACAGATTGTGAAGCTTTTCAGAAAACCTTGAACAAGAAAGAAGTTAGTGCGAAGGTAGCTAGGTGGATTATGTACCTACAGGACTTTAACTTTAGTATAGAACATCGAACAGGAGTCAAGATGCAACATGTAGATGCATTAAGCCGAAACGTATGTGTTATAATCTATGGGGAATTACAGTCACGGGTAAAGAAGGCACAAGAAGAAGATGAAAGCCTCAAGATGTTAAAATTAATTTTACAAGAGAGAGTCTACGAAGACTATATTTTGGAAAATGGAATAATTTATAAAGGAATAGGAAAGTCATTAGTTATACCTGAAATTATGGATATTGACATAATTAAGAAAGTTCATGGATCTGGTCATTTTGGTAAGAAGAAAGTTAAAGATATTATAGAGAAAGATTACTACATAAGTAAATTGGACAGCAAGATTGATAAAGTAATTTCAATGTGCATACCATGTATTTTAGCCAATAGAAAATCAGGGAAAAAAGAAGGATTACTGAATCCGATTGAAAAAGGAGAGTCACCGTTGGATACTTTACATTTGGATCACATAGGACCTTTTGAAGCAACTAAAAAAATGTATAACTATATTCTGACAGTAATTGATGCATTTACCAAGTTCGTTTGGATTTATCCAGTAAAATCATTAACCTCAAAGGAAACAACAAATAAGCTCTTATTGCATCAAAAAGACTTTGGTAATCCACATCGAATAATAACAGACAGAGGAACTGCATTTACAGGTAAAGAATTCCAGGATTATTGCAATGAAGAAGGAATTGAGCATATCAAGACTACCACAGGAGTGCCACGAGGAAATGGACAAGTAGAACGGATGAATCACATCATAATATCTGTCTTAACTAAAATGTGTATCGAAGAACCGACTCACTGGTACAAATATGTAAGCAAGTTGCAGCGAGTAATCAATCATTCTTATCAACGATCTATCAATACATCACCATTCGAATTGATGATAGGAACCAAGCTGAAAATGAAAGAGGATTTAAAGATATTAGAATTATTAGCAGAAGAAAACAGAAATGACTTTACAGAGAAAAGAGAAGAGTTGAGGAGAGAAGCAAAAGCACAAATTTTGAAAATACAAGAAGAGAATCAGAAAACATTTAATAAAGGAAGAAAAGAAGGCTATGTTTATAAAATAGGAGATTTAGTTGCAATACAGAGAACACAGTTTGGAAGTAATCTTAAATTAAAGCAAAAGTTTTTTGGTCCCTACAGGATTATAAAGGATCTAGGAATGGATAGATATGAAGTGGAAAAAATAGATAGTAGTAAAGAAGGTCCAAAGAGAACTACAACGGCAGTAGATTATATGAAAAGATGGCTTTGATTCAATGATACTTCTTATTAAGTTGGTTTGTTACTATAATTGTCGCTAATAATAACTTGTGATCAGGATAATTATGAATACTTACCATTGAACACCAAACTTACTACCTTATTCCAGATAACAGTTGTTTATTTACCTTTGTGTGATTCAATTAATAATTAAGAATAATATAAAAATGTAACTACATCATATGATGACTTACTGTACTATGTTGTGATACACTTGAGTAACTTAAAGAGTTTGAGTAACTTGTATTTTTTTTGTTGTTTAAATGTAACTTACAACTGTATTAACTTACCATATTATTATGAGATAACATGTGTAATGTTAACCTTGTTAAACTTCATTGATTAAGATGGTTGAAGTAGGTGTATTAAACTTACCTTTTTATTCTTGAATAAAATGTGTAATGTTAGTTTTGTTTATTAAAATTTGTTAAATTGTTTCTATTTTAAATTGTAACAGCCTGATGTTTTGATGTAAAGTAAAAGTAAAAAACTAAAGTATTAAAATTCCTAGAGTAATTTCTTGTTTAAACTATTTGTTTAAGATGTTAAAATATTTGGTATAATGTATGCCTGGTTGAATGAATGTGAGATAGTTACAGAAAAAGTTAATATAAAGAAAATATGTAAAATTAGTATGAGTAATTTCTGTGGATTTGTCTAAATATAGGTAATTATTACTGTAACTTCAAGAATAGTTGTTAATTGTGTTTTAAAAAGTAGAATTTTCATGTTATATGTAGTAGATACTTTAAATTTTGTTTTGTATAATGTAGAGTCAGTCTGAGGGCAGACTGAGAGCAGAATGGCCGAATGTAGGATAATTTTTATTTTGTCGATTGATTGTTAAATAATAATAAATTAAGAATGCAACATTAGTATTGCAAGTTAAATAAATGCAGTGTATGAGAGTGAACGGAAAGGAATGAGTGAGGGAGTGAGAAGGAAAAAGGAGTGGGAAGCGAGCTAAAGACGAAGATGGTTGATTGTAAAGTGCTAATTAAGAAAAATTAATAAAACAAGAAGTAAAGCTGATTCAAGTATTTTCATTACGAAGAGGATCCATCCACACCACCCACCACCCGTCCCACATGTATAATATGATAGCATTTATCAAGCCGGCATTCTCGTTATAGTTACCTACTTTTCAATATGCATTTCAAACTGACGGGCTGAAATCGTATGCATTTAGGGGTGGTGGAGTAATTTCCGGTGGTACCGCGTCATAAATTGAAGGGTCAGGTTACGTTTAAAAGGCTTTTAAACAACTCGGTTTGAAAGTAACATTTCTTTTAACAACCGCGGGGCATATAGCGGAATAGTGTTCCCAACCGCAAATGCATCACGTTACTGATTTAATTTAATTTTACGCGGCAAATAATATTTTAATGCGAAATTAAAAAGCTGTAAATATTATTGTAAACAAGTTTCATTGTTTTTGCTATACCGTTTCGTTGTTTCCAATAAATATACTTATATGCAAATGCAAGTGTTTATAAGTAAATAAATTTACTTATGAATTAAATTATGAAGGGTCTCAATTTATGTAAAAAATGTAGGAATATTAGAAAATTAAAATGTTTGTTTCCGTCAAAATTCCAGTGCTTACTGAAACATCGGAAATTCTTAAATACTTCCAATAATGCGCGATCTATATCAGGCGTCGTACTTGAGGCCTCTCAAATCCTATCCTACTAATATTATAAACGTGAAAGTTTTTGAGTATGGATGTATGGATGTTTGTTACTCTTTCACGTAAAAACTACTGGATGAATTTTGAAGAAACTTTACAGTACCTAATAACCTATATTACTGTAAAGTTTCTTCAAAATACATCAGAATAACATAGGGTACTTTTTACCGCGGGAAAACTTCTAATTCCCGCGGGAAACCGACTTTTACGGGAACGGAGTCGCGGGCGGCCACTAGTATGATAAAACGCTAGAAACTATTATTTTTAGTTCGCGCGACGCCACAAAGTTCGCGGTTCCGCCTTTTAAATATAAATCCTATAAATATAACCCACTAGAAGAAATATAAATCCTATAAATATAACCCACTAGGCAGTGTCGTTTAATGTGGGAGTGGACAGGTTTAGACGTTTTCAAATTTATTTTATTTTCAGTAGGTAAACGCACGTAGTAGAAGCAACGATGTCAATAAAAATATTTTCTAGCAATGACTCACGGTGAAAAATTTCGAAGTGATATTAATACTGTGTTTTTTTAAGAGTTATGTAGGTATAGTAGGTAAATTATTGCTATTCTAAATGTTGGAGTTGTGTTAAAAAAATATATGATACTAACAGCTTTTTTTAAAAATATTTATGTAAAAAAGGTAGTTAGGTTCGTAATGTTAACATTTAAAAAGGTCGAATTGTAACCAAAATTAAAAATAAAATCTTAACTTTGAATATTTCGTCATCTTAGTTACAACAGAAAAAATATGAATACAAACGTACTTGTATTTTCTCTTATAACTGCCTATATTATTTTGGCCGAGAATAACAAACCTTCAAATAAGGTTTTCATTTTCTAATGAAAGCCAAACTATAAATTGGGTTTGCTTGTTTTTGCGTACTTAGCTCACATATTAAAAGAACATAGAAGGCATAATTATATACTATTAGGCCCAATTGCAGGGAACGTTTTAACCTGGGTTAGCTAACTCAGGTTTAAATGGCGCCACCATCGATTGTAACTACTTCTTATTAAGCTAACCCGAGGTTAAAGCGTTACCTGCAATTGGGCCTTACTCAGTCTGGATAAACGTTATTGTTTTTTTTTACAATACGTCAATACTGTTTTGCGTGTCAAACAAATATAAATATAAAGATGAGGAATTCATGCTTGTTTAACCCGCTGTTTCTTAGACAATAGAGTAAGAATTAGCAGTTAGCGTTGCTAATGTAGTCACTATTATTTTATTCCTTTAATTGAAAAATTAAAAGAATTGGCCTCGTGCACACTGCCTAGATGAAGCGGAATACCTTCTTGAAAAATCCGATCGAATAATTATTAAGGCAACATATTGTTGTTGTTCGATAAAACATATTGAAGGTTCAATCAGAGTGCACATGGAACTATGTTTAAAACTATATTGTAATCCTAGGCTCTGTTAACGTCAAGCTCAATTTCAATGTATGTTGGGATTTGGGACGAAGTCAATTACCAGAGTAAACCACGAGTTGCTGCTCATGACAGTAAAGCTGCATATTGACAAGTTAAACCAGACAAAAGCCGAGTGGACAAATACAATAACAGTATCTGTACTTTAACCGACACATTTGAGGTAGACTAATCAGATCCAATCCAGAATGAAATTCCAAAATCGTATTCGATTCGAGTATCAATTTTGCACTCGGTCAACGCATACTAGCCGCTAGAGTACCTATATGGCATTTGATGCCGCAGAATCCATTCGCATGTCAAATCAAGATATCCCTTTAATCACGGAATCGATTTGTATTGTAACATTGGAATTTACAAAATACGAAGCAACCTCTAATTTAATCAAAGAAATTGTTTAAAGCAAATTTAAAATTTGACTCAACAATTTGCTTTAATTTAAATTGGTATGAAATTCTAGAAATTTTTATACATTTTTTGTAGGCTATGCGCCAATCAATTTAGAAATAAATAAAAAATATAAAACAAATAATTGACTTGTTTTATTATGATATTTTTATAGAAATAAGTTGAGTATAAAAGTGACATATAATACAAATACAATACAAGCCAAAACTAAAATTTCTTTAACAGCCCGTGCTCGCATTACTATCAAATAGGTTTATTATCTAACATTTTTATCGAAATTGAATCTAAATCCAACTAGACAATTCTAGGCGATTGCGTTTAAAAATTCAAATAACCAAACCCCTAAACATGCAAACATACAACATTTCTCATTTTAAACATTGTAGAATTACTACTTATTAAGTTCTAATGTCCTATAATATTAATAAAAAAAGTTATAAGTGTGATGTACAAACTTATACATTTTAATTCGTATATTGTGCACACTCCAGCAAGATAAATAAGTAACCTGTAATTACCACTAGTGCTACGCTAAATAAAAACAAGATAACTTCAAATATGCGATGTTGATTAACTCGATATGATCTTATCGATGTTATCAAGTGACCTAAAAACTAATCGATACTAGGTTCGTGCTTATAATTACCTCACAATGATTGACTTGTTAATTTAAAGTATTCTAAAAAGTTGTTATGATTTTTCAAACTATTTTCTTATTGGTGGATTATTGGAGGGTTTTTGCATGTATTTATAACTAACAGGAAATCAGGCGCTGAGATAAAAGCCTTACTTTTCGTTGTCAATATGTTGCGTAGTTCTATGAGTGGCTTCTATATAATACTAGAGCTTATAGTTTAGGCAATATGTGTTTTTAAATGTTTAGAGCAGTCACGAAAATGAGGTGTCATTCAGTCTACTATGATTTAATCTTATTGATCACTAAACAGGACTGCACACTGTTTATACAACTATCTACCGATTAAAGAAATATGTAAGTATCAAATTAATTTGCTCCGTATTTATTATCGTTTAAAATAAAGCTTTATGTAATTTATATAACAGTCCCTTAAATAATTTATTTACATTTTGAAGCAAACATTACCGTATATGACAACCTATTTCCAGGCATGCATTTTCAAAGACCAATACCAAGGAAATTGAAAACTCTCTTTTATAAAATCTTGTTAACAATTTGGCAGACCCGCCAGAACCTTGTTTGCGTACGAATTGACTCAATACAATACAATACAATACAAACTAATAACACTAGTAGCTAAACACATAAGCAAATAGCCACACGCGATCGTTTTAAAACTAAACTAAGTACTTCGCTAAGTAGATTCAAAAGCCCAAAGGCAATGTTAGCAACGTAATAAAGTAACAAGCTATTGTAGGGCGGCGCACTAACATTTTTACTTATTAACTTATTCATATTAAAACGTCGAGTCGAAGTGTTGCGTGAGAAAGTAAAGGAAACAGTCACAAAACAGATAACACTCTTCAACCAACGTTTTTAAATTTAATTACTATTTCAACCTATTAGCCTTAATTACGACTTATGTCTAATAATAAATTGAAGATAGTTTCATTAAATTATTTTTAGTGGTTGAAGTAAAATATTGTGACGGGTTATAGCTTAAAGTCATCGTAAGTAAGAAATAAGCTGCTATAAAGTTGGAGGCTCGGTTGTAGCCTAAGGCATCCATGAGGCGAGTAGTTCCCAACTTTTTTGAATAGCGACTAAAAAGTAAACAAATAAACTATCAACTCGACTTTTTAACAAGACAAAATCCTACTAATATTTTAAACGTGAAAGTTTGTGCGTATGGATGGATGTATATGGATGTTTGTTACTCTTTCACGTAAAAACTACGGATTTGGATGAAACTTTGCAGTAATATAGGTTATACATCAGAATTACACATAGGGTACTTTTTACCGCGGGAAAACATATAAATCCCACGGGAAACCGACTTCCACGCGAACGGAGTCGCGGGCGGCCACTATTAAATCATATGTTTGACTGCTTTGTTTTTTTTTGTTTTGATCAGCGCTTGTCCACCCGGTTCCCAGCGCACTGAACTCGTTTTTTTTTCTAGTAAGTATGTGATGGAAATTTAAAATCCTCGGGAATCGCACTTACGCTATTCGGCATACTTAATTGGGAAACCACTCCATTTGACGTAAGGTTCTACTAATACCAGATCTATTAGTAAAACCCAACACAGAAAAAATGTGATTTACAAACAAAATAATAGTGGGTACCTAATAATAAAAATATTTTATACACGAATTAATTTTTCATAATGACAATAGATTCTTGAATATGCTTTATGCATTTTTAGATAAAATTTAAGAAGATGCCAGCTACCTACAAAGATTTAGTAGTGCACAAAAATATGTTCTACCGCGGGGTTACTATTTCAAAACTAACTTAGAATGCAGAATATAAAAGGGAAATCTTTCTTTTCATTTGTACACTGCAATTTGCAAAACAAAATAGAAAAGACCTTGGCTGAGCTATCTGGATAGTTAACAAAGAGCTTTTCATATTCCAAGATTTATTAACCGGTTTGCTACAAAAGATAATTAATTAAATTCTCGCTGAACAACATGGAAATGAACTAAAAAACTTACATAAGAGTGACGTAGCCGATTCTTTGGCACCAAATGCTAATAAGCCCGACTGTGTTGGCACCTCGCTGCATATTGTTAGGTACTGTGAAACACTTTCACTGCGTTCCGGGTAAAAGGGCAGGCATAATAAATAGGCAGAGCATCTGTAGGTGGTAATCACAGGTGCCTAGGCGTAACATCTAAAGGCTCCATAAGAGCAGAAATATAGTCGTTGGTAACCATCCTGAAGTGCTAATAAATGATCGCTTGTCAGGAGTTAGTAATTTATGGTTTACCATGGATTAAACACAGTCACATTAGACCGTTTGCAAGTAATTGAATGTACGACTCCCACTCTTTTCAAACAGCTGATAACAAAACAGCACGTCCGTACGTCCTCACCTAAATAATGAGTAGAATTAAATTGAGTAGAACAACTGCTCTTTGTCAACCCATAGTTTTAAAAACACCGTTTTTATAACAGCACCCTTTGTCCCCGTAATAATATACGATTCCTTCCACAGATTGGTCACTCCGATTTCCCTCAGATTGGAACATGCCAAGATTAATGGCGTAATCCATTTTATCATTCGCCACCTGCGAAACTAACGACATTTTTCGATTGAATTTTCCAATACCTTCCGACAGTTTTAAAAGCTGTACGTACATTTTTGTGGAATCGCTTTGTTTTTAAGCAAAACGATTTCTTTAGAAATGTTGTCAATTTTTCAATGTTAATTAAATATAAGAATGAAAAAAAAACGTTGAAATGATTATTTGTTAGCTATTTTGGAGTATGTGTTTATCAAAATTCTTTTTAAAAAGATACCGCTAAGTAAGTGTATAAAAAGATACCTCTAAGTAAGTGTATAGACGTAAAGTTCTTAATTCAAATACTTATAAGACAAGCCCGATACCTAATCATTCATTACATATCTCCTCAATTTTGAAGCTGTGTTGAAACTGTATAAGTAAAGAAAGAACTGAAAGATATCACTGACAGTTACTAAGCACTGCTCATGGGATCAGCTGTAACGCGAGAAACTTCCAAGAATAATTTAATCGCCTTCAGAAACATTGCTTTTAAATTGTTCATCATTCAAAATATTTCGCTCATATAACTCAAGTTAGCATCGATTATTTTAAGAGTATATCAAGCAAAAACAAGATTGGATACTTGGTTATATTTTGCTTGTTTAGTGTAAACGCACACTTGGCAGCAAAATGCCCGAGCAGTATTTTAGACAGAAGCTGATCGTAGAATCTTGTAATAAGATGAAATTGAAAGTCACTTTCAGGATAAAAAGCCACTGCTTAGGAAGTTTTCAGTGAGCGTCAACCCATAGGCAAGTTCGCGAGAAAAATAATGCTTTTTAAAGTCTTGAGATATCTGAAGAATAATATATATTTTAAATACAAAATGCAAAAATACGGGTTACACAGTTAAAACGTATAACTAACTTCAGTTAGCCGACTTTAGTTAGCTATGTCATCAACATATCAACATGGTCATCAATCACTTCATAGTATAAAACAAAGTCGTTTTCCGCCGTCTCTGTGTCGGTAAGCTCTTTATTCGTATTTAGATCTTTAAAATTAGGCAACAGATTTTGATTAGTTTTTTTTAAGATAGAGCGATTCAGGAGGAAGGTTTATACAGCGTGTCCCAAAAGGTTACGTAGCTGGGAAGGGGGGTGGTAGGGATGGTCACAAGGGTCACCAGAAAAATAATAAAAAAATTCCCCTCTGGATATTTCAATAAAAAAAAACCATTTTTTAAAAATCTAAAAATTTTACACCTTGTTACCCTATTTTGCTTACTGTACCTACAGATATTGCTCTATTTGAAAAAAAAAACCTGTTATGTAATCGTCAATAACCCTTTATCAAATTGAAATAAAAAAAACTATACATATCTAACCAAGTTTTAAAGAAAATTAAGTTCTTGTCCAGTCAAGGACTTAGTAATTACGACTTCACTCAACTTCCTCCAAGCGTACTGAAAAAAAAACGTACTACGCAACTCCGGCGAGTAAATTAAAAAAATAGGTAATTTTATTCCAATTCCAAAATGGTATAACACTTATTTGAAAAATTCATACTAGGACATTTAAAAATATTTTTCGGGAACAATACTCCTGAAAAAATAAAATAAAAAACAATAGTCTTAAATTCGTACGCAAATACATTTTTAAATGTCTATTCTGTTGCTTTGATGTTACTGCCAGGTATAATTCTCAAGATTGGAGTACAGACATACCTCAAACATTCGAATAAGGCTAGATTAAGTTTTTCCATATGCCAGGGAAAATAATCTTTACTGCATTTACTCAAGTAAACGAAAGATGTAGGTAAAGGATCAAGCTTCACCTTGTCTGGTCTGTACAAAAGCAAAGGTTGATAGATTTGATTAGCTTATCTAACTGGTCTCTTACCTAAAAGTAGCTTATTAACTAATACTTTCAGCTCATCCCTAAAATAGTTTTGGTAATATTCATCATAATTTCAGTATAGGCCATAGACATCTATTACCCTGTAGGTACAGTCTAAGAATAGGTAAGCTGTGATAACAAATAAAAATAAATCCTATTTCCATACAAAAAAAGTTCGGTTAGTTAGTTTCAAAACGGCCACAGCTTACTCGACATTACAGTTGCGATTTTAAATGAAACTCGAAAGAAAACAAAATTATAATTTATTATTTTAATAAAATGCTCGAAATGTCTACCACCAACATAAATACATGCCCTACGTCGTTTTAAAAATGAGCATCATAAATGAACTCAAGTCAACCAAGTCCTTGATGGATTTTTCATAAACTTTTTTATTTTTTATTAAACGAGCAAACGAGCATGCGAGGCACCTGATGGTAAGTGTTCACCGCCGCCCATGACTACCCGCAACACTGTGGGTGTTGGGGGTGTGTTGCTGACCTTTAACGTGGGAATACACTCTCGACTTGAAGAGCCCCATGTTGTAGGTAGCCAGGAATACCGCTGCAGGAAGTTCATTCCACATCTGCGTAGTGCGCGGCAAAAAAATCCGCGTGACACGCACGGTGGTACGCACAAATGATGCGCAGATCAAGCTCCATATTTTTACAACTTACGCGTTGATCTAGCCTAGACTGTACTTGAATGTTTGAAGTATGTTTGTACTCCAATCTTGAGAATTATACCGGGCAGTAACATCAAAGCAACAGAATAGACATTTAAAAATGTATTTGCGTACGAATTTGAGACTATTGGTTTTTGATATTTTTATTTTGGCAGGGGTATTGTTCCCGAAAAATATTTTTAAATGTCTTAGTACGAATTTTTCAAATAAGTGTTATACCATTTTGGAAATGCAATAAAATTACCTATTTTTCTAAGTTACTCGCCGGAGTTACGTAGTACATTTTTTTTTCAGTACGCTTGGAAGAAGTTGAGTGAAATCGTAATTACTAAGTCCTTGACTGGACAAGAACTTAATTTTCTTTAAAATTTGGTTAGATATGTATAGTTTTTTTTATTTCAATTTGATAAAGGGTTATTGACGATTACATAACAGGTTTTTTTTTTTCAAATACAGCAATATCTGTAGGTACAGTAAGCAAAATAGGGTAACAAGGTGTAAAATTTTTAGTTTTTTAAAAAATGATTTTTTTTTATTGAAATATCCAGAGGGGAATTTTTTTATTATTTTTCTGGTGACCCTTGTGACCACCCCTACCACCCCCCTTCCCAGCTACGTAACCTTTTGGGACACCCTGTATGTATAATAACATAGTATAGAGAAAGGGATTTTACTCTGAATTTAACGTGTTCGAAGTCGCAAAACTATAAAAACTATAAACAAGTCAGCATAGCCCAGCGCTTTCCACTTCTCAAGGTTTCGTCTGTCGTTCTTGAGTGGAAAGATCCCATGTAATGAAAATAAGAAATTGAAGTTTATGTCAACATTTTAAATTTGTTTTGATAGACAAAGCTGATAACGGAATTGTTCAAGTTGTTTTGATTTAATAAATACCTTCTATGGTTGACATGTGATGGGGTCTCTGACGAACTTATTTATAAAATATACTTCCTATAATTTGAAGCATCCACAAAAACTTGTTAGTTCTTTTCTTAGTTAAAATTATTCAAGTAACTTTTTGGCTGAACAATTTTAACAAAAGTTTAATATTAATTTATTCGTAGTCTTATACAACTAAATGGTTGTGAAACAATCACGTTTCGACGTTCCAGTGCAAGCGGTGGTGCCAACTCGGTGCAAACAACAGTGTGTTGTCAACTTTTATTTCACATTCATAAAGAGAACCAAAACAAACGGTGGAACAGTTATTTTTGAAAAAGGTCAAGTATAAAGTTACTGGCTTCTTTTCCGTACAATCGAACTTACAAAGTCGTGGGCGAGCTAAATAAAAATATAACTTTTAAATTTTTCACAAAGCTTAGTAAAAAGTCAGTGAGAAGACTTGCAGGTACACTGTGTTGAAATGCTACGGAAATAACAATTCATTTTGAAATACATTTTCTTTAGCATTTTATAAATAGGTTAGTTTGTTTATGTTATAAAAATACTAACGTTTTTATAATTACAACCCTTTTTTCATAAAGAAACTTGGTGTTTTAAACCTGTTTTAAACATTTCCTCGAAACTAGTTACTCCGCAATACTAAAATTGGGTTGAATTTAGTAACCGTCAAATTAAGGACCCAATTCAGTGCTACGATGTCAATATTAACTCGAGTAAACAGATATTAATTAACCTTGAATGAAAAGCACGGAATAATAAAAATATATATATATTTGTTAGATTTAATGAGCAGTCTTTATTAAACCGAAGAGGCGGTGAGCTAATAAGAATGAGTAAGCAGCCAAATTAAGGGTTTTTATATGAATAGGTACGTGTTAATCAAAATATGAATGTAACAGGGAATTCGTCTAATTTTATAACATATATTAATTACCAAACATTACTTAACGAATATTTTTATGTGTTCGGCATTTATTAACCAACTTCAACCAGACATTTCTCTAGACCGACAGTTTTTTTTATAATTTAGCTTACAGGTAGGTAACTTTAAAAAAATGTGTTAGTTTTAGCTGACGGCAATACGATCGATGCAACTATCTAGAAACGCCTAGAAATACAGTTACAAGAAAAAAGCCTACCTAACTGCCATAATGACCGCGTATAGAATCCGAGAGGGTAATAAAAATCATTTTTAAATTCGTGCAAAACCAAAGGGAAAAACAAAGGGCATACGTTTACACGGGCGGAATTCCTCTGCCATTTCCTCTAAAGGTCTAATATCACCAGATGAGCTATTAAAGTGTCAGCCAAACAATTTGTATCGAAATGTTTGACACTGTGCGTGGACTTTGCAGACTAGACTGCCCCGTCATCGAACAACACTGTTCCATGTTATACACTATTGTCTATATGTAGCAGTGAGCATAGTAGAGCGTATAGAATTATTTTCGATGCCCGATAAGTACCAGTTTAATTAGTATTATAAGTTTAATACATTGCTATAAACACATTACAGTGAACAAAGTATAAGCACTAGGAATGTCAGGCACGGAAAATAAAACAATACGCTCAACTATGCACTTAAAAGGTTCGACGTTTTATAAGCTTGCACCCCGTTGGAACCCTTTAAGAATCCTTTTAGAGCCCGTAAAATGCGCGCACACATCAAAACCGATAGTGTATGGTTCAGAAATGTTTGACCAAACAACAAATGACCAATTATCATTTGAAAAATAACGATAGAAAATCTAATCATTTGACAAACATCTTATTTAGCAAACATATTATTTTAAAAGAAATCATTTGGAAAACTTCTCGTTTTGCAAAAAAAATACTTTGCAAACGGTACAAATTTTAATTTTATCTTTTACGTTCCAAAAATATTCATTTGACAAGTATTACGTTTATAAAATGTTATACTTTATAAAATTACGGGAGATAAACAGTTACTTGATAAATCAGGTACATTGCCGTATCACATTTAAAACTGAAGGGCGAGCATTATTACATTTAAAAAGTTATAGTGGATAAATGGAAATGTGTGCATTAAAATATTCGGAGAAAATTGGTTCTTACAAGTTATGTGTATTTGCTTTGTTGAGTATAAATAAGAGAAATCCATGGCTCACGTTAGATTTTCACTGTTTCTAAGACTTTTATGTAGCACAAAACTGTTATTAAAGTTTCTTCTTCTTCTTTTGGGGTATATTTGGCTTCTACCCTGGGGTAATCCTGCCAATGTCAAGTGTTAGAAGAAAAACAGTAGGTACGGTGTGTAAAAAACAGAAATAGCGATTATGGATAGTGCTCGGTATAGAATTTAAATTTTTGAAGTTGTTGAGGCCGAAAGAGAGATCTTGAGGAGTTTTTGTAGTTAGTAAACCAACACCACTGAAAAATAATAAAACACATAATAATGTAAATTATAAATATACATTGTTAACTTGGAGGAATTTAGAAATTAAATAAATAAATATTGGATCACTAAATGATAACAAAAACATAGAATTTACAGGACGAGGCACACAAGGGGGGAGAAGATCATGCAATGAGATATTGATACGGGGACAGCTGAACAACAAATGATCCACAGAACCCTCATCAAGGCCACACTCACAAAGAGAGTGATCCCTGATTCTAATTTTGGAGAGGAACACAGGGGAGCAATTATGACCTAATCGCAGACGGATGATGCAAGATGTAGTCGATTTTTTTAAGTCTTTGTATTTGAAAAACCATGGTCTACTGGGGATACTAGGTTGGAGACTTCCATAGTGTTTGGCTTTGTTCTGGATGTAAGATTGCCATCTTGACTCCCATTCTTTTTTGGAGAGGTCTTTAAAATAAGCCTTAATATCTGAAGGAGGAATATGGGACTGACTATCGAGGCCAGATGTAATAGCTTCTTTGTTATTAAAGTTTGTGTTTAGCGATTCGCATGGTGTGTCATGTGTTAAAGTCAGTCTGCGCTCCTCGCTAACCTATGTAAATTACTAAACATTTTTTAGTAACATCTACAATTTTTCAATAGGATTTAATTTATTATGGTCACCCTAAAACTTCCGACTCAGCAAAATGTAAAATTAAATAATCGCTCGTTTTTTTTGTTTTGTTACCTAGGACAATAAAGTAAAAAAAAAAAATATTTTTTTCTTAAATTAATTTTGGTAAAAATGCATTATTTAATAATTATTAAACAATACATTTGTCAAATGCTAAGCAATCGTTGCTTTGTAAATTAACACAGTTATAAAAGCAAAATAATGTTTTGTTGTAATGAAAGTTTGTCTTTGATGAGGTTGTCAAAATAGTTATTTCAATAATAAATAGTTGGTAAAATGAACATTTTATCAAGTAAAAATTTATCTAACGTTGTTCTTCATGTGATTGGTTTGTCATACGTTTTTTGTCTAACTATATGATACCGTCTAGTATACACAGCGCTGCGCCACTGAAAGAAACCTAAACAAAACACCTGTTTGCCGCTTACCGTTTTACCGCCTGCACTCCATGCACGACTTGACTTGTGGCTGATTTGTATCGTGGATGCGTTGCTAATCTTTTAAGAGGCATTTACACAAACCAATGGTCGAAGCATGTATCTCATAACGATCGTTCATTTCGTTATATTGACAGTTGCCGTCGTTAATGTTCATTCAAATTAACGAAACAAATGTCAGTATAACGATATTAACGATCGACAAAAGTTTCATGCTCGCACTACATATTATGTGCCCGTATTCATGATTTAAGTTGGGTAAAAATAATTGCACTAAGCAAACTAAAACTTGCAGAAGTAACTCAACTAAGTTTTATCGGTAAAATATGCAAATACAAACTGCATAAAGTATCTAGATGGTACTTACTTTCTTCCGAATCATGTGAATCCGAAGATTTATCCTCGATTCTCTGTGGACAATAAAATAGTTTAAATTAGTTTTTACAGTATATTTACATTAAGCAAACTAGAATAGAATGTCGTTTAAGCGAAATTTATGGCTGTATTAAAGCTGGCGACTTAATGCAATTTGGAGCTAAAAAAATAATAAAGATCTAGTAATATAATAGTATTCGTGTATAATTTAAAATATCAATACGCGTAGCCTCAGGCTTACTACGAACCGAGCTAGTTATTTATTGTTCGGATTAGGTATAACAGGAAACTTAAAGCTTAGATAATCCTTTTTCTGTGTCCGTCCTGGTTACAGTTGGATTTATGATATTAAACAACGTTGTTATTGTCTTTCTGTAACGAATGAAAGACACGAACAGCTTAGAAGAAACTATACTAATAAGGTTAAGCTTCTGAGTTTGCATCTTCGGCGTAATATTCGGTATTTAGATCTGATTAAAAAAACATTTACATAGTCATTTACCTCACACTGTGTACTCTTAAGTTCAAAGTAAAAAGCCTCTCTAAACAACAGAGTTGTGTGTGTAATAGACTCTAGGAAAAAACGATAATACAAATCATACTCCTTGCTGGCAATTAAAAGCTTACAGCTAAGTTATAATACTGTTTACACAAATACTCATAAAATAGAAAAATAAATGTAACAAACAGAAATGCAGCAAAGCGAACGCAGCACGGTAGAAAATAATTTAACATATATGGCCTTATTCATAAAGACATTATAAACAAAGTAAGGCTAATTGGAAACCATGGGGTCATTTGTTTTTATGAATATTAAAGCTTGCTCGAAGTAAAATTTAATTAAAAAAATATAAATATAACCATCACGAGTAATTATAATTGTAAGTTATATAACAAGGTTGTTAATGGGACTTGGAAAAATACTCACAGATTGCAGCGAAACATACCTTACGGTATGTTTAGTCGCTGTTAAGTACTGTCAAATGTCAACTAGTGACAGCCCTCGCGCTATTTAAATTTTAATTAGTTACAATTAGTTGAACTCATTTCTGCGTGCGTCACCTTTTATGCATCAAGTCACTTATTAAATCCACATACAATCACACAGATTTGCGCGAAAAATTTCGGGCTTTTTCAATAATTTTTTAACAGACTGTCTTGGAGAGCAGAGTTTTACCCGTTGGAAACAAAGTTTTGAGGGTTACCTATCTTAATCCCGAATTTTAATATTCCGAATTTCATAATCCAGAAAACGTTTGGACATTTTTTCATAATTCCGTTTTTTAGAATTTCGAAGTTTTGTTTGCCATATAATCGCAACTCCGAATTTTATTTGCCCATTTATTCATTTGCACGACGTTTTAAAATCCAGACGAATGAGTTCCAGACACACGAAATCTAAATGCGCGAAATCTAGATGATGACAGATTTTTAAAACACAATTTTTTTAAATACAGTTAATTGATATCCAGACAAACAATATCTAGATTTTTAAAACCAAGATTTTTTTAATCCAAAGAAACGATAACTAGAACAACTAAATCCTTGTATTTTAAATGGCTCTCTACTTTTAGAAAAGAACTTCGGTTTTGGCGCTTCGCCGACCGCTGCCGCGGTACGCTCGCTTCGCTCGCTCGGCTTGCGCACTGTATGGTCACCATTCAACCTCACACTCCTCCTCGCTTCGCTCGTCGTCGTACCTATTATTTTGATATATGAACAACATGAACAAACAGCGTATATGACAATGATGACAATTTATGTATGACGAACGATTTTAGGACAATCGACGTCATGCAAAATGAGCGGCTCCCATTGCAATAGTTAAGCTGAAACACGATTGTATGGGAACCACATAAAAAGATTATGAAAATCTGGCAATAGTTTATCAGGAATATGATTGTATGGGAACTAAATATAAATATTATGAAAATTTGGTATTCGTTTATTTGGAAAATAGTACGAAGGGAAACAAAAAAAAACATTATGAGAATCTGGTATATCTATATCTGGATTATGAGAAATTGGGAAACAGAAAATTATTTTTTGAAAATTTGGTTTTAATTCATCTGGAAATTGATTCATCTGGGAAATAAAAAAAGGAATTTAAAAAAAATGTCATTCACAAAATCTGTCTTTTAAAAGTTCTACCAAGTGTTTTCTGGGTTTTAAGATTCGGGTATCTGAAATTCGACTTTTTAACAGGTTACCAGTTTTGAGCCATTGTAGTATATTTTATTGTATGTGCACTTTTTGTCTTGAAGAACCCGCTTATACAGGGTGTTTGGAGGTTGAGTAGCCAAATGAAAATGGTGGATAGGTGAGGCTATTAGCTATTTACTTCCACTTATTAAATTGCATTTTGGTTCAAGTTTTAGAATTTATTCGATTTTTAAGATTTTCTTAAGAAAATTCCCGATTTTGTCATTAAAAGTCCAATATAATTTTTATTTACTGTCGGAACCAAACGAAAATAGTTTCAATTTATAGCCTAATACTGATTTATTCAGATGAAATCATAAATTAATACAAATCATCCCAAATAAAGTTACAGTGGGTTCATAAACTTCGCGGAACCAGTGGGAAAAAAATGTTCAGTCAACTTTGCTATGAAAAAAAATAAAAAAATATCAGAGTTTCAAGATTTCATTTGCTTTTAAAAACTTCTACATTTAATACACATTATAATGATATGCCACATGTAACATAAATAATTAGAAATCTCAACAGAAATAGTAAGTTAATCCTCAAACACGCCTGGTAAGGAAGGTACAAACCCGTTAAACTACGTATGTAGTTAAAAACTTTTGTCTCATTCTTTCAAAACTATGCCTATTGTGTTATCTCATTCGACTCCCTCTTCACTTTTCTTGCCTCGAATAGAAGAGAATTCTACTATTTCACATGTACCTGTTAGTCTCGGTGACCTACACTTTTCTACAGTCGGAGTAAAATGTTGCTTGAAAAAAGTCATGACCAACGGTAGCGTGGCCTTTGCGCATGCAAGAAAATTTCATTTTACAAGTTGTTGTTTTTTTTTAAATTTGCTGGTGAAAGATGTCACTTGAAATTAAGCTATTATCTATCTGACTTATGTCTGTCTAGTTATAGCCAACGGTAGCGTGGTCTTTTCGCATGCAAGCAAATATCATTTCACCAGCTGCAAGTCATGTAGAACCGGTTCACGGAGACTGAATCTAAGAATTTTTTTTTACTCCGCCCCTCACCACTCCAACCATCCGCTCTTTGCGACCCTCGCAAGAGGCGACCAATCATAATCGTCAAACGAACGTCAAACGTCAAAAGATTACCGTAAGAAACAATCTGCTTCCTCCAGCCCGCGCCCGCTGCCGCGCCGGCCCGGTGGACACGATAGTGGTAACAGCTTTAAATCTTCCCTATAAATACACCGCTCCAACCAGCAGGTGCGGCATTCAACATCCGGTTTCCTCGACTATCAGATCCGACCCCCGTTGAGTTTCTCGCTGGGTCTTCTCAGAGAGGAACCCTAAGGGAAACAGTGTAGTGGAAATGATCGAGACGCCCTGAACTGAGGTCTGCATCCAACTATAATATGAAATATGGGCCAACAACAATCTTCAGTCAGAAAATAAAAACATTTTTTTATACATAAGGTCGCAAACAAGATAAGTGTTGCCTAGTGACAAAATAGATAACCCAATAGGCATAGCTTTGTTAGAATGAGACCGAAGTTTTTAACTACATACGTAGTTTAACGGGTTTGTACCTTCCTTACCAGGCGTCTTTGAGGACTAACTTACTATTTCTGTTGAGATTTCTAATTATTTATGTTACATGTAGCATATCATTATAAAGTGTATTAAATGTAGAAGTTTTTAAAAGCAAATGAAAATTTCAAACTCTCATATTTTTTTATTTTTTTTCGTAGCAAAGTTGACTGAACATTTTTTTCCCACTGGTTCCGCGAAGTTTATGAACCCACTGTAACTTTATATGAGATGATTTGTGTTAATTTATGATTTCATCTGAATAAAACAGTATTACGCTTTAAATTAAAACTATTTTCGTTTGGTTCCGACAGTAAATAAAAATTATATTGGACTTTTAATGACAAAATCGGGGATTTTCTTAAGAAAATCTTAAAAATCGAATAAATTCTAAAACTTGAACCAAAATGAAATTTAATAAGTGGAAGTAAATAGCTAATAACCTCACCTATCCACCATTTTCATTTGGCTACTCAACCTCCAAACACCCTGTATATTGTAAAGCCCGGACTGATACTCTCCGAGCGGGTGTGTGACTGTGAACGGACCTTTATACATATGTCGGAGATCGACTATGCTTATGGTTGATATAAGAAGAGTGCGGATTGCCAGTACCAAGTATTGTGCATGACAGAGTCTATGTGACATCGAGAGAGCAGCCGTCAGGGTGAGGGAGATGATCTCAAGTCTTAGCGACGAACGGGTGTAATTCTTGGTGTCTTGGAATCTGGTGCCTTCCTGTGAATTGATCAAATGTCCTACTGATTGCTATCAAGAGAAGATAATTACAGTGCTGAAACAGAATAACTTCTTTTATTGAACTAACTACCCACGTACGCCCACAATTCATAGATTGCCATAGAAGACGGCTCTGATGTCGAAGGTATTCCAGCCGCCTTCGATACATATATATAACTTGACACAGTTAAGATGACTTTTTTTAAATAATTTTCGTGAAAAAATAAAAAGTCAGGAAGGTAAGGAAAATAAAACAACATTATAAATTATGTACAGGTAAATTCATATTGCACTTAAAGTTTTACGGTAGCAGTAAATATGGTTAGTTATAAATAATATTAGTACTTCCTATTTTAATTACTTGTTTTTATGAAAGTTATTTTTACAGTTAATGTAATGTTAATTTGTAAAATAATGTTTTTAGAACAAAATGACAAAAAATGAATAGATGAAGTTTAAGATAAGTTAATGAATAAGGTCGTTTAATCGGATGGCTTTGGTTAATTTGTTTATCGACTCAACTTTCTATCTTTACCAATCCCATATAAAAATAGATTTTTTTTTCAACTGAATTGAATAAACCCGCGTCACTAAACAATTATTAACGACTGGTGTTATCTCAACTCAGGATGTAAGTACTAACTTTCTACGATTGTACTTATTTGTTTCAAGGACATTTTTATACTGCGTTTTACTTTACTACTAATAAATTCTAATTAGGCTAGTGAGCGTTTATGTGAGTTCAGAAATAGAAACTGTAGAATTATTTGAATATCACATAGCTGTGAGTTTGTGGTTTTCTCTTCTATTGTTTCCGACAACTTCTGCACTTTGGAAAGATTTTGAAAATACCTACTTAGTTTTTAGTTTGGTTAAGAGCGGTAGGTACAATTAAAATTAGGGGTTAATACTGTCCGCGTCCGTAGGCGAACCCCTTTTTGGGGTTCCTGACTCTAGTTACCCTACACGTGACCCCTGTGTAGTCCTAATGGGTAATAGAATTCTTGCAAGTGATCCCCTAAACTTAACATAAATATTGTAATTATATTTGGAAATATATATGGCGATATTAGAGCTCCAAAATGTTATAATAGCTATAGTTATATAGTGTCCCAAGGTTTGGTGCCATAGTAACAATTGATTTAAATTTCAAATAGTACGATTTTTTTTTGTTGCCTGGCAATTCAATGCTTATTTGAGCTCTATATGAATAGTCTTATTTAATGGTAATTTTAGTGTGATAAAAAACGAAGGACTACCAACAAGCTAAATGTAAATCAGTTGATATTTTATTTAACGATATTTATAATTTATCGATACTTTTATCGAATACTTGCATAACTATTTAATCACTATTTGACGGGTGCATCTTAGAATAACGTTTTTGAACTAGCCAATCAGAATATCATGCTTCCGCCCCCGCTTCATTAACTTTTGGTGATCCTGATACAACGTAATTATACGAACACGCGGAATCTATTAGGGGGTGATCTGTGGTCAAATACTTATATTCGACGTGCAACGAAATTATACTGATTTTGTCAGACAGAATTATCAAACTATTGAAATACTAGCCCTTAGTTTATTTAACTTAGTTTTTTTTAGAGAATTGTTAAGTTAGGTTATGTTTAGAGACGATAGAAACTTTCATCATCTTCGATTATTTTCAGAGATATGCAAGTCACATATTTTATATTTTAAGCTTATATCGACAATAGAGGATTACAAAATGTATTCCCACACTGACATTTGTTCCTATTAGTTTTCCCAAAGTTTAGTCTTAAGTAGCTAAATTAAACCTTATTTCAAGCACCTATCTGTGTGCGGTGCATAAACACTGCTTTATAATATCTTACATACGTGGTTCCGACACGAGAAATCCTGATGGAATAATTATCTTTGCTATTTAAATATGTTCTGATATTACGTTGCACCAGAATCTCACTTGAAAGCACAACACCTTAATCTATCACTCTATCTAGAAATTTACGTATTTATAATGTGTTAAATCGTAAATGAGTAATGAACATTAATTTCGACTGAAACAAAACATGAAATGTTTGGAGGCGTAGGTATTGTATCAGTTAAGTTACAACTGCTATCAAAAACGTCAAAACGCCGGCCCTACAAAAAATTTCATTTTGTCGTTTGTTGATAGCAGTTTATTTAACTCGACAGTTACAGAATACCATCACAGTACTCAGTTCTCGGTGCACAACTAATAAGATTCAAAAATCAAATTAACGAATTTACATTGCCGCCGTCGCCGGCGCCTTGCCAACTGCATTTATTGGACGGTGTTTTCAAAATTTGCAGTATCTATGTATTTGTGTCAGCGGAATTAAGTTTGAATAAGAGAAAAACCTCAAACAGACGGTTTTGTTTGTTGAAAAGATTTGTAGAGCTCGCTGTAGATCGTTCCCCCCACAATTAACGCCACAAACTTGTACACGATGATTATTCAGTGGCTTTCAACTTGATAAGTTTGTAGCTATTAGATACCTATAACATTTTTAATATTTAATTTCATAAACCCTAAAGTTTAACGAAAAAAATAACTACTTTAAAAAAACGTAGGTACTTCAAAACTAAAAAGTTAAAAATAATAAAGATTTAATATAATTTTCAATACTGCCTATTATTTATACCTACGTGCTATTTACTTTTGGGTCCTTCATCGGATCCTAGTTACCACCGGCACTAAAGTGCTTGTCAAAAGAATCAAACGAGCCCAAACTCGATAGAGTTATGGCATTAAATTATTAAGTTCCTATGGCCACCTTCTGGCTCCATCACCGGACCCTGAAGGATCCTAGTTACCACCAAGCACCAGAGTGCTCGTTAAGGCAATTCAAACGAGCCCAAACTCGATAGAGATTTGTCATTTTATTACTGAGTTCCTATGGCCACCTTCCGATTCCATCATCAGATCAGCTCCACGTCATAATAAAAAAATGCTCATAAAATTAAAACTACCGGGCCCATCTGAATCAAATTTTTATGGGACCAATTCGAAACTATTCCACATTAAACAAAAAAGAATCACGTAAATCGGTTCAGAAACCTCGACATAAAAACCTTCTCCTTTTTTGGAAGTCGGTAAATGAAAATAAGTTCCTTCTTTTACTCATACCTTTTGGGTCGAAATCTTACGAATCACGGTGTATGTATGTTTATTCATGAATCAATGATAGTTCGACTATATTATTGAGTGTTTAACCTCAAAATTTGAAAGGCTTACTCTTTATTTGCATGGTTTCGTAAAGTGCTGTAAAAGGCGCGGGTAGTAAACGGCTTCTTTGGCCACAAGCATGTTAGTTGAATCGAGAGTATCTTTGAAGCAGATTTGAGAAATTATGTTTATTAGAATAATGACTTACTTAGGAAATATAGAATTGTTATATTAAAACTTTGACATAAAACTTTTTTTTTAAATATTAATAGGGTTCTAACGAGCATGCGGGTCACCTGGTGGTAAATGATCACCGCCACCCATGACTACCCGCAACACTGTGGGTGTTGGGGGTGAACTAAACAAAATATTCTTTTATGTTAATTATTATTATTAAAGAAATAAAACCGCATTCGGGTCAGTCAGACCAGAATTCTGCCAAAAAATGGTGAAAACTGTAAATGTTTTTTACGTTTTGTACAAACGGGAAAGAACAAGTAAGAAAGTTGGCGCCGCTTAAAGGTTACTTAGGTACTTCGCTAAAAAAACTTGGAACGGATCTGAACATTACCCAGACTGTTAACTTTTAATGTTAATACCTACTCATTATTCATAAAAAATATAACTATAATAAAACTTAATTATCACAAATAACATTTTGTAAGGTGAGTAAATTAGTTTTATAAAAAATAGTAAATTAAGTCACCTGTGATTATTATTTTTAATCAATGTGTTTATTATACGTTTTATCTACATTTTAATGTAATAATACGATTACCCTAATTATTGGCAGCTATCAATCTGAAAACTGTTTTTAGTTACTACTCGATAAAATATGAAAACCAAACCGTGTTAGATACAGAAGACACAAAAGGGTTGAAAAGGAAAGTATTTAACGGACATAGTCTTTCGATCGTCTATTTCTTTCCTGCCCATACAAAACCAATCCAATTAATAAATGCTAACGGTAACAGTACGTGCCAATAACCTGCTTGCTTTCTGGACCAAAAACTTTTTCTACAAAACTATTTTACTCTGAAAAGTGTATCTGCAGTATAGGGGAGGTAACATAAGGAGCAGGCATAAATAAAGTATTGGTTCCCTCTGACTAGATAGAACAATCGTTTTTCAATAGTTATAGGCTTCAAAAGCTCAAAAGACAATATATCCATGACATTACCGGCAAGTTTTTATTACACAGTACTTACTCTACAGGCTGTTTGGAGGGTGAGTAGCCAAATGAAAATGGTGGATGTGTGAGGCTATTAGCTATAACTTCTACTTATTATATTGCATTTTGGTTCCAGTTATAGAATTTATTGTATTTTTAAGATTTTGCTAAGAAAATCCCCGATTTTTTTTCTTTAAAAGTCCAATATTTTTTTTATTTACTGTCGGTGTCAAAATAATTTTAATTTAAAGCCTAATACTGTCTTATAGGTATTCAGATTCAATCATAAATGTATACAATTCATCTCATAAAAGTTACAGTGGGTTCATAAAATTCGTTAAACCAGTGGAAAAAAAACAATCTTTGCTATGAAAAAAATAAAAAATAAACTCGAGTTTAGAATTTAATTTGCTTTTGATAACTTCTTCAGTTAATACGCTTCATAACGATATGCTACATGTAACATAAACAATTTGAAATCTCAACCAAAATAGCAAGTTAGTCCTCAAAGAGGCCTGGTAAGGAAGGTACGAATCCATTCAACTACCGTAGGTTAAAAGTTCTGTCTCATTCTAACAAAGCTTTTATTTAGTATATTGTGCTCTCTTTTTTGTCACTAAGCAACACTCCTTTCCGTTGCTATTCTCATTTATGTTAAAAAAATTGACTGACGATTGATGTCGGCCCATATGAAAACTTCACAGCCTCACCGAATTACGCGACTGCTAAGGCCACCTAGTCGAGTACAGTCCTCAGCTCGGGGCGTCGCAATCATTTTTTCGACGAGTTTTGTTTCGCTTAGGGGCCTCTCTAAAGAGAATCGTGGAAATCAGGGATTTCTTAGGAAAACCTTAAAAATCCATCCTACTAATATTATAAATGTGAAAGTTTGTGAGGATGTATGGATGGATGGATGGATGGATGGATGTTTGTTACTCTTTCACGTAAAAACTACTGGACGGATTTTGATGAAACTTTACAGTAATATAGCTTATACATCAGATTAACATATAGGGTACTTTTTACCGCGGGAAAACTTTTCATTCCCACGGGAAACCGACTTCTACGCGAACGGAGTCGCGGGCGGCCACTAGTTTAATTGATAATCTTGCCGTATACAAGAGCAGAAGGATGATTTTAGTTCGGTAATTCCAGATATTAACCAAACTCACAAACGTTTCCTCCTTATAATATTAACAATACGACTGATACGTCGGTAGCGTAGTCGGAATTGTATAATTTTTGACGTAGATAACATTTACCGAATTTCAAAATAATTGATACGACGGAACTACGCCCCTGCATTAAACTAGTTGATTGAATGTCACTAGATCGGGTAAATTTGAGTATGCTGCTTTCTGCAAAGTATTTTATGCTGCATTTAACTAGTATATCTGCTCTATCTAGACAGAGCGAACGAAGACCAATGCTTAATCTATGGAAACCTATTTTCCTATTACCTATTTTCTCACTCATTGGGACAGACGGAATCTGCCAAAAGATGTTCCATAACTTCTATGAAATTGTCAAAAGCACTATTTTATTTTTTACCAACTTTAACAGGTCGTTTTGTTCCAAAAACCTGCCAATTTTCCTAGTTCCAAACAATATCAACGTGACTTTGAAAACTTGGTTTAAATTACAAACACTTCTTTGTAATCTGCAGAACTAATGGTTTTATATTGTTCCATAAATGGTGTGGTGTGTCTAAATGTGCAAACTGTTGTTACTACATTTTGGCATTTATGAAAATTAAGTATAGGCATTTCTGAGCGATTCTAACTCGCATTACGTAATAAAAAAATATTAGTTAAAAATGAATGAAACTAATTACTTTAAACTTAAAACACGCCTTGCAAACTCATGTAACTCTAAAATAGCAGTACACTAACCTAAATTATTTTCTATGCTTACCTTAGTTTTTATTTTTTAAGTAGGTTCTAAAATGAAAAGTTTTTTAACTAGAACCACCGTTTAAAATCAGTCAATTATTTTTAGAGATGGGCCCAATACTCGGTTGATACTCGGTTGTTGAATGCCGAGTATACTTTGTTTGAGAAAAGCAATATATTAAGGTAGATATAATTAAACAACAGTGTTAATCAAAAAGTACTAATTTAGGATATCTTAGACAATCTCAATTAATAAAATCAAAATAATGCTAATGAGTAGTTAGCGAAACAAAAGTAAGAGAACAATAATAAAAATAATCAATATTTAAAATTTGATAAAGGTAAATTATGTTGCCTTGTTTGGTGCCCTGTCCACTACTCGAAAGTACTCTCTTGTTTTTGGCTAACAAATTTTCGCGTTCGTTTGTACTTGTTTACGCGCGCGAAATGGGAGTTTGAAAGAACCGAGTTACTCGGCCGAGTAATCGGTTGAAAAAAATTGAACCAAGTAAAACTCGGTACTCGTTACTCGGCAAAAGTGTTACTCGGCGCATCTATACTTATTTTGAAATGTTGATTCAAAAACATACATTTATTAATTTTATTAAATTGAAAAACTTTTTATATATCTAAAACTTTCGCTTATATTTAGAGCGGTACCACACGAGCGTTGCCGTTGCGTTCCGCTGTCACTGCGACGCCTGAGCGATAACGCTCCGTAGTTTCACATATTTTTAACCAGAGATGTTAGGGAGCTCCGTAACCGTAACCGAAATTATCGGATATCCGATATAAAAAAATATCCGTATCCGTAACCGAATCCGAAATAAAAGTTTCAGATAGTATCGGATAGGGATGGAGACTATTTGAGTCAAGTCATGACAAGTTGTTTTGCCGCGCGGTGGATGAGAAAGGAATTTTGATGACAAAGAAATTAAAATTCCTTCAAAATCTAATATCCGTAACCGAAATTATCCCGAACTAACGGAAAATCCAAAATTATTTCATATCCGTATCCGTATCCCTATCCGGTATAATTATAATTCCAATATCCGTATCCAATCCGTATCCAAAATTTTATATCCATAATATCCCTGTTTTTAACCCAACATACCCGTGCGTTAAAACAGCGTGCAGCAACGGAACGCGCGTGAAGCGGACAAAGCGGCAAAATCATAGACTGTTGCGTTGCGACATCGCAGCGCTCGTGTGGCACTCTGTCCGATGAAATCACTGCTTTGCGACAACGCAACGCACCGGCAACGCCCGTGTGGCACCGCTCTATCATAACGATAGTTAATACTCCTATCCTAAAATTCTTAAAGCATTCCCAAAGTCGCGTCGCATCGCAACTTTTTTTTTACTCGGCGCCTGTTAGCCCATTTCAATATAGTTTGGTCTAAGTAAGAGAAATCTCATTCCCATTGCTCTATTTCCACAGCTCTACTAACTTTAATGGAAAATCACCATCTGTGCGTGTTTGTATTAGGGATACACTATTGTAATTGAATCTAATATTACAATACTGTATTGATTTGCAAATTATTTTTTAATCAGACCAAACTTTTACAAAGATAAATAGCTTGGCTAGGAGTACCCTTTTTTGCAACAATCAAACCCATTTCACTGCTAGTTAGAGTTAGTATTTCTTGGTTAATAATAAAATATTTTAAGTATAAAAAGTTATCTTTTAATACAATTGGCTAACTGTAACTTTGTTTAAAAAACCTCAGGCGGGCAATAATTTTGAGCTACTGTTATAATAATATGTCAATATTTTTGTCTAAACTCAGACTTATCCAGTACCCAAATACAGAGAAGCCACATTATATTATAATGTCCATTTTAGTTTTATAAAATCAAAAGGTATTTAAACTAAACAATGATTTACTGAACATTGGACCACTGAAATCTAGTAATTGGGTTAGCTGAAATTTTGGCTATTATTTATTTATACCAATACAAGCTGTTAGCAATGCAATATTAATTGCTTAATCCCTATTAAAGTTGGAAAATGCATTACCTATTTACAATGAACCTACTTTTGAAATGTTTTCTAATGATATTAATTACAATCAAACAAAACCAAAACTTTTTTACCCTTCCTTATAGTTTCCTAGTGTATGAAAAATGTATATTTTAAATAATAATGTTTTATTTGCCAAATTGTAAATTGTTATAGATTTTACACTATTAATAATTTTAACAAATTGAATTCAAATAACTTGCTCATGTTGATTTGGTTAGGTAATGACTTTGTTTTAGTTAAGTTTCATTACAGTTGTTTTAATTGCTACTGTGGTTGACACTTGCTTGTTAAATATATGAAATATATGGTGGTCAAACACAAAATAATACCTAGCTACATACAATTTAATTTAAAGACAATATTTAGAACCTCAAGATCAGTAAGAACAATGTGGAATTACGGTAGCATTGCTCTTGTAAATGTTTGTTCTTTGAAAACCTACTTTAAAGGAGTTTAAAAATTAAGTAAACTTTTTTTGCAAGTTAGAACTAAAGTTAAAGTTAAAATTTGTTTGTAGTATTCCATATACTTAATTATCTTTTTTTATGAGATTATACCTAATGGTATAATTATTTTAAGTAAGTATGTGAAAAAAACATTATTTGATAATTTTTTGTTTGTCTAGAACTTTAATCTTTTAATAGCATTAAACTACGTTTTATTTATTACACTGTTACTGGGCAAGGGTTTAAAGTACTTATCTACTAGTTTACAATTTTTATTTTGTTTATAATTATTTAAAGAATTATAACAAATAATAACTAATAATACAAATGCCCATAGCATACCCATATATTTCATTACTATCAGCTTTCATGTAGTTTAAAACTAGAACTAGAAATGTATAATTTAATTTAAAATAACATAAAACACTTCATTCATTTAATTTTCGTGGTTTAAAATCAAATTATTTATAAAATAGCAAAAGATTAACTTATAACACTTATAACATGCACATTGAGTGTACAAATAGTAAGTACTACAGGCAATTACGTTACACTGTGTAAGTAGTAAACATAAATCCAAAAAGAGCATGCTCATGCCTGCCGTGAACCGCCACAGCGTAATTATACAATAAATGACACAATTAATGAATGAAAAGTATTGCTAACACACACAGAAGCGAAAATAAAAATGTATAGTTTATAAAATGAATGTTTACCAAAGTGTCTTGGTCGCCAAGTTCCCGATAATAAGACTCCCCACTGCCTCGCCTGCTGCTGACACACATAGCTCGTCTCAACAGACCAGATAACATTGAACAAAATCCACATTGTTGCATAGTTCTACTTTACACAGAAACCTAACCAAATCAAAACTCAGCGCCGATCACAACAGCAAGAAAATTTATCGTACAACTAAACACTTAACTACTGTGGTCATTACATCTTTGTTTTGAAATACAAGTAGTGTTTAGTTATAAAGTCAACGTGATATGCTGTGGTTCATTGTTTTCTACAATTTATTATTGATGAAAACTAGTTAGAAGCGAATTTAGCGATTCGCAATTTATTTGATACCGAGTTAGCAAAAGACTAGTGCTCCGGAGGACGGACTCCAGACGGCGCGCGGCCTAGCTAACCACTGGGGGATGGGTGTTGCCAATCTCACGAAGTTAACGCAAGCATTTATGGGAAAAGTTGCTGCTTAATAATTTGCAGATACAAACAACAAACATAAAGAAAAAAAATATCTTTAAAACATGTATGAGCAGAAATTTTAATAATTTGCTCTTTGAGCATGAATGAACAATTATTGTTATTAAATTTTGACACATTATTCGAAAAAAAGAAATTGTTGGCATCTCTATCAGAGACTAGATAGATAACTGTGTGACCAAAATCTTTAGATAGTTACTTTATTTTAAGATTAAAATAAACAAGCTCTTCAAAATTTTGATTTTTGCACAAAGCAATGTTTTTTACACTTTTTAACGTTTTGTAATAATAATAATAATATAAGATTGAGCATGTTCTAGATCAATAGATACGGTAGTTCACTGTCTTCTGTTCTTATAAACATCAAAATTGCAAAACAATAATAAAAATTTACAGGAAAATTTGGGAGGACTGTTTTGGATAAAAATAATATTTATTCTGTAAATCCAAATTATACCAAAAGTTGATGCCGCAAAAAACGTTTATGTAAAAAGTTTCAAGAGTTTATATTTTAACCAAATTCAAAACCTACTGCCACTTCAACTTGCTGATTCTAAATGTCGGTTACTTTCGTTCTCTGCCGGATCACTCACTGCGTTTCTGATCCGGTCCCTCGAAAATGTACCTAACATAGTAATTTCTTTAGCACACTTAGGACCAGTCCTTTTGTTAGGATCCACGTCTCTCTCAGCCCCGTATACCGGCAGCACACATTGGTAAATTGATCTTCAGACTTTGCGGACTTGGCGACGAGAACACTCGATATAGCTTTTTCATGATGTCCAAATCTAATTATGTAGTTGTTTCTACTCAACAGGCTATTGGACAATGTGAAATATAAAATTTTAATTACTGTTTAAAGTATGTATTATAAGTTATTCTGTAACGTAAGTAAAAAATAATAACAATATTATTTTTAAATCCATTAACAAAAATGAACATTTTTTTACCATTGCCACGTGATACAAAACGCTTCTGATTGGCCGGGAACATCGCTAGTTATTCTGATGTATTTCCTATATTACTGTAAAGTTTCATAAAAATCCATTAAGTAGTTTTTACGCGAAAGAGTAACAAACATCCATACTTACAAACTTTCACGTTTATAATATTAGTAGGATGTTGATGTTATGATAATGTTACTTTGGCGCAACACAGTGAGCACAGGCTTGTGACGTCACCGAAGCCGAAATACACCGAATATTGAATGTTTAATATGATATTTTCATCAAATATGTACCAGAATAAAAAAAAAAAATTTCTTTAGGTCTACCAAATAATAAAAAATAGATTTTGAAAATTGTCAAATAGCCTACTGCAAGGTTTGAATATAATAGGAACTAGTTGTTTTCTTTTTTGTATTGATGTCGTTATTTCAATAAATTAAAAATAACAATTAATTTTCAAACGATTTAATTAAATTGGTATATAAAGATGTTTCTTTACTTTATTCATACCTTTCCAAATATCAAAAGTAACCTTCAATTTGGCAATACTACTACGTGTCAAAACTGACAGCTAAATTTTCTATCTCTGCGTTCTGATTCTCACAGAGAGTGCTTTTTGCGCCGACCGCATGAGCGTTTTACTTCACCGGACGTAAAGTAGCACAATCACTAAGTAAGCACTATCAGGGGCTTACCACAAGCTCCTATAGCAGGACCTAAACAGTCTTGTTTAAGTTTTTGGTACCATCACCTGATTTTTTACAAGTTCTAAGTAAGCTTGTTTGCTTTTCCATTCAAAAACCGTTAACCATTTATTTTGTATTGAAATTGGTACCATAATGTACATTTTAGCAGTGAACGGAACGTCTTAAACGTCAGATTAGCACTCTTTAAAAAGTTGCTACTGGACCAAACGAACTTTCGCAGGAATGTTGTCATTTTATGGGTTTGTCGGTAAAAGTTTTGTAATTTTAATATAGATTTTTTATAAAGCTTAAATTATAAAGAAAAATCTTGAAATTAGTATTATTGTAAACAAAACATTGGCGCCAGTAAGCGATGTCACCAATTCGGTAGGTCTATTCTGTAAAACGAAACGTATGCACTTGCCTTCGTTTCGGGCCCCGAAACTGACATTGGCTATTCTATTTGGCTTGCATATCGCTTAACGTATTTGTAATCCAAAAGTCAACGAAATAATAAGGGTTTTGACTTAAATTTCTATTCTTTACGTCAAAAACCTTATGATTGATGAAACGATACGAAAGCCAATAGAATAGCAAATGTGCGTTACGGGCCCGAAACGAAAGCAAAGTGCTCACGTTTCGTTTTACAGAATAGACCTACGGAATGGTTACCATTATGGGACAAGGTCACGCATGTGTTAGAGTTGTTCGTTTGATTCGGAACGAGGCCTGCCTCCCTAGATAGCTAGTCTATGCCTATGTTTTGGCGGGAATTTGATTTGCTGTTAAAGTTTTTCTTTTTACGATTGGGGAAAATATTAAGTATCTCTAAAAACAAAACTGAAAAGTATGTTATGTATTGAACTACTGTGTCAACCGAACGTCTGATAAACTCTAGGAATTACATTCTGTATTTTAAATTATGAAGTACGTATGGAAGTAAGTTCTCCTTGATCTTGATTCATATTTGCTAGAAGGTAGTGTTTTTAACCTCTTTTAGTTGTTTAAAAAGTTCAAACTTATTTTAATTTAAATTTAACTTTGATATTATGGACGGTAGGTTCCTGTTTCTTTCCCTTTTTTGAGAAACGGTTATTGTAAATAGAGGATAATATCTCAACATATTATATTAAAGATAAGTATAACAAACTAAGTCTAAAGTATCCCAATACTGGGCAAAAGCCTCTCCCCCACTATATTATATGTCAACAGTGTCATATAAATTATTTAGTTAGTTTATAATTTATATAGATAAGTACCTACTGCCTGAAGTTTCTGTCCATCTTAAAAAGAAGCTTGATATAGTTGTGTGTCTGTATGTGTATTTATTTACAGTATATGTTTCATCATGTTTTTATTATTTATTAGATATGGAAGAAGTTCTACTGTGGACCATTACCTATTTTATTATGTGAGTGTACCGCAACTGTGATCTTCTCTAATAGTTTCACTACAGGTAAGTAATTATACAGTAAACTTTGTAAGTAGGTAATAACTAATCAGAAGAAGCCAAATCCATATTTTTTACATAATAAATTTAAACTGTACCAATTAATTTTATAGATAGTAAAATTGTACTAGTAAGTTATATAGATTAGTACTAGTAGCACAGTTGCATTTTATCTTCTGACTTATTCAATGAATGCCATTAAGCTGAAATGTTAAAGCCTTTTTTCTGTTGAGATATTAAAATGTTATTGTAAAGTCAGATTATAAAAATAAAAATAAATTAATCTATTTGGTGAATAATAAAAGATATAAAATTTGGTATCCAAGAACTAATCCCAGCTCTTCTGGCTTAATACCTTGTCCTGCATCTTTCTGGTTGCAATAGTGTATTCCACAATATCTCAATCAATAAAAAAATATGGTATCCACCAAAAAGTATAAATTTTCTGAAAAGAATCACATGTTAAATTTGTTTGTAGTTTTCTTTTATTTCAATTACCAAGTAAAAAACACTTTTTACTTTTCAACTATACCAGTTACAAATATGTGTAACGGTAAAAACTATTCAGATACCTTTGTAAGAAAATGCTCTATGTCGTTTTAATGAAATTCTTTATTTAACATTACAATTACGTTGATAACCAACTAATACGAAAATGCATAATAGTATTGCACACAGTAGGTAGTTAGAATCCTTTTGTGTCAATAATAGCTTGTTCGAGTTTATTTCTGATATTTTAGAAAGTCTTCCTTTCAGATAAATTAAGGATATTATACATGTTTGTTCATAATGTCGTGATTAAAGTAAAAGTAAGTACTAAAATTTGTGAAAGGTAGAAATAGCAGAAAAAATAGAAATGAAATATTAGACCCATACTAAAGTTCTTAAATATTACGTGTTAAGTTAATAATAATAATCTACAAAGTTAATGTTTTGAAGTGAAATATAAGTTAGAATTCTATTTCTAGGTAGGTATTGAAATATTCCTTAGAAATTATCTTAAAAGTAATTTGCTTTTTTTAAACAGTAGTGGAAAGTCTGTTGCATAAAATGCCTCTGATTGATTTCCATTTAAACATTACCTATTTTTTAGGCAAGTTGCAGCGTTTTTTTGTGATATTTCTTTCCAGAGTTATGTGGGCTTACAAAAAGCTAATAACAATAACTATAAAATACATAAATAATGCGATTCAAACATAATAATTCCGAATTAATTCCGTCATTGTTTTCCATCTGGCGGGTTGAAAAATTCCCAATGATGATGGTGGATCGTTCGACTGTCGCTTAATCCAAACATGATTAAACCAGCGATCAATACTAAAAATATCACCAAAGCCATTTGTACGTCTTTCTTGTCTTCTGCCCCGCTTATGTATGACATAAAACAGTCGAAGAGACTTCGTATAGTCCTTGTGATTGAATTATGACAAACGCGCAAAAATTGCGCTCCAGCCTCAGCTATAGTTGGTTCTTGTGATCTTACAGGCGGTGGAATACGAGGAGAGGGGCGTGGCCTATCTTCATCGGAGCTGGACTCTGTGTAAGGGGCAGCCTGCTTTCGTTTAGCTCTTCTTGTTGGCGGCGGAGGTGATTGGTGTTGGGACTCGTTGAACTCGGTGAACGGTCGATCTCTGAACGGTCGTGCATTGTAAAAAGAAGCAGGAGGATGAGAAAGATCTTGGAGATATGAATATAAAAGAGGTGTTAGGTCAGGAGGTGGCGGCCTCTGAGGAGGGATTGCACTCTCCTGACTAGCAGGCTTAGGCGGAGTTTGTGGTAGTGCTTGACTTGGACCCTCACATGGTTCATCATTTACGCTAATTTCTTCTTTAACTTCTACTTCATGATCTGTTTGTGTGTGTTCTTCTCTGCTGACAGGCCTGACCAACTCTGGACCATCATGAGTTTGTGGCGGAGTAATGTTTGTTGAGATTTCTGCAAACTTCTTAACAATCTCGTCGATGATGGATTGTGAAAATTCAATGCCACTAACAGATATGTGGCCGGATTTAGAGTCCAATTCAGTAACTTGTAAAGTCATTCCTTCTATATCTGACACTAAGATTTTGCTTGCTTGGAGTTCTGAGACGTTTAGACGTCCTACGTCTAAATCTCTTACTTGAAGTCGTTGAGTAATAAGATTGTCCAGCTGCACATCGCGACCTGCATCTGCAACTCTTTCAAGAGCTCGCTCTTCATTCGGTTGTACGGAGGACTTCGAAGCTGTAGTCACTGGTCCTCTAGAACGTGGTAAAGGTGGGACATCGGGAATGTGTGATTCATCGATGTCAATATGTTGAACTGTAAGGGAAGCTTCTGTTAACATCTCTTCGCGCTCGTTTATCCTGGTTGGGCTAGATACTCTTCGTTCTACTAATATGACAGTTGGTGATGTTCTGCCAACGTTAGACTTCGATAATTCTGATATTTTAGGGTCAGAAATTTTTAAGGATTTTTCCGATCTGGACGTAGGTCTTGATCCATGAGGGCTAGTTAGCCTACTTTGACTTCTGTTTACCATAGAATCTTCATCCACTATGTCTCTAAGTGAGCTGGACATTGAGATATCGAGGTTCTCTTCTAAACCAAATTCGAAATCTACATCATCAGGAAGCGGGTCAGTTTGAGTGGAGACTTCAATTTCCTCAACATCTGGTTTCGCCCCCTGTAATTCCTCTAAAAAAGAGTTTTTTTGAGTTAGTATATCAATTTCAGTTTGTAACTGATCTGACTGACTTTCGGATTTCGAAGATCCATGTTTACTACGCTTTGGACCCCTTGGCGGTCTAGGAGGCGGAGGTAAAGGTCTGTCTTTCATTTTACTTATTACATCTCCTGACTTCAGATCTTTATGAATATCTTCCTGGCGAGGTTCATCAATTTCAACATACTGCGTAAAATCACCGCTCAAAGATCTTTTTGTAAAACTGTCTAGTGTCATAAGGCTAGTGGAAGACTTTTTTCTAGGTGGACGATTTGGCAAAGGTTTTGTTGGACCAACTGTGTAGTATTTTCGTTCGGAGCTGCTACTTTTTCGACGTCGGACAGGAGGAGTTTTGCTCTTTGATCGTCTGATGCCTTTTTCAGGTAGGTATGGGCCTTTGTCAACTGTAGCGTATCCTGGACTTTCATGGCGTATATCTCTTTCAACATCCATTACTTCTGGGGCCGCGTGGGTGTCTAGGGTAAGTGATTCGGCCCCATGAGAAGTGCGATCATCATCGCAAAGGGATGTTCCTCTGGAACTTCTTGATCGGTTTCGTCGTGGGGGCACAGGGCTTTGTTCAGTAACTGTAGCTTCTGTGCGCGGAACGATATATTCATGCTCGGTTCTGTATACAATTATCTGAAATCGGAAATAAATGAATGCATTAGTAATTGTCACATGTTTTTTTTGCATTGAGATACGTATATGTAGTGATTATATAATATTAGTGACCCGCCCCCGCTTAGCAATGGTAAAGTTTTTTTTTAATTCTCACATTAAATTTTTGATTACTTAAAAAAAAAGTGAAAAATTACCTAGAAGGTAAAGAAAAAAAGCGCATAACAATCCTTTAGTGGTTTTTAAGAGGAGGTAGCGGTCAAACATACAAACAGACACGAATAGCGACTTTGATGTACATCATTACATAGTATAAATCCAAGTTGCTAATTCTGTCTGTTTGTATGTTTGGCCGCTAACTCCTCCTAAACCAGTTGAGGGATTTTAATGGGGTTTTCACCGTCCTTTACGTAATTTTTTCATTTAAATTTGCAAATAAAGATCTTTCAGAAAGAGTTTTTTTAAGTTAACTAAAATTCAATGTTTCGGGAACAAGTCGCCCAAAATTACACCATTGCGAAGCGTGGGTGGGTCACAAGTGTAATATAAATTCTTATTGAAAAAAAACAAGATCAGGTCTTATTTAATTAAATAGGTCAACTGTCGGTTTAAAGCGGAGGATACCTAAAAATAAATTTCCAATGATTGTGCTCAAGTCTAAATCTTTTGGGCTTGTGCCAATTATGATCTCTCGAGTTGATTCTAATGGAAAAAATATATTTAAATGTAAAGGTAATTTTACAAGGATGATGCTTTTAAAATATTCATAATATCTAAATAATGAATTGTAAAAGCATTACTTACATCGTCGGCATTCTCCTGCGGTTGATTCCAAGACTCTGCTAATGCACATGTATTTTCAAAATCAGTCATGGAAGAATGTATATTATCTTTTTTACTCTTCTTCGTTCTTTTTGGAGGCATTGGTAGAGTTTGCGACTGAACCGGTAAATCATCAGGATACTCAATAATTTCATCATTTGCATATTCATGAATAGAATGTAAATCGCTGAGAGCAAACTCTGTTTGTACCGTATCAGTTGCCTCCGTTGTAAAATACTTATTTTTCTCTGATTTGACCTCTTCATCCTTCATATCTAAGTCAACCTCACTAAACTGCATACTTGCATTTATACTATCATCAATATATTTAATTGATTCTTGTTCTTTTTTCTTGCGCTTTGCACGAGAGGGCCTCACTGGTGGAAAAGTATAATATCCATCATCACGTTCATTCGCATCCTCTTCAATAAGTTCAGGATCTGCTTCCGGCTCATTCTCGTAAAGATTATCATCGTTCAAACCAGTGTCGCTGTCCATCATAGCAAGAACATTTTTCGGAATTTTAAATGCTTGTCGTATTTCGTCGCTCAAGTATTCTCTTACTTGAATATTTTCGCGGGAAATTCCTCGCGGTCGAACAAAAAATTCGTCATTATTTATTTCGTTTATATGTGTGAATTCTTGATTAGACGGTGAAATGTCAGAAGTAGATATGGTTTGGCGTGTATTATTAAAATCTAAGTTATCTACATCTTCGTCATATTGGCCTTGAACTTTGTCAAAATCATAAGTCGTTTCAAATTCTTGAACATCTTGATCATCTAGATTATCGATATTACCATATTCTCGAGGTTCTTCGGGGCTATCGTTTGCATACATCGGTATTGTTTCTTTTGTTTTCTTTACACGAGTAAATATGAATGTTGGAGGTGGAGTGTCTTCCCTCTCCAATGTGGGCGATGATGATGTTTTCTGGAGTTGGCTTTTCTTTTTTCTGCCGAATATTCGTGGGTAAGTTCTAGCCTCAAATTCCCCAGAAGAAGGTTTTTGTAAGTCGCTGCTGGATACTGTTGTAGTAGTTTCAACTTTGTATTCTTTTTTACGTGTTATGCTAGGGAAATTAATTTCAGGTTTTTTGAACTTAGGCATTTCAGGCATATTGAACTTTGGCCTTTCCGGCAAAGTAAACTTCTTTCTGTCACCTAAACTTAATTTTTCAGAAATGTTTATTTTTCTAAACTTTGGTCGGTCAGGTAAACTAAATTTTCTTCGATCTGGTAAAGAAAAGAATGATTTTTCCGGTGAATTCCGCTTACGACGTTCAGGCAACTTAAACTTAGCTCGTTCTGGTAAAGAAAAAGTTGGTCTTTCTGGCATGGTAAATTGTTTTTTTTTTATATTTTGTAGTTTTGTCTTTAGTTTGCCAGCTTGTGTTTTTAATTTTCCTGTGCCATCTTTAATGTGCTGTTGTATTTTCGCTTCAAATCCTTCTGATGTTTTAGCCCGACTGCTTCGTTTCAAAGGTAAGTTTTCCAGTGCTGACGAATCAACCTGACTTGTGCTTATCTCACACTCTGTTCTTGATACTGTAGATGGAGTGTTAACAAAAAAACGATCCTCGATATCCCTCTGTAAAGCTTCAGCATTGGAAATCTCATCAGGCTTATCGTGATCCATGTTTTCTTTATCTTCTGTTAGTTCATCTTCGTCAGAAGTATGTTGTAAGTACTTTCGTTCTAAGGATGTGGTACTAGATAATTCGTCATCAGTTTTTCTCAAGCTCGTATGCTCTTGCTGTATGTTTTTCACATCAAACACCGCATTCGGAGGTGGTTTTTCGACTATTTCATATTCGTGATCACTGAAAAAGATAAAATTAAGTATCAGGATTTGCAGATATAAAATTTATCCACAATTTATGAGCTGTCATATGCATGTATTAATTTATATAATATTGACAATTCGCTTTACGCATATAAATATTTTGCGCGAAACAATTAACAAGGAAGTAACAAAAAAACATATTCGCGTAGCGTTATAATAACCAACCAACTGGTTGTTACTATTTATATCAGTCTATTTTAAACAATTTATACATATAAAATAGTGGAAGAAAATTTGTTTATTGAATAAAAAGTTCTAAATGGAAAGTACCAACTTTGCAAAATTTAGTCGAATATAAATATACCACACGACTATTGCAAACGTTACAATTAGGCCATCTGTGAGCTCGTTTTAGCCGCAGCACCGCCGGGATCAAGCGAAGCTTACGTTACGTTTATTACCCTATAACTAAAGAAATAAAATGTCAACGACTGAAAAATATTACCTATGCTCACCTTATGTTTGTTATGAAATTACTAGCTCGCGACGTTGGCCGTGTACCCATTAGGTTTACTCTTTCCGGTAACAGAAGATCACATTGATAAAACTGACACCCACAACGGACATCTGGTGCATATGACTGAACACTTCCTTCCCTAGTTGGCCTCAAAGGCTTTTCAATTGGAGTACCACCTTCGGATGTCCATCGCCTTAGCGTACTCATTCCTACTGTTATTTTTTGCCCCGCATGTTAGTTTAAAAAAAAAACTTTATAATTTAACGCCACATGTTCGCAATGACTCATTTGCGCAAGTGAGAGTCACACAGTAAATGAACTAATCACCGCCATGAAAGCAGTCGCGAGCACTGATCACCAGTGACAAATTTGAAGAGCTTTACCCAATGAACAGAAAGTCTGTTCGAACTGTGCTAAATATATCTGTCAGTCAGAAGCTAGCGCGTTCGCTTTGCATAGTAGAGGCGCGTGATTATATCATTGTTACGTATAACTGAATTTATACACAAAAGATAATCATGTTTATGATAATAGAAAAATAAATAAATTACCTGCTAGGTTTCGACCAATCTTGATCCGCGAATTGGACCCCTTTATGTTCTTGTGGTATTGGGCTCGGCGATGATTCAATAGGAATTGCACTGGAATGTTCACCATTAAATTCGTTGTCATCATCCAAGATCTCTGTGATGGTAATATTTGGGGAATCATTTCCTGCGGGCTCTCTTTCATCTAACTGATTTTGAAAAATTTCTTCAATATTTGGTTCTTCGGAATCCATTTCTTCGTCGATTACTTTGGTATCAGGTAAGTTGTGAAGTTTTTCCATAATGTGCTCGTCTTCTTTTAAAGATATTCCATCATCTACGACTAAACTAGGGTCGCCAGAGGTTATGGATTTTTTTTCTAGTAAGCTTTCATTTTCTTTGTTGCTATTTGTCTCACTTTCTATGTTACGATTATTAGCTTCTGGCAGGAAATGAAGTGATTTATCTTTGGATTCTTCAATATCCTCATATATATGTTCTTTACGTTTTCTGACTGGAGGTGTCTCCATATTCATGCTTTTACTCATCTCATCTGAATCTCCTAATTTAATAGCACTATACTTTTGCCGCCGCACAGCCCCTGGTGAGGATTTTAGTTGTCTAATTTCTTGTGATTCTTCGTTCTTTTTTCGTTTAGATAAAGGAGACTTTTCTCCTTCGTTTCTCTCAAGTTTTTGTAAAGTCCTGTCAGCTAAATGTTTGATTTTGTTAACCAATGGGTGACAACATTTAGTTTTTTCTCTTGTTTCTGTCGTTCCGATGTATTGCTGTTCAGGAACACGACGCTTAAGTATACTTTTTGGGGATATATTTTTAGGAACTTCTACAGGTGTCGTCAACCGGGTACTAGGCTGGCTCTTTCCTTCTTTTGGTGCAGTTTCTGCAGATTCATTTTTATCTTCATCTTCAAGGGAAATTTCTTTTGAGAAATTTGGTATATGAATACCTTGATCTTCTCCTTCTTCTCCGTGTTTTCTACTACTGCCAGGGGAAGAGTCCAAGTTTAATATTTTTTGGATTTCTTGGTCTACCGGTGAATGTGTCCGGGACCGGGATTTCGTAAATTCTCGAGACATACTTCTTCTAGGCGTAGATTCTCGTATGATATCTTCTGCTGTTATCTCACCCTCCAAAGGAGCCTTCACCAAATAAGTCCACGGGTATCCCCCAGCTTCACGAGACTTTTTCAAGTCTTCCCATTGATAGGTTTTTATCGGCACTGGTGGAATATCTTTTCCTTTATCTGGTGACAATTCAGATTCCATATGTAATGATCCAAAACAATTTTACTGTGATACAAAAATAAAAGAGAAGCTTTGCCGGGTAATAATCATGTGTTTTTTTAATATTTTCACGCCAATTTAGAATCTCCAGCAAAGTTTTCACTTTTCACCGATTAAACTAAGAACACAACATTTCGTTTCAATGAGAACGTCTGCAACTGAAATATCTGAGTGTTTGCGTGGGTTTTTGTGGAAATAGGTGTGAATAAAACTGTGTAGGTAATTATGAAGTGTGATAATATTTGGGTAAGGGATTACCTTGAAGTGTTGGGTGCGTAGCTCAACATCACTTCACCATATCTTCTATTTATTGGAAGCCAATTAAAGTCACTATGCGCTTAATGTATTAATGATAGGAATATAATCTGTGATCGGTACAAAATCTCTGTTCAACTGGCTGGCTCGACGTAAGCCGAGCACCGCGCTAAATATAAGATTGAGCATGAATTTATTTTCGGTGAGTATTTCGCGTCATCAACGAACTACAGAGCAGTTTTTGTTTTCTTTCATTGAGTTTAGGGTTTTTAAACACCTTTGAGCCATTGATAAAGGGTCTTGCTTTAAATATATAGATTTGTATTTAAATAAGATAAATTGCGGCTAATACTATAACTCACTAATCGGCAGGTTTTTGAATGCAGTCCAACTATTATTAAATAGTTCAGACGGCAGCAAGTCGATATTTTCAATGACTTCTTACGTAACACTATTGACATATCTGCCTATGTTATAAGTACTAAAACTAGTTGTTTGTTTTCTAGATAGATTTTTTTTTGGTATTACTTTGTTAATTCACAACTGAGAGATTAAATTTAAATTAAAAGTATTTTCTGAAATAAAACACATTCACATTTAGCAGGGAACAATATTTTTAGTAAGTAAAGTATATTAAGTTAGATAAAATAAGTATTGATAATCTAAAAGCTTATTCACAAAACTGAGTTGCTAATTATAGGGTTTTAAATTTACTGATAGCTTAGGAAAGGAATCAAAACATAAACAAATTTACTCTAAGTCTCAAGGCATTTCGTCCCTCAGAATCTATATAGTCCTTCTATACCATAATGTTGAATCTCGATCCAATATCGTTTTAGTTAAAAAAGTAAAAACGTACAGTACAACCGCGGGAGAAAGGGTTGCAAACCAGGAAGTGCAATGTACAATAGACATTTACCTAGTTGAAAAGGCTAATTGCATGTCAACGTATCGAATTAATTTATTTAGGCAAGCCTGTTTAATTTAATGTGCAAGTCACTTAAAAATAGTTGTTCAAAGAATATTGGTAGTTGTAATAAAATTCGTCAGGTTTTTCCAAAGGACTACTAAGTTTGTGGCACGAAATGCCCCAAAACCTAATTGCTTATTTTTAAACAACATATTGAAAAAATATATGACAGTATTAAGGACAGTAATAATAGCTTTAAATAGCTTAATAATCCACTTATATAACTAACAAGAGACATATATTTAACATTATAATATTTTTTTCAAAGTGGGTACGCAATACAAGTAGTGGAATCATAGGACAGTTCTACTGGGTAGGTTATTTTAAATATTCATATGCAACATACATATATAAGATCAAAATAGGAATGTAGGCAGATTTTTTTGTTTACTTAAGCACATATTTTAACTTTTTGAACAATTGATACAACGTTTATATTGGGAAAGATGTTGATTAGGTACCTACTCGTATATATCAATATTGAGTGCAGAGGATGTTGGTAAGTGCTTATTATGATATAGCTTTATCTAATATATCTTTGGTTAATATATTTACGTCTATAAGAAGCTAGTGAACGAACTATGACCCCGTAGGATAGCCGATCTACTTCTTCGCACATTAACTAAAGGACTTCGGGTCCTAAAACAATATATATTTTAAAATCTTAATACCTTATAGTAATTTAAATGTTTTTTCTTATTTCTATACGTACACACTGATAAGATATATAAGTTTTCTTTATTAATTAAGAATACATTTGTGTGTGCTGTAGATGGGTACTTCGCAATTGTTTGTTTTCTGTTATTCCTATACGTACATACACACTAATAAGATATATAAGTTTTCTTTATAAATTAAGAAAACATTTACTTCACAATTGTTTGTTTTCTGTTTCACGTATTTTTTGTGTATTTTATGAATACATTATTTGAATAGAAATATCTAAAATTAGTTTTTATTCTAACTAAAAGTTTCACTGAAACTGCAGTGTCATTAAATTCACTTCCAAATTGTTTATTCTCCTTTCATCTTTTGTTCCAACTATTTTTAAAGTCACTTTCACTTGAGTTTTCCCACTAATATACAAATCACTATATTGTATCACATTAATTAGATAGGTAACGGTGGTTATACACATTTATCAATAACACTTGAAAATTACTTATTATTAAATATTAAAACTTATGGTATATCAAGTAAAAGAAACAGACAACAGAAAAACAACTTAGTAAAGAAGATATATCAATAAAAAAAGTTACTGAGAAACATAAAAGATAATAATCATATCTCGTTATTTGGTGCTTCTGAGCAAAGGTTTTTCAAATCTTTTAAATGTATAAAATTAATGGTGTGTTTTAATAAAAGGCGAATTTTAAATTAGATTGAGCTGTTTAAATGGTTAGGTATATAATAAGTACATGCAATTAATATACTTTTCTATATTAGCTATCTACTAAAATTTAATAAATTTATTATTCTAGTAACGAACAACATTTATTTTGACAACTTGTACCTACTATAGATATAAAATCAAAATAATATTTTTAACACATATACTTACATATTTTTTTTTTCATAAAATGTTGATGTAACAAAATTTGATAAAATGTTGTTACTAAGTTTTAAAAAAATTGTAAGCTATGTTTTATTTATGCATTTGAGCTTTTGTTGTAGATTAGTATTTATGAAAGTAATTTTATATATACGACGCCAGCCTATCAGAAAAAATGTTTTACAAACACCTTTTAATTATTAGATTACAGTATTGTAAATATAATTTAAATTATATAGATATCTTAGTCTATACACATATATTTCTTATTTGAAATCGCATTGGCAAATGTTCTTATATATACGAAAGCATAACATCAAGCATAAAGTATTCATATTATTTGTGGAACGTTACAACATGAGAATCAATAGTTTCTTAATCTAGCAGTAGGTAATCTTTTCTAACACATACATTTGTAACCTTAAGTTTCGAAAACGACAGTGTTATAAGATCAATTCAGAGTAAGTTTATAATATCTAAAAACAGTCAGTTTGGGTACTTATTGAATTATTCAGCAAATGTGACACATGGTCCACCATGATATCATTCACCAGGATTTGATCTAGATGAACTTTGCGTCCCTGAAGGCCCAGCAGTCGGGTCGTTAAAGTGATTCCTAAGCTGAAAAAAGTAACATTTTATAAAAAAAATCCAATGTTTAAGAATATTTATTCTTTAGATAATGCACCTGTAAGTGATCAACTAAATCCAGCATAAGATGTATGAGAGATGAACTTTCTAATAACTCCTCTGGCAGGGGTGGTATTGCTTTTGGGAGCTGATTTCTGTTTCTAAACGCTCTATGCATCCTTAGAGACACTTCGCAAAATATGTAGCGATACACCAGTAAGCGAAGAAAGTCATCACCAAGAAAAGATATCCATCCGAGATCTATAACAATATAAACTATAGTTTAAACACAATTTCCTGTGTAAGCAATTACAATTTATAGATAATGAGTTACCTATGCGATGCCTATGAACCAGTTGCGAAACCTCAATCATAAAGTTTTCCATATCATTATGGGCTCGTTCCCATAAAGCCAAAGAGATATTGCGCACATCACAGATGTAACATATAGCAGACAATGGTGAATGTAAAAATAATGTGAACAGGCTACCCTGGTGTCTTCGATCTGTAATTAAATTTTAATACTGTATTCTAAATCTATAAAATTACATTTATGAATTTTTATGAAGCAACTTCAATTACCATTGTACTGTGAAGGTGTTTCGATGGGAGACATGAGTATGACAAGAGGCTGTCCAAAATGTCTGGGAATCGTTTGGAAAGCAAAAGAGTTGTCCGAGTCTATAATTATAAACATCGGGTGTCTCGTAAATGGGTAAAGGTCACCAGGGTAAAAACAGTTGGAATCTTTGACTTTCTGTGACGAACTCTTGGCATCTTTGCATTCACGGTGTAAATCGGTCTTTGAAGCTGTTATGACTCCTCCTGATCCGTATCCGACTGTAAAATAGTAAAATTTAATAGATGTTGCACTTAAAATGTTTAGAAAATAGATGTGTTAAATTTTTAAGTACCCTCATCAGGATGTCTATGGCCAGGCCCTAATTGCCCATCAGCGGAAATATAATGTAACAAAGCGCCCCCTGGTGAAAGATCGTTACAACCGCTCGCCAAGTACACTAACACCTGAGTAGGAGTTGGTTTATATAAAAGAAACTTGTGCGGATTGTCCCTTCGAGGCGATCCATCCAGATTTAAACCTGAAAGTAACAAAATGTCTATCTAGGATACTAATAATTTACACAACAGGTCTACTTTAAAATTGAAATTAGGTTTTTAATTCGCAAACAGCACATGACGCTAACCTGTACCTCTCAATTGAGGGTTACTTAATAATATTTCGCAAACTAATATTATATTCGTCTCGCTTAGTTGAACTGAATAGCTATTTATTAAAAAGCGTATATAAATAGGTTATTCGCATAGCAAATCTGTTCACGCAAATATTTTATTCAGCTGAAATTGGCTTATTTACACTAAAATGACTCGCAGGTTGCAACCAATAATTAAATAAATGTTGTTGATTATAAATTGAATCGCCCAAGAATTGAATTACCTGTAAACTTACATTTGCTGATAGGAGCACAAGGTGTAGGAAGGTTGTATCTATTTCTTGGTGAGTCGTCGTACATATGTTGCAAATCCGGAGATGGTTCCCTCTCTACAGTCTGAATGAATCTATACATATCCATTGTTAATTCAGAAAACTTCACCTGTGCCGTGTTATTTCCTATTATCAATATCTGTTGCAAAGTTAGATTCATTTGCTGAGTTCTTTCTACAGGCGGTATGTTGATGGGTCCAAGTCTGCAGAACAAGATGGTTTTTTGATCTTTTTTTACTAAAACTACAGAAGCAATAGGATTGTTTATTACCTATAAGACAGCTTGACACAATACTTATCGGGGTGAATCACTGAAACGATGGGTTCTGCTTGTATGAATGATTTGGCCTCATCCACTACTGTGTTCCATTCGATTTGATCATCTGGGTCATACGTAGTTCCATAATCAACAATCTGTCTATCTAATTCTTTGGCTAGTTCACGAACTAGCGACATCTTCTTTATTAGAAGGCAGACAACCATAAACCTAGCGTAGTATCTCAGTTTTTTAACCATTAATTCGCATTTGTCTTCCTTAGCTGCTTTTGTGTAGTAACATCTTGCTCTAATAGCATAATAAAACGAAAAAGCTTCATTTAAGTAAGTAGTTTCGCTGGTACGTAAACTAAAACAAAATAAACGAATATATTTTTTGTATATTTTTACAATAATTTATTTACAAATACGAGCAATTGAAATTACTAGAAATGATAATATAGCTGTCCAATTTTTGAGGCAATTTCACCGATTTGCCATCGCTTAAGACCATATTTGGCATCAAGTATGGCTCTATGTTGTTGCTGGAATTTCCATAATTTTGTGTAAACGTCAAATGTTCTTCCAAAGTATGAATGCCACTGTTTGTGTCCATATTGAGGCAGTTCTCTAAAAAAAACGTACATCATGAACTTCTCGGAATATAAAACAAACTTTTTTTTGAAATAGGAATTCAAATTACCTTAATCCATTGAAAAGCTGCTTGGACTTTTCCAATAAATGACAAAACTCAATAATAATTTTTCTGTCGTGATCGTCAATAGAATTCATTTTCCCCATCGAATTTGAAGAGTTATTGTAAATAGAAAAATTTTGTACACCTAATTTATATTAAAACAAAAATCTGTTTTTTTTAATTAGATAATATTTAAAACGATTATAATAATGAATTCTTCCTAAACAAAACCTTCTGTAAAATCAAAGCTGTACCTGAAGAAAGAAAAAAAATGAAATAGATATTTATTTGATTGTTATTATGAAGGACTACGATTACGAAACAACGCTTGTGAATTGTAATATTTAGTTCAAATTTTGGTTGAAATTTTAGGCATAATAAATTAACTCCTAGTGGACATTAAGAAAATGTTAGAAACCGAATAACTTTAGGTTAGCGAGAAGTGCAGCGCCGTGCGTGTTAGGTAGACTTAGACCAAGGCACTAGGTACGGTAAGCTGCAAAAGTACATACAGAGTTGACAAACATAATCGCATCCAGTGGTCACATTCACACACACTAACGTAAATAAACTACTATTTTACTACTACTTCTTAATATCAACCTTAACGTGACAGTTTTAAATCTTAATATATTTTTATAAACCATTGTGGTTGTTAAAACATTTTCTTAAAAACGATGATGTTTTTTTCGGATCTATCACACTCTAACCGACAACATTCTCAACCTTAATTTGGTAGACTTAAGGTTCGGCACATTTCTATAAAATGTTGTGGTTGTTTTATTTCTTCTATTCTTCATTCATCTATACGAGCGTTTAAACTATCTAATGGTCTCATAGTTATTATTTCGTCTCAGTAACTTGTTAAAATCTTAACCCTATTGTATTTTTAATATCAGTTTCATTTGTTTTGCTTTTTAAGCCGTAAAGAAAGAAATACTAACTAACTAAATAAATATAGTAAGTAGGTAATAATTCAAGCTTTGTATGATTTTGTTTATTTCAGTTTTACCCTCAAATTGTGACGTTCGTAAGAAATTTTCAACTTGTTTTTTAAGTTTACCGGCATTTCGACTAATATTTTTAAAAATATATTAAGGCTTATGTCTTTTACGTTATGGTTAAAAATAATTTGTTACATTTAATGTCAATATGTGTGTAATTTGTACGCAAGCAAATAATAACTAAAGTAACAGCTTGTACTACAGAAAAGTAATAGAATCAGCGAAAACACCATAATACAAATTCACGTTCGGTTCGCGCACTTGTATATTTGTTGCTACCACCGATTTCGCCTTTGCGAACGAATTTTGCCGATAAGATATAATCCTACTAATATTATAAACGTGAAAGTTTGTGAGTATGCATGGATGTATGGATGGGTGCATGTTTGTTACTCTTTCACGTAAAAACTATTGGACGGATTTGGATGAAACTTTACAGTAATATTGTTTTACATCAGAATAACCATTGGGTACTTTATACCGCTGTAAAATTTCTCATTCCTACGGGAAACCGACTTCCACGCGAACGGAGTCGCGGGCGGCCACTTGTTTGAAAATAAAATGATTTGAAGCGAATAAATAAACATATCTCATGCATACCTAGTACGCCTGTCGTACCGCCTTGAAGATGAAGGTGCCGGAGATGGGGGAGAAGGCGGTGGTGACGGACGGCGTTCTGCATACGGCGTAAAGATGCCCCCACAACTGGCTGAGCGATACTTGTCACGGGGATGCCTTAGAGTTTCTCCAGAACAAGCAAGCACCGATGTTGCTAAGGCCTGGGTTACTTCATTCATCGGAATCCGTTTGTATAAAACATGATCCCTTGGATCAGGTGCTGAACGTGCCCTTGTCCTAGGTTGATCTTCAAAGTGCACTTGTCTAGTGTAATCTATAGATTTTGCGCGTTGTTTAGACTGATTCGTCTGCTCTCGAACTTCAGGCCTTCGTTCGTTATGAAGCTCGGCGTTTACCCAATCATCAACGTATGTTGTTTTTTTGAGGATCGGTTTTAAAATCGTAGGCGAACTTCGTGAACGGTAAAATCCGTTGCACTTTTTTGTATGCTTATGCAAGATTATATCCTCATCGTAGTCGGGAGGAGTTATGACCAACACTGGGGTAGGTGTCTTCGGAGGTGGAGGTTTGATGATTCTAGGAACACTAGTTCTTCGTGATGCGTATCTATTAACTGGTCGCCTTCTCGCTCGTGGAAACGTTGCTGGAACAGAAGAAAAAAAAATATAATTTTGTGAGATAAATGTAACATTCTATGTTATAGGTATTTTTATAATAGGCATGATGACAGATTTTGAAAAACTGTTGTATCATATTCAGAAATATATATTTATTGTAAAAAATATCATATTTCGGAAAAAAAAACATGATTTACCTATATGAAAAAAATCAATTTAAAATTTTATGTTTAAAATTCCCACCAAAACGCTCCAAAGTGTCATGGCGTCGATTTTGACGTCACGTTAGAGCAGTGTTACCAACTCGAATTTTTATAAATCCTTCCGTACGATTCTAAAAGTTGGTAGTTTCCGACCAAACTCAATTCGAAAAGTAGGTAGAAATACCAATAAATACTTCTTTTTTTTTCAAGATTTAGAAGGAATCTGCACGGTTGTATATCTATAACCGATTATTTTAGTAAAAATAAATTATTTTTCTGACTATTTTTAAAAAAGCAATAAGAAAAAACCAAATTCTCTGTTTATAAATTATCTAATACGTTATACATTATATCAATTTCTTCTGAAAAAGAACCCTAAAAATAACCCATCCCACTAATTTACCCCCTAAATTTGGGGGGGGAAACCCCTAAGTTGGGAACCATGCTCTAACGTTTTTTTTTTTTTTTTTTTTTTTTTTATCGCTGAGAAATGCTTTACGCACCATACCCTTCCATTTGGGGAATGGAAGGGCGTGTGTGGGGCTCCCGGCGCCCTGAAAAGGGCGCTGCTCCTGGCGGCTAGGACTGCCGACCAGGGGTATACCCACTAAAACTCAGCGGTGTTCTACGAAGGCGTCGTTTGAGTTACTGGACTGCGGGAACGCTTGCGCATACACACACATCAGTCCAGTCGACGCTGGCCCACCAGATCTTGGGCGGGCGCTCTTCTTTATGGGGGGAAACTTAGATGGTCAAGTTTCTACCCCGAACTACTAATGAAAGCGCGCAGCGAACACTGCGCGCGCCTTCTTTGAGACTTCTTGTTGTATGGGTGGCAGACTCCCCTAGTCTGCCGACCCAAGTCTCTGTTATGGGGGAATGTTCTGCTGATGGTTCCTTCCCCTACTTCTCTTGCGGCGGATTGCGTTAGCTGCAGGATCAAGCTCACGCTCCCTTTCCGCCGTTTCTTTTTGGGACATGACTGTCTCACTAAAAGAAACTACCGCCTGCCAAGGTCTTTCCCCGCCCACCATCGCATCAACGACAGCAGGGAGGGACAAATCACTACCGATTTCCGCTGATAGAGTGCGGCGCTCATCTTCCCAGGCGGGACAGTGAGCGAGGGTGTGTTGCGCCGTGTCAATGTCACTAAGACAATGGTGGCAAACCGGAGTTTGCTCCCTTCGAGCTACTCGATGCAGGTACTCTCCGAAGCATCCGTGTCCAGAGAGCACCTGCGTCGTTCGGAATGTTAACTTCCCGTGTCGTCTATTTAGCCACGCAAGGAGGACTGGTTGGATAGCCTCGATGGTTCGGAGGCCGGCAGATGGTGTTTCCAGCCTCTCTATCCATTTGAGTTCCATCTCCTTGCGGGCTTGTCGTTTCCACCTTTCTATCATGAGTGGTGGTGCTCGCTCTTCCCGTTCGATAAGGTCGTGCCGAAATTCATAAGAGGCGGCGCTGATTTCCGCCTCTAGGTCCCACGGTAAAGTTCCCGCTAGAACGCACGCCGCCTCAAAGGAAACTGTGCGGTAGCCGCGACAGATCCTTATTGCCATTGCGCGTTGTGGCCGGCGCAGCTGCATGGCGCTCCCAGGCGTCAAAGCTTCGAACCAGATTGGAGCACCATACAGGGCCATAGATCTTACCACCGCTATATAGAGGCGACGACATTCGGTGTTTGGACCTCCAATATTTGGAAGCAGTCTGCTTAGCGCAGCGGCTGCTTTCAATAGACGGGGCGACAGGCGTTCGAAGTGGGCATTAAATGTCCAACGCGCGTCAAGGACGAGTCCCAGATATTTTATCTGAGGCTCGACCCTGATGCGGACACCTGCCACTATGATGCTAGCGTCTGGGGGCGGTCCGGCACGAGGGCCATGAAAGCAGATGGCCTCCGATTTTGGTAGGGCCACCTCAAGACCCAGCATCTTCACTCTGTTGACGGTCATTGCCACACCCGCTGTGGCTAGACGAGACGCTTCTCGGAATGAATTCCCACGGGCCATGACGAGAGTGTCGTCAGCATAGCAAGTGATGCTTAGACCCGTGAGAAGAGCGCCTCTCAGCACCCAGTCATAACCGACGTTCCACAAGGTCGGCCCAAGAACAGACCCCTGTGGAACGCCGCACGACATTGCCCTGGTGCATATTTCCCCGTTACGCCCTTGATATATCAAGTGTCTTCCGTCAAGGTAAGACTCGATCAAACGGCAGAGATATCTAGGTACATTGTGGTACCTTAGAGCCTCGCGTATGCAACTCCATGGCAGGGTGTTGAAAGCGTTGGCGATGTCTAAAGACACCGCCAAACACACCCTGCCACGACTCACTTCTGCTTCCGACAATTCCTTCACACGACTTATGGCATCAATCGTGGAACGACCAGCCCTGAAGCCAAATTGTACCTGGCTAAGATCAGGACCTGAACTCCTAAAATGGTCGACGAGGCGGGCGGCCAAAACGCGCTCAAAAAGTTTGCCCACCTCGTCGAGCAGAAGTATAGGACGATAGGCGGATGGTGAATCCGCAGATCGTCCGTCCTTCTTTAGGAGCACTAGGTACCCCGTTTTCCAAAGTATCGGGAATTCGCCGGTCTCCAAGCACATGTTAAAAAGCCCTCGTAGATGGTCACGAAGGGCGTCGAGAGCGAGTGCTAGCGCCCGGCCAGGAATGCCGTCAGGCCCCGGAGCTTTGTTCCTGGACCGTAGACGATGTTCGGCTATTTCCAGTTCTACCTCCGTAATGATGTTATTTTTTAATATTTTATTTACATTTTATTAGATGTTAGCATATTTTTTGTGTATTTTATTCACAGTCATCATGCCTATTACCATTGATTTTTTTTTGTTTGCGTCAATTTTAACTATTATAACTAAATCAAATGTTCTGCAGTAAGTCGTCAGTACGAGAATGTACTGTATTTGCAATTGAATTTATTTAATGTCTAACCTAGAAAACACTGGTGTTTACCTATGTCAAAAATTAAGTAATTTTGTAATCAAATTTGCGAATCTCCAAGAATGCTTCAAGAATGCCCTTAGTTTAATATCTCAAAGCTCATCCGAAGTAGAATTTTCAAAAGCAACAAAACTATTGCCTAAAAGAAGATTAGCTTCAAATGACAACAAAGACACCATACAAACAAAACATGATCATCATGAGCTGACATTGGACAGACACACCCCCGAAACTCAAATCAGTAATCTACGGTTTAACAAACATACAGAAGACCTTGCTCATTTAAGTAACAATATCCTCAATACTAGTAAAAGATGCAACGTCGTGGACAAATTCCATAATTCCAATTACCTTAGGTAAGAATTGTGAAGCATAATGTTATGTAACAACCACATGATTAAAACAATTCACATAAATAAGCGATTAGTGTTATCCTACTATTATTATAAATGTGAAAGTTTGTGAGGATGTATGGATGTATGGATGGATGGATGTTTGTTACTCTTTCACGTAAAAACTACTGGATGGATTTGGACGATTTGCAGTAATATAGGTTATACATCAGAATAACACAAAGGGTACTTTTTACCGCGGGAAAACTTCGAATTCCCACGGGAAACCGACTTCCACGCGAACGGAATCGCGGGCGGCCACTAGTAAAACATTAAATAGCACTAAATGATTCCATTGTTGTTACAGCCCGATGTTTCAGTACCCATCCCAGACTAAAGTATTAGAGGTCCTACAGAACTTGAAAACCTAACGAAGTATTTAATCCTATATGAAATGGCTATGGTCCTGCCAAATCCTATGGCGACCTTTTATGAACCGAAAAAACCTTTTTCAATATGCAGTACTGTCGCTGTCATAAAAAAAAGCCTCGCTAGCCATCAACTATAAACAATTATGAACACATAGATTACCGGTTAAGAAAGAACTTTATAACGGGTGTAAAAAGACCATTTCCGAAGCCTGAAACTACGTATTCTTGAGCCTAAACAGTAACTCAATTAACTAACAGTATACAAAGAAAACACAATCTAAAAAGTTATTAAGGATTGAAAAGTTATATTGGCCGCTTGAGGTCATCGCTCACACATCAGCAAATAGTTCGGGAGCGATGGTTTACAGAGAAAAAAAACTAAAACACTATTTAATTCGAAATAATGCGGATATTTGATAGTTTACATGCAATTTGGCAACATTAGCTGAAAAATATAATTAAAAAAAAGAAGCTGCTTTTATCCTAACGAGTAGTTTCTACCTATCTTAATCCTGAATTTTAATATTCCGAATATCATACTTAATCCCAAAAACGTTTTGTCATTTTTTCATAATCCCGAATTTTAAAATTCCGAAGTTTTGTATGCAACTCCGAATTTCATTTGCCCATTTATTCATTTGTACGACACTTTAGAATCCAAAATCCAGATGACCGTAAAATCAAGTTTTTTAAATTCAAACAAACATTATCTATCAAGTAAAACTAAATACTTATATTTTAAATGGCTCTCTACTGTTATAAATGTGCTTGCGCACTGTATGGTCACCATTCAACATTACAACCCTCCTCGCTTCGCTCGTCGTCGCACCTTTAATTTTAATATATGAACAAACAGCGCATACCCAAAACTTTTAATTATTATTTTAATAATTTGGACCTAAAGTATGACAAATAAAATTAGGTTTTCCTATATTTATGACAAATTGCATTTTAGGACTGCCTAATGTTATGCCAATTGAAATTAGGGATTTTATACATTAGGTATACTTAAGAATAATATGCCTATTGACTGTTATGCCACTTAAAAGTTATGCGAAGGATAAATTATGCGACATGAGTGTTATGCTTTTTGATGATTATGATAATTTGTATTTTGTATGACAAACGATTTTAGGACAATCGACGTTGTGCGAAAGGAGTGGCTCCCATTGCAATAGCTTAGCTGGTACACGATTGTATGGGAATCAAATTAAAAGATTATGAAAATTTGGCCATAGTTTATCAGGAATATAATTGTATGGGAACTAAGTAAAAATATTATGAATATTTGGTATTAGTTTATTTAGAAAATGGTACGAAGGGAAACAAAAAAAGTATTCTCAGAATCTGGTATACTCGTAACTAGGTATATCTGAATTATGAGAATAAGGGCAACAAAAAATATTTTTTGAAAATTTTGTTTTAGTGCACCTGGAAATTGATTCATCTGAGAAATAAAAAAAGGAATTTTGAAAAGTCGTCATTCATTACATCAGTCTTTTAAAAATACTATCAACCGTTTTCGGGGTTTTAAGATTCGGGCAACAGAAAGTTTCGAGATTTAATAGGTTACCCGTTACGTAACATATTGACTTCAATTCGACAATCAGTTTCATATATTTAGGTTAATTTTTCTCATATTTAACAAAGATACAACCGAATTAAAAAAATGACTGTTTTTGTTGTTCATCCACCCATGTAGTCGAAAGTCAGAAGAATCCGTCATTCATGGATGCCTACGTCATACAGAGAACACAACCTCCAAGTTTCCGGTCTTTTCGATCAGTGTTGTGCGTTGGTCCGATAATACATGAATTTTATATACGTATATAGATATAAAAATATAAAAAAACCGATCGTTACAAAGACAGACAAACATAAGGACGACAAAGTAATATTATAATTACGCCCTTATAACCTTTAAGGTACACTGAGGTAAACAAAAACATGTGATCATGTTTTAAAAACGTTAAACTGTTTCGCGGAATTCGAAAATAAAAAAAAACTAACTTATTAGATAGGTTGGTTGGTAGGCTGATCACTACCAGTCTAACTAGAACAATTATACCTAGCTCTATAGCACGATCGACAGACTTTACCCAGCAGTGGGATGATACGAGCTAATATAATAATAAATATAATTTTAGATAGGTATTTTAGTCTTGCAAATTGCCGACGTCATCCATTACTAATTACAGTCGATAGCTAATTAATTCTATGTTTCGCCAACAGCCTGTTGATACGGCGGCTATAGCCCCCGTCTGCCCGCGGCCATTCGAGACAAGTTTTATTCAAATTTAAAGTTTAAACAACCAGCTAAACTGAACCACCTAGAATAATTTGATCTGTACCTTTAATATGTCGCAGGGAAGAGTCGAAAGATCAAATCAGGAATGAATTGCAATACCTAATTGATTGCAAGGATTTAAAAGGTTTCAATCGACTCAATTTCATTACATTTTCCAACTGATGTTTAGTTCAATAAATTGTAATAACTTGTAAGTCGCGTTTTCGATTTAAAAGAACCAAACAGATCAAGGCGCTCTTGGAGCGGATCGCTACAACTTTGAAACTGAAATGAAGCGGAAATTATTTTTAAAGTTAGAATATTTGAACTAAGGAAAGCGGTCTAGGACGGCCCTGTTTTTGAGATTATTTCATTTGAGTAACTGGTGCGTGTTTACAATTGTTGCGATCACTGCTATGTTATTTAAGGGCTCCGTTCTTATATGTTTGAGAGTAAACTTGTATTACGTTTTTCCGTCTGTCTGTCCGTATGTCTGTTTCTCACCACCCGCTTTCTCGCAGATGTATGAATTTCAAGTTAAAAATAAAAACTTGTTAAGTCTGCAATCCCCTGATGGTGGGAAAATAAATAATATTTTTAGGTCCCGCATTTTAACATAGGTATAAAACCGTATGATGTAAACACAACAAAAGGAAACTGCTGTTAATTGTTGAGGTATTCCTTCGACACTCGATGCATCTATGATCACCATACTCAGACCTGCCACTACGCACTAATAACTCATCTAGGTGTGAAATTCTCATGAATACAACTAAATCAAGTCCAAACACAAGGAGAAACTGTAAACCACCCGATTATCTCCTTACTAACTTTTATTTTCATTAAAATCGTTATGCTAACGATGAAGGTCCGCGAACACACATAAAGAAAATAATTATAAAACTTTCCGATCGAATTGAGAAACCTCCTTCTTTTATGAATTCGGTTAAAAAGGGGCTTAAAATCATCAACCATGTTCGAGAACGACTACCCAACACCGAGTCGCCTAATTACATATCAGTCAAATGTCAAACAATTCAGTAAAACAATATTTAAAACAATACTTACAATATTTTTTACATTAAGATTTTCATTCTTATTGTTAAATACTTACCAGTTGCAGAGGCGTACGCTTCTTGAATCTTCTCGCAAGAGTTGTTAAGGGTTACTGTAAACAAAAATAACGAGTGAATCCATTATTCCACTGCAATGGAAGCTAATTAGTTATTTGATATTTTATGTAAGGGCGACATAGCTTTACTTCTGAGTATTAAATGTAGTACTGGTATATTTATTGTGTCTCTTTAACTTCTGATTTTCTTAATGCGTTAGATTATTTCAATGACTACGGTCCTTTAATTAATTTACATGAATTAAGCCTTAGGCCGTTGTTTATTACAAAAGTAAGTAATTCTTTTTTTTAAATCTAATTAGTAAGTAAACAAACGAAGTCGACACCCTAACTTTTTATTGTTAATTTTAACGTTACATTTACTGTCGATAATTTAATTTACAAAGTTTAATACACTGTGGTTCATAAATAGCTTTCCGCCCGAAATCGTAAAATAGTTCGTTGTACGAAAATTTTAATTAATTTCTATTGTGTTTAAAAAGAGGTGGGAATATTTTTTGTCAAATTAAATTTAATGAAATTCAAACTATCTAGAAACACTTGTGTACTGAAAGATTAAAAAGCATTTAATGATTGGTATTAATAAAACGATTATATTGATATATAAACTTATCTTTAAAAAACTCTTTTCTAAAACTATTCTGAACAAGAGACACATTTTTCAGTAAATCTAAACCTGAGTCTATTAGATAAGGTTAGATAGTTAACCTAAAATTACTTAAATCCTATCTTTATTTTTACCTAATTATTCGAATTAAAGTACAACACTAGTAAGTACCTACGCCCTACTAAAATATTAATAACCAGCTTTAGGCCCCTAACTGCTGTTTCACCCCCAGGTAAATTGCTTTTCCCGTGGGAATTTTAAAAATTCTTTCATACCACTCACATACATCCTTTACCAAATTTCATGTCCCTAAGCAATACTAAAACCTAGTCAATCAGTCAGTCAGGAATTGTTTATAGTTCTAAATCAAGTTGGTAAATTTTCAATATTGTGTTAATTAACAGGAGTAGATTTTTGTCTAACCACAAAATCAGTGCTCGTGTATGCTTTTTGACCTCTGAAAAGTGATTACGACTCGATTCTAGAGTATACCTATACGTTTAAGATTGAAAGTCACTAATGATTCATCATGTGCAAAAATATATAGCACAAAAACCAGCGCACGAATGGTTCCGATAAAAAGCTTTTTATTGTTATAGCGGCAACAACAATTTAATTTGGGAAAATTTCAACCATCTAGTTATCACGCTTTATAGGTTATAATAGCCTGGTGACGAATAGACAGGTTAGGTCTTACGAAAAGCGGAGTCTTGGTATGTCTTTTAGTCATTTTGGCAAAGGTTTACCCCTAGCGAAGATCCTAGGCTCTCAAAAAAAAACCTTTAATATTGTTACTTACCAATTCTAACTGGGAATGAGCTATAGTATCCTTGTCAATTAGAGCGAGAGCCCATGAATACCACACCTACGTAATTTTGTAAAAGCTGAAAAATTGTCATTGCAAACTATAGCTAAAAAAGCAAGGTATATGGCATGATAATAGTATAAATATATATACATATAGGTATATATTTTTATAATAAATCTCCACACCAGTTATGTGGCCCTAAAGTAAGTTGCAGTATGCACTTGTGTTAAAGGTACCACATAATGGACTAGGGGAGAACCTTGTTACACCCAGACACAAACCAATATCGAGAAACCATTTATAACGACATTTGCCCGACCCGGGGATCGTACCCGGAACCGTCTGCCTAGCAGTCCGGTATATATACGGAGGTCGTCATATGGTCAGTTTTTTATTCAGATTCCTAATCACGATTAAATTGAACGCTAACCGTAGCGTCAACGTTCGATTAAAACTTGATAGCGCCCCTAGCGGATTTACTCTAAATAATAAATTAAATAATTGAAATATTAATCTAGCTTTTCATAATTATTTTTTCACATTTGACCATTTTTGAACGTATCAATACGAAGTGATCATCGCTGTCTTATCGAGTTATCTGTAGCGCGCGGTACATACGACATAAGGTGCTTTGGGTGCTTTTATAGTCAAACGTTTTCATAATCATAGAGAGCTCGATACGTTAACAATGCGAATCGCAAAATATTTGTGGTTGAGACACTGGACACTGATATCCAAAAACAAATAAAATTAAATGCCGACGTCTAATCCGATTTAAATATTGTACATTTGACATTCTAATTCCAAAGATTAAATCGAATTGGGTTTTCAAAAATGTGTCAGGATAAAATAAAATTTAAATCAAAAGCACTATATGGGACATTTTGCCATCGAATTTAATGCAAATCACTCCCAAAATATCTTTCTACCAAATTTTTAACTATTTAGGGTGATGATTTTATCCAAAATAAAAATCACGTCTTCAATCAAGCTGTTAAAGAATGTTTATGCAAATTTAGAAGTAGATTGGACCATGCAAACTCTGCCCCCCTTTTTCACCACCTTAGGATAGGAATTTTGAAAAAATCGTTCTTATAAGGAACACAACCTCCGAGTTTCAGGTCTCTACAATCAGTGGTTTAGGCTGTGCATTGATCTATTAGTCATTCAGGACAAAGGATTTTTCATAATATATAAATGTAAACTTACGTTTTTCTAATTTTAAGTGTTATCTTTTAAATACAAAGTATTTCGTTAGTAGCTTTCGACCCCGAGACAAGGATCTGGTATTTTTTTTAAAAAGATACGTACTTTTCGAAAAAAATATTTTTATTACTAGCTGACCCCGCAAAAGTTGTTAAAAATCAGAAAAGCCGTTTCGGGGAAAGTAAGGTAACTAACATTGTGACACGAGAATTTTAAATGTAAGATTTAAAGTTGTGATATTTCGCCAAAGTTTTTTATTTTAAAATTTTTAAACCAATAACAAAACGGTTCAAAAATTTTTCTTTATTTCAATTCCAATATTCGAAATTGACTTTGCCTATTGCTTATAGCATAGGTCATCTCTAATGGTCGAATGCCACAAAAGAGTCATCCCCCAAATCGTCAGGTTAAATTATGCTTATCAAAACGCTCATCTATTTTAATTTATTCAAGCTAGTAATCTTAACTAACTTTGTGATATACTTAAGTCCCTTAATTCCACGAATATTCACTTTTTTCAGAGTTTCAAGTAATTCGAAGTTTCCTGCATAATACACACGGTCTACAAAGATATCACGAGATGGTGGATCTCAGAGACATCGGTTTCAATAACGCTAGCCAATTCGCAGAAAAAAGCTATTTTAAATTAAAAAACGAGGAAAATAAATTTAATTGATATTGTTATTAGCACCTTTAAATTTATTATTTTAAATTTAAAAAACCAAATCCCGCACCAAACTACTTTCGTTTAAGATTCAAACAGGATCAACTACAATAAATAACAAATAATTTTGGCAATAAATAAGATGTACAATAAAAGTAATAAGTTTATAAATACTAAATATTTTAATAATTATAAAACCATGCTACTTTGTATACAGGGTGATTTGTAATGCGACACATTCCTTGTAGAGTAGAGTAGACCTTATTTGTAGTTTATTGAGTCATATTATACCATGTCCGAAAATTATTGATTTACGAGTTATTTAAGTTTCTTCATACACTCCAACTTACCGACAACGTCACAATGCTGATGTTTAGTCTTTATTCACATCAACACCAGTGAGAGACTGCATAGACAGAGTGAAAAGGAAGATGATTGAATGTAACTTGCCTGAAGAATATGCAGAACTACTCAAGCTATACACAGCTTTAACATCCGAGTTGATGGTGTAGCGATGGGCTCGCCCGTGCCACCTATCATATCTGACATCTACATGGAGGAGTTTGAGGAGCAAGCGCTCCGACTGGCACCACTTTATCATGCCGAAGATGTTCAAAAGGTATGTTGACGATACCTACACCATACTTCCTTAACATAAGGTTACTGCTTTTCTTAACCATCTTAATTCACTTAATTCGAAAATACAATTCACTAGAAGAAGAAGAAAAACTTTATTGTATGTAGGATTAAAAACTAATCTCTTATACATTGTCAAAAGCGTAAAATAAAAATAAAAAAAAGATGTCACAGGACACCCCTACATTCATCAGCAATGGCCGTAGTAGACCGAGAGAAAAAGCTGGCGGAAAAAACTCTCGGCACTCTTTTCAAAATTATACAATCATAATTTATATTCATTTAAAATGTGTACATACAGTGAACATATAAATTATTTTCTCGTACCTCCTCGCTCAACATTATTATTATTAAAGAATTAGAGCAGAACAAAAAATTAGCTCTCTTAGATATATTAATGATATGAAATCCCGAGCCAATTATCTACCGTAGGCTTCTTCTTGTTTCAGAGAGCACGTGGAATCTGCGACGCCCAGTACGTTGAAAAAGAACTCAACCATCTGAAACAAGTGCTTCAGGACTACGACGTCATCTTCGAAAAAACCGCGTCAAACCACTTACAGTTGAGCGTAGAAAGGGTGTTGCTGACAAAATCGGGAGCATTCTGAAGTGGTCGGAAATGAAAACCATATACAAGCCACACAGCAAGATTAGCCACTATCTTCGTCCAGTTAAAAGCAGCATCCCTTTACAAGACCCAGGCGGTCATAAAATTGACCGTCGCTATACAAAGTCAGCAGTCTGTGAACATTCCATGTATAAGCCCATCCATTATTTAAGATTTGATACCGTTAAAATCCTAGCAAAAGAGAAACATTTTATTCCTAGGTTGGTAAGAGAAACTATTGAAGTTACAAAAACACCCTAAGTTCAATACAGAAGATGGTTGAAGACTGTCACCAACTCGGGAACCAATACAATCAAGTCACCGTCAGCGCCTATTACCCCGGGAAAATTTTGCGAAAAAAATTACGGAACAGATGGCGGAGATATCGAAAAACGAAATTCGTCCAACATCTCAGTCTACCCATGACCACGGCATTTGTAAAAATGTCGAAACGTCGGAAAATCAAAGATAAAAAATTTGATTTATTTAACGCAGACCCTAACGTAATTGCATTATCCCTGTGCAAGACGTCGACATCAACCAAAGAAAACACTGCACAAGTGCGCGGAAATCACAATGTATTCTAGGATGGATGTTACTTTTTTCATTAGTAGAGTTGTCAAATAAAATTTTAATTTACAATATTCTTTAGTTACTAAGCTACCATAAAACAACAAACGGTTAAATCACATTCTGTATTTTTCACCAGAAGAATACATTTGAAGTTCAAAACTGGACTATTTATAAAAAACTTAAATGTAGCATAACTCAAATTTGATCAATTTTCGGATATGGCATATGACATAATTGACAGCAAATAAGCTTTACTTTAACCCCTTACAAGGAATGTATCGCATTGCAAATCACCCTGTATGGGACATACTATTGCCCTATGGAAAACAATGCACCAAACATCATTTTTTCCTATACCTACTAGGTACACTAATATTGTAAGGCCCAATTGCAGGGAACGTTTTAACCTCGGGTTAGCTTCGGGTTAGCTAACTCAGGTTTAAATGGCGCCACCATCGATTGTGGTGGCGCCATTTAAATCTGAGTTAGCTAACCCGAGGTTAAACATTCCCTGCAATTGGGCCTAAAAGAATCATTGTTTGTACTTTATTGGTAAAAAGTAATTGCATGATTCAAAATAATAGTTTAAAAGTTACGCTATCAAGCAAAAACATAGTTTCAGAAGAATATAATTAAAAGGTGAGAATCTCCAAAAAATAACTTGAGTGAAGCTGCGGGCTTGTTTGCTTGTATATTATAAAAACGTTATGAGACCCGTGGGGGTGTTGCTGAATACTAAACGTAGCAACATTATTCAGCAATTTCATTCAAAATTTTACGCGGTTGCAACTCGAAAACCGATTTCGTTCAAGAGTCCTAACACCGATACCTTTCAAAGGGATTGATATTCGAGTTACGCGACACCCCCACTGAACCGCGTGTACTCTCTTAGTAACCCCATAACAGAGAAAGCACAAAAACGGCTGAAGTTCCGTTGTCTCCGAGGTGACGCGTCGTGTGTCTTGTTTACGTATGATTGCTTGCTACGCCTTCTTGCACACTCGCGTGATTCTGGGCCAACCTGACGGCACTCATTAGCAAATACGTCAACTATAATCGCACGTGTTTTTGTTTACATTGAACATATTACGTGTTCTTCGATGGTTTGACGAGGTTAACGTTGATAAATATTGATGCAAATAAAGGGCGATTACAATGTTCATAGAAAGGGCTGGTTTATTTACTCTGTACAGAACGATAGACTTTTTTTATCAATTGAAATTGATAAAAATTGGATCATTTTATCTTCAATCGAATGTTACGAACTATGGCCGAAGCTGAGGTTCGGTTTAAGTCCCCAAACTTTGGCTAAGCCGAATGTAAAGCAAAGGAGACCAATAATTTTAGGCCCAAATCGAAGAGTACCTACCTACAAAAAAAATATCTAAATTATTAGTAATATTGTTCTTATTATTTGTTACTATGACATGACACCAAAACTGTGAGGCAGATATTTTTCCTGTTATAAGACATTGGCCCCGATTTCTAAAACACTCTCAAAATTAAAAATATTACTGGCACTTTCCCATGCTTTGTATTAGAAAAAGAAAGGTACACTGGTCTCACTAAATTTAGTCAATATCATTGTAAAACTGAACGAAATGCGCTGAGGACTAGCCAAAAATTGCCTTCGCCGTGGCACGTAAATTTTAGTTTGACAGGACTAAAACAATTACCTGTCTCTGTCTTATAGTATTGATGGGAAAGTGACGGCGATAGTTTTAATTTAGTTTAGATAGTGTTTTCAGAATCGGGGCCATTCAAGTTCTGATTTTGCCATATATTTTGCCAAAAATAATTGGTAATATATTAAAAATATTAATATTCAGGCGTAGTTAGGACATTACCAAGCTTAGAGAACAGCCTAAGTTCTGGAACTTCTTAAACCAGGGAAATGTCCTACACGTCCCAAAAGATTTCGCCCCATTTCGGTACTTTGCCATACTTAGAAACTCTTCGAATGTCTTTTTCTAAACCAACACTTATCCCAGAGCAGGCTGGCTTCAGTTTATCGAAGGTGATTACGAAAATCACAAAGTGACCGGTGTGCTGTAGATGTAGATACATCATCAGCATGCGATACCGTCAACATCAAAAAGAGATACTCGAATATAGCAATGCTTTAATCCCCGTTATCTTTGTGTAACATTGGATAGATCGCTTACATTTAAAAACCCCTGCAAAAGTGCCAAAAACCAAGTTGGTTCTTGAACAACCTGCTCCGACGGCTCGTTAATACGATTTGGGTTACTGCAGCAGATGATTTAAGAACAATTGCTCTGTCCTTCTCAGCCGCCGAATATGCCAGTTTGGCATTGATCGGCTCACGTGGTAGAGACACGCTTAATGAATCCTTTCGTATTATCCCAGGTTGCCTTAAACTGACACCATTAGTATAGTTCCACCCAGTGTTCAGCGTTAGGTTCACTGTGCAGTTGGAAAACGATCAGCGCCATCTTCTGTACGGTTTACTCCAGAAAGATTCTCAGAAGCCATAAAAGTTTTTTGAATCAAACCGATACATCGCTATCAGATTTGAGAGTAAGGCACGTCGTTAAGCACCACCTACAGACTTTATTTCTCCGGCCGAAAAACTACCCGAAAAACTCTGGCTGTGATCAACAGTTGTTTGCGTGTTCAGGTTGGGTGTTGCGGTAAAAATATGATTAGGTGGGGTTTAAACAACAACAGACACTGAGGCTATGACGCACCATCCTAGTCCGTGTCACACTTGCTCACTCAAGCTGTACAATTAAATACCCTTTTGGGCACCGTTAGTGCGTTTGTAGTGGCAAAGCAGTGTACAATATGACCAACTAAAAACATGGAGTACTATTGGACACCCTAGATGAAGAAGAAGAGGATCACCTACAAGAGTCATGCTCACATGGTCTTGTCTGGTTTTTCAAATATACTACTTACGCAATACATAAACCTATTGCTAGACAACCTCTAGTTATACGCTTGAAATATACTTATATTAGGCCGAATGAGCAGTTGATGAAATTATCAATAAAAACCTCATTTAATAGGCATTAGTCTGTTCAGTTTTTTATTTGGACCAACCAAAAAACGTTTATCGTAGGAAAAAATGTTGTTTATGATTGCTGTATTAGATTACCTACCTACAAAAGATTTTTTTACAAATTCATACATTTCTCTTTTCACTTTTTGTATGAGATATCCAATTTTCGTTTCTCATTAGCATGTAAGTTATCAGATTAATGTGCCTAATCATTTAAAAACATTTTTTTTTCGTTGGCCGGCACTTTTAATTTTGGGCCCAAGTTTGTATGAAGCGTGATTGGTCTCCTTTGAGTGCGTTGTTACTTCTAGGCATTGTTAATGAATTAAAAGCAATAGCTTACTTATACACAATACTTTTCTATAATTTTCTACTCTTCTAAATCTAACTACTCAAAGCTACGTTGAGCTACATAATTCTTATTTACAGGTGTTTAAAAAAATGCTTTATTTTTATCCACTCTATTATACTCTGGTATAACCAGACTAAACTTTAAACTAATCATTCTTTCGTAAGCATTTCAGGTTGTGAAGTTTCGCAAATACTTTCATATTGCTCTGTTGCCTTACAGGTTAAATGTGCGATGTAAATTTTATTTTGTATTTGATGTGATTTGATGTTCTTAGTAGTATATCTCTTTGGCTAGAATATGACTAAAGTGTGTAGACTTGTTCTACTCATCCTACTGTCATGAAATTAAATAATGTAGAACTATTACATGTCTGACGAATTAAAAGCGTTACATGACTTTATAATACATTTATATATGATCGGATGATCGGCGATGATACGAAAGTACTGAAAATAAATAATGTAAAATCTTTTGAAAGGGAAATTTCATTAAATTTGAACGTTAATAACAGTTTAAAATATTGAAAGGCCGCTTGCATACGAGTTATTTTAATTGAGATACGGTGTAATTAAGAAAAGAATAACTCAATGCTGATTAAAAATCCGTTCAATACAAAAGTTTGGTTTATAAACCGAAAGTTCGCAAAGCGAAATTTCAATTGAATTGAATATTTAAAAAAAAAAAAAGTACTTTCTCCTCAGCGCCCGTCGGCAATTTACACCCTACTTTAACTGGTAGATACGTGTTAAAACATGCATATTATACAATAAATATAATATTTTATTAAATAAGTAAAATCCCTAGGGGCCACTAGAAACTACCTAATAATCCGTACCTAAATATGAAAATAAGTTAATAGATACTTATGATAAAATACATGCAAAAAGTACCTTTTTACTATACCAATGCCCGCCAGAGTTATCCAGAACTCGTCGTATTTCTTATAAACCAATAAATAAGAAAGTTAACATAGGACATTGAAAGAAGAATCACATTATACATTGATACATAAGACATGTAATTTAAAAAGTAATATTTACATCGAGCCTGCCTCAGCAAGTCGCACACTCGCTCGCCGCCGCGTCTTATATCGTACCACTCTGGGCAGCTGCAGCGCCGGCCGGTTTCGTAGACGTGCCTGAAGCCGTAGTGGGAACAACAGCGTGATGGGGAATCGTCCTCGCTTTCACTTTGCACAAATTCCCTTCTCCTCATCGGAAATTCATAATCAAAGGAAGTATACTCTTTAAACTGGGTGAGGTCTATTTCCTCGAATTTGTCGCAATCCTCTGGGGTTCTGTAACTTTTCCTCATTTTTTTTAAATGTTATTTCAGTTGAGTTCAAAATAATTAGCAGCACATCTCTATGATTAATATATTTAAAAGTACGGCTATAAGAAGACACAGCATTGTCACAAGAAGAAATATTGCACTTTTTGAAGTTTTTTTAAATGTTACTATTAGTTATTTAGACACTAAACACTTACAAGTTTTTAATATGACACTAAGTTATTTATACACTATTCAGTTTTATAAACACTTTTCACACTTACAGTAAAATATTTTTAACGCTTTATAAAAAAAGCCAATGTTTTTATGAAGATGTAACTTATAATGCAAAGAATCAGTTTTAATATTATTAAAATCACAATCCAGGATAAAATGAGTTCGTACATTGTTCCGGAAAATAATAACACTCACTAATTTATTTGTTAACTTGAATAATTTGATTTGAGTCTATTTGAAACGTCCGTCGCGAAACTGTCTCGACACGCAGCTAGCAGCGCGCTTCCCGAGCCGTGTTTCACTCCCGGACAAATGCAACAGACTATACCTGGGCTGGGCTGCAGGAACCTGTTGCCTGAAGCGCATCCTCCGCACACACGCGCAATACAACACAAACACACCGATGAAATCTACGTGTGTGTGAGAGCGGATTGATGTGCGAACATATCAAAGCCTAAAAGCTCCATCTCGCTTCCTCTCGTGCCTTTTCCCAATCAATTAACAACGAACTATATGTTCGTTACTCTGTTTTATAAATACGTGGACACACCACCGACGCATGTATATACAGACTAAGGCTTTTCGAGTTGCCGTTTTAGAAATATTTCTGTAAATGAACGTATTTCAGGGGTAAAATTTTAAAAACATTAAAACCTTAATTCAATTTACCTAATCAACAGGCGTGTTAGCATTTAAAAAAAAATACCTAGAATACCTAAATTAAGGTGTCCGAGTTTTTTGTGTCCGAAATGTCGTCAACCCAATAAAACATTACATTATCTTAAAATAAAAATAATTATTCCGAGGTTGTTCATAGCCTTTATATTTTAAATTTTATATACTATTAATGATGAAATACGAAATTAATTAAATATATTATACAAAAACTATTTTCCATTTTTTTTAGTAAATTTACAACTAATATTATTAGTTGGCAATCTATGTGGGAGGTGGCTACTCACACATACAAACATTTTCCTTTTAGGGGCGTACGAGTTTATTGTAAAGGCTATCTAGACTTTCGCTGGGTTCTAGGAACTGCTCCGCCGATACTCCCACTTTTAGTCGGAATAACGTAAGCTATTTTGCATAAAAAAGAAATCATTTTAAGATAATGACTAAGCCCAGTAGTCAAAAATATGAAACAAATCCATGGGTATCATATTATATCAGAAATTTGTAACTTTTCAAAATAAGTAAAACTTAAAATTACTTACTTAAATCACTATACGGCCAAGATTGTTTTAAAGATTAAACGTTACATTTATTTTGTTTTAAAAATTTGTTGCATGGTTCAGAAAATGCCCAACTTGGAATAGAATATATACAATGTGCTAAATACCTATACAAATTTTCGATGGTGACATGTTTTGTTTCTATTTGGAGAATAAAGAAAGGCATAGAAAACTAACTCAAAAATAAAGTAGCTTCCGAAACAACTTGTCCTTAATATAAGGAACAGTTGAAGGGGAGGCAAAATTCAAAATTTTCAGATAATCCGTCAGACGAACAGAATAAATTGGCGACTCTAAGGCCCAATTGCAGGGAACGTTTAAACCTCGGGTAAGCTAACTCAGATTTAAATGGCGCCACCATCAATTGTAATAAGAAGTAGTTACAATCGATGGTGGCGCCATTTATACCTGAGTTAGCTAAACCGAAGCTAACCTGAGGTTAAAACGTTCCCTGCAATTGGGCCTAAGATAAGTAAAGTATATACATTTTCATCATAGTTTTTTGGAAACGGTAGTTATTTTTTCTAGGTGTCTTTTGACCCTTAGAATATGCTCTTCGCACAGAGGGTGCATCAATTCCGTCGAATTCATTTTGTCGAAATCGATGCATCCAATTTAAAAGATAAAAAAAACTTTAATTTGTTCTTGTATATGTGACAAAATAATTTAATAGAAAAACTTAGCATGAATACCAACTAAATTAGACGAAACTCGAAAATAAATTAAAATCATCGAAAAGTAGTGTTCGCTGATTATTTGATGGTACCTACTGGTGCGATGATTTACATTGTAGATTCAAGAATACACTATTTGATTAGAAATAATCGTAAAATCTGATAGTTTACATGCGATTGCATTATATTAAGTAAAAAAAAACACATTATAAAAGCTTTTTGATCCGTTACATCTTTTTCCATATGTTCCAGGTTTCATTTTTGGCATATTTTTTCACAGGGGTTATACGGTTATTATACAGGTTTGGGTCGATAGCTACTAAATAATGACGGTGTGTAAAAAAATACCTTGGTCAATAAATGTTCATTGTTTCTGTATGTCAGATGAGCCCTTATAAACGATACCCAAGAGAATGCCTTTACACCCACTACGGACTCAAGGTCTTATTTCTTTTAAATTAGGCATGTTTTTGTCAAGAATTATTTTAATTTCCGTAGTGTCGTACCTATTCCCTTTATTTAACTTATTGACTGGGTTTCCGGTGTTTTACATAGAAGTAACAGAGTGTTAGCTTTTTATATTTTTTTACTAATATTTAATAACACGATACAATTAATATTTGTTTCCAACGCATGGCTTGTATTTTAAAAGTGCAAATATAAACCAAACTGAATTAAACACAACTTTGTTTTACTCTTCATTACTTCCTGCAAGCTAATTATTTAAGGTCGAGCAGTTCTTTAAAGTATCAATAATAAGGTTTTCCTCCTTTCCTAAAACTAGCTCGGTAACTTGTAGCTAAGTTTAGTTCAACACGAGTTAATTTAGATATCGATAAAAAATTGAATAAAGTATGAAATTAAAATTAATTATTGCCAAGCAATTGATTCTTTATAAAACAATTATTTACCCCGATATCAGATCTTATTAACATACCTGAAATTATAATATTAAGTAATTTTTCGGAACTCTTAGCGTCTTTTTTAAGCGCCAAATATTTGTCGGCTTTAAATGTCCGTGTAGTTCTAAAAACTTTATATAGTCTAGAATAATGCGTGGAATAACAAGGACATTGTATCGATCATATAAAATTTCCACAGGTCGCGAACAATAGGTACATCTGGTGCAAGTTACACTACTAGTTACTAAGAAGTCTTACGTCGGATTTAATGGATCTTAGAATAGTTGACAACACACTACTTATTAACTTTCTGCTCTTGTACTCGTAACATGATTCTTTTCAGCTTTCAGCTTTTTTCTTTTGTTCATAATATAACAAAGGGGTGAGGAAATTTATACGTGTTATTGTCACGAGAAAATTTTCCATCGAATATGAGGAAGGTACTAGTAAAAATTGTATTAATTTATTTCTACGAATATTTAGCGCCCAACCAACTCTTTTAACGCAACTAATATAACATTTGGGTACTTTTTATTGAATTATTCCTGCAAAAAATCAAAATTTTCAATATTGTCCGTGCATATTCGAAAGTAATAGTTAAATGTCACGGCTAAAAACCAATTTAGTCCGTGACCACGCTACCCTTTTTGATTTCCCTATATCCCGAATAAAAGGGAACTAACAATGTTATAGGGTGTCAAAGAGGCCTTTGTGATTTAATGTTCTACCAGCGGTTGGAGAGTGCAACATATTTTTAAAAGATTTTATTCCGTGCAGATATCTGAACTGCAGTACACACGCCTCACTCAGGTGCTAAATGAATTTTATTTCATCAGACACGTAAAACGTACAAGTGGCAAAAAAAGTTTTAGCTCAGTAAAATTATACCTATGTGTGTTTCTATAGTGATGGAATAAACGCTGTTTTAAATTATTGTCTTGTTATATTGTTTTAAAATAAAATTCTTGTTAATAAAATAAAATTAATAACAATGCAATGGGTTGTCATCTTTTCATCAAAAATAAAAAGCGTACAAAGTCGGAGGACTTTTACATGATACTTTTTTGCTCCTTAAAATAAGATCAGGTTAAATCGAGGAGTGCTGGACTATTGACGGATTACATATTAAGAACTTTAAAATTTTAAGCTCAATTGCTCTAAAAGTTTATTTTTGTTGACATTCTCATCCGACCTTCTTGACATTAATAAATTTGGCCAATTACTAACCCCGCAGACCAACACTATATTTTGAATATTCAACCGCTGTAGAGATGTAACTCTAAGTAAAACTTTGTTCGATATCACGTTCGCGGGCATACTAAATACATACATGCGGGAAAGCTTGTTTAATGTGTATTTAATAGGTACGGCTCATATTCTTGCACTGGTACAATTAATTTTGGATTTTGGTTTAGAAAACTATAATTTTACGTACGTCCGTCTAGAAAGGCAGGAACTTATAATTAGCCAATTTGAAAAAGGAGTAGTTTTATTATATGGTTTTTACCACAAAAAAGTTATTTATTTTGGTTGGGTATGTTGGTTCATGTTGGACTTCCATTTTTTATATTATATCGATATTTATTACTCTAGAAAGCATTTATTGTCGCAAAATACAAATAAATAAATACTTTTCTGTTATTTTCCAGAGTCGGTTCCAAGAATTGTAATGTCAGTAAACAAGTTAAGATCGAAGGCACGTTGAATTTATTATTTTTCTTTTGAAATGGAGTTATCTTTAACGCGGACGGAAGGCTCATCCTGCTTATGATTTGTCAGCGCACATCCTGTTGTTGCAAGTTAGCCATTATAATTAATAAGTTATGTCACGATGTTATGAAGGTTTTAGCGTTCATTTTGCACGTGTTAGAATTTAACTTTAATTTTGGAGCGAGTTGTAGTGTATGAGTTTGTTAGGAGGATTTTTCTGGTAAAGAACGTCAAGAGTGGTAAAATTTTTTTGGTGATTATTTTAATTTTCGACGGCCTTATCATTTACACAAACTTCCTAATTATGAGATGATTTTATAGTGTAGTCACATTTTCATGGAAATATTTTGCTAAGTGAATTAGTGTGAGAGCGGAAATCGGAAAAATAATAGAATTACCCTTAGACGACAGTCTTTTACGTGATCCTTATTTCATTATAGTGTTATGTAAATGGATAACTTCCTTATCAGAAGTGAGCTTTGAGATCCGCTGGTAAAGACTCTACGATGCTAGTCAAAGGTATTTATTTACATATGTGTACCCATTATAGCTTTTCAGTAGTAACGAGTTGGTTGTCAAAAATGATTATCTAAAATAATTCGTACCTAGAATCAGTTTTTCGTATATGGTGACAAAGTTAATGAGGTACCTACTCGGATATTTATTGTCATAGTAAGTCATAAAGAAAAACGGAAAATTTGTTATAGGTTTTTGTTGAAGTGTTAGGTAATAACCACTTGAGCTTTACTGCTTAGTACTATTAACATACAATATTTTTGGACTCTAGATCTAAAATTTCTTTAACAAATCGTGAAAACTGTAATTGTCATTAGATTACCTCTGTAGTATCGACCACTGTGGTGCAGCGGTATGTATACCGGACAGCTGAGTGGATGGTTCCGGGTTCGATCCCCGGGTCGGGCCAATTTCGAAAAAATGGTTTTTCGATATTGGCTCGTGTCTGGGTGTAACTAGGTTCTCCCCTAGAACATTATGTGGTACCTATAACACATGTTCTTACTGCACTTACTTTAGGGCCACATAATTAGTGTGCCAGTCTGGAGACTTAATACCAGTGGCCGCCCGCGACTGCGTTCGCGTGGAAGTCGGTTTACGTGGGAATGAGTTTTCCCGCGGTAAACAGTACCCTATGTGTTGTTCTGACGTATACCCTATATAACTATAAAGTTTCATCAAAATCCGTAAGTGAGAAAGTATCAAACATCCATACATTCAAACTTTCACGTTTATAATATTAGTAGGAAGAGTGTTGCCACACGGGCATTGCCGCTGCGTTGGGTTGTATTGTTAATCCAAAATATGCGCGAACCAGTAAATTACTCATTAAATGAGGCCGACTAGTGATGTCCGTCGAACACTAGGGATGGGATGTCGAACACTAGGGATGGCCGATAACTTTTGTTAGACATCTAGCAGTAATTATAAAAAAAACCAATAACCTATTTATAAGGTCGTCTCATATTTCATTTAATATATTTTACAAGTTCGTGATTTCCAGCAACCAAGTACTTGTCTAATTACGTTACATCTAAAGGTATCATCCTAAAAAGAAGTACAAAGTTTCTGGGGTGTACAGTCAAAATTAGCTTATCATGAACAAGTACAAAACTGCTTTTGACAAACTGCCATATATGTCGAGTATTGTAGAGATATGCGTTGGGTCAACTGTATTAGAAATAGGAATTTACATTCCTCACATTGCAATCAACGAGTAAAAAAAAGATCCCGCCCGTCCTGGCCGGTGTGAAATTGTATTTGCCTCATCATATGCACACGATATCAATGTACTACTGCTCAATAGAACTCCAAAAACTCCTGATTTTGACGAGCTAATAACAAAGCTAAAAAATCCATGGGATTCAGCTTTGTTTTGTATGGATTTAGTAAAACAAAGTCCACGAAACTGCACGAACGATTTTCAGCGTCAATAATAAACAAAACGATATGTCCTCAAACTAGATTTCAGATTTATGTTTTATGCTACAAAGGGAGAATAGTTTTTTACAATAAGCAAATATGCGATTCATGTCATTGTTTGAGTTTTAAGTAAAATAGTATTAAATAACGTATAGTTTAAAACAGTTTTATTTTTCCATAGGCTTCAGTCAAAGTACATATCTTTGCTATTATTGTGTATTAGGTATGGCATTTAATATAAGTCTGCATTAGTTTGATACTGAAAGCCATACTTCGACTGTATTTTAAATTATCGAATCAAATAAAAAGTATTTAGCTTAATCGCACTTTATTCGTTAAATAGGTATTGACGTATTTAACGGTACTATAATTACATTTAAAATCTACGCAAGAGGACACTGCTTCCGGGTCGATGACATCATCAAAGGAAATAACTAGCTACAAAAATTAGGAGAATTAATTGATATATTCCAATTGGAACTATCTATGTAAACCGCTGATCGTAGAGACCTGAAACTTGGAGGATGTGTGAAAAATAGTAAAAACGAGATATCAAGATATTTTGGAAGTGATTTGCATTAAATTTGATATCCATACTCCTTAGTACTTATGACTTTTTATTTTATTGACACATGTATGTCATTTGTAGTACCCAGTTCAGTTTTATATCTAAAGTTTGTTTTTAAAATATAAAGGAATATTTAAATCGAATTAAAATTCTTTATTTAACCCAGTACAAATAACGTGAAAACCATTACTAGGACGATGACCGGGGCGGGTCACATTTACCGAATTTTATAGGTATTTTTTCAAAAAAAATATAACTTTTTGATGAATTCGGGTCTTATACGCGGTCATTTTGTATTTTGATACAAAATTATCAACACTCCAGTCTGCCCGCGACCACGATCGATGTAACTCGGTCGAAACATCGGGAAATACAGGTACATAAAAATTAATGTATCTAAATACCAAATGATCGCAGTTATTATTAAAATTATAATATATATCGTTTGTTGTTTATTTAACGTAAATTAACAAACGTATAATTTACTTAAAATACGCACGTAATGAAGACTGAATTTTGCCATAATCGGGGAATTTCCTGCAATGTAATGTACCTAATATGTACCAAATATGGAATAAACGAGAGGGAAATAAAAAAAAATGGATTCTTAAATAATTTTACAACAACTCCGAAAATTGGAGTTAAGTATAATAAAGTGACTTTATATGTTTATGACCACATTTATGACCGAATGGTTATTTACAAACGACATCAGAATGTCTAAAGACTCTTTACGAACGCAATACTTGATCAAGTAAGTTTTTAAATTTCAAACTTCCAGCGTTCTGCTATAGAGTGCTCTGACGCTCCGTTCCCGGAAATGCGATCAAAGTGCTCCAAATCAATCGGGACTAAAGAAGAACTTAAACCTTCTAACTACGTCAAAGGATGCTAATTACGCGACTTTGTCACTTGCTCGCTTATACATTCAGAAAGGTAATGTACAAGTTAATATTCTGTGAATATTTGAAGCGTCTACCTGTTAATGTTCTTAATATTGAGCAAAAAATTACGAAAAAAACTCGTTTGTTCTATTGGGACCCCCCCAGAAAGACAGGCAGCGGAGGCTTAGTAATAGGGTCGCGTTTTACCCTGTGGGTACGGAATCCTAATTTTTTTAAACATAATATAGTATTGAAAAGGGCTGTTCTACCATACCGGTTAAAGCTGGTATAATTTAGTGGTTTTACTAAATCGCTATCCTGCTATGCTAACAAAAGCGAGCGAGCTGTAATATTCAGATAGTTGTTTAGCAATGTAATACGAACGGCCTAGTCCTTGTTAGTTGCTAATTAAACAAGAATATTGCCAGTATGTTCCCTTCTTGCTAACGAACTAAAGAATTACATACTGAGATTAGAAGTTATATCATTGCTATTAGATTTCTAGTAGTTTGTTTTGATTCCAATTAACATACCTACATTATGATTCTGAAGTTAACTGATGTTGAAATTTATAATGATTGATAGAGCTAGAATGTGTTTCTAACGAGGTCTTAAAATACTTGGCCTACTTTGTTCAGTTCAGTACCTTCATCATATTAGCTTATTTATCGGCGATGTAAGAAGGGATAACAGATTCCTAGTAAATAATTTTCAAAATCGTTAGTTAGTATTCCGCAATACTTTATTTCGAATTTTAATCGACTGACCCACAAGATCTAAAAATAGCGATACCTGTTTTTTTTTTTGAATCGCGTTGATCTAACCAGAGTCTAGTTACTTCGAAAGTAATTACGATTCAAAAAAAGGGCAGGCTAAAAAATATATGTCGATATACAGGTAAAACGCATCGTAGCAGATACCAAATTTCGTCACAGTGCTACAAAACGTGTCAAAGGATTTAGATTGCGTTGATTCCACGAACCATATACAGTCACGAAATAAACAACTTGTAAATAAAATTTGATCAAGGCATGCATCTAAAGAGAGAAATTCGTAAAGCCAAGTGAAGCATACGGATGGGAGTCCAAGATATAGGCGTTTAAACATCGCGAGATTTATTGCATTCAACTATAGGTATTTTCCAACACACTGATTCTTAACATCTAGGATGCACTCGATATTGCGAAGGAATTATCAAGATATAAAATATATATGCTTATTTTTGTAAAACTTACTCACTTGTAAAACTTTTACATACTTACGAAATATTTTGAATGCTTCTATAATTTTTAAATAATATGCTAGAATCGAATACTTTTCGCTTATAACTGTAAAATATAGCTTCAGGAAAATAACTGAAACGCAAATACTCTTTTTGTTTCAAAAATAACTATAACTTTCACATTAAAAAAAAAAACAAAAAGAAAAAAGTTTTCGTAGTAATTGCTGTTGATTTAGATTACAATTTGGCAGTACCTGTTACCCTAACTGTTTTCGAACTTATGTCGTAAAGTATCGGATGTGTTCTTTGATGTAAATATACTTTTAGGTACAGTAAACTTTCGGTGACATTGTTTTTCTATCCGGGATTTCGCGCGGTAATTTATAAGCAAAAAGGTAACGTACCTCTTTGCCCGACGTTTCGACAGGGTTACACCTATACAGTCCGCCCGCGACCACGGTATTGATTTGGGGGAATTTTCCTACTATTTCATTTTTGGTCATAATCGAGTCGGATTAGTCCCTTTTTCGGTCCATATTAGCGGTTAATATTACGCCACAAACGTTTTAAAGGTACACATTTACATAGATAACTCATGTAGGTATTTATCTTATATCTAAGTACTAGTGGCCGCTCGCGACTCCGTTCGCGTAGAAAGTCGGTTTCCCGTGGGAATGTGAAGTTTTCCCGCGGTAAAAAGTTCCCTTAATTCTTTCATACATATATTTTTGGTAGCTGGAACCGATTTCGCAGCGCACGCAACGGAAGCCCGCAAGGATGAATAATTTTCCCCGTTTTTTACATATTTTCCATTATTTCTTCGCTCCTAATAGTTGCAGCGTGATGTTATATAGCCTCAAGCCTGCCTCTATTAATGGTCTATTCAACACAAAAAGAATTTTTAAGTTCGAACCAGTAGTTCCTGAGATTAGCGCGTTCAAACAAACAAACAAACTCTTCAGCTTTATAATATTAATATAGATTTAAATGTACTTTAGATACCCGCTAATAAGTATATCAAATTCCAGTATATTCTATGCTATAGAATGTTTAACAAAACCGTATATCGGGAATTAATTTGTTTTTAAGTAACTACTTCTCATTTTTTAACCCGCAAGATTCTACGGCAGCGTGAGTTATTCTATTATTAGCTAGAAACAAGGTTCTAATAAGTATATTTAATAATATAACATTAGTTCGAGTATTCCATTTAATCGTGAAGCTTCGAGTAGGATATTTTATAAACCGTTGAGGTAGGTTTTTGATTCGTAACATAAAGTTAGTTAGTTGGCACCCACGCAGTGCTGCCAACCGTATTCGTCACCGCGCTCAACTTTCGTGATAGTTAGGGTGCATTCGGCATTAGTCAAGTTTGGTAGTTATAAGTTACAACGGCTACATATTTTTTGCAACCAACCATGTTTATTTTATTTTACCGCAATTTTTGATCGTAAAGTTTTTGACTTTCGATTGTTTATTTTCTGAACCCGCGAACGTAAGAAGGATTTTATATTTAACCGCTAGTTGTATTTTTTTGTTGTATTATCTATTCGTTTTTTGACTTTGGATAGTTTATATATTTTTCTTTGAACATAAAGAGGAGTTAATATTTATTTTTACTGCAAGGCGAAGTTATAGATATTTGGTAATTTTACCAGGTTTACCCACGAAGCTTTTTTTCCCCCGCGAACGAAGTTTTTAATTTTGGATAATTATTTTTCTACCTCGATCGTTATTTTTTTCTAGGTACTATCGCAAACGAAAGTTTGAAGTATTTTTATATCCTAACTGCGAAGTAGTTTATTTTCCGCGAAGTATTTGTTTTTAATATTCCGCAAGTTTGTTTTTTGAACGTTTTCACGTTTCCACCCGCTATTTTAATATTTTATATTTACCGCAACTTTTCTATTTTTTAGTCTTTCCCGCAAATACTTATTTAAAAAATGCCAAATTCTAAGACGGAGTAGCAGTTTGAGGAGTGTATCGAGCTACTAGAATTAACTATTTTGAAGTCAAAACGTGATTTATTTGTATTTTCAACGTATGCAGCAGTTGTACGATTTAGGGCCGATTTTTCAATAGATAGTTAAAACGCCAGATATCGAACAGCCAGATAGCTTTAACTGAGACGAATAATAAAGTTTCAATTTTTCAATGGTCAGATAACCCTCTGCTAGCTATCCTAATGATATTTGTGCAAGAAAGAGACATTCTTATATATTTTACAATTGTTAGAAAAGGACTGTAAACTTTCAACGCATTGACAGCGGGTGTCCCAATTGACAAAAAATTTAGGTATGACATCAAGACTTGCCGTCAACGATAATACATAGATATACCGAAAACTAGATGGAGCCCACCGAAAAAAAATACAAATAAAAGTTACAAATACAATATATTTTAACATGTGTCTGTAAACTTTGAGAAAGTATTTCTATCTTATTATATTGATTGCTAAGAATATTTTTGATGCTTTTTTAAAAAATCGATTTGATATTTCATATACTCAGAGATACTTTATGTTACTGTATGTCTTAATAGCTACTTGGTATTTTAATATAATTCTCAAAAATTCCTCATTTTGATATAGCGTATCTTTAGCAGTGTGTTATTTGTGACACGCACACATCAAACGTATTACTCCATCTAGAAATGTATACATCTGTGATGTCAACAATAGCTTACTGCACAGATATTCAAAATTAAACCTCTTGTGATATAAATTTTTGTCCCGTTTTGATAACTATACATTATTGTCTTCAAATAAAGTAAAATATCCATGGTTTTACAAAAAATAAGCAAAACACAAATAAATTATCCTATATTTACATACGCATGATGACAGAAACGTCAAATAATCTGTTAGATAACTGCTTAACTGAGGCAAAAAGAGGCAGCTAAGTTTATCCGCCAGTTATCGAGTTTAACCTTCTGTTAGAGCTTATCCGCTAATTGAAAAATTCACAATCTTGCTATCCATAGAATAAGTCCTATCTGAAGGCTTAACTGACTATTGAAAAATCGGCCCTTAGCTAAGTTAGGAACTTTGATGAAATGCGCACTTAGTTATAACAGATATTAGATGACTATAATTCTTTATCGTTAAAACTAGAACCTACTTATAAAGTTAATTATAATTCTTGGTTCGCCTTCGTAGATATATATTGTTTCGTTAAGGGAGTACAGTCGCGCTTACAACCGACCCTGCAATCCTCGCATAATGCTTCCTCTTACGTTAAACCGAATCACAGGCTTCCACAAATTGATCTTATTTATATTAATGGTGATGTCAAGACTTTAATATTATTTTATGCTTAATTCAAAAGTATTTTATTTAGTAGGTAAAATGGCGGACACGGCGTCAGCTATCTGTGCTGGTTGCCACTTACCGCTTAAAATTATGTTCTTATTTGAAATGTCTTAGTACAGCCAGTTCGATGACCCTCACTCTCTTGCCTGCGCGAACCTCAACAAACTATTAGATTTTAAACCGCTAACTGTAAACGTGGACTTGATTATTTTATTAAAAATTTTAATTGTTTACATAGTTTTTATATTCTCTGATTTGGTTTCTTTATGTTGGGTGACTTCTTCCCCACATAGGTAGGTTAAATATTTTTGTTGCCAATCGAATTTCACAGTTTCAAACACTTGTTTCGACTGAGAATTTGTTTCACATTGCAAGAAAAGTCTTGCTGATTTTACTTCCCGCGGACTACAACCGTCCCAAATCGTCAATAATCAGCATTGGTTTTCAGTTTCAGGTCCACCATGGGCATCTTTACCCGTAAGTCAATGGTCTATACAAAAATTTGTTCCTTCATTAAAAAGTCTACCAGAGACAAAAACAGTTTCTCACGTGCTTGTCATAACGATGTTCATCCGTTACTTCAGTTACCTGAAAGGTTTTCATCTTGGATGAAGTTGTTGAGTTTGTAATGTATTCAATGTTTACGTCTTAAACCTAAGCCGTTATTTCCCGTCATGGCCGATTTACCTCAGTGTCGAGTCGATTAATCTATTATGGCATTTACACACACACACGTGTCGATTATGCATGCTCTTTATATATTACTTGAACTAGAAAGCGCGGTGTTCGTAGCCAAAAGGCTTATCTATGTAATCTATCTGTTAAGTTACCAAAGCTATTCATTTGGATTAGCTTCAGATTTAAGTTCCACGACGTTTCTTGACGCGTTTAAAAGATTTTTATAGCGACAATGGTACGAATTGTATTGCGTCAAAAGCATATTTATTCGTTTTTATGTACCGACGAATACTTCTAATGTTTTTCTAGTGAACTTCAAATTGAAGCCGTACTCAATAGTCGTCCTCTAAGTATTGTAAGCAGTGACCCATTAGAGCCCTGTGCACTAACACCGGCACATTTCTTACATACTGTAGGTACCGCTGCAATTTTTGCCAGCACCCAATGATAATACAGACTCGGCGAGTTTATTGAAGCGTTTTTCGTTAATTGACTCACTCGTTCAATCGTTTTGGAAGCGCTTTAAAGTCGAGTATCTTCATAATTTACAAACCCGCGAGAAATTGATTACTACTTCTAGTACGCTCACTGTAGGTACAATTGTTTTAGTAAATATGAAAAACTCACCGCCACTTTATTTGCCTTTAGGTGTTATAAACAAACTCGAGTGGTAGAAGTCCGTACTTCGAGTAGCACGTACAGACAACCTGTCGTCAAGCGCTCCTCTGCCCGCGCAGTAGGTGAGGTAGCTACTAGTTAGTTAAGTTTTAGTGTAAGCTTTGTTTAAGCGCACAGCATTTATTTGGCTGTGTGTATTTTTTCTATATACATATATATTGAATTGGTTATATTTATTATGCTCTTTTAAAGGGGTACCTATAAGGCGGGGGCATGAATAAAGATCTAATATTCATTGAATACCTGTATATGTGCTATTTACTGATAGTAAACGTCTTCCGCGTCGCAATGTCTAACAGTTAGTCTAACGCTACAGTCGCTGGACGCCAGACCTCTGGCTTAGCTGTATGGCCAGGGGACCCCAATCGTAGATACCATTGAGCTGAGTCTATTGGTTCACGTTATTTCGACGTTTGTGAGACGTCTCGTGGACAACTTTCGCCTGTTTTTGTGAACAGGTTATGACGCTCATGGAGGCAGCGGAAAGGGCGCGTGAGTGAGGATGACCCCCTTGCGGACCCTTCCCACCGGAGGAGAAGAGGTCGGCAAAGGCGCCTATATGGGCAACTGGTGCCAACCTTGTAAGGGTTGAAGGCTGTGGAGTGAGACTCCGCAGCCCGGTATTTATCACCAACCCCTGAAGGTGAAAGGCAATTAACGCTCGTGCAGAGCACCTGCAGATTCCGCGAGGACCCCAAGTGGCGTGACTTGTGCGACAAGCTCCCTCGGTCGCGCCTTCTCACTGGAATGATGGACAACGATAGCTATGCGACTCCGTCATAACCCTGAGAGCCAGTCCCTTTTATCGCCCTGGGTATCCATAAAAGATTTTTCCGTCGAAAAAAAAGGTACGTCATAACAAAGGCGTGCTTAATACGGTTTTATACGCTGTGCAATGCACACTAAAACGGATCGAAATAATTTCGTCGGTTAAGAATTTAGGGTGTAAAGCAAAATATAGAGTTATTTGAATTCCCCTCGGTCAAAGTATTTGCTGTTACATTAAAGTGGTTATGGTTTTTTATATTATACATGCAGATTTTGAGTGGGTTTTGACATCCAGTTGAATTGTGCCATTGTTGCTTTAAAAACTTATTTATAAGTATTTTTTATTGTTACACCCTTTAGGTTACTTTTTTGATACCACCCAGAAAAAGGAGTCCACCAGTGTCCGTCGACTCATGATTCAAGCCAGTTTTTATATACATATGTATAATTTTTTTTTTACAGTTTTCCATATTAAAAACCGGCTAAAACTAGGTGTAGCCGCACTTTGGGTATTAGCCGTAACATATATAAAAGTTAATAGCTGTTCGTTAGTCTCGAGAAAACTCAAGAACTACTGGACCGATTTGGCTTATTTGGTCTTGAATAAAGGGTTAGGAAATTTAAAAATAGTTGCGGGTCAGCTAATTAGTAACTAAATCTAGCGATCCCAATTACGTATCAAAACTTGATCTTTTCACCCTTGACCATTTATGATCGTAGCAATACGTCGTAATCATCACTGTATCGAGTTAACTGTAGCGGCACGAAGGTGCTTTGTAATCGCTTCTATCGGCACCCTCCGTTTTGGTAGATATAGAGAGCTCGATACGTTAACTATGCGAACATGAAAATATTCGGTGCAAGGTCCAATGAAACGGATTACATATTTTAGTCGACTAGAATTTGGAGTGTAAAGCAAAATGGGAAATTATTTAAATTCCTCTTGGTTAAAGTATTTGTTGTAAAATTCAAGTGGTAATGCATATTTACATATAATAATCGCTGGTTTTGAGTGTCTAAAAACTTTTTGGTAAGTACGTTTGTTATTTTTTTTATTATTAAGTACTTACAAATCTTCTTGAAATCTTGAATGAATAATATACACGTCGACTTTTGAACCTACTCCGTTTTTATCGTTCGGTTGAAAATACTGTTGCGTAGATTTAGAAGGAAAAAATTAAATAGATATACAAACATACTACCAGATAGATGGGAACTTAAACTTATCAACTAAGTGATAGGTAAGTCATAAATTTATTTGATTTACCTTCTTTTTTCATGTTTATGAATAACTTATGAAATATAACTTAATAACTGATATGGAATTATCTCTGTACAAGATTAGCCTAACGTAATTACGGAACGTATGTTAACTAATATATTATTGGGTTTTGATGACGTGACGTTATACTCTGATTTTCAAATTTAGCAATAGAGAAAATGTAATTAGGATGGCAATAATTCAAATTAAATTGTCAATCACAAATAGTTGTTTATTATGATATAAAACTATCGTTATTTGGTGTTAATTAACAGCAATATTCAGCTCAAAGATTAAATTTCGGAAATCTGGTGCGTATTTTAATGAAATTCTATGTAAACAGATTTTCATATTTGTTTGATACAGTCAGGTCTACTGAAATCGGTGATAAGCTTTTTAACTTTGAATGTATTATAAGCTATATTTTTTAGGATAATAATAGGTAGCTACGTAAGAAATTTTTCAGCATGTTTCGAAATAACTCGTACACGTATCTCCCCTATATCGATCGAATCTTTTGAACGTAGGTAGGTTAGGTATTTTTTTTTGACAAACTCATCAGAGTACATTTAATAGTCTTTTATTTAAAGAACACATTAAACTGGAGACATATATACAGCTACGAAGGACGTTGTTAAATCAACATTGGGCAACACTGAATTTCAAAATATACGCGTCAAAAACAATTTCAGTTTAAAAGCTGCCTTGCTTTTTACTACCTCATTAGATTGTTCATCATGTCGATATATTTTACGTTTGACTGCATTCTTTTAAAACCAATTAAACATTTTATTGTATAATTGCAAAACACTACAGTCATTACCAATTTGCAGAAACTCATTGTCACAATAATTACCTTAATAGATTCAATTTTAAAATTATTGAAACAGTACTTAAAAATAATATTGGTTCCGATTTGAAGAACGATGTATTGTTTTAAATAACGTTGAGGGGGCGTTATTAAAACAATACGTTTTTATTGTAACCCTTTTATCAGAGTTGTCGTGGTCCACACTTCAGGTGTTATTGTTTAGTTGCTAGTCTTAGAAAACTAATTGACCCCAAAAACGTTGTTTTGCCTTATTTTAAAACTGCTTCGGAGGTGTAAGGTAACTAACATTGTGACACGAGAATTTTATATATAAGATATTAGGTACTAGCGCTTTGACACGTCTTTCTTTAGAGAATTTAGTTTATTTTTTCCATGATCTTAAGCTTGTTTCATCTGATCGGAATATTGAGATGCGCTGCTATATTTTATCAATACATCAACTTCTGTTATAGATAAATCACAGATAAATGCACCTCAGTTACTGTTGTGGCCTGAAATCATTTACCTACTTTCCAAAATTCCCTCTCCCGAATGCATAACTGCAATAAGCGCCATCTATGAGGTGCGAAAAATGGATTTGGCTTCAATTCCGCGTACGCTGCGTGCAATGGCGTGGGCGAGTGAAAAATATTAATTTAAAAGGTTCGATCTAGTGCCTGAAAACTGTTTTATCCTGGAGTTAAGTGCTGTGTCCACTCAGATATAACTGAAACTCTTCGAACTTTAAGTGTGGTTGCTGTGGGTGTGCTCCAACCTTATGAGTACCTATTCCTTCCTACATACTTTCCGTTTTGAATGTGGTTTTGAAGCTACTTCCGTTTTTTTCTATTTGTAATTACCAGGTTTAGATAGTCTGTGTTTTGGTGACCTAGGTATCCTACAATTCTATTAAAAACTAATATATGCACTAAGACAACAAGCTTCAAGTACCAATAGTTACTGTATGATTAGACCACATCAAAATTTGTAGTTTTATCTTTTGTCAAGTTGATATTGATAGTGTTGCCAGCATGAAGAAATTAACCACTGGAGGGCACATGCGGGGCTAACTGTCGGGAACCAAGTACGCCAACCAGGGCGAGATCGAAAAATTCTTGTCAGTCGGGGTTCATCTCTATTTACATCCACATGGAATACGCTCTCACTTTAAAAAATAAATACTCCGAAAATAATACCTGATTGTGCAAAAAAAATGTGCGGGAAGCCCTCTTAACCATCGCGTATCGTATTTATATGATTATATTTCACAGGTAAGTAAGTAAGGTTTTCTACGCATTTTAGCATTTTTTGTAAATCAAAATTAATGTTATTGTTTTCCGGTCTTGTCTTTCTAAAGGCCTATTCAAACCTGAGCGATATTCGCTGCCGCTGTGGGTAGAGGTACATACCGCGCGGGTTTCGCTCAGGTATTTAGTATCAATTACCTACCGCTTAGGTCTGAACAGTATTACTACCGCATACCCACTGGGTTTTCTCTGCCGCAGACGGTAGCGAATACCGCTTAGATCTGAATAGGCCTTAATACACAATAAAAGTGCATCCGTCTTCTCTTTTGTTTTGATAGTGCTGCACACACCTTTGCAATACTTAATTGGTGTTTCGCTAAATTGTTATTTCTAATGACGCGAGGATCTCGACCTCTTGTGGGTTTTTCAGATCGAATATTAAATTAACTGTAAAACTTGAAGATATTTTATTAACAAAAAAGCTTACTATAAACTTTTTTATTCTAAAAAAAATTAACAGCTTTCTTTATTACAGACATAGGTATCTATTCTGGATTGAAAAAACCAAGTTTTAGTATCACCGCGTAACACATGAATACAAAAATACGAAGACTGGTTCACATGTACCTATACCTACAAGGCTTTGAGCGTGGCTACCAGTGGCGGAGCCTTCAATTTATATTTTTGTATAAACCAAAAGCTAAGGAAAATTGTTTTAGACTAACATTGTTTATATTTAAAAATAAATGTTTCGTTGGAAATTTTATTTTTACGTCTTAAAATTCATCGACGCTTCACAAAATGTTTTACATCCCTATTCAAATGATAATTATTTGACGTCGACCGATCACTCACTACGGACGAAACATACGTTTTCCCGAACCAAATACGACAAGACGGTTTTAGAACAAATCCATTGGTTTACTCCTTCATGGTTGACAGTTATTAGTCTTTCAACACAGATAACCCCCTAATAGATTCTGCAGTAGAGGCGACGACCTATGTTTCGCCACCATGCCATTGAAATCATGGTGCAAGCCACGCCTATATTATTTGATTTAGTCATGACCACTTTCGTATCCGTGTCACTCCGTAATTGTGACAGCGAAAATTTGATTTTGTGGAGTTCAACTCACGTTAGTTTAATTATTGTTAACGAACAAAGGATATCCCTTTCTGTCAGTACAAATAGTATATTATCTAATTTTTTTAAAGAAACACGTGTTTACCCGACTAATATTAGATTTTGAAAGTTATTCATCCACAATATCGATGTATCGACATTTTTCGTAAAAAGAGTTTGCTTAACTTGTTAACCAAATTTTAAATTAGATTTCTACCCGCAGCTTCGCATGTGTTGGTGATATCGATCGTGTTAATTAGGTAAAAATATTTACTTTGAATCTTACATTTATAAATAAGAAGAAGAAACGAAACCCATGCAAACTTGGGCCAAAAATTAAAAGTGCAGGCCAGCAAAAACAACCTATAAAATGATTGCCAGCATCATGTAGGGGCTGATCTGTGTTTTTCAACCAAACCACGTGGCGTACCTTTTGCATTTTCTTTAGAATCTTTTGCTTTGGCATTTGACTACTTGCGAATAAGTGGTATCGTTGTTGTATGGTGGAACTTGTCAGAAAATACATCATTAGCCGTTACTGAAAGGGTGCCACTCTCAAAAGGCTTCTAAGAAGACTCGGGTGGGTCGGTACACCCTTGATCAGTAAAATCGTGACCATGTTACAAAATTAAATCCTTCTGCAAAACTAACAAAACAGATAAACGTGGGAATGTTAATCTCTCGAGCCTTTTCTACTATTTGTTGCATTATTATAAGTATTCGTTCACGAGTATCTTTCACAAAGTCAGCGTTTATTTTGGGCAGAAATAACTTTAGTCGCTCGTAAACAGTATGCATGAATAATTTTGAAGTTGTAAATACTGGAAAAAGGAACGCGGGCCTCCGACACATGCTTGCATGTGTTGCAACATAGCCATAGCGCGATAATTACTTAACTTTCTCGTAGATCCCTTTTCGTGTAATGGTTCAAGGATTGCGTGAGACCACTCTTGTGGACAAGTTTTTGTTTTCTTTAATCTGTTACACAGGTTGTCTTTTACTGCTTTAATAGTTTCGTTCGGGATGATTTCTCTTCAAAGGGATTCACGCTTTTCAGGTGTCGAATTGCAGCAATCTTTGGGGACATTAGGTCCTGTGTTGTCTTCATCCTGCGCCAACGAAACTGGTAAGTTTGGCTTTTTCCCACTATATCTCAAGGAAGTTTGACGGCTTTCCCGCAACAACATAAATTGATATTACATCGATCCCTTTAGATTCCATATTAGCCAAAAATGATGTCCTTAGTTACTTTTACGTATTTTTTTTAGGTCACCTTTAGTTCTTAGTCTTCCACCGTCTGACTTATTAAGGTTCACGTACTTGGCGAATCGGATTTCTTATTCTTTGATATTTAGTTTTATCACATTTACTTGTAGGATTGCTATAGAAGGTATAAATAATAGTAATAATTAATCTCCAATCTCCTCTCTTAATCTCTCCTAACAAATGTTAATTCCCATGTTATTGCTAAGTTTTATTCGTCGTACTTCAAAAAGAACATTTCACTACTAGAAATTTTATTTACTATATTTATATGTATTAAAAATGATTACTAAATGGTCGTGAATAATAGTCACGACCATTAAGTAAACATTTTATGGATTCATCTCGTATTTTTTATGGATTTCGAAGTAAACTGATACAACCGTCAATCGGTTGCAGTCATACCTAAAATGGTTGACCGTTAGTTAAGTCACGCAAAGGAAAGCTGTAGAACATTGTTATTGTATTGTATAGCGCTTTAGGCTTGTCAAGACTGTTGAGAAGTTTGGAATATCCTTGCAATAGGATAAATAGAGAAGAACAAAGTTCGTATTAAAAAACGACTCGAACCAAACCATTGTTAACAAAACATATTTTAATTCTATTATTATATACAAACAGAAACATTGTTAAAATCGACAATTTACCGTGTTTTCTGATGATTTCTACAATACTGAATACATTTCGTAAGAAAGAAATAATAAAATGTATAAAAAAATATCGATCTATCCTGTAGATGAAACCAGGCCAAATGTTACGCAGCGAGGGCAGTGACCTCTAGACAGATGAAAATATTTCAAATTTTGAAATAAAACACAGCCCCAAAAAACAGTTTTTCCTTAGTGTTTCTAAACGGCAACTCTTGATACAGATCGACTAGATAAATCAGATGCATCGATCGATTACCAATCGTGATTGATAGCGCGGGCTAAATACATTACATTACATTACAAAAAAAAACTATTTGGTTCGCAGACGTGCTACTTGTCCTAACAACTTTAATGCGGACGAAAGATCTATAAGGGAATGTTCGTATATTGATTCGTGATAAGTGTGATGTACTTAAGGTTATGTTTCTTACCCTATTCTCCAGTAATATTTTTTATGATTCCGTGGCAAATGTAGTAGGTAACTATCACTCGTTAAGGCACTGTCTTTTAGGTTATGTGGTTACAAATTATTCTTTTTAGGACGGTAGGCACGAAGAAACGGGCGCCACAATTTGAGGTAGTGTTGTGGAAAGTCAAAACTGTCAATACACATTGACAGGAGGATATCCATATGGTGAACAGATTTAACCGTTTAGAAAGCGAATCTAAGAGAATGTAACCTCTTAAGATATGTATTAAGATGTAACGTATCTGCTTATAAACATTGCAAATCAAAAAGAACTCATTTTACTAACATATTTAGAAAAGTATGTTATGATCTGCACCCACAGTATATCTAGTGATGGTTGTTTTCACGATAGGACAGAACCTAACCTAAATTACTATTACAGTGTTCTTCGTCATTAGACCATTTTGGTATGAATAATCTCTTGCCAGTACATCACTATTGATAGCAATGAACATGCGCGTAGTATTCACCCTACTAGCATGAACCCTCAATGGATGACGTCACCATTGGCAGTATACGAAAAAACACTGAGGGGTGATAGACGTCCGAACATAGTTACAATAGTTCTTAGTATAATAAAGAATGTGTTGACGATACTAAAAGTTTTATTACCTCGGCAACTGTTGCTGTGTTCAGTGGGGATGGAATAGGTGATTTTGGGGCAAAGGGGATTAAATTACTTTTGTTAGATATAAGATAGTTTAATCATAGTGATTCGAATGTTGTATGGTTTTTGTAACATTTTGAGGAAACTTAAACTCAAGTTGATGGTTTAGTTTCTGCAAAGTGATCTAGATGAAACTGTAAATTTTTTGATGTGATATATTTTTTATTGTAATATTGTACAAGTTTGTGCCTTAGCATAAATATATACTTTTATCGAGAAGTTCGTATTTATTTCTATACGTTAGTACATAAGCAAGGAGAGATCCTTATCAATACGTTTTTACGTGTCAGTTAACAATATTTTGTTATAAATTATTGTTATCTGCAGAATGAAGTTGAGCACTAAGTTCGTTTTTACAAATTGGCTCGACAATTCAAGAAACGGTTTTACCAAAATTTAAGTGTTTCCTTAAGGGATGTCATTTTAAATTATGTTAGTTGGTATTTAAACTGTTTAATATAATATGATTAACCAGTTTTTCGGCTTTATTCTATACAGCGCCATCTATTTCTACTCCTGGTAATGTTATTTAAGGCTAGTTCCTTCGTTATTAAAGTTATTGGTTACTTGACCTAGCGCCGACGTACAACACTAGTTGACATCTTCCAGTTTTACTTTTTAGAAGTGGGATAAAACCTAACTTTTTAACGTCTTTTGAAGGAAGCTTGAAAATATTTGCCGTGTAACCATTTTATTCAGTTTTTGCGTTCGTACCAAAAATCAACTGAGCCCCAAACACGAATATTTGGTAAATCGGTTCGTTTTTGTATCGCTCTCGATACTTAGCCGGAGCTTGACGATACAAGCGATCACAAACCACCTTCGTATCGTTACGGTGAACATGATACAAAATAAAAAATATCTGTCATATTGTTACTTTAATTACTGTTCAAAAGTGAAAAATATATTAAAATCTTCAAAAATACTCGTGATTGCTAGATTAAGTTCATTTAACGGCCGCATAAGGCGCTGACTTGGTAATTGGATACTGCTAAATAGTTTTGTTTTTTGTGAAGTGTTCCTGTCATTTCCATATCAACAGCTATCTACCATAGTTTATTGAGACGCAAAAACATTGATAATGGCTGTCATTGTTACACAAATAACAAGGCCTCAAAATTTAGTAGAATATTGAGTTTGGCCGTAAGTCGCATTTACTTGATGTAGTAAATAAACGTCGTTTCACCCTCAATTGAGTAAGAGAGATATTTTAATAGAAACCTACTAATATTATAAACGTGAAAGTTTGTAAGTATGTTTGGATGTTTGTTACTCTCTCAAGTAAAAACTACTGGACGGATTTGGATGAAACTTTGCAGTAATATAGGTATACATCAGGATAATAGGGTACTTTTTACCGCGGGAAAATATCTCATTCCCACGGGAAAACGACTTCCACGCGAACGGAGTCGCGGGCGGCCACTAGCTCTAACCACTCTTATTTTCGCACTAGAAATCGTATAATACTATAACGTGATGGTTTAGTGGGCTTCCCGCACAATTTTTGTAAGTGAAGTGGTAAGTGAAGATTGAAGGTGGTCGACACTGAGGACGTGTCATTTTATACACCGCGATTATTTAGTGTTTTGGCGGTAAAAGGGGAGATCTCCCAGCGCTAGACAGAACACAGGTCTAGGGCCAAGCGGGGCTACTGAGAAGATTTCGGAAGTCGTATATATACTGAACCGCGTTGATACGTTGATAGCGCGATATAGGATTTGCAATACATTTTGGTATCATTTGTATGCGTACCGCCGGGAAAGAATGTTGGCTACGATCAGCGCCATCTATGTCGCCACACCAGCCCCCTCCGAAGACCGGAGGTCGGACAGAGCTAACCTATAAGCCATATCCACGGTGAGTCGGGATGAGGTGGCTGAGGTTGTCGTATGACGCTCCTGTGCCTACTACGCTGTCCACGGTGAGTCGGGATGTGCGGAGGTGATGTGGTGGCTAGGATTCAGGTTTCATGATCTGCACGATACGTATGAACCCTACGACCGAGCTGCGGGCTGGGGCGAAGAGAGGATTGCCGACGCCAACATTGAATCACGTCGGGGTCACCAATTTGGCGGTAAAAGGGGAGATATCCCAGTGCTAGACAGTACACAGGTCTAGGGCCAAGCGGGGCTACTGAGAAAATTTCGGAAGTCGTACATATACTTAACTGCGTTGAATCGTTGATAACGCGATATAGGATTTGCCATACATTTCGGTGTCATTTGTAAGCGTGTCGCCGGGAAAGAATGTTGGCGACGATCAGCGCCATCTATGTCGCCACAGTGTCTTTCGACTGTCAAGGTTAAGCCAGACATGTTGTAAACGGAAATACTATTTTTGATTTTGTAAAAAATCAGCAATTTAACTCTATCGCTATAAACAAAATTTTCTACTGTACCTAAAAACCAACCTTCACAGAATAATGAAAAAAATAAACTTCGACGTGACAGTTAAATTGACGCGTCCAAATATAATGACGTTTGATCTTTAATGTGTCTGTTTGTATTAGAATAGAACAAATAAAAATCATTTTTGTAATAATACAGTTTTTATAGAAAAACGTATTTAAATCATGTTACTATCCCGGGTAAGTGTTTCTTAGATCATTCTTTTGTTGTGAGGCGAGCTTTATTCATATGAAGTATTCAACTTTATAAAAAATAATTAATGTTCATTTTCTCTGCCGCTTCATTGAGGTAAAGAGTTTTAAAAACTTTGCTATGCCTAAACTCTGATTCGTTTGCAAGTTTTGTTTAGGAGTGAAATGACCTTCCGTATAAGTTGAACGCAATTTGTTATGCAATGGGTCAAGGAGTGTTTCTCACACGTTATAAAAAAACGGAAATCAATATCGGTTTATAAAGTTACTTATATTATACTTAAGTCTGAGATAGGTTTGTAAATGTTGAGATATTTTATATAAAACAAAGTATTTACAAAATAGTTAATTAACATTGTAAGTTTATAAACAAAATGCCCTCAGGTGCACTTAGTTCGTTACGGATAAATAAATAGAAAACACATCATTACGCATTTCAGCTTCAGTGAAACTTTTCATTTTATGAAACAGAATAAGAAAAAGCTTCCTAAGAAAATAATCCATTAACTCAGTAAAAACAACAAACAAATAGGATTAGTATACTATTACCCGTTTTTTAAAAACCCCTTTGTAAAAGCTTTTATAAAAGATGTCCTCTTACACTCGGATTAAAACGGAAACCACTATCACTTTAACTTTGGCGCCTTGATTTTTGGATCACACGTTGGAAGATAAGTGTACCAAATAATTCTAGTAAATAAGTTAATATAGTAATCCTTATTTTTAAGCGTTTAAAGTTGAAATTGCATTAGCTTGTTTCTTGCAAATTTGATGACGTAGTCATGAAGTCTGGCTTCACTTTCAGTCACTTTTCGGCGTAGTTTTTGTTATTTAGTTTTCCAGTTACAATCCAGAAACCAATTCCATTTCTAACCTGTTCGTTGGCTAGCAGGAAATATTTCCCAATAAAAAGTAGTGTAGGAATGTAAACTATCGACGAAATATTGACGATGGCGTCAAACCTATATTGAGGCGGTTAAATCTGAAAAATAAACAATGGTCTTACGCTTCCAAATCATTCTATTTTTAATAATTTTACCTAGAATTTGATATAATTTAATTAAAAGTCTTGAAATAACTTTTTCTGTTTACTTAGATTATACAAAGCGCACGTGGTGTAAATAGCACCATTATTTTTTTTAAATTTAAATCAACTGACCTATTATAACCTTGGGTACATTCTTGAAAAATAAGTGCCAATTTAATGCACTATACAGCCTTTCTATCACTAAATACACAAAAATACCCAAAAACCTAAATGAATAAAAATTGTTGCATTTTCAAGTTATGTTGCCGCTTGAGGTGATGATTTACATTACAAATTAAATTTCAACACCATTTGATTTTTAATAGTATAACTTGAATCTGTTTGCAGTTGTGTACAATATATTAAAACATAATATGTTAAAACTGTAAAGAGTACCACATCAGCGGGTCAATTACCGTAATTTTATGCAGTGCTGCTTAATTGCGTGTACGTCTAAACCTCTAAATCCGTATTACCGTAATGACAGGAAAATCTACACGTTACGTTTAAGCGTTAAAAACTTTGTGAATCCTTTGGTTTTCGTGTCATTACGGTTAACGGATTTAGAGGTTAAGACGTAAACGCAACTAAGCAGCACTGCATAAAATACGGTAATTGACCCGCAGCCCAGCTCTTGTTTTCGGAAGCAGTACACACTATACCTAGATATAATAAGCTATTGGGACGTATAACCTTTGAGTAATTCTACGATTTAATCAATTATTTCGCATATTGAGAATCAATTTGAACACACCTTAGTGTTAAAATCTTTTGCATACATCCAATAATACGAAGAATTATGCCATTTAAATCATAGTGCAAGCCACGCCTACTTTTTTTGATTTAGTCATGACCAACCGTCAGACACTTTCGCATCCGTTTCACTCCGTATTTGTGCATCGAAAATTTGTTTTTGTGGAGTTCAACCTGCGTTGGTTTATTAATTGTAAACAAACAAAGGATATCTCTTTCTGTCAGTACAAATATATATACGGTAATCTCATTTCCTTAAAGAAGCACGAATTTACTCGAGTAATATTAGAGTTTTAAAGTTATACATCAACCCTGTCGATTTATCGATATTTTTCGTAAAAAGAGGTTGCTTAACTTTTTAACCAAATTTTAAACTAGATATCGTGTAGCACCCTCTAATTAGGTAAAACAATCAATCAGTTTATTTCAAAATTGCGGGCCAGCAAAAATAAACGTATAAAATGATTGCCCGTATCAATTTGATAATTGATTTGTATGTCACAAAAGTCAACACAAGTACTTTACATGTAACTTACATGTAATGGAAAAGAAAGTAGATTTCAAACATAAAGTGTAAAAATAAAGATTTGCATTTGTAAAAAAAATTCGCTCTCTTATTAAAAGGTTTTTATTTATGTAATAAACTATTTTAAGGCGTATTTAGGGGATCACTTGCAAGTATACTATCACAAGTGAACAGAATACTTGCAAAGTGATCCCCTAAATACGCCTTAAAATAAATATTTAAAAAACATATTTGGCAAAAATGTATTGCGGTATCAGAGCTTCAAAATGTTATAATAGCTTTAGTATTTGTCCCACAGTTTTGTTGCCATAGCAATAATTGATATGGTACAAAATGGCGGCTTTTTGACACATTTCTATGATAGTCTAAGATCCCAGGGCCCCCAGACCTTAATTATTTTCGAAGTAACGAATTTTACGGGAGAGACACTCTTATATGTGTTTAAGAGAGTGTGTATACTTATTAGCTTGGCTAGGCGGGATTTTCACAGGTAACAGGTAAAACCGAAAAGTTAGACAAAAGTAGACCTTACTATTGTTAAATTTAAAGCACTGATTTATATATGTCACACAGAATATTATTAAAAATAAATATCTTATATCGACAGACCGTTTCTGTGGGCGGTAATTCATTCCTCCCAGACAGAAGTCTCCAGTTTTATATAATTATGTTTAGGGATTATTTTAATACCTTTTGTGGACAGCCAGACCAATTCCAAGGGCCAAACATCCTCCCAGACACTTTTTTTTTATTAAATCCCCAAATACATCTTAGATTTACGCGATCATTATTATTTGAAATTAAACTCATTTTAACGGGTTTCACGCGTTTAATAAATTATTTTTATTTATGCGACGTTTCGGCATTTTTACAAATGCCGTGGTCACGGCTTGACTGAGATGTTTGTCGTCTAAATAGAGTATAGTAAAAAACGATTTTCGAATTCACCGCCATCTGTTCCATAATTTTAACGCATAATTTGCTGGGTTCACACAATAGGCGCTGACGGTGTCTTGATTTTTCTGCCTTGTTGTCTGGTGGTTTTTATTTTATTTTAATAAGTATTGTATCCCTGACTCATTATCGAGTAATTCACTGACAAGACTTGGTAGCTGATAGCCATTGAACCAGTAAAATTGGTATTAGTTCTCCATCCAATGTCCACCCATTATCCTCTGGCTTGAAATCAGGTAAATTTTGCGTATGTGCATTATTCCATATACCTACTTGGGATGTATTTTGCTCGACAGAATTGCTGGAGTAGTTCACTTTTGCAGGGTGGTAAGTTGCATGAATAAAAGTTTCTCACAAGTTTCCTGTTAAATTCTTCACTCACGTCAGATATTGTGCAAGTATTAATGAAAAGTTGAAGCCTAGCAGCATCGAGTATTCCGGGGACTTTGTATACATCGCCAATATTTTTTGTATTACATCGAATACTTTGTGGTTAGCGTCTTCATCAGTAAATAATTGTACCGAATTGGAGAAAAGCTTGTTGATATTCTTTTTTTTTCTATATCTTTTAAGGTCTTTGTTTTCCTCTCTTACATTTTCTCTGATAAACGCACACTTTTCATCAAAAACGCCTTGATGATGCTGACGAAGATGCATAATCTTCGTATTTTTATTTTCTAAGAAAAGTTTTCCTTACAAATATGGTGATAATAGGTATTTGGATGAGCATAATTTATGATTTTATTCATGAACTTAGTAGTATTTTCATCTTTAAGCTGAAATTTTGATAGAAAATTTTGTTTTTCGGATTAAAATAAAAGCAGTCTTTTGGATGTAGGTATGTTTTTATGTTTTTGGTCACAAAAAATACAACAAATCTTTTGATTTAACAGATGCTGCATCTTCAACTGAAATATTAATGTCAGAAGTTAAATTAAGATTTTCTTATTGTTTACTATATCTTGAGAAGTTGATGGAGCTGGTTCGATTAAGTTAAATATAAGTGTTTACTGAGATATTGTACAGGAGTCGGGTAAAATTTCCACTGGTAAAATAACATCATTAAATTTAAGGTTTTGTTCTTTCCTAAGTTTTAAGATAGTTTGACACTTTTTAATGTTTCTTCAGTGAAAAGTATCAATTTATCCCCAGAATTATTACAAAAAACAAAAAACACAGTTCCATGATTCAGCCATCGTGTTTATTTAAAATTGAGCACTGTAAATACTTATTTTACTCACTTTAGTTGAAAAACGTAATAACAACAGAAGCACAGTACACACAGAACTAGTAACCACGTCACAACAAATAGCTCTGAGAACATTGTATATTGCCCCCCACGCTCACACCTACACCGGAACTTTGAATGTGCTGGGAGGATGTTCGGTCTTTGGAATTGGTCCGGCTGTCCACAGAAGGTATTAAAATAATCCCCCAAACATCATATACACGGTGTAGCTGGCATGGTGGATCACGGGTGGGGAACCTCAATACCTACAAATTTAACCCCCATGTACCTTCAGCAATATTTCGTTATTTTAAGGATATTTGAGATAGCGTGATTTAAAAAAAAAGCACATTCATGAATGAAATTTGAAGATACAGCCAAATTGTTTGGTGTACGCTCGTGCTTTTTTTGTCTCAACTTAGCTGAAGAGTATGCATTTCGAATCGTGTAGTTGCTACAAATTTTTTTTTCCATAAATAGAAATAATTTGATACACATTTTGAAAATTGCATGCCTGACCTTTAGGGGCTGAAAGAAATAAAAAATAACGTATTTTTTTCCACAACCTATCTTAAAATCTTCAAAAATCTCTAAAAAAACCATTTCGCTAACAACACGGCAACATCTAAAAAGAAATACTTAAGTCACAAAGCATCAATTACCTGTTGTTAAGCAGCGTTATCTCATTACAAGAATTGCATACTCTGAAAGGTGTTTTGTATACTCTGAATATTGCATACTCTGAAAGGTACTTAGCGATATTTTCGTTTGTTATCAATAAAAAAACAGTTTATGTTAAAACAACAGGTAAGAGATAATAAATAAAACTATTAGCTCAGGTGTAGTACACAATTTGTACCAAGGTGATAGATTTGTAAGTGGCTTTGGTTTTTGATGGTGAATTCATTTCTAACTGTAAGATAAAAAGGGAAGGAAGAATATAATTAAAAACATCATTGTTAAATAATAATATTTATTTTACAGTAAATGTCCAAAAATGACCTACATCATTGCACAATCTACAGCTTTTTATAAAAAAAATACTCGTAATTAATTAATACACTGTGGTATTTTGATTATATTCGTATGAACAATTATTACAATTTAAACATGTAATAAATAAATTGCGTAATTTATTTGAAAATGAAAATTAAAAAATAATTATTTTGAAAAATATTAATTTATTATGTGCTAAGAATTCTGCTCTGAACTGTACCAATTCTAACCATAAACGAGGCCCGGCGTGCCGGGAACCACTGTGACGCGATCGGATGATGGGGATCGAAGTAAAGCGCTAAGCGACATTATGGAAGCGGCTTACAGGGAATGATTCAATTATTCCTCTGCCTCCATCAGCTCGTTGCAGTGTAAGTCTCTGAAAGCAAGTCTTAGGGTGATGTTTTCTTTGTTTCGTCAGCGTGGTGTTTATCAAACGTTGAAGGTTCATGAAATTGGTGCTGGACCATTTAATTATACACGAAATACGTGAGTACAGGGATGGCCACCGTTGATCCACCAAGCCAGTTACACCGTGTATAAAATTGAAGACTTCGAATGTAAGAAAAGTTCAATATTTTTTTAATAAGATTTAAAGCGTCTGTAAACACATATAAATGTCTTTCCCGTAAAATTCGTTACTTCGAAAATAAGTAAGGTTAGGGGGCCCTGGGATCTTACTCTATGAGTAGAGTGTACGTCCAACGTTGATTCTATAAGATTGTAGGTATGACAAAACTAATTCATATCTTTGGATTTTCATTTTGTCAAGCTTGTAAATTTTTACGTACTTATTATTTGTTGCGCAGTGAAGCTGATAAGTAATAAATAGGTTTATACTTAAGCGACATCTTGATTTGTCTCTGAGTACTAACTCCGACAACATGGCATGGTCTAGTCAGAAGTTTATTGAATAGAATGTAATTTTTTGACACACGAGCTGCCACGACAAAAAAAAGCAGCCGCAACAACAGAGCTATTGCTTACATCTAGTAGATAAGAGCGAGGGCGACCAATAATAAATCTATGCCTGTTATGAACGTTATACGGGGTGTAAAAGAACTGCTTCCGAAAACAAAAACTGGGCATTGCTGGAGAGGTACTCCTTACGTTATAAGCAAAAAAAATTTTTTTTATGAAAAAAAAAACGTTACTTTCCATAATTGCCCTAATACCATCAGATTTTGCGATGATTTCAAGCGTCGAATACGACTTTTCAATGTTTAATAACTTTTTTAAATTGAGTTTTCTGGGTATGCTGTTAGTGAATTTAGATACTATTGTGGCTTAAGAATACATCGTTTCAGGCTTCGGAAGTGGTCTTTTTACACCCGTTATTATATACATATATATATGAAGATGGTGATGCGCTAGCTAGAAATAACCCTGTATACATAAAAATATATATTTTAATATATATAGGTACCTATTTATAACGATAATTAAAATAAAAACATTTTTATTACGGTTTACCTTTTAAATAAATATTTTATTTTATTTGACATTCATACAAACAATAAGTGAATCCATTTAACAATATTTTACCAAAACAACTAACTCTGCAATCAGCTGATCGATAAGCCGCCATTTTGTGGCAAAATCTACAAGGTTTTGATGGACGCTTCATTTTCGCTTGTCAGAATTGCCACACGGCCACCCAGAAGGCTCAAGTTCATAGAAAAGGCGACATGCCTAACTATCTACGATCTTTTCTATTCTAAGGAACGTTTGTTTGACAACTTGTTTAGGCGTGAATCGAAAGCGCTAATTCTAAAATATGCATAGAATACGAATCGACAATTAGCGAAGGCCACTTGACTTGACCGGCCATAGTCGACAGTAAAGATACTTGTGTTTCAATATCGGGCATTAATAATGGCATGTTTATTTTAATTTGATACTTATTTCGTTGTATAATTTAGTGTCAATTACAGATTGCTTGCATTTGATAAAAAAAAAACAAAAAAAGATAATTCAAACATTGGAAAAACTTAATAAAACGCATGCAATTACGCAGGCACCAGTTTCTTCTTACAAACTTTAATACTATCGATTATTAATCAATTTTATCGAGTTTTATCAATTTTAAGAGATACTGCTGAAACTTGTTACTTGAATGTCCCCCAAGGTTGTAACTGAAATGGCAAATCGGTTTCTGTCAATACTCAAATCAATTCGCTTTAAATTTCAACTACCTTCAACATCTGCAGCCTCGGGCAAAACCTGTCAGTAAAGTCCGTCGTTGAGTAACGCATATCACAAATCAAATAGGATAGATGCACTCCCGTTATACACGTGATACCATATTGCTGCTCACGTGTAAAGCTTGTATCTATACTTTCTATCTATACCTCTTTAAATGAATCATATTCAGAATTAATCCTAACAAATCTGTTAACGCAATTGTCCAATTTCCATTTCATCAGATTATTGAGAACTAATATTTTAAATTGAACTGTGTATGTGCCCATAAAAAGCGTTGTTTCGCTGCTTTTTAATGTTGTCTGACAGCTTGTTGATACAAAACAGTGGCTTAATACAAAACTCAAAACGTAACAATTTACATATCCAATTAATCCGGGTTTTTATGCATTCATAAAGAAAGTTTTATTTATTACAATTGGTTAAAACCTGTTTTGTTAAGGTCTGCTTTTACAAAAACATATTGGTTCTTGATATAAGGTTTTATTTAACTACGAAAGCCTTAAATACATGGATATTGTGCAACGTACCACGCAACGTGATAAAACACATCTACAATAATAACTACGGCGTAGTTCGTAGCATCCGTAGCATCAATAGATTATCGTTTCATGTAAACAAAATAAAATGGGTTTATACTAGATCAAGTAAAACAAATGCTAAACCATCTGATATTCTACAAAACATGCATCTTCTGTATCAAATACACGGTAGCTTTCCTATTAGTGAGTCTAGAATACCCGCTCAAAGAGCCAAGCTGTAAGTAACATATACTTTTACTAACAATGCTTTTATTCCGCACAAAATACGTTATATTATTGCGTAATTTGTACTCGGATCAATGTAAATGATACTTGAGCTTTAATTAAGTGGATTAACTCAGCAAGGCTACTGTTTTGAATAGGTAGTTAACCGATGACGAAAATTTTCAAGATTTCAGCGAAAATATTTAATAATTAAATTACCAATATCAGATTTCTGTGCATTTTAAAGCATAAGTATACTCGTAATACCTTTTCTCTCATTAGGCGCTTTGTTTTTATTAAGCATAAAATCTTCGACGAAATAGGGATAAGTTTTCCCGTGTAGTTTGAGCTGTTCAAAAGCTTCAAATAGACTATTTCGACGTCAAAACAATATTCGAATAAACATGTTGCTTCCCATGATAGTGATCCCCATTCAAACGGCATTGGTTCAATATAATACTAGTACGAGCACGATCCACATAACCGGATCAACAAACAAATGGGGTTGCTAAATGTTTCGGCAAAATCAAAGGCTTCGAAATGTAATATTAGGTATTCTGTTATGCTCTGACGCAAACACAGCTTTTCCCTTGTGAAAATCTAACTCCTTATTATGAACACAGAAGTCAGTTTAGCAAAGGCAGACTAAATTTGGTTTGGCGAGAGCGTTACTCAACCAAAAACGCATAATTAATAAATGAAAATTTACTTAACAAAAAAATATTTTTGTCAATTGTAAATAAAATATAATGATTGGGTTGGGCACTCTAACGAGTCGTGTTGTTTGTACTCAAACAGAATGATAATTAAGAAAATTTTTGCCAACATATTGTTTTGTCCTATTAAAATTTTACAGTAATAAGTAGGTATGCGTATTTTACCCGCACATAATATTGAGTTTCGGAGCCGTTGTTTGCGGTTTTTTCTAGTCAGAGCGCGGAAATCTATTGTTATTCTATGGGGCATGCTTAAGTCCTTATGAAACTTGAAAGTTTTATTTTATTTAAATCGAATTAGAATTTGTATTTAACTCAGCAAAAATAAAGTGAAAACAATTACTAGGACGATGACGCCGGGTCCTATAGACCGAAAGGATTTGGGCAATCAAATATTGTCGGCGCTTTTGGTTGTCTGTTAAAATTAAAAACTTAACTTTGCTGTCAGTACAAGGGGTAAAGCGCGGAGGGTGCGCAGTGAGGTTTTGTAACGCGGGGGTAGCCAAAAATGGAATAAATCGTTTTAACTAAGCAAAGTACGCGTAGCGCTAGAGGCATGACGTCACACCTGCTCTCTCTGTGTACAGTCAAAAGCATAAAGATATTATAAGACAAGATAGTCAAAAATATCTTTGGTTGAAAAATTCAATTTTATGTTAGTGTCATAATAACCATATCATTGTAACCAAACAAAGTTGACATAAATATCATCGCAATAATTTTCAATTTTATATAACGCATCAAGATGTTCAATATTATGTTGGCATAAACACTATTCATTGGTATCTAAGCATTTAATTTTTCAAAAATATCTTCGCGCTTAAGAAAAATAAACTCTATGATTAAGTCACAGTAATCATCTTTATTTATCTGTTTCATTTTATGCATGACGTCATTGACGTTGCTTTTGTTTAGAACTGAATTAATCTTTTATAATTAAAGTCGTAAGAAAATAGTTTTTTGAAAGAAAGCCCTGCCCGCGGTTTTATCTGAAATTACACTACTGGAAAATGCCGATAGTGTAATGGGAGGTAAAAATCACCCATGGCACAACTAGTAGTGTCAAGCGGTAGTGCCTAAGTAAAAAAACGTATTCGTAACCATTAAACGAATTCACTGATCTCATTGACTAAGGGATTGAGTTAAAAAAGGCGAATAAATAACATCAATAATAACTTATAAAATCTAGTGTAAAATAATAATTACCTACAAAAAAAAGATCACTTCTCTCGTTTCTGTGTGATTTTAAATTTTCTTTTCTTTATATTTTCTGTTTTTTTCTTTACTAAGTATGTGCCATTAATGTTTAGTTAAGGTTAGAAATATATGACGAGAAAATAAATTATTTAATTATTGATTAAATGAACCGACAAACCTATTTCTTTATTCTATTATGTATAGGTAATCAACATGACCAGTGACATACATTGTCATATAGGTAGTATGTTTTTTATTGTATGTCAATATGACATAACCACGCAATGAAAATCTTCAGATAAGAAATAATTATTTTCAAATAGTAGAAAGAACTTAATCGAAAAACCACTTTGGAATCTGTGAACATAGATAATAATAGTTCTGACATTCATGTCATTGTATTGCAAATTAATAAAATTGTACTGCAGAATATTTGTAAAATTCTATCATCATCGATGATCACCATGAATCCCGAACTTCGGAATCATTGCGTACGCATGTCATGCAAATATGGGATTCCCTGCGAGGTGTTGATTTCTGTCACAATGCTGTACTTCTAGATGTCATCAATGCAGAAGGACGATACACAAGATTTTAATTCCAAGTTCATTTTTTTTTATTTAATCAAAGGGTTTTAGTTTGGTTTATAATTCATGTTTTATTTATATTAAATAACTAACGCAATATACGTAATAACGTTTTCTTCATGTAAATAAATTTTAATATATTTTTTAGGGCTACTACAAAAATAGTACATTAATACATAATATACGTTTTTCTTTTGATTAAGGGCACTTTTCCTGTCACGTTTTATTTTTGTAGTCAAGTTTTACACGATTTTTGTAGGATTCCACATGTTATGGTTACACTACTAGCTTATGGACATGTGATAATAAATCTTTGCAATAATCATTAATTATAAACCTTATGGCGAAAGACTTAAAATTGCTTGTACCATGTAACCGAAGATATTTTTGACTATTCTGGGCGCTTAGATACCAGAGAATGTTAGGCAGCCTATATAATACAGACTACTTTAAAAGATACGATGTAATTGGACATTTTCAACCCGCAGATATATATGATTCTTATACTGGTGACAATAATTTGATAACTGTATATGCCAAAATAAAATTGAAACTTTGCAACTAACATTTAATTGTAGACTCTGATACATTATATTTTTATGCTTTTGACTGTACACGCACACTACTGCAAAGCCCAGCTTACACCTTCTGCACTATAGTGCTAGGCAGAAAGGGTCCGTATATTTTATAGATAGTTCTTCAAGAAATTTAGCAATAAACCTTAATTATAAAAGCCGTTTATTGAAAAGAAAGTACAACGAAAATAACTGAGTTCTAGATTTTCATAAATATCGCCATATTATAATTTTTTCAACACACTTGCTCAGAAAGTGAGCCTTAAAACACCGATTTGAGGGCCATAAACCGACTAATAACACACTTGTGTGTAATAATATTACACACTATTGCATAATATAACCATCCCTACAAAGTTAAGGTAGAGTCTTACTGCAAATTATATGCTAGTAAACAGAGCATTTTCAATTTGATCGGATAATACAGTTTTTTATTACTATTAATACTTTTTTTTACAGAAATTTCTGCCGATTCGGTCAACACAGGCTTTTCAAAAATGGACGCCACTGAAAGGTATCTATGTACGATTGTATACGATTATTTGTGTTACCTATTGAAGGTAACTGTTTGTATTTAAACTGTCAATACTGTTTGTATTGACAGTTTAATACAAGGCCGCCATTTAATGTTTAGTCAAAAGTGCTGTTTTCGAAAATAAAGGTTTCATTTGCGCTAGTTCAAAGGATACATACACTCGACAAAGTGTAAAATAAATAAAATAGAAGATCTTATCAACAAGCTATTTATTTTTTTCGCATCATAAAAGAAATCACACAACAAACAGTTTTCAAAGAAAATGTTTTCTCGTAAAATCACAACTAACTGGATTTATACCGTTTTTGTATTAATCCTTGATACAATTCATGGAATCACGTTATAATATAAGCTATTTAACGTAAATCACTCTCCTTTAACAAAAGAATTTTGAACGAATTCATCTAATTTGGTCCAACAAATAACAGCCATCGATATAGCTCTTCATTTGTCCGTGTTTGGATCCCCCCTGATGCAATTACAGACAGTGTCCGCTTCCATGAGATCTACACGCACAAGCACGACACGTTGGTGGTGGGGGCGGGGGGCGCGGGGCTGCGGGCCGCCGTCGGCTTCGCTGAGGCCGGCTTCTCCGTGGCCATGGTGTCGAAGCTGTTCCCCACCCGCTCACACACCATCGCGGCACAAGGCGGCATCAACGCCTCTATAGGTTCGCAATATCGATTGAAGAGATTAGTCACATGGAGTAATGGCTGCTGTATACCGTAGCTTCGAAATATGTCACTGCCTGCAGTTCCCTATCGAATTGCACTGTATCCCCATGTTAACGAGTTTCTCAAAGCCCAAGGATATTAATTTCCAAATGGCAGCTTGTCAAAGGCGTAGGATAAAGGATGTCAAAATTTAAACATGGAAATATATTCAAGTCATGCAGCTTCTCATTGTTGAACATTCTCGAAAGGATAATGATTACAAAGCTATTCCTATAGAATTATACAGCATAAAAATGTTGTTTTTCTTATAATTATATGGGTAATGCAGGTAGCATGCATGAGGACGACTGGCGCTGGCATTTTTACGACACTGTCAAAGGGTCGGATTGGCTCGGGGATCAGGTAATTAATTTAGTATTTTAAACATGCAACTAATGTATCTCATACAGTGCTTTTAGACATTTTAATGTAATTACAGTCCATTATTGTCACACTAGTTTAGCTCAGGCGAGAGATACTAATTCAGTACGATGCTCAGAGGGTTAGCGAATTCACGTTATCGATAATTGTATTATTGTGATGTGAATGATAACGGATAGTTTGTAGGCACACGGTACATAATTACCAAAAAGATGAGATTAGTAATAATACTTTCGAATATAAAACCAGTGTGTAGATATCGCGCAGTATTTCTTTATCATGGATATCCTTACTCTGTGAGAAATTTACTAAACATCATGCAAAAGTAAATGCAACATATCAAAACTAGTATTGAAATAAGAACCCAATACCTAGCTGGTCCAATTAACTACATTCGCAAGCTAAATGCAGTAATTAAATGCCTTCCGACGAATCCCTAATTCTATTCTAAATATGACACTCTACAAGTATTTCGCGAACATTTAAATGGGAAAATAATTGGTAGTTTATTTACATCGTGGAATTTGTTATTTATTCGTCTAACTAGAAAATATAACATTTTATGTTATATGTTTGAAATGAAATGTTTACTGCGCTCAAAATAATTTCAGGGATATTGTTCACAGCTTTGTTTCAACTTTGTTTGCTTTCGCATAATAAGTTCCTTGATATTTAACACACTCTCTGTTTACCAAAACGGCTTAAATTTTGCATCGAAATATTTGACGTCTAGGTCTCATGTTTTTCATTGTCGTTAAGCCTATTAAGAGACAAGTAGCCACTGCTTGCTCTAGTGAGTTTTAGTCAAACTTTCATGACTTTTGAATCATTAGCATATATTTTTTTTTATTAGGATTCGATTCAGCAGCTAACTCGCGATGCTCCGTACGTTGTGTTTGAGCTTGAGAATATGGGCATGCCGTTTTCTAGGACGAAGGAGGGCAGGATTTATCAAAGGGCTTTTGGCGGTGCCACCGTCAAGTATGGGAAGGCAGGAGCGAAAAGGACCTGTGCTGTTGCTGACAGGTATACCTATATGTAGCTCTAAATCTATCTTTTTAATACATAAGGTAACAAACATGGATATAATCTGCTTAATAGTTGTTGTTTACTACTGACTTCATACGTATGACTGAACCATCGCAGTTTCACCATGCACAAAGTTTCAAATATAACGAAATAGGTTACGAGGCTGTAAGGTAGCTAGTATGTTGAAGCGGAGCGGAATTTCCATGTTGAAGTTTAACCCTCTTTTGTTTGATTTATATTGATTCCGCTAAGCTTAAGTCTGTGATGTTCCATTGTGTCGAAGGAATATATTTTGAGAGCAGACTTTTGTCGATTTAAAAAACATATATTAGTAGTGTTTATATAGGACTATTTTTAAAAAAATGCTGTTTTTTCATATAATAAGTGGGTATTGACCGAGTTAGGTTAATTCTCAAGTTAATAGTTACTTTATCGAGCACACGCTCATTCAACATTCAAAATTCATATCTAACAAACGATTGGTTGTACCCTTAATGACTGATCAATGACATTCTTTTACATTTTACACATTGAACGAATCATACACGCCTTATTTTGCGTCAAGGCTTTCAAATAAGTTTTTAAAATAGAGCACATACATATTCCATTAATAAAACACACAAAACTAAAACCACACGAAATGGAAACGATCTGTCAACATATTTTCCTTGCCGAACGTAGAAATATGCATACTCCCGCGGCTCTCCGTATATTGATAAAAAGTGCACTTTCCCTGATCCATTTATATTAGTCGGACAAATTGATTGAGTGACGCCACCCGCGTGAAACTAGTCGCCATTTTGGTATCCGAGGACGCTAATCTAGCAGTACAGCCTACAGCCGGCCGAAAAAATGGCTGTGCACAATCAAAAGTGCAAAACAACTTAAAATTAGCCACGTATAAAACAGTTGTTTTGCTTATTATTAACGTCGGGTAGTAAGTCTTTTTTGCGATCTCGTTACTAAAAAGACTAGTGATAAATTGGGTGTTCAGATGTTTTAAACTTTTTATTATGTTCAGCTACTTTTGCGGCTGACGGTACATTTACCGAAAAAATAAAAATGCTCAATATTCACACAAAAAATATTACCCTCGAAACCGTCCGGCTCATGGAGGCTTTATGTCGAAACACCTCATTTTCCTAATATCCAAAAGTCAAAATGACTTAGTACCCAAAATGCCTGAAATTCGATTTGTCCACATCCAATAATAGCTGATTTACAAAATGCGTTTGAGGTTTGGTACAGTCAAAGGGAAAACTTTTGAAACATTTAGTTAATTAGGTACCTACCAATCACATTTGGTTAGGTATGTGTATATAGTGGTATGAAAATCACTGGGCACTTGAAAGTCATTATTATGAAAAATACTCGACATTGATTAGATTATTGTCAGTCCTATAATCATTTTAAGGTAATAGATATGTTTTTTTAATTTTAAATATATAATTTTATAATGGAAAGGGCAAAATAACTTATTTTTATGAATAATCAAAAAGGAAAACCGTGTCTGCTATACTAGGGTTAAGAAGCTACAAAAGTTAAGTTTTTAATTTCTAATAAATTATATTTACAACTGTACATCGATTGTCATTTTTCTTTTTATGGCGTAAGTTCATTAGGGGATTTTGGATTTTGGGTACTAAGTCATTTTGACTTTTAGATATTAGGAAAATGAGGTATTTCGACATAAAGCCTCCATGAGCCGGACGGGTTAATTCCACATTACTGATATCATTTTGTGGAATACCGCAAATCTGCCAAAACGAATTGCCATGAAATATTTTGAATGTAAAACAATAACGAAACCATACCTTTCATAATCTAGAGTGCCCATCAAAACGCTTCGAGTAACTAAGCAAAATTTAATTTGTTTTTAAATCCCCGAATAGGATATCGCCACTTCGTACGGCACAAAATAAAAATCCAAGTTCCGCAAAACAATTAGTTAATATAAAAAGGCCTTTGTTGCATCCGGATTTCGAAATATTCGGCCGTTCAGGAGTGTCTTTTTGAGAATTATTGTCAATCGATGCTCGCGTCCGTCGGTGCGTATTGATTTGGTCATGGTGACGGAATTCAGGTTCAATGGTTTGATTGGACTTTGAAACAAAAAAAAATCGAATATTCACTAATACTTTTTATTTAGGTTTGAAACCACTTTAAATGGGCAAGATTTTATTCGGGTATGAGCTTAATTACTTGAAAGAGGTCAAATACTTTAAATATTGGTTTTGGTGTTTTATAGACGAATTACACGTTTAAGAATAATATAACAACGCCTGAATGTTTATAGCCTTTGAGATGTGGTGTTATCGTCGCATGCTTCGCAACAGTTGGACTCACAGGGTTACCAACGAAAGAGTTCTACAGAGACCCGTGAAGTACACTGCAGACCATCAACAAGAGAAAAGTTGGATATCTCGGTCATGTATGTAATGATGGGAAAGATTGAAGGCCAACGGCGCGCTGGTAGACGTAAGAAATCATGGCTTAGAAACATCCGGGAATGGACAGAAGGTGGTCAGCGTAGAACAACTTTTTGCCTGTGCTCAGAACAGGTCAAGTTTCCAAGAGCTGATAGCCAACCTTCAGTAGTAGAGAGGAATTCGAGGAAGAAGAATGTTTATAATTGTAATTAATGAAATTCCTTTCTATCGTAGAGCACGTGCTATTCGTGCAAAATCAACATATAATATCAACACATAGTTGTATAGATATGCACGTAGAATTTCAGTACAGGTTGCGTTCATTGTTTGCTTTACTATGTTCAAAGATTTACTCGGTGTCCCCCTCGCTGGTCGCAATACCGGTTAACACTCCTGTTTACACGGTAAGCTCAGTCTAGGCTTATCAATAACAGTTCCGCAACGATGATTTAGGTAGGTACAACACGATTTAGTAATAATTTCTAACTAAAGTTGTCATCTGTATCTCCACTTTGATTATAAAAAGTGAGAGCCCTATTCAGACATCTTACGTTTTATTTTTTTATAAGTAAACGTTAAACAGATGTCATGTTATTTCACATTAACATTGTTTAAAAGCTGCCATAGTTTTATTTTTAATCAGCCTTTCAGATATGTTAAAATATATAACATTGAAAAAATATCTTTGTTCTAAAGCCAGCCAGCAAACGATATTATAGGTAAATATCAACTCACCTTTATGCTCTCTGTGTCTTAGTAGGTTTATTTGTCTTTATGTACTCGATACAAAGTTAAGGCTAAGGACTATCTGTGACTAATTAAATACAAGTTCTGTTCATCGCCTTTCCCGCACGTAAGAGGAAGTAAGCCTTGGTTTCTGAGAAGCTATACCAAGTAATCAACAAGTCTGGCTCGTTTCGATAGATAGATTGCCTTTCTATAAACTTTTAGTTTGTTCATTAACGGCCGAAACCAATATTCTACTAACCTTTGACGCCTTGTTATTTGTGTAACTATGGTAAATATTATCCATGTTTTTGCGTCGCAATAAACTATGGTAGATAGCATTTGATATGGAAATGACAGAAACACGTCGCAAAAAACAAAATTAGCAGTTTCTAATTACCAAGGTTTTAACTATAGTAGAATATTGGTTTCGGCCGTTAGTCCTTTTAGGCTTATGTCTTGTAATGGAAGTAACTTTGAATATTTTATACTGATTTTTAACAAGTAGGTACGTTTTTGATAATAATGGCATGGATAATACATCCTTACCGAATATTAAGATGAACCTAGCAATATCTATCAGTACTTTTATGAGTGATTCAATGTAATTTAGGTAGTAAGATTAACCCATGCAAGCTAAAGTGCATGCATCATTGCACTTTTGCAGATTTAGTGGTTTTAAATTATGGGCATTTTATCAAAACCTACTTATGCCTGAAAACTAATATGATAATATATTAATTAAAGTATTTTAAAGTAGGCAAATATTTAAAACCGCGATTAGAAGGTTAGTTTCTAACGGAAACTAGCATGCAACTGCAATAAACACGGATTATTAGGTAGCTATTACCTAATAATCCGAATTGGATTCATTCAAAGTAGCAATCGCTTAAATCTTACAAGTTACATCATTGATGAAAACCATAGTTTCGGAGTTATCTTAATCGCTATTATTGCTGGGTATTTTACTGAAGTTGTTCTTAATGAAAACGAAAAAAAACTATTTGTATCAGGGCAACTCGTTTTACTCATACAAAAATTACTAACGCCATCTATCATTGCTCCTTTAAGCGCTAAACTAACGCCATCTAGTAGCATAGTTTATTTTGCTAATGCTACCCTCTACTGCTAGGTTATTTCCGAATAAAATATATGGTGCCGTCCTGTGTATTGTACTAAACGTAGCTCCATTCAGTTGTTCGGACTTATGAAAGATGGCGCTTTTTTAACAAATATAATCCTACCAGACGGACAAATAATTTTCAGCCATGTACTGAATATTTTAACATGGGAAAATAAACGAGATGTTTTTTGACACAATAGTTTTGAACCAATCAATACCCAAAAAAAATATAAATAATATTCAGAAACAAATCTTATTTTCTGTTTGTTTCATGGTCAAACAATCCTTTGTAAGTAATTAGTGAAGTTTAATTACTTATTTATTTTTCTCTAGCTCAAGTCTACCAAAACTTAATCCGTATTGTAAAAAGTTTAAGACCTTTATGAAATTTAACTTCGGTTTTTGTACCCCAATCACCTTTAATTTCCTTATTCTTGTGATTTATACATATTTTGTTCATATTAATTAGGATAGAAGTTTGTCTTCTTGATGGAGTTACTTGGTAAAGTAGTAAGTTAATGCGCCGCCTAGACATTGCAACCCTAACTTATTTTCTGAAATGACTCCCACCCTCCAGGTGCGTTGGTACTACTACCCTACTTAATATCGTACGTTGTGCGTTAATTGATGAAAATATAGATGGCGTTAGCCTGTTAGCACGTTACCCTATATAATAGTTAAGTAAAAATATATGGACTTTTTAGTAAAATTTGGCTTCAAATACGGACTTGGCGAGCGACGCAACAACTTACAGGTTGGAAAAATGTTGTGCCCGTGTCAGGATGAGCGCGTCCCACTAGTAGTTATTTTTGGTTTTTTCTCAACAAAAATATATTTACATCCAAGCATTCAAAAAAAGAAAAGTCTAAATCAGATCAATATCTTGCAGTTGTAAGAAATGTTTCATTACTAACGCTTTTTCGCTAACGTGAATTAGGTATAGGGACCACACAATGGACTAGGAGAAAACTTACAAGGCAATTCCCCAAATTTGGTCCTGGAATTTGAACCTGACACCATCCGCTTACATACCGCTACATTTGTCAAATCAATAAATATGAAGTTAAACCTTAATCTTAAACCTGAATCAAGTCGTTTACTTGCAGAACGGGTCATTGTTTGCTTCACACCCTCTACGGCTACGCGACAAAGTTTCCCAGCATCAACTGGTTTACGGAGTTCTTCGTGCTTGACCTGATGGTGCAAGATGGGGAGGTCGTCGGAGCTCTGGCTATGGAGATGGAAAACAGCTCGTTGCATGTGTAAAGACAATCTTCTTATCTTATCTTATATATAAAATTCCCGTGTCACAATGTTAGTTACCGTACTCCTCCGAAACGGCTAGACCGATTCTCCTGAAATTTTGTGAGCATATTGAGTAGGTGTGAGAATCGGCCAACATCTATTTTTCATACCCCTAAGTGATAGGGTTCACCACCATCAATTTTTTTTTTCAAATTTGGCGAAACAACGTTTGCGGGTTCAGCTAGTAAGTATATAAAATTCTCGTGTCACAATGTTAGTTACCTTATTCCTCCGAAACGGCGTGACCGATTCTCATGAAATTTTGTGAGCATATTCTGTAGGTCCGAGTATCGGCTACTATCTTTTTTCAGAACCCTAAGTAGAACCAAGAAACAATTTATATGGCAAAACAACTATTGCCGGGTCAGCTAGCTATCTATAAATAATATTGAAGCAAAACCTGAACCGCAATATTTAATAGACTAAGGAAGTAATAGTATTGATACTAGTTCTAAAAAATTAAATTAAATGTAGAGTTAAGTTAGCTTTATCTTCTATCAGAAATCAGTAAAGTTTAACAATATTCTTATAACCCCAATAATCCTTAAAAAACCTGGCGTATCTTTCAGTGCCAAGTTTTACAGGAGAAACATCATAAAACCTACTAAGTGAAGGTTAAACCTTGCAGTTTCCAAGCCAAGAACACGGTATTGGCCACCGGGGGTTACTCTCGTACTTATTTCTCTTGTACTGCCGCCCATACTTGTACCGGAGATGGCACAGCTATGGCGGCCAGAGCTGGAATACCGATGCAAGACATGGAGTTTATACAGTTCCATCCTACTGGTAGGTTCTAATATAAATCCTACTAATATTATAAACGTGAAAGTTTGTGAGTATGTATGGATGTTTGTTACTCTTTCACGTAAAAACTACTGGATGGATTTTACAGTAATATAGGTTATACGTCGGAATAACACATAGGGTACTTTTTACTGCGGGAAACCTTCTCATTCCCACGGGAAATCGACTTCCACGCGAACGGAGTCGCGGTCGGCCACTAGTAGGTGTATAAAGTAGTAGTTATAACAGCAGAAACGTTCCACTGGTTGGGTAGATAGTGCAAGAGGCTCAGTTGTGATCCACCATACTAGCTTACTGCAGGTTGGTGGTGGAAAGAATGAAACCATGTGGGTACTACACAATGGTTTCCCTCGTAGTAAATATGTACATAATTTGGGATTAAGAAATGTACCGAGCACCCTACTTGGGGATCCTTTAGTATGGTCGCCAATAAGACAATACTTATAGAATTATGGGGTAATAAGTGTGTAGTTGGAACTTATTACTAATGATGGCACTACATAATAAGATGGAGGATGCATACCTGTCCAAATTTGTAACCTTGTACTTTTCAACAGCCTTTTTTTATAAATATTTTAATAAAACCAGGATTATACGGCTCCGGGTGTCTAATGACCGAAGGCTGTCGCGGTGAAGGTGGATATTTACTCAACAGCGAAAACAAAAGGTTCATGGAGAAATATGCTCCAAATGCGAAGGAGCTGGCCAGCAGAGATGTGGTGTCCAGATCCATTGCTACGGAGATTAAGGAAGGTAAAGATATGTAGAATAGAACTGAATTTCCTAGTTGGTGCCAACTCTCTATTTATACTTTCTCTTTATTTTATGGTCGATTTGGAAAATTATGAAAATAAAAGTGGAGCGTATTCCAGTATATTTATATTTTACGTATGTCACGTTTTCAAGCCTTAACAATTCAACTGATTTTGATGAAATTTGTTACAAACCTTGAAAAACTTCGAAAAATCTTTTTTTAAATTAGTTTCTGAATAGGAAGAGGTTCTCAATTCCACTGTATTTTTACCTCAGCACTTTGGATCGGATGAACAAATTTTGATGATTCCTTTTTATTTGGAGTACCCGTGTGTTCCTAGTTTGATTGATCTTATTCTGACAACGACATTCATAACCGCAATACATTTATGGCTAAAATATGCTTACCAGTCTTTTTTTCTGAAAAGTTTCTTCATTATTCATTCATTCATTATTGTTAATGGCTAGGTTAACGTCGGTGCTGCTGTCGAAAAGCACATTGAATTTTGTTCATTAGAAAGTGGTTTCATAGGTATTCAATACACACTGTTCTCATAATGAACGCGCCCAGATAAGTATATGTATACTAATCTACACTCATAAAAATCATAATTAATCTTAGGCCGAGGTGTGGGTGAGAAAAAGGACCACGTCCACTTGCAGTTGTCTCATCTCCCTGCAGCGTTGATTAAAGAAAGATTGCCCGGCATCGCTCATAGTGCCAAAGTGTTTACAGGCAGAGACGTTTTCACAGAACCCATACCTATACTCCCGACCTGTCATTATACCATGGGAGGGGTTCCAGTCAATTATAAAGGAGAGGTAATGTGTTCGGTTATTAGTTGCATAAGAGTAAAATTGGAAAGATTCGGGAGATCAGTTGCTTCATGATCAGTTGCTTCATGATGATCATGATTGATCCTTTGGATCAATTGAACCCATAATTAAAAGCCTTATATGTGTTTGATGCTATCAGTATATGTATGCTAAATTTGTACCTGACTTGGCATTTGTGAGGTATGCCTGCCGACGCCGCACTTAATCATAAATATTCTCTACTGCAATACTTTTGCCGCTATTTATTTAAAACTTTGAGCCATAATAAAAATAAAATGGGGGACTTAATGCCCGAAGGCATTCTCACCCAGACGACCATTACAATTTTAAATTAGACAAGAAGTAAATATATTGTTTACGCGGATTCTTTAAAGTGTTTAATTATATCTTTAATAATATAAATTAAAGGTGTTAGTACACGAGGACGGCAAAGACTGCATAGTCCCGGGCCTGCACGGTTGTGGCGAAGTAGTGAGTAACTGCCACGGAGCAAATAGACTGGGGGCAAACTCTATATTAGACGTGGTCATATTTGGCAAGGCGGTTAGTAAGAATGTGGCCAAAATCTGCAAGCCTGGTGACAAGCAACCGCAATTGAAAGACGTAAGTTTCTGTTTTTTATTTTCAATAACTAGCATAAAATACTTACTAGTTTTCCGCTTTTTCTGTAGGAATTTCACAAAATCCTTTCTTAATGCTCACATTATAAAAAGGACGTCTGAACTTAATGTCATGACCCTAACTTTAATAGACTCGGCGATGATGAATCAATCAGTCAGGACTTGTTATTTTTTAAGTTTTGATTAACCCGCCAATGCCCAATAATAAAGATACAATATGAAAGTCATAAGGGAACTTATGGCACCATTATCAGCTACCATATTATATCAATCGCAAATTAAAATGTTCAAGTGTAAATATACAGGGTGTTTGGAGGTTGAGTAGCCAAATGAAAATGGTGGATAGGTGAGGTTATTAGCTATTTACTTCCACTTATTAAATTTCATTTTGGTTCAAGTTTTAGAATTTATTCGATTTTTAAGATTTTCTTAAGAAAATCCCCGATTTCGTCATTAAAAGTCCAATATAATTTTTATTTACTGTCGGAACCAAACGAAAATAGTTTTAATTTAAAGCCTAATACTGTTTCATTCAGATGAAATCATAAATTAACACAAATCATGTCATATAAAGTTACAGTGGGTTCATAAACTTCGCGGAACCAGTGGGAAAAAAATGTTCAGTCAACTTTGCTACGAAAAAAAATTAAAAAATATGTGAGTTTGAAAATTTCATTTGCTTTTAAAAACTTCTACATTTAATACACTTTATAATGATATGCTACATGTAATATAAATAATTAGAAATCTCAACAGAAATAGTAAGTTAGTCCTCAAAGACGCCTGGTAAGGAAGGTACAAACCCGTTAAACTACGTATGTAGTTAAAAACTTCGGTCTCATTCTAACAAAGCTATGCCTATTGGGTTATCTATTTTGTCACTAGGCAACACTTATCTTGTTTGCGACCTCATGTATAAAAAAATGTTTTTATTTTCTGACTGAAGATTGTTGTTGGCCCATATGAAAACTTTATAGCTTCACAGAACTATGCAACCACTAAGGCCACCTAGTTGGATTCAGACCTCAGTTCAGGGCGTCTCGATCATTTCCACTACACTGTTTCCCTTAGGGGCCTCTCTCTGAGAAGACCCAGCAAGAAACTCAACGGGGGTCGGATCTGATAGTCGAGGAAACCGGATGTTGAATGCCGCACCTGCTGGTTGGAGCGGTGTATTTATAGGGAAGATTTAAAGCTATTACCACTATCGTGTCCACCGGGCCGACGCGGCAGCGGGCGCGGGCTGGAGGAAGCAGATTGTTTCTTACGGTAATCTTTTGACGTTTGACGTTCCTTTGACGATTGTGATTGGTCGCCTCTTGCGAGGGTCGCAAAGAGCGGATGGTTGGGGTGGTGAGGGGCGGAGTAAAAGAAACTCCTAGATTCAGTCTCCGTGAACCGGTTCTACATGACTTGGAGCTGGTGAAATGATATTTGCTTGCATGCGAAAAGACCACGCTACCGTTGGCTATGACTAGATAGACGAAAGTCAGATAGATAATAGCTTATTTTCAAGTGACATCTTTCACCAGCAAATTAAAAAAAAACAAAAAAAACTTGTAAAATGAGATTTTTTTGCATGCGCAAAGGCCACGCTACCGTTGGTTTTTTCAAGCAACATTTTACTCCGTCTGTAGATAAGTGTAGGTCACCGAGAATCTGCGCTGAGCGGAGTTAAACATGTGAAATAGTAGAATCCTCTTCTATTCGAGGCAAGAAAAGTGAAGAGGGAGTCGAATGAGATAACACAATAGGCATAATTTTGTAAGAATGAGACAAAAGTTTTTAACTACATACGTAGTTTAACGGGTTTGTACCTTCCTTACCAGGCGTCTTTGAGGATTAACTTACTATTTCTGTTAAGATTTCTAATTATTTATGTTACATGTGGCATATCATTATAATGTGTATTAAATGTAGAAGTTTTTAAAAGTAAATGAAATCTTGAAACTCTCATATTTTTTTATTTTTTTTCATAGCAAAGTTGACTGAAATTTTTTTTTCCACTGGTTCCGCGAAGTTTATGAACCCGCTGTAACTTTATTTAAGATGATTTGTATTAATTTATGATTTCATCTGAATAAAACAGTATTAGGCTTTAAATTAAAACTATTTTCGTTTGGTTCCGACAGTAAATAAAAATTATATTGGACTTTTAATGACGAAATCGGGGATTTTCTTAAGAAAATCTTAAAAATCGAATAAATTCTAAAACTTGAACCAAAATGAAATTTAATAAGTGGAAGTAAATAGCTAATAGCCTCACCTATCCACCATTTTCATTTGGCTACTCAACCTCCAAACACCCTGTATAAATCCACTAACCCGCACCGAGCCAGGATGCCGCAGCCGTGGTGGATTACGGCTCAAACCCTCTCGCTCTCTCAAACCTGAGACGGAGGCCTGTGCTCAACTATTGGGACGTATACAGTGTTTAAAAAGCTTCCGAAAACGAAAACTAGGCATTGCTGGAGGGGTACTCGTTACGTTATCGAATTTCCGCAATATTTCAAATTGAATAGTGTTTTTGTTTTATTTGCAATGTAAACCATCGCTCCTGAACCAGTAGCTGATGTGTGAGCGATGACCTCAAGCGGCGAATATCACTTTCATTTTAATTGCATTTAGACTATCAGATTTTGCGATGATTTAAAATTAAATAGTGTTTTAATTTAATTTGCAATGTAAATAATCGTACCGGAACCAACAGTTGGTGTGTGAGCGATGATTTTTAGCGGCAAATATGACCTATCAATCCCTAATAGCTTTTTTAAATTGAGTTTTCTGGGTATATTGTTAGTGAATTTAGCAACTATTTAGGCTTAAACACGTCGTTTCAGGTTTCGGATGTGGTCTTTTTACACCCGTTATAAGCTATTTTAATTTGTTTTTAATTTATTTAATTAAATACATAAATGCAGGATATTTGCGACGCAAGTCTTGAGAATTTGGACAAGGTGGCGAGTGCAAGCGGTCCCGTAGCGGTCCACGACCTCCGGATGAGGATGAAAGTGTGCATGCAGAACAAGTTTGGAGTGTTCCGATCTAAGCAGCTGTTGGAGGAAGGTGAGAAGGTGCTTTGTAGACTTGGAAGAAAAGATTTCATATGGAATTTGAGTGAAATTAAAAAGTAAAGGCGAAATTTCAGCGCTGATTATTGAGACGCTTTGGTTACAAAACACTTGGCTTATAAGCTGAATCAGTTTGTCAAAATTTATGTTTACATATGTAATATTTAGAACACAAATGACGCACAGTCAACAAAAGAGGGATATTTGAATGAAAAATCATCTAAGAAAGCTAATTAATATCAAGATGTAGTTTTAAGTAGACTGTCCAAGTAACTAAGAACAACAATGGTATACCAACAATAACATGCATTTTATGCAACGTAACAAACGCGTGTCTCGACTACCATACAATTAATAGCTTACTTTATAACCCGCTTAAAGGCTAGCTCTTTTCAAATACAATATTTTTTGCACCGTAGTAGCTACTTGTTAGAAATTGTATATCAGTGTCTCTATAACCATTACGTTACACTGCAAACTCAAACTCCATAGCTTTAACACCGGCTATTCCACCCACACTTCATCAACTATACAGGGCTATTTTTAACTAGCGCATTACCTCTTGCAGGCGGCTTCCCTACATCAATCCCAATAACATTTGTTCTACGACTTTTTGCAAAACTTGATAATTAACACAAAAACAAATTAACTAAAACAAATTTGCGCGCTAAATTTGTATGGAAAAACTTTAATTGTAAAAATAGTAAAATAGTAATTTGAATTACTCATTGCTTAAATGTTGTTGGGATTGATGTAGAAAAGCTGCCTACAAGAGGTGATGCGCTAATTAGAAATAACCCTGTATATCGTGTTTGCCCCAGGCGTGGCTGAAATCCAAGAGTGCTTTAAAGCATACAGCGACATCAAAGTTATGGACAAGCGCAAGAACTGGAACAGTGATCTTCACGAGGCTTTAGAGCTACAGAATCTCCTTGTTAATGCGTCGATGATTGCAAATGCTGCTTCTAATAGACAAGAAAGTCGAGGGGCACACTTTAGGGTAGATTTCCCTAATAGAATTGACGAAATGGACTACTCCAAGGATACTAAAGGACAGGTGAACAGTTTTAGATACCTTTAGTAAATAATATGTATATTTGATACGTGACGCATGGATACGTATAGGAAACTACTACAAATCGTACGCTTAGATCAATATCTTATGTTAGCTATCGACAAAGGTCACTTGTCTGGTGCTGGTGGTAATATGAAACGTATAGTTTATCAGGAACTATCACAATCACGACACCTATAATCTATTAACCTAAGTTTTTTTTTATTACATTGTATAAAAAGTATTTTTTGTCTGTTTGTGTTTTTGTTCTGTAACTCCTTCTAAGTCACGTTTCGGATTTTAATGCGGTTTTTGACAAATTTCAGGATTTTCTCACTGAATCAAATAAATAACTAAGTAACATTTGCATAAACGTTTTTTTTATTAGCCAAAATCGTTTATTGAACGTTCAAAATTACACCATTGCAAAGCATGGCGGGTCACTAGTTGCTTTATATTTCGATCATACGCTTAAATCTAGCTCGCTGATTGAACATTTTCGTTTCGATAATTGGCTAGCTCTTATCCACCTATCATTGAAGCCTCTTTCGGGACCAATATTTTGTTTATTATATTTTTTACATTAATCGAATTACTATTGCGTATTCTGACACACCAATGCATTATTTTTAGACCGCCTTGCCATTTGACAAGCATTGGAGGAAGCATACAATGACCACTATAGACCTTTGCACGGGCGACGTGTCTCTGAAATATAGGCCAGTGATCGACAAGCCGCTCGATGACGAGGTGAAGTCTATACCGCCCAAACCTAGGACTTACTAAAACATACCTAATGGTGAGTTTATAAATTGCTTTGTCTTTTTATGTTAGTGGTTATCATTACAAAGTAAGTTCTGTCAGTTTGTATATTTGTCCGCCAACTCCTCCTAAACCACGTAATGGATTTTAATGCGGGTTTCGCCGTCTTTTGGGTATTTTTCATTTAAATTTGTAAATAACCAACAATCGGAAATAAAAAAATTAAATTAGCTAAAATTCAATGTTTCGTGAGCAAGTCGGCTAAAATTACACCATTGCGAAGCGTGGGCGGGTCGCTAGTAGAATATATGACGATTCTTTAGTGGTTTTCGACAAAAGTAAATATGCTCTAAAATGGCTCTCATCGATTTTCAATAGTATTTTATTTAATAAATCTACTGAAGTAATTGTCATATGCATTCATATTGCATATTAAATATCTTTTATTTTTTATATAACGTAAATGCTCCTATTACCGCCCCTTTAAGCTGTCTTAGAAATAACTTTGAGTAAATAGATAGATACCTACTGATAGGTTAGTTAAGGTGTTTTAATTTAATATCAATCTTTGTAAAGTATTCTGTTGGATTCCATACTTCAATTTAGTATTTTATTACACAGTAATTATTAAATAATTGTTTAATCCTAAAGAGCAATTGATTCTATTACCGACCCTAAAAATTGCCCCTCCATCTAAACTAAAATAAAAAAATGCAGCATATTAAGACATTATTACAGTTTTGAAATCAACATCATAATATTGCAATCCTCTTAATATTATAAACGTGAAAGTTTGTGATTATGTATGGATGTGTGGATGTATGTGAGTATGTGAGAATACTTTTTCACGTTACAACTACTGGACGGGATGAAACTTAACAGTAATATAGGTTATACATTAGAATAACACATAGGGTACTTTTTACCGCGGGAAAACTTCTCATTCCCACAGGAAACCGACTTCCACGCCAACGAAGTCGCGGGCGGCCACTAGTCGTACATAATATAATTCCTTGCTGCCCTTTCGGACGAAAACCTGTTTTTCTTTGGGACATAAAAAGAATCCCGTCTCATCGCAATTAAAAATCGGCTTGTAGGCTAATTCAATTCGCCTTGAAATGTAAGGATGCCTAGACATAGCCTTAAGAAACAGCTGGAACACCATCATTGAAAGGATAAGAGCGCTCCAAGTTTTCCACCAATTTTGCAACTGTTTCTAACAGTTGGTCTTTTGTTACAGGAAAACCTGACTTTCCGACATAGAAAATCCAGCCCAAAAGTCTTTTTTCTTCGTCCTTCGTTGAACAATATTGTTTTCCACAATGTTCATTTGTGTATTTATTATTTGTCTTGTCACGGTAGTTTTTCTCGGTATGCCATAGGTCTTCAAGCTTGGTATATCCTGCTTCCTCCATTTACAGCTATCAGCTAAGCTTTTAGTTGAGCAGAGGTATACCTACTTCTTGCGCCTATGCAAGCAGTATACCTCTGGTTACATGTTTCTATAAAAATGGTTCTTGTTATTTCTTTTCAGCTGTAAGTCGGTAATAGAATCAAATATGAAAATTACAAACTTCTAATAACGCCATGGATCGTTAATAGAGTCAAGTTATGAAATTTGGATCCTATTACCGCCCTTAATTAAGATATGATTTTATGCCATAAAAACCAATAAAAATTATTAAATTCAATGTAACTTCGAAAACGAATATATGTATTATCGTTGTTATGTGAGAGCAAGCAGATAAATCAACTTTAAGTTATGTTGTTTACCTTAAGTAATATTTCGGTGTGCTTACGAGGCTGGAGACGCGACACTATGGAAAGTGCGTCGGTATCGAGCGGCACTCACTCAATAACAAATTATTGCTAACACTGGCTATTTAGACAAGACAAATTTACTCTGTTTGTTGACTAACTAATCTACCTATCTAATTTTGAAGTTATTTTTTTATAGAATATATATTAAGTCTAATATGACTGATTGAAAAAATAGATCGTTAATAGAGTACAAATTTTAGTAGGTCGTTAATAGGAGCATTTACGTTACCTTTATTTTTAATATTTTATATTCCAGCAGTCTGCCTTATATGAAGAATAAGTGAATGAGACTCCATTGGAATTGTAGTAATGGACGCAGAAAGAATCCAATAATTCTTTCATGAGATATAATTTTTAAGGTACTTGTTTACTTACTCTTAAATAAATTATTATTTTCAATAATAATCTATTACTTTTATGGGTTTTGTGCAATAGGTACGACGTAAGGTAAAAAAAAAAAATGATCACAATAATATAATATACATTGTTACTGTATCTTAAAACGAAAACTTAGTTACGAAGATTCAGATTTAAATAAGGTAATTTATATACATTAACGACTAGAACAATTTTATTTATTGCTACCTATTACATACATACTTTTCCTACGTGTTTTTACTAATACTGTATCTGAAGGTAATAAAAATCACAAAATTCTTAAACTAAAATATGAGGTATATCTACAAAAATCTAAGGTAATATTCTCGTTTAGAACGGAATTATTTACAAAAACAATGACTAGATAAAATAATTATAAAGTATCCAATCCTAAATATTTACACCAAGAACACTAGTGTGATAAAATTGTGTAAGTATAGTATGTACATTTCTTAAATGAACACGGAAAAGTCATTCTACCTTTATGATTAACATTTGGTCGAAAAATTAAGAGACTATAAACTGGCTAATGAGATATCAAATTACCTATACCATCTTACGAACAATTTAGCAAACCTTGAGAGCAAGTCTAAGCAAACAATGTAATTTACATCGGCATTATAGAACCAGTGTAGGAAATAAAATAACAAGGCCACTACACATATTTCTAACATTTAAAGTATGTAAGTACAAGATCTTTGGTAGAAGGTAAAAACTGCGAATACACTTATCCCTTCTCATAAACATTAATTAATGTACTATTACTATTAAAATTTCAATAAATCAATGAATACAACTCGGTAACTGGGTTATTCAAACAAAATATATGTTTGCTGGTAAACTAGGTCAAACTGAGCTTATTCATATTTTATACAGTATTTACACTTTGATGTTTACTTACTCATTTATCTACATCCGAAATGTGAAATTTGGATACGTTGGCAAAATCAGATTTCGCTTATTTAGGTACTTTGAAGAAAGATAAAAAATAAAATACCAAAAACTCTCCTGTAGGAAAAGTTCTCGAATCGTGGAAAGGCATAATGGTAATTGATAAAGTAAATTGATATCAAAGGAATAGTGCAAGTTTCATTTTCTGTTAGCAAACTTGCTTAAAGCTATAGAGTTATCTTGTCTCTGACTCGATATGCCAGAGCTTGCGACAAATCAATGGTCGGTGCTGAAGTAAGAATTCTGCATTAGGTATAATTTGTCTATGGGGTTCACCACCGCCCCAGTGCCTAGGTTCAGCGGCTCGTGGGACTGGTGCGTGGGGTGATGGTGCGAATGGTGCTGGACTTCCAAATTCTGTAAACTCATGGTATCCGAGGTCCCCTCGTCCAACTGGTCAAAGTTACTGCCGTCCAAGGATATGTCCGAACTGCAGAAGCTGTCCCCGGAATGCGCGGGATATTCTGAAACATTAAAAATCAACGTCAACTTCGTCAATACCAGCATATAAATAAACCAAACGGAAACTTTTACACTACTGACAGTGTAGGAGAAATGTAAAGTAGTAAGACAAATATAAACTTCTCCACCTCGTCATTTAATTTCCGGATTCCCTCTGAGAATTTCAATATTGTATTCTGTTCAGTTCTTGCGAGAGCAAAGTAATGGAATACTCACGCGTCGCTGGATCTTAGATCCCGATATAAGGAAATGGGAAGACTTTACCGGAACTTTACACACTTGGCAATCTAAAGTAAGAAAGTTGTTCAAACTTACCGTCAGGGGAGTAAGGTAGGTTCGGGTTCAGTGGCTGACTTGATGCGGAGTAGGAACCGTCGAGGCCTAAGTAATTTCCATGTTCGCTAGTTGGAGACTCTTGTTTGATTATCTTCTCATCCTTATCCTTGTCTTTGTCGCCGTTTTTCTCGCCCTCCTGTTTAGCTTTGCGCAGATTCTTCTTTACTTTAGCTCTCTGGTTTTGGAACCAAACTTGTACCACTCGAACGCTCAATCCAGTATCTTTAGCGAGCGCTTCGCGCACTTTACGGCATGGCTTAGGACTCACTTCGAAAGAAGCTTTGAACTGTCTTCGCTGTGCCGATGTCAGGATAGTTCTAGGTCGTTTAGGGCCTCTTCTGCCATCACGTGGTCGTTCTGAATCATCTATGATCATGTCATCTTCCGCGTGTTGCATCAAATACATTTCTTTTTCAAAATCCTGTCGGCAAAAGATCTGTCCAGCCCTGATGAGATATTGTTCACCTTTTTGGAGTGGTTGGCAGCACATGACGCAGACGAAGCACTGTATGTGGAACACGTACTGCTGGGCCCTCATGACCATCTCCTGGGGCAGGAGGCGGTCGCCGCATCTTGTGCACTTCACCCCGAACAATCTGTGGACAAATATGCGCATTTGCATTTTTGTTTTGACGAGATAATGACCGCAGGGCGTGAGTTCGCTAGCAGTTCGCGCATAGCAGGTTATTGGCGCTGAGCGTGGTTAAAGAAATAAGATTACCTATCGTAGTCTGGTTTGCAGTAGAGTTTGGCGTTTCGTGTGAAGCATGTGTGGGCTAGTGGGCAGCCGCACACGCAGCAGCTCAGGCAGTGCTCGTGCCAGGAGAGCTCCCCGACCCGCATGAGGTACCGGTCCTGTATCTTCTGACCGCATCCTTCACAGATCTCGACGATCTTCTCCCGTTTGATGCTGGCACTCAGCTCTGGAGACAACCAACCTCAAGTTAGTAGCATGTGGACGCTTTGCACTTTATAGAAATTCGCAGGTGCAATAGGTTCATACATAGTAATTAGTACACACTGAATAATAAAAATAACAAACGTCCTCGTATGTTTCGCAAAGCATCGCAAATATTATTATTTCAATGATAACATGATTATGGATACTACAAAAACAGTGCTTAACTGCATAATATTCTCTTATATCAGTAACAATTTAATGAAATAACCCACAAAATGACTGAGCTGTTCGTGTTACAGTATAAAACCGATCGATTACTCGGTCGCTTCCCCTCTAGAAGCGTACCTATAGCTAAAGATAAAGATGGAGAAATTTTTGCAGGCTACCCCTGTATAGCCATACATATAGCTATACCAAAAACATTGGAGCGGGGCGTCTAGTTTGGGGTAAAACATCAGTCTCAATATGGTTCTTAGACTGCTATAGGGTGGGGGGGGGGGGTTAACACGCCCTGTATAGGGGAGGGGCGTGCCGAGTACAGAAAATACCGTCGAGGGCAAATCTGAGATTAAGACCTGCTTAAATCGATGGTCACGACCAAAAAAGTATAAACGGGATAGCCGTTTAAAAATAACTTGCAAAAGATCAGCGTTTACTTCTGCTAAGGTTGACTTTTCGAAGTTAAAACGATATGTTGGTAAGTTATCTATTTAGTTGATGAATAATCTGTTTCCATTTATCTACATATTTACTAAGTAGCTTTCGGATAATGTTTAGTTTGTGAAACAATGATTGTATTTGATTGCATTTTACCGATAGTCGAATTTTCGAACGATACCTATTGAATTTATACTTGAATTTCCTACCTGCATTTCGGATTCAATTCTAAAGCGAAATATGTGCCGAGTAATTTCGCGCAAAAGTAAATGATTAGTGCAATAAAAGGTAAATGTAAAACACTGGTAATGAAAGCTTCGTATATAACTACTTTCTAGCTTTTATCGTAGAAAACGGTTTAACTTTGTTGGTTGTATGACTCCTTTGTTATATTGAAACACTAGTGGCCGCCCGCGACTCCGTTCGCGTAGAAGTCGGTTTCCCGTGGGAATGAAAAGTTTTCCCGCGGTAAAAAGTATCCTATATGTTAATCTGATGTATAAGCTATATTACTGTAAAGTTTCATCAAAATCCGTCCAGTAGTTTTTACGTGAAAGAGTAACAAACATCCATACATCCATCCATCCATCCATCCATACATCCTCACAATCTTTCACATTTATAATATTAGTAGGATAATAAAATACAATTTCAAGTGCTTAAGAAACTAACTTTATATTTAATCAAATATTTTTAGAAATGGCTATATACCTATGAACCCTGTAACTTATAATAAAGCAAACGTATATAGAAAGCGAAATACGATAGAAAGCGTATTTTATCATGGTTTTATTGTTTGAGACGAATAAAAGTTTAACGTTTACTGTGGATAAATAAAATTAATGGTTCACGTACACCAATACATCCACCCACGCATACGCACACACATACAGGTTCGACTATACGTGGTATCGATTTTCTTGATTCTGCAACGTGCTTGCTTTACACGGCTTATCTCAAACTACGTAGCAAAGATATTTTTAACATAAATTGCGCCGCTACTTAAATTATTGGGCATACTATAAAATCAATAACATTGTTAATTATAGCCAGAAATGTTGTGAAAGTATATGTAGTTGATAGTATATGATGCATAAGTTTTAAGTTGAGTAAGCATTTATTTTTGTAAATGAGTATCAGAACGCAAATGAAGTGTTTACGCAACAACAATCAAAAGCGTTTAATACGAGTAAAACAATTAATTTGAATTAAGACAAACTATTACACTCCCAGCGTTAAGCCGGCGGCTGTAACTACTGAACATCTTCGGATACTTATATCATTTTATTCTAATTGCGCGACCTGTGCAATTCCTGCAAAACGTAATTTAGGTGTTCATATCAATTTTAATCTCTTTTGAGCGTAATGTAGATAGATAGCAACCGACTATAGTCCAAGAGCGGACAAACTTAAAAAAAAAACACAGTCACGGTGTGTTTACTCGCAAATTGCTTACGAAAATATAAACATTGATTTACCACTGGTGTTCTAGTGCGACACATTCTGTATTTGAACCGAACATTCATTGAAACTGGAGCTTTATCAACTTCAGACTGCAGTGACCGTTCTATTGTTAACGCGAAGCTAGCTTAATGTTTTCAGAAACTTTAAACGATTTGGAACATAACGAATAAAATTCAACTTTAATTTTATTTTGTTAATAACATTATTGTAATTCAACAAAGTTTTTATTCGATTAGCTGTATATATAAAAATAATAGTATATATTAATTGAAGCGAGGCGAAAATAAGAGTAGTTAGAACTAGTGGCCGCCCCCGACTCCGTGCGCGTGGAAGTCGGTTTCCCGTGGGAATGAGAAGTTTTCCCGCGGTAAAAGGAACCCTATATGTTATTCTGATGTATAACCTATACTACTCTAAATTTTCATCAAAATCCGTCCTGTAGTTTTAACGTGAAAGAGTAACAAACATCCATAGATCCATACTCACAAACTTTCACGTTTAGGTATAATATTAGTAGATATTGTCCGACCAAAATTCAATATTTTGGCGAAGCCAAGTCGTTATTCGAAGGTATAAAAATGATTTGGTTTTCCTTTTCAAAAATATAATTATTTTAATTTTTGAAAGGTGACATTTAGTAAGCTTCTTATTTTATTAAGTGATGAATATATTTGTTCTAAGAGAAAAAAATCTGAACCCAACTCTTTTGTCTGCCGCCACCTTTTCTCTCGGGGCTGTGTTTTGTAGGTATCTAGTTAAAGCTTCTAGGAAAAAGTAATGTCTGATATCCCCATCCGTGAAAAGTGGTTCGTCTACGTGCAAAAAATCAAGAGTTACCTATACTTTAAAGATAGACAATCTATTATGTTTGATATTTCACACATTTGCAAGAAAACTAAATCCCTGTAGGGTATTTTCCTTAGACCTTGAATCATTAAATGATTTTGAATATGAAGCAAGGTTAAGAAAAACTACAAAAATCCAAAACGCACAGCTCCTGAATGTATGTATATTTTAATATATTTTGCATAAAATATCCGTATATTTTGTATTAAATGTGTTAAGTGCTTCTTAACCTTGCAATTGACTTATCAACTACTAGAAATTTAACGCTAAACTTTTTTGTCACACGGCCGACCCTTAAATCATCATTATTATTATTACATAGTATAAATCCAAGTCGCTAATTCTGTCTGTTTGTATGTTTGGCCGCTAACTCCTCCTAAAGTACGTAACGGATTTAAATGCGGTTTTCTCCATATTTTAGGGTATTTATTCATTTAAATTTGTAAATAAAGAGCGGTTAGAAAAAGTTAAAGTTAGCAAAAATGCAAGAGTTCGCGAGCAAGTCGGCAAAATTACACCATTGCGTATTACATAAATGCAATTGAGTAGTACTATAAATAAATAATTGAAAGCAATTAATATTTTTTTTAACGTAGTTTTTGATTAAAAAATGTAGTGTCTGACAAATAGTCGTTTTTCTTCGCTTTGCTGAAGCTGCCGCCGAAGCCGATAGGCCTTTCCCGAAACTTTAAGCCGAAGGTTCCTTAGAAATTTTAGTGTTTTGTTTTTCTTTCTGAATATTTGAATATTTAACTAATTACATTTTGCGCGATTGCTCTTCTATTTTGCAAATTATCTGCTATATTCTTCGTTTCATTGGCTTAATTCGTCTTCTTAAGTTTCTACCTTTAGGCAGATCCAAAAATTCAGGTTTTGATTTGAAAAACTGTTCATTAGAAAATAAATTATTGAAACTATGTTTTTGTATTTCCTAAACTTATAAACTGTACCTACTTGAAAATGATTGTGTTTATGAAGAGGCATAAGTAGTCGCGAATAGTTTATATTTAGTTTTTTTAATAGCAAAATATCCGATCCCAGTAGGTTATTTCCACAAATGATATCGGTTTAAGTTTTATAAAAACCAATTAAAAATATATTTAACAGTCCTTAGGTATAGCGGGTCCATATTGGCTCGCCTAAAGTTGTTTATCCAAAATTGTTTTTACTACCGCTTTATAATCCGAATGATCTTTCTTCCTAAAAGTTTTCATTTATACAATTTGAAAAACACCTATGATGTTCATAAAACTAATGTTTCCGAAAATTGTAATTCATAATATCACTAATGGATAAACATTTGAACTACTGCTTTTGTTTTTCATAACGCTGTTATTCCTAAACATAATTTAAATAATATTTTTACTATGAGTAAACAACAACAAAAATGAAAATGCCTAAATTACAATAATGCATGGTTTGTTGATCTCAATTCGAAATATTGTACAGTCAGATGGGTGTTATATCATAATAATTGTATGTGTGTACAAATATTTTTTGAAAAAAGGTTAGTACTCTTGCTTCGAAAAATATAAATAATGTAAATACTTTGCACTATTTACTGATCCTAAGCCTTCTCTGTAGCACAAAACCAATTCTTATGTTAGCAATTTTTTGTTTTTTTTTTAATTTTTCTTATGTGAAAAAGTCATCCTAACACGCTCATCCCTGCGCTCCTCGCTAACCTATCTTCGTGGTTTTATTAATAACACTTTCTTTTTATTCAATTTGAGTAAATTAGTCCCTCTATAATTTCAACCAAAGCCCCAAACTATTTCAATTTGAGAACGCCAGAGACTTCAATGCACATCATTCTAACTGGTCTTAGGCCCAATTGCAGGGAACGTTTTAACCTCGGGTTAGCTAACTCAGTTTTAAATGGCGCCACCATCGACTGTAATAAGAAGTAGTTACAATCGATGGTGGCGCCATTTAAACCTGAGTTGGCTAACCCGAAGCTAACCCGAGGTTAAAACGTTCCCTGCAATTGGGCCTTACAAAACAGAAAGAAGAGGTAGTCAGGTTACTGTGCACAAGTGGTTCGTTGAACAAGCCATCCGCTTAGCAGTAAAGTGTTGCGGTTTCGATTCCCAGAATCTAACAATTATTTTTGCACTTTAAACTTTTTTTATAATTGTTATTGTTTTTTTCTTTTTGTAAAAAGAATTTGTTTTAAGCTTATAAAATCTATGAACTTAAAATTAATAAACGTTACGTTTTTGTAAACTTATGTCAATCATTATGAATAAAAAAGATATGGCTTCGAATAATAGTATAAAAGACGGTTATGTTGAGAAAATGTAGGAAAACAAATAGGTAATAGTACAATAGATGTTTATTGCTACTGACATTATGCAGTTGAATGATTCGAAAATATGAAATGATAAGAAATAGAGTAAGTTAGGAATTAAGATTTTTAGGATAAAAAATTTTAGGAAGAATAATTTCGGAGTTCCAATAATCGGAGTTGAAAATTTAGGCGAACTTTGGCGCACCCACTTATAACAACATGCACATTATAATTTAAACGTTGGTTACGGCTTCATTAAGCTTAATTACTATTAGGTAATTGGGTTTTAAATTTTAACACTTTCCGAGAATTATCACACGTATTGTCATCATATAAAAAAAAAACATTAGACTTTCATCACTAACCGCCGACTTTTCATTGTAATTCAATAATTAAACATTTTAATTATCAGTTGCTGTTGTAGAGAACTTTGAAGGGTTACTTGTAGTTATCACTTATTCAAAAAGACTTCGAGTGTTCAAAGAGTAGGACCACGGCTATAGCAGGAACTGGAAACTATGTATTGCATACGAATTAATCCCTAATGAGTTATGAAATAAATTCCATTACATTTTAATAAGTTTCTTTGCGTATTTGGTTTAACAGTAACAGTAGTAACAAACCCCTATTGTTTCGTTCAGAACTCACAATCGCAAGTTAGGTAATTTTTCATTTCTTTCAAAAGTGTTGTCTTTGCAACGTTTAATAATAGAAAAACAATCTAGTATTCGAGGTAACTTGGTTTTAAAAAATCTACAGGCACGTGTAATGAAATATATAACAAGGAGAGAGTTTTGAAGCTCCATATTTTAGCAAAAATATTTACCTATATTCACATCGGTTATATGGATTGTGTAAACGATAAACGGAATGTATTTTTTTTTATTTAAAGTGAGAATTTTAATTTAAAATCAAAATTTATTTAAAAAAAGAAGAAAATTTTGATACAGATATATTTTTTATTAAAACGACTATACCAATAATGCATTAACTAAAATCTGAATGGTGTGCTACAATTACTGTTCTGACATTACATTACAATCCTAGTCATGTTTGTCGGTATTCTAATAGTTTGGAAACTGTCCAGCTTCATCCTGTTTTGGCAAAATATCGTAATGCAATATAATATTTAAGACCATTTTAATGGGCCAATCGTGCTTTTTAGTAATGAAATATTTGAAAATCTAAGTTTAAAACTCAACGCTGAAAGACAAGCAGTTTGTTACCCAACAATATTCATAATTTAAATGCGACTTAGTTTGCCATCACGATTTTAGGGTTCCGTACCCAAAGAGTTAAACGGGACGGGCCTCCGCTGTCTGTCTGTCTCCAGGCTGTATCTCATAAACCGTGATAGCTAGAAAGCTGAAATTTTCACAAATGATGTATTTCCGTTGCCGCTATAACAACGAATACTAAAAATTAAAAAAATTAAGGGTGGTTCCCATAAAATCATTACTAAATACGGTAACAGGTAGACACTTCAAATTTTCACAAAATATTTACTTGTATTAACTATTTACTTTCAAAATAAATAATTAAATAACAATAAAGTAAATATTAGAGGGGGGCTCCCAACAAACGTAATTTTTAAGCAACTTTTACTCGATCTTAATAAACAGGTAGAAAATGATAGTACGGAACCCTTCGTGCGTGAGTCCGACTCGCACTTGGCCGGTTTTTTTAATAACTGACTGAATTTCTAAAGATCGAATCGGGGTAGGCATTTTATTACGCGAATGAAATTAAATTCTTTCTAGGTAATCTGTAGACACTCGTATATAGCGCTGTCTGTAGAAATTCTATTGCTTTCAAACATCTGAGCTGTAGGATTTTTCATTTACTCTCAGCTAGACCATTCTGAAATTTTTTCCTCTTACAGTATCATGTTTCACTTTTAGTCAACCATGATTTTGCTTTTATTTATTGATTTTGCATAAAAGCGGTTTAACAAACATTTAATGCCATTTATAAATTTATTATTTACAAATATTAGGTAAGTGCTTACCTATCATTTTCATAATATATTTAATTTTCGTGTCACGTTGTTTGACTGCGATGGTGTCCTAAACTACTTAACCGATTAAAATCAAATTTGCACACTGCGTGCAGTTTGATGCAACTTGAAAGATACAATAGCGTATATCTCAATTAATAGTCACAATATTATTTTATTGCAAAATATAATATAACAAAAATCTTAGCCACAGCAACGGGTGCCGGTCTGCTAGTATTATATATAGTTTTGGTAATAATATGTAATAGTAATAATTTTTATCACTATTCTAAACGTAGAAAAATAACAAAACTTTAGTACCGGTTCAAAACCTTGTTGTTTTACCCTTACTAGGGTTAAATTATATCTTATTAATTCCATATAAATATAACTTAAAATACCTATAAATGATTACTATAAATTGGTAAAAGCTTGTTTCCACAGTAGGTCCGAGTAGGTATAGCACACCTACCTATTTATTAATAAACTAAGCTTAATAATATCATAATAATAATATATATATAATTTGTTCATAGGTAATAGGTACTCTTGTTTAAGCTAGCGCGCGTTGAACACATTGTTTTTACTCTATCCGGGCAAAGAGGTACGTTACCTTTTTGCTTAGAAATTACCGCGCGAAATCCCGGGTAGAGTAAAAACATAGGTAATACTTTCATCTATTCAATTCAATGCGCTCAAAACTGAACAAACCTTTATAAAACATCCACCCAATTTTTCATACTATAAAATTAAAAAAATGCTAATAAATTATTTGAATGTAACAATATAAAATAGGTAGGTAGGGGAGCGAGGGGCTTGTTGTTACAGGGGTAAGTAGTAACAGGCCCTTTTCACCAGGATCTTAATCACTATTAGCGTATATCTTTGACTCAATTTAACCCATAAACCGCACCACATCATATTGCCATAGCCAGTATTCCGTCAGTTGGCGCAGTGAGCAAATGTGTGCATGCCCTTCATTTCTACCAGGTAACATAAAATTGTACTGTCGTAAAATTTTGGTTTGTGTTTTTAATATCGCCTATTTTCAAATTTTCTACATCTCATTTCCATTCAAATTTTTCTATCTCTGATAACGTGTAACAGTTTTTATGATTGTTAAATTGTATAAATAGTTATCTTGATAAATGTTAAAAATCATACCATGGGGTTAGTTGTAACAAAATCCCGGGGCTTGTTGTAACATGTTACAACATGCATTGTCTGGTATGTGGTGAAGCTTACACAGATACAAAGCAAGAAGATTGGATAGAGTGTATTATAAATAAATAATTTAACTAGTTACTGTGATTTAAAAGTGCCATTATGATTATAAGTAGTGTTTAACTAAATAAAACACTTAATTACTTAATTTTTAAGTGTTGAACACAAAAAAGTGTATTTGTGTTGATTTTTGATAAGAATTACATAATACTTACTTTAGAAAGATGTCAATTTTGTTAAAAATAAATAAAGAATAAATGATTAGAGGTATTAATGTCGTTTTTTATTGTCGTTACTACTTGCCCCGGTAGACGTTACAACTTGCCCCGAGCACGAGGTAAGTTGTAACACCGCACTTCTTCTAGAAAATAATTGATTGTTAAATAATGACCTATAGTTATAATATTCTTTTTACTTGATTTGGTAGAGGAAGAGTTACAGTATCCATCAATCTTTATTTAGTAAAAATTGAATCAATAGATCTCAAGATATACTAGTTTTAATGAAAACTGTTACAACAAGCCCCTCGCTCCCCTACCTATCGTTTTTAGCAATGTTAATACAAAAAAACTTTCGTAATAACACGAATAAAAAATAAACAATCAATTTATTATAACTCACCAGTCCTTCCCGTACAGGAAAGCGGCTGCTGCATTCCGTCCGGGATCAATCCTGAGTTTATATTTGTGTAAAACTCCAGCATTTTTTTCATCAAAAATAACAATTCCGCACTCGACACTCGGGAGACCTTCCCTCCAGCCCGACCACTTTAACAATGACGGAATAACTCTCCCAAGAGGCACCCCAACCGCAATATCTTTTGTCTCAGTTTGCTGGTGGGCCAATCAGAAGCGGCGGATTGCCGAAAGCGCCGCCCATTGGCCGTAGGTTCCGTCCCACTATTTATAATCGACTGCTGGCCCATCTAGGACGAGCGCGGGACAAAGTGCGCTCCCAAAAAAGGTTCTGTTATCAGAAGGCTCTATGGGGTGGAAATACTGGCTTGCTTTGTCTAACAAAAGCGGATAGAAGAGCAGAACGGTGGCCGGTACCACAACACATATTGGTAAAAAAAAAGAAAAAAACGTTTTAATTTAATTAAGTTAAGACCACTGGTGTAAACAAACCGTATTTTGACGTAACTTTAATTAGCTGAGTGATTCCTGGATAAAAGGTTAAGGTCGATACCATTCGAAAATAAAATACTGAGTTTATCGCTGAATGTGTTGCTGCAATCGGTTGGATCAATTCGGCTGTTTTTTTATTAAATATTATTAGTATTAATGACTTTATAAAGCAATAAAATAGACTGGAATTATTTATAGGTAACCTTTTTTTTTCAAACTTATTACCTAGTCCCCTTGTAATATTATAAAAAGCTCTTGACGGCACAGAATATTTCGTGCCGAACTTTATATCGATTATTTGCGTTAAAAGTAGGTACTTATTGAATTATAATAACACTAATGGCCGCCCGCAACTCCGTTCGCATGGAAGTCGGTTTCCCGTGGAAATGTGAAGTTTTCCCGCGGTAAAAAGTATCCTATGTGTTATTCTGATGTATAACCTATATTACCTATTGCAAAGTTTCATCCAAATCCGTCTAGTAGTTTTTACGTGAAAGAGTAACAAACATCCATCCATACATACTCACAAACTTTATAATATTAGTAGGATTATTTATTTTCTGAATCAAAAATATTTCACAAAATACTGTTCGATCTGCTTTCGACGTCTAAACATACCTTATTGACAGTTGAAATTAAGCTAAAGGTATCTCAATTCTTATAGATTCATTTTCTGTCGGTTCACATCGTAGATGCAAAATTTTTCATATATCTCATCTATATAGACTACAGTTTGTCATTATCCATTTACCTACTTGATATACCTAATTATAAATCTGATGATCTAATTATTTTACGATTTGCATCCAAACTAAGTGAACACAACTTTTAATTTGGCAGATATTAATCTTAGATTATATGACCATAATCTTACTAAGTAAATAACTGACTATACAAATGAAGCGTAATCTTACCGTACACAACACCTCGCCACTTAACCAACAGAAGAATAATATGTTAACCCTGCAATTGGTATTATGGTCCCTGACGCCAATCAAACTCGTTGGGGCACAAAAAACCCGCGGATCATTGAATGTGTCTCGGATGGGGCACCCAGGTCCCATTGTGACTTGAGTGGGCCAATTCTGCCATTCAAACTGTACTTGCATCGTTTGTGTAAACATCATAGATGTACGAGAACTCGATGTGGCCCAGGAGTTAAACGATTCGTTTTTCAAAATATTAATTTTTCCCTTTGGTCTATATTAGACAGATTCTTATTTTGATATCATAGTCTACTTAGGCCACATTCTGTTTAAGACATATTCTATTTTGAACATCATTCTACCTTGCCTTGGTCAGATTCAATTTTAGACTGAATCTGGTTTGGACAAACTTTACATTGGCCTTCTTATTCTGCATAATTTGTCTAATTTCTGAAGAAAAGGTGTGTGGTACACATTCATGCTATGGTAGAAGGATCAAAAACTTGACGTGCACCTTAAAAAAGGAGGTATTTCTATTCTATATCAACTTGTAAAAGTTTAAATTTTTTCACATCCAGTACTATTAGTTCCACGACATAACTTTATGTTTTCATTGCTCAGAAGCACTGAATGGCGCTGCGTGGTGCGTTTTTTTACTTCTATTGTGGTTCTCTTTAGACCTCTTCAAGTCTAACGCTGCGATGGTCACGGAAAATACCAACCTACCCTTCCGATGGGTTAAAATTTTTTTACAAGAGGAAATATGCACGAATTACGTGTAATAAGTCCAAAAATATTGTAATGTGGGTAATACGATTTTTATTTTGTATGCTGTGCTCAGGCAAGCGGAGAATTTCGATAGAGCTCTATACAAAATAAATAATGTGTTGTACTTCGTCGTAAGTTTTTTTAAATAATTTATATGGAAAAAGATTTGCCAAGGAATCATAAAATAGGAGTTAAAAAACGGTGGTTGTGAATTTGCTACTTCGGTTTAAACCTAAAGATTCAGAATTACCGTTTTTTAAATCGTTGTTATCAAGATTTGTAACTTGAACTTTGATTTCATAACTTAAGCCATTACATAAAAACTTACTAAAAGCTATTAATAACAATCCCACTAACTTCATTTCAATCTCAAATCTCATTACAATTTTGTATAAATAGCCGATGTTAAATCCTTGTAGGTATTATTATGTTGATCTTCATAACTATTTTGTTACCTTAGAAATGCAATTTTAGATTACACTTCTAAATAAAGTACTAATTATTAATTTTAAAATGTATAACTTTGCTAACTCAAGCAAGTCTTTCTTAGCCAACATTAGTGCCAGTAAGCAGCCATTGCTGCCAGCGTATTTGCATACCGACCGATAAAAAATAAAGAATATCAGGTGGTACATAGCAACCCCCTTTCCCCCCAAGGGGTGGGGCAAATGAAACCCTCTGTCAATAAACGAAAGACACCACACGTGCCTTGCAAAATTCCTTTTAACATCACCACACAAAATTAAACCTTAACATATTTATATAAGGTTCTATTCGCTATGACGGTTTTAACATTCTTATACGGAAAAGGGACCGACTTGCCCTCAACGTAAACGCAGTATTTTATCCGGTCAAAGAGTATTTGGTAGAAGCCTATCTTATGTTTTTGGAACCTATTAATATCAAGTTAGGAAACTTTTTGTCAGTTATTCTTTAATGGTGATAAAACACCTACCCTTTAAGGTTTACCTATTGGATATTTTTATAAGTAGGTACACATTGATTTGATGAATTAAAGAAAATGTCGTGGGAATTACAAATCAAATATGTAATAGACAATACATGTCGGAAAACGGCATTTAATTGACATTGTTATTACTGCCTAGTCCCTATTGTATATTTAAAACACAATCACAGATGAATTGAAACGTCCAATTAGCCATATAGTTTTCCAAGCGCAAACATCAAAACAGGGGTATTTCGCTCCAGCTATCTTGCAATATTTGGCTCGTGTCTAATGAAAGTTGCCCAGCGTTTAGTTAAACGTTGGCACGTGTGCGCCCCCCGCCCCCGCGTTCCCCGCGCCCCCCTCATGCGCCCGCGCCGCAGGACATCTTTGTGCGGGATGTTTGCACTTGCGCAGAGCGCGTGCCATACCGTGATACGGCAGGAAGATTAGCCAGAAAGTGTGTCAAATAGATCGCACGGATTATTTGTAGATTTTTATGCTGAGTTAAATTGACGTGGAAGTGATAATTTGACTTTTAAGTATGACTGTATGAATAAACAGTCGTCTGCATTTATATTGTTTGTTACGTACGTTTTTTAGAAAGTTATTTTTTTATATAAAGTAAGAAAGTTTGCTGATTAGGTTTTACTAGGTAACTAACAATCAACAAATCTGAGAGCATAGCTGAGAATATCAATATTACGACGATACCTACTTTTGAAACTATTAGTAGGCACTATACTATCACGAAAAATTTATTACACTCCACTCTTTAATCATACAACCCTTCTTAAGCTTTCTTGTAGCTTTCATACCATTCTATCATAAAAATAGACTAACTCAATTCACTTAGATTAAATTCCTCGTCAACTTTACCGACTTATAGAAAAGTGGTGAACGATTAAAGCCCGTGTTTGGATACATCCGTCGCTCCCCTCGGCCGCGTCCGACTATCGGACTACAATAGAGGCAACATATTTGCAGCATCCGCTAGACATTACTGGCGTTCTTTGATGAAATTTGACGGCAAATTAGGGGAATAATCATTTCAAAGTTGGCAACGCTTTCTTAAAGCTGTGTCATAGGTTTATATCTTATAAAGCTCAAGAAAACGAAATGCTTACTTATAAACTTCTTAAAAACGATTGTTTACTGTGAAGGACACTAGAATAAATTATGGTGTTTGTATTTCTTATTCTTCTTCAAAAACATCAGTAAAAACAACAATTATCGTTTGAAACAAAGCCACAAGTATCGTCGGGAAATATTAAAAACTTCAGAAGTCTCGTTATGGCGGGCTCGGCGTTCGTTTTTCAAAAAATACCGTTTTAAAAAAACGTTGGCAAGTCTGCTTTTATTGCCTGCGAACGTTATTGAGGCTGAATGGGCTGAAGCACCTTGTTTTTGCCTTTTATTTATCTGTGCGTTCTATTGGAATTCACGTTTAATATTTTTTATACCGTTCGTTTTTTCCGAAATTTATATTGCTTGGTTTTGGAAGGTCATCACCCGAAATAAAAGGCGATATTGCAAGGAAAATATTGAGTACCATATTTTGTAAAGTAACTCAAAAAAATATACTAAGTCTGCTAGTTAGTTTCCAATAAACATACGATTGCAATAAGATTCTAGGGAGTAGAATCTAGGTTATTCCCAAATTGGTTCCAGTACTCGCTATCTACTATTCACAAAATTGCGCGATACGCTTTCACTAGACATTTTTTATTCAATTGATTAAATTTCGATGATTTTTAGTGTCCGTTCTTATTATCGTGATTAAAAATATTTATAAACAGCTATATGAAATACAAAGCGGATTATCTACAGTAGGTAGCGCGTAGACCGACCGACTCGAATAAAATTGAGCACGCCGAGCCAGCAGGGTATTTTATTATTAAAGTATTAAAGGGTGAGCTGCACCCCCTGGTTAAATATCATCCACCACGCTCAGCAAGACTTCTTATAGATAAATAGACGATATTAAAATTGAGAAAATGATACGTCGGTCTTCCAAATAATACTATACTGACCTATATGTTCTTGCTAGTTTTCAAGCATTACTTTATCCTTAAAAGATACGTATGATGGTTTGTTAAACCGACTCTTTTAATAAAAAGCTTAGGATGTACGTATTACAAAATAGGCAACCATCGTCATTCAGAAGTCCAACTGAATATTAAAACCTTGGTCAGTGTGTAGGTACAGCTGTAGCCCTCTGAATTGAACCCCCGGAGGTAGTTGTTTCTGGTTCTTTATTGCTTTATCAGACTACCCGCAGCGAGAGTAAACAGGTATCTTGACCAGTTGTCTGCTAGTGCCCACTCGACAGTATGGCGGGTTGGACGTAGGCCACTGCTGGGCGCAAGGCTAACCTAACTGAGGGTTACTGCTTCCACAGTAATGAAGAACGCTTATTTTTAGTTGACGCAAAATAATAATGAATAAAAAAATTGGTTTTTACGGTAAGGCTCCAACAAGGTTTTTAAATACGTTCTTTAATGCTTAGGCTTATCTTATTTTACAGATCTTGTGGTCAAAAGTGAATCTAATTTCTTCCTACCATTCTCGTCTGATATTGGTACGTTATTTCATGTCACCGCCACAACTTTAGAAGTTGTGTAAGCCGTTTTGATTCACAAAACATTAGGTATACATAAATTAATTAGTTATTATTAAAAATTAGTACTAATTCAAAGAATATTACTTTATACCTTTGACTTGAGATGTTATGATGAGAGCTTTTTCTTTTTCTAAATAATTCATTATAGGAAGCTTAAATACCTTTTCGGTTCATACCTTTTATTTAAAAAAACATTTTTTAAAATTTGCATTACAATATGTAATGAAGCAGCAAATCGTTCTACTTCGACCGCTCTAAAATACTACTTTTTACCATTTCTTAATCAGGGTTTCAACTTCAGTGCCCGCTTATTACTTAATCAGACGTTAATAAAGCAGTTCTGGATTCGCTGCAGCAACATTGCACTATTTAAACAGAGACCTTTTTAATTGAATAAACGTTTAGGTATAGCAGAAATAAAAATCTTTCAAACGAGGTACAGCGTAAATAGGTTGCTAAGCTTTTTGGAAATACTTTAATGAATATGTCTTAATATTATTAGTAGGTAAATATTTCCGTACACAAAAGTCAGTCTGACCTTAAAACGTGTTAAAACCCAGACCCACTTACACCTTAAAACACTACAATAATTAAAACAATGTTACAAGTTATGAAGTCATAATCCAATAATAAAATTGAAACATCTCGTAAATATTAACTGAAATACTATATAATCTGGATGCCCCTCGTCACGTTCATTTAATACTTGGTTACTTGGGTTACCTTCGTATATATTTTGTACAGTCACATAGGTAATACCTACGAATATTCTATTAAGTGAAAATAACGTTTTACATATTCTATAACGGTATTTTATTAAAACGAATTTATTACCCCTTTAACAGTACCTATAAATGATTTTTCTCTGACCATTTTATGTAACCAAAGTTAACAAGATCTGAAAGAAGTTTATGCGTATTAAGGGCAAAATCATGCAGAGACATTGAAAGTTATGGATCAATTCACAAACCAAATAAAATATAATATTTTATCTGCGAGCATGTAAAAAGTGAATAAATAGATTCTAGTATAATAGACCTATTCCAAAGTCTTTACTTTTTCCAACCGTTGCTCTATTTACAATGTATCCATCTAAATGTTTTCTCTGCGGCAGTACATTTATAAGGATTGAGGGTGTAACCTTCTTCAGGCCTTTATTACACCCCCCCGCTCGTCGCTTCCCCTGCTCCTGAAGGTTTGACGGCAAATATAGTCGCGATGTCTCAGACAGAGCAAGGAAATTTCGTTTCAGGTCTTTACGACTACAAATTCTAATAATACAACCTTTGTAGGAAATTCTATGGAACAATATGATATGAAAATGATTGGTTGAAGCTGCCAAGTGATAAAATTAATTTGAACAAACCTGAACTTAAAATGGAATACATACCATTTTTTATTTGCGGATTTGTCTTATTTTTTGAGAAAATTAATAACTAAAATAAACACTTCGTTACACTTGGTTGCAGGTATTACAAGATTATCATTGGTTATCAACTTTTAATAAAAAATATACGTTTGAAAAATGATGCGAAAATAAATATAAATTAAGAAGATCAATGTTAGATCGATATTTAAGATTTAAAACTGCTAAGAAAAAAAACAGTTAAGCCCGCAATAATGTTTGAAATGAAACTTTATACAAGTTCTAAACGTTATTTTCATTCGATGCATTCGAGCTACGATAAAGTTTTACTTCTTTAAAAATAACTTTAATAACACTTTTTGACGTACAGAATAGTATATAGGTTATAGAAACCCTAAACAAAGCGTTATCGTCGTCGGTCAATGACATCAAGCGTCGATGGCCGGAAAAAACGCTGTGTGGATAATGTTTTATGTTTGCACTTCAAACAATGCAGCATTCACGAATTATGCATTATATTATAAGCATTATGTTTTTATGTTTTTTACGGCCAAATCAATATTCTACTAACCTTTGACCAAAGCCTTTGACGGACGCCTTGTTATTTGTGTAACTATGGTAACTATTATTCATGTTTTGCGTCTCCAATAAACTATGGTACCTAGATAGCAGTTGATATGGAAATGACAGAAACACTTCGCAAAAAAACAAAACTTGCGGTTTCCAATTACTAAGGTTTTAACTAAAGTAGAATATCGAGATCGGAATCCCAAATTTAGTTTGAGCTTCAGTCAATTATGTCCAAATTTACTTTACCTCTACAATTTAACTTAGTACGGTATTATGAAAACTCTTCAAAATCAATAAAAAATCAGGAAATAACACAAATTATGAATACAATTTTCACTTTTTAATTTTGAAGTAATTAAATACTTGCTTAAAACCAACTCAATAACTTGATCACACTCATAGTTATGACATTATTGAAAAAGCTGTGTTTGGTAAGTTTTTGTTTGTAGGATTTGTTTTTTTTGTTCAAATAGAACCAGTCTAATGGAGGAAGCATTCTATTGATACAAATTGCGCTAAAGCGAGTGCTATCAAAATGTGCAGCGATATTGCTTTGAGCATTTGAATCGTTCAATTAAAAACAATATTTTTTGCTATGAACTTTAAATATAACTGGTAGATTTTAGTTCAAATCAAGCATTATATAAACGTCGTTGCACTGCAACTTTAATCCGTCAGTCTACTCATAATAACCTCAATTAAAAATAATGTTGGGTTCTTAATAACTTAAGATGAATATTGTAGTAGTCAAAGCAACAACTTAAATCACCTTTATTAATATGCATTTTTAATAAAAGATTGGCACAGACTTCTAAATCAACCTCCTTACGGCGCGGCGTGCGAAGATATGCAGGTTTCTATTTCTGCACTGCTAGAGACGTTTCGATTTCCAACATGGCGGTCGCCAGAATGGCGGGAAAAGAGGTTATATTTGTGAAACTACCCGCACTCTGCGGCCCCACGCTTCGACGTAGCCTGACTGCCGGGCATTCTTATAAAGCAACCGATGACAAAGAACATAACAAGAATAGATTTAAAATTCCAGGGTCCATTTGACCGAAGTTTGGTTCAAGAGGTTTTTGTTAGGGTTTTTTAAACGTATTGTAAAATGCTATCGATTTGACTGACCCTAAAGAAAGCAAATTGAACCATGGTAACTGGGTTACTCTATCTATAGGTACTTATAATAAACTGGCATGTGCGAAGCTACTGCAAGTCGCGACTTGTAGGCCTTTTCATGCATTGCTGGCAGTAAGTATTGGTAAAAGTTTTTTCCATAATTAATTATAACCATGGCTATAGATTGTACTCTATTTTAACGACGCACGTGGCTCTTAAGAAGCGGTCCCATATTGCGAAAAATCGCACGCGCAATAAAGGCTGTTTTCACTTGCATACACAAAATTTCAGGTACATTGTGTGAATAATTGCGCACCATGGGGACGCAACTGTTAGGTACCTACTCTGTGATTCGAATAGCGCGTCGTGGGACCTCACGGTTAAGAGGATTTGAAATAAAATATTATCTTTTTTTTATGCACATATTCACTTAAAATTAGAGTTTTTAGGAAACCGCCTTATAAGGCCTCTGACGCGGTTCTTAATAAGCACCTGACTTGGCATGACGTGTACGAGGTGAAAAAGTACCTGGGACCAATGGCCTGACGAACTTTCCGAAACATTTTGTTTTATAGTGTTTGAAATAAAGAGAACAAAAACTGTTTAAAAGGTGTTTTACCCATTTTAATTGAGCAACGAAAACAATACCGATTTTTAATAACGACGTCAGTTATTGGAAACCGGATTCAATTATTGAGTCATCGAATTGGTCCAAAGCGAACTGAAATTCTTACTTTGAACGTTTGCTGGTATGCCACTTCACAAGTCAACATGGATCGTTAAAACGTGGATAGAAAACATCGGAGTAAAAAATTAACAGTCTCTCTATTGTGCACTTTTTTTCTCTCGGACGGTGAATTGTACGTAATTCTGAAACGCGCGTACGCTCAAATAAAAGAGCTCAACACTTTTTCAGTTGAACTCTACAGCAGTTCAATCTGAATATTTGTTTAATTTATTCTATGTCAAGAATATTAGACTCAGTGAAGCATCCTTAGCGAACGAATCTCCTTACGCTTTTCTTCACAACAGCATAATATAACGTTTTGTAATGTTATTTTTTCAGTTCCACATTTTCTGTTGTTCGTAAAATTCTGCCATTCGCTTTTGAATTAATAATAAATTATTGGGAATAGTGGAACAGTTCAAAGCCAGTGTTCTACACACAATTGCTTTTGTTAATTAATTACCTATTTGTTGTTTGAATGCACGAATATGTGGCCACTGGCTGCATTTGTTGTCTCAACTGTTTGCGTTTTTGTGCTTTAATGACTGGTCGCAATTTAATCACGTTAACAATATAAACAACAGAAAATTAGATTTGGTTATATCTGATCTCGAGTGTTTAATAAAAAGAGCTGCACCGTTGTCCTTGCCTGAGGATGGACATCATCCATCTCTTCAGGTCGAAATTAACATTAATCACACATCTTCGTTATCTCAATCCACTAGAATTATACGTCGTTTCTATGCAGCTGATTATGAAAAAATTAATAACGAATTATTTCATATTGATTGGAAAAAGCACTTAAATTTAAATGATATTGAACTCGCAGTTGAAAAATTCTATAATATAGTTAATGAATTGATAGATAGGTTCGTACCTCATAAAACTGTTACCAATAACATTAAATATCCAGTCTGGTTTAGTAAGCGTTTAATCAAGCTAATTAATAAGAAGAAAAAACTTCATAGAAAATGGAAAATATTCGGTAGAGAGAGTGATTACAACAACTTCTCGTATGCACGTAAGGAAGTAAAATTAATTGAAGCTCAGTGTTACGAAAAATTCATAAGTCACTCTGAATGTAATATACAAAATAATATTAAGCACTTTTGGTCGTTTATAAAGTATAAACAGGGTAGCGGTGGGGTTCCCGACACTTTGTTTCTCGGTGATACTCACGTATCTGATGGTAACGCAATTGCTGATTTATTTAATTCATATTTCGAATCATCATTTGAACCTTTGTCTAGTGGTAATGCACCACGTGATCTGGTTGTTAACGAATTTGATCCTCCTTCTATTTACATTGATAAGACCATTGTTAAGAAATACCTAAAACAACTTGATGAAAAAAAAGGAATTGGGCCAGACGGTATTCACCCTTTGTTCCTTAAGCGTTGTTATGAGTCGCTCTCAGATCCACTTTCATTGTTGTTCAACATTTCATTGAAGACAGGTGAAATGCCCAAATTGTGGAAACAATCTACAATCGTTCCTGTTTTCAAAAGTGGTGATAAGCATAACATTGCCAATTACCGTGGTATAATCAAGTTGTCGGTAATTCCCAAACTGTTTGAAAAAATTATTTATGACAGCATGTTTTTAAAGTTAAAACCACAAATAATTTCAAACCAACATGGCTTTATTACTGGACGTTCTACGGAATCAAATCTGTGCGAGTTTATAGATTTTACCTTGGAGGCGATGGTAAGAGGGTATCAGGTGGACACCGTGTACACAGATTTTTCAAAAGCATTTGATAAAATTTCTCACGATATCTTAATATCTAAACTAGAAAACATCGGTGTACACGGTGACCTCCTGAGATGGTTAACCTCATACTTGCGCGATAGATCCCAAGCCGTGATGATCAAAGGATACACCTCATCTTTTGTTCCTATTACTTCTGGCGTACCCCAAGGCTCCCACCTCGGCCCCCTTCTTTTCAATATATATATAAATGATATAATAAACTGTTTTCATCAATCTAAAGTATTATTATACGCTGATGACACAAAAATTTTCACTGTTGTTAAATCTGTTGAAGATTGTCATCTGTTTCAACACGAACTTAACTTATTCCATGAGTACTGTATAGCAAATAACTTAAAACTAAATATTAATAAATGTCACATTGTAACTTTCAGTCGAAAAAGTCGGCCTATATACTTTAATTATATGATCGATAATGCTCAAATCAAAAGATTAACCGAGGTTAGGTTAGGTTATTTGGGAGTATATCTTGACAGCGAACTAGACTTTACCTCGCATATAAATAACATTACGTCAAAGGCCTACAAAATGATGGGTTTTGTCTTTCGCCAATGTAAAGATTTCAGAAATATTAAAACATATAAAATATTGTACAATTCTCTCGTTAGAAGCCATTTAGAATATGCTTCTACGGTTTGGAATCCGTTCTATGCTACTTATGTGTCACAGATCGAAAGTATTCAAAATAAGTTTTTGAGGAGACTGAAGTATAGATTTAGAAACTCTACCGCTCAGCTTCAAACTTTGGAGTTAAGGCGACAACACAGAGATCAAGTATTTTTGTATAAAATAATTAATAACTGCATTGATTCTCCTTTTCTTGTAAGTCGCATTTTCTTTAGGTGTCCTAGGCCAGGCAGCCGATCAAATATGATATTTTTCGTCCCTAATTGCAGAACTAATTATTCTAAAAATAGATTTCTAGTTAGAGCTTGCAACATTCACAATTGTTTTTACCATAACATTGATTTATTCAACTTAAACTTAAAATGCTTTGTCTCATGTGTTAAGAAAGATGGCAGCACTGTTTAAACTGTTGAACTACATGTAATATTATTTTATTTTATAAGTTAACTCCTATGCATATTTATACGTATATATATATATATATAAATATAAATCTAATTGTTATAAGCTATTATAATTGTACTTGTACCTACTTTTACTCCTTATGTAATACTTAGCGTTGGAAACTTTTTTGGCTAATGTATAATTCTAAATTTACTTATGTCAAATGTAAAATAAAAGCTGTATGTTTCTTTAATAAATAAATAAAATAAAAATAAAAAAATAAATAAAATATCCAATTTTGCTGTACTTATAACTGATTACGAAATCCTTTGATATTCGGTTATGATAATGTAAAATGTTTATTATGTGTAAATTTGACTGTGCTTTTAAGTATCTTTGAAAACAGTTGAGGGTGAATACAATAAGTTAATAAAAGTGCCTTTTGCGACAATTTCATGATTTGTGAAAAATAACTGATACTCAAAATACGAAGTAGCAAAAATAAATGAAATACATTTTAAATGATTTAGTCATCAATTCGATCTTAATAAGTCTGTTTATAGCAACTCTGCAAAGTTATACATTGGCCCCGATTCTAAAAACATTCACTAAACCAAATTAAATAAATTGCACTTGGTATAAGAAAAAGACAATTATATTGTTCTCACTAAAATTAGTTTACATCATAGTAAAATTGAACGAAATGCGTTGAAGACTAGTCTAAACTTGATCAAATCAAATCAAAATCAAAATTCTTTTATTCATCATAGATATGTAACATATACTTAATGAACGTCAATGTTACAAACTTCGACAGGTTCGACAGGACCTAACCGTAGACCGAGAGAAAAAAGCCGGTGGAAAAAAACTCCCAGCGCTCTTTTCGGAAATTATACAATTATAATGATTGCGTCGACGTCATAAAACACGCGTATTAATTTGACAGGACTATAATGATGACCCGTCTCTGTGATTATACTACTTAATGCTAAGTAAGAGATAGCAATATTTATATTTTATTTTAGAGAGACTTAGCTTTGAATCGCGATCACTCATACAAAATCCGACTAAAATGTAGACAATGGTAATAATGCAATATCTATAACCTTTCGGACTTTATTTAGAAACTAAATTCTATTCGTCTTCGCCTTCACGCCTTAGTACCTGTGCGATGATATGGTAATCTTAAAATTATAATCGGTAAATTAGCATAATCTACATCTAAATAAAGTAACGATTGCGTAAATCTTAACCTTTTATCCGAGTAAACATTGCAAACGAGAACCCCCCCATATATTGGCTCTGCATTTCAAGGTAACTAATAATGTTGACTGCCCTACCCCCACCCCAGGTGGTCACGCGCACGCCCGTGGGAACCCCGTCTACCGAAACTCCTGCGCCGATAACACACACCAGCGCAGATTATATCTATTTTGGCACTTGTCCGCTATTGTTGACAGTTATAATCTGTCAAACTTCATCACTCGTCGAAAGGGGGACTTTTGACTGGAAATGTTTTTTTATTCATTTGACTTTGATAGTTGATCTGAAGAGTGTAATGGACGTTTAGACTAAAGATTGACATGTAATAATAATAATATAATAATAATAATTATAAAACAGTACTTAAATGTAAGTATACAGATGAAAACAGTAGGTAATTCTATTTTTTGTCACAAGAATCGAATGGAACTATGACAAAATTGTCTAAAATGACATTTTTACAGACAGTTACGTATTTACTTTTGTTGTTGGGTATAGCATGCTTAGCACCTTTAGGAAATTTCTATTATTTTGTTAATATAACATTCAATAACCCAGAAATTAAAAGACCATCGAGCCTCCTAACATTTGATTATCAAGTTTCGTCTTTATACAAACGTGCGGTGCGAGCATGGAACTTTTACCGATCGCCTATTTGACAGATTTCGTAAAAAAATAGACTTGTCTCTACATTTATCGCTATTGGAAGCATGGAACTTTCTTTGTTAAGTCATCGTTACCGTTAACGAAACTTTAGTAGGTTTTGTCGAATTTAAACGAAAGAGCGAGCATGGAAGTTTTTGTCGAATTTTTGTCTGACATTTGTCATTGCTTATTTACGAAAATTTGTCTACTACTAAAAGTAGCTCGAGAAGTGTCGTAACATAGTAAAGAATACTTTAAAACAGAAATAAAGCCATTTTATAACTAAATGGTCATTTTATCCTGTTCCACAATTAAAATATTATGTCTTGTTTCAGTTTGTAGTTGCTAAGTAAACTACATAATATTATTAACCGAGGTTTTTTATCAAGGTATTTTAAAAATCACTTAATCTCATAAGGATGGTTGAATATGGGTTTTCAATGTGAACTTTACATTTCTCTCATGCCTCTCCAAAGAAAGTCTTTGCCCAGCGTTGGACATATACATTATATTAGGTATTTAAAATAAAATAATGAAAATCAAGATGCCTTTATTATTCTAAACATACAATAACAATAAACATACTAGTATTTCAATATTTTTCTAAGTAATAGTTGTAGTAGGTTTATATTTTTTGTTTTATTTAACAATAAACGAATAAAATAAAATAAACTATGTCAAGGATTCTTTTGGAGGTGTTCGCTTGAATAAGGACCTTTTCAAGTGAATGCCTCCCCGTCTCTTCTCATCTTCTCTTGTTTCAACTGTTATTTCACCAAGCCGAGGAGGCTTGCTGGTCTACCTTAGTTTTCGTTTTCCTGCAGGTAAGCTCCATGTTGTAGTACTTATCCCAACATTCCCTTATGTCATAGTCACTCCCACTTAAATTTCTGAGCTTGCTTGGTTACGTCTACAATTTTCTTAGTATTTTTCTGTAATTTTTGTTTTAAATTCAATGATTTAGTCTTTATTAAGAGAGTTCTCTCGAATTTTCTTATAATAATTAAAGTTTATATTTAGTTGTCTTGATTTATGAAAAATGCACGTTTGTCACCCATGACTGTTGGTAATAACCTTATGTTGAATATCATGCTCTTCTATGCAACACGAAACATTGATTTATAAAATTCATAAAAGCCCAAAACAATTTCCATGTCCAATGACCAATTTCTGTCGAGATTTCATCTTCCTGCTTTTGTATATAAGATATGCTGCTGTGTTGGTCACATTCTTCTTATTTAAGTTGTAATTTGTAATAAACCTAACTTATAAACCTTTTGGAATCTGATTCACATTAATTTAAAATATATTATTTTTATTTACAAACATTGGTCTTTACATGACATTGATTAATGAAGTATGTCAGCTGTCATAAAAATTAAGGTTTTTCTACCTTGGCTATTGTGATTTCGGTCAAAATTGAATGATTGACGAATGAATTTATCATTTTAATTAATGTACAAATGAATGGCAACATTCAAAATTCGTTACGTGGGAAATTTCCTTAACTCCTCGGTAAGAGCTAACGAGCGGAGATCCATGCTTCCAAGTAGCGAGAACCATCGACATGGCATCATCATCGAATTGCTTATTGTCTACTAACGTCAAAAGTTCCATGCTTGCACCGGTGTTATGGTTGATTTTCCTTGCATTCTGGTAATACCAAGTAAAGATACACGAACAAGCCAATTGGTTGACTTATTGTTTGTGGTGTTATATTGAAACAGTGTCATTACAGTGACGTCAGCAAACAAAGTGAAACTAATTCTAAAAGTATTTAAACAGGTGCCGATTAGCTTCGTTCAATCGGGTAATTTCTACTTGTTCTTTGATAAGGTCCTATTTATATCTTTCAATGCGCATCAAAACTAACGTTTAGTAGAGTTTGATGTGTTGCTTAACTTAACTTTATGATGGAAGAGTTAGCAAAAGTTTTTTTTTGTTTGTAGATAACATAATTATTCTTTATCTGGAGGTAGATACTGAATTTATGATTGCAAGTAAAGTAACAATATCAGTAAGTACCTACAAATGTTATTCTACGTACCTACCTACTACAGCAAATACAAACGTCAAAGCTCAATCAACGTCCGAGACTAAAAAAACATTGATGTTCCCACACTGCGAACTCGCAATAAAATAGTGTAAATAACAGTTTAGATTTCTGCTAGGGGCAGTTCTGTCACATGAGTAAAGAAACTGAACAGAGACAAAGCTTCTAAAGAGCTAGCAAAATTTATACCTATTTTGGTAGGGTTGGCACAATTGAATAAATTAAAAATATAAATGTACTTTTTTTTCAAATTTTTTATTAAAATAGGTTTTTTTTTACAAATTACATACTCTAAATATAATATAATTTCGGAATGATACCAGAGGGAAGCCCCCTCTCCCCCCTCTCCCACTTGCGAAATCCTGCGCTCCGATTTTATTGTAGGTAGTTACTTATTGTAGGTAAGTATCTACAATAACTTTTTTGGGAAATATATTCAGAATTACTTACACAATTTTACCGAAATATCTGGTAATTTTCCGTAAAATATATAATAATGAGTATTGAGTAGTTTTAATTATAGAGTTGTATACCTTTCAATCTACATAACACATTATAAAATTATAAATATAAATTAAGTTTCAAGTACAAACTTACCTAGTAGACTCCTTGGGATAGTTAAAATAAGAAATATTTTTAGTCTTTCTATTATTATTCATGCACACAGTACAATGTACAACCATATTTACAAAACTTTTTAAATACTAAAACAAAAGTATTACTACGTATTATGTGAGAAACTCGAAAACAAAAACAAAACACGCACAACGTTCGAGCGTCGCGTCACGCCTGCACGCCCTGAGATTGACCACTGGCTGATCTAGTTTGAAGCGGTTTCGGCTCATACGTGACAAGCGGCCAGTGGTCACGCACACACACGTGTTGCACTTGTAGTGATGTACCTGTCACAGCGCATTCGTATGTAGCTTTGTCTCTGTTCAGTTTCTTTACTCATGTGGTTCTGTTTAGTATAAACACGGAGCGTTCGTGTGACGTGGGTAGACACACGTTACTTTCCCGCCAAATCTGACGTTGTCAATTCGAGTAACTGGGGTTATACTTATTATTGGCTAACTATTTTAGGACTTATAAATTCTTTTAAATAAATATTATAATAACACTAGCGACCCGCCCACGCTTCGCAATGGTGTAATTTGGCGCGACTTGTTCCCGTTAAGTTGAATTTTAGCTATCTTAAAATAACTTTATCAGAATTTTCTTTATTTACAAATTTAAATGAGTAAATATCCTAAAAGATGGCGAAACCCGCATCAAAACCCATTACGTAGTTTGGGAGGACATAGCAGCAAACATACAAACAGACACAATTAGCGACTTGGATTTATACTATGTAATAATGAAGTTTTAAGTATTAAAACTACTTAAATCTACACTTTTTAAATCACACCATCAAACTAATCAATAATTATTAGACTATTAACATTTTAAACTCTAGATATTGACTATACTATTAAAAATTCTCACGTTTATAACCTTTTATTTGTGGTTTCCCCCTTCCCGGTTTAATCTCTTGTCGTTTATACTAAGACCCGGCGCCGGCGTCGCGGGATTACGGTGCGCGTGCGCTGCCGGTCCCGTCTAATGAATCGTAATGGCTAATATCTCACTTTTATATTACTAGTGTCATTTTTGACATTTATGGACGGGAACTGCCAATGAGTAAGTTTGGGGTGTCATTAATTTGTATTTCAATATACTAGGATCACATATGATAATAATAATTATGGACTTTGGATCACCTTTCATAGGTTGCCTTTATCTGGCAATTACCACTAGGTACCACTCTGACTTTTCTCACTCTTGCCTCAAAAAAGGATGGATTTTTTCTGGTTTCCAAGATCAAGTTGGTATTTTGTTAAATTGCTTTTATGTCATACCTTCTCAAGAAGATCTACTTTTTTGACATGCCACTCTGCTTAGCTGAATTCTGATATCAGAAAAATCAATATCTTATAATTTTTCTACAAAATAAAGTCTGTTTTGTAGTTACGTATACGTATATAATTATTACAGTTTTCATTAAAATATACCTAAGTGTTTTCCTACAGAATCTAACATTAACTTAATGGCGTATTGAGAAAATTTATAAAGTTTATTTAAATTTGGTCCCGATGACTTCAACAATTGGACTTGCTCAAAGCATTTCTTTTATGTAGAAAAGAAACCACAGAAACTTCATATTTCAACTTTTTCCAAATTTTTCATAATTTCTAGTCCTTCTTTCGATATAAAGGAAAACAACTGTGAGTTGTTTGCATTGTGTTTACACCGTTCCCTGCAATAAAAGCGTTTTCACAAAGTTTTGCGTAAACATGTTTACTCTTAAGTTTTATAAAATATTAAAAAAAAACACATTGCAATATCTATACTGATAATAAATCTGTAGAGAGGTCAATTCTGTATTTCTGCTGCCCGACGTCTAGATTTTCACCAAAGAATTCTGCCATTTCTATACTTATATTAAGTAATTGATTATCTTTTTTAAATATCTTGTTGTATAAATAAGGCAAAGTTATGATATTTATATAAGACGCGTGTGAATAGTTAGATTTATTAGTTCTTTCTGTTTTACTTTTCAAGCTTATGCCTAGATATGATGACAAGCATAGCAGGATAGTATTTTTTGGCATACATTTTCTAAAAAATACTGTAACAGGTCATCATATTTATATACTAATTACGTAAATAAAATATTGTTTATTAATGAGCAGGGTTTTTAGTTAATAGACTTATATTACCTTAGAAAAGTTTTTACGAAGGCTGTGTAATGCACTAATAAAAGCTGATATTAGAAGATTGCCTGTTTGCGCAGTGCCTTAAGACTAACTTAACATCTTTAAAACTTATGATATACCTACTAGTGTGTTTCACCACATGAGTAACGTAAAAAACTCTCAATAAAGGACAATGAATTGTTATTATAGATTAACTCCTTCGTGAATCTGATAGCCTAGTAGTTTTTTGTCGAGAAAATATGAATAACACTACAAAATTAAGTTAATCAAAATAATATTTGTTAAATATTAGAAAAAAAGACAAGTATTTTACTCCCTTGACATTCATTCACGGATTAAAATTAGAAAGGTCTATTTAGCTAATAACTAACACTCCAATAGTAAATACGGTGCCATCGCCGGTGGAGTCGTGGTGTAGGGCCGACGGCCGAGGCCCCATGACTCCACCACAAAGGCGAAGACGGAGTGCCGCGGGGTTTTAGTTGGTGGACTACCCATGACCTGTCAGTTGCTCAGGTGGGAGTCCCATACACGCCCCCCGCCACCCCGGTGGGGGGAACGGTGCGTAAATGCATTTCCCCGCGCAAACAAAAAAAAAGGTAGGTACTGATGTGGTTACCACACCATTTTATTGCACAACCAGGCATTATTTTCATTGAATTTAATTTTTCAAGTCAGATCATGTGACTTGTTTACATAACTTCGACATGAACTTCGACTGACAAGATTTCGCCGATCTCGCCGAATCGGGCGTACTTGGGTTAGCCAAGTTAACCCGTCATGAGCCCTTCAGTGGTTTATTCCATCATGCTTCTAGCCCGGGTCGAAAAACTCGGACATCTTGGTCAATGTATGGTAACAAATAAAATTAAAAATCTCTAGGCCATCCCGTGTCCCGCCACTACGACGGCCTGTAGGATAACTCCAGGTTTTTATTCGGTGCAAGTTCGACATAACCCGTCTCCCTTTTTTTCCCTGGAGGGGCGGGTATGCGTAGGAATTTTCCTAGTTCATCAAAAAAAAGGTAAGTCGGGAACTTGTTGGTTAAAGTTTATATTTTTTTAATTTTTTATTAGAATTGAGTTATGTTACAGATATAAGTATTTTTGTTGTAATTTAGCCGTAAAACTCCAAAAGACGAATAAATAAAAATAAAAATAAAATAAAATGTCTTTGAAAATTATAATTATTTGAAACAAGAACGGTGACCCAAATTCACTAAAGCTTGCTATGACACAGTTAAGCCCAAATGAATTATTTATCGGAATAATAAAGACCAGTGTGGGAACTCAATTGTTTGCCATTATTATAAGAAGTTTAAGGGTAACCACATTGGGGTTAAAAAATTCAACTTAAAATCAAACTATTATGCGAAATGAAAATAAAATCATACTTGTTATCTTCCTTCGGCTTGTGACAGCTTAATAATTTTGTAAACTAAGGTAAATACACGTATTTCTAGCATTGGAATTAAAATAATATTCCAATATTTTAAATCATAACAAACTAAAAGCTGTCCAGGCTACCAGGCTGGTAACCATATCAACGTCAACTATTAAGGTAGATAGACACATAGATAGTGAAAATGTATAAATTCTATAAATGCATCTATTTCCATTTAATTCGCTGAAGCTTTAGTGCCATTTCCATTACCATAGTAATGAGGTGCCAAGATGATAATTTTATGAAAAGAAATTAATTCACATAAATTAACTGACTGTTCAGAAGTGTAAAGTTGAGTTTACATTAGAATCTGAAATTGAACTCTTAAAGATATAAACTTAATTGTTCTGAAACTTTTAGGCATTCCATAGTTTGAGGTCTACTAGCAGTTTATAAGTATGTAGTTAATTTAGAGTATTACTAGGTATCACTTAAGTTTTAAAGTACCTCAAAGCACGTTAAAATGAATATAGGTACATCGCGCTTGTGGAGTCCGTCATGCATATGTCCTTGACTGCTGTGGTTTTAAATTTAAAACAAATATCGATGAATTAGAGACTTTTCAAATCAGGCTTATGAAACTAGGTAGTTGTTGAAAAAAAACTAACTCTAAATATAAACAAAATTACTAAGTTAATATACTCCCGGCAGGATTAAAACGTAAATACTTACTCTCATTAAACCGGCATGGCAGTTGGGAGCATCGTCTATCGCTTCTGTATCTTCTGGCAAATATGAAGTACCTAGGTCAGCAATTACTATGGTGATAGGACTATAAAAAAGAAACTACTTTATTTGCTTAATGGTTTGCTAGAGGATTTATGAAACGAACAAAACAAAGATACTTAAAAAGAATAAATTAAAAATATATCTTTTGGAGAGTATTTAATATAGATAGATATTCTGATTATAATTTAGATATAGATAGATATTTTATAGAAAGTTACACTATGTTAATAAGAACTAGGGATGTTACGGATATAGAATTTCGGTTTCGGATCAGATATTGATTTTTTTTATATCGGTTTCGGTTTCGGATACGGATATGAAATTATTTCGGATTATCCGGTAGTTTCGGATAGTTTCGGTTACGGATATTAGATTCTAGGAATTTCAAAAGTAATACAAAAAATATAGATAATAAAATGGTTTTATTTATATAGAGGAGGACGATGGGTGAGAACGATGATGTCATAAACACCGCTACATTGCGCTCAGAGAGAGAACCAACACTTTGGTCACAGTTCTGTAAGCGGTTTACGGAACGCAGCCAAAAACAACTTGTCGTAACGTGTTTCATTTAGATATTTAGATTCCGCCACTATCCGAAATTATCCGAAACATTTATTTCGGTTTCGGTTACGGATATGGATATCCTTAACATCCCTAAAAGAACTGTAAGTTCCCCAGTCAAACGGCAAAGCGTAAACGGCTTTGGAGTACACTTTTTTGTTTAAATAAATAAAATAATAATAAATGAGTCAGCTTTAATCGCTATGCTTTTGGCAAATATAAGGTGATGGATATATTGTTGTTTTAGTTACATATATTTTGTCCCACTACGATGGCATGAAGGGCCAATCTTTTAATTAATAAAACATTAAAAAAGGTTATTGCAATACTAAAGGAGAAAAAAAAAGTTTGAAAATAAATATAACTATAAAAATTCACTAAATATAATTAATGTATACTCATAAAAAAATTGTAGAGAGGTCAATTCTGTAGGTCAGGGGGTGATTAGGGATCGATACCTACTGATGCCAAAAATACAATCAGTAAAAGTTTTGTCTGTGTCTGTCTGTCTGTCTGTATAACCGTTATAGTAACAAAAACTACTCGACGGATTTTAACGAAACTTGGTACAATTATTTTTCATACTTCTGTGCTGGTTATAGTAAACTTTTCATCACGCTATAATAAATAGGAGGGAAATGTTGGGAAAACGGGAAAAGTTACTCCAAGCTTCCGTCGTGTGTGCAACCTTAATGGTTGAATGGTTTAAACACCGAAATCATGAATGACGGAAATGTTCTCCTTAAAAATATATTAAAAATATCCCACGACAGCGTATGTCTATCTTTTATGGTTGACTGACAATAACACGTGTAACTCCCGATAGCAAGCAGTTCGAAGCTTTCTGATTATGTTTGTATTCTCTTACGTTTATAACAATCTCAGTCATCCCTAATTAAAAAAGTTAACATTATTAAGTATTCAATAAAAAATAATCATAGAAATCGGTATAGAAACACCAAAGTTATATCATTCTCACGGGAAACCGACTTCCACGCGAACGGAGTGGCGGGCGGCCACTAGTCAAAACAAAATATAAATATTATCAATCGCTGCATTGCAGTTAACAGCAGTTATGTTTTTATATCATTTTTATAAGGAACGTATCTTTGTAAGTTCCGAAAGTTAACCCATAAACTAAACAGAGATAAAACATATTTAAAATGAATAAAGGTTGAAACTAAGTTCTTATGAGTAGGTTAGAGTTTATAATAATGTCGTATGTGATTATGTATAAACGCACCCTAAACACAGCTTTTTAATATAGATTTTTAGTTATTTGCAAATCCGCTCAACCTATCAGAATGCTTTAGTGAGAGTGTTCGTTTTTCATGAACTACGTGGAATTTTTGTTTTTAATCTGTAAACTGGAATACAAAGTTATAACGTTATTTTCATTCTGCTACAATTTAATAAGTGCTGTTCGTTACTACGTATTTTAATAAATAACGTAGAACATACCTCCATACTCGATTTTAATTACCTTTTACAAACCTATTATAATTTAAACTGAAAACATTCCAATAATAATTAAGTCTTTATGCAGCAAGAGCTACGGAATTTCGTAGCGCTACTCCGCAGTCCTTTCTTAATTATTTTTAATTAACTGAAAATATGTTTCAACTAGTCACATAGTGAATTAATATAATTATTTTCTGGATTATGAAAATGGATTTCCATCCAAACTCAAATGTTGCACGCCAATGGATAAATTCTAAAATGGAACAGAATTGTTCGACTAGATATATCTGTTATTATTATTCATATTAAGGATGTTCGATTCAATACTAAGGATACTATGAATATATTTAATTACTCCTGGGAAATAAAGCTACAAAGCCATTGGGCGATTACTTTAGCAAAGAATCACATTTAAAACGAAACTAAGAGAAGGTTCCGTGAGAGCTTATTGCTTTTATAATGTAACCAATAATTTGCATTTTTGCTTTAATGAGCTTCATGCCGTATTCCATGATTCCGATACTTTACGGCTGCTTTTTTAATTACTTATTTTTTTCAGTACTTAAAAGGATACAGATGCAGATTATTTTACCTATTTCCACTAGTTAGATTCCTGCCTTCTTTTCAAGCATGTGAATCTTGTCAGACGGACGGAGAGGTATCGAAGTGACCTTTTATGGTTTTCTTATTCCTTTAAACTCTAAAGATGCTGTATCACCCTGTATATTTCATATATTAGCAAGCATGATATGAATAAAGGTTATTGCGGTTTACAGTAGGTACTAGAACTTCCTTTGACGTATCAAACGGAGCGTATCTTATTGCTTAGGTACTACGCATTCTACATATTGCCATATTAAATATTTCAACATATTGGAGTCTGCCATGACCGACAAGTATTTAATATCCTGTAGCAAACATCTATCAGAAAGCAGATGAGATCAAAAGTTTTAAGAAGAACAGCAATTTACCTCATTAAGAAAAAAAAAGAGACGCTTACTTTTTAAAATCAATGGAGTCAAAATATATGACTACCTATATTCAGCCTCTTTTTTTATTTTACCATTAACATAGAATCCACTTCAAAACACCCTAACAATGGCTGTAAACAAATAAAAAAGAAAATACAACACTTAATTTGTAATTCCGAAGTGACATTACAGTTCGATATTTAAAAATGATAGCCAGACAGATGCTTCTAATCGGATTAACTTCTGACGAACGCGGGAGACCTTTCAGAGAAAAGATTACAGAAATGTACCTCTTTATACCATCTGTATCTAGTTATTTTAAACTCTATTCCCTTTTGCTGTCATTATGACAGTTATATTTATCTACTTTGATATTTAATTTCGCTAAAATAAAGCCTGAAAAAATACTTGACAAAAAAGTCAAAAAGTGTTCCAAGTTAATGATTAAAAGTGACTATCCTAAAGCTTAGATTGTATTTTTATAACCTTTCAAATGCTAATTGTCGTGCAAGTGTACAAGCCAATAATCGGGTCACTGTGACCCCACGCGTATTCTGTATGTAAGGTGACACTAATTCTCTGTTTGGTGTAATTGATGATAGTTTCCAATATTCACAGTCACGTACTGTACACTTGTTGGGCAGGATTCAAGGGTTAAGATGTAATTAATTTTCCGCGCAGTTAGTGTTAAAAATGCGTTTTATACGGCGCCGCATAATATAGAGGGCGGGTCCGAAAGACCGATGCGCTTTTGTAAGGGTTAACTTTTGTAACAAATGATAACACGTGCAGTATATTTAATGTAGATTTTTTATAGTAAATTTCTACCTATTATGGTTTCGGATTTTTTAATCAAACAACAGTTTTGACAATGTTCCAGAGCTAGATTTTTATAAATGACTTCTTTTTTATAAATAAATAACTTTTCATTTCGGAGTATCTTATTTACTACAATAATTTGTATTTTACAATTTAATAACGTTTATCTCTAGAAAATTATATAAAGAATACTTGTTATCTTGGCATGCAATAAACTTTAAACTGAACTTAAACGTAATAACTTTAAAATGAACGAAGCAGCTCTGGAATGATATCACAAAGACTTTGTCTTACAAAAAATAAAAAATAATTTAATCGCAATATCAACCCTAACGCGATAACTACACGGACTAAAAATAACAATAGCTATTTGTTCAACACATGTAATCTTTAAGTTACCTTCAATCAAATTGTATTAGATTTATTATTAGCTGCGCACAATTTTAAACCTTAAAACCTGTGCGACAAAGTCCAAAACCCAACAGCAGTGTACAACTTTTAAGGGTAGGTCCCAACGGGCCTAGAAATGACGGTTAGATGAAACCTAATATAAAGGGTGATTCCCAAAATAGTGATTGAATTTATTACAGCGACGAAAAGGTACGATTAAAAGAAATATGGTCGGTGAAGACAAAAAGATTGAGTAGGTAATACATAGTTTAAATTACTATAATGTAATCAATACAAGTTTAATTTTAATTTTAACTTATAAAATTGTAGTGGTGAGTTTTAATGTCATAAAAAGTTTTAAGAAACGCTCAGTGTTATCGAAGACACACTGCAAAAGTATATTTTTCTAATGCTACCTACTGGTGTAAAAGAAAGTTGATATACGAGTTTGTCAGTTTAGACTCCCCTAATCTACATAATCGATTCCGATACAGTTTTAAGCAAGGACATTTATTTACTTGTCCATTGTTGTTTGGTGACATTAGTAACTCAAAAATTGAATTCGGTTCGAATCCGAAGCTTAATCTTATTTATGATCCTAAATTGTCTTTATAAAATTGTTTTTTTACTTACGACCAACTCTACATCTCCAGAGCATAGACAATCGCTAAACTTGATTAGTCTCTACGCCTCCAATTATGACGGGTCAGAGATTCGCGCGAGGTCACACGTACACTGCGCGTGAGTGTGTGCGTTGCGTCTGTGTGCGTGCACGTGACGCCGAGTCGACGCCGAGCGATATTAAACTTGGGGGCTGGGGCGCTCAAAGAGGGGGTGACTTTGGTAATATTGAGGTGATGTTATTTTGAATAAGGCTTAGAGTTTGTGTTATATCTGGACTATATTTGATTCAGTTTAGAAAGAGAGCAAGCAGAGTAAGCTTAGCACTTCGTTGCTTATTTACAGTACTTGAGATCTAATAACTGTATGGTAGGGTAAGCCTTATGGTTTCATGCTCATACGTCTGTTTGAATAAGGATGAATTGCAGTTTGAACATACTTCAACTCAACAACAGCTTTATATCGCGGTTTTTCTTTAAGTAGTTACGTAAAGTTTTTTTTTCTGATTACTGCCTTTCACACCAAACACCTGAATATATCTGCTTATCTAACAATATTGAGCAGTCATTCTCCACAGCAACTTTGCTTACGCATCACTTAAATAAATTTACGCTAACAACAAAGAATGCCCCACAGTTTGGGAAGCCCATGCCCCCATACCACGAACCAACGTCGGAATGGCTACACACTCGACAGAGATCGAGTCAGAAAAATTTAATTGTAAAATACGACACCCCTCTTTATACGAATCGAGGAATTACTGCAGCAGGTGGTGGGGATGTTGTGCTTTTTTGCTATCGGCGAAAGGAAGGTTTTTCTGATTTTAGTGTGGGATAGAATAAAAGTTAGGTTAGAAAGTTAGTTTTTTTTCGGTTAAAACTAGTGTGACGTGGGTTTCTTTGTAGTTTAAAGTTATGTGAATTCGGGTGATAGTTTGTAGCTTATACAAAGTAACCAGAGGTAGTACTTAAAAATAAAGTTGAGTGAAGTAAGTAATTACTGGTAAATTTTAATAAATGAGAAAATGTGTTGATATGTTTTTCGTTCTATATATCTGTTTATTCCACTTCCAACATCCGAATGCGTGAACCAAATTTGACGATTTTTTTTTAAATTTTTGATATGGACATTGTTTTGAGATCCTAAGGACACTGGCGTCTTTTTACCGCGGAATTATCACTCCAATGGGAAAATTAAATTGGCACGAGATTTTTTCTTTGACTATTCATTTTATCTTTTCTTAAACGAATTTGGGTCCACGTAGACGATGTCGCTGGTACCAACTAGGTATATAGTTCGGCTTATTCCGCTAATTCATCCTGAAACAGCCACCCTAAGGTGAATACTCGGAAAAACGTGTTCATCTATCCACCCTGAACTATAGGATATTATCCACCTTAGGGTGGCTGTTTCAGGGTGGAAAAACGGAATAAGCCTAAAGTTCCGAATAAAGTAAAGTAAAAATACATCATATTAATCTAATTATGTATTATGAAACCCACGTTTGCCTCCATCATCCATTGTTATTATGAGCACCGCGTACGTTTTTGACTTGTTATCTTTAAAAACAAATAAATATTGATAACATAGCCAAAACATCAATAACATGAGGCCACGTGTGCTTGAAATTCTTAAACAAAACAAGCAAACATAAATTTTACAAGGTCAAAAGAAGTCATGATATTAATGTCTATAAAACGCGGTGCAATATAATTAAACTTTTGTGAGGTGTAGGGCACCTATTTTTAGTCGCTATGCAATAGGGTGCATAACAATATCAAATCTCACCCCCTTACGACATATTGCGAAAATCGTAATGTGATGGGGTCAATTCTAATTAATGCATTCCAACGGTGATAAATAGGCAGTAGATTTGTTTTTAAGTTTGTTATTTAAAACTAAACAACCTATAGATACTTCAAATCGTAGATAATTTTTTCTTATATATGCTTTATAAGTTAAACCGAAATAGCTTAGGTTATCTTACCTACCATTTAAATTATCCCTATGTTACATTTTCAACTAGGTAACTTTGAAAATATTCTCCATACAAGAGCTTACACTCGGAACTAAGCACCGTATCGCAAACTTGTTTGCAAACTCGCATCATCTCCAACTTTCAATCGCACCAATTTCACACATTCTCATATGTCACCTTTGCTTTATGCGTTTTGCTACCTATCACAACTCCTCACACTCAAAACGCTACTTTATCGCAACGTGATACCGTTGAAAGTCGTCCGGCATTTGTTTCATTGTAGGGTGCACATGATTTGGCAGGGTAATCGGACACGGGTGGGGTGGGGGCTCGGTAACTAGGCATGACGCATTACGCGCTATGTCACAGCTTGACGAACGATTGGCTACGCGCACGCGCTCTACCGCCACACCGCAGGGGAAATGAAGCGGCCTTTATTCGGGATGAGGATTTCTTGGGACGAATTTTAGAAGTCCTAGTACCTATGCGATTACTAAAGAGTATTATAGATTACGCCTTTATATATTTAAAATATTTTATAGGTTCTCTGAGCTGTAGGTGCCTTACTTCCCAATCCCCGTCTCTTTCCTATTTCCTATGTGTGAGCGAGACAGATAAAACGCAGCGACACGCCAACGACTGACAGCATCTGTCAAATCACTCTCTTCGAATTTCGTTGTAATTGCGGCGGACGCGCCATTATTTTATATGCTATAAAAATCACCAAAGTACCAAAATAACCCTTTACTGTGCCTTGATTTGTGTGTTGGGTTCCCCGGGGAAGAAGAACTAGCTGCCAGGATCCACCAGGTCAGTCTCGCTCCATTTTCCTCAATTTCATTACTTCCAAAGTGTGCCTATACCACGGTCTCAGAGCTTCCTTCGCGCCACCATACATGAAAGACATACTAAATAAAAAACAATTAATTCAGTACTTATAGTTTTTAAACTTAGTTTTCTTATTCATATTTTATTATGTCGCTTAAAATAGTATATTTTTGAATCATTTCCAATAGGCATAGACGATTGTAAATAAAAAAGACTGCGACCGTGAATACTTCTTTTTGTAATAAACATTGACAAAATGCCTGTGCTTTTACAAAGGCCGTATCGGTGACGCCCCGATCGCAGCAACAATGCGCACCAGCGGCGGCGGCAATGGTGACAGGTGGATCCGATAGGGTGACCACACTTACACACTTACACAAGTATTATACTTATTTTTTTAAATTGGTAATGATGTGAATACTGGTGGTAATTGAACACATGATTTTAAAAGTTTTAAAATATTTTTCTGTGTTAATGATGCTAAGTTTCGTAAAATATATAAAACATGCTATAACCGATCAAAATACTTAAATTCATATTATTCTTATAACTTTAACTAATCTTACCAAGGCCTAAATTTGTTACTTATTGAGTATTCTTTTAATTTTGTTTACTAAAAGCCAAAAAAAGTCTCCAGGGCCCCCATCAGCCATGGCGACCCTGCCAAGCACGTGCGGCACCCCACCAGACGCATTAATCCCGCGACGCCCATTGTCCGCGTGACGTCACGCGCCGGCGACATATTGCCGAATCTGCGCGCGCGGCCAGCTACGAAGGCTGTTCGGGGAAATTGGGGATACGGTTTAAAACTATAAGAAATTATGTATAGAGGTTAGGAAAGTGTTAGTCTGATGTCTTTGGACACTACGGTGGTGGGGAAGAAGATATAATAAATGTTTCTAGGAAAGCTCATGGCTGGCTATTTCAGATGAATGCACGTCGTGCGGAACTTTTGTTAAACTTAATAGATATATATGCTTTTCTTGCTATAGTAAAATATCCCCAGTAGGGTCTATATCACTGTGTAAGGTTTCGGTTCCTTTATACGACGAAACGTCACTTCTTAACTGAACCTTTTCGTTTCAAATGTTTAAGAACATACCAATCAATAACAACGAAATGTCGACTCAACAATGCGTTTCAACAATTCTAAACGTAAACAAATATATATTTAACAAAAGCTTAATTTCGTGAGCTTTCCGTCTAAACCAGCTTTTCGTTATCAACTCGTTATCATTAAAGTATAAATACACGAACCGATGGTATAGATCCCAGGCTCGAAATTCTCACTAACTCAAGTACAGTATTATTACAGCGATATCACATTGATACCGAATACTATCAACACTTGAAATGCTTAGAGATAATGTCGATAATATTAACAATTGATTTTTCCGATCGAAAACTGTTAGCTACGAATTAAATTCTATACATTGTGACAGTGTGCGTAGAAATGTTTATTGAAATTATAAGTACACACTTACCGTGTTCATTTCCAAAATTAATCAACAAGTTCCAGATACGTTGATATATTTTGGCCAGGAGGTATTATAAAAAACATGTTTTTCCAAAAATGAAGAAAATGGAAAAGAAAATAACTGAAGCATACCAACATCTTTAATAATATAAATTAAATAAAAAGTAGTAAGAAACTCATTATAATATCTAATATCAAAGAAGCAAAATGAAAAGGATCAATACCTCTAAGATAAATACTTTTAAACGTAACACGCACCTTATTTCTGATACCCCATTGCAAAACATTTGTGCCGAGTTAAAAATAGTATTGACGGCATATTAATGGGCCTTCAATAAACCTTTCACCCTCTGACCTTATAGAGACAATAAAAGTTTCAACGCAGTTATAAATAGATAGTTTTAACTCTAAACTGTTGGATTTATTTCATTTTGGAGGGCAAGGTAGGTAGAGAAATTGCTAGAACCAAGTAAGAAGATCCAGAGTCAACTTCGCACTGGCAACTTTAACTGGAGTTAGTTACCTCCTACTATCATGTAGAGTGCTTACTAGTACAAATGGTTATTCTGCAGATATAATATTTTATTTATTTTTATTTTATTTTATGGTAACGCTCGATTAACAGCCTAAAATCCAAAAATACACTTGTTAAATTTAAATTATCATAGGGCCACTTAAAAACCTCCACAAACATAAATTTGATTAAATTACAAAATTTTGACAGTAACAAAAGTAACCAACTTTACACGACACAGAATGCGATAAAAGTGAAGTGAGCAGCCAACTATATGTAAACAAGAACAAGCAAGGATACAGATACGAGCAAAATCAAGACATATACATGGTATCAAGAAAATATGTAAGTAATTAATACACTTTTGACCAATCAGGGCTTGGAATGGAATAAATCAATAACATCTACTTCATTAAATGTAGAGTGCATGGTAGATTGATGAGAAAAGTGCATAGTTACGTTAAAAATGTTGAAGGCCGTTGGTCTATCGCGTTATCTCACAGTTTTAGAAGTCTAAAATACAACAACATTACGAACCCGTACAAGTAAAACTCCGCTTCGCAATTGTGTAACTTTGGCTGAGGTGTTTACGAAACATTGAATTTTGAACCACTTGAAAAGGGGTGAGAATTGAGTTATTATCGTTATTACACAATATCTTCACTGATATAAGTAATAAAGTTGCAGAGTTTGTTTGTTTGGTAGAACGCGCTAGTCTTTGGTTTAACTGAGTCGATTGTACTACAAAATCCATCCGCTGTTAAAAAGGTATATTGTTCCTGAATGTTAGACTATTTTTAACTTTTTCTTTCATCTTAATTTATCTCGATAAAAGTAATTGAAGTCGAAAATAACTTAATTACTGAATATAAATGCTTTGCTGAAAATATTCCTTAGGTACTTTGAATTTAGCCAAAAAGTCCGCGTCGCGCCAATTACCTATGACGAGGTAAATTTCTATAACTTTTTTGTTTAAAATAAAACAATATTTCAGTTTAACGAAAATAATACAACAAACAATTCAATACAGTTTGACGGATACTTTACTGTTTATAAACAAAAACAAATAAATCTAAAGTGACATTTCATAACGATAAAGTTTATTTATAACAGCATGTTAATTAATTGTGTTTAGTAAGAAGATAGAGCGAAATAAAAAAGGATTACATAATTGTATAATGGAAATGTTACTGTCTCTGGCCATTCCGTGCGAAAAAATATACTCAGGATCAAAAATATATTATCCATAAAAAAACACCTTTGTGGACCTTTATCTCATACAAAAGCCAATAATGTTTTTTTGCCAATAAAATACGTCTTATACATTGCTTCTTACTAGGCACGGGGCGGGAAAGTGAGTTGGTTTAGGTTGTGTACCTAATCTAAACATAGACTAACCTAACTTAATCTGAATTTAACGCAATCGCAGTTGCGGGTGAAATGCAGTGAAATTATATTATAAATAGTATTAACTAATAATTTCTTCAATTTTCATCTAAGGACCAAACCATCTAAGTACCAAAAAAGTACGAGTATAATCAACAAAAGGCTTTACTGATCCCCCCCCTTATCAGATAGTTCCAGAAATTTCGTTTTAGTTAAAAGTTCTGGATCATTCAAACCTAACAAACTTTTCAGCTACAGACCATTCACTCATACAAATTCTAACATTTGGTAGGCGTCTATTTAACTTTCATGTAATATTCGTTTTGTAAACAAGCCCGGATAGTTTAACTTGAGGACAAATACTTAGTATAATTATTGAATTAAACATCATAGCAAGGATGATAAAATATCGATTTGTATATCGATATTTTTCGAGTATAGTCGTTTTAACAAGTAAAAAATTCAGCTAAAATGTTAGCCTGATTAATTTTTTTGCTTAATTTTCGTGAATATCGAAGGTAGGGAAACTTTATAATATTATTAAATACTGTCTATATAATGCGAAGCAAAGACAAAAAGTTAGTAAGTATGTACAAAAACAGTTGACGAGGTTTTCAAAAGTACATTACATAAAAAAATAATTTATCCTAGTGACTACGCCGTAGCAATTGTAGTAGGTATCTAGTAGGTACAGTCGCCGACGTATTTTTTACAACGAATATTGGAGGCTACAAGTTTGAATCCTTTTGACCTTTTTAAAACGTCACACCATACTTCATTCTTAACTTTCCGTTTCAACGTCAAATTAACACAAAAATCCTGAGAAACCCGTACGTCACCCTAAACCCTGTCGCCGTGTATTTGCCGAGGCAAGTCTCCGCAAACATTAATAGATTCATTGCTGCGGGCAACAGTAATAAATAAATATGACGTTGTATACCTAGGATTTAGTCAGTCGCTGGGCTGAGGCGGGCGGCGTTTGCGCACGTGGCTGGCGCGCGCCGACAATACCCTCAATAGTTAATAAAGCTCGGCGCGGGCGCCTAACAGCTTTATGAACGACGGCGTTCCATATTCGAATGAGCAAACGTCACTGTTTGAACTGTCAAGTCAACAGCTTGTGAAAGTATTGGCAAGTGTACGAGTGGATGATTGAATTGACAATTTCGTCGTACGTTGGAAAAGTTGGGATTAATTTGGAATGATGACTTTGTTTTTAACTTTCTTAGAGTTCATTTTATAATTGAGCTTTTTATTTTGTAGCTGACACTTTATTATCTCATGTTTTAAATGATGAATGTTTTATCTCAATATTCTACTCACCTTTGACGCCTTGTTATATGTGTTACTTTGGTAACCCTTATTCATGGATTTGCGTTTCAATGAACTAAGATAGATTCATATGAAAATAACAGAAACACGACACAAAAACAAAACAAGGTGTTTCTAGTTACCAAGGTTTTAACTATAATAAGGATATTGAGAACACTTTTTTCACAATTCCCTAAAAGTTGTCACAACCTACGTTTCCCATAAAGGCCCTACCGTTTTTCACCCTTCAACAAAGCTGATCTGAATAATCTTTTGAACTAAAACAGATTCGAAATGATTGTTTAGGTTCTGTTTTAAATCATACTGAGTAGTGCCTCTATTTTTATTAATATTAAGGATCGTTTTATACACCATAGATCATAATTTGATAATTAGGCATGTCTGGATTGAAAAGGAAACTTAATTTTTTGTAAAAAATAAGTTTCAAGACATATTTTCCTCTATTATTTAATTCGATCTAATGTACCACTTTGTCACTTAAATATGTTGAATAGATCAAGACATCCCTCAGACCAGTGCCTTATCAACTTATGAAGTTAAAAGACAATGGGCAAATTGGGACCACCCTCCAATAGCAATAAGATATATGTCATTGGATAGGTCTCTTCAATAGGAACAACTATTGCTATGGCAGCTTTGTTGTAAGAGCTGTCCGTTTCGAGTTATGAGACTAAAGAAAAATATTAAAATACAACTTTTCAAGTTTAGTTATGTTTAATATATTTATACCTAGGTGCTTTTTATTTTGCTTAGACACCAGGAACGAACGCGCGTACGCTTACTGGTAGACATGAGCAGCCCTCACCCCTCAAAAACCTTTTATTGGTTCTCGGTTCTCTGTTTCATTTAAAAATCTCTATCGCGGAACATATCAGCAACACGTTTTATTAGATAATCACCCAAGAGCGCGACCATAGGTTGCTGCATAATAACAGCGACATGCATTATTGGAGGTGAGTGTGTTGTATTTATTTTTACCATTCTTTAAGAGTATTAGCACTCCAAAACTCAAATCACAGGGAAACAAGCTATATTTTATGGCACCCAAACTATGTTCCCAAGCTAGGTTGTATATTAGAATGTATCTTTAAGTTAGCTATACAGTTGTTTATATCTGTAATTATACCTACTTTATTTTACCTTATTAGTTAGTAGTTTAGGATATTTTTAATGATGTCATTGAAGATAACCCCTAAGAACAGTTTAAAATAGTAAACAATTTAATAATGTTGTGTGATCTTACTATTTTTCTGTCCAAAAATATTTCATTATAACCTTTATATCTGAAAAGTACATAGCTATCTAAGATATTAAACCTACACTTAATAATAGTTTATTATTTTTCATAGGTTATAAAATGTCTAATTACTCAAAACGGACAGTTGTTACAGCAAAGCTGTCATAGAAATAGTTGTTCCAATTGATGAGACCTATCCAACGACATATATCTTATTGCTATTGGAGGGTGGTCCCAGGTTTCATACATTTTTGCCCATTCTCCTTTCGTAGGTTGATCAGGTTTTTGTACAATATTTTTTGAGTTTCAATTTATCGACACAATATTTTTTTACCTTATTGTCTAGAATTTCATTTTGTCTTAATAAAATACTTATTGTCGTAAAAAGATACGAAAATATTTATATCTTCTGTTGTAAAATACCTATTTCGGATTGTCATTATAAAGTAATTTAATAATTTGTTTATTACTTGGAAAAAACCGCTTTGCGTCAATATTTTACTTGTAAATATACGACGAATGTACAATTAACTTATAGAGAAAGATCCCAGAGCCGTAAGACACAACTTATTTTCTAACTAAAGCATATAACTTTCTGTTCTCAGTAGTCTCTTGTGTACTGTAGAAAATAAGTTGTATTTTACGGCTCTGGGATCTTGGACTATCAGTAAGTAGGTAATGTTTTATGGTACATACCTACAACCAAAGAAAATAATACTCCTCTTACGAGGAGAAGAACGTTAACTCCATATAAAAAACTTTGACCTTACACGTACACACGTACAACACTACCGCCGCGACGGAATAGCAAGACATCTAAGGCTACTACGAAAAGCGCGGGTATTTCAAATGTTTTTAGATTTAATACCTACTGTTATATTAAACTTGGGATGAAATAATGAATAAAACGGGTATTTACGTTTCAGAATAATCTTTTATTCCAAAAACCATCATTTTACTGTGTTGAGATTTCTTGTTTTCGATTTACCTGATAGGTAGGTAAACAATCATGTCTTCTGATGATGCAGCAGCAGATGTAATATAATTAAACTTTGAAAATGTAGCTTGATTTTGGAGTGTTTGGGTATTACATAGCATTATGATTTTTACCGGTGTTTTCTGAAATTAAATCATGACTTTATATAGGTCATTCACGTTATGTGATTAATATTACATTAAAAATGAATAAAGTAATAGTAAATAAAGTAATAACAAATATATTTATAAATATATTTTAAAATGATACCTTTTTACTTTTCAGCTCAGATATATCCATCACTTTTCCTAGCTGTTAGTTCGAGGATAGGCGAGCATAGCTTTCATTCTATGAATTTGCGAAAAATTACAAAACGGCCACTTTGGTTGTGATTTTTACAAGGCCAGGACTTCGTATAATCTGTAAATAATTCGTACATTCATAACAGTATCATAAAATATACCTAGTAATGATAATAAAAACATTTAGTACCTGAACTGACAAGATTTCTTTATAAACCAACAGGAATAGCAAACTTCTGTGCTGCAACTGCAAAAGATTTGTTGTGTGTTTGCCCAAGTATGTGCCCTTAAACAAAAATAACAGGAAACACATTTATTGCAATTGTATAATCAGAAAATAAAACAATCCATCAAGAATCATTTGGTGCAAATTAGGTACCTCCAAGACAAAATACTTACTTAGTTATATTTTGATTTTCTAGTTCGAGAAATCTGTGGTAGGTTACAGATATGTCTTTGGCTTCTGTTTTACTGCACTTTCTGTGGTAGTTGACCCACATCTTTCTTTTTATCTTTACACAACCAAATTTCACCCAATTTAGAGCCGTCAGGCCGTAAGAGTGTTTAACTATTTAGAAAAGGACTTTTCATTAGTAAATCCTTGCGAAGATGTTAGAGGCACTTTTGTATTTGTAGTTCTTTCTTCAAAGACACTGGTTGATACGTTTAAATGAAAAGACAACCACAAAATTGATCCCAAAAATAAACACAAATGGCGGCCATACTTGTTTTAATCAAGTATCGACTTGACAGCATCAGTGTTCCTGAGTATTACCGTAGAAATAGCATGAAAATACGTAGACGCCATTATTAATATCTGTTTAAAAGTAGCTTGCCTATAGGTATCTTAAAAGCCGCAGTTAATTACTGAACCACTTTTCGTCTTCAATCATCAAATGAACACTGTACCAGAATCAGGTCTCAAAACATAAAAAAGCTTTTAATAACGTAACAGATTACTAAGAGAGTTAATATTAATAGGGTGCAAGATGGTAGGGTGGTAGTGAAACGATATTTTTTCATATTTTTTAAAAAGCTACATAAATGTTAAAATAATAAAATATTAAGAACTGTGTTAAAAGCTACAGAATCGGCAACACAAACAGCGACTCCCAATAAGTGTGACCATTTTTAATTTATAAATTTACTAGTTTTTACTGGTGCGGCTTCGGATGTTTTAAATTCGAAATAAAACTCTTTCTCTGCACTATGTATGAATACATGTAAACCTTCATTTTGAAGCACTCTATCTATTAAAAAAACCACATCAAACTCCGTTGCGTAGTTTTAAAGATTTAAGCATACATAGGGGTAGAGAAAGCGACTTTGTTTTCTACTATGTAGTGATATTTTTTTCAGCGGGTCTATAATAGCAACCCACACTTATTAAAATGTTTATATGTGTGCAAGGTTAAAACTGCTTGTATGGAACATATAGGAGCCTGCCTACAACCTTATTTCCCTCCTTTTTTAAATACCTAGTATTTTATTATTGTGACACGTTATGTCAATCACTGACATCAATAAATTAAGCGAAATGGAAATTCAACAGCAATTTTAGATATTTACAAAAAAATTAATAATCAGAATGATAGTTTAACCAAAACAATACTTTCACCTATTTACTATTTAAAGCCGAAACTCATGTCAGTTAAATAAATTATAATAAACAAAATACATTTATACAACACAATGTCGAAGTAAGTAATTAACATTTTTTAAATGTATGTGTATTTAGCGTTTAACGTAGCGGTGACTAGTAGTCCAGCTTAGTTTTTCTCAACACAAATATATTATTAGTTTTGGATCACAAAACCTGACTTAAAATAACGGTATGAATTTCTAAACAATAAAATAACCCCTTACATTCAGACTGACAAATAACTAACTCGTGAAGAATTAGCCCGTATTTTACCATCTACTTTCGATAACTACTTAAACATTAATTCTCATTTATATATCTTACCTACCTACCTACTTATATATAAAATTTTCGTGGCACAATGTTGGTTACCTTACTACTCCGAAACGGCTTTACCAATTTTTTATTAAACTTTAAATGCATATTCATTTGGTCTGAGAATTGGCTACTAAGTATCTATTTTTCATACCCCTAAGTGATAAGCAGTCCACCCCTACCATTTTTTTTCAAATACGGCAAAATAACGTTTGCGTGGTAATTTAATGTTTAATAATCGCCTTATTCACCAGTTGTTTCATTTCAGAACTTGCTGCAAATGTTGCCCCAGCTCTTCAAGCTTACACAAGTCCGGGCTGCCAATGATATGCCTTGTCCCTCGCGGCAAGAAGGATAGCTCACACAGCTTACGCAAAACGCACAAGCACAAGGATTCCCATCACAAGGGCAGCCACCATGACGTGCACCATTCATCATCACACAAAAAAAAGAAGGGCTTCAAATTACTATCCGATGAATACATACGCAAAAACTTTAAGCTACCCCCTCGCCCTTTGTATTTGGACCCGTATAGGTATACAAGTAGCGACATCTAGCTTGCCACAGCGAAGTTTCACTTTATACTTTAGCGACATCTAGTTGATACTAACGTAACTTTGTTGTAGACGCCCGCTCATAACTTTCCCCATGGCGGATGAAGGTGTCTCTCCACACTTTACTGTGGACAGAAAACAAAAGATAAACCAACAGATTTTGGATGGAACACTAAGTCCAGGAGCACAGATTTGTGAACCTAGCGTATTCGTAAGTGAAATTTAAATTGCTAATGCACGACTTCTGGTCTAAGATCCGATTTCACCGGGCTAATGATGGAACAGAAGGTGTTATTTTAGAAAATATACCTTCCTGATATAAATATTTCTAAAAAAATTATGGACTGGGGACTGGCTGTTTTACATACCTTTTAAGCTATTATTAGCCCGGTTAAAGTCGAACTATTTCGTACCTATAATCTTATCTGTGAATAATTTCTAATTGGTATTTTTTTTTATCAAGCCGTACGCTAAAAGCTCTTCTCACCATCATAAGAAGAGTAAAAAGAAAGACGATACCGAACTTATATATATTCTTCAACTGCCTGACTTGGAGCACAGATGTCCGATACACAATGAAATTGTCAAAACACCAAGGTATGTTTTACTTTATAAACCGGGTATATACATGGTATCTACGTAGGTAATGTGAAGAAACCTCAATAACTTGACGTTATTATTTTACAGGTTTATTTGGCATTCCGCTAAAAAGTCGAAGGACAAACACCACAAGCACGGTTCCAAGACTGAAATCAGGAAACCAGGAGGCGGTCCTCTGCATAAGCCTAAACCTTGGTTGCTTAGCAGGCATATCGACTTCGACTACTACTCACAATGGTAGTAAAGAACTCCATATGTCTACCACATCTGACAATTACCAGGCGATCATGACTACAAGGAGCTAGAAATAGTGCCGAGCGATAGTGGACCATTGGCGTTGATATTCTTTTGTCTGCAGAAAGTTTTGTTCACATGAAACATTGATTTGACTTTGACTAGCTGGTAATATGCATCCAAGGTTATGTTCCTACTTATTAGTGGGGTCCTACAGTTGATTACGTCATTAAAACGGTATTAGAGTAAATGTTTGCGTTTCTAGAGTTTTATCGTTATTATACTCACTTATGGCTCTGGTTCTAATTCCTCGGCACTATTTAGCCAAGCACATTCATAATATAAATTCTCAACTGACTCTACATCTTATATACCGATCCCAACTAATAAACCAATACAACCAGATAATCGTTTTATTTGTTACAATTTAAATACAAATTCCTTAACTATCATAAATGATGTAGGTAGGTACTTGCTAGTATAACTGCGAACAGTAGACATCCAAGTATTCCTTTCTACAAGGTATTTCGCACAAAGTTCGTTATCAATTGCAACGACGCCCGTGGTCGATCTCGAGGCACCATATGCCCTGCGTTCCGGATTAACACTTCCGTCAGATTCCCTGCCTTTTTCAAATAACCACCGATGTTCTTCCCACGAAGCCACCAAATTTTTCGACGGGCCTTCTCATACTCTCCAATGCCAGACCACTGCAGTTGACAGAGAAATTTTACCGTTAGCGGGTAAGCCACAACGATATCGAGCTGACCGCTATAGAACAACATTCGATAGTGAGACAGCAGCATTGCTACCTGGGGTGCTACTGACTGCAACATATCGAGAGTCAGCTTCACTTGCACTATATCACCAGACTGAAAAGGTAAACCACCTAAATGCAACGCCTTCCGTATCGCGACGTCTTGCAATGGCAGAGCCATGCTGTTCCCTTCGGTTTCCTTAGAAGCATCCAAAATATTGTAATAACTCTCGTAACCAGTAAAATGATGAAAGTATGAAAAGTTTCCCACATCTCCATCTAAAAGTCGATCTAACAACAAATCTGCTTGAGGCCAATTCTCTTTACGTATTTCTAGAACAATGTCATTCTGTATACTTTCAAATACCTCGAGTTGTCGATTATCTAGCAGGCCGATCTGGTACAGATATGCTCCGTAATCAATTTGGTTGACTGGGTCACAATACGCATTGCCTAAAGCCATGCCTTTCAAATTGATCTTAATATTCCCTTCTTTTTGGTTTTGTTCATGAATGTAAGATCCCAGTGTTGGTATATATTTGCCAGCGTACGATTCACCAGCAATATAGAAGTCTTTGTTGCGTAATGCCGGGAATAGTATGAAGAACTGTTGAAGGAAGTTGTACAGACCGAGAGAAATGCATGCTTGGTTTGTACAGTAGCCCTCATCGTGGTCTGTAAAGCTGAAACCAGTGCCAACTGGATTATCGATGAATAGAAGGTGGTTGGTCAGCGCCCAATGTACGTGCCGCTCGGCAAATCGACCATCCTTAACATAAAGAGGTCCTATCTCTGACAAAATCCCATAAAACGTACTGCATCCAGGACCTCCTTGAAGCCACAACACTACGGGTGCATTAATTTCTCTTGAAAATGGTGGGAAGTACCAGAAAAACAAATTGGAATTGTATTTCTTGTCGACCGTTAGAAAGCCCGCATAGCTTGGGAACCCCATTTTGTCGGTAAAACTTACTCTTGCGGAACACTGGGCCATGGTGATTGTACCGTTGTATATATAAGGTGTAAGAATGAGGGGTTCGCCAAGGTCCTCGTTAAACATTGCCTCAAGTTTAACTCTAGGATATACATATGGAATAATAATCGCATCACTTAAGGTAAAAGTATTTATAACTAAAACTTCTATCAAAGCACAGATTTCCACCATTGCCGTTGATTGTTATTTGATTTTAAGTAAATTCGTAAAAAGTAAACAACTTTGCTTAGTCACTGTCAGGAATATTTACAAATGATACCTTGAAATACGAAGCAAACAACACGATATTTTATTTCTGCCTTCATTCTTAGAGCATTTTAATGCTCTAAGGCCTTAATTATACCGGGTGTCCAGGAAACAATGGATAACCTCTGAAGGGCTAATAGTAGAACTAAAGGCAAACCTAAAAAATAATTGATAAAAAGTATAACCCTTACACTGCTAGAAAAATGGCGCTTTAAAAAAAACTTCATATATTTTTGACTGTGTTTATATTTTTACTCGTAACAAGGTCAAATCACTTAATACCATCATTATTTCTGTGCTAAAATAATATATATTAACCGCATCAGTGAATAACTACCTAATAAAATAGCTAACTGGAGTATTTGTCTCAAAAAATAACGTTAAACTTTTGATTTGTGTAAAATTTCTAAATAAATATTTTTGATGTGGAACTTTGAACAGCTCTGGTGTAAAAAAATAATATGAAAGCAACAGTGGCCAATGATTTCAAAATATTCCTGGTTTAGTAACGTTTTTAAAGAGATGTAATATGTCGTTATTCTAATGAAAAAATATTGAACTAATGGTATTAGTGTGTAAAATGGGATAATTATTTAGTTCTGGCAAAATTAAAACAATACAATAAAACTAAAGAAATAAGATTTTCAACTGATATTAATTGCAAACACATTGGAATAATTGAGAGCAACTGTTCAAATTGTCTGTCCCCATCCTGATGTAGGCCCTACATCTACGAATAAAGGATCTTCAGAAAATCAAAAGTTTAACATTGTTTTTTGAGAAAAATACTTTAATTAACTAGCTATTGAATTTGGTAGTTATTCACTGTTGCGGTTAATATTAATTATTTAAGCACAGAAATAATGATGGTATTAAGTTATTTGACGTTTTTTTTAAAGCGCCATATTTCTAGCAGTGTAAGGGTTATACTTTTTATCAATTATTTTTTAGGCTTGCCTTTAGTTCTACTATTAGCCCTTCAGAGGTTAACCATTGTTTCCTGGACACCCGGTATACGAATTCCCTTCAGTCAAGTAGTTAGCTATGAGCATTAATAAGTTGAAATTAAAAGATTCTTAAATATCTTATTAGAAAGTAAGTAGGTATATAAATCCAGTCAGTTTTGTTTGGTGTCCCTTCAGGTGCGTATTCAAATAGACCTCAAAGTACATAATTTTAAATTGCTTGAAATCAAATTTTTTTAAACTTGTAGCCGCCCGCGACTCCGTTCGCGTGGAATTCGTGTACATACATCCATACTTACAAACTTTCACGTTTCACGTGTATTATTAGGTAGTAGGATAATTTTTTCGACTCCAATGTTATCATACCTCTTTATTAAAACAAAGAAAAAAACTTAGTGACGTCACCTACGTATCAAAATATCAGTGACATTGCGTGATAATGAAAATTTTCGTGCTCTGACTATTTTTTACTTAAAAAAATTTCAACAATTTGATAAAATGCCTAAATTTACTGACAAAATAGCTGATGTGTAAGTAACGAGATATTTTCATCACTACAAATATTTGACTCATTAGGGGTTTGGAGATCTAGGTTTAAGAAAAAAATAATGGTTTATTTCACTTACAAATCTCCAAAAATAGATTTAAATGTAGGTAGCTGAAAATCCAATTTAAAAAGGTGCGATATATAAATAGGTATACCTCCTTAGGAATGAGCAACCGACACGTTTGTGCGTATGATAACTTTGCTACATACCTACCAACTATTTACGTAAAAAAGGATATAAGAAAAAATGCCGTTTTTTCTGCACTTTTTTTTTATAATTCCTTTAGACCACACGCGAGGCCCGGCTTCGACGCTATCGGCATCACCGCCCCCATCATGATGCAGATGAACCCCAGCGGCAAGTGGGAGAGCTCTGAACCCGAGCACCTGGACCAGGAACAACTGGAGAAGGTGCTCAAATACCTGGTGAAGTCCAACGCGGTCAACGCGTTGCAGACCTACTGCTCCAAGTGTGCGGAGGATAATAAGGTTAGCAGCTTTTGACACTAGCTTTCCGTCTTGCGTTTTCACCCGCAGTTAAATTGAAATTCCAATTGGAGTTTTAAAAATCCTTTCTTAGTGCTCACTGACAACATAAAAGAAATGCCAGTTCCCATTTTCATAGCTTAAGCTTTATTAGTTTACGCTCGGCGATGATGAATCAGTCAGTCAGACTGGACTTGTTGTTTTATACTTAAGTACCCATACCTAGATTTGATTTTCTAACATTAAACTCTACAAGAAGATTCCCAGCTAACTAAGATATAAATAGTTTCTAACTTCATTTTACAGCGTACTGGTGGAGGCGGCAAATCTAAATATGTTCCGGTCATCATGATGCCCATTTATTCAGCCAAGGACTGTCCATTCGATATGAATCCAGCAGTAAATAAACTAGATCACGAAACTAAAGCCAAAAAACGGCACCAAATGAAAACTGAAAGACACAAACCACCATCGGATGAAGAAAAAGATAAGAGTCAAAAGAAACGCACTTACCAGATACAAAGGCTGAACGACTTTGATTTATTATCACAATGGTGAAAAAGTTTCAAATATGAGTTATTTCGTGATGTTTTTATTTATGGCTAAATTTGCATGTTTTTTTACTGTCCCGAATAATATATTTTTTTCTGTACCTAATTACTTTTTTTATTAATTATCTACTAGATATTTTCCAATGTTTTAAGTATGGAATTGCTGCTAATGTTTGCCTGAGGTTGTCTATCGTTATAGTAGGTGTTCGATGAACTAAGTTTCGTTGTGCATACTATGCACAACTAAGTTTGGTAATGGAAGAATTATACCAAAATTCCGTAAAATCGGTTTAACTGTTTTAACGTGAAAACGGATCATGTAACTGCAATCAAATGAGCATTTAGGGCGTCTGGCAAGGTGTTACCCGTTGGCAAGTGCCTGGTAAAGAATGAAGTCTTTGTTAACTGCCTTCAGCTTTTGTAAATTGCCGAAGGTCTGGGGTTCACGGGCTCTTAGACCATTTGGTAGGTAGCTTCTTCTCGAATAAGCTCCATAACTAAATGCCTTATGCCGAATAATAATTAACAGAGATAAGATTGATTTGTGAGTGAAGACTTGAAGATTGTGAAGCTTGGGTTGTATTAAAAAGTTTTAAACTACTATGTTCGTATGGAGTATGCTCAAAATTATAAGAACAGGAAACAGATTGACATTTTGAAGACGTCATTTATTAGGGTCTTCAAATAAATGATATTAATTCTTGCAAAGAAGAATTAATAGCAGGTTCTCAAAGTTGTATTTATATTATCAGAAAAAAAAAAAGATCGCGCACTCAGCTATAATTATTGAAAACCTCGCAATGTACAGTGTTAATAGGTATTATACAGGGCGTCCCAAGACTATGGTACTATCAACAAAATTGAATCATGACCCACTTTGCCGATTTGTCCTATAAAATCATAAATGTAGCTAGGTTTTCTTTGCTATCATGCATGTTGCACTTAGTACGTTTTAAAAATGAATAAAAATGCGTCATTACGGGTCAGACATTGTTGCAATTTTAACCTTTATTACCACTGCATTAGATATATTTTAGATAAAGCAGTCTTACTTTGAATTACAAGTCGTTTATAATCCAAACTCTTTTAGTGAAAAGGTACCTACGGAGAAAAAGTAGTAATATAATTTTAGAAATAAAATGACGTTATGTCATAATTTTAGATGTCAAGTAAATAGAAATCTGGGTATCTACAATATCTATAAACAAATTAACAAATCTTAAAATGGCCAATTTGGAAGAACAAAGAGCTCGCATTATACTGCTCAGTGAGCAAGGCTATGGCATTAGGGAAATAACACGAGAGTTAAATATAAGTCGGAACACCGTCAGAACGTGGATCAGACGGCATGCTGAAGAGAGTACCCTTCAAGGCAGGCGACGGCATAATCATGGCGTTCGTCGAATCACGAACCAACAGAAAACGGATATGCAACGGTATTACGAAGAACATCCTTTTACTCCTACCCGATATTTTGCAGCTCGTTACGACGTTTGTTTACAAACAATAAGAAATAATTTGCACCGCACTGGACTGCATTACAGACATTATGCTAAGAAGGCTCACTTAACGGATGCACATAAAACTGCGAGGTTAAATTTTGCACGTAATTTAGACTTCGACTGGACAAACACCATCTTTACAGACGAAAAATCATTTCGCTCTTCCCAACATGATCGCTTAACTTTGTGGCGTTACGATAACACGCGATACACAGAGGATCACGTAGTGCCCAACCAATTATCTGGCCGAATTTCAGCCCACATGTGGGCCTGGATGGATGCTGGAAGTGTAGGCGAACTCGTTCATATTTCTTCTCGTCAAAACGCTGTGAAGTATGTTGATTTATTGGAAGAATCAATGTTACCGAATTTGCGAACAGTTTACCCACGTGAAGAAGTGCCAGTATTCTCCTACGTTCATGATAACTGTCGAGTGCATACTGCCAGAATTGTCTCGAATTGGTTTACCCCGCATGAAGATGAATTTACTCTCATTCCGTGGCCTTCTAGGTTCAAATGTGGGATAACAGGAATGAGAGGACTAAAGAAGCAATTGAACTGCATTGTAACGAAATTTGGGATATGATGAGGGGAAGTGACATTTGTAGTCGTCTAGTCGGGTCTATGCGTAGCCGACTATTAGACGTTATTGAAAGCCATGGTGCTTACACTCGGTTTTAGGTTTAAATAGTTACCCTTTAATTATACCATTTATACCATTTTAACCATTTATATATTTATATTTAAGGGTCATTCTTTAAACACAGGTAATACCCATACCATACCCTAAGACCCATTGGTTAAATTAACAAAATAAAGTTTATAAGTCTTCAAATTTACTGTTTTATTTTCTAGTGATCACTTAACACATGTTCCATCCAATACCTAGTGCTTTTATGAAACTGGTCGGATCTGTTATCACAGCGAGCGATCAAATCGAATCAAATCAAAATAAAAAATGTTAATTGTGTAGCCGTTAAATGCCTAGATACATGAAACCGAGCATTATTGAGGTAAGAGCATTGGTTAACATGCAGGAGGTTCCGGGTTCGATTCCCGACCGAAAAAGTTTAAGAAAAAATTAAAATGAAAGTCTTTATTCGGAATTTTAACGCGTTTTTAATTATTTTACAATGCCAGCTAATTAGTGATCATAGCCTTGGCAGTTATGCCCGGGATACACGAGGCTAGTTTTTCAAGCTAGGATAGCAAGCTAGTGTCAGTAAGCTAGCAAACTAGTACTTCTGGCTTCGTGTAGACTAAACTAGCTTCATTTATAAGCTAGTAAACTAGTAAGCTAGTTGACAAGCCAGGACAGTTTTAAATAGGATGAAGTTCTATTTTTTAGGCTAGTAGCGCCCCCCACCACTGATTTTACTATCCTGGCTTGTGAACTAGCTTCATGTGGCCGGCGAAGCTAGTTGTCAGTTGACTCGTAAGCAGTAACCACGTGTTTTTTTGTATGGTCACCTCGGTCACAGCAATAATACTAGCTTCAAATAATATAGCCTAATGTAAACAGAACTAGCATATTCCAAGCCAGGTCAGCTAGCCAAGAAAGTTTCAAAGAGAACTAGCTTGCTATCCTAGCTTGAAAAACTAGCCTCGTGTATCCCGGGCATAACTGTCAGTGTCTTATAAAATAACAAGTTCATTACTTAAGAAATGTACGTTCAAGCGAATTTCAACCTACTTGTATAGAAGCACTGTAGGAAAATGACCTTATGGTGGGTCAAGTTTCAATTAGGTCGATAGGATATTTTGCTGAAAGAAGACTTTATTTTATTTTTTAAACTTAGTAGTTCTGCATTTAAAAAAAATCTAAATCTATATATATAAAAATGAAACCCGTTTTCCTTGGTCACGGCATCACGCGTGAATGGCTGGACCGATTTCACTAATTCTTTTTTTGTTGTATTTGTTATTATTAGGAGAAGGTTCTTACGGAAAAAAATATTAAGAAAATCCCTCAGAAATATTGAAAAATATACATATAAAGTAGTGCATCATTGCAACGCTATGGCGGTACGAAGTTCGCCGGGTCAGCTAGTAATTTATAAAAAAGTACTTAATTTACTTTGGCAGTTTCACGTATGTTTTTAATTTCAGTAAAATGATTGATTTCACGTTGTTCCTTTTCCGTTACTTAAAAAGAATTATTACTTTTTGTCTATTCTTTCGATTGGCATCAATAAAATAGGGGTTAGTTTTTTTTTCATATTTAAGTGGGTTCGATTTCCAGACGAAGCAAGTATTTTTTAGAAATTCTTTTAATGCAGAATAACTAAGTTTATAAAATAAAATAGAGTCTTCTTTCAGCAAAATATCCTATCTACGATGTTTAAGGTACTTTCCCTTCATGTAACGTAGTCTTGGGACGCCCTGTGTATTAAGGTTTTTTGTACTGCAATATAATTAAGTTTGTGACAAATTTAAATTAGGGGACAACAACATTTGTTTCTACCTTTAAAGACATAGGTAACTCTTTGTTAAGTTTCTAATTGCTACTTGCGAGTCCTACACAGAATGCGTTTCGTCCGATCGATGCAAATTTGCGCTTTTGCGCTGGCAGCGCTTTAATATGATCGATCCGAATTGCAAAAACCTAGGTCAACAGTGCCCAGCTACATCGAACAACGTTCTCATCGCTCACGGTTGGGAGGTGCAGCAGCGTAAGTGCTGACGACTTTAGAAGTTAATTTGTTAGTTTTTTTGTAATTGTTCCATGGTATGTTTTATTTAAATAACACTTATCATCAAGCAAGCCAACTTTCAAAATACTTCACAATTGCGTTTGCAAAAAAAGAGTTAAAATTAGAACCGAAACGGTTTCACTAAGTGTACTTGCGCTGTCAATAATACGGAACACATTTTCTCAAATATCGATGTACAGGCATTGCTATAACAATCGGAACGCACCCACTTTCTGTCAAAATACTGTCAGCTTGATAGTGGTTATGGTTCAATATTTGCTTACAGTGCATATGTTTCTATTTTCGCAATCGACCATTAGGAATTAATTGTAAAATTCTTTATGTTTGCACTATAATGGTGATGTCACTAATAAAGTCGATCTGCCTGCTGAAGCATACATAGCAGTAATTTTATCAGCCGTTCGCGCATGCAAAACTAGTTTAAGCACTTAGTAGTTAATCACGGACACATTCTTTTTAATGATTTCATGGCTTAGTAACTAAAAATTTTGGTCAAATGAAAAAAAATGTAGATAAATTGAAAGGAAAGTATAGCACATGATCACAAAAAACTTAGAACACACGATTAGTGATTGTTTGTGTCCCGTACAGTGTCTCTAGATTAAAGTTTATAAATCAGTCATATAACATTTTTTTTACGATATTATCGAACTAAAAACATCTTTGTTGTATGATTTAAGTGTGAGCACACGTGGAGAATCTGAAACTTATGATTTGCAATAATTCGAACTGCTGTCGGTATTATTAAAAAAAAAATCCAATGTCTGATTTCTGTATAATGACTTTGCAGATTTTATATATTGGCCCCGATTCCGAAAACACTCTCTAAAACTAAAGTAAAAATATCACTGTCACTTTCCCATGCTTTGTATTAGAAAAAGACAGGTACTTACACTGGTCTCACTAAATTTAGTCCAAATCATTGTAAAATCAAACGAAATGCACTAAGGTAAGGACTAGCCTAAAATTGCCTTCACTCACATTTTAGTTTGACAGGACTTAAATGATTACCTGTCTCTGTCTTATACAATTAATGAGTAAGTGACGGCGATAGTTTTAGTTTAGTTTAGAGAGTGTTTTCAGAATCGGGGCCATTATATAACTACTGCACTTATTTATTTTTAACTTTAACTTTTTTTTAAATAAAAAATGATCCATTTTGTGCCATTTTTAGGTAAGTGCCCAGTAGGCCCATTCCGTATCTCTATAGTGAAGATCACTTTGTTATACTGTACTGACAACGATTAACTGTCAAACGTCAAGTTTCGTATTCTCTAACCTCGGTGATTAACTGTGATGACGTCATGAGCACCGAAAATTGGTGATCGTCACCGTAACACATTTTGGGTCGGTGACATTTCGGACCAAAAAAACTCGGACACCTTCGCCAATGTATGGATTTTCAATTTTAATATTATTTTTTTCCATACATTGCGAAGGTGTCCGAGTTTTTTTGGTCCGAAATGTCACCGACCCCACATTTTAACGTAGCTTTCGTATCGATACTTTTGAAATCGTAAATCGTGATTATCACCGAAACCTAAATGAAGAATTAGTGAGCATTTCACTAGTGTTTGATTGTGATTTGATGTTGTTGTGAGTTGTTATTAAAAGAAATATCTCAACTTTGTTCTAAGCTATTTGACAATGTAGAAAATACTGTTACTGTACTAATGTTAATTTTCAATATGTAAGTACCTACCTATTATGAGTTTATAAATGGTTATTTGGTAAGTTTAAAAAACAATAATTACATGTTTTTTAAATACATTCATAAAAATGAATATTTTTGGACCTTTGCCACGTGACATAAAACGCTCGGTTGGTCGGGTTTATAATGACGTCACTTTCACGTAAATATAATTTGTTTACGTATGCCTACTTGTGTTATTAGCTTTCAAAACTGTTTTAATAAGATTTTTCATTGTTTTTGCGTGATTTATAGCAGTATGTGTATCAGATAGGTCGGATGATTTTTCAAAAATAATTCCCATTTCTATGCTTCGGAGCTTAAAAATGTTAAAACAGCAAAGTATGAATTTTAACACTTTTTATAAACTAAAATTGTATCACAAGGAAGTGAAATAGTGATGAACTTGCACAGTAAGCAAAAACTTTTATAGGTTATGTTGATGTTACTTTGGCGCAACACAATGAGCACAGGCTTGTTACGTCACCGAGACCCCGCCATACTGCCAAAGTAGCGTTTTGGCGCGCTATACAAATATTGAATGTTTAATTTGATATTCATTCAGCAAATATGTACCAGAATAAAAAAATAAAAAATCTTGCAGGGATCCTTAAAATCTTCCAAATAATAAAAAATGCATTTTGAAAACTTGTCAAATAGTCTATTGAGGACAATATTTTTTTAATCTATTAGGTAACTTAGTTAATGTCAATTTTGTTTTACTGGCAACTTTTTGTTGCAGCTGCAAGGTTTTATTTATACCTAGAGCCGTTAGACAAATACAAAAAAAAGATGGCCGACCACGGTGTTTGAAGTCGATCATGCACATTGCATGCCAATTTTTAATGTAAAGTTATTTGTAATGTGAGTGTAACAAACATTAATCATAATAAATGAGTTTATTTAAAGTGTATAATTAAACATTTGAGGTAAATTTGTGCTTAAATTGTGGCTAAGAACTGCAACACGTAATATAGTTTCCCATCCCACTTTTTGTGTTTTCACACTACATCCTTTCAAAATCCCCGACAGAGCTAACTAGCTCGGAATGCGTTTCTGCGCATCTAGTTTTTCCCAGGATATATAGGTCATCCTAGCAGCTCCCTGGGAGCAGTTGCGTTATTCAAAATGGAAAGGTCAGTCGCTTGCACTAGAAATTTTAAAGAAATTATCCGTGGCTTTTTTTTGGTTTCACAGGCGCATGTGAATCCTGTCTGGGATGTGTATAAAAAATTTTCTCACGCTCGGTGTCCTTTATGTCGACGTAGGTTTTTTCATAGTAACAGATATATCGTCAATTTTACTTCCTGCATGATGTGCATTTTGGATTTCGATCGAAATACGTACGCAGTTTGGTGTTCGTAGTGTAAATCATAGTAGTAAGTAAGGATAATCATGTTCTGTACTGTAGTTTTTTTCGTTTATCTGTTATGTTTGATACAATAGTGGGTCTAAATGTTTAACAATAGGTGTTTAACAGGATCTTGGCCTTGATTAATGTGACATTGGTGAACAGATGTGCAATTGTGCATTACACTTCACCATACACAAGACTTGCATTACCTTGTGTTTGTCAAAACATATTGTTGCTCAAAAAGTGTTGTGTCAATAACAATATTGTTCAGAGTTGATTCAATTCAATTGTGTAATAAAAGGCACAAAGGCTGCCATCTTATGTCCAAAGATTTTTAACCATATCTTCCCAAATTTTCATGTGATAATGTTATAATTAATGCTAGATTATCTTTGTTTTGCATTAGCTTGGATATATTAGACTATATCTCTAGATTGAGTGCATGATTGTCCATAGTATGTGTGTACTGGGTATAAATATGGTTTATTTACATAGCAAAGTTAATAGTATAAGTTAGATAAGGTGCAAATGATCTTGATAGGTTAAGATAACATTCAAATATTCATCAAAGTTGGCGTACTGAAATAGATAGATTTTTTTTAATCAGAGCAACATTATTTATATTTAAAATATGAAATTTAATAAAGATTTTAAACCAGATGAAAATAATCAGAATGGGTATAAAAATATTAAGTCTGTACTTGTATGTTTTTCTTCACAGTTACCATTTCTGCATTCTATGCATAAATTGTCAGTATTTTATATTTGCAGTTAGACACACAGGGTATTTACTAGGATTTTGAATGATGGTCCGTAGAGTTAGAATCACCTAATTTGGTCTATTCCGAAGACCACTATACATGTTTGAGATGGTTAAGCAAATGGTTCCTAAGAAAGATTCCCAAAGTGAGACAATTTAACTACATTTTCGAGATTGGCTGTATCTAGCTCTGCTGATTTGTGTAGTGCTTTGTCTATATGTGTGGTTACACATAGAAAAGAAGCCACAGTGCTAGTATGGAAGTCTGTTGATTAGAAAGCAATATTGGGATTCAAGTAGCGACATAAAACACTGTTTAAGTATATTTTAACTGTGTGATTAAATTTAGTTCTACATTGCAGATTGATAAATAACAACTGCCTGCATGCAACATACATTTCAATATTATAAAATTGTTCCGGACTTTGAATTTTGGTTGCAAATAATCCTTTTAATAAGTGTGAACCTAAATAAAACATTCTTTGAACAAAACTATAATAATTATGAGATGGGCTTTAATCTTTTATGTTTATCTGAATTGTGACTAAATATAAAATATAAATAAATCTCTGATATTGTTAATGAATAAAATCAATATATGCACAATACATACTTAAATAATCAAAACCAAACCAAAGTACATAACAACATTATCGTTTATTGTTTCATAAGTTAAAAAAAAGAACATACCGGCCGAATTGAGATCCTCAAAATAACCTACAACATTGTGATACTGTAATAAGACGATGAATTTTGTATATATTCTAAAATTCTGTTTGTAGCGAGCAGCTGTGTCTTATGTTTTATAAATTAATTCAAATTTCACAACCATTTTAGAATAACATATAGGTACCTATTTAAAAAGCCATCGTAACTGTCCTACATTATTTTAGATATGTGAAATGTTAAGTTGTAGTAATATGTTTGTATCTTTTTTAGACAACCCCATGAATCACTAAACGCAAGAATTCAAAAAATTGTAAGTTTACTTTTTTAATTATTGTTTTGTAGTTGAATAAAAACTTGTTTTTCTGCATATCACCTTTATATCCAGTAATAAAGAAAGACAAATATAATACCAAGCAATATTTTTATGTACTGCTCATATAAATCTGTTTTATTCAAACTACAATTTCACTAAAAGTACTTTTCGTTTCTAGTTATTAGCTCAACAAGTTAGGATGGAACCATCATGTTCACAACCGCCATGTGACGTATATGAGGGGCCGAACAGGGTCCCCTTTGATAATGATGAGAATAAGACTGATAACCCACCGGAGGCCATCGCTGAGGGCTCCCGGCAAAGGATCGATGACCTGGAGCGCGAGGACTTCGAAGAAGAGAATAGGATACTAAATCAGTGCTCCAACATGATGGTCGACTCCAAAATACATGCAGCCGGGTCATCCTTTTCTGGAGGCTTATCAGCTAATTCCAGCTTAGCCTCCAGCTCAGAAACGATATCCAATCTGTCGCAGCTGATAGCCAACGACTTCAGCTTGCCGGGGTGCAGCCGAGCGACCGAGGGCGACGATAGCAACACCACCATCAAGAACATGATAAGGAAACCGGTGTACTCGTTAGACAATCCACCTAGGAATGATATCAAGCCAGATTTCATGCAGAAGTTATTGAGTAGCAACATACAGGAGAAGAAGGACTTTCCTAAAGGGAAGTTGTATAAAGCGGAGCTGATGATGGGGTGTGAGGACGTGACTGATGCAGACATGGATCGGGTGGGGGGACCTACGGGCAGGACCAGTTCCAATGCTTCGAGCATCGGCAGCAGCGGCTCGGATTCAATTAGCGTACCTTCAACGTCGAACGCGGACAAACTGCTAGGCTTAAATGATAGCGGGCGTCGAAACGAGCCAGGCACTTCAAAGTCTGTAAGTATCTATAAATCTACGAAAAATGGAGTACTACAACCAATGGAGAGTACATAATGATATTTTCAAAAAGTTGCGTTTTACGAGGATAAGAAACGTATTAAATTGACTGTCGCCTGATAATAGGAGCGTGCGACCGGCTAATGTTTCACTGAAACGCGCGTCACGAGCACTAATTGAAATAAATAGCTATTGAAGGGTTAATCTTGGTTGGCGACGTTCCTTCGTATATTCTTTCCATTCGTTATAGCACTCCACACTTATCAATTCTTTGACAGACATATTAACATTTGGTTTCTTTTATGATTTAGTCGTATAGTTACTGTGATGGTGACGATGATTCGGATGACGATTGCAATGAAGAAGCCTGGTGCACGTGCCTTTCGTCACATGAGGTATTTCACGTTTATATCTTTCAATATTAAAAAAAAAATACAATCAACTAACTGCATTTTCTTTTTTAGGATGAAGAGGAAGACGAAGAGCCAGAAATTGATGAACGGCTTTGGGTATGTGTTGCTTATCATCATTATCATTATCATTATCATTACATAGTATAAATTCAAGTCGTTTATTCTGTCTGTTTGTATGTATGTCCGCTATCTCCTCGTAAGCCCCGAAACGGATTTTAATGCAGTTTTCGCTATTTTTTGTCATTTTTTTCATTTAAATTTGTAAATAAAGAACTTTTACTAAAATAACGTTTAAGTTAGCTAAACTTCAATGTTTCGTAAACAAGTCGTCCAAATTACACCTTTGCGAAGCGTGGGCGGGTCGTTAGTTTCAAACAGAACAAACAACGAAACCCTTCATTAAAATATGGGTCTTTTTTTGTGAAGAGGAAAAGGCATTTTGAGCCGCCGCCGCCGCAGTCGGCCAAGAAGTTCTGCGCGGATGGCAGCGTGGCCTCGAGCCCGGACGGCTGGCCCATCATCCTGCATAGCAGCATCGGAAGCAGCAGCAACCCGCCCGAAATGAAGCAGTGGCTGACTAGGTAAGTTTATACTTGACGACCTCTGTGGTGCAGCGGTATATACCGGACTGCTAAGCGGATGGTTCCGGCTTCGATCCCCGGGTCGGGCCAATTTCGTAAAAATGGTTTTTCGATGTTGGCTCGTGTCTAGGTGTTAAGTTCTCCCCTAGTCCATTGTGTGGTACCTATAGTACAACTTTGCTTAGTTTAGGGCCACACAGTTGGTGGTCAGTCTGGAGATTTATTTTTTTATTTATTTATTTTATACTAATTAAGGAGTTACAAATAGGCTGACTAGGTGAAGCTTTCAACTTGATTGAGGAGTTCTAAATAGTGTAGGTGAGGCTTTTAACTAAGAAGGTGATACAAAAAAGGATTAAGTTTGACGAGTTGTAAGGCTTTAAGTTTAACAGGAGTCATGAAAAGGATCATTTTATTTTGTGTACAATGGATTGTACGCATTTGCCGATGACTGAAGTTCTATAAGCAAAACTTTTATCTGTTATAATTTTTAGCTTCTGCCGTACCTAAAAATAGGTTGGAATGAACTTTGCAACGTTATTGCGCTGTACCTACAATATGCGCTAATCAATACATACTGCCTGCGGCTATGATTGAGCGCCCACTCAATAGGAAATAAATAAAATATGTGATCGCGAAATAGAGCTTCAGGCATAAGAAGGTTATAGGTCAAGGTTATAGGTAATCAATAAAAAAAGAACTAAGAAGTTGCAGCTGACAATACAGGGTGTAAAAAGACTGCTTCCGAAAACAAAAACTGGGCATTGCTGGAAGAGTACACGCTAGTTAAAAACAGAAAAAACTACGATTTAAATTACGATTTTAATTTAAATTTTAATTTTTTATCTAGGTAATTGTGCCAAATTGCTTGTAAACTATCAAATTTCCGCATTTTCTATGTAAACCATTAGCTGGTGTGTGAGCGATGACCTCAAGCGGCAAATGTCACTTTTCAATCTTTAATAACTGTTTAAATTGAGTTTTCTGAGTATTCTGGTTTGTGTGAATTGTGAAAAGTGAATTTAGATACTATTTTGGCTCAAAAATACGTGGCTTCAGGCTTCGGAAATGATCATTTTACACCCTTTATATCTAAGTATAAGGTTAGATTATTTATTAATTCTTAGATTATTCAGTACTTTGTGTTCTTATAAACTTTTTCTTCAGTCTATCAATTTAGCTTGAACAAAGGACTCTAATGTAACCTGAACTGTGTCTCTCTCGATAAACTTGACCCAAGAAAAGCTGTATTGTCTTAACTTGTATTCTCTATAAAGTTGACGGGAAGATAAGCACTATTTTCTTTAAAACAAAAGCTTTTTCATATTTCACACAACGCCATTAGTAACAAGATATATCCTTTTGTTACATATTGATTGAAGCTTCTATTATGGTAGCATTAGACTTTGCTCGGACAATAGGCGATGAACTCAATCGGGCACATTATGGATCGGTCGCTGCTTATTATACATTGTTGAACTCTTTATGAGGAGTAATATTGTTTACACGATGCTTTGTTGTGTTAAGAACGGCGCCAAGATGTCCCTTTATTGTTTATCAAGATGTTACTTTGCAAAATGTATTTAGAAAACCAAGCTCTATTAATACGTATACTCGAAAAATTCAATTTTAAGAAAGACTAAACTTTTCTCGTACCGTAGTCGACTGTACAACACGACCTCAAATTAAAACCGAGTATAAAAACATTGAAATTTATTCCCATATCTTTACCCTGTTGCCCAGACGTCAGGCTCATTTGGTTATTTATTTATCAGGTTTCAATCCTGGTCGAACACTGAGCAGATTCAGGCGATTGATGCTCTGATCGGCCGTTGCTCGGCTAGCCACGTGCGCCATATGATGAAGGCTATAGAACCACTGTTCCAAAGGGACTTCATATCCCTGCTGCCGAAGGAACTGGCGCTTACAGTGCTGGGATACCTGCAGCCGAAGGACCTGTTGAGGGCAGCGCAGACTTGCCGATACTGGAGGTCAGTAATAAGCTAAGGGATTTTAAGAGGAAATGTTTGTTTTTGTTTGAGTGTAAGGTTTTATTTGTTTTTGTGACTGTATAAAAAGTAAGGATGGAGAAATTATAAATCTTTGGATATTTTGCCTAGCAAGAAAACAAAATAGTTTTAAAATGATTTCGTATCACTTTAAAAGTTGGTTTTGATTTGGTTTTGGTTTTTATATGATCATTATCTAATATTCTCGTTCGTTATAACATGCTAGATTTTAAACAAGACATTAATTGCAACGCAAAATCTCACACGCACACCTTGATAACGCTCGTGTTTCAGTTGACCCGTTAACGCCGTATCAAGTTAATTCTGTCCAAAATATAAATCAAGTTAGACATTGAACACGATACTCGGGTGTTAGATTGAGGGTCAGTTAACTTGATATTTTGATCATGAGATACTCTCGCAAACTAAACTGTTTAATAAAACAAAGACGTCATTAAAGCGCAACGAACTTTTATACAGGTTTAACTATATGTTTTGTCGAAGCTTAGATACAATTAAAAGTAAAATGAATAGTTATTTGTCATGTATGTAGGCTTAAATTGTATCTGTGCGAAGCTTAATCCCGGTTACTATTTGTATTATAGATAGTCAGCTTAGCAGCAGAATAATCTGCTGAAGCATATTTTTCCCTGTTATGACGTAACTAACAAATTTGTTGCAAAACATCGCAACAGGCCTTTTTTTTGATGACTGTAACACGATCCGATCTGCTCGTTAAAATATTGAAAGGTGAGCTTTAGTAAAATATGTATATTTTCTAGGAATATCGTGCGTCATTACTGTGATACGTGTCTGTTGTGTTTTACCTTAATTTAACGAATCAGCGAGTTTGTTTTATTTAGTACGCATCAAAAATTTTCTTGCCCAGCAAAATATGTTTGCCGTACACCATTTATTGGACGAAACCATTTTTTTATGACTTGATGATTCAAGAATGTTGTAAACGGTAAAACTTGAAATCCCATGTTCTGAAACGGTGTCATTGAAAATACACTTTACTAACGACAAATATGATTTACTAGAACCGAGAACAAACAACATTTTTAACTACTTTCAGTCTAGATTATGAATATGCTGTTATGTTACTGAATACACTAAAAAGTTATACAAACTTACACTTAAAACAGTATTCCCATCACAAAATTATCCTAATCAAGCCAAATATCTGTGCCTTAGGTTCTTAGCGGACGACAACCTTCTATGGAAAGAGCAATGCCGTCGGATAGGTATCAAAACGCTGAAGAAAATGCCGCGCTCCTTGCCCCGGTGCGTCAGTCCGTGGAAATCTGCCTACATGCGCCAATACCTGATCGAGAACAACTGGCTGCACAAACCCGTGAACAACCCCATAGTGATGAGGGGTCATGATGACCACGTGATCACGTGTCTCCAGTTCTACGGGAACAGGATCCTTAGCGGCAGCGATGATACCACGCTGAAGGTGTGGTCTGCCATCAATGGGAAGGTAAGTAATAATGATTCTTTTCAGTCAAGTTTAACAATACGGTGATGAAGTTATTGGAGTATTCAGTTTCCTTAGGAAAAAGTTTGACATAAATGAACAAGCTCTTTTATTATATTGTAGTTAGGCTGTGAAAGTTTTGCATTTGTTTTTGTAATACGGTCTATTGATTTACCAACGCTTCGAAGAAAATTAATTTCAAAGCTTAACTTTTTAAAATAAAAACAAGTTTCGGAACTTGAAAATAATAAATGGCTGCCTTTTAGGAAACATTTTTGGAAAGGTATTTCGCGGGATTCTTTCCTTTCGTTGAATGACATTCTAGCAAACTTATAAAAACGTGATTTTTTTTCCTTATTTCTTAGGAAATGTTTAATGAGGCCATAGACATGACGTCGACTAATTAATACTCGTTATTATACGTGACTTGAACTTGAAAATTATGATACCTACTTAATTACAAAAAACGCATTTTGCAATAATAACATAAATAAACAGACCAACGTGCCTGACAAATTAAAAAACAAAACACTCGCACATCAAAAAAAGTGTTATACAGGGTGTTTGGAGGGTAGATAGCCAAGCTAGTAGCCATAGCTAATAGCGTCACCTATCCGCCATTTTCATTTAGCTACTCACCCACCAAACCCCCTGTATTTTCCCCGGTGTCAACCTAAACTTGTAATTTTCTTCCCAGTGCCTCCGCACATTAGTGGGTCACACCGGCGGGGTCTGGTCCTCGCAGATGGTGGGAGACTTGGTCATCAGCGGCTCCACAGACAGGACTCTCCGTGTGTGGAACGCCAAGAGCGGACAGTGCCTGAAGGTGCTGGCCGGACACACCTCTACTGTCCGGTGCATGCATCTGTATCAGAAACGGTTAGATTTTGTACGGAGATTGGTTGGTGGCTTTCGACTTACAAACGTATAGGTTTAAGTAACACCTATTTTTACAGACAAATTTAGTTGTTTTTTGATTTTTGGTTTCATAATATTGGACTATAAGAATTTTAAAAAAGTTACTTTCCTTTTTTTAAGAAGTATTCTGGTATACTAGTTGTCAGTCTCATATTGTTAGGCCCTTAGAGTCGAAAGCCACTTAAGCATAACAGTGCATCATACATTGCTTGTAACATTATCAGATGTTATGTAAAATTTCTTATTACATCTAAGAAGCAACAGCGGACATAATTTTCCTAGCGGTATATATGCCGGACTGCTAAGCGGGTGGTTCCGGGTTCAATCCCCGAAGCGGGGCAATTTCGTCAAAATCGTTTTTCGAAATTGGCTCGTGTCTGGGTGTAACTAGGTTCTCCATTGTGTGTCACCTATAGTACAAGCTCTGCTTAGTTAAGGGCCACGCAGTTGGTGTGTTTAGTCTGGAGATTTTTTTTTTTTATAACAAATTGCAAATAAATTGAAACAATCCAGTTATATCTGTTCTATTTGCAGTGGGAAATTTATTCTATTCATTGTCATTCAGACTTCTGAACAACATTATCTGCTACAGCGATTTGAATTACATTTTGTTTGCGAAATATTATGTATTGCTTGGGTATGTATAAGATTGAGATTGCAAGTGTTTATTATATAATCTTAGTCAATTGTATTACACATTATATGTCTTGTTTTTGAGATTCAACATAATACGACGACCTCAGTAGCACAGAGGTATGTATTACCGGACCGCTAAGTGGTAGGTGGTCATGGTTCCTGGTCTTCTTTGATTGAATCTTTAATACTAGCTTGCGTTTTGTTTAGGGCCACATAGTTGATGTAGTAGACTATTTATTTATAACAGAATCGTTGTGTAGGAGCAAAAACATTTATCCCTATTTCATAGCGAACATTATCTCAATAAAAATATACTGATAGGAAGAACTTATTATTTTAGCTTTTTAGCAAGTCATGTTATTATCATAAAATGTGTAGTTTTTTTTTATTATCTGTGTTATCGTTTACTGCGAATTTTATGTAAACAGACAGTTGAATAACAAGTTAACAAAAATAATCTATAGATTATATACAGCAGTAGACTCACCATCGAATTTATAATTAATGTTTTATTTTCAAAAGTACATCGGTAACAACATTGTATTAAATAAAAGCCAGGCCAATGATAAAATGAAATGGTGACATCCTTTAAATCCATCTCGTTACTGAGAAGGGGAGCCCTGAGTTCAAGTAGTGGGACGTATTTCCTGGCTGCTTTTATAATTATTGTTCATTAAATACAATCTTGTACAGTTTTTATTCAAATACATTTAAATAAACGTTTTTAATTTTATATAAGTAGGTTAATAACTAGGTATTTCTAATAAAGCTTTGCGAGAAGGATATGCTTATCAAAACACACTTTCTTTAAATAATTAAACAAATTCATTATGGTATTGTGTACACCTGCCATAGATATCGGATTTGTATTTTCGTACTTATGGCAATCTTAAATTATTGTAGAAAACAATACAAAAGAAAATCCCTTTCTTTGCATTCTTAATTCATGGATAAAACTTGAAAATCAGGCTGCTATGCTTACTAGTCACTAACATTCTACAACTACCACTAATGTAATACCTACTTACTTTGCAACGTGTATTTTGTAAAGAAAACGAGAATTCTTATACATTTCAAATTCCTGCAGAGTGGTGTCAGGATCCAGAGATGCTACTCTTCGAGTCTGGTCGATTCCTGATGGCCGTTGCCTGCAAGTGCTCGTTGGCCATTTGGCTGCAGTCCGCTGTGTGCAATACGATGGCAAAGTTGTGGTCTCCGGAGCTTATGACTACTTCGTGAAGGTGTGGAACCCGGACACTGGAGAGTGCCTGCACACGTTGGCAGGGCATACCAACAGGGTATATAGCTTGCAGGTGAGATAAATACCTTTTTTTATTGTGTATTCTATCTCAATAGGGGTAAGAAGATTCAAGAATGTTGGCACTAATACCGTCAACTAGTTCGACGTTTTTCTATTATTTTTCCTTGAAAGAAGTTGTAGCAGCTAGTATATGCTATAGTCTGTTCGCGTTAAGAAAATAGTGACAACTACAGGACAAGGGTGTATTCACAGTGGAGTAAAAGTACAAAAGAAAAATAATAATTTTATAAACAGTATTTTCGGACACGCCGCATGCACTTTCTGTTTCTATGACTATGCTCTCCACAGTTGCATTTAAATCACACAATTTAAAAGTACTAATAAACATTGTAAATTATGTGTCTCTCTCCACTATGGATTATTGATCCACTTTTATTCTTTGGAATTGGTGAAGTATTCATTTTCAAAATTTATTGTTGGACGAGTCACGCAAAAATACACAACCGTTTTCTTCAACTGGTCACTGTGAACTCGACTTTTTAATTTCTAGCATTTTAATTGGCTGGGGGGCGTGGCCAGGCCGGCTGACAACGATAACTCACTATTTTCTTAACGCGAATAGACTGTAGTTCTTAATTTGTGTCCAAAGTTTCCGCAGCTCAATGGTAATGGGCTATTTAAAATTCCTTTCTATGTAATGTGTGTTTTAAAATCACATATTCAAGCTACCATTATACAATTTGGTCTATCATTTCATTGGTTCAATTTGCCAAAACTCTACTGTTATTATTCACGTATCATATTTCATTCGCAGTTCGACGGTATCCACGTAGTGTCCGGCTCGCTGGACACCTCAATTCGCGTCTGGGACGTGGAGTCCGGCCAACTGAAGCACACCCTCACCGGCCACCAATCGCTGACCTCCGGCATGGAGTTGCAATCTAACATCCTGGTGTCTGGCAACGCAGACTCCACGGTCAAAGTGTGGGACATCTCCAGTGGACACTGCCTTCATACATTGTCTGGTGAGTTTTGTAATTATGCTGGAGCCAGTTACTATCATGTAAAAAAAAACAAGGCACTATTTTGTATCTACAGTAAAGTGTGCAACTTTTCTATGCAATTTAAGATTTAAAAATGTATTGGCGATGTCATTGTTTAATAAAATAAATATTATAACTTGTGATACTATTGATTGTTAGGTAACATGATAAGTGGGTTGGACTTGAAGGTTAAAAAACTTAGGCTTGAAAAATCTAAATTTCAAGAGTGGTAGAGTCTAGCTGTAGGCTCTGTCTGCAGCGATTAGTGGGCTGACTCGACCGGTGAAATACCACCGTCGCACAGAAAACTGACGTGAAGTAGGGACGATGTTCCTGCGTTTCGTTCGGTGAGTGCGGTATCCGGTGCCCAATTTTCTCAAAGGCTCAGCAACACACCCCCGACACCCACAGTGTTGCGGGGAGTCATGGGCGGCGGTGATCTCTTACCATCTAGGTGACCCGCATGCTCGTTTGCTTTGCTATATTATAAAAAAAAAAAAAAAAAAAATCTAAGTGGTTCAATTGATATAATTTATAGGAAAATTAGTTGGGAAATGTCAAAGAATTAGAGTGGACTCGAATGTACAAAAAAGTTCAATATTTAATGTGAAAATGCCCTCATTATTTACCTTGTATGAAACAACAACAATGGGTTCAAACAAATCATTATTGGCATTCACCATTAGACTAGTATCTTTCTATTTTTTATGCTTTCGTGCAATTTTGATTTGAACTTATCAACATCATTAATTTAAACCGCTATCTGTCACAGTAAAAAAAATATGGCCAAATAAAAGTCCTTCCGAACTGATATTTGGATAAATATGAATCTGACATTAATAAATCTATGACAAATTGAATCCAATATCTTAATCAAATAAATTTAATTACTTATTAAAATTCCAAAAACAAAATTAATTCAATTCCAAAATAGACATGACGCAAAATTAACTCTTGACATTAATCACGAAAATAAAAAGAAAATTAAGAAGGTCATTCAATAAATTTTTTAGGGCTGTACAAAAGTAAAAATTTAAATTGGAAAACACACATAGAAACCTTAACGAAAAGAATTTTTCAGTTTTCATATGCGTTGTTACTACATCATGTCAGAATTTCTAACTGATTTAAAGAAATAGGTTTCATCATAATCATACCTAGCTACAATTTCTAAGACCTGACATTTTTTAAATTGATTATATGTGACATACCTACATATTTTAACTGACATATTATTGCATAACTTGTATAAGTTGTATCTGTAATTGTTGTTGACATCGGTAATTACCTATATTGAAGTAATAAATGATTTTGATTTGATTGGTCATTATGATAACGTACTGATGATAAGCTGATGATCGATATTTTGACTTTCATCGAATGTAATTAAGTTACTTAATGATGAAATAAATGATTTTTATTTTATTTATTTATTATTCTCTCGCATTACATTTGCTTCGAACTTGTTTAATTAAAGTGTTCATTAACTCCCCACAGGTCCGAACAAGCACCAGTCGGCGGTGACGTGCCTGCAGTCCAGCAACCGCTTCGTCATAACGTCATCCGACGACGGCACCGTCAAGCTGTGGGACGTCCGCACCGGCGACTTCATCCGCAACCTCGTGGAGCTCAGCTCGGGCGGCTCCGGCGGCGTGGTGTGGCGGATCCGCGCCTCCGCCACCAAGCTGATCTGCGCCGTCGGCTCCAGGAACGGCACCGAGGAGACCAAGCTGCTGGTGCTCGACTTCGACATCCCCGGCGCGTGCCGCAAGTGCGACGAATAGCATCGACTCAATCGGCGCCTCATGCGCCGCTACGTCAACTTGTACGCACCGTGGCACTGCTAGGCGCACTGCGACAGATTGCTTGCAACTGTGACAGATTGTTGTGATTGTGACAGATTTTACAGCTGTGACGGCATGGGCTCTCGATTCAATTAACTGTTGTCTAGCGGCCGATTGGAAACGTCGATCGGTCACGGATTGTTGGGACGGGTCACTGTCCATGTTATTTTATAAATGCTGACGATCTTTTGTATATATTAAGGTATATTTTTTAATGAAGTGACATTATGTATGTAATTTTTTTATGTTATTTTTTTAATTTATAATTTGAGCGCGCGATAACGTCACTCTGGTATCATTTTGTAAGTTAAAATAATTTGCCAAACGCGACTGTGGTTATGTGTGAATCTTAACGTCTACATAAGTAATAATTTCATATCTTTTATGTAATGACGTACCTACTTAAGATTTATGACATTTTTTATTCAGAACAGAATTTCTGGTATGGTTTTTATTCTACTGACTAATTTTGTGTTTGTCTATATTGCATAATAATCCTTTTTCCGTAACTCGATCAAAGTCATTCCGACACTAAATTGATGAATAATTTTGACAACATATCCTATCCTAACTGTTTAAGTTATTGGTCAAGGATATTAGTTTAGCATCAATGGTAAATTATGGCATAATAATATTGATTACACATTTCTTGAATTTTTTTACACATTTCATATGCACAGATTTTTTAACAATTTTTTATTATTTGTAGTGTTTAAGTCAATAATAAAATGATATATTTCATAGGCGCATTTGACAAGTTAATTTGGCTTAAGTATCATAGCGTACTAAAACGGTGTCAACTCGTTAAAAACATAATTGTTTTTATTGTTACGGATAATATGAAGACTGGAACGTTTATCGAGGAAAGTGAAGTGTTAATTTAACTAAAGATGTATGGTCAGAGGTTACATGAAATATATGAGAACACCAATATGTTACATCAAAATTTGCGATGCAACTTTACAGTGTTTTCAGTGCGTATTTAGCAGGATAATTATGCCTAAGTATCTCAAGTCAGCAGACTGGTTAGAACCTAAGGTACTGTTCTGTAATATTTACTCTGTCAAGGGCAATTGTAACATGTCCCTTAGCAGGTGTGTTACATGCTGTTTCGCGTCGGTAATTTTAGGTAACTGTGATTAAACAATTTATGTATATTTTTTGTGGAGTACTCAAATATAATACAAAGATTACCCACCGTACCGTGGACGCGGTGTAATTGTTCTAAGGACTTGATTCTAATTCAAATGTAATCGTCGATGTACTAATGATTATAATACGATATTATCTATAATTCAAGTAAACAGTAATCATAGTCCTCAAATAGTTTTTTAAATTACAGTCGATAAAACTGATGGCTTAACCAGCGCATTTTACCAAAAGTCTAACACGTGAAGCAACATTTTAGTGCTCTCTCAATAGTTTTACTGTCAAAAGTAAAACATGCGATTGGCTAATGTTGCCGCCGCAATCTTGTGAGCGCTAAAACGTACTCGTATTCGAGTATGCTTCATTGTTCCAAAGAATATTACGATGAATACGCATTGGATTTAGTTTTATGTGTTAGGTGCATTTTATAAACCACTTGATTTATTTTCATTTGGTCGTTTATTTCTTATTTCGAACTTTGTTTTCTCGATTTGTGTTCGTTTCTGAATCTGATCTTCGGTTTCAGTTTTCAAAATAATTATTTGGCCAATTAATTATAGTTTTTTAGGTTGTAGATAGTTACTTCTCTAAGTTGTATTACTCTTTGAGGGCTAATTGTATTTATATTCGGCAGGCATTCTGTGTAATTAAAATATATTTAAATTTTCATATCTTAGAAACCTCTTGCAATTCGCAATTGCATTGATTTAGTGAGTAAATGGTGTATAAATACAATTAGCTTTTCCTGTATTCGTTTATTTAGTATCTCCTTTATCTTTAAGTCTTAATATGATGTTTAATGTCCTTGTCATATTTTATCCAACTTGATCATGAAAAAAATAATTAAAATATAATAACATTAATTTGAATAAGTCATTCATAATATAATTTCACTAATACAATTTAATTATTTGATTTTTAACATATATTATTTCAATTCGATTCTTATGTTCAATTTGCATACAGTTTATTTTATATTTGTTTCTGTGACATAATGGCCAGCAATTTTATCATCTGTCAAACTAACCAATAAGTTAATATTAATAATGTAATTATCAATTTAAAACAGTCAACTGTTAACATTTTGATAACGATGTCTATTTAATCATGCATACCGAATTTAATTGTGTAAAATATTACTAAACGTGTTTACTGTACACGTTTTCAGAGTATTGATGTAAACAATGTCCAATATAAACTTCAGATACGATACTTTAGGAAGCGGAGACGTTGTAACGTGTTTCCAATCATTTTGTTGTGTTTATAATTTACTATATACTATAATAATAATTTACGATGCGTGAGATTATTGATGGGGTTCGCCACTCGAATGGCAGATTTAAATAAATAATTGACAAAGACTGAAGTATAGTTATAGTTTAATATTAAAGTATTAAAATGTAGTTACACACATCACAATGTCTTTGTTGACTCGCAATTTATCTTTTTTTCTCTGCAGAAGTTTTATAAAATTTAAACGGCGATTGTGTAACCATACTTTGTTTGGCAAGATGTTTTGAATATCTCGAGTTTGATTAGTATTGTTTTATGATAATTTTATTGTATGCCAAATGTTGGGAATGGATCTACAGTTGGGTGGTCAAAGTATTTGGACTTCTCAAGCTACTTGTTGTTATAACAGTGGTTAATAATGTTGTACATTTTTAGATTGATCCTAGGCTTTTGCGGCCTGTCTAATAACTTCGGAATGCACGAGCCAGAGCTTTAACGATACTTTGATGGGTTTCTTGACGTTTTATAAGAACCCAATGATAATTAAACCCAAAAGTTAATGTTAGAGTTGTGCCACGTGAAATTAACAGTTAACATGTAAACACTGTGCTATCTAGATCCTTACTTGTACTTATTTCAACATATATGCAACTCAATGCCATTTAACCATTATTGTAATGATATATGTCAAATGTTAGAACTTGTAAGCATTGTCTCCAATTTTAGTTATAGTTGTCATTTTGGCTGGGAAATAAATAAGAATCAAACCCGTATAAATTGTTCTTACTGCAATTCGTGTATTATTAGCTTAGTTTATTCTTCTTTTGTTTATTAATTTCATGATTTTCTTATTTAATGTTTCTTAATAATCTTTTTTTGCCTCAGTGTTTAAACGTTGAATCGGGAGTAACTAAAACTTTTGGTTGTTATTTTTTATTCTTTTATGACATTCTTTATTTCACATTAATGCATGAATTAAATAAAAATACAATTGTTTTCAAGTTATGTTTTGTTTCTTTTTTTCTTTTCATTATTTATAAAATACGAGCGACCCGCCCACGCTTCGCAATGGTATAATTTTGACCGACTTGCTCACGAAATATTGAATTTTGGCTAACTTAAAAAAACCTTTTCTGATTACAAATTTAAATGAATAAATTCCTTAAAAGATGGCGAAAACTGCATTAAAGTCACTTGTTTTGTTTAGGAGTTAGCAGCCAAACATACAGACACAAAGAGCGACTTGGATTTATACTATGTAATGATCTTGGTTACATCTATGTGGTTGGTGTCAGCCCTCAGCAGTATGTCTGAGTGGATTTAGGAATTCCGTTAATAATTTTTGAGTCGCCATGAAACCTACATACTCAAGTAGTCCGACTGTTTTTGAAGCAGTTAAAAAGTTGCTAAAATCATTGCTAGTTTTGCACACAAAACATAAGCTAGTTTTATTTTTCAAAATAAGATATTTAAGGCTAAGGGCGAGCTTATCATAACATTTTTGGTCTGACTATATTTTTTTTTAAGGTTGATACCATTAAATTTTTCCATAAAAGAGGGTACGTTTCAAACTAGATATGGTACGGCACATTTCAAAATAATAATAACTGAACACGTTTAATCGAAAAGCAACTTTTTATTAATTATTGAATTTAGAGATTTTCATTTAGAGAAACCGTTGATAGTCCGACCGGCCCCTGCGGGATTTCGCCGGCAATGAACCTAATTGCGGCAGGAACACGACTGCGGGACGCCCAGGGTGCACCGGGCCGAACCCCTTCAATGCCCTGTGGAAAACAAGTATTCCAGAGAGCAGGGAAGAGGTCGGCCATACGAGGAGGTATCCCACGCGCACCCCATGCGATAGGTACCTACATTTTTACCTTTATTTAATGCATATTTTATGTTACGGCTAATACCCGAAGTGCGGCTACACCTAGTTTTAGCCGGTTAGAACATCAATAGGTTAGGTTAGTTAGGTTACTTTTTGATACCACCCAGAAAAAGGGTCCGTCCGTCTCATGATTGAAGCCAGTGTTAATTTCTTAATTGATTTTTACTAATTCTTTACTAAATTGTAAAATTAAAAAACTATCTTCACATAGTTAGCACTTTTTGGTATTAGTGTTCTAGATTTTGGGCTACTGATTTAACTAAACTTTTACAAATTTTTACTAAATTTCTAAAAAAAATTCACCTCTTTTACTAAAAGTTGAAAAAAAGAACACGCAATGCAGAATCTGATGCACATAGAGGATCATATGGACATGTTCGACCTGCATAACTTGTAAGTACTTTAATTTAGCTCATTTTAATCTAATAAAGTAATTTCATATACAGGGTTATTTGTAATTAACGCATCACCTCTTGCAGGCGGCTTCCTTACATCAATCCCAATAACATTTGTTCTACGACTTTTTGCAAAACTTGATAATTAACACAAAAACAAATAAACAAAAACAAATTTGCGCGCTCTGTTATTTACCTATAACTCTGTATTTTGTAAGAAGTTCCTAAACCGGTCGCCCACCCCCCGTCGCCCGCGCGCCTGCCACGCCAGTTGCGCGTAGAGTATTGTACCTACTGTTTAGATGCTCCTAATAAATTTGTATGGAAAAACAAAACAGGTGGCGTTAAAAAATTCCACCCTGTATATGAGTCCTGGAACTAATATAACTGTATCAAATCTGTCCTTTTTTATTTTACCTACTGTTTCCCACTGTTTATTTTACGGTAAGCTCGCAGCACTGCGTTAGGGAGTCAATATGTCAATCCATCAATGGTAGTGCTGGGACGATGAGAGTGAATTGATTTGAATGGATTGAATGATTGATGGGATGAATGAATGGTTCGAAAAATATAAAGTTAAGCATACATTATTAAATTGCGCTTATAGGTTCTAAGCTAAGACTTGCGAAGACGCTGACTAAAAACCTAGCTATTATTTTAATAAACCTAATTATTTGTAGTTTCTCAAAAAATACTAGTAGTAAAGATTTTCCCATAAAAAATTAACGCTTGCGGAATTTTGTCGAGTTCCAGTAACAGAAGTGTTATTTGTTACTTCAATTCTATAAACTATACCGGGTTTTAGAGAAGGAAGCAATTCCATCTGTTAAAATATTGCAATTTTTTATACCTAGATGTAAAATATGAGAAACTAGTGGCCGCCCGCGACTCCGTTCGCGTGGTAGTCGGTTTCCCGTGGGAATGAGATATTTTCCCTCGGTAAAAAGTATCCTATATGTTATTCTGATGTATTACCTATATTACTGCAAAGTTTCATCCAAATCCATCCAGTAGTTTTTACGTGAAAGAGTAACAAACATCCATACATCCTCACAAACTTTCACATTTATAATACTAGTAGGAAGTAGGATAGTAGGATATAGAATTCATAAATTTTAGATTCATAAATATAAAATATAAAGTTTCGATGTTAAGATATTTGGATATTGGTTACTCAATCAAACAAAAACGGTTCTTTGGAAGAAATTTTAAAGAAAGACATATTTAACCAAGAACAACACACCAGCTAATTAAATTTAAACTAAAAAAAAAATATTGTTATTTAATTATTTATTTTGAAAGGTAATATACAAGTAAATATTCTGTGAAAATTTGAAGCGTCTACCTGTTACCGTTTTAATGTTGAGCAAAAAATTCGAAAAGAAAACGTTTGTCAAAAAAAAACTTTTATTTGTTATAGATATAGAGTTCTTCGACTTTATAATCGTAGACCGAGAGACAAAAGCCGGCGGAAAAAAGGCCCATCACTCTTTTCGGAAATTTTACAATAATAATTTAGAATTTAAAACGTGAACATTTAGTGAACATATAAATTATTTTAAACTTCCTGTTAATAATATTTAATATTTCATCTGTTTTATTTCTTGTAAAGTGCTCATAGTAATTTTTGAAACCAATGTTTTACTGTCTGGCTTCTGCGTCACAGGCTTAATTTTAGCTTAGTGCAGAGCCACCATTATCCTGTGTTTAGAATACTAATAGCTTTGTAAATTTGTTTAGATATAGGTATTATAAGATTGTAAATTTTTACTTTGGTAAATAAATTATTATTAGTATTATTAGTACCTGCCCACTTAACACTATAAAATGAATAATTAAAAATAATAAAAAAAAACAATAAAAGTACACATCTGCTCAAAGTTAAGTATCATGTCCTAGTCAAGCTGTTTACAGAGTAGTTCATAGGTACAAAACAATGTTGAATAGCAGTAGAAATAGCCTGTCTAGATATCAATCCCATGCTTTTTTATCATCTGAATAGTCTTTGATTTTATAGTAAGCTTCATGCACAACACTTGCTTAATTGTAACTTTAAATTTATTAAAAGGATTGAATTGACTCCGAAATTTTATTAAAAATAATTATCGACATACCGATAAACGACTTGCTTGCACTTTGTTCACCTGGGAGATATCACCTGGCCGAACATAGTGGAATGATCCGTTGATAAAGCGGCAACGGAAATACATAATTTGTGAAAACTATCACGGTTTATGAGATACAGCCTAGAGACAGACGGACAGACCGACAGTGGAGGCTTGGTAATAGGGTCCCGTTTTACCCTTAGGGAACCCTAAAAAGTACGCTTTGAATTGCACCCATGCAAACCCGGGACGTGTTTCTAGTTTATTATTAAATTATATACTAGGCTGTCATGAAATGAAAAAAGTAAATTCGTATTACCGAAATCGCTGTGGGTACTGTGGTTCTAACTCTATACACTCATGAAATCCTAGTAGGTACATTTTAATAGTTAATGTTTCAGCGACTATAGGCGTCGACGGTACTTATAACAGAAAGCTAGATAGAAACTTTCTTAATTCAATGACTTGGAAGGCTCTTTTACACTTATGCGTTCCTGGTATATTTTTGTATTGAGGGAACCCTGGGCGCTACGTTAATGGCGATTTGATGCTGAATATTATTTGTATTTCCATACAAAGATTTTAAGCAGACGTTTTTTGAATAAATTTTTCATATTTTTGAAAGTGCCATCTATTGATAAAGTATAAACAACATATTAATTTTGAGATGGGCTTAGCGAGACGGTAACGTCGACTAATACCTAATATATTTCTTTAGCGCCATCTATATAGCTTAAGTGCAAACTCTACACTGAGCTTCACCAATGTATGAAAGATGGCGCTAGTAGGCTAGTTTTTGTCAGTTTAGTACAGTCGGCGTACGGAGGACCGTTGTACCAACGGCTTAACTTTCAAAATTAAGCTGACTTGAATCTTATAAATATTATTTTCTAATTTTATTTTTACTATGATTTCCCTATTTGATAATACATATATTTATTGAATTTACAATTATTGCGAAAAAATGTTAAATAGCGAATAAAACACAGGCTTCCAAAATTTTAAATCTAAATTATCTATTTTGGTAAGTACCTGCCTACGAAACGATTATGGTCTTGGTGTGGGACATGAAATAAAACTACATTTCTATTTTTTTTATATTATATTCATTCAGACAACGGTACATGTGACGTAACGAACTTAAACATTACTGAAGTTAATTCAATAATTACTACATTATTTCATAAACGGCTACTTAAGATTTCGTCATTTTATCGGATACATTTAGATAAACGGTTTTAAAATGGAATAATACACCAATCGATACAATTGTACTTGACAAAACATTGAGATTTACTTTAATAGTTAATTATGATTAAGAATAATCAGATTTACTGTTCGATTTTAACATTAAGGGATGGTAGAGTTAGTTATAAGCTTATAGTAAAATATTTCTATTGCATACAATGTTGTGTGGAATGAGTTTTATCGGACGATAATCTGAATAATTCTAACTGGCAAAATTTTTGGTACTATTTCAAGTCATCGAACAGTAAAAAGCTCTCACGTTATCATTTTTTCTTATACAATTGTCTAACTAAAATTGCGAGTTTTACAATGAAAATAATTATAACATAAACATAATAATGTATCAGGAACACGGAAAATAAGAAACTAAGGAAATGCCTTAACAACGAGAGTTACTTCCCTACAATGATTTCAGAAAGTTCGTTTCAGTAATTCGAAATCATGAAACATCTATTAAGTAGGTATACATTATTGTTTGTGAATTAAGTTATATGGAACAGAATTCAAGCTACAAACATTTATATTATTTTTAATACGAATTTACATAAAAATATGACTGCATTGATATGCAAGTAGAGGCCGAAAAAATATTGAGGTTTGTCATAAAATTGTAAACATAATTAGTTATTTGTATCTATTTAAAACTTAATAACTAAACAGTCGGGTTGATTTATTGATTAAAGTTGAAACAAGGTAGGTGTTATTTTCATTATTGATCAGAGTGACTATTAGCCGCTAAATTATGAATATACAGGCATATCAAGTCCGTAATTGATATTCTCGCTAATAATAATAGTATTTACTTAAAAATATTTTCATGATAGATGCGTAGGTATAATTCTAGCCGTGTGTACTTAATAATAATTGTAATTAATCAAATAATAAAACATCTCTATAATGATTGCATTGGTAAGTTGAATTGATCAATTGCATTTTATTAAAAATACAAGAATATCAAAAACCGACCGCACGGTTTAACACACAAATCCAGTGTCTATAAATACGAAGCGAATGTAACTTTACTTAATTAAATAAATAATGATTGTTATATAATTGAATAAGTGCTATTAAAAAGCGTCTAGGAAATTAATGATCCTTAAATTACATATGAATATTCATCAAGTCGTCATGAATTACAACTGAAGGTGCGATTGCCAGATTTAAAATATAACATAAAATCTACTATACATACAATGAATAACCAAAACCGCCTCTGTAGGTGTCCAATAATACTACAAGTATTTACTTAACTATCACGAAAATAATAGATCCTTAATTTTATAATATAATCGAGATGTATACCATGCCAGTACAATAAATTAAACATTTAATTAAAAAACTACAAAATCCATATGCGATAAAAACGAACCGTCGAAAACAGGTTCAAATGGCACTTTGCAACATATGCATTGTTTTCCGATGGATTTTATATAAAATAAAAATATATTTTTGTGACTTTCGGATTTAATTTTGACGTCGAAAAGTTATCTAACGCTTGCCTGTCAGGGTATTACCAACTTCGGCCAAATATATAATTTTATGTATATTTTTTTCTATATAATAGTCATATGTATTTAATTTTTTATATAATAATTTTGAATTTTTACATATTTCTAAATTTTTATAGGTAAGCACGTTCTTTGTGGCGGTGCGGCGGCGCGGGGTGGCGGGGGCGGCAAAAGCGAGTTGTGTTCTAGTTCCTCTAGGAGTGGGTTCCGTGGTAGGGTCCAAGCGCCCCGCCCCTCCCCCCGCCGCCGCACGCCGCAACCTATCCGACACATCGCCGCTCCCAACCCAACACTTTCTGTGGTCAAAAATTTGGAAGGCACTTTCTACTTTTTTTCAAAAATTTTAAATTTTAAATTACTTTTTGAACACATTAGCCTAGACTTATACAATAGAAAATATGCGTAGTAACATTTACCAAAATTACGCAATTCATCCGAAACGTATAGGCCTTTATATAACTTTGTTTTTAATTTTTCCTACATTAATTTTATTTCCAAAAGGATAGCCAAATAGTTTTAACTAGATCTGTGTCGCGATTTTTTTTATAATTTGGTCTTTTTTACATACTAATTCCAAACTTTAATCGAATCAAAATTCCAAATAATAGTCGAAGTATCAAGGCCACTTGGAGACTTATTTTAAAACATGCTAACGAGCGTGTTCTGCGACGACTTCATACCTACTTCTACACCTCAATATGCCAACGATTTAGCCAACAATACAAAATACTGGTATACCCTTGTGGCAGGAACATATCTATACAATAGAATTTTATCTCGCCGAAACTTTGAAACGAAACTATGTCCACAGGGAAGGTATCGATAAAATAAATTTGTACATATACACCCTTAACTTTGCTCTGGCAACACCTTACCTTACCCGAGATGAAGAAATGCTCGCTCGGTGCTTGCTGCGATTGCACACCGTTACATAGCTATTATTAAGTATATTGAAATATTAGTATACATCTAGCTACGCGTAGACAGTCAACAGACGCTCCATTGATTGATTACAATTAATGCTTGGCGATTTTAGTGCTTCTAAACCTAATGGCGAGGGGCGCCCCCCACGGCGGGCGATGATCAACTCTAAACTGAGATCGTTCAACGAAAACCGCACAGAAACATAATCCACGGAATAAACTTACAGCGACAGCGATACAAAATGCCTGGGAAAATATCGAAATGCAGAGGGCGCCACCGAGCCGTGAATATCTAATTTTAATCTAACATTTGGAACAATTACTACTGGCTAATGATACATCTATATTACATTTGGCGATCACTAAGTCTAAAGGTGTGTGTGATACGCTGAAGAGGTTGCTAGAGTGAGTTTTACAGAGCCCCCCTCCGACAGGGGCGGGGGCGGGGGCGGGAAACAAGGGCGGGGGCGGGTGAGGAGGGGGGCGGCAAGCGACACACATCCTACTGCGGAGACGACACCGACCTGACAACACTGCAGACATAGGACATCTATGTTATTTAAGTTTCATACATCTAACACTAATTCATAAATTTTGTCTTACATATAAATAATGTTGCTGAATAGGTATACCAAACAGTCTTTTGAATCGGGCCGAATACTTTAATTTTGATCACCCTACGAGATAACAGATGGATCTAAATTGTAATTATGATTATTTTAAGCTTAGACATTAACTCCTACATACGACTTATGAGTAGAGAATAGAAAGGAGACGATGGTATGGGACCAGCCAGCGGCTCCTATCTATATAATATAACAAAACTTCTTAAAATATTTCACTGGAACACATACATAAACGATGATGTATACAAAAAATAATAATTAAACTAAAAATACTCTTTTATAATAATACAAAATTCATAACTAAACAACAAGCAATTTATTGCACAGCGAGTCCATTTTAAATAATCAATTAAATTAATATAATATCAAGAAATGATATAAATAATAGTCGTGCGAAATAATATGTTTATTTCTTTGACATCGATCAGTTGCGATCTTGGCGGGCCCCGGGCGGCGGTGTCGAGGGCCCGGGCGCGGCGCGGGGCCTAGAAGTAGCCCACGGAGTTGCGGTTCGGGACGAAGTAGGGGTAGGCGGGCAGCGGCGCGGGGTGCGCGGGGTGCGCGGGGAGCGCGGCGTGCGCGGGCGGCGCGGGGGGCGGGGCGACCGCGCCCGCGGCCTCCCTTCACATGCCCTCCCGGCCCTCCGCCGGCGGCAGCTCCAGCTTCACCGGCACCGGCAGCTCCTTGCCGTTCTTGGCCACGGGCGTCCGCGGCGGGCCCATGTCCGTGATGTCGGACATGGCCAGGTCGGGCCGCGGCGACGCGAACGGGCGGAACGGCTCAGCCGGCTTGGGCGGCTCCAGCGCGTGGCCCGGCGGCGGCGGCGAGCACAGCGGCGAGTCCAGCGACGCGGACAGCGGCGACGGCAGCCGCGGCGAGTGCAGCGGCAGCGGCGGCAGGCCCAGGTGCGGCGCGTGGTCCACGGGCCGCTGCGCCGCCACCACCATGTTGCACATCTGCCGCCGCAGGCCGTGCGCCACGGCCGCCACGGCCGCCGCCGCCGCCGCCGCGTTCGGGGACACGCCCCCCTCGCCGCCGTTGCCGCACGCCACGCCGCCGTACGCGTTCTGCGCGCCCATGCCGTCCTGCAAGAAACGACACTTGAAAACCGGGTGGGAGCAGTGTCCGCATCACCATCGCTCAGCAGCTGTGAGGTAGAGGAGTCGCGGGGCAGGCGCAGGGCGGTCGCGTGGATGGATGATACTGACCGTGATAGCGGGGTAGGGCATGGCCTCCTCCTTGATGTGGTGGGGGTGCGGCGGGTGCGGGGTGTGCGTGTCGCGGAACACGACCGCGCGGATCACGCCGCGGATGTGCTCGTCGGGCCACACGCCCAGCAGGATGCGCTGCGGCCGCCCGCGCCCCTTCGGCCGCAAGTCTGCAACCACCACCCGACGCTTACAAACAACGTATCACTACCTGCCACTCTACTCTGCTGGGCATCGCTGCCCTCGGGCACCGAAACCCAAACCACCATTAAACAAACAACGTTTAATGGGACCCAACCTCATAAATTCAATATTCAAGAGAAATAACTTTATACCTGTCTCAAATATGTAATTTAAAAGTAATTGAAGAATAAACGCTGAAAATAATAAATTTATACCGTGTCTGTTATGGCCACTCAAAGTAAATCTTACGTCAATAATAAAACAAATGCATATTAAATAGACTTAAACACCATCAATTAAATTAATTGAAGCAATTGTTGTGTCATTTAATGGCGCATTAGTTGTATGTTAAAAGTAATTCTTAGTAACATTATATTACTCATCAGTTTCGCTTGGCAGGTAATCTCGCAATGCTCAGTATAATATAAATTACTATTCGCAAGAAAACAACTTACAATATAATTAAATAATTAATCTTATCAAGTGTGCCAGTAATAAAATGGAGAAAGACCGTTGTGTTACTGGTTTTCAAGTCTTCGATATCCAAATTTAATATTGTCATTTTATTACCGGCCTGTATTATTACGAAATTTTGGCCATTACTAAAAAAGACATGTTATTTGGAGCCAGTATCACAACTTCGAAACGGCGTATTTTGTTTCCGAAATGGAACTTCCTGATTCAAAATTTGAGTTGAATTTTTGTTTTTTTTTTCTTCCATAACCTTGGTGCAAGTATGTTGTGTATTGTACCAGTGTCATTTTTTCGAGGTTCCATTTCGCAACTCGCCGGTGGGCGTTCGGTAAGAAGGTCGTACCTGCTCCTCCGTCGGCGCTGGGGCCCAGCATGTTGTGGACCCTGTTGGCGTAAAGCACGAACGTCGGGTATGGTATATCGTATTTCCTTGCTGCTTGCGACAGCGAGAGGCCTTCCTTCAGCACTGAGAAGATGGCCTCGGCCATGGTTTCTGGTCTCCAGGACTTGAGGGGCCCGCGCTCGCGGAACCGCAGGTTGTGCACCAGGCTTTGGTTGGTGGACCAGCACTTCTGCCACATCGATTGCAACTGGTACTGGTAGCTGTCTGCTGAAAATACAACGGTGGAGTATTAGTGTCTTAAGATACCACTGCTTTCTAATAGAATACTATTGGGCATAACCGGTTTTTGATTGTTAATATATTTATTGGATTATATTTATATTTACGAATTGTATTAGCAAAGTTAAGTATTAAAGAATTAAATATCACCTATCGCCCATTATCTTTTTTTCTATAAATCTCATTCGAATTTCACAACCTTATGCAACAAGTTCAAGAATTCATTGTGTAAAGCAAATTGTCTACTTTAACGAACATTCATTTAAACCTGCGTACAAATGTGAGTAAAATAAAACGTGGTAGATGACACAATACTCAAGTTCACTGTTTCTGAGGCACATTGTAATGATCCAGCACACGGCCGCTCCATATTAAATAAGGTTTTGCGATATTTTTATTCTAGCAATACGCAGGTGGGCCCATTGTGTGTAAATACCTATCGTAAACAATGATATAAAAACTATAAAGATGCCTCGCATTCATTTTATATTAATGATAAAACGTAATTACTGGCTAGTATTATAACATTGTAAAAAACCGGCATTTGTATTAAAGACCGTTACTGAGAAAAACTAACATTTAACTCGGATAATTACCACAATCGCGACTCACGCCCCTCTCAATTTGGAGCCAAATATTTTTTTTAATTTCAGTGCGTGTGTGTTCTTTCCGTGTGTTTATGTAAAACAATAAAATGTTACGAATTACAATTATAAATAAGAGCGTATAATAAAAATATTGTTTAATAGCCGTTTATGCGGTTTTAGAGCTAAATTATGAGTTATTTAATTTATTAAGAATAATTGTAGAGTTAAGGAATTAATTCTCTTTAATTGGTTTAACATCCTTTTAGGTAGAGGAACTAGTTCCGACCCTACAAGTAACTTGTGCCATAAAAATTATTTACAATTGCCGGTGAGTACACTTTTGTAGGTGTTTTTTGTTATAAAAACATAATTGACGTTTTTTTGAAAAGTAGGTATTTATAACTTTTTTGCTAACGGGTCTTTCGAGGAATTTACGTTGTTTTTTTAAGGTGGCCTGGAATGAAAAGGGGAAACGTTTGCGTTAGGTTAAATACTTTAGCTCTGTTTATGGGTAAACTATTTTTCTGTCATTATATAAGCTAATGGTGGTTTTAACAAATGGATAATTCATTAATAAGAGCATAATGCACACATAGTAACGTGCGCATAGATAAAGTACGATATTTACCTAAACAGTTTCATTTGCAACGATGTGCGCGTTATTAAGATGTACTTTATAACCTAGGAGAGTATATCGGCATATCCCGTGTCAATAAAAAAAGGTGTCCCGTGACATCTTTTTTTATTTTATGCTTTTGACAATGTATAAGAGATTAGTTTTTAATCCTACGTACAATAAAGTAATTTCATTTTATTTCATTTCAAATAGAATATGCAAATATAGTTTTAATTACAATTCCAAAGTTATTTTTCATTAGTTCGTGCAGAAGTATTTCCACTTAGGAAACTGTTGTCTTTCCAATTAATTCACTTTATTCATTTAAATTCCTTGAAGACGGAGATAGACACGTACCTTCCGAAGTTTATTCCATTGTAAATAACCATTTTGACATTTTGTATTTTTCATATTATGATATAAATTACAAGGGCCTAGCCGAGAGTCGTTTGTTAGTGTCAAATTTATTTATTTCGCTAAAAAATTTGCAAATAAATTGACGGTAATAAGTAATTCATTAAGAATGACGCTACCTGCCTACTTTTTGTTATTTTAATTATTTTTAACGGTTTTTTGTTATTAACTCCACATTTTTCTCAGTAACAATTATTTCGCTAATGATGGGCCTTTATTAACCAAGTGCAACTAAATAATTTTAACGATAATATCCAAGCATTTTTATAATTCGATGAAACGGCGCTAATTGTCTTTAATAGCGTATTATTTTTATACTTAAAATAGTTTTAATTAATGTTCATTATATTGAAGTGCGCTTTTCTTTGAAACTTAATCATTTTATTTTTATATTTTTAATATTTTATGTTATTTTCGGTCCTGGTTTTTATGGTTAATAAAGTTGTTATATTCGTAAGAAATTGAAATACAGCTTTTTTCTGAGAACCATTAAATGGCGCTTCCTTTATAAATTAACAGGGTAAGACTACTTTTACCCGTAAATTGTTACACAGACTTATAAGACGAAATAATAAGAAAAACAACTACGACTTTACGACGACTTTATGTCATTTAATTGGATTTATCCTACTAATATTATAAACGTGAAAGTTTATAATATTAGTATGGATGGATGTATGGATCTTTCACGTAAAATCTACTGGACGGATTTAAATGAAACTTTACAATAATATTGGTTATACATCAGAATAACACATAGGGTACTTTTATACCTCGGGAAAACTTCTCATTCCCACGGGAAACCGACTTCCGCACGAACGGAGCCCACTAGAAATTAATAAAATGAAGGTACTGATATTCCGTTAAATCTTTGTAATATCGTTGAAACCTAATAGCAGAATTTGGGTTCTGCACTATTTTGTTTTAGGTAGGTACTTTTAAGCTCACTCCCAAAGCATTCAAATGAACGCCTGCAGAGCGGTTCATCTTTGTAATGAGATGATCCCCACAATAAATTGGCAATTTACTATCAATATTGTATATTATTATTTATTAAATGGATACCACAACTGACCTGCTATCGAAGAAGTCGACGGTCCCAGCCAAGATTGAGAGTTTTCTAGCATCTTAGCCTGAAATGAGAAAAAAATAGATTAATTAATATTAAAAATAACGTTAACCTGATATATAACCTGGTAAAATATTGGAGGGTAGAACGCCGATACCAAACTCTTTCGTTTGTCACGATTAAGGTACAAAGTTGGAAAATATTGTTCGACGGCATTTATTTTTATAAAAGCTCTTTTAATCAAAAAAATGTATTTGTGTAAGTAAGCTGTTTGAATGTATAAACCATAGAACTAAAGTATGAAGTTTTTTCAGTAATAAATTATGAAACAGTATTTATTTTATTTTTTAGACATAAACTATGAAACACTACAGAATTAGCTTACGCTTTTACTTTTTTCCTATCTAGGTATAGTTTCGAATTGCGTGAATAAACCTGAATCGATATTTAAATATAAATCCTGGCGAAAATTCATTTCAGTGGCAACACCGGCAAACTGTCATTACAAGATGGCGCGTAAACTTTTTTTCAGCGAAGTGACATGACATGCAACCATATTTTAAAAATCGCTGTGGTTTTTTCCATAGGAATTTTATCTCAAATATTACAAATTGTTGGTCGGCTTTTGTTTTTGACATGTTTCTACGGCTTCGTGGTATTGACTGGTCAATCTGGGAATGATTTTACAGAAATAAATTTTCATTTTATAAAATACTATGTTCTTTTTATTAAAAGAGTTGAACCAATTATCGTAAAATCAGAACTATGGATTTCAGTATTTCTGAAACAAGTTATTGTTGCGTCATGAGAATTTCTGAGCATATTAAAAACATATTTATATATACTTCTCAAATTATGTGACTGAAAATATAACAAACTGGAATGTCCAACAAAAATTGTGTTAGCATGGATTTTCAATATTGTCGTTAATTAATGCCGCTTAAAAGAATAGAAATTGGATTTCGACACCCATAATAAGATCGTAAATTGATTAAGTACTTAGGTACGCGGAATTTCCATTAAGGTAGTAAGAAGTTAATGTATGTTCAAGTTCCATTTTTAAAACTGAAGCTTATAGTTTTGTTATATTACAGTTTTATGTGTGTTTTTTCCTCTGTTAGGTAACATCGTAGCTCCTTGTAGAATCGAAAAAATTTAAAAAAAGAATTTGAAGTCAAATTGCAAATAAAATATAGGTAAAATTCTTTTTTTAGCGAATCCTTATTTATAACGATTTAATTCTGTTAATATCTGATAACCAACACACAAATCGTAATCAACACGTAAATAAGACTTTTGGAATTACGCAGAAAATAAACAATTACTTATTTCAATAAAATATAATATTTGCGTAGGTTAGGTTAAATATTTTAAAGTTATAAATACTGGAGAGACCCGCGCTCCTTTTTCCAGTATTTATAACTTTAAAATCAATAAATTAGCATTCTTAAATGTAAAACTAAAATTAAAAATCTCAATAGGAAATATGGCAAGAAAGTATGAAACAATGTAAGGGCTCTCGCTCTTTCGCGTCATATCGAATCGAATATCACATTATATTAGAAAAAGAATCAAACCAGTCGATTAATTGACATTCACTGTAAACAGACAGTAGTTTACTCCTCTTAAATTATCGATAACCAGCGATTAATCGATATCTAGTGTTCGCAAATCTCGATCAAATCGATTTATGGGAAAAGTTGCTTGCGCGTCAATCTTTCATTTCTATAAATCATAGCGTGTCAAAAACTAACAAAATAAACTAAAATGTAGGTCTGCTTGTTGGATGAGCACAAAAGAACAGAGAAATTAGCACCTCTCAATCAATAGTTATCATCAATACATATGCAAGCGACTGTCGCAAAAAACTGATCGATCCGGATCTCAGTCGATTGTACCATGCTTCGAATGTGTGCATAAACATCACACACATAACTTCACACACACATATACACACACATACATTGTACAGTACCTACACGCGGCATTTCTTTGACTACAAGTTGTATACTTTTAATTGTTAAAACAGACAAAGCAAAGCCATAAAAACAGTATAAAAGAACAGTGTAATGCATAGTGATCCAAATAAATTTACACTTAGGTACTGACGGTAATTATAAAGCGAGTTGTAAAAAGTTTTTTTTGATGATTAGGTCTGATGAAAACAATACTTACTTTCGGTTCAGTTGAAATAAAACGAATATATACGAGATGAAAGTAAAGCTACTGTGTTTGACTGAAAACAGTGTGTGAGATAAAACTCTAGATAACGCTTATTGATTAGATTTAAACGAACTGCGCCCACGTCACTTTTAAAAAGCTTCGAGAGATTTATTGCCTCAAAGATTAGAAAAAAGTAAATAACTTCATACCTAATGAACATCATATACCTATCATAATAATTTAAAGATTTATAACTCACGTCATCAACAAGCAACAGCTGAATTTACACCATTTAAGAATAGCACGTGTACAGAGCCGTTTGTTTACTAAAAATAACACTAAAATTGTAATCAATAACAAAGAATTAAAGATCCAAAAATAAAATTTATTGCCAACACCAGTTAAATAGAGATTTATAGCTGAGACCGATTGCGGATTATATTACGACAGGAAATAATTATTGGTATATACAATGAGGGTATATTTTAATAGTCGAATGCAGTATTCGGTATATTTGCAGTTTATCACCACCACATTTAGATTTAATTTCATAACATTCTGGAAAGCTTTTCCAATTATTATAGCGCGGCGGAGTTTATTTAGTTTGAACGTTGGTAAGCAAGTAACAATGAAGCCATTAAGCGCTGCTTACTCAACAACATACATTTTTTTGGTATTTCACTTAGTATTTCTATACTATATAATATAATATAATATATTATAATATTATAAACAGGAAAGAATTGATTTTTTGTTTGTTTGTTTGAAATGAATAGGCTCCGGAACTACTGGGCCGATTTAAAAAAATAATTCACCATTCGAAAGCTACATTATCCACGAGTAACATGGGCGAAAAAAATAGGATTCCGTAAGATATTGCCACAGGAAAAACCATTTAGTTGCGGGTGAAACCGCGGAGCGGAAAGCTAGTTCATAATAATTTAGTTGTAGTAGAGTTTAAAAGGTACATATTTTACTATTTACAGTGAGAGTAAGTTTTATTAATGTAATTTACTTCTGACGTATGCTATTGGAGTATCAAATATGCCTAAACGGAGCTTCCATTTTATTCCCATAATACTAAATAGCCTCTTTGGAAATTATTAGGAAAATCATTTCATAGATTTCACAATATAGGCCCGGTTACGTCTAATTATTAGAGCTTATTATATGCCTATTACATTGAAGTTAGATGGAAATGGCAGTGATGTACAAAATACCCTGTACAGAGTATTTGGAATACAAAATACGGTTAAATTAAGTATTTCAAATATCGGTACACATATTTACGAGAAAGGTGTTTGAAATGCTAGATATACAATGGGTATTTTATAAATACTTAATAAAAATACAAATACTAACTTTTGTAAGAAAACAATATTTGAATAAGAGTTTTTTTTATTATAGTTCTCTTTATCAAATATTAATAAATCACAAGAATACTTAAGTTTTTACTTAAGTCTAATTTAATTTTAAGTAAGACTTAAGTAAAATCAGCTCTTCAAACATCTCATCAGTTGTTTTCTCATGAATGAACCCCCAAAAGAAAAGAGTCGCTTCACAGAGGCAGAGCTCGGCAAACAGGTGTTGTATTTTAAGAATATTTGTTTTTATTGTAGGGTAAGTATTTAAGCTCTTTAACATTATATCTTTATTATTAAAGTACTAGTGTTTAGGAATTTTTCGGTTTACCTTTTCTCTGAAGATAACAATTTTGATAAATTTAATAAAATCAAAGTGAAAAGCAGGACGAATAGCGTATATTTATCGCAAACCGCGTTGAAAATAAAGGCTGTATTATTTTACTAAAACACGTGTATTCCCTGTCATCAGTTGTTTACTCCATGAGTTCTAGACTGTGCTGTGATTATAAACATGTCAGAATATATTATGTTAATCTAATAAGATTTTGTTCAGTTCACTTGTTAAACCGATCAATAATTTAAATGTCGCATGCACCTCCAATACATACATCATAATATTACGGAGGTACCTCCTTTAATATCAGCATTTATTATGCTCTCTGCGCTCGGTACAAAATACAAAAGGTAAAATTTAATAGTCATTGTGAATAATGAGTGATAAATCTTTAAAATTTGGCAATTCTGAAGCGTTATCTTTTTAAATATTTATATACTTTATGCTCTCCAGCCCAGACGTAACGTGCATTAACAAGTTATTCGAACGTTTCGAATAATATATTATTCATGCGAACAAAACACTGCGATAGAATAATATTTCGTAATAATAAAATATGAATAGCCAGTGTTAATACAATATGCGGGCAAGTTAGAGGTCGCTCTACAATGTATTAACTATTATAATATTTATTTTGTATACCCATTTTATAGCTGAATTAATGTGTCTTGAACTTATATACAGGCTGTGAAAATAAATGTAAAAGAAAACACAATATTATCAAATAAAATATAGATAATAGTCTATTAAAAACCGAACGTTTATATATTTTACTACTAGTGGCCGCCGGCGACTCCGTGCGCGTGGAAGTCGGTTTCCCGTGGGAATGAGAAGTTTTCCCGCGGTAAAAAGTACCCTATGTGTTATTCTGATGTACAACCTATATAACTATAAAGTTTCATCCAAATCCGTTCAGAAGTTTTTACGTGAAAGAGTAACAAACATCCATACATTACAAACTTTCACGTTTATAATATTAATGAAATAGACACTTTGAAAAAATACAGGCATCTACAGGTATATAATAAAAAGTGTAATAAACGTTAGCGATGGAAATAAAAGATAACCCCCAAACGAACTGTAAATTAACTTTCATAAACACGCTGTAGGAATGTATCATTTAGCATTTAGGGTGAAGGCGGGGTGGGGGGTGGGCACCCCTTGGCGCCGTTCTTATGCAAACTAAATAAAAAATTCATATTTTGTAAATAAGAATGCCACTGGTGAATTCAGCAGACGATCGATGGCCGGCCGAACATTGCCCGACTTCTAACTCGCTTTTATGTCCCTAATTTTTTTTTAAAGTTATTAAAATACTTTTTTTTATAAAAATGCTCTTTGAAATAGATATATAAATAGAGGATAGAGTTATACATTACTTTGATATAAAGTTATTAGTTCTTAGTTTTCGCGTTCATAATTTGTGTGTTGAACATAGACATTTCTCATAATTTTCTGATGGGTTTTCTAATACTTAACAGACTGGTTAGATATTGTTGTAAGTATGCTGTGAGACGCTACTGTCCGTTACTTTACTGTCGTATATTATGTTATAATACCCATGGGAAGATAATATATAGGAGGTATTTCATGTAAGAAACTTTGTGGCGATTTAATGTCAAGTCTTTAATGAATCAGTCATAAGAAAAACTACGGGATATATTGTAACGAATGTACCTTATTCAGCGGCGGCCTTAACCATTGCGAGGCTCCGGGCGACAGGTCTTTGCGAGGCCCTATGCTATGAAAAGTATGAGATGCGAAAAGGAGACCAATCAGTTTGGGCCCAAATTCAAAAATGCCGGCCAACGATTTTTTTTTCTCTTAACTATTGGAAATATTGGGACCGAAACTTTTGCTGTTATTAGACTTTGAAGTTCTGATATTGCCATACATTTTACCAGCAATAATATTTAGTATTTAAAAAAAAATTATTCAGGCGACGTTAGTGACCAAGCTCTGGAAAAAGCTAAGTTCTGGCTCTTCTTAAACCAGAGAAATGTTCCATTGACCCATTTCCCTACTTTGCTATACTATAAACTTTTCGAGCGTCTTCTTTTAAGTCAACTGACACAGATGATTAAACCAAAACTTATACCAGCGCTGGCTGGCTTCAGACTTTCTTCTTCGTCTTTTTTTGTTTTATTTTTGATATCCCAGGAAAATACCTCCAGGGATATTCCAGGGAAAGGAGACAGGTTAAAACGAGGTTGCACTCACTAAAAAACCGACCTAGCCCTTCGTCGGCTACCTGGGAACCATCAAAACTTCCAGCCTCTCCGCCAACGACCCCGAACCTTCCCGGCAAGAGTCGCCGAGACGCGCCACTATGGAGTCAATGGCGCGCCGTCGCGACATCCTGGACCGAAGAAGAGAGTCAGGGGTATACCCCCACACCTCCCCAAACCCACTTCTGAACCAACCGTGAAGGGTCGGATGCTGCAGCCGCCATACCATTATAATCGACCCTCCACAATTATCCCCCTGGGCGTATCTGGCAGACAGAACTCGTTAATACGAGCCCGCAGGCTGGTCTACATCACGGCCGGCTCCTAGGGGATTTTGCTATCCCGCAGCAATGATCCAGCCTGGGACCGAAAAACTAATTCAGGATGCCCAGGATGCACCGGAACGAACCCCATCCCTGATTTGCGAAACACAAGTATCCCAGGGAACAAGAAGTGAACGAGAATGACCAATCTATTCCATCAACTAACTTGATCTTTCGCCACAAGGCACCCGTGTATAGCTGCTTAGATCACTGTCATCTTTACACATTATCTTGGTTCATGATTGGATAAATAGCTTACATTTAAAAACCACTGTCAACGTGTCAAAAACAAAGTGGGTACTCGAAACAACCTGCTCCGACGGCTCGGTTATACGACATAGGATGCTGCCGTAGATGTTTTAAGAACCACGAGTGCTCTGTCCATCTCAGCCACCGAATAAGCCTGCCTAGTTTGGCACCGAATGACTCACGCGAAAGAAGTATTACGTAGTATATCACGTTTTGTTGCCTTAAATCAACACCATTAAACAAGATATATCCTTAATAGGTATAGTTCCGATGACACCTCTAGCACCACCGTTCAGCCGAGTTCACCGTGTTCAGCGAGATGATCACTGTGCGGTTGAAAAAAAAAGAACAGGAAAACGACCAGCAGCTGGCCAACGATAAAGTTTTTTTAAATCAAAACTAAGCCACTAATACATCGTCCTTAGAACTGGGCAAGGTTCTGGATACAAAAACTCTCCTCTGGCCGCGATCAGTAGTGGTCAACATGAATATCTCTATTTATTTGCATGTTCACGATGAGTGCTGCTGTGATAATATGGTTAGGTGGAGTTTCAACAACATCAGATCGTGAGACTGTGGCGCACCATCCCAGTCTTTGTCAAACTTGCTCATTTGTCCAATGATCCCCTCGCACTGTATAATTAAAGATCTCATACTGGGCACCGACAATGTGCTTGATGTGATAAAGCGCTAGGCCTGAAAAATATGACCATCTTAAAACATCCAGGACTACTTGACACGATAGAAGAAAAAGAAGAGGATTACCTACAAGAGTTCTGCTCACATGTTATGGTCTTTATCCGCTTAATCACATACTTACCTACCAACGCAAGATATGAAAACGTTGCAAGACGAACTCCAGCCGTACGCTTGGATAACATATTAGTTAGGTAAGCCAAAGAGCATTAATTGATATTATCAAAAAAATCTTATTTAATAGGCATAACATAAGTCTGTTCTTATTTTAATTTGAACCGAACATAGCGCGTTAAAGTAGGAAAATATGTTGTTTATGATCCCTGAACAAGATGACATAAGATTTTTTACAAATGTTTTAAAAAAAAACAACTTTTTGAATGAAAAAAATCAACTTTCGTTTCTTTTTAACACGTAAGATGTTGACTTTAGGATGTTAGTGTCATACAATGAAATTATCGGATTGATGTCGTCAATCATATGAAACCATTTTTTTTGCTGGCCGGCACTTTTAGTTTTGGGCCCAAGTTTATATAAAGAGTGAATGGTCTCCTTTGCTTGGGTTGTTGCGCGAGGCCCCTGCAAGAGCGAGGCCCCGGGCGATTGCCCCGTTCGCCACCCCCTAAGGCCGCCGCTGACCTTATTCAAAAAATTTTACTCCTACTAATATTATAAACGTGAAAGTTTGTGAGTTTGGATGTATGTATGGATCTATGGATGTTTATTACTCTTTCACTTAAAAACTACTGGATGGATTATGATGAAACTTTACAGTAATATAGGTTATACATCAGAACAACATATAGGGTACTTTTTACCGCCGGAAAACTTCTAATTCCCACGGGAAACCGACTTCCACGCGAACAGAGTCGCGGGCGCCCACTAGTAGACGTATAAAAGATAAAACAAACATTAAAACCTAATGAATAAGATCTTAAATTCATAACAAGTAACTTAATAAAAACATATTTTATTGTTCATAATAACTTTACACAATGTATGAGACACGCTTTCTTTATTGTTTGAAACGCAATTTTTATTAAGTAAGTAATTACAAGTGCGAAGTTGTATAAAAAATATCATTTTGGTCCCAGTGAATCATTGACGTTTATTGTAACTTTTCTTCTATAAAGAATGCTTTTTGAGAGTTTGTCACTTTACGAGCAAGTAATTATTTCTAAATAACGAAACGACCTAACAAACAGTAGGTACTATTGTATAGAAATGTAAATGTTACTTCATAAAGTAAATTCTAATTCGATTCGAGAAATTAAACTAAGTTATAGTAGTTACTTTGCCACTTTTTAGTTATTTAAGCTACAATCTGTCAATCTAAAACCAATTTGAAAAAAAAATACACAAATAAGAATGTTTTCGATATAGTAAGATGTGGTATGAAATCTACGGTATTAAATCTAATACTTATAAAAGTCCTGACTGACTGACTGATACATCATCCCCGAACGTAAACTATTGAAGTTACTGCTATGAAATCGAGTGCTAGCATTTCTTATGATGTAAGTGAGCACTTAGAAAGGATTTTCACAAATTCGCACTGGAAAAGTAATTAACTACGAGTGAAAAACAGCAGGACGGAAAGCTCGTATCGAGATAAAATCTACCTAAATATAGGATGTGCAAATGTGCAATATTTTGTACAGTTGCCCATGTACCAATCACGGGTCAGTAATATCTTCATCTAAATTCCTTAAATAACTTCCTGTGCAGTAGAATTATTGCAATTCCTCGGTTACCCATTTGTTCAGTTATTACGACGGTCATTTTGCCCAGTAGCGCCCTCTAATAGCCGTAGATGAACACTGTTACTACTTATTTAGAAATTACGCGGTATCAAACGCATAATGCGGAATGAGTATATTATACAATTATATATAATTTTCTTTTTGAATTATATTCTGGAATAATATAAGTTTATACGCGGAATGATATGTTGTTTGTTGCTTTGTACTTTTACTACGTTATTATTTTGGTCGGCATGTTTTAAATAATGGCTTTTTATTTTTTGCTTGGTGATCGCATTTTTGTTACATTTTAGGTATTATGCACTGATTTTTAGGTATTAGTGGAAACAGATTCATAATGTGGACTTCTTGTAATTCGGCAACCGGTTTTTGTTTTAGAATAATATTTTCTTTTAGCCATTTTTTGCCTCTTAATATGACATGGTTCCAGTAGCAACTTAAATAAAACTGATAAAGCAACTAGATATTTCTATTTTTATCTTCTACGTACGTACAATCCTTCAATTATGATTGTGCCGTCTTCATGCACAGAACTTGGTTCAAGCTCCCACTGAGCAACACATTTAATACAAAATCAATAAAAACACTGCTACATTAAGTTGAAAAAAATACGAAGTGTCGGTATTAAAGAAACAAAAGAAGAACGGAGAATAAAACTAATAATTTTCCCTTCCATTGAAGAAAAGTTTAGTTCAAATATAAAGATATGGCGATTTTATCCCCACGTATAAAATTAACCGGCAGGTAAAAAGGATTATCTATCGTTTATGCTTTCGTAGTAACCCGATACCAAAGCTAATACAAATTATGATTTCACTCAAATCCGATTTTTTTTAAGTATCTCCTTTTGTCAGAGTAATATATCAGAGTATTCGATAGACATCCTAGTTATATGCACCGCTTCATCCTATCCCTTGCCGAACAAAGCTTAGCATTATCCATTTCCACATTAGCGACTGCTTTTTGTTCTCGGGGCGATTGTTTGCGCGCGACTCCATGCGGCATCCACCGGGGTATGTGTTCCACGGCTTTCACTGCAATGGCCACAGCAGAAAAATACATTTACTTATTGTATTCAAAGAACAATAATGTGTCTTTATTTTATGTTTAAGTGTGGGTGTACTGGCTTAGATAGCCATTTTGTCCCTCTATTACACATATTTGCCTATTGTGTGGTTTTTTTATTCTTTCTTTTTTCTTGTGCGCCATTACACGTCTGTTGGCTTATTGCGTTAAGCTTACGTTGTTGTTGGTTTCTTTCCTGAAATGGGGGATTTATTTTGTTTCATGTCTTTATTCATTTATGATTAGAGATGTTGAATTATGACTAAAACGAGTTTGGGTTGCCAATTTGATTTTAAAGGTTTAACTTCTTTACGCTGTTTAGAAACATCAAATACAATGGCCAAAAAATCATGTTTTTTTTAATTTACTTATGTGGATTTATATTTATAGCAACTTAGAGCTATTGGTATGAACCAATATTATTTGTTTGATAGATTATTTCCTAAAGGTTTAAAAATAATTTAATACAATCAAGGATCAATTAAATTTGCAATGAGGTATACCTATGTAGTTCCAAAGTTGGTGAGTTGTTATATCTTTATTCTTAGCAGCTTGCTACATTATATATACGAAATAAACAATTTTAGTGCCCATTACGCCTAAAATACACAATAACACTGCGTTTTAGTTATAATAGACCCATTATTACAAGTTTACAACTCGTTATTACACATATTCAGCAAAATACAATGAGTGTTCTCAAGTACGAGTAAAAAAACTATAAAATATATATTTAAGGCGGAATACGTTCCGGTCAAATGTACAATTTTAGTGTCGTAATTTATATCTTTGTTATAGTATAATTATTAAATTACTTGTAACAACGTCAGGTACTTTAGTCAACTGAGCGGCAAATTATAAACGACATGGTATTTTTAACATGATTTGATGTAAAACAAGATTTGAATAAAAAAGGTGCTTGGTTTAGTACTTAAAAAGTTTGAAGGCTATAAAAATGAGGATCGACGTCGTTATTTGTTTTTTGTATTAAATATACCTTGTAAATGTACACTTGAAGAGACAAATTAAAATGTTGAACAAAATCCGTATCTTTATCAGGGGGCATATTTCGCTTGTCATTAAAACTGTCAACAAGCAAGTTGGCATTAGTACCGAAACTTGAAACATTTAGCTTAAAAACTTGGAACTCAAGACATTCAAGCTAATTATGATGTACACTCACTACAAACTCAAATAGCTCCAACAGGCGTGCCTATGCAAAATAAGTTACAATTTATTTGACTTAGCCGCAGTTTCGGTGTTACTTCGTTCGATGCGAGCAAGACAAACATGTTAATTTCACCCCCAACACCCCCACCCCCCACAATTACTGGGGGTGAATTATTTACGATCAACTTTGATGTTTATTTTTAATTTACAATGACTTGGAGTGGCAGATATTATGTTCAGTTATATTTTGTTATATTTACGACGGGTAGCAATATCTTGTTGAAAAATTAAGATTGGAACTTTAAAGTTTGTTTGACCACGTCCTCAAAAAGAAAAAAAAATGCTTTTAAACAATAGTAATAAGGTATAATATGAAATTATAGTAACAAATTTTTTAACCCATCGGACGCAATCTCAAGGTGCGCGTAGTAAAAATCGCGTCACAATTTCCCATTGTGCACAAAGCGCTCCATCAACCATCCAAGATGGCCGACCTACCAGCGGCAAATTGAACGATAACACAATTACTAATCATCCGTAAGACGACGGCCGAGGAAAACTCCCTCCTCGCTGTTTATAATTAATTTACTACATTAATACCACATATAATATAATGTAAAATAAAGCACACTTGAGAATACATCATCTACTTATTATTTTGTTTTGTTTTCATATTGGAAGTGGGGAGAGCCGTTTATGTTGAATTTGTCCTCGAAACGTAGATTCGTATAATTTAATGTGATATAAAATTACGTATTCAATTTTTTATATTTTTTATGCGGTTTTATTGTGCTTTTGCATTATGATAACTGGAATAAACGACGGTGAATTACAGTTTCGTGTTTTGTGAAAAAACTATTGATTTTCTTTGTGGCTAACTGAAAAAAGCTTACAACTTTTTACTTATTATTGTAAATTTGGTTCACCTTAACCACATGATGTGCTTAGGCTATTAAGTGGTTCTCAGACAGATAATACAAAATTAAAATTTAAAAACGCCATATTTGTAACTCGAACTTTCCAAATAATCTAATTGTCACCTGCCTTAATTCTCTATACAAAGCCAAGAAACGTGCTTAATTTTGCTACTTTGCAAAAGTGTTTTTACAAACTGACCCTCTTTGACATAATTAAAAATGAGGGTTAAAAACTGAATTAAACTGAACAACGCATCGTGAAAAAGTTTAAGCGGTAACTAATTGAAAACAAAACGAAAAAAGACTCTTACTTCATCGTACGGGCAACTGGCTTTCCGAATTTAACTCGTTCTTTTTCGCGCGCTTTCGCTTTCGACTACCTAATGAGGGCTAAGGACCTTCGTGTGTTTTGGCGCCATAGTGTTCTATTTGCAAATAAGTTGAAATTTATTTTATTTTTATTCTTCTTTACGTATGCAGTGGCCATGAGTATTTGAGAGCTTTTCTGGACAAAGAGATGAAGTCGTTGAGTTGAGTACTTGAAGTGCTTTGAAAATTCGGAATTTTGAGCATACTAGTACCTTCGTTCGGTTTTAATAAATATGCGGTGGGGCTTGTAGTTTTAGTTGACATTTTTTACTAAAGAACAGACGTTTTGTTTTTATTAAATTAAAAAATAATACCCAATTAGTGACTTCAGTCTTTTATTAAAAAGTTTTTAGTACACTTCAAGTCGTGTCTTCTATGTAGGCGACCATACTTAGAAAAAAACTCTCGTCTCGTGTTGAGAGTTGTCACAAGGTGGAATGCGTCCTCGACGAAGCCCAACCAGCCAACAATATACAACTTTGTTTACATTCACGTCCTACTTCCTTTGAACTCGCATGTGGCCCGAGGAAACGTAAAATAAACAAAACTTTCTAGTAATGTTTAATTAAATTAATCAGGCGGTTGATTAGTCGATGGTGAGACGACGTATGTGTAAACACAAGTCGCGCCGCGGCTAGCGTCGCTCTTTGATCTCGCGGGTACTTTCTCCATTGTTATAGTGAGGGTACTATGGCGCATGCGTGAACGCCATCTTTTGGCGCCAATGTGAATATGCCGCGTTTTTGTAGTTGATTGATGCGCGGAGTAAATCACGCGAATGAAGGTGCATGAAGGGTTAGGTTCGCATTTGATGTTTTTATGAAAAAGTTCAATAAAGTAGTGTAGTAATCACAGAGCAAGGAACAGAAATGCTTCTAGAAAATTAATTCGGCTTAAGACAACGCTGTATAAGAACTTTACTAATTATGGACAAATACCTAAATGTTTTTACAAAATATTTATTTAACTAAATCTGTTTTAATATTGACTTATAATAACATTAGTTTCAACCAAAAATAAACCAACGACCATTGTGACAATATTACATTCTGATTCCATAAACTTCGGTAAAGAAAAAAACCGTACATCTTATGCCATCCTTCTTCGAATATTCATTGTCTATACTCCACTACATACAGACATCCTAAACAAAACTTATTATTAGCGAACATAAAAGACGAGGCGCCAAAACGACGGCTATTCCACATATACTGTCTATATTATAAAGTAAATTAAACATGCCCGTCTGTACGTATATGCACGAACAATTTGGTTATACGTTGTTTCATATACAAACTATTTGGAGATATTTTTAAAAAGGTAAGTTTTTTTTATTAACCTATCATGTGTGACCGCTGGGCAAAGTTCTAACTTTATTTAGTTCCAAACTTTTTTGGTAAAGTCAAATAAATAAAAATCAATGTAGTTTGCGCAAAACCTCAGCATAAGCTAGTTAAAATCTGTATTAAAAATATAATTAGACTGTTGTATATTGGTATGAATTCAGTAATTTGTTTATATTACGCTCTGTTTGAGCTTTATTGATGTTTGATATTAATATTTTTTTAATGCGTGTGGCGTACTTTACTTCTGTTCTAATTATATTTAGACTCCCACAAATTCTATCTGGAAGTATGAGATTGAACTTTTTAAAACAACAATGCATCATGTAAATTATATTAGTTTTAGTTTATTAAACACGCTTACCGGTTTCAGATTAAGAACATTTTGTGAGTAATACCACCGCTTACTGAGAATTGTGGCACGGACAATAAAGCAGTATAAATACAAGACCACTTAGTACGCTGCACATGCATTTCTGCACGTAGTTAGCAGGTGGAAGGCTGTAGAAGTAGTACGGTCAATGTTTGAGGTCTGTATGCGAAACGGCCGTCAGTCAAAACTGCATTGGAACGTCGTAGAAAGAAAACGGGGATCATGGTTGGGTAACTATGCAAAATTTCTGCCCAACGACGCATTGTGTACTTGTATTAGCCTTATTTATAAGCCGTTGTGTAACCCCCCCCCTTTGTAGGGGGTACAAGCAGGGTAAACACTAAACAGTAGACCGCGGCGTGAATGTAGCAATGGTTCCTAGCTTCGAGCGCCGTGAATGCTGCAACTATTCGCCGTTCCGCTGCAAACGTGATAATTCGGCTGTCAATAGTTTTCGATGATGGTCACGGATGATCGGTTTGCGATGACAATGTATCTTCCGATGCGATAATTCAATGATTGTTTAATACCAGGCTTACAATGTAGCCGTTTTGTTTAATGCAATTGCAATATCGGAGTGGGGAAGCTTTTAGATCAAAATCTTTATGAGCCTTTTTGTCAGATTTTGTCACATGTTGTGAGATACATATTTGGTTATTATCTACGAATCCCTTTAACTAGTTGGCAAGCATGTATGCAAAGAATTCTGCGATCTCTACCTACTGTGTTTTCATTTGACAAATCTTGATGAGATAAACCTTCGCTTAATTAATAGAACCCATTCGAGTTCTGATATTAATCACCATGCGCACACTACGACGCAGGGTCAGCCGCACACATTGTGCCGCCCACGTTAAATATCCGATGCAAGTCGTACATTAATTCGACTCATACCGTATGCACTGTTTATCTAAGACAGAGCAAACGCTCGTCAAAATGTATTGGTAACCAGCGCCCAACTCGTTCGCAATCATCACTGTATTCGTCACGTAATTTCTCTACACGAAGCTTGCCGAGTGTGTGCGAACGTTAGGTCGCTTTTACATGCGACCGGATTTTACCGGAGCGTAAAAATGTACGCTACTTAATTACGTCGCGACGTTGCACGTGCTAAGTGACTGTCGAGGTTATTGTTAACCTGTCAGGAGGAAGACTAGCGCCGGGATTCTTATAATAACACCGTGTTGATGTAAAATGTTCATTGAAAAATATCGTATTGCACTAGGAATATCATCTTTCATTAAGACGTTGTTAAAGAACTTTGCTTATAAAATGAACGTTGAATTTAGAATTAATAATATTGTATCTAAAACTAATTTCTAATAAAAGCTATCTCTTCTTGAAAATGCTATTAAACTCCGTCACTTGTTTACAAGCGTCCGCGTCTCTGTCAATTTAGTGAATAACCGTGCGTCATTTCGCGTTGGTCCGTCATAATCGCGGCGTGTGAAATGGCTTTAACCCGTGCAACGTTCGCGAGCAAGGCGCGTTCGTGCCAATGAGAGTTCAATCTAATTCCTGAACCCGGTGTTTCAATCAGACCAACGATTGATCAAAATTTGAATAGGAAATAACCGACCAGCAGACGGGTTAAAGAGGGTTTTGCGTTCCTCAATATCTTATAATTGAAAATTGCATCAAACCTGCCGGCAGATTACAAAGCTAAGCTTGTTTCCTTGCAATGTCAAATAACTTGAAGCTTACTGAGGTGATAAATAAGTTCATAGAATTTAGCTTTATAAACAATATCAAATAATAAAAAAATTATCACAAAAATCTCAAAATTACAAAAAACCTGTCTTCTGTCTGTTGTCTGGGAAGTTTCTATTGTATAAATAATATAAAAATATATATCAACAAAGTCACAGCCATATTTTTTTTATTATATCATAGGTTTAATTTAATGTGTACTAAGATAATCTAGAAAGACGAAAAATGTTATTACCGACAAAAATAGTTTTCCAATATTTATTAAAGGGTATGTTGTCAATATCAACCCATTGCATCAGAGGGTGAGCCCTGAGCTAGCCATTGATGTCGTCCGTAATCCGATTTCAGTCTGGTCCAAGACTGTGTTTGTCCTATAAGCTTGTCCGGGACAAATGCATTCACGCTGCTGTTAATGGGTTAAAATGGAAAGCGCTCTTAAGATCTACGATCAATTTAAACCTAAAGGAAACCACAACAATGTCTATCACAACAATGTCTATATTGCTTGAATAATAATAATGAAGGGATGTAGGTAAGTAACATTGTAATGAAATACATTTTATTCAAATAAGATTCTCACATTTAAAACGTCTAGTAATGACCCGTGTCAGCAATCTGAACCAATTTTTCATTTTGCCGTAATTTGCTTATTTACCGCTGCATAAACTAAAGATAGTATCGAAGAAATCGGCCAATCTTTTGCTGTGTTGCAGACAAAGTGTGTGATCAGCCATATGGAAAATTGCAACTGGCAATAGCGAATTAAAAAAAAATAACTTTTTTACAAACATGTAGAATTTCACGTCAGATTTAAATTTACGCCTACTAAATATTCGCAAAATTTTAATTACGACTCCGTAAAAATGCACAGTGAACGTTGATGTAAGCCAAAAAATACCGAAGGAAAAAAGTATTCAGTTAGAAGCATGAGAGATATTTGCCGTAGTTTGCATAAATGCATTAAGTGTAGATTCGAAAAGGGCCAAAAGCACGTACCGTCCCGAACAAAAGTGACGCAAAAAATTGCAAAAAAAGTTGTATACTTTTGCAACTAGATGTCGTTGCCCGGCAAGGCGATAAAATGCAAAAATATACAAATGATGCATAATTTTAACTATAAGCGTAATGGGTTTGTTTAAATTATCTGTAATTCTAATTTAATACTTAGATTACGTATTTGAATATCCATATCGTTTGTAATTATTGTATTTTTAATTATTCATATTCTAGCTATCGTACGTTTTTTTCGTACAAATAAACTTAGTTTTTTATTGAACGCATGATTTTAAATAAGTGTGAGATTTTAAGTACAAGAGTAGTTTGTTTATAGAATAAAAAAACTTTACTTTAATTAGAATTCACAGTTGCGGGTGAATGTACTAACAATAGATACTCAACATCAACATTGTTCTACTCTGTGAAACTGATATTGTTTCTATTGTATGTCGTTTTCCATAATTGCGGGCTATTTTATGATTGAATAGATTATCTAAGTTACGCGAAACTTTTGAAAACGGAATGTGTTCCCGACATGGTCAGTATTTTGCAGTAGTTTCAATGCAAATAGGCGTTTATGTTCTAGATTTGATAGTTAAGTAAGAATGCGTTTGTAGAGTCGACTTTTGATTAGAGATCCGACATTAGATATACATTTCTACGCTGTAGGTTTCTATTTAGAGACCTTTTCATGCGAAAAGATAAAAAGGTATTATACTATAGACTTTACACGTCGATTTAAAAGTCTCGCTTTCTTTTTTGAGGGCAGTTCTAAAAGTTCAACACCACAAAGCCATGCCACACAAATACTCGTATTACACGGTTTAAATGTATGGTCATGTAATTCCCTCGACCCGGGCTTGTATGTTACCAGTAGCTATCGAACAATGGATCACGAAGACTCATTTGACACAGCAATCGTGAAGCCAACTTCACGAAGACGGTAGTCGTGTACTACGGACATGGATCTGAATTATTATGTACAATTTACGTGCATTTTATTGGATTTGGATTTTTGTTTGCGCGGGCGCCGGCCGGACCCATTTAGAATTCGATACTCGATTTTTATGCTCGACTGTCGCATGCCGATCACGCGAGTCGATACCCGGGCGGTTTGGAAAATGCCATATTAACATTACGGACTGCCACATACTTAACCCTTCAACCGACCTTGAAAGTTTGGTGCTGGTTTTAAATTATAATATTATTAACATAAATTGTTAAAGTATGTATACGAAATGGCAAAAAAAGTAACCGAGACATCGAATAAGTACACACATCAAACCACAAGACTGTTACAAAACATTAAAGTATATATATTTTTTTGAAAATAATACAACAGTTTAAATGATAATTTATACTCCATTGTTATTCATTGATGTTATTATATGTATATTTTGCCATTGTTTCAAATCAGAGCATATTTCATGCATTTATTTCAATAGGTTACGTTGCCTCAGCAGCTATAATGTATTATTTGACCTAGGTTAACACGATTTTATTCCGTATTGTGCAAAATACTTATCGATATTTCTTTCAAGCGAAGCGAATGAGTGCATCCACTGCTATGTTTTAATTAGTTTGAAAGCGTCATAATTCAATCATTTTATTTATGTGAGTGTATTATTTTAAAATTGCGAGGTGGATGCTTGGCGTTGTTTGTTTGTGTCGTCTCGTGTTTTACATTTCAAATGCGGGTTCATAGAAGGAGAGCGGCGTCGAGGAAGCGGAAGTTGTGTCACCAATATTTGTTGATATTTACGTAAGAAATATACAGATATAGCGGGAAACTAGTCGCGACAAGACACGTGCGGTTTGCGGTTACACATTTTCATAATATGCTAAACTATTTGATATGAAACGTGCGCTTTATTTATTTCATTCATATATTTTACCATCACAAATGTTGGTATATTTTTATTTTATTATTTTTATTTACAGTTTTACTTGTAGTAAAATGAGTTTTTCCGTAAGAATGTTTGATTTTCCGCGGTAATAAATACCCGTTGTGTTACTCCAGGTCACAGTCTATCTATATATCAAGTTTCATCTAAATCTGTTCGGCCGTTTTCGCGCGATTTAGTAACCGCATCAAAACCATCACATTTATAATATTACACATTGACTGTATCACAAACGTCGGTAAAGCTCAGACTTTGGGGATTAAAAAATCGAATACTATAATCCACAGCTTAGCTTCGCATATTAAAGCTCGCTGCGGATATCGCTTAAAAGGGCCCCGTATTGTTTCGCGGGGATTTCGCTTGTGTGAGTGCGTATGAACACGTACAAATCACTCACGCACACGCACAAACCGCCATTATTTATCTTTAAGTCTTGGAGGTCGCGTGTCGTTGTAATAACATTACAAATTCTATATTTATACAATAATAAAATCGATACTTCAATTACTTTTGTTTGTGAAGTCGTTCGTAAATCTTAAGAAGTTTGATAAACATCTGACGTTGTCGACTAAGCACGTTACTTACTGATTACATTTTACAGTAGCGTATTTATCCATGTTAGTCATAAAAAACATATATAGAGCAACAATACTAATGAATATCTACTACTTACTTGTTTAGTGTACACATCCATAAAGCGATGTGTTACTAAGGGCTAACAATTTTCTGACTGAACGCCTGCCACCGTATTGACATAACTATTCAAATACCATATAACTAACATTATAACCTCAAATATTTGCCATCACCGGACGAAATTATAACAAAATATTGATCGTCACATTATCGGAAAATACCACGTATTAAACCCGATACAATACCATGAAATATACAAGTTGTCGTGAATATTTTATAAGTAGGGTGGGTATAAGTTTGCAAGAGCCCTTTATATATAAATATTGAAGTATTCAACATATACAAACATACCTTTAATGGGTTAATGAAGGTGGTGAATAGAAAGCGGTGAATCTAGTCTTGCAAGTATGTATATATATCTACAAAGTTAGCATTATTATTAGTTATCGATGCAAATATTTAATACGAGGATATAAATTATTAACTATAAACGCAGGTAGCAATTGTGCTGTTTAAAGTTTAGTCGCTTGTGAAACTTGTTATCATTAAGTGATAAAAATTCTCTAATAAATGTAGACTAGGTTTAAATAGTTATGGTGTAAGTGGGATTGCGACAGTTTGGCTTATTAGGTTGAGCGTTTTCGTAAGATTTTTCCAAAATTGCTACTTAAAACTTATTTTAAATAGTCTTGCTGTAAATGACCGTTGCTTGATTTTTTATAAGATCTTTAATTGATTTAAATTTAAATACCTAGAAACTTACGACAATTTTTTTTTTTTTGTCAATGTTCACCGCGCTTGGCAAAGGCGCTTTGCAAATACAATATTGATGTCGTATACGTTAGGACTCTTTGCCGTCCTTAGGTTGTTAATCTCCTTTTAATTAGGTCGCCTTTTACAAAAACCTGATGTCGTTTTGCGCTAATTATCATTAAAATATGAAGTTCAATATTTAATTGAGACATTAGCGTAAACTAAATCAGAAATGGTCAACTTTTTTTTATTTACTTAATAACATTAACTACCAGAACATAACCTTGCCGGCCAGTCACAATTACGTTTTTTTCCGAATTGAACTGAACGCATCTATTTTTTAAATTGGGAATTAAGTCATTAAACCGTTGTCCGTAAAATATTTTAATTAAAGGGATGGTGGCTGAAATGAGCGGCAATTATTGAATAATTATTGGTTTCTTGTATAACAGGTGGCAAGTTTTTTGTTAATTGTTAATTGTATGAAAGTACGGTGTTGCTAGATTGGAAAAATTGTGGTTAAGATATCCGGTGGTAGGTACTTTTTAATGATAACGTTGGAAAACACAGGGCTTTAAATATTCACATGGTATTACATTTTCTTTCTGTTTTATAAAGTCTTTGATTGAGTAAGTTATTATTTTTCTGCGTTATAGGTACTCTAGTAGCTGGGGACGTACTGTGACACATTGTGTGGGAAATTGGGTTACTAAATATATTTTAAGTCCTTTAGGTTACTTAGGAAACAACGTGAGGAAACACACTTGATAGGTTGATTATCCATTATGTTTATCAATGACCTGCACTGAGCCAGCGTGGTGGATTACGGATCCGTCCTTCTCATTATCCTGTGCTCAACCAGCAGAACGTATTTTAGTAACACGTACCTTATTTTCTATATTTTGTCCAAATAAACTTTATGTTCCCTACGTTTACACGCTTAAAGTTTGAACGTGTACAAATGCAAAAAAAACAAAAAAAATAAAAAACAGCGTTCGAAATTTCGTAATCGAACTTCAAACAAAGAACGAACTAAACGCAGCGAGTACTGGCCGGCACACACAAGCTGTTTATTCCAAACAATAAGTCCGTTATAAATTAATACACCACATCGCGTATTAGTATCCGTACGAAAGGGAACATATTGAATTACAGAAAACAATAAATATAAAAAGCTTGAAAATAATGTTTTATATGTAAATATTGGGTATTGTTATAGTTGTGACGGTGGTGGCTAAATCACAATGGTGTATGATTTATATCTTAACGCTCGAGTTGCCGCCTCCCAGGCAGGCCCATAAAAACACCAAAACAGACATACGCACACACAGAAACGTGGAATTCTGAATTTGAACGTCGGTTGCGAGTGCATGAGTCGATGCCGTGCTTGGATTTATAAGACGGTAAGTGCGATAAACTGGTGGTAGGTACTAAGTTAAAAATCACTTAGATGAGGGCATTTTAACAATACCTAGTATGGATGCAACTTTTTAAATGTATATAGTGTTGTTAATTTCTTCCTAGACCTTTTTGCTCAAATGATTTCTCATTATAAGAGACTTAGCAGACGCATTACTTATTATCTTTAGGAACTTCGAAAAATCTTAGCTCCAAGTTGCTACTAAAACCGACTGTTGAATAATGCGTATCTATTCTAGTATTGAGCTTGCGTGGTGGATTACGGCTCACTACTCTAGACGTCGACCCGTACTCTACTCGAACCTATACCCATAAGCTGATATTATATTATTATAATGCTATTACTCCAAAAGATTTAATAACCCGTTACCTACCGCAGCGGTCATCAAACGTAGTGTTCAATTACTTTACAATAAAAATAATAAATCCAATACAGTGGCGCGCAAAATTCCTGGCCCAGCGTTGAACCCGACGCCTCCTCGACCACACCCGCGCACATTTAATTGGTCACTTTATTATGCAACAAAGAAAGGTAATCACTGAAATTTCAATGCAAAAAGAAAACGGAAATAATACATTTCATATTTGGAGATCCGTACGGGTCCGGTGAAAAATCCGAACCTCGATTTATATATATAGCTGGAATATAGAGTAGAAATATGTTTAGTCTTTGTCAATCATGGTTTTTTTATGATATAGGGAGTAAACGAGCATGCGGGTCACCTGATGGCAAGTGATCACCGCCGCCCATGACTTCCCGCAACACTGTGGGTGTTGTGGGTGTGATGCTGAGCCTTTGACAAAATTGGGCACCGAATTTCGCACTCACCGAACGAAACGCAGCAACATCATCCCTACTTCACGTCGGTTCTGTGCGACGGTGGTATTTCACCGGTCGAGTCAGCCCAGTAATCGCTGCAGACAGAGCCTACAGCTAGACTCTACCACTCGTAGTGGTTTCACATGTAAAAGTTTCATTGTTTTTAGGTTGAAAATGTGATTATTTTTATTTAGGACAGCCTTTATATGGTGTATTATTTAATGCTAATTAACAATCATATCTAAAATTAATTTCATTTCAATCATTAGTCTAATTATTGAAAAAAATACTTCTATATTTTTAAAAATAATTTATTAAATTTTTGAAGTTATTAAAATATGATTTAATTCCCTTGTTTTCAATTAATCTTTAAGTACCTAACCGTCAAAAATATACTAGGTAGGTACTTACAAAACCTTTATGCAGAACTCAAACCTTTTTCCTATTCTTTCATTAAAACTGTAATTCTTAATCGATACGGCTTCAAATTATAAATCTGAAGCTTTCTTTGCTTGCAAATTTAATTCTATTAAAGTTAATTAAGAAGTAGGTACTTACTACAAAGCCGTGTAAGGAGCCCTTTGTTCTCACTAGTTCGATTCAGTAGTTCGCAATTAGATTTATAAGAATAACAAGAAATAAAATCTATAAATAGCAGTTAATAAGTGGTTATGGATAAACAATATTTACTGGGCAATATTTTACAGGGAAAAACTTTCCTTTGCCTATTATGGAAATAGCGATACAAATAGAATGCCTGCAATGTTTCTCAACAAACGTAGGTGTACATTGAAATATAAACAAAAGAAGCAACGGAACGACTCTGAATAAAAGCGTCAATGGACATCAAAGTTAAGAGAAACAGAGATGCAATGCATAAAGCTACATATTGTTTAATGTATATTGACTGCTAACATAGCATTTCTATTTGAAGCAAGTTAGAAAAGTCGAAGTCAGGACGAAAATAACTTTTAAATATCTTTCAACGGTATTTCAGATTCTGAACAGCATACTTTGCATTACTTGAAACCACTACCATGATTGCGGACCGTCATTCATTATTGGTTGCCTTTAACTGATCGCACGCAATCCATCGCTCGCTTACCTACCGCTAAACAATGGCTCTCTCATATTGGAGGAGCAAGCTAATCACATTACCGAACTAATCACACGCTCCGCTTGGATGAGGAAATTCATTAATATCCTGTCTGTTCCGAGTTTAAAAAGTTTTTAGGCGTGCGGGCAACATTCGAAATTTGAAAATTGATTATTTCGATTTTTGAATTTGTTTTTTATTTTTAGTTTGCCATATCCTCCATTAAATTTTTTGTTATTTTCTTTCTCTCACTTAAATATTCTTTTTCTTTAGGAAATAATTCAATATTAAATATTTTTTCATCTACATACTTAAAAAATGCCTCTGTTTGTATTTATACCTATATGCATATTTTTAGACCGCGGAACATATTTTACTACTTCTTGTCTATTGTAATCACCTAGAAACTCAAACAATACCTTTAACGAAGTTTTTTTCGGTATGTTTGTCAATAACTTAAACTTAAAACACTTATTAGCAAAACTGCGACCATAAGAAATATGTTTTTTAATTTTTCCCCTCCCGCCACTCCCCAAACATGCTTCAGCACCCGAACTGAATGAATCACCTGATTATGTAAAAACTGAACCCGTTCATTCAACATTGATTTCCGATGCGCCTTGCGAGAACAATTATTCCTTATTGACACAAAAGGTCAATGTTCGTACGTCAAAAAGGGCAGGTGAACAAACCCAAGCATTTGGTATAGTACCTAACAACATTATAAAGGGGTGGCGAGGGTGTTATGTTGGGGGGGTGGCTGGCTATCCGCACACTTGATGTTATCATAACTATTATTAACATGAAGAACGGTGTACCAGGCACGGGCCACGTCTCGCCCCAGATATCTTTGACATAAGTCAGTTATTTTAATATAGGCAATTAGATGTTTCTAGACGAACTTTTCGATTAAGGCTCTGTGGCTGGTTTTAAGTGGATTTTAAATTGCGATCGGATCGATTTGTTAGTGGGATGTAGACAGGCGTTGAAAGTTCGGCCGGCCTGTTCAGGGGTTAAGACGGAAAACTTTAGCTTAGCTAGTGGCGCCATTACGTTAATGAACAGTAACGTACAGACACGCAATTCATATTTTGAGTACATATTACTAATGTAACACTGAAATTGTTGCATAATAATAGTTTGGTACTTTTCATGTTTAGTTTTAAAGAAAATGCTAAACTTTTTTTGACGTTTTTTTTTCGTGCTTATGGAAAATTATATCAAAGTTAAATAGTGAATGTTATATAGAAGCATGGTTGGTGCACTCAGGTGTCTAGTTAATGCAGCTGAGTCATGTCCATTAAGGCGACACCACAACCTTATTAACTTGAGCTGAAGCCCTTTATCTTGTCGCAGTGTCACTTTAATAATAGAATATTATAATGTTATTTCATATGTTTGAATAATTTATTTAAAGTCAATGGAAGAATAATGTGGGCACGGAGGCATTGACATGAAAATAAGTATGTTTACTTTGGTTTTGCATGTGATTGCTAATGTCACCCTGTCGTTGTATTACTTTGTTTGAGTTCTTTATAAAAGACTCAGTATGGTTTTTTTAACAACGTAAACTCGATTTAGAAATGAAACTCCACTTTGATTATACTACCAAATTATTTTCCCAATTTCCCTATAAAATACAAAAATGAGAGAATTATTTATGCAATCCTTGTTTGCCCTTTCGCGAAAAGCGGCGTGACGGGCTCCCAAACCTCCTCGTTGCTAAGGTTGAAACAATGCATTTTTTAACGGGTTCGTGACGTCAGACGGGGTGTCGTTGTTAATATTCATATAGAAAATATTAGGCGTCGGTTTCGCCCCCCGGCTGGCCCCTGGCTGAGAGGGGGAAGGGGCCAATCGCCCCCCACGACAGCATCCACTCCAACACGCTCTGCCTGCCTTTAATGAACTTTATGTCACTGTATCCAATACGTGCAAACTTTTCTTTGCAACACCCTGTGTTAGTTTGAACAAAAGCCGCGTGTGTGAAGTCGTTCGGAAGGGGCAAACGCCTTCTTTCTTTTGTAGCACCCGCTTTTTCGAGCCTCGCGAAAACGTCGAACGCACGCTCATTTCCAACTAAAAAACTGCCCACGTGCTTTCATGTCGGGCTTTGATATAGCGTCAGTCGCAGTGATGTGGCTCAGGAAAACTTATCGGAATGTGGTGGATTTAATGATGTTTAGATTATCTGTTGGCTGTTCGGTGCGCCCTGAGGGCTTGTCATTCAATGTTAGCCGGGTAATGCGGTCACTACCTGACTAGTGCACTTTACCTGCAGCAGGAGGTTAGGGGGATTATCCGAATTAATACGTTATTTAGTATCAGTCTCGGATTTAGTTAGGTATTACTAATTAACAATAACATTATTAAGTGGACAGGCTACTATCTGGGGTGAGTCAATTGGTTTATAGACTATCTGAATACCGATGGAGAGGTAAAATAGAGAACATTGTCGGTCATGGAACTCATGGAACGGTGAATGTAACAGCACCGCAGTTCTAAACAAATAAAATTGGTGGATGGAGTAGTAGACAAACACCGAGAACGGCTGTTTATTAATTCCAGTAAGCACCGTATATGATGAATCAAACAATTTCACTTCTGTGCATTATGCAGTGTTTGTAGGGAGGGCCCGGGAGAGACGGGCGCCCAATGGGTTCCTTGAGATTTCACACCGATTTTTCTAATTCTTCATGACATGTAATTAAAGTTTATAATGAAAATGCATTAAGGTATCTATACAATTTTATTTTTTAAGTATTATCTGCTTATTCATTATTTAAAGCTTCGATGTCATAGAAAAGTACCTAATGTCCAAAGCGTAGGGATTTTGGTAAGGGCCGTAAAGTATGATATGATTTTCTAATACAATGCCAACCTATTGAGTTTGGCATAGAGACGCCAAGTGGACTTTAGATTGTTACCATCTGAATCTCAACCACGACAGCTTATAGCACTTATGGTAGTCAGTTCGTAGCAGTCCCATCACAATATCACGTGTAGATCCCATCAGATATCCCGCAGCGGTCCCAATCGGCGCCTTACCTCGCCAACGTTAGATCGATGCACAACGTGGCTCGTTATTATTCGATAGTAATTAGAATAAACGTAGGGAGTGGAAGAACACTTTTCTATAGTCTGCTTCTTTAGTGTATTCAGGTAGAGGAAAATCAATTTAGCTGATTTTAATATTGTTTAACATTTTAAAGGTGCGGATTCAGTGTTTCTTTCCTATTGATATTTTAGTGATATTTTATCTTAGTACTTGATTTGGCTATGTTAGAATGTGGGTACGTCGCGGGTCTTGTGATTGGTGCGTTCGGCTGCATTATATATAACTTGTTCAGCGATTCCTGTGTGGTTCGGCGGCGGCGCGCGCGTCACAAAAGCGACACTGGATGCGCAAATCCTCCACAAGACATTTTCCGTCCTATGAGCGCAGCTCTTTGTGCTAGGCGCAATCAGCCGTCGGCATAGCCGGCAATTATTCAAAATACATCAGGCAATATTAGATAGGTGGGCGGGAGATGCGTTTTGCATTGCGAATCAGACAGACTTTGTGCGGGCAGCCCTGGGGAGCAGTCGTGTTTATGCGTCCACGTCGACGGCAGATTGTGCAGCCGGCCTTTTGCCGAATGTCCGCGCTCTTGGGGAATAACCACCTCTCAAATATGCACGCTCTACGCCCATTCACTATACGTACGACAACCGATGCTTCATCGACTCAAACATAATTCGATCACTCCCCCCCACGACATCGCTGCACAAACTTAATTCAACGTAGAAAGAAGAAAGTTCCTCCCGAACTAATGATTTAATAATGAGCGTTAAAAATAAACAACCCGGAAAGAGGATCCGGCTGATTAAGGCGGTTTAAATTTGGAGCCAAAGATGGCGGCGGATCTGCAGTTTGGCGCCACTATTATATGAATAATTATCGGTTAATGTTTGATTTGAGTTTAGGCTCGCGTTCGCTGCTTACATTAATATTCCCTGCGCAGTTTGTAGCAGCACCGCACATTATTTGTATACACTAAGCATGAAATGTTGCCAAGCAAACGTGCACTATTTGCATGGAGGTTTAGAAACAGGCGCGAGTGCGCGGGGGGGTGTGGGGGGGTCCGCGGGGGTGAGGCGGCGGGGTTGAGGAGCGGCGGGGGGGCGAGGGGGGCACCCTCGTGCGTGCACGGATGAGAAATACCCACAGCACCCACTCTGAGGTTTCAATATTCCATACCGAAATGCATTGAATTGCTACATTTTTGGACAAGATACCGGGTGGCGCTTTGTGTCCCCCTCGCCGCCCCACTTGACAAAAACTATCTTAAAGCGTTTCAATTCGTTCAATATTTGCCTTTGTGGATGTTTAATTTTCCGTATAGTGGAGTGCTCTGGTCCCGATGCAACTTTTAAAAGTTTTCGTTTTACCTCAAAGACATGTTCACAAAATGGAGATTGGAACACTTAGCCGTTTGAAAGTATGTTCAATGTTTTCTTTGACATTTAGAGTAAGCATTTCCATTTATTGTCGCGGTCCGTTTATTATTTATAAATATTGAATAAAAAATCTGACTTTATAAACGGGTTTCTTGTGTATTTTTTGTGACGCCGGTTTTATAATGGCTCATTTTTTATTTAAAACGGCTTCTTTCCCTCCTTTATGAAATACGATATTTCTAATAACGGAGGCAATCAACAATTAATAAGTTTCTAGACCGATGCACTCTACCTGCTTCGTTCTATACAAGTGTTTAATGTACATCAGTTATTGGCTGAATGAGGATGCGATTATAGCCTGAGATGGCGAGCATGAAAAAAAATTGCGGAACAAAATATTATTTAAAGTTCGAATGTTGTTTTTAATTAAATCCCAGTCGGATTTTTGAACAAAAGTCGATTCCCAAATCATTTATTGCGTACGCTTGCTTTTGAAACTGCATTAAAATGTTTTAAAATATTTTTTATAAAACTTATATTATTAGTTCTAATATAACCTTTCCTTTACCTATCGAGCTACACAGCTATATCAAAGTAGTTTCATTCGAAGTGAACAATAGATATTAATTAAATTATTTATTGTTGAAATATAGGTACAATCGCCTCGGGAAGGCTTTGATAATCCCTAGTTAGGTAGTAGGATGGGTATCTATTTTCCTATGTAGGTTCATTTTATGAAGATAAAATGACTTTTTGTAGACTACCAGACGAAAAAGAAAAGCCTCTTAACTTAATAAGTATCTGATGACTTCTTTCATATTTTCCAAAGTTGGGCTCCATAAAAATAAGTTTGTGTCTAAAGATCCGTTCCTCAAATCAAAAATTAATAATTACATAAATCAATAATTATACTGTTCAAGAGTTTCTTGACGAAAACGTGATTACATAGGTATGTGCATTCATTGGTATATGCAGGAATTGTGTTTCGCAGAGTTTACACGGAGACCAATACTTTTATCCGTTCCCGTTACTTGAAACCTATATTTTTAAGGCGTGCAGCATTTTTTGTTAATCTACCCATAACTAGTTGACAACTAGTTAAAAATAAACTACGTTTAAAAAAACTGACTTCAAAATTTAAAAAGTTTTAAATAAGTAATAGTAATTTAATATTCATTAAATACTACCTAATATTTATAAGTGCGTCTTTAACTAAATGTCTCAATAAAAACTCAAGATACTAAACATTTAAACGATGATGTTTTAATTTGCAGACTGATAGTTTTATTTATGAAGAAGATTTAATATCTCCTTATAACGACTGTTTCATACGTTAATCCTGTTGACACTCATTAAATAATGCATATCATTTCTCAGAAAGACACTAAACAAGATATAGCAATGCATGAAAACTAATTTGAAATTCCCCTTTGACGAGCTTAAAAATTTACCTTGTATATTGGCTTTTTAAAAATGACGTTGAATAATTAATGGAAACCTATGCCAGTCAAATGAATCAAAGCGTGTTGGCATTGGGTGAGTTTTTTTCTTAATCACACGGCTTGCAACCTTTCCTCGGTGGCAGATCAGAAATGCAGTTGACATTTTCGAGGCGATTTTAGTCGTCTGTGTTTGTGGGAAGGTTTATGATTGCAGTTTTTGCTTCAACTGTTTTTGGGTGATCGACGAACGGTAACTTCCTAATAATTGCTTTTATCTTCTGAATATTCTAAACTTGTTTTTTAATACAAAACATTTTTTGTAATATCATTAAATAATCAAAACAAACACCTACATGTAATTGTATATTTGTTGTACAGATGATTTTCTGAATGCAATGTTTTAACGTGAATCACAACTTTATTTTTTTTAAACATTACAACTTGCAGAAACATACATTATTATTTGTAACTATATGTGTCTAAAGTTGAAACTTAGCTAAATAGTCCAGCTATTCAGATTATAAGCGTATACAATGAAACATTTGTGTCGCGTGTCAGGCTCATACTTCATGTGTGGGTTTCCGCTCACCGTCGTGCGTATTGCTATTTAAATACCGACATTAATTTTACAATATTGGATGAGCACAAGCTTATCCGTGAACATTTTACTCTTTAAATATTCAATATTAATTCGCTTACAGCGCAATGTTGCTATAAAATGCTCAGTAATAAAACTGAACCGATTTCACTGATTCATTTTGTTTTTTTTTTCACACTGCTTCTGAGCGGCAGAGGTGTGATTTCAATTCAATTAAAAGTACCGAAATTATAAAAAAAGAAAGTAAATAGGGATTACATCTCGCTTTCAAATAAAATATCTATTAAGATATATATGTTTTGATGCAAAACTAAAGTTTGGTATCTTATATGGAAAGTTTGTGGAAATTTATGGAATAAAAGCGACGTAGAATAACAACGTTAACAATTTACGTGTTCGCGGAAAATAATGTTCTAAGAAATATTATAACGACAATGGAGGCAGGCGTCCTGTTAATAACAACAAGACAAAGATAGCTACACACTCTATAGCTTAGTATCATAACATCATCCATTAAGTAATTTAGAAGCCGTTTCCATTTTTAAAAACTAGATTTTATCCCGGCACTCCCGGGCGTTTTCTAGAATGTTTTCCTTCGAACAATAGTCGCAGCGGTCATCGGCATCCAATTTTCATAACGCAACAAAAGGAGTAAACATCTAACTAACAAACCCAGAGTTGTATACAACACATCTATACATCGCGTTTGATTGAAACAGTAAGAATGTGCACCATTGGGCTCCCAGCCCACGCGCGAGAGCGAGACATACGGCGAGAGAGAGAGACGCAGCTATCGCAATTACCTCATGAGATTGTTGAATAAATTTACATTTTGTTGATTGAAATAATAATGAAATTGCTACAGCACTCTATGATATACGTATTTAAATTAATAATAAAATCGTAATGTAAGACAAATCGGGCATGTGATCCTGCCGCCATTTCTATGATAATTACATTCTTTCTTTCTTGTAATATGCTTACATTGTCTTTGTTTTGATTTGAATAATGCAATCGAAACAAACGCGAGTATTATCATTACGTTGTTTTAAATTTAATGAGCAGAAGGGGCTATCTTGAGTGTATCGAGAAATAAATGGTGTATGGATTCTATGGGAAAAATATTCAATTTAGGAAAACAGATTTTTTTATAGCTTCTGTATGTTTAAGTAAGTTTGTATTTAACAAAGTACCCTTTCCGTTTGTTTGTATGTAAATCGCTTACGCCTTTTAAACCTTTTAACGGATTTTAATACGGTTTTCGCAGTCAATAAGTATTATTTTCGAAGGCTTATAGTATGCGTACGTATAATATAAAAGAACAAGTTTAATATTTGTCGCATTCATCGTCAAAATAATGTGATAGTAATTGCACTTGGGAAAAGTTTAAGCTAAGCTTAGATAAATACCTTAATTAATTGGCACATAATCAAATAATTATTTGTAGCTAAAACGTACCTACTTCCTTTTAAATTATTTTTTAACGTAAAAAAATGAAATGCCTTTACCATTTTCTAAAGAAACTTTATTAAAAGCGATTATTGATAAAAAATTCACGACGAATTGCAAGTTACTAATGACTAAGGATGAAATGAGGGTAGTTAGTAATAAATTAAAAAATAACTTGGTACAAAGTACCCGCAATTATATATTTTTCCACCCTTTGATGGTTAAGGTTTTCTGCTTCAGACATTTATTAGTAATTTGGAATGATTGATAGACTAATTAAAGTAAAGGATGGGGCGTTGTTTAAAAAGTATTCAATCGACGGCACATAGAATACAGATGGCAGCACATGTAGTAGAAATATTTTTGGTTAGGTATTTGTTATCTAATTATTTGAGATTCGATATTTAAAATAAATTCAACAGCATTGAGTTAATCTTCTAGACCGATTCCTTTAACATTCCGAAGAAGTAGCGAATAATTGAAAAAAGGCTAGTTAACAAACTATCACTATTTTTATGCAAAAAATATTTCTTTTAAATTAAACTAAAAAAAAATTTTGAAAGAATCATTTCTCACTACCTATTAATATGAAACAAAAACGTTTTTAATTGAACTACCAGAAATCCAACTAATACAGGTAATCATAAATAAGCTAAACACCACATAATCTCATTTCAGTTTTAAACTGTACGAGTTCAAAATTAAACCCGCAAAGCAATTCCAACTGTTTACAAAACAGTTCGCACCTCCCTTGACACCCGTTATATAGTGAATGAACGTAACCGATACGATACCTATCTGTGAGTGTTCACTTGGAAAAGTCGACGATCCAACCCGAACCAGCCAACTACACTGAACCCCACTGCCCATAAAACCTACTCACACCCACAGCTCCCTCTACATCGGGCGCCTCAGATCTCTGATCCTCGATTTACTAAATTCACGACGTAAGGCCGACTTAGTACAGATGTCTCGTCCCGACAAGACAGAGCCGTCGCCGTGAAGAGTCCCGCCCGCGCCACGGCTCAACCCGCGCTGGTTTCTAAGTAACCCTGACCTAGTCGGTGGGTCTGCGAAGGACGGCCGCTAATCGGGCGTTCACCCTCAATGTCAAAACGCTGATACCGACTCACGCTGGAAAACAGGCTTCCAAAAATAACCCGCTGTTTGTAACGCTATTTTCGACGCCTCGCTTTTATACTTTATTGATTAGAACCGCGGGAACAACACAGTTAATTATCTAGAACAATGCAAATTAATCTTTCCTGCATTGGGCTTCGCGAAGGTATCCGCGTTGTAAGTGGAGACTGCCAGAAGTTTCGGAAACTAAAGAAGTAACAAAAACGCCGGCGAGATGAAGTACTTACTTTTCTTCTCGGTTTTTAATTACGAAAGAGATAATTGGAAGTTTGCGTAATGTTATTGTTAGGAAGTTACCGGCTGCAATTGTTTATGAATCTAGCGGCGCGGGTATTGTTATTCTATTTTTATAACTTTGCTAATGATTCCGTAAAAATAATTGGAAGTATTGTATTTTGATAAGTTGCAATGGCGCTTCAAAATTCTCAATTTTTTTGTTTATACTTAAAAAAAATAACAAACAAAGCAACACCTCTCAACAATCAACAGCGGCTACTGCTAAAACTGATCAGAAACTTGTTCGATCCTACCAGGCGAGCATAAAGTGTGAGTGTGATAATTATGTCGTGGTTCCGTCCGTGCGGCGGTCCTGTGAAGCCTCTCGAAGGAAGCCGGATCAGGAAATTGAACTTACACGATATCTGCACCCGATCGAATACATAATAAAGTTGCGGAATTTGAAGCGTCCGTTCGGAACTGCGTGCGGATTGCGGACCACGTCGGACCGTACGGATCCGTTCGCTAAAGAAGACGCTACAGGGTTAAAAAAATGTTTTTACTCATTTGCTGGTTAATGAGACATTACCTGTATGTAATTATAATGCCTAATCGAATTAGAACGAGAATAGATCTTATTAATATGTATCGCGAAAAAATGATCATTGAATAGAAAAATAACTGCCGATTTATGTAAAATGGCAACGCAATAACATTAAACCGTTATTGAAACCATAAGAAAAAAGCTAAATGTAACGTTTAAGTAATGAATAAATTCCGTTTATTATATTTAATTTTAACGTTTTAATAGCGATAGCTTTGATGTGTTTTTTACTAGAAAATGCGTATAAACAATATAATAATGGACGATTATTATACTTTTTAGTACGCCGTAAAATGGTCTGATTCCCTTGAGGAAAATGCTATGCGCATTTAATTATGAAAACAGTAGTAATATAACCAAAAACACGAAAAAAACAATTATACGCACAAGAATTTTAAAACATCTAAATTAACTAATCATTTATAAAAAAAATACTCAAAACGAGTAATGAATACCTAGTGATTATACACCAGCGTATGATTAAAAAAGCTATTTAAATTAATTCTTTATCTCAGTTTGAAATCTCTTCACACATAATAGTAACTAGTTTACCACAAACCAAACATCATTAAACTGAATTAATTCACCTTAATTGTACAAATAAAAACTAATATAAATTTGTTTTTACAACTCTCACCTCAGTCTGAGAACATAAAGAATAACTTGTTTTATATCACATTATATAAAAGCAGTTAAACGTTAAATTATACGCCCCATGACGATTTCCGTAATAAACACTAATTATAATCATATCACGAAATTATATTTTATAATTGCCATTGACATTATCGTGTGTAGAACATATTTTAATAACCAGGAAGCGAAATGCCAAACAACTCGGAATTAGGTCGTAAAGCTGTCATCGTCATATAAGTGAATTACAAAACGACATTAAATGTTAGAACAAGCCTAATAGTTGTGAATTAACCTTGTAGTGGGCGGGGTGACCGGTGGGCAATTGGCACGCAATTACGCGTTGCCAACTATCTGCCGACACCCGCCAACTCGACCTAAGATACTGCGCATAGTTGCGGCGTTCTGACGCCTTTTCGTCATCCGAAAAGCACTTTCGGAACGCGTCAAGCACCCGGGCGCGGATCGTGGTAGGGGTGGCAGCCACCCCCAAACGGAGAGCTCGAAAAAAGGCGATGCACTTTAAATTGTTCTTTTTATGTCGAGAATCGATCGCTAAAGGCGTGAGCTTCTATCTGTCCGGTCGGCTACCATCGCGCCGTCACCTTGACACCACCTCGGTAAAAGTTGACATCCATTTACTATTATTACGTGAACATAAAAATTAACTAATAGTATTATGAGGGTTTGTATTACTATACTTATGGATTATTAATATTCAGTAAGTAATTGCGATATTAGAACTCGTTTGTTGCGTTGAAGGGCTGTTGTTTCGTCGTGGTTGTTACATATATATTTACTTGTATATTTTTGCTGTGAGTAAGATTCGGAGGAACCTTTTCCAGAGAGTAATTGCAACCGCGTTTCGTTGTCGATCGATTAAAAATAGACAACATCCTGTAGATGTGCATAGGCACGTGATGTAAACGGGTTCGGAGATTTTTGTGCACTTTCGTCCACTTCTACCCATTTTGGCCAATCCTGGGTTAATATGTAGGAATCCAAACCCACTCTTTGATAAATGGTTGATGAACTAGTCGATACCTATACGGGCTTCGTCCATAATTCACGGCCGAGTTTTTTCTCATGTCCAGGCTTAGAGCGAGGATAGTTGAAAATCGACGAATCTTTATTAATAAACTTACTCATCCGCCGTTTTATGTGGACCTGTCGAGTTTGTAGCTTACCTGAAAGAAGGAAAAATATATTAGTAACTACACAAAATAAAGTTGGTATTATAATAAGAATTAAAATAAGACGATGGAGTCGTTTGATTTCATAATAGTGTTTGATTAATAAAGAGCACTTACATGCAGTATGACAATGAAAAGGTAGTTTTTAATTTTATTTTCTCTGTTCATTGGCGTAGGTATGAGAAGCTTTTTGTCAGGTTGCGTCAGGTGCTTTTAGGGTAAGCTAGTTTTGTTCAGTGTAAAATTTCGTTTCAATTTTGATGTGGGCCCGGCCCACACAGCCCTCCTACTTGATATGCCTATTTTTGTCTGCTATTTTGTATTTCTTCTACTAATATCGATAAGTGTGATTGGTCAGCTTTTGACCTTAGTTGTGATTTTGGTCAACTTTTCTAAGAAAAAACGCTGTATGAACGCTGGGACGTTAATATTATAGTTATTAAGCGCTAAGTTTGTCAAACAGAAAGCGCGTATAGCGGAAACACCGTAGACAAATACACGGTAATAAATATGACGCCATCACGATGCATCCTCCCCTTTACTAAGTTCTCATGTACAATATAATATAGCATTTCCATTAGCGGCGCTAAACTTTCTATTAACATTGCAACCCGATAATTACCGGCCATTTGTTAAATATCAACTTTTTTACGCCAATTTAATAATTATTCATTTTCCAGGAACTTTGTTTCATCCTTCGTCGGTTACGCAGGCTTTTTGCGCGGCGATTGTCAGAAATGTTGCACATCAAAACGACTGTTTTTTACACATTGCACTTGATTCTGGTCATTATAGGTAATATAGGATGCACATTGCTGGGTGGTCTTGTTCAATTACAGTTGACATTTTTTTGTTATGTCTATTCAAATGTCAGTATATCAGCCTATTGTTCATAGTTCAAGGTCATAACCTTTAGACTCACCTTATTTTAAAGTTTACTTATTAAGTTACAAAAACCAATTTAATTGAAAGTGAGACGTGAACAATATAACATGTTACAACTAAAAGTCCGGTAATTAGTGATGTACACAAAGTTGCATCTGTCTGTCTGTTCCTAATCATTATTAATGAAGTGGACATTCATTATAAAATAATTGACGCCGTTAAAAATGGTATCTGCACAACTTGGAAAAACCACATTCAAGTATTGTCATTTGACATTTTGAAAAAGCGCAAACTACTTGTTTTTTTTTAAACAGTATTTTGATGTCCTGTTTTATTAAATAGCTAGCAGTTGTTGATATCCATATCTACAACAAATGTTAATAAATACTTTTAATCTTGACATGTGTCAACTGCTTAAAAAATTTAAAGAATAATTCTATGCTACATTCATATATTGAATACTTTGTTGTAACGTAAAGTCGACAAAGAAACTAAATAGTTTCTATAGTGAGATACACAACATTCTCATAATTACAATAGAATAACAAAAACCATAATTAAATAGTATTTTATACAATTTCCTATTGATAGCAACTTGTAAAGAACATACGTCAGAACTTGATTACACAAAAAGAGTCAGCGTTGAAAGGTTAAATTACGAAATTTAACTTAAAGTTATATCTTGTTTATAATTTTTGTGTGATTTCTTTCAATCTTGGTATTAATGAGAGTCTGTGTATTAATTAAAATAACTGAATAGTTTTTCATAGCTGTAACTACAACAAAATAAAAAGATGTTTTTTGATATTATAATATACGTTATTCGTTCAATATTCTTACGCACAAGTCGTGGCCCACTATCGCTGAATACCTACATTTAAAATTATAATATCCACATTGTCTTTATGTGAACATTTATTTTGCTGCGCACATTGTTATGTTTCTTATTTATTTATATACAAGAAACATCTGATAGACAAAGCGATCAAGTGAAACTTTTGCGGACTAGCTTTCCGCCCTGCGGTTTTTCCCGTGGCAATATCTTACGGAACCCTATTTTTTTCAAAATAAAATATAGCCTATGATACTCGTGGATAATGAAGCTAAGAAGAGTGAAAGATTTTTTTAAATCGGTCCAATAGTTTCGGAGCCTATTCATTTCAAACAAACAAACAAAAATCAAATCTTTTCGCTTTACGAGTATAATATTATAGTATAGTTTAAAAACCAAAAAGTTTGTACTTTATATCGTACCAATGCATTACAATTGCAGTATAAGTCCATTTCGTTTATCCTCGTTTGTGAACGAAGTATAAATTGAGCTTTCGCTTTTCCGTGCACGTTTTCTAAATTTTGTTTTGTAAAAAATAAGCGCACAGTGATTTTCCCATACACCTAAATGCTATTGTGATTTTTCACCGTGCTCCCTGCGGGCCCCACCGCGGATACTGCACGATATTAAATTTCAAAATGGATACATTTGATTAAAAACTCCGCATTAAACCATATGAGGTATTGTCAACGGCACAAGCCCTTTTTTATTTTATTCCTGGCAATTCAGTGGTGAAACTTTTGATTGGCTTCACGGAAAGTCGTCAGTTTAAAAATTATCGGCGACAATTGCAGCAAGGATAAAATGCTTGCGTTGTTTTTGATACTCTTTTGTATTTATAATTTTAAGCACACCTGTCTGTAATTAACTAATAGAATAATCGAAAAATTTACCCAAGCAGGGTCATTACTCTATAAACCTATATTGTAAAGGAAAACAAGAAATATATTTTCATATTATCATTTTCATGTGAAATTCATGGATTTCCAAATACATATGAATATAGTATAATGAATAAATCATCATAGTGAACATCTATTGCGAAATGGTGATGGTAGTATGAATTGCGTCTGCGAATATGAATGAAGTGACGTGAAACTGAAATATATATAATATATATATATTAAAACCAATATTAAATCTTTGTATTAAAAAGATTTAAGTTTTTCCATGTTCATTAGTTCCCACGGTGCGTAATACGTCGCAATACGAACGCACACAGATCTTTGTAATTATTCATTATAGTACTGAAAACCTAACTATACATAATTAAGAGCTGCGGATTATCAATAGGTATAGAGCCTTATTAAATAGGTGCCATAGTGTGTAGGTTGTTACAAAATTGCGGACACAGAAGCAGAAGGAGGGAAAGGATTGTTTTTCTTTTTTTTTGGCCATGGTGCGGTTACACATTGTGCCAATGATAAGTGAAAGAATTGTTTCCATTTCCAATATTTATTTAAATCAGATTGTATACAATTGCAGTTGTCTTTGTATTTCATTTATTTATAACTAAATAATTTATTTAAATGATTTCATCTTTATTGAGAGTTAAATATTTTAGGTAATATCAGAAAAAGTGGTCATTAGTAAAAAGCTAAACATAATCAGAATTAGATTAGATGAAACATATAAAGGGTGTTACTTTTCATCCGTTGGCCGTGTTGTTTACCTCCACGCCCCCTGGTGGAAATTGCCAAAACAATTATATCATTTATCAACAAGGAATTTTAAGTGTCCGGTTTCGGCACCTACTCGTTGACACACCCTGTATTCTAACTATAACTATAAAGCGTAGGTTCTAGCAATTAGTCATTAATTTTCATCTTCGCAGGTAACATAACGATTTTGGAATTGCTTCTGACTAGGTTTTGTGTTTAATTTGGGTTGATTACTTTACTATCTAGAGTTAAATTAAATATACGGGTTCGTAAAAGTTATACGTAAAGTCATAAAAATCTATATTGATAATTTTATATATATTTTTTTTAAATTAAACTCCTTTTAACGGGTTTTTACGCGTTTATTATTTTATTTTTGATTTTCCGACGTTTCGACATTTTCACAAAGGCCGTGTTACCTAACGGGTAGACTGAGATGTTTGACGTTTACATAGAGAACCTATAGAAAAAAACGGTTTTCGAATTCACCGCCTTCTGTTCCGTATTTTTTCGCATAATTTCCCGGGATAATACAATAGGCGCTGACGGCGAAAGAACAACCAGCAGAAAAAAAAGCTGATAAATCTAGACATCGTTTCAAGTAATAATGATCGCGTAAATCTAAGAAGTTACATTATATTTTTTTGGCAGAATTGGATAAAGGAACTAGTAGTGCCTCATGTAAAAGCTCGTAAAAGATAACATACACAAATTATTTCTGAAAAATAAGTGAGTTCAACTTAAGAATGATGATTTAAATAATTTCAGCAAATATTTTAGTTGAATTAGCTGAATTTTATATTTTATTTTAGTAGAACAATAAAATTAGTTAAGACGTTACCGTCGTCGCCTAACTTTGTTCACACGTTGGACCGAATTCATATATTTATGTAGTCAAATCCAATTCCGCATCAAACACCGTAGCCCAGTGTGCGTTTTAATAAACGGGTACATCGATAGATCCGATTGTAAACATACCCGGATTTTATTTGAAAAAACTTGTGAGCGCGCACCGGCAGTTATCGTATACTAACCCTGCGGTGGCCGGGTAATTGGTGGGCACTATTACCTCTAGCGGGTATGTGGGACCCAGTGACATCGACAACCGTTTAATTTGAAGCGAATTTTTAAACGGGATTCGTGACAGTTGCGATTCGGTATTCCGGAGATTTGCTAGCTTCGGGGATTTTGTTTAGATTTAGTTTTGAAATAATATTGGTAGGATGATGTGAATTTACCAACCTGCACTAAGTGTGGTGCAGTGATTCTCGATAACGGAATGAAAGGCATTGCTTAACAACTATTATTTTTAAGGCTGTGAAATATAATATTGTAATCTTGTTTTGTACCTTAGTTAAGGTAACTTAGATTAGTATGCACTTGTTTCGGCCTCAAGTGTTTTGTGCAAAAGACCAATCGATCTCCACATCTTCATTCGAAACGCAGGGGCAATAAACATAGCACATTAATCCTTTCATTCGGCGTTCTGTTTGCGTTTCCTAGTCGTCCGTCAAAGCAATTGCCCCGCGACCGCTCGCTCCCGCAATATGCCCCTACGTTTGACGATAGACAATCAAGTCCGCAGTGTTAAATCGTGGCACCTGCCGATGCAGTTTAGCAAAAACAGTTGTCCACCGCAAAAAAGTCATCGGGCGTTTTTGACCCGGACGTAACAGAGCTATAGGGGTATTGATGCGTATGTTTCATCTAGGGTTAATTGAAGTCTGACACGGTCGGCGCGTGAGGGGTTGAAACTTAACCCTGTTAAAGGCCAGTGGTACCATGCTTGATTGCAATGCTTTACGACAGGATATTTCATTTATTTTTAATAATATATACGTAAATTACCGACAGGGTTAAAAGTTCGTTTAAAAAAAATGATTCTGCCATTTAAAGTTGACAAAATTGATAAATTGACATCAGTTTGTCAAAGTATAAATAAAATATGTATTATTCTAGGTATATGTTGAAAACTGGCTGTAATTAGGTAGTACATCAAATTATACATAACTAATGTGCCAGTTAACCGCTGAAATTGAACCAGGAAACTATGTTAAACGATATGGAATCTGTTAATATTAATTATATCCTTAGCAGTGCTATAAATTATTCAAATATAACTACCAATTTCAAGGTTTTACGAAACGTTTTCGGCTTTTCTAGGGCGTAAGTCACTGTACAAGGTAGGTTTGTTATGTTATATGTTTTTAATTTAATTAAAAAAATATATATTTGTGAAGGTGGTTTTTTTTCTCAAACCATTGATATGTAAAATATAAGTGAATGACGGCATGTATTCATAAAAAAAATGATTTTGGTATTAATAATGTAAAAGAACGTAAAGTAAAAAGCAAACGTAATTATTAAGAACGTCAAATATAATAATAAAAAAAATCCATCAAACTGTAACTAATCTTAAATACTAAGGATCATTGACAAAATAATACATCATTCTTTATATTTAAGAGTTAACTGCTCATACACACACACACACACACACACACATGTTGTATAACACACACACTGGCATTAGCCACCCTTATCAACCCTAGTTAATGAATTACCAGCACTACGCGAAAACAATTTCGTTCGCACCACGGCGATAATACAAATTTATTATATCATTTAAACGCCGGAATGCCAACAAACCCAGAATAGTCAAACAGATAATAGTAAAAACGATATTGTGTTAAGGGATTAATAATTTGTATTCATCCTAGTGAAATGCTGGTCGGTGGCATTAACCGTATTAATAATCAGATGCAGATTATTTAATCATCTAATTTTTCTGATAATGCTTTTAAATCGATTTAAAAAAAAAAAACTAAATACTTAACCCGTTAAGTGACTCAAGTACTTTATTCGGTTCGAGAGTATTCGGCCACTTTTTACAACAAAAAACGCACATTTTCAACAGCAATAAAAAGCTGATCCCCATCAGTTTTCAGCGGCTGTGGAAAACAATTTAAACTATCACACGCACATTTCATTGGTGGAACACTTAACGACGAGTGAAACAAATGAATTCTACAGCATCGCTCACTGTGAACATCACTGCGGCCCGGTTTGATATAAAATCTTATTAGAAAGTTACTTGCTTAGCCTTTTGTTAATTAAGTGCCTTTGCGTCGTCTAAGAGATAACGGACATCATTTTCATGGATATCTTTAAGCAGATTTGTTAAGGAGTTGTACGAGTTTGATATGATTAATTTACTTATGAAGTAGATACTTCATATATTATGTAATATAACTATAGCACTGTGTATAACAACAAACAAATAAATCACTCAATCAGGCAGCTTCAACAATGTTTAAATTGAAATACATTTCCACAATTTATCGTACACACGTCCAATCCACCCCAGCGGGGTGTTAATCTTTTAAAATTAAACTATTAAAGCTTGACATCGCGAATATTACTCCCCCGTGGAAATCCAATATAATATGGTGTTCCCAACCAAAAACGATGCAAGTTTCGCCGCTTTTCAACACTCACCAGATCAAATATTGACTATCGCTCAACCCGTTAAATTTTACCACGAAAAACATTCGCAAACAAAATAATTACCATCTGTAGCGGAACACGACCCAAACTCCAACTGTATAGTTCACAAATTAGTTTGGCAGCGCCAAAAATTTAATTGAAACGAGGCTGCAACCCGCTTGATGTATTAACATTTATTGGTTTACAAATTAAAGATAACCCTGCCAGCGCTGTTGGCGGCCCGATTGCCATTTTGACCAATTTTTACCGAACAATACCCCCGGTATTAAAACGAGCACTAATCGGTAACACGAAACGTTTATTAAAAGCCATTGCCACTTTTTAATTTAAAAAAAAAAAGAATATTCGTGTATTATTCGGCGTCAGGCCGAATCGATCCGAAATAATCGCCGATAAATTATGCAGCGTCGAGCGTTTAATTTATTGAACTTTATATTCCACGTTTATTTGTTCGAATAATATAAACTGGAAGCGGTTAAAGATTAACGCTCTTTCATATTGCTATGTATTCATGATTGAAAACTTGATCGAAGCTTCAATTTGAACGTATAAAAGTTTAACAAAATGTCAGGGCATGAATTTTAATGTATCTACCTGTAAGTATGTAATTTCGAAAATGACTCGTCATGTGAATAATAAACGTAATTGACCGATATAGTGGTACTACGCCTATGAACGCTTGCAAGACATCCAATTAGTCAAACGGTGTCTGCAGTCCGTGTTGTATCAAAACCGAATATCTGTATCAATTTCGAGCGAGGCGAAGTGACCAATTAATGGTCAACGGCAAACAATAATATGTTGTCAAGCGTACGTCTATAACTCGGTGTTTGACCAGTGACGTCTTAACCGAACCTAGTTATGTGTGACAAACGTGCGGTTAAGACAAACGACTAAAAGTGGCATATTGCTAAAACGATCCGATGATATTTATTAGATGCAGGCTACAAATGTATGCACATTTGTGATTTGAATTTTGATTTTCAATCAATCACTCCGATATAACCACGATGGAAATTAACCCTTCTATTGCCGGTTGGATTTGACCTTTTATGTTTTCGCATTGTTAGATAATCTTTGTCCCGAGTCCATAAAACATTGCGAGCGGCAGACCCGTCATGAAGACAATCAAATGCAAAAAAATGCAATATACCCCCATTTCAATATATGTAGCTATTGTCTGAAAACGGAAAATCTCGCGGTACCAAAGTGAAAAGGCCATTTCCAATAACGAATTTCAAATCCAATAACGGCGGACAGTTTTCCTTTATCTGTGTGATCGAGACTACAATAAAAGAAATGCCTACAAATCCTACATGGCCAGCAAGAATCCATGGAACCCATCAAGAGTCAGGCATCGATATTTTGGAACTCGAAATCGGCTCGCAATCACTTTGTGAAAGTACCCACCTACAATACAACTAGTGTAATCCGGTAATCCGATTGTACAGAGATGTCTAAATAAATTCTGCATATGAATTTGGTAGCCCGAGGACGAATTACTAGTTTGATTTTATTAAGCTAATGAACGAGAGAATCCCGCCACACTCGCTGCGGACGGCTAATACCGTTGTTACATCAATGCCATGTCATTTATGCCGTATATTACCAAAACATGGCCGAATTAATTCCGCCAACATAAGCCGGATAATGCAATAATGTCAAGAACAATTCTCTTTTTACCCCAGCGTATTGCGTATTGGGTAGCTCGAATAGTGAGCGTTTAACACGTTCGCCGCCGTAGTCAAGAGAGGATTTCAGTGTAAGTGGTGTAATTGTGTAAATAATTTAGCATCCGTCAGTGACGTAGACGGACATGACTTGTGTGGCCTGAGGCTTATCTGTATGTGATAAAATAACCTATTGTCCTTTGGAATATTCATCCGGCGTAGTATATTTAGGCATCCGCTTCAATTTACAGTGTATTTGGAAAGTTCAGGACAAATGATTGACAGGTCCTGTATAGCTTAGTCTAGTTTGTTTTAGTTGCCTTAATTATCTTCTGTTTGAAGTTTTGCAAAAATATACAAAAATTAATTTTAAATCCTAAAATTTTATTATGAAATACCAACAGAAAAAGAAAAAGCTGAGAGGAAGAACAGTAAGCCTCTGAAAGGGAACAAAAATGTTAAACAAAAGAGAATGGCAGCTTGATTGGCCGGAAACTTTTTCAATTTGATGTTATTCGGTATAGCAAGCTATTCACGTGCCTCAAGTAATAACATGTTATTGCATTTCATATGTTACTGCATTCTGAAGTTAACATTTGTATATTCTACATGTGCCGTTAAAAATGTTTTCATTGACGTCTTATTTTTATTTGTAGTATTAACTTAATATCGGTACATGTTGCATTTGCATATTAATGTGTGTTGATATATTAAATACTAGTGGCCGTCCGCGACTCCGTTCACGTGGAAGTCGGTTTCCCGTGGGAATGAGAAGTTTTCCCGCAGTAAAAAGTACCCTATGTGTTATTCTGATGTATATTGTATGCAAAGGTCATCAAACTCAATCCAGTAGTTTTTACGTTATAGAGTAACAAACATCCATACATACTCACAAACATTCACGTTTATAATATTAGTAGGAAAGTAGGATTAATAAGAGTTATTCTTAAAAAGGAAACTTTTTTCTGAATTTGTAATCTGCTCTAAGACCTGACCACATTTTTCTAATTAAATTCACTTTTAATCTTTACTGAACAAATATTTGTTATGAATACGGAAACCGAGTGGTTTAAAAGGAATTAACGGATAACTGACCGACTATGCTCTATTAAATGTAGAGGTACTTTATTTACATAAGACAAAGGATAGACAAAGAGTTTAAAATAACTGACGCCATAGATTTTTTCAATTATTCCTTTGTTTTATCAATTTAAACAAAAGCTCAAATGATTTCGACAATAATCTTTGACAAATTTAATCTTATATAGAAAAAGTAAATAGTAATTAACCAGAGCGGTGAGCGGCCGATGATTCGCTTCCATTTGCGAATCTTACGTAGCGGAGATATAGAATTGTGATTTGTCCTTGTACACACCCGGAACCAATCAAGGTGTCGGATCCGTTTTTCAAATTGAAATCATATCGACTACGAAGTAACAAGCTTCTTTCAAATCGAACGACAAAACTCATTCGTAACGAAGTTTAGCTTTTAGTTCCACGCTACGAGTACCTGTACGGAGCACAATTTCGTCATCCCAATCGTACCCACTAACTGCTCTATGGCCTATAGGTTAGAGTTCAATTTTGAATGGCACTAGGCTGTATACAGGGCAGGTTCAATTTTAATTGATCTTGGTCGTTTTCTGTTCATTCCCCGAGACGTATATATCCGTTCCTGTAGGACTCATTTGGATTGCACATCGACCAAAATAATTTTAATAAGAACCATTCAAATATTGAAGGAGGGCAACATTGAAACTCGAACGGAGCATGTTTCGTTCCGGCGGTTTAGTGGAAAGACGTTTTAAGAAACGGAACGTTCTTATTGGGTTTTACTCGAAAAAAAACAATGGGAGTGTTATATAAAAGAAAAATAGCTAATTCCGGCCAATGTCACGACAGTCTTTGTCTGAAGCGGAACGTAAAAAAATGGTTTTAAGGTAAATATTGTTAAGTAAACGACAATTTCAATGCGAAGCCTTCTAACTTATTTTGTAAGGTACAACAGTGGCTGGTCAAACATTAGGTATTGTACTTCGTTAAAAGCAACCATCACTAAGTTAGTTTATTAAATTATTGAAGTTGGTAAATCGCGTGAGAGGCGGCAGCGGGCTAGTTTATTAAAGTTATAACTAACACGTAGCTTGATTGATTTTATAAAAACATCGATTGGAACATTTGTAGGAATCAATGAAAGCGTGTTGAATAAAATAATAAGTCAAATTTCTGTTTGTCTCAAGTTTAATAAAATGGAAATTACTTTTAATCTCGTGAATTTTGGTCACATATTTTGTGACGGTCACGGGAATGAAAACCTAAAACGACTTACAATCAATATATATTCTAAGATGCAATATCTACATCGCATGAAAAGGAAAATCCTGTAATCTGAGTCACATTTTTCATTATTTCACATTAAAAAGAAGTTAAAATAGATATTTTAAGTAACGTGCGTAAAAACGCGTAGCATTTTCGCAGGATCGCTTCCGCTTATAAACAGTCGCGGCGTTATAATCGCCGCCCGCCCAAGGTAGCGAACTCACACAAAACTATTGCATATTTTATTAGAAAGTGGCGGCCGTGATCATTTATTTACTTTTACATTTCCTATTACCTACTAGCTAGTGATATTAATTTAGTATGCCCCTTGATAAACGAACACCAAGAATGTTCGTCGATAAAATAACTTTATTGAGGGAAATAAGTTATTTGTTCTTGGGGCAAAAATTTTTTTTTAGTAAAATTAAGTAAAAAAAGAGTCTATACTTTAATATTCTCAGATAAAGTAAAAAAAATACAAATTTGAAAATTTACAATTTAACTGTATAAAAGGTACCTACCTAATTATTTTTAATTCAAGAAATTTACGATCATAGAAATAAACTTTTTTAGTAACACGATAGATATGTAAAGTTTCGTAGAAATTCGTTAGGCTCAAAAAATCTATAAAAACTCCACCAATTGTGATATCATCCGGATTAAGAACAAACTTAGTTTTTTAAAGTCCGGCTTCCTTTAGTTCCGTTGAAATAAATTAATCGAATCAAGACGAAACCGGCGAAGTTTTCAAATCTACCCCCTAAAACAGGGGTGGGGGTAGGGCATTATCTTGAGAGGGCTGTTTGTAATGCCGCGTTCATTTTGTATGACGCCCCGTGTGTCCCTAGCCTTATTAGGGCGCGTTGACACTGGGGACTTATCTCTACAGTCTTGGTTTAAACAAGGGTACGGCGAAGAAAAACTATTGATATTTCAAGTTTTTAAAGATGGTCTTGATTTTAGAGGTATTTGAAGTGTTTTTCTAATGAATTCGGTCATTTAACACCACTTTCTACACAACATATAATGCAATACTTTTAATATAGTAATTGATGATGATCCAGAACTGTGAATGTTTCCACCAAACTTATAAATTAAATTGTATTAAACAATCTAATTTACCGACAGTACGTCTGTAAATTGTGAAATAATTGTCTATAAACAACATTCAAATCAAAATCAATCCGATTGCAATACATCACATTCAAACATCAGTGTGCACCAACCCGCATCGTTAGCGCCGCCGTGTGCGCGCGGCCTTATCGTGCGAGCGAGACGGCACGATTACATTTAAAGCGCATTGTAAGCAAACTGGCATTATTAATGTATCAGTTTTAGTTGTCGGGAACGATGGAGTTTCAGTTCGTACATAGCGACTAGCTTATCCATTTTTGATGCATACACATCCATATTTGATACCTTTTAATTCTGTCCGTCTTTCGTGCCCGCACACATGCACAGTTATTCGAGACACACATACACACTAAACAAGTTCTTATATTATTAATTAAATAAGGCCTAGCGCGGATGTTGAATGGGCTATTCTTTTGTTTAAATGTTTGTTCCTCCATAATGCCATCGCGAGTTCCGTGGAAACTCAGTTAATTGTACTCTCTGGAATGTGAGTTTAATTGTAAGAACATAGTAAATACTTATAAATAATAGTACGGCCCTCGATCGGGCTGTGTGCGTTTCTCATACGGTAAAGAAAACAAGTGACGCCGCTTTGAGACAACAAAATGAGAATTAAGCCCGGCTTTTTAAAACCGCCTCTTGTAATTCTTGTGCACCCTGTATTTCGCTAAGTAAATATCTACAGGGTGTGCCGGCAGCGTGGTCTGAACATTTCATCTTAGGCACGGTGCACATACACTAGACATGTATTAAATATTCAGTACCACTATTATGGTATGAGCGGCTCTCGCATCGACAATCCTCGGTTGGTTTCTATTCGTATTCTTGGATACATAAGACATTGCTAGTCTTTAAACCAAACTTTTATACGCCGCTTATTTTAATATTAGATGGTATAGATCGTCATTTACCGGCAGAAGATAATAAATATTAATGAAAAACTATAATTTAACGGTTGCGCATAATTTATGAGTCGGATATATTTATTCGTTCTGCGATTGGTGAATAAGCATCTAGTTATCGGGCCTCCCTGTCGCACAGCTTTCTGTCTCCCTCCCACGCACAGCCATGGGAGTCAGGTAGGTATTAAAAATTAAAATAATAATTATGCATTCATGAAATTCAGTAACAAGCGGAGCGTGAAATATTTAATAAAAATGTATTTATTGTTGCTAACAGTCAACTGGTTTTAATACCAGCGGCGGAAACAATGCTGGAACCTACAATGGTATTTAAGGTTGTCGGGTTCTGTATGATATTTGAAAAAAATAGAACTTTCAAAAGTTATGATGATATTGCCATTTTACTTTCGGTTACAATAATTTTCGTTTTATTCTTACAAAAGCACAGGTAGGCATATCCTGAGTTTTTTCGCGATCGATAATAAAGCGATTTGAAATTAAATTTGGAAATAAAAAACAATATTCAAACATGAATGATCAATTTTATATGATTGTTAAAGAATTAAAGGTTTCTTTTTTTCTTGAATTGTACAAATATTTTTGTTACTGTTTTATCTTTTAAAATGTAATAGCCCCATATTCTTCTATTTTTTACGAACACTGAAATTGTTCTCGGTCTCTAATTAGAAAATATTTTTCTAAGAAACTGTACAGTTAGTAATATGAAATCCGCACCACATTTTTTCTGAATTCTTGAAAATCTTGTTTGTCTGTTATTAAATGGAAACAGTATTTTTCTTATTTTCTCTGGATTTGCTAGAATTAATAAAAGTTAAAGCCCGAGTATTGTTGCTTTTCTATAAAAACAAAGATTGCAAGTACCTTAGTTGGTATTTTTAATTAAATTGTTCGAGTAATATCAGTTCTTTTATATTTCCTATATTATGATAACTAATGTTCAATACCTAATGTTGGTGTTACCGATTTCAGAAACGAACCTGTATTTTTTAGGAATAGTAATAAGTCAACGCACTTTGCTTTAAGATGGCGGTCCTTGCATTGCTTTTCATTTTTCTTCCATCCTTTATGCTTTTGCTTATCCTCTTTTCATTTCGAGGCGCTCTCTGAAGCCGTTTACTATTTATAGTTTTAACTTACACGGTATGGCAAAGTTTCTTTCATAACTGCCAAAGACCTTCCCTTTTACGCGAGTCGGCAATCATTGCCTTAAAACGACTTTTAGACGTTGCGTTTCTCAGAAAAAACATCTGATTTTTCTTTAGAGGAATTTGTTTAACCCTTTAAGCTGCGAGCTGAGATAAGTGTGTTAGTCAACCGAGGCGTCCGTATCAATGAGTCGACGGTGTCATTACCCGACCACGGTTAAAAGGGGAGCCACAAACAAGCCACGAGTCGCACCACAAAGGAGTGTTCGCGATTTCCACAAAAAACCCCGCGTCGCGAACTTAGTGCCGAGTGCAATTGAAAAGTCGCGACCCGCACCTACATACATAAGTTATTAAAAAAGTATGCTTTTGCCGTAGGTTTTAATAAAAATAGTCTCGTGCAAGCCCTTTGTCAAAACATCAGAGGACTTGTACCATACGTCTATTGCTAAGGGAAACCAAGATTTCCTGGGCTGGACTCGGGTAATGTTTAATAAATTATTTCGCTCAGAGAGCGAAGTTCTGTGTTACCAGGACTCTGAATATGTAATTGGTGCGTCTGGGACGACGGACATATTGATTTCTTAAGGTCAGGTGCATGTCTCCTTGCTAGTAAATTCTGATATTGCAGTATTATTTAGAAATCAAAAATAAACCATAACTAACTTATTTAACAAAAACGCGTATAAATCTTCTTATTATAACGCTCTTCGAATTAGTAACTGTTTATTTTCCTTAGTATAAAAAAGTTCGACATTTCTTACAGCTCACAACTTTAATACACTTCGAAAGCTTCTATTGAAGCATCGCAACAATGTAATAAACTTTTTCTGTATTTTTTTAAGTGGAATCAGCTCTGAGTCCGGCCCCGTGCGCCGTGTCATAATTTCTACTCGCGGATACTCTCAGTTTGCCACTGTTCCATGTGAATGGGTGACACATAAGTTTTGCATCAAAGAAGCTTTCTTGTACAAAAATACAATAGAAATGTATCAGCTGGCGCGCTTTTACTGGAATTAAGCTAAGCAGGATTGAATTAGCCTTGGTTGAGGTTTAGCCATCAGATCATATGTAGGCTAATTGTTGATATTGATTGGTGTTTGACACATCAGTCAATATTTATGTCACTTTTAATATATTTATTACCGTTTTAAAAAAAACACTACTTTGAGAATCAAATCTAATCAGCAGCATTTTATTTCTTACGGCCAACTTTTATATTTTTTTAAATAAATTCTATAAATTCAAAGTTTGGTTCGTAAGTTCTAAAAGCTCCCTGTCTGCATTTTTAAGTAGACTTAAATTTTCTTTCGCAGACTTAAAACAGAGAAGGAAGTTGTATACGCATTCGTTCCGAAGTCCCTATATATGAAACCATGATATAAAAATGACTTAACATTGCATGTTTATTTAAATTCCTCCTTTCTTGTTGTTTTACATATCGTTTGCCTCGTAAAGGAATAAATTAGGAAATTAAAATAAAAACAATTAAGCCCACATTAATTTTACCACGCCCGGAACCGCTTACCCTAAATATTTGCATGTGAAACGTATCTTCAACTCAATGACGATGTTTTTTCATGGGTTCACACAATTTGCGATTTTTCCTACCAAGTAATCTTATGACGACAAACTCAGACACGGCCGGGTGGTTGGCCGACTTTGAGCCTTATGTTTTCGGGATTAGGGCTTAGAGTCGTCCGGAGGAGGAGCACACATCACTTAAGATATTAATGAGTGCATCTGTAATAGGTAACATACATATGAATTTCAAATAGTAGCGGCCGGGAGCGAACTGCTCTACATATTTTAGTAAGCAGCAGAGTGTGAATTTGAATCTTTTGTTAGCATTTAGAACGTCAGTCGGTGTTGCAAAACAATGTTTTATCACAATAGTAATCTATTCTCTGTTTGATTTGGGAGGGTTATTAGATATATGAGTGATATTACCGGACACGTAGCACGCTGGGTTGCTGTTTGATCGACACAAATGTTCCTCTACATACTGATTAATTGCAAAATGACTACACGATGAATCTAATACCAAATAAAGCTTCGAAGCCGGCTCGCTACTAGAATTAGAAAATACAACTATAACACGAACCGACAAGTTATTAAGGTATTAATAACAAATAAATGGATTAAAATGGAATTTATGCCTCTCACGGCAAAGTAATTAGCAAAATCGAAAGAAACGGGCGGCGGAAAGTCATTGGACATAATTCATAACAAAACTGAAATAACGGAGTGCCAGTTCGGGAGGGGGTGCCAGGGTAGCAATGAATAATTCTCTAACTGTGCACCCCCCGCCTTGCACCCCGCGCCTCTCCGACCCACCGCGAAAAAAGTATACGACCAGAGTTTTATAGTCAGGGAAAAATAGGAGCTAGCCAAAATATCTATATACGGCGCATGCAAAACGTAGAAAAAATACTATCCCGCTTTCGCATGAATAAGTGAGTGGACCTTCATATAGAAAAAAGTAAGGCAACCAAAAATAAAAAAGCGTAGGGCGGTTGCAGCGCCCTCGCCTTGTTGCGGCTATTGACAACAACTTTGCGCGCCAACGGGAAACCTGACGCACCCCGGCCGCCTACGCGTTTAGTTTTAAAAATCGAACACCGCGAGCTTTTCAAATTAGGCTTCGATAGAAAGACGGCGAAAACAATGAAAACTCGATTCTTTTCAATAACAAAGAGGTAGATCTTTCCATAGATAAAGCATTCGAATTAAATTTGCATCGGCGAAGTTGCAAATAGCTCGATCTATTCTTTGAACTGAGCGGACTTGTCTAAGTTTATAAGTTAATGAAATTAAAGGTTCGAGGTTTTTCACTCCGTCCTGCGAGCTGAATTGATTTTACGTTACAAACTCCATTTATCCTATACATGGATCGTTCAATGAAGAAATCGACTGTTCTATTTCGCGGGGCTATTGCGCAAGCCAATGTAATTTTTTAAAAAAATCTAGATAACTTTAAAATTTATGAAATATATATTTTTTTTATCCATAGGAAGATAATCAATGTCGCCATCTATGAAGCCCAAACCCGTGATTATTTTCATTAATTTTAACCCTTTTCCGAATTGTTGAAAGTATGACATTCGATTGCCATTGGCTAACGCAATTGCCCCGACGGTTTCTATAAGATCAAAGCCCAATTAGAATTTATTCAGTTTTCAAATAGATTCAAATATACGGCCGGTAGGCTCTGTGTTTACTATTGCTGACTAATGCGTTGTTTGTTGTATCTATTAGAACGAGTCCAGTCATTGACCTAGGCGCTACATTTATACGAAAAGGAACCTGATTTTTTGAATTTAGCCCAGGCCGTACGTACTTGGCGTTTCGCCATGCTATTTAATCACTTTAATAAAGCAATAAACCCGGTACGGAGTACAACGGGAAAGTGGCGTCGTGAACTTGTACTAACATTCAATAATTAAAGGCTTAAAAATGGTAGTTTCAAACTATTCTCTTATAACACAAACAATGGGCTTCATACGATCGCAATAAAAAAATGAGTAATCGAGAAACCGCACAAAATATCGCTTACATCCTTGATACGACCACTTAATACACATTCGATTTTTTAAGAAAAATAAGTAGCACAATGCTTAATTAAAACTTCACGTGGCCCTACTACTTAGACCTAATTATAAATAATCAGTGACGTCACGTGCGTAGCGAGAACTGAGGCGATGGTAATCAATTAACAGAATGCCTCAAGTTCACATAAAGCATTGTTAAAAATAAAATAAACACTAGCTGCCAGCAACAATGACGGTAGTTTGTTGTTCAAAACAATTTTAGCACTGGCAACTGCCGCGCTGCCCAGCCGATGAAACTTCCACCTACTAGTGACAAAGCAATAATAATAAACGCCTCAAATTAAACTAATACGGTGTATATCGCTCACGGCTCGCAAATTAAATGTCTGCTAGCGTTACTTTACCCGTCTATTGTTCTGCAGGTGCAAAACGAAGCTTTTCCGTGAATCCTCCTCATATTTTTTCATTTGCACCCCTATTCATTGTTATAAAGCACATATACCGACATATTGTTAATATACAACTAAGTTTCGTTCGCTGCTAACTTCGCGTTTCACACCCGCGTACTGCACGCGAACTTCGTATTAAAAGACGACATAACTACGTTATTGTCGTTGACAGAAAGCTTTTTAAATTTTACAGCATTATTTAACGTGTAATAACGTCGTTAGAAAACTAGTTATTAGTTATTCAACGGTAACGCAGTTGTAACTCTTGACCACTCTGTTAAAGTCGAAATTATGACACGCCTCCGTGGTAAACAACCATTTAAAAAGCACGCTCTTTAAATTTTTGATAACTGTTACGGTCCCTTTCCATGTTTTTTATTAATAACCTACATGAACTTTTTATATAAACATTATTCAGCAGTCGTATATAAATTCTTCCGGAGAACGCTGCGTTCCCGGGAACCGTTGAATAAATGATCGCTCAGATTTTAAAAACCTTCGGTTTCAAATTGGAAAACTCAAATTACCAACAATATGCCAGCCGTGAAGTATGAAACCCTTAATGACCAGGCACAATGAAGAAAGAAAGAAAACTCGCAAGACCCTATCACGGCCCTTTGAACAAATACTGCAATTTACTGAACAAGAAAACATACAAATACCAAACTATTAAGGCGCTAAGAACGCCACATTCGTCGCCATATTTTTTCCTTTCAACTGTATTAATGCCCCGATAAGACTTTTGTATTCGATAGAACAATCGTCGAGCTATTTACAAGTTTTTCGTAGGTGCGATCGCGTGCGTACGTTCGGAATTGTGCCTAACAGAGGCCGACATCATTTAATTTGCCGATTGTCAGCGTCTGATAGCTGGCAAGTTGGTGGAGCTCGGTGCCTACGCGTGTTAGGCGTATTGTTCCGTGGGGGAAACTGGGACACGGTATTCTGCGGGAAAAATCGGCGAGTTCTCGTCATTAAACCCGGGCGTCAGTCAGACACCTCTGAAGAATGCACTCTTAATAAGTCATCAGCTAAGTAGCGGGGGTGTTGCGGGGTGGCGGCGGCGGGACGGGGGAGGTGAGGGGAGGTAGTGGTGTTACCCCGTTCGCCGCGCACAAAAATGACACAAAGTATAAAATCTGCATACAGTAATGGGGGTAGTAGCATCTGAGAGGCTCGGAGCGCCGCGATCAAAGCAGCGAGACCGCTCGTCCGCGCGAGCGACACTTGCACACCTTTTGATGACTTTATTTAGATTTTTGTTCTGTGTCGACACGCTCTTAAAAACTAGCGGCTTAAGGTATACTTACATAATCCTTGTGACGCATCGTGACAAAAGTTCGTGAGTTTCGTTTAGATGATGCTATGGTTAGATTTATTATTAAAGTAATCTTACTATTTTTAATTTAATATATCACATTGAAAACCTTTTTAAAGCTTTTTCAGAACAGAATTTTCGCCGACTTCTGTTAAAAGAATCTAGGATAGGAGAACGAGACAGATAAGAACTAATTGATAGAAGCTGCAAGGTAATTGAATGGTATTTTTAAGAGTCTATCGATAGGCTGTTTCGCTCTTTGATAACCAAATGATTATCAACACAGAGTGGGGTCTGAATGGAACGAGTCTCTTAATTAGAAGACATGACTGAGGCATTGGGAAGTGAAAAAAAACACAATTTTAACTAGTGTCGCGTAGTCAACAGCCTGTTTGCAAATATCTAGGCTTATTTGTAACGGCATGGCTTTTACGAGTTATTTTAATTAGTAACCACTTGAAAGATTCTCTCAATCGGGATATTGGTACTCGATTGAAGCCGCAAAAGCACCCCTCGAGACTTTATTCATAAAACTTATTGCGTTCCAATACAATTTTCAACTGAATGGATAAGAAAAAGATTCAGTGTTACAGATTTAATCGTAAAGTGGCGAAATTAAATCGCCAATGCGTTTTTTAATTGGGTTTGTGACGACCACGTATTGATTTTCGGCCCCTCTTTACTTTCACTGTAGAACGGCTGTGAAAAAATGAACAGTATTATATTTAGGTTGGCGCGCATGGGTGTCGCCCCCCTCGATGTCTCCTTATTTTCTTTTTAATTCGTCGTATTTTTATTTGCTATGATAAATCGTTGGAGCCGCGGGCGGGAATCCCCCTTTTGGCCCCTTTCGCTTTGTTTCAGTAATTTTTATGTCCGTTGTTTTGCTTAATTGCGTTTTGTCGCGAGAAGTGCATTGTGGCGATGTGGGTCACAGAAAATAGGGTCCAGACAACTGACCTCTTTACCTTGCGCTTCGTTATTATAATATCGGGTCATCGCTCGTATTTTATTCGTAAATTAAGGTTAATGTTTTAAAAAAAACATTTTTCAACATTTAATGAAAATTCGTGTTCGTGACCCATTATTACTTTGCAATAACGTTATTTGGAAAAGAACGTATTGTCGTTTTCTTCGGTAAACTGATAGAGAAATCTCTAGTAAGTATGTATATTCGTTTACTTACAAAAAGTAAACATAATATAATGAGCAGGAAATTACGGTCGATTGTATCAAAACTATTTAGTGTTCAATGACAACATTATAGTCAGTTGATACGAGAAACACGCCCGGATATACCATGTTATACTTTTGTAAATTGACACTAATATTCTATAGAAAATTGTGTGACTTGGTTAAATGCTCTGTCAGATATACAGGTATGTACAGTTGTTGATGTATGAAGGACACCAAATACAATTATGGAGTTTTTACCTTACTTCAATCAATTTAAGGTGGATACGCATCATCCTAGGCAGACTCTTAATAAAATATCAAATTCATATTGATAAAAACGTTGACTGATTGAATTTTGTCAGTCACAGAATAATCCGATTCTCCTGGAATTCTAGTTTAGCTTTAGGTCAGTAAAACCACAACAAACAATTCCGAGAAAACAGTGTCAAGTATTTAAGCCCTATTAACCTTTGACCTTTAAAGAGAAGCATTTAAAGTTACTCGTGCGCATATTTATTTGACATAATATATAAATAAATGCTACAAGTAACATCGAAAAATCTCTTTTTCGCTTGATATATGATTATATTATGAATAGTTTTTCATTGGCTTCCTTAGCTTCTTTTTTAATCAGCCATTTTTATTTATTTACAATTCATGTATTTACACACATTGACATAGAAAGTAGAAACACAAATGTTACGAGATTTCATCAATTTTGCCATCAATTAACTTCTGTCTATCAGTAGCAATTGCCCTTTAACTGTTCGTACGTACGTTACCTGCGACTGGCATCCGAAGCAAGACGAGTCTGTCGCTCACTCCTGAATAATTAAAGATTACCATACAAGTAACGGAAATTCAGCTCCAGGATTTAATCATGAACAGGCTAGGGATAGTTTTTAGCCCTTCGTATGACAAGGTAGCTTCCCACAGCCCTTTGAGGTCGGAATTAAGTTACACGAACTAAGGAGGTCGGTAATGCAACTGGAAATGCTAATGGGGGCAAGCGAGGATGCGGACAATAGTAATTAGTGATTTCAGTTCGACCTATATGAACACGATGTATGTACATGTATGTGTGGGAATTTTGCTGTGTCTTTGCCTGGAGAGATTCTTTTAAACAACTATGCATAAAGTTGATGATTCACATCATACTGTGAAGGTGGTGAGCTATTCTATAACCATATTAAAACTGCTTCGGCCAGCCCGCGTATCTTCATGAAATATTAAAAATTCAATTGTGCTTCTCTTTATTTTAACTCCCTCGCCAGCCCCCGTGCCGGTACAATATAAAATGAAAAATGTATTCGAAAAATAACGTTTGCCTATTATTTATAATTTGTGTTACACGTTGCCACCCCCCTTTTCCCCTCCCGCACCCTCTTTCCGACGTGAAGTTGCTTCTTTTGATTAACTGTTGTTTTTATTATAACCATTTTTCTTTATTCGCTTTTTACGTAATTCCTTGGCGGGCGCGTTCAGTTTTGAGCATTTAGAGTTGCCATTTGCATAATTTTAATTCTCAAACATGTGAAAAACATCTGTGAGGGAAAAGTTGCGTATAGAGAGGCTGAACCACACGTGGCGACTATTAAAGTTTGAACGTCGAAGTTAGTCGTTTTTAAACTGAGGGAAAAAATGTGAAATAAAAAGCGCGGGCTTGGCGTAATAAGTAACGTATTTAAAAAGTTTGTATTTAATATCGTGCGGGTTAGTGTTATTGTGGGAGTTTGTTGCCAAAGCAAATAATGAAGTTGCTGCGAGTTTTTTTATGTTCCGAGTGTTGATACAGGTTTATATTACTTTGACGCCAATACGTTTTCTTTATATCATTTTTCAATAATTTTAAATTTAATATTTTAACCAATTCTAATTAAATCAATCAATATTGAACGCTCAGCATTTATTTTTAAAGTCCAATATCAAATGCCGTGACCTGCGACCGATCCAACTCCTAAACTAAACCGAGAACAAGTGAAAACTATATAGCCAAGCAACGGTTCCAAAACTGAAGTATGTTTTTGAACATTCAATTCAATTAAATTGTTCAGAAAGTTAATAGGAACGTGGAAAATTCATTTAATTTCCAAAAAACAACTCAATATTCACGGCGCAGTCATTTTATTTGTGCAATGTGAACGCATTCACAACTTTATCTGAAAACGGCTTTGAAAATGCGACATTAGCAGTACGTCCCTTGCGTAGTTGAATGAGCGTTGCATTTTTCAAGTGATGTGTAGACAGTATTTTTGCCATTCAACAATTAAAAAAAATATATTTAGTGGCATGGCAGGTGTCGGCGAGTGTTCATATAAAAGGAAGCATGCTCTATCTACTCTTTGGCTTCCGTCAGGCACTCTAAGCCCTCTTTACTCCGTGTGTGTCTATTACCGCACGTCCTGGACCTAACTTCATTCCAACGCAATTTGACGTTCCCTTTTTTAAATTTTGGCGCGAGAGTGCGGCTGTGTTTTGTTTCGTCAGTTATTCCGTTTGTTTTTTTTTATTTATCTACGCGTTCATTAACATTTAGCAGAACAAGAAACAAGTTTGCAATTAAAAGGGTGATAAGCAATTTCTTATTCATGCCAATACTTATACCAACTTATATATGTGTATGAATATTTACTTCATTAGTTATTTAAATTTTTAGGCCTAAACAAAAGTTTCCAACCACCTGATTAAGAACATCGTAAGATACTTACCTATTATTTTCTTATCATCATTTGACTTACCGTTTTTACCACAAATTTTTCACGCCGATTAGGTACACTGAAATTTTAATGGCTGCCAACTTACCTGAAAAAAAAAGAAAAACAGTCATTAATAATGAAAACAAAAAGGATTTTATACAATCGCCAGTTATATTGTAACACAACAGTATTTACCAATACCAGTTTGAACAAAGTAGAATAAAATGGGTTTTTATGCTTCTATTGTGTCTGAAATCAAAATAGCTGGCGATTTAATGTTACACTTTTTAAGTATTGTTTCAATTTAGTACTTCGTTTTGTTTTTTGCTAGTTTCTAAAATTTTCTCAAACGCTCAAAGGCAACACAAGTTAAACGGATGGTTGTATCACTTAAGCCTATCAAATCGTCAGCAATCCAAAGGTATCCAATTTTCTGAATGCTTTCGCCATTTGCCGTCAAAGGCGTCACAGCTACCGAAAATTATGCCAATCCCGTAGTTGAGTACCGAAAACATTAGGTGTGTAGTAACTGAGTTATCGATGGACGCGACATTCGACTGGGACGTTCCGTTTATAACCGAGAGCCAAATATTAGAGAAAAAACGATTTTATATTACGTGTGTGTGCTCCCGACTTTGGGAATCTGTTGCGGAGGTCTAAGTCCAGTTGTGGACGTCTCGTTGCGAAAACATATCTAAAGATTTTGTAAAATTCTTTACATTACGTAAGTTATTTCATTACAATTTGAGATAGAAATATATCACGACATGACCGACTGAGAACTATGTTTATGTCAGAAATGTTAATAAACCGTGTGCAAGCTACAAACTAATATCGAAACTGCAGCATTAGTGTGAAGTGGTGAAAGCCAGTCCAGTTTTAATATAGCTAGTATTCTAACTGAAACGGACAACGGAATTCTCTATTTCCGTACCTACCACAGAACACTAGTCCGAATTAATTTGTACGAAGCGGAACGCATCGTAGGCCTCAGACATTTGAAAAAGGAACAGAACAGGCACAGAATTGCACAAATCCACAATTTTGCTAAATACCTTATTGCATATTCCGATGCCCGTGCGATTGCGGTGGAATTTTCGGGATTTTCCGTCTGCGATATGCCCCGGGCCTTGTTAAGAATCCGACCGGACGAGCGTTCGAATTTGAATTTCGAACGGATTCGGCCCGATGTAGGCGTGTGTATGAACAACTAATCAATTTATCTCCATACTTAGTCGAATCGACAGCGGCGATATCGATATCTAATGAAATCAATCACAGTTCATCTATTGAAGTTAAAGAATCACCATACCTGTACGGCAATATCGGTATCGCGCTAACATAAAATATTTAAGTTTAATCACCACCGAAATTCGATACAATGTTTTTAAATTAGTATTGTATTAAAAGGAAAACTATAAACCTATACAATGAACTCTAACTAATTTCATTATTATTTTTTATTACAAAAGTAGGTATAATAATAATTGAAAACAATGTGTTGCGTGACGTTATACAGTTAATATGCAACTAAAAAAATTCTATCTAGCGATTATAATTCACGATTACAATCATAATTACAAAACAAATTCCTACACGTTGTAATATAAAAACAATTAAAAAAACAAACTAGATATCTAGTGTTGCTATCATAAATTATGTATTGAATATATTGAAACGCTACATATTTATCTATAGCACATAAATCGATATATTTATATGACACTATGCAATGTGCACTTTTCATACTAGAAGTACTTAATATTAAATTATTTTATTATTATACGTTCCAATGAAGTGAAGCGCAATCAGCTAAAAGTCAATTTGCAGTATCACATAATTACCTCAGTGTATTAATGTATAGTATCCGTTATAAAAGAAACTAATGTATAATGTTTTAAATATCGGATAGTCTATAGAATACGGAACATAAAAGCGCGCAGTTAAGTCGTTTTAAGTCTCGTTTCCACATTGAATTTTTTGAAAAAAGAACGAGCTAAGCGTTTTAGGCACAAAACAATCTTTGGCGAGTCCATGGTCGAACAAAAGGCGACAGGCAGCCTTTCTATTTAAACAATAGGCTCTTGATATCCTTACAGCTTAACTGACGGCGTTAGCAAAGCCCACATGCACGACGGAAATGACGTGTCGATCAAATCTTCATAGAAAATGGCGCGAAAATATGGTTTTAGTGACAGATGACGTTGTCATCTGTCAACGAAAAGGACCGAGTGCTTTAACGGTTTGATATCGTCGAGAGACATCAAAACATCGGGGTGCAACCGCTTTTTAAATTGAACATTCGATTTACTGTATTACTATACTAGTTATTTAGTTTATTCTGTGAACATATGTCATTAAACACATGCGATAGAAACGTCCGAGCTGTCCCAGTCACAGGTACCCTCACACAGAAATAATCGCGTATTAGAATACGGCCGCTTCAACCGCATCAATCTATTTCCAATTTCGAATGCTTTTGATACAAGTAGAAATTGTGTCTAATACGCTACGCTGATACGGCGCGCAAATTAATTTGAATTTAGTCGATTAGTATTTTGTACAAGGTGTTTTAGTCTTGTTTATTGACTGGAGAATTTATTCATTGATGGTTTTTTTGGTTAACCGGGGGACGAATTAGATACTTTATGTATGGTTGTCTCATTTGGCTTTCGAATTTCAGCATTTTACTCGAATACTTCCATGTACAAGCATTTCTTGTTTTTTTCATAGTCATCTTTTAAGAAATTGGTTTTTTTGTAATCTATGCACAATATCTTTAAAGCTTTTTTACCTATTCTAATAAAAATAAATAAGTCATATAGAAATACCAAACATGAAAGTAACCTTCTTGTTTTATGGATAAACATACAATAAATAGTTATAAAGGCCACGCTTCTGTTTCTGGCAGGTATTTTCCTTAACATACACCCCTGAATAATGAAAACCGCCCCTACAAATATACTTACTTCTAAAATTCATTACATATTTAAGAAACGGGCATAGAAAGCATTTGTAAAGGTCGGTACACACTATAAATAAGCGAGGACGCGTCCAATGAATATCATATGACGCGATGCATTATTTCGGCTTATACTAAAATTGTCTAAGCATAGCAGCCTAAACCGGGGAGCACAGTCACACATAACATACACCCCATGCTATACAGGGGGCGCCAGTTAGAGCTTTAGTTAGAAACGCGTTAGAACATTTTAAAGCCATTAAATTCTAACAAACCAATGGCAGCTTTACATGACGCACAAGACCGATATTGCATTTTTAATGGAGTTTAAAACTTCAGTAAGAAAAAGTTCAAAATCAACGCTAACAAACCACAGCGAACCCTTAATCAAGGCTGACACTTCTGACCCCACTCCGCAGCCAGAAAAAGTCTCAAAAATCCTCTTCCGAATCACAACTCATCCAACTTAAATCGCTGGCATTTTTCCCGCTGTAAAAAAGCGCGGCAAACTTACGATCACGCTGTAGAGCGGGGAGGCGCCTGTTTGTTTTGCCATAGCTTTGTCGGGCTGGGCTAGGGGCATGCAGGTCATTAATTGCCAGGAACGCCAACTCCTAATCGATAGCGCGCTCGTACAAATTCTAGTTTATATTAATGCTGTTTGAACGCGCTTTGGCGCGAATAAAAACTTCCAGGCAAAGGATTCGGACCCGTAATTCAGCCTATACTCAACGAAATCCGAGCCTTTTAAATCTAGGACAGCACGGATAAAATAAACGAAAGTCCTTTTCATAACCGCCTGAAGAGTCGTTGGGAATGTTGCGTTTAAATTCATTGAGTGAAATCTCTGAAGGGCGTCGCGTTCCGAGTGCACCAATTACTGGCCTATCAAAAATAATGGCGGCAAAACTTCGTGTTCTTTTTTCGAATCTCCGGTCGAATGTGTACGGAACGGCTCTATCTAGCTTCAGGATGTCGCTAGGCTCGAGCATGTTGGTGGCACGTTGTATAACATTTTTAGGGAAGAAACATTTTGATTTTGAGCGGCGAGATTGAGTGTTTATGTTTTCTCACCCTATACGGCGTGTTCCCGCGTTACGAAGAAATAATCGTCGCGTTATGTGAAAAGTGTTGTGATAATGTCAACAGAATTCTTTCGATTGTCCTCTAGCATGCTATTTAGAAAACTTTTACGCTTCTGTGTAACAATGTTCGTATTATTATTGTTTATGAAATTTGTTTGTGTGGTGTATTTGTAGTTAATCGGTATAAAATGTAAACCTGCTTTGTTCTGGCTGTAACGTGATCCTTGGTAGATCACTTCATGGAAAAGTAAGCCGAGAGCCCACTTCATTGTTTATGTTTCACTCGTTGCTACTGGCATTCATTATAATAAAAGTAAAATATATTTATTGTAGGTATACCTATATAATTTTAAGTAGTTTGAAGTCAAAGAAATAAAAAAGTCTGACGAGTTTGAGACGTATGCAAAAAAAATGTTTAAAATATGTATGTATAACTTTGTAAGAAATACCCTCAAACACCTTATAAAGAAAAATAAATTAATGAATTTAAAAATTTCTCTACTTTGCACTATTACTATAAAAAGTCATAATTCTCATTTGATATATTAATAACCTGAAAAACATTGCCTCTAACAATAATTTGACATGCAATCTTACTTATTAATAAAGAAAAATACTGAAGATCGCATGATCATGTACATCATATTTTATTATATAAGCGAAATTGCGTGACTCTCAAAAGTTTTTGTTTGTTCAATAATCGTAACACTAATTTTATATTCGTATTTTGTTACGAGAATTATCATATTTATATAATCTTTTGGCTGAATTGTCATTAACCACGACAGTGAATACGTAATATATATTGACTCACAAATGACTTAAATTCGTTATTTAAACGTATGTTACAATGTCAGAGTTAATAATAACTTCAGAATTCTTTTACAATTTTTGGTAAGTTTTCCCGATATTCACCGTCATTTTCAGGCCCCATCTACAGGACAAACATTGAATCTTCCTCCCACATACAACAACTAACTCAAATGTTAAAACAAGTTCCCAAACTACACTTCGCTTTGACAACGAAACTTACATAATTATAACAAAAAGTTTCATCTAAACATTTGCCAATGAACCACTTTACTATGTGTGTCATATTAGTTTTACCGTCGTAAAACATTGGAATATAGAATATGCAATTCCCTACAACCACACAGGTACCTCATTACAATTACATAGTATAAATCTAAGTCGCTAATTCTGTCTGTTTGTGTTTGTCCGCTATCTCTTCTTAAACTACGAAACGGATTTAAATGCGGTTTTCGCCATCTTATAAGGAATTTATTTACTTAAATTTTCAAATAAGAAAAATTCGGAAAAAGTTATTTTAAGTTAGCTTAATGTCAATAGATCGTGAACAAGTCGCGCAAAACTACACCATTGAAGCGTGGGCGGGTCGCTTGTCCAGTATAAACCATTGCAATTCATGACATCCTTTTGTGTATAGATTGACGTTTAAAATACCCTGATGTTTAATACGCGACTTGCATAGAATAACTAAATTAACCATACGTTCAAATATGAGCTTTATTTATGAGTCATTAAGATTTGATATGACATTATCATAAGTTAGATAAAATGTCTATTCCATTTAATTGTTTATTGCAACATTAATGTATTCGAAAATTCAAAATAGGTGTAATAATGGTTGTTACAATATTTGTGTTTGCGTTTGTGTTTGTCAAAGAATTTTAGTTAGCTGGCATGTGGTGGCCGGTATTTATTAGTTTAATTAATAATCATGTTCCAGTATTCAATTCGATGTTTAAATACTTTGAATCGTATGTAAGTTATTCATGTTATTCATGATTGCGTAAATTACTAAAAACCCAATCGAAATTTTTTATTGGATCCCTTTATTAAATATTTTTAATTTTGTTATAATGATTTTCACATAGAAATTAAAGTTGAGGTTTAATTTTTAATATTGTTTATGTTTATTGATATGACATCTTAAAAGCAAAAATATATATGAAAAAGAGTAAAGAGAGTCGTTAAACTATATTTTATTTCGCTTCTACTCTATGGCAGCAGCAATACGAACACCTACGACATTTTTTCGTTCTATTTTTGAATAGTACTTACTGTATTATTCTTTTAGAGACTTATACAAAGTAATTATACACTTAACCCGCAATTAGGCTGCATGAATAATCAAAAAACACGTTTTAAATTCGCAGAAACGAAGTAAAAATAAAAGTATTGAGCGAAATTAATTTAATAGCAGGCACTTATGGCGATATAGAATAACACTTTGAAAGGCGGTTTGTTATTTTAATGCAATTCTCGTTTTAATTATTTTTATGGTAAATTAATGTTGCTTACTTTATTGTTTTATTAAAATAATAAGAAAGACATCGCGCTTTATTTTTAAATGATATAGCATAGCTTTTTTATGCTTAGTGATAATTCCTATATATTAAAGTACTGATATACTCAACTATTGAGTCTCAAAAGCCACTTACAAATCGTCGTCTAATTCCAGCATGAGAATACCGAAATTCGAAGGTAACTGCTAATAATTTTCTAATTTCCCCATCACCAGACGTTATTCAGTTTCAATTGATGCTATTTCTTAATAAATACAATAATTGCTGCTCCGGATATGGTCCAATATCGGCAATTGGTACCCTATTCACGATCGAGCGCTTGCGCCCGCGACGATTCTATGATTGCTTCGATGAATTAACTCGTAACAAACAACGTTAACAGCGTGTTTATTAATTTCCATATGACATAATTATTTAGGTATAGGAAAAAAAAATGGGAGAAAAAAGTTTGAAACTGCTACGGTGCTACGGGTTTCTGTAGCATGTAGACGCTACGGAAAACGTAGTTTTGTTTTTTTTTGTTTTCATACCTTTTTTGACTTGGATTTTCTCTTTCGCCTTTTGAGCATATCCTTTCCTCTTATTACGACCCTATGTATTTGCTGGAGTCACTGGAATCGTAGGCCTTCCTATTTGCCTGAGCCTGCAAAAGAGCTTTAACCGGCAGCTGCTAACGTTGTCGTTTAAGGTCTATTAATTGTATCGATATATTTAGGCCCGTATTCCACTGACGCCTAGCGTTAGCCAGGATTACATAACGCACCTGCCTTTTGCAATAAGCGAGAAACAAAGGAATTTTCAGCTTCAACTAACACAAATTGACCTGTTATTGTCTGAGAGTCGGTGCACAAACTCCACACTGGATGTGGTGGGGATGAAAGTAATTTTGGGTGCGGACCTTAAGGTGCAATTAACATTTTACTATACAGCATTGAACCCTTACATATATACTCTCTATGTTCTTAAATTTGGATTGGTTTGTCTCTGTTACGGACTTTATTTTGGTGGTGCCCAAAAGATCAGCGAGCAGATCCTTTTATTATCCTACTAATATTATAAACGTGAAAGTTTGTGAGTATGGGTGTATGTATGGATGTTTGTTACTCTTTCACGTAAAAACCACTGGACGGATCTAAATGAAACTTTACAGTAATATAGGTTATACATCAGAATACCACATAAGGTACTTTTTACCGCGGGAAAACTTCTCATTTCCAAGGGAAACTGACTTGCACGCGAACGGAGTCACGGGCGGCCACTAGTAAAATATATAATTTTAAATACTCTGTAGGACAAATTTCTTAATGTTTCTTATGTATACGAAAGTTTAAAGTAAAGTAATTTTTTTTTTGTATAAGTAAAATAAGTTTTATTTAGTTTTAGTTTAGTCTAAAAAATTAAATTATTACCTAATAAGTAGTAAAATTTTAAGAAATGACGATTTTACTTAATTTTGGTTTTTAAACATAACAGGGAGTTGGTATATTAACTCTTAGTTAAACTTATATTGTTAAATGAGAAATAATTAAAAATAAGTATCAATTAGTTATTTGAAATGAAAATGCGTTAGCAACAAGTTCTAGTAACTTGTACACAATTTATTGAAACTTTACACACTATTGAATAATTAATCTACCCAACCGACACCAAAAATTTACTCGCATAAAAGTAAATCCCAACTTTTTTGAGGAACCGCATACCGAAAAGTGCCGTGAAATGTGAAGTCAAAGACCCGATACAGTCGAAGATATGAAAGCCTATCGGAACGATGCCGCACGAGGCCGTACTAGACAAAGAGCAGCTAATCAGGTGCATTTGTTCGACAAACCACTCCCGCCCCCGCCCCCCGCACCCGCCCCCGCCCCCGGGGGTCGTGGGGGCGCGCCGGACCCCCACGACACTCCCGCTGATGCAGATAATTAACAAGCCCCATCTATTGTCCAAATGTCCACTTCGGTAGGCACTGCAAAAACGCATTCGATTCCAGATATTCTTAACACCCTGTACAATTGACAATGATAGTTGCTTGCAAAACATTATATTTACTATCTGAATAACTTTAGAAGGTCAATTTATACAAAATTAAGTAGAAAATATAAAAAATTAATTAAAGTAGGGTCAGGAATAGAAAACATGTAATCTTGCGAGAACCATGCCGCCCCTTGCCTGCCAAAAAATATTTATTTTGTAACATCTTAAGGGTCGTGCGTGCTCGTAAGACTGCATACATTATTCAGCTGCCATTACTAGGCTCGAAGCCTTCATGGAACTAAGATTGTTAATATTTAAAGAGAAGCGTTATATGTATTGCAATTTTCATTAATGAATAATGAGTATTTCGTAGCGGAGGCAAGGGACCCCACCTTCGTTACACAGACAAACATACATACATAATAGATATAGTTGCCAGGCGGGAGTTAGTATTCCAACCTGGAGGTACGGTCAGCAACGACCGGGATTGGTGGACTCTTGAAGTTAGAAGCATCATAAGTCAACAATTGTCAAAAAAATCTATCAGAAAACAAGAGTTAACGACTTTTATTTCAGTAGAAAATATGTTTTACATTTTTGGTTTTATTATACAGTCATTAATATATGCAATATTATATATGTTTAACTTTTTAAAGTTTTTTTAAAATGTTTAAACATTACCGTTTTACCCAAATTATCAAAAAAAGGAAATACCCTTGATTTTGTTAATATGAGTTTAAATAAAATACATCCCAAAAATATCCACCCTACGCCACATACAAACCAAACATTTCCGACACCGTGCCGTTTCAACAACTTGCCTTTTAATATACTCGTAAAACACCACGTTTGAAACGATTTAAAAATTAACGCCTATTGCTCCAATGGTGCTTTGAATAATTTAAACAAAAGCATCCTGAACTCTTGAAATCCAAAGCTTTATTTAAATATTAATTGAAATCACAATTGGAGCTTGCACCTTCGCTGCTGACTGTACTGTAATCTGAAGGGAGTACCAGCTAATATGATAACCGATTCATATTATATGAGACAACGTGTATGAATATAAATTATTTATTGAGCACAAGTAATTTTTACGATGGGTATAGAGGGTGGCAATAAAATTATGCACGCCAAACGACTAGAGACTTTTTTAACTTGGGTCAGTTGTGGAAATCCGCATACCGAATACGAACTCAGTTTAAGACAAGTCTACCTAAGTACACACAGCGTCTGTATTATTCAATAGCACTATTTTGATACTAACGATATGAAAATTGAAACGGCACTGTTTCGATTAACTGATTGTAATAATGAATAGCATTAAACTGATCTGCAAACTCATTACTGGCATCACAAAGACTTGAAATAACTGTCCTCAGTAATAATAGAGATGTACCCGCATCGGCCAGAGCTGCGGTCCTCACAATCGCGGTAAACATTAGTAGATCAATTCATTTGCTACCAGAGGTCCTTTGAACAAACATTTATGTCACAGCCTATCAGCTGTCGACTCCGCTACTCAAACTTTGGCGCACAATAGAAACTTCGCACAACCGAACGACAATACCACCATGTCCAATCAGAGGCGTATTGTAAAACAGATTCTATGCTCATCATGATACGGTTCAACCGCCCATTTTTTCGTATGACGTCGGCTAATCACATTTGAGGCGTGAATAAAGCCTGATGAGCCGAAGTTGCGAACGTGACGATACCACGCATCCGACCTCCACGCATATCTATGCAAGTTGTCAATTACATCGAAATTCAAAAGATCGCACTCCGCGATACATGCACCCCGACCTTTGTCAGCCAATATTCGACTCCAAATATAGTCCGTTTGTTTTTCGTGAATACCGCAGCTGTCATTTAATGTATTTGGTCCTAATCTAGTATTAATATACCCGTGGCGCAGTTCAATTTATCCAAACTTACAATCAATTCGGCTCATTTCGATTCAGACCGTAAATCCGTAGTGAATTATCAATGGCCGAAGCCTTCAGATACAACACAGCATCACTTGATTAGTTACGAGTATGTAGACTTGATGCGAGAATTCCAAACTAGTGTTTGGTTTCAGTCATTGCAGTTATTGGAAAATTAAATTATTCGTTTGGCATCTAGAGCGACCGGCCATGGCAGTGCATGCCTTGCATTAGTGGCTCGACCAAATTAAATACCTTGGACAAAGGTCCTTGGTTTTTAATGCGTTTGTCAACGGCGTGGTTTGTTGGATGCCTCTTTGTTGTTGGAATTGATTATTGAACGTTTGATTTACCCAACTTATTGTTTTGACTACAATGAGAGTAGTAATTAGTTTTAGTATGAGAGTGATTATGAACCTCATTTATAAGTAGTTCATTGTTTGGTAGTTAGGAACGATAATAACCTAAAAGTGTTGCATTGTGCGAGTATGGATTTGATATTTCTCTTTTTATTTTTGGTTGTTATGCAAGTGAACATTTAGGCTTATATGGGTTTATCATGGGTTTATCTAGGCTGCTTGCTATCGCCGCTGCTATATATTAGAGAACTACCCTAGAAAATGCATAGCTAACGAGGGTAGTTTGTGAATGTACAATCTACCTACACCACACACGGGGCTTTGATAATTTGTATTCGTTGTTTTGGGTTTGATATGCGTTTCGATTTCAGTAATATTCAATAGAATTTATAGGATTGGACTTCGTTTGTGCAATTGTATACACACAGCCTTATTACATTGTATTAATATCAATTATAAGCTATCCAAAAGCATATTTTCATAGCCCATCAAATAATTCATTGATAGTTTTCCAATTATTAATCAAGGCTCAATTAAAAAAAAAACACTTTTAATCAATTGATTTCCAAATTACAGCATTATACTTTTTATCTTATATACATATGTGTAAATCACTTTACTTGTTCTTTACATGGACCGAGCCCACAATAGTTCATCATCGAATTTACAGTCGTCTCGTAAACAGTGTATTCTGAATTGCAGATACGTTTGTCTAAACAAAGAGAAATTTTGGGCTTGCGCGTGTGTGTGTGGATACGAACAACCCAGAGCTGCATGTGCGGGTCGTTTGAAAGGGTTCGATTTATGAAAACGGTTTTTTTTAGTTTTTATTAGAAGTTTTACAACGGTTTTCCGAAATATGGAATGCAATTTGAGCGAGAATTTGAGGGGAAGGACGTGGTGCGGCATTGCTATTTCATTTATTGGACCAACGCTTTATATTTGTTTGACGATCATACTTTTTCTAAACCCTCAACTATTTCAATTAGCCGGTCAACCGGCTTGGCAAAAATAGATATTGAATAACAGTTTTATATTGACATCACTTAAATTTATATTTGACTGCTACCGTTTCGCAGAAACTAATGAGGGTCTATTGAAAAGCCTCGTGTCATGTCCAGAATAATAGTCGTCAAAAGTGGTATTACATTAGTGACGTCATCAAACATGGACTAATGCAGGTATAGACATGACGAGTGTCAGGCGGAACGCGGGCCACGGACGGGGTTTGATCTGAATTTTAATGAACATGTAACATTATGAAGTGGACGGATTAATAGAAAACTACTCCATTGTCACATCACATGTAATCAGGGTTCGGGGAAGGTAGGACAGAATCAGAATTGTATGTTTGGAAAGTTTGGATAATTTAGCATTCAGCAGATGTCATCCAGAAACATACGATGACTCAATATGAGCTCATATTCAGCTTTGATTTAGGAATTACAAATACGACGTATACAGGCTATACCATTTTAGATGTTGAGTAGGCTGTAAAAGGTCCCAAATTATTAGTATTCCTTTTTAAAACTACTTGATTAATATTTAAAATAAAATTATTTGATGGTTTTCGTAAACGAAAAATACTCAACAATAATTTGTGTATCTGGTACAGCAAAACTGGAACATCTCGAAGTGTAGGGGTCGATCAACGTGTTTTAGTTGTAAGGATTTCAAATATTGTATTTAATATATGCAGCGTTGTGTTCGATACCCAAGAGAGTGTAACTGACATCAAGAGAAATTTTAGAAATCCATAGGAAATAACCCGAGACCTAAAAGCTCACAGTGCCAACTAAAGAAACAGTAGAGCTATCTCATACAGAAAAAGAATGTCGAGCAAAACAACAAAATCCTGCTGAAAGTCCGACACCCACGCCATTCCTCTTTTCTGCTATTAGTACATAAACACAGGCTGCCAAAGAGTCAGGACATTACGGGCTACTGTTTCTAACGTCACAGATCGAACGCCCATCAAGGCACACAAGAACAGCAACATAATTACCGTCGAAAACCTGCGCCCGCCTTGATTTTGGCGAGTTACTAGATTAGGCACTACACGCACAATTAGGTCTCGACTCGCTTCGGCAAAATGAAGCCCAGTTAATTTCCTCATGCCCGGCCTACACTGCGCTTGCGTTAACAAATCTAGTTTGCGACCATATCCCCTGATAATTTGTTCTAATTGAAATTCAAGTCATTGACATGGCCAACGGTCTTAATCAAATTTCTGGGAGCACGCTCTCAGGATGTCAGATTCGACATATGTTGTCTGTGCCGGCACTGAACGTATTCCCAATAAGCTATTCGTCTTCTGAATTTGCACTCCATTGTCGGATCCGGTGCATGGAGTGCTGAGAGCTGAATACGTGGCCATGTCAGTTGGCGCCTTTTGCCGCTTGACGACTAATCGGTTTATGATTGGCATATACAACGTGTCGGTGGTTCCATTCTGTGTCCTTCGTTCCCTTAACTAACCTTGCTGTTGCAACATTTCCAATAAATTTTCTAAACATCAAAGTATCTTATCTAAACATACTCATATAAAGTTACAATAGCTGTAAAATTCAAAAACAGAAGCAATGTTTCTACCACGTTGGCGGCGAGTGACAGTGGCGCCAACCGTATCACCGCGCCGCGTCAAAAACCGCGCGCTCGCATCACCAGCCGATCAGAACTAGCGTTCGCCGATCGAAAAGTGGCTTTAACAATTCATCGCGCGGGATAAAACGCGGGAAAGTTCGCCGGGTAAAAGTTGGGGCAGCGTGCGTGCCTGCGGTATCACACTACAACCACACACACTGCAAGGCTAACAGGTTGGCAGTATTTGCCACTATTTTTACGTGTCCCGAGCGGGACCAGTGATGTGACACAAAACACCTGTTGTCAATCCGCTATAGTTTTAAGTTAATAGTTTTTAAATGCCGGCAGTGATTTGTGGGGATGTGCGATCACAAGTGTTATTGCCCCGTGTTGGTGTTGTTGGAGGGGTAGGTTGCTATTTGATGATTGATTGGTGCTATTTCTGCATTTGTTTACTCCTTCTGATTTGCTACTTCGACTCTATCAAGCAAATTAGTTGGGTTGTCTTGAATTTCAGTATATTAACATAGACGGCTTAAGGATAATATTTTTTTATACTAATATTATTATACAGAACATACGTTTATCACATTAGCTTGAACTGATAAAAACTCCCTACCGACTAGAAAATGGCTGAATATAAGCAAACACTATTGAGTGTACATCAAAATCATTACATCTTCCTGAAAACCTTATTGAAATCGTATAACTACGAAAAGAATAACGTCAACAAGAATTGACATTTTTCAAACAGCAGCAAAACTAGCTAATTTTAATCAAAATTATCAAAATCAAATTACACCAAACGCCTATTTCTATTTTCCATCGAGCCCCATCACTAGGTGATCGGTTGATACGAGTGAAAGTCAATTATATGCTTTTTACGTGGTCCGCATTGCCAGTATAATGCGCCCAGTTAAACACAGGGGCATTTTGTGGCGGGACACCCGTTTTTCGCGGCCCGGTTCCCGCCAATAATAACAATACCGCTTTATCTAGCCGATCATTGGGACGTTCGAAATTTAAATCATTTTTATTTTTATTGCTGTTTTTATTTTAATTACCCGTGCTGCCAGTGATGTTTATTTTAATTTGCCGTACTGTTCTGAGAAATCGCTCGCGTACGTCATTTACAGTGAATAAATTGACCTAATAACTGGTAATCAAGGATAGAGTTTACACGTCTAATTAAATTAGTCACGTCATTTAATGAAGATAGTCTAGATTGTGTTGGTCATTTTTGTGCGATTAGATGTTTTTTGTTTACAGTTTAATTTTAAATTGCTTAAAATATGTAATTGGTCTATGGTAACGTAATAAATCAGTCAGCAATGTTCGTACTCAGCGCTGCAATTGCGAACCTGTCTTGAACATATTAAAAACTCAATCCTGAATCAATTATACTCAATCAGCAGAGAATCACAGGACACAACCGGAAAACATGCCAATTCCATACAACATACTACTCTCTATCAAACAAATTAATCAGTGAAAAACTGCTTTATTACAACGTGGTAAAATCTATATTTGCGTGTAAGTGGTAGAGAGTGTACCTTGCTGTCACCAGTCCATCAATAATCCAGTCAAACCGGGAAAATGATGAATTAAATTAAAACACAGGGAAAAGTTGATGATTGGCGTAAAACAGATGCGATGTGAGAAATTAATTAAAATATCAACTAGTACCGACGCGGCGCGCGATTGGCAATACTTGTTGGGCTGTTATTTTGTTATTGTGTTCATCGAATTGAGATCGTAATTTAATAAAAAATCAATAACTACTTTTTTAAACAGTACTCACTAGTATAGTTTATGCCTATATAATTTACAATACAAGTTTATAAACTGACCAGTACTTTGGATGTAAACAACAACTGTATCTTGAAAGTGAAAGACGCTGAATCGCTCCAACTGAGACCCGCGCCTGCGCCGATGACCTTGACAAAGTCTCGCGATTGTACACACTGCGTATCATTGTCGTGCCGGGATCTCCACAGGATGTTCCCATTAAACCAATTATTTAATAACTTCAAACTAAAGATGGCGGAACCGGCCCACACGGGCGCTTGTTAGCATCATTTTAGCCGCTTTACGTAACATTGTCACCTTTTTGCGGCATTTCCCGTATAAAATAGCATTATGTGCAAGATGCCGTGTAACTAGTTTAATGTGCTGGAAAAAAACTAAATTATAATCGTACTTGGACTAGCTGTATTTGAAGACTACGTAGCTGTGGAGGCCCAATTAGGGTTTCGAAGTTCAATAGCAAATTGAACCCTTAAAGAATCACTCCGTTGTCCGTCTGTTCTTCTGTTAATCATCAAATACTCTAACAGGTACATTATTCGTTAAAACTAATATATTTTACTTTCGAAGAAATCATTGCAAGCCAGAGATGTCCTTAAATCATTTGTATGCAGTAGGTATGATCTTATTTGGGATATAAAGAAAGAAGACTGTAGGTAAAGAAAAATGACACAAAATAACGAGTTCACATGTAAGTCCCGATGAGCAAGCCCATCGCGCACTTGTCCTGTTTATATTCTGTTATGGTTCATAAATGTTTCTTGAAGCGTCACTAAATGCTTTGTTTACTTTCAAAATTTTCCAAGTCTGGAATTTACAATATTGTTTACCTTACATAGGGAACCTCCCTTTAAATTACAAACACCAAAAACTTAAAATAGTCCTGATACCGCTATTGTTAGATAAGCATTGGCAGTTACAGTGGATCGTCTTACCTGTAAGCATCAATCGTTACAATTAATCTCATTTTGGACCGCCAGCGAGCGGTCCTATTGTAGTGCGGTCCGATATCCGCTCGCAACAGTTACGTCCACGCGACATTACTCCCCATTAACCAACTACTTATTTAATCCAATTAGTTATAATTACACTTCCGGCATTAACTGACTACTGACATTCAATAAGTGGAATGCAACCTATTTTTAGTTGTTATGATGTATGAATAAACTGGGTTTCATATTATTTTTTCTAGTCAGTGAAGGCTTAGAGATGTTAAATTGATTTACGGTTCATAGAACCGCCGCTTGGGGCACTGCGCAGTTTTATAGAAAATCTTATTTGCTTTAACGTAACTACACAGTTTACGCTCTTAGAATGAATGTAAATATATTCATGAAACTCTGTAAAATTTTATTTACTGGAAACTGTATGTTAGTAGGTAATTAGTAAATTTTGTTTAAGTAGTTTTAAATGGTTTCTGTAGTTTGGAAGATACCGTGCCTCAGACCAGTCACTTCACATTGGGTGTTGTCATATGACATATTTTTCAATATGTAAGTATTAAATAGTTATAAAATGGTTTAACTTAATGGTTTATTTGTTTAACTACTTAAATAACTTTTATCCAATATTACATTGATTAAAGAAAAGCTTCTGGACTTTTTTTAACCACTTAATAAACACAATATTTATATCATAACAAAACTGAATGGATTCAATACAATAAATTGACAGAAAACTTTTTATTTTCTTGTTGAAAACTACGAAAACAACACTTTTTTATATAAAACGAATTTATAGGAAAAGACTCACTGGTAATATTTTTTATTATTTAAATATTAATGACAAATATATAAAATGTATGCTTTCGTGCGTTTTTAAAAATTTTGCTCGAAAATTATAGCTGTAATCTCCTTTAAACAAAATACACTCAATCATTATCGATTTATTCTTACAAGCTACGATAGTACAGACAATTACTCGATCATATCGGAAAACTATTAACCTTATTAAACATCGGAACAATATTACATTCCTGCAAACATTTATAAAAAAACCAAAAGGTTTTTGAAAAATACTGATAGTATATCTATTAACCAATACACAGAAAGATCTCGTATCAAAAACTATAGTTTGCACCGAAATAATCTGCGAGCGTTCGCATACCCATCGGTCAAAAACGCAAAGAAGAATACCATCGGTCTGTCATCCCCATACGTCACTTAAAAAAACATCTCAACGCGCCCCATGCATTTTCGTTAGCCCTGTATAATCCATACATGCATTATGGAGAAAAAAAAACTTGGTCTGTTGAGTTATGCGCAAGCCTAGTGGATTTCATTTCAGATGCAAGCCTTCCATTAGGCAGAATAAGGTGTGTTTCTGGTGTTCTATTTGTTATACCTCACACGTCCTAATGCATAGTGGGTCGTTTCAACCAAAGTGTATTTACGTATCGGCTACGTGTATGGGCATGAAGGTACGTTTATCAATTTGTAGGACATTTCGATGTAATTAACACTTATCTTCTTCAAAAATAACAATTGAGGATAAAAAATATACGGAAGTAGTTGAAACCTGTTTTTTTCTTTTAACGTTTTTTTTCTAGAATCGGCTACCGATCGGTAAATAAGCGTTTGAACAAGTAACGAGGCGTAAGTGCTTAGCTGTTTCTGTTTTATCCGCTATCCAGCAGCTAGCTCCCGGTAAAAGTTAAATTACATTTTTAATAAAACGCAATTCCTCCGCGCTGTTAATAAAAAATATACAGGTAGCTTAAACTGTATCTTTCAGGCTTTTAGCTAGAAAATAATACATGAAAGTAACCCTGTAGTAAAATGTTGAACGGGAAACTCCCTCTAAAAAATCTAATGCAATGAGAGTTCGCCGCGGCCCTGTATTGATTTAATTCTGGCATGCAGGCTGGAAGGGGAGTTATAAAAAAACAAAATTAAAAATATGCATAATAAAAAAAATTTGGTCGATACCCGCCACAGCGGGGGTAGTTACAAGGGGTGAGGGATGACTCCAGTATCACACAACACGCTTCAAACAATCGATTATACCTACTGCTTTGTTAGACGAATTATCAATAACAATTAAAGTATTTGTTAAAAACGGTTTTTTACTTCAGGTGGGTGTATCTTTTTTGTAAGTATATCAAGAATATGAATAGGTATCTAAGATACATTACCTACAATTTTTTACTTTCATTTTTTAAATATATTTTGTAATCGCTACATGTGACATTTTGAGTACCTAATCATGTCAATCAATCCATACATATTTTACTGTATTCAAAACCAACTAAGTAGCCACAAGAATTGTACATTCGCATATAAGTTTCGGTCGGTTTTCCGTAAATGCCAAACGTAATGACAACTTCAATTATTCAATGCCTCCCTTATTGCCCAAAGATAATTTCTTCATGGTCTTTTATATGTACAGTCCATTATACTTCTAACGATTTAGTTCGTAACAATTTCAACAAGTAGGTACTTACAAAAATAAAGCCAGGCAACAAAAGTAATTAGGTTGATAATTATGAAATTATAATTATTCTTTTGTAGACTTTTATTCACTAAAAACGATAAGAATAATAAATAATAAGACCTTTCAATATTTCGAGCCACATCAAACATCATTTTAAAATAACTAGCGATTGAGTGAAAGATTTTTTCACTTTGTAATATTAAATAATTAATTGGTAGGTACGATATGAGTGACATGACCTTTAAGCTGAAAATAAACCTAAACTAAAAATAAAACTTGTTAATTTGCTCAATTAACCCTTGCATTCAAGTAGCGTAGATGAAATGGGCAACAGATACACCCATAATTAATCAAAATTTGATCATGTATTTAATGTTATTATAACAAATATTATTTGAAAGTCTACATTTTCAACAACTTTTTCCATTTCTTCGAACTAGCTATAGTGTGAAAAAATCAATGAACATTAAAGTAAAAATAGCGCTATAGACAAATACAATCAGTAAATGATAGATTTAAGGCAATTTATTCTAAATCACAAAGATAATAAAAACGAAATTGCTATGTTTCTTTATCATCGATGAATTTCTACTAGTCATTCGGTGGCCTAGTATTTATTGGCAAAAAGCTACCAGCATTATTTATAATGTAGGTAATATCAATGACTGTTCGAACGTTCAATCTTTCAATCAGATTTATGAAAATTAGAAGTAGAAAATTAGAAATGATAGTCGACTCATATTAAATTTAATAGAACGTACTTATGTTATACCTTAATTTATTAGCCTGTGCAGGAAAGACTTTTCTAAAATTGTATCGTCCTATTGCGAAACGTGTGAAACCAAAAAACACTCCGTTCTAAAAGTTAAACGTTGCTGCCTTTCAACATATGAAAAGCGATTTCGAATAGACGTACCGGCTCAAAAGCTTTCACGGATTACAACTTTGAACGTTTGTTGCAAGGAGCGACACATAAAACATCAGAACCCGTTTTTTATTCATAAAATAAAGTAGGTCTGCATTTTAACGATCAAAAACGTTGCCGGCGATAAAATCAACCCCAAAAATTATAAAAATGCACTTTTGCCCACGTGGGGCATCGATTTTTGGCGCGTTCCACTAATCTTGCGCGCGATGCTAGCTCGGGCCTGCGCGGAGCGGCAAATAGCGGCCTGTGCGCAGGCGGCGGCAAGATGGCGCCGCCGCCTTCCCGCCAACCCTACCGAAAGTTATTTCACATTAATTCGTGCGCCCCTTTTGTTCATTTGCACCCATAATGATTATATCGAGCGGCCAGGATATAAAACATCTAATCATCTATAGTTATGATATGGTGTTAGGTGGTATTGTGTTTCGGAAGGGTGCAAACTGCAGATGATCGTTTTGTTCTCGTTGTTACGTTTTTATTTTTCTGCAGGATATTTCGAAAATCAATGCTTTGGGAGTTGGAATAGCTTTTTATCAATGGCACAGCTTTAATTAATCTGTCAACACATTTTTGAAACTAATTTTTAAATTTTTGTTATACTTACTTTAGATACATACAACTATACCCCATAATTATATAATTTGGTCATGTAACCTAAATTCTATAAAGTAGGCCGTGTAAATACATGCCTTATTAAACTTTAACGAACTCCTATAACTTTTAACAAGTTTTGATAAATATTCAATTCAGGTTATACACTTATAGGTAAATGTAGACACTTATAAACTGTCTAATACAAAGGCAAAGTTTTCCAGCGGGTTTTATTTCCTGTGTTAATTTCGGTTCAATAATCGTTCCACAATTGTTACAGTGTTATGAATAATTAGTACTAATTCACTTAAACGTGTGTTTGTCTACAAAGTTCTCGGGGAAATATGGTAAAACAGAGCTAACATTCAGTATAAAATTAGTCCAAAAGAGCTCGCACTCGCTGGCGCGCCTGTGGTCTTAATATGGCATTGAAATGGGGAGTATATTTTTTTATGAAAAAGTGGTCTTATTAAGATATTTGGAGTAGGTTTATTGCCATCATAGTCGGTATTCAGCGCGTTTTTCATAGAGAGTGAGCGTGTGGTTCGCACTTGAGTCTGCCGGCGCGGAACTCACAGTCTTACACAACTCCAGCCAGTGAACTAATTTAATGAGAGCCGCTTTTCACCCGCCGCCACCAGAGGGCGACACATTATATTAAAACGAAATTGTCATTGAAATGACATAATTAACACTACACGCCATGTCTTCGCGGTTTGAAAGGTTAATAGTACCTTTTTTATAAATCACCAGAATTCTACGGAGTGTAATTAACTTTTTTTTAATTAAGACAGGTGTTTTCTGGGTATTTTATAAGAAAGTATATTTCTTAAGTAAAAGATGCTGTTGTGAAAACTCAGGTAAGAGAAAAATATTTTATTTGATATAAAATGTTAAAAGATTATACGGTTGTTAACTAATTACGCGCCGAAAGTTCTCAATATAAGTTTTTTGTATAAAAAATCGACGCGTGTTAATACGGTAATAATGAGTTTAATGTCAAACTATATACCAAGAAGGTATGTAAAAAAGTAACTACCTACCAACTATCACATCTATATTTTTGATACACGGCACGCTTGATTAAATGTTTAATCAGGCACCGCATCTACACGACGTTACAACGCAATGAAACAGAAAAACCTGGCACAACCTCAAGTGGTTGCCGCTAAATGACACGGTAAGTGTAGTGAAAATAATTTTACGCAAACAGTAAGCGCCAGCGCCTATAAACGGCAGCGCCTACGAACGCTAGCGCCCACAATCGTCACGGCGCACGCGACACCCCGCCGCCCGACGACAAACACTTAGTTTGACGCGTCATTACCGTCCCAACTCTTTGCCACCAAAGCTACATCGCTTTCAATCACACGACTAAAACACGTCACAGCGCAAATTAAGAGACAATTCACACGATATCTACCTGCATAATTTCCCCGCGACAAAGCGTACCAGGATAAAAGGGCGGTTTGACACAGCACCTCGCGCAACGCTTATTAAAAGATACGAGACGGCTACATATAAAAAATGTTACGCAGCCAGAGTGTATAAAATAAAAGCTTGTCGCACACCAAGAAAATGAAAGAGGTAATTGCGGGTGCGCTTACAAAAAGCAACGAGTGTGGTAAACTAAAAGAAGCTGTTAGCGCTTAAGTTGGGAAACAATCTGTACACACGTACACACACGCACGCACGGGTTAGTGTGGGTGCACACAATGAACGCAATGTCTGAAGCTCTAAGTGCAAGCACAGTGTTAATGCTACCTAAATAATGTATTAGAAACTGAACAAATGAACTTTCATACTCAGAACGCAATAAGGCTTCTCATATTGTAATAAAGTAAATCAGATTTCATTATTGCTTAAAATAAATAATTCAAGACCGGCAATTCTAAACATTTTGCATTTTTTCTCTGTAATTTTATCCCCGACGTTCAAGTTCAAGTTAAAGCCTAAGTCTTAAAGCTGTAACAGCTACTTACCTTTAAAGAGGAGAACTTTATGTATGACTAGTAGCCGCCCGCGACTCCGTTCGCGTGGAAGTCGGTTTCCCATGGGAATGAGAAGTTTTCCCGCGGTAAGAAGTACCCTATATAACTTTGGTGTTTCTATACCGATTTCTATGATTATTTTTATGGAATATTTAATAATGTTAACTTTTTAATTAGGGTTGACTGAGAGTGTTCTAAATGAGAGTAGATAAATATAATCAGAAAGCTTCGAACTGCTAAACTATCGGGAGTTACACGTGTTATACAACCATATAAGATAGATATATGCTGTCGAGGGATATTTTTTATATAATTTTAAGGAAAACATTTCTGTCATACATGATTTCTGTGTAGCTTTAACCATTTAGGTTGCACACGCGACGGAAGCTTAAAAAATTTAGTTACTTTTCTCATTTTCCTAACATTTCCCTTCATTTCTCTGCTCCTATTGATTGTATCGTGACGAAAAGTATAGTATAACCAGCTCAGGGGTATGAACAATTATTGTACCAAGTTTCGTTAAAACCGTCCAGTAGTTTTTGTTTCTAAAACGGTTATACAGATATACAGACAGACAAAAATTTTACTGATTGCATTTTTGGAATCAGTATAGATCAATAATCATCCCCTGATAGTTATTTTGGAAATATATTCAATGCACAGAATTGACCCCTCTTCAGATTTGTTATAAGTAGGTATAGATTTAAGGTAAAGGTAACATTACAGTGGCTCAATATATTTTGAGACAGTGATTGCAGGTTATTGTATCTTAAATTCACCTAAATATTTTAAAGTTTGGTTCCATAAGATACAATAAAAAAATATTTTATTGAATGTGAGGTTTTTAGTATTACGTCATACTTATAAAATAATCAATGAGTTAAGTATTGCTTTAGTTCTGCTTTACATCTAAATATGTTTAAGTGTATAATTTAAAGGTGACTGATTGACATAGTGATCTATCAACGCACAGCCCAAACCACTAGACAGATCGGACTGAAATTTGGCATGCACGCTACGTTGTTATGACGTAGGCATCCGCTAAGAAAGGATTTTGGTCAATTATACCCCCAAAGGAATAAAATAGGGGATGAAAGTTTGTATGGAACTAAAATTATCTGCGGGTGATAAGCTAGTCATACATACAGTGCAAACTCGAAGTTCTGGTTGCAGCCGGTAACTGGTAAAATCCTGGATTGGTGTTCTGCATCAATATAATAATAGGTTTACTTACCTTTGCTGCTGTTTGACAGTCTTTTACAACCACCGGTTACGCTACTCTTTCATGAACTTACCTGAAAAGAAAACATAACTCATTAAATACAGAATTTAGTTGCCAAAAAGGAAAAACTAGACATTTATTCCTATGTGATCCTATAAAGCATATGACTATGTTTAGATTTACGTAAAGAAAATTGTTTTTTTTTCTTTTGTATATTTCTTAAGGCCAGCATCGACATATTTTATAAGAATTATTATTTTACCGTTGTATCGTATAGATAAGATGAAGGCGACCGGTACATCTCTATGTAATTAGACCAATTTAAATCTTAATTATTATTAATTGTCTGACGACGGAACGAATCTCTTTCAGGTACCACCGCGAATAAAAGTGTTTTCACAAAATAGTGAAAAAATCATTACCTACGAAATATTTTATTCAGGCTATAATGTTTAAATAAAAAAGGACCTTTTTTAACGCTTGAAACTAATATGCAGTACGTAGTAATACAAAAATACTGAAACTGAATGTCGATAATTTTAAGTGAATCAAATATAGGAAAGCAAACCACATAACACATTGGCTTTCCTTAAAAAATGTGATCTTTTTAATCAGTAATTACAAGTGACTTTAGTAGCAATACATGAAAATGTCTGATTATGCGTTAATTTTACAATCTAAATTGGCAAGATTGCAGTGTGACAAAACGGTTAGTTATGAAATAGGTTAAGAAACTATATTACTCAATTGTTATCCGCATCTGTTTGTAGGTACGCCTATCATTAACTTTTCAAATATGCCTAATTACCTAGGTATGTTTGTTTTCGTTTATTACAACTTTATGATAAATTACTAATATTAAACTTAAAAACAGTGTACAAACGTAAATTGCATCTGTGCGAAGTTGGGACGGGTGTCTTTTTGTTTCGTATAATAGACTTTTGTGCTTGCCAGTACGGTAACATTATACTGTCCTTTTTATCATAGACCGCGCTCTCCATAATAAAATAAACTCCATCTAAAGACGGAAGCTGAAATTAGTTTAATTGTATTCAATTAAATTCTTATTGTTAAATAACTGTATGTACGACTGACACTTGACTTTATAACAAAATTTTAATTATATTAAAACCAGTAAATTATGAATATATCTAGCTATAACCAGGAAAAACTGGATATTAGTATGTACATAATCTAGATAACAAGTGGCTGAATTAATAAGTGAGCAATAATAATAAGTTAAAAGAAACACAACTCGGTATATTTATAGAAATCAACGGGTCTGCTGCTGGCAACATTGTTACGGGGCTCGCGGGCTCTGCCAGTATTTAAATAAAATGTTTTAATTTATTAAAAAAAGATACCCTTTCATCTGCATTCGCAACTATTTTGCAGCAGCAAGATTACTTTGTAAAATAAAATACGCTATTACGAATAATTTACTTTTATTTCGCGATAAATATTAATGAGATTATCTCGCTTAATGTAAAACAGTTTAATATTTTTCATTCGTTCAATGCAGTTTTTGTGCCGGGCTGTATCTGGTCTGTTTAAATAATCAATATTGGTTTAAATACTTAGCTTTCATGCAATAGATATTTCAGTAAAATTAACTTTATTAATTTAATTAACAGACCCGACAGCAACCTGTTGATATCGCAGCCCACGTCGTATTGACCACCAATTTGCTTTAATACCCACCAAAATAATCGTTCACAATGAATGAATGATAACTACAAAAGCGATAACAGAAATCGAAAGTGAAAAGTGTATTGGCCCAAAATGGCAGCATTTTCACCGATTTTACACACGGTAAACACCTACGCAAATCCACGCGCTTTCAAAATTAATCGCTTGTTTGGTTGACAACCCCTGACTCGGCCAAAAGTTTTACGTAACCGGGCGTTTTATTTGTTTTACACCTGTGCACTAGCCAGGGGTGCATAACAATGTATTTAATACAGGTTGCCACCAACAGATGGCGTCTTTTTACCTCGATAACGGAACCGCTCTCGCTAGACAATGTCTTGCTTGTGTGCGCACACACACTAGCGGACCACAACAATGACGTCATTTAAGATAGGGCTACACTCACCAAGAATGCATTTGACTATAGATACACTGCCTTATTAATATTGATCTAGTTTTTTATGATGCGGGCGTTTAAATTTAAATATAATAAAGTTCTAAGAACATTTAGCAATGCAAGCATTCATGTGTAAAAAGGCAATTGGTTACGGTGTACCTACTTGGTAAAACCTATTAATTGATGTAGTTATTTCAATATTATTCGCTTCAATACATTCCCAGCTGACCTTAAGACCAGAGGATCTTGGTAATCAAATATAATAATTGAAGAAGTTTCTTTTATTACCTACGCTGCTTTCTAATGTAATCTTCAAAGTTATCACGCGATTATGATAAATAATAAAAGCAAAAAACCCCGACACTAATTAATTCAGCTAGTCTGCGTCTCGTGCGCCTTGGTTTAAACCAGACTCGTTCTGCAAAAACTTTAATTATATTAATATACAAAAAATAGTTGTGAAAATATAATGTAGCCGGTGAGTTACGAAACGCGGCAAAAACGGACCGTTCGACACGCGGTAATGAGTCGCGGACAAAATGGACCGCAACGCGCGAAAACGAACAATCAATGTGTTACTAAGAAAGCTGTTCGCACTTGTAGCGAGAGTGCGTATGACTGTGGCGCTAATTATTAGTTTAAGTATTCATAAAAGTGTTGTCGGCCTAGCAGGAAGCGGGCAAAAAGTTTTATTTTCAAGTTTATGGCTGCCGGCAGCTGTTCGAGACGACGCGGCGCATACGGTGTCTCCGCGTTCGGGTATCTCCGAGCGCGGCCGAGCGAACACGAACCAAACGATATCATTGTAGTTACCAAATAATAACCCATTGTTTTAAAGCAGACATTTGTTAGGTAAAGTCAATTGTAACAGTTTGAAATGTTATATATTTTGTTTCAAGTAGTTGTCTACCGTTGTTTTCTTACAGTTTTACTTGCGTTTTTTTAATTAACTTTACACATAACAATTACAGCAATACTTCTTTAAAAAAAATACATTTAAAGTAATCTATCCGTTTTTATTTTGATGGAAATACTTGTTATAAAACTGACGCTTAACCCCTACGCGGCGGAGGTTAATTTACACATTTTTGTACCTTGGGGCGGTCTCTCAGGACATGTAGGTCTCAATCAATGTGACAGGACATTTGAAGGGTCAAGGGTAGCTAAGTACTGTAGGTACTTAAAATGTAACCACCCCTATTACCTACTAGGGAAAATTTATGAAGCTTAGCAATTATTAATAGTTTTGCCTGTAAAAATGCTAATTTGAATAAAAGTTACGATAGTTCCTTCCTCCTACACATTATGTTATGTACCTACTTCTTTCGAAACATTTTATTGTTTTAATGTTCTACTGAGTTAAGTACATTTCAATGTTTTATTTAATTTGCATTATCTTTGCGCGCGTCGTCGTGTGTGTTAATCACATCAACCAATCAAAACACCGTATTGATCAATCGATGTCAGAATGGCTTCATATTATATACAAGCAACTCACACATACAACCACGGACTAACATACCCTAATTGAAATTAAATACCTACTCTCTGTCATATTAAGATGCTAATAATATATTTTACATAATAACTAGGTACTTGACATTTGTCACCGCAGGGCAGCTGAACCAAGAAAACAAGAATTATATTAAATAATAAACGAAATGGAATTCGCATAATTTAGTCAGGATCGCGTTATTGTGATGTCCTTCTGATTCCATTTAAAAACAAAAATAAAATGGTAGGATAACTAACAAATACCTGTATAAAACGATGCTTGATGAGCGGTCATCTATCATAAGAGAAGCTCTATAAAATGACATCGACTAACATCTATTTTTCCTTAATCTATCAATATGTGAAAAACACTGGACCTTGATTCTACTAAATACATCAACATTTTAATGCAATTTCGAAGGCATCGTTAAATTCTTTATTGTTTTTAATAGTGTTTGAGTTGTCAATAATAAGCAACACGCTTAATGCATATGTTTTGAGCATTGAAGAACCACCTAAAATAATCAACCTTACCTATACCTCCTTTGCATTGAATACCTTAAACAGTATAAAAAATCTCTTTGCTGAGTTCTATAAAGTCAATCTTTCCAAAATGTTTGCACGCAACTCTATAAAAATCAAATAAGATCACAAATTCTTTCAAGAATTTAACCTCGGCAATATTCCGCACGTTTTTATATGATAATGCAACGGGTTCTTCATTAACTGCAATGTGTGAAATGAGGTGTTGATAATGGTTGTCATGGCAACCAATCAGTATGTTGTCTGTTGCTACTGGTAACTCTTCTGATTGATTGAAAAATCAATCACGTTCGAAAAATTTTGAAGTTTGAATCGTTCGAGAATTGGAAGTCAAGCGTAAGTAAGAACTACTCTAGAAGTTTTTTTCCTTCATTACATTTAACTAGAACAGATGAAACATCAACAAGTTTGTTCCTAAATACATCTTAATCATTTAACATGAATTAAATCCAGACCTACATCACAATTAGCACCAGACCACTTAATAGGTCAATTCACGGAACAAAATCCAACAAAGAATTCGCCACACTCAATCAAACGAGTTTGTCAAAGCATAACAAATGTCTACCCTCGAACCCAGAACCGACAACACAATGAACCTACCTACCACATAACAACAAGGATAACTCGAAAAAATAGACCGCTACCTTAAAATGGCGGAACTACAACGTCGAAAGCAAAAACACAGAAACCAAACACTGTTACACACGGAAGGGCGCCCGGTATTAATAAAATGTAATAAAACAAAAAATGATAAAGATTAAAAATAATAATAATTTGCCCGCATTCACCAGCATGCTATCGAAGGAATAATGCGAAGGGGGAACAATAAAATGTACATTAATTAGAAATGACGTAGCCCTTGAGGTCGTTGACTCCGCTCACACACATTGGGCCACTATTGATCATACAAAGCGCATTTACTTTCTTCTTCATCGGAACAGACAATTTGTGGGTACAATTAAATAATTACAATAAAATGTCGCGACAGAAATGGCGGCGCATAAGATGACGACATGTTACTCAGAATCGCTTTTTACCGGTCCCACAATTAATTATTTGGGTAGGCGTTAACTTTCCGGAAAAAGAAATTAAAAAATGCCCGCTTTGTTAATTTGATTCAGTGAGCTTAAGATTTAAACGATCATGCCGAGCCGCGGTGGTCAATTGTTTTTGGATCTAAATGTTATCTAAATTCAGTAGCAAATTGTGACATTGTCAATGTCATCTGTCACATTAAGCGGTGGAGTATTCCATCAGTGTGTCCCTGCCTCGACGCGCAGTAGCCGTCACACCAACAATGTGCATGCGCCTTAAAAACTTGTAATTCGCGACCGCTGCTTGCTTTTTCACAATTAATTGCCCCTGAGTTTTACTCGCATGTATTGCAGACAAGTAATTTTTAATAATAAAATGTAATAACAAAGTTGCCAATTAAATGTGAACCTGTTTATTAAAATTTCGTGTTTTTTTGTTCGTTTGCGGGGAAAAAGTGGTTTATATTGAAATGTTTGGTTCATGCGATGATGGATTGATGTTACCAGGGGACTATAAAAATGAAGCTATTGAACAGCCACTTTTTGTTACCGACTGCAGTCAACTTGTTTTACTAACACTTATAACTCGGATGATTATGTCTTTTTAATAAACAAGTCTTTAACGCGTTTTATAATTCTAGTGATGGCTACTGGATACCAATTTAGGTTTTTTGTTTTTTTTTTTATGGATCGCCTATAAATTAAAGGTTAAATATGACATCATTATACGATAACTGAAGATAAATATGCTTGTCGAATACTTTTAAGAGAAAACAACTATAGATTGAGATAAATATTTAATTTCTCGTTGTTATCAGTTATTCGATATTCAAAGTTATACAATTTCCTTAGCCCACAATACTGTAATAAATGGCAATAGAAATTCATAAAAATCCTCGAATAAAATTGTAAACTCTATCTCAAGGTAATAAGATTCATATTTGCTCGTCAGTGATTCGCGATGTCTACAATGGAGCGCTCAATCGAGTTCGCTTTCATAAGTTCAAATCCTAATTGATAGAACTCAATTGAAAATAATATTTTTATGATTTGACAATAAAGATCAATTTGCCTTGGTCTCGGATTAGGAGAAACGACTTTCTGTTCGATTATGCTAAATAAAAAAGTAAAAATATTCTTCTCGCTGTAAAACAAAACGTGAACTAAAGATCTTCTTCGTTTAGCTACCTATACATATATTACTTATACCTACGTGAAAATAAAAATACAAGTTCAGGTTAGGAGTTTCGTATAAAATGAACTGTCAGTCAGTAGGAAACGTCAAATTGACAGTACCTACACTTTTAGTTTAAACAATGCTTTCTTCAGACCAAGTTATTCATAATGAGGCGAATCGAGTCTTTAATCATATCAAAATATTAAAATGATTACTACACCATTAAGAATAAAACTGGATATGCAATAACTCATCCGTCCGAGTAAAGAATCGGCGACAGGTGGCCGCTTCTCTTTTGTTTCGTACCGCGCCATTTTCGAGCGTTTAAAAAACGGTACGCTACGACACAGTTGACTAGTACAGACACAATAGAAAATGTGTATATGTAATGATAAAGTGAAATTAGAGCAATGGAGTATCCAGCGGTGTGTGACCGACCCTACTCCCACATACCTCATTTGTTATGAAGCCACATTATAATCACATATTGTGCTGTAATAAATAGAAAAACGACAATAGAAATAACGACTTGCAAATAGACATCTAATAATGAAATTGTATTGTAAATAAATACGCTTGTTATGTGGAGCGACGAACCGTTAATTGTGAACCTGGTATTAGAACTTCCGTGTTACCAGGCGTTTAGCAAAACATTATTTAATAAGTAAATGAGTAATATAAAAAAAACACTCAGACGGAGAACGTACTGAGACAAACTGATAGGTAAACACCGATCAAAACAAAACTGCAAACAATTCTCATAACACAGAAAAATATTCCTTAAATTCTTTGAATAGAGCTTACAATCGCAAAACTATATAAACGTGCAAAGAACTTGAATACTTTCCAACAGACTTATATTTCAATTCTTTTAAAAGAATACTTAAAAGAACTTATGTGGTATCTGTACTACTATTTAGATACTTATAAAACAAAGTGATTAAATGCAACTGTTTGTATGTACTTAGATATAACTGCTGACTCTTTTTAAATCAATCAAATAAAGAGTAATCAATAAACTGTTTTAACACTTAACTAATATTTTTAAAACTTCCTATATTTTGCCATTCTCGCCATAGTTTACACAGTAAGGATTATTTACCCCAATTTACCCTCAGTTAAAACACCAACAAGTCTATCAAAGTGGTATTATCACAAACTAACAACCATTATCTGGATCGCCGAAACAAAATTATCGATTTGAAATATATCACGCGAGTCTCACCAGCGAACTACCACGGGCGCAGCGACTTATATCGATCGATGGACATCTCGCAGACGGAACGTAACGAAAACCACTTGTTCCCGCACTTGTATTTTTAATATAAACCCCCCCCGCTCCCCTCCTCGTTTTTAACATAATATAAAATTATAAACGATATGAATCACGATAATGTTTTACGTGTCTGTGTGCGTGGCCAATTCACAAGTTTGTCGGCCGAGCCTTGCCTCCACCACCCCGGCACAGAGCAGTAGACTCAGTACCACCACATCGTGACTAAGCAGAATATCTACTTCAAGCCAACACAACAAAACCACTGGCAACCTTATAAAATAACAGTTCTTTAACTATATGTTATTAACTTTTAATTAATTCAAATTCATAATTACAAGCCCGCTAAACTGTAACCATTTTAAATCTTTGTTAACATAGATATAAAATGCTAATAAAACCAATTCACCTAATTTCCACATTTGTGTCTGAGAGGATGCTATTTATACATTTCTGTAATTAAATATATACCCAACTTTGAATAAACGAGTTGAATGAGCTATTAAGGTTTAATTACTTTACGAATATAAAACTTTATACAGTAGTTTTAAAATATTTTTTGTAGTCCTTTCATAAATTTGCGTGTAGATAATTGAAGAATAAATTGTTGTTTATGCTGTGTCCCTGCTCTGTGCGCGTCCCGGGTTCGGCCGCAAAAAGAAAACTTTTATATTTTTATAAGACAAGAAATTTATTACGACTGATGCCCGCGTCGGGCCGCGTTCTTTTTGAAAATAGAACGCTTAATGTTTCCATCGATCGGCGAGGTTTTCGGCTTTAATGTTACTGTCTATGAAGGTAACGTTACCTTCTTGGATTGTTGCAAAAAGTTATTAGTAAACTAGTTTTTTTTTGTTTTTTTGTCCATGATGTACCAATATTTTTGTATAGAGCACAAACGTCACTGTCACGTCACATCATGACATTGATTTAAAGCAGTCTTAGACATCACACGATTCCGAACCTAACATAGTTCTCAGAACCTTAACGACACAAAATAACTAACATATTATCCGAAAACCGTAGAAAAAACAAATTAGCCCGGTATGTTTATAGCTCTACCGCAGATATCGACAATAATTGCAAGAACCGCCGTAATATTTACCAGCTAATTACTACTACACCACACGAATGTTTCACCATTTATAATATTAATACACAATAAAAAAAAACTGGTTCCATACAACCGAACTTATAATTGCCATGAAATGTAATTACACTCACAATTAAATTAAACTTTAATATACAAGTAATCTGATATAATGCCCAAAGAAAACGTTACAGCGCAACAAAAAGATGCGCGCGCCGAAAAAAAATAACGCAACATAAAAATTACATACAACAATTTTATACATTTTATTTTATTATCTAAATCGTCGTTTACGACGTTGAACAATGCCGGGCAAACAAAAGTGGGACGCAAATAAAGAAAACAATAAAATTAGAATACACACATAAAAACGTTTATCCAGAACTTTCGTGATCGCACCGCGCGTGCGCGAGCCTACGACTCATAAATTATAACACGATACAGCGCGCCATTTTCATAAGATCATATTTTAATTATTAAATAACTAACGGCCTTGTTCTTAAACGCATTTAAACCTATTCTAGATTGATATATTTTGTCTCTGTTTGTTATTATAGCTGTTGCATAAGGTGATAGAGACAAAAAGTCTTGTAGAGGTCTATTATGAATAGGGAGTAAGGATCTCCAAAATCAATGCACTGTACGTATCGTGTAGAAAAATATTCCTAGTCAGATTAATACGAAAGAAATAATTTTGTTTATCTTTTGCTTGTAACAACGATGTCTTTCCTTTATAAAAGAGTTTCGTATTAAAAATGTTTTTCATTTCACTTTGATAATGTAGCAAAAACGCGGCTAAAAAAACTTTGCTTTCAAAAATTTAATTAAGTCTTGGTAAATCAATATTGCGAGGGGCGTTGCAGAACCTATTTTCTCGGAAAAATACTCTTACATCAAACATGATAAAGTTTCTAAGCTCTTAATAAGAAAATGTAATTAAAATAGATGCTCCATTTATTCCTATTCAAAGGAAGGAAATGTAGTTTTTCCATATTTGACTAATTCGAGGAAAAGAAGCAATGTAATTCAGTATTTGATTACTGTTATGTAGTTACTTACAAAATAAGTCTGGAGGAAATTTAAAAACATGCAAAATAGGCTGGCTAATTGATTCGGTATTAAATATTGTAATAATATACAAAAGTTAAATAGAAATGCTACGGAAACTTGATTTTAATTAGCAAGCAATTGATTTACAATATAATTACAGTGTTTTACTTTGACTTCAACATTTATAATAATATCTTTATTGGTTTAAGTGTTATTCCTTAGTCATACAAAAAATCCTTAAATAACCTTTATTAGTATTTTTTTTAAACATACAGTTTTATTCAGCTCAAACTCAACTTATCGTATCATAAAACCAAGTTAAACTCAATTTACATGCTTAGTCACAAAAGCGTCTACATTTAAATAAAAAATGAAAACATCTGTCATGTAAGAAATTAGGCTATTTGCGCCATTGGTAAGGTGAGGTTGAAACCATTCGTTCTTGTATCAAATGGAAGCATTTAAATAAATTGTGCATTACAATGGCGGATGTCAACGACCTCTGATGTAGACTTGTGAGGCTGCGGCCAGACACAAGCGAAGCGGGCGGCGGGGAATTCGCTAAAATATTGTATAAAAATACCAGACTGAAGAGTTTAACTAAAAAACTTTGACAAAAATTAAAATTGAGACTTACAAGAAAAATTTCATTGATTTTGTCAACTATGGATAACGTCAAATTAATAATAGGTACTAGGTATGACAATCGTAAGCATGACAAGAAGCTTCTTGAACACTAAAAACTTAATTAGCTAGATATAAAAAAACATATAAATCTGGTAGTCTATTTATTGACATATGAGATGCAACCGCTACTCTGTATACGCAACCACACACACACAAACTTGCAGCCTGTGCATGTGTGCGCATTAATATAAGGCAACAACAAGTTCAAATACAGGATCGCAAATGAAATCGACCTTCACTAACTTAATGGATGTGGTTACTTACATTTTATCGTATAATCAATGAGCGTCAAGCTCCCAGCCTAACATGTAATCAACTGTCAAGCAACCCACACTAGGTTTCCAGTGACAAAAACTAACGCGACCGGCCAACGTGCTAAGAGGTCTAATTGTCATGCCATAAAAAAAAAGTTCCATTAAAAACGCTTCCCACACCACCACAATGTAACCGATGCATATTTTATTGCATTGCCATATTATAAAATGTTTAAACAATTACAATAGAAACACTGTAATTAACCGCATAATATATTCGGCAGGAATAACTGGATGCGTTGCGTGCAACAATAAAATTAATAATTTAAATAGATATAAGACACACAGGTTCGTTAAATTCGCACGCAACTTGGCAACACAGTTCTTATTTCTGCAATTTCGAAATAATTCTATATAGGTAGCTTCTTTTTTTCTGCTTCGTAGTTTTTGTTGAATTTTTTTCTCACTTCATAGATCTGGTATTCAAATTGGGTATCGATTATCGCCAGAATCGAGTCACATTATTTGTAAAGAAAATACCTACTTGTTAAAAGTCGCGGTTTGCTCGGCGCACGTTTTTTTATGATTGTGCCGTTAGAGCGTAACTAATTTTATTATTACATTACTATGTATAAAGAAAACTTGAATGAGGTATTTGAGAGATAGACGGTACAGGTATGTTCCGGATGATTGACGAGCGTGAAAATGGACGCTCGGCGATGTTCGTGATAGTTCGGCAACTATCGACAACGGCCCCGATTCTGAACAACTTACTGTTTAGTAAAAATGTTTTATTATTTCAGAATCGGGGTCGCCCTTAATTAAAAAGATCAACCAAACATTATGTACAAGAAATATACGTCAACATTTTAAGTTTGGAAAAGTTGTCTCGATTCTAATAACATCGAATTAACTATGCTACAGGGGAATTTTCTTTTAAGTTCAGTTTAGTGAGTTTTAATTTAAATTGGCACTATTTTTCGGGTTCGGCTATTTTATTTTAATTATTTATTTATTGAATTGATTTGTTTTCCACAGCAGTTAAAATCGTTCGTGTTCGGGAATACTAGTTTCTGTTCGGTAACATTAGAGAATTAGTTATTAGTGTGGCTACCCTAATAAACATACCATCAAACAAATAGAATACGCAAATAATATTATAATTGCGAAATAGCTTCTATTATTATAACTCATAATGTATCTACTGTATGGCGGCAATTCAAATGCATCGTTTGTATGATTGTCAATCATGAAAAATGAGATCTATTCAAAAAGTGCATTATTTGCTTTGAGCATTCAGTCAACACACCCATAATAACAGAGGTTTAAATTAAATTAAAAAACAGATGCAATTTTAATTAATTTGTAGAAATAAAACTAAATTACCTAAGTGTGCAATTAAGGGTCTTCATAATTAATTGTACGTGTAAATAATGAAGTAGGTATATAACAGGTGCCTATAAAAGTAAGTACTATGAACTCTGTAATTAAAGTTTTCATCTGGTTCGTTTTTCGATGTTTGATGTTTTAGGGTTCCGTATCTATGGAAAACGGAACCCTTACAGGATCACCTCGTTGTCTGTCTGTCTGTTAAAAATGACAAAAATGATTTTGTACGGAACCCTTGATTTGGTAACACCAAAAATGTAGTCACCTATCTTGTATTACTTTGTTTCAATACCCAACTAGTAACTAATTTCCATGCATTGCATAAATTAATTTCAATATGCACCGAGTGATAACTTTGTAAAGGATTTATGTTTCGCTGTATTAAATACGACATTAAAACTAATTCGTGATTTTTATCACTGAAGTTTAATCCTGATCACAAGACGATAATCGAATCGTTTTTAATAACGATGCAACACAAAAAGCACAAAAAATCGCTAATCGCCGCGCACTTAATTAGCTAAGTTAAATGTTTTAAAGACGACGCTTGTCATTGTTTTGTTTTTGTCGACAAAGGATGCCAACGTGTGGGAGATTAGGAAGTGAGATCTCGTGGGTTAAAAGGTACAATAAAGAAATACTTTTAAGTTAAGAGCGCTTTGCAAGTTCGTCCTAGACCTAGTCCTGCTAATCCTACTAATATTGTAAATGTGAAAGTTTGTGAGGATGTATGGATGGATGGATGTTTGTTACTCTTTCACGTAAAAACAGTAATATAGGTTATACATCAGAATAACACATATGGTACTTTTTTCCGCGGGAAAACTTCTCATTCCCACGGGAAACCGACTTCCACGCGAACGGAGTAGCGGGCGGCCACTAGTTTTTAATAATTGAGTAGGTACATACCTTAATTTTTTTTATGGAAAAGAAAGAAATTCAGTCCTGTTGTGTTTCGTTTAAGACGACTTTGTAAAATCAACCTTATGGTTGTTGAATAAGATGCATTTTCAAATAAAATCATGCTAGAACTATCAAAGGTTAAATATTTTGACATTGGTCACACTATACCATCCTCATAACATTACCTAACGCACACCTATACACATAAATAGTTTCTACAGGTAACAATATTATATGCTAATTCGATGCACACGAAAACGATAAATTTAAATTATCGATTATAATCGTTTACAAAGTTGCTATTATAATTGCAAGTAAAAATTAGCATTATTAGTGCAAACAATACAAAATTATTAGAAATCACGCTTCTGCTGCAATACTTGACTTACCGGTATTGGAACATTAATACTTAATAATATTTAGTTAAATGAAGTAGGCGGGGGCTTGATTCACAACTGCGCGGGTTTGTTGTCGGAAATTTGGAGCTAAATTTTCGTGTATGCGTTTGACAAGCTCGTTTTTTTATTTGTTTAGAAGGCCCTGTAGACAATTCTACTAAATTCAATCGTTATTTTTAAGTCACTTAAATTGTTTTTACTATAATATTTTTGTTTTTTTACTAATATTTTTATTCGAAATTGTGATCAAAAGCTTCCGGTATTAACATAATAAGTCGTAATATCAAACCGTGGTTTAGTGAATCAAGGCTCGACCCGAGCACGGTAGACTTTCTACTGCCCAAGTTAACGCGAATTGCTACAAAATGTTATTATGTGAAGTTTTACATGTTTTTGCGCAAATTAAATTATGCTTTTAATAAGTTAACTCGAACAATTATACAAAACACCAGTTTTGTTCCAAAAAATATGTTGACTTTTGTTTGTGTTGAAAATAATTAAGTTTGTGTAAGGATTAAAGCAATGAAGATTATTAATTTGCATTTTTAGTTAAGGTAGGCGCACTTACTTCTGCAGTGAACAAAGGCGTGTTTTGTTGCTGACCGTACTTTTTTTCTTTAAACGGAAATCGATTTAATTACTATTAGCGACCAGATGTACCTATTATAAAAATATCAAGTTTTTTAACATAAGAATCAATCTAAGATTTTTAAATTTTACGGAGTTGGGTACCTTCACATTTAAATAGAACTTACGGAGTTCTCAAATGTGTCTTAAAATCACAATATAAAATATCATCAACACATCGGTGTGTTACCCAAGTTACGAGAAGCTTCTGCCCCATAGATAAGACCGCCAAAGGACCTTTGTCTACCTGTACCTAATGTTTATTTAAAACAATTTTTTCACCGTCTCCTTGATCTATTATTGAAGCAAAAACGCTATTATACAGGCTGTCAACAAAAGAATAACTTTTAAAATGACCCTGCACTCAATGACTATAAAATATTCAGAAAGAGCACGTTAGAAGTTATTAATATACCTAACATTTTATTTATTTAACATTTTGATTCAACGCTTCAGTTTCAACAATAAATAAAAAAGATATACGGTTAAATATTTTTATACTTTCATGAAATTTAAATGGAGGTACTATGTTTTGACTTTATAACTAACTAGGTAATGCTCGCGGCCTCGCACGCGTTAAATTCGGAGAAAAACCCCTTTCCCTTTACTTTGTTATTATACTTATAAACCTTCCTCTTAAATGATTATCTATTAAAAAAAAAACACATCAAAATCCGTTGCGTAGCTTCAAAGATTTAAGCATACATAGGGACGGAGAAAGTGTCTTTATTTTATACTAGCTTTTACCCGCGCGGCTTCGCACGCCTTAAATTTGGAGTAAAACTGCTTTCCCTGTACTATGTTATTATACATATAAACCTTCCTCTTGAATCACTCTATCTATTAAAAAAAACCGCTTCAAAATCCGCTGAGTAGTTTTAAAGATTTAAGCATACAAAGGGACATAGGGACATAGGGACAGAAAAAGCGACTTTGTTTTATACTATGTAGTGACTATGTAATGAAAGAGGCCAGAAATTTAAGTATGTTACTGTATCAAAAACCTTTCAAAATAAGTGATTAACTTAGAAAAATAAATAAATAAATCTCCAGACTAACACACCAATTATGTGGCCCTAAAGTAAGTTGCAGTAAGCACTTGTGTTAAAGGTACCCCATAATGGACTAGGGGAGAACCTAGTTACACCCAGACACGAGCCAATATCGAAAAACCATTTTAACGACATTGGCCCGACTCGGGGATCGAACCCGGAACCATCCGCTTAGCAGTCGTGTATATACCGCTGCACCACAGAGTTCGTCGAATACCTACAGTTTCTTCTATTAAAAATACAGTTTCTTCTATTAAAAAAGAGAAAAGAAAATGATTGAGCTATATTTGAAGACCTACGGTTCATTAATTTAATTAAATAAAAAACAACTCCTGCTCCGTTTACCTGCTCAAACCGCAATAACGTTTAAAATTGAATAGCTGAAGCAATAATTCTTCATTAATTAAAAATTGACATCATTATGAACATAAATGCATTGCATATTGTGAAAAAACTCGTCACACAGCTTTGATAGCCTTGTCATATGCCACACGCACTTAGAACTGGCCATTTTACCCGTCTCTGGAAATAGGAACTCTATATCCGGTTGTTATTATATTTTTTATCAGTATTCATTAGGCAAACGTATATTAAGGATAGGTGTTTGCGCTCCGACTAGATGGAGCACTGCTAAGCAAACCTCTTTTGACACTCAACTTCTTAGAGCTTCAGCGAGGGCTCATTGTGCATTTCTTCGTATAGATGACGTTAAGACAATTATTTAAAGAAATGACAGCCCAAAGTCCCTGTTGATCGTCATAAGTCCTGTCACCAAATTTGAGAGGTTTGAAAAAACAATCTTTAAACTGACTATAGACAAAGGACTGTCCAAACTACTAATTGACGAATTTGGGTGTAAAAGTAGTAAAATAGACGTTAAAAAACTTCTAGATACAGTTCTGTTTCATCAAAACTGCTCTTTGCCACTCACCAATTACGATAAATAAGCGTATATTGTAAAAATCCTTTTATTTGTCAATCCCGCGCATGGCACAATGCTCACAATGACTCACAATACAAAATTAAGTATTATTTTAAATTGATGTAATTGAAAAATATGCAGTCGGTCGCGCTTGTACAAATTGATTCATGTATAAAATTACCAAAGAACATGTAACTGCAGAAGGTCAAACTCTTTGAATTAGTTTTGTATTGCATATCAAACAAGACGAGGACGAAGTGAACCAATGAACCAACACAGTATGTATTTGAATCAATAGATTTAAATCATTGCCCGTTTGTTTGTTTAAGTAAGTGGCTTTAAAAAGGTTCTGTAAAAAATACGTGTTGTGTCGTAGGTTTTTTTTCATCGAATTGTGTTTTATGTCACTGCTCTGTGGTGAAGCGAACGGTTCAAAGAACTGACATCAGACGGTCACGAAAACAAAATAGCGTCTATTAGACAACAATTTAAAATATAGAAAATAATTCATTACGAAGTTGTTCTAGTCGCGTGGGAACTGCAAACAGTTTTAATATAAATCGCTTTTCTTGCTAACTTTGTATGGAAAGTCAACCATTTGTATAGAAAGTAGGTAGTTAATTGTATTCTCATCGCAACAATATACATTATTTGTTATAAACTCATTGTTTTGTTGTCTATTTCTATCGGTTTTAATTCTGTATGCTGTTGATCGTTGTATAAAAATATAGGCCAGCAATAACCCAATTCGACCTCTAGACCACAGTCGCCGGAATTAAATTCCTTTATTTTCCAAATTATACAGAATAACACATTTTCGTGTATAATCATACGTCCAAAATATAATATTACAACACATTTATTGTTATTCAAAATTATAACTTTTTTGTTTGTGCGCGAGTTTGAAATAATGTTAATAATACATGATACGAGTAATATGGAATGTAATTATAGTGTTTTGTCGTTCTTCGGTAGTAGGTTCGAGTCCCGACTGGGGCAAGGGTAAATAAATACCTCGACCGACGCCATTTGGCCTTTTGTTATTTCGGTCCTGATCTGGGAGTTTTTTTTATAAACATTTGTGATATTGTTATTGTATAGTTTTAAGTACAATATTCAGATTCAGAGATATTGGTACAAGTGTGGTGTTTTTCGAATTTTATACGAAAGTTTATAATTTGATGGAATTAAAGTTAGGTGTATCACAAAGCAAGTTTGAGAGGTGTTCTATAGTAATTCTAGATATTATTGCTTAAAGTTTTTTGGCTTTTTTGTTGTAAGCAAAAAATCGTCTATGAACCTGCTATCTTTATTATTTTTTTACTTCAGCTACCAATCTAACAAAAAGTGGTCATTTAAAATAACTTTTTTAAAAAGGCAAACAATGACTTAGTGTACTTATTAATACGAAGAAAAATATTGTAAGCATAAAAGCAAATTATACATTTTTTCAAGACATATTATTTTATTTCATAATAACATAATCCTCGGTTGTTACACGGCTATTTAATGTAATGATATTGTATACGGATTTGAAGGTTTTTTTATGAATAGACTTGTAGTACGTACAAATAACTCTGTGTATTTTCATATTATAGTGTATAATTGATGCGACATATTTTGATTGTTACTAAGACAATGGTTAGGAAGCTATTCGTAAAATTATAGTTAAAATAAGTACTGTTCCTGTGTTAAGATCTAATTACTTAAATAATGATATTAATCCTTGTAAGTATGTATGGATGTTTGTTACTCTACTCGTATCACGTAAACGTTACTGGACGGATTTTGATGAAACTTTACAGCGGAAAAACTTCTCATTTAATGTGTTAAATGTCCCTTAAATTCAGGGAACGTTGGTAAAAACGTGCCTTAATCTAATAATCTAATCTCAGTCACAATAGTCTCAGTGCGATTAAGTAACATTAAAACTAATTCTAATAAAACACCAAGGTTATTCAAGGATCGCAAAAAAATCCAGCAAAATTATATAGGTACCTGCTAATTTTGTAAGTATATCTTGAGTTGAAATATCAACCAGGTTTATTATAATGAAAATATATAGTCAACAAACATATTCGTATATTATTACCGTGCCATACATTTATCATTATTCGAAATACGGCTTAACTTCGACCCGGCGAGCTCCCGTACTAGCACTCGCCTCTCCCCGCGGCTTTACCCCATCTCGAGAGCGGGACAGCAACAACGAACAATCGTTGCCATTAACTCGAATAAAAAAGAAAAGTTATTATATTTTTTATTGGCGAGGGCCGCCACCCTCCGGCAAGAGGGTAATTTTTATTTTATTTGAAAAGTTTATTTTCCATTTGTTTTATTTTAAGTTCTATTTTGGGCGGGGGAAGGGTGAGATTCGCGGGTCGCGGGCCCCGATGGACTCACTAATGCGTATATACGCCGCTTTATAAATATATATATTTTATATTTAAACTTTCAGAGGAACATTAAAATGAGAAAAGTTGTTGGAAGCTATTACGGGGAGGCTGTGCCGCTACGTTACAGTTTTCCACGTTGTTTTGCTGTTATAATTTTTTTAATAACGCCTAGATTATATAGGTTTGAATTTTCTTTTTTAAATTAAACTTGAGCTTGTTGTTCCAGAATTGCGCCTACCGACGACCGTTATTGTTTTTACTGCTCGCTTCGTAACTGTATTACATATACGATTATGATTATTACCCTATCATAAACCGTATGATATATTCGTGTTAGAACGTCATAATGTAACCGCGTCCTTAGTTTACCTTCTCTGAGTAATGCTCTTACTGTTTAAACACGATGATTTTCTCCATCCGAAGCTCTAATGTCTTGCGCTTCGACCGCCACCCGCATAATATAGTAGCTTATTTAACCTCCAAAAAGTAGTCGGTTATTTTTAACAAGCAAACCAAAACCGAGCTCCGTGTGGCATTATTGACATTCAATGCTTCCCGGCCCCAACAATGCTCAAGTAAAACGTATCTAATTGTTATAAAAACATTCAAAATTTAAAAAGTTATATTCTCAAACCATAAAGCAGTTTCACATGGCTGTGTGAAATATTTATCTTAATATTATAAGTAAACTTAAAACTACCTCCCTGTTCTTGATATACGCGGACGAATAGTTTTGGTACTTTATCGTTGGCGTTTCAATAAAAAAACTCGGCGATGACAGCTGATTCGACGTAGCAATGTAATTAGTATGTCAGTTTTAAATATAAATGTCACATGTGACGTTAACGACGCGGTAACTCATGACAAAACTGAAATTTAAGTCAAATCTTATTATCAATTGAGTTATTTGAAGGTAACTATCATTTGTGATGTTACTGTAAAATAAAGCTTACGGGTTGAGGGATCACATAGAAGATCATCTTACATTTTTTATATAACTGTTTGGTTTAAAATCTCACTTGTACAATGTGCTACACTTTTACAAGGTTTCATTTTATACCTACAGTTTCACTACAACTTTTAACAATTAGTATTTAGGTAGGTACCCTTTTTTGTCCACGTGATGTGTTACAAAAAAAATACAAATACAAAATTGTTAATTAAATTGTTTTGATAACATTACATATTTTTCTATTCCACCTATTCTAGTCAAATCCAATACTCATCTGCCAAAGGGACATTACATTTGTCACGATATTTTATATTCGTTCGTCAAGGATCAAAACTATTTATCTATATATTCAATTAGACAACCCAGTGCAGGAGCTCGGAGGGTCCTTTCTTACAGCCGCATTGTCTGCCCCTTTGTTTGAGCATACATTTAAATACTTTAGGGCCCATCCGGGTCCAAAAAACAAACAAAACGCACCAACATCTAATATTTGGACGCTAGCAATAAATTGTGGGACGCTTCAAGCTTAGTTTGACTTCAGACGTGCCGGGACGAAAAGTTGTTTTAAGGTGATATTACCTACTGCTTTGAGGCGTATTTTAATTAACTTGATGGAAAAATATGTAAGTAATAAGGTAAAAATTGTACCTATGCAGTGATACCTACTCACTAACGCTCAACAGTTTAACAAATTTAATAAAGAAAACAATGTTATAAATATCTAGGCTTATGGCTCAAGTTTTTATAAAGTTTCTTATGAATTTCTAAAGGCAAATCTCCCCCTTGGTAATGACATTTATAAAACAAAACAAAGAAATAAAACTGAAGCCAAAAAAACAGCTATTCACCGCGACACGTTTTGCTCCATTCATCGAACAATTATAACCTTGAAAACTATAAATTGTGTTTGCATTATACAAGAATAGTTTTATTTTAATAAAACGTCGTGTTATTATTTTTTTGGAATTTTAATGCACACCGGAGGCCGACTCGTCGTCGTGCCAAACCGAACTGTCATTTGATTAATTGTATCCACATGATGAACATTCTTTTGTACATTTATTAAAAATAATATAAATACATTAATGATAAGTTTTAACAAAAATGTTGCTAAGGAGTCTTTAAAATGTAGTTTGTGTAAAATATTTGGTATTTTTGTTACATGTGTGCCTAGATTGTTATTTTAGCTTTGCTTGGCTCTGTGTGTAAGTTTGTAAAAAAAATCTAAATATTATGGTCTCGGCAGCATTTTTTTTTACGTATCCTTTTTTTTCTATTTATTTTTTAATTTCAAACTTTGGGTATTTTTAAATGATCCAAGCTTCTTAAAATAAATGACTTACGATACGATGTTGCGTAAATTGATGTCGAATACATACCTGTAACAAATGACATTTTATTAAAAATAATATACCATTTACGTTTCAATCTCTCAGTTTTCTTCTTTCTTACTAAACTATCAAATAACCCTAGAAATGCTTTAAAATTAGTTTTTATCAAATGGTAAAAAAAGGTTTATCATATTGACACCCATCACATTCATGACAACTCTTAGGGTTGCTTCACTTCCACATCATTTCTATTTCTTATATGTCAATAAGCCACGGAGCATTACCTATATATTTTGTAGTTAAAAATATTTCTTTATTTGTGAATATTTCATTATTTATAAAGTTTTAGTGTCAGCGACCAACGGTCCTCTAAGTGTGAATTAACACGTAGGTAATAAAAACACTATCAAATATGACATCATTACACGAGCGATTCGTGTGAATATCAAACAATGAGCTTTTTATAAAAATAACATGTAAATGGTTATAAGTTTGAGCGAGACAGAGACGGAGATAGAGGGGTGAGCGAGATAGTGATGTACAGGGTAAGTTTGGGGACAGTGACATTAACTGAAGAGTTAAATTAACAGTTATGACAGTGACAGTAACCGAACTTAGTTTCTCGTGCCGGTAGTTGGAAGTTTTTAAACATTGTGGGATGAAGGTGATAAGAAATAAATTAGTTTATTTATTTCAAAGACCGATAAACCTTGCTTTCAGGCCAACGTTTTAAATTAGGTTTAAGTGTCAATATTTTTAAAGTTCAAATTAATAACTCACTATTTGTGAAATTCTTTACCTAAAACATTGCTATTTAAATATTTTCTAATAATATTTAACACATCCTCCACATCGACAAAACCATATTTCAACACATTTAATATTTCTTTCAAAATTAAGGTTAATAACAAACAAAGAATGGTGTTATTTTGAGTTGAAATTAACGCGAGTTTCAATAGTACGCACCGCGGCCAGCAGTGAATCATTTGGGTGGAGCCACACTTCAAGCGATTAGCGGAAGGCGGAATTAAATTAATAAGTTTTTAATAAAGTCTTTGTCAATATTTCGTTATTTTCTGCCTATCAAAACTATGAATAAGATGTCTTTAAATATCACATCCGAGTTGAAACATTTAATGACGCAGTCGGATCTTTGACAGCTGTCTAGGATTCGCTAGTCGTGCTTGATTTACATGTATAAGCTTCAAAAAGTAAGACGTATACGTCAGTGAAGAATAGTTAACTCGTGTAGTAGTAATGGTGTATTGATACAGTAAAAAACTTACTAACTGGATTCTAAAATGGCAGTATTGCTATTGAATAACGCTCCAAGACTAATTTATATTGATAGTTCGTTGGAATTAAAAGTTTAGTGTTTTTTTTTATTCTATGATTTTGTTTTATTCTTTGATTTTATTCTATATGATGAAGTTTTAAAAATAATACGTAGCCATAAATTTTCTAGCAAGGATTAAAGTTTTTTAAAGTTCATTTTAAGATCGCAAACACTGGGACCCCACCCCGTCCATACCGCGTCATCGTCATAACAAATATTTTCCACTGCTTCCATTGTAAGTTTATTGTTGGCTTTTCTTATTAAAACATTAGTTTCTTTTTAATGTGCATCATGGTAGATTTCGTAGTTAGCTATGAAGATACAGCGTGTTTCTATTGTGTCTGTTGTTTATAATATGTTTTTGTTGCACACAAATTTAATGCTTAAGAACTAAGTGATGTCTCAATGGTTCTTCAGATAAAACTTATATATTTTTAAGTCCCTAATAATTTTCAATCTTCCGGTTTTAAGATTAAGCAAGACGTATTTGGAAATGTATGTAACTAATTTGAAAAGGCTTAGAAAAACAAATATGTTTTTTTTATTTCTTTAAATTGTAACCTACCTGAATTATTTAAACTAGAAAGTAAGGCTTCGTTTCTTTACAACCTTCTTCAAAAGCTCTAAAAGCATTCTGTTTATCTTGTAAATTAAAACGACATAACGCATAGAAACAATAAGCAATCACCCTGTATTTAAATATAGCTGGACTTGAGTCAATATTGGAAGACTTATTCGTAAAACAAGAAATAAGGCCTGTTTGTACAATACGACGCTTCCACTTGAAATTACCAATAGAAAATAGAGAATAGCAAAGAAATTTATATGAACACTTACGTACAGTGACTTTTTAACTGACTTTTTAACTGATAACTGGTCAGGATATGATAATGGGATCTTGGGGTAAACGAAGGAACTTCTATTATTTCATAGGCACATCTTTAATAGTGCTTTGTACCTATGCAGTGATACCTTCTCACTAACTCTCAACAGTGTAACAAATTTAATAAAGAAAACAATGTTATAAATATCTAGGCTTATGACTCAAGTTTTTATAAAGTTTCTTATGAATTTCTAAAGGCAAATCTCCCCCTTTCTAATGACATTTATAAAACAAAACAAAGAAATGAAACTGAAGCCAAAGAAACAGCTATTCACCATGCCACGGTTTGCTCCATTCATCGAACAATTATAACCTTGAAAACTATTGTTGACTTTTTAATTGAAAACTGGTTAGGATGTGATAATGGGATCTTGGGGTAAACGAAGGAACTATTCATAGGAAGGTATTTTATAGGCACACCTTAACTAGTGCATTAGGTATCGAAAGCCAGAGCGTGGGATACCTCCTCGTGTGGCCGTCCTCTTTCCTGCTCTCTGGAATACTTGTGTTCCACAGGGCAGGGAAGGGGTTCGGCCCGCTGCACCCTGGGCGTCCCGAAATCGTGTTCCTTCTATGGTTTATTCCTTATGGTGCAGGCCGTTTATGCGCCTCCGGGAGGGGAGCCTCCAGCAGGGCCTTTGGCCCCGTTCTGTTGAGCGCTCAGGGTGGTAAACGTGGAAGGTCGGGTGGTGCGGCGTGGCGGCCGCGGCATCCGATGCTTCAAGGTTCGGAGGTGGGTTGAGGAAAGGATGAGAGAAAACCCCTTTCTTCAGCCAAGGGCAGACTCGGCGGCGCGCCACATTCCCCGTAGTGAGGTCCGGGGTCGGCGGCGGAGGCCAAAGACCCTGGCTTGTTGTGGGGGTGTTCCCAGGCTGACACAGGGCTAGGTCGGTGGCTAACAACGGGAACGTGACGGGAGAGGTGCGCCTTCAAACTTGTGGGAGATGCTTGCCTTCTAGGCCATCCCGCGACCCGCCATTACGACGCCTTAAGGAATACTCCATGTTTTTAGTCGGTACAAGCCCGACGTAACCCGTCTCCTTTCCCTGGAGGGCGGGTTCCTATGTGTAGGTATTTTCCTGGGTCATTAATAAAGAAAACGAAATAAAGGTATCGAAAGCCATTACTGTCTTTGGAAAGGTGTGAGTTTTCTAATCTTTATATTTAATAACAGTAGGGGTATGTTGCATAAGATGATGCTTGTAGTAACAATGTGTGTACGTACACTAACACACACTAATTCTCATAACTATCACAAAAGTAGTCAAAAATAATAATTCGCCATGATAATATGCGGCTTCAATTCTCCTTTGATCTTTCTACCTTGAATAAAATCAGGAAATTCTCTGCAGTAAAAGGTCAGTAAGTACTTGTTTTAATTAATTTTATGTTATTAAATAATTTAATGTCATTCAATAATAATGTGGCATATGATTTGAAGGCATTGTCATCGTAATTATGGTATGAGGGATTTTTATTCGCCATTTATAATTGGCATCGCTGTGCATTTTATTATTGTGGCTCGCGACTGTTTTCAGAGCAATTTTATTTGTGAAATTAGTGTTTACCATCATTTGGCGTAATAGGTTAATGATTTTGATAACTATACCTAGTAGGTACGTTACGTGTAATTTGTTTATGACAAAAACGCAAAGCAAATTACTGAGAAAAAGTTGTCGCAAACAGTGTTTGCTATTTTCTAGTTTAAATATCCATAATTTTCTCGGTTGAACACATCTTCCACAAAATAATCGAAACCACAAATATCTTTATCCTAAATACATTTCGAAGTTTACTCTCAGTTCAAATAAAAAGCTGTAAGGTAGCTACACGTGTTCTTGCAAACAAACGATTTTGCATGCACCTGCTTGACTTGCGAGCGAAGTAAAAGAACCGTCGCGGTTTATTTTTATTAATTTAGAATTATTAAGATGCACCGGAAGGTGAAAAATTGTAGGTTATAATGTATTTTATATTGAGCGCAGTATAATAATATATTTTTATTGGATACACTTTAAAAAACAGCCTGTATAGTATACCTATATAAATACTAGTTAGAGACAAGATTCCTTCTCGAAATGATAGTTTATATAAATAAATAGGTACGTATAAGTAAATATTCCAAACATTATCATATTACTTACAATAAGTGTCGACGTAAACAGGAATCAACAGATGCGTTTTATTTTTAATAAATATAACTGGCAGCACAGTTTCTTTTTGTTCAACATTCCTATATGTAAAAAAAAACATATATTTCGTATGTAATTGGCTGAATACAAAGTTAATATTGAAAGCTTATTGCTAACGTGGTATGATAAGAACAAGCATCGCTAGAGTCCATTCAGTGGAATGACGGGAGAAACTTATGGACATGTCCCATTTTGTATTTATTCATAGGATATATGTGTTATAAGGTTTTCTACGAGAGTGTATGTGTAAAAAATGTAAATGTAAACGTTTTTTATGAGTTATGCACTTTTTTCATACGGAAAATACTTCCTGTGTGCAAATTGTTAAATTGTATGCAGTATTTTCGTGTTAGTGACAATAAACTATCGTATAATTATTTGATCATTATTATAGTATAATGCCACGTCTATAGGTTACCTGAGTCATTGGTCGAGTATCCTTATACAGCTAACAAACATTTAGTATGCTAATTCGGGGCTGCCAACTTTAAAAAACTTAAAATGTATCCCTCGACCGACATGGGTAATGCAAAAAATATTCATAAGCAATATTTTTAATTATAATTCAAGTATATTAATTCTATTTAATCCAGAGAATGTTGGATCAATAAGCACCGCTTTCGATAAAATATTGATGTAATATTGCAAATAAAAAGATTTGATATGTGCCTTGTAATCTCGGCGGAATTAAAATTCATTTTTTTTAATATAATATAAAGTTCAAATTAGTATTTTGCCGTTAACTAATTTGTAAGATTTTCGATAACACTGGGCCCAATCGATATGCAATCATCTTCGGAATTGCATTTGTATGACACACGGCAAATTAAAACACATTTTATTTTAGCTTAAGTTCATTAAGACGGTCAATGACTTTGTATTTAAATTAAGTTCACAAAAATACTATTGAGGCAAAAATAGAAATCTTTTAGGTACCTACTACGTCAAGAACAGTTAATCATTACGAAGTTTTAAAATTATAATCATTTTGCGAAATGCCGAGATCTCTGTCAGTGAGTCTTCTAAAAAATGAATAATTATATAATTTAAATTACTAACCAGTTCCTTATCTATTTTTTTTTCTAGCCAGTTTACATTTGTTTTGGGCATAACCACGAAGACTTTATTCTATAGTTCTTAGTTGTTATTTGTAAGTTGCCAGTATCGCTACCAGAATACCGGGATGTTAAACATTTAGAAATGGTATAAACTTATGCTTGTCTTGATTGTAAAGGTACATTTTAACGGATACTAAATTCTTTGACACCATAAAACTTCCTTAGCTTAACAAACGGTACAAGAAACTTTAAAAAATACCTATTTGGTTGACTAATATGATGAAATAGTATTTTAGATTTTTTATATTCTTTCTTTTATATCTTTACCAATTTAATTGTCAGTGTTTATAGAAAATTGCTACAGGAAGCCCACACGACTGTCACTACATCATTAAAACCGTGTTCCTACCATTGCCTGCTCATTCATTGAAAAGGTTTTCAACCCAACCTTTAATTGTTACTAATTTGATCAGTGGAAAGTAATCGTTTCTCTATTTCTGCTTGTAATAAGTGTTCACCGAGGAATAGCAGTTTTGTGGAGCCCAAATGCGACTACCACTGTCCTGCCGCCTTCTATTGCTGGAAATGTATCCTTTTGTTCGAAGTCAAGATAAGTTCGTTTGCTGTGTCAGACACCGAACATCTGACTGTTGACTATGTTTTTACAATATTAATACTACAGAACTCTTAAGAAAAAAACCTACACGGGTAACCACTTACTAATAGGTAAGTGGATCAACAGATTTTCTGCTTATTTGTAAAAGAACCTATCATCAATTGCTAGTTGTAAAGAAGACTGATTGAAAAGTATCTGATTGAATGCCGATGTTCATAAAATTATATCTCATTTGCAATGACTTTACAGTGAAGGTGAAGGTTGTGGCAGTTCCAATAACTATTCCAATCAGCCCTATTCATTTGAATTATTTCTTCAGGAAGCTTCAATTTGTTTACTACCTTGGCTATTACCTACGGTTTATTTTCTTCCTAACTTTCAAATACAATAGGGAACCTAACGAACAACTTAAAATAATATCTTCTAGCCTTCGTAACCTCAATAAAATTCTACCAATTTTAATAAAGATTTCAAATAAATTAAAAGAAAAAAACATTTAAAAATCGTTTTAAATTTCCTTATTTATGTAAAACTTGCAAAGTTCAGAATGTGATAAGATTTTTGCAAACAGGTCCAAATAAAGTACCTAAGGTAAATTTGCGTAAAATTAAAATAGTTTTCTGACCGCAAAACCTACTCTTTCCCTTCAACTCAGTTAAAATACTTAAATTATAATTGCAACGTAAGTCCACCACAATCATAAACCAATAGAAAACAAAGGATTACATAATTAAAACAATAGTTGCTGATAATGTACTAACTGTAAATAATACTTTAACTATGTTAACATTAAATTAAAGATAATCGCACTGTATTTGCCTAAATTGCGGCCAAAGTCGTAAAATGTGGTCAAGATCTTTATATTATGACGATAACACCATAATTATAGATTAACACAAAATTTCCTACTTAACTCTTAGTCAAACATATGACTTTCACGTTTATAATTTCAAAGTTTTATGATATGCTTTTTAAAAAAGTCTCAATTTTTAAAATCACTTAAATTTTAAACAGCATTTAAAAAAACTTTACACTTAAGAACCCCACATTCATAATTCATAAAATAAGTACCAAATGAGGTCCCAAGATACGCTAGATTTTTTTTAATTTCGTATCTAAGTACATGCCTACACACCTCTTTCTTAATATAGTTTAACTTTAATTTCAATACAACGTTTAATTCCACACCTACAGAACCTCTTCACCAACCGAACGAACAATCTTAAACGAATTAACTTAAATTTAACTATAAAGTGATAAAACACTGTTTACCAACGACTTTATTCGTATTTTACAAAAAGAATGGCCGACGTTTACCTTAGACAAATTTAAAAGCCCCGCTTTTATAAAAGATACGAGTTATCTATAAGATATTGTGTAAGGAAATTATATCTTTAATTACCTTTTTTGTTTTTCATTGTTTCGTTAAACAAACTATGCAATATTGTTGTAACCGCGTTTTATATATAGGAAGCGACTTCCGACGCGATGACAGCGTTTCTTCACTTAATAAAAAGTTAAGTATAATATTACAAGTGTGTAATTTTATAAATTTCCGGTAGAAACGTTTAATTTTGCAACGTTATAATTTTGTGTTATTGTGAAACATTTTTCTTTGCGGTCTTATCATAGTAATGTCTTTGGATTACGGCTCAATCCCTCTTTTGATTGAAGATGGAAATCTAAGTTTATTTTGAGGACCTATCTACTTTATTCTATCTCTCTGGTGTAGTGGTCGGGCGAAACAACTTCTTTAATAGATATATATAGGTAACTACGTATAAGGTAAGGTAAGGTACTTTAAGGGTGTGATTTTAGATAGAAATGGATTCAGAAATGACCTCTTTTTTCGGTCCTCAGTTCAATGGTATAAACCTAGCTGGAGGATTTTAGTGGATTTTTTTTACAATCTTATTTTTTAGAATGGGGCTGAGCGAGGTGATTCTGTAACTCAAATTGTTATGGACTGCTATGAAAATAACGGTCAAAATGTACATTTTTCGATACAAATATTGGAATTTTGTCATTTTTTGATAGTAGTTTATGTCGCTCAAATCACAGATCATCATACCTAACAGAACAATGACCTTACTTTGGACTTATTTTCATCCGGATGTAACCTCGTGAAACATCAAAAATTTCTCAATCACAAAACAAAGACCTATTTAAAAGTTTGGCAACATTCAATTCAAGACATATTTTGCTACAAGTATATTATTGTATACAATCATATTATTGGTTTGCCACGTCTCACCTATACTTAGTACCTGCAATAAACTTGTCATATTAAATAATACTACAATTTTCCTGGCTGTTAAAGGTGGTTAAAGGACATATGGGGAAATTACATGTTTGAATTTAAATGTTATTATCCCTTTAAAGAGTTTAATGGTACATGTTGGCTGATCTTTTGTTACAAACTAAACAAAGAATAAGTTTTATGACGTGTTCCCACGGTGCGACATCGCAAGAAACCTGATTTAAACGCCGATCTGTGTGCGCAGTAAGGTTTGTGCGTCGTATTGCACGGATTGAAAACATGACAAAACAATTTACACCTCATAAATGCAAGTTTTATTAATTAATCCTACTGAAAGTAATATCTGGGTTGATATAACAAGGTTTAATTTTTCTTTGCCTTTACGAGTAGCGCTAGAGCTTAATTTAACTTTATTTTAAGCACTGATCTGCGTGCTTTTACGCACCGTAATGTTGTACCGTTCTGGTTTCACGCACCGTAGGAACGCAACTTAACGGACTTGACATACCTTGAAGATTTTAATAATGTTTTTTATTAAGTAAATCTTTTGAAAGATACTATTTATTTAATTAAACGCTTTCCGATGGTTTCCCAGTAGCCTCAGAGAATATTTCCATACCTACATGAAATAAATCTAAGCTTTGTTTTATCAACATGCGCGTAAAACATATTTCCATTTTATAGGTTAAATTTAATTTTAATCAAATCTAAGTTAATACAAACAAGAAATTTTAATAACCCAAATATAATTTTAATTTCACGCCCAAATAAATATTAATGGAAAACTATAGTAAAACCACTTATATCACTAAATAATTATAAAATTTATTATTCTGATATCTTAAATATAGGTACCTATTGGAATTTCCAATATCGGCGTTTTACGATATTGATATAAAGTAAGTAAAATTAATTTGTTCGTTTCAATGTGTTACTTTTAGTATTTAATTATGTAGGTTCGAGTAGAATGTTTTTTTGAGAAGTCAAGGTTTTCTTAATTATTTATTTTCTATGATTGCGTTTTGGATCGTTTTTGGTCAAAGTAACTGAGGGCGAATTCGCATATAATCTCCCGAGGTATTAAATTAAAGTTTTCGAACTGAATAAGTCATGATAAAAACTAAATTACATTAAATCGCAGCATCGAAATTTGATAATAGAAAGGGTGCTAGTTGCTAATCTAGTCTGTAAATAAAGTCTAGACTGACATTAATCCTAAACGCCCAATCAAAACAAACAATCAACTGCCAAAATTTAATCGAGCCTCAACTACATGAGTGAAGAATTGGAACAGAGAAAAAGCTTCATATAATTAAATAAATAAACTAAACACACCAATTATGTGGCCTTTAAGTAAGTGCAATAAGCTCTTGTGTTAAAGTTACCACACAATGGACTAGGGAAGAACCTAGTTACACCCAGACACGAGCCAATGTCGATAAACATTTTTCCGAAAATGGCCCAACCCGGGGATCGAACCCGGAACCATCCTCTTTACAGTCCGGTATAGTTACCGCTGCGCCACTGAGGTCGTCAATTTGCGTTGTTGTAGGAACACTTCTTCAAGCATACGAACGGTGCATGTATCTACTAGTCACTCGTCTTATTGTATAATTTCGAAAAGAGTGCCGAGAGTTTTTTTCGCCTGCTTTTTCCCTAGATCTACTAAGGCCATTACTGGGTGTCCCGTGACATCTTTTTTTTAATTTTTGCTTTTATGCTTTTGACAATGTATAAGAGATTAGTTTTTAATCCTACATACAAAAAAGTAATTTCATTTCATTATTTTTAAAAAACCCTCTCTCTTGCTCCGCCGGGAGCAACATGTCGGTGATATCAAAGCAAAAATAATTAAAAGAGGTGTAAGAAGTGATTTACTTATTACCTACATACTAAAATGCTTTTATTTCTACTAAAATAGATGAGAATTTCACACGGTCCTCATAGGCTTTGCCTCTTTCCAGGTCCTTTCCTTATATTTTAACATCCAAACGTCAAGTTATTGTTAATTACGAGCATAATGCGATGCACCATCGTAGTGCAATAAGTTATGTAAGTTCCGAATCTTAAAACAAAGTCTGTAAGTATGATGCCTTCGCACATCCTTTTATTAACTGAAATAACTAATCTCCCGTCGACTCATACTCAGTACCTATTGTTTAAAACGTGCGTAACAAATTAGGTGAGTAACTGCCATAAAAACAACTAATGCATGTACCTGCCTATTACCTACCACACGTCTCAGCCAAGAAGAAAGAAAATTTACTAAAATGAATCATAATCTTACGTAATTGGGTTTATCTTTATGTGCCATTAAAACAATAGTTGGCGTATTGTTTTGGCTATTTTCATATTATTACGATAAGTATAATTAGGGCAACGAGACCACGGGAAAACTAATCGGCGTGTACATTTGAAATAATAATTAAAGTTATTTTCCAAGAAAAGATTAGTAAAACTATGATTTATTGGCAATAAGTGTGTGGTTAGCGCTTCGAGTGCTTATAAGTACCAGCTACAAATAAAAAAAAACATAGATTTTACCGGCTTCAAAATATCACAAAAAATAGATGCATGCTCCTATTCCTTCCATATTATGTCATTTAAGACAACATCAAAAGAGATTGATAGCTTTAAGTTTTGATACCTGACACTATTGATGCTAAAAACTTGAAAACAAAAGCATTCCTTAAGTTTCGAATTGAGGCTTCACTCAATTCTCTTTTTTTGCACAAAAACAGTTTAAACCAATTTCGTCTAAGTTGAACGCTCTGGATTACGCCATTAAGCAGGTAATTTATAACAAAAACTACGCACGTCATCGGTTCAATGTCAGGCCAAATCTTTTTTTTAATTTTCATTTTTAAATATTTCGTAATGTGTTTGCTCTACTTTTAGTAACGACGATCCATACTTACTCACTCAGACAGAACTCACGCACACACACACATCACCCGGAAAAAGTAAATAGAGATATGCAAACCTGATGGGGAGTTACCTGAAATTAAAACGTCCATAATAATATCATTATTATTTAAAAAAATCTACTTAATATCATAATATATAAAGTTGTTATAAGAATGTAAAAAAGAGATACTAATTTCCGCATTTCGTGTGCGCATAACTAATTGTGATTGATATCTAAATTCATAAAAATGAGTACAACTTATAATGGCTACTTTACTCAATAAAAACTCAGATTTCGGATCATGAAATAAGGATTGGGTAATATAACCTAAAAACACCTGTTACGGGTATCAAAATTGTTTGACGTCAATAAACAAAAAAAGTTGTGGGGTCATTGACCGCGACTACATTTCATAGGTATTTAACTTCATCTATAATGGATTCGAGATTTCGTAATTTCTAAAATACGCAGTCGATCGATATGATTGATCAGTCAAGAGTAAAAAGTTCTTTCCTACTGAAAAAAAGCACTATGAACCATGTTTTTGCGGATTGATTATCTAATAAACATATAAACTTAAATCGTTTATTTTTGACTTGTTTGCTTACGATTGAACACAATTTACTACGACATCTAATTAAGTAAAGACTATGAGTACCAAATTTTTGTCTATAAAGATTGTCTACCTACATCTTGCAAAATATTTTTAAATCAATAACTTTAACAAAACCGGTATTCAATCGAACCGAAAACCGAAAATCTTGTTAAACTGCTAATAACTTAAGTTTGAATGATTCTGTTATTTATACTTCTTATAAAAGTTAATTTATCTTAAAGTAAAATCGTACGGCTAAGACTGAGCTTTAACTCAAGGACACTAATATTGCCTTTAGAGAAGACCGTTAAAATAGAAGAAACAAGTTAATTTTATTATAAGGTTAATATCTCGCTAGTTAAAAATAATAACAGACTGTATACATACCAGTAGATAGGAACAGACCTCTTTGTAGTATTGTTATTCGGTTCATTATATCAAATCTAGCTCATGACTTCAGCATTAATAGTTTTTATAATTTTTTACCTTTGCACGGCCAACGGTATCAATACTTTAAGCATTTAACTTACAATAGAATAAATCCTAGAACAAAACCTTAGTTCAATATCTCAAATACCACACTAACTTGAAATTAAACCCAGTATTACAAGGCCTAAATAAAATAAAAAAATCGTTCGTCAAAAGTAAGTTCTTTCGACCTTCAAATTAAAAAAACAAGTCTATGGCCTCATTAAAAAGTGTTTCTACTTCGCCAATCTCAAACTATTTACGATATAACGATTGTTTCCCGCCATGTCAACTAATTCATATTAAACTATGTCGATAACCATAACCTTACTCAACCCTTCAAACCTGATTCCTTGACAACCTCAACTCTAGAAACACTGCCTTATCGACAACCCTCCTATACATTAAGCAATACACAAAACGCTAATTTTATTAGCCTACAAAAAATAATTTATTCTTGAATTTAGAATTTGCTGGCTGACAAACCTGAATAGGTCTATGAATGTGTGCGTGCATGACGTCAGAGTGACGTTCGATTCGCAAGAAGTATTAGGTTGGCCTTAAAATTAAGTAACTGTATGGTCCATAAAACATTGAAGAGCTTATGAGCAGGTTCCGTATATATATATATATTTCAAAGTAAAGGATATATTTCGCAATAGATTTACTTTGTTTGGCCTTGGAAAAATTTACACACCTAAATAAATAAAATTTAAAAGTTCTAAAATCTTAGATTGTTTTCGTTGTAGCTCACAGAAATATTATTAAAAGTGCTCATCTCTTATAACGGGTGTAAAAAGACCACTTCCGAAGCCTGAAACAATGAATTAAGCAACTAAATTCACTAACAGTATACCCAGAAAGCTTAATTTTAAAAAGTTATTAAGGATTGGAAAGTCATATTCGCAGCTTGAAATCATCGCGAAATCTGATAGTATAAATGCAATTTTGTACAATAAAAACAACGAAAAAAAAAACTTTTTTTTTTCTCTAAATGTAACCAGAACCCCTCTAGCAATGCCCTGTTTTGGTTTTCGGAAGCAGTCTTTTTACACCCCGTATAAACGAGGTAATTTCTTTCGTACTAAGGTAGCTCTGCTATGACTAAATATTAACAAATTTACTTTAATAAACCTTTTATTTTAATTTTTTTGGTTTAAAAAAAACAGCTTACTAACGGGACCCTAATAAGAATCAGACGGGCAAAAAATGAATAAGTTTGGTTATAAAAAGAAAATTGCCTGCCTATGCCAACACGGCGTACGTAGGACTGGACTAGATACAATTATTGCTATCATGATTTTGCTCGGATTTTGGTCACAGCGTAAAATAATAATGTTCTTAGTTATTTTTCTGGCACTTAGGCATTTTTTGTGGACTATAATTTATCGCGAAACTGGTAATAATAACTAATAGTCGGTTGCTATGTTAATGGTTACTGACCAGTCTTTACTAATATTATAAAGAGGTAAGTTTGCGAGGTTGGATGCAATGGCTCATCTTAGGAACTATCGATCCGAATTTAAAATGAGTTATATGCTATACAACTCAAAAGATTAGGAAAAGAATGTAATTTCGAATAAAATTCGACAAATGGTCTTTCCAAAATCAAAAATTTTTCGAAAGCCAGTGTAGACTATAACATGTAGGCTCCATTTTATTTAAGATAATAGAAATGAGATTATTTCCTTATAATTTTAAAGTATTCTTTTCCTTGTAACATTACGATTTTTAGGATCAGAAATAAAGAATGAGTAATTTAATAACCATTTTTAAAGCGGTTTAAAAAATGAACATCTTTATATTATACTTACATTATCATGAAATCAAATTTAACAAAGTACTACTCTAAGGTTAGAGCCAAAAAGTAAGTTTTGCAACATTTACATAATTATTGCTTATTTGTTAAACTTAAATGTGGACGTGCGTCACAGACATTAAATTAATTAATTATTTACATATTATATTTGGAAATATTTTGACTAAACTACAAGTTTTTCGACTTACGACTTGATGAAATGAAAGCTAAGCAATATTTTATTGCGGGTAGAAGGTTATCGTTCACTTTTTGAATATTATGAGTTTTTAAATTAATTAAACAATTATGGACACCAAGCATGCATGGGAGTATTATAATACAGACTTCATTTTTTTTTATTTGTTGGTTGTCTTTTTCTTGTCTTTTTGATATTTATTTAGCAATTTCAAAAAAAATTAAATGAAAAAATAAAACAGTCCTTTTTACAAATAAGGTTTTGTACCTACGGTAACTTTGTAGTCAATCACGCGAAAGTTCTGTCCTGCTGCACCCATTGGCTGGTGTATTGTAAAAACTTTGGCCATTGGAGCCGACAACCAAGCACACAAAGTGTAAAGGAAACGAGGGCCCTTTGTGCTATAGGATTTTATTTTTACGAAACTACCTTTTTAGCCGTTTGGTAGAATTGGTACCCAACCCCCCCCCCCCCCCCTCCTGTCATGTGAACACTTTCAGCCATTTTCAGTTGCGCACACGTCGTGGCAGGAACTACAAAGTAGGTAACTTAATAGGAGTAAAGCTGTAATGTTTTCGTATAAAATCGTGTCTACGTTTCCTTTATTTCCCAAACCCATCCTGAATCGTTTCTTTTTCAAGTTCGTGCAATTTAAAAAAAAAAACTAGTTTTGAAGCACGCCTTGTTTTGTATAAAAAAACGGCAAATATTTATTTTATTTAAATTTAAAAATGTATAAATTTTTTAATATAATAATATATTACATAATGTTCTTTAAGTATTTCAAGCTCTTAGAAGTTGTCAATAAAAAAAACTTTGGTGTAACCGCCCTTGAAAAATATTTTATTTTGTTTTTATTATTTGTTACTATAGCTGCCACAGAAATACATTATTCGTGAAAGTTCAACTGACTATCCATCACGTGACATGAGATACTGCCTAGCTAGTGACAGTCAGACGGCCAGACAGCAGAGACTTAGTTATTATTTTAATTTAAATTTGTAAATAAAGAACATTCAGAAAAGTAATTTTAAAGTTAGCCAAAATTCGATGTTTCGGGAGTCAACAAGTCGACCATTGCGTAGCTCGATAGCCCTCGTTATCAATTAAATATAATTAAAAAAAAAAACTAATTAAAAACTATTTTTTATTTTCTATTTAGGTATCAGGCTCACATTTTGCAAAAAAATGTTAATGAGTATTGTATCCGTAACATTCAATTTATAAGCAATAAAATTAATTAGTTTAGGCGTACTTAGGTGGCGTTAGTTTTTTTGAATTGCATTAATATTTTTCTGCGTTTGAACATTTATGTTTTAAGAAGGTACCTTACCTAGCCAAGCCTAAACAATTTCTTCTTTTTAGAGGCTCTATTTAAAACCCAGTTTTTAACTAATCCATTCTTTATATTAAAAAAAATCGTGTATGCATTGACAAAATTGAGTAAGTACCTATTAGTAATTTATCGGTTTTACTATTTTCCACAAATACCCAAACCATACCATACTCAAACGATCAATCTATCACAAGTATTCCTTTTATTTTTTTTAACCCATCACCCGCTGTCTATTCGCTTTATTTTGTCGCGATAAATATCGCCACAATCGGCCGCGTCGCGCGCCACAAGTTCAGTGGCAGACACCGATGACGCAATCCCGCGCGCGCGACCTCACTCGCTTTGTCAATCATATCTGCCGCCACGCTGATTGACAACTACTGTCAAATTGACAGATGACGGATGCATCGTTCGGCACTCTTCAGAAATCGTGTCAACTCCGAGTCGCAACAGTGATTCGATTGATAGTCTGTTTTATAGTTGAAACTGAGTCATTTGGCCAAAACACTAATTTAGTCTAATAAAATCTTATCTTCCAAGCTATAACTTTCTTCATTAATCAAACAGCCTTTAGTATATCCTTATCAGCTTAAATTAATCTCTTTGCTAATACAATATTTTTTTACCTTTTTAATTACGTACGTTAATTGAAAGTTGAGTTAGGCACGTGCATTAAAAATAGATTTCATTTTGTTCTAAGTATAAATACCGTACATAACGTACCGATAATTATTTCTTTGGCTCTTAATTAGATACCTAGCTAAGAAACGTTTGTTCTTAGATTCGATTTTTAATTATATTCTTAACATCGCAAAACTCATTAGAAGTTGGTTTCAGTGTTGGAAATTAATTACAACGAACACTGAAACCTACAAAATCGTATAAGAGTCGCCAACCGTTAATGTTTTAGAATAGGTCAGTAATACCTAGTGCCCCCGAAATATTTAGGACGTAAAATTGTTTTGAACTAAATTATTTACCTTTTAATTCTGTTGCAAATAAAAAATGCGTGTTATTGAATTTGATTTCTCGCAATAGGGTAAAGTCGCAGTAGTCGTACCCCATTGCCCATACTAGTGAAATCAGGATGCCTTGTAGTAGGTAATCTAGAACTTGATTCTAACGATAATTAAAGAGCAAGATCGGTCACGATATGAGAATCAATTTATTGTAAGTAGATAAGTAAATTATTTTTTTGTATCTCCTAGACATTAAACGCATAGGTATATTTTTCATATATAAGTTTTAAATGTTTGTTTTGTGACTGTAAACCTGTTGAATTATAACATTGTGGATGCTACTTTGTCAATTTCCCGCTTCTGTCATGTATTTTAAAGATTAACACCAATTAACCTTACCAGAGCAATTCAGAGTAAAAAATCATTATTTTTAGCTAAAACAATAGCGAACTTGCCGGTACGTAACTAGGTAAGGAATAAAAACATCTGCAAGTATTAAATATATCAGTTCCAGAGATCCATGGCTAATTTACTTTCATTTTTAAGAGAAAAAAAATATCTTTTTTTCTAAGGGGGACCTGTCTCTTTCATTTTGAAAGAGATCTAGTAAATTTTATTTGTCCTCTCTCCTTTGGCCCTCCCAGGCCTATGCCATCGCATTTAAAATAATTATAAACGATTTTTTTTTTTTGTATCATTGTTCGTTAAACTCCACAGTTAATTAGTAAATTTCCAACCTCTTTAGATTACAATTCTTATTTTTTTTACATAAAAATAACTGCAGACCCCTGTTAAAAAAAAGTGAGACTTGGCGTACTAGTAAGACTGCCAGAAATTATGCAAACAATCACTTATCTATGTTGATTTCTTGCTAATTGCACTGAAACAATATCCTACTGTTTTTCATTGAAACTACGTTTTTCAATACATTTTGTTGCAATACAAAGCCTTTGTTTTAAGAAGTTTTTGTTGGAACGTACCAATCTTAAAAAAGCAAAAAAAAATGCGATATTTAAACCAAAACAATTTGGAATGGGCATCAGTGATGATTTTTTTAATTGAATTTTTATTTAATTGAATAGTATATTAACTAACTGTAAGGAAGTAACTATTTAATATATTCTGTAACTAATTATTATATTACAATTTAAACAAATATTTCAACAATTGAAGCTATAGTATGCAGCTTACTATAATTATATGTACGAGGTTCTTTTTTTTTTCATTAGGCATTAAATATTAATTTTATTGAGTAACCTTTACAATGTAATTGGCCGGTATAATTTCATAAGGGTTGAACTACTGTGGTGGGGTGCAACGTAACTGTACTTCGTGGCTTATTGACAAGCCGTTTAAAGTATAAGTAGTTCTTACCGTTGTCTTATAATTTTTATATCCCACCCCATAAATTTTCTATGAAATATTAAAATATAGCCATATTTTTTCATACAAACTGTTTTTTATTTAAGTCATACAAACTGTGTTGAACACCGAAAATACCTTTGCAGCATTGAGATGCTGAATTAATTTTATTATCATTTAATGTTAAGCTCTTTCCCAACATCGCCTAAAAATACGCGTCCTTCACGACCAAAGAAAATGCAAAATATATCCCAAACAATTAAAAAAACTTGAATATTTTAAATCATTCGAACACATCGTCTTCTACTAAGTGTTTTGAATTAAAATAGGCTTGCTAAGTTGGTATTTTTTTATGTTTGTACTTATTTTTATTTTTATATTTTTTTTAAATAAGTACCCACCGGTCAGCTTTATAACTAAATATAACAACTCAAACCTTTAACATTTGGCGTTCAAAAATGGAGCAAAAATAAGTAAGTAGGCTTCCCTATAAGTTACATATAAACTAAAACTATAAGTTACATATAAAATAAACCAAAAATAGTCAACTTACGTAGCATCATTTTATTATTGCGGCACTTTTTTTAGGAGCTTTTCAAGTTAATTTGTATATTTTAATATTATATTATTTTATTACATATTTATTAAAATATTTTATGTAAGTATTTTGTTTTTAACGTGCAAATTAATTTTAGTTTATATATATCTTTTTTTTAAATTCACAAAATAAAATGTTTATTGAAATTAATTCTCTCTAACATTTTATCGAAGTTTACTTTTCCAACTTAAAACTGTAGACGTATTTTTTCCTAATTATTAAGTAACTAGATATCAAAGTCTATCTAGGGAAAACGTGATATCTGAACAGGCAGTTAGGCAGGTAAATAAGCCTGTCACATTTATTAATTATCATTAAACTCGTTTCACTTAGAAAACTAGCAACAGCCGTTATGTCAGAGTCGTATATAAGTATCTAAACTAAGTGAACATTTTGCATCACGCGTATAGAAGGCAAAACAGGAATATTTTTCTATCATAACTTTCACATTATCCGCATTTCAGTCTAAAATAAATTAATTACGTAATGCGATGCGATGGGAATGGAAAGTTTCGTGGGGTCGGTCGAGCGGGGGTGGGGGTAAAAGGCGGGAAAAGTTTTACGAGCGCGACCGCGTGTTAGCGACGCGCGGACAGTTAGCGGCGCTCGTGTCGGTACTAACCCGTTCCTCCTCGCGGATCATCTCGGCGATGCCGGGGCGGATGTCGTCGTCGTCGGGCAGCGGCTGCAGGTTGGCGGCGGGCTCGGGCTCCGGCGACAGCGGCGGCGGCGTGGCGGGGCTGCGGCGCGGGCTGGGGGGCCGCGGGCTGGCCTCGGGCCCGGCCGGCGACGCCGCGGGGCCCGCCGAGCGCAGCTCCACGCCGCCCGGCCGCAGCGCCGACGCCTCGCCGCCCACCTCCACCAGCCCCCGCACGCGCAGCGTCTGCCCCGCCTTCAGCAGCCCCTGCAGCTGGTCCTTCGACACGTTGATCTCCCCCCGGTACATAAAGTCCACCACTGCCTTCAAGTCCCCGTATTTCATGTCCCGCATGATGATGATCGGGTGCCGGCACGGATTGTCCATGAACAGAGCCTGGAAGTACGGGCTGCACGCCGACAGCACCACCTTGTGCGCCTTCAGCTTCTGGCCGTCGCACGCGAGCGTCACGTCCACCAGCGCCTGCGTCTGCAGCAGCTGCCCGAAGCTGGTGGTCAGGTTGGATTGGTAGTTGTTCCATTTGAGGCAATATCTCTGCGAGGAGTAGTCGGCGCCGTCCTGGCACTCCATCGCCGCAGGGTCCTCCTCGGCCGGCATTTCAGCGGTCAAGTGTTGGCATCGGCAACGGCGAGCGGGCAAGTGTTCGCGGGCTCGCGGCGGCGCGCGGGCGTCTCGGTCGGGGGCTCGCGGCGCACTGGCGGCCGGGGCGGGCCGGCGGCGGCGAATCGCCCGCGGCCCCGCCCCCGGGCGCCTCCCCGCGCCGCCCCCGCATCGATCGCCGCCCCCGCGGCGCGAGCGCACGCACGCACACTCCAACACACTCGCACACACCAACACTATATCCAGCAAAACAATATTAAATTCAGAAATATTAATTCTCCCGCTAACATCATTTTACAGCCATAATCGATGAATAACCGTAGCAAAATTTTTATTTGGTTAAATCCATTGATAAATTAAATTAAATATTGTGATAAGTAGGTGTCCTGCTGTGTGTGGAAGTAAAATATTAAGGGCAGCTAAATGGTACACAATTAAAATTCTTATACCTAATGAAATGAGACTTTATGGGTTATAGTTATAAATAGCTATTCCGATTAAAACAGTGAATAATATTATAACTTCTTATTCTTCTTTAGGTTTTGTAATACACTACGGTAACTGTTAATCAAATTCATTTTTTGTTTTGAAGGTGGGACGTAAGTAAGTTCCTAATACAAATTTTCTTACAGACATTAAAACAAAAGTTATTATTTACTGACGCAAAGTAAAAATAAATAGGTTACGTTATTGTAACTTGTAGCTAGCCTGATAGCAGCTCTCTTTTTAAGTTTATTAAGTATAACAATAAAAGGGAAGTCGCTAATAAAATAACGTATCGTTTGCTTAGTTTAAAATCATTTTTAAATAAAATAGAAATTTTCTGCCGAAAATCACCTGTTTTATAATAAAACTTTTATACTTTCGAATATCAAATTTTTTGAAAAAAATACATTAGGTACTTTAAAATTACTTACGTTTTTTAATATTTGACAGCTTTTAACTTGCTAAAAACTTAGTCAAAATATACCGGTATAAACCTAATTAGTTTATGAAACTTTTTTGTACCACTATAAATAAGAGGAATGCAATGGTGGTTGCCTGACGCATTTTTCTAGTGTTTGTGTTCAAGCGAAGATTCAAATTTAATGCAACTTGTTTTTGTTTCTTGAAATCAAATTAATTTCAACCGGTTTTTACGAGTTTATTTTTTTTTTAATTTTTTTTCGACGTTTCGACATTTTTACTGATGCCAGTACCTACATAAAAAGACGCAAATTATAAAAAGATACATTGTTTTTGTTTTTTTTATAATAACTTGTTACAAATTTTAAAATTTCACAACTGGAATGAATGATTAATTTAAAAACTACAGAGACGGTTTCGAAATGGATATGATATTTTATAGCAATGTACCTATTACTATTCATGGAAATTAGATACTAAGCAGCAAAAGCCTATTAGAAAAATTTAGGTACGGTTCAACTAAGTAATAAGTGGATAAAACTATGAGAAACACCTGAAAAACTAATAACATTAGCAATTCCGTTAAACTAACCATTTGAACCTTTTTTATGTAAAGAATATAGATATGGCTAGGATATAAACATTATTTATATTTCCTTTTTTGTATATTTGAGGACAAAAACAATGGAACATACGGGTTATTGTGTCTTCCCCTAGTTAATACAGCTGGTAAAGGTGTAAAGAGTAAAAAATATAGTAATAATAAAAAACCTATATACCTATTGTTTTTTTATTTATTTGTAGGTACATTAAGTATTTCAAAAGCTATTCGATATCCTGCAGTTCTCTAATATTACTGTATTCTGGTAATACGGACTGTTAAATAAGATTGCTCATTGATCGCTAGTGGCTTCCCGCGACTCCGTTCGCGTGGAAGTCGGTTCCCCGTGGGAATGGGAAGTTTTCCCGCGGTAAAAAGCACCCTAAGTGTTATTCTGATGGAGGTATAACCAATATCAAAATACGTTCAGTAGTAGTTTTTACGTGAGAGTGTAACAAACATCCATACATACAAGTATGTTTACAAACTTTCATGTTTTTAATAGGTAGGTATTAGTAGGATAGGATAAGGTGAGCTCAAACGTTCGTACATGGAATCTTCAGGCTTCATATGATATGAAGGAGTCTTTAGATCATGTTTAGGAAGCCCACTAATTCTTTTCTAAAGAATATACTTTTTATATGTTTTCTTCTGTTTTTATTTCTTTACTTTTTAGATGTTTAAATAGGTAAACAATTTTCTTTTATGACGCAAAATTATAGTTATTGCATCAAATTTTGTGAGCTAGTATAATAAGGAGTTTAACAGGAAATGTGTCTTACGACTCGTCTCTTCAAGAAAGTACCTATAACTATGCATCGTTGCAATAATCCTACACGTTATTTCGATCTGTTTCAACTTTTTAATATACGATGATTTTTAGCCGGCTTTATTTTTAACAGTCATTTTTTTTTCAGTTTATTCGAATGGTCTTTTTTTATAATTATACCAGTTCGATATTCTTGTGTCATAAAATGTCAAAGGTGATTATACTTGGTCGTCAGAAAAAAAAACAACTAGGTACCCTTACCTATTTTAATACTAAATTAAATAGATTCCTTGTTAACTAAACTGTTACAAATAGAATAAGAGTATTTTCCAGTAAGACAAATCTACTTGAGACAATAAAACTATTCCTAGAAAACAGATGGTTCGACTTAAACAATGTGTTTAAAACAAAAAGGACCACTCGCCTTTAAGATAATAAATAATCATTCATAAAAATAAGACACTTTGAACGGATCCTGAGTAAAGTTGTTAAAGTAAGGTGGATTTTTTGTTTTGAGATTTAAAAATCTGACAATTAGTTGCTTGATCGAGCCGTTTTGGAGTAGGTAGGTATATGAACTTAGCCCTTGACAGGCTAAAAGAAAAGAAATATTGACTAGAAAAGAACAGTAAACTTAACTTTGAAGTAGATGATGATTGACTGTAGGTTATTAATAATGATTATTTAGGTATTAATATTAATTTTTTATATTAAAACACAGTTACTTAGGCACAGCAAGTCATCATGGATTTAGGTTAGACTAGAAGGATAATTGTTGCCTTTACCTTAATGATTTTGAAAAGTTGAATTATATTTTCCAATATCAAGCTGATATCATGAATACATGATAAAAATAAGATTCATTAACTTTAAAGATTATGTTATTGATGTTCTTACTTACATTATATTATTGTTAATTTGTCACGATAATTGTCAACATTAAAATGTCAACTGTGGTGTAGTTTACCCGTTAATGTGTGTAAATGCTTTCTGTCTCATTCGTCTTATCATTACATTGTATAAATCCAAGTCGCTAATTGTGTCTGTTTGTATTTTGTCCGCTAACTCCTCCTAAACCACACAACGGATTTTAATGCGGTTCTCGCCATCTTTTAGGGAATTTATTCATTTAAATTTGTAAGTAAAGAAGCTAAAATTTAATGTTTCGTGAGCAAGTCGGCCAAAATTACACCATTGCGAAGCGTGGGCCGGTCGCTAGTTACGATATATAAAAGTGCGATAGATACCTATAGGTGCTTTCAGCCTTCACTTTTTTTCTACTCCATAACCTCCGTAACAGTGGTCTCATTATTTTCCTAAGATTATAAACTAGCTTAGTCTATTAGATTTTCAAATAAGAAAAAAACTTTAATGATAAAAAATTGAGGCAAGAGATTTAACTAAAGTTTTCTCATTAGTTTATAGAATCTTCGCCGGCAATTTCAGTCGGGGCTTAATGAATTTTCTTCAGGTTTTCCAATTAGGTATTATTACTGGGTAAAAATTACCTTATCTTACGTAATATTTTATGTTTTTTATTTTAAAGTGGTTGGGTTTCATGATGGTAGTAAATAGATTCTTGTAGCTTTTTTGATGCAGTACCTTTATATACCGGACTGCTAAGCGGATGGTTCCGGATTCGATCCCCGGGTCGGGCCAATTACGTAAAATGTTTTTTTCGACATTGGCTCGTGTCGGGGTGTAACTAGGTTCTCCCCTAGTCCATTATGTAGTGTAACACAAGTGCTTATTGCAACTTACTTTAAGGTCACATAATTGGTGTGTCAGTCTGGAGATTAATTGATTTAAGTAGGTATTTATTTATTTTAGTAAGCTAAAGAGACTTTAGACGTTCGGTTTCGACGACGTCTTACTCCTTCCCTTGAAACCAAACACAGTAAAAGTGTTGTGCGGAAGACAGGGTACCAATGCAGTTGCAAATGATTCTAAGACCTACGTAGGCTCCGATTTAGCTAATACTTTGTTTGACGACACGGGTCCGCTACGTAGTTTCGAATGACGTTGGTGCGACACATGCTGGTGCGATTTTTTCTCCACTGCCTCATAGGTTCGAAATCTTATAAAGTCGACGAAGTCGTCGCGAATGACGATATTTCGAAAAACATATTTACTGCCTCATACGCTCGAGTGCTTGGGGTTGATTAGTGGATTACGGCTCTCTTGGCTCAAACCCTCTCATCTAACATATTTTCTTTTCAATAGTATTTTTCTCTTGCCAACCTTTTTTACAGAATTTTTACACCAGTTGGCGACAGTCGTTTTGTTTTCAAGCATTGATGTAAAGAAGCAATGTTTAGTCTGAAAACAATGTTTTTATTTTGTGTTTCCAGAACTGAAGATTGTATCAATAACTGGTGAAAACGTACATAATCACTGGTGTTGGTATACAAAAATAATGACAGAAATAAATTGATTATAGAGAGTCATAGTTAAGGCATCAAATTGTATTGTTTTGATGACCTCTGTGGTGCAGCGGTATATATACCGGACTGCTAAGCAGATGATTCCGGGTTCGATCCCCGGGTGGGGCCAATTTCGTTAAAAAATATATTTTCGATTGGCTCGTGTCTGGGTGTAACTACTTAGTTTCTCCCCTAGTCCATTGTGTGGTACTTATAGTACAAGCTTTGCTTAGTTTAGGGCCACAGTTGGTGTGTCAGTCTGGAGATTTATTTATTTATTATATTATTATTGTATTACTATTAGATTTGAAACTAAGTTTATGATAATTATTTAAATTATCAATATTTTTTATCTTTACACTCTACCCCTAGAAACGTAATTGGAAGGAATCGTGCTTTTAAATTTTTATTGATTGACGTATCAGCAGGAACACTTAACATTCTTAGTAAATGATAATATACTTGTAACGGTTTAACATAATAATCACGGCCCCTCCATCACGTCTTTGTAAACCAGCTCCACAAATAAATTGTATCAAAACAAAGCAAAGTAATCAAGTTAAACATCCAATTATAGCTACTACCAATAATTACTTATTTACGTACCCAATTCGTGAAAATATGCAGTGTAAACTCTCTTTTATACGCATACTTTACTTTATTCACCTTACACAATAACCACTAATCATAAAAGCTGATGAATAGTAAATCAAAACACTCCACATAAACAAAAAAGAAACAAAAAAATTAAGGTCCTTTAATTTAACACAGGGCAGGTAATAGGTATTACAGAAATATAGCGTGCTCTACACGATCACGCGAATAACAGAAAGCGACTAATTGAACATAAAACAATATAAAAAGTAATCTTGGGAAACAGTGTCAACACAAGTAAGTCGTAATTAATTAAGTTATAAAAATGACATCCAAAATTAACATGTTTACGGCGGGTGTAAATCTGTAGGTGTATGCCGGCTAGTACAGGCGCGCACGAAATAGAAAAAACGAAGGGCCGGAAATATTAGATTAATTTTATTAAACAAATATGTTTTACTGGAGAGAAATGAAATGAAATTACTTTATTGTACTTATGTAGGATTAAAAACTAATCTCTTAAACATTGTCAAATCAAAAATAAAAAATGTGTCACGGGACACCCCTACATTCATCAGCAATGGCCGTAGTAGACCGAGAGAAAAAGCTGGCGGAAAAAACTCTCGGCACTCTGGAAATATTAACACTGTGATAATATTAATGTGTGATCTTGTTTCATAGTATTCTCTTCATGTGGAAAAGGTGTTAGTTAAAACTTAATTTATAATAATACTCTAGTCGAGGTAAATTGTCATTAGACCAGCAAAAATGAAGAATAAACAAGATAGAGTTTAAGTTTTTCTTTATTAGTTACATGTTACATTAAGAACTTAAAATATTAAAAAAATAATTGAATTGACGTTTGTTTTTTTTAAGTACCTAACTAAGACCACACACCTGATAGATATGTAAGCACGCTGCTATCAGATGTACTCGGCATCATACTGGGCACATTGACATCTGTTTTTTTACGTATAACTCGAACTAGACACCCGCTATCACACGAGTTCTTTTGCAGCAGATTTCTGGTAATGCAACGACAACTATTTTCCTGAGAAATGCATGTTCCCCAAGATCCAATTTTAACTATTAAAAGCTAATTGGCAATAGTAAAAATAAAATATAGTAGGAAAAACTATAGTAACTCTTGTTCAGGTTTCGCTAAACTGTGATATAAAAATCAATAGCGGACTCTTTTTTAATTTTTATTACTGTTACAATATTAACGTATCTTTTTTAATTTAACTTTAAATTAATTTCAAAACTAGATATATTTTCCTTTCAATACCTTTATCATAAGGAATTGTTGAACACAATTTCTTATTTTATGAATTGTACCTAGCCTACTGATACTAGATTTTCATTAAATAATATTAAGTACAAAACGAGTACATATTCCTATTTCGTGGCCAACTAGTCCAAGATTTATATGTAAATATACTTAATAATTTATTTTGATTAGATAACAAATATTGAATTCAAAATTTTAAACACAAATATGTTTAATTGACAGCAAATATATTTTAATAAAGAATTTTAAATGAAGCAAACAATTAAAGTTTATTTAATAATAATTTGTGGTCATAGGCAAAATCGTTCTAAACATCTTATAGTAGAACACTGGTTCTTGAGCAAATTACAAAAGTGTTAACATTTTATGAACACTCCTTTGTGCCCGATAGTACATGAAAGTTTCTAGGGCATTCGAATGTCAGTTACTTTGGAGAATGTTTATAATGGGAATAATGTTTTAATACTGAAAATAAAGATGTTACTTAGGTTGACGAGCGGTCTGAAAAAATGTGAGTTTCAGAATTAGGTAGGTACCTATGGAATTATACAACATTTTGTTTTTACTTTAAGAAAAAGGTCATTTCAAAATTTGTTAAAAAAAATACATGATGTCCAAAAAGTTTTCATTTGAAAATTATGTATAAAGACGATTTCAACTTTCATATCTTACAATCCGCACAAAGCTCGGGCGACCCGCTAGTTAAAATAATAGCTGAATATACTCTGTCGTATTAAATGCGAATTTATTCCCACTTACTTAATTATGACATTACATGACATGGCTCAAGCTTGCATGCTGACAAACTAGTCCCCATTAAAACATTACAGATACAACGAGAGATAAAGTTTTATTGTTGATATAATGACGCACGCGCATAGAACTGTGTTGCAACATTACAGGGGAGGCATCATTCATTTACGATAGGTGAAAGAAAACTTTGTTTAAGTATAAAACATGGATCCCTGAATTTCAATTTGGGTTTAAACTTAAATTTATTTGAAGGACGTGTTTAGTGTATAATGTTGTTAAGTACTTATGCCTTTTCACTTCTATATTTCTTTATTTTATGTTATATCCTTTGTAGAGATCTATTTTTATTAATTTAAGACATTTGTGAAATTAAGCAATAAAACTTATTCAATATACCTAAGGTGTATTCTGACGAAGCCTGTCTTAAATTATCAAAATAGATATTAATAGATATAAGGAAAAAAGATGTTTATAAAAAATAAACACAATGTCAAAAGACTATTTTTTAGTCCCAATTCAGTCCATTACTAGTTACATATTTTTACTTTGTTACTGAAATAGTAAAATCTTATAAGTCTAAGACTTTATTGCAATGGTGAAAATGAATCAAAAATTTCACCAGCTGTACGCTTTAAGCTCTAGACAGTCTTCAGACTACCTACCATACTAACTATGTGACCTTGAAGAAAGCGCTTTTCTTAAAGGTAGGTACCATATACGGGAAGGGAAGCAAACCATCTTTGATTATGTTAACGTGACGTTGGCATACATCTTCAGGTTTAGGAGTAAAAGGGCTTCTTATGCTCTACTACTTTGATAAATGTCTCATTATTTATGTAAGCGAGGAATTCAATATATTCTTAGTATAAGTTGAATGATGCATCAAACCAGGCAAGTTTCCTTTCAATGTTTTATTATGAAAGATACGTTTCCTAACCACTTAGCTTCCAACCTACTTCTATAAATTGGACTTTTTCATGATAAACTTTCACCATGTCACTAGCGCGCGCACTTGTAGAAAATGACGCCGTCAACGTGACAGCTTTTGTCAGATCGATCGCCGACAAATTGTCAGACTTGTCAGACTGACACGCGGTTAATTGGGAATGGAAGGACGACAGAATGACGCTATCGTGATGACTGAAAAGGAATAAACAGACTTCGATTTGGTACTGCTCCTCATTTGACTACGGAATAAACTTATTCTGCCTCGATTTGTTAAGTATTTAGGGACGTTATGCAATTTCTGACAACAAACAACTTCTAGGTGATCCATCCTGTTTTAAAATAATCTCAGAAATAACAACTGTAGCTTCAAATTATAATCTCCTTAATGCCTTCAAAAAAAAATCAAAATCCATCATCTTTTTCCAATCTCTTGTTTTTTTTTTGTTTTTTTCTACAACCAACTTTTTAAAACAACTTACCAGAACTAGGTTCCATCATCGAAAATGCCATACTCACCTTTATCTGTAAGGTAACGGTTTTCCATACCGGTATTTAAATGAAAGAAAATATCATTTTCAAAAAAATATTATTGTGACCGTACAGTTTAGCTAAGGTAATTTTTAATAAAGAGGTTTTCAACGGTACTTTCGCTTTGTAGACGTGTCTACGTTTCTATGTGTGGTGGTATACCCAATGGGACACTGCTCTCTAATCAGCTGCATCAAGCACCTGTTGTTCATTAGCGATTTGCGTAATACTTCTCAATAGCAAGAATTAACTATCATTTTAAATTTGCGATTTTGCAAACATTTTTTAGTTTCCATTACAATCGAGACATCCTTGTTCTGTTGGTACAGAACAGGAATTGATAACTGGTTGTTACGATTTTTTTTGTGTAATTTGTACGCAGTACCTACTTACCAATGAATTAACTATTTTTAATCGTGACATACTGTTAGTCTTATAAATGTTTGGATAGAAAAGCATCTTAGATACATGTGAGATTCTATCACACAGACTAAAGTGGAACACACCTATGAACCCCACCTACAAACCGCGCAAATTTAAATCTACGATCAAACTAAACTGAAACTTGCTGCAACGGGTTAAATGCTATTTTCCTATGCCCTGAACCGGTGGATGGTCTCCTATTTTGTCCATTGGTTTTACCTTTTGTTTTTCAAAGTTTTTCGACGACACTCCTACAAATTAATTAAAATCATGGCAGCACACCAATGCGTGGAAATTCCGGGGTATGTTGAGATTTACACTTGCTATGTCCAGGAATAGCACTAGATTTAGCTTTTTGAAATAAAGGGGTTTTAATTTGCCTATTGGAGTATCTGAAATTTCTGAAATATCTTTGCTCAGTGAGGTGTTCTTGTGAAAGATAGATACGACATATCATCTGACGGAGCCCTTTATTATTTGAATATACCTACCTACTTTTTAGGTGCAAATAATACTTTTACAGCACGAGGCAGAAACTTGTTTTATTATAATTACAAACCAAAGATGCAATTACTTGTAATAGACAGTTTTCTAATCTAAACTCATTTTAATTTAGTTATGATCTATGATGAGTTGCTCAATTGCTCTAAATTAAGTTAACTTCACATCATTATTTATTTTTTCACTTACATTGTCAATTGTACAAGTAGGTATTGTACTCACCCATAATAAACAGTTATTCTTATAAACCAGTACAATCTGCAGCAAAAGTAATATGTATTTTTATAACAGACATAGACTTTAATCTACTTACTGCCCATCCCACTTCGTACATTTCATTCCGCCAACTTTTAATGGCAAATCAATGAAATAATTCAATTATCGGATAGTCTGGTGTTACCATTTATTGCTGGTGGAAACAAAGTTGCGCTAAAAACAGAAAACATAATAATCTGTCTTCAACGACTCATTAAGTAAACAGGATTAAGAGCTTCCATTATTTATTTCTTATTTTACTTCCAATAGCTCTCTGGCCATTGCAGAAACAATTTTCATTTGCGATTCTTTAATCATATTTTTTTGTTTGCTTGCAATATGGACTTTTATTGGCTTTTGCTGGCGAATAACGACGGATTAAGGTTGGTGGGGTTTTGTAAGTTTGATTTTTTTGTAGCGGGCTTTGAAATAAATTTACAGATTTCGACAACAGTGCGCAAGACTTGAAGTTAATCTACTGTGGTTTGTGTTTGATATTTTTCACTAAGACCTAAGTTATTACCTGAAGACCTGTTTTAAAAGATGTGTAAGTACATTGTACATGTAACTTTTTATTTTTACGCGATAATTTTAAAGGATTTAATTTTTCAGGTTTATTATTTTATTTTTGATGTCCAAAAATATAATCATAAACGCAAAAAATCGAATGTGTTAAAATGAGTTTAATTTTCTGTGTAAGTAGGTACATTTAGATGCAAAACGTACTATATATAAAAAATGTGTGTAAATAATATGTAATAATCAAAACAAGTGCTATCCACAACCTTTACATAAAGTGTTAAAGATTAACCAGGAATTGCACATAGATATAATACCTAATATACTTGACCATACTTTAGCAGAACAGCCGAATGTACCAACCCGGTCTTTTTGCATTACACCGGGCAATCAATTACTAAATTATCAATTAATATTACTTTGATGGATACAAATCCACCAAATGCAAAATGAATCAATCGAGTCGAATTTGTTAAAATTAATCCGTCGGCTGCCCTGAACTAATTTAGTAAAGTGTTGCATATCGGATTGCCAATTTCCAATTAAAAAAATCATCGGCTCATTAACATGATGTCCCATGGGGATGAAATAAGTGGTTTTAAATATAAACTAACTTTTCCAATTACTTAAATCATTCTGTCTGTAGGCTGTTGCAATTAGAATCAAAGTTTTTTACGTTTCGTGTTGCTTTTAAAAACTTATCCACGTACAGTTAATTTTGATATGAAATTTAATCCTCTTGATGCTTCTTAACTAATTTTGTATTAAAATGTCTTTCCACGTAGTTTTACTATTTTGTAGTTAACAACGCTTAGAACTTTGATATCTACTTCTATAATGATATTGTAAAGAGGTTAAGTCTGGGAGTTTAGAGGTAATCTTTGAAACTTCAGAACTGATTTCAAAATTCCTTTCACCAGTCTGTAGGTATTATATGAAAATGTCAAAGGCATTATTAAGTCTCTAAGTTATTTATTTTTATTTCAACATCTAGTGTGTGTCTAATTAGATACACCTTAATAATTGCTCATTAATAATCGTCTCCTTGTGTATAGTGTGTTTCCTTTCTATGAAAACGTAGAAGGTTTTTTGTCGGTAAAAAAAAAATATTACATTGTATTTATAAGATTCTATGACCTTGACAGGGTCAAGTTAACCTATTTGATAACTTATATTAGAATTTCGTCTCTAAAATGTATCCCCTCTGCGCAAATAGCAAAGGTACGCAGCTACATTCGTTTAAATCGTTCCTTAAAATAAAACTCTTTTTTTCTTTCTTTGCAGGTCAAGCTATTGACTGTCTATAACCTACATAGTTTCGTTTTTTAATATCGTGTGCTAAATGTGAACTAACAATTCTCGTCAGTAATTACGCGGGGGTGTGTCGTTGAAGGGGTGCGGGGGGGTGGGGGGGTAGTGAAAGCAAAGCAATAGTGCTATGTGGCGCCCTCAGCGATTTATTGTTTTTAATAATAACGTGAACGGCCACAAAGCGAACAAAAGTAGGCGGGCGAACGCGGTTTATCGTGGACATAAGAAACATGGAGGTTGCTGCATAAAAAAAAAATGATCTTTTCTTTGAAAATTTCCCAATTTACCTATGTTTCAAGACAAAAAGTGTGTTTTCCTGCTATTACTATAAATAGAAAAGTTTGTTACCCAAACACGTAAAAAGAATTTTACAGATATAACTTGGTGTTTGTTTAGATCTACATACAATTACATTATAATGGGTACGATTTACCGCGAGGAAATAAACAATTCTCAATTCCAACAGAAAACCTTTTCTATCAGAGGATAAAACCGTAATTAGTAAAGTTAGTAACTAGCTTGCTTCCCCTTTACTGTTAACACCTGAACACTTTTTGTTCTTCAATACACTATTTTAGGATCTACAAGCAATCTGCATTTACATCGCTCCAAGGGCGTAGTTTGACAGGCTTCAGTTGTATATTAACCAACTTGAATGTTTCAAACTAGAAACAAATTTGCATTCGTATAGCGGCTAAGATGATTCTGTAAGAAACTTTAACACAAGTAGGTAACAACTCGAAACCATAGATTAAGAATATCTACGCCTGCTCTGACCAAATGATAAACACCCAAATCTAATTGAGTCGAATAGGATGATAAATAAAAGATTTACACCATGGCTGCAGATTGTTTTGTCCAATACAAACACTTGTTGATATATTACAACTTAGTGAATACGACTCGGTCTCGTCTGAAACGTGTCAAACAGTAGTAGGTATATTTTTGCCACCACACTACTGAGTTGCCGCAATTTCGAAGCAGCTATTTGCAGGTAGAGAATTAGTCAGACTTTACCTATTCTTAATATATGGATGACTAGTGGCCGCCCGCGACTCCGTTCGCGTGGAAGTCGGTTTCCCGTGGGAATTAGATGTTTTCCCGCGGTAAAAAGTACCCTAAGTGTTATTCTGATATAAAACCTATATTACTGCAAAGTTTCATCTAAATCCGTCCAGTAGTTTTAACTTGAAAGAGTAACAAACATCCAGCCATACATCCATACATCCATACTCACAAACTTTCACATTTAGAATATTAATAGGATTATAATATTAATAGTATTTAGCTAGCACACGTAGACCAATTCTTGATCTATATATGACACAACTGCCACCTCCTGGGGCCAAGTTTCTTACCTCACAGGTTATCGGGTTCGAGTCTCGGTGGAGCTAAAACCGCTGCTATATTAACGTTCGCCGCTTTTTTGCGTGGCCCTAACTTTGGAAACGTCTACATAATTGTGTGTGCGGTATTATTGCTTGCCGGTTACTGGCACAAATCATATGTCAATATTTAACACATAAATATTCAGCTTAAAATTATATATCTACAGTTTAAAATGACACCTAAGTTCCACTTACAGCGAGCGACTTCGTGAGAATTTAGCTTGGTTTAGAAGTGAGTTTTAGGGAAAGATTCTTAACTTAGTGCTGTACTCCAACCTGTATTTAGCACTCTTTTACTATCTTGACTTTTATAACGGAACTCAACGTAATTTCCACCAATTTAAGACGTCCTTTACCTTAAAAGCGGCATTGCGCTGCTTTGGCTTGTAACCGCTTTTTGTAACCGTAAGTTAAAGACAAAGAACTGAGAACAATAAAGCAACCTTATTAAATATGTTCTATCCGTATTGTTATATCATAAAGCCGTCATTGTAACTCGATGGCAACGCACTTGCCACTTGACTTGCCACTCGCCCATTAGAAAATCAAGTCCGGGAAACTATTTATTAAAAATATATGAAAACTGTTAATTTAATTTAATTGTTAAGCGAATGCGGCGCAACTTAGTACTGGAAGGAAATACGGGTAATGGGTGGAGTTAATGAATATTTGTGAAGCGGTACTGGCAGGGTTAGAAGGCATTTATTTCTATGAAATATGAACTCATTTAATCAATAAATAATTAACACGGAAACGTAAGGCTTATTACACAAAATTAGTATAGTTTTGCAAATTAAGGCGTAGTTAAAGCTAAATTAGTTTTTTCTTAGTGTGGGGATGAGCGTTTGCCTTAAAGCGAGGTCTCACGGTGCGCCGCGCCCGCATTGCACACATATCGTTGCTTTCCGTTTGGTGTTAAAATCCCAATCTTAGTGTGCGTCAAATCACGCACTGTTTGTGCCATCTTATACACAAGCTAACAACTTAGATATCCATTTAAGGAAGTAAATAAGCTTTATACAAGCCTATTCTTTAATTATTCATAGTTTTGCCCTCGCCAGTACCTCATGTCCGTCCGTAACTAAGTATAGTCGCACACAAGTTATTATTAATACGTTCCGCCAGTGGGTAATTACAGTTAACGGCTCGTTATGTGACAACGAAGATGTAATTTCTCCTTAGATCTGTGCACTGTTTAGCGCTAGACAATAGTAGAAAGTACAGTCAGCCGGATACTACTTCCGAGGGAGTACGATTCACGGTATTCAGTGAATTCCCAATGTAGTTATAACCATTTTTTATTTTTGATAGTTGGAGCTCTGTTTTGGGGAAAATAAGCGTTTATATAAAGTAATTCTGTTTTAAATACATAACAGACGAGTCATTATAAATACGTTACGCGCAAAACAAAAACTAAATATATAAAATATTTTTAATTTATGGCTACGGCTTCAGCGTCTGTCACGGTTTTTAAGTGTTGATACACTCAATTGCCTACGTTGATTATCAAGTAACCACAATTTTCCTTCAGCTACATAATATATCATATCTGTTTAAGCGGCTGACTGTACCGTGTAGGTAAATGACATAAAGCATAATAATGATTCGTACTTCCAAGTCGGTGGGTGACCTCATGAGTAGCTATTACTATAAACTAACATTACTTACTATTACCTAGGACATGGTACCTTATTACCGAACACCACAGCCTACAACCTATGGATCAGAGTAATTTGCTTTATGGCAGTTATAAATGATACACTTCTATGATAGGTCAAGTCAAGTCAAGTATTGGTAAGTAAATAATATTGTACGGTCGAAAATATCGTTTTTTTTGTAGGTAATGTTAGATATAAAACAAAAGTTATCGGTAATTGGACATCCCTAGCATTTGATGGACATCACTGGTCGGTGTCATTGCTGGTTGGAGCGGATTTGGATTGAATTAATGGCGGCTACATGTTGTATTTTCTACTAATTCATATTTTATCAAAGAGATGTTTAACCTAAAGTCATATAAATATTGTGTTCTTTACAGTAGGTACTTCACAAAGACACGCTAGTACCTCCTAAACCTGACTTTAACTAGTCAAGCTATGATTGATTTAAAAAATAGTAGTTAAATGACAGTGACCAATTATCTTTTGTAAGTTTATTTTAGTCCCATGTATTCGAAACAGCCTCAGTGACCTCTGATACTAAATTACATCTTAATTAAGGAGTAGGTATATAAAAACCACATTTCACTTGTTTACCTATACAAAGCATTAACTCCTGTCGCCAATAATTCTCCAATGTAATTGAAATCAATAAACATATTATTTTTAGAAACAAACGGCACGAACTCATAGCTTTGTAAGACATTGATTGATTTCATGTTTGAATAACTACGACCTCTAATTTACCTAAATGACGATGTGCACTCCCCTTTTCAGGCTAATAGATTGCATAAAAAATGTATCATCGCGAAATTATATGAAATCGTTCAATGTTTTCATTTTGTGAGAATCATTATCATTTTATTTACATATTTTAAGCAAATTCTTGTCTGTTTGTATGTTTGTTTTCAAACTCCTTCTTAACCACGTGATGTTAAGTAAATTACATTGAGATTTTGTTTAAGTTAGTCTAAAATCAATATTTTGTAAACAAGTCGGAAAATAACACTATTGCGGAGCCTGCGAGGATCGTAAGTAGTTTTTGAGAATAACTGTTCTGCAATCAATTAGTAAACGCCTAATTGCATCTAAAAATAAAACCTTACTTTAATTTTTCAAATTCTTGTGTAGTGTAATTGAAGGTTTTTTTAACCTTACTATATCGAACAATGTATACCTACAATTTCACCATAATTGGCACAACACGAAGACATCAAAAAAGTATGGCCGGTATGCAAATAAATATGTGAATTCAGTCCTTATTGGCATTTAGCCATTACCCCCTAACAACTGTGTCACGGGAACTAACTGTAGGGGTGGAACAAACAATACTATTCTACAAACGCTACACTTGACCTCCATTTGAGATGGCGAATAAAATATTCGAATACTGTAAGTATAAATAGCTACCTGGTTATTTATCGTCAAGTACAACTCTAAAAGTAACGTACATGCAGTCAGTTTGTCAATTTTCTAGTTTTCATTGTAAAGAATAAGTTCTAGTTAAAACTATTAATAAAGAAACAATATATGTACTGACATGTGCCTACGCTGTACTAATGTTTTATTGAGATATCTAAATATTACAAAGCAAGTTATCACGTTTTTATTGTAACAAGTACTCATCTTGGCGGGGGGCGAGGTAAGAATGATCGTGGTAGTTGGCGACGTGTGACGTCACGGTGGGAGACCGCGTTACTTGCGAACACAGTCATTAATTAGCTACAACTGCCATGATTTGGGGGCTATTTAAATATTGTTTTTCAGCATCTTGTCTATAAACTACATATTTTGTTGAAGGCTATAAAGTACTTAACTTAAGGATGTACCAAAATTTCCCAACTTTAGATACGTTTATTTCCTTGATAGTATCAACAGGTAACCCTGAAAAGCCTACTCCTAAGAGTTCGGCAGCAGACTCGTAGTGACCCACAGCAATCTAGCACTAGGGGGCAATTATTCTGAGCTAATCGAATTCTCATGTAGGAAGACGCTACCCCAACGTTTGGACAGATCAGGCCGATACAAACCTATAACTAAATATAGAGAAAGCACAAGATTGCACCTCTGAGCCCCCTGTAGCCATTTAAAGGCATGACAGAAAATTTGTTCACGAATTTCTTTCTATCCATTAAATAGTAAGGTTCGGCTAAAACAAAACCTACAGGACAGTCTTAAAAACAATGCTATAAGTAAAATTTATAACCGTTTGCGGAGTCGTCATTAAAAGCCAACTATTTCAGATCTCACAATAAACCAAGCTAATGGCTTCTGTTACAGTCATACAATAACACCCTCGTCAATTTTAAACCACACAATTTTAACTTCCACAGTTTTGATTTCAATAACTCGCGACCTATTTAAATATGGATTTTCCGTCCCTTTGCAGGAACAGCAGCCCTTATGCCCTGCATGCGGTTGCAGAATCGATTGGTTTATAACTTTGTCGGTGGAGCCAGTCCCTATTCCCTATAGGGCACTTGTGACCCCGCAGCGTAAGGGCTCGAGGGCCCTACACGGACAATCGGCATGTTGCAGTCAATGTGCGGGCAGTGACGGTTACGAAAAATACTGTTTTGTTGGGTTTGTATTTAACTTCTGATAAATGGAGTTAATAAACCTTCTTGAGATTGATATACATAATTAGTTACACCATTAAAATTAAACTTTATCTTATAAGGTATATCATTATATACATAGGTAATGGAAATAAAAATAGGAAGACTTTTGTGACGTTTTAAATAATATTAAACCACAGTACAATTATTTTAAAAAGTTGCTCATATGTCACATTATAAGTATTAACATAAAGCTATTTCCAAGTTACTCCATTTTTCTATATTTAAAAAAAAAACAAAAAAATTCAAAAGATCTTATTCTCCGTATTTAATATCTATCTTTTATTAAGATAGATAAAAGAAAATCACTTAACTAGTTTGCACAATAACAATTCCAGTTGAATAAAATATATTGTTCAGTCTGGCATTAAGAGTTTGTCCAGTTTTTTTTTCTATCTGCAACATTCTAGGAAAATAATACCTACTCATTGTTTTCCGACTGTTACCTACAATTTCCCCAGTAAAAAATAGAAAATTACAATATTATTATCATAAAAAATGGTGCGCAATATTTTCAATTGTATTTATATTAAAACATTATTATTATACAAGGAATACAGGAAGGTGATCTTCAAATTTGGAAATGTTATTTTAAAGGGAGGTTCTTCGTCGAAAATAGTAAAATCCGTGTTTAGTCAATAATTAACAGCGTTTTGAATATCACAACGTAAGTTTATTAAAAAGTTCAACAATAGGTTTAGTAGTTTAACAAGCGCGCTCAATTCCTTGACGGCCTGCGGTAGCGTAATCATGAAAAACTTTTAGGATTTCTTCTCCCTTGGAGCAGAGATATTCGGGAGCTCCGTAACCGTGACCGAAATTATCGGATATCCGATATAAAAAAATATCCGTATCCGCAACCGAATCCGTAATAAAAGTTTCGGATAGTATCGCATAGAGACGGAGCCTATTTGAATCAAGTTATCACAAGTTGTTTTGCCACAAGGTGGATGACAAAGGAATTTTAATGACAAAGAAATTAAAATTCCTTAAAAATCTAATCTCCGCAACCGAAATTATCCGAAACTAACGGATAATCCGAAATTATTTCATATCCGTATCCGTATCCCTATCCGGTATTATAATAATTCCAATATCCGTATCCAATCCGTATCCGAAATTTTATATCCATAACATCCCTGTCTTGGAGCTTGGTATGACCAGTTGTGCTCCTTCAGCATCATTTTCAGGAGCGAAGCGATACGAAATTTCCTCCAGTATCTATGTGCTTACGCCATAATTATAGCTGATAGCGCGGTAGCTCGGTGGTCAGAGCATTAGACCGGTCATCTAAAGGTCCTGGGTTCGATTCTCAGTCGTGTAATGCTCGGAGACCCGCGATCTTTTTCCAGTGTCTATAACTTCAAAGTATGATAAGACATCGAAAATAATTCAAGGATGCAATTTTTAAAATAAGAGTCATCAAAGAGTCCTTGTTTACGAAAATAATGTTTTTAGTATAAAATAACTCAGGAGTTACAGCCTTAAATTGACTAGGTAGGTAACAACAGCTAGGTAGGTGATTACGGCAATTGATGATACGCGGGAGGTATCGGACCTACCTGTACGAGTACGCATTCGGACGCCATCGCTTACAAAGTAGGTACTTGAAAAATCTGAATTTTTATATTTATCACACTGAGACCTAGTAAGACAACTTTGGTATGACAACCGTAAAACGTTGGAATGATATCACTATTTTCTTTTTCATGCTAATTTTTAAATATTATCTTACGACAATCGTCTCGTACCGTATGTTATACAATAACTACAACGTCGTGCACTTACCGCCGAAATCAATAATCTGCTAACCTTTGACGCCTTGCTATTTCTGTAACTATTGTAACCATTATCCATGATTTTGCGTCTCAAGGCTGAAGTCAAAAGGTAAGTCTACTAACCTTTGACGCCTTTTTATTTCTGTAACTATTGTAACCATTATCTATGATTTTGCGTCTCAATAAACGTCTGAGACGATAAAGAGCGATTACTAACCATTTATTTGATCTACCAATGAGTTTACTATTTGTTGTAACTATATGTTATGACATTGTTACCCTTCAAAATTGGGCGATTAACTAATAGTAAAAGGGCTAACATAACCTTAACATGAAAATGTAAACAGAATTTTCAGTGACAAAAGTGAGAATAAACATTTTGAACGCAAACATATATTTTATTCGGACTTTGAATTTACATTCCGATTAAGATAAAAAAAAAAACATTACCGAAGAAATCCTTAGGAAAACAGAAAGAGAGAGGGTGTTGTTATCCTCCCGGTAAGAAAAAATTGTAATCTTAATTCGTAAGTACTTAGTTGATCATTATCATTACATATTGGGTCTTTGGGAGTGGTAGAGTCTAGCTGTAGGCACTGTCTGCAGCGATTAGTGGGCTGACTCGACCGGTGAAATACCACCGTCGCACAGAAAACCGACGTGAAGTAAGGACGATGTTCCTGCGTTTCGTTCGGTAAATGCGATATCCGGTGCCCAATTTTCTCTAAGGCTCAGCAACGCACCCCCAAAACCCACAGTTTAGCGGGGAGTCATGGGCGGCGGTGATCAGTTACCATCAGGTGACCCTCATGCTTGTTTGCTAGCTTCTCATAAAAAAACAGTATAAATCCAAGTCGCTAATTCTGTCTGTTTGTATGTTTGGCCGCTATCTCCTCCTAAACCAGAAGACGGAATTTAATGCGGTTTTCGCAATCATTTAGGTAGTTTTTTCATTAAAATTTGTAAATATAAAACATTCAGAAAAAGTTTATTTAAGTCGGCCAAAATTACACCATTGCGGGTCGCTCGTTTTGAATAAAGATGATGTTAAAGAACATTTTGATTGGATTATGTTTTTAGTAATATACTAATTCATAAAAAACATTTAAGGATCTATTGATGCTCACTCTGCGATATTGTGCATTGGGCACAATACTGCCTTTCTTCGTTGAAGTTTTTAACTACGTACACTACTCCTACTACGGCTACAGCCGATAGAATTGTGGCTGATGTGCCCTGAGCAATGGCTGGCTTGTATTCGGACTACGACAATGCATAGACCAACTCCCAGCAAGGATTCTACAGCATGGCGCGTTTTCCTAGAGTTCATGGTGCAATTGACTGCGCACACGTGCCAATACCTTTAAAACTGTAAGGTATAATATTAACTATGTAGCTACTGACTGACTATGAAACACAAATAAAGGTTTATTTTATTGACAAGACATTAGAGCAACAAGGGGAAGAAGATACCTAGGTACTCTCCATATAGGTACTTGCCGAAGGTATGGGCAAACAACATTTGATACATAACTATTTAAGTTCATACATAAAGGCTTCTGAAATGTTATTATGATCACCGACTCCAACACCGCACTCCCCAACACATTGTTTTTTATTATTGTAATGGACTTAGAAATATTTTTAATTGTTAACAAAATTCAATTTTCTCCGTTTCTCCTGAGCAGGTAGAACTAACGAGAGAAAAATAATGAAAAAAACTGGGTGTAAACGTAAATTAAAAATAATAATAATCATACATTTTAAAACATAAGAGTCTAACTTAAACTCTTTACAATTAAACTTTTTTTATACTTACTTTCTTATATTTTTTTTATATTCTTCTCTAATCTCTTAACTTTATCATCTCTATCTTTAAATATTATCTTCTATATTATATTATAAATAACTTGTTGCTGTGGGAACATGTATTAAATAAACATAAAAGGACTAATAATTTATAGGCAGTGCCCTGTTGTAGTTAATTATTAATCAGAAAAGAGAATCACATAAAGATATAGCGAAGAAATAAAGATAAATCTTAATATGAGGAAACACTCTTAGTTTGTAACTAACTACCTAGTAACGCGAAAAGAAAAAAATACTTCTTTTGTAACCAGCTACAAAACACAGTTACGTACGCGGCCGAAAGGCTAACTTTAAAGTACTTAATATTCTCACCCAATACAGGCACTTTATAAAAAATCAATACTATTGCTTTTGCATCTTTTTATAAGTACATTAAAAACATATTCAAGGTTCAAAATTTAAATTCATAATTCAAATATTTTAAAACATACCTTGAAGATTTTATCTACTTACTAGAGGCCGCTCGCGACTCCGTTCGCGTAGAAGTCGGTTTCCCGTGGGAATGCAAAGTTTTCCCGCGGTAAAAAGTTCCCTTAATTCTTTCATACATATATTTTTGGTTTCTAGAACCGTTTTCGCAGCGCACGCAACGGAAGCCCTCAAGGGTGAATAATTTTCCCCGTTTTTTTCCCATTTTCCATTATTTCTTCGTTCCTAATAGTTGCAGCGTGATGTTATATAGCCTAAAGCCTGCCTCGATAAATGGTCTATCCAACACAAAAAGAAATTTTAAATTCGAACCAGTAGTTCCTGAGATAAGCGCGTTCAAACAAACAAACAAACAAACAAACAAACAAACAAACAAACTCTTCAGCTTTATAATATTAGTATAGATTACCTCGAGATACAGTCGTGTCAACAACTTACGTCACAGCCTGCACGTAGGGTTGTATATAAATATATACATGTAATATGTATAAGAGGATATTGCACCTGTCAATATGCTTCCTTGTTAAGTCCATTGTTGGTACCTTATCAAATTCTACATACTGTAACACTGCCACTCTTCGGTATACAACATGCAGGTAAGCCGGATCTATGGAAGCTATGCCGTGATAATTAAATGACGATTACGATATTAATAACATATTTCTAAAAGCTAATGTACATTAGCAATTTGGATTAAAGGAATGTAATAAAATTTTAAATGGTTTGAAGCGATCGTTCTTAATAATGTCAAGTTGTACAAAAATTTGTAGGCTTGGTTGTTGTTTTCCAAAAAAACATATTCGTATTCCATGCCCACGATTGTATGTAGCCGAAATCTTTAGCAGTTTTTTCGTAGGACCATTTTTTAAGTTTACTAACTAATTCAAATGTAGGTATAGTATATGAAGTGCTCGAAAAATGCTCGAGCAAGTAAAATTTTCTGATTGACGACCTCTGTGGTGCAGCGGTATACTGGACTGCGAAGCGGGTGGTCCCGGGTTCGATCCCCGGGTTGGGCCAGTTTCGTTAAATGGTTTTTCGATATTGGCTCGTGTCTGGGTGTAACTAGGTTCTCCCCTAGTCCATTATGTGGTACCTATAACACAAGTGTATACTGCACTTACTTTAGGGCCCCATTATTGGTGTGACTACCGTGCAGTGTCTACAAAACAACTAAATTAAGGCGGAGAGTACGCAGTAGGTACTCTTCTAAAGGTAAAGGACCGATATTTTCATGTTTTTAAATTAAAAGAACTTGAATATTTGGTTCACTGCCTACATTAGGTACTTATCTTAACAATAGGGGATATGCATAAAATTTTAAATGGCCTAAAATATTTTTTTCTTGAATACTTATTATCGTTATATTATAATGCAAAAGTTTTTTTTAATTTATTTATTATTTAAACCCCTAAAATAATATTTAAAAAGTGCAAAATAAGGGAGCGAATTTCAAACTTCCAAAACGGGCCACCATTGGTCGAACGTAATGTGACGTCATCTGACACGACATTGCATTCATCAGCGTCGAAACTTATACTGTTTTACAAGTTTTTGTGAAAAAAATAAACAAATTTAATCTATATTCTTGTGCTGATTGTAATGAAGTTTAGTTTAGATTGGTAGTGAATCTTTGACGATGACTGAAGCTGGTTCTGTCATAGCACATTAGGACAATCTACCGAGAACAGGTGCATTTATGATAGCATATAATTTTGCATCTGTCGCGTCTCCAAGGCGCGATGTGGGTTGTGGTGGTACAGCAAATGACAACCACAGATTCTTCTTTGATATTCGATTTAATGTGGTTTACAATTTGATGTTGCGTGTTCAACGGTTGGTTGGCAAGTGAAGTTATACAAAGAAAAGAAACAAAAACTAGACCAAATATGTAGTTTAGACGTATTGCTATAGAAAAGACGTAGGCGCGCAGACAGCATCGAAACCCGATTATACGAGCGCAGAGATCAGAGGATGTTTCATAGTATATTTAAGACCATAATATAGATTTTTATTCATAAATGCACACAGCAGTTTACTTAAAATACACCAAAACATTTTCATATTGGCACAAAAATATATGAGGCAAAACTCCTTTCCTCAACCGTAGAGTACATTTTTCTCCTTGCTCTTTTATTAAATTGTATTCAATATAATTTTCTGTATCTTCCTTTACCTGGAATAAATCAACCACCATAAAAAATTCGTAAAACCACAACAAGAATAAAGTTTTAATAGAAAGTTATAGCTACTGATCTTTTCTTATAGGGTAGGTTAATTTTATACCGAATTTTCTAATGTTCAATAGCTAATGCAAAACTTACTTTTTACAAATTCACATTAAGTTGTATATAAATAAAGTATACTTTCATTAAAATGATCTTCACAACAATATGAACAAGATTTAGGAGATATAATTATCCCTTCTCATCACCTTACACGACCGTCTTCGTATTTTCGCATCACTTTTGAAATACGAAAAAAACACTTTCTCGGGTGTTTTTCGAATAGTATTTGTGCACTCCGGTACTATGCAATACTAATAAGATAATTTTTTGGCTTCTTCCATGGTTTTAAAGCTATTAAAACTGTAAATATGTATGAAATAACTGAAAAGTTCATAGTAAAGTCCCACTGGACGTGTCGTGTGACGTCACGCAAAGCGCGCGCAAAATGGCGGCGTTTCAACTGCTCTAATTTTTTGAATGTTTTAAATTTCGTTTTTAAAAATATCTAGAGTGTTTTGAAGCCTTTTAATATTTTTTTCTATGTTATAAAGGTGTAAGCTATTAATTTAAGACAAGAAAAAAAAACATGAATATCCCCTATTACTTGGCTAACCGCAGAGAAACGTCACTTTACAGGTAAGCAAGTTGCAGAATAGGTAATGGAGGTCGCCCCTAGCACAATACCAAGAACAGGCCTTTGTTGAGGGTAGAAGTTGGTATTGCAGAAACGTTGTATGAAACCTTATAGCATGAAAGCTTTTAATGATTACTATTTTTACTTCTAGGTGGAAGTTTACAAGGCTTATTTATGAATAAGTAGGTACAGCTAAGCTGTATTCATTACCTAATAAAAAATATATTAATCAGCCGTCGATTAGAAAGTTTGAAATCAGCACTAAAATATATATTGATACGATTTTAGACTATGTAATTGGTCTTAAAACAATCGTATTTTGTGACCATATAAGGTAGAATACCCAAATATGGAAGTTATAAGGACTGTTTTTGCGTTTTTGCTCTATATTTTATACGTTTTACTTTACACTTTTCTGGGGATTTGCACGTTGATAAGTGGTGTCTTTAAGAATAAGTTTTCGATTCTTAAAATAAGATTATTACTAGTTTCATCAAAATAATCTTAATTAAATATACCCTCTGCCAAACTCCTATTATGGCAGTCTGATATCGGACGCCTAAATATACACAAAATATTGACAATTGGGCAGAGGCTTCATTTGCTACTCGTTTAAAAACTAAAATAAACAATTTAAAACAGTTTACTAGAATTCAAGTACAAGATAAAAAAAAAATTTTTTCAAAAATACACTGATTGAACGTAACTTCATAATTGGTTCCAAGCATATAACCAGATCCAATTATGAATTTTGAAAAAAATTAAGTGTAAAATTCTATTGGGGTTTTATGTTGGAGCGTTTTATTAAACTTTTGTTATTAATGGTTCCACCCATAATTACAATAAATAATAACACAGTTGCTCATGTCATTTAAAAAGCTTATGAATGTACCTACTTGCGGCGCGATCCTCGTAAGAAATTCTATTTTTTTCAAATGAAAATACCTACGTCTGGAAAAAGGGTTTATTGTCGAAAACTAAATTGCGGATAGCCCTAAAATTTTATTCCATAGCACTATGAATACTAGCATGACTGATTACAGTTGCTATTTCAATAATATAATTTACCAGGCTATTAATTTTTTAAGAAATGTCGATGAAAAACCATAATTGGTCCAGCGTCGTAATTGGTTCCGTTACCTTATTCGATTTGACCACTAAAACATACTGTTTGAAGTTCATTTAAATCCACCACTATAGTTTGTAAGACGTAAACAAATGTTTATTTAAAAAATGTTTTTAAGGAGAAATCTAAGTATAGGTACTTACTTAAGTTTAACGAAGTATACAAAATTGCAAATTCCTCAAAATAGAAAAGACTAGGAATAGTTTATCTGCATGATACCAAAAAAATATTAAAAAAGTTGCCTTTTAAAATCGGGTCATCAAAAAGAAACTCTCTCATTTTACATTCAAAAAAATTTCAGCCCTTAAGAACAAAACATACCCATACATAAAATAACCGAAAAATGACTGTTGGGTGTGTCGCATATCCATGACGCACAAACGGACAAACAATATGAGTATAAAGTATTAGTAGATTATGCCGACGCCCTAAGCAATCATTAGACTAACTAAACATTGGTTGGACTTTTATTACTATTTGTTTTACGTTGTCGTACCGTGTGCTAGGGGCTTTATTTGGTAGGTGGGACATGACAGGTAAGTCCTTTTTAACCTTTAACTTATGAGTTTAAAGTTTCAAAATATTATAATATAATATTATTTTGTTGGATTACATAAAAACCAATTTATAAAAATATACCATTGATTGGCATTTTATAAAGATACCTAACCATGATTCTAAATGATATCTCCTCAATTAAGGAAAATTAAGACATTCTTGTTTTTTTAAAATGGACGTGTATATTTATATATTTATACAAATAATTTAAATTGTTTAACAATGTTCGAAGATAATTAATTTCTTATAAAATTTTATTTTCTGTAATTTGCGATATCTCTAAAAAACTAATTATAATTATTTGTAGGTACACTTCGTTAAGGTTAGGGATGAAAATCTCAATAAGTTTTTTTAACAAGGCTTTGTTTCCTTGCTGTATTTTGATGTATAAAGAAAGGTAACCTGTTAAAAACTCGATTTTCTGTTACCCGAATCTTAAAACCCCGAAAACGCTTGGTAGAACTTTTAAAATACAGATTTAGTGAATGTCATTTTTTTTAAATTCCTTTTTTCATTTCCCAGATGAATTTATTTCCAGGTGAACTAAAACCAAATTTTCAAAAAATATTTTTTTGTTTCCCATATTCTCATAATCCAGATATAGTTATACCAGATTCTCAGAATCCTTTTTTTTGTTTCCCTTCGTACCATTTTCCAAATATACTAATACCAGATTTTCATAATATTTATATTTAGTTCCCATACAATCATATTCCTGATAAACTATTGCCAGATTTTCATAATCTTTTTATTTGGTTCCCATTCAAACGTGTTTCAGCTTAACTTTTGCAATGGCAGCCGCTCCTTTCGCATAACGTCGATTGTCCTAAAATCGTTCGTCATACATAAATTGTCACAATCATCAAAAAGCATAACACTCATGTCGCATAATTTATCCTTTGCATAACTTTTAAACGGCAAAACAGTCTATAGGCATATTATTCTTAAGCATAATGTATAAAATCCCTAATATCAATTGGCATAACATCCTCATCATCAGTCCTAATATGCTTTATCTTGATTTGGTTTGTCATAACTATAAAAAAACCTAATTTTATTTGGCATATTTTAGGTCGACCAAATTATTATAATTTACAATTTTGGTTATGCGCTGTTTGTTCAAATATCAAAATAATAGGTACGACGACGAGCGAAGCAAGGAGGAGTGTGAGGTTGAATGGTGACCACACAGTGCGCAAGCCGAGCGAGCGAAGCGAGCGTACCGCGGCAGCGGTCGGCGAAGCGCCAAAACCGAAGTTCTTTACTAAAGTACAAGGATTTAGTGGTTTTAGATATCGTTTATTTGGATTTAAAAAATCTTGATATTGTTTGTCTGGATATCAATTAACTGTATTTAAAAAATTGTGTTTAAAAATCTGGCTTTTGTGCATATGGATATCGGTCATCTAGATTTCGCGCATTTAGATTTCGTGTGTCTGGAACTCATTCGTCTGGATTTTAAAACGTCGTGCAAATGAATAAATGGGCAAATGAAATTCGGAGTTGCTATTATATGGCAAAAAAAACTTCGAAATTCTAAAAAACGCGATTATGAAAAAATGACGAAACGTTTTCTGGATTATGAAATTCGGGATTAAGATAGGTAACCATAAAGAAAAGGTATATTATAATTATTTTAATGAACCCATATTATAAATGTGAAAGATTGTGAATATGGATGGATGTATGGATGAATGGATGTATGGATGGATGTTTGTTACTCTTTCACGTAAAAACTACTGGACGGATTTGGATGAAACTTTGCAGTAATATAGGTTATACATCAGAATAATACATAGGGTACTCTTTACCGCGGAAAAAACATCTCATTCCCACAGGAAACCGACTTCCACGCGACCGGAGTCGTTTGCAGCCACTAGTGAGAAAATAATTTCTTAACGAATCCTTCTATTAACAACTAGGAGAACTTTCGCGAAGTTCTAAAAACAAGAAAGCAACAATAACAATAGCACGCTATTAGTAAAGAATCTAGTTAATGAGAAAGCATCGTTCACCGTCTCATATTTCAGCGGCAGGTACCTAGAGGGTGTAGGCGGCTTCCTAGAAACTACTTGATTGAATCGCAGCTCGGGAACATTTCGCATTTTCTTGGCTTTTCTTTGTATTAGTTGTTAACGCCCGAGGTTTTTCACTTACGTCGTTTTCTAGATTAGGTTCGTTGCAAATGCTTTGTTATTGTTACGGTTATATTTAGTTCGCTTTACATATTTCCTATTATTTTTTTTGTTTTTTTTTTACTTTTTCTAGTGTTACTTTAGAAGGCTGTAAGAAAATATTTAATGCCTCGGAAACTGACAAACCAAAAGTTGACAGATTTTTTATGTGGTTATACAATACGTGAGTTTAAGACCGATTTTTTATTAGTAGGTAAGTTCTTATTATTTTGTATAAAAAAATTCCTATTTTTCATAACACAACCACGCAAAGATACCCTCTACATACCCACATTCGATCTCTAAAATAAAATCAAACGGTATCTTCCAAATTTGAATGCACGCACGTGATTGGTTGCTCTGAAGTTTGTCAAACATTCTCATTGGCAGATGATAATATGATACAATTTTATGATTGTCACTTCAACGAAGCGAAAAGAATTACGCGTCTAGGTAATTTATTTTGGTGGGGTAACATTATTTAATTTTCGCGCGACACCTCAATCTTGGGATTATTAATAGATATATTGTGGGGTGCAACCTCGTATCGGCAAACCGAGTTATAGGTTAAACCGTGATTGGATGTGATTTTTAATAATAAATATTTCGATGGGGATTGAAATTGTATTGGTTGGGTGATTGCAGGTTTTCTGAAGTTTGAAGTACCAATTTGACGAGCAAAAGGTAAGCTTATTGACCCGTGATGTCTCATGTCAGTGACTAGAAATTTCCATGCGTTTTACTCTTTTTTACTTCAGAGCATTAAAACCTTTAAACTTGCAAATTATTACTCTTTTTTCCACATTATACGGGGTGTAAAAGAACAGCTTCCGAAAACAAAAACTGGGCATTGCTACTGGTTACGTTTTGAGCAAAAAAAATTGATTTTCATTACTTAACAGAAAAAAAATTGAATTGTACAAAATTTGTTTTTATCTTTCTATCTTATTCTACAGTATTCTTATCGTTCTATCAAATTTTGCAATGATTTGAAATTAAATGGGGTTTTAATTTAATTTGCAATGTTAATAATCGCACGTGAACCAACAGTTGATGTGTGAACGATGATTTCAAGCGCCGAATATGACTTTTCAATCCTTAATTACTTTTTTAAATTGGGTTTTCTGGATATACTGTTAGTGAATTTAGTTTCTATTGAGGCTCCAGAATACATGGTTTTAGGCTTCGGAAGTGGTCTTTTTTCACCCGTTATATCAAAAGCTTTCTCCCTCACATCGCTAGATGGTGAAATTCTATAGATACTTGTAAAGTTAGTTAAGATATCATTCGGGGAGGGTAGTCTACGGCGCTTCCGCAGGATATTGCAGCCACCGCCACCCTGGTCGACGCCCATTGCCGCCGCGGCACAGAGGTTAACTGTTATTCGCTGGCTAATTAAAAAAGAAGAGGAAGGAGGTAAACGGAATTGAAAGAAAGTTGTAGGTAAATGCTGGGTGAATTTCATAGGAACTTGTTTGGTTACAGGCCTGTATTATTGCTCTAGTATTATCCGAGCTGGAAAAACAACAAACAAGAAGTTATAAAGAACAAAACTGTTGAAAGGAAATATGGTAGACGGCATAGAATTTACCTAAAACAGTATGAGATTCAAAACTGGTTCTAAGGTTACGAGCAGAGCCTAAACTTATTGCTACCGTCTTAACATTAATACTGCGAAACAGCCAAAGTTCCAGCCAGGAGCCAGGATAGACTGAGCAACTATAAGCTCTCATATACTTACTAATACTCTACCCATAAATCAAATTAGTAGCAAAGCATCGTATGTTATGCATACCTCTAAAGACCTCTCATACAAACCCCCAAGCAAACTCAAGCAAAACCTAAAACAATTACCTCCTTCAAGCTATCTCAACCCCTAAAACATAATTAACCCGCAAAAAGTCGTCCACTTACGACAATCAGCGACATAATATGAACGCGAAACACAATTAATTCAGCCCAGAGTGTGCAATCAACTAGATGGACTTCTCTAAACAATAATTGCAAAGCAGAAATAATAATGTCGTCGCCACGCCGGCCGTATCCGTTTGCAATAAAAATGTAAAACGCCGCGATAAGCGACGTAGCTAAAGGCTCGAATGTGAAACGGTAGGCATGGGGGCAATGTCGATAACGGGTTGGGGCAAAATGTTAAGTCTCAAATACTAAAAAAAATTCAAGGTGTGTTCTTTAGGTAATATTGTTTTAATATTTTCAAATAATTAATGAACATGGTAATCAAAATCAAACGAATATTTTGATAGATGGTTTATCGTCCGTCAGTCTGTTCAGAATCTAATAATGATAATATGAAGTGGTAAAGCGTTGCATTATTTAGTAGGATTTCATTAACAGCTTGTGTATCATAATATAAGTTAATCTTACAATAATATCCTCCAGTTCAATGCATTTAGGCGCTACTTATTTACTCATGAATATACTAAATTTAAAATATCTTACAAAAATTTATGAGCATTATTTAAAGGATTTACTCAACAACTTACCCACCAATGAAGCATGCACTAACAGCATTTAGTTTTTAAAACTTAACTAAACAGTCCAAACCTGAAAAAGGGTAGAAAAAAACTGTCGACAAAAGGCACGCCAAGTATTTCCCCGGCCCTCACTACTGGGGCGGGCCGTTTGAGTTTTTACCTCCGGATCAAACCGCTAGGTATTTTGTCATACAAAATATAAACGTGGCTTACTTCCTTCCTCCATCGGTGAAGTTTATCTCAATGATTAATTGTGGCTTATACCGGCATGCTCGCTTTTAACAAAGTAAAATAACAATTGTTTTATTAAGCGAAGACCGGCAGGGATTTATTTCGAACGAACTATTTTGTTTTGCGGACTAATTCAATTGTGAGTTTGTAAAATTAAGACTGTCAGAGGGGTTTATTTAGTTTTTGAGTCGGTTTATACTATCACTTCTGTTTTATCGCTTTGGATAGCTACTTGACTTGGACCTCTTGGCCGTAAGCTTCTTTCGCTACAAAATCACTTTTATAAACTCGACGACCATACCAGATTTTTTGCAGTCAACCATGATTAATTAAAGTTTTTTGATTTCATATTTACTTATTAAATAAATAGGTGTTTATACCTGCTTAATATAAATAAATATGGTTTCATTAATATTTAGTTGACACTGTGCCTCAAGTACCTCACTATGCCTATGACCAAGATCAATGATTCATCTAACATCAAAATATTCTTGAAAAAAAGTACATTAAAGTAAACAGTTCAGTTTTGAATGTAAACCAACTAGTGAAGTGTGAGTCGGACTCGCGCCAAAAGGGTTCGGTACCACCATTATCCATAAGAAAAATACAAAAAATAACGTTTGTCGAATGGTGCACCCATTCCAATTCCCTTAAAAATATTTTTAGTTGGTTCATGAGTTACAGCTTGGTGACAGACAGACACATGGACGGACGGACAAAGAAGCCTTAGTAAGTTCCCGCTTCTACCATTTAGGTACGGAACCCTACAAATGACTAACTAACACGAAGTTATAATTTTGTCAGACTGTATTTCAAGTGTCATCTGCAATTATCTATTTTACCTGTCTCTAATTCTGATCATCTTCTATACCGGGTGTCCAGGAAACAATGGATAAGCTCTGAAGGGCTAATAGTAGAACTAAAGGCAAGTCTAAAAAATAATTGATAAAAAGTATAACCCTTACACTGCTTGAAATATGGCGCTTTAAAAAAAAACTTCATATTTTTTTGACTGTGTTCATATTTTTACTCGTAACGAGGTCAAATCACTTAATAACATCATTATTTCTGTGCTAAAATAATTAATATTAACCGCATCAGTGAATAACTATCAAAAAAAATAGCTTACTAAAGTATTTTTCTCAAAAAATAATGTTAAACTTTTGATTTGTGTAAAATTTCTGAAGAAATATTTTTGATGCGAAACTTTGAACAGCTCTGGTGTAAAAAAATAATATGAAAGCAACAGTGACCAATGATTTCAAAATATTTCTGGTTTAATAACGTTTTTAAAAAGATGTAATATGTCGTTATTGTAATGAAAAAATACTGAAATAATGGTATTAGTGTGTAAAATGGGAAAAATATTTAGTTCTAGCAAAATTAAAAAAATACAATAAAACTAAAGAAATATGATTTTCAATTGATATTAATGGCAAACACATTGGAATAATTGAGAGCAACTGTTCAAATTGTCTGTCCCCATCCTGATGCAGGCCCTACAACTACGAATAAAGGATCTTCAAAGAAATCAACTTAACAGGAGAAAGTGATCCAAATATTTTTTGAAGATCCTTTATTCGTAGATGTAGGGCCTGCATCAGGATGGGGACAGACAATTTGAACAGTTGCTCTCAATTATTCCAATGTGTTTGCCTTTTATATCAATTAAAAATCATATTTCTTTAGTTTTATTGTATTTTTTTAATTTTGCTAGAACTAAATAATTTTCCCATTTTACACACTAATACCATTAGTTCAATATTTTTTCATTACAATAACGACATATTACATCTTTTTAAAAACGTTATTAAACCAGGAATATTTTGAAATCATTGGTCACTGTTGCTTTCATATTATTTTTTTACACCAGAGCTGTTCAAAGTTTCGCATCAAAAATATTTCTTCAGAAATTTTACACAAATCAAAAGTTTAACATTATTTTTTGAGAAAAATACTTTAGTTAGCTATTTTATTTGATAGTTATTCACTGATGCGGTTAATATTAATTATTTTAGCACAGAAATAATGATGTTATTAAGTGATTTGACCTCGTTACGAGTAAAAATATGAACACAGACAAAAAAATATGAAGTTTTTTTTAAAGCGTCATATTTCTAGCAGTGTAAGGGTTATACTTTTTATCAATTATTTTTTAGGCTTGCCTTTAGTTCTACTATTAGCCCTTCAGAGCTTATCCATTGTTTCCTGGACACCCTGTATATATTCAGTCAATTAATATTTACCTTAAAATCCTTACCTTACCTTTTTAAAATCTTTAAGCAAGGGCAGCAGGGTGATTCCGTAACTCAAACTTTGATACTAAGTAGTTGGTAAAAAGCGGCTAGCAGTTGTGTTTGACAAGTCACCGACGAGCCAAAAAAATTGGAATTCTGTGTATCCCAACCAGCATGAGTTACGAGTCCAATGAGTCTCATTTAAAATGTCATCAACTTATATTAAGTTGTATGAAATGACTTAACATTTAATTTTTCCACTTTATATCTTTGACTGAGCATGCGTTGTAAACAATTAGAAGTGTATTTTTAAAAACAAATCGCCTAGCTTGCATGAGCCGTACCTATGACGTCATAATCGATGCAAGCTGGAGATACAGAATACCAAATGTACCTACATTTTGACGTTATATCTCATAGCATTCCATACAAGTTGAGTTACAGAATCACTTGAGTTGCATGTTGACAACTCTACAAAGTGTTATTCCTGACTGTAGCCGGTCACTAACTGACTGTAACTACACCTTTGGGCACAATTCCCTTCCTGGGAAAGTAAAGCCGAACATAAAAAGTTATAGAAGTCAACATCACGATTATAATAAAATCGATAATCAGGTCTATCCACGATCGTGAGAAGCGACCAATAAACATATCAATTTGTATCTCGAACTGCTTTCTCGTGATTCGCAACTGTATATTAGAACCATACATAAAGGAAGGCTCCTCGAGTATCGAAGCGGCCATATTTATTGAAATTACTTACAATTTGAAAATGTTCCCTCATAATGACCGAGCTCAACTCGGTAGCTGAGCTTAACCTTAAAATTAGCTAACTTTTTTATTTGCTTCTGAATTAGATACTTTATATGTAGGCGATTTGCATCAACTTAAGGCGGAGAAGGCTTCGGCGCAGGTCGTGATTCCACCTATTTATTATTGTGTACTACGTTTGATAGGAAATTGTGCATTACTTTTTTCATTGAGGTCAGCTTCAAAGACGTCGTGACGTACCCATTGGTTGGATTTCAGTAAATTATTAAAGCTACGAGAAAGCTGCTTAAACCACTTTTAGGTTTCTTCAGTCTTATTACAATCACGGTAAGTAATAAATTGGTTATTGCCCATTGGATATAATTGTAAGATTGTTTTTAAATAATTTGATAAAATGATATCTAGTGCGTTAGGCGCCGGTATCCAAACAAACAACAAACTGGAAGTACCTCCTACATGGTACATAGTAGGTAAGTACACGAATTGTGTAAAGACACCTTAATACGTCTACATTATTTTTTAGTATGGTCTGCGTATACAGTAAACAAAGTAAGGGTACAAAACGATTTCAAGATATATATTTTGCATAACGTTTTAACGCGCATTGAACCAAAACATTATTTTACCTATTATGTAATTATGTGTTTTATTTAGTATATAATTTCTTGAAACAATTGCTACCAATGCCTAGGCTGGCTAATAACTAGGTGCAGTTTCAATGGCCACACTCATAACTAGAATTACCTACATGACATGCTAAACAAAGATATGCTAACTTTACCACACTATTATTTGTAGGTATCCTATCGGCAAACATGGTACTGTTAGACCTAATACTGGGTTTAATATTTTAGTCTCATTTTGATATTCATTTAAATAATGTGCATGAGTTGTTTACCTAACATAACCGTATATGTTTCTATAGGTACCTACAGATGGCATTGGGCAATCAAGGAGCCTCGATTTGTTTATTATTAAAATAATCCAAGTTTTCACTAATAAATAAGGGTCGTTTAACATATTTCAACTCCGTAAATAGAATTCTTATAATAACATAATGTTCTTCGATCTTAATTGTCTTAGTGCTAAAAGTAACAGTTTAGGTAAAAGTAACATTTTAATATTTAAATTGTGATAAAATTCTTGTAAAATTTGTGTTAATTGTACCTACTCTAAGTTTAACGAAACGTTGATTAAAAAGGACTGTGTAAAACTTATGAAACAAACACCGCTTTATCTTTTCAAATACTTAACGAAACAACAAAATAAAAAACAAAAGCCTTCAAATAAGGCCTTGATTAGTGGTAAGCCTTACATTTGTACAGTCTTCCACGCTCCAAATTTAATACCTACAAATTTAACTCGGGTAAAAATATCAGAAACGAACAGTCGTGTCATTTGCAGACGCATAATATTAACATTCTAAAAGAACACTATAACTTTTCGATCGATAACAACGTTAGGCATTCGGGCAAAGATTCGTGTCTTCACACGGCCGGGAGGGTGTGGCCGCATTGCCAGCGGTTGCAGAAATCCAACAATGTCTTAGACACATTACTTATGAAAAATGATATTTGAGATGTGTCGGTTTTCAGTTTATGCCGTCGTCAGCGTTACAGACTACGAACAATGTAGCTGTAAGTTGGCTTTTGGAAATAACATTTTGCGGTCATGTTGTGTGACGTGTGTTGCGGTTTGACAATGGAAAGAGGCCTATATACCTACTCGTTGCGCTTCATTTATTCGGGAACCATCTTGGATCGGCAAATTTTAAAGCTGTAAGCATTTTGATATACCTACATTCCGCCTAAGATCATGTTCACTTATGCAGCAGTTACCTTTATGCCTACCTGTGTGTGTTTGTGTGTGTGTGAGTGCAATTAATTATTCATTCATTCATTCATTCATTACAAAAAACAATCAGATTTAGATCAATGTGTTTAAAAGGTAAATCCTAACCCGCTTCTCGCTGCGACTCGCAGTACAACATTATCATTTCATAATTTGTGCCTACCGGGTATCAGCTACCGGGACCCACTCTACTACACGTTTTTATTATTATTTTTATAATTCTTAATGATGGACCTCAACTCCTCACTGCACGCAAGAGAAGCGAATCCACAAAAAAAAATTATAAACCAGCGTTAAGCAATTATTAAGTAAGGTTAAGATTCGATAAGTAAAATGGCCGATCGGTTTTTATTTTAGCAAGGTTATTGCGAATAAAACTGTTTTATGTTAAATAAAAAATGTTCCAGTAGAAAGAAGCTAAACGTGACATTACCTATATAATTTACATGTGGTACTAGTAATACATTGTTTTTAACTGTAATCACTTACTTTATTTAAATTAACACTCACGATAACATCAAGTAACACTTCACACCCTTTAGTTGTAGAAAATAACACGTAAAATAACAAATTGCTTACATAATAGGTACACGACATCTGACATACCTACTAGTGCCTATAACAGTGGGAGGTCCACAAATTATTTTTATTGTTAATACTTGAATATTTAATATGATAGAAACCCGCAGAGCACGCCCTGTGGTAAACGTAAAGGGGTCCTTTAGCTAAGAATCATCTACGCAGCAGGGCTCCGTATGTGCAAATTGTATGAAAAATAATTAATGTGGCTTTTCGAGGGTGGAGACTTAGAAACGATATTTTGACAAATTGTATTCATTGACTCGCGAAATTTCAAAGTTTATTCGATTTTGGCAATCTACAGGCACCCTAAGGATATGGAACAGCGAACGCGATGTGCTAAAATATTTACATTTGCTCAAGCTATCTATTAATAAATATAGGTTTGTTTTTTTTTTTTACTTTGGGTATTTAGAAGTGGAGTATCAAATTAAGAAGATTTAACGATATTTTTTTAATGCTTGTAAGTAGTTTGCGTGTCTGAGAAGTCTGACTATTTTTGCTAATTATATACCTACAGCCACCTTATTTCGATCTTTATAAGCACATAACTTCTTCATATATTTAAAACACTCTACAATTAAAGCTTAAGAGTCTCTCCCACGGTGTGCGATTCTACGCACTAAGTACCTACAGTTTGGTGTTTTCAAGCTAAGAGATACCTACCACACTACAAGATATTTCACTACTAACCTTTTTTCATGTTGAGACGACCTTCAGACTTGCTCGGATTGTACGCAGAAAAGTGTTCACTAGGACATGTTGCCTCCATGCATGACCTGCCCAATTTGACACACTCACAAGATGAAAACAAAAAACACGGAGCGAGATCTTCTCTCCATTCATTATAAAACCTACTGCATAATACTAACCGTCGGCTTCTGGATTGAGCATTCACATTTAAGTACTACTTTAGTGTCAATTATAAAGACGAGTATTGTATAGAGTTTGTATAGCTCCGAAAGATTTTTGCTTTGCGCGCGAAAAATAGGAAAAGGATAGGTAACTCAGGATTTAAAAGCAACAACTTTTGTTATGCTTGAAGGTTAGATATCTCAACTTGATCGCATCTATTCGTTAATATTGTATGACGACCAGCAATTTTCGTCTACATACCTGTACAGTCCCTTATGCAATCTTAGCAATATTATATTGTGAATTTATATCTACGTTATTTAGTTATTTATAGGCTCCGTTCGACTCCACCACCGTGTGAGTTCGCGGTCCGTAACTTGTACGAGTAATTCAGTGTAATAAATATCTGTCAGGAATTATATGAAACCTTTATTGTGATTTGTGACAGCCTTTGTTTTATGAGTCCAAGTTTTGGCGCGTTTTAGGGCGATATAATGTAGAAGATTTGTTATAAGTAAATATGTAGATACGGTTCGAGGGAAATACGTGGTTCTAAGTTAACTGGTATAAATATAGAGTTTGTAAGCGCCCCATTAACTACAACAGACAATTATCATGACGTTATGTTTTATAAAATACTTAGTATTAAATAGTTTGTTTTTGATTGAGTACAAAATATGATAGACGAAAATAATTAAAAAGCTGTAAGAAACAGGACGACTGAATTGATGAATTTGCCTTTTTGGAATCTTTACCGACATCTATAGTAGGTACCTTCCTACTAAGTTAATAAATTTAAGTTCAAAATTGATTAATAACTTGTTTGGAATGGTAATTTTATCTTACATCGTTACATTGCATTTCCATTTTATGCTAGATTGTTTTATTAGGTATATGTTAAAAAAATAAGTTTTATTTGTATATTAGGTTAGCAGAAAAACCATTTTAAGCACACAGAAAGAAGGTAAATAAGTACATATAGCGTTTTTCATACAATTTAGTAATACCCGCCTACACTCCGTTTTAGATATCTACACCTATTCTGTCGGCAGTCGCTGTAAAGTCGAAGGTTTCTTGGGGTATCTTCGAAATTCAATATTCCAAATTATATCTAAGTAACTAACCTTTATTTCAACTTTAAATGCTCTTAACATGGAGAGCTCGATTCCTTACTAAATAATTTTGAAGTGCAGTCAATCCCACTAATATTATAAACGTGAAAGTTTGTAAGTATGAATGTATGGATGTATAGATGGATGTTTGTTACTCTTTCACAAAAAAACTACTGGATGGATTTGGATGTAACTTTACAGTAATACCTATAGGTAATACCTCGGAATAACACACAGAGTACTTTTTACCGCGGGAAAACTTCTCATTCCCACGGGAAAACGACTTCCACAAACTCCATCTAACACATGAATAAATACAACAGCCTAGGCCTACCCAGGAATCTGAACCCCACGCATGTTTCTCGTCTGTCATTATATTTTTGTATAAAACATAATCTTTGCGTCAGTTTTGAATTTATTTATTGTATAATAGCAAAGCGCCGGCCCGTGGTATGTAATTTTTAGCGAATTAAAGTTGGATGCGCTGTAATACCTATGTTTTAGTTGTCAGACATAAAAGAAGACTTGGTGGGTATTTGCGGGTTAACTCTACTGGTAGGTATTTATTTGAAAACACAAGCATTTATGTGAGTAATGGGTAAGTTATGGCTGGTGATATTTTATTGTGAAAATAGTTTATTATTTTACTGTATTAGTAACTTCGGCACAAATTATTTTTGATCACTTAATCTCGATTGAAGGATTAGTAGAAGAAAATCTGATTATCATTGGGTATGCGTATGAAGCGGTTTGTATGAGAGACAAGGCCTGCGGGGCTATTGCGTAAGCCAATGGTAATCGAATGGCTTACGCAATAGCCCCGCTGAGGGGTGGATCTCTTTGTTGAGCTTTTATTTAGGTATGAATATATGTGAGTAAACTGTAATTTTGGATAGATGGTTAAGCCCAGATCCACAACTATGATACTTGCTTCAAAGTCCAGTCGAATACCTTTTATCAAATTATAAAATACTAGTGGCCGCCCGCGACTCCGTCCGCGTGGTAGTCGGTTTCCCGTGTAAATAATAGGTACAACTTTAGTTTTTCTAAAACGATTTCTATGATTCTTTTTTATTGAATAGTTAATATTGTAAACATTTTTAATTAGGGATGACTGAGAGTGTTATAAACGTAAAAGTAGACAAATATAATCAGAAAGCTACGAACTGCTAAGCTATCGGAAGTTACACGTGTTATTGTATGTAAGTCAACCATAAAAGAAAGACATAATATGCTGTCGTGGGATATAAGCAGGGACCGAAAACCGGTTAAATTAGGCCTACCTTTTATTTCGGTATGACGTCATACCGTTTTATTTCAGTATTTTATTTTTTTAATACACTTAAATATGCATACCTTTAAAATACGGTATGACGTCATACCTTTTCATTTCGGTACCGTATTTTTAAGAATATAATAAAAAACCTTTACCATAACATTTCGGTATACTTCTAATATTATGGTATAACCTTTACATAAATAAAAGTATCACTTTATTTCAAGAATGTGTGGGTCTGCTGTCGGAAAATCCACTTTATTTGTATCGAGCGAGCGTATTACGATACCGAAAAAATCATATGGGTTATACCTTTAATACTCAACCTGTATGAATTTTAAAGGTATAATTATGCCATACCTTTATAAGATAGCGGTAGCGATTCTGAAAACCTTAAAACAACCGGTAGAGTTTTGGTTCAAGGATTGCGTAACCGGTATAAAATTAAGGTACCGCTTTTTTATACAGGTTGAAATACCGGTAAACCTTAACCGTTTTCAGTCCCTGGATATAAGTACCTATTTTATATAATTTTAAGGAGAATATTTCCGTCATACATGATTTCTGTGTAGCTTTAACCATTAAGGTTGCACACCCGACGGAAGCTTAAAAAATTGAGAAACTTCTCCCTTTTCCCAATATTTCCCTTCACTGCTCTGCTCCTATTAATTGTAGCGTGATGAAAAGTAGGTATACTATAACCAGCTCAGGAGTATGAAAAATAATTGTACCGAGTTTCGTTAAAATCCGTCGAGTAGTTTTTGTTTCTATAACGGTTATACAGACAGACAGACAAAAATTTTACTGATTGAATTTTTGGCATCAGTATCTATCCCTAATCACCCCCTGTTAGTTATTTTGGAAATATATTTCATGTACAGAATTGACTCTTGTACAGATTTATTTTAAGTAGGTACCTATAGACAGTCAGAAAACACCGAAATAACGCGGACAATGCACAATGTACCACTCACATGGGGAAGCACTCACTCAAAACATAATAACATTAAACTTCAAAATTGCGCGATTATCTTCAATTCAATGTTAACATAGTTAAAGTATTATTTACAGTTAGTACATTATCAGCATACTATTGTTTTAATTATGTAATCCTTTGTTTTCTATTGGTTTATGATTGTGGTGGACTTACGTTGCATTTATAATTTAAGTAGGTATTTTAATTTTAACCGAGTTGAAAGTAAAGAGTAGGTAATTTTACGCAAATTTACCTTAGGTTTCTTAAATACGTATTTGGACCTATTGGTAAATATCTCATCACATTGTGAACTCTGCAAGTTTTACATAAATAAGGTAATTTCAAACGTTTTAGTATTCTTACAGTGATTTTTTTCTTTTAATTTTGTTTCTGAAAATCATAATTTAACTGCTTTCAAAAAGAATAAAGGTTTTAAATGCTTTGAATTTTTTTTTTAATTGGTAGAAATTATATTGAGGTTACGAAGGCAAGAAGAGATTTTTTTAAGTTGTTCGTTAGGTACCCCATTGTATTTGATAGTTAGGAAGAAAATAAACCAAAGGTAATAACCGAGGTAATAAACAAATTGAAGCTTCCTGAAGTAATAATTCGAATGAATAGGACTGATTGGAATAGTTATCGGAACTGCCACAACCTTCACCTTCACTGTAAATAAATTGCAAATGAGATGTAATTTTATGAACATCGGCATTCAATCAGATACTAACTACTTACTTTTCAATCAGTCTTCTTTACAACTAGAAATTGATGATGTGTTATTCTATGTTATAAATAAGCAGAAAATCCGTTGATCCACTTGTTAGTAAGTGGTTACCTGTGTAGGTTTTTTCCTTAAGACTTCTGTAGTAGGGTAAACTTGCTTAATTCGTACCTGCGCCTAAATCGTACCTCGTCTATATCTCGGCTTAGGTGATAGCTATCAGTGCCTCTGGTGGCATAAAATGTTACTAACAGTCGGCCATATTGCCATGTTTCAAATGAACACCTGTCACGTTGCTCCCGACTAAAATATTAAACAGGTAAGGTTTTTCTTATTTTTTGAGTAATTTTTTCGCATATTTCATAAGAGCTGTCTTCATAGTATATCATTCGTAAGTTGTTTAACTGTTTATTATATATTTATGCGTATATTTGTGAATGTAGGGCAGGTGACCCGGTTGTGGCCACCGACCCCTTTGTGGCCATTCGGGGTTTCAAATAATTATAACTAAGACAAAAACAAATTTATTTATCTATGGTTTATATTATTTAGAATATTGAATATTGGTAGCACTGATACCGTTGATAGCTCTGATGTGTCAAGCTTGACTTCGATGCAACAAGCCATTCTTATTAGGTGAGCGCGAAATTGTTAATATCTTAGTAAAAAGGCTAAGGCGAGCGGGTGACTAATATTTTTTTATTTTTTAAATCTTTGACTATTTTATGGATTTTTATGTTAATACTACTTGAAGAATATATTTTCTAAGTAGAACTAAAGTTATTTTGTCGCCATATGTTTATGAAGCGAGGTTATGAGCAGGTGGCCACTAATGGAGTCAAAATCATGTATTTCTCCATCTTTGGCCACGTGGCTGGCCAAAAGTGGTGTACATAGATACCCCACTTCTGGCCATTTATATTTTATCGAGGTTCTTTTTCTTGGCTTTACGTACCAACGTAGGTAAGTGTTTCGATACGTATTTTTTATTTTCAGAGTTACAATAAAATGCCTCAACCAAAATCAAATAGTGACAAAAAAGAAGCCGTGAAAAAAAAAAACCAGTACTTACACATAAAATAACTTTAGCGTTGAACGCAGTTAAGAATGGGATGCCCGTTTCCACTGCTAAAAGAGATTTTAATGTACCTCGAACGACTTTGCGACATAAAATTTCTGGAAAAGCATCTACTTGAACATGTAGGACCCCAGGCAGTTCTTGGAGTGCGCGTGGGATACCTCTTCGTGCGGCCGTCCTCTTTCCTGCTCTCTGGAATACTTGTGTTCCACAGGGAAGGAAAGGGGTTCGGCCCGGTGCACCCTGGGCGTCCCACAACCGTGTTCCTATTAGGGTTCATTGTTGCGGGATGGCGAAATCCCACACCGGGGACGGTCGTGAAGCAGTCCGACCCACGAGAGGGGGACTGCTGCAGCTGGGCGTAAGCCCAGCGTATTGAAACGCCCGGAGGGGCGTGTGGCGTGTCGGCGACTCCAACCGGTGAGGTCCCGGGTCGACGGCGACGGCCAAAGACCCTGGGGTGGTCCCCAGGCTGCCGACACAGGGCTAGATCGGTGGCTAACCAAGGGAACGTGAGGAGGCAGGCGCGCCGCGGTTTGTCCCCTCCAAGCTTGAGGGGGCTGCCTCGGTGGCCAGACGTCGGCGGGTTCGCAGCGAGGGCCTTAACAGGACTTTTCCCGTGTCCCCGCCACTATACGACGGCCAGAAGGACAACTCCAGGTTTTTAGTCGGTGCGAGTCCGACATAACCCGTCTCCTTTCCCTGGAGGGGCGGGTATGCGTAGGCATTTTCCTGATCAACATAAAAAAAGAAAAAAAGGCAGTTCTTGGAAATGAAATAGAGAATGAACTCGTCGTATGGATCAAAGACTGCGCTCGTTCTGGGTTTTCTAATAATAAAGTATCTGTCAAAAAAATTGTAGTAAAGGGTCAAATTACTACTCTTTTTTAAAATAATAGACCTTCAGGATCGTGATTTGACGGATTTACGGCAAGATATCCTGATTTGAGGCAAAAAATGTGCAATTTAATTTATTAATTTTGATTACTTTGAATTCATCTGATTTTATTCTTTGATGGCCAGAACTGGCACACGACCATGGCCAGAAATGGCGTCAATCTGGCCAAAAATGGCACATACTGCCTTTATTTTTTTATTTTTATAGAATTATTTTTCTATTGGATGTTCTTTAAAAAAAGGGTTTTCTTAGGCAAGGTTAATATATGTTTAATGACTTTTTGCAAGAAATATGTTCGTAATAACAAAAACCATAAATTAAGAAAGCCTCAAAGTCGAGAAAATCCTTAAAGTGGCCAAAACCGGGTCACCTGCCCTATTTAACATAGTAAAACCGGCTTGTTTGTTGTCACTTTTTTTTGCGGCAAATTTGAAATTCGTTTGACACTTGTGCCTATTTCGTACTTGCAGCAACTTCTTAAAACGTACCGGTACGATTAACGAAAACTTATTATAATCTCACAGTAAATTATTAACTACGTAATTAATTTTAGTTTTTTTATTTATTTAATTGTTTCTAATTAGTTATTTTTGTTTCTATGTCAGGGCAACATGTCAAAAAAAATGATAAGATCCAAAGTACGATTTAAGAATATACTAGTACGATTTAAGATAAATAGTCTTAAATCGTACTTTTTTTAGGTTTTTTAAAATTGTTTATTTCTCAGAAGTTTATAAGATTTATGTTATTTTGTGTTGAAATACTTATAGAACTTTAGTTAAATTATAATTACTTTATATAAATAACTGTGTATCTTTGTTCATTTCCAAAATATTTGAGGTTCTCCTTAAGTGGTACGAATTAGGCAAGTTTACCCTACCTACTTATTAAGATTCTTAAAACATAGTCAACAGTCAGATGTTCGGTGTCTGACACAGCAAAACAACTTATCATAATTTCGAACATGAAGAAATAAACCACTGGAGAGCTAATCTGTCTGAACCAAGTATACCTAAGTACCCCAAATTCGGAGAGATCGAAGAAATCTTGTCAGTCAAAGTTCATGTCGGCTTATGTAAAAAAGTCACATGATCTGACTTGAATAATTAAATGCAACGAAAATATTTTTTTTAATGTATTTTGGCATTATTATTTTTTTCGAAATAAAAAAAGTCTCAAGGTTTTTGTATGTTATATTTCCGACTATATATCGATTAAATAATTTAAGTATGCTTATGTGATTTTAAATATGTTTGTTACTCAGTCACGTGAAAATGGCTGGTTTTCAGTTTTCACGTATCTTAGTTATAGTAAGTATAATAAATTTATTATATACTATAACTCACTCTGATCTCTGCGCTCGTAAAATCGTTTTGATGCAAAATTTAAATATGCTGTCATCATAAATGCATCTGTTGTCGATAGATTGTCCAAAAAAAATACATTATAGGCCATTTAAAATTTTATGCATATTCCCTATCGAGCTTAAGTAAATCTACCAAAAGGCTAGTTGGCTGGGGTAGAGCAGCCTACATACTTCCTTGATGTTCAAAATATTGGCTTACTTATGGTGCCTTTGATTTCATTATATTGCTTGTTACCCTTTCGTGTATATTTACGCCATTACTCCACCAGTTTTAGAAACGCATCTACATCAGAGGCCTCTAACGGCAGTTCCTAGAACTCTGAAGCATGAACGCTGCAAAGTCTGTATCTATGTTCTGTATCGGTATACGTCACGACTAAAGCCTATTAACTATGGGTTTAACTGAAGCAGTGTTTATTTATTTATTTATTTAAACACAAATGAGAAATTTTAAGACGCACCACACATAGGTATGGTACTGCCTGAGTAGGTACCTATGTTTCCCTCATAGGTTTATAAATTATTAACTGCCTCTGTGTGTAGAAATTCGGTAGTGTCTATAATCCTAGCGTTGCAAATGAAACTAGATTACCTCCCTACCTATTTATTTACGAGATCATTACTTGCAAATAGACTTATTTTAAAGGATTATTACTTACGCGTTTATTAATTTATTTTTGAAGGCAAATCCCACCACCGCTCGAGCGTGGGATATAATAACAAATATCGGGCAAAGGCTTTTTTATTTCAGAGAGCACGTGGAAAAAGAACTTAACCACCTGAAACAAGTGCTTCGGGACAACAACGTCAAACCACTCACACTTGAACGTAGACCAGCTTACATGCCTTACATAAAACGTGTTACCTACTGACAAATTGGAGCCAATCTGAAGTGAGTTTTAATAAGAACTATTCAAGCCACACAAGTTGCCAACAGTTTCTTCCAGTAAAATGCAACGACGAAATTCTTATATTCTACCTACGTAGACGACAAACTTTTCAGTTTTGAATAGAAAAAATGCCAAATCGTCGAAAAATAAAACACCACTTAATTATTTGTTTTTAGTATAACCGATTCATGACTGTGGTCGAAAATCTAAAGTTCTATGAGGGGCCGCATACAAAACGCGAATGGCCCTACTGTCGTGTCATGAGCTCTCATTATTGACACATCTAGAGTGTCATAGGCCGTAAGTGAAGATTTAAGTTCGTTTTCGCCAGTTTAGCGCCGCTGGTGGCATTTCGTTTTAATATCGTGTATAGTGTGTTGTGTAATTATTTGTTTGAATAATTCAAAATGTACTCTAAAACCAACTATGGTAATATTCTGTGGTGCAGTCCCGCCTTCTGTTCAGTGCATTTTAGGTGTAAATCGCTCAAATGTATTCCAACATAAAAAAGTTGTACTAATAAAAAATATATAAAACAAAACAAATCAAAAGGCATGCACTTTATTTGTTACATCATTAAAGGTTTTATTAAGTATGACAAATTTTAGCATAAATCTAAATCACCTAAATCACTTCTACAAAACTTTACAATGCAACAAGATGCTTTCAGAACTTAATATTACAAAATTACTTCTATTTATTAATTAACCACTAAACCTATTTATTAGGTATTTGAGAGGCCCCTGATAAGATCTTTGTAGTCATCAATTATGCCTGGCAACGCTTTTATATAAAATTATCAGTACAATTTGCAAGATTATTGAGTTGCCGCAGCATCTTACTTATAAAGTCTTATGAGGGACCTAATTTACTTATTTATACAATATTACATTATCAAACACGAAATCCGGAGGCTGGCGTCCGCCCCTATTTCGCATCTAGAGGGCCACCAGCTCGCGTCATTTAAAACACACAAATATTTCGAATACTTTACAGCTGCAAGACTTTAATAATTTGCAAATTTAATGTCTTTACATAACCTAAAAATATATATTTCAATGACATCACATCAATTTTTATCAACATTATTGGAACATTCAGCCCATCACATTATAATTATCCGTATTATGTTGAATTACCACTAAACACAAGTACTTAACCCCGTTCCCTCTACGATAGATTATTTCCAAGTGATATACGATTTTACAATAATATTTATTACAATTTATAATCATCTAATAGTACAAGTTTAGCCCGCGACTTCGTAAGTGCAATTGTCACTAGCTATGTATTTATATTCTATTTAAATTATGAGACCATTAGGGCATTAAATTATAAAGAACAAGGTTAAATTTAAATTGTTTCAGGACTGCTAAATGCTAATTACGTGAAATAAAATTAATTTGTCTTATTTACCAAAACTCATGAAAGTTAAGGCTTCTAAGTTATCAAAAATAATGAAAAAAGTCAATGAAAAAATGAACATTAAATAAGGATTGTTATATTTTAACTTGATAATTCGACAATCGGTCGTGCGTTGTCGCGGGCAATAGCATTTTACTACACATGTATTATGTCAAAAACGCGAAACTTCGATGTAATCGCAGAAATGACAGTCTCCCTAAGGCTGTCATTTTTGTAGCTACATCCGATCCGTTACCAAAAAGCACTCCAATAAAGCATCCTAAATCATCACATTAAAGCAGAGTACCAAATAAAAATGTCTAAAATCGTAAACAGCTTCGTCTTATTATTATTGTAGAATAATCACCTTTGTCACAGACCCGCAATAACAATGATTTCACAGAAACTTTATTAAAAAAAAACTATACACTTCAATAACTCTCAAAAAAATCAAATATAATGGTTAAATTTTTCAAATTAGGTAATCATGTAACAAATCATGAAATTTCTAATAAATTTTATGAAATCTCCAATACCAAGGTCACTTTGCAATTTTGTACTCCCGAAATATAGTCATCATTAACTTTATAAACAAAACAAGAATGTACTTATATCGAGAATAAGATCCCGGGTAAATATTAACATTTAAGTAACAATTGACAATGCAACGTTAAACACATATTGACACACACAGCAAAATATACACAGGTTATTTAGTTACAAGGGGCAATGGATCAAGGAAATATTCACATTTGAATTTATTTACAAAAACACATTGAATACAACATTATGGGTTGATTATTATATAAATTCGGGGCTCAGTTTTCAATAGATGACGCAGAAAGCGACTGCTGTAACCAGGTGCCCTCCACATCCCCGCTTTCGCGACTTGACCAATACTGGTATGTTACAAAGTCGCTTTAAGAGTATAAATGCTTACAATTCACTGTTTAGGTATACATTGGTATTGAAAACTGGGTCCGTACTACACAAAGAGGTTTCTTACTGTCGTCTATTGTTATGTATGAATAAACTGCACTATCAAGTGTCCAATAAGCTGCTGCTGTGTCTCACATGCCTATGCCGCAATAAAATAAAGCCAATCACTTTTGAAACTATTGTTTTGTTTGCACGGTTGTGTCTTTAACTTTCACTATGCGTTTGCTGATTGGTTATTTACTTCTTGAAAAGCTTGTTCCATTGGAGGACATGTTTTTGCGGCTGTGACGTAGAGGGTTGTGCCTGCTGTTGTGGGCGGGGTTGGAAGCCTGGGGGTGGGACAAAATACGAGTTTTAATATGATGATAAATATGTGAACAAGTACATTCATAAATATGTGCTGCTAAAAGATGTTATGCTGTGGCTTTATAGCAGTGTTTCATCTTAACAAAATAAAACTACTTTCTTTTGTCATCTAAAAATTAACCAATTCTTTACACATTTTGATTTTACACCAGTAATGTTTTCGCATTACAGTATTATTATCTAACTTTACTATTCTCATAATCATATAGCTACAGTACAGTCACGTCAACAACCCGTGTAGCACATAGTTAAGGTACAGTCACGTCAATAACCCGTGTAGCACATAGTTGTGGTACAGTCACGTCAACAACCCCTGTAGCACATAGTGAAGGTACAGCCACGTCAACAACCCGTGTAGCACATAGTGAAGGTACAGTCACGTCAACAACCCGTGTAGCACATAGTGAAGGTACAGTCAGGCAAGTCACGTCTGTAGCACATAGTGAAGGTACAGTCACGTCAACAACCCGTGTAGCACATAGTGAAGGTACAGTCACGTCAACAACCCGTGTAGCACATAGTGAAGGTACAGTCAGGCAAGTCACGTCTGTAGCACATAGTGAAGGTACAGTCACGTCAACAACCCGTGTAGCACATAGTTAAGGTACAGTCACGTCAACAACCCCTGTAGCACATAGTTGTGGTACAGTCAGGCAAGTCACCTCTGTGCAGCGGGGCAGCAGGGATGGTCTGCTGCCTAAGAGACTCCCAAGTGGCGCGCCGCTACTCGCCCCCCTCGCGCTCGCCCCCTCCCCCGCCCGCCTTCTCCGCGATGCAGGACCGGGCCACTGACGCGAACAGCCTAGACCGGAACAACACTTATGTTATAAGACATGAAAATTTTTAATAAAAATTTGAAAAATAAGTTTTTTGTTATAAGAAGTAAAAGACAAACTTAAGACATCAAAACTGTTCAGTGCCACAGCGGAAGGAAGAATATGTAATTTTATTTAAACCACAGAAGTATGGTTATTTAGGCATTATTGAAAGGTCAACATTTAGACAGTTTACCTACAGAGTAAAGCATGGAAATTATAAAAGAAGGTAATTGCGATAGTGTCGACAAAAATAGTTTCATACTTTATATAATATACTAGCTTTCCGCCCTGCGGTTTCACCCGCAATTAAATATTTTTTTCCGTGGGAATAGATATTTATAAGATGTACAATTAATTAGAACATTTTATGGTTCTATCTTTTAAAGTTAAGGCAGCGTACGCAAAATAAGTAACTTTTCTGGTTGATTTTTTACACCTTGTGTCCGAAAAACGCAAATATCTTACGGAACACTATTTTTTCCAAAATAAAATATAGCCAATGTTACTCGTGGATAATGTAGCTTTCGAATGGTGAAAGATTTTTTAAAATCGGTCCAGTAGTTTTTGAGCCTATTCGACACAACCAAACAAAGTTTTCCTCTTTATAATATTAGTATAGAAGTATAGATATACATCGAACACCTATCATTCATAACAAGTTTAACTATAATTAAATGATTGCTTAAGTTACTGCTATTTTCACGATTCAATCGAAACAAGAAATTTTTCACTTCTGTGACAAGTTTTTAAAATCAGTCACATCATTTTATCTAAGAAATGCTATCAATTTGCAACGATATTGAAAGCATAATGGGAGGACTAAACACAAAAATTTGGCACCAAGTGTGCACACAACCAAATACACAAAAAACTAGAAGCAAACACATAACTCAGTTCGTGGAACGTGAGTAGGAAAGTTTTATAATGAATTATGTTGTTTATTATAAATTGACGGCCATGCTCATTTTTTCAATCAAAACAATTTCAATCAATCAATGTAAAATTGCATCTATTTGTTGGAATGAAAATGATATGATTCTGAAGGGTACCAATTCGTTACACATAAAGAAAGTCAATGTAGCAAACAGAAAACATCAATAGAAGAGGCTTTTCTGTTTCATATAACCTTTTGGCTTATAATGTTCAAATATTTGAGAACACAGATCACCCCCTAATAGATTCCGCATTAGAGGCACCGATCTATGTTTCGCCTCCATGCCATTGAAATCATGGTGCAAGTCACGCCTACATTTTTTGATTTTGTGTTGACCAACCGTCAGACACTTTCGTATCCGTGTCACTCCGTAATTGTGACAGCGAAAATTTGTTTTTGTGGCGTTCGACTTACGTTAGTTTATTGTTAAAAAACAAAGGATATCCCTTTCTGTCAGTACAAATATACAGGGTCTGTCGTAATGAATGGATAACCCGTTACCTACAGTTGATCCGGATGTGAGGCTATAAGAAAATGGTGTCTTCTTGCCAGGGTTGTCAACCATAAGAAAATGGCGTAGACTTTTAAACTTTTTTATAAATTTCCCAATTTTTTTTTTTATTCTGCTGCCATTTCTTCAAATTTTGATGTATTTGTATAATTATTTTAGTATTATACTGCTGAAGACGTGTATTATGTAATTTAAATACAATTTTAGGTGTTATTCAGGTTGAACATTATCAAAATACTCATTTTAAGAAAAATATTTCCAATTTTTTTTCTTTATGTCAACTTTTGATCATCTCCTGTGGAAAAAAAAAGTATGACGTTATAGCTGCCCATGATCTCAATAAATTGTCTAGTATGTGTAGATTCTAAAAAGGTATAACGATGTGTACTTTACAAGCAACATTAAGTTACAGGAGCGAGAACACTAATCAAGGTCGGAATTTTTATTTTTCATGTTATGTTATAAATGGTTGTAAAACTTCGTCATAATGATTTTATTCTATCAAGATACTTTGCACAAACACTATCGGGCCACTAATAGGATATTCAGAAGAAAACCCGGTTGTTTTTGGGAAAAAAATAACTTTACTTCACGATAATAATGTAATGAAAATGTACAAATGAAAATTGTTGTGCTCTAATAGTTACATGCGACAAACATGTTGCGACAAGTTTATTCGTAATTGAAACGGATTTTAAAAATCGAACAAAGACCGCATTACAAAGAAAAGGGTACTCATCACATCAGTATGATTTTGACCATCGCATGTCCTTTTGTTCACATTAGCCCCGATTCTGAAAACTCTCTCTAAACTAAACTAAAACTATCGCTGTCACTTACACATCAATAAGACAGAGACAGGTAATCATTTTAGTCCTGTCAAACTAAAATGTACGTGCAATATGACACGGCGAAGGCAATTTTAGGCAAGTCCTCAGCGCATTTCGTTCAAGTTCACAATGATGTGGACTAAATTTAGTGAGACCAATGTACCTGTCTTGTTCTAATACGAAGCATGAGAAAGTGACAGCGATATTTTTAATTTAGTTTTACAGAGTGTTTTGAGAATCGGGGCCACTTTGTTACTGCTTTCTAATATTTGACTATGATTTTCCTTGTGATTTGGACTTGATAACGTGGTGATACTGATGACTTTGCTCACATTTACGGACATTGTGTTGTGCTATCGATTGAACTTGTTGTTTTGGAAAAGTTTTTGTGTAGTTTGTGTATCATGCCGCAACAGTACATGCCGGCCGAATACGCGAACATGCATTACATTTACGGTGTACGTAATGGCAGCACCAATAGAGCTTCTAGTGTTTATCGTGTAAGATATCCAAATGTGCGACATCCTGATTACCGTGTGTTCATTAGAGTGCACAATGCATTTATGGAAGGACGATTTCCTTCTAATTTTTTCCACTTTTCTTTGTAATGCGGTCTTTGTTCGATTTTTAAAATCCGTTTCAATTTTGAATAAACTTGTCGCAACATGTTTGTCGCATGTAACTATTAGAGCACAACAATTTTCATTTGTACATTTTCATTACATTATTATCGTGAAGTAAAGTTATTTTTTTTCCAAAAACAACCGGGTTTTCTTCTGAATATCCTATTAGTGGCCCGATAGTGTTTGTGCAAAGTATCTTTATAGAATAAAATCATTATAACGAAGTTTTACAACCATTTATAACATAACATGAAAAATAAAAATTCTGACCTTGATTAGTGTTCTCGCTCCTGTAACTTAATGTTGCTTGTAAAGTACACATCGTTATACCTTTTCAGAATCTACACATACTAGACAATTTATTGAGATCATGGGCAGCTATAACGTCATACTTTTTTTTTCCACAGGAGATGATCAAAAGTTGACATAAAGAAAAAAAATTGGAAATATTTTTCTTAAAATGAGTATTTTGATAATGTTCAACCTGAATAACACCTAAAATTGTATTTAAATTACATAATACACGTCTTCAGCAGTATAATACTAAAATAATTATACAAATACATCAAAATTTGAAGAAATGGCAGCAGAATAAATAAAAAAAATTGGGAAATTTATAAAAAAGTTTAAAAGTCTACGCCATTTTCTTATGGTTGACAACCCTGGCAAGAAGACACCATTTTCTTATAGCCTCACATCCGAATCAACTGTAGGTAACGGGTTATCCATTCATTACGACAGACCCTGTATATACAGTTAGCTAAGTTTTTAAAGAAACACGAGTTTATACGAGTAGTATTAGGGTTTGAAAGTTTTACATCAACGATGTCGATGTATCGATTTTTTGTAAAAAGGGGTTGCTTAACTTTTTAACCAAATTTTAAACTAGATTTCCACCCGCAGCTTCGCATGCGTTGGTAATAACGTGTAGCACCCTCTAATTAGGTAAAAAATGAGGCTCAAAATGAAAAGTCTCATCATTATTATTATTACATAGTATAAATCCAAGTCGCTATTTGTGTCTGTTTGTATGTTTGGCCGCTAACTTCTCCTAACCCACACAACGGATTTTAATGCGACTTTCGCCATCTTTTGGGGAATTTATTCATTTAAATTTGATAATAAAGAACAATTAGAAAAGGTTTTTTTAAGTTAGCCAAAATTCAATATTTTGTTAGCAAGTCGGCCAAAATTACACCATTGCGAAGCGTGGGCGGGTTCTTGTTTAATATAATTTAAAAAACGAGGCTAATCAACCAGCTTAATGTAAATCGGGCGATATTTTTACTGATCGATATTTATAATTTATCGATACTTTTATCGAATATTACTATTTAACGGGTGCATCTTAGAACGTTTTTGAACTAGCCAATTATAATGACATACTTCCTCCCCCTGACACAACGTAAATGTACGAACATGCGGAATCTATTAGAGGGTGATTTAATAGAATTTTTAATAGAATTAATAACACGCGTCTTTCCTTACCTGGTCCTGCTGGTTTTTTCTTTGGTTACATACTCTATGTTGCAGCATGTTGTACAATAAGGGCCGTTAAAATATATGTTCAACTCTTTCAATCATCCTTTTTAGGATATGGTTTGATTTATCATTGGTCATTTTTTACTCTTTAAAATAAGAATTCGCCATCTTTAGCTTATCTGATTGCAAGTGATGAAAAATTCCAATTATTACGCACTAACGATATCCCCATATTAAATAACCCAAACTGCAGCATATTGTAAAATGAGGGCCTCTAAATTAGGGTAAAATATGTTCACCTCTTTCAAATCTCCTTTTTATCTATAAGGATATGCTATGATATACCATGGTAAATTTTTTACTATCTAAAAAAAAGAATAATTCGTCATCTTCAGCTTAGTAAACTTCCAATTATTACGCACTAACGATATCCCCATATTAAATAACACAAAATATACTAGTTAAAATAGTTTTGTCTTTGTCAGTTGCATAAGGTCCTGCATAGGATTCAAAACGTCACATTTCAATCATTCGTCTCATTACAATCATGATATCGCTAATCCGGAGCGACAGTGACGCAACTGCAAAAAATCTCAAAACCGACTAAAGTATGCAAAAAAATCCCTTATTTGTACTTCGTTTGTAGTGAAAATGCCTCATTTGTTAGTTACAAAATTACCCGTTAGAGCGCCAAAAGGCGTTGTAGAAATATTGTGTTTCGGCGCGCGATTTCGGTGCAACAATGACTCAAATGTATTTTATGACATTGTATTTTACCCAAATTTCCTCATTCTAGTGTGTTGCCCTACTACGCAATTGTAGGTCCTAAGTTGATAAAACATATTTTTTACAAAATATATGAGGTGTGTACTAAAAAAAATGTGTCTTTCTAAGGTAAGGGATCAAAGTATAAAAAAATGCATATATAGTAATAAGGCGTATAATAGATAAACAACCTTAACTGTTAACAGAAAAAAAAAAAAACGCCGTAGTGTAAAAATTTCCAAATTCGCATTGGCGTCACTGTCGCTACGGACGACCGATGTATAAACAATCGCCATGGAATATAACATCAAACGACTTACTTCTCGATCTCGGGCGCGCAGTGCACAAACTCGTGCGACCAGAACTTGTACACGGGGTTCTTGATGAGCTCAATGAAGGTTATCAGCAGCCCCCAGGGGTGGGGTCTGTTCACGATGAGCCGCTCCAGCAGCATCCTGGTGATCTGTTCCTGGACCGCCTCCGAGTTGGCCTCGGCGAAGAGATACAGCAGACAGCACGAGAAATAGTGCGTGTGGCTGTTCGGGTAGCGCAGCTGGTTGGCGATCGCGTTCATGAAGAGGTAGCTTAAACGAGATGAGTACAACACTCGATTTAGGCTAGTCGTCTTAGGGCTGATTTTTCAATAGTCAGATAAATGCTAACTGACTGATAAGAGGTATGTTTTCATTGTCACTTCATACTTATGTCAAGTATTTATGTTCGACGTGCAACAAAAACATACTGATTTTCTGTCAGATAGAATTTATCTGACTATTGAAAAACCGGCCCTTAGATGCCTTAATAATAAAACTATGTTTTGATGGTATCCTACTAATATTATAAATGTGAAAGTTTGTGAGTATGAATGGATGTATGGATAAATGTTTGTTACTCTTTCACGTAAGAACTACTGGATGGATTTGGATGAAACTTTGCAGTAATATAGGTAAACATCAGAATAACACATAGGGTACTTTGTAACGCGGGAAAACATCTCATTCCCACGGGAAACCGACTTCCACGCGAACGGAGTCGCGGGCGGCCACTAGTAAGATGATAAACCATCTAGACAAGAAACCTACAGTGGCAGTATTTTATAAAACGTTATGACTATCATATGAGCAAGTGATTCACACTAAGGTTAAATTAAGGTGAAATTATATTTATATGTATGACTGACTTAGTATGAAGTTCAAGCATCCCTATTTAGCTTTATAATCACTTACACCCACCCAGAGTTACGTGTAAACGTATTACTAATCGTGCTTTCTAATTTACTGATTCACAGATTTGATTGAATCAAGTCTAGCTTTATTAGTATTCATATCTTCGCCAGACAGACACTCAGTGCTTTTATACAGACAATTAATGTTATTATGCCGCAATCTTGTCTCTTAGATACAAGTTCCTTCAGGTTAAAGTTATGCCTTATTTTTTACTAGCTACTAGAATTATCTTCTAGCTTAATGTCTTCTACGTACCGTCCTTCGTAGTCAAAGTCCACGGTGAAATTCTGGAAGATGTCCATGTGCGCTGAATGCGCTATTGTCGACATATTCGGCGTCTGCCCTTTAGCCCTGATGTGAGCGATCGCCTGAGTCCCCACATACAACACCACGGCGTTCATCAACTGGCTGTTGTACCGACGACCGGGCTCTGTCACCACCTGAACAACATTGTACTAAAACTCAACAGATATACCAACATTCCTAAAGAAATAAATGATAGTGTTGTTTGGTTGGTGGAAAACTCACCTGCATGTTGCTCCTCAGCTCCGAAAGGAAGGTGACCGGCGCACGCGCCTTCAAATACGCGTCCAAATCCTTCTTGAACTGGGACGCCGGTATAATAGTCGAGTAGTTGATGACCGCGCGCGGAGGCAAAGTTATTTCCGACAAGAGGTCAACCTTCAAATTCGGCGTAAACGGGTCCGGTAGCCGCATGTTTCTCGGAAACGCAGACAGGATCAGGTTGCGCATTTGGATGCAGTTTGGCGGGATTTCATCGCAGAATCCGTAGTGATAGTCACATAAGAACTCGGGAAAGTCGTGCAGCAGCACTAATAGGACTTTCAAAGTGCCTTTGTAGAGTATCATTACAGGAGACGCGAGCTCCGTGTTACGCAAGAACGGATCCAAGAATTTGAAGAGATCTATCAACAGCGTCGAGTACATTTTCCAGCCCTGAGGAGAATATTGTAAAATAAGTATTATGCTCTCGCAATAGAGTTATTTAACTGACAACATCATAAGTTATTCGATGGAGTTAATTAACCAACTCCACTATGAGATGATAATTGCATATGTTATCTTTTATTAAAATGAGTCAAGATTACTGTATGTCATGTTTGTTGTCCATTTCATTTCATGTACTATAAGAATTTATGATTCCAGGTTGTCCGATTAATAGGACCCAAAAAAAATAAGTTCATGTCGTCCGATCGGTTCAACTCAGCACTCAAACCAAGTTTAGAGTTAGGATCAATCGGACCAATAGGAAAAATTGTTCAGCGTCGTCCGATAAGTCAGGCTACGCTGTTGATGTAAGTGTTCAGAGGTATAATGCAATTTCATGTAAAGTTAAACATCCTCCTCAATCGCTATAATATTGACATTGTCAACCACTTATAACCAAGAATTACTTTTAGTCTTAAGTCAATTAAGTGGTAAACTAAATACAACACCAATCAAAGTTATTCTACTAAGAACTGCAACTGATAGATTAGAACCAACAAGTTTTTCAGTATTAACAAGTCTGTCAAATCAAAACAGCGATTTTCATTTTTTCGTAGTCATTTTCCAGTACATATCAACAAGTCCGTCAAGTCATCAGCTAAAGCGTCATTTTTCCAGTACACATCAACAAGTCCGTCATCAGGTAAAGCGTCATTTCCTGCAACAATTACGTACCTTCTGTTGCGGCGTGACAGCCAATACTCGGTTGATGAACGCCCGATGCGCGACCAGTTCCAACCACGCATAGCAGAACCCGGGCGCTACGCTCGGACGCAATATGCGCAGAGTGTGGCAAAACGCGGTCAGAATCTACGGGGGTGGTGGTTTGTGATTAGAGACGAGAAGGAGGGAGTCTACCGTCGTAGGAATGATCGGGAAATGATCAGATTGTACACCGTAAGCTTCAAGTGTTCCGAAACCCTCTCTAGGGTTTCGGAGGTATTTGAAAGTAAACTTGAAAGTAGTAATATAGGTAAGAACTGAGCAATAATTTAAGATAGAGAAGAGCAGTCATGAAAGTTCGACTAAAACATTAAGGTTTCCATGCATTAAGACTTTTGCCGTAGATTTTTAAAATGGTTTTGACTAAATTTGGCGAGACAGGTATATTGGTCTGATACTTAGTATGATGAATTAACGGCCACGTTATCGCTTAGTTACTTACTTAATTGTTGCATAACAGTATTTTATAAGACTCTATATAAATAGACACGGTGATCATTTACCGATAGATTCCATACGATACGGTGACGACATATAAATGCACACAGAACACAGAATTACGTTTTTCCGAAAATGCCAATTGAAGAAAAGTATAACATCAAAAATTATAAGGAAGTTAAATTTTGATAAACAGTCAACATCCATAGTTTTCGAGCACGGTAATAAACATTTACAATAATATTTTTTATTTAAATATCAAATATTTTATTGTATTCTTGATTAGGCATAATTAAATTGGGATTATTAGCGTGCTCGTTAGTCAATATGAAATTAGTATTCTCACCAACCTGATCTGACTGAAAGGCCCGGTACTTTGCAAACTTGCAAAGAAATAATAAATGTAATGCTTTTCATGTTAAACAAAATCTAATACAAAATTCAATACTATGGTTATGGGGTAATGGAAACAAAAACTTTAACAATTACTAGAGAATAAAAAACTATCGAGCTGTGGAGTCAGAAACATTACTAAATAACATAGCGCAAGTACAATTAGTTTATTTGAGCATTTAACTTGTTTCTAGCTACACTGCAAAACTTTACTGAGATTTACAAAGGGGTGCTCTGTTTAAGCTGTTATAATAATACATACCTGATAATTCATAGATTCCAATACCGGTTCAGCGTTATTCATTTCCAGGAATAGAATGAGTAAAAGTCTGTGGTATGGCAACTGCTGGAAATTGGTGCCGTGTTCCTCGTGGTCTTGAAGAAGGCATCCGGCAATGATGCCCAGGATCTGAGACGAGAAAGACAAGGAAACATACGTTTTTTCAACGAGTTGGTCAAAGTAGAAAGCGTATAGATTGTGGCAGGAAAACACATTGGTAACTAGACCATATTGACCGAAGCACACAAGGGTTAAGCTTCAGTGTAAAGGGATACTTTTTACTTTGACATCGGACAGTAAAATATGGCGAATGGTCGAATGAACATGATCAAAATCCCATTATAAAACCACAATTAAAAATGTCCATGTTATACATTTACTATAGGTTATAACTGCATTATTGTAGTTTATAGTTAAATGAATTGGAATAATCGATTATTTTTGGCATGGGACTCTGATTACCTTTATAGAACATAATTACATACTTTATTAACGAGGTTCAGCTTAGGTGTAGGGTTGCCACCATCCAGAGTCGTCTTGATAAGCAGCGATACCAGCTTGATGAAGGAATCACACATTGTGTAATACTTGTCCCTCTTTGGCGGCGGTGGTGGGGCGTTCAGTCTTAAATTAATTAAAAATACCTTAATAATATTATAACATCTATATAAATGGCTACTTGAAATTACCTTATTGTATGTTTATTATTGTCTTCAAAACAGCATATAATGCTACTGTTTTGTTTAATCAGATTTCTACACCTTCAACATTTCATTTAAAACCCACCTGTCCTCGTTCAGTTGTTGGTAGACATTCTCGATGCACATCTGCGTGGAAATCCTGAAGAATCTGGTGATCAGATCGTCGGATTTGAGCAGTCCGTTCATGTTCATCCGGTGCACGTACAGGTTGAAGTTCTGCGTGAGTTCGATCTCGGTCAGCGGGCTGAGCAGTACGTTCCGCCATTCTCGAAGAACGTTCTCGGTCTTCTCTTGCAGGCCGGGCGGGTCATCGTACTCGCGGGCCTAGGTAATATAGATGGGTCTCAATGTTAATAAAGGTCTATAAAAGTCTATTCGCGTTAAGAAAATAGTGAATGATCGTTGTCAGGGGGCCTGGCCACGCCCCCCAGCCAATTAAAATGCTAGAAATTAAAAAGTCGAGTTCACAGTGACCAGTTGAAGTCTGACCTTCGAACAAAACGGTTGTGAATTTTGTGTGACTTGTCCAACGATAAATTTTGAAAAAATGAATACGTCACCAATTCCAAAGAATAAAAGTGGATCAATAATCCATAGTGGAGAGAGACACATAATTTACAATGTATTTTTCTTTCGTACTTTTACTCCACTGTGAATACACCCTTATCCTGTAGTTGTCACTATTTTCTTAACGCGAACAGACTATAGTATGGCAAGCATGGGAAGCTTCAAGCATGTCAGTTTAATGTTATCAAAGATAAGATGGAAAGTGACAGGAAATCGGATTCGATTAATCATGGTTAATTGGTTTTTCAGACATATCACTTCGATTTGATCGAGAGAGTATATACAAGTTTAACAACTTATTGCAAGGATATAGTTTAAGATTGTTACTTACGCGAACTTGTAGAATGCCAGCGTGGATGTGAGCAGTGGGTCCCAAAGGCGACCTTTCGCCCAGGTACGCACTAGGGTCCTGGTTGATCCTCAGCATCTCAATCAACGCGCCCAAGCCTTCGGGAGGCTGCCTCGAATGGGTCACAATGCGGACCAGTGTCTCCGTGGTGTGGTACAAGTCGGACTCGCTGACATACATATTGTTCCTATCGTCGATAAGATACAACTGCACCAATTGCATCGCGAACGTTACAGCCATGTAGTTGTTGCCGCTGTCCATCAAGTGTGCCAATGATATGTCATACTGAAAATATAGTCAGGTTATTGTTCAAATTCAAGTTAGAAAAGCAAATAAGAGACATAAAATTGAATGAATGATCTATTCAAGTAATAGCAATATATTTTAAAGTCTTGGTAGATTTATGTAATCATCGACCAACCTGAGGAAAGTTAATGAAGTGATTCCTGATCAAGCAGTCGATCGCTTCCAGGTTGTACCGCAGATCCTCCCTGCATTCGGTCACGCAGCAAGTGATTTGCTTCGCGCACCAAGCGTGGCCATATACCCGCGCGTCTTCCAGAAGCTTCAGCACCCGAAGGTGGATGTCACGGTAGCGGTTGATCATTTCAATGTGCTCACTACTGCCTCCTGGCTGGATCACGTGGCCCTCCAACAAACCTTCAACAGCCTACGAAGAAATACAGCAAAAATAAATAGACGAGTTACTACAAACTTACATACCTTCGTGTAATAAGGTCACATACCTTCTGCAGCAAAGTGCAACCGGAAACAATATCCCTGTTGCGTCTGGCAAGAACGGTGCACTCCAAGAGAGAATGCATGTTGGAAGTCTGCACAGACATGGAGGCAATGTTGATGGAGCTCGAGAGGAACAGCTCGCAGGCCGAGATCAGAGATCCCATCTCGTCCGTGCCGTAGACTTGAGGCGCGGCCGGGTTCATCACTTGGCTGAAGGTCATCTGCGGAATCTGTTCCTGGACTGCAGGCTTCGGAAACAGCAATCCGGCGTCACGAACGGGCATGAAACCAGGAATGTTGCAGGCGAACTCGTCGTAAACAGTGATTTGAGAGTCGATCGGACCGCCAACACGTAGACGGACTCTCTCAGGTAGTCGTTCCGTCTGGTAAGTCAAAACCAGAGGGTCGTAGTAGCGCCTGCCTTCTTGACGCGCTATCTTGCGCATCTCGTAGTCGCTCATCAGGCGTTTGTCAAGTTCGGGGAGTGCCTTCTCAACGGCCGTCTTCTGAATGAAGGCACAGGCAAGCTCCATATTCTCTGTGGCGAGAACGGCTGCAGCATTTTCCATGATTTCCTTCTGCAAGAAATGATTTGTCATGAAACAAGTAAATTTAGGGAGTTTTATTTCAGAAATATTTTATATAATTTACCTGTTGAGGATTAGCTGGCATTAGTGCCGTTACAAAAGCAGCTTTCAAGTTGGTACTGATGGTGCTGATTATCTGCTCCCTGCAAGTAATCATGGCCATACCAGCTGTCAGATTTCTCATCATATGGTGAGCGCAAGTACGCATGCGAACCTCATCTGGGTCCAACGCAAAGTCCTTCCTTATAATCTGCTCACAGGTCGTCAAAGCATATTTGATTGAGCGATCGACCACTGGATGGATCCATTCTTGAATTGACCGCTCAATCGCGGGTTTCACGAACTGTTTCAGATGAGGGTAGGTTTGGAACAGAAGAATGTGTGGGTTAAAGCAGATCTTCTGTCCAAATGCTGATGTTGATGATACGTTGACGTCGAGGTAATTGAAGCGTGGTTCGGGCAGGCCAATAACGCCCATTAGATTAGGGTCGTTAGTAACTAGGCCGCTTGTTGGCGTCGGAGCGGAGGCCTGAATGACTTCCGGCTGCATCATTGGGGGTTGGGCAGGCATTAGTTGCATTTGCGGCGTTTGTACAATGGTCTGCTGGACAGGAATCGCGTTAACAACTTCTTTGTTTTGCTTCGGCTGTGACAGCTGGAACTCTATCAGACGCAGTTTTTCAGGATCTTTGAGGTAAACAACAGGTTTGAGATCTGATATGTCCATACTTAAGTTCTTACACAGAACTTCTATTTCAAACTTCAGGTTCAGTTTGAGGTCCGGCTCTTGATGCAGTTCCGCCAAAACATTCATGAGGCCCATAGTCCAGGGATTTGGAGGCTTGAAAACTACACTTTTAGCGCAAGATTCCAAAACCTTGGCGACAAAGGGCACAACGTACAGAAGTTCCTGTTGACCCTTATGATACGCTTCGAGTACCAGCGCTTTGAGATCAATATCTGTATGCAGTATAGGCTGATTGCGTGCTAGAGTGAGCATACCTAACCAGTGACCAAGATTCTTCAAAAGTGAACGGTCAGAAAAATTTGCAATCCCCTTGTCTGAACGCAAGAGAACTTTGATATTTCGATACGTCTCCTTGGTAACCATCCTGTTGACATCTCTGATTTTAAGAACATCTAAGAAATTTGAGTAGAGTGCGTGAAAGTTTAACTCGATGGATGCTCTTTTCATGACCAAGTATTGGGAAAGCCACGGAAAGTATTCGTCGGTGATGATCTCTTTGAGCTCCTCACATTTGGATTGCAAGTTCAGCTGGCTAAGATTGTTGAAAATAAATGCTGATTTATCTTGAACGGCCTCTGGTGGCGTATTTATTTTTTCTTCTCTGTCAGTTGCAGTAAGTAAAGTATCAATGTTTGTAGCATTTGCAATGGATGGCCGACTGCCCATGCCCCCAGCAGTGACATTGGTAACTTTAGACATTACTGATATCGATTGTGCTGATATCGTGGCTCTGCGAACAAAGTACAGTATTAAAATATGATATGAATATAATAATCAAAGCTACAGGATATTTGAGACATACCTGTAAGGTGCCGCCACTGTGACGACGGCAGTTTGGTTAATCATCGCTGCCAAACTCGTAGGCAATACCGCTCCCTGCGGCTTAGAGGGTGGTTCTTGACTCTGCAGGCCATATTCGACATATTCTATCAAATGTGGAGGGAATTCACTAAAATGAGGGATGGCTCTTACATGCTCGCAATACTTGTGATAGTCTTTCAATCGCGACTTGAAGCGATCTAGTGCGGCAATACCAAAGTAGTACATCTTAGAGCCCTCTGGCTTACGAAGAGCATCCAAAACGAATCTGAGTGCAAGTCCTAGTGACACGTAGCTGGGGACCAAACCCTTCTCGATAATTCCACCAAATAGTTGGGCTGTTATGTGAAGCTCTTTATCGGGATATTGTGGGAAGAACTTGTATTCTTCGAAAAGATTCTTCAGCATACATGAGAACACTTCGCGTTCCCGTTTGTTAGGTGAGTCTTGGAACTTCTTCAGCATATCCAATACCTCGTCAATGGAGAGAGTAGGATGAGGTGGATGGTTATAAATTCTCTGAAAGTAGCTGTTCGCTTCATCTTCAATCTCTTTGGATACGCTGTGAATTACTTCGGGGAAGTTGATAGGGTCAGGTAGTCGCGGTTTATCCATGACAGGGGCTGGTGCCATTCGCACCAGAGCGCCCATATTTGCGACGTTAGTGTTGTGTTGTATTGACATCATAAACGGACTATTTGGCCCGGCTCCCATTAGTCTTGACGGAGAGCCAGGGGTCGTAACTAAAGGTCCCAATGTTCCAGCGATCGCGAACGTCGTATTAGCCGGCGCTCCCAAATTGAGGTTGGCAACATTAGGAGTCAAATTCGTTATTGAATCTACGTGCGGAGTAAACAACTGCCCGCCTAAGCCTGCTGGATTGAAAGGCGTTTCTAGAACTCTCGTGTGAGGCCTTGTCAGTCCAGCGATGGTTTGCCTAGTCTTACTCAAAATGAGGGTCTGGTTGGCTATCACATTGTAAATGGCTTCCTGCAACTCTTGCGACACATTAGGAATGCACAGTTGCAGACAAGTAAACATTGTGGCAATAGTTTCATGAGGCAACTGTGCGGCTTTAGGAAGCTGCTCTTCGGGCCCCTTGCCGAGTACTTGCGGGCATCTTCGTTGCAGGAACTTTACTATCGCCGACACGAATGTTTCTCCATGGTCTCTGATCTTGTCTGTGAGCCACTTGTCAAGTTTGAGATACTCTCGGCGGGACGCTAAGCACGCCAAGTCAATCACGAAGGGGAACGACTGAACGTTTAGCAGCATCGACAAGCACTTGAGATCTTGAGCTACGTCCAGTATCCTCGACAGCCGAGACTGGTCACTATCGCCTCTTATGTACCAGTCAGCCATCGCGTGCATAATAATCGGCTTTATGTTGGGATTCTGTGTATGCCACGCATGATGTAAAATAATCCCCGAATTAGGATGGTTGCCCAAAAATATAGGTATTAGCGTTGTCAATAACTCTTGTCTGAATACAGTAATCGGTGGATTGATTTGTAACAAAACGAGCAGCAAGACGTCAGGACAATGCTGGAGAGGGGTCTTGAACAAATCGTGGATCTGCATGTAGTATCCGCGCTCCGAAGCATACAACAGGAATTCGACCAAATAAAGGCATCTCCACGTCGCAATTTCTTTATTATCTGACTCTGGTGGAGATTTCAGTATATCGATCGATACTGGATGGAATGGAAAGTCAGCAAAGCTAAAGATATCCGGATACTTCAATAAGTTGGTGATCAAACTCATCTGCCCTTCGAGGTTGGTCCATCGTCGGCATAAATATTCTACAGGAAATATGTTGGTTGGATATCCTGCGCTTTGAAGACCGAGTCTCAGGATTGTGAACAGTAGGCTGAGACCTTGTCTATCAGGCACTACAAACTCTGGGTGGTCTAATTGTAAAATGACTTCTTTCCAATTCAAATTCGACGCCAATTCTTTAAGCGTTTGTACGAATACTTCAGCATTCCACGATTCGCCATGACTGTGCGATTCTTTCTTGGTTTCATGGCTCATCCAGAAGTTTCCGGGGGTTTGTATCTGTGGGCCGTCAGAGACCGTGGTGTGGTACCGAATCATTAGGGAGATGATTCGGGCCACGTCGATCGCGGTAGGCTCTCTGGCACCGAAGTTCAGCATGTGGTTTTTGCATTCTTCAACAGATGCTGTGAAGTTATATCCGAGGTCCCGGATGATTTCTGCTAAAGAGTTGTCCATCATTGCGGCAGACATGTCGTTAGCTGTTGTCATCTCCTTCAGAGGAGTCTGTGTATCGTCAGGGTACAGCAAAGGTGCTAGAATAATCGGTACGACTTCTCGAGGAAAATCGTTTCGTAATCTTTTTAGGAATAGATCCTTAGTAACACTAGCAAATCGAAAGTTATCGTATGCTAGACTTGTGAGTAGAGTTTGCAGCACTTCAGGGCTGCATTCCTGAAGGCCGGCACGCTCTGCTTGATGACCTCGTTCTGAAAAGAAGCTTGAATTGTACAAATACGCAATCTAGACTGTTGATGAGTAAATATGTTAAATATTACCAACCGGCGTCAAGATAACACTGAACTAGATCCAAAAACCGCTTCTTCAAATGTTGCTTCGCTACAGTTACAATTTCAGTTTTCGTAGAGTTCTTTCTCAAAACCAAAGAGAAAGCAACATCTTCAGCAGTAGTTAACTTTAATAATCTTGACAATCGATTCAATAATGTGTTCGCTGGTTTTAATATCTGTAACAAAAAGAACGCTGAAAACATGAGACATACATTTTTTACAATTTAATAAGCGTTTACTAAAATAATACTTTTATTCAAAGTTTTGTAAAACTTTGCTGATAAAAAAACTACAATCAACACAAAACAATGGCAGTTTGGAATAATCAATTTCAAAGAAAACGAGCACAAAACCGCAAAATTTCCTAGCGGTTAAGTTAGTACGTTAATATTGTAGTACAGCTCGATCGTTATGACTTTACATACATAGATAACATTGATACATACATATTACAAAATAAATAGGTACATACTCAAATGTGGTGTCTGTCCGTCCATTTAGATAATCACGAAGACGTCCCATTAGCCGCTCTGTTTACAATATTGTTTTTTATAAAAAATGCACATTTTCGCAAAATAGTCAAGATTGCAAGGAATTTAATGTCAAAATAAGGTATTCAAGGCATAAATAAGACTACAGACAGCACAAATGAGAAAAATAAAGTGAAATACTTAACCAATAAAATCATATAAGAAATCGGCTAACATTTTGCCTGAAAAATCTATTCACCCAACTTCGTATCCCACGTCATAGATAATAACGATATTTATAAATAGATGTATACTAAGTCGCGACCAGTCAAGGGCGACTTGCGCCGACTTTTGCCTTTTAGAGTTTCTAATAACGGCAATCTTGTATGCCGATGCATCGTGACACCAAAAAAAAACAGCAAGCAATACTGGCCGCGTCCAAATGTTACCCAGGTGAGATACTAGACTACACAGAGTTTATTTTTATTCACTTCAAATTATTATCAAGACAGGACGTCGTAAACGTTCGAGGCACTCGATCCAACTACGGAAATTCACCGGGCAGGCAGGAAATTCACCGGGCAGCCTGGAAATTTTTCCCTTCTAATCCCAAGAAGATTAAAAATAATTAGCCGTCTAACTTTATTTTCTTCTAAAAATAAACAACCCCCGACCTTTTACAGCTTCCTTAGGAAATGATGTTGAAATGCCACGGGTCAAACAGGTGAATAGCGGCAAAATATCGATATTTCATAGAATTCATAAAAGAAATAGTCACACATGCTTTTCTACAAGGTTTAATAAGAAGTTCAAAGAAATAAATAAGATGAATAAACACATTAGTTTGCACAAATTTGTAAAAAATTTCAAAAACAAATACATTACTTATATTCTAATTATCATACCTCCTTGAAAGCAACGTGGTCACAAAATTACTCAGAACGATAATCAGGAAAATATTTTTTGGTTACATGGAAAAAAAACCGGCCAAGTGCGAGTCGGACTCGCGCACGAAGGGTTCCGTACTATAATTTTCTACCTGTTTGTTTATTAAGTTCGAGTAAAAATTGCTTAAAAATTACGTTTGTTGTATGGAAGCCCCCCTTTAATATTGTTATTTAATTATTTATTTTAAAGGTAATATACAAGTAAATATTCGGTAAAAATTTGAAGCGTCTGTTACCGTTTTTAATATTGAGCAAAAAATACGAAAAAAAACACGTTTATGTATGGGAGCCCCCCTATATTTTTTTAATTTTCAGTATTTGTTGTTATAGCGGCAACGAAAATACATCATTTGTAAAAATTTCAGCTTTCTAGCTATCACAGTTAATTAGATACAGCCTGGAGACAAACAGACAGACAGCAGAGTCTTAGTAATAGGGTCCCATTTTACCCTTTGGGTACAGAACCCTAATAAATAAATCCGTAAGAAAACGTGATCGAATTCAAGACTGACCTTTTGGAGAGAACGAGAGGGGTGATCAACTGCCCTGCAGACCACGGTGGACTTAGCCGGATGATTCAGCAGCAACGCCAAATGCTGGGCGAGCAGCGAAGCGTGGATACTAGACCCCGCCGAGGACCCGGGCCGGTCGTTGTCCCAAGATGACTTAGCCGCTTCGTTCAGCAAACACCTCAACAGTTGATTCTCTGCTTCCAGTCCATACACACTGACCAGCTGACACAGAAACAAAAGCGTCAGTACGACGAATGACGGATGTCGCGCGCTGCGTTCTCAGTAATCAAGTAAGTGACGCGAGCTATGTTGGCTTAGTGTGGACAAGTGTTTTTGTATAAACATACTTAGTTATATCAGATAAATATGCTCTTGTTTATAAGAAAAAGTTTAAAGATTTAAATAGAAAAAAGAATATAAATTTTATTGTATTTTAATGATTATTACCATTGTTATCGTAAAATCATGGAAATGAACCATAAATATGATATAATCAACATTAAGAAAATAAGGCAACTTAAAACAATATCTTACACATTTTGAAATTATTATGTAGAAATAAGTTGCATAAGCAATTTGTGTTTTCACAATGTTTTTTGAGTGATTGCAACTATTATTATTATTAAAAGTATTTTTAATTGTTTTCACATTATTACAGCTTGATAAAATAGATAGCCACAAATAACCTCGCAACAGCAAACATACACTAAGGTATTTTGAGTCAAACATATCATAGGTCATTATAGTATTTGTAAATAGTCTGCATCATTCTATTCAATCTAATAAAACAATTAAATATATTATAGATACATAATTATTCTACTATAGTCTGAAAGTATTCTCTACATTATATTGTTAAATGCAATATAGAAGTTTATAGTGCTGTGTATATGACAGTTGTATTTATACTTTAAACAGTGTTGAAATAAGGTTATTGAAATGGGAGACGTAAGTTGACCTATAAGTTCTTCTTACATTATTAAAATGTGTTATTTGTCATTGTTTAGCAAGCAATAAAATCCCATGTTGTATTTCAGACAGAAATTTCTTTCTCACATTTAAATATAAGTCTTCTAAATTATAATATCAACATTTATATATTTATTCTAACTGGTTATGAATGTGTTTTAAGTTCAATAATTTGAATGTATATCTATACTAATATTATAAAGAGGAAAGATTTGACTTTTTGTTTGTTTGTTTGAAACGAATAGGCTCCGAAACTACTGGAACGATTTTAAAAATTCTTTCACCATTCGGAACATATTGCCACAGGAAAAACCATTTAGTTGCGGGTGAAACCGCAGGGCGGAAAGCTAGTTTGAAATAAAAGAAGTTCACTTTGGTAAATGGGTTGAGTAAAACAAATTTTACAATAATTTTATTATAAAATGTTCCAAGGTCTAAGTAAATAAGGTAGTTGACATCTTTAAGCATCAATACACACAAGCGGTACAGACCAATTAACTGTGTTATTAAGAATGTGAAACTTGCCTTTAACATGCAAACCTCTACACATTTTGCAAGTAATACAAATTGTTTTAACTATACTAATAATTTGCAACAGTAAGTGTCTTCATGAAATAGGAGAAAAATAGTAATTGTACTTAAAAAAATATATCTACATAGCTATATTTTCTCTTACCTACCTATTTGTTTTATCAACAAGGTACAGCACTCATTAAAGTTGTACTCATTTTATAATGTATTGAGATCAAAATATAAATTAAATCTGCATTGTATACAGGGTTAATTTTAATTAGCGCATCACCTTGTGTATGCAGCCTTTCTACATCAATCCCAATCAAGAGGTGATGCGCTAATTAAAAATAACCCTATATAAGGCAATGATTTGTATGTATTAATCAAATTGTTTTCCTTAACCTTGTGGAAGCTACTTGTAATGATATTTAAGTGAATAAGTAATTGTTGCTAAGTTAAATAACAGAGTAGGTTTATTTAATAGTATTGTATTTGAAGAGACACCATAAACATTATATAAAAAAGTTATTTAGATAGTAGATTGAAGTACCTTCGCAATTGCTTACATCATAAATAGCAAATCCACCTTGCAATGAATGAGTCTATGAAACAAGGTCTCATATGGTTTGATTCAAAAGGAGAAAAAGGGAAAGTCACATGCTCTTTTCAGTCAAAACTCCAAGATGTGAAAGGTGGACTTACCAATTTAGCATCAAGTCTTGGCTTCGGGATGCTAATCCGTCGCCAATAACCGATTTACACGCTAACAATTCTCACAAAACGTTGAAAAAAACAAGACATAGTTGGAAAGCGATCTGTAGCGTTACCTCGATTTGCGACGTCACAATATTTCAGTGGCAACATTACACTTATAGCCAACAGATTTGGCAACAACTTCCGCGCAGTATCCAAATGAAATCAACAACATAATCCACGGCACGGTTTACTAGACACCGCGTTGTTACCAAATCGGCTCGTGGCCCATCGTAACTACACAATATGGCGACAATTGAAAACAAAGAATAACCGTAAATGTAACTTTCCTTACCTGAGATAACTCTTGGCTTGTTTGCTTGAAGTTCTTTTTGTTTAGATTAACAACGAGATAATTGATTTGCGATAAGCTAAACGTTAGAGGGTCCAGGTTCATAGTTCCATCAATGCGAAACAGAAAGCTTCAAACACGTTTGAAGCTTTCTGGATTTTTGACGGATTACTACGGTAAATGTGTGTTGTTTTACAGTTTTTTGGCGAAATAACATTAAGCCTAAGGCCAACATCACCAATACTATTATTCACTTCAAAATGTACATAATTTTAGCACTGCATTAATTTATAAAAATTTGCACACGATGACGAAGGCACTCGCTCGCTCGTTCTCCCGCAATAGACAAGATAAAAAAAACTAAGACCAACTTCACACTTCAATGATTCATCACTCGGTGGTACCAACATAAAGAAACATAATTATGCCAAATTAACTATTATACCTTGACAGAGCCAATTATTTTAGCCAATTTTGTAGCTCAAAATTATGGTTTGATTATGATAGGTAGCCTTTTTACGCACTTTTTGTGTTACCTGCTAATGACAAAACCTTAGGACAAAACAGATTCTTTCAAAATAATAGTACCGGTATAATACCGGTATTTTATTGAAAAATGACTCAATCTAGCGAGGTAAGCTGTAGAGTAAACTCTGCTAAAATATAATTTATTAAATTTAAACAGCATAGATACATATAAAGTGGTAAGCAGGTTGACACTTCCAATTCCAATTTTATACAATGCGATTTAAATCACAATAATTAAAATTAAATTTTGCAGCCATTTTCACGGATTTTTAACCAAACACATTAATGTATCTAAGTGTTTTATTAGATACTATTGGCTGCCCGCGACTTCGTCCGCACAGAAAGCCTTTATCACAACGTTACAATATTATACACGGGCCTATAGGCTATAGGTAGCTGCTACAGTTTTGGATATAATGGCTTTTACTTAAGATATAGACAGGTATATACTGTGGCGGTCTTTTTTGTAGGGCTATTTAAGATAAACATTTCCATCATACATTACATATGTGTAATAACTCCAGCGGTTTTGGCAGAGCACTTGATATTTTTTTTTTTTTTTTTTTATGTAATATAGGTAGCAAACGAGCATGCGGGTCACCTGATGGTAAGTGATCACCGCCGCCCATGACTACCCTCAACACTGTAGGTGTTGGGGGTGTGTTGCTGACCTTTAAGAAAATATATAAATAAATAAATAAAATTGGGCACCGGATACCGCACTCACCGAACGAAACGCAGGAGCATCGTTCCTACTTCACGTCGGTTTCCTGTGCGACGGTGGTATTTCACCGGTCGAGTCAGCCCAGCAATCGCTGCAGACAGAGCCTACAGCTAGACTCTACCACTCAAGATAATACACAAAATTCTGAAGTATAAGCTATATTATTGTAAAAATTCATTTAAATCCATTGAGAATTTTTTACGCGAAAGAGTAACAAACATCCATCCATACATCCATCCTACAATTCTTACAAACTTTCACGTTTATAATATTAGTAGGATACCAAAATTGTAAGTTAATATATCGATACTTTAAGCATATTATCTTTTATACTATAGGAGTCCTTCTTTAATATTTATATGTTAAGTTTTTGGTGATAGTATCACGAATTTAATTTATAGTTACCTACTTAAGTTAGTTTTAAGTTTAGTTGGTTTTTATCATATAGAGTCTTTATTTATTTGCCACATAAATGAGCGCTTGAACAGGTAATACCTGGCTGGGGTTTGGTAAGTAGTTATGGGCGTCCGAATCATTATTTCAGAATGACAGTAATCCTAATATAACACGAACTATTGATACGATATTTCTCTACCGACCTCGTACCAATACAATTCCTAACTCGTGGACGATAACTAAGCAAGTTGCCTATTATATTTTGCCAAAACTATTGTTATTAATATTTATAGTCGAGTTGGGAATAATTTACTTTTATCCTACGACTTGCACTTACATTACTTAGGTAAGTACTTACTACATTTTGTTTTCGTAATGTTGTTTACGATCTTGAATATTTTTATTGCAAAAAGATAAGTGCATTTTTTCTTTAGGAAATGGAATATTGTTTTGAATTCACGTCTATTTCCCTTAAAAATAATTTAAAGTATTTTGTTGAAGTAAAGTAAGCCTTTTTTCTATAATGTCTAAATCTACCCAAAAATACCAAACATTAATTAATATCGTACTCAATAATACCAAATATTCTCAATATATAGTTATTGAAATCAATAGTAATAATACCCGGTATTGGCACATGGACTTGCATGGAAAATATACAAAACTCATACCGATATTAGCAAGCGTGTAAATGTCGCGTAGTACCGTACAACCACAGTACAAGATAACAAATTTTATCGGTCTGAAGTAAGGTACAGGACAGAGCGAGAGAGTATAGACAAGAAAAAAAGAATTTGGATCAATATTCAATCAGTCAATCAAAATGGCCGACATAGCGGTAGTTGACTGAAATGGGATGAAAAATTGCAAAGATGTAAAAAATATATGGACATGACTTATTGTTCTGAATCATTTGAAGCTTTAGAGCTCTGCCTCATTGGGACGCCATGGCGGCGTCGCCGGCTGCGTGTCCAGGCAGTTGATATTGAAATGTATGGTACCTAACTCACTTGGCGACGGTTTGGCAACCATACATTTCGGTATTAACTGCTTGGATGCGTGGCCGGCGATGTCGTCATGGCGTCTTGGTGAGGCAGAGCTCTTAATACAATAAGCTAAGATAGCTATAAAGATGGTTGCATAAATATAATTACACACCAATATTTATTACCCGGAGTAAATTTCAATCAATAGAATTTGCTTGTTTACGTGTAATCATGTTTATTAATTACGTATTAAGGGGGACTAAAGATATCGTTTTAAATGTTTAAAACGGTTGTGATTTTGAACGACTCGAAGGGTGAGCCAGTAAAATGGAACCAATTGAAAAAACATATCCATTGTAGTTTCGTTCGTCGTTGGTGAGTGTAATTCCGTAAGAGCTGTCAAGTCAAAAGTGTCATGTGTTTTGGTCACGTCAAAAATATCTGATTTCGGTCGATCAGTCAGACAAGTATTCAAAGTTTGAGGTTAGTAAATATTGCGTATTAAATTATTTGTGTATTTCCCAATAAACGCTTTATCGTACTTAAATAATATTAAGAATAAGATACTTATAAGTAAACGTAGAAGATTTTGCCAAGCATCATAACCAAAAAAATATTCATCGATTTTTTTTCATAACAATAATAACATTGGCGATTTTATTATTTTTACATTTCACTTGTGTGTTCGGGACGAATTGGGTAAATAACATTTAAATTCAAGTTGATTATATCGAACATATTACAGATGCCGTGATAATCACGAAAAACTTGTTATGTAATAGATTCTTTTATGAATCAAAGATGCTTCCTAGTTTCGTTATTTTATTTTCAATGTAGGTAATTCCGTTTTGTGGTGCCATCAAATATGTAATTTATGAATAATTAAAATTCTAATGACGTTTAGTAGTTATTGCATGCTCTGGTGCAATCACTTATGCACATCATAATAAAGGTTTTACAATACCAATTGTGTGCTAAAGAAAGAAAACATCAATCTAATTCAGTTTATTTATGATAACAAAAGTTTGTTAATGTAGTCCTTAGATAAAGAACTATCCATTTTCCATACCGATAAACAATGACTAGCTAGATTTTTTAAATTAAAGATATTGTTTTTATTTAACCTTACAAGGTGGTAAAATGCATCTTTTTATCTTTTTTTTTGTAAAATGTATTGCTAGTTTGTAATTAGGTGATATTTATTTAAAGATATTATATATACTTTCATCAATTGTATTTAATTTGTTTCAGGTTTATGGCGATTGTAAAGTTCCTTCGCAGGAACTTTGTGAGCATCCTATTCCCGGTTGCAGCAATTACTGCAATCTATATTGACTACAGTCACACTCAGAAGTGGAAGAAGCAGCTGAAGCTTCAAAATTAAGATGCATATTTTCGGTTTAACCCCACGTTATGTCTGGTTTGCATTTCCGTTGGCCGGATTTGCTTTTGGAAAGTACTTAGATGACCAGGAGTCTCTAAGGATGACCAACTTTAGGGATAAGTCTGCATTGTATGGACGTAAATTGAAGGAAGGCGAAGCACCATCTTGGCCTTAACTTGCTAAGTAATTGTATGAGATGTTTCATTAAATTAGGTTGAATTTATATTTGGTTTTATTTGGTACTTGCTAAACCTGGTTGCTTACCAATTATCTCTTGACTAGTTCAAGGAAGCTTTAACTATCTATGATTATGCGAATGAGAACTTACCTATTGAATTTTGTGTATTTAATATATGTAGCATGCAGTTGTTACATAATGTAGTATTTGAGAGTGTGGGAACAAAGATAATTGGATACTGTTAAGCAGAAAGGTGTTAACTGCTTTTTTGACATTTTTCGCTAGACGCGATTTAAGATTTTTGACATCAGCTGGTTTTTCAAAACGTGTAGCTACGAATCTAATAAATGTAATTTTATAAAAATTTGTTAACACATAGAAATTCAAATTTTATGTATAATCGTGAAAATACCACTTATCGCCTTTTGGTTAAATGCTCTATGTTTACAAATATGTTTCTTAAAAGCATTAAGTCACTTTGAATCCCTTTTGCAAATTACTTTAGTAATCAAGTTTTCTACTAAAAATAATTTATGAAGATGAAAAGATAGAGAAAAACATAAATCTCATTAATTCTTACTTTTAAAATTAAGTTTTACGTAAAAAAAAGCCCCGTAAATAGGAAAATGAAAAGTTATTCATGAAAAAAATTACCAGACTTGAACTTTCAAACAATTTTTAGAGTTCTGTACCCAAAGGGTAAAACGGGACCCTATTACTAAGACTCCACTGTCTATCTGTCTCCAGCCATAAACCGTGATAGCTAGAAATTTTCACAAATGATGTATTTCCATTGCCGCTATAACAAAAAATATTAAAAATAAAAAAATTAAGGGGTTTCCTATACTATAAACGTGTTTTTTTCCCACACAAAAAACGTAATTTTTAGCATTTTTTTCTCAAACTTAATAAACAGGTAGAAAATGATAGTACGGAACCCTCCGTGCGCGAGTCCGACTCGCACTTGGCCGGTTTTAATGGATAGGTAATATATTAACTTTCGGGTTCACTCACTTTTAGTAGCATTATTGTATGAACTTTATAACAATTATCAGATTAAAAATAATATTAAGAAAATCTTAATACTACGCTGATTTCGCGGTGGGGCCCAAAATAGATTTTACAGTAAGTTTGGTTTTTATTTTTACTATGTTGGAAGTAAGTGAAAATCAACTGTAGGCGACGGCCAATGTCTTAAATTAAATCTTATTATCATATCAAAACTCCGTTTAAGTGCAAGTCGGACTCGTGCACGAAGGGTTCCTTACCTTTAGGTATCTATTCAAAACGAATTCGAGAACAATATAGCTATTTATTTTAAATTGTTTTTAGTATACGCCTGTGCAAATTTCACAGCTATCACAGTTCATGAGATGCAGCCTGGTGACAGATAGATAGACAGACGGACGGACGGATGTACGAACCCCAAGAATCAACCTCAATCCAAACTCACGAAACTACAATTCACACACAGCAGATGTTTTCTGTTTTGTGTGGGGCCACCTATTGCCCAAAATTCTGCCGACTCCCGACAACAGTGGTCACACCAGCGGTTGTAAGACGGGCAGCTGTCTTTTATGTTGCCCCACGAACTATAACGAGCGTGTCTTCGGCGTCACAGATCACCCTTAAGCTTCTGAGGATTGCGCCTCGAAGAACCCAAACATACCTAACGTTGCACAAGAGTATGCCCGAAACTGAGCCCTGTGGAAATCAGCAGGTCATGGGAACCATATTTTTTTCCGTGTCGCCGATGTTGTGTTTGGCGCCTGCCGTCCAGGTATGCCCCGATTATTCGCCCAAAATGGGAAGGACGTTGTGGAACCATAAAGCCCTCTTTTTACTGTTCCAGAACTTAGGTTTATGACCGTTTAAGAGGAATTGCCAAAGGTGAAGGCTCTACCTATATTTGTTACCACAGAGCTTACGACTGGGAGAAGGCGGTTTCGATGATTATTTTTTATTCGAAAGGTGGTGCTTTCCGTGTGGGTCAATGTCAATTTGGTCTACTTAGTTCTGACAGTGGCAAAATCCGTATCCGTTGAAAGATAACTGTCCTTTTCAAACAACCGTAAAATACACAAGAATGTCTCGTTCTCACAGAGTTAATATGAAGCTAGACACAAAAATCTTTAGGATAACTAGCCCTGAGAAAATTTGAAGCTATTTTATTTGTCTATTGAAAAACCGGCTCTAAAACGGGTAAAAAATTCCAAAACGTCTAAAATAGTACCCTACCTACTATTACAACGTACGTATTTGCAGTGGCGGATTTACCCTAAGGCCCAGTAGGCCCGGGCCTAGGGCGGCCAGATTTAGGGGCGGCCCTAATCACGTCAAAAAAGCTTATCATAGTGTATGCTAGGCGGGCTGCACTGCATGGCGCATCTATTACGTCATACGATCATTTTCTTATTTTATTACAAACTTATTCGGTAAAAAAATTAATTTTCTGTTAAAAAAAACCCCCAAGTAATAAAATGTGTAAATTATGTAAATAACACCTCTATCTAACAAGCTCTGTGGGTTTCGGGGCGGCTGATGGCTTGGGGCCTAGGGCGGCTGAGACTGCAAATCCGCCCCTGCGTATTTGGTAACACTACCAAGTGGGTTAATTTAGGTACTTTTAATTTCCTAAGTCCAATCTACTAGGTGTACTACCACTTTTTACGATTCCGTCCGTACCTAAAGGGTAATAAAGGACCCTATTACTAAGACTCTATTGTCTGCCCGTCTTGAACCGTGATAGCCAAAAAGGTAAAATATTATGTTACCGATACTACTACCTATTATGCTAACAAATACTAAAAATAAAATAACGTTAAAATATTTAAGAAGAATCCCTTACAACAAACGTGTTGATTTCTCAATTTTTTCACTATCTAAACCATAAGGAAGACTAACTTAAACTTGCACATCGGTTCAACGGTAAAACTATGCAGACAGGGTTCCCAGAAGACCACAAGACACGTTATCTTTACGGAGGTTCGACACCTACCAACCTGCTTTGTTCTTATATTGGTAAGAATATAGAACGAATACAAAATAGTTCGGAGGTGATTCGGCAGCAAACTATAAGAAACTAAGAGACGAGTTGTGGAAAAATATCAAATAATCTTTTGGAAAATTTGATAGCTTTTTTATGAACTAATTATTTATTGGTATAAAAAAAGTTGATAATTTATCATTGAATTTCGTGTGCTTTTAAAGTTTTTCAAAACACGAAATATCGTTTTATACAAAACAAGCATTTTTGTCGTCAAAGGTTGCAAAAACATTCTGTTTTTAAATTGCTTTGCCTCGTGGTAGTGAAAACTGAAAAGTGCTTGGAACGTGCCGAAGCACCAAAAAAAAAAACGTTTGAAAACTGTCGCTGAAAAAGTTTCATTGAGCGCTAAACGAAGTTTTTCATCGGATTTTCATGCAGACACCATTTTTCGTTTTAAAATGATTTTCATTGAAATTCACTGTTTTAAACGCACGTAGCTGTAGCAGACAGTCTAATAAGAAGGTATTGATTAATTTGATTGGTAATAATATTTAATATTAATAGTACCCATTATAATAATATTAATATTATTACGCATAAAATTTGATCCTTCTTTGAAACTTTACTTACTTAGTATATGTACACTTTCTTCTATGTATCTTTAACGCTTTGAGTGTTGTATGCAATAACATTAGTTAAAGACTGTATAAAGTGCGACGCAAATAGTATTAACTAGGGATGTTAAGGATATCCATATCCGTAACCGAAACTACCGGATATCCGAAATAAAAAAATATCCGTATCCGTAACCGAAACCGAAATAAATGTTTCGGATAATTTCGGATAGTGGCGGAATCTAAAAATCTAAATGAAACACGTTACGACAAGTTGTTTTTAGCTGCGTTCCGTAAACCGCTTACAGAACTGTGACCAAAGTGTTGGTTCTCTCTCTGAGCTCAATGTAGCGGTGTTTATGACATCATCGTTCTCACCCATCGTCCTCCTCTATATAAATAAAACCATTTTATTATCTATATTTTTGTATTACTTTTGAAATTCCTAGAATCTAATATCCGTAACCGAAACTATCCGAAACTACCGGATAATCCGAAATAATTTCATATCCGTATCCGAAACCGAAACCGATATAAAAAAAAATCAATATCCGTATCCGAAACCGAAACCGAAATTCCATATCCGTAACATCCCTAGTATTAACACGGGGTCTCATTCCGAAGAAAAGTAACGATAGTTTCTAAAATGCACAATAGATGGCGCTACAAGTAACGATTGAAATATAAGCATTTTGAAAAATTTATAAGATGAAATTTTTTCCTCCCAATATGGTCGATTTAATTTGTTTGGTGTTCAAGTAGCGAAAGCTATCTAAATTAAATAATTCTAAGTTAAAATTAAGAATTTATTATTTTATAACAAAATAAAGTTTTGTAATGGCGTTCAAAGATGTCGCCTTGTGCTTCGGTATATTTACATTGTATATCAGCGCCATCTATTAAAATTACTAATAGACATTTCAACCCAAACGTACCGCACGCGGAGCGCTCTACCTAGCCGTTACAATATTACCTGTGAAAAATATATAATCAAAGTTAGTAACGCCGCGCCATCTAGAGAATCTATTTCAGACATGGCGCTAGACTTTGCTTTATACAGAGCGGTTCGTGTAGTTTACTATTCCTAACAATAGATGGCATTAGTTATATTTTATCAAGTCGGTGCCCGTGGAATGCAATTTAGTAAGAAGTATTAATAGCAGCTATAACAACCGCTTTTAATTTCAACAGAAAAACTTAATAATAAAAGAGTAACAATCTAAAATATATATAGTATTTAACTTTTATTAAGTAGGTAACTTATTATCACCTTATAACTCAGTTCTCTAAAATAATGCATTACCTAATAACTAGCGAAAACATTGATCTTTAAAAGTTTATGTAAGTACAGTAAGTTAAGCTACTAGCTAGAGGTTTGTAAGTATAAGCGTTGCGTGTTTATTTAATAATTAACTAAAAAATCAACCACGTATATTTTTCATATATTAAAAAGTAAACCCATTTGTTATTTCGGGTTATAATCTATCTCTCAATACCAATTCTCATCCAAATTCGGTCAGTAGTTTTTGCGTGAAAGTGTGACAGACATACCTACATACTCATTCATAATATTCGTAAGATAAACTATTATTTTAATAATATTAGTAAAGTGTAGGTTATTAATACAATTGAAGATGTAATCAATCTGGGATTTTAGCCAAAAATAAGCCGTAGAGCGGTGCCACACGGACGTCGCCGCTGCGTTGCGCTGTCGCTGCGACAAGACTGAGTGATAACGCTTCGTAGTTTTACATACCTACATATACATTTTAACTAGAGATGCGCCGAGTAACACTTTTGCCGAGTACCGAGTACCGAGTATTACTCGGTTCCATTTTTTTTTAACCGAGTACTCGGCCGAGTAACTCGGTTCTATCAAATTCCCAATTTCGCGCGCGTAAACAAGTACAAACGAACACAAGTATATTTAGAAGAAAATTTGTTGGCAAATGGTGGACAGGGCACCAAACAAGGCATCATAATTAACATTTATTAAATTTTAAATATTGATTATTTTTATTACTTTTCCTTTAATTTTGTCTCACTAGTACTCATGCATTAGCATAATTTTGATTCTATTACTTATCTTGAGGATGTCAAAGATTTTCTTAATCAGTACGTTTTGATTAACACTGTTGTTTCAATTATATCTACCTAAATATATTGATTTCTTTAAACAAAGTATATTACTTTTTTGATACTCGGTACTCGGCATTCGTATACCAAGTTACTCGGCCGAGTACCGAGTACCAAAAAACCTGCCGAGTACGCCGAGTACCGAGTATAAACCGAGTACTCGGCCCATCTCTAATTTTAACCTTAGCCACACGTGCGTTTAAACAGCGTGCGGAAACGGTAAAGTAAAGTATTATATTTAGAAAAACCGTTAATATTTTATAATTTAGTAAGAAAATAGTAAAAACTTTTTTTTTTAATTTGCATCAATGTACGAAATTTAGTTTAATCTGTAAAACCGTTTAAATGGAACACTCAGTTCAAACATTTTGAAGAAATTGTAATTTCGTTTATTTTTCAACGAACAACTTTTGAGCCATTATTTCTATTTTACGAATTGTTTCAAGTGTCAAACTATAAGATCAATGTATCATATTTATGTAATTCATTGATTAAACTCATGTTTTGGATCACTCAGTTCAGACGCCGTATGAACTGATTGTTCCATTCAAACCCAGATTAATCTGTAAGATCACATCCTAGGAAATTGTTAATTTCTTAAAAGGTTTTTTCTAATTTTTTACTAAATCGTAATATAAAAACTATCAGCATAGAGGTTAGTATTTTTTGTGATTTAGACCTTGCCATTTTGGTTCAAACGTCTGAACTGAGTGTTCTAGTTTTTGGGTTGTAGTAGTTTTATTTTAACTTTTACAAATTTTTGTCCTTAGTGCTATGAGTTTTTACTATTTTTTACTAAATATCTTCAAAATCTCACGACTTTTAATTAAAGTTGAAAAAAAGGAACCCTCAATGCAGATGCACATTGTTCATAGTGAACAAATTCCTTGTTACATAACCAGGTACCCGGTCTACGTTACAACGTCTCGAAAACAATATAAGATATAATAATATACTTACAGATCATCAAGAACGAACAGCAGTTTGTTTAAAAGGCAGAGTCTTGTCAAAAAATAATTGTACACATATATTTTCCATCTTGTTTATTCATTTTCAAATACAATAACATCTATACAGTAGGTAGTTCACTACGACTAAATGATCTTTATAGACACATGCAATAAAACAATCCTGTACGTAAGTAAACAAAGCTATTGTAAAATTATTCATATACCTACGTAAAAATAATGATCACATTATATGGTAAAGTAACGAACAAATAGGATTGGGGTAAAAAGAAGTGAGAAAAGTTATGGGTTCAGTGGATACCTTGCCTGTCGCGCCTAAGTTAGTTAGCATTTAGTATATCTACTTGATAAATATGAACTTTAGTAGATGATTTATTAAGAGTATCCATTCCCATTGGGAGCATGTTTGAGTAAAAACGCATTGCTGGCTTAAAAAACTGCATGCATATGATAAGGTTCTTGCAGGCTCTATTAAAATATTACCTGAATTTAAAAAAGCGATATTTCATTCTGATAATTCATGTGGGAAAAAAATATGAGTAAGATTTAAGCAGCAATTGTTAAGAAAGCTTTATTAAAATGAACCTATATATTTTTTTAACTTATAAGTTAAAATAATGGATGGCGGTTAAACTTGACTGTAACTTCTTCTTTAAATATTTTGAATCCAATTAACTTTAAATTTTTCATGTTTTTAATTATTGAAAATTATCAGTTATTATAGATAATAATTTAAATTGAAAACTATCAAAAGAAAAAAAGGAAGTCTATAGTTTACTCAAGGGTTAAAATAAAATAACTTTATTTAAATGCATGCAAGGCAGGTACCCACCAAAATATCATAAAACGAAAGCATAATATTTTCAAATAGCATTGACTTATAAATAAATAGACAATAAATAATGTTATAATGCATATTTCTAGAAACATGACTAGCTATGAATTATCTCAGAAAAGTTATGTAAACAAGAAAAAAAAGACATGGAAGTAAATAAAATTAAAAAGAGAAGAATCCCGTTCTATTCTAGTACGATTGCACTTTTATAATATTAACTAATATTTTTATTTACACATTTCATAATAAATTACTTCATAGTTTTTTTTTCATATACCTACAAAATGTTTAAGAACGTGAACGTGGTATTTGAACGTTATTTTTTAATACGATTGTTAAATGTAAATCAAATTATAAATAACTAAACTTGAGTAGGCGTTTGAGTATTTTCCAATTGGTAGGTTGATGTACTTCATAATAAAAGTAGGTAACGGTCATAGAAATGGAATGGAAACAAGTAGATAATCAGTAAGCCAGTAGTTTGAAAATTAAAATTCTACTGAAAAAAATGTGTGTCTGACTGCAGTAGGTAGCTATAGTATAGGATCCCGCTATAGAACGACCTTCACCGAGCTGGTTAATGCATGAAATATATTTGTTATCAAATAAAATATGTCAATAAATAAAATAATAATGGGTTTTAACCAAGCCAGTGTAATTTGAAAAAAAAACTAGACTGAAAATTTTAGACAACCCATTCGCACTACATTTATTGACATAGTTTATTTGATAAAAAATATCAAACATCCATTAACCAGCTCGGTGAAAGTCGTTCTATAGCAGGATCTCAGACTACTACGTCCAGGGGGGGATAGTAAGCATGTCCCAGAAGGAGCTCTCTCCTTTAAAACCTAACGCTTGGTGTTCTATTAACGATGTTTTATTGTTGTTACCTGATTTCAAATTTGTGCATTGATCGTATATCGAAACACAGCTACGAAGATAATTTTAAAGATACTGAACAAGGTAAATAAAAATTATTTAAATTAATCATTTTGAACTAATATATTCACTTTATTAAGATCTGTATAGAAAATTAAAGAAACACGTTCACTGTTCCGTTACGGATAAAACAAAAATAAACACCTTTTAATGAATTTATCACTTCCGAAGATCTTCTAATAGTTTAGTTAAAATTCAATGGCACTGTGCTTTTTTCTCATTTATACAATCGTTAAAAATAAATAAGGTACATTTTGTCACCATGAAGTATTAAAATTTACAAATTCTTGATTACCACTTAATACTGAGTACGATATCACCGATAATTCTAATCTTGGCGACTTTGTTTTTTTAAAATACCAAATTAAAAAATTGAATAGAACATTCAAATTTTTAAAAAGGTACCAGGTTTTTTCAATTTTATACGACCAATAACTTTTAATTATTTGATAATATCCTAATATAAATAATTCTACTTAAATTACGAGTATCTATTATTTACAACATTCTTTGATAAAAGACTAGTGTCGAAGTTCACAGGCTAATTATATCTTTCCTTAATAATGATAATAAATAAATCACAATCAACAAATTATTGCATAGTTGTAGTTTAAATCGAATATGCTTCCTCATTGCTTAAGTTACGATAAAAGGTGTTGGATTATTTTTACAATTTATACCAGTTTTTAGGTTCTCTAAAAGATATAGTTCACATACATTTAAACAAATACAAATTCCTCCATTTCTTCAAAATCCAACAACCAGTTAGTTTAAAACCATACGCCTTCTTTATTAAAAACTGTTAAGACAATAAATAAAAAAATATACCAGAGACAGAATACAAAATCGTTTGTTTTATTATCGTCAAATACTAAGGAGTCGTCGTTATTTCGTTCCGTTGGCTTAGAAAGCTGGTCATGCGTAGTGGGGGTAGCTCCCCAGATGTGACGTCACGTGCGGAGGAGCCATAGAGTGGGGGGAGTAGAGGTTGCTGCCCCCTCCCCCCCAGTTACTCCAGGAGGCGGAGGGGAAAATCGACGCTGCAACAATAGACGCTAGCTCAGTTAATTTCAAGTCTGTGCACCAACTTGGAAAGCTGAAAGTTTAGCAAAGGCCCCTCGGCTAGTAATCCAACGCGAGAGTCATAATGCCGGCAGCTGTTATAAACGAGCAACTAAAATGCAGTCTTCGTGTCAAATAAATACAAAACGCCAGCTAAATACGGACAGTTCGCAAAAACACATCGCAAGCGTTCGTCTAAAGTCGCACTAAAAAAACCGTTGACAGCAAGTGTCAAAGTCAAGTGTGAAATGGCGCTATTGTCGAACAACCGATTTGGAGTTCTGAGTCAATATTTGTGTACCGTATACATTAGCATTGGGAAATGCAGATTGCGACACTCGAGCCTGTCGCGTGCCGGTGATGTCAAAGGGTGAATAACATTAACACTAAGTTATTTAAACGACCTGTTTGCTCGCTACGAATTTGTGTACCGCTTTTTAATAGAATCAATTCGCAAACACTTGCCGGCGACGGGGAAGTTGGTGTGACTTTAGACGGGTTGGTATCAATAGAATGACATTGACGCATGTTATACTGGGGCCAATTTCAAGTTAACAATCTCTAAACTAAACTAAAATATTGCTGTGAAATTATTATACATTCTGACCATACTGACATTTTCCGAACATCAGGGCACTATGTTAGCTAATAAAGATTATCTAGTTCTCAGCGCATTTAAATTTTTTGAATGATAATGTCATGAAAAGTCTTGTGACCTGTATTTTTCAACAGAATATGTTTAATTTAGTTTAGATAATGTTTTCAGAATCGACCCCACTGTTATTCAATGTAATATTTACCTGTGGATGTGGGCATAGCAGCATGTGGGGCCATGAAAGAGGAAAGTTTGGCCGAGTGGTGGTAAGAGCTCATGAATAAGTCGCTCTGGTACTTGTAGGCTGGATCGCTGGCCGCCGGCTGCGTGGCTGCAGCTAACCCTTGGAAATCGAACTTGTACGCATATCGCTTTCCATGCACTTTCGTCATAATGTTCTTGTCGTAGTAATATCTGCACAAACAGGGTCAAATTAATAAAAAAATATGTTCATACGATAGGTTACCAACCAAATCCTGGCAATTAATAAAATTCGCTCCAAAAAAAGGTCGCGCAGCTTGAAACGGGTACCCGATGTTTCGCTTGGGCATTCAACTATGTTAGGTTACCTATAAGCCGTGTTTTTACCTTAGAGCACGGCTAAGCTTGTCGTAGTTCATGTTTGGCTTGGACTTCCGCTCGCCCCAGCGGCGGGCCACTTCATCAGGATCCGTCAGTTTGAACTCCCCGTTCGTACCCTCCCAGGTGATGCAGCCAGCGTTGCTGGAGTCACTCAGCAGCTCTAGGAGGAACTGCCACAGCTGGATCTGACCTGAACCTGTAAAAATGTGTTTATTTTTTTGAAAATTGTGGCTGAGCCATTAAAAGTGAGGTAAGCGTCTAAAAGCGCCTTCGTTTGAAAATCTGCTTAGGTCCTGCGCTTTTTCATATATGGCTCAATTTTGAGTTCTGATAGAGAATTTTAGGTAGGTATTTTGAATCACTCTAAGGTCCCACTTTCCTTTCTTCGCTCTCCGATAAAACTATGCCCGCGCCCAATAACAATCGACGCAAGTATTAACCTGAACTATTTCAGAATAAAAAACCGAACATAACAAAACACGCTTCAGTAGATGGTTCCCCTTAAGTGAACGTGTTTCCGTGAATAGTAGTTTTTCGATATAAAGGTTAATGTTAGGGGTAGGGTAGGGCCTTACATAATGTTTTATAGTTTCAGGGTATATTAGCGGTATGTAGCGGTGTTCACACGAGCGAATAGTGCCGATCCCTTCGTGTGGAACGAACCTTAGTTGTGTAGGTATTGATCGGAGTAATAGGCGACGGTTGTTCGGGGATGTAACAATTTCATACATCATGTCTGGGAATAGATATACCTACGAGATACATAGAGTGATATTGAATAGCTAAGTAAAAGTATTGTATATAAGAAACTACGCAACGCCGAAAGTATTAAAAGCTAACATGAAGGTAACCTAAAAGCCAATGTCTTTTTAATTGCCGATTAATGGTACCTACTTAAAACAATAAATAACATAACAATATTTTTAATACTACCTTTTCTATAATATCTTAAACGCAATTATAGTCTATTTATCTTAATCTTATCAAAAAGCCGAAATGCAATATATTTGTTTAAAGACTCTTACTAATTAGCAATTACAGCATACATTCAACGTATGTAAGCAAATTATAGGTCATCGAATCCATCTCGGTGCGTCGACGCGTCACTAACTAATGATTTATGTTGTCTGTTGTGACTCTTGCGCTTATAACGGTTCCCTGCATCCTACATGGAAAGGATCCATTATTCCTGGTCTGCCTCATTGGCTTTATGTCGAAGAATTAAATGCATTGATTGGGGAAATATTTTGCTTGGGGGCGCAAAATCTTCGTTCCGGAATGTGATGCTATTATTTTTTGTTGGGGATTGAGTTATGATAAGAAAGTTCACAAAGTTTCATAAGGTTATTCTTTGGTCAATATAGCACAAAAATAGGCAGTGTTATTTTCGAATCCATAGATTATGAATTTTATAATGTTGGTAATTTAATCGTAATTTAAGGAAAGACTCATAAATCTAAAAATCCGCTAATCAAGAGACGAAAAAACGTATTTTTAATTTTAAAAACTGTTTTCCCTTAAAACCTAGACATGTAAGTACCTAAACACCTTGAAATACCTTAATCTTTTATAATAAATTCTTCGTACAGGTAGATATAGATACAAACTGTATCGTGGGAAAAATAATGCCGTAATTTGGGCACGTGCCTTTAATTGTCTTTTTGTAACGTAACGCCACGTCACGAAACAAACATAGATTTATTATTCAAAATTATACAGTTAAAGGTTAAACGGGGGCGAAGGTAATGTATCACCTAATTTGACATTGACAGCAACTGTGATTTTTTAAGCTGTTACCATTTTTAGGGAATATATGAAGAAAATAAGAATTTATCTTATTTTATTCAAATAACAATTTCAAGTGTTTGTTTTTAGTTAGATTTCAAAAGAAATGTAATAATCTATTAGGGAAAAAATAAATTAAAAAGAAAAGTTAAAAACGGAAGATAACAAATATTTTTAATAATAAACTTGACTAAATTAATAAATTGTAGAAATCCATAAAAACAGTTTTCGAAATTCAATATCTATAAATCATATCGACAATATCAAATCTAACAAAATTATTAATTCAAGTCAATTGATTGATAGACATTAAAAACTAATATGTATCACACAACCAGGTGTGTATTTAAGTAGCTACCTTCCCCTTCGTTGTCGGCATATTAACATTTTGACTTCCTTACCGATTCCGGACAGATAATCAAAATAATTTATCGGTGCTAACACTGCTAACTACTGATTTCTGCCTCATTTCAAAGCAGACCTTATGGCGACTATGATAAAGTCGATTGTCGTGAGAAAGGTGTGTTAGATATGACAATCGATTGAAGTGTCGTGATCGCTGTCGAGAAATCATAGCTCTCACGGATAGTGACGTATTATCAGTTGAATCAGAGGTTGCGTGTGGCCCTTAACTTTAAGCCTAGCTTGTTAAAATATATATAAACTTATTTTATGACTTATAAAAAAGTTACAATGCAACTTTTGATTCGCACAAAAATTCATAGCATCGTTAAAAATAGTCAGTGCTTAAACAGACAAACGGGTTTATGGTCAAATATGGTTTTTACCTGAATTGGCTAGCCGACTGCTCGTTGGTCCAAACATTTGATATGGATCTGAAACAAGAAATAATTGTTATTTATTTTAAAACCTTGCCAAAACATATTTGATTTCTTTTGGTTTCCGTTTTGACTTTTTCACGTAACAACTTGCTTGTGTGATGATTTTTTAAGAAGCTATAAAGATAAATTAATAAAATATAAGACCGCCTATAATAAGGCGCAATTAGATTATCTGTCTCGGTACCAATAATTAATCTTTAAATCCTCAATCCTTTAACCGGAACAAAGTTAAACTGGTAAGAGGAAGAAATAATCAGGGAAGGGGTTTCTATCAGCAGGGATTTAATTTTATAACTTTAGAAAATGTGAAAGCTACAGAATTGATCCCCTAGTTGCGTTTTTAGAAAATCTTGTATTCCTGAGAAAAACTTTACTGTTTTATTGAAATTGATTTACTTATAATATAACCCCACGATTTTCATTGGTGTAAATTTTGCCGACATGTTCAGCAAACATTGAATATTTGATATAGCTAAGAGCCAATACGCACTGTCGACTTGTCGCCTGCGACTCAGTCTCTCGGCGACCGAAACGTAGGCCGCAACCGGCGACCGAGTGCGTAAACATTTATTAAATGAGTCTAAACTAAATAAAGTCACAGTTGTGTCGACAAGTCGACAAGTCGACAGTGCGTATTGGCTCTAAATTAAAACCAGTTTTTTTGAATGTAAATACCTTCAGAGTATTTTTTTGAATGCAAATACCTTCGACAAGTCGAAAGTGCGTATTGGCTCTTAGACACTGTTACGTGGTGTAGGAAAAGTAAACGCATAGTCAGTAAGAAGTTGTAGATATTAACCCAAGAAGCCTTATAGAACCCACCTTCTTTCTTATAGCAAAAGCAAGACAAGACATCGCCAAACGCCGTTACCATGGCAACGGAAAATACAACATGGCTGGCCGAAAAAACTAAAGATGGCGCGCATAGATTACATTACAAGCAACCTGTAATGAAAGCCGTTAGGGACCAACTATCAAATGCATTTGCATAGATAAGAAAGTACAGCTACCGTTGACTGATGTCTTTAAATTACAAACTACTTTCGGTTTGGTCAGGGTTACTTTTCAAGACAATCTGACAAGGTCTTTGGCGGTCAGTCTCAAAAAAGTTTAAACCTTGTTAACTTAATATGTAGTTTTTGAATGGTTTTTGTGCAGTTTTGTCTTTTTGTTACTGCAATTTTCACATCGAGAGCTATCAGTAAATTTATTGAAATGCAAAAATACAGATTTAGCATACTTCGACAGTAAATTGGTACCAATACCCCGTTGGTAGCAAAAGCTGGAATATAGCTAGAAGTGGGTACATAGTACATTTTTCTTTTTTTTTTTTTTTTGGGTTGGCATCCCTAGCTGTCATAACATAAATTGTAACCTCTCTCAAAATTAATTAAAAATATTTGTATATTAGTGAATTAAAGTGTAAATATCCACCTCAAATTAACATTTTAGTTGTATAAAACACATTTCTAGTGCCGTACCTTGTGTTTTTAGGTGATTTTAAGTGTTTTCAGACTTTGAATTTTTTTAAGTGACAGGTAACTTTATTTGCATAAATTTAATATTTCTTTAGTTTTAAATCACTCGATACACAATTTTATTCGAAATTTGTGTCATAAAGTAGGTTCTTTGGTAATTTGTCAAGTAAAAAGTAACGTTTAAAGTTAGCAAAAACCGTTGATTTTGCTACCCACATAGCATCCTTTTGTTTGGAAGTAGTTAAAACTTATTATATTCACTATGAACACACACAGTTCCACAGTTCGTCAGTTGGAAAGCCAACTCCAACTTGCGCTGCATGAGCTAAGCAAGTACAAGCAGCAATGTGAACTGTTATTAAAAGAAAGGGATGATAATGAGTTAGAAACTTTGCAAGTGATTAACAGAAATTCCAATTTAAAATCAGAATTAAATACCCTGAACACTCAATACTTGGAGACTAGAGATGAAAGGGATCGTTTGAAGAGACAAACTCAAGACTTTGACCGCTGTTATGAAGAATATGACAGTAATTTAAACATCATAACTTTACTCCGTTCCCAACTCTCAAGTGCTCAAGCACGAGTGAATCAGCTTGAACTAGATGCAACACATATAAAATCAGTTGAAACACAAACCCTTTTTCACAACTTAGTTAAAAGTTCTAGTCAATTGAGTTCCGTAACAAGTGATTCACAAACAATAACTATTGATTTGACCAACGATGAATCAATGTCAGTATTATCACACAGGCAGAGTAGTATCAATAACAGTCATAATAAGCTGAAAAAGTATGTCAGGTTACAGAGATTTATAAGAAAAACTAATAGAATTATTAAAAAGGATAGTATTATAAAAAAGCATGTAGGTTTAAGTAAAAAGTATAAATCCGTTATTCAAAAGTGTAAATTGTTTAGCCAGGAGGTGGATATCATTAGGGAAAATTATGAATGTGACATAAATAACTTAAACATTAAATTAAGTGAGTTACATATATCTTTAAACAAAATGACACAGCGGTACAATAGTGCACAAAAGGAAATTGATCAACATGTAATAGCGTTAGATGAACTTTTGTTGCTTTCAAAATATAATGAAGAGCGTTTTGAATCACTAACTAACGCTAAATATTGTACTTGCCAAGGCTCCTCTAGCTTAGACTCAGACATATCTTGTAAATTAAACTCCCAAGGCCAGGAATCAAGTGTAAAAACTGTGTGTAATAGTCAAAGACCCATCAAAATGTATTGTGATGAGATTGGTAAAAATATGGCCTCTAAATTATATAATAACTCTTGGAAAATGTTAAATTATTGCATGCCTGGAGGCTCAGTAGGAGATATAATAGATAGGGTACTGAATAGCAGTCACCATCCTGATACCACTATAATTTTATTTTTTGGGAGAAGAGGAAATGTAAACCTTAAGGAATTTTCTAGCTATTTAGTTAAATTACAAAGCCTTAATGTGTATAAAATAATTATGTTTACTTTTCCTTATATAAGGGATGCCACTCAGGAAAATGCCATTAGATATAAGCTTAACATGTGTCTACATAACTATGTAGGCTCAAATAATGTAAATTTAAGTAGTACCTCGAGTATGTTACTCAAAATAATAGATGTTAATTGTATAATTAAGTTCCATTTAATATTGACTAGAGATAGGTTTATTCTATCAAATAATTTATTAAGACAGGTAGCAAATATGCTATTACTTTATTTATTTAATAAATCAGCTAATTGTTTAGCTTTTGATATTGCTGCTTCTATTGAGCAGTCAAATAATTTGACATATTACAGTGATACTTCCAGTACCACTATTTTAACAGGTACAGATATTGTACCTAATTGTTTAAATTAATTAATCAGACAACAGAGGTTTCAGCTTCTAGCACATTAAGTATTTTGTCAAATAAAACTAATGACATGAATTGTATAAGCCTAGTTCATCAAAATATAAGAGGCATCACAGAGAAAGTTTTAGAAATTGAATTGTTTTTGAAATGTGAACAGATTGATATTTTATGTATTACAGAACATTTTTTAAGAGATTATCAAACTAAATGTATGTTTAATTTGGATCAGCATCAACTTGCCAGCTCGTTTTGTAGAAAGTCAGCAATTCATGGAGGCTCATTAATTATTATAAATAAATGCCTGCAATGTAAAGAACGTAAAGACATAGTGAGCCTATCTATCGAGCAAACTATAGAAATAGCCTGTATAGAACTGACACACTGTATAGTTGTTTGTATTTATAGACCACCTAGGGCAAACTACGACAGTTTTGAGTTAGTTTTAGAAGAGGTATTAATAAAATTATGTAATAATAATAAGGATATATTTGTTTGCGGCGATTTTAACATTGATTTATTAGAATACTCTTCATTAAGTAAAAAGTTATTAAATTTATTTAAATGCCATAATCTTACTAACTTGTTCTTCGAACCTACTAGAATAGAAAAGAGTAGCTCAACTTGCATTGATAATATTTATTCTAATGTTACACCCGTAAATTCATCGATTATAAGTAAATTAAGTTCTGATCACTTCGGCCAGTTAGTTACATTTAAATACCAAAATGAAATAGAGATTAAGCGAAAATTAATGGTTGTCCCCGTCAATGAAAAACGTTTAGAGACATTCAGATGTAATATTTCGAATAATATGCCAAGTATTTTAAATTCTAAAAATGTTAACCAACAATATGATACATTGTGTAGTTTCATAAATAAAAATCATAAGAAAGTATTTATTCCTAAAAAAATAAATTCGAAACCATGTAAATCGTTCTGTAACTGGGCAACCCCTGGTATTCATATCAGTAGAAGAAAATTGTATGATCTCTATGATGAAAAATTATATAATAAAAATGATAGTTTTTACCAGTACGTTAGAAGTTACTCGAAAATTTTTAAAAAGGTATGCGCGGCGGCCAAGTCTATGTATCTTTGCAACAAAATAAAAAATAGTTCTAACAAATGTAAAATGACTTGGAACATAATTAATACCGAAACTGGGAAAACTAAAAATCGCGATAAACAAATTAAACTCGTCATTGATAATAACGTCATTAGTTCCGATGAAAACGTAGCTACAGCGTTTGAAAAGTATTTTGCGGATATTCCTATTTCGACCACTAAATTATTAAATTCATCGCCTGTGATGGCCGAGTCGTTACTTATTAATAATGTTAGTGAGTGCAGAAAAAGCTTTGGTTTCCAACCTATAGATACCGGGGACATTATCAAAACATTTAAGACATTAGATATCAAAAATACAACTGATCTGTGGGGCATATCAGTTAAAATTGTTAATTCGATTATAGATATAATAGCCCCTTATCTTGCAAAAATATTTAACAATTGTATTGTTAGTGGTGAGTTTCCGGACATGATGAAGCACAGTAAAGTCATTCCTTTATTTAAATCGGGTAGTACTACAGATCCCACTAATTTCAGACCAATATCAATTTTACCTACGTGTAGTAAAGTTTTCGAAAAAATTATTCTAAATCAACTTTTAGTACATTTCACTGAGAATAAATTACTTCATAATAAACAATTTGGTTTCACAAGGGGTCGTTCAACTACTGATGCAGGTGTTGAACTTTTTGTAAATATTGTTAGTGCATGGGAAAAGTCACAAGACGCCCTAGGTATTTTTTGTGATCTATCTAAGGCATTTGATTGCGTCCACCACGATACTCTTATAAGGAAACTCAACCATTACGGAATCAAAGATACCAATCTTAAACTTTTAATTTCATATTTAAGTGCTAGAACTCAAAAGGTTGACGTCAACGGAATCAGGTCGTCTGGGACAGTTGTGAGCATGGGGGTTCCACAAGGATCAATTTTAGGCCCATTTTTATTTTTGGTTTATATAAATGATCTTCCCTTTATGGTAGGTAATAATCACGATATAGTGTTGTTTGCTGATGATACATCATTAATTTTTAAGATTAATAGACAACAATCTAATTATGACGACGTAAACAATGCGCTCTCTAATGTTTTACAGTGGTTTAATGTTAATAATTTAGCTTTTAATGATAAGAAAACCAAGTGTATAAAATTTTCAGCACCTAATGTAAAACAAGTCAACTCAAACTTGCAAATGAACGGTAAAAAACTAGACTTAGTAGATTCTACTGTTTTTCTTGGTTTGACTGTTGACTGTAAGTTACAATGGGGAGCCCACATCTCACAACTGGCGAGTAGGCTTAGCTCTGCAGCGTTCGCGGTCAAGAAAATTCGCTCTTTGACTGATGTAAAGACAGCTAGGATAGTATATTTTAGTTACTTTCATAGCTTAATGTCTTACGGCATCCTACTGTGGGGAAACGCTGCTGACATTAATACGATTTTTACGCTGCAAAAAAGGGCTGTTCGTGGAATTTACAAGCTTGCAAATAGAGATTCTTTGAGAGAAATATTTAAAGATAGTGATATTTTAACCTTCGCGTCCCAATACATTTTTGAAAATATATTGTATACTTACAAAAATATTGATAAGTTTGTAACGTTTAGTGATAATCATGTCGATAATAATTCGGTAAAAACTAGGCATGGAAATAGATTAGCTTTCCCAAAGTGTAGGTTGGCCAAAAGCAGCAAGTCGTTTATCGGTATGTCGATACTTATTTTTAATAAAATTCCGGAGTCAATTCAATCCCTGCCATTTAATAAATTTAAAGTTACAATTAAGCAAGTATTGTGCAAGAAAGCTTACTATAAAATCAAAGACTATTTAGATGATAAAACAGCATGGGATTGATATCTAGACAGGCTATTTCTACTGCTATTCAAGATTGTTTTGTATTAACTTCTCTGTAAACAGTTTGACTAGGACATGATACTCAACTTTGAGTATGTACTTTTATTGTTTTTTTTATTTATTTTTAAATTTTTTTATTTTATTTTGTACTGTTTTCTCGTTCCTCCTCTCACTGCTTTAACTTATTGTACGGGTTTCCTATTAACTTGCTGTTTTGTGAGGTTCTTTAGTGCCTTATTTGGCCCAGGGTAGTCATGCTCGCCTCGAAAGTTACTGGGGCGGTGGCGTTGTGTCAACGGGTCGCCCAACTCCCTCTAATATGGTTGAGTAGGACGATGGCTGGAGCACACGTCATACTTGTGATCAGGTGCCGCCTTCGGGAAACGGTCTGCTCTGGTTCCGAATTGTGGTGCAGGAAGAAGTCCTTAATTAGTTCGTAGTAGCAGTTTTTTTTTTTTTTTTTTTTTACTTTTATAGTGTTGAGTTGAGGTACGAGAAAATAATTTATATGTTCATTGAATGTACACGTTATAATTTTCAAAAAGAGTGCTGGGAGTTTTTTTCCGCCGGCTTTTTTCTCTCGGTCTACGGTTAGGTAAAGTCGAAGTTTGTAACATTGACGTTCATTAAGTATATGTTACATATCTATGATGAATAAAAGAATTTTGATTTTGATTTTGATTTTGATAGAAAACTTTTGTTCAAAATCGAAATGCTGTCTGATACTCTAGAGTTATATTACAATAGAAACAAAGGCGGCCCCTTGCGACTCTAAAACTTTTGTTGCATTTATAATTGGTCTTAAATTAATGATGCTTGAATGTGTTGGTCGCTCTCGGGTTATAAAGTGAGGTGCTTGTGACGAATCGGAACAAGAGTGTATCGGGAGGGTGCTGCGTATTCAGTGTACTGCTTTAAACTAATATAAAAATGCATATTTTTGTTTTTTTTTTGTTTAACTACCAATAGACAAAAACAGTTACGGTATTTGGAAAAAATGCCGAAACGTCGGAAAATAAAATACAAATTAATAAACGCGTTATAATTGAAGATTAACATAAAACGATCATTCGTTTTCTTGCAATCAACGAAATTTGATCAGGCCACGAGTAATTCAAATCAAATATGGAAAGTGACAACATCCTTTTATGCTGTCTGCTGAACATTGAAACCACTTGTCCTATTCAGACAAATTAAGAAGCCTGTAGTCTTTATCAATCATTTAATTTCATTACAAACAAAAAATCGTCTTCATCCCCTCCCCATAAACCAATCTCGTACCAATACAATAATTCTAAAACGTTATTCTTTACCAATAAAATGGAAACAGAAAAACAATCTTCGCGAATGATTACCGGCTGAGTGACAGAGGCGAGTCGAACGTTCTCTCAATTTCGATTCGTAATCGCTTTTGACAATTTCATTTCAACTGCGAGCGAATCGTAACGAAGTTTAGTTTGACATTTGCAGGTGACGTATGCTCCCCGGTGATTGGTTTTGCTAAAGTGGAATAACACCGCGGTTGTAGAAGTTAGGTAGCGATAATAGATAAGTGATGTGTTCTTGAAGCTACTAATCGTTATGATCTCACTATCTATTAAAATTGAAAAATTAAATTATACAGTATAGTTTAAAGGACAAACAATATTGAAAACATTTATCTAGCGAAACGTAAAATTATTGGCTTCACTAGCTACAATAAAAAATACTGATATTCTGATGTATAACCTATATTACTGAAAAGTTTCATTCAAATTCATCCGGTAGTTTTACGTGAAAGAGTAACAAACGTCCATACATCCATACATACTCACAAACTTTCATATTTATAATATTAGCAGGATTTTTTGTGTCAAAGTACTAAATAAATCCAGGCGCACAAATAACCCGTCAAAGATCAGCAACAATGCAGACGCGCCGTCTGTCGATACGTCGTTAAATTGGTGGCATCTTTTGCCTCTTTCATAAACATATAATCATCTCGCTCTCTCGTCCGGATGCTGCCAATCACGAGGAAATGAACATTCTGTGTAGGATGAGTGCGTGGAGCCAGTAACAGCGGATGGTTTCCGTTTTTTTGTATTTTAATATAAATTTGCCGTGTTTGTTATAATTTGAAAGTGATTTTTGTTTATTTGCGCTATTTGCATTATTTTATATTCGTTGGCTATATTGATTGCTTAAGTTGATGTGGGTTAAGCCTCTTATTTCAATCGTTTTGTACCTTCTAAACTTAATTTGCGCTGTGAGTTGGTTGATTGGTGTTTAATTGTTACGTTTAAAACAGACCTCAACTTTCTCTATCTAAATTAAAAATTTTAAAGCTTCTTCTTTCCTGTCCCTAAATTCTTGGTGTCCCTAAAAAGTTAAAATACTGTTGTCTTCCTTAAACCTGCCAATATTTCTAAGTTTCCCCTCCATCACTGCGACCACACCCAATCGAAGTCATTTATCATAATCATCTCGATTAGATCGCGCCTCACCCTTCCAAATTCAAACGGGGACCATTTAACTACCCTCGATTTAACATTTATTGTGAATATTTTTTGATTCAGAACGCGTCTTTTGTTAAGTAGTTTAGTCATTGCGTTTAGTTACGATGATTCGCAAAATTGTAGGTATTCGAGTAGCGGGCTCGTTAATCTTTGACGATTTTGAATTTTATATTTTTGTAGGCGTGACGGAGTTAACTGATGTCTTTTGAAGGGTGTTTTTTATTATGTTTTGACAAACAGTATTTTTATAAAAATAAATTCAAATTGTTAACAAACGTATGTAGATGCTCGCATATTAAGGTAAAAGCACCTAACTCCGCGGTATTTTTGCATCATTAAGAAAGGAACAGTGATATTAGGAATAAAAAACGCGGTTTAGGGTACGGATATAACTTTATAAGATGGACGATCTAATATTCTTTACAAATATTTAAATACTTTTTCAGTTATCAATGAGTTTATATTTCAAATTAAGCAAAATGTAGGCCAAGCCAGAAAACCCTAATTCCGCGGTAAAAATCCTAACTCCGCGGTAGTTGGGCACCTAATTCCGAGGTATGGATTTGTAGAGAAAGCCCGCTTTAATAGTTATGTACTTATGCAGCAAATTAGGCAAATTATGATGAAATATTTACGTGACTTGCTCTGCTTATTGATTCTACGGAATTATTAACTAAAATTTCTATAAATAATAATATTTATCATTATTATTGATAGAATTTTTAGCCAATATTTTTTAAATTTATTTAACTCTCTAAAGTTAATTTAAATAAGAGCCATAAGTAAACAAAATATTGATAATTTTATGCATTATGTTTGGTCTCATTACGTTGGAAAAGTAGCACGGCATTACGTTACGATTTATTTCCCATATAACTTAATTCCGTGGTATATACCTCGGAATAACGGTCCTACTCGAAAATTAATATTTCTAAATCCGAGTAATACATGTTTTTAATATTTAAAAATCAAAGTGATTATTTTATTAAATATAAAAAAATGAATTAACATTGATAATTCTGAAAAGAAATTGTTACTAGAACATAGGATTAAAACAATTACAATATTGGTTACGTTTTGGAAAAAATCATCGAATTTTACTCTGGTCATATATTTTGATTCCTATTTAATATGTGAAATATATTCAAAACACTAACACGGAATTGGATTTTTTAACCCAATGTTAACCATTTTTTTCAATTTGATTGCCTAAACGAAGTTGAGCTTATAAGAATCACGTGAAAAATTAAAATGAAATGAACTCCATGATTTCCTTATTCCGAGGTATACCACGGGATAAGGAACCGCTTTAAAAAAATGGACGGTAATGCCGATGTATTTTCAACACAAAATTTCTTAAAAAGTAAGCTAGTAATGCATATTTTTTTAACAAAAACTTAAAGATTAAACGTTTGACTATTGAATTAATATTTAAAAACCTACCTATCCTGTTAGAACTAGAATGATAATCACTCCTCTTGAAAATTGAACGTTACGGAGAAATGGCGTGAAAATGTATGGCGCATCCTTTTACCTCGCTCGCCACAGCGAAATACTTTTTTATTTAATATGTTTTGCGTGTTTATAATAATATAAGCACTCAAATCTGTTCTTAAATTAAATTATCTTAAGGCTGAAGAACTAAAAAGTCTAAATATATGACGGAAACTATAAAAAAACTTAGTTTTTCTATTTACCGCGGGTTTGGGTTCCATTTTTAGAACCCCGCGGAATTAGGTGCTTTTGCCTTAAATCAGCACTCAATGAAAACTGAAAAAAGCCTGAACCGGAATTAAGTTATTCAAATGTAAGGTATATTTATTAAACATTTCCTACACTTCCTGTGCAAAAAAATTTACATAAACTTATCGGTAAGGAACGAAACACTATGCTAATTCAGAATGTTGGGAAAAAGTAGAAATTACGGTTAATAAGCAGGAAACGTTTTGTTCGTGAATTCACGAATGCTTTTTATAATGATATCTAAAAAGTGGTTGTTGACAATTTTAACCGACTTTAAAATATGTATTTATGTTTAAACTACGCAATATAAGCTACGCGCTACGAGCTACGGACTTTTGTAGAAATACTACGCCGTAGTCGAATGGTCTAAGAACATTGATATTGAAGATGATACGATGAAATACATTTTGAACCACATATAAAACAGTTGTTATTGTATTTAAGTGTCAATCTGTTTCTTTGAACCTGGAAAAGTAATAAATCTATTTTGGTACTGTTTTTTCGCAGAACTCTGTAAAATGTATTTTTTTTTTTTATTAAATGTTTTTTTTCATGTCAGGTAGCTATGTTTTGTTTTCCATAAATTAGCTGTATCCTACTATCTATGTTATGATAAGGGCCATTGTTTTCTTAACACAAGACAGACTTTGATGTCTCAGTTTAGATCATCTAAAGGTTTATTTCCATTAAAGGTACAAACCCGCAAAAGTCCATCTACCCTCTATCTAGTCGACACACATCGTGGCAGCAAACACGATACTGTGACATTTATTTGATCTGCGCGCCAGTCTTGACAGCCGACGTGAGGGAAAATAAAGTTGTATTCCGGGATAATGGTGAAATAATGGCAATACCTTTCTTTTTATTAAAAAAATAGATTTCGGCTCAACGGTTTGAGCGGCGAAATAACATTCACTGTGAAAATAACATATTTTTCCGCGGTTAAGGGTTTCTGTTGTGTTATTTTAAAGTATATTTTATCCATAAACAAAATTTAATGCGTATCGGTAAAGCGGTGTTAGCGTGATTGAGTCCCAAACATCCTATATACATAGGAGGTAGTAAAATAAAAGTGGATTTTTAAACTCTTCTATGTTTTCGTTATCTTGACTTCGTATTTTTTAAATTAATCTTTTAAATAACTTATAATTATTGAAATGGTATTTCACGTTTCAACAATGAGCTTGTATATTATAAGCCATTTATTCCAATTGTAATGCACGATGAAAATAAGGCAATAACATCTCTTAGCGATAAATAGAAGTCCCAATTCCATTCCTAACCTTTGCCTAATTCCCCTCTTAATACGTGCTAAGCTTGGTGAATCTCAAGTGGCTATCCCGTACTGTTTGCTATTAAGAGAATCAGTACCACTAATGTAGTGCTACCACCCTCAGACATTAAATACAGCTCCAAATGAACGGTACGGTGTTAGCCTTTCTCTTGTAATTACGCACCCATTACAACACTAATCTTATGCCGACCGTACTACAAAAAAACAAACGAAAAACAACCATAACAACCTGAAAAAAAAGCTGCGAATCGAACGGCGGCGGCGGCGTTTGCGCGCACGGTGGAAACCAAATCGCTGCGGTGTTGTGTCGACTTGGAAATTGAGCTCAATTGAACGGTGATAGAGTGTTGTTTTGATTGGCTCCGGTGTTGAATGGGGTGTAGTGTGCCTGAAGGAGTTAGCGCGTGACACACAAAGGGCCAAATCACGGCTCTTGTCGCTGCGGACGAGGCGCTAAGAAGGGAATTTGTTCGCAATTATGACGCCGGAGCAAACGATCAATACTGTCGGTATGATGGATGGACTTTTGTATAGGAATCTTAGCTAAACCATCCAAATATTTAAGTATTTTATCTCAAAACAAGTTAAATATATTGACTTATTTTTTTTTACCCATTTATAATAATTCCTTTGCCTTCTGTTTCCTTAATCATATAATACTATATTTGTTTACAGTTTACCTGCCTTAAAGAATTTTTCTTTACATTTTTAACGTGCCGTTGTTGTCTCGAATTCAGCTCGACAAATCGTCCTTTCATCACTTTCATTTCGTTGCTTTTGACCAAAAACAATTGAAGACGCACCCACCGCAATCAAATCAGAATTATGTGACTTCGAGACAAAAGCCTTTTCTCCGACTGTCTACTAAAGGCCATAAAATAATAATAAAAGGATAATTAATCGATTTCAGTGCATTATGGTCCCCCTGGTGGATCTCCCTTAGCAACATTAGTTAACATTGATTGCAGCTCTGTGCCCTATTTTATTCAATAAAATCCCTACAGATATATTTATTATGAAATTTTCCCTCGGCAAGACGGTGATTATTGACTGCTAATTGTTCTGATTCCGAATCGGATGTGGGTGATCGGAATATTGATTCATAAAAATCTACGGAAACAAATAAAAGAATTGATTAGGCGACTTTAAAGCGTGGTTTCAACGATAGAATATGCTCATACAAAAAGCTCTCCCACTTATTCTTTACATACATATGTTCCCGACGGCGAAAAGCACGGACTATCACAACCACATTCTATATACTTCTATCATTTATAAAAAAATCTATTCACGACTACACAAACGGTGTTTTATTTGACGTTTCGGCCTACCCTTGTTTGATGTTTGCTCTCTGTTCTTTGGGCGGGCCTTATCAAAGCTCAGCAAACATGTCTTGTGGTAATATTGGTCTATGGAAAGAACAATTAAAGAGCTGTCAATGTCAAAGGTAATAATTGACGGAATGACAGGTGTCTGGGTGATAGTTGAGGTTTGATCGGACAAACAGAGGGAGGTTTGAAATACCATAGGGTATGTTTATTTACAATTGATAAAAACTGTAGTAACTTTTATTGTCTTATGTTAAAAAATGTCATGACAGAATGCTTTGTAAATTGAGAGTTTGAAGTTACAGATTTTTTTGTTTGGAAACGGTGGTGAGCTGTTTATAGGTTAAACTGTGTCGATCAAATTAAACCGGTCACAAATAAGGTAACAATCATATTTATGGATAAAATATATCTTTGATTAAAACCGAAAAGAGTAAAACAAGATTTTGTTAAAGCTATTCGCAGAGTTCCAACACACTTAAAAGTTTTTGTTATATTCGTTAAGAATTTGAATTTCTACACGAACTTATATAAAACTGTCTACAAAAAGAAGAAAGGCGCACCACAACTACAGTTGACCATGTAGCCAGCCGACCAAGCCGTAATTCATTTTAAATAATTCCTAAACTAAGATATTCATTTTCTTTAAGTGAGTCTTTATTCACGGCGCGTTGCATGTTAGGAAGCCATTCCGATTTGTAATACTACGTTATGAAACCCCAAAATAATAAATATGTACAGCGACTCGTGCAAAATGTTTCGACCGCCTTTCGAACGTGTAAAACACGTTTGGTATCATTCCTGACTTGGAACTTTTTGTAAGGAACTCTGTTACTGAAGTGTTTATCCGATTAAGGAAATTGTAGGTGTTCCTAAAAGTATAGGTACAATTTGAAGGTGGTAACTGATTTTGGAAATGAAACGGTGCTTTTAATTACATCTATTGATCGTTTTTTGTATTTTTCGGTTTGATTATGTTTCACTAATTTGAGTCCTATAGAACTTAGCAATAATACCGACTAAAAGCTTTTACAATAATATGACTGTAAAAGAGGTTTCTTCGTACTCATACTTAGATGAAATATTTTAGCCAAAAAAGTCAAGTAACATAAGGGCAGTTACACAGCAGCGCTTCTTCATCCGCCGTCGGACCGCACCAGGCAATATCATCTCCCTTCGGAACACAAGCCGGCTCCGGCCACGTGGCCGCCACGAGTGTCAACATCACATTCGACCGTATGTTTTGTGATCAAATCGAAATATGGCAGCCATTTTGCGAAGCCATTGTTTACTTGTAACGATACCCGACGCTTTGACGGCGGGAAATTAAATGAGCAGTTTTAGACTTTGCTCATTGTTGCGGTAAATGTAAATAGGTATTGGTTGAAGTGCCATGTTTTACAGTTGATTAAAAACTTTATTATTGAGTCTGGACTCAACAGTATGATTAAAATTTGGTTGATCAAATTGAAGCCTAAATGACTTTTTTTACGAGTATCACAATGTTTTGATGGGTACCTTGTGGGGTGTTTGAAGGGTTACATGTTTAACAATCATGTTGAAAATATCTGCAATCAAGTGAAATTACCCTGGTGCGTTAGTTGTATTATCATTGAATACAAATTAAGTTTCTTAGTCATTGACTGAGGGAGTCACGCACTTGACACGTGCGGTTCCGCGTTGTGACTTTTGACCGTGTGAACTTAGCTTTATAATAATCATGTCTTAAAAATATTTTTTAATGACCATAACTACTCACGTCATTTGTCGTAAGAACAAATTTGAAGCTATTTTTTTAATTGCCTTAGAAATGTCAAATATACATTAGATACTTTATCTCAATGAGTGCAAAACTCGTTTAAAAAATCGTATTCCACGTTTTCGTAAACACACAGATTGGGTGTTCTAACTTAAATATGTTTAAAAGGACAAAGGCCAAAACGGTATGTGTTGTTTAACTGACCGTGCAGAGCAAACATGGATCGCTGGGGTCCCCGTGGGTCGTTCTAATGGTTCATTCTAGTGGGGCCAACGCTTCACTGGAGATGTTTGAAGGCGTTAAATGTAGAGGGTTAAGATATTTGGATCCGAGTACAAATATCTTAGGAGGAAAATAAAACGGTAACTGAAAAGGGAAAGGAAATTTGATTATGTTTCGGGGGAGAGATAACGTACCTGGTTGCCTGAGATGCGTGTGCGCGTCCAGTGTGGACTTTGACATCGCCGATAGCGTGTTCGTGCCATAGCCTGGAACAAAATACATTGATTTACTACGAGAAGTTATTAGAAATTGTATTCAGAAATTCAACTATCTTATCAACGGTTTTTAGGCTTTCCGTTTATTTATCTTCCGGATATCACGCAATTTGAAAAAACGCTAATACGGATGAAAGCTATCTTTCCAAAGGTACTTTAATTTCTAGTGATAGTTGAAGTTTTAGTAATGACTGTAAAATATCTTAAAAAACCAACTACAAAAATCTCTAACACAATTATTACCAAATATACGTCACAATGGTCTCTAAATTGTTTCACAATTATCATCACAGTAATAAGATTGCAGCATCGCAATTTTTGCTGACAATATTGGCTATTTGTTGCTTTAGAGCCGAACAATGCCTCGGGCGCTATGGGGGCCGCTCTCCATACAAATTTGGCCATTCCCCTTTACATTTAAGGTCTAGTTTCGCGTGATTTCTACATGTTTAGGATTAGTCTATTCTCTTTGATGCTCGCAATCAGATTTCATGGATTGTTAGATAGTGAGCAAAACTGTGGAAACTCCTTTTGATTTTGGGTATATTTTTGATTTCATGTCATGGTGCTTTGATTTTTTAGGGGACAGTAGTGATAGTGAAGTGTTTTGGTTCAATATTTGAACATCAAGCTTTTGGTTAATAGGGAATGTTATTTTATGAAATTGTTTTGTCTTTTTCGCCCCAAAAAATCAATTTTAACATAAAAAGTTCTGAGCTATAAAATGTTTTATAGAAAAGTATGAAGTTATTCTGGAGCTTTAATTCTATTGCTGTTAAACTCCTAATATATGGAACTAGATCTAGAGCACAATCTAGGTTATTGATTTTGTTCGGGTTTCTGTGAAATCTAAGCCAGTAACAGAGTGTGTACATCCATCATGTGATGTGATGGATACGAAATACGAACTAGATAAACAAACTAGCAGACAACTAGGGTGAACCAACTCCCTTGAAGATGCGAAATTTTGCAAACTTTCGCAAATTCATTCATGTCAATTTTATTACAAATCATTTTTGGTTCCACACAAAGTGTTGACGTTCTGGCATCTTTTTATTAGAAAAAAAATGTACCGTTACAAAAATACACGATAATTGCCTAGAACACTCTTGGTAGATACAAATTTCATCATCATAACATTGTGTAAATCTAAGTCACTAATTGTGTCTGTTTGTATGTTTGTTCGCTAACTCCTAAACCACTTAAAGGATTTCAATGCGGTGTTCGCAATATTTAGATATTTTTTACTTAAATCTGTACATAAAAATAGAATTTAATGTGCCGTGAACAAGTTGGCCAAAATTACACCATGGCGAAGCGCTACTCCTAGCGGGTCACTTCTTATAATATAAAAAGGTTTTGAAGTTACAAAGCTTTGAGAAGACATACCTACAAATATAGAAGTAATTTTTTTGACAAAGAGTGTAATTAAGCGTATCATGACCATTATTGTGATAAATAAGGCAAAGACTCTAATAATCAAAGTTCAAGTTCCCACTGATTCTAAATAAAGATGCTAAAACCAATTTATCACTTAATGTAGTTCTATAAATTAATTGCTTGATCCAACCTTAATAATTAATTCACCTTTTAGAAGTTAGCTTAGTTTTACGATATTCAAGGTTCCGTACAAAATATTGTGTCAAATATTTGTGCAACGAAAACAAAAAGATAATTGGTTTTACTTTTACAAGAGTTAATCACAAAGAAAACCTAGGACAAAGACAATTTTTATAATTTATTTCGTCAGAGTAGCTCTTAGTTTAAATGAAATGAATATTTCATATTTTAGCTGTAACCATTCAGAAGACCGGAATAATTAATTGTAATTTAATATTGCATGTATAATGAATAATACATTTATGTTTAGCTGACGTAAAACTGTAAAGCATCTCAATGAACAGAAAAAGTAGTTTTTCAATAAATATAAATAAAAATTTAAAAACACCGTTTATTAAAAGCTATAAATTAAAGCCATCCACACACCAAATTGAAAGTCCCTAAGCTAAATGACACAGCTTACACCCCGCGACCACAAACGGTCTCATCTCATTACTGGTGATCAAAGCATGCTTGTCATAATGCGATGGTACATCGCGACGGTCGGACGAGGCGCCGCTGGTGACGTGTAATGCTGGGGAAAGTTGCGGTGAATTAAATAGAACAGAGGTCTTTAATAGTCTTTAAACGAGGCATTATTTGAAAACATGTGATTTATGTTTTAAAGTAAGTATATAGTTAAAACTGAAGGAACGATAAGGTTTTTTGACAATAATTCCAAACACAACAGAGTTCGGTAACTTTCTAACAAAAATGTTTTTCAAATGTAAGAACCAAACATCTTTACATGATTTTCTTCAATTCATATAATATCTTATTTTTTCGTATTTTTTTTCATAAAATATGTATAAATTAACCCTACGGCTGTACAGGGTAAGTGTTTGTCTGCAGAGGATTAAGGGGGTGTAACCACGTGATGACATTTATGCCGACGGCATTTTGACGGCTCACAACAACAGGGTGAAAAAAACACCAAAAAACAAACGGTGGAGTTTTAAAAATGTTATTGGATTGCTTAATCATTACGATAAATTTTGCAGATGCATCTGGTATTGTTTGGACGTATCTTTTCACTGTATAGTAGAAGAAAAGGACCAGATGATTTTATACAAATAATTTACCAATGTCTCGTTTTTTTAGGAAGCGACTGGAATAAAATATAAATTGGCATGTTAAATGTTAAGTGCTGTTTTCATTTATAATTCAGTTTATTATAAAAATAAAATTTATATACATCCTACTACTAAAAGAGCTCAAAATTGATCCAAGAAATAGATTGAGCCGTAAAAAAGATACATTAAATTAGCAGATATCATGAATCATGTTATTTATTATAGTCAAGTTAAGCCAAATTCGGGGTGAAATCAAAAACTTGATTTAAAAATGTTAACAAATTATCATCTTATAAGCTCTCAATAAAATAAAGAGACCCACACTGTCAGATATAACCACCAAGTTATTTGCTAAGAATCGATACATTTATATTTGCGTAGAAAGCAGTGCTTGCGTTAACTCCGATTCAATGAGTTTTGTGTTTGCTCATACTTGACTGAATATACGTGAACATGAGCCGAGTATATCTCTATATAATGTATATTATATGGCACTAACAATAGTTAGTGTGTAATGTAGTCCGGTTGATTAAGTACATTGTAAGGTGGCGAAACAAAGCCAATGTATGGAGGACACGATAAGTAATCTTGCTCGATTGTTTTAGACGTACATATTTAAAACTAGTGGCCGCCCGGGACTCCGTTCGCGTGAAAGTCGGTTTCGCGTGGGAATGAAAAGTTTTCCTGCGGTAAAAAGTACCCTATGTGTTATTTTGATGTATAACCTATATTACTGTAAAGTTTCATCAAAATCCGTCCAGTAGTTTTTACGTGAAAGAGTAACGAACGAACGGAGTCGCAGCCACTAGTTGTTTTATAAATGCTTTTTCGCAATCAGCACTAATTCAATATTTCCAAAACAATAAAGTTTATTTTAAACACTTGTCTAAAGAGCCTTTTTCGGATTGACGTATTTGTTTTTGCGTTTTTCTATGATGCCAACGCTTATAGACAAATAAGTCAATATGTACATTTTACTTTAGTTATTTCCTGTAATAAGTAATTAACTGTATTCAAAAACTGACAAGGTAAATCGAAAGTTATTTAATTCGTACACGACACCATATGAGGTAATTATCTTGGATTTCAACCATGCACTAACATTGTTTTGGTTCATTTAAGTCTACTTCTACTTTACTAACAAAACGTTTTTATTGCAAATTAGTGCTGAAATATAAAATTTTGTAGTGGGCCCTTTGAGCACCATAGTTGTTTTTGTGTATTAATGAATATCAGCCGCTGTTAGGTTCGACAATGTTTTAAAATTTGGAAAAACTTATACCGCCCTAATATAGGGCGGTATAAAGTAAGCCTATATTAGGCGAAAGTCTTTTGAAGAAAACGAGCCTTGTACACAGATATTACAAGTGACACACTAAAATTAAGCAATATAATCCCTTACTATATAAAAATATTACTGTTTGTTTGATTCGATTATCACATAAAGTATGGTTAGTGATGAAAAATATTTTTTGTGATTAATAGGTCATTTATTGAGAAAGGCAATATCCTAATAACAGCACGCTTAGAACAAAAAGAGCAGAGCAGCAATGAAAAATGATTCAAAAACAAAAAAAAAATGTCCTTTCCGAGCTTTCCTAGTGTGTGCTTAAACAAAGGTTATGCAAAAAGCATTTTAATTGTTTTCTCTCTAATTAACGTTGGTGAAACTGAGTGGAATAGCTATTATTCAATACAGACGTAAAAGATACAATACTTATATAGAAAGATAATAGATAATTGAATACAGATGTAAGAATATTCAATTTCATGAAACTTTTCCTTTAGACGGACAAAGTGCATGGATGTTAAATTGTATGGTTTTATCAAATAGGTACGCGGTATTCAACCATAAATAGCTCAACCAATATCTAAGTTTCTTAAAACCTATCTAAACAATAAATAAATTGGCTGTCTAAGATTGGTATAAAAATATCCTTTTAAAAGGCAATTCCAACTTGTCTAGTTGAAGTCGGGCTATATGTAAAGCCTCTTCGTACATAAACAAGACCTCGAAGGCTTTATCTACAACTACATAAACATTATGATTTTCATTTTAAATGACATTCCTCTCTTTCACGGCTTCACAACACTATATACTTCTATCTCTTTCTAGCCCGAAGGCTTGCAAAACAATGGGGTGCTTACGGTTTCCCTCCTGATGCCTGAAGCGGATTTTCCTTATCTTCTATCTCTTTTGTTCTCGGGTGACACCGGCGTGGGGGAAAGGGAGGGAAGAACAAAAGCCACTTTCAGCTAATTTGGAAGTCTCGCGAGTTTAAATGGGAGTTTTAAAGCAGGTTTCGGTTTGAAGTCTATTCGCTGGTGTGGAATGTTGGTGCAAGGGATTTGAATGGTGTTTGATTTATTTTGGTAGAGACCAAAGTAGCGGCTAAACGATTCGGATTCTTAGATTTTAATAAATGCCTGTTTTTTGTGTGCATAATGTGTTGGTTAAATCTTTTTAGCAGCAACAAATACAAAAATCGCTTGGATTTACCCATTTTCCTAAATTAATATCTTAGTATTTAAACACTTTTGGTGGTATAAACTAAAAACAAACGACTGATGGATATTTTTAACGTTTATGTACTCTCAAAAAACTAATAACATATTGAATACAGTTTTGCTTATGATTTTGACCACCTAAATATATTTTGTGTTAAATCAGGAATAAATTGAGCCTAGCTTTGTGAACAAAATCAACCATATTTTGTACAAATGACAGTTAATAATATTTTTTTTTTTTTTTTTTTTATATGAGAAGCTAGCAAACGAGCATGCGGGTCACCTGATGGTAAGTGATCACCGCCGCCCATGACTACCCGCAACACTGTGGGTGTTGGGGGTGTGTTGCTGAGCCTTTAAGAAAATTGGGCACCGGATATCGCACTGACCAAACGAAACGCAGGAACATCGTCCCTACTTCACGTCGGTTTTCTGTGCGACGGTGGTATTTCACCGGTCGAGTCAGCCCAGTAATCACTGCAGGCAGAGCCTACAGCTAGACTCTACCACTCCAAAAATTATTATCCTATCTTGATTTTAACTAATAAACTACAAATCTACTAAACATACTAAACTATCGTAAACTTAGAGCCAGCTTGTATCATAGACACCACTAAATAAACTAGGGGGAACCTACAATATACTATTTAACTACATTTTTTAAAATTTACAATATACTTAAGGTATTTAATGATAACGTATGCAAGGCTGTGGTCGTAAAGCTAGTATACTTAACAAAAGAAAATCAATGCAAAGCTGAAGGTACAGGTTCTTTTACAAAAGGATTCGATTCATAATATTTTAAAGCAGTATTTAGTTAACAACGATGCTCCTTAAAAGTGTTGTTGTATTCATAAATAATTTATTATTATTATTTATCAAAATTTACTAGTATTTATGATTATTGTAATTCTTAGACACTTAATATTTAAAACTGTAACGCAATTTTAATAAGTATAAAAGTAAATTTTCTATTTATTACAAAAGTAACTAATTGCATACGACCCAGGATAAACAAATAAAACAATCACAACACCACGACCCATTAAAATTTCATAAGAAACAAATTAATCTCGCCACATTAGAAATCTCAGTTAATAAGTAATGTTTAGTCAAACAAAGTCAGGGGTCGGGCGTTAATTTATAGTTCAGGATTGGACCCCGGGGGGCTAACACGCTGGGGCGGTGGGGGCCGATTATGGGAATATCGATATCACATAACAAAATACTTTGCATAGTTTTTGGTACGGCGTCAAAATTGTGTAGATTATTATTAAACAAACGCGAAGTGTAAGAAATAATTGAATGTTGCCTATTGATCGTCTATGGCTGTTGAGGACATCTTATTTGTCATTTCCGATATAAAGTATGGCAATAATGACTAAACCAACATTTGAAATGTAGGAAGTTACGTAGTAGTTACTAAATTTACGTATCTTGATTAGACAAACTTCATTCAATTTTAACGGCTATACTCAAATGAACATTAACTTTTCTAGCTTACATAGCTTTTTCTATAACTCTCACACTTCACGAATTTTACCTACAAAGCCATTTTCATCACTATAACCATCTAAAAAATATTAAGCGTAGATTACGAGAGTTGGAGAACACAAAATCTTTAATCTTCGTTTAGTCTAGGTGAGAAAAATTGTGATATCACATATCTCAAGTAAAAATATCAGCCAAAGTGGTAACTATAGTTGACACATGTTTTATGCAACTATGTTTGTGCATAAGTTTCGTTTTGCTAAAATTAGTTTTTTTTGTAGTTACTCGTAAGTGTTATTTTAATAAGATTGTTTATGTAATCGCTTTCTTCTTTTCTGTTTCTGTTTTTGTCACCATTTTATACAAATGACTTTATGTGAAAACTTTTTTTGGCCTTCTTTTTTATGTACTCTTTTTTTATTGATAATTTTTGCTAAAAGTTTTCCAAAAATTATAAAAAAAAAAAAAAAAAAAACTGATATCGCATACCTCAAGTTGGGCCCCCGAGGGTTCCGCCGCGTCACGGCCGACGCCGGCGCACCAACGCCGATTTACAAACGTTATCACTAGTTCTTTATTCAATTTAAATAGCGCGGGAGACTCGTGAGCGTTAATTATAGGAGAATAATTACGGGGGTTAATTTTTAGTGTTGAATGAGTTTTTTGTATGTTATTATTGTTTGATCGTTTTTTTATAGTTTTATTTAAATTATGAAAGAAAATGAGATTTATAAGCTTATCAATCGTGTGTTTATTATAAAAAGTGTTATTATAAAACGGGTAAAAAAATATATTATTTTAAACAGATTTGAGTTCCCTGCATCGAGATCGTTTATTACAAAAATGTCACGACACTCTCGCCTACAACGAAAATAAGATAAGCCATTTAAAATTGCTAGCAAATCTAACAGCAGACACGGTATAATAACTTCTGTACGCGATAATCATCGAAATGTTGCGTCACTTATAGAAATATTGTAAGTGTCAATCAAGGAATTAAGGTTTGCATTGTTGCGAGTGGCTGGCACGTGGCAAAAGCGTGCAGTTCCGCTTCGGGGCGCCCGCGTGCGTCATTTTAGAGCCCCATTGTGTTCTTTTTTTAAAAACGCCGCGAATGGCGTGCCGCCTCTGTGACAGCTCTGAGGTTGAGCGGTTAAAACTTCGCTTTCGATACCTCGCAGGTCGATGGTGAATTAAATATTGATTAGTTTCAACTTAGGGTTTACTTATGTAACATGTAATGTGAGGTTAAAAAAAATGGCCTACCTTGTGAACCCTGTGACGTTGCATGTGTAGACCAAGTACTTTTATAGGAGGCATCTGAAAAAAAGAAACATATTTTTTACTTATAGTCAAAACATTTTTGATATCTGTCTTTTATCCAGCCGTCTTTATGTTTACCGACTTCCAAATATTCAGGGGCATGAATATTTCCATTCTACGCCTCTTAGACTTTTTAAAATGAAATCTTAACCGTTTTCAAAACAAACTTAATAATCCTAAAATAAAAATCAACGCGTACACACGTCACTTTACACGCCAAATGCCAACTACGCTTGTCGTTTCTTCAAACGCCCTGTGATATGAGAGTGAGAGTCTTCGCACAAATCGCAGGCATTAGGCGATGATCACTCGTGAGGTGGTTGAGTCGCGCGGTGAGTGCTAAATGACTCGAGTTTGGATGTGTCTGGCATACGACCCTTACAGCGAGATAATTAGACGAAAAGCTTAGGAAGTTTTAAGCTTAGTACGGTATAGATAATCGGGAGTACGAATTAGCTTGCATTATGACGTATTTTCTATAATGAAGAAAGGATAATTTTGTTTGTTATAAGACTAAATTAAGTCAATGGGTAAAGATACCCGGTATACTAAATTTAAATTAACATGGAAAATTCATATTTAAAAGTTGATTCAACATTTCTCAATTGTTCGAGTTTATTTTAAAACTCAGCCTTTTGAATTCATGATACGAATAGTACATAACATTGATTATTTATTAAGCTTGCATTTTAATCGGAGTTTTCTTAAACGGTACAAACTGTACATATACCCATGTTCTTGTCTTCAGTATATCCGAAGTTCTTATAAACATATTAACAAATAGACATTATTGTCTAGCTATTATTACATTTGTAAAGCTTTAAATGTTGGACAAACATGGCTATATGCCTACAGTTTCCGTAGGCTAGGAGCAATTAATTATAATTTGTTTTGTACGTAATACGACTTTTTACTGCGTTTGCAAAGTCCGTTGGTCCGTTAAGTGTTAAATAGGTATACCTTCCTCATCGACAAAGTTCATGTAGCAAATAACATAATCCGTTGAATAAATTATTTATATTTTAAAGGAATGATATTGATTTTACGTCCAACATTTTTTTTTTGATGAATATAAGATGTTTATAAAAAAGTTTCAAGTACTGACAAATTATTGTTTATACTTAGTAGATTTTTTAATATTTAAACTACAGATGTAAATCAGATAAACAACTAACAAAAAGCTATTTTAATTTTGCGTAACTTTGACCGTAAGGAAATCCTTCAAAAGTTAAAATTCCTTTTTTTCACAATTTTCCATTGCCATCCACAATAAATGAACTGCACAGCTCAAAAATCTATATCGAACCAAACAAAGAGAGGTTCTCTAGCTTCCAAATAAATCGCAAAACTGTTTAAAACAAAAAGACTTCCAATGTTTTTAAAAACTATTTAATTAAAAATCATGGAAATCAGTTGAGAACAGTAGTTATGAAACTCGAAGGAGAATAATGTTTAAGTATGTAAATAATGACCAGTGTTTAATAAGTGATTAGATTTAGTGCCAAACATAACGGTTTATTCTTGTCACAAGAAGCGGATTCATATTTTATATTTTAAAGAATCTCATACAGCGCTCTTAACTAAATCAAACACGTATCCCATAGTATTATACCATTACACTTTTAAAGAAATTAATATCAAAAATAATAAATATTTTTAAACTTAAGGAAAAAAATATTTGATCTTTTTATTTTAACTTGATTATAATTATGGTAAAATACTTGTAAGATAAATTTACAAAACAATAAAAAACACCAAACTTCATTTGAAGGTTTATTAAATCAATAAATTAAAATCACTGCATAGTATAAATCCAAGTCGCTTATTCTGTCTGTTTGTGTGTTTGGCCGCTAACTCCTCCTAAACCAGTTGAGGGATTTTATTGCGGTTTTCACCCTCCTTCAGGTATTTTTTTCATTTAAATTTGTAAATAAATAACAATCGGATTTTTTTTTTAGTTAGCCAAAAATCAATGTTTCGTGAGCAAGTCGGCCAAATATACACCATTGCGAAGCGTGGTCGGGTCGCTAGTTATATATAAAATTCATTCTTATATTTTTATTCATATTAAATCTTATATATAAAATTCTCGTGTCACAATGTTAGTTACCTTACTCCTCCGAAACGGCTTTTCCGAGTTTTACCAAATTTTATATGCATATTGAGTAGGTCCGAGAATCGGCTACTATTTATTTTTTATACCCCTAAGTGACCAACCCTAAATTTTTTTTTAAACATCGTAGAACAACGTCTGTGGGGGTTGCCTAGTGTTATATATAGTCTTTTAGAAAAATCAACGTTCCAAATTAATTTAATTAGCTCCCGAGATTTTTACAAAAAACGACCTACAGTTATACATTTTTTCAAATGATTTTATTACAGAAAACAAGCGTAAACCTTTGTACTCAAAAAAATGGTTTTATTAATATTTTTAAAAATGATTAAAAACTGTACATAATTATAAGTTATTGTCACATAACAAATTAGACAAATTATGTTTTAACTATAATCCTAATATCAAAAGTTTATCAACCATTTATTTATAACATTGACGGAATGCACGGCGCTTGCGTTGATGTCTTTTGCACTAATAGAGCTTTTACTGGTAATTTTATCAATAAAAACAATAATTGTATGTACCAAAAACCTTGATAAATAAACGTAAAATATAATGCTAGTGCTTTGGTGATATTTATTCAATAAAAAGAAATAGTCTTCCAAAAGTAAAACCAAAATAACAGTAAAATATTTAAGAAACAGGCGGATAAAATATGTTTTTGAACTACTATGTATATGTATTATAAAAAAATGTTTTCAAAATGTTTATCAAAAAAACAAACTCCATTTACTTATTTGCAATTATTAAAGACGAGCGGGAATAGAAGCTTATATTTTAAAAAATAATTTTAAAGGAAAGACGTTATCATAATATATAAGTTTATTTAAATGAATGTCTATATTTTTCCCCGCTCATTTTATTTCCTCTGCATTTAAAAACTGAATTTAATTACTCGTATTTTGAAGTTATTATTGTTTTGTTTACATCTTTCATTGCTTTCTAGTCATTAACTGTAAGTAATATACTCGGAATTTTTATTCGATTCCAAATTTGACAATTTCAGTGTTGCAACATTATGACGAGTAGTAAATAGTGACGTTGCGAAATTGTTCGATACGGAAATGGAATATTTACGGATCCGATTTACGATTCCTCTCGTTTATAGTAGTACCTACTAGCTGACCCGGCGAACTTCGTAACAGTCGATTTTTTTTTTAAATAAAAATATTATCTTTTTGTAATATAAAGCAGTGGCTACTAATTAATAAATAATTGTTATCAATAATTTAGTCTTTAATTATCACACCAATATTGTGATTATATAAACATAAATCGCGATTGTTTATCGATTTTTGTGTTCATCACTACACTTTTATATTATGTGGTATCATTATTTTACAAAATGACAGTGGCTAATGTCAAATGTAGAATCGAACTGAAATTCCGAGTATAATGCGTTAGAAAAATTTCTTATCATAATTAATCGAAAATAAAAAAATATCGTACGACAACGATATCCTAAATTTTTTTTAAGTTGCATGGGATAAAGTATTTCACAGTTACGGCACTATAAAAATACACATAATGAAGTACCTATACGGAATACAAAAAAAAGGAAAAATTAACACAAAGCCTATTCTAAAGTGATCCTAAAATCGTCCGAACCAGCCAGCGAATCACCGCACACATTACAGTCACTGCACCATAACACAATAATAAAATGGTATATTCACCCGCAAACAGCATAGAGAAGTTGGTAAACGTGCCCGAACGCCCGAGGTAGTCGGAGCTCTTGATGTCGAGCATCGCTACAGACGGGCGACGTGCATGGCGGGCCGCGCGACGCAGACTAGCGGCCGCCGGGCGGGGCCACGCCGACCCCGCCCACCACCCCCGCCAACACACCCCACCCAATCGCACACCACCGCGGCTAATCTCTATCTCAGAAAAATAAACAGGGCGGGAGATAATGGCGAGGCGCTTCCACGGCGCCGGTAATCAGCAGGCTTTGTGGGCCGCGACAGCCTGTTAGCTGCCGGCTCACGGTTTGGCAAAAATTGAACGCTTTGTCCCGTTTGAATGTTCGATTTTTGAAATGTCTCTGTTTTTTTAAGGCGAGCGCCTTGGCTCGACAACGGTTTCATTAAATGGCTATTGAGGAGGAATTGGGCGCACTCGGCCGCCTCGGGCGCTCGTTTGTCATCGAGCATTGTTTTTATTTTGTGGCTATTTTGCATTTGAGGCATCAGGTCGTCCTTTTGTTTGGCTATCGCGTTTTTTCATAAATTGGACATTTGAAAATACTTTCCGTATTTTGATAATTGTCCGTATAATTTGTTGGATTCAGGTGCTGGCATTGTCCGACGGACAATATTGTAGGGTGTGAATAATAAAATGATATACTCGTGTCTAGAATAGCTGGTATTTCAAATTTAAAATGTTATTACCTTCATAAATGTGTGGGGGGTGCTATCAGTTTGGCTTGTCCATGAACTGTGACGACGTCGCCATAAACCGCTTGTATTAATATTTATGTTATCGGGGTCTATCAGACCCCAGGTCAGTGAGGGGTCAATGCTGCGTGACAAACGCCAATGGCGCGTTAGGGGTTAAACCTGCACTTGACATAGTAGGCTTCCAGTCGTTTTTTACTAAAGCTTGGCACGAAATGCCGGCGGAGTTGCAAGGAAAACAGTAATTTACGTGGTTTTTTTAATAATTAAATACTTATCTTGTAAAAGTATGAGATAATTAGCTTTTAACTTACCGCGGGTCGTTTTGTTTTATATAAATTCTACTAAGTTTCTAGTTTATAATACTGTGGTATTAAAACGTGTAGATTGTGTTAAGATATGTCGCTGATTTGTGTTTTGTTATTTATGATACCTTTTTCAGCTTTGCTTAATAAACGTAGTTAAATATACCTAAAATCTAAAACTTTTTTTTATATTATACATTGCTCATCTGAAACTATAAATCGGGAGAAAGTCTCTAATTTTTGTGCATGTCAGCCGATTACTCAAAGACTAATAATTAAGGAAACTCTTATTTTGTTGATACTTTTTCAATACTCATCATCTATAAATGATATCATTAAGTAATCCAGGGAACTCTTAAAATTGTAAAGCTTCAATTGAGCGGCTACGGTAAAAGAAACTACAAAAGGTAACTTAGCTTTCAGAAAGCATAGCGGATTATTTCTTAAGTTTTCAAATCTAACGTCTCATCAAATTCCTAGTTACATGTTTTACAAGAAACCTAAATAATTTCTATAAAAAAAAAACTATATCCAACCCTGGTCCATAATTTATCTACTGGTGCGAACTGATGTGTTCAAATAGTCTAAACATCGCACTATCACTGTGCTTTATGACGCCCCGCTCGCGGCGGGGGCCCCCCGCGGCGGCGCGTGCGACTAAACTGAACAAATGTCAAATGACTAGCGCTTTCTACTGCTAATGTATCTATACCTACATTGAACAGTGTTCGAGAAGGGAAATGGAAATGAGTGGAAATGTTGTATTTTGTATAACTGCTAAATGTTGTCTAGAATTTGTAATCGTACTAAGATTTATTTAGTACTTAATTTTGGTGTAAGTTTGAACTTTTAAAATTAAAGTTGTATAAACTAACATTACCTATCTGCGTTTCCATGCCCAAATTATGTCTTGCTTGTGAATAAACCCGAATAAGTCGAGGAACTTAAATTTAGCAATTCGAATTTTTTGATTACCTTTCAAAGTCGTTTCTATTGATTGTAAAGAACAAAACGTCGAGACAATAGATCTAGGACAATAGAATTATCTTTGAGCTCTATAATGATAACTGCAGCAGTCTTCAAGAACATTAAATCTGTAAATACATATCTTGTATTGCGCTTTCGTACGTAGTCACTTAAAATATGCGAGCCAGCTATTGGAAGCTACTCAAAAGAAATTTCTTATGCCATGATTACATACAAAGGTGAAAAAAATATAATTTCTTGCCTCTACATACTCGGCGACTAATCAGTGATGTATGTTTCTATATATAAAAATATCAAATGGATAGGTCTTAGGATAGGAGATAGGTCTTAGGTGCAACGAGGTGCCCCTACGTCAGCGGGCTATCCTACATGTACTAACTTCAAACACCAACTATAGACGCAATAGTTTTATGCGGCGGGCGCCAGCAGTCATTAATGATTCAATTTCCGAAATTGACATATACTGTAGGTACCTCATAAGTAGCAAATCATAAATAAGAAAGCGTATAACAAATGATTACTTTTTTTCTAGACCTAATGGTTAATTATATTTTTTTGTATTTGAACTCATCTTTCTTTGTTTATGTTTTAACAATACTAGTTTTTTGCTTCAGTTTAAGTTTAGTTTAAGTTAAAGTTATTAAAGATATTTGTCAAATTTAATGTTACCACTTTTCCAAGTTCCAATTCCTTATTTTATTTAATTTTAATAACTATTATTTTTGTGTTTTTGTAACTTTTCTTCTATTTATATTTGTTCATTAATTGGTGGAGACTTGTTGATGGTATTGTGCATAGTAATTTATTTTAAACATATTTAGCCGTAAGACTCCCTAAAAGTTATAAAAAAAAAGTCATTTAAGACCCATATGATTACTTATGAAGATTCATTGAGCTTCCTCTCGTATTAACCAACCGCATGAAGCTCAGCTACTTGTTTTTTTCTTTAGATTAAAATACTTTGTTTTATATTTGAAGCATTTATACGTTTGTTTCAACTTATCCGTCTTTGTTACGGTAAGAAACATTACAAGTTAGTTTAAATACGCTTAAGAATAATTTCTTTATCACTTCTGTTTTTCACTTATATCTAATTTAGTGTTTTATAAATAAAGTTATAAAAGTTTTAACCAGCCCTCAAACTTTAAAAGCTGGTTCTAAAAAGCTTTATCCATTTAAGGGTTGGTATTTAACATTATAAAGTAACAATAAAAACATAATACTATGACAATAAGAATTTTATTTTATTTACTTGACAATCAAAAATAAATCTTAATTTCTTCCCGTCGCATTCTGATTGGATAAAAATTTAATTACAACTTCAGTATAATAACAGTTAATTTTTCTCTTTTCTACCAGTATTTATTTGTGAACATGAAAACTGTCTGCACAAGTACCAAACGTTTGGTGGCCATCAAAGGAATTAAGCAAAGCCAATTTAATATGTTTTGAACTTTATTCCAAATGGAATACGGGTGAGTATACATCATGGATGAACGGCTTTAGCTTGCCAATAAATTGGAAAACGACTGAAAATCCAATCGTTATATACCGGGTGCGATGAAACGAATAATATGTCTATCACTAAAAGGCTAGCTATATAATATTCAGAAATTATGGATCGAACTTAAAATAATGTTTCAGATTTTAAAAATACTAAAATTAAAAAAGTTTGCATTATTAACTATTCCATAAAACAGAATCATAGAAATCGGTATAGAAACACTAAATTTATACATGAAATACCCTAATAATAAGCCATCGCGCGTTAATACTAAATCATGTTTTAATAATTGTCCTAATCCTACTAATATTATAAACGTGAAAGTTTGTGAGTATGTACGGATGTAGGTATAGTTGTTTGTTACTCTTTCACATAAAAACTACTGGACGGATTTGGATGAAACTTTACAGTAATATAGGTTATACATCAGAATAACACATAGGGTACTTTTTACCGCGGGAAAATTTTTCATTCCCACGGGAAACCAACTTGCTCGCGAACGGAGTCGCGGGCGGCCACTAGTTTATCATAAATTTCATTACTATTTCTATTTTGTAAATGGCAAAATAAATAGGTACCAAGCACTTATTGTACCGTATAAATTAGGCTTCTACTCAAAAACGCTTTAATTATAATCGCATACAACATTTTCACGCCAGCTCGCTCTTCGCCAACTTTGTCAAAAGTGGTTAATTAAATGTTTGTGCCGCAGTCCGAGGTATTAAGATGATGCGCGTATGTGTGCGTGTGTGTGTGTACGAGGTTGTAAGTGTGAGTCAATCGATGCGACGCGCTGTTGCCAGCCCGCCGGCTTCCGGCCGACGTTGTCACTTCGCGCAGTTTGGATTAAAGCCTCCTTTTGGAGTTTAAGGTGACAGTTTTTTTTAATATCTTTTGTTTTTTTATTTTAAGTATCGAATAACCGCCTTTGCTAAAATACACAATTTTTATTTTATTTTAATCAAAAAGCTCTTAGATTGTTGACCTTCTCTCGAAATATGTTTTATTTCACTTGTCTTGTGTTTAAGCAAATATCTATTGTGGGATTGGCTGGTATGGGCGATTCAGTTTAGACCGTCTTAATCGTTTTAAACAAAAAGGTTTTTTTTCCATCTTTCCATCTTTCGAACCATTTGAAGCCACTTAAGTTATAAGAATAAATTATATTTAAGGTGTTTTAAAATATGTTTTTGAACTCGGCGCCCATTTACATCTCACTTCTTTTGTTGTGAACATTATATTGGACTTGGCTCCCATTTTACATTTATGTTTTTGACGGGACGGGATATAAAATTATGCATTACAATTATTGATGCTACGAGACTACGAATCACTACGAGACGCTACGCCGTAGACTACGATTAGAAACAAATAAAATATTCCTTCTTTTGTCAAAGATTATATTAATGGCCTTATAATTTTACTTTAGCATATGGACCTAAGAAAATGTATATAAAAATATAGTAATGAAACGGTAACATGAATAGCTCTACAGTTTCTTTGTATAAAAAGTGAATATAACTCATATTGTTTTTGTGCAGCTTTGTTTCAATAATTCATTAAAATACATACGCAGCTTAATCTACAATATTTAATTTATGTAAAACTAGCTAGTAACTAATAATAATGTGTCTAAGTATGTAATAAAAAAAACGTTTTATTTGTAGCTGGTATGTTATTCTAAGATATGATCTATGACACATTTTAGAAAAATCTGTTAATCCTTTTTATCTTGATTGAGTAATAAACATTAAAGCATCCAAACACACAAAATTCGCAAAAAAATATATTAGTAGGACTTAACTCATGTGTTTCTTATTTCCATCGCTTTCTTATGATATATTTTTAATAATTTCGCCGCCCCTCAATACTTTTCTACCCCACTATCTTAGTAGTTGCGACATCTATAACTCATAGATAAGTAGGTGCGGGTAGGTCCGCCAGTCAATCCAGACTTGATTTAAAATTAATACAGCCAGGCGGCGGCGGAAATGAGCTTAGCGAGGGCAGGGGCGGGGCGGGGGCGCGGGCGGCGGGGCGCGGGCGGCTACCATGTGCGGTAACGGCAGTTGGGAAAAGAAAAATCAGAGGAGAATAAAATGTGGATGTTTGGATGTGTGTTTAAATGGTTTTTGATGAAATTTGGTATACGGATAGACTATATAATATGAAATAAAATAATGCCTACTTTTTTCCTCAGGGAAATAACTGATTACTACGGGAAATATAATTTGCCTATGACTGTAACTATTTACAGGGCGAATAACTAGTATTTCTTTTATGCGATAAGGAAGCAAACGTAACATTATGAATGTGAAAGTCTGGATGTTTGTAACTCAACCACGCCAAGACAGTTTTATGGGTGAAATTGAGAGAACATACATATTTTTTTAAATTAATAGAAATAAATATTCCCATGGGAAATGACATATAGTTTCGAGTGACACTAATATACGTTCTCAATAAGAAACTAATTGCATAAGAAGAAGTGCCGCTCTGTTTCTTTCTTTCCATTTTATCAAATACATATTTTTTTAAATGCAGGCTATTTTTAGGGTTCCGTGCCTAAAAGGGTAAAACGGGAAACCATTGTTTACATCTAATTAATTTTATAATTTTATTTAATTTTTTATAAAAACAAACAGAGACCAAATGCAATTTTTTTCAAATAATTCAAGTTTTTACCTCTTTAAGAGTCATTAAACGTTATCTCAAAAAATGTGTAGACTGGTTGGAAAACGATGTATTGCGTTATAATTATCAAGAGCTACATAATCATAAAGCCTTCTTTCCTTTCTTACCGGTAACAAAAAACACCAAACAAAAGAAAACATAGAATTACATTTCAATCTTCGTCCCAACTGAAAAACTGTCAGATAGTAACTGCCCAGTAGGCGTGGAGCAGGTCTGGATTGGGGCACAACCTCCGAATTAGCGGCGTCGATAAATGCGATCGTGTCGCGCGACTAATGTCCGAGTGTCGTCGCGTCGCGCAACTAGACCCACGACTGATGGATGAAGAGTTTTTTACAATTCGTACTTATCTATTTGTCGCTTTCATCACAAATATTGTAAAATTGATATAAGAAGGTAAACTTTGTGAGTGAGCTACGGTAGAGCAAGAAAGATTTTAATTATTGCATTAGTAGTAAGATACTTTATCATAAACGCTATGCATAGGTTATTATAAGACTAATTTTATTTTCACGGTAGTGAAACTGCTGATGGGAGGCTAGTTAACCAACTAGCGCAATAAGCCGACAGCAATGTTTTTAACCTTAAAAATAACTACATAGTTTTAATTCCTATGAGCTAGTAAATCACAAAGGCTACACTACTGGCATCAAAACCCGCGATCTGACATCGGTTTAGCGGCGGTTTTCCCACCGTTCCCTGTAACCCCCACTATTGCAGATTGTCCTCACTCCCGGAAGGCACTGGTGGGAAGCGGAGACAGCGGTGAGCGGAGACAACCCACCCTCAACTTTTGTCGGAACACACCTCAGGAACTATCCAATTTATATGTTTGAGGGACACTCACACCCCTTTAGAGATACAGTACCTTCATTGTCAGTTCTTAACTTTTGTGGTAACCCTGTTATTATTATGTTATGATTATGCTAAATGTGTGTCGCAATAAGTAGAACTTGGTCTAAATAAATGAACTTTTAATATAACTTCAAGCAAGGTTACAAACACGGTATGAAAAATACAAACGACTGCACAAACTCGCATGATGATAAATAAAAATGATTACGATCAGTCAAGAGATAACGAACTTCTAGCCATTCTGCTTGCTTTCTTTTTTTTCTTGTTTTTCAAATCATTTTTCAGTTTAATTTTTAGCTGACATTCTAACATTTCCATTAAGTACAAGTAGTCTTTTCCCCATTCGGAATTGTTGAGATACCAGTTCTGGTATAGCTGGTAGTCTTCTTGACTAGTGTAAATTGCTTCGGCATCATTAAGAACTATATCGAGGATTTCTTTTGGATGCAAGGGATTGAAGGTAAGAGCAGCAATCCTTTTAGAATGCATAACTGTCTCGACTGCTTTCTTTATGCAGTGTACATCGTAACCTTGTAAACACTGCGCTGTGCTATGTACGTCAAATTCTCTGTTGACACCACGATATTTCATCAATAATTTGGTAAGAATGAATGAAATACTACCGTAATCGGTTCTCGGCATAAGTATGATGGCAGGGAATGCCTTCGTGATACTTTTCTTTGCTGTCCAAGGCTGGCAAGCCGTACCCAATACAAGTATTCTATCGGTTTTGGAAAGTGGTTTGATTAATAACTTGACGAAATTTCTTTGCAAAAGCGTTGGATCCAGAAGCCTTTCCTCCTTAGGGACGCGTTTATAAAAAACAGAATCTGCATGGTCGACCATAATTACAGTCGGTTGCATCAATCTACTGATTCGATTTACGAGAAAGAACAATCTTCTTAATTTTTTTCCGCTATACTTACCTCGTGTATTTACAGGGGATAAATCGATTAAAATCGAATTGGTTTCTGATGCTACTGCGTACACTAACATTTTTTTGCCTGAATTTTTGGGTCCTATAATCAACTGTGATCTATTGGCGTTTTCACATGACGATCCTAATGCAAGTAAACATTGAATCCTGAGATGATCTTTGATGTCACCTAAACATGGTGGAGGAAACGTTGGGACCCATGGAACAGCCCTTGTTTCAGCACTTGCGTAATTACTGTCTGCCCAGAACTCTTCAAGGCTTATTTTCGGATATTGTCTTATGATTCCTTTATCTACAAGTTCTTGAAACATCCTTTCTGGTGGAATTCTTTCGGGTCTAACTTTCTTTGGTTTAGGGGGCTTGCGCCTCTTTTGAATTGGCGGGATTGGTTTCTCAGCTTCTTTAAAATCGATAATATTGGCCTTTTTTAACATCGCAAGTTCCAATCTCATCGCTTCATCTACAATAGGCCTTAACTGTAAATGTATTTCCTCGTAAACATTTTCTGCTACAAGGGACATTATGTAACCTCTTATTGCGTCGAGCGAAGCATCAACTCTATCAATAGCATTCCATTGGTTTTCGTATAATCCCCAAGACTCGACAACTGGTTCGACGCAAGCGCCTATTTTCAATCTAACTCCAGGATCAGTTTCAGGATTCATACGTGATTTTTTATAGTCTGATTGTCTTTTTTTTTCTTTAAGAGCCTCTTCTTTAGCTATTCGTCTTTTGTCTGCTTTAGCTTCTGCCTTTTCTTTTTTTATTTGCTCTTTGGTTTTTGGGTTATTGCCTGCCGCTTTAAGTCTTTTTAACTCCCTGTCTCGCCAATCTTCATATTCTTCCAAAGACATTGTTTCACCTTTAACTATTAAAATTGAACCTCCTTCACCAGGATATGGAAATTCATCAAATACTTTAAACTCTGAATACCAATTTAAAAACCATTCGCGTATTTCATCAGATATATCTTCCATTATATTATGTTCTCGTAATCTCAGTACTTTTGTTTTTTCGGTAATATGTTTTTCAATCCATTGCTGATAATACATGCGCCTGAATTCCCGACGAGTTTGTTTTACTTTTTCTAATTGCACCTTAGCCGATGGCGGCGACCATGTTGGAATCGTCATTTCAATAATTTCTTTGAGGTTATCTTCTCGTACATGTTCCCTTTTAATATGCATGAAAGATCTGTAAATTCTTTCTATAAGTTTAGCAGCTTTTGTTTTTACCTCTATACTGGCTGATTTTTTTTTTACTCCAGTCAATTCCAAGTACATGTCAGCATCTTTATTTTTTTTCTTATTTAAATGCCTAAGAGTTACACGAGATCGTTCCATTCTCTGAATATTAAATAAATGTTTATTATATTCCGTCCAAAACTCGAGTTCTTTCAATTCTTCCGGAGTTAAGAGTTCTTCTGCAACAATTATAGATTCAATGGATTCTTCATTTAAAGCTAACTTTTTAATCCGTGCTGCTTCTTTTTCCTCTTCTTGTTGTTTTTCTTTTTCTAGTTTTTCTTTTTCCAGCTGTTCTTCTTCTTCTTTAGTAGGCAGAGGATCTCCGATTCTATTTCCAGAGAAAATTTGGTCAGCAATATACTGCATCTCAGCTTGTCTTATCTCATATGGGTAAAAGAAGGGAACCATGATTTGTATGTCTTCAGGTATCATAATAAGTTGCTGTAAAGCATTGTCAGGGTATGTTATTTCGAAACATTCAACTTTTTGTAATGTTAGTTTAAGTTCCAATATCCTGCATGTCATGGCATCTATTAGTTTTTTGATGTATTCTGCTCTTTGTACTTGGTGCATTTGGTCGTACATATCACACAGTCTGTTGAAGAGATTGCAGTATTTGGCGTATACGCGCGACACGATCTCTACGGCGGTTGCTTGCGGCTTGATTCCCACTTCATCGACAGCAAAGTGTTGAAGTCTTTTATCATCATCAAGCATATTATTTATGTCGCTCTTCATTTTAAGCCATCGCTCATAGTAATTTTGATTCGACATTTTGGGAACGATTCCTTAGTGTTCCTTATGAATAAAAACATTCAATTTGTAAATTTTAACTTAAAAGTATAATAGCAATTAATATGTATAATTGTAAATAAACATACCAAAAAAATAAACTTTTTTATGATGACATTGAATTACATAAATAGGCATTATTCTTTATTTTATAAATAGCAATTAATTTCTTACATTGCCACTACAAAAGCCAAGTTATTGGTAGATCCTTGACTTCAAGTTAGTTATCGGTAACTTATTTCTAGTTCCTTTATCTGTAAACCAACCAATCTTACTCCATTTTAACTCCATTTGAAAAACAATGTTTTTTTAATGTTATATGAATTTTAAAGAAATGCAGCCTGCATGCTTTAGAATAACAAATTGTATTTCGTTTTCGTTTTCAAAGGGTTTTCGAGAGAAGGATACTTATATTTTTAGTAGCTTCAGTCTAAAGTTTTTAAATCTCTAGCAACCTCATCCTACTAATATTATAAACGTGAAAGTTTGTGAGTATAGATGTACGGATGTTTGTTACTCTTTCACGTAAAAACTACTGGATGGATTTTGATGAAACTTTACAGTAATATAGGTTATACATCAGAATAACATATAGGGTACTTATTACCGCGGGAAAACTTCTCATTCCCACGGAAAACCGACTTCCACGCGAACGCAGTCTCGGGCGGCCACTAGTGTGCTCATAAAAATATTCGATGGTAGAATATTAATTCAATAATATTAGCTCCATATGTGTATGAATCATGAAATTTTCTTAATGAGAAAAGTGCTTGGATCACGTTTTAAAAGCTGTCGTATAGTTTATTACAGTGCTCGTTACGATTCTGTGAAGTTTATAGTTGATGTTTGCTGCCGAGTAAGTTAGGAATAGTTAAAACGATCACCTAATTAGTGGCAGTTAAACTATAATGTAAGTAATGTTTCTTGAGATCAGGAAAAAAATATTCGTTAATCTAACCTACAATATTCTCTATACACAGAGTGATAGCTACGGCGATTATAGCAATGTCTTTTAGGCCCACTCTAATATAGAGTGTTTATTATTTACTATTTATTGTATTAAAACAATTAACCTATCAACTAAGGCAAACAACAAATGTGTATACACACAAATTACCCATTTTTTAAATGCTGCATAAAGTTTACTTAAAAATTCATTTACAGTATAGTTGTAATTTGAAACGCCATCTATCAAAATCTTAAAGAACTAAACTATCCACCCCTTATGTGGGAGCGACTTGTACTCTGGCACCCTTGTACAGAGCCCTCTCGCTGAAGCTCCTGTAACTAAAATGGGTAGCTAAAAGTAAGAGTTCAGCATGCCATCTCTAATTGTAAAGTTCATGAATATTTTATGCACAATATTATGCAAGGCTATGTCCAACAGTAGAAATTAGCAACATTTTTAACTATAATTAATAAATAAATTACCGATTAAAACTTTATTTAAAAACGTAATTTAAAACTAATCGATACTATATTCATTTTTAATGGTAAAGAAGTTTATTGGCAATGGACTTTTTTCACACACACTTACACATTATTTATTACATTGTTTAACATTAATCGTATTTTAGTAATGTACTTTAAAAAAATCTGAAAATAGAAATCCCAGGAACGAATGATGTTTAAATTTAAAAAGCAACGAAGGTTCAGTGCTTGCTGTACCTAATATTCTCATTAATACCGAATAACGATAATGTATAAATATGTATAAAAATAATGTCGCTATTCGAGAGATTCCAATTGAGAGTTTCCTATTTAAATCTCGTGAAAATTAGCATATGGTCAATAAAAATCTATATCAACTTCTATAAACTAAAACTCAACCGTTTTGGATATTTCTTTTTTTGTGTTGATTTAGCCTGAGAATAGCTATTATGGAGCAAAAAAAGTAAAAAAAATACTAGGAAAATAGTAAAAAAAACATTTCTTTTCCCATACAAATCACTCTATTCCCAGCTGTCGATCATTTGACGTTAACGTAACGTTATTTTAGAGAAATAGGGCAGAGCAGGGTCCGCCGGGACACCAATAAAAATACATCCTGTATATAAGTACTATATGTTTCCGTAAGTCACATTGTTTTTACATGATAAACCCAAGGATTCCGACAAAAATCGGTTACTTATTTTTTAATTTCTCAGTTTATAACTATATATATAAAAATACGATATCTATACTAATATTATAAAGCTGAAGAGTTTGTTTGTTTGTTTGTTTGTTTGTTTGAACGCTCTAATCTCAGGAACTACTGGTTTGATTTTAAAAATTCTTTTTGTGTTGAATAGACCATTTATCGAGGCAGGCTTTAGGCTATATAACATCACGTTGCAACTATAAAGAGCGAAGAAATAGTGGAAAATGTGAAAAAAACGGGGAAAATTATTCATCCTTGAGAGCTTCCTTTGCGTGCGCTGCCAAAAACGGTTCTAGATACCAAAAATATATGTATGAAAGGGTTAAGGGAACCTTTTACCGCGGGAAAACTTCGCATTCCCACGGGAAACCGACTTCTACGCGAACGGAGTCGCGCGCGGCCTCTAGTGTCTACATATAAATAGCTTTTGTAACTACAGGGTGAGACTTAAAAAATCATGCTTAAACTAAAGATAGGTTAAAATGTGTTTCAGAATAAGGCCTTCAATTTTGCTGCTAATAAATGGTTTTCTTAAAGTATATTTTATTTTTTATTTATTATAACAACAAAGAAATCTTCAAAACACCATTTACATGTAAATACCACAGTGTTACTAAAATAGAAAAAGGATCTGACCTTGTTTTAACACAAGTATTGGATTACTTACTGGGCAGTGTCAACACTTGTGTAATGTAATTTTAACAATAAATCATTTTTTTTATTATTTTGCTACCCCTTGATTACTACCCATCATACTCAAATTGCTGCTTGCCACTGGCTTTGGTTTAGGCTTCACTTTCTTCTCGTTCTTCACCTTTATAGCAAGTTGACATTCAAGCATATCTATCATCTCCGCGTATTCTTTGCCCCACGGTGAGTTTTTGCGATACCATGTAACGTATAGCTCGTAGTCTTCTGGGCTAGTATAAACTGTCTCTTCATCGTATAAAACACGCCCAACTATTTCCTGGGGTTCCAAAGGCTGGAAAGAAAGCTTAGCTATTCGTTTGGCATCCATAAGTTTATCAATAGCGTTTCTAATAGAACGCACATCGTATCCTATTAAAGCATGAGCTGTACTATGTGTATCGAATTCACGATCAACGCCATGGTACGGCATCAAAAGTTTCATCAAAATGTAGTAAATACTGCTGTAATCCGTTCTCGGCATCAAAATGCACTGCTTGAAAGCCTTCTTCATGCTTGGCTTAGATAGCCACGGAGTAACAGCGGTTCCCAATATAAGTACTTTATCCTTAAATTTAAGCGGTTTCACTAATTCTTTAAAGAAGTCACGATTTAATTGCGTAGGATCGAAAGGTGCGTCTAAGGGTAACCTTTTGTAAAACACCTGATCCGCATTCTCTACTAAAATTACTGTTGGTTGCATTAATCGGCTTATTTTATTTACGTAATTAAACATTCTTCTTAATGCCCTGCCTACGAATTTTCCTTTTGTATTATTTGGAGAAAGGTCAATTAATATTGAATTTGTTTCTGATGCAACGGCGTAAACTAATGTCTTTTTGCCAGAATATTTAGGGCCGATAATAAGTTGCGATCTCACTGCTTCGCGGCACGTGGATCCCAAAGCAAGTAAGCACTGGAGTCGTACTTGTTCTTTGACGTCTCCTAAACATGGTGAAGGGAATTTAGGCTCCCAAGGAATGGCTCTTGCATCGGCAACTGCATAGTTACGATCTCCCCAAAAATCGTCAAAACTTGTTTTTGGGTACTTTTTTACAATTCCTTTATCTACAAGCATTTGAAACATTGTTTCAGGTGAAATTTTATCGGGTTTTGGGAGTCTTTTTCGGCGAGGTTTTTTTCTTTTCTGAACTGGAGGCATTTCAACTTCTAATTGAGCATAATCCCTAGCGTTAGCAGCTTTTAACAAAGCATGTTCTAGTATCATTGCTTCATCTACAATTGAACGCAATTCAAGACGAAGATCTTTTAATTGCTCCTCGGTAACAAGTGACATCATATATCCTTTAACAGCATCGAGCACAGGATTGTTAGTATCTATGTTTTTCCATTCACTTTCATACAAATGCCATGCCTCTGCAACAGATTCGTAACATTTTCCAATTGTTAAAAATACCCCTGGATCAGTTAATGGATTCTTTCGTTGTTTTTTGTAATCAGAAATTTTTTTCTTAGCTCTCAGCGCCTCTTCCTTTGCCAATGCCCTTTTTTGTTCTTTAGCCAACTCTTTATCGGATTGACTCACTTCTTCCTTAGCTGATTTTAAACGTATGATTTCTTTTTCTTGCCATACTAAGTACTCTGGTATGGTCATAGTTTCTCCTCTTACTATTAATATAGAGCCTCCTTCACCTGGATATGGAAATTCATCAAATACTTTACACTCTGTGTACCAATCCAAAAACCATTCACGTATTTCATCGGATATGTCTTCCATAATATCATTTTTCTTAACCCTCAAAACGCGAGTTTTTTCCTGTATATTAGCCTGAACCCAGTCTTGATAATACTTGCGCCTGTATTCTCTGCGAGCTTCTTTTACTTTCTCTAGCTGAATTTTTGCCGAAAGGGGTGACCAAGAAGACATTGTCATATCAATCCTTTCTTTAAGTTTTTCTTCGCGTCGGCGCTTTCTCCTTAAGTACATGAAGTTCCTAAAGCCAACCTGTATTAATTGAGCTGCTTTAATTCTAATGATTTCCTTAGCTGGGGGTTTTTTATTACCAGATAGTTCTAAGTAAAGTTCTTGACTTTTGTATTCTTTCTTTGCAAGGAATCTAAGTACTGCACGTGATCTTTCCATTCTTTGAATATCTAATATTGGTCTATTATGCTCTTCCCATAGTCGAAGTGCTTCAATTTCTTCAGGAGTCATTTCTGTTACTGTTTCACTTTCTGAATCAGAATATGTAAATATGAATTCTTTGCTTTTTTCAGCCGCTTCTTTTTGTTTTTGTAACTGTTCCATTTGCGACCGTTGTAGTTCTATGCGTTCTATTTCTTCCTGAGAGAGGGGAGGATCACCTAGCCTATTCCCTGCAAAAATTTGGTCCACAATATACTGCATTTCTTGTTCTCGTGTTTCATAAGCATAAAAAAATGGTGCCATAATTTGGATGTCTTCTGGTATCATTACTAATTGTACTAAAGCATTATCTGGGTATGTGATTTCGAAGGCTTCCACTTTTTGTAAAACGTTTTTAAGTTCAAGTATCCTGCAAGTCATAGCGTCTATAATTTTCCTTAAGTATTCGGCTCGCTGCACTTGTTGCATTTGATCGTAGGTGTCACAAAGTTTATTGTAGAGTACGCAGTATTGTGCGTAAACTCTTGCCACGATTTCTACCGCGGTTGCTTGTGGTTTAAGACCGACTTGATTTTCTGCGAATCGTTGGATCCTTGCGTCTTCGTGAATCAATTTGTTCATTTCATTTTTTATTTTTAGCCATCTTTCATAGTAATCTTTATTTGACATCGTGATAGCGGACTTTTGTTATATTGTCTTGTAAATTGTTCACCTTGTTTATTTAACTTTACAAAAAATTTGGACACTAAAACTAACTTTTGTGTTTTTGTATCACAATCACAACTTTTTAATCATATCAGCGTCATAATGTCAAAACTAATGACTGACGTGACATTTATTTTTTTGTGTAAATGGTTTTTGTAGCAATGTATGAAATATGCTATCAAAGACTTGTAAAATTAGTTCCATCTTCTACCGGGTGTCCTGGAAACAATGGATAAGCTCTGAAGGGCTAATAGTAGAACTAAAGGCAAGCCTAAAAAATAATTGATAAAAAGTATAACCCTGACACTGCTAGAAATATGGCGCTTTAAAAAAAAACTTCATATTTTTTTGACTGTGTTCATATTTTTACTCGTAACGAGGTCAAATCACTTAATAACATCATTATTTCTGTGCTAAAATAATTAATATTAACCGCATCAGTGAATAACTATCAAATAAAATAGCTAACTAAAGTATTTTTCTCAAAAAATAATGTTAAACTTTTGATTTGTGTAAAATTTCTGAAGAAATATTTTTGATGCGCAACTTTGAACAGCTCTGGTGTAAAAAAATTATATGAAAGTAACAGTGACCAATGATTTCAAAATATTCCTGGTTTAATAACGTTTTTAAAAAGATGTAATATGTCGTTATTGTAATGAAAAAAGATTGAACTGATGGTATTAGTGTGTAAAATGGGATAATTATTTAGTTCTAGCAAAATTATAAAAATACAATAAAACTAAAGAAATATGATTTTCAATTGACATTAATTGCAAACCCATTGGAATAATTTAGAGTAACTGTTCAAATTGTCTGTCCCCATCCTGATGCAGACCCTGCATCTACGAATAAAGGATCTTCAAAGAAATCAACTTAACAGGAGAAAGTGATCCAAATTTTCTTCATAATGACTTACCCAATTTATTGATAGACGTGTCCGAAGAGCTTCGCGACATATTGGCTTCAAAATGAAGGCTGTCTAGCACACTATGCTGTTGCATTATGTGCATACTTGTAGGCCGCCTAAACCTAAACGCTTTAGACTTTTTACTGGGGGTATTTTAAGGAAGAGTTTTACCGGCAACCAGTAACTTCATTAGAAGATCTACGAGCTCGTGTTCAGGCCGCTGCAATCAATGATCGACGACACGCGCGATTTTTTTGAAGATCCTTTATTCGTAGTTGTAGAGCCTGCATCAGGATGGGGACAGACAATTTGAACAGTTACTCTCAATTATTCCAATGGGTTTGCAATTAATGTCAATTGAAAATCATATTTCTTTAGTTTTATTGTATTTTTATAATTTTGCTAGAACTAAATAATTATCCCATTTTACACACTAATACCATTAGTTCAATCTTTTTTCATTACAATAACAACATATTACATCTTTTTAAAAACGTTATTAAACCAGGAATATTTTGAAATCATTGGTCACTGTTACTTTCATATAATTTTTTTACACCAGAGCTGTTCAAAGTTACGCATCAAAAATATTTCTTTAGAAATTTTACACAAATCAAAAGTTTAACATTATTTTTTGAGAAAAATACTTTAGTTAGCTATTTTATTTGATAGTTATTCACTGATGCGGTTAATATTAATTATTTTAGCACAGAAATAATGATGTTATTAAGTGATTTGACCTCGTTACGAGTAAAAATATGAACACAGTCAAAAAAATATGAAGTTTTTTTTTAAAGCGCCATATTTCTAGCAGTGTAAGGGTTATACTTTTTATCAATTATTTTTTAGGCTTGCCTTTAGTTCTACTATTAGCCCTTCAGAGCTTATCCATTGTTTCCTGGACACCCTGTATATAGGGTATACATCTAATCTTGGTTAAACTTTAGTGGAATTCATTCAAGTTATATTTTTTACTGTACTTAGGACTATTTACACTACTTCGGTATACTTAAAAACATGTACTCAAAATTATTTCCGTTGATAAGTTTATTTAAGATTTATTCTTACATCTTATGATATAGCATACCGAAAAAAATTAAGTTATCAATTATAACGAAATGCCAATTAAACTGCGTTGGGGAAGGCACCCCAACCGGTTACCTACATTACAATAAAAATGTTTAAGTGTGCCCCCGTACGATCCATTGAACAGGGAATTGACGTATGTACGTGTGTGTGTGTATGTGTGTATGTGTGCGTATTGTGAGCGTGCGTCGCTCACTTCCGGCGGCCGCGCGTGGCGATACGCAGTTGAAAAGTACACCCTTTGTGTGGAACAAGTAACAAGCGATAAGGCATATGAAAAATAAATTATTTGAAATAGTGAGTGGCTTTAACTGTATTACTTTTAAATAGTATGTATGGCAGAATAGGTAGGTAGAGTAGGAAGGGTAGTTCAATCGATTAAATGTCAAGTAACGACATGAATACGAATTTTAAAGATTATTTTGTGCTAAACATTTTAAAATTGTTAGATATTTTATCAGATATTTTAGTTAACTTTCTCAAATTCTTCAAAGAACGTATAATTAGGACCTGTTTAAATACTTATATTATTATATAATATACAAATGTTATCATCGATAAATTTCTAGTACTGACAAAAAATATTAGTTAATACTATATCTGCAAAATAATCCTACTAATCCTACTAATATTATAAATATGAAAGTTTGTGAGGATGTATGGATGGATGGATGTTTGTTACTCTTCCACGTAAAAACTACTGGATGGATTTGGATGAAACTTTGCAATAATATAGGTTATACATCAGAATAACACATAGGGTACTTTTTACCGCAGGAAAACATCTCATTCCCACGGGAAACCGACTTCCACGCGAACGGAGTCGCGGGCGGCCACTAGTATTACAATATTTAAGAGACATCGTTAAGCACAGGGCTCGCATTAAAATTTTTGTTTATGTTTTGAGTAAAAATATTGTTATACTTGTGTATAACAATATTTTTACTCAAAACATACAAAAATTTCAAGAAAATCATTACAGTATCCATGGTTTCAATCATAACCATAGCTACAGTTATGTGTGTTAGTTTTTGCATACAAATCAAATATTCTGTAAAACGATGGGTCATTGATGTGCAAAAACTTTTGCAGAAAATACCGGTGTGTCTTACTCATCGCAATGAGCAATGTGAATCAAAATCGCCGTCACCTATGCCTCACGCCAACCGCTCAGATAGCGACATCTTCCGAACTGCACCGTAACAATGATTTACTCTCGCATCCCTTCATGTATTCATTACTGGTGAAGAAATTTTAGCCATTTATTACTGTTAGCTCAGTTTCGGGCAATAAAACCTCCCAGGGGCTGGGGTCTTGAATAAATTGTACTAATCTGCATAACGGTTGTAGATATACCCGCTAGTTTATGATTTAAGTCGTTAAGGGTAGATAGGTAACTATTCCATAGGTCTGGTTATAAAATGCTGAACCTTTTTGAAAACACGTATACTATTACAACCACCAGACATTTCTGCTTGCCACAAACAATTCTAAAAAAAAAACGTCCGAAAAAGAACATCATTAATATTTGCGACGCTAGAACTGAAGTGTTCCCATTCCCACAAGAGATAACTCCATCGCAGCGACGGGAATCGAACCCGGGTCGAATCGGCCCACGCGCAGCCACCGCCCCGGCAGTTAGGGTCGATTCGACCCGGATGTGACGACACTGTGATTGACTGCTGTACTCGATACTCAATTAGAGGGATTATCGGCGGTAATCCATATACGGATGTAATCAATGGTATGTAGGGATTGTTTGATATCTGGTGTTAGATAGTGTAAAGTTGAGTTTTAGCTTATGATATTACATGATCCCTATTTACAAAGGTAACCTAATTTGATGACTAATCATCATCGTCAATCATCAAGTAAAATCTTTCTGCAATAATAGAGAGTCTTTAAAGACATACTTTTTTTAATGAGCAGGGAGATGATGATTACATAGTAAAAAGTACTTCTTGACTATTCACCATATTTTAGGTATTTTTTTTCGAAATGTCAGGAAGTAAAGTACCTGTATTCAGCAAAAGATTTATAAGTTTGCAAAATTCGCCGTTTCATGAATAATTTCGACGTTTGAGCGGGTTATTCACATAATTATTTCAATAATCTTCCCATCACATTTTTTTATAACTTAGTTAATAAACGTACCATACCATCATTAAAACCTTCCCACAACAAACAATCACTGCATTAATCCTACATTACATCGACTCATCTTTTTGTCCTCAGTAGGGTAAAGGTTACGGTTGTCACCACAAATTAGTTACATTTTACAAAATGAATGGCGACGCACGCGCAAACATTTGATACGCGAGGTGCGTAGGGTCAGATTGATGCGCGATTGAGATGTAAGTAATATTTTTTTTTTGCAAATTATTTTTAATTTAACTGTAGTGCTGAAGAGATTATCTGGTGTTGTAGATAATTTTAATTGGTAGGTTTTTTATATGAGTTTATCGAGAACAATGTTTATGCCATTATTTTTTTGGGCATGGGCTGGACATGTTTGCCGAAGAGGAGACGATCGTTGGAGCAAATCCGTACTCGAATCTCCATCTAGAGTGGGAAGTAGAAACGCAGGTAGACCACCAGTCAGATGGTCCGATGACATAAGATCACACGCCGGGATAGCGTGGACAAGAAAAGCCGGTGATAGGACCGAGTGGAGGATTATTGGAGAGGCATATGCCCTGCAGTGGGCTAAGACATGCTGTTGAAGAAGAAAGAAGAAGAATTCATTAATAGTTCTAATATACTGTTGTGAAGCCACTTTGGCCGTGACCAGTCTAAAGATAAGTATCAGTATAGTGTAGTAGAAGGTATCTGCTTCGATTAAAATCTTATAAGTATAAAGGAAACTGTATAGCTAAGTAAACTTTTAGAGGAATTAAAATATCTTCACGTAGGGTCGCCTAGAAGCCTTAAGGCGGTTCTCAAACAAAACTGACACTAGACAAATAATATAACTTAAAAATTGCATAAAATAAACCTTTTAACTAGAGGGACCTTGAATAACAATGCCACTTAATACTGAAATGCCAAAAGAATATGGGGTTGCAAGAGTCATTAATTAAAAATAACATTTCAGCTTACGGCATGATCAATTAAATGTAAACTTGACAAATATTTGAGTTTCATTTTTATGGATTCAGCCTAGAGGTTTTTTCTGATATGAAAAAATTAAAGGACATACCACATACACACAATTAAATAGCGATAAGTCGGTTAAATTACCATAACATCCATCGAATCTATATTCTACAGATACAAAAGAGGTTAGGTTTAACATTCAAAACGCCATAAAGCATAAAACCGCTGCGTAGTCATTCTCTCGCTTTGCCGAGCGCAATGATGTCTTCTTTGAACATTCAAAGCTAACTTTTAATTGTTTCAAATGACTATACGCCTTTGAAGCAACGCACGATTTAACCTAAACGCAGCGCGCTCTTAGAACTTCGCGCGACATTTTGTGACACCCTGTATATAGGGTAAATCGGACGGTAGGCGATCCACTTCCACGTAATTAGAGGTCGGCAGAATATTGAAGACGGGCTTTGATGGCAAATGATAAGATGGTGAAGATAATTGGTACTGGTATTGCTGTTTGTAACTTTCATCACTGGAATTAACGGGATTGTATATTTATTATTTGGTTCATCATTATTTTTAAGGTGGGTGTGATAACGTCATACAAGAACTTAATAATGTTCAGAATCTAATTCTTAACATGAAATCAGAAAAAAAAAATGTTTGTAGCTATTATTTTTTTATATTTGGATCAAAGCTTGTCATGAATTTAAAATGTTTTCCCACCAGATAAATTCTCCTAGTAGGTACATGACATAGGATTAGAAGGATCACTAAAAGTAGCCCCTTCATTAGGTGTGCTGCCGTTTCTCAAAAGGTTTTTTAAATATATACATTATTTTATCCTATACCTATCCTTGTTATGACAAACACCTAAAAACCGATCAAAATAGCTTCGCCATAAAATTAACACGTTCCCTGCGACACGGGGCGTGACGTCATGAATCATGACACAGCGGTGACGTCATAGGGAGATAGCAAACATGGCGGGGGCGGGCTATTTATTTGTTTGAGATAACCAAGTACGTATCAGCTTTTATGTGTTTTTAGCGTATAGACAGTTAATTTCGTAAATTGTTAATTATTTTTAATTTAAAAGTAAAATTTTTTTTTTTTTTTTTTATGTAGTATAGGTAGCAATCGAGCATGCGGGTCACCTGATGGTAAGTGATCACCGCCGCCCATGACTACCCTCAACACTGTAGGTGTTGGGGGTGTGTTGCTGACCTTTAAGAAAATATATAAATAAATAAATAAAATTGGGCACCGGATACCGCACTCACCGAACGAAACGCAGGAACATCGTTCCTACTTCACGTCGGTTTCCTGTGCGACGGTGGTATTTCACCGGTCGAGTCAGCCCAGCAATCGCTGCAGACAGAGCCTACAGCTAGACTCTACCACTCAAAGAAAGAAATAGAATTAAACAGTAAGTCAAGTAGTCTTAAAATGTGAAAATCTCAAGAAAACAAGAAAGAAGACAACAGTATCTACAGAATACCTAAGTTAATGATATTATAAATATCTTTATAAAACGCCACCCAGTACCGTAAAGGTACCCCAATGTACATATGAAAAAAGTTTTCTCCTGTATAACCCCTTTGATACCTTACAAATTTACAAATAAATGCGACTTTAACTTCAACTTACCTGTACATTTGGTAGCTCTCAGTGAGTCTGATAGAGTCGGCGTTGAGTATCCCTTGCTGATACCGCTTGATAACTTGTCCGAACCTAGAGCAATATATTTATCGTCAGTTTACTTAACTTTACGGGTTTGAGCTATGCTAATACGAGTTTACTAAATTTAGAGGAAAGCGAGGATAGTTTAGTCTTTTAGAAACTAATTTTAAGTAACTTATATGTAGCTTTGAAATCAGCAATGCATATTTTAAATTGGCCTTTTTGACTGACGCGTTTTAGGCGTTTCTTCTCTGACCTAATTATCAATAAAACGACATTATTAGACTAACTACAAATATAACACATATTTAACCTCTACTTTTGAAAGTGTCTACATAATCAAAATGTATGATTCCTATCAACTAGACTAATACAAAGTTAATTTACAACCTTAACTCAGCTACTCTTGTAACATTAAACAATCATTACTATTCCACGATAAAATCTCTCAATTCGAATGCAAACGACACAACCATTTACTGTATTCGATACAGCCCTAATCTCGAAGCTATTAGTACACTTTATTAAAATTTATAAGTCTGCAATCCTAAACAGTTGTTAACAACCCCTGTGTTATTATCATTACATCTACACGGCACAAATATCATCAATTATGATACAGTACTTTAGATTGTATCGCGATAAAATATATATCAATAAATCAAGTTACAACTGCTCTGTTAAATATATAGATATATCTACGTGTTTATTGATTTTTTTAATGTATATTGGTAGGGCTTGGTCCGCCGCGGGTTATGGTTGTTTTACAATTTATTTTCATTAAAACTGTGTAGGGTTGAGCTGTTTTGAATAACGCAATCTGCTTTTGATGCTAACGATATAGGTGAAATATTAAGGGTAATTTTATTTGCTTAATCGTTTTTGGTGCATTGATTTTTAATTAGATTACGAGTAAATATAGTTTAACTCGTCGACTTAAATGCTCTTAAAAACTGCTTGTAAATGAGTCAGTAAAATATGTAAGGATTGTGCACTAACTTGGTTTGGGTAGTTGGTAAATACCTACTACTGTATTGCCATTTTTTATGCTCTACATGCGTTTTAGTTTAACGTGCTTATTACCTACATATAAAAAAGATAGTTTGCAATCAACCTATTATGATTAATAAACCTTTTTTAGTTAACTTTAATATTTTTTCCTTTACCCATATTAAACAGTTCACTGAACAAAAATTGTACAAAAAGCAATAAGCCAACCTCAAACATCGAACGCGCTAATTATACCCATCAAAGTGTTTACAATCACTTAACTTCCCAACACCAGTCACCAAAGCACACTTTAGACACCACAAATCCTTTAATCCCACTTGACTTTAATTCCCACGGGGTGCGATATTACCCCTCGATTACTGCATTGCAAATAAACAATTATTGCCCAATCACCCACTCTCGCGCAGCGCAAATAAATCAACGGTATAATAGCAGACACTATGATCTGTGACATCATTTTTAAGTTTCATGACTCGACAATAGATGGCGCGCGTCCCATCTGATGCGCACGCGTTTTGTTATGGTAACATTTCATGGGAACCGTGATTTCAACAATGAAAACTTAATTGCGTGTTGGAAATACCAGTAAGGTCGACCCCTCGAAGTTTGCGATTCGTTTTCGTACAACCCCAACGATATTTTATAAATAAAATGGACACAAACATATTGAGTGGGTCAGAATGATGATACCGAAAACAATTTAAAGTCAATGGTGGGAAGAGAAACAAAATGATGATTATTGTTTTTAGTGTGTGTTTGTTCAATTATAATCTTGTTTTTTGATAAAGTTTATCTAATACTGTGGCTTATTTTAAAATATAAGTGGCTGTTAGGTTTAGTTATTTGAGTATTTTTGCTGTTAATTATTTACTAGAGATGTAAAACATAAAATATTAATATTTTTTTCTTTATAAGGTCATCTGCTTAAGGCTTACAAAAATAATAACAATATATTCAATGTTATTGATAAACAAATGTATATGTCTTAATACATAACAAATTACATTGCATTAAGCTCATATAATAATAATTTCGCGGGCGAACAAAACCTTTACTAAATTAAATCAGACTCTAAACTCATATTTCAATTCCCGAAAGAAAAATTTTAAGTAACCGTAAACCTTCTGAATGCGTTGAAAAAATAATTTTCCTTTTTCCAGAACGGAAACATAGAGGTCGCTTGTACTCAGTGTTGCCAACAAAGTGTTGATTTGCATTTAATGAATAGCAGTTAAAATATTATCTTATTTTGTGGAAACACTGCCGGCCAGCTCGGAACACTGGTAGAACAATGGACTACTTGGCACAATGCTGTAGGGTGGCATGGCAATACGAAAAGTATAAGTTGGCAGGTAATAGAGGTGACCGTAGATTTATTTTTATTGTGGAATTTTATGGAGTTGAAGAAATATTATGAGATTCTTAAAGTATAAAAACACACTATTTGGTTTTGAAATATGGTTGCCTACTCCTATATGATAGGTAATTGAAGCCGCTCATGAGTTATACAGTTGGTTGATTTAAATCGCAGGAATCGTTTCGAGCTATAACAAAAAACTAATATTATTTATATAAGCGGAGATAATTCAAATTGTTATAATAATAAGAAAAATAGTAATTGTAAAAAAAGACACGGACCTCGAGTCTGTGGAGACTGTATTTTTTTTTATAATAAAAAAAAAAAAAAAATCGCAGGAATTGCATTTTAAAAGCTAGTCTTAGCCAACCAGATTTTGAAAGTAGACTATAAATAGAAACATACAATAGGAGGTTTCGCCTCGATGCAGCGGTAGACTGCATCGTTTATACAGATCCGGCCTCACCCCACTGAGGTCTCGTTAACGCAGGGAAAACGGTCACCACCCCGGGCTAAGTTCCACAATAATGAACTCCAGATAATAAAATTTTATTTTCACTAGTATTTATGAAGAGCCGCGATCATCTGGAGGGCGGGCCCGCCCCCGTCGCCATGGCAACCGGCCCACACGCCCCTCTCTCCCTACGATTGTTATCTACATGGAAGATGCTCGCTCCCCACCTTGACTTCCGTCTCTTTATACCTACGCAGCCTCACAATCCCTAATCTGAAAGGGTTCAACTTCCTCGCAACTCCGCGGGAAACTCGACGCTATTTTCCTACCGTTACGACTCAAAATTGACAGTTTTAGAGACCGTGTGCCGATCGATAATATTCTCTGAAAGTGTCATCTTCGCTGTCGACGACAAAAGCCTTAAAATGGAGATAGCTACTGAAAGGCATAAATATTTAATACCGTGACAGCTAGCTGCGTTTATCGCCGGGGTTTTTTGGGTAAATGCTGAAGCCATACATCATACAGATAGGTCTTTGCTTTCCATTATTGTAAAACTGGACTAAGCGGAGAATTTTCCGGAGTTTTCAAACAAACATTAAAGATGAAGTTTTATGGTATTATTATCATTTCAAATTCTGCCTTTGCATACTCATTGACAAAAGCAATAGTGCAATTGAGTTAATAAAAATATTGAAATAAAGAATATAAAAAGAAAATAACATAGCTTATTTCAATAAGGACGACAACAAAGTAAATAGACCTGGATTGACAACAAAGTAAATGGACCAACTTAAAATCCTATATACCCTATAAAACTCGCTAAGATACTCACCAATACTTTTATTCTTGTCGATAGACCCGAGCATATCATCCGTCCTAGTCCTGCCGAAGCCGAGAGATGCGCCGGCGCCGTCCTGCCCCAGCTGTCCTCCGTAGAAGTCACCGAAAGCAGCCGCTGTACCAAGCAAGCCTGAGCGGTCCTGCAGCGCTGCCTTCGCTTTCTCCACACTTTGCTTCAGCTGCTCGAAGGTGGACTGGTGCAGTCTGTAGGGCGGCCATTCTGTGGCGGGCCAGGGCTCCTCTTTCAAAGCGCTGCGCTTGAGTTCCAAGGCTCCGGAGTAGGAGCAACTACTTTCGTACATCGCAACTTTGACGGTGCGGAGCGCGGTGGCGCTTTTTAGGCCTCGGAAGTCGATCCTGCGAACAGACAGGTTATATTAGATATAGGCATGTTCAACCTTAATGGTTTAATTCTATTGTAGGTATCATCGTGCTGAAGACGAGTTTAAAAAAACGTAACAGTCTAAATATTCCAACGGTTACTTTCCCTATTAGTCAGAGTAAGCAAACAGTAACTGACTATATTTTCATAATATTCAAATTCTAATACCTACACAATCTACCTTAAACTTTTATTAAAACATGATTAAGTTAAACATCGCTATAAAAATAACCGTTCGGCACAGTCAGCTGTTAACCCTTCGCCACCTAACCTCATGTCGGATATCCTCGTACGTTTCGGCCGCTTCGATTCTTTCCTTCCTTTCTCCGTGGTGGCGGCTGGCGAGTGGTATCACTTGCACGTGATACCACTTACTACAAAACAAACCGACGCACTACCGATTTTTTAACTAAAAAGAGGTTTAAAAAAAAATATCGTTCGTTATACACATCTTTCTCACAACCGTCAATAAAAAAAAACAAAAAAAAAACTTTAATTTGTAATGATGAGACGTAAACAAAAGCTATTTTTAAAAGATCAATGTAGGTCAATATTGAACAACCAATAAATAAATATTTAGTTGTGGCGCGTTCTTATGACGGGCCCGTCATTTCGTATACTGAGGACACTTGTGTTCCTACACCGGGCGTATAAATTGAACACATCCGGAATACAGGATGCTATAACCAATTTAATATACTTACATGATTTGACCAACACGAGCTGTTTAAATGTTTTGCTGTTTTCGTGTTGTCAATCGGGAATTACGACATTGATGAGTGATCTGTGTTTATGGTATTTCAAACTGAGAATGCCGGTTCGATGGCGCAGATTTTGGTTGGAGACGTGTAAGGGTTAACAGAGTAGTAACCGGTTTTTCTATGTTTTTTTTTGTTAGAGAATACTTCTTAGTATTATAGATATCTATATTATTTGACCTAGTTACAGGTTCATCATTACCATTAATACAGATTATTATTGCTTTGTTTCACCCCGCTTTTCTTTAAATGTAAAAACATTTCTACTTAAACCTACCTAAATTTTTAACAAATATCACCTATTCTCTTGTTTATTTTCCTAAACTTTTACCTATCACGCCCCATTTTGTTAACATATTAATTTACACTCCTTTGTTTGAAGCCAATACTTTACAAACTCCATAACAACACCGCAGAACATTTCATTGTAAAAATAAATCTGTTTTATTAAAGAGCAAACAGAAATGTAACAATAGAATCCAGCATAGACATATTATGTATACGACACAACACTTGTGTGTGCGTCCTTTGTTCAGGTTCGATATACATTTATGTACACAATGCAGGTGTGGACTGTATGTAGCTACGTATAATTTATGTTTATCTACCTGACTCGTATGCTGTTTATCTTTCAGGTTGTCATGGTTTGTAAACAAAAAGGTTTATGAAGAAAGCAGAAGTTTCAATGGATTTGTTGCTCATTTGGTTTGGATGTTGGAAATTATGGATCTGAGTATCTGTTCGTTTTGTTTCTGTATTATATATTTCTTTACGTCAGTTTCATTTGAACCAATAAGACGGATACCTTATAATATACGAGCGACCCGCCCACGCTCCGCAATAGTGTAATTTTGGACGACTTACTCCCGAAAAAATGTTTTTTTACTAATTTAAAAAATTGTTTCCAAATGTACTTAAATTTTAATGAAAATATATCATAAAAGATGACGAAAACCGCATTAAAATCCGTCAAGTAGTTTAGAAGGAGTTAGAGGACAAACATACAAACAGAAAGAATTAGCGACTTAGATTTATACTATGTAATGAAGTGGAATCCTATATTTTTTAAAGTCTTCTACCACTCATAATTTAATCGTAGCGTTATCATGCGAAACTAAAATAGTTTTTTTTTTAAGATTTACCAATAAGATCTAATTTATAAACGACATATATGTCTATGGAATAAGCATCAAAATTTTTAGTATAATTGTAAAAGCTACTAATAATATAGAATTAATAGATACATAAAACAAGTCTAGCTGTCCAAGCAAATAATTAATACTTCCCAGTTTTATGTCAGAAACAAGTTACACAGGCGCGCGCAATTTTGCGCGACAGGAAATGTGTATTACTCGATTATATACGACAAAAGTATCATCCGCTGGCCGTCCGGGACGCGCATCCTGGCCACTAGGTAGCTGCGAGGCACCAACTAGCTCACACACGGTTAACCTTCAGAAATACCACCGTTGACAACAAAAAAAACCGGTAAAATAGCGATCGGTAACGCTAACTTTTAGTCGAAAAGAATCGTTATAGATTTTCAATCAAGTTTGTTGTTTCTTGCATTACTTGCATGGCTGATTGAAAAGATATTATCAATAAATTAAGGTACTCGATAGCAATAGGTAGCAGATAGAGTCGATCACGGTCAATTGCTTCAGAAAAATAAGGGCTTTTTCTCGCGGCACTGAAACAAAATGGCGGACGGACACATATCACGCGATTAATGGCGCGAAAAATCAGTGACCACGCAGCTCGTTGAGAACAAGATCGCTTTTATTATTTTTGTGAAGGATCAAGGATCTAATCATTCGTTTTTTAACCTTGAAATAATTATGAATGACTAGGTGATGAGCCACTTTTGGGCACCAACTATTCGGTAATATTTGAAATTATGACTAAAAATAAGTAAAAGTAAAAAGAAAAAAAGTGTAACGTACTAGGCATAAATCTCTAAAGCGTCAATTACTCTTCAGTAGCTACAGTTTATAAATTCATTCTCGCCATTTATAAACCTAAAATTGCATAAACCAAAGCGTGCTTATCATAAAACCTTTACCTACTTCCTCAAATGATTCTTCAAGAAGCCAAAAGCAGTGTTGTACGAAACGCAAAATTAGCAAAATCGTACATTTTCTGACAATGCCTGTTAGGGTTAAATTTGGCAACGAAAACCGTGTTGGTATATTAATGAAACTTGCATGCAAACAATGAAAATTATTAGCCAGACAGGGCTGTACCGAGTCTTACTAAATTAAATATGTTATTTTCAACTATGGCTTTATTTTGAGTATTTATGAATTAATACACTATGGAGTTTTGAAAGTAGGAAATAGGGTTATAAAAGGTGTGAAAAGGTTTTTCATTGTATGAAAAACGAACATCCGAATTCAGACGAATAGGTACTTATATTATAGTCATATTATATTGATTTTCTTTCCCCTTAACTTGTGATGTAGGTAAGTATTTAAAATATGTGTATAACGTCTAAATACGTACTACCTACTTACATTTTTTAGTACTTAAAAAAAAATTAACCTTTCTATCTACTTTAATAAGTTTTGAAGTGATTACAGTTCTTTAAAAACATAAAAACAATTCTGAAACAAATGTCCCTTTAAACTACCTCTTGGGAAAATAAATAAACCAGTTTCATAATGAACCACCGGCATACCACAGAGTTCCGTCTACAATAAAATGCAACTGCATATTCAACTTGAATAAAAGACAGAACACTTTTTAGCGTAAAATTTCAGTAGATATGTAAAACAAATGCATTCCAAATAGCATCAAGCTATTAGCATAGGAGCATAAATTTGTGCTGGCATACAGACCGCGGCTGGGCTGTTACAACTAATTTTGGGCTTTCTTGCTTTGGTTTAAGAGTCATATTCAATTGTTAACTAAAGTAGATGCTTTCCAGGTTACAAGTAGGTATTTTTATAGGAATAAAAGCAAAGTTTCTTTCTGATTTAAAGATTACTACTTATCTACCGAGGGTCATTTTATAATTCCAAACTTGATTGCGTTTTCTAATTTTCGAAAAAATATATTTTTTAACACAATTAGCTGATGTATCCTTTGATTCATTACACAACACTAGTGACCCGCCCACGCTTTGCAATGGTATGATTTTGGCTGAATTGTTCATAAAACAGTAAATTTTGGTGTACCTCAAAAAACTTTTTTTAATGTTCTTTGTGTGAAACCTCATTAAAATTCGTAACGCGGTTTAGGAAGAGTTGACGGAAAACATACAAACAGACAAAATTAGCAACTTGGATTTATACTATGTAATGATGATGATAATGATAATGTGTGTTAATTATTTTGTTAAATCTATAAACTCTGTCAATTTGAATCAAAATCGATCCTGTGCCTACATTGTTTGTGTATACCACGAGAGAAAGTTTAAGCAATATGTTTACATAATAACATACAACAACAAAACATTGCTCTTTAGCTAACCTAAAACAACATTTTCTAAATGTTCTTTCTTTACAAATTTAAATGAAAAAAATACCTAAGAAATGTCGAAACTCGCATTAAAATCAGTTAAGTGGCTCAGGAGGAGATAGCGGACAAACATACAAACAGACAGAATTAGCGACTTGTGTTTATACTATGTAATGATTTAACAATATGCGCAAAGGCACTTAGCATGACCATAGTCCACATAGATATACGAGTAGGTAGCAAATACAAAACAAAGCTTGCATAATTTTCCCGTAAATCAATGCTAATTAATTACAATGGCATTTGAATTCGCCAGAACTATAGTAATACATAGTTAGACCATAAATATTGAAGCAGTCGTGCGGTATCAATGCCTATGTCTATTGACTATTTATTACCCCAGAATAGAAAAAGCCGTGTTATAGGTACGTTTGACGTTTTTATATCCGACGGTTTCTGAATTGAGACTAAAAGGAAAGAATCAAGCATTTAACAATAGGTACCTACATGAGAAAAATAATAAAATAGAATAAACTTAATTACACAAAAACAAATAATATCAAGAGGTAAAGTACCTATAGACTATTGACTGGAGTATTTAACCACATTAAAAATATTTGGTAAACATAACTTCATATCAAATACTTAGTCAGAAACCGGCCGATCTTTGTGCTTGTTTACTATCAATTAACAAATTTTGCTTAAGTTTTTTTGTTTTTTAGGTTACTTATTTAAACTTATCTTTTTTCATTCATATTTATGTTGGCAAACAGTAAGATGTTTGCTTTTATTCTATAACCTCTAGATTTTCTATTTTTTATCCACCGACCAAAAAGGTGGTTATTTAAAGTTTTAATTGTATAGGTTGCTGTATATCTGCGTTTTTATTGGTAGCATCCACCACGGGTGGCATTGTAACTCCGCATAAAAGCGCATAGCAATTATTTTAGTTTTTATAGTTTTCAGGATAATTAATTAGCTAGTATTAAAAACCAAAATTTGTATTAATAAATCACGGTTATTTTCATGTTACTAAAGTTATAAGAGCTTTCAAAAGTTAGATACGCGAATAACTGCCAGATTTTCAAACAGAGCTGAATTGTTTTTTTCTTTTTTATTAATTCTGCGTACCTTTTATTAACGTCGACATATTGCTATTAATACAATTATGATTGATTATAATTAACTGTATAATTGATCATAAGTTATACCTACCTAAGTAAAATTTAAATTTAGTTTTTTGTAAAATTAGTTCAAAAAAAAACATTTTAAATTTCTCTTCTATATGATGGAACCTGAACATATAAGTTATTGAAGAAAATAAAAATATTGTATAACTGACACATTTTTAGTATTATTATACAAGTTTTTGAAGATGGATGTGTGAATAGCCGGTTTGTTTGATAACCTTTTAATTCGCAATTTCTACTGAACGAATTCAGCTGAAACTTGATATTCGGATAAACCTGGAATAACACATGCCTTTTGCGGCGGGGTATTACCCCATCCCACGGGGAAAAATCCATTTAACTGCAAATAATGGTCTAATTTTGTTAGTTATTATCGAGTTTAAGCTACTAAAAAATCACCGACTGCAGTTCGTTAATTTAAATCTTGCTTTACTAGATATTCAGGAATTAAAAATAAAAAAAATGCTTAGCTACCATTTAAATGCGAGTTCATTTTAAATAGTTGTTTAAACTTCACCATCATATTTTAGGAATCTCAATATAGGTATTTATATTTCGTGTCACGTCGTTGACCGCTATGGACCCGTAAACTACTTAACCTATTTTAATAAAATTTGCACACCGTGTGTAGTTTGATCCAACTTGAAATATAGGCTAACATAGGTATATCTCAATTTATATAACAAGAAATTGTGATCTAAAATTGATATCGCATACACAAATGATAACCTAAGTACCTACACTTTGTTAGCCATCAACTATAAACAAAAAAATATATTTAAATGCCTACTGATAATTAGGAACTTATAAAAAAACTAAATCATCATCAATATAATTTTAATTAAATGCCTTAGATTTCGGTAGGGCGCCGTCGCGATCGAGTTCTCAGTACGTCTGTTCCAGCCTTCTTGTCTCTACGCTGTTTATTATAGGTACTCGTAGGTTTATGAACTACGGTCTCCTTATCTACAAGACGAACCACTTTACACGTTCCGGTGCCGACGTCGCCACACTCATTACCACTTACCTTTACACAACTCGTCCCATATCGAACACAGAACTCGACACCGCACCAAACTCGCGGGTAGAACGCAACGGAAGTGACGCTGATTGTTTACGCGGAAAAATAAACAAATCAATAGATTTGGAAAGGCGAGCGTTCGTGGACAGGAAGCCGTGATAATAGTAGCATCTCGTCAGTGCTGGGGCGGGGGTGGCTGGCGGACACGCCCCCGGGCGGGGCCTGCGCCGGCTGCGCGGACCCGCGGGCCCCAGACCCTGGAGACAGCCTCTGCAAATAGGTTAATGCGAGGCTACGATAATAACCGTGTAGCAGCTATCTCCAACTAATTATATGCGGATAAAACTAACATGATTTATTGTTTTTTTCGTGGATTATACTCGTAGTAGTAGTATTCACATCGTAGGCAAACGTTACCATTTTTTCTTACTTATTTGTTTATTTCCTTTCTTTTTTTGCCTTAATAATAAATATTTTCAGTCTTAATCCAAAGCAAATCTTAATGATACCTATCCTCGTTGTTATTGATGTTAATGAGTGAAGTGGAGTGTTAACTAAGAAGTCAGAGGGCCTTAAGGTCCCGCCCCCTTCCTGCCTCGATAAGGGCTGAAGTTCATTGAGCGTGGTTAATTATATCTACTTTCCTAACTTAACTACCTACTGGAAGGGTGGGGGGTTCGAAGCTTAGGTAGTGGGGTGACATATATGTGTATTTATTCGTAGCCGTTCAATTGTAGTGGATTGGAAATACGATTATTATTACTTAGTAAGCGTTTATAATGTCTTTTAAAGAAGTTCTTCTTAGAAGTTACAAATCAAATTAAACGCATTTTTTACAGGTAATTTGAAGCTTTACACTTAAGCCTCCGTTTATATCGATAACCAACAATCTGCAATCTATACTAATATTAAGTATCGGTATTTATACTAAAGGTACTAAATACACTGATATTAAAAAGCTGAAAAGTTTGTTTGTTTGAACGCGTTAACCTCGGGAACTACTTCGAATTGAAAAAAATATTTGATGATGAATAGATCGTTTATCGAAAGAAGGCTTATAATATCACGCTACCACTATTAGTAGGGCAGCAATGAAAAATGTTGTAAAAACGCGAAACCTTTAGAGAGCTTTCCTTTCTAGCGAGCGTGCGTAAACGGGTAATCCTACTAATATTATAAATGTGAAAGCTTGTGAGCATGTGAGTGTGTATGGATGTATGGATGTTTGTTACTCTTTCACGTAAAAACTACTGGACGGATTTGGATGAAATTTTGCAGTAATATAAGTTATACATCAGAATAACACATAGGGTACTTTTTACCGCGCGAAAACATGTCATTCCCACGGGAAGCCGACTTCCACGCGAACAAAGTCGCGGGCGGCCACTAGTTTTAAAATAATGAGGTATACAAGTTTACATAGACTTTTATAATTGTTAAAAAACTGGTCAAGAATTAGTTACAGTGTCTGAGTTAGGATGTAATGGATAGATAATCTCTGATTGGATTAAACAACTTAATAAATTGATGTTATATTAGGTAATTACTTTATGCAGCAGTAACAGCTGCGTTGTCGAGCAGTGACATAGGCGCTATTCCCATTAAATTAATTTATTTTATTTATTTCCTTGCTTATAAATAGTGCAGTTGGATGCATATTTAGAAGGAGTTCACTTTCAGCACCCAGTTATTCGGCACCTGCTCGTTCAGCACCTGGCCTAGTTCACTTTCAGCACCTATCAATATTTTTGGCAGGTGCTGAAAGTGTACACAAATGAATTTTTACATTTTAGTCTACTTTCAGCACCTACAATATAGCAGCCTAGTGCTGGCTGCCTTATGGTTTATAAGACAATACGATATTAAATAAATTCAAAAAACTTACGTATTAAAAAATACAAATTAAATATTAAAACTTGAACCTCAATTTTTAGGCTAGGATTATTGATAAAAGTACCGTTTGCAATTCGTAATGCTACGAATATCCACGCGTGCTACAACTTTTGCAGCTACAAAGCATTTACTTCATTTTCGTCACATATTTATTAAAATTTTACGTTTATTCGGCATAGGAGCTCCGATGGGTGGCTCATTACGGTCTGTGGGTAACATCCGCGCAGTCAATCTGATGGGTTTATTTCCATATAAAACATTAAATGGTGGTTACTAAGAAAATAACAAGACACACGTGGAGGCAGTACCTAATTTAAGTGGAAACTAAGGTATAAACGATATCTCAATGGTCTTAAAAATCACCATCGTTATACCGCCTTCTGGACTGTCATGATAGCTATCAGTCTGCTGCGTAACCAGCAAATTGTTGTTCACGTTCTTTTCTTTTTGTCGAAAGAAAATTATATTAGGTTACCTATATTAATACCGGTAATTTATCCGGGTCCTAGTCATGAAAAGTTAGATTAGGTATGCTAAAGCATTTTAGGACTGCGTAACATTATCCCAATTAAAATTAAGGATTTTATTCATTATGCTTTATAATATATGCCTATAGACTGATATGCCACTTGAAAGTCATGCGGAGGAAAAATAATGCGACATGAGTGTTATGCTCTTTGATGATTATGACAATTGATGTATGACAAACGATTTTAGGACAATCGACGTTATGCTAAAGGATTGCTAAACTATTCCCATTGCAATAGTTTAGCGGGAAACAAATAAAAAGATTATGAAAATCTGGCAAAAGTTTATCGGGAATATGATTGTATGGGAACCAAAATAAAAATATTATGAAAATTTGGTAATAGTTTATTTGGAAAATGGTACGATGGGAAACAAAAAAAAGTTTTCTGAGAATCTGGGATTACATATTAGAATATGGGAAACAAAAAAAAATGGTTTAGAGCACCTGGAAATTGATTCATCACGACAAATTAAAAAAGGATTTTTAAAAAGTCGTCATTCATTACATCTGTCTGTCTGTTCTACCAACCGTTTTCGGGGTTTTAAGATTCGGCTAACAGAAATATTGACAGTTTGTTTACGGTGACCTAAAAATGTCAGTTCCTACAAAATATTACAATAGTTTTTTTTTATTAATTAATTTAGGCTTTTAAAAAAACAAGCTACTATGTAAATTTGTTAAAAAGAATAAAATAAAACTTTTACAATCTACTACTTATAAAATCACTAGGTTTCCAACCTGTAATTTCGGCTGCAGCTAAATGCTTTTTCAGTGGGCGCTACCTACTTACCAGCGGATAAAATAACTCCCATATGTTTTTCCATGTACCTACATCCAAATCTGTTTAGTCATTTTTGAGTTAAAGATTAACAATCTCACTTACTCGCAAAGTTTTGCATTTTCAACCCAGGACTAAATCTATACTTATAATAAATATACTTATAGAGAGGTCAATTCTGTACATGAAATATATTTCCAAAATAACTATCAGGGGGTGATTAGGGATCATTTTGTCTGTCTGTATAACCGTTATAGAAACAAAAACTACTCGACGGATTTTAACGAAACTTGGTACATATTTTTTTTTCATAGTCCTGAGCTGGTTATAGTATACTTTTCATTTCGCTACAATCAATAGGAGCGCAGCAGTGAAGGGAAATGTTAGGAAAACGGGAGAAGTTACTGCATTTTTTAAGCTTCCGGCGCGTGTGCAACCTTAATGGTTAAAGCTACATAGAAATCAAGTATGACGAAAGTGTTCTCCTAAAATTATACATATAAAAAATATCCCACGACAGCATATGTCTATATTTTATGGTTGACTCACAATAATAAGTGTAACTCCCAATAGCTTAGCAGTTCGAAGCTTTCTGATTATATTTGTCTACTCTTACGTTTGTAACACTCTGAGTCATCCTTAATTAAGAAAGTTAATATTATTATCCCTTCCATAAAATGGAATCATAGAAATTGGTATAGAAACACCAAAGTTTTATAGGGTAAACTTATCATTCCCACTAGTAATCAATATTAATGTGTTCTTCGGTAAAACTGCTGAACTAAGCCCCAATGAAGCAACATAAATCTATTTAGGTATCTGATAAGCTATGAACAATTAATTGAATAAAGACGCGTAACTTAATAAATGGTTTCACGATAAGAATCGAGGTGACACACAGTGTCAATAATTCGATTAGGTACCGGCTTTCCGCACGTACTTCTCAGTGGTGAAAAGTACCTACTCGTCTGTTATTCCAGTTTTAAGTTTATCTACCGGGTGCCCAGGAAAGAATGGATAACCTCTGAAGGGCTAATAGTAGAACTAAAGGCAAGCCTAAAAAATGGTTACTAAAAAGTATAACCCTTACACGGCTAGAAATATGGCGCTTTAAAAAAAAACTTCATATTTTTTGACTGTGTTCATATTTTTACTCCTAAAGAGGTCAAATCACTTAATATCATCATTATTTCTGTGCTAAAATAATTAATATTAACCGCATCAGTAAATAACTACCAAATAAAATAGCTAACTGGATAACATTTATCTGACTAATGAAAAACCGGCCCTTAGGGCAGATTTTTCAATAGTCAGATAAATGCTAACTGACTGATAAGAGGCATGTTTTCATTGTCACTTCATACATATGTCAAGTATTTATGTTCGACGTACAACAAAAACATACTGATTTTCTGTCAGATAGAATTTATCTGACTATTGAAAAACCGGCCCTTAGACTACTAAGTTTTATCCAAATCCGTTCAGTAGATTTTGCGTGAAACAGTTACAAACACACATACCTGCATAAAAACAACCTTTCACTCTTACAATATAGCTTTCCGCCCTTCTGCTTCACCAGCATCGAAAAGGATTATCCCGTGGGAATGAGGTACTAGCTTGCTGTAAAAAGTACATCATTATATCTTCAGGTGATTATGTATTTATAAGAAGCCAACTCAGCTACTGCTAGGCGTCGTTGCGCTTACAGCAGGTTTAGGCAACGCAGACCGCGGGAGGGACGAGGAAACGCAAACTAACCTACGGAAGGACTTAACTGTTGAAACTGCAAGCACTCAAGGCGAGGCGACTACGTTACGATTTCGATTAGTGTGCGTTGCACTATGGAGTTTATACAAACAATACTAAGTGGCTCCAGTTGATACTGTGACGATCCCTTTCAGACTTGATATGTGTGCTGTGACCTTTAGGCGACTTCTTGCCTATGGGAAACACATCCAATGCTTTGAATTGAATATCTCTGATGCTTGAAAAGGAACTAACTTTATGGTGAGTTTCCAAAGTTCGAGCAACAGCACCCTGGTCAGATCGGTATTGCACCTAAGATTTTTATTTAAAGGGAACATGATCTTTGGGCATTTAGTTGTATTTACTATTCGTATCCGTAACCGAAATAAAAGTAAATAAAAGTTTCGGATACTATCGGATAGGGGCGGAGCCTGTTCGAGACACGTTATGACAAGTTGTTTTGCCGCGCGGCGGCTGACAAAGGAATTTTAAGAGTTAAATACTATTAAACTTTTAAAATTCCTTAAAAATGTAATATCCGTAACCGAAATTATTCGATACTACCGAGTAATCCGAAGTTACTTCATATCCGTATCTCTATCCGGTATTATAATAATTCAAATATCCAATCCGTATCCGAAATTTTATATCCATAACATCCCTCCCCGCTTCAGACTACCGCTGACTAACATTAAAATAATTATCAATACACCTCAGTAAATCAAACAACGAAAATATTAAAAAGATCTTTATTTGGGAAATTTAAATTGCTTCTATTATTAATTTTAAAATAAGACACATTTCACTTCTACAACTAGGTTAAAAATATTGATTTCAAATTACATACTTAATTACCTATAGGAATAAAATTGGTGTTTGTGTGTAACATACACTAATGTAGCCTACACCGTGATTCATAAAACGAAAGTAAGATGTTACAATACTTCGTCCCGGTCCTACACGGTGCGAAAAGGGGTCGATGACTTTTCGGACACAAAAACTCGGACACAAAAAACTCGGACACATTGGTAAAAAATAATATTAAAATTGAAAATTCACAATTTGGCCAAGGTGTCCGAGTTTTTTGTGTCCGAAAAGTCATCGACCCGCGAATAGTTACGCAACAGACACAAAACGACGCTTGTTTTAAGGTTTATATAACCTAGAACATAAGAGCATCACAATTTTTTATTAGTTTAGACGACAATGCAATGGAAAATCTTATTGCTTTATTTTTTTTTATATAAACGACGAAAAAAATATATCTACGTTAAACACATTTAAATCAACAGGCTAACAAAAATCTAAAATTGACAACAATTCAACAAGATTTTTCAAGGCCTTTATAACAAAATATTTTCTAAATCAAACTGTTTACTAATCGACATATGAACGAATATGAACGTTCATAGTGAATTTCAGTTACTAATGAAAAACATATTATTTACAATCTACATAAAAGGCAATTATACTGTATTATAATGTGAGTTTCCTTATAATTCCTAAGTCTATTCATACTACATTATTTTAAACACTTTCTTTCTTTACTATTGCTTTGTTGATTTTACATAATACACTTTTATTATGTACTTAACCAATGGAAGGACTAATTCTTTTTACTTGATTTTTGGCGCGATATAAAATTTACTTAACCAACTTGTTTTAGTAAACCTTAAGTTGTGTACTCTCAGCAGGCGCAATCTCGGTATAATCTCTCCATTGATTACGCACTCTACACCATACGTTGATTGTAAATCAACCTTATAGCAGTCTTTGTCCTAAACAGTACAGCATTACTATAAAACTAAACACCCCCTAAGTTATTTAGTCCTTGCTAAAACGTGTCTTATGACTTCTAGACAACTATAACTAAAACTTTACACTTTATACAAAATGTTCTTGGCTTCATAATTGGATTCAGTCTTAGAGTACCTTTCAAAAGCATGATAGTTCAAAGATATAATAGAACCAAACAGAAATTATAATTGAAGACATTTCAAGAGAAATATTACTTACAAAAGTTCAACTAAAATAACCAGAAGAGTTATTCACAGCCTAACATTCATCAATGCTATGTAACGATCGGTTGGAACAGTGTCATTGGCATTATGCTTAACTTTTACAATTTAATAGAAAAGTAAATAATCTATTTTTTGAACAGATAAGGCGATATACACCCTTGCCGCCTTACTACCAGCGCTTATAGCGAGAACGATTTTGTCGTACCATAACGTCTTATTTTGTATGTCAAAACAAAAGTTTCTAATAACTGCCAAGAATCATGATGGATTTTAAAAGCTTGTGGTAAGGCCCTAGTTCTTAATTTTGTAACTTTGGACACAAAGCCACTGGGCTTTCATAGGCCGATATTGGTGACGTTTATGCAAGATTTGATAAAATGACACACAAAACTAGTGACAAACCGTACGCACGTTAAAAGTTACATAATTGCCCAGCTAGTTTAGTGTATTCACATAATGGCCCCGATTCTGAAAACACTCTCTAAACTAAACTAAAACTATCGCTGTCACTTACTGTTCAATAGTATAAGACAGAGACGTGTACGTGCAATATGACACGGCGAAGGCAATTTTTGGCTAGTACTCAGCGCATTTCGTTCAATTTTACATTGATGTTACATTGATGTGTAAATTTAGTGAGACCAATGTACCTGTCTTTTTCTCATACGAAGCATGAGAAAGTGACAGATATTTTTAATTTAGTTTTAGAGAGTGTTTTGAGAATCGGGGCCAATGGTTCATCCAAACTTATGGGTTTTTAGGAGATTGTTCCCGACTTTTGCGTTATAAAAATGTTCATAGTTTGTTAGGAAAAACATAAGTGGTAAACTGCGTGGGATGTGAACCTAGAACCTGCAGTATGGTAGACCAGTCCCTAAGGGTTATCACGAAATTCATGTATAAATTGTAAAAGTTAGCATAGTGAGCCACATTGACATAATGACTCCAGGTAAAACTGTACGCCCGTTTTCACCAACCTTCCCTTAAACTAAGGGCAAACCTCAAATATTTTAATTCAAATGTTTACAGTTTTATTACTTTTTGCCCCACTTATTAGTAAATTGGTGTCGATAAAAATTTTAAAAATCCGAAATAGGATTATGTTAAATCTGTGCCTGTCATAGTTATTTACGCAATCAAAGGATTTTAGACAAAATAACTATGTTTTAAGTTTCTGTTTAGCCTATTGACGCATAGTCATTAAAATTTAATGTAATGTTAAAAGTATAGTCTGCTTGGAGTCATATCTTATGTAAATGGATATTACATTTAGATTAAAATCACTTATGCGCTAACGTTCAAAGTTGTTAAAAACAAAGGCCTGTGGGTTAAAATCTTAAGCTTTCGTGTTTTCGGAAGTAAATTGCAATGAAGCTGTAGTTTTTATAGATTTGAATTCTTTCATTTTTTTTTCAAAAATAGTCTCCTGCTTTATAGAAATGTATTATTGCCAACCAAATGTTATTACTAACAGTGAAGATATGTATTTCATCCCATAAAGACTATTATTTTCACATAAAAATTAGATTTTTAAATTCGCAATTGCATTGATATCGCATAGCAAAACTTTGTTTTATCATTGTTTAAGTTTTGGTCTTAAGCTGTAAGTTTTGATCGCATAGCATTTACGATGTTAGGCTATATGCTTATGAAAAGGAATTAAAACCCTAAGTCTGAATCCTAGTAACTGAAGCGAAGCCAATTTCAGGCAGCCACCTCCTCGCTGGACCCGTCAAACTCCAGCTTGACTTCCGAGCCGAGGCCCTCAACATCAACCTCATTCTCAGAGGCATTCAACATGTTGAGGGTAACCTGAAAATAGACAGATACAATCATAAATAAATAAATAAGTAAAAACACTTTGATCATAAACTTTGTGATCTAATTTCCTCTAATATTATTTACTAGCAGTTTCATGAAACATTGTTTTTAACTTTAAATAAGATTAAGCTAACTAAAGTTACAATATGTGATTGGTATATTTTTTAATCTAGGTGAAACTAAACCAATTAATATAGTCAAATACTACACAAAAACTACAAGCCTTTTTAAAATATCATTCAAGCAATTGAACAGTGCATTAACTAAATAATCTAATAAAGTCTCATCTACTGGAAAACTTGTAAGAATTTTAGCTCTACAAAATAAAAAATAATACACCAAATATTTTCAATAATTACCTAGTAAAATGGACACAAGATAAATATAATGTTCCAGTTACTTACATGCTAATATTTATTTCAATAGCTAATTAAATTAAAACAATAACTCAACACATTGTCAGTGATCATAATTCCCTTCTAATATTTATATAAAAATAAAAACGTACCAATATAAACACTTAGAAATAAAATTAAAAATCAGCACATGCAATCAACAGCCGCTTCAATATAAAAATATTCAAACTTCACTAACTGGTAAAAACATACACAACATCAAATAAATTTTAAAGTCAGTGAATGTTTGAACCTCGGCATTTTTTCCTAACACGGACTGTTGGTCATCGCACAAGGGAGATACCTGCGCTGGCGGCGGCGAATGGGCCCGAGATACAGTACTGCTTACCTGCCGCACTGGAATACCTGCATCTTCAAACGCTTTCTTTTTTAGTGTTGTACGGATTTGACTCCTAGAAATAAGTTCTAAATAAGATACAAAATACGGGACATAATAAACAAGTGGAATAAAAACTATGACTGTTTATGATGTTTCAATTAATTATGTTAAAAAATGATTCCATATTTATCATGACTTCAGTAGGAAAAGGCAACTTACACAGTTCTGTTCTTGATATGTTGGCTAAGCTTGTTTAAATCTGCAGCAAAACGATGGACACAAGAGCGCAACATGTCAATTTCCTCTTCAGTCCATTTGCCACTGGGGAGAAAGTATCAATAAAAGATAATGCGACACTTTAATAACAGTTATTATAGATACTTACCCAGGCTGGGTATCCTCCATAGGATGCAGTAGTATTGTCATCTCAGAAAGCTTTGTAAAAGCTGTACCAGCCTCGCGAAATATTTCGCTAACCTGCAAGCATATTGTAACTTTAGACTTCAAAATTTGTAAAACACTAAGAATATCACGAGTTAAATCATACCTTAGCAGCGGAGTTGTTCATGTTTGCCTGCGCTTCCGATCAAAGGTTAGTAGATCCAGCTTCCTTCGGTGTAAGACTAAATAGCTGCAGCTAGCTTAGCTATCTCGAAATCCCAAGCTTGTATATCTGGGCTTATTCATGCGCGCTGAAAAGTTTACTGCGTTGTGCGTTTCTCTTTGTTGGCTATTTTCTAATTATTGGATGCTTGCTTGCTTTGCTGGTTGCTCTTTCAATTCAATATTTTAATAATTCGCCGTCCGTTCGCCTGAGCCTGCCCGCTTATTTTAATGACAGCGTCATGTCAATAAATCAATATTGATTGAAAGATTGACGTAAACTGCGTTCCGATTTGCTAAAATTCAGCTCTCAGTAGCTTTAACAGTACAGAGTTTAAAAAACACACAAAAAACAACAGGCTACCGCGTAACTAGCGACGATTTGAACTCGACGTCGAATTCGGTTTTCGATAATACCGACATCATTGGTTTCATAATTTCGTACCGCGCAATTTAAGGGGCGTGGCTAAAGCAAGCGTCGATAATGCCCGGGATACACGAGGCTAGTTTTTCAAGCTAGGATAGCAAGCTAGTGTCAGTAAGCTAGCAAACTAGTACTTCTGGCTTCGTGTAGACTAAACTAGCTTCATTTATAAGCTAGTAAACTAGTAAGCTAGTTGACAAGCCAGGACAGTTTTAAATAGGATGAAGTTCTATTTTTTAGGCTAGTAGCGCCCCCCACCACTGATTTTACTATCCTGCGGTGCAAGCATGGAACTTTTGACGTTAGTAGACAATAAGCAATGCGATGATGATGCCATGTCGATGGTTCTCGCTACTTGGAAGCATGGATCTCCGCTCGTTAGGTCTTACCGAGGAGTTTAAGAAATTTCCCACGTAACGAATTTTGAATGTTGCCATTCATTTGTACATTAATTAAAATGATAAATTCATTCGTCAATCATTCAATTTTGACCGAAATCACAATAGCCAAGGTAGAAAAACCTTAATTTTTATGACAGCTGACATGCTTGATTAATCAATGTCATGTAAAAAGACAATGTTTGTAAATAAAAATAATATATTTTAAATTAATGTGGATCAGATTCCAAAAGGTTTATTAGTTAGGTTTATTACAAATTACAACTTAAATAAGAAAAATGTGACAAACACAGCAGCATATCTTATATACAAAAGCAGGAAGATGTAATCTCGACAGAAATTGGTCATTGGACATGGAAATTGTTTTGGGCTTTTATGAATTTTATAAATCAATGTTTCGTGTTGCACAGAAGAGCTTGATATTCAACATAAGGTTATTACCAACAGTCATGGGTGCCAAACGTGCATTTTTCATAAATCAAGACAACTAAATATAAACTTCAATTATTATAAGAAAATTCGAGAGAACTCTCTTAATAAAGACTTAAACATAGAATTTAAAACAAAAATTACAGAAAAAGACTAAGAAAATTGTAGACCTAACCAAGCAAGCTCAGAAATTTAAGTGGGAGTGGCTATGACATAAGGGAATGTTGGGATAAGTACTACAACATGGAGCTTACCTGCAGGAAAACGAAAACTACCTATCTTATATATTATCTACCTTATCCTTGCTGGTCTACCTTAGACCAGCAAGCCTCCTCGGCTTGATGAAATAACAGTTCAAACAAGAGAAGATGAGAAGAGACGGGGAGGCATTAACTTGAAAAGGTCCTTATTCAAGCGAACACCTCCAAGGGATTCCTTGACATAGTTTATTTATTGTTATAGCTTGTTTATTGTTAAATAAAACAAAAAATATATACCTACTACAACTATTACTTAGAAAAATATTGAAATACTAGTATGTTTATTGTTATTGTATGTTTAGAATAATAAAGGCATTTTGATTTTCAATATTTTATTTTAAATACCTAATATAATGTATATGTCCAACGCTGGGCAAATACTTTCTTTGGGATAGGCATGAGAGAAATGTAAAGTTCACATTGAAAACCCATATTCAACCATCCTTATGAGATTAAGTGATTTTTAAAATACCTTGATAAAAAACCTCGGTTAATAATATTATGTAGTTTACTTAGCAACTACAAACTGAAACAAGACATAATATTTTAATTGTGAAACAGGATAAAATGACCATTTAGTTATAAAATGGCTAAATTTCCGTTTTAAAGTATTCTTTACTATGTTACGACACTTCTCGAGCTACTTTTAGTAGTAGACAAATTTTCGTAAATAAGCAATGACAAATGTCAGACAAAAATTCGACAAAAACTTCCATGCTCGCTCTTTCGTTATATTCGACAAAAACTACTAAAGTTTCGTTAACGGTAACGATGACTTAACAAAGAAAGTTCCATGCTTCCAATAGCGATAAATGTAGAGACAAGTCTATTTTTTTACGAAATCTGTCAAATAGGCGATCGGTAAAAGTTCCATGCTTGCACCGCTGGCTTGTGAACTAGCTTCATGTGGCCGGCGAAGCTAGTTGTCAGTTGACTCGTAAGCAGTAACCACGTGTTTTTTTGTATGGTCACCTCGGTCACAGCAATAATACTAGCTTCAAATAATATAGCCTAATGTAAACAGAACTAGCATATTCCAGACCAAATGAATAAAAGACCGTTGAATAGAGACCCGTCAGTGTTAACAATTTAGCCTATGATATACTTAGATTTAGCATACTTTAATATCGTTAAGTATTTTTATTTGTTGTTTAGTATATAAAATCTTAGTCCTTTTATAGAAATATAAAAATTGGCACATTTTTTGTCTAAAATAAACAACCTATAGCATAATTTTAGATAAATTTCAACAGCCGACCGTTTTACCAAAACGATAATTTAGTTGGTAACATTGTATCTAGAAAAAAAACAAGTTTATTCGCGCCTTCGTGATTTACGTGTTAAACTAACATTCCAGGGAACAGTAAGTTATTAATTTGTATTTTAGATATTACATTATTATAATAATAACAAGCAATGGCAACGTCTACGATCTTTATAATTTGTAGATGCCAGCACCAAGGAAGGTGAGTGCCCAGCAGATGGATGTTCTGCTGGGCTTTATGCAAGTACACCAGGCGTTGGCGAAGGGGCAGGCCGTCAACTCCTCTCAAGCAAAGAAAGAGGTCCGGGCTTTGTGGGAGGAGTTGGCGTCCCGTCTCAACGCCCAAAGCACAGGCGTGCACAAGTCGGCGGCAGAGTGGCGGGACGTAAGTCTATAGATAGAAAACTTATTCATTTTCTGAGTTTTTTAAATATTTTTTGGATCGCTTGTCTCTAAACGTCTATTACTAATACTTAATATGCATTTTTCATTGCTTTTTAACCAGTGCTTTGTTTTATTAATACAATGTTTTTGAGTAATTGCACAGTAACAAAACTTTTAATTTTCTAAAGCTTAATACAATAAGGTGATACTATAAGAGTTAGCTCAGACGGACACTAAAGACACCACTTGTGTGAAAAATTCTGTGTTTAAGTGTATTCAGTCGGAGCCAACTCTAAAATGTGACAACTGTCTTTTCAATTTATCAATTATTTAATTGCCTCTTGTACTGCTTGTTTGCATGTTTGATGTATTGTCTGCCTAGTATTGGCGCGATACGAAGTATCGCGTCAAGAAGAAAGCCTGTGCGGTGGAGGTGGACAGGCGGAGGACGGGTGGTGGTCCCTCTACTCAAGCTCCTTTGAGCGTGGTAGAGGAGGCCATCTATGCCATCATTGGCACTCTGGCGGTGGTGGGGGATGAGAGTGTGCGGATTCCCTGGAATGTTAGTTTAATTATGTTTTTTTTATTTTTTATTATATTTAGCTGGATTAGGCAAAACCTTTTGTTCCATAAAAAGTCTTGTGTGTGTATGTTTATATATATTTGAGAAAATAACCACGAAAGTGACTGGACAGTTTAATTTCAGTTATAAGCTTATTTGTATCAATTACAGGAACCGTCAGACCCCCAGCTGCCCGAGGTGGACCCACTTGTGGAGGTCGAGATCACCATCAGGCCCTCCCCGCCGTCACCACCGCAGGAGCCGCCGCCCACGCCTGTGATAAGCACGAGGCCCACACAGGCAGTAAATTATGACACTATTTTTTAAACCTAAATGCAATTCTACTTTTCTTTGTCTTTTTATTAATTTATATGTTTTAATTGAATATGTGGAGAAATGCACATCTAATAAATAATAAAATGAGTATTTATGAATTGATAATTCTATGTAATCAGAATAATTTATCGTTTGTTTTAGACCCTCCATGTGCCACCGCTAGCCGCCACCGCCACCCAGAGTCACACAGGCAGTAAATTATAACACTATTTTTTAAACCTAAGTGCAATTCTACTTTTCTTTATATATTTTTTATTTGTGTTTTAATTGAATATGTAGAGGAATGTGCACCTCACTATTCATTTATTTATTTAGCCTACATCTAATAATCTATTATAAGTATAATAAAATGTGTATTAATGAATTGATTATTCTTCGTATATATAAATATTTTTTTGTATTTTTAGATACTCTAACGGCTTCGGGGAAAAAGAGGGCGGCGTCACCCGTCCCCCCTGTCCCATCGACAAGCCGAAGTATGTGAAAAATGTTTATATGATTAAGCCCATATTTAATAAAAAATTAAACCTTTTTGATATGTTTTAGACACTCCAATTGCCGCCTCGCATGCCGCCGCTCGCGTTGCGAAAATAACTAGGGGTGCACCGGGTGCGGCAAGTAAGTTTTCATTTGCCAACACCGTTGCCTCATAGGGACAATTTTTTTCACATCTTATTGTATGAATATTTATTAATATATTAATATTTTATTAACACTTATTGTCACGGACATGTTGTTTTAGGTGCTGTGGAAACTCCACAGCCGCAGTGGGCGTGGGAGGCGGAGCAGCGCCGCTCAGCCCTCGAACAGCGCCGCTTGGAGATTGACGAGCGGCGCTTGGCGCTTGATGAGCGGCGAGAGGAACGAGAGAGGCGACAAGGAGAGCGGCTGCAAGAAATCTTGCAGCAAATCCTGGATCGCCTCCCTCCGTCCCTACCCCCTCCATGATTTTTTATTAATTACCCGTTAGTATTTATTTACCAACATTATTGCCTGATAATGTTTTAGAATTTAGATATGAATGACCAACCATTTTTTTTTGTCTCAATTTTCTGATTTGATTTTCATATGTCCGTCTTTCTTTATGTCTGATTTTCATAGTACAGACGTCTTATTGTAGGTATATTAATTAATATGTTATTGAGAAAATACTTACCGTCATGTATGTCTTGTTTTAGTTGCTGTGGAAATTTTCGGCCGGTGGTTAAATTTCTTTTGGAGAATGCCAGGGTCGCGCAATGCACCCACTTCGATATATTTGCGGACTCATTTGCAATGCTCAGAGATGCGATTTATTTGAAATACTTCTATTTAAAATGCAAATACAAAATGCAAAATACCTATTTTGTATTTTGCATTTAAATGCCTTTTAATGAAAAACATTTTGTATTTTATTTGAAATACCTTTCGAGATGTATTTTGTATTTATAATATTCATTTCAAAATGCAAAATACTTTCTGATTAAGTTTAGCTAACATTACCAGTCAAACTAAATGAAATGAACGAATGACGCTTGTAGGTATGCCGAATTTGACCGATAGAGATAGCGCCTGCTAGCCATGCGTGTCCTTTTTTTTTGAATAATTCATACTTATAATAAATATGTTACTGGATAAAAATAAATGGCCACACAATTCACAAAATGGAGCCATGGCTATCTTTTCGTTAGTCTCGTTACTCTTCGTTAACTCGACTATGTTATTAATAATAACATAACAGAATTTATTGATAAGCGTTACTTTAAAAATAAATATGACCAAGATGTCGTGCATTAAGTGCCATTTGGCTTGCCATTGTATCTCTATTCTATTTCTCATGATAAATACCTAAAATAAATAAAAATATCATTCGATTTGGTCAAAAGGTATTTTATTTTGAAAAAGTATTTTGAAAATACCTATTTTGCGTTTAGCATTTGAAATACAAAACACAAAACTAATTGGTACTTTTTGAAATAGTGAAAAGTATTTTGCATTTAGTTTTTAAATTGTTTTTTAAAACCATTTTTGACGCTTTGGCATGTAATCTAATTATTATTTTAATTTGTAATTGATTTGTGTTGTGTTTTCTTTTTAACACTGTTGTTTACACTTGTTGCGTATTATAATAAATAAACTAACGAGAAACGCTACTATTAAACTTGTTATAATTTACTTAACCGACTCCTGTCCCGTGACGCGCCTAGCGCGTCATGAAGAAACCTTCATGGAGGCCCATGACGCGAGAGATGCGTCATTAGAAAATATTTACAATTCAAATTTTTATTTGATTTAATCAATAAAATATCTCATTTTATATAAAAATTAACTCATTAGGAACACCAATATCAAGGGCCACTATTTTTTTTTGGAAATTAAATTTGCCAGTGGTTGTCAACCATAGGGTGCCTACCTACAGGTAACTGTTTATCCTACTAATTATTGAAAAGTGTTATTATTAAAGCCAGGATTCGAACTTAGCAAATCTATAAAAATAATCACTATGTTTTGGTCACCAATGAATAGTTTAGATGTAAAAACGGAAGATTTTTGATTTGCGATAAAATACTTCCCACAGGTTGACAACCAATGGTGGAAATCTATAACATACCTTCCATCTCGTATAAAACATGTAGATCGACTCTTTTAAATACACTAAACTAATAAATGAAACAAAACAAACAATAACAGGTCTCACTTTGTATTATTTTAGTTGAATTTGCCTAAAATAGCGTAATAACATCACCAGTGGCCCATGACGCGTTAGGTGCGTCATCATTTAGGAGGGCCCGTGACGCGACTAGCGCGTCATTGAATTTTGTATGGGGCCACGGAGGAAAGGCTCGAAAAATGATGGTGGCAAGGAGTCGGTTAAAATGTTAAACATAGGTTCTTATCATCTATGTATCTTTCTTGCTTAGGTACTATTAGGAATGTTGATTTAAAATTAAACTAATTTAACCAAACTTATAGGTACTTTCTTTTTATTAAAATCCGCCTATTCGATTACACCAAGCTGAGAAGAATAGGCAAGAAACTCAGTCAGGTTTTTTTAAATCTATTTACAATAATGGTATAAATCATACAATTTCAAGTCAATACTTAAGATGGATACAATGATATCTAAGAAACAAAATATTTAAAATAAACAATATAGTTAAATCTAACATAGGTACAAATGCACATTTTACACAACAAATTATACAATTCAAAAAATAAAAATAAGGTGTATCTTCTCTCTTCTCTGGCGGTGATAGTCCACTCTGGCCTCTTCTTACATCTGCAAAGAAATCATTTTTTAACATTTTGTTTGAGTAAGGCCATTATTGAAATTTATACATATCGATAATATTTTATAACATACCCAAAAGCAAAATGTCCTCTGGTCGCAAAATGTCCTTTTCGAAAAACGTCCCTTTCGCAGAATGTCCACTTCTCAAAATGTCCTTTTCGCAGAATGTCCATTTCTCAAAATGTCCTTTTCGCAGAATGTCCTTTTATAACTTACTATCTTTAATCATAATTAATTTATTAATAAGCTTACACAGATCGTTATTTATATGATATGTCTAAGAAAATAAAATAAGAATATAGTGTTTGAGTGGTAGAGTCTAGCTGTAGGCTCTGTCTGCAGCGATTGCTGGGCTGACTCGACCGGTGAAATACCACCGTCGCACAGGAAACCGACGTGAAGTAGGAACGATGCTCCTGCGTTTCGTTCGGTGAGTGCGGTATCCGGTGCCCAATTTTATTTATTTATTTATATATTTTCTTAAAGGTCAGCAACACACCCCCAACACCTACAGTGTTGAGGGTAGTCATGGGCGGCGGTGATCACTTACCATCAGGTGACCCGCATGCTCGTTTGCTACCTATATTACATAAATACATAAGCTTATTTATAAATGAATTATGATTAAAGATAGTAAGTTAAAAAAGGACATTCTGCGAAAAGGACATTTTGAGAAATGGACATTCTGCGAAAAGGACATTTTGAGAAGTGGACATTCTGCGAAAGGGACGTTTTGCGAAAAGGACATTCTGCGTCTGAGCCAAAAGCACGATCTATTTAGCGTCTGGTACGCCACAAGCGATTAACCACATGTTGCCTGTCACCACGAAGAAGTCCATCGTTGTCGGCTGGCTGGCAAGGAGGCTGTCGCTCTCTGTCGCGACGTATTTCCTCCCGGTCCATCTCAAAGTTGAGATCGTTTATGAGATTGTTCCACTTTTCTTTGTAATGCGGTCTTTGTTCGATTTTTAAAAACCTTTTCAATTTCGAATAAGCTTGTCGCAACATGTTTGACGCATGTAAATATTAGAGCACAACAATTTTCATTTGTACATTTTCATTACATTATTATCGTGGAGTAATGTTATTTTTTTCACAAAAACAACCGAGTTTTCTTTTGAATATGCTATTAGTGGCCCGATAGTGTTTGTGCAAAGTATCTTGATAGAATAAAATCATAATGACGAAGTTTTACAACCATTTAGGTATAACATAACTTGAAAAATAAAAATTCCGACCTTGATTAGTGTTCTCGCTCCTGTTATGTTGCTTGTAAAGTACACATCATTATACCTTTTTAGAATCTACACATACTAGACAATTTATTGAGATCATGGGCAGCTATAACGTCGTACTTTTTTTTTCACAGGAGATGATCAAAAGTTGACATAAAGAAAAAATATTGGAAATGTTTTTCTTAATATGAGAATTTTGATATTGTTCAACGTGAATAACATCTAAAATTGTATTAAAATTAGATAATACACGTCTTCAGGAGTATAATACAAAAAAAATATACAAATATATCAAAATTTGAAGAAATAGCAGCGGAATAAATGAAAAAAATAGCGAAATTTATAAAAAAGTTTAAAAGTCTACGCCGCGCCATTTTCTTATGGTTGACAACCCTGGCAAGAAGACACCATTTTCTTATAGTCTCACATCCGGATCAACTGTAGGTAACGGGTTATCCATTCATTACGACAGACCCTGTATATAACCCCTAAACAAATCCCATCCCACTCATTTAATTAAATTTGGGGGGAAAACCCCTAAGTTGGGAACCGTGGTCGAAATCATTTTTAACACGACGCGTCGGTTTGAAAAACCTTACGCGGTACGATTTAATTGTCAAAACTACTGAGGAATCACTAAACCATTCGTTCTTTCGGTGTCATTGTCGATATCGAGTTCAAAGCGACGCACAGTGGGCTGGGATTACAAGGTTGGGTCTTAAGGGCTAAAATGTATGTTTTTGATATCTAGGCATTTAAAAAAACTGTTTTTATTTTTTGGCTTTTTTTGATTTAACTAGTAGTTTCGGAGTTATAGCCATTTCAATATTGTATGAAAAATTATGACTTTTTAGTTTAGCAATCTATGATTATAAGTAATACAGCCTTCCAAATGATAATTGAAAACAACGTATAATCACAATATGTACTATAATGAAGTTTTTTTTAATGTTCGACATTTTTCACCACCCTATGACGTCATTTGTTTTGACACTTATTTCCGGGAATCAAGGGGTAGGAGCACCTGTACCTGCAGAATGTATGGTTGCATTCTAACCCTTTTCAGTGTTCTATTACCCACCATAATAAACGCACTACATACGATTATTAATTATTTATTTGTTTTGTAAAGTGTGAAGTTTGTTAAAATGTTTCATGATTTAGTGACAGACCTTGATCTCTTCGTTACTCTAAAAAACAGTGGTAGTATTAAAAATAATGATAGCTTATACAGTGAGATAAAATCCAAACTTCAAATTGAATTAAGTGATGAACACGAAAACCTTAAAATCGTTTTGTGGCAAATTTTGCTATAATTTAAATAGAAGATGGCAAAATGCTCATTACAACGTATTCAAAACTAAAAATAGCGAATGGTTACAAGCAAACATCATATGGCCCGACTTTATTAAATGTTTAATATACAGTAATGAAGATCATCCAATACCTAGTACATCAACACAGTTTGAGTCCCTAGCAAAAGTTTCAATCGGTGTATCCACCGAACAAAGCCCTAGAAAACCTTTTTGTGAATTAGCTCCTAAACAAAAAAAAGACAGAAAACTTTCATTTGTCTTCGGACGAATTAAAATATGCATATTCGGCGCAGTTAAAAGCAGATGGGAACGAGAAAGTTGCATAAATATTGACACATTTACTTAAGAATCCACAAGATGTAAAAACAATTAAGAGGTGTATATCTGTTAAAGAAACAAAACCTGCGTTTTCACCGGAGGAGGCTTTGGGCTTATTTTTATCACTTATTAAGCCTCATTTACACGATACCATTTTCTTGCACGTTCAATAGCAATAATTGAATACAATAGTGGAAGCGCAATATTTGCATTTCAATAATTGTAAGCAACTGTTTACACGTGGATATTATTTATAAAGTTGAACGCCATCATTGCATGCAAATCTTGAAAAGAAATAATTGCCAGCGTGTTTTGTTTACATTGATACAATAATGGTAAGGAGATTATCGCTTTCAAGATTTGTCTTGTCTAAACATCGACTTGTACGTTCCTGTTCCATTTACTGGCACGTTGCTTCAAGAATTGACCGTATTTGCTCAGACGAATATTTTCATTCAAGTGTTGGACGTCTTCGGATAAAATGACTATCAAAGTCAAGTGACAAACCTATTGAATACAAGTATTGCACAAGAAAATATTGTATGTACAGTTTAAACCGAGAACATTCTTGAATGCAAAACCTGCCTAGTAGAGAAAGAATATGGCATGTTGTTTATACGCTGCAATTCAAGTATTGCTTCTACATAATTGTACGCTACAGGCAAGAAAATGGTATCGTGTAAATGAGGCTTTAAGCTGACCAAGTGGCAATACAATACTTTAAGAAAAGTGTTATCGAAAAAGGCAGCAATATATTTCCATCTCATTATCAAGTGCAACACGCGAAACAAGAATGCTATCCACCCAAAAACCCTATCACACTGACAGAAACCTCAGCCAAAATAAAGTTACAAGCTCTACTAGATATAACGACAAAGAGTTATGATGCCACTTGTCATTGATAGTAACTGTAAAGAATTAACACTCATCAGTAAGTGGGGATTTGACGGTGCTTCTAATCAAGCCAATTACAAGCAAAAATCCAAATAGATTTCGAAACTTTGGAAAGTCATGTTGATGATTCAAACATATTCATGGGAAGCCTAGTACCTACCAATCAAATTGGTTTGTGGCGAAAAGGTTGTCTGGAAAAATGATTCACCCAATTCATCATACTGGTGTCGTCCAATCTTTTATGAATTCGTGAAAGAAAACAAAGCAAGTATATTGCGAGATAAAAGTGCTATTGAGGGAGAGATTGCTAATTTGGTGAAAACAAAAATTGGGGAAATAAAGATTTCACACTCTTTATTAATGACAGTGATAGACGGAAAAGCAACATCAATTTTTTGTGACACTTCATCTCAGAGATGCGATATTTGTAAAGCCATTCCAACTGAGATGAATAATTTACCCTTAATTGCGTCAAAGCCGACTGATCCAGATCTCTGTAAATACGGGTTGTCATCATTGCACCTGTGGATACGAATGATGGAATGCATTTTGCATATAGCTTACAGATTAACGATGCAGACATGGACTGTAAAGGGAGACAATAAGTGCATCATGGAAACAAGAAAGAAAAACATACAAGACACTTTTAAGAATAGAATGGGACTTCTAATTGATGTTGTCAAACAAGGTCACGGCTCCACCAATGACAGAAATACCGCTAGAAGGTTTTTTGCAAATCCAAACCTGACTGCTGAGATAACTGGTGTCAATGAGGACTTAATAAGGTGGTTTGCAATCATTTTGGAGGCAATATCATCTGGCTACCACGTTGACGCAGTCAAATTTCACGAATACGCTCAAGATACTATGCAACTGTATTTGGATTTATATAGCTGGTATTATATGCCTTCAAGTATTCATAAGGTTCTTATACATGGTGCAGCTATTATTGAAAGTTTTGGTCTTATACCATATATTGGGCAGCAATCTGAAGAAGCTGCCGAAGCTAGAAATAAAGATTTTCGTAGGTTTCGCCAAAACCATTCCAGGAAATGCAGCAGAAAATCTACAAATGAAGATATTTTAAATAATTTAATGACCAGCTCTGATCCACTCATTTCAACGAAACGTCACAAAAATACTTTGGACTCATCTATTACTGTATTGTATATTATTTATATTCAACCCTTTTACTTTTTTAGAGGTCCACCTGCGTTCCTACTTAGTTTGTTCAGCGCCATCTAGCAAAATTGTATAAACTACATTTTTGTTTTTTTGAAAACCGCTCATTAGTTAATTTAAAAACAATACTAGGTTGTACAAAATTTTCCATTACTGGGTGTAAAAGAAAAGACCATTTCCGAAGCCTGACACCATTGACACCATGTATTCTTGAGACTCAATAGTTACTAAATTCACTTACAGAATACACAGAAATCTTTTTATTAAACGATTGATATCCGCTCCTTGAGATCAACGCTCATCCCATCCATCAGCTGATGATTCAGTCAAAAAAATAAGAACAATATTTAATTTTAAATCATCGCAAAATCTATATAGAATAATTGCAAGTTTTGCAGTAGGTAGTTTATTTTATTTCAATCGGCAATTATTTTTTGTAACTATAAAACGTTGCGTCCCCGGTAACCTATCTACTTGGGTTGCACCAGTGTATATTATTGGGAAATAGTATATTTCAATACAAGTGTGGAAAGGCTGTCATTACAACGAGTCCCGACAAATGTCTATCCGAGCCGAGGCACAGCCGAAGGCGAGGGTTGACAGGCGGGACGAGTTGCAATGACGGTTCCGCACGTGTACTGAACGACTATTTTTAATACAGTTGCGAAAAAATAAAGCAATTTAATAAAATGTAAAATTAGGATCGTAAATGTCGAAATAACTCATTTTGAAAATGGCGCCATTTTTTCTTCACCCATTTGGTAGGCAAAGGTTACTATGCCCATACAGCCAAGTCTTCAGTAGATTTTTTTTTATTGATATGAAATGAAAATGAAATTTTATGAGATAAAATGAAATGAAACCAACCACACTAATTCAATCAAATCATTAAATCTGATATCGAAACAAAATGATAGTTTTTTTTAGAAATATACCTACGCTACGTAAGTATTAACATGAATCATAAAAACTTCTTTATTTTTTTTTGTAAAAACTTCATGGTTGGTTAATTTTTCTTTTTAATAGACATTATTTTGACAGTTGGGAAAGAGAACGCACGAGTGCGGGAAAGGTAAAAAAAAAGCTTGCGTGTGTAATAGCCCACATCCCGAACGCTATACGTCCCTGCAATACGCCACTTTTTGAGCAACTGTGTTAAAAAAAAAATTGTGGCATTGAGTCACAGTGTTACTCAACGGTAATTTTTTTACCGATGTGTAACAGTGTTACACAAAATGGTGTGACACACGGGATTATAAAAGGATTTAGTGAACGAATGAATTAAGGGAGACTGATGAGCAAGTTAGACAGATTGATATTTACTGACTGAGATGAATGATTGAGTTGAACGAACTGACTGAACGAAAATTAGAAGCCGTCGATGTAATTTTTGATTAAAATGTTTTTGTAACCAAAACAAATCTAAACTGATGATAAATCGCAAAGATTCAAATCATAATACTGAAAGAAGTTGCTACATGTGTATAATATATAGAAAGAGATATATTTTATAGTGTTCATATATAAAATGTTAAACTTTTCATTTTGTGTAACGCCACGCCTGCGGAGACAGCACTTGAGATGATGTCGTGAAACGAGATAATTAGCTTCAAGAAATGATCACTGGATGATTCACAGTTTTATTCTCTGTTATTCAGAGAAACGCAAAGCAATATGCGTTCGTTATTTTGCATTTCACTTTGTTCCTATTTCAAATCAGTAGTGTTTCTAATTTTATCTTTGATTCCATTTGGACTAGCTTATGACAAAGGTACGTATGCGTTAGCTTGTGAATACAGACACAGCCGCTTCTAACAAACTAAAGTAAATAAATGCACGTCCGATTTTTTGCTTATAAAACATTGTTTTAATTAGCTTATTTATGGATTTTTGTTATAGCATCATTTTATGGAGCCAGTTACATCAAATACCCACTACAAGAAGCAAAAAGCGTGACAGATATAAGTTTTCGGTTTCGTACCCACCTTTGTGATGCTATCCTTCTCTTGGCTGCGGGTAAAACCGATTATTGTATGGTGAGTGATCAGTTAGTCTTAAGATTAACTTTATATTGCAACATTTGTGTTTATTTATTTTATAAATATTTAAGATTCGTCTTGAGAGTGGTAGACTGAAGCTACACATAAACCTTGGGGCGGGTGAGAGTGAGTTAACTTCTCCGAAGTCTCTTCATCTGAATGATACACAATGGCACCATGTCGTCATAACCAGGAGAGAAGCAAACCTCACTATGAAGGTATTTTTTTATTTATATTTGCATAATTTAAAAATAGCATTTAACTAAGTATACAGACTTGTGTCATCAAGATCACCACGTCAGCTCCTAATTAGGACGTAGCATATTACTTCATTATATTGCTTTTGCAGGTGGATGATAGTACAGTAAAGAAGCGTCTTCCGGGTAGATTCTTTGAGTTGAACATACATTTCGGTATTTTCCTGGGTGGACAGGGAGACTTCTCCGAACTCTTTCTTGGCCACATGGAAAACTTTCGTGGTTGTATGGAAGACGTAAGTTTAATTAAACAATTGAAAATCACTCTAAAACATTTGTAGATAGAAAGGTTAAAGTGACATGCTTAACAGTGTGTCTTAGTGTCCCAAACGTCGCGGTTAATTAGTCGATCTATAAAACGAGATGTTTATCATAGCAATACTTAATATCCTTTTATATTTTTGAATCTCAATTAAAAACTTTCTAAGTAAATCTTTACGATGTAGGTGTACTACAATGGCGTGAAGATAATCGAGAAGGCGCGATCTCGTAGTGGTTCGGTCCACGTTGAGGGCGTCACTTGGAGCTGTGCGCCGGAGTTCGATGCCGACCTTAACTCTGAGATCAGCTTTGTGGATGAGGGAGCTTACCTTATACTTCCCAAAATCAACTCTAGGGCTGGGGGCAGGTCAGTTTTTTGTTATCTGACTGTGCTGCGAAAGTAAGAAAGAAGTTTACATTTGGACCATCCTTTGAAAACTCCTTTACATTTGGACCATCTTGACTTCAAGCACGAAATAAAAATAAATTTCTGAGCTTTGATTATTTGAGATGCTTGAACTTTTTGTGCATCAGGTTAAATATTCTAATGTTACCATGTTTTGTTAAAACGGTTTAAAATCTGTGATGAATTACTTAGCCTTTGGTTGCCAAAATTCTGCTTCAACACTAACACAATTGGCATCTAATACATTTTTAGTATAATTTGTTTTTGTTTTGAATTTATTGTGCTTATAAAAGTTTGTGAAGATATACAACTCTTAATCTTGTATATTGGCATTTCTAAACATAGTTTCATATTCTTTTATAGATGGCAGATAGAATTCAAAACAATAACAACCAACGCCATAATACTCTACAACCCGGGCGGAGGGCGTGGGTCTGATTTCCTAGCAGTGGAAATACTGGAGGGTGTCATCCGTGTGAAGATGGCACGAGGACAAATTGTGCACACGATGAGGGTGAATGATGGACAGTGGCACAAGATACACCTGCTGTTCAACCCGTCTTTGATTGAGGTATTTTATGGACCTTATTTGTTTTTTTTCCTTTTATTTAAAATTAAAATGGTATGTTGATGTTAAGAAATAAAAATGTGCTTTGCGCCTTGAGTATGTAGGAAAAATGTCTCTATAATATTTATTAATGATTATGATATAAAAAACAGCTTTGCGGAACAAATAAGCTTTTTTATCTAAGTTTTTAATAATGGTCAAAATGTGTGTCTGGAAAAATCTGCTTTGAATAAGAAAAACTGTGCATTGTTTACATATTGGCTGTGCGTCGATAATTTGCTTTGCTATCGCCCTTTGTACTCAGAGTTCAAAACTATGAAAAATTTCTGTTTGCCATTAATTTGAATATACTGGGTGTAAAAAGACCATGTATTCTTGAGTATCATAGTATCTAAATTCACTAACAGAATAATGCAGAAAACTCAATAAAAAAAGTATTGAAAAGTAATATTCGCCGTTTTATATTAACGCTCACACATTAGCTGATGGTTCAGGTGCGGTAATTTACATTGCGAATTAAATAAAGCACTATTTCTCACACTTTTTTCTCGAAATCTGACAGTATAAAAGCAATTTTTGTACAATTAGGTAATAAAATAATGTTTTTCTTGAACAGAAAAATTTTTCGGCAGCAGTCTTTTTACACCCCGTAAAAGATAACCTAAAGTTGAATAATAAACTATTGAACCGAAAACATGTACATACTTATTATTTATATTCATTAATATATGCATGATTAATGATAGCCTAGTCTTGAAATTACAAAGTAATTCCAATTTTACTGGGCATTGAAGTGTAACTAGTTAATCATTCACTTACGGTGAGGATAACGTTTGCGAGAAAAATGAGATATTCCAGCTATTAAGTAAACCCAACTAAGCAGCAATTTCATCAAAAAACTATTTTATTAAGGGGCTTCCTTTTTGCGACTAAGTTTGAAAACAACCCATGATATGACTCAAAGCGAGGTGATCAGTCTTAGCCATAAATATAAAGAATGTCGCTACAATTTCACATTTATTTCGAATCGCCGCGGTCAGTTACACTCTTACGCGATTCTTGGATCTCCCTATGACCAAATAGCGAACCTGGGACCTCTTAGTACACACCGTTTGCTTTTAAACACTACTACGTAAAAAGAAAATATTTTACTAAACCTACGTTTGTTAGTGATGGCAATTCCTTTCTTTACGCGAACGCCTTGTTTTTATAACACATATAAACATATCTTTGTGCACTCCAGTTAGTTACTGCATGGTAACAGTTTAAAGTCGTTTTGCAAAAGAATAAGTAAGTAAGTCCTTTTAAAAGGTGTTAATGAACTCGAGACGCTCAGCTAGCAGACGTTTTTTAAGCATTGCGACTTTAATTAAAACGAACATGCTTGATTTTATATTAAATTAGTCTGAATATCATGCAAAGCGTAAGTTTTAAATATCCACACAAGCACTTGTGTTTATCACAAAAAACTGAAAGTCTACTTTTTTCAATATGATTTTAAACAGATGTCTATTATTAAGCCTTTTCCAATTGGCTCCTTTCTTCATGAGAAGTATATTACAGCTGTCGGTGGACAACATAGCAATGAGTACAAGAATCGAGAGCGGGGGTACGAGGTACCTCGACTTCTCTGACTCGTTCTACCTCGGCGGAATCGAGACGGAAAAACGACAGAGGGCCTTCGGGAAAGGTATAAAGGCTGCCGACTCCAGTATTATGGTAAGTTTAAGTAGGATTGTATAAGGATGTATAAAGAATTAGGATGTTCAGATGAATGTGTAATAATATTAAAACTATCTTAAATAATTTAAAATAACTAGTAAGAGTTTATTTGAAAACAAAAAAAAATTCCAAAAACAAGACAAAACATTGACTTTTTGCGAATGCCGATGAACGTAAGTTTAAATAAAAAAACAGAATCTAACCCATCGCTGCGTTGCAATTAGGCTACCAAAAATATATTATAAATAAACATAAGATTACAATAAAAATATAACTTCCAGGGCTGTATAAAACCCGTGGAAGTAGACGACAAGTTATACGGTTTGCCCAACGCGGTAGTTACTTACGGCGTCAGTCCTAAATGCGTTTGGTTCTATCCGTGCCACGCGAATTTGCTCCATCCGCCGTGCGTGAACCAAGCAGTTTGCGACCAACATGGCGTGGACCATTTCACGTGCAAATGCGACAGCGATTTGTGCATTAACCCGGACTACGCTGAGAAGTATAAGGTTGGTAATCTAGTTTTTCAAGTTTAAGAGTTAAAAGTATATCAATAGGATAGTAACTTCGTTGTAAGATCCAATTCTGAAAATGTCACAATCACAAGCTGAATGTAACTTTAGTTTAAAAAAAGTCCGATTATCCTTTCTTCATATAATGGGGGTAAAAAGAAAATTTCCGAAACCTGAAACCACATATTCATGAGCCTAAATAGTATCTTTATTCACTAACAGTATACCCAGAAAACTCAATTTTAAAAAGTTATAAAGGATTGAAAAGGGATAGTCGCCGCTTGAGGTCATCGCTCAGATATCGGCCAATGCCTAGATTTCGTTTTCGGAAGCAGTCTTTTTACACCCTGTATAAATCAGCCTAATTTCTTATTATTTTTGAGTAATTTAGTGGTAATGATACGTACACAAGTTGTCTACGGAGAAAAACAACGTTATGATTAATATAATTAGATAATATTTTAATTTTTAGTTTTCTTCTTACGAATGTTTATGAGTTTATCCCATGTAATAAATTACATAAACAAAGTTTTATTCGTCCAACATTTTCTTGTCCTCACAACATTCAATAACCATCAACATCCGCAGGTGTTCTCCAAATCCAGCGAGCTCGAGCTCGTCATTCTGTTCCCCCTCTCCGTGCAAGAGGGGGGCGTTTCTGTTATCACCACCCAAAACATAGATGTCGTGTTAGATCACCATAAGTACGGGGTTCGACCCTCGGGCGTGATCCTCCACGTGGTTCAGTCGCCGGCGCATGGCAGGATTGCTGTAGATTTGTCGCTGCAAAGGGGGGCGCCCCATTATACAAACTATGTTGAAGGAGAGAAGAAACAGTCGTTCACGCTTATGGACCTCTCTAGAGATAAGGTTTGTGGTTTTATATACTTCGTTTTTTATATGTAAAGAATTTATATGTATGTGAGGGTATTTGTCAAACACAATAATTTGAAGCAGGAAGTTAATAGTATAAGGAACACAATTAAATTCCGTCTTAGGTTTTCTTGACATTAAGCTGTTACCGAGTTTTAATATTAAAATGATTAAAAAGTAAATATGGCTACTGATGTAGACATATTTTGTCTTGCGATTTGTAAATACAAAATCTTAAAAGTGGTTTGGTTTTTCCCGAAAGATACGAACAAGACATCGCTAGATTTCTTGAATTTTGCAACTGCATTATCAGTCTGACTTGCACTTGCCTTTATACTGCTCCAAACAGCGGCATTATGAGGGTGATCTCTATATACTTTTTATAAATAATACTCTCAAAAGTCTTGCTAGACCAAAAAAAACCATTCATACTTCCAAAGACCGCTGCTGACCCATGTTATAAAAAAAAAAAAAAAATGTAAACCCACTATTATACTTCCTTCCTTTTACCCCTTAGGTTCGCTACGTCCACGACGGTTCAGAAAACCACCAAGACGCCATCGTGCTAGACATGGAGCTGATCCCCGAAGCCAAGTTCACTCTTCCCAGCTACCTTCAAGGAAGAAACACTTTTGTTCTACATGTCAACGTGACAGCTGTCAACGACCCGCCCGTTCTGAACCTGCTGCCCGGCAAGATTCTGAGACTCACGCAGGTTTGATTGTGACGTAGTTTGTTGATGTGTCATTTGTGACAGTTGTAGAAGTGTTTATCCGCTCAAGTGCCCGCCCGCAAATGTTGTGCCTACTTATCATGCCCGGCAATAAATCTTGTCACACCCCGCTGGGCCCCGCCGTTTTTTACGTCAGCGGCGCCCGCGTCGGATTTCACGGAATCGATCCTTGTGACACATTTTGTTTTGAAAGATTGTCAAGTGTTATATTTTTTATGTTCGTTAAGAAACTAGCTACACAATGTTATCTTTTGTTACTCAGATTACGACTCTGGTACAAAAAATACAGTCAAAATGATCAAAATTGAAGGCAATCAATATCGATGTTGCGCGCCAAAGTTTACCGCCGTATGTTGTAGGTCTCAAAAATAGTCAAATCTTATGTTTCATGCTGGATTTTTTATATCTACGTGTTAGTTATTTACTTACATACCTTGAATAAAAACAATAGATCCTGATAAAACGAAATTTATCAACAAACTCACTTAAAACACACAAGCACTTGTGACACACACTCAGCACTCAATGAGAAGATTTTTTTTTTTAATTTCTCAACTTTTTTCTATGGCACGGAGTACTGGACTGGGATTAATATGGCAAGAAATTTAACGTAGAAACGAGATACATAATACAAAATAAGCCCAAGAGCGATAAAGATAGGTATATTTAACTTTTTCGCCCGCGGGAGCTATGTTAATTACAGGTTGACACGGGCCGTTTAGGCGTGCGGCGACATGTGAACTACCAATTAACACGGGCATTTTGAAGATTTGTTCCATGTTCTTCACACGTTTACATGCGCACTTGAGCGGTTATGAATCTTGTTTGATATATTGAAATGTGCATAGTTGTTGAATAGTTGGGAACAGTAGTATGTAGTTTTATAAACGTGATTTTCTTTTTTGTTTGACTGGGCAATAGATAGTAATTGAACTCAGTCAGCTTAGAACTTTACAAAAGTTAGTTTATGAATCAGTTTTTGAACAACGAAAAAACGAAGGACTTGGAAAAACGAAGTCGACGAATATTATTAATGTTTTTTTCAACAAAAAAAGTATTATGCAGTAGTTGTGTTTCAGCACTTCGGTATAAAAAGTAATATTGGGATCGATAATAAATTTAATAGATTCTTAAGAATCACTAATAATGGGAATTTTTATATACGTAGTATTTTTTTGACGCACGAGATGCCTAACTTATCGATGTATTTTATAAATTAGAAATAAAAGGTAATCCTTTGCAGTCGGAGGTTACATAAAACCAACAAAGCTTATCTGCAATTGATCGAGAACTTAGATTGATTGATTAAACGCGATGATTTTTAATGATTTTCGACCTGAAGAAAATATGCTATGAACATTGGACAGAATTGATTTATAATACTTATGTACTTAAACATTTTTTGAATATTTATAATTTTAGTTACTTTTTTCGGATAACTAATTTAAATAAAATTACCAAGACCAAATAAAAAGGACTATTTTATATAACTATACAGGGTGTAATCGTTAAGTGTGCACAGGCGATTATTCCGTAACTATTACAGATATCAAAAAACTTTTACCGTAATCGAAAGTACTTTACCTTATGAGTAAAATTACACTAATATTTTTGAAAATGAGACTAAAAATATCCAAAAGCTTTACATTAAAGTCTCTCATACTTAAGGGAGTGTTTAATGTAAAGTTTTTGGATATTACTCGTTTTATTTTTAAAAAGTTATTCAGGTTATTTTACTCAATAGGTAAAGTACTTTCGATATCAGTTTTTTTATATCTGTAATAGTTACGGAATAATCGCCTGTGCAAACTTAACGATTACACCCGGTATAATTGCTAGTAACTACTAGCGACCCGCCCACGCTTCGCAAAGGTGTGATTTTGGCCGACTTGTTCAAGAAACCTTGAATTTTAGCTAAGTTTTAAAGGGTTTTCAAATTTTCCAAATTTAAGTGAAAAAGTAACTTAAAAAATGGAGTAAACCGCATAAAAATCCTTTGAGTGGTTTAGGGAGGAGATAGCGCACAAACATACAAACAGACAGAATTAGCAACTTGGAATTATACTATGTGGTGATGATGATGATCATACATGTAATTAAAAAATAAAAATATACTTAACATCTATGCAGTAGATTACGGACTTTTACTTTAGCTTTGAGGTCGAAAGTTACTAAAGTATCAGCGCGTTTACGCATGAAATTAACTTATAACATAAGAAATTGATGTAGACTTTAATATTTTTATTTGAAAGCACAACAGCATGTGAAATTATATTTTTTATTTCTTTTGTTTTCAGAGTGTTCCCACATTCGCTTCAGTTAATTTTAATAACCTGCTTTTGACTGTTTGCATGTTTTTAGTTACAAAAACGTAGAAAGCGTTGACCTTGTAAGTATTATCTTAACATTATATTTTACTGTAGTATAAATTAACAACTAACGTAAACACTTGTGTTTTGTTATTATAATGTAAATCTTCTTATTTACCTGTATAATTGACATCAATGTGTAATAAATATTTGGCATACCGAGTGTATAATGTCAAAATATTTTTTAGGGAACACGAAAAGTGATAACTTCTGAAATATTGAAATGCGATGATCCCGATACCGCTCCGGAGGATCTTCTGTACACTGTTCTACATGGGAAGAATGAAGCTAACAGGTAAAATATAATTCAACAATACGACTTTCATGTAAAATTAATTAATTTGGTGATAATTTTTGTTCTAATTAAAATAAATCGTTGAAAGTTGTAATAATACGGTCTAGTTTTCTGCCTTATAGTTTGGGAAATAGGTGAATTTTCGTGATAAAAAAATTACATTATAACCAAATTTCTTGGATATTTTGACAGTATTTGCATTATGACAGTACCGTTGGACGTTTAGCTGATGTATGTTATTGTATTTTGGCAGTGGTCACATTGAGAAGTCAGGCCAGCCGGTGGATTCGTTCACACAACACGATGTCAACGCAGGACTCATATCGTACGTCCATGGAGCGACTACTGACAAACAACTTAATAAAACGTCCATCAAGCTGTCTTTACAGGTGAAATTGTTTCTTGTGCCATAAATATTATAATTGGATGCGCCGCTCACCAAGGAGGCAAGCCACGATCCACATGTGATTTATATTAATTAAGTGGACTGTATTTTTGTGGTTTCACGCCCTAAGAAACAAAAGGAGGAAGTAGGAAAGGGTACACTGACTGACCTTTTTTTTTTTTTTGTTAGTCCAGGAAAATGCCTACGCATACCCGCCCCCTCCAGGGAAAGGAGGCGGGTTATGTCGGGCTCGCACCGACTAAAAACCTGGAGTTGTCCTTCTGGCCGTCGTATAATGGTGGGATCGCGGGAATATCCTGTTAAGGCCTGCTCGCCACGAACCCACCGACGGCTGGCCACCGAGGCAGCCCCCTCAAGTTTGGAGGCGCGCTGGAACAACCGCGGCGCGCCGACCCCCTCACGTTCCCTTGGTTAGCCACTGACTTAGCCCTGTGTCGGCAGCCTGGGAACCACCCCAGGGTCTTCGGCCCTCTGCCGACCTGGGACCTCGCCGGCTGGAGTCGCCGACGCGCCACTGCGGGGACAGTGGCACGCCGCCGAATCCGCCCTGGGCCGAGGAGAGGGGTGTCCCCACCACCCCTTCCTCAGCCCACCTCCAATCCAAATCGCGAAGGATCGGATGCCGCGGCCGCCACGCCGCACCACCCGACCCCCCACGATTACCCCCCTGGGCGCTCAACAGAACGTGGCCAAAGGCCCTGCTGGAGCCTCCCCTCCTGGGGTGCAGCTGACCGGGCCGAGCCCGGCCAGAGCCTCCCCTCCGGGCGCATCAGCACGCTGGGCTCCCGCCCAGCTGGAGCAGCCCCCCTCTCGTGGGCCGGTCTACCTCACGACCGGCCCCTTGTGGGACCGCTTAGCTTCCCCCAGTAGCTGGCTTGCTACGGGGTACTAAGCCCCCCCGCCGCGGCAAGGCGCGATCCCTTGGGGGGGGTACACTGACTGACCTGGTGATCCTCGATTGCAATCCAAGGGGTATCACAGCACAAAGATGGTGGTATGCACTGCGTGGTAAAGTTTATATGGTAATCACTCGACTAGCGCGTGGTTCTGGCTGATGCCAGAGGAGCAATCCTCAATGAATAGATCTCCTGATGAAGATGAGTTAAGCAATCTTGAAGTAGGGGATGTTTCGCGGCAGCAGAGCTGATGTATTTATCATGTGTGTATGCGCGGCGACCCAATTGCACTTCCTAGACGCGACTGGTGGTAGAAGTCGATGCATTCCCTTCGGTGCGGTCGCGGGGTGCGGGGGTGCCTTCTAGTTCCTCCTCATGCCGTGGTCTCTGCTGTCAGTGTATTTGACGAGGAGAAGGGATAGGGCGCGAGATTTAAAATTATAAACCAATGAGTTAGAAGTAGATGGCGTTACCAATAATTATAAGTCCATGTGACAGTTTTGAACCTTCTGTTGTTTTTATAAGACTAGCTAGATTTTACTCAAACTGTTCTCCTACTTTCTATAAGATTTAGGACGGAATTATTATGCAAAATTTGATTCATCTTTTTTTTGCCTTCAATAATACCAAATTCAACGGAAACCTAATTAACACCCATTTATCTAACTTAGGGCTGATTTTTCAATGGTAAGATAAATGCTAACTGACTGATAAGAGGTTTGTTTTCATTGTCACTTCACACATGTCAACTATTTATGTTCGACGTGCAACAAAAACATACTGATTTTCTGTCAGATAACATTTATCTGACTATTGAAAAACCGGCCCTTAAATATACTAGTTTCTTGCTACTCAGCCACTATTGACACTTGCTATTTTGACAGGTGTCAGATGGCATAGAAACGTCAGGTCCGGGCGTACTCCGTGTTTCAATAGTGCCACTACAAGTGCGTCTTGTAAACAACACGGGTTTGCAATTGGTACACAATTCGTATGCAATAATCACGGCCGATAATCTAACTTTTGCCACAAACGCCGACGATACGAATGTGCAAGTCAAGTAAGTTTACATTTTATTAGCTTTGAATTGTTTTTATAAGATCATCGCATTACCAAATTGTACCGTTGCAAAGACAGGTTAAAAAGCTAGTTGCGGTAGGTACATATGGTATGTTTGTAAAATGTTATAGTTTTAATTGAAATAATGCCATTTTTCTACTTTTGAACACTATTGCTGCCTTACCTTCTTAACTGGATATCTCATTATTGTAAAATTTTCAGGTACGACATTGTAAAACCCCCTCAATTTGGTGTAGTTGAAAGACTTCGTGTATTAGACAACACTTGGCAAACGGTTGACTCTTTTACTAGCGAAATGGTTACCTTCCAACAAGTCAGATACATACATCTATTGGGGAACCCGACTCATGACGAATTCAAGGTAATTGTGAGATTTTCCTCATGCTTTTTTCAGCTTATTTAAATACATAATAGTTGTTAAGATGTAAAATAGACAGTATTGATTTAAGAATGTTGTTTCTCATAAAAGTTCTATTTTTACAGTTCAAAGCATCAGTCGGAACAATACGAACGAACACGCTATACGACTTTCGACTAACGTTTATAAAACTAGAACTATACCAATCTACAAACGAAGAGCTAGTTCTAAATAACACACGAGAGGCCTTCATATCCTCACAGCATTTACGATTCAAAACTCGACCGCTAGCGTTAACGAACGATCGAATCGTATACACGATAATACGACCGCCTAAATACGGTATAATACATCTGTCGTCGGGCAAAAGACACCTGCAAACCCACTACACTTTCACACAAAACGATATCGACACCGATCAACTTTGGTATAGATTACATAGGCGCGCATACTCGCATATTCAAGACGAATTCATGTTCGTAGTAGGGGCTACCGAATGCGAAAACATCACCGGAGTAATGACCATAAGACACGTTCCGAGTTCAACCATCTCAGAACATAGCAGCGGCAGAGTCCAAACGACTTTAGAAAGACTTCAAGTCATGGAAGGTTCGAGAATGGTGATTCCAGCAACGCATCTCAACTTCCGAACAGACGCTGTGACGAATCTAGTGTTTAATATCACGCGGCTGCCAAAACACGGCAAGATCGAAGTCATTAACGACCACTTGAAAATCGTTCGCGATAACACCACATACTTTACTCTGCAAGAGCTAAACTCCGATAGAGTTTATTACTCGCATGACGATTCAGAGAGTCGCCACGATTCGTTCCATTTCATGGCTTTGAGTCCCGAACCGGAGGATTTCCAGTACGTTGGAGTCTTTCATATCGACATAATCCTCAAAAACGACAATAGCCCCGTGCGAGCTAACGAAAATGTCTTCCATATAGTGCATGGGGGCGCTCGACTAATAACTGCAAGGGACTTGAGTTACAACGATGCAGATTTGGATACTAAACCGTCTGATATAATTTACACGGTTCAAAGGTTTACAAAGGACCCTCCGAACGGTGGTATATTCCGAGCTGACAATCCATCTGAGCAAATTGCTCAGTTTTCGCAGGACGATATCAATAAGAATCTGGTATTGTTCAAGCATCAGGGTAAGGAGTATGGGAAGATAGCGTTTTGGATATCTGACGGGCTATTTGATGTAAATGGTAATCTAGAGATTCAAGCGTCGCCCCCGTTTATAAGGATGTACCCGACTAATGGGTCGATTGTGGAGAATGGAAAAGCTGTCATTATTACTACAAAAGATATGCAGGTAAGATTTCTGAGATAAAACGAATGAACTAACTTATCCTTTATATAGGTTTTTTTTTAAGCTATTTTCATGTACAAGCTATTTAAACACTTAATTTTATGACTCTAATAACTAGATTTGTAATCTAATTTGATTCTACTATAACGATTTAAAACTGGGCTTTTAAGTTATCATTGTAACTCCACATACAGCAACCTTTAATAGACGATAATTTCGTAATAAGTTACACTATATTGTAACTTTTGCAGTCGTACCTATTAGCTTATGTTACTCAAGAAGTCAACGTGCTTACTTTATGATTTCAAATTAAAAGCCATCGTATACTTAATTAAGACGACCTCTGTGGTTTCGGGTTCGATCCCCGGGTCGGGCCAATTTCGTTAAAATGGTTTTTTCGATATTAGCTTGTGTCTGGGTGTAACTAGGTTCTCCCCTAGTCCATTATGTAGTGGTACCTATAACACAAGTGCGTACTGCAACTTACTTTAGGGACACATAATTGGTGTGTTAGTCTGGAGTTTTATTTTTTATAATTTAAAGCCTCTGTCTGTTCCTCCCAGGTGGATACAAACATGAACTGCCTGGACGAGGACGTCCGCTACGAGATCCGGCTGCGACCCAAACACGGGACAGTGTTGGTGGGTGAAGGTGAAGGAGCGGTGACATTCACTCAGCTGGACGTGGCGGCGGGAAGACTCGTGTATAAACACAGGGAGCCGGCCGCGCCCACTGATGTGTTCAGGTTAGTTGCAGGGTTCATTTCAAACATTGCTCTACCTAGGTGGCTAGGTGGATACAAACACGGGACAGTGTTGGTGGGTGAGGGTGAAGGAGCGGTGACATTCACTCAGCTGGACGTGGCGGCGGGAAGACTCGTGTATAAACACAGGGAGCCGGCCGCGCCCACTGATGTGTTCAGGTTAGTTGCAGGGTTCATTTCAAACATTGCTCTACCTAGGTGGCTAGGTGGATACAAACACGGGACAGTGTTGGTGGGTGAGGGTGAAGGAGCGGTGACATTCACTCAGCTGGACGTGGCGGCGGGAAGACTCGTGTATAAACACAGGGAGCCGGCCGCGCCCACTGATGTGTTCAGGTTAGTTGCAGGGTTCATTTCAAACATTGCTCTACCTAGGTGGCTAGGTGGATACAAACACGGGACAGTGTTGGTGGGTGAGGGTGAAGGAGCGGTGACATTCACTCAGCTGGACGTGGCGGCGGGAAGACTCGTGTATAAACACAGGGAGCCGGCCGCGCCCACTGATGTGTTCAGGTTAGTTGCAGGGTTCATTTCAAACATTGCTCTACCTAGGTGGCTAGGTGGATACAAACACGGGACAGTGTTGGTGGGTGAGGGTGAAGGAGCGGTGACATTCACTCAGCTGGACGTGGCGGCGGGAAGACTCGTGTATAAACACAGGGAGCCGGCCGCGCCCACTGATGTGTTCAGGTTAGTTGCAGGGTTCATTTCAAACATTGCTCTACCTAGGTGGCTAGGTGGATACAAACACGGGACAGTGTTGGTGGGTGAGGGTGAAGGAGCGGTGACATTCACTCAGCTGGACGTGGCGGCGGGAAGACTCGTGTATAAACACAGGGAGCCGGCCGCGCCCACTGATGTGTTCAGGTTAGTTGCAGGGTTCATTTCAAACATTGCTCTACCTAGGTGGCTAGGTGGATACAAACACGGGACAGTGTTGGTGGGTGAGGGTGAAGGAGCGGTGACATTCACTCAGCTGGACGTGGCGGCGGGAAGACTCGTGTATAAACACAGGGAGCCGGCCGCGCCCACTGATGTGTTCAGGTTAGTTGCAGGGTTCATTTCAAACATTGCTCTACCTAGGTGGCTAGGTGGATACAAACACGGGACAGTGTTGGTGGGTGAGGGTGAAGGAGCGGTGACATTCACTCAGCTGGACGTGGCGGCGGGAAGACTCGTGTATAAACACAGGGAGCCGGCCGCGCCCACTGATGTGTTCAGGTTAGTTGCAGGGTTCATTTCAAACATTGCTCTACCTAGGTGGCTAGGTGGATACAAACACGGGACAGTGTTGGTGGGTGAGGGTGAAGGAGCGGTGACATTCACTCAGCTGGACGTGGCGGCGGGAAGACTCGTGTATAAACACAGGGAGCCGGCCGCGCCCACTGATGTGTTCAGGTTAGTTGGAGGGTTCTTGGAGTGTTTTTACGGTGGATTGGATGTTGACCTTTAATTTCTTTTAGACCGAAAAAAATTTGTTTCTTGTTTTGAAAGCTCAATCCTTCTAAGTAAAAGATTTGGACACGGTTTTGACCACCTTTTTTGGGAGGTTAAATGGAGTGTCGTTTTTTTTATAAGATAAAGCTGAATCCTAATAATCTATTTATCAGTTAAACCTTTTTCGATTTGTCTAGGTGTTTGTCAAACATTGTACACGTGCGTAATTTCAGTCGTATTTAAAAAATAATATGCAATAGTTTTAAGTTGCATTTCGTCAATGCAAAATTGCGACTTTGTATTCTTTGACATCCTCGACTGGCAAACGATTGAAAATTATTCTGCTAGGATTTATGCTGAATCCACGAAGACCATATAATTCATAATTCTGTAGTAACATGGTTATACTTTATTATGGAATCTTAATAAAGAGTTAATAGTTATATGCTGTAATAACAAGGAAATAAGAACCATCAATATTTTACATAACTATTTTCTACAGGTTTAAAGTGATGTGTTTGGACACTTGGGGCGAAGGTTTGTACCCTATTAAAATATTCCCATCGAGCTATTGGGAACCTCTTAGAGTCACCACGAACAAACCGCTAGTCATTGAAGAGTCTACGAGTGTAAATATCACTAAGGAGGTGTTAGAGGTTAGTAATCAATATTTGCTTGGTTTACACATTAATTTCAGTTAAATTAAATAAAGTTGCCCGTGGATAGTTGCTACTTTCCCGCCGTATTATTTATAGTCTATCCGAATACTGAAATCCATAGTTTTAACTTCCGATTAGCTGTTTACATTTTTTTTTTAAAGTAGGGCGAGGCTATCTCATAAACGCAGCAAACGTCACTAAATAACTTTTTGATTTAACAGGTAATGCATCCTCAAATTGAACCAGCGAACATAATATACAAAGTGACAGAAGGCCCTTACCACGGGTGGCTTGAAATCACATCGACTCCCGGCACAGTCGAGATCGAGAACTACGAAGAACCCATACACACTAAAGTCTTCGACCAATCTATCATCAACGCAAATCGCTTAGTCTACTACCAATCCGGAGTTAACAGAACCAGAGACAAGATAAAACTGGACGTCACCAACGGCATAGTTTGGTTGCGAAACCTTGAACTAACTGTCGTTATTATCCCCGAGCACTACTACGTCACTTCGATGAATTTGACAGTTGTTGAAGGCGGTTCTGTCAGTGTCAAACAGGACTTGTTCAGAACCGTGACAGAGTACTATCGAGGGAAAGTGGTTGCGTACAAGATTATTCAGAAGCCGAAGTATGGGAAGATTATGATGGGCGATCAGCAGTTGACTTTGTTACCGGTTTTGAAGCTTAACACGGGGAATATAATGGTAACTATATAAGTGTTACAGTATCTTTGTACTTGGATAAATATTTTGGTTAAAAATATCTTTTTTCCACCATAGTAGCTTCTTCTTTTCGGAAAATATATTTTAAAACAAATAATTAGATTCATCTTTTAAGTTCTATCGCTTTGTGATATTAAAGATAATTTTGCATACTCTCTTGTTTATCTATATAACTAGCAGCCCGCCCACGCTTTGCAATGGTATTATTTTGGCCGACTTGCTCACGAAACATTGAATTACGGCTAACTTAAAAAAGCTATTCTCGAGAGTTCCTCATTCACAAATTTAAATGAAAAAAATACCTAAAAGATGATGAAAACCGCATTAAAATCCGTTACGTGGTTTAGGAGGAGATAGCAGACAAACAAACAAACGGAATTAGCGACTTGGATTTATACTATGTAATGTATAAACTGTATTTACAGTACACCCACGATGGTTCTGAAGAGTCTTCCGACTTTATCAAAATGTCCGCTTTAACTGAATCCAACAAGGAGAGTGAGCCTTTTATTTTGAAAGTAAACATTGTACCAGTGAACGATGAGCCCCCGATAGTAGCGGCTAACACCGGACTGTGTGTCTGGGAAGGTGGCACCTTTGTGTTTACACGACAGGAACTTTGTAAGTATTAAATTTTAGGTAAGTGGGATAAGCGAAGAGAGACAATGTATAAAAACTTGGCGTATTACCGTAAGCCGAAAACTTAGAAAAAATATAGTTTGATCACTGACCTTGCTAGCGATATTAATTCTTAAAGGTAAAAACTTGCCTATACCTATAATTGTATCAAGCCTTAGTGTAAAACCATGACTCTATTTTTTTCAATATTTTTTTTATTAACTTAAGCATATTGAATTAACAACTTGGACATTTAGACATTTTCATAATTTTCACTGAAATTTTGTAAAATATGAATACTTTTTCTAGATGTAAACGACATAGATACTCCGCTACAAAACGTAACGATCCGTGTCTTAGACATTGTATCTGGGTACATCGCGATGAAGGGAGATCTACAGAACCCAGTCGACCATTTCACTCAGGCCGATATCGACAGCGGAGACGTTATATTTGTACACAAAAGTAAGTCAAACTCATATTAAGATCTCAATAAAATATTAATATTAAGTCAATATAAAATATATGGTCTTCTTTCTAGATGGGTCGAAAGGAAAAATGATCTTCAACGTAACAGACGGTCTACACGAGCTACCGCAAATAACATTCCTAATATCAACAAGATCAGTGTCGTTAAAACTCATCAGAAGACAAAAGCTACGCGTTTTCCCGTTAATGAGAGAAGCGTTAAACAACTACCTATTAATGACTAAATGTTCCGACCTTTCTAGAACGGTTGTATACAAAATTGACAGAGCACCGACTTTAGGACGATTAGTGCTAGCCAACGGCGATAATCACCATCGATCGATAAAACAATTCACTCAAGAAGACGTTAACAATTCGTTAGTCTACTACGAGCATACGCATCCGTTCTCGGATTTGTATACAAACGATTCGTTCATCTTTACTGTAGAAGCCGCCTTAGCAAAGCCTATCATAGATCAGATTTTCAACATAGAAATATCTGTGTCGTCCGGAGGGCTAGCGAAATACGTGCAAATACCGCCTGTAAATGTTCAGGAAGGTGGCAAAGCGCCTTTAGTTGTCAACGTGACTAATGTTATATCGTATTTGGAGACCCAAGCTGGGGTAAGACAGCCACAGATAGAAGCACAGTGGACGCAACCGGTTCACGGCGAATTGAAGCCATATATCACATCACTAACTCAGTCACAATTAGAAGACGGTGTCATAAACTACGAACATGACGATTCCGACACGTTAAAGGATAAAATTGACATGTCTATCTTTCTGTTACCGGACTATGTGTTATTGTGCAATATAACAATACCAATAACGATTATCCCAGTCAACGACCAACCATTCAGACTATTGACTGACACCCCACAGATACAAGTGGTTCAAGGTGAAAATTACACCATCACTAAAAACGACTTGCAAACGGAAGACTTAGACACCGATGCCGCTGGAATCTTCTATGACGTCATCACAGGTCCCACACAAGGCAGGATAGTCATGATCAATAAAAATCACAGCTTCGACAGTACGACCTCGATCACGAAGTTCACACAAGAAGACATCAACAACGGGAAGGTAGTCTACGAACATTCTGGAGTCTTACAAACAGCTACATTCTATTTTAGAGTATGGGACGGCCAGTTTAAGCCGACATACACCATATTCACGATAGACGTTATTCCGGTAATATTAAATGCGACGACGCTGCATCCTATACATTTACAGCAAGGATCCAACGTGGCAACAGTGACAGCCGATCAGATATTCGTCGAAACAAATGCCAAAAAGTCCAAAGTTTGGTACAATATTACTCGACAGCCTTTACACGGGATGATATACGTTGGTCGAAATCCCGTTACGTATTTCTCCCACAAGGATTTGTTAGACAAAGTCGTTATTTACATGCAGAATGATATGACGTCGGCTAACGATAGCTTCGAGCTGATTGCTTACGTTCATAACAGTAATTCAACTCAGCCGTTTAACATAGAAGTTCTGGTGCAGCCTCTGATGGCTTTGGGCGACTTGAAGGTCGATGGTGACAAGTCTAAGATAACGCTTCAAAATATGGACGCTACGGGCTTAGCGAAGCTGACGGCTAGCGATCCTATCTATACAATCATACGCAAGCCCAGATACGGCACTATAAAGAAGATAATTCGAAGCTCAGGCGAGAAAACCAGTGCTCGGGAGAGAGAGATAGCTTATTTTACTCATGAGGATATCAAAGCTGGTGTTATTTACTTCGTGTCGAAGAGGAAGCCGACTGAGTTGACTGGCATCGAGGACAGCTTTAGGTTCTTGTTGGCAGCGACTATATTCCAACCTGCGGCCGGTGAAGTCAAGGTTATAATCGGTGGGAGACCCAAGAAGAATCTGCCAGGACCCAACAATCCGGAAGGGCACGAGGGAGTACCGGTAAGTTACGACTTCTGAATTAAATAAAATATTTATTTGTATAGTAGTCTGTATAAGATAATAATAAGTTTTTTTTTAAGGTTAACAGTTCCTCGTTTGTCAAAATAATAACTACACTGCAACATTTAATGTTTTTTTTTACTAAATCCTCATTTCCCTCCAGATGTCGAACGGCGAGACCGCCTCCTACTACATGCTGATCCTGATGGCCATCTCCGGCACGATCCTGGCCATCGTGGTCATCTTCCTGCTGCTGAAATGCCGGCGGTTCCTGCTCAGAGACCAGAACGCTCTGGTGAAGATCCATGGCAACAACCAGGGGGCGGTGGCGCCGATACCACTGCCGCGGCCGCCGGACCACTTGATGCCGTCGCCGAGTCAAGGCACGCCGTCGATTAAACGGTAGGTTTCTATTGTGTTTTGGATGCGGTTTTATAATTGCTAGATGTTTTTTGGGATGGGGTTGTGTGAAGTATAGGTTACGTTACTTATAAAGAAAAAAAGGTAGAGATTTTAGTTTTAATTTTGCATTTTATATGCTAAGCTGCTTAGCTTGTTTCATCTTAATTAGTAGTTAAATATCCTGTAAAGGTATTTCTACTGAAATGAAGAGGCGCAAACTCCTCTCGTGTGATGGAATAACGTCAGCTATATGACGTAAGCACGTAGATACTGAGAGAAATTTCGTTGAGTAACCGTAGCGGCGCGGTAGCTCATTCGTCAGAGCATTAGACCTGTTGTCTAAGGTCCTGGGTTCGATTCCCAGTCGCGCAATGCTCGGAGACCCGCGTTCCTTTTTCCAGTATCTATAACTTCGGTAGGTTTGTAAAATTGCTATATTGTTTATGATGGGGTTGTGTAAAATATACATTACGTTACTTATATAGAAAAAAAAAAGATACTCGAAAAAAAAACATTGCGCAATTTTAAAAATTAAATAAGTTGCTTTAAGATGACGTGTTCATTTACATTTTTAAATACCTCAAAATGTATTTTTTTGTTTAAATTACTGAATTTAATATTTGCTATACGGAGCACAGAGTTAACGTTGATTGTTGTTGAACAAAACCCACTTTCATTGCTGATTAAATTGCAAAAAAATGTCATCTGGATTTATCGTACTAAATCTCTGTATTGGCCGTTTAGTAGTATGAAACCGTCCGGCTCATGGAGGCTTTATGTCGAAATACCTCATTTTCCTAATGTCTAAAAGTCAAAATGACTTAGTACCCAAAATGCCTGAAATCCAAAATCCCCTAATGAACTTACGCCATAAAAAGAAAATGACAATCGATGTACAGTTGTAAATATAATTTATTAGAAATTAAAAACTTAACTTTTGTAGCTCTTAACCCTCGTATAGCAGACACGGTTCCTTTTTGATTATTGATAAAAATAAGTTCTTTTGTCCTTTCCATTATAAAATTATATATTTAAAATTAAATAAACATATCTATTACCTTCAAATGATTACAGGACTGACATATCTAATCAATAATCTAAATTATGATTGTACAATTTCGAAAAGAGTGCCTAGAGTTTTTTCCGCCAGCTTTTTCTCTCTGTCTACTACGGCCATTGCTGATGAATGTCGGGGTGTCCCGTGACTTTTTTTTTATTTTTGATTTTATGCTTTTGACAATGTATAAGACATTATTTTTTAATCCTACGTAAAATTAAGTAATTTCATTTCATTTCAATGTCGAGTATACTCCATAATAATGACTTTCAAGTGGCCAGTGATTTTCATACCACTATTTACACATACATACCTACCCAAATTTGATTGGTACCTAATCAACTAAATGTTTCAAAAGTTTTCCTTTTGACTGTACCAAACCTCAAAGGCATTTTGTAAATCAGCTATTATTGGATGTGGACAAATCGAATTTCAGGCATTTTGGGTACTAAGTCATTTTGACTTTTAGACATTAGGAAAATGAGGTATTTCGACATAAAGCCTCCATGAGCCGGACGGGTATGAAAAGTTGTAAAAGGTGTTGGCAGGAGTCTAGAATCTAATTGAATATACAGGGCGTCCCAAGACTACGGTACATTAAGGGAAAGTACCTTAAATATCGTAGATAGGATATTTTGCTGAAAGAAGACTTTATTTTATTTTTTAAACTTAGTAATTATTTTTATTTTTTAACATATAAGAGAGAGAAAGCTATAGTGTTTTGTGTGAGCCAGAAATAATACTCTTTTTTATGACAGATAGTCAGCATTTTTTGCTGATGGCAATCAATACTAAACACTGTGTATTGTCCATATTGCAACTTATCTCCGAGCCATTAAATGCTTCTTTTCTCTTCCAGCTACGTGTCCTCGTCGCAGTCTGTCCACACGGGGACCAGTACCCCGGCGCCGTCGGCCGGCAGCGTCGCGTGTAAAGTGACGCCGCTCGGAGACGCGCTGCCCGATCTCAACGCCAGATATCCATACGGAGACGACCACACTATGGTGGGTGTTTATAAGTGTAGATATGCCACTTTTAGCGAAGATATAGGAAGCGAGTTAAATGAATAACAACGTTAGGCCCAATTGCAGGGAACGTTTTAACCTTGGGTTAGCTTCGGGTTAGCTAACTCAGGTTTAAATGGCGCCACCATCGATTGTAACTACTTCTTATTACAATCGATGGTGGCGCCATTTAAATCTGAGTTAGCTAAGCCGAGGTTAAAACGTTCCCTGCAATTGGGCCTTAGAAAATAACATCGGTTTACTTATTCAAATATTATTAACAGAAATACAAATAAATCAAAGAGGTTGTTCACAATAATTTAACGAAATGGCTCGCGTGACACAGAGTTGCCGCAAGACGAGTGTCTTTGACAACCAATGAAAAACAAAAGAAGATCGGTACGTCACAGGCATATATCACTTTTTAAAAACTCTGAGTGGCCAAAGAGGTTCAATAATACATACTACATTATAATCTTATAAAGAGGAAAGATTTGATTTTTTGTTTGTTTAATTGAAATGAATGGCTCTGTAACTACTGGACCGATTTGAAAAATTCTTTCACCATTCGAAAGATACGTTATCCACGAGTAACGTAGGTTATATTTTATTTTGGAAAAAATAGGGTTCCGTAAGATATTGCCACGGGAAAAACAATTTAGTTGCGGGTGAAACCGCAGGGCGGAAAGCTATATAAAATAAAAAGATCTGACTGACTGACTGATTCATCATTGTCGTGCGTAAACTGTTAAAGCCACGAAATTTAATACAGGCGTTCTTTTGATCTAGAAGTGAAAACAAATCATGCCATTAAGTCCAGTAGTTTTCGATGAATTTGGCAATGTCCAATTTGGGAATATTTCTATCGAAATAACCCTTAACATTGACTTACGATGATAAAGTGTGTTACATTAGTTTATTACTTATACCTCAAACTATCAAACCAGTATACTTTTGTGCCTGCAAACCTTTACATCGATATATATTTCTAAATATACATACCTATTCCAATACGGAATATCTAAAATTGTTCTGTAAATATTCCATTTCACTGCATTAAATTCGTCGATATATGTTTTCTTATTTTATACCTAACTAGCGACCCGCCCTCGCTTCGCAATGGTGTACTTTAGGCCCACTTGTTCCTGAAACATTGTTTTTAGCTAAGTTAAAACAACTGTTACTGAACATTCTTTATTTTCAAATTTAAATAAAAGGATTGTGAAAACCGCATCAAAATCCCTCAACTGGTTTAGAAGGAGTTAACGGACAAACATACAAACAGACTGAATTAGCGACTTGCGATACTATGTAATGATAATGATATGTAATGAAGGGTCGACGAAATTTTGGACACAAAAAACTCGGCCACCTTGGCCAATGTACGGTAAAAAAAAATATTAAAATTGAAAATCCATACATTGGTCAAGGCATCCGAGTTTTTTGTGTCCGTAATGTCGTCGACCCTTCATGATACTAAAGCTACTATCCACCAACAAAGGCCGAAGACTGGAGCAGCTACGAAGCCAGCGAATCCGCTTACGGGGTGCGAGCGCCCGCCCCTAACCCCATGCTGCGGCGAAACCAGTACTGGGTCTGACGATACACCCACACTCCACCAACTAACAATGGTAGGCAGCCTACTAATATTAGAGAAAACAATTTATATGTTCACTGAATGTACACATTATGATTGTATAATTTCCAACAAGAGTGCTGGGAGTTTTTCCCGCCGGCTTTTTGCTCTCGGTCTACGGTTAGGTACAGTCGAAGTTTGTAACATTGACGTTTATTAAGTATATGTTACATATCTATGATGAATAAAAGAATTTTGATTTTTGATTTTTATTATAAACGTGAATGATTGTGACAATGTATGAATGTATGGATGGATGTTTGTTACTCTTTCACGTAAAACTACTGGACGGATTCGGATGAAGCTTTGCAGTTATATAGGTTATACATCAGAATAACACACAGGGTACTTTTTACCGCGGGAAAACATATCATTCCTACGGGAAACCGACTTCCACGCGAATGGTGTCGCGGGCGGCCACTAGTATTATAAACGTAAGAGTTTGTGAGTATGTATGGATGGATGTTTGTTACTCTTTCACGTAAAAACTACTGGACGGATTTGGATGAAGCTTTGCAGTAATATAGGTTATACATCAGAATAACACACAGGGTACTTTTTACCGCGGGAAAACATATCATTCCTACGGGAAACCGACTTCCACGCGAATGGTGTCGCGGGCGGCCACTAGTATTATAAACGTAAGAGTTTGTGAGTATGTATGGATGGATGTTTGTTACTCTTTCACGTAAAAACTACTGGACGGATTTGGATGAAGCTTTGCAGTAATATAGGTTATACATCAGAATAACACATAGGGTACTTTTTACCGCGGGAAAACATCTCATCTCAAGTTTTGTGTTCTAACCAAATTTTTGTGTAAACGTTTTCATCATCTTGATTTTCAACGACCAAGTTTAACTTAGTTTTGCTTAGATTTACTTTTTTATAACCACAACTTAATTAAATACATATTTTAAATGGCCAAAAAAGCCATAACTTGTGAAGTACTCTTATTTATAATTTTTCAGACACCTCTACAGTTTCGGCCGCCCAGCGCCGCAGTGCAACCTTACAACGCGTTAAAAACCGCGGCGTTGACTTGGTACCTACACCATTTCTCCTCAGCAACTACCGAGAAGCTAAAAAGAAACCCACCAGGGTGGAAGTCACCCTATAAAATATATACACACGATAAATATACACTATACAGTAAACACCAATTTTGGTAAAGCAATAAATTAACGTTCAAATGTTGTGACACAGTTTTATGATACTAACAGTTACTATAAATACACCAATAGATTATTAGTAAATAGAATTAAGTGACCGATACCAAATTGATATTATAGTCTGTTTTGTTTTAAATGATAAAGCTACGAAGTAATACGATTTTAGGCTGATATCTCAAGAAATACATAAACAAACCAGTTAAATTGTAAAATAGTTGCCACTAATTACAAAAATATGCATTTAATCAAATAAAATTTGTGTCTATGGCGTCAACCGTTTTTTCTTTAAACTAAACTTTAATTATTGCTTACGTGCTACATTATTACATCAGACAAAGACTAGTAGTAAGTTAATTGATACGAAAATATAAACAAGTCAATTTCTCACTACATTTAGTAACAATAAAGTTTATCGCAATATTTTTAGTTTAGTTTATAGAGTTCAAACCGAATCGGTGCCAATCTCCTAAACATATTCTACACTGAAGACATTACCATAATCCGTAACTTAATAAGGAAATGCAATATTTGGTCATTGTGCCAATAAGTCTTAGCTGTCACATGGACTGCGTTGTTAAATTAACAGTATTTTATATAAGAATAATAATAATTCATAAGTATGTGTATTCAATAAATCAATCACTACCTTCGTTAAGTATCTAGCAACTTAGACGAAGCGTATGTGGTCAGACTATATAGTATATATAAGAGATTTAAAGAGTTTAAAGTTACATTTAAATTAACATGTTGACTAAATAAATATTGGATATACGTCAAACCGTTTAAATGATAATGATTTTATTATGTACTTGTTACTATCGTCAGATATGCCAAAATGTAGGTGCCAAAGAAATGATAGGCCGTAGTTTAAATTTATTTGTTAATTCATTTACATTTTTACAATTTATCATCTAAGATTTTATATTATGTTAAGGTAACTTATATTAGGGATTTATTCATTTGACATTAATGACATTTAAGATAAAATAGCTATATGTATGTTTTAGACTTATTTTTAACTTAGAAGTATTAACTGCACTTAAGTAACGTACTTAATCGGAGCTTGAAACTTATTTTTATAGTTAAAACTATGATAAAATTGTTAATTTTAGTTGAATGTTATTGGTAAGTGTCTAGATGGAGGGTTTGTATTAATGCAAGTTTGTGTCCTTTTGGAATTGAAGTGTGCACCATATACTTTGAAAAAAGGTTATTCTGGATATTACTGGCTAATAACTTCATATTTTTAACTTGAGCCTAATAAAATAACTTATAAATAATGTAGATTTTGTTTTAAAATGTTTGTTGTTTGTTTCTACGAATTATTATATCGATAAACTACATTACAGTATATTTTCTAGTGTCTGAATTCGATACAAAAATTCAGAATTGCATCTGTTAACACTGATTATTTTTATCGTGTTGTTCTTTTTGCATGTAGGGTAAAAGACACGCATAAGATCATTTTTTTCTTATGTTGTCAGCCAGTAATAATCATAATTACCCTATTAGAGTATTAATGCACAATTAGAAGGATTTCCTTTCAGCTGTGTACATTAAAGTGCCTAGTTTGTGATGTTAAGGTTTTTATGCGGTTTGGAATAGATTGTTTTCAAATAGCCTGTAAGAGTAGCATTTGAATCTAATGATTTTAATGAAGGATATTTTGATTTAGTTAGATTGAAAGACTTTGACAAGCTTCCTATATGGTTTTTGAGTCAGTGTGATGAGGTCTAAGTTATATGAATACATCAGATTGAATAAGTTACGTACGTACTTCGCAAATTTAATAGTTACGACATAAGCAATTAATAGCCCAAAACTAGATATTTAAACGTTTTCTATAGGCATTTTCAAATGTTGAATTATAACCTGTTGCTATGCATTTAATTATATTATGAACTGTCTTGAAACAGGCAAATACTTACTCCATTAAAAACTAACTGAAGAATTGGCAGTAACCTTTAACTAGTAAAGCCAAATTAATATTTTAATAACTGTAATGTAGTTTTAAATGAATTACAAATAGAAATTGTGTAACGCAAAATTCTATGTGGCATAAAATACAAATTTTGTAACCTTCTTTTGTTTAAGTATTATTTTGTACCAAAATTAAACGGTAGTTAATGGATTTTTAATAAACGATAATTAATATACACGAATTTTCATTGAAACAAGTTGATTTAGAAAATGTTTTATTAGAAACAGCTTATATTCAAATCGTAGTCCAAATACCAAATAGAAAATCAGTTCTCAAGTCTTACTTACTAACAATAACAAAATTAATACTAGGCCTTATGTTTAACAATAGTTCACAAGCTACATATTTCAGGCTCATATTTTTTTTTAACACCTCTCAATACCAAGCCTTACAAACACATCAGTTATTTATAATATACTTACCAAAAATAATACTTGTCAATTTTGCCAGACTTTTTTAACAATAAACACTTAACTGATGAGACAACACCCAAAACATTTACTTTCCATGTAACTAAAAACATAAAAATGCACAGTTTTACCCCTTAAATCTATTTAAAATAGTGCCATTATTTATAAAATGTGTAGTGTGTTCAATAAGGACGTTAACTGTTACAACAACAAAGTAAACAACCAATCGAGAGATGACCATTCTCAACAAGAGAAAACGAATAACAGTTGCGGGCACTCGCATGTTAAAAGTTAACTTACATTCCTTTATTTGTGTTTTAGTTTTCCTTTCAGAATGTATTGATAAGGAGTGTGTGATTGTGACAAATAAAACATTAGTTAGGTTGGTATGTTATCTCCATTAGTCCCCTACTCCATGTTAAAAACTACTCTTATCCTTAACCCTAATCCACTTCCAGTTTCCTAAAGTTCCCGGTAAGTCCTCTCATCGCGTCTCCGACCGTATCGCCGCCTGCGCACGTATTGGCGCCTGCTCTTAAAGCAGAGACGGCCCCTTCTCGGGCCGACTCACTGTACATCTCTAGACGGACGGCCATCTTGTCGCCGAGAAGCAGAATGTCGCGACGCGCGGCTAACTCTTTCTTCCACAGTTCTGAAAGAATGGTGATGGTATGGGTATAGAAAGAAAAAGTTATGCGGTAAAATTTGCTGGATCAAGACTTAGTAAGTAATGGTGCGGTGTAGATTCTGAAACTTGTACAATAAATGTCTTGTAGGTTACAATCTCTTAATCTGATTCTCTAACTTTAAAATCAGAACTTCTTTTCTGACTTAAAGTCAGTGTAATTTTCTGGTACATAGAAATAACTTATTGTGTAGACCTACTTTAGTACTTACCAATCATTTCTTTCATGGGCATCTCACCGCCATACTCCTTGGGCAAGAGTTTCTTGTCCAACTCCACGTCTTCTACCGAGGAGTAGAGCTTCACCCTCTTTCTGATCTTCTCCGATATGAGAGCCATGCCGAAGTCCAGAGCGAACTTGATGGTGGGGTGGACGTTCACGGCGTAGATCTCTTTGTGTCTCATTGGGATAGTCCTCTGGAAATTAAGGTTTGTTATCAAAATTAAGGGACTATACAAAAACTGAGGGGAAATGACAAATGTCGAGCTACAAACCAGCTTCGTTTAACTAGATAATCTTGGCAGTATAAATAGTATTATATTCTACTGTTTATAGACTTTTAAGATTCAGACTTCAAAGATTAGTCCAGGTTTGCGGATCCTACAACTACAATGACTTACGCCATATGCCATTTTTAAACGAACTTACCTCTCCGTTTTTGACTATCCTGACAGCCTCTTTGGGTGTGAACAGTGTCATGTGAGGGAAACCAACTCCTGACCCGTCAGCGAAGTGAACGAAACCTCGCACTTGAGACTCTTCGTCTTCCATCATGGTCTCATAGCACAGCGCCATGATACGACACATGTCCTGGTTCGTAAACTTGTAAGGGTCGAATACACCTGGAGCAAGAAATTGGGTATTTATAAAAAAGTAAGTGATTAATAATAATATCAAGATTAAGGCAAGGAATTGAATTTACCTGGTCTGTAGATGATGACTCTACGTCCTTCCTTGTCTTTGAAGGGGCTTGCGAAAATGAATCTGAAATAAAAAATAAGTAAGTAGTAGGTATTTATAATTTCGGGTGTAAAATAGTTAATTAATTTGAGGTGAAGCACTTCATTTGCCACTTGTTCAATCAGGACAATGTCCCTAATCTCTATATTTTCGTCGACAGGGCGAGGTAAAAGTAGCGGTCCCACGATGCCCAAAACCACACACGCATCGGATCACACACAGATCGACGACGCTTGCAATAAAGTCTATTTTAGCCTCAAAATATTTAACTTTAGGTCTACGTGCATCGTATCGTGCACCGTAGGCTCTTATTGTATGACTAACGCGTTTAATTATCTGCCGCCATTTGGCAAGTAGGTGACGTCACGAATATTCATCGCATTTCGCCAAAGAAGAATCTCGACTTACCCCAAGTCAGTGAGTTCCATCATATTCGGCAGTTGGTAGTCCAGTTGATTGAAAGCGATGCCCCAAGACTGACGCAGCAGGATATATCGCTCGATGGCCTCCTGGGCCATCGGCACGCTGAACTTCTTGGTACGGAGGTAGCGGAGAATGTACGCCGAATCTAAAGCGGTCAATTAGACATGGATTAATTAGCTGTGTTGATTCTTGCATTATTTTAACTTTTTTAATAAATATTAAATTAGAACCTCGGCTTATCTGTTCGCATGGAGGAGAAGCCTATTCATATTGGTTGTAGTAGATAAGTAGTTACTTTACCTACCTACTAGATGATAATCTAATTACCATTTACAACGTGTTTTTTCCAACCGCTTACTTACTGCTGTTACCTTATGCAATGATAAAAACATTTGCAGCATACCTACATGTGTTAAGATTGCTATCTATCCCCCATGTGTTTTCACAATATAATTACTTCACCAATTAGAAATGTTACACGCCTAAACTTGTAACGAAATTGCCTTTGTCCTACTTACGCGCATTAAGTTTTTTGGTTTGCACAACACCGCGTGGATGAAGCCATGGTCATTTTACCATCACACGAGTTATTTCGAGTTTCCGTGGTAATCAATCACGCTGTCAGGTTTTGTGAGATGTGACGTCATAAGCGATTTGTGGCTACCTAGTTTTGGCCGTTGCTACAGTTGTTGCAATGTGGGACAACCTTATGACCCGGCAGTTCGTGCATGCCAAAATTATAGCGAATCAAAAGGTACGACCATAAACGACTACTTTTTCTATATATGAAATTGTAATGGCTATGTAGGTAATCATTGTTAGGTATGCATTGTGTTTTAAGCTTAGACTTTCATACAGATTTTCTGACCTCGAAGTGGTATTTGCGTTCTAAACTTATAAATCCTGCAGAATAAGTAGTTTCTCCAATACGTACCCATCCTGACAGCTTTGAACCTGGGGTTCTGCTCCATCCAGCTCCTGACTGCGGCCAGGGCCTGCGTCCTGGAGTTCTCTGTCTCCCGGAGCTGCTCCTCAGCCAGGGCCTGCGTCTCTTCAGTCAGTGGAGACACGTACTCATCAGCAGGCGTCAGGAAACGAGCTACTAGACGCGCCATCTTGTTTTCTGGAAGAAAGGATAAGGGCGCTTAGATTGGATCACGTATACGTAAACTGCTGTGGTTGAGGTTTGTGTTCGAGTGTTTTTCTGTGGTATTGTTACATCGAAACAGGTAAATTGTTTTATACGCGTATTATTAATTTAACACTGTTGATGTTTTTTTTAGATATAAAAAGAAACAATTAGTATTTTTTTAGTAAAATTGCTCGGAATGATCTCAAAAAATACAAATCATATCCCACTATTAACTTAAAGTAAATCTGTAACATCCAAACTTCTATGACATTTATTATAAAGTACCTCCAAAGTGGTTATTACACATAAGTATGACAGCCGATTGTATTGAATATCGTATTCATAACGAAACCCGACTTACAATCTCCTGCACAGTGACTAGTCACAGTTTCCCAACTCTGTCTTACGAGATAGGTAAATGAATCACACGCAATACTCGTCAGATATTCATTGCCAAAGTTACTTGCTATGTAGGTGGCACCTATTTACGGAGGAAGATTATTGCTGGGGTTTATAAAGTGTCGTAAGATGGATATGCATTTTTTTTTAATTCGGTAGTGTTCAGTATTTTTTGCGGTTAAATTAGCTTTAAGAAGTACGCAGGAACGATTCGGTACCTAAGGGTACGTTAATATAATATTTTTTTCCATAGGTAGCAATTGCAACTAAACACGCGTATATTTAGTTAACTACCTAATCACATAAAACTTTAATGTTATCAAACAATATTATCTATCCGATATATATCTACGCCGATAGTCCAATATATTTTAATTATTAAAATTGTGAAAAAAAAAACAAAAATTAAAAGCTTTTAACAATAGTAGGTGCTTAAATTAAAGTCCAATAAAACTTCAAAGTGGTCAGTTGCGGCATCACACATAAAAACTGATTCGAGTTGCTACAACGATTTTCAACTCTTGCGCCCAATTAAGTAAGACCAGCCGATTCAGTTGGGTAATGTTATATTTTTTATATTATGTAACCGAATTTAACCGGTTCGTTTCATGGGTTCTTATATTATTATGCTGATAATATGCGGTATTGTTCGGTAATGTTGCAATGTTGCTTTAGAAAAATCTTCTGAATGTTGTTACAACAATACAAAGTAGAGTGCTTTGATAAACTTCAAAACGGAACGTTTAAATTGTTTTGTTTCGTCAACCATTTCTAATACTTAAGACAAAAAGCCGAATTTAATTAAAACATGAAAAACTTTCAAACTTTTCTTAAATATTTTAGTTTTAAAATAAATCCGGTTATTTAATTTCTCAGGTATTTTCCTTTAATGCTGTCCTTAATAGATGTAGACGAATATAATAATACTTATAAATATATATATAGGATTATGTTCTTCAACTACAATTGAATAAAACCTTGCTCAATTTTCTGCAATTTCAACATCACCCTGCGAATAACTGCGTACAACGCTCTTTGCTTCGACCTACATCTAGCATTAATTTATCTTAATAACATAGAAAATTATGTCAGATTTTGTAATCTAATATGGTCAGATACTAAGTTATACAAGTTGAATAACATTGGCTCATGATGGTAATGAGTAATGGCTGTATCTAATAGAATCTGCTATAGCCTATTGCGTTTGGTGTAAAATTACGGCAGATTTCAACAATTTTCGTTAGCACGTGCGCCCGCGTCGTCGGTGATTTGCAGTGATTCACGCGTTTCGTTCGCAATTTTTTTATGGTGAGTTAATGTTGGCAGGTTGATGTTTATTCATGTAATTTTGAGAGTTTTGGTTGGGCTTTATGTAATAGCAGCTGTGTTGTTTTATGTAAAAAAAAAATATGTTTTGTTAATATTTTGTAGGTAGATTATTTAATGTACCTATATATTTTATACAACGAAACATATTATTTACATTTTTATTGGTCTAAACCATTTTAGGGTTCCGTACCCAAAGGGTAAAACGGGACCATATTACTAAGCCTCTGCCTCCGTCTGTCTGTCTGTCTCCAGGCTGTATCTCATAAACCGTGATAGCTGTAAAGCTCAAATTTTTACAAATGATGTATTTCCGTTGCCGCTATAACAAATACTAAAAGTGTTTTTTTTCGTATTTTTTGCTCAATATTAAAAACGGTAACAGTAAACGCTACAAATTTTCACATACTTGTACGTTACCGTTCAAAATAAATAATTAAATAACAAATATGTAAAAATTAAATTATTGGCTGATTTACGCCCTCGCCTGCGGCTTGGGCTGCAACCCTCAGCCTCGTGTGTAATGAACAACTTTGCACACGTGTATCATGCTATAGGTATGTACGGTAAACATATTAATGAATAAAGGGATTTGGGTCATACCTCCGGGTGTTTTAGGTTTAATTATGCATTTTGATTATTTTGTGCGACTTTATCGATTTGATACGAAAAAATATTTTGGCTTCTATTCATAGCAAGTAAAGTTTTATTGTGGTGGTCGAACTAACTCTTTGTGGCAAACCGGCCAAACGATAGAATAATATAAATATAAATAAATAGTCAATTTTTTTATATTGGCAGTTATCGGTTTTACGCAGATTGACTTCTAACTTCCAAGTTAAGCAAATAATTAAGTTCATTTACCTATAAATTTAAAATAATTTGTTGGTAACTTTGGTTCTAATTAATCTGTTGTTTTTTGATATACTTTGCTTTATAATCATAATAAAAACAATTAATATTGTATTTAAAGTAAGAAATAAAAAATAAAAATAAGAACGAAATGATAACAAAAACGAGTGTAAGCTCGAGCGCTATAATTAATAATTCATTATTTCCGTGACAGATTAGGTATTTATAAATATTGAAACCCAATACTTTCAGTCACCTTTTAGGGTTTTTTTAATGTTTGTTTAAAAGTTAAGACGCGTAAGATCTTTCTTTGTTATACAATTTATAAAAATACATGCATAGTTACGTATTTTAAATTTAAAAGGTAACAGAAAGCGTTATATATTGAAAGTACTTATTTTAAAAATATACATTATAACGTACTTTTTGGTAATAATTTTTTACTCATCAATATAATAATTAATTCACCATGCAGTCCCTGCAAATGGGTAGGGTACGTACCTATTTACATACTTTTTGATATCATTTTGAGTATTGGACTAAATAGAATGTAAAATAATTAAGTAAACAAAAGTTGTACTTTTCTATGGGATTATTAAAAAAAACTTTTTTGTAACAGAATGCTGCGGTTTAGCCATATGTGTTGTTTTACAATTAAATTGGTCGATATTTTAAAAAATGTTTCTAATAATCGCAATGCTAATATAAAAATAATACGCGAAGCTTTCTACAATTCCAAATTACACACCAAACTTTTCTCACCTGTCAAAATTCCCCGCCAAACGTCACAAACGTCAAATCCGTAAAGGCAAGAGCGCGTGGTGCCGTGCAGCCTCTTCGATCGCTCGTGTGTCACCGGCCCGCGCTCACATCGAACTGTACGAAAACAGGCCTGTGCGCGCCTATTTTGCCTTTTGCAGAATTTAGATTGCGTCTCGCTTTGCCCTGTTAGATAAGTGCTACCGATTACCGCTTATACTTAACCTAGGAGATACTTTTTTATGTTTTTTCGGGTATTTTTGCAACATTGCATTTGTTACGTACACCGGTAATTACAGTGGCGGAGTTACTTCATATTTATCTATGTTAATTTGACATGTTTCAGCTAACATCGTGTTGATACTGCGAGAACTACAAATTAGGTGATGTGGCTAAGATACGATAAAACTGAGTAACTACTAATTAGTAACAGGTGGTAAGCTATAAAGTACGTAGGTACGTTAATAAAATAAAGAATCTAAAAGTTTATAGATTATTAATTCTTATGCCCAGCAAATATAGCTTCTATTAATGTTAATTTGAAACAAAACATGTTAATTTGAATGGAGTCTCGACAACGGGAACATTTAAACTGAAGTGACTTCAGGTTCATTAAAAACTGAACTTTACTTTAATTAAATTATACACATTTATTTATCATAAATCAATTAGTTATTATCCTTATTTATTTATGATCCAAACTCCACAGTGGCTATGTGATTGATATTGTGATAAAATAAGTACCTAAAGCCTAAAATGTTAGTCTTAGAGAAGATTTTTCAATGGTCAGATAAATGCTATGTGACTGGAAAGATGTACCTATGTTTTGTATGACGTGCAACGAAAACATACTGGTTTTCTGTCATATAGAATTTATCTGACTCTTGAAAAACCAGCCCTAAGTAATGAATGCATTTAAAAATAAGTTCTTTAATAATGTTTGCCGATAAAATGGAAGAGTTGGCAGCGCGACTACACTGTTACATTGTAATTTAATTATAGGTAAATGACAATATAGTTTTATTATTTTCAGAGCGCCAGAATAATAAATTAACTAAATGTATTGCTACTTATGCAGAAAACTAGGAAAAAAGGTAAATTGTTTAGCTTTATCGTAGGTATATAAAAGAATTTTGATTTTGATTTTGTATATACCTACTATTTTGGTTGATTTAACAATTTTTTGTCGTAACTAAATAAGTAAGTATTTATATTCAATTGCATGTAGGTAATGAAAAATTTGCCCTGATAATTCACGTTATTGCCTTTCAGAAGTTAGATTTTTTGTAAAATTACTTATTCTGGATTATTAGCTTCCTCATGCAAAGCTTAAAGTACCTATTCTAAGTTTTTTAGTGATTTACCAACTTTGTGAATGCTGTATTTTCCGCTTCAATGGAACCTAACTTCAAGTTTTTCAAGTTTATTATTCGGTTACTTAAAAAAAACTGTTCCTTTATGTTTTCATAATTGAATACCGAACATACCTTCATAGTACCTAAGCTGAAGCTGCCTTTTTGATCAGCGAGGGTTTGCTGCGATGCGCTGGTGCTATGTAAGCCATAAGTCATAATAATCATTCATTTTTGGAGTGGTAGAGTCTAGCTGTAGGCTCTGTCTGCGGCGATTACTGGGCTGACTCGACCGGTGAAATACCACCGTCGCACGGAAAACCGACGTGAAGTAGTTAAGATGTTCCTGCGTTTCGTTCGGTGAGTGCGGTATCCGGTGCCCAATTTTGTCAAAGGCTCAGCAACACACCCGTTAAAATATACCAAATAAAAGTAAAAAAAGAAGTAGAATAAAGCCCGAACCTTTGGAATAGTGAACCAGTTTCAGACCACTAAGACACCACGCACCTTTAACTTCTCCGGGTCACAAAGTGCTTGTATGCTTGACAATGACCTAGCCATACAAGATTTTTAAACTTGTGTAGGTAAGTACGTAACTACAATGCATATCCCATATGACTACGATGTTACATTTCATAATTATAGTTTCAGCAATGAACAAATTAATTCTGCACAGGTGCTCTGTTTTCTTTGTTCGTAATTGTGTCTATTATGTTTTTCGCAAGGTAGACGGATAATTCAGCTCGCTATTTCTGGTATCAAACTTTAACGACAATGCAGTGGTTTTTTTATTTTACTAATATTGGATAGTATTTAAATGCGTTTTTAATACAGTTGCTCAAAAAGTGGCGTATTGCAGGCACGTATAGCGTTCGGGATGTGGGCTATTACACACGCGTGCTTTTTTTTTACCTTTCCCGCACTCGTGCGTTCTCTTTCCCAACTGTCAAAATAATGTCTATTAAAAAGAAAAATTAACCAACCATGAAGTCTTTACTAGAAAAAAAACAAAGAAGTTTTCGAAAGAAAGAAAGAAGAAAATGATTCATGTTAATACTTACGTAGCGTAGGTATGTTTCAAAAAAAAGCTACTAGTTTGTTTCGATATCAGATTTAATGATTTGATTGAATTAGTGTGGTTGGTATCATTTCATTTTATCTCATTAAATTTCATTTTCATTTTCATATCAATAAAAAAATTCTACTGAAGACTTGGCTGTATGGGCATAGTAACCTTTGCCTACCAAATGGGTGAAGAAAAAATGGCGCCATTTTCAAAATGAGTTATTTCGACAGTTACGATCCTAATTTTATATTTTATTAAATTACTTTATTTTTTCGCAACTGTATTAAAAATAGTCGTTCATTACACGTGTGGAACCGTCATTGCAACTCGTCCCGCCTGTCAACCCTCGCCTTCGGCTGTGCCTCGGCTCGGGTAGACATTGGTCGGAACTCGTTGTAATGACAGCTTTTCCACACTTGTATTGAAATATACTTTTTGTTTATATTTTACCTTTTCTATTACCTATCATTTTGAGGTCTCTCTGAAATCGGTTCGAGAAACCTTAGTCCAATTACACGTCTTTTTGCGAAAACTACCTCTGTGGCGCAACTGTGTTACTGTAAGATAAACGGAGTGTTCCGGTTTAGATTCCCAGAAAAGGCCAATATAGCAAACAAATATTTCGAATTGGGCTCGGGTCTGAGTGTAACTAGTTAGGTTTTCCCTAGTCCAATGTTTATTTGAGAACCACATAGAGAGTGTGGTAGTCTAGAGATTAAATTAAGATTAGGTATGTCTCCTCGATGCCATTTCCAACGACTTAAATTGTTCACGGTCTATATTCTAAATTACTAGAGCATAATTATGATACAGTGAGTACTAATACGTATAGAGTTACCTACCTAGGGTTAATTAGCAATTTAATCCCTTACCAAAACAAATATATACCTATGTTGTTTTCGTTTGCATTTACTTAGTTGGCATTGATTACTAGAACTATAACTAAGAAAAAATACTGAATTTGTTTATACATAAGTATAATTAAAGCAGCTTCAAATAAGATTTTATCTTTTCCATCAGTAAAGTATTGTGGCTAACTAACCTAATTGTTTTTAACTTACATTTACTTAATCATGTAATTAGTTTAGTAATTAAGTTATTTTAAACTTTAGTCGTTTTAAGTTTCCTAACTGTTACCTATATTTGTAATTCTTGAACTCGATATCAAACGCCATAGACATGCTTTAAATTCTCAGAAAAAAACATAAATAAAATACCCATAAATGCGTTGATAGTACATACTGCAAATAATTATTGGTACAGGCTACACCTTTTAAACGTGAAAGATAACAATGCAGCTTGCGACACTGCCAGAAAGAGACAGCGGTATATTTTTATATGGTGGTAGAAAGTGACGGAGATAATTCTCCGACAAATGTCAATGAATTACTTCACGTTCATGACATAAGGTGCGCAAGCGTTGACCCACTTGGCATTTTGAGGTTGAACGCAATTGCTTTAAAACTTTTTTGTGGTGTACCTATTTTGATACGCGGCAAAGAAAATTAGGTTTGGGAAATCACTAATGCATAAATTATAAGTAAAGTAATGCCAAGTTTAGAACTATTACCGCCATTTAAAAATTCGATGTTCGGTTCTACTGAAAGATTACAATAAATATTCCTGAAAATCATGTTGTTGTTTTGTTATTCTATGGATAGAACAGTAGCGCTCATGCCCATATTACTACTATAGCACCTAACTAACCTATTGATTAAATTATCTTAGTGCAATTTACAGTAGCGTAAGATTTCTGGATCAATTAAATTAGCCCAAATATATACTTTTTTAAAGCTTCCTTAGTTGAATATAACATAATAACTTTTCCAAAACAATGAGAGACATGCTTTATTTACGAACACATTTCATTACCAAATGTTGGTATTGTAAACACAGTCGCCTACATTTTCCACTAGTATAGGTATCTGGTTTCAAAATTCAATAATCTTGGTAATTCTGTCGGAACCCGGCCAATGAGATCGCATAAAATCCAATAAGTATAATATTTCTTAACCTGCGTACAGTCAGTTTCATTATCGTAAAGTGTAGGTAATATGAGAAGTACACAACTCAGACATAGAGATGTCCCACTATTCGAAAATATTCTACTAATATTGTAACGTGAAAACTTATCCGAGCAAAAGTTTGGATTTCTTTAACTCAATCAAAAACCGCCAAATTGTTTAAAATTTGTGTATTTATATTTATTTATAAATCCTTAATCGCAAAACAAAAATACCATTCCCTTTGGGTAGAGCTTAATAGCTACGGGTGAAACCGCAGGACGGAGAGCTAGTTCGATAAAAAATATTTTATGTAGATACTAAGAAAATACTGAAAATATCTACTCATAACAAATGAATAACGTAAGTGAACACAGTTTTTACAACAAACCGCAGGTTCTATTGTCATTTGTAATTTATTCACCACGATCTAAATTCGTAAGTTAGTAAATCAGTAATCATTACAAAGTATAAATCCAAGTCGCTAATTCTGTCTGTTTGTATGTTTGTCCGCTAACTCCTCCTAAACCTCTCAACGGATTTTAATGCGCCTTTTGGGATTTTTTTTCATTTAAATTTGTAAATAAAGGATATTAAGAAAAAGTTTTTTAGTTAGCTAAAATACAATGTTTCGTGATCAAGTCGGCAAAAAATACTTCATTGCGAAGCGTGGGCGGGTCGCTACCTACATTATAAAAGAAAGTCAGGTAATATCTAAATAGATATCTTAACTGTCTAAAATCTGCGCTTACACTAAAAGAAAATCAAGCTTGTATAGATAGAGGTTAAAAGATTACAAATAAAATAATTAAATTCTGACTATAAAACGATTAATTCTGCCAACCTATTGTGCAATTTCATGGCGATAGCCACTGCAGAAAAACCAGTATAAATGAGTATAACAATATTCGCATATTTAACGTGTTCGCATATCTCCTAAAGCAAAGCGTATTTTATTCGAATACCCGCTGACGCCCGCCGCACAGAAGCAGCGCCGGCCGGCGCATGGGTTACACAACCGAGTGCTGAGATGCAAGCAGATGACAATGTGCCAAGGTCCGCGAGTGTTGCCGACTGACCTTGAGGCAGCTGTGTGTTCCGGAACACCACACACTTTTTAAACATGTTTAGATAAACAGAGTCAATGACATTTATGGATATTGGATTTAAATTTCATGTGCGGGTGACTTTTTAATCCGTAGGCATAGTTAGATACATTAGGTACATACATGTAACCAGGGGCGGATTTACAGTCTCGGCCGCCCTAGGCCCCAAGCCATCAGCCGCCCCTTTTTAACATCCACCATATAGACTACTCGCGAAAAAGTTTTTTGATCTCTTTGAATTTTTATATCTCCCTGAATATGCTCAATTAAAAAGAGATCTCCATTGATCTCCATCCATCTCGTACTTTATATACTCTATACGTACTTTATATAAAGGGTAATTTTGCATCGATACAGTTGCGATAACTAGCGCGTTGCAAATGTGACTAACATGCGTTTACTTAACGCGCGACAGCATCGCTACGAAAAATCTTCGTAGGCAAGGATCTTAAATTATACAAAAGAAAGAAATCACTGCAAAAGTACGCGGTAACCACAAAGTAGAGGCGTTCTAGGAGAGAGGTTACTTCTTTTATTAGTAGAGTTGTCAATTAAATACTTAGTTTTATTATAACAAATGTACCTTTTTGAATAGCTAATGAATTGGGAAAGTTTTTTATTTAACTTTTTCTCAAGACTATTTAGACATTTTTTTAGAAAATCACTATTTATTATCACAACACCTTTTTTTAAGTTGTTCTTGACTTTTTCTGAAATAAGGACAATTTTTTTTTTGACAATTTTATCTAAAATATCATTTTAGTTATCAAGCTACCATAAAACAACAAAAAATTCAACTTAATTTTGTATTTTTCACTAAATAGGATTCATTTGAACTTCGAAAATGGGGTTTTTTATAAAAAAAACTTAAATGGTGCATAAAATTATCAATTTTCGGTCATGATATGACTTAATTGACTGCAAATAAGCTCTTCTTTAACCTCTTAGAAGGAATGTATCGCATTACCAATCACCCTGTATAATTTTCGTAGATCTACGTACATCTTAGCACATATAATTTGATCAAAAAGTTGGCGCATCTATGTATGTAAAGCCTAAGCAGCGCTTGTGTGCGAAACCTATGAGGCGCCTTTTTTAGTCGGCTTAGACAATTTTTTCAACTATGTTGTATTAAAAAACACAATCCGGCGGCGCCCCTCTTGCTTGCGCCGCACACATCGCACGTATGGGCGGCTCGGCCCTGTAGATGAGTATTTAAGGATGCGGTATAGATCGCGCCATGCAGTGCAGCCCGCCCAGCATACACCATGATAAGCCTTTTTGACATGATTTGGCCCCCCCTAAATCTGGCCGCCCTAGGCCCGGGCCTACACGGGCCTTAGGGTAAATCCGCCACTGCATGTAACTACCTTACAAAGCACTATCCTTATTAAAAGAAGGGTTGAAATACCGTTTTTGTTTCTATTGTATGTCTATATTGCATCGAAGCTGTATACAGTGACTACCTATATGCGATGCGAAGCTGCGGGCGAAAGCCTTGTTATTTATTAGGTACTACTTTTCATTCATTGAATAGATGTGTGAAGGTCTTTTCTAATTGAGATCCCAAAGCTTTATTTAACTCACTCGCATCATTAATAACAAAGGCATGCATGCCTATTATATATATATGCATATTTAGAAATAACTTTAACTCAAGAAAGCATTTAGAAGTTAATTTCGTCAACTAATAGCAACTGAGTAACTTATCAGTCGAGTTATGGTATCGTGCTTAGTTTTGGCAATAATTTCATAAGAACATAATCGGGGCACTTATTTTGAACTTAATAGTAGGTAGGTATGTGTTGGTATGCCTGCGGGAAATAATAACCATTTGTAGAGCTTTTGCAGGATCTTACGCAATATCATTTCATATGCTATCACGCATGAGTGAAGAAAAAATATATGTTTTAACAAGTGGCCGCCCCCGACTCCGTTCGCGTTCGGTTTTCCGTGGGAATGAGAAGGTTTCCCGCGGTAAAAAGTACCCTATGTGTTATTCTGATGTATAACCTATATTACTGCAAAGTTTCATCCAAATCCATCCAGTAGTTTTTACGTGAAAGAGTAACAAACATCCATACATGATGTATTGTATGATACATCCATATAGGTATACTAACATACTCACAAACTTTCACATTATAATATTACGAGACATGTACAAACGCGTCAAGAGGTATATATTGAGACAAAACATGTTTTACCTAGACTTTGTTGTTTTAAAATGCGTTTATGAATAAGGGTAGTAAGTAGGTAAGGTATTAAGATGCGGTTCCACGGTGAGCAAAGATGCGCACCGCACCGCACCGTTCACATCTTCGGTGCTTGTAATAAAGTCTATTTTAGCTCGTAAACACCTAACTTTAGGTGCACAAAAAACAAAGGCAGCGAATTGCGTACCGTGGGAACCCGTGTTTGATTTTTGGCTTCCTTGTGTAAATTAAAATCTGAAGTAGCAAGAAAAATATTTTGTTTTATGAATATTTTTACTTAAATGAGGAAATTATTAAACATTTAAATATATTGTTTTTTAATATACCTAAACGATTTTTTGGTAAAATACTCATTATTACTCTCTATATAAATTCTTTAAACTATTGTAACGTAATTATTGTATCATACAAGCAGCTACTTGATGCGTATTCTTTGAAAGCTTTTAAACTCATGTCAACGCCATCTAGCCAACACCGACAGCACCTAGTTCCCTGCATGGTTGTTGTAGGTATAGCCACGGGGTATTAGCATAATAAGAAGTAGGGTTTGCTTGGAGATAAAATTCACAATGGGACTTCATAATCTGATGTAGATGATTGCTCCCTGAACGTTTTAGATGGCAGTTTAGCTTGACAAGTTATTATCTTTTTTATGGGTATAGTGGTGCAGCACAACACTCAATAAAACTGCATGCACAGTAACTCATAGCAAGCACGAAAATTTAATTGAACATCATGTACTTACCGTCTCATTCCCTGTCATATTAAATTTAAGATTAGTACAGTAAGATAAAATTAAATTCATTTTTTATAAACTGTTATTTACTTGTGCAGACGATGGACTTGGGCATAACTTAGCCATGGCAAACTAAAGTTTAATATTGACGAGCAAATCGAAAACTTATTGGACATCTGGTATCTGGATAAGAGAAACTTGTTAACAGCGACTCTAATTGTTGTGTTGTAGGGTTAAACTATACTGCAGTTTAAATTTTACCAATTTTACTTACTGTAGAAGAGGTGTCGATTTAGTTCTATCGACCGTGAACAGAGGGCGCTGGGTGGTTGAGAACTACGTGCCGAACGAAACACTTTTTTTTATGAAGTCAGACATTATGTAAAATAATGGAACCTTTTCGGGAAGTTTATAAATAAATATTATAAAGAATCAGCTATTGAAAAAACATTAAAAATTGCTTAATGACTTAGTTCCTTGGTGTAGATTTATAGCTGTTTTCTATAAGTTGTGCTGTTAATCCCTTTTAGCCGGTTAGAAGTGTTTTTTATATGGAAAACCACAGAACAGAAAAAACGAGTAGAAGTGGCAAGTGGGCGTGGCGCGTGTGTCACCTATACGCGGAGCTCCGCAAAACCTAACTCAGTTCGCCGCATAGCCTTGATAAGATAAGACGATTTCGTCACCAAGCGAAAAAAGGGATTGCGCTGAAAATATGCCTTACTGCTCAATTTTGGAGTGCAAAAATGATAGCCGCACCAAAAACATCAGCCATGGTAACATTTCGTATCATCGGTAAACATTATTTCATTTTATTTTGATAATTTTCGAAATTTTCTATTCCGTAAGACATTTTAAAGCAATGCACAATTAAAAATGAACTCTGTTAGAATGCAATAAGGTCGATTTATGTATATGTCATTCAATGGAGTAATTCTAGAATGTTCGCTTCAGAATGTTCGCCCGTTTGCTACTCGAATAGAGAGAGGGTGTTGTCGATAAAGTTATCGATACTCGTTTTTCTGCAGAGTTCGAGTGAACTTTTCTAACGTTTCCTAGTTATCGAGTAAAAAATTAAAAAAATCCTCTAAATATTTCCATTTGTATAAAATGAAATTATTTTATTTCAAATTAAGGTAAAAGCACCTAATTCCGCGGTATTTTTGCAACATTAAGAAAGATACAGTGATATTAGGGATAAGAAATGCGGTTTAGGGTAATAATATAACTTTATATGATACACGATCTAATATACTTTACAAATGTATAATTATTTTTTAAATTATCAATGTCTTTATATTTAAAATAAAACAAAATGTAGGCTGAGGCGAAAAACCCTAATTCCGAGGTATGAATTGGTAGAGAAAGCCCGTTTAATAGTAGTACTCATGCAGCAAACAATGCTAATTATGGTGGAATATTTACGAGACTTACTCTGTTTATTGATTCTATCGAATAAAACATATGTAGTAGATAATTTATAATCGAAACAATATTTATGAATGGATTTTTTATTTGAACTCTCTTAAGTTAATATAAATAGGAGCCTGAAAGTAAACAAAATATTGATAATTTTATGCATTCTGTTGGGTCTTTTTACATTGGAAAAGTAGCGCGGCATTACGTTCCGATTTATTTTCTATATAACTTAATTCCGTGGTTTATACCTCGGAATAACGGCCCTACCCGAAAATGTATATTTCTAAATCCGAGTAATACATGTTTTTTAATATTTATAAATCAAAGTGGTTATTTTATTTAAAATAAACAACTGAATTATAATTGATAGTTCTAAAAAGATATTGTTACTAGAACATAGCATTAAAACGATTACAATATTGGTTTCGTTTTGGAAAAAATCATCGAATTTTACTCTTGTCATATTTTTTGATTCCTATTTAATATGTGAAATATATTCAAAACACTAACACGGAATCGGATTTTCTTACCTAAATCTAAATCAGGACATAGTATAGTTTAATATTAGAAAAAGCGCTTAAACGGCCAACTAATGGCACATTGACCCTATGGATAAAATATTATTAAGATCGTATACTATCAATAAATTACTTTTGCTTAAATTCATAATCACACATAGTTTGATAGTAAATGTTTTTATCGATATCATAAATTATGCACTATGCACATCACTAGTAAATCAATGGACATCTGGTGCCGAGTGGTCGAACTACATAGTATTGAGGATGCATCATAGTTCATCTACTCGACACTAGATGACAGTACTTTCTACGCAATTTTTAGATTTGTTTTCGGACGTCGTAAGTAACAGACAAACACAATGTAATTTCGACAGCGCGTCCATGTCATAAGGTTTAAAATAAGATATCATGCCGTAGTTTATAATTTCATCTTTAGTCAAACATTACGGCCAATAATGTTCAAGATTTCTTTGTAGTTAACAATGTGATAGTGTGAGTACTGGCGACAGCGGTTCTGATTGTAATCGAGGCTTATGCCCCTTCTACTCGTTTTTTCTGTTCTGTGTGGAAAACTGTAAAAAAAAAAAATTACTACCTATGTATATAAAAACTGGCTTCAATCATGAGTCGACTCCTTTTTCTGGGTGGTATCAAAAAAGTAACCTAACTAACCTAACCTATTGATGTTCTAACCGGCTAAAACTAGGTGTAGCCGCACTTCGGGTATTAGCCGTAACATATCCATTAACACGTCTTGTTGCGGTCACCATATAACTTTTAAGTATTACGGCCATAGCTGATATTGAGTATTAAATATGACAAATACAACTAACTATGTAGTTGGTAAACTGAAAGGAAAACCTCATAAACACAGCATATCGAGGTCAGCAATATAAAAAAGTAGAGATGGGCCGAGTACTCGGTTTATACTCGGTACTCGGCGTACTCGGCAGGTTTTTTGGTACTCGGTACTCGGCCGAGTAACTCGGTATACTAATGCCGAGTACCGAGTACCAAAAAAGTATTATACTTTGTTTAAAGAAAGCAATATATGTAGGTAGATATAATTGAAACAACAGTGTTAATCAAAACATACGGATTGAGGAAATCTTTGACATCCTCAAGTAATAGAATCAAAATTATGCTAATGCATGAGTACTAGTGAGACAAAATTAAAGGAACAGTAATAAAAATAATCAATTTTTTATAATTTTATAAATGTAAATTATGATGCCTTGTTTGGTGCCCTGTCCACCATTTGCCAACAAATTTTCTTCTAAATATACTTGCGTTTGTTTGTACTTGTTTACGCGCGCGAAATTGGGAATTTGATAGAACCGAGTTACTCGGCCGAGTACTCGGTAAAAAAAAATTGAACCGAGTAATACTCGGTACTCGGTACTCGGCAAAAGTGGTTCAAAACTTGCGATATTTGATTGCAGACATCGGGATAGCTACATAAAAGTTAATAAAAAAATGCTCATAAAATAAAAACTACCGGGTCCACCTGAATCAAATTTTTATGGTACCAATTCGAAACTATTCCGCATCAAACAATTAAAGAATCACGTAAATCGGTTAAGAAACCTCGACGTAATTGATGTACATACAAGTCGGTTAAAAATGGCGAAAAGCTTACGGGATGTGCTTGGAAAACAGCCGGCAAAGAACTAAGGTTAAATCCGTCCCAGGGCACATGAAGTTTTGACCTTTCAATTCTTAACCACATTTTTTGGTTATCTGTATGCAATCTATTTTTTTTTAAATAATTACCGGTTTAATGGTTTAGTACAATTCTATGAATAAATAGAACTGAATAACAAATTTCTATGTCTTTGGCTTTGGCCGGCTTGTCAGTAAAGTTCATGATTATGGTGACTATAGTGTCTTGATCTTTAGTAAACTTAACATGCCATAATGTCTTCTTTTCTTCTGGAAAATTATCAGAGAAATTTAAAAAATGATCGCGTTAATATTGACAAAAATAGTTTCATTCTATGAAGGTGAAGGCGTCTAAACACTAATCTCTTTAACACCAAAGTATTAAAATAATATTTTTAGTATAAAATATGTGTCTAGATTACTTGTCTTTGCGTAAATCGTAAAACACAGTAGTTATTAAAATTTAAATTTTCCGAGTTTAACCTATAATACACAAACGTAGGTATACTAAGGAAATCGTAAGTTTGCAGATCCTACAGATGTTCGATAATTAACTGTTTCTCAGAAATTTTACAATTCCCAATTTCTCAGACATAGAAGAAGTTTTAAAAGGACCCTCTTTTATAAAACGAAAACCGCGTTTGAAATGTATTGAAAAATATTTCTGTGGGCTGGTCAGTAAGAAAGTTCAATACGAGCCTAAGGCCTGAATCGAAAACCAAATTATTTGTACATTTTCTTCGGCATTTCCAGTTTTCATGATGGGGTTGAAAATATTTATCTTCTGTTTTTGTCAACAATTGAGTAATAAACTATGTAGTTATGTAGTTCAGAAGTAGCTGAAGTTGATTAAAAATGTTAATTTCGTGAGTTTGATTGTTAAGCGGTAATTAATCACTGTAATTTTTTTTTTAAAAGAGAAGGGTCAAATGCTTCTTTTCAAGATGATTTTATTTCCACGCGAGTGAAGCCGGGAGCTGAAGGCTAGTGGAATATAAAAAAATCTACCAAAAGTACTTACCCATTAGAAATACTATTTTATCATGATGATCGCGGGCCTTGAACGCTGGGACCGAATGTAAAAATTCCGTAACGAAAAAACCTAACACCCCCCACTCCAACCGGCACAGCGGTGCAGCAAACTCGTGTATCATCTGTTCAGTTCGGCACGGTGTTTGGGTTCACCATATACCATCTCGACCAGGGACAACTCCTCGCCAAAGATCCTGCGATATCTTCGGACCGGTGTGTCGGAGACCAGCTTCGTCTTCAGTTCTGGCAACTCCTCACCACTCCCCTTCCACCTCGGGACTCAGCTACCACCAGAGCACCCCTCCTGGCTTCTCAGGGGATAACTCCTAAACGGAACGTCGGAGGTCAATTCTGACACCATTTTTGTCCCTGGTGTTGGTACCAACCCAGGACCAACACCAGGGACAACTCTTCGATAAAGAACCCCTCATATCCCCAAAACAGTGAGTCGGAGACAAGATCTGACTTCGGTTACAGTAGCTCCTTGGAGGTCCCCTTCCACCTCGCGACCCAGTTTCCACCAGATCACCCCGGTTCACTCCGCAGGGGATAACTCCTCGACGGAGAAAGGCACAGCGGTGATACTTTTTTGTTTTGCCATCTATCGATGAATAGCAGAACTTTTAATGACATAAAAATATTTTGAACAATATCAACTTCTCATTTATTTAATACTAGCTTTCCGCCCTGCGGTTTCACCCGCAACTAAATGGCTTTTCCCGTGGGCATGAGGCTTTTTCCCGCAGTAAAATTATCGTATTTTCTTCTTCCCTGGGTGTCGAACTATCTCTATTCCAAAATCAAGACAATCGGTTCAGCCGTTTTTACGTGAAGCGAACATACAGACGGACAGACGGACAGACAGACATACAAATAAATATAGCAACCAAGTATTAATGGTTTCTTATCGGTCACCACGCTCAAAAAGTTGAATTAATATCAAAGGAAAAAGGAAAAAAATACTGCATAAATAAAATAAATAAATAATTACATAAGTTGTTAAAAAATGCTTGCAATAGCTTTACCGCGGCAGTCTCCGAGTGCCACACGTCTTTTTTTTTTTATCCTGAAAGATAGCAAGCAGCTGATATTTAGTAAGGAAACGAAACACTGGTTGTAGGCGTCGTTTATTTGGATTTTTTTTTACTAAACGATTTTTAATACCTTATTTGACTAGAGATGTACGATGCAATAAAGATAAGCAATGCCAAATTCTATCAAATGTAGCCGAACACGTCTAAATTCCATCAAAATGTGTCAATTCGCACTAATTGACTACAAAAATTAAGTCGTTGTGCTATCTTATTTGTACTTAGTTTCACTATCTACAAAGCGACAATTATACCGAGTAAACCCAACAACATTTAGACGACCTTATTAGTGGTACGTAGAGTTGAAAATTCATCGGCAATGCCCTGTACTAAGCATCCGACTGTACTCGAAGTTGCCGTTTACAATTTTATACAGGTACGGATGCATTTTGTTGGAAAACATGCAATAGGAATTTTGTGAAGGAAATGTAATAACTTTACTTATACAAACGCTAAACCAAACAAGTTACTTAAAAGCAGAGTTTTCGCTTATGAAGCTTTATCCCAAAAGCATTCTACCGATTTTAAGTTAAAGGGCAAGTTAAAAATAAAGCAGGTTACACGTAGTTTTTAAGCCATAAACATATAATTAATATGTAAATACCTAGGTAAAATAACTTAGGAATTTAAATATCAACGCAATTATTACTAATTAATTACATCGTTTTCGTAATTGATCTAACACCTTCCCGAGAGCGGAGTTTTGTATAAAATGAAACGTGTTTTTTAAAATGCTGCAATAATGTTTTATCTCGGTATTTCCGGAGATTATACACGATATACACACAAACGTAATACTCTTTTAATAAAAAACAAAGGGACTTGTTGCAGGCCTAAGCCCTTAAAAGTAGGTACCTACTTAGGTATGTCGAAAAAAAATTTTGTGAACAAAATATTAATACATATTATCCTTTTTTAAACTGCGTACTATTTTTTTAAAACTTAAATGCTTTTTAAATCTCTGTAGGTACAGACACACAGGCACTGCCATGAAATATCCTCCTTCCTACCAAACCGTGGCGAAATCAACCAATACTTTGTCCTAAACCTCGAGAAAGGACCGATAGTTCAAAACACCTCCGTACCAAGGCGTATTTTACGTGAAACGTGTCAGATTCAAAGCGCGCAATCAAAACGATATTCCTTATCCCGCAGCAACTTAATCAGCGTGTACAGGAGGTTCTCAAATTAAGTTTAATCGTTGGCAGCGAGGAGGTCAGTTAAAAAGGGGGTCCTAATCAGGTCCGTGAGAGCACGCGTTACGCACTTACATAATGAAAGGGGGGCAAGGGGGAGCCCCCGTCATCTGCGTGCCCCCTGTCCAGCCCTCGATCAATACCTATACGTGGACTTTATGTAAAAAGCGTGCACGGCCCGAGGACGACCATAAGTGTCGGGAACGCTGCCTCCGGGGAGGCGCAGAATATCTTCAATTTTCGAGAGAAAATTTCCAATGCGGAGGCGGAAGGGCTGCCGACCGGAGGCTTGTGTCCGAAAAACCGGCGCCCCCTTAATTGAATTTACAGATCTAGGGGCGACGCAGCGGCGACGCGCGACGCAGACCACGGTTTAAACAATTCACTGTTCTACTTCGATAGTTTTTACAAAAAAAAATATCGCTTTAATTTTAATTTTCTTTTTCAAACCTCAGTTTTTAAGTTTCAAACAGATAAATAAAACCAATAAACTTTTTAAAACGTTAAACTTATTTCACAATACTGTCTAGTTCTCCGACCTACATAGAAGAAAAAGGTTATATTTGTAAGTGAGGGTCGTCCGCAAATAAGTCAGTAGTGGATCTTTAAATCTACCCTCGTTATTAGTTTGGGTCAGGGCTCATTTATGTTGTGACGTCAGCTCATTCAATTCTTTCCCGGCGTTTGTATGAAAGTTATACTCTACTATAATATAGTAAAACAGTTCCACGTCTGGCAGAGTGGTGAAACTTTGTGCGTGAATGAATGTTTGCGTGACTTCATTAATTAAAATCTATTGTGTATTAAAAATTAAACAGGAGATGAATAAAGTTAAAAACAGTGACTTTTTAAAAGCTTTTATTTTGTAAGTTGCTTGTACTACAAAGAACAAAGGATTTCCTTTTATTGAGATTGAATGCTACGTCAATCCACTACAGCGTACCTTCCACAAAGCTTTTTCTTTCATCTCACAAAATACATTAAAATTAGTATCCTAAATCCACGTAAAATAATCTTCGGAAAACTACTACGTTCACTTTCCCCTTCGATCCGGTTTGGTCCGCTTTTATCCAGGTCCGACCGATGAAATCGAGATTATTCCAATTTCAAGGCACACACGACTCGGTGGAATATATTCTCCGTCGCCGTTGGAAACCTATTTGGACAGCCCTATCTACCAATAAGTAGGTATAGGCTCTGCACATGTAAAATAGGTTGTGTGCGTAGGAACGCGTGCTCTACTTTGTATTTAATAACAAATTCTAATTGAAAAACTTTTTTATGTATGGAAAATATAGAAAAAAATTGAAAAAGTAAGTAAGACTCAACTGTTAGCTAAATTATGATGAAATAAGCTACCCGAGCTTTGTTCAGTTTTTTTTGGACTTTTCTTCTAATACGTCTTGATTTTTTTTAAAACCGGTTGGAAATCTTTGAATTATTAATAAGTAGGTACTTTGCGGATTTTTATGTACTCAGCTACTTGTTTGTGACTGTTAATACTAAGTGTTTGTTTAATTATTAGAAGTGAATCTCAAAAAAGGTGTTAGAAAATCTAGAAATATTTAATGATTTTGTATCTATCTATGTTTACCAACCTAAGGTCTCATACAGATGCAGAGGTTGATGCATCAAATTAAAGATGATATAATGATACAGAGCCACCTTAATATAACGTACCTCAATATAACGAATTTCTCGATTTAACAAATTCTTCGTAATCCCCTTGATTTTTCCATAAGAGTCAATGTAAAATATCCCTTTACATTACGATCATTTTTTGCGAACAACCTCTTTATAATGAATTTTTTACTATCCAGAAAAAGTATAAATACCTCTAATTAACGAATTTCGTCAACCCAAAACCTTAACATATATAAATTTCCAACCAATGTATGATTCTTAGGGCCGGTTTTTCAATAGTCAGATAAATTCTATCTGACAGAAAATCAGTATGTTTTTGTCGAATATAAATACTTGACATATGTATGAAGTGACAATGAAAACATACCTATTATCAGTCGGATAGCATTTATCTGACCATTGAAAAATCTGCCCTTAATCTCATAGCATGTGATTCATGTCGCGACAGGTTTCGACATGCTTTTGTTCGTATAACAATCAATGTTGTTTGATGGAAAGTAATGTAAAAAATCTGACATAGCTAATAAGTTCGGGATTTCCGTAAGTACATTGGCAATTTTTTTTTCACCTCTTACGACGATAAGCTTTCACCTCTAACGAATTTTAGACCAACCTAACCTCAACATAACAAACCTCAGTTCAACGAATTACTTGATGTAACGAATATTTATTTGTTCCCTACCGATTTGTTATATCGAGATTGCACTGTATTATTATTTCACACCCGTGTGTGATAGAATGAATCCTACAAAGTTAAGGTTTACTGCAAATTATATGCTAGTTACCAAAACATTTTTAATTTAATTGGGTTATAAAGTTTTTTTGTAACAACAAAGAGGTTTTATGCGACTGAAAATCCTTTTTAACCTCTTTGTTGTTACAAAAAAAACTGAATTACCCGATCAAATTGAAAATGCTCTGTTTACTAGCATATAATTTGCAGTAAGGCACTACCTTAACTTTGAAGGGATCGTTATATTATGCACTAGTGTGTAATATTTTATTATACACAACTGTGTAATAGGTCGGTTTGTGGCCCTCAAAACGATGTAATAAGGCTCACTTTTTGAGCAAGAGTGTTGAAAAATATATTTTGAAATAGGCAGCGCGTGCAAAAAAAAAGTTGCGCGTCATTTCCCGAATTTTGTTTACATTGTATTTTTTGCAGTGTTATAAAACTATTTACGCAAAAATAATTGTTTTTTCTCGCAAGTGTGTTGAAAAAGTGCGTATGGTACTCGTGAGCATCATGTTCAATAGACACTCGGCTGATAACTCGTGTATAATGAACAACTTTGCACAGTTGTATCATAATATACTAATAAACATTTAATAAACTTATTACTTGTCAAATGAATATTTTTAATCGTTACTTTAACATTTGAACAGTTTGCAAAGTAAAAAATTTGCAAAATGAGTATTTTGTCAAATGTTTACTTTTAAAATAATATATTAGGTAAATTAGATGATTTTTTGTTCTATTCTTATTTTTCAAATGATAATTTTGTCTTTCGTTGTTTGGTCGAAAATTTGTAAACCACTTTATGCATTCTAATAAGAACATGCACCTTAAAATTTTAATATAGTTATTCATTATTTTTGTATAAGTATTGTAAATCGAAGAACAATGCACTAGGCTCCTAGAAAAAGACATGTTCGTAGGCTGAACTAACTTTGTAAAATTATATTATATTTCTTTACAATGTTGGTTATAAGTTATTGCAAAAAATGTGTTTAGTAATTTAGAGTTTTATTTTTAACGGTTATTACTTTTTTTTTTGTTTAACGTAGTTTTATGGAACAAGAAGCAAAAGGGTTTTTTTATTAATAGGATAGTATTGCACAGTATCTATTGTCTTTATAAATGTATCTGTGTAAAATTCAGATTCACCATCTTTTAATCTATTACAACTCTTTTCCTTACCACATTTGCTTCCAAACAATATCTAAGTACAAATATCTAACACTGAATTTCATCAAAAAAAAACCTAAACAAAAACAAAACCGAAGTAGAGCATCACTCCCTACGTTGGCTACAAGCAGGGTAGCGGGGGCTACTTGGTTATATCTGCCGGTCCAAGATACATGCCTCGCATAGGCGCACTCGTGTTACCGGCCGTCCTGGACAAGGGGGCGGCGGGGGCGGGCGGGGAGGGCGGGGGGCGCGGGGCGGCCGCGGGGGCGCCCCCTACCACGCGAACACCCGCACTCATCTACTACCACTATGCTAGGGTTATTTCTGAACTAGTTTACAGTATTTTAAATATTTTTAAATCTGAAATTTTTTTGTTTGAAGTTAATGGTGTGGAGAGTATTGTGTAAGTCATATGAAGCACGGGGTTTTGCTATCAAATATCCTGAGGGTTAAGTAAGAGGGCAATGTTTTTTTTCTAAATTAAATAAGTTATACCAGCACCGTGGTTATAAATAATACTTTATTAACCTACAATTCTCAAACAATTCAAAATATTTAAAGCAAAATTTATTCTAGTTAACCCTCTAACGGTGAACCCCGTATCATCAAAACCTGAAAATCATTGCCATATCTAAAAACCCATACTTCGTTTTCCCTTAAAAACCTTAAACTCGCAAGTGGCAGCCCTGCATGTCCGGCGTTCAGCCCTGAATCTGTAGAACAGAGCGTCGTGCGTGCCGAGGGCTGTAAACAGGCTTCGTACGTCCTATGTAGGGCGGGATGGACCCAACCACCCCCTAAAGGGGTGCCTCAGAATACACCCCTTACACCCTCCTTGCTAAATTCCCTGGGCGATGGAAATGTGCTTGGCCACATTTTGCACAAGTTTCTAGTGCTTAAAACATACGAAGTTCGTCTTAGTTGCAAGTTAACAGTAAATTATTATTTTGGTGTTGGCCAGGCTTGGAGCTAGGAACTAATACGAACTTGTGAGTTACGATTTGGATTCTATAGTTCAGCAAAATTATGTAATTTATAAAGTTCAACTAGTATAGGCACAGATATAATAATACTTAACGTACAGATACCCCATCCCATACGAAGAAAAATATCGTTTAGTGAGAAATTCAAAATGTATGTTTTGACCAACGCGTCAAAGTTACCTTCGTTCGGCAATGGTTGTAATACTTTAGGTTGCTGGTAAAATTAATTTAAATTACAGGCATGCTAAACTTTGACAGACAAAGGTTAATTTAACTACTTTTTAAAAAATTTGGTAAAAACAGCAGCTCTCAAACTTTTTTTGAAGAGAGGATCTTTTTGGAAAACTTATATTTTGAGGTTACTAAAAAAACAGTGTCATGTGTACCTGCTGTTAACTAATCAATAATCAAAAAATTAGGTGTGCCAGATTTTCCTTTTTCCCTATCATTTTCGATTAATCGTTAAATTGCAATGTTATTTCAATATAAACCAATATTTTTGCGCAGACCTTACAAGTCCATCTAGCGGCCCATTCGGTACCTACCGACTGTACCGACCGACTATGAGTAACGCTGGCTTTAATTTTAGTAACGTATTAAAGCCAAAACATTTGCATAATAATCTGACAGATTTCTAGATTTATCAAAATTCTTATCAAAACAATAAAATGGTGTACCTACCTACTCCCTAAGAAATGCAGTACATTGAGGTAAAAAGCGCCATCTGTGTCGTGAACGAGTAAACTGCTGCTTAAATGATTGATTCAGAATCATTCTCAAGGGTTTATTTTAGTCAACCATCAGTCTGTGGTATATAATTTATTTGATCTATAATATAATTAACAATCTATATTCAAAAATTAAAGTGTTTTTACAACGAACTACTCAAAACATGACATTAATTTTAAAATATTTTGATTAATTATTAACATTACTTATTTTTAACAATTGAAATAACCAAGTAAGTGCCTCGAGATGTTTTCTTGAATGTGTTCAACGTATATACTAATTAAACTATAATCAATTATTATAAATAACAATAATATTCCTTTTTTTTTATTTATTTTTAAATTACCCTAATTTTAAACTAGATGTCGCTACTTGTCATTTACGTGTAGGTTACCAAAATCTGAAGTAAAAGTTAAATTATTTAAGTATTAACTGTTTTTTCAGTTTTGCTTTTTTCTTACTTCCAAAAATGTTGTGTGTACTGTGTGTGTGTGTATACGGTAATGGAAATAATAATTACAGTATGAAGGTATTTTTATCATTATCTTATTTAATCACTATTTTGTTTATCTAAAAAACTATGGGAACTAAAAGTATGAAACTTATAACTAACTAATACTAGCCAAAAATATAAATATCTGTTACATTTCATCTGTTTGTTTGATGGCTTCTTTCATACTTAACTATTATTTTACAAGATTATGTAAATGTTAATAATTAATTGCTTACTTATAAATCAATTGTCTCATTGCCTTCATAGCATTCTTTTTCATACATATTTTCTTGCCAAACATAACACAATCTCATACCTACTTTACAGCAATGGCGATTCTGCATAGCGGATTAAATAGTAACATACCTTCAAAACTGGGAAGCAAAATTTCAATTTAGTTCCAGAAACTAGGAGGTCATAGTGGCCGTTCCGAGAATACTTGTCGAGTGCGAGCCCAGTTTAATTAAATCCAGTAATTTACAGGAGAGGGTGAAGCCAGGGGCCGGCACATGTCTGTAAGTAAGATAAGGCCGGATCACACGGCCGGAGGTTTACTGGAACTATTAATATGCAAATTATGGAAGGAGAGTGAAAGAAATGGTTTTGTAGTGATTTGGATTTTTTTTGGTGATTTTGAGAATTTGAAGTGAGATATTTATAGATCCAAGACAAGTTGAGAAAACTTTACTCAAGTACATTAAAGTGACAACAAGTGATTGTAAGTTGTAGTACATTTGCAAAAATATTTTCATTAATTTAATACAAAAAACTTGCACACCTATGAAACTAAATAGATTTATCATCATACATACCTAAATTGATATTTTGACAAAGTCTAACTTTCCTTCGAAATCAAAAACTTACAACTCGATTCTAAAACTCACTAACACTCACGCAGCTAAACTCTGAAAAACCACAACACATTTCTATGTATTTTACTAAGACAATAGCCAAAAATCTCCTTTGCTGGTCCACCTGGTCAGAATCAATACTTCCCTGAAGCCGTATAATGTCGCCCCAGCTTTATTTGAAAATCGGCTGCATACGTATTTAGATATGTTTAAACAGGGGTGAGGGGGGCGATGGGCGATGGTTAGTTCCTCTCTCAGATAAATTAATAACATGCCTATTGCGTATGTAGATATATTACGTACGCATGTCCGTAAGTACGTGTATATACAGCGTGTTGCAAGCAGTTTGGGTTGATGAAAAATTTTCATTTTATTTTTGACAGTTTGAAGTCTTATTTGGAAGAAGAAAGGAATAACTAAAGCTACTATCGCAAAAGCTTGTAATAAAAAACATAATATACAAAAAACGAAAAATAACTCTTTTAACAAAAACGTAATAGTGACTACTCAGGAAATCCGCAACCTTTAAAAACCCAACTAAAAGGTCTACAAGACAAAGACACCTCGCAAAGCTGATTACATAGAAAATCTTGGACAAAGTACGAAAGGTTCCTTTTCCCTGCGCCCTGTATACATTTGAGATGTAAAATTCGTGCTCAGCACACACACATATGCAAATTTCGTATAAACACGCTGCCCACTCACACACACACGCAGGCCCTTCGGACTTGGTGGGTAATGGTGGAAAGGGCAACACTACACCCTTAAATTCAAGCATTATAATACATGTCCTATATCATTTTCGGAAAAGCGATTATATTTGACCAGCAACGGAGGGAGCCTTGGAAAAGTATTATCTGTTTAATATATTTTGGAACTTTGGTATCTACTTCAGTTTTGTAAACAGATAGACTTTGAATTGAATTAACTTTAGCTTACTTTTTACCGCGGGAAAACACTACTTTCCCACGTGAAAACGGATGAAACTGTTAGTAAAATAAAACATATGGAAACCTTGTTTGTGAAAACTTCTGAATTTGAGATTACATTAATTAAAATTGATCCACCCAAAAGTACATAAAGAGGACCCAGGTTAACGGCAAAACGTGTTTACTCTCTATCAAGAATATTTATTTAAACTCGATTTCAATTTGATTCCCCGACAAAGATAAGTTTCATTAAGTAGTTTTTTTTTAACTAACTATAGTATCTTTAAAGTTTTATAATTTAACTCTTATACGTACCTACATAGTATTTACATCAACCATTGTTTTTATATCAACGTACCAAAATGATTGGCTCCGCGCTCCACCCGAACCATCAACCATCGAAATATCAAACGGGCAATTTTTGCTCATGTCTAAATTAAGAAATTTCCTTGAATAATTAAGGAAGGCAAAAAGGATTGTCAGGCTGGGCAGCAACCCTGTTTCTGTGGGTAATTGAAAAGGGTAGAATAACCATTTAAATATTCAGTAGATGCCCTCAAGTTGGAACTTCGCTTTGTGGTGACAGCTAGTGATGGGTTGGCAATCACTGGGTACCTAGTACATGCATGTGTTATGAGACACCTCGCTTTTGGAAGTCGGTCAAAAATATCCTATGGTAATGAACAACTATAGGCAATGGTGCATTTGTCTCTAGTGGCTAGCATAGTTCTGGAAAATGTGATAATCGATTTTATTAATATGTAATTAATATAGAGATCACTTACTTAATGTATTACAAAGTCATTTTTTTAAAATCACAGGGGTTTTTAAGAACTAAAAATCTCCAATAGACAATAATGTGAATTTCGAGATATTTCGAATCAATAAATAGTGTTCAATTGCTTTCCTTTAGATCAATTTTTTTATTGTAAAAGCATTTTCTATTTTACCCCTAATACATCTATTCTAGCTCTTATTAACTACTAACGATTAATATTAAAGTTATGTACATAATGTTGATCAACACATATGTACATACATAGCTCCACACACTTAGCCTGATGTAAATGAGTTAAAGCTCGCCTTCGTACTACGCTGTAGAAAGTACCTCGCTACGAACCGTAGCACAATCCCATGTGAACTACAAACTATGATTTATTTATACTACGGTAAAATTATATAATAGGAACCAATGTTTCCAATTTAGTATTGAACAGAAAAATTCACAGATAATTACAGGGTAGTTCATCAAGCGACAATTTGATGTGCTCGGCCATCAACTGGCAGATATTTTTATCTTCGCTGAAATCAGCACATTACTGCTCTAGGTAGGGCGAGTGTTCGAATCCATTTACTGTTCTAAATTATGCGTAAAACGTTGACGGTGACCGTCTCTCCCCTCTTCCTCTTATCGTTTGGACAGAGCGGGTGCCCGAGGCAGGGAGCTGGACTAGGGCGACGCCAGGGAAGGGGGCCGAAACCACCCCCGGGGGGCCAAAAACCACCTCACCCTTAAGCTACCCTGAAGTTCCATCTCTCACACCTATAAATTCGGCACACACATTTCACCCCCGCGGGGGTGCGTTCCAATCCTTTCGCTTGCCCGTCACACACTCTAGCCAAATACTCTCCGCTCGAAATTAATATTCAGAAACATTCGTTGGTCGATCGTTAATCATAGCATAACACTATGCCACACTACGATTACACAGTCCTCCAAATATCCCTTTGCTAAGAACCCAGGGCGAAAAACTCCCGAAAGAACAAAAGTAAGGAGCGAATTATCAACGACCAAGTAGGTTTCAATTTTACCGCTATAATTTTATTGCCAAAAGTATTAATAAAGTCGTAACAGAGAACAACAGGAGAAAACTTCGCCACAGTCCAAGATTCGGCAAAAACAACTGACGACTTGCGATCCGAACTTTCTATTGTAGACCTTGTTTTTATACTGTTAAGGTCGGTTGAAAATAATAATTGTCTTGTGTAATGTTGTCCTCTGATTAGGTCACAGATTCGCAGCTAAAGAAAGGGTAGAATAAAAATACGGGTACATTTCTTTAATTACAAAAACTTGCTTTTTGTATTAGAATTTACACGGAGAGTTGTGTCGTCGCTTCGGCAACAAATGATGGGGCGGCGACTATGTCTACTTCGATGTATATTTAATTGAAGGGGCATCTATTGATTGTATAACAATGAAAAAAAGACTGATAAAAATGGGTCACTATGAATAATTTTATTTCTAATAATTATCGTTACAATTACCATAAACCAAGTATTGACAAAAATATGTAACATTTAACCGTTTCAAGTGGTATTTAGAAGTACATTGCAAATTAGTAAATATTTAGGTGCCTATAGAAAGATCCTACTAGTTAATATTATAAACATGAAAGTATGTGAGTATGGATAAATGTATGGATGTATGGGTGTTTGTTACTCTTTCACGTAAAAACTACTGGATTTTGATGAAACTTTACAGTAATATATGTTGTACATCAGAATAACACATAGGGTACTTTTTACCGCGGGAAAACATTTTATTCCCACGGGAAACCGACTTCAACTCGAACGGAGTCGCGGGTGGCCACTAGTTAGTAAATATTTAGGTACCTATAGAAAGATAGGAACATAATCTTCTACTTTGGTTTGAAGCCAACTTTAATTCATACCTGCACGCGAAATCGTTGAAAGCAATTAAGTTATGAATCGTTTTAAGTTTTATGAAACTTTGTATTAACTACCTTTATCTAGCCGTTTTATTTAATTTAGGCAAATATATTCAAACTCAGACATTCCGCAAGTTGCAGTACGTAAAGGTATTAAAAAATATGCTCCTTGCGTTAAATTGTAGCAATACGTTTTTTTAATTTAACTTAATTCTGTTGTTTTTTATATATTAGGTAGGATCATAGAAAAAAATAAGATTGATCACAGTATAGTTGGCAAGTTTTTTTATCTTGGTGATTGACTATCATTGTCTAGTTTTAAACGTTTTTGAAAGAGAATTGATCGTGCGCATCGTCGTTGTAAATCATGGGGTGTGTGAAATTTAGCTTTCGGCTTTTTGTATGTGGGCTGCGATTCTCAAACTTTACTTTTACGGATCTTACAAACGACTTTTGAACAAATATATTGCGGTTTTTATAGAAATAACGAATAGCAGTCGATAGAAGAAGGTTGTGTTTAATCTTTTGGGATGTTTAACCATGACTAAGATACCGATAATTTTTTCCTTATTATAGACGAAAAACAAAGAAATTCACATATCAATACTCATGACATTTTAATGACTTAAGCTAATAATATAATTATTTATCATATATCGTTAGCTACACTTTGAGAGCCTCAGCCCGGCAGGCGCCACTTTGCCGGCCAACATTCGCAGGTACCACGTCACCTCAAAGTGAAACTAAATTATATCTTCCCACGTAATTTTATATCACCCACTTTATTTATAAATTCATTTAATAGTAAGTTAATTTATTAATTGTGTTAATACAAACATAATTTCTAAGTTTCAATACCACTGGCGGTATTACCTGCGTGAAGTTGATTAGTATTGACGGGTCTCTTGTTCCCATCCGCTGTCGTCTTCGATCTGTCTGATAACCGGAAGGTTTTACAAAGCAGCGTCACCTTACTACCTGACAGTTTGTGATCGAGACTCTTAATCGTGTTGGTGAACAGGTATTTGTTGTAGAAATTCGCCTGCCGATGACCGAGGACGTTAAGCGTAGATGTGTCCAATGGCTGGTTGTCGTGTCGAGGGATCTTGGTGACGTCGTCGTAGTCGGTCATGGTGGAGCAGCTGGAGGTCCGGTTGCAGACCACGTCCACGCGGATCACCTGCACGGTCTCAGGGCTCGGAGTCCTGGAGATTGTGAGGCTTTTTCGTTTGCCGGATTTGCGGTAGCAGACTTTGGTGCTGTTGAGAAGGTTGTCTTTGTCGTTTTCCTTGTTGGCGCTGTCTTCGATGACTTTTTTGTGTCTTTCGATTTTTTTCTCGGGCTTCGTTGGCTTCGGGACGTTTTTGAGGTCGACTTGCGTGGATTTGTTCTGCTTCACTTTGTTGAAGTTCTGGTGGTGGTTAGATTTCGTGGATGTTGGTCTGGATTTGTCGGCGTTTTGTAAGTAATTTGCGTAATCGTTGTAGTAGTAGGAGGAGAGAGCTGATGTTCTATCTTCTTCATCTTGGTCAACGTCATCGATTGTTTGTTTGATGAAGAGTCTATGTTTAGTTCTATCAGTTGGGGTTTTGTATTTGAAACATGACTTTGGTCGCCGCGGAAGGACGGCGTCGCCTTCGAACTTTAGTGTTTGTACTGTGAGGTATAAATCCTGTTCTTCTTGGTTTCGATGACTGTCTGATGTTTCGTTATTGTTTTCTTGATATTTATCGCAGTGAAATCTGAAATAGCATATTAAAGATCAGATACGTCATTAATTTTGTCAACTGCTTTATCACATGTAACACTTTGCACAAATCCCTACCACCTGATTCGTTCCTGTTCTCTCTCTTTATAACTTGTTTTTTTTTTGTTTCCTCACCTGTCCGAAGCCTTGGTCCACCTTGGGTCCTGCTCAGCGTCGGGGTCCACCATGCGCTGCTGGCAGAACCTCCGCGGCCGCTCGCCCGCCCACGTCGTCGACTGTTTGTTGCTCTTCTCTGACTTGGGCCGCTCTTGCAGGTTCAGCCTTGCACACCTCATGGTCAACAACTAGAACAAAAAAGAACTGATAAAGAAAAGCGGCTGCGAAATTATGAATGACTAGCGTTATTCTTTTTTTGGTCAAAAATTGCATCCATCTGTCTCGTCAGTTATATCCAACAGATTTATAAGCCTCTAAACTATGAATAGGCTAAGCTAAAACGCGTCAAAGTCCTAACATTGGAGTATATCCCGTCGTATTGCGTGTTACGTGGTTACTATTGTTAAACCCATTCGGCGTGTTCACCCTCATAAACTCTCATAAACAGAATAACTATTTGTCAAATTATGTCCTCAACTTTACAAGGTCATACATATTTACATATTGAAGGACTGTTCTCGTAATATCGTCAGGAAGTGGAATTATGTTAAATTACATTACTTACATGTTAAATACTGCCTTACTTTCTGGTGATTAACATGAAAGCTTCTTACGGCTATTACAATAAGTACGTATAAACTCTCTTTTCTAACATTTATTTTTGTGCAACCATCTTAAAATAATGAAGCTCTGAAGCGCATTTACAAATTAAACGCCTTTTGTTTAAATGTTCATTCTGGCAGCAGTAATTATACAAGCGTCCCGTTTCAACTTTTAGCGTTTTTATTGTGTTAGAGAGAGATGGGTGGTGTTTTTTCAGTAGAAGAAGAATACAAAGCCGGCAGGATGATGGTGTTTGATCTAGCTGCATAGCGGTCCACATGTTCTCAGGAATCACTTCGCCAATGATGCAAAAAAGTTTAGAGTAGCCCGCTGTATTAACTTTGATACTTGCACTCATTTTCTAATAGGTTGCTTAATTGTTTTGTCAGTGATGTCGTTATTTTAAGGTAAATTTAGACTACAACACTGTTCGCAGTAAACTTAGTGTTTACATCGAGTGTCTAAGTATGAACAGGAGTGTCTCAAATCGCAAAATTTATTGAGATACGATAATTAATCTTAAATCAGCCGCTGTGTGAATAATCTGTATCAGTGTAAACAGTACAGACATTAATGTCTGATATTTATGTCGTGGCCTAAACGTACCTTAAGTTTTATTGTGTTAGGGGTATTTTTAACTTTCCATAATTAGTATATCGGAGGCTATTATTACGCGACCAAATGCTAAACTTTGTTTTTATAGGAAATTGGCACGCGAACGAAAAAACTGTGGCTTTCTTTGTTCTCGAATTTTTTTCGTAAACGAGGAAAAGTTATAAAAATACAATACTGCAAAAAATACGTCCGTATAGTTGTTATTTGTACGCATAATTAAGTTTCATAAAATTCCAATTGTGATTAGAATAGTTTCAAGTATCAAATTCGTTTGGCCGTTATATTCTAAGCTCGCACACCAAGTTAATATAATAGGCACAGCTGCAAGACGAATAAACACGCACACAGACAAACTTCCATGGTGCATCGCATACGGCATCTTCTACAAAAAATACATTTATTATTATCCTAGAAGAATGACAAAAACACGGCAAACGAAAATAGGCCTTAATGTAAGCACAAAAAGATAACTTTTCATTTACCCTAACCCAAGCTAATCTATTAACTCGAAACTCCTAGTCGATTTAGGAATTTTAATCAATTTTAGACTGTCTCACAGTGCATGAAGGTGCAATATGCAAATAGGTTGCATCTGTGAATTCAAGCATAATAATTGTCGAAATTTCTGTGTATCTGTCAAGGCGCCAAATGCTGCATGCTTGTGTCCAACTTTTTGACCAAACTAAATGATAGTTAACTTTAGTCGACTTATGTTACATGAGTTTGTCAAAATACTTACTAAAATTTACATTTGTTTTTTGAATTTATTACCATTTTAGAATACCAAGTAATTACTTATCTTCTTAAAATTTTAACAAAAATATTTTCCTAATCTTATTTGCTTACTTTGAAAGATGACTTTCAATAAAACTCATAGCTCTTGAAGAGGCTTAGCAAGTTAGAACAATGAGGCTCCACCAAGCAGGCTGTATTCTTAAAATTCTCTTTGTATTAGAAAAGAAACAAAAGGTGCTTAATAAACTTTTGAAGTCGTCGAGGAATTTGTGGTCCGATTCATATTATTTTTGTCAGTAATTAAGAATTTTAAATACCGTTGGGGGCTTAACGAAATCATTTTTGAATATAGAACGAGTCGTTCTATTTTGACAATTACTTTAAGGTATTTTTACGTCTATCAAGTTTGACCCAGTGATGGTCGAGGAACCTGATCGTTGACCTGCCAGGAAGCACCGGCCGCCGGGTCACGGCAACCTGTCCCCGGGTTATGACCACAATGCAGGCTCGCCAGCCCTCGCCACTGCCATGCACTACCGGGTCCACACATTTCCATCACAAAAGAATTGACCCCCGCTGCGCATACGCACAAAATCACCCAAAACCACGCCCATCCAAACCACGTCTAATTTCAACTGATTTATCACTTCTGAAACCTAGACTTTTAATTAGCTTACCTACGAATAATAATACAGTTCCCATGCTCTATAATTGACAAAAGATGTCTCATTGTGACGTTGCATAAAAGTTAGTTATCAGGGCCGATAGATTTTGTATGGCTTGAATACAGGGTTGTTACAACCCCTTGCAAGACGCGCGAATATTTGTAGCGTCGCATCGAACAAATAAAGGGATGAAATATGGTGGAGTTGGATGTGATTAAAAAAACCATTTCCTTAAAGCTGTCAAGGTGCATTCTTGTAGGGATGGGAATTGTCGATGGTTTCAGTTATTAGTATAATGATTTGAGCTTTCTTTTTGTTAAGTCTGATGTTTCATTATTTATTACCTTAAGCCTAATATTACTTACTTGTATTCAGCTTTTTTCGTAGACTTTAGCTTTAAGTAAAATTTGTGTCTTTGAAAAGTTATACTTATAACTTAAAGTTTATAGTTTTTATCTATGTTTTATAAATGTTTTAATAAATTATGTTTTTGTAATTTTAAATTTGGATTTGAACATTAATTTGCTCAAAAGTCGATACATTTTTAATTGATGTGCTTTTTACATCCCTATAACAATCTCAGGTGAGGGTAATCGTTGTGGGAACTATCATGATCGGTTCACATTCCTATATGCATCCCTTTCTAAACTCGCAGCTACTCTAATGTAGACTATTCTAAAGAAATATTCGTGAACACACACTGGATCTTATTGTTAGACAATATTTGATTGATATAGTTTTGATACACATGTTTTGTTACTTCTAATAAAAGGATTGTGAAATATTTTAAGTAAAAGATTTTTGTTATGGAAAACAATAGTTACTGTTAAAAATGCCTTTTTATCAACAGGCATAATTATTTGTTACTTTAAGAAAAATATTTCAATTAATAACGCCGCGCATAAAAATGTTTAAGATATTACTTTGCTGGCAGAAGTATTTGATTAAAGCTATCCGAATATTGACGTAGTTTTTTTTTATATTATAAACGCGAAAGTTTGTAAGTATGTATGGATGAATGTTACTCTTTCACGAAAAACGACTGGACGGATTTGGATGAAACCTTACAGTCATATAGGTTAAACATTAGAATAACACATAGGGTACTTTTTACCGCGGGAAAACTACTCATTCCCACGGGAAACCGACTTCCACGCGAATGGAGTCGCGGGCGGCCACTAGTTATCTATAAATCGATTTACACGATATTAAACACCGCACTAAGTAGGTAATAGGTGTGATCTTTAAAAAAGATATTCATGAAAAATGTGCTCAAAACTAAAATATATCAATAATAATTACTTTGTTGCATCGAACACTAAAAGTCGGCAAGTTGATTGAATTTTTTTTTTCACTAATTGACAATTAAAAAAGCAAGTCCGAAAAAGCAGAGCCATTAGGTTCTGTGAAGAAAAAAAAACAAGAAAGAAATAAGTACTTTCTAAGCTGACGCCGAAGTAATGGACAATAGTAAAACACACAGAATATAGTTAATAGCACCGGCTCTTTGTCGGCAAAAGTGAATCTATAAAAAGTGCCGCTCGCTACGCCTGTTTGTTCATGAAAGCAATAAAATCGATTTTACAAGAAACTCATTGTTGGCAAATTGAAGTGACAGAAGTACCAGATGACTTTTATGATCCTTTTTCTAATTATCAGGCACTGTGTAAGTAATATGTACAACTAACTTGAAGGTGAATAACTAGTAAAAAAGCAGTAAGAAACATACGCGCAAATTAAAATCATGGTTAGTTTCATATGTGCTTTTTACATCCCTATAACAATCTCAGGTGAGGGTAATCGTTGTGGGAACTATCATGATCGGTTCACATTCCTATATGCATCCCTTTCTAAACTCGCAGCTACTCTAATGTAGACTATTCTAAAGAAATATTCGTGAACACACACTGGATCTTATTGTTAGACAATATTTGATTGATATAGTTTTGATACACATGTTTTGTTACTTCTAATAAAAGGATTGTGAAATATTTTAAGTAAAAGATTTTTGTTATGGAAAACAATAGTTACTGTTAAAAATGCCTTTTTATCAACAGGCATAATTATTTGTTACTTTAAGAAAAATATTTCAATTAATAACGCCGCGCATAAAAATGTTTAAGATATTACTTTGCTGGCAGAAGTATTTGATTAAAGCTATCCGAATATTGACGTAGTTTTTTTTTATATTATAAACGCGAAAGTTTGTAAGTATGTATGGATGAATGTTACTCTTTCACGAAAAACGACTGGACGGATTTGGATGAAACCTTACAGTCATATAGGTTAAACATTAGAATAACACATAGGGTACTTTTTACCGCGGGAAAACTACTCATTCCCACGGGAAACCGACTTCCACGCGAATGGAGTCGCGGGCGGCCACTAGTTATCTATAAATCGATTTACACGATATTAAACACCGCACTAAGTAGGTAATAGGTGTGATCTTTAAAAAAGATATTCATGAAAAATGTGCTCAAAACTAAAATATATCAATAATAATTACTTTGTTGCATCGAACACTAAAAGTCGGCAAGTTGATTGAATTTTTTTTTTCACTAATTGACAATTAAAAAAGCAAGTCCGAAAAAGCAGAGCCATTAGGTTCTGTGAAGAAAAAAAAACAAGAAAGAAATAAGTACTTTCTAAGCTGACGCCGAAGTAATGGACAATAGTAAAACACACAGAATATAGTTAATAGCACCGGCTCTTTGTCGGCAAAAGTGAATCTATAAAAAGTGCCGCTCGCTACGCCTGTTTGTTCATGAAAGCAATAAAATCGATTTTACAAGAAACTCATTGTTGGCAAATTGAAGTGACAGAAGTACCAGATGACTTTTATGATCCTTTTTCTAATTATCAGGCACTGTGTAAGTAATATGTACAACTAACTTGAAGGTGAATAACTAGTAAAAAAGCAGTAAGAAACATACGCGCAAATTAAAATCATGGTTAGTTTCATAGACCATGTGGCTTAAATATTTTAACTAAAAGTGTTAATTCAACAAAAATAATGCAGATTAATCAAGCGACTTTAAAATAACTTTGATATTTTAGTTTTCTATAACAAATCCGACTATGTAGTTCAAGAGCTAAAAATAATAAATAATAGTTATTACCAGGGCGACAAAGGTCGAAGGGGGCTTGCCTGAATGGCGCCTGACTTGAAACTACCGCGCGGTGCCATTGCCGCCTCCGCAGTCATGCTAGCCTAGTACTTTGACTATAAGTAAGGGTGTAAACACAATAAATGTTTTAAAAAACATGACAAAAAAGATTCATTATTCTAATTTACACAAAATAAGAAATGTTTAAAAACATTCTTTTATAAGTGTACATTTTTATTTGATGATCAGTTGGCAAAATTCTGTTTATAACAATCATAATAATATTTTTTACTTATAAATTGTGCGCTGTTTACATGCAAAAGTTATTTATGAGCAAATCTTTATATCTCTCTTTCAGGGTGTCCTAGTTATTTTATTAGAATCGGTTTATGTGAGGTACTCATGCTATGAAATATAACTTAGGGCACACAGTATTAGGCTGAGATTACAGTCCGCAGTCGTGTAAAATGATAAATGGATGGTAGAAAGCCTCCATTGTACTGTAAAATAGAATTCTTCTATCATTGTTTGACTGAATAAATGTACTCTTGACATTGTTTTCTGTAGGGCAAATCTACACATGAATTTGATTAAATATTTAAAAAATATATTAAATAATTCTATTAGAAAGATGGATAATGCTTTGGTATAACCATGAATAGGATTTAAAGTTATTTCGTGTTTACTCTTTAAGAATTGTTCTAAGTTGTTCTTAAATCTATAACACAAACATAAATTGCATTATAAAAACTTCGACCACCCATTCAGTTTAGTTCTGTCCCTTTCGCACTCACATCTCTTTGTGTTACACTATCTCATTCTAGTTTACAAAAAAAGTCATTTTATTTGTCTGCTATTATTATCATTGCTGTTTTGGGGTGGTCTTTTAGTTTCTTTTATTAATGTTAGACGCTTCGTTTTTTTGTGGTGTACCAGGTTAAAAGTACGATTAAATTACAGATAAAAATAATTTATTCGTAATCATAGAATGTTAAAACAAATGAGATTTTATAGAAGTTCATGCTAAGAATCAAGTTAACTTTTTTGCATCAGTAATTTTCTGATAGTTAATTGATTTTGTTATTTTTTATTGTGAAAATACTTCCTTACTCGAAAACTTTTTAACTTTGTCAGCTGCCAGTCACTTACTTTTTCTATTGCAGCTTAGTTTCAATGTACAGTCCGACTTATACTAACACTTATCTACTCGTATATTGCAGGTGTTCAGTTTTAGCATCTAGATTTTCTATTGTTTTCATACTGTAACGAACTGAGGGTAGTCGGCTGCTCACTGACGGTTTGATGTTAATCACTAAACTAGACTGTTTAGAATTGCGTGTTTTGAATTGTAAACAAATTTCGACGAAGAAAAATACGGGAAGTAACTAATAGAAATTGACCCTGTTTTAAGTAGGTGTAGTGTACCTAACATAAATAAACATTCTTTAGGAATGATATACATATTTGTACGAACTTTTATAAGGGCTGACCCACAAATGAAGGGTGTGATATAAATATGATGAGTGTATATGTGCATGTCTGTAGCATGCAAGTTTCTAAACAGGTAAACTATCAAAATGGTCACCCAATCGAAGGTAACCCTTAATTGTATTAATATAGCAAATCACCGAACTTACACACCAACTGAGATACATAACTTAACTAGTGATATGTGCACCGCACAATAGACTAGAGGAGAACCCAGTTGCACCTGAAATCTAATCTGGAAATTTCCAGTTTCAGTTAGGTATTCATAACGCTGCTTCACAAATATTATGTATCTGTTAAAGTATATATTTTAACTAGTGGTCCGACCGCGTCTCCGTTCGCGTGGAAGTCGGTTTCCCGTGGGAATTAGAAGTTTTCCCGCGGTAAAAAGTACCCTATATGTTATTCTGATGTATATAACCTACATTATTGCAAAGTTTTATCCAACTCCATCCAGAGTTTTTTCGTGAAAGAGTAACAAACTTTTATAATTGTTGTTGACATTGTAGGGTGTCTCGTCGGGAGGGACCGTGGCTCGTGAGGCTACAATTACTGACTAAACGCCGCACAACATAGCGTTTGCAGCCTGTAGGGTGGCCATGGATATCGATCTATGTTGGATAAATCAGAATTAAAAAATGGATATTGTAAGAGTAAGGTTCTTCCGTTTGAAAGTACCTTAATCCGATAAGCTTTTAGATATAAAAAAATAATATAACCATGACATAGTTTTTCCACTTTATATTTAGTAGTTTTTATTGAGTGACAAAAAAGGGAGTCATATCAAACGTTTCACTAAATATATACTAAATAATTTAATGATGATTGTTTCTACAAGCTTTAGGTGAAACTTGACCTACCCATTTAGCTTCAAAAGTGTAGGTAATTATAAATTCTAAAAAGTATTATTGAATTTTTTTAAAGTAAATTTTTACTGTAATTTTATCCGTGCCCACACTTTGGTCACACTGGTGCCTTTATCAAGTCAGTAAGTAACTATTGATTACCTCGTAACATGCAAACTTTTGAATAATAAAACATAAAATTAAGCTTATACATTTGCAATTTCCATATTGATCAGAGTGACAAATACTAGATAGATACCCACAGGATGTTTTTCATAACTTGAAAGGATAAAAACTACTAGGGTGTGTGTACTTTCCTGTAAATTCCTACTAATATTATAAATGTGAAAGTTTGTGTGTATGTGAGGATGTATGGATGTATGGATGTTTGTAACTGTATCTCGTAAAAACTACTGGACGGATTTGGATGAAACTTTGCGGTAATATAGGTTATACATCAGAATAACACATAGGGTACTTTTCATTCCCACGGGAAACCGACTTTCACGCGAACGGAGTCGCGGGCGGCCACTTGTTAATAAATAAGTACAATAAGCTGTACCATAAGATAGAAAGAGACAAAATATGGTTTAGCTTATATTAGTTAAAAATGCGTTTAGGTAAGTATAAAGTGGACCATTATTTACCTTATTATAAGTAAGTGTTGTATTTTATTCTGAAATTATAACTGTTTCACTTTCTTTAACCCAATTTTATATAGTCAAAATTAAACAGAGTTAAATAAAATTTAACCTAATCCGTTGACTTTCTGCGACTTTCAAAAAAAGAGAACTCAAAGCATTTTCATTTTAAATTGCATCAAAGATTTGATGCATAAAGTTCAATTTCGTTTGTACTTGCTTAACCAAAGTAACCACGTGTATTTGCAGTACGATATTGTATAAATGTAATAATTTCTTAGGTATATTCTATATTCTTGTATTTTTAAAAATATTTTATTGATTGCGGCATTAGAAGGTATATAATATTAAAAATCCGATCTAAATGACCCCTAACATGTTATTTAGTTCTAAGATCGTTAAAAATGTATCAAAATAACAAATAAATGCCACTTATTATGGCAATAAAATGATATCAAAACTTGTATTTTCGTGTTTGGTTCATCATTTCAAAAGAAGCAGTTTTTGTAAACTTTAATTAGCATGTTACAATGATATACTATGTATAAACAGTCAGCACCTATAGATAGCTAAACGGAGAGCGATTCGAGTTAGACCGTCTAGAGTAAGCTATTCAAGGTGTACCAAGAAAAAGGATGAATAGCAGCATATTAAGGTGAGTAGGCACAGAAATAGGTCCTTATAGGTACTCGTCTAAAAACTGATTAGATAATACACTTATTTTTAAATTTTAGTACACATCTTTATTTGATATATCTCTATTAAAACGACAAAAATCCGCGATTATGCGTCGTCTTTCACCCTAAGGTGGACGACCGCCATTTTTCTTATTTTACCTACACCGCCGATTCATGCACAGACACTACATAGCAATTCAAAGACTAAAAACGTTCAGAAACATGTTTTATTACACCATATCCTTCAATTCCGCAGACATTTAATAACCTTAGCGATCAACCGCTACGGTCATGCGCAAGGATATACAAATTATTTATTTGAAGGTGATTCTTAAACTATTCATAAAAAAGTAACTAAGACAACTTTATGTGTGGTCCAAAATAATCTAAAGCGGATAATTCCGCGACTTTGAACATATTAAAATTATATGGCTTATTCATTAAAATTCTTAGAAATTCACCGTCATGTTATATGCATTCGATGTAACAAAATTAATAGGAATGGTCTGTTTGTAAGTTTAAATACTATTTTGGGATGCAAAAAATAATGGTGATGAAAGTATTTGAAAGAGATATTCTATGCCATGTAGTATAAATTAATCAAGTTAGGGTTGAGGCAAACTCCTGTTACAGTAAGCTATTTACGGAATACTTCATGACAGTCAATACCAAATATTATATTTCCCTTTGGAAAAATTAAATTAAAACTGTCGAGTAATACCTAATAATAGTAATAATAACTATGCTATGCATTTTTAAATTAGATTATAACCCAAATTACTTAAAACATGCCTCTGTTTTTAGGTTTACTTGTTAGACAAGATTTTTTTACCCGACGACGATGTGAGACGAGTCATATACTAACTTTCTTTCCTTTTAAAGTACTGCATTATATATTTAAAACCTAATAGGTATATTAAATAACTCTCGCCATAAACATAGTCATTTTAATTTAAAAATAACTACATCTCATTGAACCTACCTCAAGCGTCTTCGGCCACCTACTTGACCCGTTTTGTTTCATTACCATTATTTTTATTTAGTTTGTAAGTGGATGGCGTGTGGCTTTGCGTGATAATAAGCCGAAAATTGCAGTTTTGCAGACAAGTACTTTAGCAAAATAATAATCATATAAGTAAAAACAGAGTTATTACAAGATTTACAAAGATTCTGATGATTTACAGATAAAAAATTAAAAGTTTTGCTAATAAATTAACAAAACAAGTAAAACTAAATGAAGAGTTAGTATAATTCTAATATTATGATGAACTTCAACAAAAACAAAGGAAATATTGTCGGACTATTGTCCGTATAAATGTAGTTTTTCGCACGAATTTGAAAGGTAGTATAACAAATTGTTAAATATAGGTAGCCGTCAACAAGTTTAAGGAAAACTGTAGTTAACTATCATTAAAACATTAAAAAGTTTTATCTATTATTAGTTATTAAAGTAAACTATTTTTGCTTTTAAATGCATAGACGGAGTAACGTCTACAAAAATAAAACTAATCACGGACTAAATAAAAACATATTCAAATCTCCATCTATTCATCTATTCCTAATTTCATATTCCATATTAAATTGTATTTCCTATCTTCCTCACACTCTAAATCAACTTCTTTGTGTAACATTCATAAATCCGTACGTACTACAGTTAGATTACTGTCGATTTCTTAGATCCTAGGTCGTCTGGCGAGGAGTGTGACGTCACACCACTCGACTGACCAGTTTTTGTCCAAGCCCCAATTTAGAGTTTGATTCTTTATGCATAACTCGCGAGTCTGATGCACTCTGCTTGAGACTACAGAATAGTCCCCGCAAATCAGGAGAAAAATGAAGTAGTAATAATAAAAAGCGATCAAAGTTTAGATATTTACTCTGATAAAAATATCACAGGCTCTTATGATTGTCCCAGGTAAATGATTTTATGAAGGACTAGGTTTTAGATCTAAAATTAAGCACTGACTGTGTATAATCTAGACTTTTGAAAAGATCTTTGACATACCTAGACAAACATTTTCATAGATGTAAACATTTTTAAAGAAAGGGCTTAGGCCCAATTGCGGGGAACGTTTAAACCTCAGGTTAGCTAACTCAGGTTTAAATGGCGCCACCGTCGATTGTAACTACTTCTTATTACAATCGATGGTGGCGCTATTTAAATCTGAGTTAGCTAACCCGAGGTTAAAACGTTCCCTGCAATTGGGCTTTAGTGAACGGAAATATTAATTGTAATTTAAACAAAGGAACACATTTTTACTAGCCATATTTCTCGATTGTCGAATTAAATAATAATAATAACATAAAAACATTCACCTTGAAAAAATGTAGCCACCGGTTTTGGAATTAACGCAATAATTAAAAAATATTTAAAAATTAGCAATGATGTGTGTTTTACTCAATTAGGTATGTAATGTATATAAATAGTTATTTGTTTTTCAAAATATAATCTCAAAAAATAAAATCTACAATACAAGATAAAACAGTAAAGAAACAAAAGCTTTTCTCAAACAAACGTTTGAATGCATTCAAAATTTATAATACTCCTTTCGCGTGGAAATCGGTTTGCCGTGGGAATGAGTAGTTTTCCTGCGGTAAAAAGTACCATATGTGTTATTTTGATGTATAACCTATATTATTGTAAAGTTTCATCAAAATCCATCCAGTAGTTTTTAGGTGAAAGAGTTACAAACATCCATACATCCATCCATACATCCATACTCACAAACTTTCACGTTTATAATATTAGTAGGATTTTCTCGGTTGCATATAGAAGTCGCCTTCTGTTGTGCCCTAAGGTCGTCTGGGCTCCAAGGACAGCCATGTTAATTGCTTCGATATTATGTCCTTATGCATGTAGGAGTTGCCAAATCCCGCGGTTTCAGACAACACGAAGAACAAAGGATTTGGCGTGTTGCGGCGGAGATAAATAGATATGAAGGTTATGATACATCGTCTACTGAGAAACTGCATTGAACTGGTTTAATTATCTGGAATAAATATGTGATGAAGAACGAGAACAAATTACTTAATTTCAAGCTGTAATTACATAATTTCAATATCATGTTATTACAGGGACAGTTTTTTTTTCATTATGCAATAAATGTATTATATTTTAGAAATGACATGTGCGTTCTTGGATACCTACTTTGATTAGACAGCACGTCTGCGTTTTGTATTGAGTGTTATGTGTTTTTGCTCAATTTTGTCTGTTGTAATTATTGTCTGTTGTGGCTAATGCCACATTACGCACTTTTACCGCTTATTCATTGGCATTGGAGTAAACCCGAAATTGCTTACTTTTGACAATTGAAACGAACACATTAAAGCTATTCGTTGGTTAGTGAATAAGGTAATTAGACAACTAACATGGGGTATTCAGTACCAAAATATGATTGTTCAAAATGAGTTCAAATGCTCAAGAATTAAACCTGCTTTGAAAATGTTGGTAAATTCATTTTACAGTTATCCTTCCCAGTATTTCCGCTCACTTCACTCCAACTTGTAATTCAGTCCTTAAATTACCCTATCAAATGCCCAACAGTAAAGCTGTATCAAAATTCAAAAACAATACATCTAGCGCAACTAAAAAAACGTCTTAAAGTGCAAATGCAGCAAGTCAAAGAACTGTTCTCCTTGCGGGCTCCTTCAGCGAAGGCCAGTCACCAGTGTGCGCACGCGACTTTTGCTTGTTTTTCTTCCGAATCAAATCATTTTTATTTACGTATAACTCGACCAGGATATCAAGGACAATCTGTTGCGATGTTATACTGCTAGGATTGTCACGGATTGTTATAACTATTGTTATTTGTGTAAATTCTTTCTAATTCTTATCCATGTCAAGAGAGCCTCGGGAAGGGGCTAAATTTAAGAGATGTTATCGCGAGATCGTGTTAAAATGCATTTCGGATACGCGTTGAGTTTAGCGCTGCTATTCGAAAACTTGCTTCATTGTTTTAAGCGTAAGTTTTCAGCAGATATTCTACTGCTTTCCTACGTTTTGTCAGTTGTTGTAACATCTGGTTAGTGCACCGATATCAATACAAACATTTAAGAGATTTTAAATAAAAATGTAAAAGTTTTCATTAATTAAAATTTACACTTTTGTCAAATTCCTCAAATAAAAATATAACCTACATATACCTAATCATAATACATATACCTATCACTTTATTTGCAACAAAAATCAATCTTCACCCGTATTTGTGAATGAGCCCTGATCTTCTACAGTTTTGTGGTTGGGATTACATTATGTTTCTCCCGGCGAGTGGAAGGCATTCCTTACTCATGACTGTACTCATTGACATATATAACGTCCAGTTTATACTGATGTTGATAGCATCAATATTAACGTTGTAAATCATTGGAAGAGAAAATAAATCAATTTAATTACAATATTGAGTCTCAGAAACATGTGACTATGAAGGATCATCAATTGAAATAAAGTTACCTAATATGCAAAGTTTCAAATCGTTACACAAGTTAGCAGCATATCTTCTTTGCTAATCAACAACTATCTATACTTTACGTTATATGATAATAAACATATAAGACCATATAACATTTAAATTACAATTATAAAATACACACCACAAGTACTTGAGCAGTGATTGCAAAAAAAACCGCGATGACGTCACCAACAATGACAGTGACCTCCGCGTGTCAGATCTCAAGAGCGACAGGTCGTTAAACTCGTGCGCATTCGGTCACATTCGATATTCAAAATGTGATAGAAACAAAGAGGTCACTATAGAATTTTATACAATGTGATTATAACCTTATTTGCGAAACATGTAGGCTGATTTGTTTAAGAAACTTGCAAATTAGGTGGTGTACCATATTTTTGAGATTCAGTATATTAGCATTGATTTTAAATGACATGTCGTTTCTGTCACGTCAAGTTTAGGTACTACACCGGCTTTTAAATGCATTATTTATAATAATTTAGGAATATTTGTGCTGCGAGAGATCGAGTGCTGAATATTACTTTGTAGCACATAATATGCATCTAGTGACAGTATTTTCATGATTTTTATACATCCAGCTCGTGTAACATAGGGCATCATTAACTAAAAAACTATCAATTTAATCTATTGCCACTATTTAATTCATTAGTTCGGATACTAAGAAAACGCTTATTAATAATAATACTATTTTTTAAAAAAAACGACTAATCTGTGCACGCGTTACTTTTTGCTCGATCAGTTGACCAAAATCTCAACTTGTTTGTATTTGCATTACCCATACATTACCTTACACATACCTTGAATTCCTTTTATACTTTATTACCTGAAATGATATAATGAATCGAACCTAGGACCGACTGCGAGCCGAATCAATGACCGGTTATAACAAGTCATCGAAAACAACTCCTGTGATAATCGAATGAAATGTAATTGGAACTTCAAGATTATTATAGAAATAATATTTTTAATGGTAGGAAGCAAACAATACAATACAACACACTTTAAAGTTGTCCCTTAATATTACTTACTCATAACTCAGAGCCTGATGTGTTTTGCAGTAAGCTATTATTGGACTTTCTTATCAAAATTCTAGGACACACTGCACAAGCCATGCCCAATTGATTGTCATCGCATAAAGTTTGGACCTTTAGATATTTAATATTTTATAGTAGGTAACTGTAGCTCTGCAAAACTTAATTAGCCTGCATTGGCTATATAAGGCGTTATTCTATTAATATCTCGATTCATGTGGAAAAGTTTGTAAGTATAACAAAACTGGCTCGTGATACATCCTTGGTGCGCTTTATTCACCTCGTCTGTAACCACAGTCGAAAATTTCATAAATCACATTTCGCGTTTTTTTCCTTTTAAACCGCATCAAAGCTTTCCGTCCGCCTACGTTATTGTAGTTTATATTATCTCGATAAGTATACAGTGTGAGACCGGATATTATTGGATTCCAAATAAATAAGTAACCAATTGTAAATTGAAAAGTAATTCAGAGTAATTCTGTGTGGTCTAGATTGTGTTACCCATTCGAATATTAAAATTGTTAAGATTAAAATCTGAAACTAGGCACTAAAAGACAAAGTAACATTTAAATAGCAATTTCTGTTTCAATTACTGAAATCGACAAACTGATTAGGATTTTCATTACAGATAAAAAAAATGTTAGCGTCAGCTGCGTTCTTTAGTATTCCGATATTTTTGTAACGAGCACTTTCATAGCAAACTATTCATAGTTCATTCCAAATAGCATAGCTTCTCCACTGCAATCATTTGAAAAAACCGTCAAAATGCTTATTTTTAATTGCCTAATAATCAATCTTCTTCATATCTATAAATAGCACTTATTAACCTACAGCCATGCACATCTGATAAACCCAGTAGATCCTCACAGCCTTAACTTAGTAATTGTTTATACATTTCCATCGGATTAGTCATGAAATCCGTTCGTTTTTAGCAGCTAATAACGAGATGGTATCAATGACCCCCCGCCAGGTTATATTTGCAATGTCAACAGTGCCTTTAACACCAATTTAATATTACTAATTATCTTTTTATTACTTAGTTACCAAAGTAATAAATAATCTTGAGGAAACTCAGTAAGATGTAGTTAACGAAAAAACGTTAATCTAGTAAAAAAAGAGCAAAACCTTTCGCTTTATAAGATAAATTGATTCCTTCTCCTTATAAAATAAAAGTACCTAAAAAACATTTTAATATTATTTTAGATATCTCAGTATTCGATTATAAAATGATATGTGACGGTAGGTTTTGTTATTTTTCTATCATATTGTTTCGAACCATTTCAAGAATAGTCAGTTTCAAACACAAACTACTAGACTTACCTGACTTATTATATCAATTGTATAACTCAAAAATGTACCAAACTAAATCCGACACCTCCATTCAACACTTAGCTTAATTAACCGGTTATCTCAACCAATTTAACTCTTAAACTGCCCACTATGCCAACTATTTCCGACCTCCGGTGTAGTTATATAAGGCTGTACGTTTGTATCGCTCAAATTAAGTGGATAAATCCATGCGCGTGATTCAGTGACCTTGGCTGGAAAGTGAAACCGGTGTGGGTCATCGCGCGCAGCGTTCCCTTTCGATGGTGCTCGGCGCATGCTCGGTGGGCAGCCCGTGCCGGAGCTCTGGGCCATTGTTGGAAGACTTTTGGAGGTTCATGGAACAGTTTGATCATTGCTTTACATGTATAGTGTAAGGTTTCTACTTGTACAGTCGGGGATTGATTTTTGCTGATAATAATAGCAATCTATTGGTATACTTTATGGTATTAACTAGTTAGCCAGACGCATTTTTCAAGGACAGCACGAGGAGCTGAGCCGTCATCTACCATGTTTTATCTTTGCGCGCGTGTATGGTTTGAAAAACCAACTGATGTAACATTGTCATCCGACAAACGCGTGATTTGGTCGGTCAAAGCGCCGCAGCCAAAACTTAAATGCTTTATTTGGTACACGAATACTAATCTGAGTTTATTTTCTGACTATAACTTAACTTCATTAGGTACCTCTAGCTCATCCTTTGATAATTTTTTAACGTCATTTTCGATGAAAGTTATTCTAAACTACACCACGGCCACAAGCTAAATTCTAAACAAGTCATCCAAAAATATATTTTTCTTTGTTGATCAAACTTTGAATCCCAAATATCAATGTATCATTTTTAGTGAATAGAGTTGATATTTTTGATGACTTTTGCGTTTTATTTTTATTACTTTTGATACTTACAAGCCTGGTCCTGATGAGAGCCAACGTCCGATAGGAACAATAATAATACTTACAAAATAAATAATCATACCCTCCTTAGTTCTTCGTCGACGTTGTTTTAGCCACAAGAAGTAGGTTTCTTAGTTAAATTTTTAACAGCATCTTACTGAATCTAACCAATACGTTTTTTGTTTATCGTATTATGGTATAAACAATGCAACATTCAAAAAGCGACGAAAGTGTTGCTGCCTATACAAACGTAGTTATTTAGAGCCTACATTAATCTAGAACTTTAAAATTGCTTCAAAAAGTCCTGTCCCAGAGTTAGCGATAGTGATCATGTGTCAGCATGCATATTTAAAACAGCTAAAACATACTTAGTCACAAAAAATCAGTAACAATTTTTAATTTAAAAACTGATTATAATTTATTTTTCGATTGGATCTGACGATTTTTTGCTTGTTATAAGTTCTATCATAAGTAACTATTGTAATCTTTCAAAATATTGCTCATTTTTTGTTGTTGTTTTCATATATTTTGTTTGAAATAAAACAGAAAGTGCGGGTAGGCGTCTCGTTGAGATCTTTTGTTTGAGTGTGCGTATGCTACGACTCTGCCTACGGATTCCATTAGTTATTCAAATTAGCTATTAATTATGCAATTAGCTGCTAGGAATAGTCTAAATTTACTAAGAATTTTTAAAATTTTGTTATATGTACATTATTTGGGAACTGTAAATGAATTTGTATGATATTAGAAGAAGAAGAATACAGTAGATAGCAGAAAGATATAGGTGATTGGTCCTTTTTTCTTTGAATGTATCTAAACGTAGGTTTAAAAATCATTACAGTAATTTATAAAAAAGGGTAGATTGTTAAAAATTTAGACGAAAAGGTCAATGATGATTACGTTAATTCTATTCTATGTCAACACCTTTTTCAGTGACTTTTCTATAATACTGCCTACTACAGTACCTACTTTATAGTATTTTTATTTGAATTATCTCATAACTTGTAAACAATCCCACATATTTTTTATTATTCTTTTAACATAAAAAATATATTTTTATTACTAATAATACGAGGATTGCTTACAAAATCATGTATTTGGGAAAAAAATAAGAATTGAATTTTAATAATTGATGTTTGGTCTACATTTTTTTCTTCCATAGTGCACAATGAGCTATGTCTGTTGAAGATTCTTAAATATTCCTTGTTTGTTTTAATGCCATTATATGTTTATACTTACGTTTCCTTAATACTTACGAAAATCCTTCTTTGCATCCGCATTTAAGACATCTGCATCCAAAATCTACCTTTTTATTGTATTTTTAATATTTTAGTAGAATTTTAAATAGCTTATTCTTAAATATATTTTTTATATCTTATGTAATAAATTACAGTGTGTTTTTTATTAATTATTTTTATATGGAATTTAGAATTACAATTTCATTAAATTAAATTGAATGTTTTTAAATTTACTTTTATTGCTAACCTAAGCATAAAAACACTTGTAATTAATCACATAAATACATAAATGTTAAAATGTGCGCATTGCTATCGTGTACCTACCTAAAAAGGTTACTAAATGTGTGTATAAAACTATAAGTTAAACCTAGAAAACCGTATTCGCAAGGGCATCGGAGGATCAAGTAAATGAAACAACAATTAGTCACATTAAATTTATATTAACCGACAGACGTCCAGTTATCACTATTGCTACAGCAACGACACAAAATCAACCGAAAATACATCATGTACTTTAAAATATCTTAACTGTACCCTTCCAGCCTTTGTCCTGATGGAATTAGTTTTCAAAATATCAAAAACATAACAAACGACTGCCAGGGTACAGCAGTAACAACATGGGTACAAAAACAATCGCAGAGCTGTGGAAATCGCATTGTTTTTCAGATTTGTTCATTTCTATTGATAACAAAATAAATTATGGACAAAACGAACGAATCTGAACGCATAGCACTTTAAATGGAAATTCGCCATTGCTGTGACTTATCTGTCGCCTTATACTAAATACTATAGTAATAAAGACTAAATTCTAATTATAAAGGTAATGCTCAGATCAGCGTGGTTCCGACACTGGAGCACCAGCCGTCATCTGAGCACCACCTTGCAACAATGTTTCAATTTTGCGCTACAAAATAATAATAAAAAATATTTAAAAAATAAATGCTTAAGTAACTTCACTTGGGAACATTATAAAGAAAACAACATCATCATTAATGAACTTGCCCGTTTTACTCAACTCAATTCAACAGAAATTATCTGGTAACTGTAATTTTTAAATTAATAATACATTATACACAAATATAATCATCACAAAAATTCTTAATTTTACTTACATTCTATTGTTGTAAACTTGAAATCACTACTTTTAAAATTATTTCAAAATAAGTCTATCGATGAATATGATGTAATAGAATATGATAAATAACAGATTTATCGATATTATTATATTTACAATAGTTATAGTCTAACTGTTTTATAAGTGCTTTGAACAGTGTGAAAAGACAATATCATTAATATATAATATGAAGTGAGAGCTCACGAGCCGGTCTTGGCAGTTGATTGTAAATAATGATTTATTTTTCATATAAATGGAAGGCAAATTGAGGTATTGCGTTTCGATAGTACGCAGACCAACACCCGAAGTACTCGGTTAGAATGAACTTCTAGAGGTTAGTGGCGAGGCTTGGGGTGTCGACCGTACGGACTGGAAGCCAGGCTCGCGACACTCTTAAAACACCCTACAAACTATTACTCGTTACTTGAGGTAGATAAGTTCCAAATTGTGTCTTGTTACATTATTATTGCTATGTAGAACAAACATATTTTGCACATTTTTTTCACAACAATCTATCTTGTATAAATACTTCTTGTTAGAACAATGTCTCGTTAAATGGCAAGATAGGCTACAATACTAGATGTAAGTACAAAATTCGTATATATTTCATATATATACGATACTGATATAATGGTTTCTGTCTTCGAACAAAGATATTGCAAAAAGCATGCATGTAGACTCATACAATGATTCGATAAATATTATAAGTTTCGTGGTATATAAATCAATATAACATTTATCATTATAATATATAAAGTGGCAGTTAATATATTTTGTTCCTGATGAGGTAGATCAACACTGTAAGGCTATGTGTGTATAAAAATATTTCTGCAATATAATCAACATTCAAATACTAACGTTATCAAAAGTAAGTCGATTCTGATCCATATTGCACATCGTATTCATTAGTAGGCGTGTATATAATAAGTAGAATGAGATGTATCACTACGTGGGTTGACCTACGACAAATGCATGCGAGATATCCAAAATATTCCAAAATGTCCGGTCGAGCGAAATAATCGAGTTTACCTCACAACCAGTTTAAAAAACAATAACTACTCGAATATATTGAACGTCTCAACGCTAGACATATACAATTTACTGCTCTTCAAGATCGACACTCACATTAAATATATACAAAGAATTTATGCATTCCTTATAAAATTTAAGTACGCAAATCAATAATCGTGATCTTTATACTATACAAAAAACATTTACATTTATTATTTTTATTAAATTATTGCTAGAGAATTTCATTATTATTAGGCTACGTCATAAAACTTAAAACGTCTCGCATCAGGAGTTGGCGGATTCGATTTGGCAACGTTCAGGAAGACTACTTTCCTAATACTAACCAAACAGGAATATATAAACTAAATTCGATCAAATAACATACTGGTAACTAAAATAGGACATTATAAATTAGCTACATCACCAAATTTAGATTTAAACAAAGAGTGTTAACTATCTTAATATTTAAAACAAATGTCAACAGACAAAATAATAATAGGAAGCACCGGGAAATATACACAAATCCTCAAGGTCAACAAAAGTGAATACAAATTAGCAACGAAAGTGACAATTTCATAAACCGATAGCTAGGAAGGCCGTGCCGCGATCCTCATACAAACTTTACCTAGCTAAACTGATATACTCCAAAATATGTATAATTTACTACAACTATATGCTTTAAGAATACTACTCCATCGAAAATTCATTAAATTTACTTTTCAATTTGGCCTATTTCGTATCAATAATCTTCAGTTTCTAGGATTTGTACTCTCGTTTTGTAGATTGTTTCAACATTTTAAATTTAAAGCATTAGTTTTGTTTAATTTGATCATTCGGTTGTATTTCCTTACAATTAAATATCTGGCAATCGCGTCCCAAGGTTTTTATATTTACAAAATTTAATCTACTTTCCCAAAATCTTACGACGATGTCTTTTAACATTAACAATCAAAATTTAAAACGTAAAAGTATAATTTACAATAAAAGAAAAGTAGACAGATATGTTCGCGTGATTCATTTACTTAATAATTTTAATTCACTGGGAAAATTATTGTAACGAATGATACGTAGTTTTTCAACCGACTAATTACTAATATGTTTTTGTTGCGTCTCATATGTATCAAAATGATATGGTTTAGTCGACAAAGTATTAGAATATTACTTAAACGTATTGTAATTATATGTTTAGCGCCCAGACACCCAGGCATATAAAGTCACCTTGTGCCGAAGACAAGGTCAAGTTGAATGAACAACAAAAAACCCGCGCCTCGGCCGCAAAGTGAACGTGCGCAGAAGCCGCCTCCACCGCATAAACTTGTATAACGCTATATGCACATAATTAATGCACATAAATCGCATTCGAACAAATTATAGGTATGCAAAATTCCTCTCACGAAATCAAACGTTAGGTATTAATGAGCTATTTTGGTAATCAATTAAGATGTTGACGAAGGAGAGGTGGATGACACGGACGATGAAGAAGTGGTTCGTAGGTTCTTCTTCATGTGCGTGTCGAAGTGCTTCACCATGTGATCTTTCCTGATGAAGCCTTTGCCGCAGTGGTCGCAGGCGAACGGCTTGCAGCCCGAGTGCAGGCACATGTGCCGGCGCAGGTCGGTCTTGTGGTTGAAAGATTTCGGACATTCAGTGCACTTGAATGGTTTATTCTCTGCGTGCTTCGAATAATGCTCTTCATAAGAGACATCATCTGAAAATCTTTTGCCGCAGCGGTGGCACTTGAATGGCTTTGCTCCTGAGTGGAAGGTCTTGTTGTGTTGCGTGAGGTAGCAAGCCTTGTTGAAGACCTTGTCGCACTCGTAGCACTTGTGCACGGTGGCGGGCGCGGCCTTCTTGACCTGGTTCCTCTCGGACAGCGGCGTGCCGGGCACGGTGGAGGACACCGCCGGGTGGCCGCGGCCCTCGTTGTCCGCCTTGGCACTCTCCGGGCTAGCTGGCGATTTCATCTGAGCTCCATAATTCTCTTTGTTAGCGTAGTCCATTATGTACTCTATTTTCAAAACGCGAACATCCATCGCATCTCCAGACTCGTTTTCCGTTTCACGTTTGATTGTCTTACCGCCGACTGCATATCCGTACGGATACAGTTTAACATTGTCGTCGGTGTATTCAATGAGATCATCTTTCAGTTCTTTAGGTGTGTAGTTAACATAATCGTAATCCATGGTTTGACCATTGAGATCGATAGTGTTATATTGAACTGGCGAATTGATGGGATCGACGACAATGTATCCGGCGGCGGACTCGTCACCGACGACTTGACCCCCCACGTTAGGCTGCGTTATGTAGTTGGAAACGTAAACACTGAAGCTCTGTGTCTGGAGCTGCGAGAAGCTCGGCAGAGTCACAGGCGAAGTTGACGTTTCCTGATGCATAACATCGACGTCTTCTGGTGCGGGTTCACCAAAAGTAGCCGGACTGGCTATAGGCAGATTGTTGATAGCCATATCCATAACGTGGGGGGCCATCCCGTTTGGGTAATTCGGTGCTATAGTCTGTTGAAAATTCTGACCCAAATATAATGGGGTGTGCGTGGGGTCCGGAACCGATGGCCCCAAAGGATCCGTAGACCTCGGGCTGTAGGGGTTGACACCCAAATGGCTGAACGGCGGCAGGGTGTGTGCCGTAAGCCCCGGGGTACCCTGGGTTAGCACTGGGGTTGAAATATTGCTGGTTGACACCGATAGCAGGTCCCTCATATGGTGATTTTGAGAAACAGAGGGACCTGCTTCCCCGTTTGGGGGATTCGACGAAGAAGTGATTGCTATACCTTTTGAACCTTGATGATTACTATCGTTCATATTCCCTATCCCTGGCGGTTGACTACCTATATTAAGTGGATGAGAACTGACTTGATGTTGTAAAGGATGGTTAGCTAAAGGATTATTAGTGAAATTATTATCTAAATTACCCTGTTGAAGATGACTGTATGGAGACTTGGACTGCATGGCTGCCACCCGGTGAGAACGGTCGAAGCCCTGCGACGCGTAGGGAGACTGCATGGCCGAGTCGTCCACGCTGCGGCCGTCCTCGGAGGGGACGGGGCTCTGGGTGTTCGAGTCGGCCGCTTGCTGCTGCGCCCGCGCCTGGATGGCGTCGCGCGCCGGGTGGTGGTGGCTGGAGATGGGCATCGTTGCAGGATCGGGCTGCCCCGACGATCTCACGGCGTTTTTATGCAATGTCGTGTTGTAATGTCTTTTCAGATGACCGGAGCTAGTAAACCATTTGTTGCAGGCCGTGCAGTTGTAAGTTTTCGGCCTTCTTGCTTCATTAGATTTCCAGTTGGCGCCTTTGCCGCCAATAGAAGGTAATGTTGATGATGTCGGATTTGATGGTTGTGTACTAGTAATTTGAGGCGTTGTTGGAGAATCGTAAGGTCGATACGGCGGCTTCATATCAGGATTAGATGAAGCGACCGGCCCTGGGTAATCACTCAGGGGTGGCATTTGTACACCAGGGTACATCTTTTGTTCGACGTGCATAAATGGCTTCTGTTCATGATGAACGCCTAAGAACTTTTCCTGTCCGTATGGAAATTTTTGATCCGGATGAAACATCTTTGAGTCCGGATACGTCTTTTGTTCAGCGTACATTTTTTGGTCTTTGAATAGTGAAACATCTCCATTTAATTGTTGATTAGTGTACAGTTTCGTCGTTTCCCACGGCATCATTGGCACTGTTCGTGAATTAACTTCGCGGCCTTGGGTAGGGGCGTCTTCATATTGCGTGGTCGGCTGCTCACCTTCGTTACCTTGATATACTACCTTTTGCGAATCCAAGTCTAGGATGTCGGAGGATTCTTCCTGTTCTTCTTTAACTTTGACATTGTCATTTTGGTAGCCAGAGTTGTTGTACTGCTTTGGCGGAAATTGTTGAAATGGCATCGAGGCGGACGTGGGTGCGTTGCCGGTGGCGCCGGCGTGCGCGGAGTTGCAGTGCTCGTTGAGTTGCACTGCGGAGTCGCACACGAAGCCGCACTTGTCGCACTGGTTGGGAGACGGCGACGGCGTCGGCTGGTTCAGCGGCTGCCCGTACAGCGGACTCGACGACGATACTTGCGACATTCGCTCCTGCATGTTGTAAGGGTGGAAGCGGGTCGGTTTGTGGTATTCCTGGTTGTACTGCGACTGGTCCCAGCTAATCTGGTCGGAGTGCTGGTTTTGTTGAAAGCCAGAGTGGGTGTAGTTGTTACCGTACTGGGTGGTGGGAGAGAAGGTGGTCTGGTCGGGGTTCTGGTAGGGCGAGGGCGCGCTGTGGTAGCTTTGCGGGGTGGCGGGGTGCGGGAACTGCGCCGACGTCTCCGGCGTCGCCCGCTGCTGGAACTCCGGGCTCGGCTTCGTGATCATGTTGTCGCTCGAATCAGCCGGGGCCGACACCGTCGTTTCACTCTTCACTTTCGTACCGTTATTATTGTCAGAGTCATTTTGGGAGTTCTGCAAACCCCACTTCACATAGTTCTCTTTATGATATTTCAAATGAACTTCCAACGAATCCACCGAGTCTAAGTATAGATCGCAAACCTTGCAATGGTAGTCCCTCGACGGTAAAGTCGATGATACGGCGTTGCTGTTAGCCATTTATCATCAATCCAACGGAGCGCACCGTCTCCTCCAACGAAAAAAAAATAATAAAAACGCAACACCGCCCGTGTCGACGCACATGTAGTCGGGACTAGCGAGTCTTCAGGTTAATTGCATTTTGCGGGTAGTTGTTGTGCCTTGGTCGTTACCGAGAAAAGTTTTTTCGCGGCATTTCCGCGGGGAGAGTTACGCCACGTGCGCGCTGTAAACACACCCTCCGCCGACCTCGCACTTCACAAACTTGCGGCTGTCCGGCTGCACCGACACCGCACGATCGACCACCGTATCGCGTCACTTTACTAAAAATGTTCACAAAGTTTTGTTTATGTTCATGTTATTTTTTCCGCACTATTATAAAGTTTAATTGTTATCGTTTGATCGTTGAGGAAATTAATTGGAATGCGTTTTGAAGTTGGCACTTGTTTACTGGTTGGCGCGGGTCGTGGTGCGCAGCGGTCAGCCCGGGTACGGACGCTGCGAGCGTTTACTACCAACTGACAGCCTTCCTGAAGTCGCCTTCGGGGGCATGACTTCAATAACAATTCGCAACGTCGTCCCCCACCGGTGCGTGCGTGCGAGCGAGAGGGTCACGCGATGATGAAGTTATCGCTCCTTCGTACTTTTGCGCGTCCTTGGTGCGAGCGAGACGCAGGAGGGGGTCGCGGGGCGCGGGGGCCGGGACGAGTCCTACTCTACTCAAAATTGAAATGCCCCGGTCGGTCGAAGTGTCCGGCGCTGCGACGGCGGCCGAGTGGGACAGATATACCACCCACCCTTACGGGAGGGCAGACCCTGCAACCGAACGCTCTAAATTTTAAACACTTAGTCCATTTTAAAGACGAACCATCAAAGATCTACTTACAAAGTATCTAAATCTCTCAAACACTAACTAATAGATATGCAGAGCAGATAAAATACAGTAAATACTATAAATAACCCACCTTGAGTTATCGCTTTGACACTAGTTTGAATAACAAATAATACTGATCTATCTCTTTGTAACGTAGATATCTAATTTGAATACAAAATCAGATTCAGTGCTTACATACATTGAAATCAACAAAATCCTTGACCTAATAGCAGAGACGCCAGCCGTCTACTGCAATATTGAAACAGGCAAAAAATCTTACAAAAAAATCTAGTCTAGATTGTTAGCTAAGCATCTTTACGACACGTGCCTAGAGGTTTAGGTCTTTGCTAGTAAGGTTTTAGGGTTGAAGTTTGTTTGTGAAAACTCTGTTGAAAGTGAGTGAATTCGTGAAGCGGCGAGTGGACACAGAATGCAAAGCGCGAGGGTGAACTGATCGATTTTCTCGGACCTCGCTATCGCTTCCTGTCCGCTCACCCCCTGATTTTTATACTACCCCTTACTACCTCACTATCTACGACTCCGAAGTAGGGTACGATTTTGAAGAAAAACTCCGACTTGGCATAGTTAAAAACGTGTAGGTTGGAACAAGTTAATTGAAAATCACATTTAGGATTAGTACCTTGGGACAGATACTTATGCTACTAATATTATAAACCTGAAAGTTTGTTAGTATATATGGATGTTTGTAACTCTTTCACGTAAAAATATTGGACGGATTCGGATGAAACTTTCCAGTAATATAGGTTATACATCAGAATAACACATAGGGTACTTTTTACCGCGGGAAAACTTCTCATTCCTACAGGAAACCGACTTCCACGCGAATGGAGTCGCGGGCGGCCACTAGTTAATTACAAGAGAATTATGCACTTTTGTAACTTCTTAATTATCTACTTAAATAAATTGTTAAGAAGTATTTTGGTTTTACCTTTTTCTTTCAAATAGGTACTTTACCAAGTTGAATAATTCATTCAAAATTTTAAAAATGCTTGATCGACCAATAAATAAAGATTTGTTTTTATAAACAATGTTTCATCCAAAAATATTAGAGAAATTTTATTCTATATCTTAATCCCACTAGATAAGATACATTTCCACATTTATGTAGGCACATGCTTAATTAATAAAAAAATAACAATTTTGCAAAATCTAAAAGTCCTCAAAACAATAATTTACTTCACAAATCATAACAAATACCCTTCTATATCTTTTGACCTTACTGCCGCATCCGATTTTATGTTTTCATCTCTTTTATTCCGAAAAAAAAAGAAAGGGACAGCATGATGTTGTGTTTCGATGTCGGTCTAAATGTAAGAAACTGATATTTTCGGAATGGTGAAGTTTTCACTTCTTATCACTACATAGTATAAAACAAAGTCGCTTCTCTGTCCCTATGTAGGTATGCCTAAATCTTTAAAACTACGTAGCGGATTTTGCTGCGTTTTGTTTTAATAGATACAGTGGTTTAAGAGGAAGGTTTACATGTATAATTACATAGTACAGAGAAAGGAGATTTACTTCGAATTAAACGCGAGCGAAGCCGCGCGGGAAAAGCTAGTTAATTGTTAATTGCCTCAACAAAAATGATTACATAATTGACAATTAGGTTATATGTATACAAAATTTTCACTGTGCTATCAAGAACTAAATATCTACGTCCCTAATATTAATAAGGATAAACTAGCAATACTTGGAATGCCGTTTTTTAATACAAGTTAAACTTACATTAAATAATAATACCAAGTTAAGAATCCGAGAAGCTAACTCTTCGTTAAGCTTCGGACAATAGACAAAAGATTACGAAGAAACAAAAGAATCTAACATCTTTACTAATTCTAACAACTTTTCAAAACTTTTACTGCCGGGTGTTAAAAACGTTTATTAAAACGGCATGTTATGGTGTAGTTTTTAAAACAATAAAGTATAAGTAAAACATCCCTGTCGAACCACCGTTTTCATAATATTTATACGAAAAATCAAATAATGATAAAAACATCAATTTAGAACAAATGAAAACATATTTAATTTAATATTTTCAAAATATTTAAGTTTTTCGAACTGTAAATATTTCTCATAGATAGATTTGTTTATTTTTTATTAATTCTTGTTAAATTTTGATTATAAACTTGAATAATAATATTATGTGTCGAAGAAGGAATTATTTATTACAGAAGCATTTAGACTGTCCTAAGATTTGACTTTCAAATGTTGGTCAGATACAACCTCATCTATGGAATGTCTCTGTAATGATATGTAAAATTAAAATAACTAGGAAAATAAATTTATAATGTTATTTGTTTATTTCTACCAGTGGGCGATTTGCGGTGTGTTCTGTTGATGGTTTATTAGAATCGCAACACGTTTTTGATTTTCCTAGGCAGAATCGCAGAAACCGAAAGAGTAAGCAAGAAAACTGGAAAGAAATAATTGGAAGATCCCTAGGTCAATAATGTACATAAAGAAATTTAAATGAGTCGTTGAGTCCCGTTGTAATTTTATATTTTATTCACGTGGTTAGACATCTACATTTCCATGTACATAACCAATTTCATTTAAGTAACAAAACCACACACTTACCTAAACATACGTTATTACATAGATTATTTGTAGATTCAAGCCTTTTTCTAAAAGTCTCGCCTGCATTTTTAATACAAACATGCATCCCTTACCTTCAACTACTACAGGGTTCAACATTTAAGGGTCTTAGCGGCAAACAAGTTAAAAAGTAATACAGATGATTCGGGATCACAATTTATACCAATTTCAACAAAATTTCCGAAACGAAAAAATAATTACAAATAACAATAAAAGGTTATATATCAACAAAATTGTTGTAGTGTGTAATTAGATCATACGTAAAAATAAGCCATAAACGCGTGCGCAACATGATCAAATTACGTTTTAAAACTCGTACGTCACACTGTCATTATTACAGTGTTATAACAAGCATTCATTGTGTTTATTAAACTATTCCTAAGCTACATCTTATCACAACGCTCCGAAATTGCGTTTCAAGTCCGAGCATACAAAAATGGAGAAAAAAGTCAAACTGCATCTAGCATCCACGTGAATAGGCACGCACACACGCGCAACCAAAACAGGTGTTCGACACAAGTTGGCCCACGCACACATACACACAAACAAACACTTTTCCGAGAATCCACTCACACATGCACAGTGTTGATTTGTGCATTTTGAAAAAAAAGCTTGGTTTGTGGTGGTGTGGGTGGTTCGTGAGAAGACAATGCATGCGCCGGCGCAGTGCTGTGTTGATTTTGGAGATTTCTCCTGCGAATTATGAGCTTGGGTTTTGATGTTAGAATTAAGGTTTTAACACGAAGACTTAGGGAGTTTTGGTAAAAGTAAAATTATTATAAGTAAGTAGTTTGCTGTTTTTACAAGCAAAATAGATATTGATTTCTTACCTATTTTTATTTATATTGGTAAGAAGAGGAATAGATCCCACTACGTTAAAAATTTAAAAATATTGATATTTTTAAACTACAAAACAAACAGAAAATAATAATTTACAAAGTTTTAGATTTACTTATGTTTTCCTTATACCCGTAGCTCGTTGCATTTTAAATCATAAGTCTCAGAGAATAAGGTTGATTTCTTCAAAGGAAGATTGGCATGCGATGACTGGGTGTCATGAAAGTTTAACATACTTTTGTAACTAAGTTAGAATCATATTCTGCTGGTTATTTTGCGTATGTTACTTGGTTATGACCGCGTGTAAAACTTCCAGTTTTAATTTTAAACCAAAGTTTTAACCTTACCTACACTTAATATGATTTGCAGTAAAAAAAGAATAGATATGAAATAATTCGAGGTAAAATAACACTATTTATTTGAAATCCAAGTCTAAGCTAATTAATTATTTTCGACAACAAAAGTAGAGGTAGGAACATAAATAGACCATGAAAGTTCCATAAGTACTTGAAAAGCATTATTGTAAGCTTTAGACATATAGAAACGCGTAAAGCTAATCCTTTACCCACAATATTTTGAGCTTACAAATATTGCTGTTCGATTGTTTTACTAAACCTTAATTTGGTGGAAGCATCACGTTCAGGGTGAATAGTTGATAGGGGTGCAATGGAATGCAGCGGCCGGGGTTAAAAAACCATTTACAGTTATTGGACGGGGGTGCGGGGGTGCGGGGTGCAACAAACCGGTTTCAAACAGATTCTAACCACTGTTATTTCCTTGTGAGACGATTCGAAACTTAAAAATATACTTGATTCAATGAAGCTTATGACGTAGGCTTTGAATGAACTGTTAGCTCGCATTTTAAAATGAAACACCAGTAAATCTACTAGTGCCTATATTAATTCTCATTTAATCATTCATAACTAACTACGTTTAAGTATTTAAGATTACAAATAATGTTCTCAAAAACCGTTCGTCCTAAAATTACAATTACGCTACAAAATGTACGACCAAGGATAAGGTTCGTTTCGATGGTACTTTTAAATACGATAGGTATGTGTTAACTTGGTCCAGGAGCGAGAGGGTAGCTGGTCATCAATTTACCGAGGGGGGCAGGGGGAAGTCTAACCCCTTATTTTACATTTCACACTGCGGGAAAATCGTTAGAGAAATCTGCGTAGCGTGCATGTCCGAGACACGCACACACACGCAGCCCCGCGGCCAAGTCACCCCCTTCACCCCCCGCCACCCCGTCGCCCCCCTTTATCGACACAACTTGAAGAAAATCCTCTATGCGCACATGTGTACCTCCAATATGTAAATCAAAACTACACATTCAATTTTCCTTTCCTTTGACAGAATTGATTGGGAGGACCCGCGTATCTTTTACTTCGAGAAATCGGACTTTTTCAGAACAAAAGTGTCCTAAGTACCTATAGCGGGCTTCGAAAACTTTTTGTACTCAGTAAGTAGTCCAAAATGTTTGATCGATACCCTCTCTTCATTTGTAGTAGTAATTAGTGGAGTCAAGAGGCATGGTATAATTTAAGTCGCCCGTGTCTACACACCACACGTATCTACCTATTTTAATTAGAAGCCGGAGGCTGTGCGGGGGAGGTCTGCGGCGCGGGGGGCGGGCGAGGTGATCTATTGAAAGACGTCGCCCTGGGCGAGCCGACTGGTCACATACAATATTACCGCTCAGTATCACCATGCAAATGTAGAAGCTTTGTGTATACGCACTTACGCATACGAAAGGGGGGGCCTCCTCCATAATCCGAATCTCCCTTCAAGGATGGCGTATGTGAGTGTACATATAGGGCACTTTCTCTTGGAGCGAGCCACTGGCTTTTAAAGAGGGGGCGGGGGGGTTACGAACGGGTGACCACGGGGCCGCCGGACTTGCGTGTCGTCGGGAAATTGCGTAAAGCACCGCGCCGCGTCGAAAGATTCTTGCAACAGGTTCAAAATTTTAAATCCCGAACGCTAAATTCGAACTTAGATTCCTTGAGGCGACGAAAGAAAAAGGTTTCATAAGTTTCGGTGTCGGTGGCCAGTAGTTGGTAAGTTCCATTGGTCGGTAGTCGACCTCCGTGGATACACCGCTAGGGGATGTAATTGAGTGTGCTCAGCACCCTCGCAAATGATACTCCAGTGTTCCCAGAATACCTGTAAGTAATAGACGTTAATTAGAACCCTCACCGGCTCCAAAAAATATATAATTTGAACAAGTCGTAATTAGAGATGTTTACATAAATGTTAAACAAATATTTTCCTAATTTTTAATATTTTTCTCTCCTCTTTTCCGACGGGTTTAAGCATATTTATTTTGCTGGAACGGGGCAGTTTCTTGGGGCTACGGGGAACATCTGAAATTACATCTTTTTTTCGAATGATAAGGAGGCCGTTGTCAGAGTTTGTTATTCGCCTCATTGTCCATATGTAAAACGTAAAAAATATTGAACTACATGTATTTTAGTGATTACTAAGAGGTGAGTGTACTCATCGTTCAAAAAAAAACTTATCATCCCAAGGTAAAATATTGTAAAAAAAAGTATATTCCGTTAGATCAGTTCTTTCAAGTTTCTAAATCTGAAATAAGGAAACTGCAATTAAGTTATAGGTAGGTATTTGTTCCAAGTGATCGGGGTACACGCATTGTCTTTCTGCTGTGTTCAAAGAACAGCACAGTATTTCTCTGCGCAAAATATTTTCTATCATTTTATCATGAACTACCTTACTACAGCCAAAAAAACAGTCTATTGCCTCCATTAATCTTCTATTTTTTTTCCAGTGCAAACCCATTCAAAATCTATTTTAATTTGCGCCGATAATTACAGCCAGCGAGCGGGCAGTAGGTTCGCAACTCGCTATCAGAGGTACTACGGAGCCGAACCCCCCCAAGTCGTTTAGATCGAGCGGCCGCTGCACCCCTTGTCCACACTGTGCGTATCTACTCCCTACATACATACCCATACACTGCGGCTTCTCTTGTACTAATTTACATGTGAAGGGAGGGACGTTATCAGCACCGGGCGAGCAAAGAAATGATGGGATTTATAATTGTTTTGAAACTGCGGGAGCTAAATTATTTCAAGCTTACGATTTTTGTTGGGTGTTGATTATGATAATGTGCTAGATTACTTCGTTCTTCGCTGTGATAACATTTATTAGGACGGCTCAAATTAGAACCTACAGAATTCCCAGTCTTAGCATAAATCCAGAACACATAACAACCTACTTAGTGTCTTGACCTAAGTTTTCTTTCTTGACCAAACTATCTAGAGCTCTGCTCTCTTGCTTGAGCAAACCGTGGGAGTTCCATTTAAAATGGCGCGTCTTTTTGTCGATTTTCGGCAAAATGGTGCAGAAGGAAAGTAGGTAGCTAGTTCTTTCGGGAACTTTCAAAAAAGGGTTAACTTTATACGCTGGGCTCGTAGATGAGCACCTAGAAGGTACTTCAAGGTACTTTTACATTTTTAACATGACTAAGGAATGCTTTTTTATATTCTTTTGTAGTTAGTGTTTTGTACTCAACGTTAGATAGGTACCTTACATCGTTTTTCAAAAACCTTTATAATTTACTTAAAACTGACTTCTTACTTTATCGTAAAGATAAAAAAGTGAATTTATATTAAAAAATAATTAGTAATAGAATAGAAATCAGTGCGAAGATATAAACTAATCACTTTATCCTTTTATGTGTTAAATTGTGTATATACATAAATTTGTAAATAAATAAATAAATAAATAACTAAGTGCTACGACCGAGCTACAATTATAGCAAACTTAGTCACAAATTGTTGATCAATGGATGGAAGTTCCTTAAATTAATATTGTAAAAGCTTAGATGCTATGTAATGTACCAATGAAATATATTAGACTATTACGTGTGTCCTACAAAAATAAGTAGCTACCCAAGTGGCGCCAGAAAGAAAACCTTTTTTCGCAAGTGGAACAAAGTTTTTAGTTGAACGTTCTTAATAGGTACTACCTACCTTTTTCTTCGCCGTTAAACTTCTCAAACCCTCAAGCCTACTTAAAATGCAATCAATCGTTACCTAATTAGAAAAAACCTCACCAACTTTTTCCGCCGTCTCACTCGAAATAATTAAAAATAATTCCATCTTGTTCCATCCTTCCACGTATGCATAATAGATAACTCTATATGTATATACGTCTGTAAATGACGTCTCTATAGCTTTTGGGTCCCGATATATATAGTTTAAAGTATATGTAGTTATACATATTGGTTGGTTTGACAATACTAAGCCCCCTCACACCAGGATTTTGCTTTCTGGACCGGGGCCCTCTGGCGAGCCCTCCCTGGGAGGTCATCGCCCACTCGCCCCCCCCGCCTCCTTCTGGGGCCCTCACGTATAGTAAGTATACACCGTGAGTATTACACAAAACTAGCCGCCCGTTGCCAGCGTCTATAAACTTCCTATACTATATAGTTATATATAGTTTATTTAAATACGCAATTTGGTCCGTACTACCTCTGCACGTATAGGCACCTAGCTGAGGCTCCAGGGTATTAATTTAAAAGGAATCCAGCGAGTGGCCGATGTGTGGGGTGTTACGCTGTTATAGTAAGAATTTAATTAACAACGAATGTTATTTTAGGAATTCTTAAAAGCGAATGTTAAAATTCAGTCGTGATGTTTGACGTTATTAGGTAGGTATACGAGTTTAAGTAGCTAACAAACTTACTTGGTTTTTGTATCATATACCTATCAACGGACTTTTTAATAAATTTGAGAGTATGACGAAGGGAGTTGATTGTTTAAACAGAAGTTCAGTAAGGTTGTGTTGGATAAGATATCAATTAGCTACCTTGTTAAACCAAAAGTGGGTTTGCTCTTACAAGAAAATATTTTTAATACGTAAATACCGACTTAAAAATATCGTTGTTTTTTTCACTTAAAATAAAAAAATATGTCACAAGTAAAGTTCCTTGCATTTTCTTTCAGCCAAATAACAAAAACTAAGTTCATTGCAAGAGTCAGACAAACAAACACATTGACACATTAAACTAATATAATGCATTGCGGTTAAAGTAGGGTAGTTTACCCGCTTAGGTTTTACAAATGACATTTCTTACCGGGGATTTTTCTAAATAGGTATGTCATTATCTACTGTGATTAGGTAATTTTAACTTAAAGGTCAACCAACAGTAAAAAAAAAAGTTTTATAAAGATGTAAGGTCTATTTATTAAAAACCGATACCTAGTTAGTTCAGTTAATGTTGGATTCACCGAATGTGCCTAACTTTTGAGAAAATTACATATACTTACATATATACATTTTTGGAATCTTTAATCCTTGATGTCTGTTGGTAAACCATATCTAGATTAGTTCAGATAATAATAAAACATTTTTAAGAGTTTTTGAATGTAGGTACCTACCACTCGGTTTAAAATTGAGGCAGGGGAAATAAAGGTAGGGGAAATTGAAATAAAACTGTGATTGAGAGAAGAAAGATTTAATAAATAGGTATAATAACTTTAATCTAAAACAGAGTAAAGAAAATTATGTTAGGAATCACAAGTAACTACAGAGAACAATTGATTTCAAGTTAAAATGCATCAAAGTTTATTTTTTTCATATTTCTCAACTGATTCCGCGGCAAAACATTCAGATTTTAAGCGACAGATCACATTATACAGGGTGCTATTACAAACAAAAGGTTTGAGCCACTTTTTGTGAAAAACATCATTTTATTCACTCCGATTTCAAACTACGCCAAAAGCGTGATTCTCTACTTCGATTATAGCTTTTTTTAATTTAAGTTAATAATAATTCTATGTTAATTGTAAATATAATGCTATGTTAACTGTGCATGTTGTCTTAAATTATAATTATTTCGTTCGTGACGCACGTTGTCGGTCTTTTCAAGTGATAACAACTACCATTTGTTGCTTTAGTTTTTAATAAACGAATACGCACACACTCGTTGCTACGTACCGTGAAGTTAATTTTGAAAATCACATTTATAAATTGAAAACGCCGAAAGTTTCGAATGTTTACGCAACACCAAGATATTCAACAAAGCCACTTGATATGTAATACACAGCAATATTTATTTAAGAATACATTTGATTACATTTACTAATTAACGCAGTGGATATTAAGGATTAATTAATATGTTGGTCCTTAGAAACTTAAGTAGACAATAACAATACAAGTTTGATATCTAGTAAGGTGTTATAAACTAGTTATTTTAATGAGTTTAGGGTCTCTGCACTCACCCGGTCGTTGGTCAAACCCTCGAATAGAATACAATGTAATTCGCGAGTCACATTCAATTTAATTTAAAATCTTAACATGTATACATATCGACAACATCAATATTATTTGAGGCACATATTCGTGAGGTACTTTACATTGCTAAGAGTTTAAACTTCAAATTGAATGGTCACAGCGTATTCTATGCGAAGTTATTGCTTAAAAACTTATACACTTTAGGTTTGGGAAGCGTTTGAACCAAATCAGATAAACAAGTTCAAATAATTTAAATCATGGGACGTGGTGCCTATACAATAGCACCCTGATTAATACACAAAACTAAATCAATTACCAATTACAAACAAGTCAGTTTATCATTATTAATTCTCATTTAACAATCCCATAATTCTTGAGGACATTACATGCACCATATACATAGTGTTACGGGAGACGAAGCTGAAAGGTTTTAGCGAAAAAGTTTTTTAGTAAGGATATATGTTAATATTAGAGAGGTGCTTTATATTCATAGGTCAAAATGATACTGTTTTATATTACATTACATTCGATAAAGCTTTATTAATAATGTTAGCACCAATAACAATGCTAGCTGCGTCTATGATTGGTGCAACTACTCGGTTACCAAGCCTACTATTGGAACACGCTGTATTCAACTAAGCACTTAAAATACTGGAAGACGGTAAAATCAATCCTGCAACTATGAACTGGCTACTATTGCTATTTGCTATTTAGAATCATTAAGTCCTTAGTTTGATACGGCCGTGGTCGTATTATAAACGGTTTATCAAGCTTCTGTCATTTAAAATACATCGTGCATTTCATAAGATAATACTTAGTAATATCTTAGAATCTAGTATAATGCTTGGATAGTTTGGAAGCGTGCATATATTTCCACTTACTCGTATTGAGCTAGCGAAATCTTTTCTGCAATTGAAAACCATGTCTCCTTGATTATACTTTAAATCTCAAGTATTCTTTTATAATACGACCATTATTTAGTTCAAGACAATCCGCTCAAGAATAAGGCCAAAGTCGTACATCCATTTTAATTATTATTGTTACCACGTGGTGTAAACTATCCCGATAACAAATTCACTTCAACACACGCACAGCTTTCTTACAACAAAGGGAAGGTTTTTTTTCATCCCCAACGCGTTGCCAACTCGTGCATTTAGAAGCGGCCTGTTGCCAAACTGTTAGATCACGTTGCATAGAATCATTTTTTTCTACAATGCAACACAATAGCCGAACGCATTCGTGAAATCTTCAGTTTTAAGTTTTTTTTCTCGACAGAGATGCTACAAAAGACTTTATTGGCCCCAGTCTTAAGCAAATTACCTCAAACGCTAAGTAGAAAAAAATATGCGCTCCAGTAAGTTATAGCTTCACAAAACAAAACATTTTGTTATATAACAATTTGAATTTAAGATAGCTCGATGTAACGTTTTAAAGCACGAATAAATTTATGATAGTTTAGAATTTTTTTATTGTAAGTAGGTAAAGAGTACATTGTTGTGATAAGCGTAATGTTATTCATGGAAAGACAATCAGCTCTAAAAGTGCTCACAATAGTTTTAAAAGATAATTCTTAAGATTAATATAAGGATATTTCTATAATGAGTCTCTTATTACAAACTTCTAACAATGACAACATTTTCAAACTTGGTGACACTAGCGCCAAAACCGCCTAACTCAGAACTATTATCAACCTTTCCGTTTTTTATTATTATAGGTTATTATTTAAGACAATATTGGTGTTTCGTTTGTATTAGAATATTTATTGTTCCATCGTGATACTGGTATAATAATAGGTATAATATTTCGATTATTGCTGTTAAGGCATAATCTCTAACTAGGTAATAACATTGATTGAACCATCTTTATCATGTAACATTGCATATTACTAACAAATTGAACTTGAGTTTATTTATATATAGCTACTCATTCACTTAACTATTTATAGATAGGATTTTCTGATATATTAAATCAGCACTGGTAGACACATTATTATTATTTACTTATTTAAACATATTCATAAATAAATGTATCCCGCATCATATTGCGACCATCAATTCCATAATGAGTCAAAATAAATATACATATTTTTAAATTCATTTTTTTTTGTTTAAAAAACACATATTTTTATTTATGTACCTAGACAAACAAAATATAACTTGTGCGGCTAAAATAATTGTGCAATATATATATTTTAAACAAAAATAATAAAGTAAACCGGAATAAATTATAAAAATGTGACATTTTAGTATTTAAGTATTGTGATAAAATTCATAAATCTATACTGCTACTTAATGCCTAGGATTAACTTAAGAGTGCAAAGTATTTTAACGTCAATGATAAAATAAATCAGTGGATTGTAGTATACATGGAGGTTACAATATTTCTGAAGTCAATTCAAGTATCATTAGAAAAATGTGACGTTTCAAGATGTTTTTGAACATTTACTTTATTAATTATTTTCATTGTGATGATAAGTACAGTCGTTATTGTTAAAGCACGCACTGGGTTTTCTTTATTGCTTTGTAAGAAAATGTATATATTTTTACATCAATACCATTGTATCGAAGTAAAAAATGGTTTATCAAGATCTTTTAGAAATAGAAACAAAGTTATGTTAGCTTTTTTAAGCTATAGACAAAGTATTTTATATATGTTTAGTACAGACAAGATAGTTTAGCTTTAAGTCAGATCTATAAAGTTACAAGTAACTGTTTTCTTGTCCACAAAACTCAATATATAAAATGAAAATTTCGTTTTTCTCTCGTCTACTTAATAAAAGATATTAATTTTATACACTAACCATACGAAAAGATTCTTAAAAATCAATCATTTTATAAACAAATTAATTTAATAATAATACTTAGGCTGACTCAGGACTAAATGATATTATTCTTTATAACTAAATCTTAATAATTATTATAAACTACTTTTAGAATAGCTTCGATATATAATACTTATAAATTATTGTATTACTATGATGAATAGTATTTGTCTATATAACTTTTGTTGTGTGTAGTCTTGTGCATCGCAATATACAATCTCCCTTAATTAACTAGCTTCCGTACGATGCGTAATGGAATAACATTTTCAGTCATCAGTAGGACTTCAGCAAAAACTATTGTTTGTTATATAGGCACTTGGCTGCAAGGGTAATGAACGAATATATCTAGCGCAAAACACGACGCCATACGCCATCTATGAAATCGACTAAGAACTAACAAGTGCCAGCACAGGCTAGATTGTGAAAAGTTGCAAGATAACTCGGCAGATGGAGCTAGGCGAATTATAGCAGAAATTTTATTTTATGTAACACGATTGTGAGTCACATCCGTAAAAGATTTTTATGAAATTATATACACATAGATTTATTATTGGTCTTCGCTCTCACTCTTACTAGATGGAGCACTGCATGTAAACAATAGCTTTGTCTTTGCGGCTACTTTTTATTGTCGTGGCAGGTCGTGTGTCAAATATTACACATACTATTCGATTAGCTTCTGACTAGACCATGCCATTTCGTCGGAATTAGTACAAATCAAGCTGTCGCTTATGTATTAACCTATTTATTACTCATCAGCTTCACTGAGGGACAAAATAATACGTTAAAATTTACAAGCTTGAAAAAACGGAAATCACCTGGCTGCATGAAGGTTATTTTTTTTAATCGTTTTTGCAATAAAATTGATCAGCCTCGAAATCTTTAAACGAAATCTAGGCCTGACCTCTGCAAGTTTTATACCTTAGTGATTACTCTATATACTATTATTGTTTTGTTATATCAGATATTATGTCACATTGGGTGTAGCACTGGACAATGTATTTTTTTTTCTATAAGGGGCCCTAAAATAAATTAATATTTATTCAAAGCTTACAAAATTTCGTTTTGATTAAACTACTTAAAAGTATACGAGAAACCTGTATTTAGACCTCATCTTGAATAATTATAATTTTAACATAAAAAATGATCCATTTGGTAACATAGATGTTTGGAGTCATGGAGTTTTTTTGTTAATAAAAAAGGAATAAATTAAGTTACATTAAACGTATTGGTATCAGATTTTAGAGTTTTTTGCTTTCACACGTTTGGGGCCCCAATATCTGGGGGCCCTAAAATTGTTAAGTTGGTAACTACGCCCCTGCATAAAAGGTACGCAATAAATGACATTAGCTCGGGTAGGTTTGAGTATGCCGAATTCGGCATACTATTTTATGACGCATTTTTCGTATACCAGTGCTCCATCTAGTAAGAGCAAGAGAGAAGACCAATAATAAATATATGTATATAAACTTCTCGGTTGAAGACATGCCGATATAAAATATTGTAAATAAGTTCTAGAAAATGTAAAATTGTGATTGATTGTAGTATGGGCACTATAAAATTGGTAAATATATATCATATTATTATAATAATTCTTATACAATTCATAATATTTCCCTCAGGTTATGTTTTATGGCGACTTTTTCCATAATGTGTCGAAATTTTTGAACTGCGTTCTTAAAATATTCTACATTTTATTGCATTATTGATATTTTCAAACAATTAATTTAATTATTACGTTGCTAACTCTACTTTAAAATGGCAATTTTAAAAGTTGCTTTACTACTTATTTAATATAAATGGTAGATATATTCGAATTATTACATTACACTGGTGTTTTAATATTAAAATTAATGATTACTAGTTATTATTTGAAATTGTAAACTTCGTATGTTTTAGAATATCTTAAGGAATAATAAAATGTTTACCTAACTAGATATAAGTATTAAGGAAGAAATCACACTATACAATATATAATAACCAATATATAATAACATTGGGTCCTAATGATTGGTTGTGATGTGGAGGCACAATTCAACAATTTAATTACTAATGATACCATTTTGGAACACCTATGATACATTCAGCCGTGACACTCATTTTGACATGTGTCAAAATCTCATCTCTCAGAATACAGCCGAATCTTCCGAATGGGACCTGAACAATTATAGCACTATCTACTCGAACAAATGTAAACTCTTCTTAAAAAATATATACTCTATCCGTGACAGTTAAGCTGCGATTCCGAATTTTGTTATACACCGTCAATAACTTACGAATTTATGGAGGTAGCAAAATCAACTTACGACTAACTAGCCGTACATACAAATACACCTAACTATAATTTGTACGTGAATCGAACAACCAACCATTAGAACACGTGCTTTGCTTACATACGACGCCGCGCACTAGCTCTTAGAAGCGTTGTTGAGAAAATCGAGAGGGGGGTAGAGAGAAAGAGAGGGGAACGGGCGGGTGGGTATGATATTTTACAATTGTTTTTAAGTTTTCAGAGACACCGAATGCTAGTTGACGCTGATCACTGAGACTGCGGGTCGCACTGCAGCAGGCGCACGATGGAAGGGTCGCTCTTGGCGCCCTCTATAAATTCCTCGAGGGAAAGCTTGCCGTCCTTGTTGCGGTCCATTTGCCGGAAGATCTTATCCGTTCGCTTCTCCGGCGTGGACTCGTCTTCAGGCATCTTCATCACGGAGCCCACCATTTTGTATATGGCCTGGAAATTATGGGACACTGGTTTTGAATTCTGTCGTTGAGATAATCATATAGGATAGTGATGATAAGATAAATAATGATTGAAAAGTACGTAAGTAAGTTGTTTTTGACAACAGATGACCGATGATAATATATTTATTTGTGGAGAAAAAACTAGCAAATTGATTCAGTATCAAGATGATCAAGCGGAGGAAGAAGTGACATAACTTAAGTTTACTTTAAAATCCTAAGACTTACTGAAAAGTTTCAGGGTAAATTTGGTTGGACTCTCATTTTTTCCTATTTCCAAAACAAGTACCTACTTTTCTTAACCCCTTTTTAACCCTTTCTTTTCTCCTTCATTATTACTATCTTTATTTATTGGCCTTTAGATTAACCATCTCTTAAATAAAATATGAATTAGTATAAAATACAACATGTAGCCGCCATTAGATTCAATCCGATTCCGCGCCCACCGGCAGTGCCGCCAACCAGTGATGTCCATCGAATGCTAGGGATGTCCAGTTGCCGATTACTTTTGTTTTACAGCAAACAGTACTCACAGTGACAATTTCCAGCATCTCCTGCCGGGATATGTACCCGTTCCCGTCCAGGTCGTACATGGAGAAGGCCCACTTGAGCTTCTGCTCGAGCTTGCCGCGTGACGTCACGCTGAGCGCGCACAGGAACTCTCGGAAGTCGATGGTGCCGTCGCCGTTCGCGTCGAATGTGCGGAACACGTGCTCGGCGAACTAATGGCGAGTGTGAATAGGGATTGTTGCTACGGTTATGATTCTTATGATGATAAAGTTATGTGTTATTAAAAAATATGTCTGTTTTTAATTGGGCCAAAAACCTATAAAAAACCAAGCTTCTGGCGAAGGCAAACATTTTCAGATCAACTTATTTTTTGTTTTAAGCTCCATACAGACAAACCTAAACCGAGAATACATACTTTGTATAGAAACAAAATGTATATATAATACGTATAGTGCAGAAGGCGCAGTTTTTTAACAGTTCGATTTTGACAATTCGATTGGTAGTTCGATTTTGACTATCATTTACTTATCTGATTCAGATGGTTTTTATTTAAAAAGTTTTATGTTCAGTTAAGTAAAACCACTTTATGTGTATTACAAACAATTTTGAAAACCTTTCCGTACAAATTTAAGAAGGCTTTTTTTACATTACTTTTGGTTCATAGCTCACCTTACTAGCATCGCCATACGGGAAGAAATTTCCATATATTTTCTTGAATTCTTCTACTGACAGGTGACCACTGGGACAATCTTTTAAAAACCCTTTGTACCATTCCTGTATTTCTGCGTCTGTAATTCATATAAAATAATATAAATAAAATTAAGAAAAATAAAAATTGAATAGAAAAATTACATTTTCAAATCGAATTTTAATAAATATTTTGTCAACATCGAAAAACAAAATACAATCCATATAAATAGGTGTGACGTATTCAGATCGAAACACCGTTTGGTTTAGAGTTTACCTGAGAATTCGGTATTTTGTTTCAAGTCTTCTAAAACCTCTGGCTTGAGTTTGCTATTTTGTTTACCCATTTCGAACAGTTTAAATAGTCTCAATTTATGATTTCAAGTGTATAATACTTATGCACAACCAAATTGATTCAATGTATCAATCCTTTTGCCCTGAAACATTTGCCATCAATAAGTTTATTGTGTTATATAATAAAAACAAAACACTATTATATGATGAATTCCGATTATAATATATAACTTTTTTCCACTTAATATATAAGTTTAATATATACCTATATAGCTCTGTTTGTTCATTTTTATATTCCATGTCAAAAAAGTTATATAATATTCCGAAACTGCCGCATTACCTTTTCACATGCATTCTATGATTATGTCAAAAAGCAAAAGAAAATATATGAAAAGAAAGATTGATGCGAAATCACGGACTATTGTTTTATAATTTGTATATTATACATGAATAGGCAAAATGTGAATCATTAAAAATTATGAATTACAAACACAACAGTTTCCACGGGGACAAAATGGGGGTTCCATCTATAATGTGCCTATTATAATTATTAAACTAGTTAGGTTCATTTACACTAATTCGACATCGAGATACTTTAATGTAAAATTTGACATGAGACCGAAAAAGTTGAAAATTACGAGTCCTAAGTTACTAGAACAACATATAGCATGTTCTCTACTTAATAAATGTCGATATATTTGAAAGTTGCATAGTTAGTGAGTTCATGGCCTTAACTATCTGTATGTTATCTAGTTTGGCAGTTCAAAATGAACCATTGATTCAGTGCAAATGAACCTTAAGACATGGGGTATAAAGTTTACTTCTACGTTACAATACATATTTCCATCTGTAGATATTATTATCGTAAACGAAAAAGCGACGAAGAAAGTGTTCTTTTGTCAAGACAGATACGTTACAGTTAAATAAACAGGAATATTTTTGTACGTACGGTATAAAGTTGCTAATATAACGTGATTATTTCCAACTGTTGTATGAATATTTTCGTTGTTTTCAAGGTGATTACCGTAACGTAAATCTTTACGTTAGTTGACAATATTAATTTACTTTAGCAACTCTACACCAAACAAATCAGTCAAACAAATTTCATGTATATAACTAAAATAACTAGACAATATAAATTAATAAATCTAACTTAAAGCATACATTATAAATCAGTGACTAAGTACTTTATAAAATCTAAACGCAGTTGGTAACAAAAATTTGTGCTCGAAGCTACTTTTACGTAAAATTAAATTTAATACTACTTAATATTACTGTAAATTAGCAAAATTACATAGATATAAGTATGACATATCATTCTGTATGTAATGACATTAAAATTACGAATTCAATACTATCTCGGTAGAATAAACTTAATAAGGATATACAAAGATTCAAAAGTAATATTTAGAATGTTGGTAGTTAAATAAAATATAAGTAAAAGGTGTATTTTTTGTTTTATTTAGATTTTAGTGAGAGAGGGCTATACCCATAACATTTGAATGTCAAACAGGAGTCAGAGGGACACAACATTAAAAGCTTATTAAACCTTTTATCAAATATTTAAACTCGCCAGAATACGAGAATAGAAAGACAATTTTAGCATTAAGATTACACAGAATTATCAGCATTGCATCTTTTTAATTTTTATAAATAAAAATAAAATATTCTTAAAAACAATTATAAAAATAAACAATTTACATAGAAAACAAACTTGACTAATAGCGCATAACTTTTAAATTATCTTCAAAAAATCTTAACAAAACTAAAGAGTACGAGTTGTAAATTATAATATAGAACAAAACTTAACGACTATAATACTTATGGCACCGATTTCCGATCAAGTTGCAACACTGAAATTGAAAGACTACATAGAGTGTTTTCCTTACTTTGTTCTCTACGACTCGGTGCGCCAAATGTGCGTGTACAATATTTATAAGATCAAGTTGTACGAGTATGTTTAACATTATTTTTATGAAGTAGGCTTTAAGGGCCGCCCAGCACGCAGCTGGTCGCTTGGCAACAAATGAAAAACAACAAAACACATAACACAACTCAATAATTGACCGGAACCAAAGATAGATATTTTATGTAATACTTAAATCATAATAATAACAAAGCAAATATATTTTAAATTTTTTTTAAAGGTTAATTTTTAGTTTTAATTTGTGAAAGTTTTAGAAACTCTCCGTTAATGTTTTTTAGTTTATTTATCGTCTTCTCGTGATCTCTGATATGTTCACAATTCACCCTGTGACAAAATAAAAGCCTTCCTTCTTTTCTAACCGTCAGTAGTTACTTTGTTCCCTCGACATTAAAAGTAATGCATCTACATCAGTCACATCGTTAACTTTATTTAAATGGTCATCTTTTAGCTTCCATTTTAGATATTAATTTTTAATTAATAAAATAAAAAATACATATAGTATGTTTAAATACGAATAAATTAAACTTAATTCAAATGATAATAATTTGGCCTCAAGTAAATGAAAAAAGAACAAACTGAATAACAAAAAAAGAGTTTGAATGGTTTTAAGGAATAGATATTTAAAATATTTAAGTGAATTGGCCTCCGATATTCTAATATGATGTTTAAATATTTATTTTCGTTTAACTTAACGCATAACATAAATTAAATGAGTAGATTTAAGATTTAAACGTACTTGAGTCAGGATAAAATATGTAAGTACGATAAAATATTATCAAAATATTATTTCTCTGTGAAAAACTAATTTACGTTTTTTTAATATTATTATTTAATATAAACATTGGAATGTATATTTAGGATGTTATTTAAAAAAAAACAATTTTTAAATGCTTAATTAACAAACACATTTTGCGCGACCCCACCAACTTAATTGGCTACTATCTTTACGATTTTTTTAAAGATTTCTAGGACTAGAACATTTTATTTGACTTGGTATTTCTGAAGAAGAATTCGGATGATAGAAGTGATAGGGAAATGTCGAAAACAGTCCAATTATATGAGAATATACATAGAGAGTTCTAGAAGGCACGATAGTGGGGGAAAGTGCGAGATGAGAATCTTTGGGAAAACTAGAAAAATCTTCCATGAAGTCGACATCCTTAAACGGTAAACTCCAAAAGGATTGAATAAAAAGTTCATGAGTAAAGCTCGAGATAAGCTTACACTGTCTAAGCTCTTAGGTGAAGATCCATAAATCTACTAAGTATTATATTAAACACCGATATATCAAATGTTGGTATGGACTTTAAAATAATTTTAAACTTGTCAAATTACTCCAAACTTCACTATGTTATAATTATCGTAAACTTACATAATTCGACTTAGTCTTAAATAGAATACATGAGTAGTAGATCGACGCAATCCTGATGTTCAGTGGTGGTCGGAAATTGCGTCGCCAAAGTGCGCTCGTTAGAGTGTATAATATAGTTCGAGTGTGGGTATAATAATGCACCTGATCGATTCTACTTCAATGTTGCTTGCTACTCTAAATTTTGCCTTAATTATAAGATAATAAGATTGACATTAGTTCATACCGTGCAGTACATAAATCCTTCCAAAGAAAGGCTAGAGAATCCGATAGACCGTCTATCATAAAAGGGTAAAATCTGTAGATCTCTAAGTGAGTGGTACGGAGTATGTTCGTATTTTAAAATTGGACAACCGACAGCGAACAATCCTTCGAAATTTTATATGTTCTACGATTTTATAATTATGAATGGACAATCAGATTAACATTGTCGTTTTGTTACATTTATAAATCGCTTAAAATTACACACTTCTATAATTGGGTAAGCTTCGAGCAGGGTGTCTACGTAGAAAGTAGGCCAGAGTTACTTGTTATAGCTTAAGAACGGGTGGGAGAGGTAAGGATGTGAATGTAGGTTGTCAGTGTCGCATTGTTGAGTACTGAGTCAGCATTATTAAAGTCTGAATTGCATTACTGCGGAAAAAACTACGAAAACTGCAAATGTAACCTTCACCCCGTTCTACGCTTACGATAAAAAACTTGTCAGTACTTATTCACATTCATTGAATTCCGAATCTCCCTTTCAAATGTTAAAACTTCCTCAAAATGAATATCACGCGTCCCCAAATGTCGCTAACCATTTGCGTCGTAATTTCTGAACATGAACATCTTTTTTAAGTTAAGTACCGTAATACGGCCAGTGCTATTTGCTACTGCAATTAACATACGGGTAAGGCTGACGTGACATTGCAGTGTCATTGCGCAGAGGACAGACACAGCCTCCTTGTTGCGTGAAAAACAAAATATGAGGTAGCTATATGAGCCCCTCGAACGTCAGATGCAATGAGACATGTACTACGGGATCGTGTCGGAGTGTCGGTGTGCGGTGTAGAGATAATCGCCGTCGGGTCTCCAGGGTGATGCAGGGCGGGCGGGAGTGGTGGGGGAGGAGTATTTAAGGGGCCAGCATCTTTGACAGCTCCTCATCCTGGAGGCATCCCTTCAGGAACTCGTCCTGGGTGAGCTGCCCGTCGTTGTTCTCGTCCATCTTGGCGAAGATGTTCTTGGCGCGCTCCTCGGCCGAGTCGGCGGGCCTGTTGCTTGAGCAGGCGCCGAGCATGTCGTAGATAGCCTGCAATCACCACATCTGCCTTCAATACACGTCATAAAAGAAACAATTGAAACACCGAGCAGGCAGCCGTAGAATTGCAAATGAGCCGTTTATGCTGCGAATGTCGCGCGCTTTTTAATCCTGTTCAAGGTGCTAAATAAAAGTAATGTTGCGAATATTAAAGTGGCGACTTTGTTTTTTTTTAAAGTGTAACTGGGTCAAGCGTACTAGTAGGATATTATGCTGGGTTAAACGGAGCGGATAAATTCTCCTTTATTGTAGGCGTTGCCGTCTTAAGGCTGCATCACTTAGTTGGCAAGTCATTCACAAGTTATTCGAGTAAGACGCAGTTAAGCAGCAACTAAAGTAATCTTGGGTAACACGAACGGAAAATAAACTAGCCATGGTGCTTGTCAAGTTTTAATGAAAAGCCGGATGAAAGAAGATTAAGCGATTATATTTTTTTGTTCTAAAAGGCTTTAGTTTAATATTTTCCGAATAAAATAATATTTAATGAATACTTTGTTACTAGTTTACGATTTCGTTTTCATTTGCGGCTTATAGGGATTAAACGTGAGCTTTCGTTGTATTCATGTGATTTTCCAATATTTTTGTTATAAAACATTATACATGTTAAGAAACTTATAATTAACTAGTTGTCGCCCGCGACTCCGTTCGCGTGGAAGTCGGTTTCCCGTGGGAATGAGAAGTTTTCCCGCGGTAAAAAGTACCCTATATGTTATTCTGATGTATAATTATTTCTGTAAAGTTTCATCTAAATGCATCCAGCAGTTTTTATGTGAAACAGTAACAAACATCCATACATCCACACATCCATACATCCATACTCACAAAATTTCACATTTATAATATTAGTAGGATAGTTAATATCTGTCACTATTTATTATTTCTTCGAAAGATTGTTTCTATATTAAAACAAAGCTAAACGTAGTTTCTGCCAAACGCATCTATTCAGTTCTAGTTTTAATTGTTTTTACAGTAGCTAGCAGAATTTCTAGAAATAAGAAATATCTTCCTAAATCCCTATTTGAGTCAAGTAGATTTTGTAATTTTATTATTAGTTGAGGGTCCTCTCGCTTTTAATTACAGTTCATACATTCACAGTCAACAGTTACAGTGAACATTCAATTCAATTTCGAAACCAAGAAGTTAAACTTATACCCTTTCAAACTTCTATCCTTGCGTTGGAAAATTCAATTTGAGACGATGCACGTTTCTAGAACATTGATTCCGCTAGTTTTCAATAGATGGCGTTAGTAGTACGTTAACTACTTATGAGACTAAACTATCGAATAAAGAGAAAAATAGAGCTCAAATTGTGTTATAATAATAATAATAATAATTTCTTTATTTTCTCTCATTAACAAATACAAATTTTTTAAAAGGTGCGACAAAAACATTGCATAAAGTTGAAATTATTAGTGAGAGACTGGAGTCTAAACTAAGCTTTCGCCTGTATCTTAGCCTCCAGGATCATATTTTATAATTTCTGCCCCTATTTTTATCCGTTCTATAATTTGTTTGATTAACAAGTTCTAATCCAAGTTGGTAGCGTATTTAAATATTTTTATGGTTCTCGAATGAGGCCCTTTTGTCACTATCTCGCCCCCCAGACGAGATTTATCCACCAAGATGTCAAGTTACGTACTTCTCGACTCTCGACTAATCTCTAAAATATACTGAATTGAAACTGAAAAGAAAATGATGATTCGTGGCTAAATATCAAGACTAAGCAGACATTGCAATAAATAAGCTACATTAAAATAATTTTATAATCAACTTGAACATAAAATATTAAACTTTACACTGATTTCTATCACATTTCACGGATTCTAATCTTGGCTCACCTAGGGACTTGTTCACGTAATGAAAACATTGATTGTATTCTTATTCAGTTACTTCACGAACGCTACATCTTAAAAGGATTAGCAAATGCATTTTACTTCCAATACGTCTGTATAAACAGTAAACGACAAGATGTAACTTTACAGCTAAATGCTTTATACCTAAATGAGGCATGGGAACTACGAAAACAAATATCTGTATGAAATTTTCGTTGACATATTATGTCTACTACAAGAATATTAACTAATATTCTATCAATAGTCTGTAAACGATATTCTGACACGACCTATGTGAAAGTCATTAAAAGGCCGAAATTAATACGTTATACTAATATACTGATAGCTTAACAATAGGGGTAATTCATTATGATTTTGTTTTAATAAATAAACATATATTAAATACAAAATCTTTTAGGGATAAAAGCAGATCTAATTACAGTTGAGGGCTAAGGTAGACATCAATGACAATAATAGGTCAGTTTCAAGTACATCTGAGAATTTCAAGTACATTTTGGAGGTAATTGGATATTTCATAGAAAACAACTCTCAACATAACATTAACTTGTATGTCAGTTTCTAACTTTTCAAGTCACTCACTTTAGATATGTATATGTTATTCCATTGTGTAAGTTCTAAATTAAATGAAAAATTATATTTAGCACAAGCACCGCTTGTAGTACTGGATTAAATAACCAGCTGAGCAAAAACTTTCAGATTTTAAGAATTTTTTTTTTCAAAGTATAGTTTATTATTACCTTATTCAGCATCCACACAACAAACATCGACAGAAATAAAAAAAAACTGTTTTATTTAAGGAATTTAGAACTGCTTCGACTGAAAGTACTTAGTACTCGTCAATCCAAATCACGTTCTCAATTGGTGGCTTGAATACCCATTTTTAGAACTTACATTTCAATTTCTTTATGCTTGTGGTTACAATTTGCCCTTCAGGTGAATATGCTCAAAATATAAAATGTTTTTTTTATTGCCTATGTTTTAATCCCAGAAACAAAGTTCTGACCACAGCAATGATTATTACATGCAATATTGACAGTACTATTTCTGCAATTGACATTTGAAAAATTACGCACTGTATTCTAAATAACTTAAGTGGCGTTAAGCCTATAGGTGCACTTTACTATGATCTTCATTCGTGTAAGGCTCGATACGGACATTACCTACTTGTAATCCCCTTTAATTACCTACTACTTGTTTTAAGAAACAATAAACTAGCCACAAAGTTCCTATACATTTTTCATAACATTTACGGTTATTCATTTTATTCCCATTACAAAACACGCTCATTATTTTACGAGCCCCTCTAAGAAAAACTAACTCAAGGACACGAACTATTGACCTGTGATTGAAAAAAAAATCAATACCCAACAATTACACACGCTATAGAACAACCTTTGATAAAACCAATTTGAAATTCAGTTCCTTTGTCTTTAACAGAAGTTGGTAAAGTAAAATGGTGTAGCGTGAACGTTTAATCTTCCACGGTCGATGCAAAATGGGCGTTGTTGAATGCAACAGGCGAGGCATCGGCATCGTGTAACGGACAGTTCGAAAATTGCTACCCGACCAATCGCTATTGAGTATTGTTCTCGTTTTGTGGAAATACTCATACTTGTTGTTTTTGGATTCGTTTTTTTAAATAAGTGAACTTTTGTTTTACAAAGATAAACATGCAAGGCACTATACGTATACAACCCAGAAAAATGAAGCATAGCACATTTTAATCTAAATAACATTTTTTTAACGGCTATGCAATCAGAGTACCTATATAATCTTACAATGTCTAGCGAATAATTAGGTGTGAGACTATCTGTAAACGATTAGTGCTGAAACTGCAGTAGCGTACTGACATTCTTAAATAACAGTCTGAATCTTTACTGACAGTCAATAATGCCTTAGTTACTAATTAATTTTAGGTCCCTGCGAGAACTTGATCGACAAACATCCTGAAAGAGTTATCATCCCTTTTATTCAGGTTTTAGGGATATTGAGATATGATATTGCTAAAAAGATCTGTATGTGTTGGGTAAATACAAAAAATAACAATTATAATACTTATTTAATTCTTTCAACTACTAAAGTAATGTTGACTTTGTCACAAAATCCTTTAATAATCGGTTTTAATGATCTCTCTACTATTGCTCTTAAGCAGTTATTAGATATTGCCATCGACTTACCAAAATATTGGTTATATGTGTAATAATTAATAATCAATGTCATACAACACTTTGGACGATGTCTACTGTAATTATTTTGCAAATGAGAACTAAACAAAGAATTCTGTCTCCAAAATAGCTGCTCTAGGGCCAACAATCTACCAAAGACCCTGTTATCTTATCAACAGTGGCAGTTAATTACAGAGACAATAGGCTTTCACCTACTGGATTGCATTTGCTGATTGAATGTCTCAACCATCGATCAGATTACTATGAGACAGCTGCACCGCATTGTGATTACTGTATTTGTGGACACGTTGAAGCATTGTGAAAGGGCACTATCCTATACCCTACTATCCACCACCTATAATAACTACTATTCGTTACCTATACAAACTTGTAATATGTTAAGTTGGGGTTGTAGAATTGTAACTAGGCTCTACATAAGACCTTATACAGACACAGACAATGCGACGTGGTCCTGGTATATATTACATGGATTTGTTTTCGTTAGGATTGTATATTCAACCGTTACATTGAGGTAATCCCCTCTTTCATCAAGGAGTTAGCAGTTGGTTAATTTATAACTACCCGCATTTTTGCCAGATGGGTACTATTGGTGTATAAATTTATGTAAAACGAAAGATTAACGCCCGCTCCCAATTACCTACTAAAGTATAAACATCGATAACGGTTTTTGTTTCATCTGTCTGTAAGTTTATATAGATTGAAATAGAGGTTAAAGATAATCTACTGAAGAAAAAAATTACAAACTTTAAAACCTTTACATTATTTGAGAGTTGGTCCTTGGATATAACGCAAATATTACAGTTCTTAGCATATTACGTATCCATTAACGGCCGAAACCAATATTCTACTAACCTTTGACGCCTTGTGTAACTATGGTAACTATTATCCTTGTTTTTGCGTCGCAATAAACTATGATAGATAGCTGTTGATATGGAAACACAGATCACCCCCTAATAGATTCCGCATGTTCGTACATTTACGTTGTATCAGGGTCACCAAAAGTTGAAGTGCGGGGGAGGAAGTAATGACATACTGATTGGCTAGTTCAAAAACGTTCTAAGATGCATCCGTCAAATAGTGATAAAATAGTGATTTAAGTATTCGATAAAAGTATCGATAAATTTTAAAAATCGTTTAATAAAAATATCGACAGATTAACATTTAACTGGTTGATTGGCCTTCATTTTTTTATTATAAAAAATGAGACTATTAATGTTGAGCCCAAATTAGAAAAGAACCGACCAACAAAAAAACTTTTCGCACTACTAGAAATTTTATTCATATCAATTATTGCTATGGTACCAACACTGTGGGACAAGTACTAAAGCTATTATAACATTTTGAAGCCTTTTTAAGTAGGCATTAGACTGTTTTTTGTCTAACCTAGATAATATTTTGTTTATCTCTTAATGAGAGAGCAAACATTTTTACAAATGTAAATCTTTATTTTTACACTTTATGTTTGAAATCTACAATTTTCGCAATTTTAATTTTTGGCCCAAGTTTGCGTGAGTTTCCTTTCTAATTTATAAATGTTAGATTCAAAGTAAATATTTTTTACCTAATTAGAGGGTACTACACGATATCTAGTTTAAAATTTGGTTAAAAGTTAAGCAACCTCTTTTTACGAAAAATATCGATACATCGACAGCGTTGATGTATAACTTTCAAACTCTAATATTACTCGGGTAAATTCGTGCTTCTTTAAGAAAATGAGATGACCGTATATTTATTTGTACTGATAGAAAGAGATATGTTTTGTTTGTTAACAATAAATAAACCAACGCAAGTTAAACTCCACAAAAACAAATTTTCTATGCACAAATACGGAGTGACACGGATGCGTACGTGTCTGACGGTTGGTCATGACTTAATCCAAAAATGTAGGCGTGGCTTGCACTATGTTCTAAATCGCATAGTGGCGAAACATAGGTCGTCGCCTCTAATGCGGAATCTATTAGGGGGTGATCTGTGTATGGAAATGACAGACACACGTCACAAAAAACAAAGCAGTTTCCAATTACCAAGGTTTTAACTATAGTAGAATATTGGTTTCGGTCGTTAAATAACTGGTATAAAAGATACTGATAATACGACAAGTGCGTTTTTAACTTTAAAGCCTTTAATCTTGATTTAAAGGAACTTTTAAACTTCGTCTTAAGTTTGTAACCGATAAAAATAAATAAAACCATATGAATCGCCTTCATAAAAAATATTAGTCTTTACTGGTTCTAATAAACGCACTCCATCACTAGGAGTCATCGACATTAAAAGTCAATTTTCATCTTAAAGTACCCTTATAAAACTTGAAAACCTTCAATAGAAATACCTCCATACTATAACTTAGTTTTCGCTTGTAAGTGGGGTTTGTATATGATAATCAAATATTTAAACCTGTTACAGTTGGCGAGCAATCAATATGATGAATATATAAATATTTTACTGAACAAATTAAATCACGCTTGCATTCATCGTTTTAATGAGTTTACTACATATTTCATTCCAGGCAGATTTTCATAATGTAATATCAAATTGGGGATTTATAATTTTAATTGATATTTGAAATATTATATAGATATTTTTTCTATTCGACTCTTCTACCTTTTAAACCCTATTAACAAAATAAATATATTCGTTAGAGAGTACGTTTATGCCCAAAGCTTTAATTTACATCGGAACTATAAACTACAAAACATCATACAGGCTGGCTATTTCCTTTTTTAGTTCCTATATCGCTTGATGTTGTTAAACCAAGGTTCCTTAACTTTACAAGACATCTTCTGCTGGACCTTGTTATTCCCATAGATTTCCTTCTTGTGAAACGACCCTTCGCTGTCCAGGGCCCCATATCGAAAACCTTTCCATTCCAACTATAGTTCTTTAAGATACCACTTCCTCATTTTTCACTTCCCACTTTATTGCTCACTTATTCGTTGGATTATGTCATTCATTATTGTTTTTCCGTAAAAAGCTATTCAATTCTAAGTCGATCTAGTGCAGAAATACAAGCATAGCCTGAACCATGGCTCGCTGAGCAACTGAGAATTCTAAAGAGGTCTAATAATAGAGATCACGTAGACGTACCAATATAATTAACGACATTCATTTTCTATTTTAAATCTAAGTTATAGAAATGAACAGTCCTATATCTGCAAGTACTTGTATCTTTATATCGGAATACAATATCCGTCTGTAGGCGTGCGCTTCTATGAGAAACTACGCTTTACATTTAAGTGTGATTAAGAAAACCTTTTACAATGGAAATGTTATTAAATTAACAACGATAATGAATTATGATTGACTTTGCCTATCAAAATATGAATACTCAGAAACCTTTTAAATATAAAATCTGCTGTTGCAAACATTTCCATAGAAATAACGGGATCGAAGACTTTTAAAGTAATTAAAAAGTATACACAACTCATGCTGGCAGTATTATTAAAAAAAGTATGTATTAAAAATCTATTAGAAACTACGAAGCTCACACGACAATTCAAAACGAGTAGAAAAGCGTCTTCCTTACACACCTGTGCACTTCACAACGGTGGCTTCATTTTGAATCGTGTTCACATCTATTAAGAACACATTTTCCTTTATCACGTTGCAACACAGAAATCTAATACCTTTAACGCGTAATATAATAAATGTAGCAAGCACTCAAGTACAAGTTACCTAATAAAGTCGACATAGTTACACTAGGAATCTAAGAAACAAGGTACCTACTTTATTTTATCTTGTTTTGACTGAAAGAGGGCAATTGCCATAAAAAAAGATGCTGTAATAAAGATATTGCTGGGTATATAAAAATTACTCATGTTTTATGGGTGAATATATATATCGAGAACTTATATTCTTGGAGACGATGACTAATCTACAGTTATTGATCAGACAAGTGTATTTAATTGTTATTGTTCACAAGGATACTATACTGTGAGGTTAGTACAGGGGGGTGTCTCCTTCAAACCACATGCTTGTACAGTTATCATACAATCCTATAATTGATGTATTTGTATTTAAATTTCCCTAGTATACCTATTGAGCAAGCGATTTTCCTGTCAACACTATAGGTTTTGCTGAGTTTAAAAAAAGTTTCCTTTGTGTTCCTAAGTGTCTGTATGTGGCATAGTAACTGAAAAAAAACAACCCACTTTATGTAAAAAAAATATCAAAGACTGAAAGATTATTCCTAAGTTCCAAGAGCGGTTTTATGCTTTTAAAATCCAACTCTTATGTTTTCTTATTAAAATTACTTACTTACCTACTTTATTTGTAACAAGTTTGCTGTTTACTTCAATCTTCGTGGAAGCAAAGATGAAAACTAGGATCTTTGCAAGCTTACCCACTACTTAACTTACAAATTGAAACTTGGTAGAAAGTTAATCTTATTTACGTTACCCCTCCTTTGAATAGAATATATGTTACGGCTAATACCCGAAGTGCGGCTACACCTAGTTTTAGCCGGTTAGAAGTGTTTTTTATATGGAAAACTGTAAAAAAAAAATTAATCCTATGTATATAAAAACTGGCTTTAATCATGAGTCGACGGAGTCCCGCTACGCGGGACTCCTTTTTCAGGGTGGTATCAAAAAAGTTACCTAACTAACCTAACCTATTCATGTTCTAACCGACTAAAACTAGGTGTAGCCGGACTTCGGGTATTAGCCGTAACATATACATTAAAAAATCAGAACCTGGTAATCTCTTTAGCATCTTGGTGCAAAATAAAAATCTATGCAAACTTGTGACATTTCAGACACAATACAAGGGTTTTTCCATCTTTGCACAGAAGAAAATCAACAAATAAAACTTTGTCGAACAACAACTGGTAAGTAAGTTGAAAAGCTACTTGTAAAGCCTTAAGAGTGCATTCTGTGAAGCCAACCAGTGGAAACAAGAACGTTTTGAACTGTAGGTCCAATGAATAGCTAATTTCTGCTACTTACTTATTTATCAATATATAGTTTGTAAGATATAATGCGAGAAAATATATTACTTCCTAGAAACTATGCTTATTCGCTGATTTTAGAAACCCATTACAAAGAAAATCGTTTCATTAACTCTTTTGTAGAGTAACCGCACTGGATCCATCCCTCTAAGTGTTGATGATTTGAGTTATAGACATAAGAAAGATCATATTGACAATCCTCAAAACTTATCCGAACAAAATAAACTTTTTTCCTTTCCACTATGCCCTTCAACAATATAGTTGTTTTGGATAAACCAATTGTAATTTACACCTTATCACAAATAAAAAAGTGCTTCATTCGCCCAACTTTTAAAATGTAGTACATAAGAACTCAAAAATATACAGTTCAATAGTGTTTGCATGCAGAACTCAGTATTTTATTACGGTGTCTCTACTATTGTGCTCTGTTAGTTAATGTTTTTAATGCTACCTTTCTGGAAACGGGTAGTTTGAAACACGAAACGAAAACTTTTGAGGTTGATATGCAGGTGCTTTATTCTGAGTACAATGGGCATCAAAGTTGATGTGTTGGGTCGATGTCATTTATCCATATAAAGTTATATAAGTATTAAACAAAACTTATACTTGCAGTTTTATTAAAAACATGCCCTGTTCGAAACTATGAAGCTCACACGACAATTTAAAGTGAGTAAGAAAGCGGTTTCGGTTTGATCTGAGTTTAAGAGTTGGCCCGCGGATGGGATTGTACAAAAACCTTGCACGGCACCTATCTTTCACCGATTCAAATTGGCAATACTGCAGTAACTTGAATACGCATTCAGTTAAAATTTGTTTGTGACGGTTTTGAAATATGATACTTGCAATATAAAGGAATAAAGTTTGTGAGTTTTGATGTTTGAGGTAATCTCCGGATCTACAGAACGGATATTAAAAACTCTATCATCAGTTGAAAGCTAGCTTATCAGGTAGTGACATAGACTGTACTTTTATTTAAACTTACTTTATTTCCGCGCGAATGAAGCCACGGGCTGATAATTAAAGGCTAGTAATAAGATAATGCTACCCGGCACGTAATTCTATTTAAAGCAACCTACAGTATGTAAATCCAACTAAATAAAGTCATCAAAGTGTTATTGTTCCTACAAAATGTATGCGGCCTGCATTTCGCTGAGGTCGTATTAAGAGCGCGAGTCACGTGCGTAGGTATGCACTAATTGGCCGCGATTGTTTGAAGCCTACATGCAAGTGTTACTTAAATCTGTTGTTTTTACCCTTGTATTTAATGGCAAATGGCCAAGTTTACTGGGGATCGAGCTCGAAAGATTTTCATACATTGTTTAGTGGCGATATGATAAAATCATTTTACCTACTAATAGCTAGCCTAAAAAGCTGCCAGATTTCCTTGCATCGAAACATTTACTTTTAGCGCAAAATCTACGCCCGAGTCAAAATGGATTAAGGTTTAGTTCCTTTTATAAACTGCAGCTGAGCTAACTGAATAAGCCGCGACGGTCTCGGAAAAGGTTCTATTTTTATATCCTTAAACCTTAAGTAAATCAGTAAAAATGCTGTGATTCTCATTATCCGTCTATTTATATTTAGTTATACTATCCGATAATCCGCGACTTTTAAGCCAATTAAATCATAAAATCCCGTAGGTTTTAAAGCTAAGCCATAATGGAAATTCCAGCAGAAAAACAAGCCTTGTTTTTTTAAAAGATCTTTTACAGAGAATAAAAACAACATGGCTTAAAACTATATTTAGAAGCTTTGTTTTTTTAATGATTGGATCGGATAAACAAGAAAGTGAAAAATAAGAAAGAAATATTTGTGAAGGAATTTTCCTTTGCAGACAACCGTGCTTACAAAGGTGTTTTTTTATCATAGTTTTCAATATTAAATTCTTCCTCTTTACTGAAAGCAATATATTTTTGTAAAAAACATTTTTCAATAAAGGAAATATCATTAAAATACAACTACGTGGAAACTTTATTTAGTATGAAAATTTATTTAAAATGGAAACTTATGTACACATATTTCTCGTTTAAACAATTATTTGCGCTTGAATGCCAAGAATAATTAAATTGTTGAGAAAAATGGTTTTACAAACACAATTAAAATAAAGTAAAATTTGGAAATTCGCAATTCAAGAAAAAACATATTTTTGGTCTACAAAAAGCTGATTCTGCCTATTCGCAAATTTTGTCAACTGCATAAGCCACTAACAAATCACCGGAGCTATGTTTTAATTTTTATTTTATGTCCTATATATGGGTGTAAAAACTACATTTCCGAAGCCACATATTCTATAGCCTATATAGTAACTAAATTCATTAACTAACTTCATAATTGGAAATAATGCGAAAATTTAATAGTTTAAATGCAATTGGGCATTGCAATTAGGTAAGAAAAAAAAAAGAAAAAAAAACGTAACATTTTTTTGCTTTAAACGTATCGAGTATCTACCCCTCCAGCAATGCTCAGTTTTCATTTTCGGAAGCTGTCTTTTTACACCCTGTATTTTATCAAACAGTTTATTAAAAAGAATACTCAAGCATTTTCTTATATCAGCATGTAAAAATCTAACTATTGTTTTTAATCATTCTACTTTACCCATGCCAAGATTATTTTTTCCATAATAATCCTTCCACATACCAAGACTGCAAACTTAATACGTGTGAAAAATCATATGTTACAATTCCGTTTGCATAGAAAATCGCAAGCCACATACAACCACAGGTGGCGAAGCAAGGCTGTACTTTACCAACCATAATTAGTAGTTAGTAGAACCTTTTATGACTCCGCAGTTTTCATACTGACTTAATTACGATGCCGAGTTAATCGAAAACGATTTAGACATTAACGAAGTCGGTGATAGAGGCTAAGTCAGGTAAATAGTGTTATGATGGGGTGATAATTCTAGTAAGAACTTTATTCAAGTATTTTTTTGAGTAATATATTATATTTTTTGAGTAATACCGAAGGTTCCGGGTTCGATTTCCACTAGGGTGTACCACTAATTTGGTCTTTTTCAAATCATGTACATGTTTATCACGCACTAACGGTGAGGGAAAAACATCGTGAGGAAATCCACATGATAGGATGATAATCCATCATGTGATCCACCAACCCGCACCGAGCCAGCGTGGTCCCCTCTCGCTATCCGAAAAGGAGGCCTGTGCTCAACTATGGGACATATATAGGCTATTTATTTATATTTGTTAAGAGGTCTATCGGGGTGCTAGTTCAGTAACTTTTTTTACTTGGCTTGCTAATATTGGCCAATATGTGTGTCGTTCTTACAATGTGTGCAGAAATAGTCGCTTCAGGAACTACTGGCATGCAATGCTGGGAACGTTGAAAGTTACAGAACTGACCCCCAGTTTGTATCCTCCAACATTTCAACTCTAAAATTCATGATGTTGTTTGCTGTTGCAAATGAAACAAAACAATGTATTTATCCCAGTTTGCGGCATAATGATTAATATTTTGTCTTATAGGACGGAAGGGTGGGCTTAGTCTTCACGGATCAAAACGAGTTTCAATTCGTTCCAAAATTTCAATAATACTGTATCATATTCATTTGAGTTAATAGCTTGTAGTTGCATGTATACACATTTTTAAACTTTATTTCGCACCATTACTTCCACCCGCAACCTTATTCGCAAGGAAATAAGTCTTAATAAAACTTTTCATTAACGTAGCATTCTGCTAGTGAAAGAGTTTTTAAAATCCGTTCAATAGTTCTAGAGATTACTTCTAACCATCTCCAGACTTTACCTATACATATAGCCATGTCACTTGCTGATTGGCGTTTGTTTCCACGAGTCCCGTAACCCTGCATTAGTTACGGATCACGGCGTGTTCTATCGGATTATGATACGGATTGAACAGGCGATTGAATACATAAACATCAATAATTTACAACAAAATGCCAAGTCACCTTTTATTTCACACCCTGTATAAGTTACCTACAAATTCGAGAGCATTGATTAGTTGCTTAAACTGTTTGCATTAAACATATTGCGGGTCATGAATGTAACTATTTGTACATATAGTAGGTACGTATCTCGCTTTGTGTACATAATATCAATCAACATCACAGGTGCCAAACCTCAGCAATACATAGTTACTGTTGCACTAGCACCTATTACATAACTGCAATATTCGAAGTTCATATTACAAAGCTAGTGCTCTCAACCCCTCATGTTGCACTAATTGGTGGCTGCTCCAATCCTGGCTATATTATATCCAAGTTTAATATGCAAATTGTAATTGGACATGAACGGAATAAAAAATATATTTTATAAACATGTTTCCGCAGCTTTATGAAATCGGTTATGCCACTGTATTTTTAGTTTTTTTAAAGAATAAATTATGAATAAATTATACATTTTCAATCACATCTCTTCAGCGTAAACGAATTCATCCGATAAAAACCAAATCCACAGACGCTCCGCTACCTAAGAGGCTTAAATACCAATACCAATATGGAAAAAGCACTGAGTTCGTTTTAATCTCCGTACATCCGCAAACGAATAGTTTTTCCATTGTAAAATATTTTCCGAATAATGAACTGAACTTTCTTTGTTCCGTCAAAACAAACGATGCACAGACGGGCTTCATTTGCAATTCTATTAAATCCGGCTTTGACGTAGTCGTCTGCAGCCCTGCGCGAGGTCCTGCAGTTCCAGACCGAAGACACTTACCTGGACTATTTTCGTCATCTCCTGGATGTCAATGACACCGTTACCGTCCACGTCGTACATGCGGAACGCCCATTTGAGCTTCTCCTCGGGCGTTCCGGACGAAGTTACATGAATCGCCTGCAGGAATTCCTAAAACAACAACGCATCGAATAAGCACGTCCCATCCACGCGACACGATCCGCGGCCAATCGCTCAATAATTAACTCAACATAAATTACGCGTTAAACAATTACAAGCTTAATTAGTGGCTGGTTCAACTCGCTCGGCATCGGGATAGTTAATCAAACAGTCGCATTGGCGTCGTGTCGCTCTGTTTCGCCAGCTAATTAGTTCGCAAAGCTCTGTGTTGGGTGTTACCTTGAAGTCGATGTATCCGTTCTTGTCCATGTCGAATGTGCGGAACACGTGGTCGCAGAATTCCACGGCGTTGCCCGACGGGAAGAACATCTTGTACATGTCCACGAATTTGGCAGGTGTCAGTCTGCCGTTGGGGCAGTCTTGCTGTGGACACCCGGACAACCGCAAGTTGTAAACAAACATTTGTGACCTACCAATAACAATCGCTATACAAGAGTAACTCCGTGATGTTGGATACTTTTATACCACTCTACACGCGACGGTAACACACGATGGATTTAGAAAGATATTATTTGTTTTGTTTTGATGCACGCTTTATGGTAGTGTCAGTAGTCAGTTACTCTTTTATAGGTGTTATTGTTCGTAGCTTGTGAAGGCGCAAACAAGTTGTGTATACTGAAAGCTGTGTATTAATTACCTTGAATCCCTTGTACCACTCCTTGATGGTGGTCTCATCGTATGACGTGTGAGTCTTGAGGAAGTCCATGTCCTCTTTGGTCAGTTTATCCTTACTGACGAAGCAACCCATTTTTAATCTGAAACAAAAGAATGGCGCCCGTCAGAAAACTTATCAAGCACTTTATATAATCAGAACCTTATTATAAAGAAACTGTCTATATTAACTTTAAAACCGCTTTGCCTAAAGCTTCGCCTGCACAGATGCAAACTTTCAACAAAGTAAAGGAATGTTACTGACATTGATAGGAAATTCTGTAAAACTAGATCCTTTATTACTTGAATATTGAAACGTCAAAGAAGACTCTTCTTTGTTGAACTAAATTGCATTGTTAGAGTGGTTAGATACTCGTTTGAAGTTTATTTTAAGAAGCTTGTTCATGTTATTATTGCATTTTGTATTACAAAAAGGAATTTAAACAGAAAACAATCTTCGTTATAAGAACAATTGAGCCAATCAAGTTCGCGCTACGCAAAGCTTCTCAGAAAGCAATTACAATGCAGTGAGGCAATTAACATATTTTACTTCACGGATAACGTCAAGTTACGGGATACATTTGTATTCGATGTGATTGCGATTAACATAACTAAATATGCAAGTGTTGTAGAAAGAAATAATGATAAAAAAGCGTTTTGTTTGAATATGAAAAATTATAGTTATATATTATTTAACTAAGAAAAGCTTGCAAATAATGTACTTCATACATCTTTAGTAACACCTTGACATAATTATTATAAAAACTAAACAAAATATAGGTATTATATTAGTGTAAGGATAAGAAAATCAAACCAAGTATCGGGTTTTTATCGTAAGACTGCTTGTAGAGAAAGTACCATCCTTGGCATCGTAAAATCCACCGAAACATCCGTATCCACGGTTTTACCTTATATTGTACAGACAACATATTTTTTTCAATATCTTCATATTTCGCATACGTAGCACCAAATTTGGTATATTTAAGCAACCTGGACTTTTGGATAAAGATATAAAAATACAAAACGAACATACGGACCGCCCAGGCAAAGCCTTCAATAAAATTATAATTCTTAATTTTTTTCTTATTTATTAACAAAAACGTTAAAAAAGGAAGACACAACAAAAAAATTCCAACGTAAGTTTTGCAGTAGGCGCTACGTGCTAAATCTACTGATTTTCTAGGCGCGTAATTATCAAAAAGTTGCGCTGCTATAGTTTCCCCTTAAACGGTTCACAGTCAATCGTGACACCGCCGATAGAATCTTCGGCAACTTCGCTTGTCTTACTTGCAGTGTCAGCGAAAAGCGTTCAACTTTAATACAAGTCCTAAATCATTACACCCACGACACTTCCAACGACTTCATTAACGGCTGTACACAAAAATATACGTACTTAATAAAGAAAACACCTCTTAAGTAGTCTGTATGTTTACGTAAGGAGACACCTTGTTTATCACCAACGATAAATCCCCGAAATTCAATGAAAGCTCGTGCCCTGCCGAGGTTATTACCTGCTAATAACAAAAAGCAGACAACCTTCAGAACAAAGAACAATAACCAATGCTTTCTTTTCACTGGCTTGATAAACCTAAACATAATAAAGCTGGGAATGCGATCGGATGTTCCAAAGCTGATACAAGCTTTTGTGCTATCTCTACACTGAAAATAGATTCGCAAACCAAAAAGCAAATTTTAATATTGTGGAACGTTCAAAACAATGTGGTGCCAAGCGAGGTTTCATGTTTAACCTGTCATCCCCAGATGGATGCAGTTTTTTCAGAAATCATTATTATAAAACATTGAAATTTGTCAAAACGCCTTTGCTGTCACTTTGTTGTATTAGCGATAAGCACTTTAATCCGACTAATCCTACTAATATTATAAACGTGAAAGTTTGTAGGTATATATGGATGTATTTTGATGTAAGTTTACAGTAATATAGGTTATACATCAGAATAACATATAGGGTACTTTTTACCGCGGGAAAACTTCTCATTCCCCCGGGAAACCGACTTCCACGCGGACTGACTCGCGGGCGGCCACTAGTTAAATATATATTTGTTTGTTTTATAAGAGGCGTTGCAACGTAGGTTTGAAATTATTAAATGACAAAAAGAAATAAAACTATATAAATGAATTGTTTGGTTTTTGTAAAAGCTTACTCGAGGACATCTACAAATCTTTAAAAAGTATATTTAAATAACAGTAAACACTGTATTGAAATTTTGAATCCAAATAAGATATTTTTTTACTCAATTATTAGTTTTCGTACAAAGCTGTCGACAAGGATGTTAAATTCAATATTTTTTATTTATAAATAATGCCTTTTTCTAGACAAAAAATCCAAACATAAGTACTTACTGTTGAATTTGTTACAACGTTTTGCGGAAAAATAATCTTTTAACAAGCTTACGTTGCACGTAACGAAAGCAAAATTACTTACGAACCGTTTAGTTACAAATTGCAGACGTAGATGTGAACAGACAGTCAGTGCAATATGGTTATACAGAGTGTCCTGTAAAAAGCACCACAAACTTCTCTCATAAAAAGGTAAAAAAACGAACTCATACGCGAAGTAAAAATATAAGGAAAAAACTTAGTAATTGACATGAAAAACCTTTTCGCGTCCTATTTTAGATTAAGCCGGCATTGCATTTTCATAAAATTTTATTTTAAGTTTGTGCGATTTATTTCCATTTTAATTTTGGTAGAGGGAATAGGTATCAAGGAGATATTAAAAGGAGTAAGTACAAGTAAACAAATAATTGTAGGTAAACAATATTTCTAATCTTTATCACTTATACTAGATGTGTTATTTTTTGTCGTCTGATATGTAGGTAGTCTTATTTATCAGCTCGTTTAGTTTGTCGTGCTTCATCTGTGACGCCCTGTATAATGGCCGACATTAGTCAGGCTGCTTTGAACTAGTATTATGTGGACTCCTATGCGGTTCGTAATTGTGGAAAATTAACCGTAAACAGTTTTCAATAGCCACTTACCGCAAATTATGGACAACCGACCAATTGGAACCGTTCTCGCTTTCACGATAAACTTCTGAAAGCATATTTTATTACAGCTATACTATTATTTTAACTGCTTGGTTAAGCTCGAATACACTTTTATGAAATGATGGCATATCTTTCTTTCTTTCTATCTTTCAGGTAGGCCCAGTAGTTTTTATTTTATGAAATCAAATAGGTATCGCAAATTATTTGATCCACTTCCCGGTAATCGATTGAGCTGTAATTTTGTATACTTTTTTTATTTTATAATATCGGTAGCAAACGAGCATGCGGGTCACCTGATGGTAAGTGATCACCGCCGCCCATGACTTCCCGCAACACTGTGGGTGTTGGGGGTGTGTTGCTAACCTTTGAGAAAATTGGGCACCGGATACCGCACTCACCGAACGAAACGCAGAAACATCGTCCCTCTACTTCACGTCGGTTTTCTGTGCGACGGTGGTATTTCACCGGTCGAGTCAGCCCAGTAATTGCTGCAGACAGAGCCTACAGCTAGACTCTTTTGCTTTGCTATATAATATAAAAATAGCTATATTACTGTAAACTTTCATCAAAATCTGTCCCGTATTTTTAGCTTGAAAGAGTAACAAACATCTAACCTATACCTAAGAACCGAAATGATCGGTTACCCTGCCTTGTAAATTGCGATTTTAACAAAACAATATACACCACAAAAACTTTCTTATTTTAATTTTTTTCTAATTCAATTTCAATAGCTGTAAGATTTCTGACTTTTCTTTTATAAAAAGTATAAATAAGAGTTGCCATCAAGCTCCTAACTAAACACGCAACGGGATTCAATACGATAATCACTATCATTAACATATTTCATTGCTAATAAGTTAACATAAACACAATTTTTTCATGTATTAAAAAGCAATGACACCAAGATCGACTTATCTTAAGATGGTCGTCAAATCCATATCCAAAAATCGCTATACATATATTTAAAATCGATCATGTCTTTAACCACAAGTCGCCTGTATCTTCTGCTTTCTGCTTGACTTGTGGTCATGAATAGACGGATAATCTACAAAGTGATCCTTTTTGTGTACGATCACTCACTCACATTTAAAAAGACGTATAACATCAATCACAGATTGTGCGCTCAGACGCATACAATCGATATTGTTAGTTCTATTTCGGGTTTCGTAAACAACCACCGGCATATAATGTCTCTGGAGTTTCTCATTCAAAATGAATGGATTAAACCTAAGAACGTTTTAAAATAACACAACCAAGTTTTGGACAGTTGAAAGTTTGGCATTATTTAAACGCGGTCGAAATTAATTTCAAAATATGACGTCGACTCGTTAGCGGGGTAGACACACGCGCCACTTGGACAAAGTTGCTGTTGTATCGCTCAAAGTACTTTCGATATCTGGTAGAGTGTCATAAAAAAATTGCATCAGAATTTTCCTACAGGTGCGCTATTCTTTTATTCCCGAACACAAAATCGAATTTATCACTTTGTTCTGCAGGTAACAAAGTGTCACTTCAAAAATGGATGATACTTTCAGCGGCGGAGAGAAACTATATAATACGTAAGAAATAAATGGATTTGGCACTGACTATAAACCTATTAGCAAATAGCACGTATAAAATAATAGGTAGTACATATTTAAATTATATTTAACATTTTAGTTTTGAAGTCGGTTTTTTTTAACGTAGTTATTTTTATTTAATATTTTTTAGTGAATTTTGGCTCCTTCATCGGATCCTGGAGGATCCAAGTTACTACCGGCACCAAAGTGCTCGTCAAGGCAAATCAAACGAGCCCAAACTCGATAGTGTTCTGTCATTTAATAACTGAGTTCCTATGGCCACCTTCCGATTCCATCATCAGATCAGCTCCATGTCATAATATTTTTCACTGTCATCCAATTTACATACGTATACAAAATTACAGCTTAATTGTTAACCGTGTGGATCAAATTTACTTGCAATATTTGATTGCAGACATCGGGATAGGTAAAAGTAAATAAAAAATGCTCATAAAATAAAAACTACTAGACCTACCTGAAACAAATGTTTGTGGGGCCAATTCGAAACTATTCCGCATCAAACAAACAAAGAATCACGTAAATCGGTTCAGAAACCTCGACGTAATCGAAAAAAATAGAGCGGCAGAATTGAGTACCTCTTCCTTTTTTGGAAGTCGGTTAAATATGGATGATACTTTCAGCGGCGGAGAGAAGAGAATAATCTAAAAGTTTTTTTTATTGAAATGATCTTTACGTTTGGCTTTAAAATTATATGATTTCACGACGCTTCAATTTTACCACACCGTGTTATGAAAAAAGGGTCGGTGACTTAAATTCTTTTACCTGGTTGTGAGCGTTGCAAATTTTACAGCTTTTTAAAACTTTCACCCCATTTGTCAACTTTTCCTCGATGTAAAGAGATTTAGCACTACTGCCTTCGACAATAAACAATGTCGTTAAAGTTGAATTTGCTTTGCGCGCCGCCGCCGCTGTGGTCTAAGGCAATTTGCCGCGCCACGAAGGGAAATTTCAGCCAGTGTCGAGAAAAAAAGCATAATGTAAATTCCTTAGTATAACATACGCGTGTTCAGGAAGTGCCTTTATTGTTTTAACTCAATTACAGCACCCTCTTTCGCCGTGATACCGTCCCTTTCCATCGTTAATGGAATAATCCAACAAATCAATCTATAGGTATAGCTGGTGCTCTGTTAAATGGTGGCAGGGCCAGTAAAGGTGATGTTGACCGGAAATTAGTTAAATTAAACTAGACTGATAAGGTTGAGCGGCTAAAACCGCAAACCTGTTGCAATTTATCCATCCTAAACTAATTATTGCCTGACTAGTTTTTACGCTCCGTTTGAAGTGAAAATAGGAGGGTAATTCGATTTAAACCTACACGAAATACTAAAACAGTATCGCATTATTCATTACGAAGTAAATTTGCGCCTAAAAACATTGGTGTACAGATTTAATTAACGTTTAAATATGGTATTAAAAAGTAACTGAAGCCAAAAAAATCCTCATTTAATTTAAATTTCTATCTGCAAAGAGGCTTGATCCTTTTCCAAAGTGACATCTCTAAATTGACAATCATGATAATCAGCAATTGTAAATAACCCGTCAATTATTCCAAAAAAAAGGGTTCCTTATTCTCTGGCAACGAATTTAAACATCATCATAAAGAACGAAATTGGCTGTTGCTGGCGATTGTAAAAGCAACACTGTGTTTTACGGTCGGTAAAACGATAAAAACTATCTTAAAATTAGACCGCGGCTCTTATCTGCGGGGACAGGCTTGCCCACACGTCAGCGGCAATTGACTTACAATCTACAGGAACATCGCCCTGACCACATGGCCAGCCCACTCCCGACTCACCAATCGAAGCGTTACCCTCATCGCGTCACAGAATCACGGCACGCTATTTATAAACCCATTGCAATGATTATAAAAAAATAGCGTAAGTGATTTATGTATATCGAGCAGCGTTGGCAGGTGCCAGAAATAGTTTAACGATGTAAAGGTAAGTTCAGATTCGTCGGCATTAGTGTGTGCATATTTGATTACATTAGCATCCGGCGTCTAAATGCGCAAGCGGGCAGTATTTGGTGGTGAATTGGCAGGTGTATTTAGGTACAATGGAGGTTAGCGGCGTCGTGTCTGCAGTGTGTACGTGTGAACCGAAAACCGGGCGGATCGATAGCAGCGCGAGCCCCGTCGGGCAGAAGGACCCTGCCACCTCCGAACCGAGCGACTTAATCTCACAATTTTATGACGGCCTATATTTTAACGGCCCGCAGTAAATACAAGTGAAAGGAGACTCGTGACACTCACTAAAAATCCGGTGACTGCATAGTCAAGTCAGATGGTGCGCGTAGTAAAATTTAAGAGCTTTTTTAAGATGTTTGAGTGGCTCGATATTGGGAATATTTTTTGTTTTATGTACATTATTTATCGGTTAATATTTAAGAGTTTTGAAAAGGAAAAATACTATCATCTTACTATCATCTTACACATGTTACTATCCTAAAGATTCGAGTGAAAGCTCAATTTTTTGGCAACTTTTTTTGTTCACAAATTGTCCGTTAAACTCGTAAATACAACGCGAACGCAAAAAATGTTTGCATCATATTTCAAAGCCAAACAATTTGGACTCCGTTTGTAGACTGTTACAAAAAGTCAACCCTACACCCGAGCACATCAGGTGTTTAAGCATTTTTTCATAACACATACAATTTTTAGTGCTAGATTTACGAAACATGAATCTGTGGTCAGCTTAAGGTTACGTAAGATAACTTGTGAAAATCGAGCAACTCTAATTAGAACGATCCTTCGGTTATCGATTTTACTTGGAATCGACTTATATAAAACAGTGTTCGATGGCACTGATTTGACAGTAAACATCCAGTAATTCAATTGAATCGACATCAGTTGACAGTTCCCGTTTGCATTGTCGACAGGTGTACCAAGACTAGGGTGGGGCGAGTCAATAATAATCTGTGCAGCTTTACATTACAACTGCAAGTGTATATAACATGCAAATTGAATTTGAACGTTGGCATTAACGTACCATTTTCTTTAAGTACAAAGAAAAGCAAAAATGCTAAAAAGTGGTTTTATGTTTCCTGTTTCAACGAAACGAACAAAAATACTTAAATAGGCGGTTAATGTGTTAGAAAACATACTGTAAACAAGTAGAGGTAAATAGGCAGTGATTAGTATAAGAAATTCAAGAAATTGGGGTGAAAAAGAAACGCCGACAAAACGATTTTCATTGTCATAAATCAAAATGGCCGATGTTTGGCATGTGCGTTTGCCCGTCACCTTGTGCGGATTTCCAAATGAGATATATTTTTTTAACTTTAAAGCGTAGTATAATAAATATAAATATGATACAAAAAATTTCATCTTTTTATCTTTAATTCTTTTTTTTTTGTCGATAAAAAGTAAGATTCTTTAAAAGTATGGAAATATAAAAAGTAAAGGTATATCATTAGGTAAATTTTCAAATACCGTCATTTCCTTCAAAGATTGAAATTACTGTACTATTGAATTGCACAAATTGCGCTACAGTTATCAACTTACAGTATCTCATTAAACAGATTGTAAGGAAAGATACCATATTGAAGACGGGTGATTCAAGCTGTGATTTTCCATACAATTGCCTGATCAGGATCTCCAGCTATGTTTGTCTATTTCAGTCAGCTTTATTAGTAGTGATTTGCGTTAATTTAAATATTGACTTTGAAATTGGAATGTCAAATATAAAAAAATATTAAAATCGAATAAGAAAACACTATTTAACCCAGTGCAAATGACGTGAATCAGCGCCATCTGTTTCGCAGTTGTCTTGCATAATTCTCTGGGTTAACATAAAATAAAATATATAATCCAAAATTGCCTCCGGTCAATATAACCTAACGTCATTATCACCGGGTTCTTGGATATTTTAAAGAAAAACTTAACTGACTAGCTTTGCGACTGCTGTTACAGTTGTTGTTATCCTTACTCTTTACTAATAAATTGAAATGATCATTCAAAATTTTTACCGCGTTAATATTCCTCATTCCTACGGGAAAAACATATTTATCGCAGACGAAGTCGCGGGGTCCTACTAGTAGTTGAACTAAACACACACAAAGTTCCGGGCGAAAATACAAACAAGAAATGTGCAATGATATACGGCTCTCAAATTCTGTACAAAATCAATAAAGCGAATCACAAAAGGCGCTTATTGGAAATACAAGCGAATATTCCGAACAGCTAAACAATAGTAACGAAGGCTGCATAAATAAATTGGCACTCAATAATTTTGAAGCAGGCAGATGTTTGGTCGTTATTTTTGGTTATGAGTATACATCTCTGGTATATTTTTCTCTAGCCATCTTTTCGTATTACCGTTTGCATTATTAAAGCGGAGAAGCTTCTTGTAACAAGATACCAGTAAAATATTTCAGATGTAACTCGACTTGAACCGTAAGCCGAGGTGGATCAGACACATTAGTGCAGGTAAAACTAAACGGTGAACCTAACGTTCATATTTTATGAACCTACAAAGAGAAACTAACATCTTTGCCATCGAGCCTGTATTTTTTTTTTCAAACAGCCAGTATCATTTACAAAACGCAGAAATAACCTGCTCATGTTCTGAATTCAAACGCGGCAGTGTCGAGCATAAGAAACATTAGTGGGTACAGTCACACCAACTACATTTTTAATGAGGTCGAGTACTAAACACAAAGGATTTGACTTGAAGAAAGTACCTTCACACACACATGCTCACGTACCCGCATATCACACACCGAGGCATGCACACAGACGTATTCTCATTTACTTACTGTATTTAACGCTAGAGTGGAGGGGCAAATTCGCTGTCTTTATTTAATTTTACTGCAAATATTGACTGTAGCTACAACGCAGTGAAAAGACGGTAATCTAACAATATTACATCAAGTAGGAAGAGAATTTCATTTGAAATCCCTTCATAAGTCATATTAAAATGTATGTGCTGCTCATATATTTGCTTTGCAATAGAATATAAATACGCTTAAAGATGAAGCGTACAACGCTTGATATATTGAAAATTTCTTGTACTTTTTTCTGCCTATTTTTCATAATAAGGCGCTTGCAGTCACATATTTCCATTTTACACAGTAAAGTAATATTGGACTGATGAGTTGTACCGTGCAGGTGTCATTTAACGGTAAATGGACTCGGCTCTGATAGCGTTGCCTCGGAAATAGACCACTTATCAGCCCATTTCCAACGTTTTGTTCACGAAATGGGGTGAAAATTGACATATTGTTTGTAAAGGCTACCGAAAAATAAGCAGCCCCAAATGAGCTTCGAAAACCGGAAAAGTTCGTTTCTGCACTGTCAATTAAAACAGCGCGGCCCAAAAGCGTTTTTTGTACTCGCGTTCATAAACACGCGCGAAATAAACTTTATCAATTACCAATTAAAAATGTGTGCCTCCTCAGACTCTTTTTTACATGTAACATAATTTAAACCACAAGTTTAAAAACGATGCTAATGCCAGACACAGAGAAAAATATACCGTGCGTCAAACTAATACTGTCTTTTACTAGGTTTCAAAGAACGACGGAGAAAAGGAACATAATCGTTCGGAAGCGGATATTGAAGTACGTGGGACCAAGTTTTCGAATATCTACTAGTTTTTTATCAACCGAAAGGGTACATGAAAGTTTCGCTCGGCAATTAAGGGTAGGCAACGAAAAGTTGCTCTAAAGTTGCAGTTTGTTGCTACGAGTAAGTAGGCATTGTTAGACAGTTTTTATTGACCGAAACCAGTTTGGACTGGAAATAGAGTTTCATTAATAATACTAATATAGATTGATGACGATCGTATCAGTTTTATTTATACACGAGCTTCACTTCCCACTTGTGATATCGAAGACAAAGTAAAAGGTATTCACAATAACATAAAGTTTACATAGCGAGGATATAAGAAAAAGATGGCACAGAATAAAAAAAGTGTTTATAATCCATAAAAGAAATCGGTTACTTTAAAATAAAGCAACGCCAAATAAATGCACAATTAGTAACAGAAACTTATGTAGCTGTGCGCGCGAGACATGGCAGTGACACATGAGTAAAGAAACTGAACAGAGACAAAGCTTCTAAAGAGCTAGCAAAATTTATACCTATTTTGGTAGGGTTGGCACAATTGAATAAATTAAAAATATAAATGTACTTTTTTTTCAAATTTTTTATTAAAATAGGTTTTTTTTACAAATTACATACTCTAATTCTCTCTTATTGTAGGTAAGTATCTACAATAACTTTTTTGGGAAATATATTCAGAATTACTTACACAATTTTACCGAAATATCTGGTAATTTTCCGTAAAATATATAATAATGAGTATTGAGTAGTTTTAATTATAGAGTTGTATACCTTTCAATCTACATAACACATTATAAAATTATAAATATAAATTAAGTTTCAAGTACAAACTTACCTAGTAGACTCCTTGGGATAGTTAAAATAAGAAATATTTTTAGTCTTTCTATTATTATTCATGCACACAGTACAATGTACAACCATATTTACAAAACTTTTTAAATACTAAAACAAAAGTATTACTACGTATTATGTGAGAAACTCGAAAACAAAAACAAAACACGCACAACGTTCGAGCGTCGCGTCACGCCTGCACGCCCTGAGATTGACCACTGGCTGATCTAGTTTGAAGCGGTTTCGGCTCATACGTGACAAGCGGCCAGTGGTCACGCACACACACGCGTTGCACTTGTAGTGATGTACCTGTCACAGCGCATTCGTATGTAGCTTTGTCTCTGTTCAGTTTCTTTACTCATGTGGCAGTGATTTATATAAAAATAATAAAAACCTTCCGGGTAATCAGCTTAAAACCTTATGCGATAACAATACTAAGCACGCGTTAACATGAAAGCATATTAAAAAACCTCATAAGCACCAACCTTGTAGCTTTCGTTCCAAACAATTGCAAAAGTTCTCCAAAAAAAAATCCCGCCCATACTTTGGTTAAAGTCGGCGTATCAAGTATAACAGTCACCTTAATGTAACTGTCCCCGATATCGAAGAAATTAAAGATAGTAATGCGTCGCACAGATCCACAAAAAGATCCAAATAAACTGATAGCACACAATCTTCAATACTAAGTATACATGCGCCTCTTTCATAACTTCAAATCGACCGCCCATATTTAACCAATTATGAAACCCCAGTGTAATAAGATAATACATATTTAAACTGAATAAAAGTAAAAATACAAGAATGCGAGTAATCATTTCTCAAGCCCTTGTTAAAAATATATTGAATATATTCAAACTGAATATTAGTGAAAATACTGAATAATGAAGTATATTAGTAATAATACACGACATGCACAAATTGTTTGACTTACACGTCAGTGTAATACAATACGAATTATAAAATAAAGTATAGTAGTTAATGAGCTCCCCAGCGAATATGAAGCTACGTCGCAAAAGCAAAGAATTCTTTATCAGGCATTAGTTATGAAAACGACGATGATTACTAGAAAAGGAGAAAACATACAATTACGTTAAATGTCATGGAAAAGATCAAAGAGACTTGCGATCTATAATAAATAAACGTTACAGAACGTTGTTAGTTAAACAAAAACTATAAAGGCCATATAGTTTGTGTGCTCCATGATGCACACAATAACATTAATTAAAAATTTACCTATAACTTGCTATAAAACTTAAATTTGGCACAAAAAAATAACAAAAGTTACTGTAGGTAAATGAAACCTTCAGACTTCGCTACCATTATGTAGCGTGAATCTTTTGTTTTTATTTTATTTTTTCATATTCAAATTTAGAATCGTTCAACAAGGTTTACAAAATAAACTTTCTTGAAAAAATATTAAAATTGGTCAGTATTTTTTGAGTTTAAGAACTTTATACAGAATATCCCTAGACGATGTTGATGTGTGTATTAGACGCAAAGTTGCCAAAAAAATATTATCGGAATATTTGAAGAAAAGCACAATTTTTTTAATATGTTAGTCTCATGCCAATTGCCAATATTTAAGCGTTAAGCCTAAATTTCACAGATCGCGTCAGCTCAACACTGTAGCAACATTTAAAGTACTTTTAGATAAATTGTCCCAAACTCAGCAAGAAAGTTGTGAGTTAATTCTGCATGTACTTGCGAAGCTGATTTCAGTTCACCCAAGTTGTAGCACTGAAGTTTGCAAACTTGTTGTTACAGTGTAATACACTATATCGCACAACGTTCAAGTTACCAATGAGCCTTGGCCTATTACGTTATTACGCTCTAATGAATCTGCCCTGTCATTGGAAATGGAGGTACAATCTGCATTCGGAATTAGCTGTAAGCAATGGTTTAGCTCGTCAGCAAGTCGAACGTAAGTGCAGCCGTAAGTTTCTGTAATGTCACTAATTTTCAACGACATGGTGGTATACTATTTTCTTTTCATCGTAGCAAATTGTTTTGTTTTTTAGAGTTCCGTTGATTTACTTCATAATAAAAGAGTTATGGTGGCACTAACGGCCGAAACCAATATTCTGCTAACTTTTGACGCCTTGTTATTTGTGTAACTTTGGTAACTATTATCCATGTTTTTGCGTCGCAATAAACTATGATAGATAGCATATGGAAATGACAGAATCACGTCACTAAAAACAAAACTAGCAGTTTCCAGTTACCAAGGTTTTAACTATAGTAGAATATTGGTTTCGGCCGTTAGTCTGTCTGTCACAATTAGTATGACGTGCGGTGTATAAGCCTTATGGTGGATCCACACCACCCGGCAGCATGTGCCGACGGCCTTGCCGCCGGCCTGGCCGCCGGCTTTGTGCGCGGCATCCGCAACAAAGCCGGCGGCTACTTTGCCGCACGTTGCCGCCGGCAGCGCAATATAGCTCAGATAACAGTTATAATGATCAAAGTCTTCAGACTCTTATGGAACTGAATTAGGACGACATCTTCACACTTTTCACACGTTTAAAATTATTTTAATAAAGACCCAGTTTTTTTAGTACTTCGTTGTATTTTTATAACAAACTAGGCCTAATAACTTGTTCAAAAATACATTTTAATTCCCCACACTTTATTCTCAAGCTCATTTCTAATAAACGCCGGCACAAAATTTGCGGTGTATTATATTTGTCTGAATATTATGAATTTGTGTAGGTACTTCCACCTTCCACACTGAGTTATTTCTATAAACTCGCCTTATAAAATTATGCAGACAGAGTCTGTCTGACACAGGCTATCACGACAAGTTTTGCTCTCTGAGGTTGTAAATTTAAACGTGTATGAAGAATCTGGAATGTCTGTGCCAAAATGCCAAATTCATCTTCTATAACCATGCGTCTTCAACTTATTCTGTAATTGAAGAAAGCTGCGCTTGCCGGCGGCTGCTGGCGGCATTTGCCGGCGGCTTTTTTGGAGGATTTGCTTGCGGTAAGCCGCCGGCAGAGCCGCCGGGTGGTGTGGATCCACCATTATGCATCTGGGGTACCTCGGGAAACCGTCTAACTAGACCGATATTCGGTAACAAGAGTGGCTTATCTCGCTGTTATCTGCTAACGCAGAAATGCTCTGAATGTTTCTCACGATTCAAAAGCTTTACAACGCCAAAAAATTATTTTAGCCATTTCGTACTGTGCCAAAAATTTTTATTTTTATTTTGTATATTTTTTTTAGTTTATCTTAAAAAAACAATAGCCGCTTGTTTTGATAAAAGAGGAAGTCGGGAACATAGTTCCAATCGCATAGTGAAAATATAATAAATAAAAAAAAATATATATATTTCAAAGTTATTATACGGCACGATTTTAAGGCAATATATTTAATGTAACAGTAAAAATATCACCTCTATATTTCAGGGTATTCGCTACTAACGCGTATTTAGCTGGTTTTTTACCGTTACTCAACCACTAAACCTCTTTTATACTCAAACGATTATTTTAATAAACGCCGATCAATAGAATAAGTTTTAACTGTTCAACTGCTGTTGAAAGAGTTCTGAAGTCCTACAATTTTTATTTCTAAACCAGAATAATGGCTTTTGTTTTATAAACGTAAGAAAAAACAAATAAAACAACTCATTATTCTAGAAAACTCCAGCAAAGTTTCATTGAAACGACATCCATCGCCAACGTGATTCGAGAAGCAGCAGAATTTATTTTCGTGACTACCTGCTAGCTTTAAGTATTGGCACTACAGAACCAAAGTAATAAGTAGGTAGCGATTATTCCTCCATCGACTAAGCTTTATATTCTTTTAAATAAGTTTCCTTTCAATACGTGAGAGTGACTGCAACGCTTATCCAGCCACGCGCACCGCCTGGCTTCCGCGCCTTTCACAGCAAAACAGAAATGTCAACACTGTGTTCATGCGAACACCTACACAAAGCTTGTCAAACGAGGAGAAATGTGGGCCTCCATGCCTACAGACAATACCACACACTACTACAAAAACACGGACAAAACGACCCGTTCACGACCGATGCGTAACAACAGATTCAAATTTAGAACCACTTGGCAAATTCAAAGAAGGTCGAAAGTTACGGCTTCAGTTTTTAATAGTTCAAACTACGCTGACCTAAATCTTGGATCATTTTTAATAAAAAAATCTTCTTTCATCGCTGGAGGCAATGTGAAGGCTCGATATTGATTTAGATTTTCGCTTCGGCACACGCTTTGAATACAAGTTTTACATGATGCATTTGGAAACATATCATGATTGCATAAGGGACCGAGCTCTTTTATTTCAATCCCCGGTCTGCCCAATTTGTTGCCCAAGTATTTTCATCAAAGTTTTGAAAAGAATGGATAAGTGATTTTATTACAACGGGGTAAAGTATGGTTTCCTAAGTTAGACAATATTCTGGAAGCATTTTCGCGCGACAAAAAGTTGTCACAGAAAAACTGTGTTAAAAGGATGAAATACTGAGCACTCAACAAGTGGATGAAAAAAACTAGCAGATCGTTAACCATTTTTCATGGCGGTGTCGATACCGGGTTCACTTTACTTTTGTTTCGATGGGTAAAGGTTTCGGTTTTAATCAAAAGGGCCTTTAAATAGGTAGTTTAAAAACGTATATCTGCCACTCACGTAGGAAAATATTTGAAAGAGACGATGGGTAATTTCTAATAATATTTTGGAATTATTCAGAAAAAAATAAACAAAATGTTGTAATATGTTCCCTCACAGAGCTAAAATATATATGTTTACCAGTATTGCCAGTAATTTGGGTTTTTCAGTATAAAGTATCAGCAATATTTATTAAATATAGGTAATTAATTATTATTTAAACATAGCCAAATTTTGGCCGTTACTGACTGGTGCCGAACGGACAACGGCGACGAGGCAGAAGGCTTATTTCAACTCAATTTCTTTTTGTACAAGCTGGTTTTGCCAGTAACAAAGATATAAAATAACAATCCCTGTCTCAAATAATAGAAAATGAACGGGTGGAACGGAAAAGAAAATTCAGGGCCATTGAAAGTACGAGTATATATTGGGTAAGATGGGTTGGTTTTAAAATAAACTTTGCGAAAGTCTCGGTTCCAAAATTTGCCTCATGCAATATCACTATTATTCTAATAATACCATTAACTCAAGCTAAATTCAACAGTTTCTCTCTTCGTTGCAATCTAGCCCATTAACCCAACGCCGCCGAACTATTAATGAAAAAAACTTCCGTATTGTACGCGACATAATTACCTCGCCGTCGGATTTGAATAGCTACTTCTATGGGAACATTTCATTATTCAGCTTCAACAAACGAGGCAGCCAATCACGGAATTTCCTCGAACACAGGACTGGTGAAGTTTCACGGAAGTTCGTTTTGTAAGTTCTAGTCCAACGGCTTTTTGTAGCTAACTTTAAAAGCACATCCGTGTTTCCGGCTGTCGTTAATTCGCTTTCTTTAATTTCGTATTCAGAAAGCTTGATCAGTAAAATGAAAAGTAGGAACATTTATTTGTTTTGTTTAAGGTGTATCCCTTTTTTTTAAGACCGACCCTGGAAAATGCCTGCGCATACCCGCCCCTCCAGGGAAAGGAGACGGGTTATGTCGGGCTGGAATAAAAACCTGGAGTAGTCCTTCAGGCCGTCGTAATGTGAAGCATAGGATGCCGCGGCCGCCACACCGCACCATCCGACCCGCCACGATTTCCTCCCTGGGCGCACAACAGAGCGTAGAAGTATTCCAGATAGCAGGAAAGGGGACTGCCGCACGAGGAAGTATCCAACGCGCACCCCTTAGTACCTTGCATACATAAAATATCTTCTTTTCTATGAAGGTTTGTTTGTGATTGCAAGCAATCCGCTCTGACTTGCATAAGAATAATGTTGCAATATATTTTTCGTAGTAAAGCTCTGCTTTTGCGACACTACAGTGTATTTTGTCATCTGTAAAATTGTGTGACTTATCTAATATGCACATGATCGGCGAAAAATAAAAGATAAAGAAGTAGTACAAAATTCTAGTTGGCTTCACAAAGCCGCACTCATTTTGATTTTCAGTTATCCTTCTTAATATTATAAACGTGAAAGTTTGTAAGTATGTACGTAAAACTACTGGACGGATTTGTATAAAACACACGGTAATATACATCAGAATAACACATAGTGTAGTTTTTACTGCGGGGAAACTTCTCATTCCCACGGGAAACCAACTTCCACTCGAACGGAGTGGCCACTTGTTTCACATTAGACAATGTTATGAGGTTGTCTGATAAAAATCGCTTCTTAGGACCACTAAGAATATAAATACATTAAAGAATAAAAATATACGTTCTTGGACAAAATTGATAAACTTTCATACAATACGTATGAAAATATATTATTTGAAATATATAGGACGTGACCCGAAACAATATTCGCCGACAGCACTCAACCTGAACAATTTGGCATAGATTCACTTTCAGGGTCACTCCATGAAATCGAATTGTGTCGCAGAGTCGTCTGACAAAGGTATCGATCAGACCAAACCTGGCATTCGTGTTTTATGAAACAGCACCGCCTTTTTCTTGCTAAAAAGCCGCGATTAAAATGAAGCTAGCGTTTAAAAAAACGTTAATTTCGCTGCGATGACCATTTACGTGAATTCCTATGTTGATAAAACGGGAGGGTAAATGTATGAAGTCGGCATGCGGGTATAAAGTCAATGGGTGACCCAAAAAGGAGGCTCGACGGCTTATGAAACTCTTTCCTAGTCTACGCTTAAGTATATAGAACGGAAATCCCTAGTTACTAACTTGTTGTATTTGTTATAAATTGTTATGTTGGTTGGACTGTATAGGTTACTAGTTTTGCTTTGTTATTTTTTATCCCCTGATTTGTTAAAGTTTTCTTGGTTATAGAACGTAATAGAGCTCTATATTTTGGCGATAACTTTATTAGGATTTGATGCGTAATATATTCGGAACTAGGACATATACATACAAATAATAATAATAATAAATAAACGCAGGCAGCAACTCTGTATTCTAATCACTTAGCTAAGGTCCCTCTTCACCGATGATTTAGTGTTGTATAATTAAATTCAAGTAAACAGAGCCCTGAAATGCAGAATCGAAGGCAGTACATGAATGAATACTATTTATTTAAGAGGGTCAATAATCGATTAAGGATTTGAAGAAAGGATCGAGAATAATTTGTTTGGAAGCACTTAATATAGTTAGGTATAATAAATAGTACTTAATATATGTTACTTTGAGGTACAAGTATAAGTGAGAAGAGAAGGATAACTAAACCTCAATTTGTGAATTTATTAAAGTGTGTTTAACTATAATGAAAAGAGAGTGTTAATTTCAATATCGCAGTCAAAATAATAGTTGTACCACAACGTTTGTCATATATCCTTCTCTTAAAAGAAACTTAAACAATTCCAAGAGAAAGAAACAACAACTAAAACCCTCCATTGCTAAACTTCCCAAAAAAACCAACTTAATAACACGTAAAGTTGTCACAAGAACTCGGTGTTCGGAACACGTTTGCGAATTACGAAGTCAAAAGACATGTCTCCTGAGGGTTCATTTTACTAGAAACAGTTGAAATATATGGCCCCACTCAGGACGTATATGGCAGAACCTTTGTTACATTCGGGCGATGGTGGCGTCGCATTAATTTAAAGGGGAATCGCTGGAAAACGGCCCGCTTCTGGGGAAAATAAATATTGCAACATTTGCCGTGAGGAGAATGCCGTTGTACAACGATTAGGATTCCATAGAAATGACTAAAACCGATTTATTTCAAGTTTTTAGTCTGGAACGTTTTCCCTAGGGAAATATCAAGTTTTAGAATAGTATTTAATGCGGGTTTGGGGTATTGACTTTAAATTTTGTGTACCTACACATGTGTTCATAGAACAAGCCCTAGCCAGATGCACGGAAGCCGACGGCACGGAGGTCGAGACTGGATAAATCGGGCGCAAGATCGCCAAGAATGGAAGAAGAGGGAAGAGGCCCATATCCAAGTCTGGATCACTAAAAGGCCGCTATGATGATGATGATGATGACCCACACATAACTTATATTGATGAGTTCATTATTTATGCCAGGTCAATAAATATGCATAAAGGACTTCAAAAAGTATATTTTTTAACGGTTGCAATCGAAGTGGGTCGATGTGGTAATTTTTTGCAAATTCGTAGGCGTAGCCATTGTTTGAAGCCAATTTAATAAAGACGATATTTCATTTTAGTTCTAAAGTGTAAGATAATTACCTATTGCATAAATTTTAATATTCACTTGTACCCACATTAATGTTTGTTATTTCGATTAAAAACTAACTACAGTAACTATGTATATAATACATCAACTTCTTAGACCTCTCAGTTTACCACCAATTAAAACTGAAACATACAAACGGTCGCATGTCAAAACAGCATTTTTAATAAACTAATAATACCGAACAAGAGCTAAAAGAATTTTAATCACGTCGAGAATCTGGCTTGTTACCCGCCTTTGCAAAAAAACGTTACCTCGGCATATTTCAAAGTTAAAAAGTATGTAGGTAGGTACTATCATGCAAAAACCACAGGTAACTTCCAAAAACTCTCTTCCCAAGGTCACAGCTAAAAGCATTTTCAGGCTTTTGAAACAATGCGAAAGTTACGTCAGATTTTTTTGTGCATGCAGTTTAGTTGAAGAGACTTTTACAAGCCCCATTCACATTATTGTACTTTACAAGTGAAGGAATATGACTTCTATTAACTGACAATAAGGTTAAATATGCATGATAGCTCAAGGGTATAAAACACACATTATTCTTATCTCTAGCTATTACCAGTATGTATTTAAATTGTGTATTTGCAATATGCAATAGCATACGTTTATATAACTATATAATTTGAATAAGTTAAAAACAAAATGAAAAAAGAAAATGTTAGAAGCTTTAATTATAAAAAAATATAAATCAACCAAAATGAGTGGGGCAGAAAAAGATCACACAAATTTTCTCAAGGTAGACAAAGTAGTTTCTACCAACCTCAAAGCTATCCATAGCCTATTATGATAACTAAACATAATCCCTTGTTCCAGTTAGTCTCTAATTACATAAAAAAATGTGTCGCTAAAACCGCTATCGAAACTAAGTACGGCGTATAGGTATAAGCCGATATCAACGAAATTACTGCGGTATAGTATGAACTGAAAGACTTAATCTTAATTAGTTTTGAGTATCCTATGGACGGGAACTAGCAATTGAACAAAGACTGCTCGATCATTCGCGTACGTATGATCGTTTGCACAATGCGGTTAGCAAACACCCTGTATAGTGATCTATAGTACGGAACTGTGTTATACAGGGTGTTAGATAATTTAACTTATTTCTTATAGATAGAAACACATTTAAATGCTTTATATTTTTAAATCGTGAATCATGTCGTTAATCATTTTTAAAACCGCTTTAAGCATTATATTTTTCTTTTTTTTATTAGCTGCCTCTTAATTGGATTATAAGAAAAATAAATTCTTTCTAACTTATTTTCAAATTGTTAATCTGAGTTTTAGAGTAAATTCATAAAAAAGAACTTCAAGTCGTACCTCGTAATAAGTATTTATATTTACGTAGCCTATTACTATTTACGTGGGATCACGGCGTTATGTTTTAAAACACCCTGTATGTATTGTTAGCATACCTGGATACTATATTGCGGGTAAGCTTTGGATAGATAATGACAATTGTGGACAGAACGCTTTAGAAATTACGCGATAATCTGTGTATTGATTGAACAAAAGTTTCACACTCTGCTAAGTAGGGTGTTGAACACTTTATTTATACATTATACCGGGTATATTGGTATTTACATAGCGTAGCGTTATTGTATAGCAGCAAAATTATTGATTTTGGCTTGTCTATGATTCTATTTAGATCACTCTTTCCAGCTAGATATTCAGGGACTACGTAGGTCACTATTTACCACAGCATATAAAAATAACCTGGATTTAGAAAAAAACAGAGTTTCACCGTTTAAGGGTCCTTGTACTTTAGCTGGAAAACCGTTATAGTAGCACTTTGTTTTGTTCGATTCTAGGTTCGCTTGATCTGTCTAGGCTCATTTTAACAAACCGCATAAATGAATAATGTTGAATTAATTGTCAAATACTCGGACCAGTATTCTCTTGAAATTTATAAAGATAAATTAATTTAAAGTACGAGTATTTATACAGCGCAATATTCCCCATCAACAGAATTGAAACCTATAAGATACTGTCCATAACAATGATATCATGCAAAAAGAAAAGAGTTACAATAACAAAGTAGCTTATAAAGCCGAAAATCGTATTTCAATTATCACAGTCCAAACAAACCTATATTTATTTTCACCATCACATCAGGACTTAAAGCGCACGTGATCGGCTCTATCACATCAAATTAGACAGAGATAATTGGACTACAAAATCCCCCAGCAGCGAATAGCATTCGATACGAGTAGCATCATTATTGATGGAATCCAACAGCAAAGGATGCAAGCCAACACAAATATAGCGACAACATAGCTTAAATATACCAACATGGTTGCACACCTGAATCCTATTCTATAGGTAAACAGTGAGGAAGACGATTGTAATGGAAAGCGTATGCGGGTCGTGCCAAGAAAAGCGATAGATGTTTAAGGTTTGTTCCTTGACAGTTACATTTGTTTCCTTGCAGTTTGTGTAGAAGAAATCACGATTTTTTTACGATCAGATTTTCGATCGCAGATTTTTACAAAATGACTGCTAATTCTAAGATACGATCCTAACCTTGCTCCGAGACAAATAAATCAATTTGTTAAATTAAAGTATCCATGTTTTCTCTATTGATTATATAGTCCGTGTGTAAACATGATTGCAGTAATTGACTGTGTGGGCGGCGTTCAAACAAACAAACAATGGTATTTCAAAATGCAGTCTATGTTGTAGTCGAAAAATATCATAAGGGAGTTAGAATTCGAAGAAATGTAAACACGTCGTCAACACTATGTAGATCGATCATTATACTAATCGTCAGACACGGTGAACGCTTATCTACCATTTGTAACGTAAGCTTGTTGTCATAAAAAATGCTGCAATCTAAATAAAATATTTAACGACCAATTATATTCCAACCTCGAATTTAATTATAAGTTTCAGTTCGCAAACGGAAAAAACAATTAACATATGCCAACTATAAACCTCAGCGTATTAAAAATCCACAGCAAAAGCCGTAACCAACTAAAACTGCGAAGCGCAAACATTTCACAATAAGGGGAGGAAGGCAGGGCGTGAGGGGGTGGTCGGTTTAACTTTTATTTTCCTTGCAAACCTCGGCGAGTATCGTGAAAAATTCACAACACTTCGTTTTGAATAGAGCGGCAGAACAGAGATAGCTCGTTTCTGGAGCGAATGCACTGAAAATGGTGGTAGCGCACAAGACTGCATTCTTGAGAGAAATGAGTGAATTTGTTCCGTGGGCGGTCGCCGCTGTGTTCCCCGTTATAGGGTACTGCTCGAGCGAGGATAGCCTTGTCCCGGCCGCATGTGAACACGATGCTTTTATTACAACGACTTTGGCTGCACAGTGGCGATATTGGGTTAAAACTTCGGCAATGGATCAGAGGCAGATAAAAATTATGGTTTATCAAATAGAGGTTGGTTAAAGTATTTTATAGGAAGTTGGTGGAGAAAAACAATGTCATTTTTTGGTCAGATTCAGTGTATGAATTAAATAGTGTCCTAGACCCTTGAAACGCCATATTAGATTAGGTGGGCTTTTTTTTCACTACGGGTTAAAATTTTATTGATGGAAAATTCATATAGCCGCCGGCGGAAAGTTTACCATATTAGACTCGGAAAAAACCTTACCGTCAACATAAAATCGATAACTAATTACATCATAAAGTACAGATCAATACAAATCTTCAAAAGTAAGAGAAATCCCGTCAGGTACAGAATCGGTTCAATTTCGTAGATACCTACATGCCTGCAGTTGGAATTCCTCCCATTTAATGGAACTAGCGATCTGTGCACAACCAATAAAGGAAATCGGATCAGGAATCAATAGAAACTCGATATATGAAATATAAGACAACGCTATTATATTCAACACAAAGGTTTAACTGTCGCTTTGACCATAAGTTTGCAGAAAGCATGTCATTATTTACAAAATTAATTAGTTTTTATTATCAAGTGGCCAAGTCATCATTATTTAGCATAAATTTATAAAATTCTATAATAACAATCGAATTGAAACAATTGCTACTTAGCATTGTGTAGAAATAGTCACTTTATTAAATACAAAGAAGGAAAAGAACAAAATGTCTTTTTTGGGCTAACTTGACGTTCAAAAAAATTCAATTTACCAGGTTTCAATTTCAGAAGCCGTAAGTATGTTGTGACAAAAAGCCAGCGTGAAAAGTGCCTTTCGTTTTTAATTCGTAAACCAGCTTTGATATTTGGCTGCCTAAATGAAACAAAGGATCAAAACCTGCACAAACAAATAAATATTTTTTCATCGTTCGTTTCCATATTTTTGAAACAAAGTTGGACCACTTTCATATTCCATTAAGCGTGGCTTATATTATGTAAAAAACTTTCCATGGAACCTTTATTGACCTATTATTAAATTGTCATATTCTAGAATTTTCCACAGCGTTAATGCACCGAGCAAAGAAAAGACAATCTATTTAATTATTCTATAGAGACACTGTATCAGACATAATATCTACTTGGGTCACTTTCAGTGGCAGGCAAATAACTAATATCATTCGTTTTCTGTCTGGCATTTTACACGTAGAGCACTTATGTTTGATATGTAACTGCATATTTGTGACAAGCTACAATCATTTTTTTGTATTGCCGTTTAAGCGTCTACTTACTAGTGCTTATTAAGTATTAATGCTTCATAAAGATACCAATACATTAACAGTAGCCATGTATAGGTTGTTATCTTGTTATATCGTTAGTTCCATGCGTAAACTGTTTAGTTTATCTAACGAGGACTCAAGTTTGCTTTATCTAACACTGCACTCGCCTCGTGGGATCTTGAAATAAGATACCCAAGACGAAACCGCTCTACCACAAAATGTAGCAGGACGACATTTTGAAATTACATTCTATAGATAAAACGGTAAAAGCTTAAGCGAAGGTTGAGAGCTTTTAATTCCGTCTTTTAGAAACGAACGTAGCGATCGACGGAGTTAACTTAGTGCTCGATTTCATGTTGGAAACGCTGTTAACAAGCAAATGAATATTTATTGCACATTTAATGAAAATTCACTGTGGAATTTAGCATCAAAGAACAATACAATTATTTCGCTAATTCAGTTAGTGCACCTGTTTTGGTTTTGATGTTAAGCCAAAAAGCAAACAAGCTCAATTAACTCAAATATAACAAAGGGTTACCGCAAAATTGAGTTTTACACTGTGCTGCATCTGATTACAGTCAAATTAATATCAAAATCAGACATGTATAGCATGGTATTTCCATATTGGCTTTCGAATATGCTCCAAACAATGGGCAGAATCAACTTTGAACGGTAAAAGCGAAAAAATGAAATGCTCTCGTAAGTTTCTTTTCGCATGACAAGTATTGGAAAAATATCTCCACAAGATTAACATACTTGGATCATACAAGCGACAGAGCATATAAGATACAATATTGATTTTACAAAACTTTTTTTCACTTATATTTTATAAAATCACTTATAATTAAAAAAAAACTACAAAACTTGTTTAAAACTCAGTAACTTAAAACCGCAATGAATATTAAACATAACGAGCACCTAATTAGAGCTTAAAGTAAATTGGCGGTGAATAATTAAACCGAAGATCATCAGCCTCTCTCAGTAGGCATACTTTTATATTTCTTAATCCTTTAAGGAAAGATAGCATTTACATGTTAATAAATACCTCATTATTTATTTGTATACAAGTGGCCGCCCGCGACTTCGTCCGCGTGGAAACCGTTTATAACAACGTAGGTAACAATATAGTAAATATAAGAAATGCGTAACTAAGCACTGCATTATTTACTATACTGCAGTATTGACTATAATGGCTTTCACTTAAGATAAAGTACTGCGGCGGGCTTTTTTGTAGGACTATCCTTACTATAATATCTATTATAAATGTGAAAATGTGTGTGTCTATCTGTCTATCTGACTGTATGTTCGCTTTCACGTAAAAACAGCTGAACCGATTGTTTTGATTTTGGAAAAGAGATAGTTCGATACCCAGGGAAGAAAATAAGTTATGATCTTATCCTGATCTTACTCTAATACTTACAAACTGTCATGTTTATAAAATTAGTGGGATATCGATCTGTGATGGTTTTAAATATTAATTTTAAAAGACTACAAGTAACTATGGTTTTTAACCGAATAAACGAAACTTTTAATGAATGTCCCTTGAAACTTTAATTTTAATTTATTCAACACAACAAATTTTAACTGAATCACCCGTTTAGAAGTAACTAAGCTGCATTAAAAATATAAACAGATTTCGATTTTTAAATAATCAAAATTCTAGTCTTATACAAACATACATTTTCAAGTTAGTTTTTGACGAAATAACATTGAAATATATGTTATATATCTATGATGAGTAAAAGAATTTTGATTTGATTTAATTTAAAAAGATTCTATAATGCTATTTCAATCAGCAATAAGATTTTCTAACAAACGACAAAAGTGTCGGTTCCCCCTTTCTTTATTTTATGTAACTAAATTCATTATCACACCTGTACTGGACTATGTTCCTCGTTCAATTCCTCTAATTCCTTAAAACCATAAATCAATTAGCAATGAATCCGATAAAACACAATAACCAATATATCTCAAGAAACAATATTGCTGACATCACTTCTGGTTTAATTAAATTTCCTGAAATTCATGTGACCTATTTCAGCGATCTTAATTTCGCGGAAATTAAGTGGTTACTCAAGAAGAAAGTGAAGCTTCGTCTACTTATAAGAGGTCTACCCTCTGCGATAGTTACCATAATATAAGGACTTTGTTAAACTTATTAACAATTGAAAAAATTTCATAATATTCTGTACCTATTTACTTATCGTCGATGTCATCGATAAAGTTATAAATGCTCTAAAATATGCATATAAATATTATGAAAAATTCCGACTAATGAGTTAGAAAAACACAAGTCCTTTATTTTTCCCAATTATATTAAATCTAATGATCAGTAATTAAGAACATTTATCTCCGAAAATAACAAAAAGTAGACAAAACAAAGTATAATTCCATTATAAATTACAAGTAACGTTCCAAAAGTATCGGTACAACTTTCAGTTGATAAACGGGTTCTGTGTTGAAAAGTAAATGTTTTTGTTTATCTTATCGTAATTAGCTCTTTTTCGCGCCTCTTAATGGAAGGCTTTTTATTTATAAAAAAACCCAATGAGCTTTTTATTTCGTTTAAGTAAGATATTTTAATTACGAGGATCTTAGTTAGTAAGCAGCTTTCATAATGAACGTGTGGAATAATTTACGTTTCCTAATTTAGGGATTACACGAAACAAATAATTTTACATTTCAATTTGTTTGAATGCTACACAAACGATGTCTGTGATTATAAAATTCAAATTGAATATTTACATTGTAGCAACAAAAATATAGGTTTGACACGCTACAAAATGTATTTATTAGTTTTAGTTTTGCGTTGAAGTGTATGGCACGAGTTTAACATTTGTAACGAAAAAATAAAATATAAAACTTGTGTTAAACGTAAATAATTTATAATCATTCTCAAATCTCAACCTTAATTTGAAAAGAGTTAGCGAATAAAGGTACACCAGCAGACGCCATCGGCGACAATAATTAAAACTCCATACATATAGACAAAGATTTAAACTCAAAAAACTTTAACTACCCTCAAACATGAGACAATCTGCAAACTAGGATAACGTTCGTCGGTTTGAAATCTAAACCAGCGATGTTCTACCGCGGCGGTATCTATTGTAACTATTGTAAAGTCTATCAGACTTACACCAGCTCTAAAACTTGACAAAGGAATCCAACGTAGACACCGGGCGTATCTCGACTGTTCCAATAAAATAGTGAACACAGTGGAATCGAACGTAAACAGGAAAGGGAAAATAATAGCGTTCTGTTTCTAAGAAGTATTTATATACCTAAACGAACACGTTAATGTTAAAGAAGCAATTAGCAATCGAGACACAGATTAAAACCTACGCAGTAACAGCGAAGATAAACTTGTAGATCATTTTATAAATCTGATTTTAATCACGGCAACTTGATCAAGTAACTAATTCAAAATTAACGATTGATGTTGATAACTATAAATACAACATAATTTTAAATTGAAATAAAGAACGCTTCACAAAGAATCACGTCACAAATCTTAGCAACCTACCTTTCAAATTATTGGTTACAAATAAAAAAAACCTCGCAATTAAGTAAATAGAAAATCGCTTTCTATAACAAACATATTCATCTCCCTGGCATTACTCTGTATGACATAACTCATAGCAGAACGAGCCATAAACCCAGCGAAGGGACTTCATTCCATTTGTAGTAATAGGTTTGTTTATACGACTCCCAGAACGAGGGTACTTACAAACAGATACAGACGGGCTGTCCCGAAACCCAGATTCTAGTCAGAAGTGGGATACATTTCATATCAAAAGATAACATAATATCATAAATTCTAGATTTCACATGTGTAACTTAATCTGGGTATAAAATTTCCCTTTGCAACGTTTTCCGTGCTGTTTAATTTGTCATTACGGGAAGCTACACAATTTCCGCCACATTACCTTTGGTAAAAACATTCCCATGTTTCGTATGGCGTCAATTTGCATTGCCTGTATACACCTGCATGTAGGCTATGTGTTTATGATGAAAAGCGTTTGATACAAAGCTGATGTTCAAGTGCAACCATCGAGATACGTCTGTATTTACTTCAGCTAATTGGGCGCAATGTACAGGAAACAGTTCTCTAGCTTTAGGTAGAAGTGTCAATTAGTCACTGCCGCATAAGTGTAGTGTGGCTTTCGTCTAGAGTAGGACTGGTTGCTCTTTGTCATCCTAATTACGCAAAGCTTGTGAAAATTACATATTGTTCGTTTAGGAATAATAGCATAATTGTAGCTAAATAAATGAGCTTTCCTCTTTTTCTTCAATTAAATGATTTCCGTGAGCTCCCTTAGAACCTAGTTGATTGCTCGAGTCAGGTAGATTTTCAACAGTATTGCCATTCATAATACCTACAAACGTGTGTATAGTAACGCCTTGTGTAGCTCACCAAAATAGTACCTAGCCCAAATCCTTTTTATGACTAACTGCCAAATAGAGTTTCAAGGAATAAACGAAGTAGGCATAAAGCACTCACACCAGCGCAAATCCAATCACAGCACGTAAGATACTGACACGAAATGACGTAAGCGTGCAAATTGACCAAAGCAAGTTACGTCCAACTGGAAATTGAGTTCGACGAAGCGTAGGACACTCCTACGCTGGACGCCCAGCGCCGAACTAGCAAAAATACCGACGACAGATAAGTGTCGCAGGTGTTGACCTCTGAATCTTTTATGCACTGCACACCATCTACAAATTTACATATTTGACAAGACACCTGACATTTTCATTCTATGATTTTGTAGGAGGAAATTCAATTTTACAACGCGAAGGGGAAGTGATTTTTTAGCACGGAAAAAGCGTAATGCAGCGTTTTTTCTCGCCACCTGTCTACTTCTACCGAGATAATCTATCACAATACTATTACGAACCACTGCAGCACTCAGCTGGCTGCTTTACAAATGGGTGATTCTATTGCTGCTCCAGGATTAATCTTATAAATTACTAGTGACTATGCTTCGCATAAGTTTGTTTGATAAGTTTGCATCGCACTAATTTTGACCGACTTGTTCACGAAACATAGAATTTTGGCTTACTTAAGTAAACTTTCTGTTAATGTTCGTTGTTTATAACTTTAAGTGAAATATTTGATTAAAAATAAGCGAAAGGAGAAGTAAGTGAACAAACAGATATGAATATTGATGCTACTTTATACTAATTAATCATTAGCAGTAGGATTATTAGTGTTATAAGATATTAAGTAGGTAATTGGAATATTAGCACGAGGGTTTTTAAAATAACTTAACTTAAGTTTAATCCAGAAACCAATTTGTTTTGGTACGATATTCTAAGGTAAGAATTTTGAAATCCTACGCTGGTATTTATTATCACTTGCATAATGCATGAGTCAAATACTAATTGAACAATAAGCCTTTTCCCCGACTCGCTGTATAAATTGCAAGATACAGTCCGACTCGCATGTAAGTAGGATACGTTGATTGAAACCACTAGCTAAGGTAGGTAGATAAGTTTTGAGTCACAATCAAAAACTTTAGTTGGATTTCTTAAAAGATTTCAAAAAATATAACTAGTCAGAGCAAGGATGCCATAGGTAAACAATTTCCAAATAAAAAACATGCATTGATGCTTGTATTAAGGCTTGGCTAAGTTAAAGTGTCACTTAACCTATCGCAAATTCGACAAACTTCCATCAAGAAATTGACAAGTGTATAATATAGTTTAAACTTAAACGACTCTCGAGAGTGCATCATCAGAACAAGGGTTAACTACAATAACCAAATTAAAAGGTAAATATATTAGAAGAAGTATTCTAACAAGCTCCCCATAAACGTTGTAGTTATAAAAAGAGAGTTGTCGTTTTCATAATTGCTGTTTTAACGACTAATACCGAACTAGATCTAATCTAACGAAGCTATTAAAATAAATCCGTCCATTGCTGGAAAAGAAAAACCTAATTATGCTACGCATGAACTGAATAAGCAATGTATGCAAAACAATCACGATGAGAACTGTAATTGAAGAGCACTCTTCGTTGAAATAAGATGGCTGACGCAATTTAACGTTGCAATTGATAAATAATGCGTTGAGAATAAAAACTCTTAATTAAAATAATACTTAAATTGTTTGATGGAAGCGCACTCGCTCAAAATAAATCGGTTTCCACTAGCTTTAAGCGCTCCCCATCAATTCCGCCATCAATACAGATTGGGGCCGACTATGAAATCGTGCAATATTGTGTTTGTATTTCAAGTCACCGGAACTTATAAATGACCGGTGTCACCAGCTATTAACTGAAAGGGAAACAATTTTTCATACGACCACAGTGGAGGCGACGTGCACTTTGTTACACGATCACAAAGTCAATATTGCGATGTGAGAACGTGTGGGACTACAAATTGCCTAGCTTTTAAACAGACCAAGTTTTATAGCCAATCTGGCTGAAAGCCGTGTCAGCAGTATGATTAAAGATTGTGAAATTACAAAAAATAGACTGGAACATAATTTAGTTATTGTCTTGTTTCAACTAAGCATTTGTTTATGTTCTAATGCAATCATAAATGTTATATTCAGAGTTCGAGAAACAAAGTCTTGAGTTGAAAGCAACTGGGGCGGTGCCTTCAAATGCAGTACCGGTCTAACAAACAAACAAACAATGTAAACTCAAAGGCACGTCTGAATAGGCAGTGCAAACAGATTTCGTAGCCCATTTTGTAGAATTCTCTAATCGAATCAAAGGTAATGTGAAATCGAAAGGCTAACCCACTTAAGACATGACCGTAACCTCCACTCTTCCTGTTGCGTGCTCGAAACCTATAAAGTCGACAAACTTGCCTAATATCGATTTAACACAACCCTTCGTTTCGACAATAAAGTATGAGCAAAAAAATCATCAAATCTAAAATTACTTTAGCAAGCGGTTTCGAAGGAGACATTGATTTTAAAATCTGGTCTGATTATGTATTTAATTTGAATTAATTCAAACTTATTTAAAATTTGAAACAGCGTGTTTTGCTCACAAACAAAGAGACAAACAATAATAAATATACGTAAAGATGTAAGTAGTTCAATCTCAATACTTTTCTAAAAAACCATTTCACTGTTTCCTTTAATTTACTACAAGCAAACATTCAGCTATTCGTTTTGGAGCAATAAATTTAATGTTTTAAGGCTCTGCAAAGATCCGTACAAAAAACCAGTGAGAGGTGAAAATCCAAGGCGATTGCCACATTCATCATTAGAATTTCAAATCCAACCTTCACTGAATAACCGTTCATTTTTCAACGTTAAAGTCATATTAAACGTCAGGATAATCAAACCCAAACGAGTACAACTTCTCGATTTAGGGTTCGAATCGTCTACGATACTGCAGAGTATGACGATACTTGTGAAACTTAAGAAAATTGGCGTACCGCCAAGCAAAATCAGATAAAAGATATTACATTAAATTTTTAGCTATTTGTTCTTCCATGCTTCCGTGCAGAATGCCACTAGTTAGACTATCTTGCAATTAGTCTTTCTAATTCAAAGAAACAGAAATGTGCTTTCGCTTTTTGTAATATTTATATAATCAAACATTTTTATGAAGATCATTAAAAGTTATTCGAACATATCACGATTTCTTTCTTGTTTAATTAATTAAATTTAAAATGATTTCAAACAAAATAATACATATTCGAGTTCAATGTTAAATCTTCTTAAATAACGTTTATTATCACTAGATACATGGTGAATAAACCGTTTATAAAAGATAATGTCCCGAAAATACATTATACGTCATAATATTAAACGAGTACTCCGACCTATAATCCGCTATCCGAAGACTGAGTCTAAATTCAACCTTGACCGTCAAAATTCAGTTTCAAAACATATGCATATTTTATCATTGCAACTATAAATAGCACATTCGTTTTCTATTAGAAGCAAAGGGAATAAGTCGGACTTAGTTACGCGCTGCAAGGGAAATTCTAAGAAGCCCAAGAGACACCTTGTCCAGTCCATCGCTTACAACCTTCGTTACCAACTTATTACTAACACACAGTTAAAGCTAACTGGATCCCCTTATAATCTTATATCTTTCATGTTAAAAATAAACTTTTAAATAAAATTACAATGGAGACTTTCAACTTAAAATAAAATAAACATTACTTTTGTTTTGAAAGACGTATTTTTCCTCAAGCTGGAAGCACTCAACATTGTTATTCGATTAGCGAGTAAGGAAAAGAAGAAACTGAGAGTTTTAAAAATAAACAGTTGTTTATCGTTCTTCAGATTCTTCATCCAATCACATTTAAAGAGAATGATGAACATGTAGATATCATCAGACACATATTGCTTATGGCGTCATCGACAACGAAGCAGTCATAGAATTCAGTCTTGATTTTCTGGTAAGCAGGAACACGGCTACATAGGTACACGACAATTTTGAATTCCTTGAAACACAGGGCCACGACCCTGCTGAACCGTAACTGAGCGAAAATGAGCAAAGTCCATAAATTATGCGAATGTTAATCAACTGTGCAATAGTTTTAGAATGCTGAACGATCCAGAACGACTCAAAAACAACTCTTGAATTTTAAACAGCCAGGACAGTTCTAGAATAAGGAACCGCATTGCGAATTTGTTTCGCAACAATGAAATTTGCGAGGTTCGGTAATAAAAATAAACGAAATAATTCAACAGCCGGCAATATATGAAAATTCCAAATTTGAACGAGTCCGGATGAAAACCGAATATGAAACGGAGCGTTGTTGTGAAGGTTAATATAAAAATGCGAAGCAAGATACATAAAACTTTTTTCGGGAGATGAGTTTCAGCCGTCGGTTATTATATGGCTGAGTGAAATAAATTAATTATCACCCAATATATTTAAATATGAATTCATGTTATATGAATTCTCTCCAATAAGGCCAGCGTTTCGTGAAGTCGTTTATCGTTCAGTTTCCACTTTTATGGGGCCTAAAAATTTAGGCAGTTTTCAATCGAATAACTATTAGAGTGTAAGGGTCGCAATATTACCGTCTATGTAGGTCAGGGTATGATATAAAAGCAGGGTAGAGTGGGTGAGCATTTCGCACCCGCCGGCACTTTGCTGTCAACCGGTTTGGATGGAATCAACAGTTACTCATTTAAGACCCTTACCCTACATAGCTTTGTTGGCTACATACTTCTCTATATACCGTATACATACCTCTAATAAAACAATCACACCTAAGGCATGCGCATCACCCTAAAGAAATAAGTAATATCACGTGCGAAGAAACCCTTTATATTCGGCTCTGATATAATACAATGTTATGCCCCAAATAAATTCGATTGCTGATCTCGATCGAAATATCCATTAGAACTGAAAATACCACCGTTGAATCCCCGTGTTTTACGATTTACAAGCTAACTTTAGATATATAAACCAGATGGCCAGTATTCAATACAACTATTTCCAATACAACGTTATTATAACATAAACTGATACAAAACACAAAAAAAAACTCGAACGGGCTGCATATAAAAAAAAAAACACGAAAATATGACATCCGCCGAAAAAGCTCAGAGACAAAAAAAAGTACCGAAGTTGCACATTAGTTTAGCGTGACTTACCTTTTAAGTTTTCTTTTTCTTTTCGAATCGACGAAGCGAGCTGAAGTGTCAACTAGAAGATCTGGTCAAACGCGGTCAATGTTTGTGATGTTTCAATTAGCGTGGAGCATGATCGCGCGGAAAAAACACTTTGGAAATTCGGAGCGGAGGTAAACACGCCAAGCAGGGCCGGCGCCAACGGCGATCGCGGACCAAATATGCCGAGAGACCGATGTGCACGAGCGACTACGACACTCCACGATCGATAACGCCGCCGTCGCACCGCTCTCCCTCTAAACCCCGAGCGGCCTCCTACCACGCAACTGCGCTGACTATTCGCAAATGCGTTTGACAGCACACCGGTATCGGAAGTGCGATGACGGATCGAATAGACGCTACTTTTCTCGGCGTATCACTTGAATCGTGACGTAGAGGGGATGCACGGCGTGCGGTGCGCATGCGCGCGGCGAGAAGGCGCGGCGTGGTGGCGCTGGGAGGCGGCGCCGCGCGCGGACGGAGCGGCCGGTAGCGGCCACGTCACGCCGCCGCCGCGCCGCCGCCGCCGCCGCGCCACGCAGCCACGCCGCATCGATCACCCACACGCACCTCCACAACACCACCACGCTTCCAATACAACCTACTTTGTATATCGATTCCACCTTCCTCACGACAACACTTTCGTGCAAGCCTCATTAGAATCTAGAGCGGCTCAAAAATAACTTTACAAGTACACGTCTACTCACAAACGGTAGCTGAGACACCAATCTGTTTACAGTTTACACATTCATTATCAGTAGGTTGACAAAAAAAATACAACCAAGAGAACTATAAATATGTAGTCTACAGCCGAACAAAGAACAGTTACTCGATTTTATTAGGTATATTCCCTAGCAAGTCAAATTTTGGTAGGAACATTTAAGATTCTTGGACATCACTAAAGAAATCTTTATTTTCTTTTTTTTCTCTTTATCTGTCAATATTTTGTAAGTACCTAATGATATATTTGCCAAATTGTATTCTTATGAAATTTACATGAATCGAATTCTTCCACAACGAAACGCTTTTCCTAAGCGTGATTTAATATAAATACATAATAGTATTACGAGCTTTAATTTAACAAGGGTTGTAAAAGAAGTATAAATAATTATGGATTACTACATACATTTACAACTCATATTTCAAAGTCAAGTAGCGTTTACGAGTCAAAACAGCAAATTACTAAGCAAGGAGTATGAAAAGAATTAACATAGGTCATGGTCGGCAAATGCCATAAAAATAATTATTTAAATATACCCTACCTGCCTTATGCTAGCGTCTATAAATTTGTATATCTCTCAAAGCGTAATGTTATTTTCTACAAGTTTCGTATTATTAATTAGAGTGCATACTATATTTGCAATTACTGTTTAGTTAGCAGCGCCCTGGGGACGTCAGTACAAGTGCCCATTGGCTGAAGTTCGGATGCGATCGCAAAGCAATTTGTTGTTGCGCAAATCGCTAATTGGGTGCCGCTGCATACCAACAACTAGTCGCTGAAACGCAACAGCACCAACTTGGGACATTACCAACGCTCATTAAAAACTGCATCAAGAGCTGTCTCGCTTAAACCAAAAGCTTAAACCGAAAACAAGCCTTTTAGCCTACAGCTCTTGTAAACGGCCAAATCCGAGCTTTAAAACACTGGAAATCCAAGTTTGAAGGCCACGTCCATTTAAGAGTAAATCTAGCGTTTTTTCCATCAGAATGCACAACTTAAATTGTCGCATCCAAACACAGATCTGTTCGAGTCGGACAAATTCATGTTATCGTGCAAGTTGAATGAATTCCGGCACATCGGCTGTGTAACTTACGTCATTCCGTGGAACAATGGTCTGTGCTGATTGAGTAGGTAAACAGCACGGGTGCAATAGATCAGAAACTACACCAACGGCTGTTTGCCTACTGAGAAATGTATGCCAATATCACTTTTGTATGGGACTTGTGGACAAATAGCACTGATGCCGGAATATCGAAATATGTAGTTATTATAGAGTTTGGTTTGTATTTGACAGGCGATTGAAGTCGTACGCCGCGTATTGGAAAATCTGAATTTAATACCAATGTTAGTGCAAATTCTAATAGATTTTAGAGCGAATTGGGGCAAGAAAACTTTAGGCTACTGTAAAATAATATACATTTGACTACAAGGTTTACTACGTTGCAGAAATTTTCAATGTATGGGTAGATAATTATTATTTTTTAAAATTATTTCAAACCTTAATTTGTGCAAATACTGGCAACAACACTTACTTTGAAACGCAGCTAAAAAATGGCAAATATCTATCGTCCAACTAACCCGTTACTTAGCCCCAAGACGACAGCTAGTGCAATTAAACCTAAGCAAGTTAGCATTAACCGTCGATCCTTTACAGGGTTAAACACCACGAAACACAATTACGTGGAGCGGACAGTAAACAACCGGATTATCACTTGATAGTTGATACCACTCAATATCAGCGAACAAATATCCCGATTGCAAATTTAATCCCACTTCTGATCATAACTAGATGCGAATTGAATTCCGTTTATTTTCCGACACGGGTTTGGATTATTTCATGCAACAAACTAGGTATAAAATAAAATTGATATTCCAAAGCCGTAGCTGTGTTTCAGTGATGGAATCCCTTTATCCTGTCCGGTTTACGTCATAGCTTGAGCGTTCCAGCTTGTTATTTCAGTCGGCTTGTAAGACGCCGCATTACCTGGCCCGGGAACCTTATCCCGGAGTATATACCCTCTGTGATTGTAGCAGACAGGCGAAACTTATACATATTGCACAAGCTTACGAGTAGAACCATCGCTACCCTTATCTTGGTAACGGATCCCAGGAGGTGCGAGTTGTGTCGAAACTCATTGGGTGCGGAATTGATAGTTTGTGTTACTTCGAATTCCATTCGGTTAAAGAGAAATGAGTTTAAGGGTAAGTAAGTCCGTTTACAGAACGTTATTTGAACGTCTGACGAGCAACAGACAATATTGTTGTGCAACACAAAACGTTTTATAGGTTATTAAAAAAAAAGATAAATACAAACTTAGGTATCATATTATTCAAACCAAAATAAAATTAAAATTTATGGGCTTAAAAATATGGTAAGGATTTTTCCACACAAATATTTTGTTATACAAAGCTAAAATTGGAAAAATATGAATGCAAGAGCGGGTCAAATCAATTTTGTTATTTCCAATATTGCGCTGCAGCGTTTACTAGACTTTACACAGAAGATTGAACTTACCGAGAATCGAAGTTTTTCTCTCATATTTTTTATTCGCTTACGTACCTGAAAAATAAATAATTATTTTATTAAATAAAGATTTCCCTTTTTAAAGGAAACTTGGTTTTTATGTACAGATATTGGTGTAGCTCATTTTGGAAAGGTTTTAAGCATATAATTAAAAGTTCTTTACAAATGTTCGCCTACTGATGGCTGTTTATAAAATCAATATCTCGATAGCATCATACAAATAAAAATAAATCTTAGTCAGCAAATAACATATTCAAACTAAGGTTTTTAGGATGGAGCTTAATACACAAAGAAAAGGCTTAAAGCCAGTTACCCAGTTCAATTGTAATTTATAGTTTTATACAAATTATAATTATAAGTTTTATACAAATTATAAGTATCTGTGTTTGGTATATTTATGTCTGCATTATTAGGTGGTCCACAAAATAGTCGGACTATGTAAATTGTTTTTAGATACAAAAATGGAGGAAAGCATTACGAGTAAAACTGATCACTCACACAAAATATTGTATAAACTACATAGACTATAAATGTTTTTGCCGCATCGCATTCCAAAAACAACAACGTAGTTCCACGAAATAAAAGCACCTTTTTACATTTCGCACCTTCGTGAAACGATGAAAAAAAAATCAATTAAAATTTCCACCGAAAAACTGAATTCGGTTGAAAGCAAATATGCAGGAGGTAGATGAAAGTAATCATCGAATGACGGAAAAAATTGCATGTTCCATACTTTAGTATAGATACCTATATATCGATTTTCGATTTAATTTTTTTTGGGATTTCATATAACGGATGTGGATTACTTCACAGAAACTAAGCGATATTGTATTGTAGAGAGCAGAGTCTCGACCAACAAGAGAGTTGCCTTTGCGGTGTATTTTTGGTTTTCTTTTTACTTCCAGCATCCACATATATTGCGTTCGCTACATGCGTGCATAAGCTGCTTAATGCTCATAAGATAAATTTATGTGACATCGATTTAAATTTGCCTTAGTAGGAACTTTGTTTATGTTTGTTATTTTCATTACTTAATGTGTCGCAATGAGTGAAAAATTAACCTTAACGACTTTTTTCTAAACAGTTCTTTGTGAAAACATAGATTAATATTATAAAGTAAACTTCATCAAATATTATTTATTAACAAGTGGTTACTTAAAACCTTATACTTCTAGGACAATGGTCGTTAATAACGACACGAACACAGCAAAGGGTGTTAAAACTATTAACGTTGGTTGCCGTAGCGACGTTAAATTTAAATTAATTACATAGGAAAGTTTAATAGTTGCATGCGATGCTTCTGTTATGATCGAGTTGTAGTAAAAAAATACAATTACTTACACTTTAAGGCTATACAAAGTTTTAAGGTTTACCTGTTGTTGTATATTGCGCGGATACTGAATGCTAAACGATTGAATAGTAATAATAACTCTAGATTGATGCGCGTCACGCAGTCTTTTTGGCTGCAACCACCAATTATTTCACAAAAAGACGATTTCTATGAGCCATTGGCAGCATAAAATCGATTACCCCGATTCTATACGTCACACGGCGAGCTAAAATGTTGACAGTGCATCGGTTCACTCTCTGCTGCGTGCGGATTTCATTACAATTATCTACTGTTCCGTTTGATTGGAAATTTTCATCATCAAGCTTCAATAGTTGTTACCGGGTCCCCAATATCGTGCATAGTTGTGAGCGCGCTTGTTCAATGTTATTTCGGTTTAGTATTGATGTAAGTTAGATGAGTTGCAATGGCTTGCCCGGGGCTGCTTGCAGACTCGTTATTATAGGTATTGATTTTGCCGCCGCCGTCCGTTACACCGATGCCTTTATTGTTTTGTGGCGATGTACCTATTATAGGACAGATGACATAGATCATAATATAATACAATATTATGACCTATGTATGTTTGTTGATTTTTACATTAAATTAGGAAAGGCAAAGTACAAAAAACGTTTAAGATACTCCAAGTGGTTTTGACTTTCGCATTTCCAAACTACTTTTGCTTAATGATTCCATTTTTTTCCGAATTTTGTCCACATAACCTAATGCAGCTCATGAATATGATAAATTACTTTAAAAGGTAGGTAATAACTTAAGAAACCGGTGTGAAAACAGTCCCTCCCACTCAAGAAAACGACTGAGTAAATTCTAAGAAGCTATTTTCCTGACATTGCAGCATTAAACTTTAGACACAACTGCGCAGAAGATGCAGACTTAAAAACGCTGAATATTCCTAGTATCCAAAGATAAAACCTTCTGTAAAGCTTCTAAAATACACAGAATTGGTACATTCGTCAAATAAATGCTACCATCTCTACCTCTTCTATCATATGTCTGTTTGTGTAATATTTTTCATCTGAAAGCAGGTATTTTTATTTTAATGCTTTACTTGAAAACAGTAAAGTAAAGTTTACGCCAAGTTTTTCCTCCTCTGTCCGCTCTATTTTCGTAAAAACGTGTTTGCTTCGCGTGTTTATGCAGAAATACTTAAATAAATAAGGAATCCAAAATATGCGTCAAAGAATATCAAAGCAGGAATATAATTTAGCGGATAAAGAAAAGAAATATAAATTGAAGTAGCCCACATAAAATGTGAGGCATTGACTGGGTAAATGTTCTTATGTAATGTACAACTCATATATTAGAAATTGCAAAGAAGGCCATATTTCGATTACAAATTGAATCAGTTGATTAAATATTTTTCTTTTATATTTTATTATTACTTAGGCCTTTAAAACCGAGCATTTATGATAAAAATGGACATCTCGGCGCTATCAAAACAGTCTGGTTTTGCACGAAAATCTTGCACAACTAAAAGTTAATACAAAAGTTTAATGAACATTCAGTACTTTGACGAAACCGTTGGTACAGAGTCGACAGTTTGCTTATTTTGCCTAACTACAAAGAGTGTTCTTATTGGATATTGAATCCTGTGTTTTAACAATATCCTGCCCGAGCCTTCTGTTCAAAACAAATGTACAAATCGTAAATAAAGATGTTTGCGAATACACGAGTACCTACAGTCACAAAAGCAGCGGGAAGTCAAACGAAAAGTTGTAGCATGCACTCCGTTAAATGAATACCTGCAAACGACAAACTGAAAGTTACGATTTCTTAAAAACCTTTCAAGGGAAGTAAATCTGAAAGAAGATTAGAAATTTTAACTGACATTTCATTTATTTTTATTATTTGATGTAAATTGATCTTTTGATCGATTGATAAAAACTCGTAGCCATGAGCTTTGCAAGACTTCCTACAATATATGGACGATATGAAAACAAGAGTTGTATATGTTTATAAAAACTGTTACTGAAGGTACCTATTTATTAAACTTTCCAAAAAAACACCAGAAAACCGTTAAATAGCTCACCAAATAAACAAATAAATATAAGCGCGAAAAGCTTGTAAAAAATCTTTATCATTTATGAAAATTGCGGCTTGATTTTATGCACGGATTTGCTTTTCCTGTGATTCTGATCCAAACCGGAAAACAAATATATTCTCTATATATTAAGCCCAATTCAATATATTGTTTTGTAAATTCAGAAAAACCTCCAACAGTAAGAGGTAACACAGACAAAACAAACATATTTGCTTTCATAGAATATTGAAAAACGCTCGTACCATTGTTGAGAGTATGTCCGCTTTGAGTCCTTACACTGCGACTACATTCTATATCTATACACTGTTACGAGTAGTTAAGCTTAGTGTAAAAATAATAAAACCCGACATCGTGTAAGCATATTGGCTAGGAATCCCGACATTTATCACAAAGTGCTTTGATGTAAAGTTAAACTATAAATCCGGTTGCTCTGTGCAAAGTTTCACAAAATGAGCGTATTCTATTACGCCCGCGAATTGCAGCTATTTTCATATACCCAGATGAACCTACGCTTTCCTAATTGCATGCATACTAACTACGAATAGGTACAACTTCATGTGGGTAGTATACTGGGAGGTCTAGCAGCCCCTACTAATGCGATTCGAAGTAAAGTCGACAGGGTGGAACTAGAAGATGACACCTTGGAAGACCTTCGATGCATAATATACGCACGAACAACATACAATATGCTAATATGGAAGGTATTCTGGGAAATTTATGAAAGGCGTTCCATTTATTTGCCATCCACTAGAAAACTTGCGGAGTGGTTATTTTTAGAATTAATCACTGAAGGGTTTTGAAACGTCTAAAATAAAACAATCCGCATTTCTTATACATACTAATACCTGCTGTTAGTTACAGATTATATTATTACATTCAACAGTTTCATTTGTTTAACACAATGTTATGACTGTAAGTTGTCAATGTCATTTAATTTAGGTGTTGCCATTCTTAATATTATATTGTATAATTTCAAATGGTTGCCATCTTGTCATGAATTTGTTACTCTGACATTTCCTTTCTGGTGTTGCCAATAAACAGAACTATGAACTAAATTAAAAAAGATTTACTTTATCTATGGCAGCGCAGAAAGGAAATGGCGGGAGATTGTTATAAAATGGATTGTGAAGGGTGAATCGTTCTCTTTTCCCTGTTGGACTCCAAAGTGGAATAAACTGTAATTACTGAGTTACCTCGTGTTTTAATGAAATTCTAACAAGTCAGAAGTGTTCGCCATTTTGTTTTACCACGTGCTTTAACGCTTTGCCATGAATCGAAGTGATTCCAATCCTGAGGAAGGATACCAAGAAGATGCGGAAGAGGTAAACCCTCCACCACCTAAAAAGAAGCCCCGCCGCCAAACAAAGCCTCGACGTCCAAACAGCAATGATCGACTGGACCGCTTGGAGCAGATGCTGACCCAACTTCTAGAAAAAGGAGCTTCAGCGCAGGAGAATGCAACAAATATTGCAGGTACGCTCTTATCTAACTCCACGAGTATAAATACCCCGATGGCGGCTCAACCGTCATCATCAGCGACATCTGCTCTTTCTGTCAATACTGGTTCGCTACCAATAAGAGAATCAATCCTTTCTGACACGTTTCAACAAGAAACTATATCGGCAAACGTGGCATTACAACCAATTTCACCTCAAAGTCGCACCACTAATTATGACTACAACACTACGAGATTTTTAAGTAAACCTGATAATTTGCCGAGGTTTAATGGTGATTCTAACACCTTTTCCGTTGTTACATGGCTGCACCGACTGGAATCTCTGGCTAAAATATATGGCTGGGATGACAAGCTGCTTATCTATCATATGATTGCAAGCTTGGAGGGAAACGCTCTTCTATGGTTTCAACATCAACAACTCATTGACATCTCCTGGGACGAGTGGAAGGAGAAGCTTACCGATTATTTTCCTGTTGGTCGTGGTGTAGCCGCGAAGCTGTACGAGTTTGTTACCGTTAACCGACGCAAGGAAGAAAAGGTACTGGACTTTTATTATAAAAAATTAGCCCAAGGCAAACTGTGTGAACTAGCTGATAATATGATATGTGACGTAATTATATTTACCTTAGGTGACGCATTGTTAAAAGCAGGGGCTCGTGGTTCAGGTTGTCGCGATACACGTTCATTACTTAATTATCTCACGGACGCTTGCGTTGATCTTTCTATACCTTTAACTAAACCAAATGAGCTGATCGATAGTAGACCTAAATGTTATACTTGTGGTAGACGTGGTCATCTGACATCTCAATGTAGGGATACTTTGCGTTGTAACGTTTGTCACAAAATTGGTCATAAATCAGACACTTGTAGGATGACAAAAAAATGCACTCATTGTTTGAAGGTAGGTCATGAGCGGGACGAATGCTTTAGTCTTAAAAAACCTATATCTTCTAATTCTACCTTGTCAAGAGTTAATTTGAAAGGGGATGAAAATCGTGAAAAAAATTCCAAACTCTATAACATCCTTCCTATGGATGAGGGTAATTTTAAATATTATAAAAGTGTTATTGCTAATGGATTCGAATTATCTGCTTATATTGACTTAGGTAGTGCATGCAACACTATAACTTTGTTGGCAGCTAACAGAATTAATTTAGTGTTCCGAAACCAATGTGCTACCAGTATTAAAGGCTACGGTGGCCAAATTATTATTCCGCTAGGAGAATCGTCTCTTGAATTGAATATTGATGGCGTTTGTGTCAATACCTCTGTACTAGTTGTACGTAATGACCTTCAAGATACAGATATGATAGTAGGTCGGGCTTTTAGCGAACTTCCGGGGGTATATTTAACTAAAACGTCAGACAAGCTTACATTTTCTAAACAAGACTTGGTTAACAATGAATTGCCTTTCGCAAATGAAAATATTGTATCGGTTTCTAAGTTTGAGTTAAAAGTTCCACATGACACTATTCTTATGCAGGGACTGAATCGAATAGTAGTTTATTCCGAAGACAATATTGACACAGACACCATACAAGTATATAGGTCCGAACATAGATCTTTTGGTAAGGCAATAGATATACCTAATCAAACGGCTTTATTATATGATAATATCGGTTGCATTGATGTTTACAATTTACAGTCTCAGTCACTAACACTTTATTCAACACGTTGTATTGCCCGAGGATACGTAGACGAAATTGATAAAAACATACTAGATACTGATTTAGATGAGGCCATGATCTTCAACGGTTAAACGAACTTGCTAAATTTCGTAATTGTTTTGATGATAACTTACAAATAGGCGAATGTGACGTTGAAATGAAAATAGAATTGACGACTGAAATACCGTTCTATTGTCGGCCGTATAGGATGTCGATAAAGGAACAAGAAGTAGTTCGTAATATAGTGAACGATTTAATAGATAAGGACATAATTGAACCAAGTAACTCGCCATATGCTAGTCCCGTTATATTAGTTCCAAAAAAATCGGGTGAATATAGAATGTGTATTGATTATAGACAGCTCAATAAAATAACCATAAAAGACCGTTATCCTTTACCTGTAATTCAAGATCAATTAGATAGGTTAAGTGGTGACAGATGGTTCTCAAAATTGGATTTGGCTGCAGGTTATCACCAGTTAAAAATGCACCCTGACAGTCGTAAATTTACGGCTTTTGTAACACCATTTGGTCAATTTCAATACAAACGAATGCCTTTTGGGCTTGCTAACGCTCCAGCAGTTTTTCAAAGGGCAATGAACATGATGCTAGACAAATTTCGTTTACAATTTGCAACTGCTTACATTGATGATATACTGTTATCTTCGAAATCTGTATTGGATGCTTTTGATCACTTAGAAATTATTTTAGAATTAATTAGTAAGTCTGGTTTAATTTTGCGACAAAAGAAGTGTTCATTTTTAAAATGTAAAATTGAATACTTAGGCCATATTATTTCTGAAGGTAAAATCAGACCCTCAAATGACAAAGTTAAGGCTTTAAAAGCATTTAAAGAACCATCTGACATTCACGAACTCAGGCGTTTTATAGGTCTTGCAAGTTATTTTAGAAAATTTGATCAATCCTTTGCTTTACGTATTCGTCCACTTTCAATTTTACTAAAGAAAAATCAAATTTGGCAATGGGACGTTGAACAGCAAAGGGCGTTTATTGATATTAAATCGGCGCTCATTTGTGAACCTGTCTTGGCTATTTATAATCCTAAATTTGATACGCAATTGCACACTGATGCTTCTAGTCATGGTGTAGGTGGTATTTTGTTCCAAAGTCAACCTAACGGTGATTTAAAACCAATAGCGTACTTTAGTAGACAAACTTCTGACACAGAACAAAAATACCATTCATATGAACTTGAGGAAATGACTGTAGTATTAAGCATACGGAAATTTAGGGTTTATCTGTTAGGACGCCCTTTTACAGTTTTTACGGATTGTCAAGCATTAAGCACTACATGGACCAAAAAAGATATGTTGCCTAGAATAGGTCGTTGGTGGTTAGAGCTTCAGAGTTATGATTTTCAAATTCAATATAGACCCGGTGTGCGAATGCATCACGTCGATGCATTGAGTCGAAATTCCCTTCCGTTACAACACATAACTGAGGAAAACTGGGTCTACGTATAATATGAACATCCAAAGATACAAAATATTAAAGCAAACATTAATAATGATGAATACAAAAATCTCTTCACAATCAGAGATGACATTTTATATAGGAATGTAGGTAACGAATATAAAATTGTAATACCAAAATTAGTTCGATGGCGGGTAGTTAAAATTTTTCACGACGATAATGGTCATTTAAATGAAAATAAAGTATTCGAGTTAATTACGCGTCAATATTGGTTCGAAAAATTGGTGAGAAAATTTGTATTTAAGTACGTTAGAGCGTGTATTTCTTGTCAATTCACTAAGAAACCCACGGGCAAACAAAGAGGTTATCTTTACCCAATAGAAAAAGGTAATATTCCCTGGCACACGTGGCATTAGTTCATCTAGGCCCTTTTTGTACTTCTAAAAATGCCAATTCTTATCTTTTGGTCGTAGTTGATGCTTTCAGTAGATTTACTTGGCTTCAATCTGTTCCAAACACATGCACAGAACATGTGGTAAATACAATGATTTTACTTATTCGTATATTTGGTTTACCTACAAGGATAATGATTGACCGTGGGAAAGCTTTTACGAGCAATGTTTTTGTACAATTTTGTAAATCTAAGCAGATACATCACATATTAAATGCTGTAGCATGTCCCCGTGCGAATGGACAAGTTGAAAGGTTCAATCGCACAATTTTACAATCTCTCATTGCATATACCGGAGAAAATGATAGTGACTGGGAGGAATTCGTACCTCTTGTCGAGAAGGGTATCAATACAACCATCAATAGTACAACGCAAAAGTCGGCATTTGAATTGTTATATGGAATTAAACCGCGTTTTTATATAGATTTACCCAATATATCTAGAGACCGCAATGACTTGCCTCAACTACGAGCCCAGGCCCAAACAAATACAATTAAAGCGTCAATAAAAAGTAAGGAAAGGTATGATAAAAATAGGATCCCCTTTATTAAATATCAAGTAGGCGATTTAGTGCAGATTCAACGCAAAATAATGAAAAAAGGAATTACCAGTGGTAAACTTGTAGATAAATATGCTGGACCTTATAAGATTACAAAAGTATATAACAATGATAGATATGTCGTTTCTTTGAACAAACGTGGTAGAAAATATAATAATGTTATAGCCGCAGACAAAATAAAAAAATTTGCAATTCAGACTTTAAGTGACGATAGCGATAATTCAAGTAACTGTTTTTTTTTTTTGTATATGGTTATTTTTGTATTGTAATGTAAGGTACAGATAGGTTATTGCAATGATTTATGTTATTTTATTCCAAATGTGTTTTAATATTTCCATATTTTTATATAAACTTTCATCTTTATTAGTTGTTTTTAGTCCATAGCTTAATTAATACCAAAAGTTTTCTTTATGTGAGGTTATAAGTAACTTAATAAATATTTAAAATTGTAAACTGTTTGTAAAAAATTACACATAGGTTGTATATGCAGTTTATCCTATCTATTTCGGAGATATAAATTAAAAATAAAATTAAAAAATACTATATATATATTTATTACTTTGTAAGTACTTATAAAAGAATAAAAACAAAACCTTCTTGGTGTGTCCGTTGGTTTTGTGATAGGTGTACCATCTTGGTTAGTCCGGTGGTCTAGGTAAACAAAACCTCCTTGGTGTGTCCGTTGGTTTTGTGATAGGTGTACCATCTTGGTTAGTCCGGTGGTCTAGGTAAACAAAACCTCCTTGGTGTGTCCGTTGGTTTTGTGATAGGTGTACCATCTTGGTTAGTCCGGTGGTCTAGGTAAACAAAACCTCCTTGGTGTGTCCGTTGGTTTTGTGATAGGTGTACCATCTTGGTTAGTCCGGTGGTCAAGGTAAACAAAACCTCCCTGGTGTGTCCGGTGGTTTTGTATCTTCAAATTAGTAGCAGAAAGTTACGAGGGCGTACTTTTGTCAGGAGTAGCCGATCGTAGTATTATTTCACTACAACACATTATTTCACGAAAATATTTTAAAAGTTATATTATATTATTATGTTATAGTTTATTATTTTAAAACTTTGTTTCGATCTAATATTCATTATTAATTTTCCTGATAAGTTACTTTGATCATAATAGTTCTTTAACGAAGACGTAAAGTGGTTATCAGGATAGGCCGAGTGTTAGTTACAGATTATATTATTACATTCAACAGTTTCATTTGTTTAATGTTTAATTTCATTTGTTTAATGTTATGACTGTAAGTTGTCAATGTCATTTAATTAAGGTGTTGCCATTCTTAATATTATATTGTATAATTTCAAATAGTTGCCATCTTGTCATGAATTTGTTACTCTGACATTTCCTTTCTGATGTTGCCAATAAACAGAACTATGAACTAAATTAAAATAGATTTACTTTATCTATGGCAACACAGAAAGGAAATGGCGGGAGATTGTTATAAAATGGATTGTGAAGGGTGATTCGTTCTCTTTTCCCTGTTGGACTCCAAAGTGGAATAAACTGTAATTACTGAGTTACCTCGTGTTTAAATGAAATTCTAACACTACTTAATTTGCTACTTGCAAGTAAAATATTTTAAAATAACCATCGAAAAGTATTAGTCAAAAAACGCACTATTTTTTAATAACGACGAAATGTAGGTACTGTCACAAGTCAAAAAAGTTAGCAAATACACTAATCCTTTCACGAATACCTGCGAAAATTCCCTACATTTATTGAAGAAATAATTAACCTGCCATTTGATACCCATTTAAAAACTAATACGTCATGGAAACAAAGAGCTGTGCTGTCATTCGAGTTATAGTATCATTTTACAAGAAATGTAAGAATATTTCTACGCTTCGTTTAGGGACTTAAGATTTTGTAAGATGTCGGATTAAATTATTTGCAATAAATCAGTTGTTTTTGAATTCCGCTATATAGATAGAGGTAACTAGAAAATACACAAGTGTTTACTTTTTGCTTTTATTATAAATTATAGTGTACATATATAAATAAATAAAACGTTGGTAGTATAAAGGAACAATATTTATTGGCGTTTAGATTAAACATCTCTTTAATTAAATATGAATTAGTAGGAAATACAACATGTAGCCGCCATTAGATTCAATCCAAATCCGCGCCCACCGGCAGTGACATCAACCAATGCTAGGGATGTCCAGTTACCGATTACTTTTGTTTTACAGCTAACAGTAGGTATGTACCAATGATGTTAAATGATTTTTTAAGTTAGTGACCCTTAAATTCATAAACGCACTTTAAACCTTTATTAGCCAAAATATGTTTCGTCAGAGCCGATCTCACGAGACAGCTTGCATAGCTTAAAGCGAAAAAACACACACTTATAAGTTGGACACCAATATTTTTAGAAAACATTGTTCTTAAAATTTTTTCCTAAAATTATCATAACATATTTCAGTAAAAAAAATCGGGCGATTTAAGCAAAAAGATTGTAAGAGCTCCATGGACATATTTTTGTGCGTTTATTTCTTTCTTCATAGAAAATATGGAATTATACAAATAGTACCAGAGAAGCGTAATAACTGCTAAAATGTAATACAATAATCTAATGACTTGCTATTCGGTGCATTTCAAATTGCTAGTAAACTTCGCTACGGCATTTCAGAATTTAATTAAGTACACAGTCATAATACCTTGTCATTGTATAAAAGAACCAGTAATTCTAGGAAATTGTAGAGCTAGTGTATCTGTCATTTGAATAATTAAATTCTTTACAAATCAACTTGTCTAGGTAAGTATTCCACTCGAAACACTTAGGATTATACGTATAAGTATTGTTTTATATAGTACGAGCGACCCTCCCACGATTCGCAATGGTGTAATTTTTTCGACTTGCTAGCGAACCCTTGCATTTTTGCTTACTTAAAAAAACTTTTTCTAAACGTTCTTTATTTACAAATTTAAATGAATCCCTAAAATATGGATAAAACCGCATTTTAATCCGTTACTTACTTAAGGAAGACTTAGATTTATACTATGTAATGATGATAAGTAATTAAATAACATGTTCTTTAGTGAAAATTAGAGTTATGATTATGTAGAACTTTTTTTTCATAGCTACCATCTCAATTATTAAGGTTAAAGAATGTAGAATTACTATAAACGGAGTTTATTTTTATCTGTAAAAGAGTTAGGTTCGCATTTTCACTGTTGTGTATTAACTTAACAATACATCAACTTTTGCGTCGCAATACATTTATGAAAATATATTGTATACTCATAAAAGTATTGATAAGTTTACAACGCGAAAAGCAAATCATGTCGGAAATTGTGCTGTAAGAACTAGGCAAAAGAATAGATTAGCGGTCCCTAAACTTAGATTGGCCAAGAGCAGTAAATAGTTTATTGGTATGTCGATACATATTTTAATAAAATCCCGGAGCCAGTGCAATCCTTACCTTTTATTAAATTTAAATTGCATACTAAGCATATACTATGTAAAAAGGCTTATTATAAAATTAAAGATTATTTAGATGTTAAAGAAGCGTGGGATTGATGTCTGGACAGGCTATTTCTTTAGATCTTTAGGCTATTTCTGTAAACATCTAGTCTAGACCAAGACATGACACAAGAATCAGTTGTATTTTCTTACTTAAATTTTACCGTCTTGTGCCCTTCGTTTTTATCTTGTCTTGGTGTAGTTGTATGCCTTGACTTTGTATATTTGGTGTTCGGCAGAAGATTGCTGGGAGCTTTTTTTCTCCGGCGGCTTTTTCCTCACGGCGCGGCGGCCTACTCATTGATAAGCTGATGATTGATATATATTGACATTCATCGAATGTAATGAAATTACTTAATGATGAAATAAATTATTTTTATTTTATTTTATTTATTTATTTCACTGACTAAAACTTATCGTTAACTTGTTATCTAATGAAGTACAGTTAACAATGTAGAGCACATCGCCAATCGAAATTGCCCAGCCGCGCCATTAAAAATAACGTAGGATTATCTAAGTGATATGTTTTTATTTATATTTTTAAGATTAAGAGCATAAAAATGTTCACATCAAAGTATCGAGTCAAAAATTTTTGAGCAGTGTTTATAAATATTTTTTTACAACTGATAATAGATTCTCAGGTCACAATAAATATGCAGTAGTTTTATGGATGCAATCAAAATCGATTTTATTTTCTATTTGGTTTGAGAAATTGAAATCCTACCCTTGCGATGTGACACTAAAACTGGCATGTGTCACTTTGGTACGGTGGTTTTTACGAGTGGTAGAGTCTAGCTGTAGACTCTGTCTGCAGCGATTACTGGGCTGACTCGACCGGTGAAATACCACCGTCGCACAGAACCGACGTGAAGTAGGGACGATGTTCCTGCGTTTCGTTCGGTGAGTGTGGTTTCCGGTGCGCAATTTTCTCAGAGGCTCAGCAACACACCCCCAACACCCACAGTGTTGCGGGTAGTCATGGGCGGCGTAGATCACTTACCATCAGGTGACCCGTATGCTCTTTTTCTCCCTACATCATAAATAACAGTAGTTTCATTGCGTTTGTTTTCGTTGTTATTGTGTGTTTTCAAATATTTTTTATTTATTGATGCGTGATTATCGTTAATTGCGAAGTTACTTGAACCTGCAACTATATTTTAAAGAAACATCGTAATAAGGTATGCAATTGCAATATTCAATAACTCAAACATTTAACCAGACACCCAAACACGCCGACAAAAATTCTGATGGCCCAAATCATTTGTAGGCAAAAATTTAGGCGGTGCCTACTCTGGGCTAAAGGAAGATATTACGCAGGTTAAATCTACACTCGTACGAATACTGAAACGGTACACGGTCCATGACATCTTGAATAATTGGTCTAACTAATTTTTATATCGTTGAAATATAAATTTATTATTTTAAGTCGCATTAGTAACTATTATAACAGAGAATGATAAACTGAAAAACACTTGGATAAGAAACTCTTGCGCTTTACCAGGTCATACCTAAATACAAACTTCGCCAATTTGTTGTCTCAACCCATAATGTTCAAATCCCTTTAAACACCAAGTTTTTTTCATACATTCAAACTACACCAAAGGAAATAATCCCAAAAAGAACTTTCAGAGTTTTCTTCTCTCAATTTTAGAGTATGTTCCTACATAATGACCTGCGACGTTGCGTTCAACAATGTATAACTTGTAACTTATTCTTCTCTTGGTCAAATTTATTTACAACTATGGAGAGATTTCTAGAAGTTTTACATTAAGGAGTTGGAAGAATAAAGTGGCTAGTCATGTTTGTATAGAAAAACTGAGTTTTTTTTATTTTTAACTACCTACCATCAAGATTTCTATATTTTAGCAGAAGACGAGATAAACTGGGAATTCAAAGTAAACAAATTCAAGACAATGAACCTTTACTATCCCATTCTAAATCTGACCAACGTTAACTAGAGCACAAACCCTGTTTACCTCGTTGTACCCAAATCTGATCATAATAAATAATACAGTTTTCCACAAAACTCCGCCATAAATTTGGTTTTCACTCTTACATTACATGCAATTTTGTAGCATTATACTCGGGCACAAAAGAGTGGCGAGTAAGGCGCCTTCCATTCACTGTGTCCGCGGGTATTATATGAACCACTGCGAAATTAAAAGGCATTTAATCCGAAATGAACGGGTTAATGTGGGGAATGCGAGCAGCAGGGGTAAGTATCAATTAGCCGGATTTACGTTTATATAGAACTCATTAGTGTGGTTGTTAAAGACTATTTCATCTGTGATAGTAGTGATATTTTTAAGCCTTGTTAAGGCTTAACCTCATAATTGGCCGTTGATGTTTCAAAGCACCTTTTGAGGTTCATGCTTAAATCAATATATTTTTTTACCTTTATATAGTGTCTTCAAGTACAGGGATTGAATTTATTACAGTTATAATTATGTTGTTTTTAATGATTCAATACAAAAAAAATTTTTTTTTTTTTAAAACTCACATAGTTCATATTTTGCTAAGTTCAGCCATTTTTATTGTGAACGCATCTAAAAAGACTTTTTAATCCTAGAGAAAATTAAGATTAATTACAGGTACAATAAATTAATATAAGATTTAATTTCAGTTTAAAACTTAACTAGTTACTACATATTGATCCCTGTTAAGCAGTCACCACACTACAAAGAGTTAATGCCATGCTTGGCCTACATAGCACAGAATATTTTTGATTAACCTGATTCGAATCATAATCGAGGTATGAAATTTTATATACAAGTTCTATTACCGCTCCGTAGTTAAAAAATAAATAATAGATCTCTACGTTGCAAGATATGATGTTTTTTTGTTTTTAGTGTTAGAACTACGACAACAAAAATAGAGTCGAATTGCAGACCTCCTCCATTTTGAAGCCCGTTGAAAAACACTAAATAAACGCTGGGTTAAGCTACTTAAATATAGACAAGAAGTAGCAAAGTAAAAAATGTAGTCGTTCTTAATAAGATTCATAGGTAGGTAAGATCACAAAGTTTTTTTTGTTTTCGAGCCAGCTAATTAGTTCCTTTCGCCAATTATAAATGACGGCAAATGTAGAATTTAATTAAAGTTGCTTTTTTAGGATCGCAATTATAGTTCTGAAATTATAACGTGGGTTTAACAGAATGTTTTTATACTGATATTACAGTCAAATTTTGTTATTTTCTTCTTCTTGGGATTGTGACGTAGACCGAAGTATACCGTTTTTGAAATTGTAATCAATTGAGTAACATAAGGTTCTCGATACTTTGTTAAAACTCAAACAAACTATTTTGAAAGCTAAATGTAGTTTGAAAAAAACAAAGTGGCTGATACCTATACTGCAATCCCATTTGAATCAAAATCAGTATCTCATTAATTCCTTGTTTAGTTTATTTTCAGTCTAAATTTTAGAGCTTTGATCTAAAACAGTCCCTAATTAATGAGCTTCCCAGGGACGAGGTATTATCGAATTTTAATTAAGCTTCCCGATTTAAGCATTTGCCATGAACAGTTATAGGTATTTTAGTTCGCTGTTAGTTTCCATTATAAATTCATTACTTAGAACGGACCGACAAAATGTATGTAAGTGAAAGAAATTTAACGAGCAAAGCAGAACCCAAACACCTCATTATAGAGTAGCGAAGCCTGATGAAGCATAACTTGCAACTCGTACGCAAACGAGGCCTGTTATCCCGAGTTGTGTAACAACATCCCTCGGTTAACAATATAAACACGACAACACCCAACACGACGAACACGGAACTTGCACCCTTAAAACTTGGCGTTATACCCTGCATTTCCACGAATCGATAAAGCCTTTGTCACATCACTAGTGCTGTGCTCGTGTAGGTACATGTGTACATCCAACAATGACTTTACTAATTGAGTCGGTCGGTGCGGGGAGGTAGACAACTATTGGCCGTATCACTCTGCTCTTTGAAGGGGAATCAGACAACAGATAGATGCCAGTGTGTTGTTGGACAGTTTCTAATTAAAGGAATTAGAAACGCAAACACAGGATCAACACGGGTCGTGCGCACACGATACTCCGAAAGTTGGACGTAATAACAAGCATCGATGAAATTCTTATGGTCGTATTATAGAATGATACTCAGATTGAATCACTGTCTTTATGGCAGAATTTTGGTTAAATTGAATATAAACGGTTAATAGAGATTAGAGATTCCGTTGATGCCAGCGTTAAAACGAGTCTCAGACTTTAGTTGCTTTTCTAAACACAACAAATAAGGTACCATCACAAGACATTGTCTGGTCACTTTTACTACTTTATTTTTTACATGGCACACTAACCTGTAGTTCGTACAATAAACCCCAGGTATCAAGCTAAGTAGGGTAAAGCCATCGAACACGACACGCTTCAAAACCGTCGCTGGATGCCGCACTCAGAAACCTCTTGGAAAAAGATCAATCGAACGCATATTAATGCTGCTCCACGCGATCAATCAACGTAGTTGACACCCTCGGAATGTCCAAACTATCAATATACACTTAATGTATCGTGTTAATGATCACAGTTCCGTTTTACTTGTTGTGGTAAACAACTAAAGGATACCTACTTAATAAGGAATAAACGGCATTTCCCAATTTGTGGAAAAATGCTTTTGTTTGTGAATCACGTAGACATTAATTGTTGAGGGACTTTTTCTTATTGAGAGAACAGACAGTGATTAGACGAGAACACAAGTCTATCAAATGTTGTGAAATAAAGATAATTCTAGTTTAGCGTTGAAAAAAATAGCTACGTTAAAAAATCCGACTTCATAAATTAAAAAGTTAAAATTAATAAAGATGTAATATTAATTAACCACTACCTATTATTCATGTGTGCTTTTTACTAATAGGTTAACAAATCAATTTAATACTTATGTTTTAACTAGTAAGAGTTAATTGCTCTTTATTTATTACTCTTTACATATCTTTAAAGTAGGCATTTCATAGTTATAATTTGATATTAATTTAAGTGTTTACAATATTATTATTTGTTTAAGGCCTAAACCAATAGCACATATAAGTAATAGGTAGTAGTGAATTAATATAACATCTTTATTATTTTTAACTTTTTAGTTTATGAAGTCGGTTTTTTTAACGTTGTTATTTTTATTTAATACTTTTTAGTGTATTGTTGTATTGTCAACTAGTTATGGGTAGTCCTACAAAAAGATGGAATAAATCTCAAGTAACGGGAACGGATAAAAGTAGTTGTCTCCGTATATGCTCTTCAAAACACAATTAAACGTTCGTGAGAGACTATAAAAGATCGTGAAAAACGTTTCTTGACCATGAAAGCATATATACAAAATCACGTTGACGTCAAGAAACAGTTGAACTGTATAATTATGCTGAAGAAACTCGAAAGCGTTGTGTCATTTAATTATTGAGTTGCTATGGCCACCTTCTGGTTCCATCATCAGACCCTGGAGGATCCTAGTTACCACCAATCATCAAAGTGCTCGTCAAGACAAATCAAACGAGCCCAAACTCGATAGAGTTTTGTCTTTTAATTAGATTGAGTTCCTATACCATATTCCGATTTTATCATCAGATCAGCTCCAAGTTATAATATTATTTTATTTTCATTCAAAATTACAAAATAGAAAAATGCTCATAAAAACTACTGAACCTACCTTATCAAATTTTTGTGGGTCCAATTCGAAACCGATCCGCATCAAACGAAAAAAGACTCACGTAAATCGGTTTTAAAGCCTCCTCCTTTTTTAATTTCTCCATAGTAGTTCAGGTGCATCTGGATAGTAGGTATTGTAAACAGTGAGGCACGCTGCGAGCGAGTATTTTTGCCTGTACATTTTCCCCGTGGGCGGTGGTATCTGAAGCGCGTGTAAAAGCCTCATCCGTTTGCACGTTACTTCGGAAGCTGGTAGCCGCCCGGTACTTATATTATTCTATACTATTATAGACTGTATGACGTACGTAACTAAACCTGAGAAACCACACACATATGTTTTAAAAACGAGTAGATATAGCCCTCGGGGGGTGAGGTAAGAATCGCAGCGTCTAATTTGACGACCTCGGTGGCGCAGCGGTGTGGTCCCGAGTTCGATTCCCGGGCCGGGTCAATTAAGGTCCAAATTATTTATAATCTTGTGTCTGAGTGCAACTAGTCTCTTTCCTGGTCCACTGTATTATGCATGTAACCGAAGCTGTAACTGGATTAACTTTAAGATCTAATAATTGATGTGTTAGCCTGGATATTTATACTTAATCGGCTTGCTATTTTGGGATGTACTGTCGCACGTAATGCTGAGAGCGTCCCAGCAAATGCATGTATTAAAGCAAATCCTATAAAGCTCGCTGCGAATACATAATAGCAAAATGTTCTAGTAATATTATAAATAGAACAAGATTGTAAGTGTTAATTAAGCGACTTTACGATGCAGAAGTGTTGCAGACTCTAAGTGACTTTAGATGTTAGATATTTACTCATGCATTCTTAATTAGAGGAAATAATTGCCAACATAAAAAAACATTACTTTAGAGAAGCTTTCTTGAACCCATCGTTGCACTACGGATGTAGTCAACATCTTGAAACTGACAACATTTTTCGTCGTGTTCCTCTAAAATCAAATATCGACTATCCAGTCGAGAAACCAATCGAAAAAGAATCGCAACATAAGTAATCAACGACTAGACGGAGTATAGCATACAATGCAACGCATAGCGCCTAGCTATCAAACTGCTGTTAGCCAAATATAGGTACGCAAGCTTCGAGCGGGACACTTTTTAATTAACACTCTACGAGCGACGCATATTGGCAGAACTCTGTAACTAACGCGACGTCCATACGCCTTTTGCGTAGCGTTTAAATAACGATGTTTTTTTACTTTTTTACGTTAATGGATATCGACATGGCGCAATAAAATCACGCTCTTGACGTTTCATTTTAAGTTTTATAGTGTTGAGCGGGGTAGGAGAAAATAATTTAAATGTTCACTGAATGTACCTACACGTTTTAAATTCTTGTATAATTTCCGAAAAGAGTGCTGGGAGTTTTTTTCCGCCGGCTTTTTCTCTCGGTCTACGGTTAGGTAAAGTCGAAAATTGTAACATTGACGTTCATTAAGTATATGTTACATATCTATGATGAATAAAAGAATTTTGATTTTAATTCCTAGCGTTATACCATGATACTATATAATGATGGTATACTCGTAGATTTTCGCGTTGTACCACATCAACCAAAGTTAATTTAGCAACCGGTATAAGTCATTGGCGAAAAAGTGTAAGTAGTACTTGAGAAAGTCTCTGTTTGCGTTCTTTTGTTAGCATATAAAATACCTAAAGTATGCTATAAGTAAAGTGTGATTGATGTAAAATGCTATATGATTATTGTTAACGCTTTGTAAACGAACGTTAATAAAGCTTTAGTGCGTTCGCGGCTTAACAAGAATGTCAAAAAACAAACTGACGGCGCGGCGCGCGGTACAACTGGCATAGTTAGTTATAACTAACAAGCTAGTTTTCGTTCCAAACTGCTGTAGGTGTGGTAATTAACACAGCGAGTCTGAAACTCGGATTCGTATTTTTTTATAAATTGACATTTTTAACTAGTCTAGTTTGGGAACATATACAAACGTGGTGACGAAATGGGCTTTTCTATAGATATATGTAGTATTGCCGTCGTTTGGAAAGATCTTGTGTCTTGACTAACGTCACACAAAAATGCATAACACGTATATGTATCCATTCGACTTAAACCGACCTACAGTTTAGTACAGGTTTACCTTAAATAAGATATAATTCAACAAATCGTGACACACGGATTACAGTAGGTACCTACATAACGTTTTTTGCAAAAAAGGAAAGAAGACATTTATTTATTCTAATAAGAGTTGGTTATAGCATAACGCGACACAAAACTTAAATGCTTTACAAATATCGAGCAGGAGGCCTGTGCTCAAATATACCCAATATTTAATCTTAACACGAGATAATAGAGTATATCCCATTTGTACAGGCTGCGGTATCCTATCTGGTGCCAGACACACAAAACCAAAGGCAACTCCTTCAATGTAAAGTCGATATTGCGGTCGAGCAACTAACTTGTCAAGTAATCAACCACAATTTATATTTGCTCGTTAAACAATTGAAATTTTTCATAATAAAAATATAACAATGTCGCTGGAAACAAGGCTGCAATAATAAGTTTTAAATGATAGGAAATAATAAAGACTTACGACGCGCGTACTATATTACCTTTTTTCAAGAGGCAATCTGTGTGCTTTGACACTTTGTGTGTTATATCGTGCTCTCACGGAACACAGGATAACGATATATAAGAACCTACACTTACTATATATTTTTTTTTAATTAAATTAACCCCCGTCCAAAAGATGTAGTATAACCTTAAGGTTGTCTTTATGAATGATGTTTGTTCGTGCGGCACCGAAGCTTCTGAATTGATAAACCGATTATTATTTGTTTGTGACTTGATCAAGAATGTTGGTACTGTACGTATTAGGTATCATTCTCACTTCAATTTTTTTACAGGAACAGCGATATTCATCATATCTAAAATTCTTTAACAATAACAAACCACAGCTATCATTATTTTCATTAACATTGACAGAACCTTCACTACGACAATAGAACTTCTATGGTAGTCCAAAGTTGCCTATCATTATTGTTTTATCCGAAGTAAGTAAGTATATTATATTAGTATACCCAACTTAGTAAAACTACTTGTTAGATATAGATAATAAGAGAAAACAAAACTTTTCCCTTTGATCATTAGTCTCATTTTACGTCGGATTACCTGTTACAATCTGCAAGAGATGGAAAAGGTAAGTTTTGAGACATTCCATTTAAACAGGGTGGTTTACAAATTAAGAAGCCTTTTACTTAGTGGCATCCATCTTAATTTTAGTATTAGTATCCATTTTACAAAAGTTACAAAATATAGGTATTAGAGGTAAACTGCTTATGTGGTTCACGTCCTATATCGAAAATCGTTATCAAACTGTCGTGCTTAATGGCTTTACATCACAAGCTAAATGTGTTCCTTCGGGTGTTCCTCAAGGATCGTTACTAGGCCCCCTTCTATTTCTAATTTTTATAAATTACATTAATAATTACTTTACATATTCTAAATTATTACTATTTGCAGATGACATGGAAATTCTATTTCCAATAAACGATTTAAGTGATTGCCTTCTTCTTCAAAACGATCTTGACAGTTTTGATAATTTCTGTAAAACCAATAGAATCGACCTAAATATTTCTAAATGCTTTGTTTGTTCATTTACCCGGAAACAAAATCCTATCATCTACAATTACACAATTCGTAATTCATTTTTAAACAGGACAGAACTAGTTAATGACTTGGGTGTACTCTTTGACTCTAAGTTATTATTCGACTAACAGGTTGAGAAAATTGTAAAAAAAGCTTCGCAATCCCTTGGATTTGTCCTCCAACTTTCATCGCAGTTTAAATCACTTAAAACAATCAAAAATTTGTACTGTTCCTATATCCGCAGTCACCTCGATTATGCGTCAGCTATCTGGAATCCAATGTATGAAATTTATACAAACAGAATAGAAAATATCCAAAGACGTTTCCTTAGATTCTTGCAGTACAAATCACAAATTTACGATAACGATTACTTAGCACGTTGTAGAAGACATCATTTAGTTCCACTCTATTTACGTAGAAAAATTACAAATGCTTCTATTCTAATTAAAATTGCAAATAACAAACTCGACGTTCCTGAGCTTTTAATGAACATTGGCTTGCATACCCAAATAAAACTGTATAGGAATAAACTTTTACTTTACATCCCACCTTCCAAGACGAACTATAGACAAAACTCTTTTCTAGTAAGATCATGTAACTTCTTAAATGAGTTTTATCGACAAAACAATGAGCTTGACCTGTTCTGTACCAGCATACCCAAAGTCAGAAGTGTTATATCGAATGCTTTTTTCAATATATAAACAACTATAATTGACTGTTATTTATTTTTTATTATATTTTAATTTGGTTTTTCTAGGCATGCAATGATTGTTTGTATGAAGTTATTCTTTTCTTTAGACTGTTTTTCTTTTAATTTTTTTTATGCTTAGCAGTGAAAACTTGTAATTGGCCATCTTTTACTGTAATATTAATTTTAAGTTTTGTATAGCTGTAAGTTTTCCAAATATTGTAAAATAAAATAAAATAAAAAAATTTAAAACTCCGTATGCATTATGATTTTAGTTTATTCTTCTCAGTAGTTTAACAGAAAATGTAACCTTTATGTGAATAATAAATAAATAAATAAATAAATATTGTATAATACAAATTGTAAAATTACCTTTCTTTTTTCATTTTGTTAAACTTGTTATATGAACTTGTTCTGTTCATTTTTATCGTGAATGTTATTACAATAGAACTTCCACTGATAACTGCGGTTTTTACAAAGTTGAATTCTAAGAATTTAGACAAATGTTCACATAATGCTCGAGCTTATTATTATAAAGTATCAAAAACAAATTTTTATTGGAGTATTCGGGTACTTTCTGTAATTAAAAAAACGATGCATGACTCGTGTCCCTACCGCGGTTGACCTACCATTGATGTTAGTCCCACTACCCGTCAAAAACCATGACTCATAGTCCCACCGCGCGGTAGGTCTAACAGGCATGGTCTAAAAGTATGAATCGAAGCCCTACCGTGTTATTTTTACCTTACGTATTAACAAAGTTTAGTAAGACTTTAATTGAACATGTAAAAATTTCATTCAATTTCAATATGTGTCAACTATTCTTTTGAATTCTTGTATAAGCTGCCAGGCCAAACAAAAACTAGAAATATCGGCTATATATTTTTTATTATTCAATGGCCCTATATTATTTAAGATTCTTATGCGATATCCCTTACCTCAAAAATAGACAAAACTCATGATTTTATAGAAACTTTTATATAATTATGTCGGGGAGTTCGTTATCACTGGGTTCGATTATGGCGGAAACTTCGAAATAAAACGTGGAACTTCATGTATGGGCGTGTATTAATCACAACGTTAAGCAACTTTACAATAATCATGAAGATTCGTCAGGATGTAAATGGATATAGGAAGCGCGGTGAATTCGGCGTGTGGCCATCACTGATTTATTCACTCTACGTCTGCACTGCCCCGCGGTCCCAACAATAAGAGAGCCGTTTAACAAGATAGATGGGCTAACTAGACACAACGGAAATTGACAGACACTCATTCAGTCGTTCAATCATAAAGCCTCGCACCGACTACACCCAAGTTAAGACGACTTGACGCAACCAATATCTCATTTAGTCGCTGACATTGACATTGACATTTCAAAACATAGGCAAGGTAGATAGTAAAGTAGTTCTTCAACTGGCCAAGTCCATCGAATCTGTGTTCTCTCCGACACGGCCTTCCTGACGCTTCACACGTCCTCGTGTGATTCTTCTTCTTCCAATGCCTCTCTACTGGTTGGCTATCAGCTCTTGGAATCTTGACCTGCTCTGAGCACAGCGCAAAAGTTGTTCTACGCTGACCACCTCCTGTCCATTCCCGGATGTTTCTAAGCCATGATTTCTTTCGTCTACCAGCGCGTAGTTTGCCTTCGACTTTCCCATCATTATTAATTGAAGCAGTTGATACCTTTCGTGTCTGAGCTCATGACCGAGATATCCAACTTTTCTCTTTTTGATGGTCTGCTAGTTCACGGTTTCGACACATACGCTTTAGAACTTCGTTAGCAACCCCGTGAGTCCAACTGATGCGAAGCATGCGACGATAACACCATATCTCTATCCGGGCCTTTATTTCTTGGTCAGAGGTCCATTTTTCGTTCACCCAAGCACAGAGGTATTTGTACTGACGGACTTGCTCCAGAACAACTCCTGCGACATTCATTTTAGGGTCAATCGCCGTTCTAGATACAACCATGACCCCAGTCTTCAACGTGTTAATGGAGAGGCCATATCATTCACTGAGCTGGTGAACTTTGCTTACGATAGTCTGTAGATCTTTTTCGCTGGAGGCCATCAAGACAGTGTCATCGGCGTATCTTAGGTTGTTAATAAGTTTGCCGTTTATTTTAATGCCCACTTCAGTTCCTTCTAGTGCTTCCGACATACGGCCTCGTGTGATAGCAGTCTGCAAAAGAAACAACACAGCAGTAGCTCGCTCGGTCAACCTGACCCAAACAAAACGGTAAGAAGGTAACAAATGACATCTCAAATTACATCTGATTTTAATCTGTACAGCTTCAATTAAATGCAACAAATTAGTCAAATCATAAAAATAATGATCGGTTCGATAACCAAAGTAATGTCATTCAAGCGTCTGATGGTAGGCTTCAAGACAACCGTAGCTGGTGTCTGATTGCCTACTTCAAGACAGCTCCAATGGACCCGACACTTCGAGACAGCCCCGCTGGCGTCTGATGGTGCCCCTGACACTTCGAGACAGCCTTGCTGGCGTCTGATTGTGTCCACAAACTCTCAATAAGCATCGACACTTCATGACAGCTAAATTAGCATCTGATTGTGTACACGACTCCCGACACTTCAACACAGCCTTACTGGCGTTTGATGGTGTCCATTACACTTCGAGACAGCCCTATAGGCGTCCGATGGTGTCTCCCAATATGACATAAAATTCGTTCTGTGCTGAATACACGCGTTTGACCAATACGCCACAGTTAAAACCCTTTTAAAAGATCCGCATAAAATTTCGCGCCAAAACTTTCATTAACTAACGAGCATTCAGCACTAGAATCGAAACAAAGAAAGAAAACGATTCACCTTTGTGTTCTAGACAATCCGTGGAAGATTCACAGCTCACACATCAATCAGCACCTCGGTACGAACACTGGCTTGCCTCGGCCACCGCAATGCCGCCATCGCTCGTAAATCAGGATCATCACTTTCTGTTGCTGCACCGCTGGGTTTAGTCCTGATGTCGACATTGCTCGTCCTCGCGGATCCAGCTTTGGTTTATTGTAATCGCCATTCGATGTATCCTCGAAACATATTAAAACACATGTGAATTACAGTTGTTAATAAAACCATTACCTATACCATTATTAAACATCAACCAACACTAAACGTAAAAACCAATAATTTCTATTGGGCTTAAATAACTTGGTTTAACTTGAAACTAACAAATAAGAAATGCAACACATGAAATAGTTCAAGAGAGTGAATACTAAGCAAAGGACAATTGTAAACCTAAATGTAGGTAGGTAGGTAGAAAGGCGTAGATAGTAGCCAGATGCGTGTGCCCTCTTTTAATGAATTTCATTTAAATCGATAGTATCACCTTTGCCGCCAAAACATAATTGAATTAAAGAACACACTTAGCTCAAATATTACAAAATGTTTTACATCACCCATTCATGTTGTGTCCGGTTATAACGTAATAATGTAGGTACTGCCGCGTACTTCAATGTTTCTTTTTTTTTTTTAACCAGATTCAAACCTTCCAGCAATTCCACTATTCTGGCAGCTTTTCTGAAACAATTTTTATAACACAGCATCATATTGTTCGGCAATATTTTATTTTACGCAATTAAGAAAACTGAGACGGCAGAATAAGACTCGTCTAAAATAACTGCTAAAGAAGCACAACCACTCAGACATTATTTATTTAGACCCATAGTATGTAAAACTGAATAATAACAAAGCAAAACTAAAGTCACAACTTTCAGTCTTAATTAATAGTACCGTAGTACCATTCGAAACTCAGAGCATTAATTGACTCTTCATTTAGAAATAAAATTATTAAAAAACCAAATTAAAAAACTAGGCTTCCTTAATATTCGTTGCCAACATCTCCATGGTTTCCCCTGAAACCTGACCTTCGCCAGAGTCAACCGCCAGTACGCACTCACGGACCACCCTCCAAGGTATACCGATCGAGCAGAACGACTTCTGGTATAGTCCCATCAATAATCATCAAACATCAAGCAAATTCCACCATACTAGTTTTCCTGAAACAAATGATATCACACAGTATCACATGGTTCGGCAAACATTAATTCTAAGCAATTAGGAAAACTGAGACGGCTAAATACCACTCGTCTAAAATAATTTTAAACACACTTAGCTCGTATTAAAAGAAACTCTCACCGGGTAGCGTAACGCAGGATCTCAATTGGCAAACCTACGGTGCACAGGATCAGACGTTATCTTCCAACACACTATATCCTTGGAAGCTCCGGTTCCACTGAGTATCTTGGTTGCGCTGACTCAACGCATAATGGATAGGCCCTCGGCAGTGGTAGCAGGTGATGGCATGGCTGGTCTTGCCATTGCAGTCTCTCGGTTGCGGCCTAGGATGTTCTTCTTTCCTGTCCGTATCATCTCGCCTCCGTAATTACACACCGATGGTTTATGATGATTCTGTTGTTCCAAAAGCTGCTGCAATTTCTCGTTTCCGTCGATGTTATTTGCAGCACATGGAATGTCATTCGTACAGGTGGAGCGGGGTTTCCTCACCCGTAGCACGTGGAACGTGGTTATCGCATCGTCCGTGGCAAGTGGTTATCACATCATTTGTAGCACAAGGTATCCACATCATCCATCGTAGCTCTTCGCAGCATAATGCAATTACATCAGTAGCATGTGGTACCTGGTTATCGCATCATCCACAATACGTGAAACATGGCTTTCTCTTCATCCATAGCACGTGAAACGTGTTTTTCTCATCATCCGAAGCACATGGCACGCAGTTTTATTATCATTCATAGCACGTGGTTTCCACAAAAATCTTTTCACAAAGGTTTTCACATAGTTCGTAGCACATAGGACATCATCCGTAGCTCGTGGGAAGTGGTTTCACCATCCCACTTCTGATGTCGGGGAGTTCGTTATCACTGGGTTCGATTATGGCGGAAACTTCGAAATAAAACGTGGAACTTCATGTATGGGCGTGTATTAATCACAACGTTAAGCAACTTTACAATAATCATGAAGATTCGTCAGGATGTAAATGGATATAGGAAGCGCGGTGAATTCGGCGTGTGGCCATCACTGATTTATTCACTCTACGTCTGCACTGCCCCGCGGTCCCAACAATAAGAGAGCCGTTTAACAAGATAGATGGGCTAACTAGACACAACGGAAATTGACAGACACTCATTCAGTCGTTCAATCATAAAGCCTCGCACCGACTACACCCAAGTTAAGACGACTTGACGCAACCAATATCTCATTTAGTCGCTGACATTGACATTGACATTTCAAAACATAGGCAAGGTAGATAGTAAAGTAGTTCTTCAACTGGCCAAGTCCATCGAATCTGTGTTCTCTCCGACAATTATATATTTGGCAGCTATCTCCTCCTAAACTACGTAACGGATTCTAATGCGGTTTTCGCCATCTTATAGATATTTTTTTCATTTAAATTTGTAAATAAAGAAAATACTGATAAAGTTATTTTAAGTTAGCTAAAATTAAGTCGCGCCAAATTACCCCATAATATAAATTAATGTAATGCGTTTAATCAGGCTACACCTTCAGATTTCATCATAGAAATATGCCATTTCTAATCTAAATTGATTCCCTTTTTTATTAAAGATCTTTTTGTATAAATAAGGCAAAGTTAATATCATATAAGACACGTGCGGGTCAAAATATTTTTATACTAATTTGTAAGTAAGATGTTTTCTAATAATGAGCAGGGTCTTTATTTAATAGACTTATATTAAATCGGAAAAAAACGTTTTTATAATGGCAGTATGTACCAACAGAAGCTTTTGTTGGTAAAGATGCCTGTCTGCCGCGCTGTGCCTGATATCCTAGCCTCGTAAAAGGTCATTGCATTGTTATTATCCTCCTTTGTCAATCTTGTTTGTCGAGAATATATAAATATCACTACAAAATTAAACAATTCCTACTAATATTATAACCGTAAAGGTTTGTAACTATGTATGTATGGATGGATGGATGTTTGTTACTCTTTCACGTAAAAAACTACTGAGTGGATTTGAATGAAAATTTACAATAATATAGCTTATACAACAGAATAACACATAGGCTACAATTTATAAAGATATTGTTTGAATTTTCCTGAATATAAAGTAAATAGGAAAAAATATTAGGTGAAAATTAGCATCTGCGAGCTATACTGGCGTGCGCTGCCAAAACCGTTGGAGTTACAGATAGTATGTAATGTATGAGGGAAATGTTTATCTTAAACTATCTTTCCGCTCTGCGGTTTCACCCGAAGCTAAATGACTTTCCCGTGGGAATGAGGCTTTTTCCCGCAGTGAAGGTATTCTATTTTCTTCCCTAGGTATTGAAATCATTTCTAGGAGAAAACACATCATTAAACAATAGTCCCAAATTCGTACGCAAATACATTTTTAAATGTCCATTCTGTCCCTTTGATGTTACTGCCCGTTATAATTCAAGATTTCAGTACAGACATACCTCAAACATTCAAATACTGTCTAGGCTAGAGTGAGGCTAGATCAAGCTTTACCTGACAGGGAAAATAATCTTTACTGCATTTCAACTTTCGTGTACTTGAGTTAGAACACAAAAGTTGTAAAGGATCAAGCTTCATCTTGTCTGGTCTGTACAAAAGCAAAGGTTGATAGATTTGATTGGCTTATCTAACTGATCTCTCATATCTATGTATTGTTTTTTTTTTTCAATTTGATTAAGGGTTATTGACGATTTTATAACAACATTTTTTAATACAGCAATATTTGTAGGCAGAGTTAGCAAAATAGGCAACAAGGTGTAAAATATTTAGTTTTGTAACAAATGGCATTTATTTTTTTATATACCCGGAGGCGATTTTGTTTTAAATTTTTCTGGTGACCTTTGTGATCACCACTACCACCCCTCTTCTTAGCTACGTAACCTTTTGGGACACCTAGTATAATTAATTGAAGATTTCATTTATAAGATTTATCAACCTATACTACCATAAATACTAAGAGACCATAGTAGTAATGACGTTTTCTAGTACCTTTAACCATACCATTGTACTGAGCACTGCCTTTACCAATAGCAAAAGGGCTTTTAACTTAATCAATGGGCACTCAAAGGATATTTCAGAGATGGTATAGTAAGACTGATGCTGCGCAATATACAACTATTGACTATTGTACCATGTTAATCTTTGACGGTAGTAATAGCCTAAGCCTTCTATTAGCTGAGTAATAGTTTAGGAATCAAGATAGGAATATGGTATTCATATCATTTGAGGCGTGAAATTTAGATTGAAGTCAGAATTGGTAGCATGCATAGGAACTAGTCTTACTATAGGTGGTCTAACAGTAGGTAATGAAAGTCAGTGATGTGTTTATATTATTGGGCATCCATTGGAATGGGTGCTGCTACGTATTTCTCTTCATATCCTTAGAGCTATAAAGCTGCATGCCCACATACAAAAATAAACCGTATTTATAAAAAATATGACGCTACTTAAAAAACAAAGCTCTTTGAAATTTAAGGTTCTTTATTATATATTTTTATGTATTTTTATAGCTAGATTGTTAAGAGATTAGATTTGTTAGAGTCTCTCCCACAAATATGCTGGGTGCCTCGGCGACATTCATTTTATTGTAATTAAAAAAAAATAGCCAATGCCTATCATAGTAAAGCTTCTCTAAATATTGGTCCCCAAGCCTGCAAGATTAGTTTTAATTTGCGTACGTGATTTTAGCAGTGTTTCATGCAATCCCGCGGAATATCAATAAAACCGATTGATCCCATTAAAGCAAACTGTTTACTTGCAATATACACTTTTAATTAAGTTTCTTTATAAATATTTCCCCAATGTATGCAGAGCTTGTGTATATTTAATTAAACGTTTCATAAAGTGAGCAATTAAAGTGGCACAATAGATTTAATATTTTCCATGATTTATTTTCCTGAGAATATTTGTATGTTTGCGGTTCAAATATAAATATGAAAACCTTTTACATGGTATTCATGAAAATATAAATATAAAAGGTAATATAGGTTTTGATGATGAAAGCGAGCAATGGAGTAAATGCCACACATCTGTTTTCCATTTAGTCCGAGTTTAGAACTGCAGGAATTCTATCTCAAGAAAGAAGCGGCAAACACTGAGCCAAGCTAAAAGATTTTCTAAGTACCTAACTATTACAATATATTCACACTAGTACCTAAAGGCTCTGTAATTCTGAAATTTAAATTATAAAGGTAAAATACCTATGGCAACACATACGCTAATAGCTCCTTATTCTAATCCTAAATTATGCGCCACCAAAAACTATGTCTTTACATGAGTCACAATGACAAAAGTAAGTTCAATACTAGCAACAATAATAAATCCTAATCATACAGTAACGGCATAACTTTTATCATCGATAACAACCCGACATAACTTTATAGTCTAGTAATTGAAAAAACATTACTTTAATAATAGTGCAGCGGTCCCATCAGGAATAACCCAAGCGGGGTTGCCCTCCGTTTAGCATATATTGAAGCAAACCTAATAGCTTAGCAAGTCAAATAGCTTTGAACTCAAGGGCCCAAGGCTTTCCCAGCCAATCGGTTCAAGAGGAATCGGCGCTTGCTCTGATAAGTACTGCCTTCAGACTAAGTGTTTTTATTCCTCTTGCTTTGACTTATAAAAAACGGGAATGGAAACTTATGCATGTAGGGTAAAACCGGTATAGATGCCCCACTTTTTGTTAGAGCGACGGAACTTTTTAACCAAACAAGTTAGCGTAGATTTTATCAGTTATACTGGTCACCTGCCCACGCTTCGCAATGGTGTATTTTTGGCCGACTTGATAAAGAAATATTGAATTGTGTCTAACTTCAAGAATCTTTTTTCGAATTTTCTATAAGTATTTACAAATTTAATTGAAAAAAATACCTAAATGATGGTAAAGAGCGCATTAAAATCCCTCAACTGGTTTAGGAGGAGTTAGCGGACAAACATACAGAATTAGCGACTTGGATTTATACTATGTAATGATAATGATTATTAGTTTAACTATTCATTAAGCTTTAGAAACTGTGTTTGTTTCTCTAGCTCTTACGAGTTTTACACAAATTAAGTTCTTGCGAAACCATATTTTTGGGGATACATGACTACCCCTAGGGATAGATGCCTCGCTATGGAAATACTGACCAGGATACTTGCCTTTAGTATAACCCCTAGGGATAGATGCCTCGCTATGGAAATACTGACCAGGATACTTGCCTTTAGTATATGGGGTATAATAGGGCGTCTTCAATAGTTAATAAGAAAAAGTTATCATATCACAAAGTTTACAAATAGTAATTTATTTACCATCGTTTGAAGATATTATAGTGCAGATACAGATATATAATTAAATATCTGCATTTCCTTGATCTTAAATAATGTAATTAAGCAACAACTTACTATGACAATCTAACGAAATATTGATTCACTCATTTCAATGAAACAAATTATATTATAAGAATTTGTAAGAGAAGATGTGTATCATCGGGTTTTCTAAACAAAAAATACATATATCTAAAGTCCGATAATTAACTATACAACCAAAAGAGCGACCAGCCGTCCAAAACATAGCATAGGTGATGTGGTTAAGAAAATTTTTTCAAGAAACAAAACCGGTGTATTGAAAGAAGACACTTGCTGCAGCTAAATATTAGCATAACCTTCAAGGGCATCTATACTTCAAAATTCGGGGCGACTATCCTTTTCGCTAGGGATAGTTGCCATTGTGTATTTAAAGTAAATCAAATTAAAAATAATCCAATTAACACTTTAATATGTTCTCAAATAACTGATGTGTGAACAATCAAAATAAATTGCAATCCAATATTTACTTTCAAAAATATAAAGAAGTAAATATTTATGATTAAAAATTCGATGCTTTTTTGTTGTTCAAGCTAGAAATATTCGCCTAGCACAACAGTTTGCCTAATTTTTTAACTTATTAATGAGCCTTTTAGTATTTGAATATGTAATGCATTTAATGAAATGTTTTTTGGAAGTTGACTTTAAAAAAAAATAAGAATCTATCCCGGTCTTAGGCTATACCCTAAATTATAATCACTTCAGCAGTTTCCGGGAAATATCTAAGAAAACTAACATTCAATAATATTAATGAGTAAGTATTTCAGGCAACTAACTATTAAAGGACGACTCAGATTGAAATACAAACCAATTGTTACAAATTAATATTTAATAACTCTGTGACAGCTAAATTAATTTAGATTCATCCTAAAGGCATAAATAATAATTTGGCTAAATGAACTTGTTTGCCTAAAACTAATATATATTAAATCCTGAACAGGATTCATACTACTAACGCCATCTGTGGCGCACTCAACAAACTAAATGTGAACACTGCTAAGCTCCGTCACCGCCTAGGAATCGCTACGCTTCAGTTTTACATCCCTTGTTTTAACTACACTGAAAACTCATAGATGGAGCTGTTTTCAAGTTTACGAAGACCGAAAACTGAAATTCAGAGAACGTTTTCTTATGGAACTTTCAGTATCTACAACTAGATGGCAGTAGTTGTATTATATCGAAAAATAATAGTGCATGCTTCCTTAGGCAACACATAAAGAGATATATTTGTTATATGGATAAATAAACACAACTTAAATACAGTTTAAAACAATATCAGCGTTATCATTTCTACTTAAATGAATTAAATAAATGTTAATAATGCGGCACAAACATGCACAGGTATCAATGTTTTTTTTCCAAGTAATAACAAATGCCTTGTGCCAATTGGCAATTTGAAAAATAAATGTTTTTTATGTATTTTAGAACTTTATTATTAAAAATATTGAATTTATAATTTAAGCACTCTAAATTATTAATATTTTTCTTATAATATGATTGTAAAGGTTATGATTTGAAGCGCAGTTTAATTTTTTTACTGAACTCTACTTTTTTCATTTTTAAAGGTACTTTAGGTAAGTAATAATTAATAACAATGGTGTTAATAACTTTAATTTAAATGATTTTCACAATAAAAAAAAGATTTTGTTTTGAGATAAGTGGTGCACTGCTTGAAACCATTTATTTCGACTCTTTAATCTTGGGGAACATTTAAGACCATTTCGTCAAGAATTGTTTTTGTAATTATTGTATATTATACCTAATGGTACAAAATGAGAACGGTAACTTTTGAGGTTCGACATTTTCATCATAAATTTAAGTATTTAATAATGACAACAGTATTAAATAGATCAAAACACTATTAACTTATTATTCTTGTATCAACTGCAATGAGTGAACTAACAATATGACTTCACACGCGCACGGGTTGGTTTGGAAGCTGCCGGCGTGTCTTCAGTACTGGATTCAAAAACTAATTTTTAATTTGAAATTCCAGCTTTTCCATTCTTTTGTTTCCAGTTCAAATATAAAAAAAAAATGTTTTGCCATAAAACTTAATATTTCTATTTAGAGCAAACATTCTTTTCAAAAGCCCTATTCAAATTGCTTCTAGATTGTTTTGAAAACCGGCAGAGCATCAGAAAAGTTGTTTTTTAAATAACGATCTATCCAATTACCGCTGCAGAATTTGTTAGCAAACATAATAAATAAAACATAAGAAACTTCAAAATTTTTAACTACCGACAGAAAACGAATGAAAATAAAGATTCACGTCATCGTGGTATCTATCTCGGGTAAATAACTTAATAAAATTTTAATAAATAAAGTAAAAAAAAAATGGTTTCTTGTTCGACAGTAATTTTTTGTTACCTATACCATTCGACTGATTTGGAAAATTATTATTTTATTTAATAAAGTATACTTATGTATAAAGTTGACCAATCTATTAGGTAATGTTATGATAGGATCCTGGCGTGATCAAAGTAAAATTTCAGATTTCATACGTACCTACCTACCTACATTTAATTTAATAGCGACGTGGATTTTTCCAAATGCAATATTTAACAGATTTCAAGGAGAAGTGTTTTTATAACTACCTGGGTGATTTTAATTGCTAGAATAGAATATAGAATTAGGAAATTGGAAAAAATAAATTTCTAGTTTTTTCTCGTAACATTTTGTAAAAAAAAACTGACTGGAATTACCGGAAATACTTGCATTATAAGAAAACTCAATCCAGCTTTTCAAGTACTCCTTAAATATTTAAGCAATCACCATAAAAGCAATTATTTCCAAAGTAGCTTTCTCTTACAATTGATAATTAATTGAAACCCGCGGACAAAGGGCGGTGACCTTGTGTAATTTGGCAACCCTTTTGAAGACATATCTTATTAGGTATGATATGAGAGACGCGGTTTGAAACAAAAAGATCAAAGTTTGTATCGAGTTTTACATTATTATAGTTTCCTACTTGGGGGTAGGTTGGGAATTACACTCATTTAATATTTTTTATGAAGAGTTTTATTAGGCACTAATTTTAATGAATATATTTTCTTGGAATTCAGGGCGAAATGGTTATGGATTCGTGTTTGTGCATCATTAGAGTATATCATTCTGTAGGAAATACACATATATGACAATGATTATTATATTTGTATTACTATTGATAATTTAACACTGTTTATTTTTTTCTAATCTATGAATGCAGTTTTTCTTATGCATGAAATCGTCAACGTTTTATAAGTTCTGAGTTCCACAAACTGAAAATACCCGTATTATTTAAACGACAAACCTGGAACTAAAACTACCCGTTGATCGTAGCCATTTAAAGGCCATAACTATAGTTTAGTGTAAAATTAGTCTATATTAAACAATATTTTAACAGCTGCGATCGCTAAGCGAATTGTGGTGTGAAAATAGTATGGTGTCATATGTGCATAGGTTATCAGCTAAATCAATAATGAAGCTTTGTTAAGTTATAAAAGTAGCTTGATTGACAGCTTCTATCGGCCAAGAGAATAAACAATGATTTAAAACCACTTATCACTTAAATAAATGATTTGTAATAATAAAAAGAACATTCGATTAAAGATCCGAAATACCCGTCGTTGTTAAGGACTGCTCATCGAAAAATACAATGGCAGGAAAAGCGTAACCCTTCCTAGAGTTTGTTCACCAAGGTAAAGCAAATACCAATACTTGTTTATGGATGTCTTGTACAAATATTAAAAGTATCGAGAAACGTGCCTTCGCTCACATGAAACGACACAGAGATGTAAGCTTGGTATTCTTCAAGGAGGTATATTTGCGCAAATCGGGGTATTATAAAAGGGTACCTACTATATCTATATGCCAATGGTCGCTACTCATATTTGAAGATTTAAGTTGCGTATAGGAATTTAAGCATTTCGATATCGGAGACTCAATTTTACAAATTTTAGGGGTCAAGACCGAAATGGTTTTTTGATGAATTTTTTGGTGTAATGATGTGGATCGTTTCTACTATTTGTACCATAGGATCGATCTATATGTGTGTATTTAAATCTTTAACCGATTCCTTGCCACCATAATTTTTCGAGCCTTTTCTCCCCGGCCCCATACAAAATTCAATGACATGCTAGTCGCGTCACGGGCCCTCCTAAACAATGACGCAACTAACGCGTCGATGGCCCCTGGTGATGTTATTACGCTATTTTAGGCAATTTTAACTAAAATAATACAAAGTGAGACCTGTTATTGTCTGTTATGTTTTATTAATTAGTTTAGGATAATTAAAAGTGACGATATACGTGTTTTGTAGGAGATGAAGTTATAGATTTCCATCATGGGTTGTCAACCTGTGGGAAGCATTTAATCATAAAATCTTCCGTTTTTAACTTCAAAATTATTGATTGGTGACCAAAACAAAGTGATTATTTTTATAGATTTGCTAAGTTCGAATCCTGGCTTTGATAATTGACTATTCATTAATTATTTTTGATAGCAGTTTAAATTATAAGGGTATACCTATATTTTTTCTAGAATTAATAAGAAAACGCAAGTCTGTTCCCGAAACGGAAATAGAAACACAGTCAATACAGAAGAGCAGACAGTGCTATATAAACAAATAAAAGACTCCCCCACTCATGAACCTACGAGCCTTGACTGGCAAGAAAACAATAGACAATACTTTTTCCAAGCGATTATGAATGTGTTTATAGCGAAACTAAACCTTAGGTTGATTGAAATAAGGTACTTTCTAGGTCTACCATTTTATTTAAAAAAACAAACAGCTTTTGGTAAGAAAGTTTGAATGGAAGTTTCAATGAAACTTGTTTATAAGAATTTTAAGTTTCTATCAATACGAATATTCTATTCTAAGGTATTATGTATTTATTGTATGAACATATAAATATCACGTTTAATTTATGCATTTTAAATCATAATAAATCCTTAAGTGATAGCACTTTTATTAAGTACGTACCTATGTTTCAAATTTTTGTATTTAAAATATAGATTAATAAACAGTAAGGTATCTGTAGGTAGGCACCCTATGGTTGACGATCGCTGACAATTTAATTTTCAAAAAAAATAATAGTGGCCCCAGATATTGGTGTTTCTCATGAGTTATTTTTTATATAAAATAAGATATTTTATTGATTTAATCAAATTAAATTTGGAATTGCAACTATTCTTTTAGCGTCATTGGCCTACCTAAAGGTTTCTTCATGACGCGCTAGGTGCGTCATAGGACAGGAATCGGACAAGTTACGAACGTAAAATAGCTTGTTTTAGTATGGTTTAGATTTTAAGCAAGGTTGCTGTGTTTTATTTTCAGAAACAAACAATATTATTTATGGATTAGTACGAATTAGGTATACCTATATTTAGCGCACCAAATTGGGCTGCAGGTAAAAGCTATTTCGAATAAGAATAGCGGTCGAGGTTACGAATTTCGAATCCAATCCAAGTTTACAGACTTTACCGACTTTTGTTTTTTTTTATATAAAAATAAAGTTTATTTTAATGAGCTCGGAAAGTAAGCAAATATTTTAAAACCATGCTGATGTTCCTACGATAACTTTTCAACTTGAAAATATCCGTAAACGAAATGTTAAACTTACTAAAGCTCCATTCTAAAAACTTTTTACAACGCATTTACCGCCGAAGCTCTATAAAAACAGGAGCTTTGGAACTTACCTTTACATATTAAGTTTAAAAGGAACTTAATCCAGTTGAAAGTGTTCCTACAAAGCTGCATGTAACGTACCTGGAACAATAGGATAAATATTAGTTTATTTAGATATTTTTTTTAATATTAGAGGAAGCAGGGAAAGCTCTTTAGACTTGGTTCCTTCAATGCAACACGTATTTTGGTAATGTTTATATTAATCGTATACGGTCAGGGAAAATAGGCGGTAGTCCACAAGTTTAGATAATTTATACATCATGTGGATCTACCAAGACGCACTGGTAGACTTCGCTTATCCAGAACTATACCTAAGTGCTAGGACGTTATCTAACTTTCTAAAATAACAATTCCTGACTGACTGAACGATTCAGCTTCGTCAAGCGTAAACTATTCAAGTTAGGGCCATGAAATTCGGTTCAAGAGTTAATTTGATGATGTAAGTGAGCACTGAAAAAGGATTATTAGAAATTCCCACTGGAATAGCAATACCTATAGCTGCGGGTGGAACCTCAGTGCGGAAAGCTAGTTATAAAATATAAAATCAGATTTTTTTTGTCAAAATACGCGAAAGTGACACATCTACAGGAATCCTACAGCCTAAGCCTAAATTGTATGCAGTGATTATTGTGAAATGTTCCCTTCGGTCGATCACTCGCATTAACATAAACATCAACCAATCCAATGAATCTATTTAACCCAGTTGTTTACTATTATTTCAGTAGAAACGGTCTTCTTTGTGCGTAGTTTATGATAATCCTAGATTTCATAAGACTGTGACTGCGTACCTATTCCGTGCCTATTGGATTGTTTTGATGTGTCAATGACTTGCGTAAAATTTGTTTCTAGTTTACTGTTTTATGTTTTATTCGCAACTTTCACAGTAGCATCTAAAATTTGTTTTGTTGCGTCAAATGTATTTTGACGTAGCTGTTTATTTCATATTCCACTATTATAACAGTCAACACATAAAAAAATAAAGTGGAAGCCTGTTTTATATACTTATTCAACAAGAAACCCTCGAGCTTCGTAAGAGTATTCATTGAAGATATAACCACATTTTTAGTTTTAACATTATTATTGATATTTTCATTCTATCTCATAGAGGTATTTGAAATTTTTAGGATATTTACTCAAATAACTTTAAGTTATCGAAATTAAAATAAACACGTTTTCTTTGCTGTGTATGCATTTGTTCTGCAGATTATCGGACGGTCGATATTATTTATCTGTGACAGCTTGTTAAATTTGCCATCGCAGTTTGATCAATTCTTATTTTGCATCCAAATGTTTCAAAAAAATAGAAAACAAACAAAACGAAAACAGCAGTATTTCATATTAAAACTCTCGTAAGCTTCTGAAACCTGCGAAAAGCCCAGACATCAGACAATCTATACTTATTGCATCAAATCTATGTAAACAATACGTGCCGATAGCCGACACAATCAACTTTATCAGCAATTCCAACTGATAACCTCATCCAGACCGAAACATCGTCGGATTTATTCCGCCATTACTTTTTTGCACGGCACTCAGATAGTCCGTTTTATTTTTGTTTTGACCACGTGATGTCAATTTATAACCTCATACTATTTAAATTGCGGGAATATGTGAGTACTGTTACACATGCCAAAATAAACTCCCAAGGTATGCCAATCAGTCTAATGGTTGTGCTTCCGCGGCAGGAATAACACCCCAATTGTTCTTTAAAAATAACACGCAATTTCATCGCTGTTCCCACATTTTATTACACTGACAAACGACGGTCTATAAATAAGAAGCTAGAAAAGTGATGCAAATCAAAGTCGTCATTTAAATTCGTATCACTCAATCTAAAAGTCCTATAGCAGAATTGTGGTGGGTAGTTGAATACATCTGTTTATTTAGGTTGGGCTTTGTTTTAATTTCATAAATTTCAATAAAGTGACAACTTACTCCGCATTTCACAGGTGATACGGTGCCAACTTATTACAAATCGTACGTACATATACTTCACACTTGTGTGCCTATTTAGAAATAAAAACCGACCAAATACGAATCAGTAGTGGAAGCATGTAACTCTTAACGATGGTTAATTTCGTTATTCTGACAGTTGTCATCGTTAATGTTCATACAAATTAACGAAACATATGTCAAAATAACGATATTAATATAACATCAAACGAACTTCTTGAAGTGAAGTTCGATCGATATTATATTAATCGCTTCATTCGAAGATATATATTAACAAGGTAGTATTCTATCCTACTAGGCAGTTTTGCACGATTTATTTAGACTAAAGTATGGGTATTTGATTTTTATCGAATAGCAACACTTTTTTAATATTGGTAACCCTAATCCTACCAACCGAACTTCATTATTTTAGAGAATAAAATATAAACAACTTTTCTATTTGGGACTCAGGGTGGGAGGGTGTTTATATCTTCGAATGAAGCGATTAATATAATATCGATCGAACTTCACTTCAAGAAGTTCGTTTGATGTTATATTATATGTCATCGCTTCATTCTTCAGATATATATTAACAAGGTAGATGTTTAAAGATAAAAAAACACATAAATAGAAAAGTTACTATTTTTTATTAGTATTTATAAACAATCAAACAAAAAAATATATAATAAGCAACAACATAACAGTAATAATTAAACTAAAAGTTAACTTTGTTTGCATTTTTATTTATGCTTTTCTTAATGAACATATTGATCTTGCGAATGAATCATTGTCAATTATTGGGCGGTTATAAAACCTAGCAAATGATTTAGAGCTGCCAGTCCAACCAGCAGCCTTTTTAATATTGTCAATAGTAACACCATTTCTAGCTGCTGCTGAAGTAGAAGCGTGGCGAGTGCTGTGCGCACCGAACACCTCCACGTCAACACCGCTCTCGGCTAATGTTGCCCTAATCCAACGACTAATTGTCTGGGTACTTGCTTTTCGATGGGGCTTTTTATATGTTATCAATAAATATTCATCAACATTGTTTCGTAAATGCGAAGTTGCCGATATGTAATCTTCCAAAGCTGAAGCTGGACAAATACTCAAATCAGGTTTATAAAAAGGTAACATAAGAAGTGGTTGTTCGCGTCCAACGGCTGACGTTTTTATAAAATCAGTAATGTTTATTGTAAATCCGGTATTAGATTTCAAAATATTAGAAAGTTTAATGATTGAAATGGTTTGTACTCTGTGACCAGTACATAGAGCTAGCAATATTGTCAACTTTCTTGTTAGCTTTTCTAAGTTTAAGTTAGTATTGGGATGCCAAGACGAAACTAAATTTAATACCACCTGGGGGTCCCATGTTCTAGAGTATTTAGGATGGGAAGGTCTTTGACGATAAACCCCTTTCAAAAGTCTAGATATTATCTGATCTGAACCTATGTTATTCCCTAAGAGTAATGATAGGGCAGATCTATGACAATTCAACGAACTATATGACATTCCTCGATTGAAAAGTTCAGTTAGAAAAGCTAAAACTAAGGAAACATCGGCGTCAAAGGTATTTACGTTCCGGTCAGTACAAAATTTCCACCACAATTTAAATGTTACTGAATACTGTTTCATGGTACTGGATGAAATTGAACCAATTAGGAGATCTAACGACTCTGAAGGTATGTTTCTTCTGATGAAAGCGTCCCTGAGAGCCTCGCGGCACCCAATGTAAGCGTCAGGTATAGAGGGTGGATTGATCTGTAACGTGAAGATAAAAGATCTTGATTGGGCTTAAAATACACTATTTCTGAAGCTAGCATACTTTGAAGGAGTGGGAACCAAGGTTGGCCTGGCCAATTAGGGAAAACAAAAATACCAGTCGTCTTATCGTTAATTATTTTTCTTAAGCATTTTAAAATTAAACAAAATGGTGGAAAGGCGTAAAAATAGTATCTATTCCAATTGACGGTAAATGCATCAATCGCTATGGCATCCGGATCAGGTTTCCACGCAACAAAGCATGGACACTTAGTATTGGTTCGCGAAGCAAACAGATCGATACTAGGTTGGCCAAAACATTTTACTATTCTTTGAAATGCTGAATTGGATAGTTCCTATTCTACGTCAACGTTAATTTTTCTCGATTCTTGGTCAGCTTCTATATTATCAGCCGAATTAATGTAAGATGCGTAAAGCCAAATATTTCGCGCTTCGCACCATTGCCAAATTTTTTGAGCTAAGCTATTAAGATGAGGAAATTGTATGCCTCCGTACCTATTAATATAGCTTATAGCTGTTGTGTTATCAACGCGTAATAAAATTGAGCATGAAGACCTGCTTTTGGCAAACGATTTTAATCCCATGAAAACTGCAAGCAGCTCGAGGTAATTAATGTGTCGTAAAAGTTCGTCCTTTTTCCAACCGCCATTGATTCTAACACCATTACAAAATGCACCCCATCCTGTACGCGAAGCATCCGTGTAAATTTCAAGGCTAAATGTGTCATCGGGACGCATAGAATTTTTGGAAGTCAAAATAACCTTTTTCCACCACATAAGATCTGGCCTTACAGCTTCTGGTACCTTTATTTGTACATCGCAATTGTCGTTAAATTTATGTAAAAACAAAAACTTTATACGTTCTAAAGTTTTTGTATACAGCCAACCGTATTTAATAGCTGGACAGGCTGATGTTAATGTGCCAATCAGTTGTGAAAATTCTCTGATAGTGCACCACGGTAAAGAATTAAACTTATTTATCATTAATAAAATTGCATTTCTTTTATCATCGGTAAGTTGTATAGACAGATCACTAGTATCAAAAACAAATCCAAGAAATTTGCAAACTTTTTGAGGATATAGTTGACTTTTTTCTAAATTAATAACGAAACCTAATTTTTGTAATAAATTAAGTGTCGTCGTAACATTTTTGTTGCAGGATTCTAATGAATCTCCGATACAAAGAATATCATCTAAGTAAATGACCGATTTAAAACCTAATCGTCTCAGAAAATTTATTACCTCCTTCATCAATTTGGTGAATACATATGGCGCAACTGAGAGACCATAGGGCATAGCATTAAACTCAAAATTTTGTTTGTAGAAGAACCGTAAGTACTTTCTATAGTTTGGATTAATTGGTACTAATAAATATGCCTCCTTTAAATCTATAGTTGCTAAAAAACCGTCTTTTGGAATAAGTTTAGCTGCTGTCCTATGGTCTTCCATTTTAAAATGTATTTTATTAATAAATCTATTTAAAGGTTTAAGATTAAGTATAAATCTTGAACCTCCATTAGGTTTTGGTGTTAAAAATATACTAGACATAAAGTCACCGTGTGACCGATTACAAGTTGATATCGCTCCTAATTCAAGAAGCTTTTCGACCGCTTTGTTCATTTTAACATCATCTCTTTTTGGATACAAATTATTCGGTGTAAAGAATTGAAAAGGTTCTTGTGAAAATGAAATGCAATAACCATATAGAATCCAATTAAGAACCACAGTGTTTTTAGTGACGACTAACCAATGCTTAAAATACTTTTGAATTCTGCCCGCATGTACCTTTAGTGTGGATTGGGGTTTCGAAATCTGGCTGAGTTCGGGAACCTCGATGGGCCCGCTGCTGCAAATCTGCGGTTGACTGGGGCAGTCCTTTTCGGCCCCCCTCTCCCCCCCCCTGATTGATGGGAAGCGAGGAGGGCCCATCCAGTTTCCCTGCGGTCTAGGACGACTTCCTACGCGTTGGACTTGAGATACTGGTACTCTTGAATTTGGTGTTCTCCTTATTTGTAAGCCCTGTCTCTCTATTGCCTTCGAGACTTTAATTTTTTCAGTAAGTCTGACCCGAAAAGAAATTCACCTCTTTCTACTCCTTGAACAACGGTTGTGAAAGCTTTGTCTAAGCTTGAAGTAACAAACTTCTTTCGGGCTTCGGTTTCCGAATGATGGAGATCACAAAGCAGTCGGCAACTGTCACTTAATATTTTTATCACGCTAATGCGATCTGTATCTTTATCGTTTTTTATTAGATACTCCAAGCCCTGATTAAGGGCAGCTATACCTAAACCCAGTTGCTTTTGAACCCCTTCAACTCTCTTGTCTCGAAATCTAGTGGCGTCGGAAGTAGCCGCCAATATTTCCGGGTTCAGCTTAGGAGCTTGAAGCAATGTGCAGTTTTCAGGAATGAGGAATTGTTTCATTACCTTGTCTCGAGTTTCTGTATCTAAACCTTGGCGTAAAATAGGCTGCCACAGTTTCGACAAGTTGTCGTGGGTCTTGGGGCCAAATTTGGGTGTATCTTCGGAAGATTCTCCAAGAGCTAATAAGACATCTGAACTAAGTTCAGGTGTTACTTGTAAAGTAGTGCTGGTGTCTGTGCCAGGTAGTGTATCTGGGGCTACAACTGGGTTTGATGTTTGAGCCGGTTGTGTCTGAGAAACTTCGGGTAATTCTTCGACTATTTCCTCGTCGATTAAATCGTTATCAAAGACTTCCTCATAAGCCCCCGGTATTGGTACTTCGTCTTCAACTTCTAAAAATTCACCTGGAAATGGTGAATTATTTTATTAAATTTTTTATTACATCATTTACGGTTTTGCAAACAATAATTAACAATGGAGGGTAGTTTTAAATTATGATAGCGTAAAACAGTTTAACTTCTCAAGTTCTTTAATATTAGATATGAATATAGGAACATTCTGCCACCGTATTAACCCGCAGTTAATCTCCAGGCATTCCATTAACCATTGTGTTAACCCGCAGTTAACCTCTAGGTTTTTTTATTTTTATTATTATTATTTTTTATTTTTTCGCTCACTTTTTAGTTTCTCATAATATTCCTTGAGATCAAAATTTTAGCAAGAGGGATTCACTTCACTATGTATGTAGGTACATTTGAAAAATTTTACTAACCGTCTGAATCATCACCTGTAGATTCTTCACGTTCCAGCCGCTTAATTTTTCTTCTATATCGTTCTATTTTATCACGAATTTTGCGTTTAGGCATTATTAAATTATAATTTCGATATGCAAATAATAAACACTTTTTTTTTTTTTTGAGCCGTGCATTCACTGCCCTGCACGAAAGAATAATGAAGTTCGGTTGGTAGGATTAGGGTTACCAATATTAAAAAAGTGTTGCTATTCGATAAAAATCAAATACCCATACTTTAGTCTAAATAAATCGTGCAAAACTGCCTAGTAGGATAGAATACTACCTTGTTAATATATATCTGAAGAATGAAGCGATGACATATAACAATCGTTAAAAGTTCTGTGCTCGTAGCACAGACTCGAACACGAAGGGTTCCGTATCAAGACTATAAACAAACCGGCAACGGGTTCCATATTATCCCTACTAATATTATAAATGCGAAAGTAACTCTGTCTGTCTGTCGGTCTGTCTGTCTGTCGGTCTGTCTGTCTGTCGGTCTGTCTGTCTGTCTGTCTGTCTGTTACGCTTTCACGCCTAAACCACTGAACCGATTTTGATGAAATTTGGTATGAAGAAAGAACTGAACTTGGGAAAGGACATAGGGTACTTTTTACCGCGGGAAAATTTCTCATTCCCACGGGAAACCGACTTCCACGCGAACGGAGTCGCGGGCGGCCACTAGTAATCTATACATAAAAGGCCAAGACGAGTCAAATTCGCGCTCGAAGGGTTCCGTACTATCTTAATATAGGTAGGTACCTTTATATTGACAAAGAAACCTTAACTACTTAAGCGATTTAAATCAAATTTGCACACCGTGTGCAGTTTGATCCAACTTAAAATATAAGAAAGCGTATATCTCAATTTATAGTCGCAATATTATTTTACGCGTTGCTGTGGCTGGTTTACTAGTTATCTATAGGTAAAATCCGACAATATGTCGGAAAAATTGGCGTGTAAAAATTTCAACTGTCTAGTTATCAAGTCTTACGAGATACAGCCTGGTAAAAGCAATATGGACAGACAGACAGCTAAGTCTTAACAATAATTCCGTTGATGGTAACTGTTCTAACTTAACCTAAGCCAAATTACTTAACTGAGATTATCCTTCTTTTCAGCAAAATTCAAGCCTTATATGCAATTCCAGTATTAGCATAAAAAAATTGCAGACGTTTTGATTTGAGTAGGTACTTAGGTAAGTATGCAAAGATATAACTTTAGCTAATATTGTTTTTTAGACATAATATTATCCAAAATAAAACATTTGCTATATTAACATTTGTACTAATAAAACTTGACTGAGCAAAAGTTTGCCAGATGATAATTTAACCAAATGAATGAAGTTCGTGCGAAATGCACAGTTGCCAAAGGTTCATTTGCGAAATGAAACTAAGACGGTAAGTTTTTTGCGATGTGAAATTTGACTAAATATGTTTTCTGGTAATTTTTCCGCTTTTTCTATTTTCCAGGTCCATCAACAACGACTTAATACCTACATATTTAAAAATATTTCAACTTGAGTAAGACATTTTCATAGTAAAAGTGGGAAATCAATGAAACCTTGTCTACCTGCCAAGTTTGAGAATCTAGTAATATTTTCATGCGATCGTAGAAAACGTATCGATCGATTTAGTTTTAGCAGTTAAGTTTTTTGAACCGTTCCCACGGTGCATATACCCGCAACGCGCCGCACCGCACATCACATCCCACCTACCAGAGTCCGGCAATAACTACGTCTAGTTCGTTTTAAGTTAACAAGGGTGAGTATATTCGTCTACTGGCGTTTTCGACTAACAATTAACTTACGAGAAGAACGTTAGCAGAAATTGGCCGATAAGCGCAGACTACCCCATTACCTACACGATCCGTGTGCAATGCAAACCATGCACTATATCTAGCTTTTACCACTGGTTTCTAAACAAACGAATTATCATTGAAGTACCATATAATATTTTATTTATTTATACTTAAGAAGCATCTAAATGTGAAATTCAAAAATATCTCAAATCAATAGCGCATTTGGGAAATTAGCAGTTTTAACGGTGCTCGTGCGGTTTGTCATCGGTGCGGTTTCTAGTTTAACGCATCGTTGCGACCTACCATTATAAGTGTCGCCGTAAAAACTGCACCCACAATTCAAAACTATAAAACGAGTGCATTAACGCTCTCAGTACATTAATTTGACGGTATTCCATAAAACAGCTCGGTTTAAACGACATTGCGCTGGGTATTGAATTACTATTATTGCACCTAACATTATTATGGGAAAGTTTATTTTCATTTTATGATTTCCAGCCGGTCTAAATTGCAAACACAGAAGTCGTTTTATTTTTAAAGTGTTTAGATCCATATGAACTATGAACTTTAGATTTTAGCGTTAGACTGTTTTTTTTAGTAATTTAGAAACTTTTAAAGCTGCTTTAATTTTTTTACAAAAAAAAAACATATCCAAAGCTACGGTAAATAACACGCCCGTTTGTGCAACCATAATTACAGAAATGAAATATAGCCCTCGCACCTACAAATTAACTCTTCTGTAAGCTAATCTTAACTAGTTTGCAAGCGACCATTAAACTTATACTGTAGCAGAAAGCTTTGAGCTTTAACGAAGCAACTGCCTTATCTTCCGTAGTAAAGGGTGCAGCAAAACCTTGAACTTATAACTCTTACCTTGGTTTTATTTGCTAAACTAAACAAAGTAAAACACAGGCTGAAAAGACCATCTATATTTGGATCCATGCACATTTATTTTAATACTTACAAGGTTCTTATCAGCGTGTAGATTTAACCTTAGATTATTAGAACTGGGAAGCGGTTTAAACTAGTAACTTATATAAGTTGAGTTATCTTTATCATTGTTATATTCAAAAACTTTACATTTGTTCAACTATTGTTTACATTGTGCATCCACTCAATTAATTTTGAATATAATGCGCCTTATATTAAGACTGTTTTTATGGGGTAAAAATTTTAATAAAAATAAGAATCAATATTAGAAAAGGCACTTACTCTGAACAATCTACAGTATTTTACAGCTTGGATTCTTAAGTAAAGGTAAATAAGCAGGAATACCTAGAAGAAAGAACCGTGGTGAAAAGCATAGCACTCTAGGTACAAGCCTTTTATGGGTTAAGACTTCGAGAAAAAAGCCGGTAAAAAAATTCTCTTGGCACTTTAGAAATGAGCTTTTTATGGCTGAGTCTATAGCAGTTAATAGAAATTCAAGTGATTCGCACAGATAAGGTAACGTTGGCCAGGAACACGATCTTGAATCTTTTCAAATGGCAATCAAAAGAATTAAAACAGAAACATGACGATGAGTTGTCATTTTGATTCTGAAAATTCCTTAGGGAATACCAATTAGACTTATAAATGCATACTGCAGTAGTATAATTTATTTAATTTAAACCTAAGGAGTGAAAAACCGCTATACCTCATCGTGTCTGTGTATTCTGAAAGATATTTAAGGCATTTTTAAAACGAAACACCTTTAAACAAAAACGCATGAATTGCAAAGAATTCGGTCTCACACCACGCACTCTATTTAGAATTCCTTTTTTTTATTTTCAAATTATTTTTTGGGTATATTATACTCCAGATACATAGTATATCTATTCACAAGAAATACTATGAGCTAGAAGCTTTGTTAGAGAGCCACGTAACGGTTCCCAACTGACCTCGGTGGTTTATGTTAGCCAATTTAACTCTAAAATATACCGCAATAAAAGCCACTTTTATACTGATTGCAACCATATCTGCACAGCAGACTAAATGCTACATGTTATGTTTTGTGGCATAAGAACTAAAAATACTAAAAGATTAAGATCCCGCGATTGTATCTATGCACTGTTTACTCGCAACTGGCCAAAAAAGTAAACAATTTTGCCTAGACATAATTTTTAAGTTTTGTTTTAATAATTAAAAGGCAGAGTTTAACTTTTAAATATAAAATAGAAGTTACTATAGTAGTGTTCGCTTAAAACGCGTGTGTTTACAAAATAAGCTAATAGTTGATCGACAAGCAATAGCAATGGGCACAGTGACAAAATAAATAAATACAATTGCTCTACTTCATTACTTTCAGGCGACAGTCTGTCGAGCTTCAAGTACTTGCCATACAAGTTGTGGGAATGCCTTTTTTCCAAGTAAGGACACTAATAATACAAGGAATCAGTTTACTATAGAAACAAAAATAAACTTAACCAGGCTACGAAAGGTTAAAGTACAACTATTGATGAGGGTAAGAATAGTAGCCTATGAAAAGGGCATCAAGGTCACCTAGATAAATGTCTAAGTGATGCACCCAAGTCACAAAGTGACAAACTGATTTATATTCCGCTTATGCAAGTCAATAAATCACCAGCCAATTTGATAAATGTCCGTGTGCGACGTTGTAATAAAGAATGCGAAATTAAAGAAGACGGATTATTCATTGAGCGAACATGGTTTTAAATAAGAGGTTTTGTTATAGATAAGCTGTTAAAGTTGTCTTGTGATTTTTAAGGTCATGATTTCAAACATAATTTTTTGATACCACAAGCTAATCATAGCAAGGAATCTCTACAAAACTTTGCTAGTCAATTCGAAAATAACTTGATAAATCAAACCAATGTATAACTTCATTTCATTGGGTTTTAATTCCTATTAAAAAAATCTTCAAAATAATAATTATTTCAGATTAAGTAGACTTGGAACCTGCCTACTATTTGCTGTAATTTGCATAAGTCTGCATTAACTCAACTAACTTTTTACTGCGAAAGCTAGCACAAAACCCCGTATCTACATAATGAAATCTCCATTCGCGTCTGGTATACAGGCCCATATGTTTTGAGTGTTTCCAAAACAAAATGTCATTTCTAATTTGCGGTGCGCGATTATATGCGCATTTGCGTCGGGCTATAACTTTCGTAATTACGGCTCTTCACGCACTGCACAAATGAGCGAAACAAACGCTGTTTCGATACAATTTGATAAACAGATGCTTCGGAATCAGAAGTATGAAAACAATTGAAAAGTGATTTAAACCTCGTCAAATTGGACAAGACTTGTTGAAACTGTCTTAAACCACACCTAAACTCGAAGACGTGTAATGTTTGCTTAAACTTCGTATGAAAATCTTTAGTAAGTGACAGTTTGAGTTATCATAAAATGTCTCTGAGAGATGCTGTTAATGAAGCTATTATTAAATCAACATATACAATGTGTTTTTGTTGATATCCCATAACTTTAGGGCATTAAATGCAATCAAATCGTATTTGCAATATTCTTGAAATATGAAAATAAAAATGTTTCTTTTTCTTATAAAATAATTGAATAAAATCATGACCACCAATGCAACACACCTTAGTGTGAATAAGATAACGTCGCATGTCTGTATCTTCAAATAAGAATGAAACTATCAATGAAAGTTGTAAAACTGCATCTACTTGAAATATTAGGCGCAGGTAAAATGATTTTGTTATTATGTCGATATCCATAAATGTCTTTTTTCGTAATAGCTTGTCGGTTGTTTAGAACTTTTAACACCTTATTTTATTAGATAGGAAGTGCAATGTGGAGAGGTCTTAAAGAAAGTTTAAATATTAAAAAAAAATATACTTAACGAGAACTCTTAGTATACACTGTAAGGTTTAAAAATAAACCATCCTGGATTTATTAATTCATAAAGGACAAACTTAATAATAAATATGTATTACGTATGTACGGTATCAATGCTTTTAGAGCAGCGGTGGGCAACCCACGGCCCGCGGGCCGCATGCGGCCCGCCGACGTCTTATTTGCGGCCCGCGAATGTATTAAAAAAATATACATAAAAAATAAAATTTGACATAAATAAAAATAAATAAATAAATAGCCATGTCCCATAGTTGAGCACAGGCCTCCTTCTCGGATAGCGAGAGGGTTTGAGCCGTAATTCACCACGCTTTCACATGTTTATTAAATTTAAAACCATTGAATTTTTTGTTGATATATTATTATCACAAGTGTGGCCCGCCTTTGGTCGATTTTTTCACCATGCGGCCCTTGCCTGCTAAAAGGTTGCGCCCCTGCCTGTTTTAGAGGATTTTTTTGTTAGGTAGTAGATATCAGATTTGCTTCTTGATTATTTTATCTTATTCGCAAAACTGCATAAAACTAAGAATTACAATACAAGCGTTCTGAGCACTAGACATCTATATAAACAGCACTGCAGCAGTCTCTTAGCTTTGTAATGGAAATCGGCACACCATGTGAAAACTTTATAAATGCATTCCACGCCCTAGCATGGGCGGATCCAGCTTTGGCGCCAGGGGGTCACTTAATAGTGGTCAAAGCAAAATACGATATTTTTGAAGTTATAGATACTGAAAAAGGAACGCGGGCCTCCGAGCATTACGCGACTGAGAATCGATTCCCAGTCGCAGTCTTTTTCCAGTATCTTTAACTTCAAAATTAATAAATTAGCATTTATAATGCAAATTTAAAATCTCAAAATAAATTATGTTTAACTATTAATTAAGTCGTCCACCTAGGTCTTGGTCCCAGCCCAGGATGGGGTCATCACCCCCATGACCCCCCCACCGGATCCGCCCTTGCGCCCTAGGCAGTACGACGACGGTCAGAACAAAAAGCTTCCTTTATTCCCTTTTAAATTAACAAAACATACTAAAAGTTACTTACAATTTACAATTCATAAAGCTTCAGATCAAGTCAGTAATAGAAATGTGAAAAAATTAAATATGAGAAAAAACATTTCACGAGCGTTTTGTAAATACGGAAGCTTAGTTTATGAAAAAAATAACGCTTCCACTCAGAGCTTTTGCAGAGAAATATAAAAGTGTTGTCGTAACCTAAATTTGCTTTTTAATTGATTTGAATTCACCCGAAGCGTGCAGTTTAATGCTGGAGTAATATGGTACCTTTTTTCTCAGTAAGAGTAGGTGCGTAATATAAGCCTAGAAATGTCCCAACCGTGTACTGTGCTTAGAATTTATGACTTAGGAATTAATTCATCATCACCAAAGAAACATGCAAGATGCCATTCATTCCTTTAGTTTCCTGGTTATCTCTCCCAGCATGCTAATTAATTGGTATCTCGTCTAAAGAATTTCGCAATCTACGTACGATCCTCTCAAACATCTAGAAGGATGCGAATGTGCAAAAAAACTGGAATCCTTTTGAAAAATGACACGCAAGCAACAAGGAAAACAATGAACAAGGTCGCATTACATTTTTCCGACAAGACAGATAACCAAAGACAATGGGACGCGGCATCTAACGGTTCTGACGTCCTAGTGAATAATTAGTTAGGCATTTGAAGAATTACTCCAAATGGTATGTGAAGGATGGATGAATCAGTCTCATTCGTGCTTAATTGATTCATGTAGTGTCCGAGTTGGATTAGGACACCCCACGGTGTATGTCGCCAATGGAGAGAAAAATATATTTTTTCTACTCATTGGAAAATGCTAAGGAATAAGTGAACCCTCTACAAGTAAGCATAACTGCTTGTGTAGGTTATATTTTTTTTCTGCCTAGTTCATAGGTACTATGAAAATCCAATATATTTATAGTAACCAAAAATGTTCCCGACTCCCGAGCTATGCTGGCATCATACTTCTTACTTCAACTAGTATTAACACTTTCACAAGTTCTCCTGATCGAACCACGTATTTCTGAGACATGCTTCTTAATTCCGATATTACCTGACTGGAATTTACTCGTGAAACAACTTTCGTGGCAGCTTTATTAATATTTAAACCACAAACCTGCAACTAAGTAAAGTCTTCAGATAACATGCAGAAGCAACATTGTTCAAGCATGTAACATTTTACTTATTAGAGCAGAATAAATGTGAGGGTAGTTGTAAATTATAAGGGTCACGGTTTACACTTTTCAAAATGCGCAGCGAACTTGCGTTGCCTTTTTATGCAGTTGAGAAGTAAGCCATGTATACTGAATGGAAATTACATAGCACATACCTACGAACTGACAAATGATACATAGAGTATCATTTGACCCGTACATTATGGTCCAGTATACAATGACTTCACAGTATATAACGTAGTAAGGTACATTTCTTTGTTTAGGTATCATCCCAAAATCTATTGACAGAGTCTAGGCACATTGACAACAGGATAGTAGATACTGACGCGAACAAAGGTCCGAAGACGCAAAATCGATGGGACGTTTGTGTAACATGTCCGGGACAAGGTATTGTACTGTGGGTATTAGATACGACATATTTTCACGACTGAATGCGTTATCAAACAAATTTTGGGTACCTGCTATTTTACTTACTCTTGTAGAGCACAATGAATTTGGTACTGTTAGCAAATAAAAGCCGGCCAATTAAGATCTATGCTCTTTCAATATGACATGTGAGATTTACTTATTATACTAACAGAGTTATTAAAGGTGACCGCAGAAATATGATACTTACTTTACCAAATAACCTCAAATCATGGATTTATAACTATTTTACGTTATGTAAGCTTTGTTTTTGTCAATTATATGATTTGCTAACATAAGATTGAGTTATGATATTGTTGTACTTTTAATTATTAGTCTTGTTGCGCGAAAGGTTAAAACTCCAAATTAGATAAATTGCAAACCTATAAGTATTTCGGCACATTGGATTAAATCTTATAATACTTGAAAGTGGCAATATCATTGGAAAAGCAATTCGATTTAATTATAAAGGTAAGTACTCAGAGATAAAACAAAAAAATATGAGAAAATTTCGAAGATTAAACCAATTTGGCAACCTGTAAGCGAACGAAGAGCTGGCATCGATATTGCAACATTAAATTACAATCTAAACAGTGTGGAAATCGAGAGACGAAAAACAGAATTTAAAAAGAAAATTAAAGTTTTCAGGTAAACACAAAACTATGTTTTTATATACACTACGGAAATTCTCACTTCGCTTGACTTTCGAATAAGTAGAAAGAACTGCAAGACCCAATTTTTCAGCCGTCCCGACTTGGCCTTAATTGGCTAATAAATTACCACAAACAAACCGATGCCAAAATATCTCCCCACATCAAAAACGTATTTAGGACAAAATACGGCCAGCATTAAATGTAACTCTACATTACATTACAACAGAATATTACGTCTCTCACGAATTGTGTTCCGGGACAGGGGACACTTCTCGTAAATAGCGATACTTGCCAAATCTATGTTAGTGAACTTTACAGTTGGCACTGTTGGCAGTCGATTCTGTGTCTGTGCCGTTCGTTACGTTAAAAATATGCGGCGTCATAGGCGTCACTGTGAAGTCTGAGAGTGGGCTGGCCCTGATCCAGCGCGGACGCAACCAACTGTTCGACATACCTATCAACCATTATCTGGATTAGCGCGCCCGTAATCGCAAACTCCACAACCGCTATCACTTCCTATTACGACCAACAACCAATCAAATGACGCATGCACAAGGCCGCGATAAATCAATTCCATGAAAACAAACAGGCTCTAGTCCAGTAGGTACACTTCGTGTGTTTTGCTGCTGCTCGGGGCTTTCGTTCGGCTCTCTCTGCAATCTAATGGCTAATTCTCGTATTTACCGACCACAAGGATGATCTACGTAAGTACTTGTAAGTTCTTCGTAGACACGTCTGGGTTTTATTTTATTTGCGCTTTACTTAGAAAATTTACAAACTGTTCGAATTTGTATGTGGTGCAAAGCGCGAGCTACACCCTTGCTGGGAACTATGACAAAGTACAGAAATCAGTATGTGACAAGCAATGTATAAACCTATTGCTGCGTCGTAATTCAAACCAAGCGAAAACCATTAAAATACTGCAGGAATTGTGCAAGTTTCTAGCACTTAGCAAGATTGAAAAGGATTTCTTTTAACACCCGAGAAAGGTTGCTGTTATTGTCGAGATTCTAGCGTTATTTTCAGACAGTTCTACGACTCGAAGGTTTGATATAATAAATGCCAACTAACTACGTAGTTGGAGGCAAAATCGGTGTAGCGTCACAGGCATGAAATCGCCCGTGAGCTTTGTGACGTGGCACGCGTCGGGGCGTAATCTTGCGCATGCAAACAAAAACTAAAGGCTGGTCCCACCTGTGACGCGCAGAATCACATGCCAACGGACTATCTGAAATTACAACTAAATCTCACTCTTGCTGTAAGCCCACGCTCAAGTCTTCTTATTTTCGTCTATGAAGTCACACTAAACTCATTTTGACTGTGATCTAATTGTTGTCCGCTTAGCAAACTGAAACATATTATATTTGGAATAGTGCGGCATGTTCGATCAAAGATTTTTGAAACCCTTGCAAGTCATAAAGGCCTGTCACCAAAATAAAAACACATTGCGTAAGGTAGCAAGAAAGCACTGTTTGCTACCGTATCATTGCTTGGATAATTACTAAATGTGTAAAAATCTAGGTGACGCCAAAATACTTTGATTTAGTTGGGCTTATCAAGGTGTTTGACTCATTTTTTAAATGCTTGTCTTGGAAGCGTGTTATGTAACATTGTAAAAGGATACAATCTAGCTACAATTGTTAGCATTTTTTATTGGCTAAAAGCAATCTAGCTCTACCAACATTAACATTGGCATTAGAATAGAACCTACATTACGGTAAAAACACAAATTCTACGAGGACACTGTATAAAAAATAAGACAAGCTGGATATCCCGTTATTCGTTAGTCAACCAACATATCATTTAACAATCATTCCGCGACACCTTTACTTACTATTTCGATACAACATTTCAACAGTCCTATTACAACTCGCTACCTACGGTCTACGGTATTCAAGTGGACATTAGAATACATCACACTAACAGAGAACAATGGACGGTTCATGTATATATTTATATACAACCATTTCTAAAATTATTAGATCATTGCCTATATGATATATGGATAGCTCGTTTGTATTATTAACCATGACGTTTCACGCTGGGCAGTCAGCGTGCCGCATTACATTTCGGTCTCTAGTCTATTTCGAGTTGGTAATTGTGCGAGGATTGCTTATTAAATTTCTAATTGTAATTTGATAACGAGATTTGAGATGTGGATGTGTGTTCGACGGAAATCAATTAATTAGATTTAATGCTAATGAGAGAGGTATAATGTGATGATGTTTTTGATGATAGGGGGGAATTAAATGACGATATAAATTGATCAAGGCTTTTAATCATTGAAGGTTTCCATACCAAATGTATACAAAAACAATTGTGTAAGTTTTAAACATCTATATATTGAAGGAGCACTATTTTAAAGACAGACTCTTTAAAAATAGATACTAGCTTAAAAAGAAAAGTAGTTTTGACCATTACAAAACTATTTTTTATCAGATTCTATAAGTTGGTCTGAGGCTTAGTTTGTTTGTAAATACTTACAATATAAGATGAATTTACTCATCAAATTAAAAGCGGAGTAACACAATAACTCATACAGTAGTAAAATAGCAGTAAAATGTTTACGTCGCTGTTAAAATAAAGTTGAGCGCCAATTCTGTGATGTTACGGTTTTTTTCTTAATGTTTTAAGAATTTCGTTAAAAGTTTTCAAGAGTTTTGTTAAAGTTGTAATTTTAGGAAAAATGTAAGCTTCTTAAAGTTTGTCGTCAGTTGTCAGACAAATTCAGTGACCTCGGGAATTTATAAACCAAAATAATTTAAAATTGACCTTTTAAAAAAATACAATCATTAAATTCTTTGGCGTTGTTTTGAAGAAAATTTCTATATTACATAACTAGAAAGAGGTTTTTTTTTATTACTGTAAAGCAATTCGTCTGTAATTCGCAAACCATCTATTTAAAAATTGGTACTCCTTACATCCCTTTTTCTCGTTTATTGAGAATTTCGGTCTTTCGAGCTTAATAAGACATTGTTACTTAGGTTTTCACTGTTTTAAAGATAAAGATAGGGTCAGAAACAATAGAAAACAAGCTTGTCGCATGCGAAAAATGAATCAATACATAGAGAACTATAACGATGAATAGAACACATTTGGCACGCAATAAATGTATTAGCTGAAATCAATCATTAAATGCGGAGGTTAAAACCTGTCAACTATTAGTACTATAATAAAATCAAACCAAATTTTTACAATCAGATCTTAATAAAATTCTACCAATTTCGAATATAAAACCTTCAGCTAAGACCAAAAATCAAATCATTAAAAACGGTGATGCACGTGTTTTTAACCATTTTCCCAGTATCATTTGCCCCGTCAGTTTACGTAAGCGAATAAGGGAAATAAATGGTTTCTTTCATCTCACGATGCCGTGTCCTAATACGCCGCCTTGCAGCTTTACGAGCGTATTCTTGCACTTCCTACGGCGGCGTATTGCTGGCATGCCCCGTAACATTAATAAAATATCGCCCTACTTTCGCCCGTGCGATATTCACCTGCTTAAGGCAATAATTACAATAATTATTAGGCTTATCTCCAATAAAGATTATCGGTGCGGTTATGTGTATTGTTTCGTTTATAACTAAATATCATGGCTTTTGTTTTGATAATATAACTTAAGGGTAATTTTTAAACCTACGCTACAATATAATAGATGTTCGTCTACGGAGAATAATATCTATAGGTATTTCAATGATATTTAACTCAATATAAAATAATAATAAAAAACATGTAAGAAGGTACTTACGGCCGTCTTCGTGCTAGCTCGCAAATTTGCAAAATTCTATCTAAACGACATAATGTAAGTAAATAGCGCCTCTATTATATGGCGGTAGAAAAAAATAAATCAAAATGACATGCAACAGACCCCATATTAGGTTATAAGTCTTCCAATACTCGTTGTTGATGTGTCAATTTATTCGCACTACTGTCTGCTTTTAATAACTCCAATTGATAGTGATTTATTTATGGATGTGTAAGTGCCAAGTTCAGGATTTACGATGCAGGGACATGCGCATACAATTTAATATTTATACGCAATCAACAGACAGAAGCTTAAAGAAAAAATAAAATCTGTGCATCACAGCAAAAGTAGAACGTAATTTAATGGGAGATTTATTTAATAAAATATGGTAAATTCCTGTAAAATAGTGGATTTGTTTCCGTCATTACTGTAGAAACATCCTTAGAAATAGTCTTTGTGTATATGTTACGGCTAATACCCGAAGTGCGGTTACACCTAGTTTTAGCCGGTTAGAAGTGTTTTTTATATGGAAAACTGTAAAAAAAAATTTATACCTATGTCTATAAAAACTGGCTTCAATGATGAGTCGACGACTTTTTTTGGGCGGTATCAAAAAAGTAACCTAACTAACCTAACCTATTGATGTTCTAACCGGCTAAAACTAAGTGTAGCCGCACTTCGGGTATTAGCCGTAACATATATAATTACACTTTGAGACATTTTAGAGGAAGATCGATTTAAATAAACGATGTAGTTATTGCGCGTTTGTATAGGAATACTCATACTTATTTAAAACAGATGATGAAATATGCAATGCTTTAATTTTCTCGAAAAGCCTGAGCAGAAATTAGGTGTTCGTCTGTTTGTCTTCTACATTAACGGCTATGAAAATAAGAGAAAAGAAAGTCAAATTAATCAAAAACGTAAATTTCTTGGAGACATGTAACTCATTTCCTTACAATTATTACATTCAGTAATCTCTTGATCAATAATTCGTAACTCTCCCCCTTTCCTAGTGTTACGTTGCATCTTCATAACCTGAACCGGAGTTACACTACTTTTCTATGAAACCGCGGCTCCACCAGCTTTCGGCTGGTTCGCCCATACATATTTTTGACCGTCACAACAATAATTGTATTCTCAATGGTGGTTGCGTGTTCGAGGCGCGTTTAACCTTTGTAATTTCCGTGATAAAGGTGTAAGTACCAGGGTGGTAGGCTGGAGGGGGGGGCCACCCCCGTTATGCCCCCCCCATTACTCTATACACTGCATCGCTGAACAAATGGTTTGAATATACTCCATTTACAGGCAGGCTGACTTTGCCTATTGGAAATGATTTTCGTATTCAAGCCTTCACTTCAATATAGTTTGTAAGTCTACTTCGTCTTAAAACGTCGCTTTAGTTTGAAACCTTGGTCGTTCTTACTAGCCAAAAGAGGAAAAAAGAAAACAAGCAACTGTTTAATACCTGACAGCACATTTTAATAATTACTATAGACAAAAAGAAATAAAAATACAGCATAAACTCGAAGTATTGCTAAACACTGGTGATTAAAACCTCTTTTGTCAGTAAGCCAGTGTATTACTAGTTTAATCGCCAACTCAGTGTTTTTGTCGTGACTTTATGAAAACCCATTGTGATTGTTTTTGGTTTACGCTGTCATTTCAATTTTTGTTCACTTTCTATAAAAACAAATGTATACGAAACAACCTTTTACGAAACACACGTTTTGTTGATAAAAAAGAGTTAACGGACATACAAACAAACAGACACAAATGTCGACGTTGTTTAATACAAAGTATTAAGAGAATGTATAATGCACCACCATTTGTCCAACTGAAAGCGATTACATAGATCTTCCACAAAACGTGACCATTTGCTACTCTATTTTACATTTACAGACGCCTGAGCTTAGCACTAAGCGCTTGAGCGACACAAAACTATGTAGATATATTTAAGCAGATATTTTAAACATCTTATATTAATAATGGGTGGATATGAGTAGGTATGTGTATTTGTAACTCTTTCACGCTAAAACTACAAAAAATATTTCGATGATGCTTGGTAAATAGACTGCAAAGCCTGAAATAAAACGCCGTAAATGTTTGTGCGGGAAAATACCTCTGCCCCACGGCAAAGCCATTAAGCTCCGATTGAAACTGTAGTACGAAAAGCTAGTAAAACATCATGTTCATGAATACTTAGTTCACATATCTTTGCGCGTGGTTTCGGTGTGTCCACATTTACCTACATGATGGCCATCAATCTCAGGTTGACTGAAAACAACTGTTTTTTAATAACGAGTTGATTAACCCCTTCCTTTGAAATCATGATTTCTTGTTAAATGCAAATAGTACTACAACTATTTTTTTTTTAATAAGGTAAACATTCTGTGATCTTGTTTCGCTAGAATTTATACAATTTCCATCGTTATATTTGAAAGTTATCTATACTTAAAATTAATCTGTAGAGAGGTCAATTCTGTACATGAAATATATTTCCAAAATAATTATCAGGGTGATAAGGGATCGATACTGATGCCAAAAGCAGTTTGAAACTTTTTGATTATTTTTGTCAACCCTTACGTTCAACACTCTCAGTCATCCCTAATTACAAAAATTAACATAATCAACTATTCCAAAAAAAAGTATCATAGAAATCGGTATAGAAACACCAAAGTTATATAGGGTACTTTTTACCGCGGGAAAACTTCTCATTCCCACGGGAAACCGACTTCCACGCGAACGGAGTCGCGGGCGGCCACTTGTCCTTAATAAACAGAGACTAGTTCAAATTCATTTTTTTTATCCCTTTTTTCCTATAATTTTCCACAAACTTCGTTAACCTCTCCATGTTCATTATACCAGTCGTCCAATAATAAATCATTATTGATAACTCAACATCTCATCAATTATGTTATATCTACAGATATAAATGATTGACAAATCAGCAATGACATTAAAGAATACCAATATATTATTGGCAGCTGGTGTTCACAAATAATCAAGGGACAACGCAATGATTACAAGCGAAAACTGCTGATTCAAATAGTGTAAGTAGTATAAATTATCTCCTACAATTATAAAACAAACTTATGCCAATGGAAAATTGAAACTGGTTTAGAACAACAAAATGTACTTTAGTGCTAAATACAGCAAATATCAGTAGTAACTTTACGAAGTAACACGCTTTTTCGTTCTACTAGTTGAGCAGTTTTTCTTTTTACTGACGAGGGATTAAGCTTTTATCCACCATAGTGGCTTAGTGCGGGTTTTCGGGTTTTTATGTTGTTTCAAAGTAAGTATATGTTAAACCGTACACAAAATAGTGACAATCAGACCCGGAATTTTCAACAGTTTTGACTACTTGGTACCTATATACAAATTAAAAGCCTACACGAAAAAAAGAAGATCAATAGTTGAATCTTAAAATGTCAGCGTTGAGTGATACAAAAGCAGTCTAAACCTCCAAATTACTGAAATCCAGAAACCGCGGGACCCTTGACAGTTTCAACAGTTACAAAACCGTCCTGATGGGTTTAACAATATTACACAGCAAAGTTATATCTCTACTGAATTGTATCTCACTAAAATATCAGCATTGAGTTAGAAACAAAGCAGGAAGCACCGCATCAGATATTTGATTTCCAAAATGGAAATGTCAATCCGATGATTGAACTGTACATCAACCAAGCTAGTTAATATTGGCACGTTTTTGTCCTAACAAGCTGTCATTGTTTGCGGGGGGCGAGGTAACAATCGCGTTTAATTAGCTGTCGTGTATCATCGTAGGAGTGTGACGTCACTCGGAGAGCCTGCGTCACTTACAAGCATTCACCTATTGGAAATGTTGTGGAATAAACCCTAAATGGCTTAGTTCTGTTTTTAAACGGCACGTAGCGATCGATCTACTACGATCTATCTACACAACTTAGTAAAATGGTCGCAGTTTGCATTACAAATGTAAACACGACCAACAAAAGGTCAAACCTATTTGTATAGCAAGGGGTATTCAAACAAAAGTATTTTTATATTTGTTCGGGCAATCGATAATTCTAAAAACAGTTTTAATTGACTTGTGCATTGATGTCAGTGTTGAGTGCATAAAAATAAACCAACATAGATTCAACCCTGAAAACGTGACTGGCTTTAATTATTCCTATCACTGACGTAGCTGATATGTAGGTACATCGCAAAAATTAGTCGGCTGCGATTTTACTCACGGTATTTCAGCACCATACATGATTATTAAAGCAATTAACCGCGATACCGCAAATCTGCATTAATTAATATCAATTCACGTAGGTATAGACGGAGGATGACGCTAGCCTTCGAAAGAAAAAAAAATAGCATTCATGCATAATTTAATTAATGTATCTGTCTGATACAACGACGCACATTGATGCACAAGTTGTAAGATATAAACATGGTTAGTAATAGTATAGTTATTACTGCAACTGATTTCGTTTTTGAAAAATCTTTCACTATTCCAAAGGTTTTAAATTGTATTGACAGACAAAGTGAATTATAATTTATGAAAGATGTGCCTTCGGGTTATAAGAGTAGAAGCCACGCCGTTCTTTCTTCCTTATCGTGTGATGAATAAGGCTTTGCCTAAAACGCCGTTTAAGGAGTCCGACTTCTTTTCTGTAGAGAACTGAGTAAGACTCGACGCGATGGAGAAATAAAATCCTGTCCAGAAATATTTTCAATATTGAAAACATTAATTGCACTGCGCTCAGTTTGTTTCAAGCTACTGAATAATTCCGTCAGGGAAGGAACATAAAATCCATCTGCTTTTTCGCGAGGTTGGTGTCGATTTTAAGTTTCACATTTATGTTTTCCACGTTTGTTTATTATAAAAAATACCCATCTATTGAATTGCAAAAAAGACAAGATTGTTAGTTTTAAAGAATGTAAATAACTACTTATTTTATTAGCCGCCCAAGGTATTTTCCTTCCCTATCATGTAAAATAAAGAGATGCACCATTTTGTTTGTCTCATTTTTAACAAAGATTTTGATTTGAAATAAAAAAAGCTTCATAAAAATGGGTATTTTATTTCTAATAATGTTTTTATTTTGTATTTTATATTACTTTGAATCTATATTAACTCGTATCACCCTACTCAAACAGTGAAATATATAATAAATAGGAAGTGCCTATTTTAAAATACCGAAGTAAGAATTATCATTTAAAAAATAACACTTACACAATCATTATTATTAATTTGTTAAATGAGTTTAATTTAAAGTGTAGAATAAAGGAATTCTTTTTCAAATATTTGATTTAAATGTCCAAGTTTTATTATATGTATAGGTATCTCAAATTTGGAAACAATGGTTTGTGTTGTGTTGCATTTCAACTTTCTTAGGGCTTCGGTCCTTGTATTTCAAATTACACTGACCTTACCATTATATTATCCTTTTACTATCTACACATCATATAAAAAATACTAACTGTAGAGTTACTAGAGTGCGCTGTATGCTGAAGATAAAGTTACCTAACTACAATGCCTATTAAGTCTCGTTGGTTAGTGCAAACCTTCTAAACCTTATATAAAGTAGCCGACTATAAATTGCTAGTGGTTCGTCATGCTTGGAAGAAAGGCATAAAATTCAAGGGAAGTCACATCTTTAAAAACGTAAATGAAATAAATATATGAATTTAATAGGATTTGATCACCTTAACTAAGTAGGTCTGTATGTAGGTTATTCGAAGGTTCGTAGAATAACTAATTACCAACCCAGCTCTTCACATTTCTATAAAGTATCTTCATGCGATACCTATTTTTAACCTTTATTTATTGCTATATCTATTTACATATATCTATAACAACACTGCAAAATTTTATCAAAAGCGCCATAGTTAAAAATTTCTTCATAAGTTACTGAAACGGTAGGTTACTTATTTGAAAGAGGGACCTCCAAAGTGAAATCTTTCATTTGACAAGTCGCGATCACAAACACCTTTCAAAATTGATAAATATCGTTAAAAAAGTTCATTTGGTTCATTCTAGATTGAGCCTCGAAATCAACACCTTTCGCTGAAGGATGTTGACGGAAAGTACACCGTGAAGTGAGGTATGAAGGGTATCGCAACATCTCATATGTGTCAATTACGTTTCGATATCCGTGAAGATCTTAATTTTATTGTTTAAATTAAAGTAAAAACGTGTTGAGTTGAATAATAAGTAAAGATTGCGACTCGAAAACCGATTTCGTTCAGGAGCCCCAACACCGATATCTTTCAAAGGTATTCTATATTCAAGTTATCTATATTCAAGTTACATGATACTCCCCCGCTGATTCGAGGAGAGATAGGTTTCCTACTATTATAGGTATAAAGTCCTAATTATTTCTAACATCCAGCAGTTTTCCGGTTGGAAGAGTTAGATAGAGTGATAACGAGCACCGAGACCCAATACACTTCTATATACAAAACCAAGAGTCCAACTCCAAAATACACATCAAATGGGAAAATTTGTTAAGATTAGGAATAAAAAGACATATTTGACCTATGGACTTTTTTCTGTAGATTACCTTCCGACGATTTGTGGTCATTTTACAGACTAAGACACCCGAGAAATGGACGTAAGTAAGACCAATGTGGTACTATTTTTATCTTCAGCCAAAGCAAATTTTGGTTATGCTCTTTGACAACCCCCTTCAATCTAAGTAATACGGTTCGAATGATTAAAATTCTAAGCAGCCCATAGAAGCTTAATTTAAAAATTTATACAAGCGCAGTTACAAGTAGAGGGTAGTATAAAACCTATAAAATAGAGACGGGTGTGGTGGTGTCAGAGGACAGACTCAAGAGACTTCAAGTGTTAGTTCTATCGGCTTTAATACTAGGTATATATGCACCTATGCGGGCCATTCCGCAGTTTGAAAACAATTTTTGATACAAACACTTTATGCATGACGCTATTTAAGATTTGTAACCTTTCGTTTCATAGAAATACTTTGTTTTCTTTTTATCGAAAAGTAACATTGCCCTATCAAATTAACATCAAATGCGAGATTCATTAAAGATCTACGGTGCCCACACACCGTATCTGCACCGGCATCAGCGCTTGAAATAAGGTCTATTTTAGCCTCTAAAATTTGTAGGTAATTTTTGCGTCGTTTGGCGCCCTAGACCCACTATTCACGTGCTTTTGCCACAACGGTATCTAATACCCATCACCAACCACGTCCAAACGCGAGTACACCACATGGTTGCAATTGCGCAACAGTTGTACTTGTCATTCGTAGAATTTGGCTAATGTTATGTAACATTATTAGTCGTGGGAGCAGGCCAGCCAATCCGTGACGCCTACCGGTGACGCGGCGGTTTCTTGTGACGTCATCACTGTTATGTCACACCCGTTGTTACAAGTCATTGCAGAAAATAGCTTGAAAGCAATAAAAAATGTATGAACATGTGTCGTCCACGCTATTGATGAATGCGAGCAATGCATGTGACTGATAGAAACAATCAACTTTGCTGGACACTGTGCGCCGCTGAATTGAATTCATCTAAAGTTTTGATTCTAAACTGAAGCAAAATATAACTATCACCAAGTGACTACCCGCATTGGAAATGATACAATGCGGGTAGTGGTTTCAGGGTTCCTAAAAAGATACTTGGACCATGAAGGCAACTATAGAAGACATGATTGAATAAATGAGTAGTTTACTTTGGGACTAATTTAAGCAATATAATATTTCTTTCTTTTTCTACTAAGTTTGAAAAGTAATGAAAGTAGTTGAAAAAGTAATGAAAGTTTTACAAGTTTAGTTTACAGTTTCTCAGAATCAACGCAACTATATATCTCCACAACCAAAGTTAGAATTCTATTTTTCTAAGTAACCTTCAAAGCCGTACAAATGGAAAGTTCACCAGTAACTAATTGACCATTTACTTGGACTTTCTACGTCTATACCTAACTACATATTAAATGGAAAACTGTAAAGCAATCTTGAACTTTTCCGTAGGTTGTGAACATTTCTTGGCATTGCTGCACATTTTTCTCAAATGGACTAAAACAAAAGAACGGACATAAGTTTTAAGTATTACTTAATGCTTTCTTAATGCTAAGAACAGCTAGTCTTTTATCTATGCAATGTTGCTACTCGTGTGTTTTTATGTGTATCTGCTAATTCTCTCATGGAAACGAATTTAGTAATTAAAACAATGTCAAAAAAAAAAAAAATATCAATTAATATTCAATATTCTGTGTTTTAAATCACCATGATATTTGGATGGGTCACTAGGTGTGTTGTTATATAACAAATATTATTGATTCTTGCATGAATTGATATGAGTAGATTGACAGCCGATAAAACGCGTACAAAAGATCTTTCTTCACTGACCTTTTAATAAATAATTAACACTGGCACTGAAGAAAGTAGATCAAGTGGTAGCCCTTCTTGGCAGTGTTTTAAATAAAAATTCGTCATATTTCATAAAATCCAAGATCGAGTTGATTTCGGGCTTCGAAGCTTCCGTTTATACTATGCGGGTACTGTTTGATTCTTTTTTTTGTTTTTCAAAATCTAGATGAATTATACATTATTCGTTCTAGATAGGAAAAGTGTCCTCATACATCGAATAAGGTTACTGCACCCATGAACAAATTAATAGCAAATAATTGTAAAATGGTATCACTAGGAAATTTTATTTTAGAGTGAAACACTGTAATCCACCAACCCCCTTGACACCCCCCCCCCCCCCCTTATGACAGTTTTGTTAATGCTTGGACTTATTCTTATTTTTTTCCAAAGCTGTCGTTTGTTGAATGTGAACACTCATTGTTCTGCGTTTAATTTAAACAAATGCTTAACGCATTCTGTCATTAATTTTCCAATGCGAATTGTCTACACCAACAATTTTATTGTGTTCATCGCTGAGCATCATAATAGGTTAAACATTACAAATACATATAATATTTATGAATTGTGGGAAAGAAGAATTGTGCATCTTTAAAATTGTTAACCAAACTAATATTTTTTTACAATTTGTAACCTTTAGGCCCAATTGCAGGGAACGTTTTAACCTCGGGTTAGCTAACTCAGATTTAAATGGCGCCACCATCGATTGTAATAAGAAGTAGTTACAATCGATGGTGGCGCCATTTAAACCTGAGTTAGCTAACCCGAAGCTAACCAGAGGTTTAAAACGTTCCCTGCAATTGGGCCTTAATGTAACAATAAAAAGTGTTTTACGCTTAAGAAGAGGCTATACCGGAAAAATTGGTATTTATAAAATTTATTACTTTATCGCGCTTTCTACGATGCTGTTAAGTGCTGCGAAGGAAAGCCAGCCGAAGGTAGGGATGCTAGGGTTTAATTGTAGAAATCTTATTTTCTTAATATAAAAATTAACGCGAGTTGCCTTTTCTATGTCAGTATGTGAATAGAAAATTCGTCATAATTTTGATTTAGGGCTGATTTTCAATTGTCAGATAAATGCTATCTTACTGAAAAGAAGTATGTTTTCATTGTCACTTCATGCATTTATGTGAAATACGAAACGTTACGACGTGCAACGAAAACATATTGATTTTCTGGCAAATAAAATTTATCTGACTATTGAAAAACCCACCATTCGTTTTATAACTTTAATAAAACCATAAGGTTTCAGTTACATAAACAAATAAAAAAAGGTATGATGAGATGGTATGACATCATTTAATTCTGTAGCGCAAAAATATTTTAATGAGGAAGTAAGATGAGTCATGGTAAAACGAAAGGGAACATAAAGCAGAGAAAAATTCAATTCGTTTTGCGTTTTTTTAATCAACATGGGATTCCACCCCTATTTTATACTAATTAAGAGAAGTATAATGATTACTTAAACGAATTACACACACTGAAATTAGAGTAATACCCAATTTGATAGTTTTTTTCCCAACTTAAACTTACAGGTATCTAATGAAGTATTTCTTCGTTTTATTTATTTATTAACTATTCATGTACATATGCACTGTTAATATTTTTAACATTTAATTGGTAAAGTAAAGATAAACAAGGGCAAGGTTTCCACGGAGTAGTAAAAGAAGTGTTATGGGATGGTGTGGATAAAAGAGTCTTTTTATGCACTCTGCAGACAGCATCTTCAGCGTGTTCCAAAGAAAAACGCTGACGCAGGAAGGAAGGGGAACAAGGATTATGGAGCATATTGTAAAGGAGGCATAGGATACGAGTGTTCCTACGAAATTTGTATGAAGTCCCGCTACTCATCCTTCTTAAAACTGCTCGTTACATTTTGTTGCGGTTTTGCACCATCTATTATTAGTCTTGACTCGAGAACCTGAGACCATTGGCAACATGATACGACAGATACTTAGCACTGCCAGTTACGACACTTGCGTTAGTTACGTTTATAATAAGGTGTACAAACTTAGTTAAAGTGTAGATTGTTAAGGAATAATTACTAGTTTAAAAGTTAGATAGTAGCATCAAGTCGTTGGTACCTTTATATATATTTTAACCTAAACTGAAAAAAAAACCTATTATAGTTATATATATTTACTTGCTTTCAGCCCAGCCGTATCACTAAATTGCTATTCCCGTGGGAATTTCTATCTTAGTTGCTCGCTTACATCGTAAAAGAAACGCCTTCACCAATGGCCCTAGGTTCAATAGTTAACGCTCGGCGATGATCTTTTAGTGGGTCAGTCAGTCAGGACTTGTTATTCTATAAGTATAGCTATAGAATTTTCCCGTTCCATTGCCACACCTTTGCGTCCAGGTAGGTATGACCAAAAAAAAGCTAGTTTGTTTATAACTAAAAAAAAAGCGTCACAGTATTTGGGATTAAGAAGGTACTACAGTTACAGCAGTCAATCAATCCACTTATCATACCGTTGCACCGTAATTGAATAACAAAGAAACATCCAAACAACTTAGCATATACATTTTCCCATTATATCAAAAGAATTGTTCACAGTCGTAAAGTAAAGTCAATTTAAGAATAAATAAGAATTTATGTATATTTCCGTCGGCAATAAATGTTCATAATACAAATATCATCACGTAAGTAACTAATTAGAATTTACTGCATGAAAATGTATTTAGTTACTTACTTATTATACCAAAATGCTTTAATCAGCCACAACCATGTTGGCAAAACCCGCATAATTACACAAGTTATACTTAAACCAATTTTAAGCTACCGAAACTTACATTAATTAATTTCGCGCAACCTCTTAAATACAATTCAATAGTGTTAGAAATTCATCTAAGTTACCGAACTTATCAGAAATCTATACTAATATTATAAAGCTGAAGAGTTTGTTTGTTTGTTTGTTTGTTTGAACACGCTAATCTCAGGAACTACTGGTACGATTTGAAAAAATATCTTTGTTTTGGATAGACCATTTATCGAGGCAGGCTTTAGGCTATATAACATCACGCTGCAACTATTAGGAGTGAAGAAATAATGGAAAATGGGAAAAAAACGGGGGAAAATATTCATCCTTGAGGGCTTCCGTTGCGTGCGCTGCGAAAGCGGTTCTAGGAACCAAAAATATATGTATGAAAGAATTTTTACCGCGGGAAAACTTCGCATTCCCACGGGAAACCGACTTCTACGGGAACGGAGTCACGAGCGGCCACTAGTACGTTATAAATTCCAAATAAGAAAAAGCAAGTAAAAAACTTAAGTAATTTGATGTATGTTATTTTTAGATTTTCCAATATGTGTCTAGGATAAGAAACAATATATCGACCTCGAAAATCTTACTCCGAGCCTATCCTTTGATTAAATCTATAGATAAATGTGTTCTCTTAGGAAATCCCAGAAGTGTATTCGTTAGCCAGAACATCGCAACACGGCACCAACTCTCGTCAGCTGACCACTAATTTGGCCACATGACATCGTCTTATTCGTGTGCAAGCAATAGTACACAAATGCCTTTTCAGGTGTAATAATAGACAGGTCTGCCGACACAATAAGCTATAATAAGAGGTGAACACTACCACCTGTTCAGAACATAATAGAAAACTAAAAATACCACAGCACAAAGTAGGATTCTTCAGATATAAATGAATGTAAATGCACTGCGGCAAGGGCAAATCGCTCAATGTGTTCGTAACACACAAAGCATTGAAAACGTTTATTTACACTGGATACAATATGAGACTCGATTTCAACTATGCAAAGTGGTTTTGCAGAGTAACTTGTGAATTTTGAATTCGCCGACACTGCAAGATTGCCTCGGGAAAATTCGGACATTTAGAATTTTGAATAATGTCCCAGGCGGCGCGGCGGGGGAAATTCTCTTGCATTTCAGTTGTGGTGCAGCGCGAATTTCAACTTGAAATTATAAACGTAGCTCTCGGGTTTAATTTAGGTTTGACTGTTTTATGTTTTAGATTAACATGTTGGCTAAAAAAAGGTTAGGATTTGTTTCTTGTAACTATCATAACTTACGAAATTTCTGTATCATTAGAATATAAAGAAATTTGGTAAAAACAAGCATAAAAACAAAAACCTTTATCCGAATTAAAAATACATATTATATCGAAATAAACAAAATAATTGATCATATTCCAAGCTCTAACGATTAAGAGCTAACTAATATTTTTCCACCTACGGTTTTTAGCGTAGGAGAATAAAGTACTTCTAACCTATTCTCCCATGCGTGGGAGTCACTGAACGACTGTCAAGTTTATTGTCCTGACCCTCTCAAGAAGTATATCATGGTCACGATTATTTCGTCGTGAACGATAGAAAAGTATACTAAATTAATATATTAAGAGCTTTATGTATACGAAAGTTCTACACCCCGCCCGTAATGACCTATTGTAATAAATATGTAAAATTGTAAACGCTGCATTTAAAAATACTGTACATGTAATACTGTAATTGAATATTAAATGCAATAAGATTATATTGTATTTGTAAAGTAGTGTGACAAAAACTTAATGCTGCATTTATTACGCATTAAAAACTACAATACACAACTGAAGTAAAAATTACCTGTAAACAGTGAGAAATAGAAAATTAGATGATTTTTATGAGTATGAGTATGATGATAAATCACGTTGACCTTTTAAAAATATCATGTAACTGTATTTTTTGTTTATTCACTAAATAACCTGGTGAACTTCAAATAGCTAACCCCTCGTCTATTATACATTTATATACTTTTAGAAGAGTCCGAGTTTAGAACAGTCTAAAAACAGGTTATTACTTTTCTTATATAGGTAGGTACTAGCTGACCCCGCAAACGTTGTTTTGCTTTAGGGGTATAAAAAATAGTTAGAGGTAGCCGACGAACCTACTGAATATGCATATAAAATTTGGTAAAAATCGGTAAAACCGTTTCGGAGGAGTAAGGTAACTAACATTGTGACACGAGAAATTTAATATAAGATATAATTGCTTTTAGTTATTTACTGCTCATAGCGCCGCTTTAACTTTTAGATTTATTAAAATCCTTTAAGCCATTCGCGAGCTCCAGCGAAATTCATATAAATGCTTCACACTATAAATGACATCTATTAAAAGTATAAATAAGGAATTTTGGAATCATATCCTATTTTACTACCTATTTGAAAGAGATGCTACTTCAAGTGAAAAAGCCTAGATGTAGCTGCAAATAACCCAATTATCATTAAGCACTTTGCCTGCTGGAGAGCTGGAGGCTTTTCTTTTAATAAAATCTTCATTCATTTCAATCGAGTTAGGTCATAGCAGCGGTTCTTCCTTAGAGTTAATTAACTGCAGATATCGTATAACAGCAATTGCATTTGATGTTGAAATGATTTTATTTTATTAGATCCAATTGGATATCTGATACCAGCCGCGGGTCATCTCAGATTGCAAGTGTCCAGTAGCTTTTCCTTTATTTATTGCTAGTGGCCGCCCGCGACTCTGTTCGCGTGGAAGTCGGTTTCCGTGGGAATGAGATGTTTTCCCGCAGTGAAAAGTACCCCTAAAAAAAGTATAACCTACATTACTGCAAAGTTTCATCCAAACCCGTCCAGTAGTTTTTACGTGAAAGAGTAACAAACATCCATACATACTCACAAACTTTCACGTTAATAATATTAGAAGGATTCGGGTAGGAAGACAAACAGCTATTGCTTCCAGGTTACTACGACAGTCAAGAGGTGTTTAAAATAAGGTGACTAAGATTTCAAAAACAGATTCGTCACCGAAACTTTGATGTAAAACCGATTTTTGTGGCAGTATCTTAACGTTATTACAAAAGTTTAGCATAATACAAAGCTTTACGTTATTGGCACCACACTGCCTATTTCTACCGCTAAATTGATTGACTTGTCCGGTTAGATGGACTGGATAGGAAGAGTAATTATAGAGCGGCATTACTGGCTGAGACTTAGTCGATACAGATTTTGCATGGTAGTTAGTGCCGGTCGAAGTTACCATCAAGGATACGTATACATACATAATGCATATTATGAGAAGCCGTAGCTTCAAAATCATTGATTTATCAGCCTTGGTTAGCAGTAGTTTGAAGTAATGGTAGCGACCGAAGCGTTACTGGTGATGGGTTGCACGCCACATCGCCCTAATATCCTTTCGACACCCACGGGTGGATATGGGGTAGTGGTATTTGTGGCCGGTACTACACAGCTATTATCGAATATTGAGCTTCAGTCGACGGACCGAAGAGTCGCAAGTTTGACCCTTAACCGACTTATTAATAAAAATAATATTTTAACAGCTTTCCAGTCTGAAAAGCAGCGACTGCTAAATACAAAAGCAACATGTATGTAAAATAAACATGGTAAAGCGTATTTTCCGCCGACAGAAAAAAGATAACTTGTAATGCGATTAAGTAAGTACCTACACCCTGATAAGATTCCCTCCCTGAAATCCTTTAAGTGGGTTAGGTAAAGCAGCGTTCTGCATCTAATGTAATATTACCATGGATCCGACTCATCGCCGCCGGCGCAGCAAATAAATTAGTTACTGATGGTGGCGTGACGACCGTGGTCTAACGCTATAAACAAGTGGTAAGCAAATCTTACTCGCCCATATAGATTTGGTACTACCATCTAAGCATTAGTCAGTTATGTATTAATACTTTTAACCTAATACCATAAGGTTCTTTATTGAAGAATGCAAAATAAACTTGAATGCGAAAACTTTTGAACTTGTGAATGCTATTAGTACAACATTATGGATAAATGTTTTTTATATTTTTCCTGAAACATTAGGAGCAAAACTGTACAAACAAGACTTTTTAAGAACAGGAATTAAAAAATATTGCTACTATTTTTTGCCCGCCGCCGTTCAGTGAAGCATAAGAGTGATCACTGCAGGTGGGGCAAATTATGTAATGTAAAAATGACAAAATGGTGCCTTCGTATTTTAGCAATTATTTTATTCTTTTCTCTAATTATTTATGTATTTAAGTGCCACTCTATGCCCGTCCATATGCACATTTGATATTTTCATTATTTTCGCAATTTAGGTTTCATGGTGTCTTCAAAAATGGATGAAAATTTAAAATTAATTAAACTTTGTTCCACTTGGAGTTGCTTCTAACTCGATAATTGTGTAACAAACAAAAAAGTCAAAAAGTACTGTTTTTTTAACGGTTCAGCTATAGATGTGGGAAATGCGGAATACGAAGTTAGGATTTTATGGACTACTTTTGCTACGAAGCCTTCGCATGAATCTGTACACGTGAATGGTAGGTATAGTCTGAACCGTATTACTAAGGCTGTCTGTCACACGAGGTGCATCATCTGAATCTGACTGTAATAGAGGCATGAACTTGAGTCGAAAAGAGCGTAAAGTGTTTTGCCAGTAATAGTGTAAAAAATACAGCTTTTTTAATTACTAACTTTTGTTTACAGTAAAAAGTTATTAAAATATATACCCGTAATACCTCTTTACTAAGGTTGTTAAGTTTTTGTTGTTGAGTTGGAACGTTTTGCTTTTGAAATTATCATTTTTACTTTCGTTAATTTACTTTTATCCTGTTGAAAGTTTAATGTTTAGGGAATAAGAAATGGTTGTGTGGTCTAATATAATCATATCAAAGAACCTTCACACTTTTCGTAAACCATTAAAATGCTGATGCAATATATTTTATTATGGTAGTAAGCTTCATTTTTACTAGAGATGGGCGTACTCGGCGTACTCGGTGGGTTTTTTGATACTCGTACTCGGCCGAATAACTTGGTTGTTGAATGCCGAGTATACTTTGTTTAAAAAAAGTAATATATTTAGGTAGATACATATAATTAAAACAACAGTGTTAATCAAAAATTAATAATTTAGGAAATCTTTGACAATCTCAACTAATAAAATCAAAATTATGCGTAGTAGTTAGTGAGACTGAAAGTTAAAAATAATCAATATTTAAATTATGATGCCTTGTTTGGTGCCTTGTCCACCACTCGAAAGTACCTACTCTTGTTTTTGGCTAACAAATTTTCGCGTTCGTTTGTACTTGTTTACGTGCGCAAAATGGGAATTTGAAAAAACCGAGTTACTCGGCCGAGTACTCGGTTGAAAACAAATTGAATCGAGTAAGTAAAACTCGGTACTCGTTACTCGGCAGAAGTGTTACTTGGCGCATCTCTAATTTTTACATACATTAATCAAAAGAGCAATTTTACTGGTCTGACAATTTGCGTTTAATTAAACTGTTATATGGGTGCAAGGAATTTGTTGGAATCGATATTTAAAAAAATCTATCCATAATATTGGGTTGTTGTGCAAATAAATATAAAAAAATGATTTGATTAACTATCAACTATAACAGTTAAAAAAAACTAACCAAATTAAATTAGTTAGATAGTTTTTAAGGAGAAAGTGACTAACTTGGGTTAAAAATATGTAATGTCCAGATAAAAAAATTGGGTGATCTTTATCTTTTCTTAATTTTTAAAGTACATGTCTTAGTATCACATATGTATGACCATATTTAATTTTAACCTCATTTTAATAATAATGGTTTATATTTATCTTTTTATACACAGGATGGGCAGCTATTTTGAATACACAAAAACAAAATTACTTTTGTATGTAAATACCATCTTGTCGGTAAAAAGTTATAATTATGATTAAATCTTTGTCAAGTTGATTATAATATACTTTACAATGAATAAATGTTGGTTGCTAATAAGTATTTAAATCATACCTACAAATATGTAAATATGCACTTCTTTATAGCTATGATTTGAACCTTTGCATAAATTATGAATATAGTTCCCAAAGTGAAAATACTAAGAAAACCGTTTTCCAGTGGACCATCAATATTTCTAGATCATGGTCATATTATGTGAAAAAATATATATGTATACTCTTTTTCCTACTAATATTATAAATGTGAAAGTTTGTGAGTAGGTATGTATGGATGGATGTTTGTTACTCTTTCACATAAAAACTACTGGACAGATTTAGATGAAACCTTACAGTAATATTGGTTATACATCAGAATAACACATGGGGTACTTTTACCGTGGGAAAACTTCTCATTTCCACACGAAACCGACTTTCACGCGAACTTAGTCGCGGGCGGCCACTAATCCAAAACTACTTACTTTTGCATAGAAAATAATATTTGATTATTGAATTCATTGATAAAGAAAATCATTGATTTCTCTATTTTACTAAATTGTAATATTGATTAACAAATAAAAATTGATTTTGACTCTTTGGAATATTTACGAAAAATTCATAAAACCACATCAAAATATTACTGCAACTAGGCCAAAAAACAGGGCAAAACAAAAAGTTAGTAGATATTGAATAAATAAATAAAAATTCGCAGGGCATACCAAAAAATCCTTAAAGCCAATGTAAACAAACATTATTTTTCTTAAAGTTACAACTCACCTGTTTAGTTTTGAGTCCAAGCCGCATTCATTAGTCTTCATTTTCTTCGGAGCACAATACAAAAGTTGCTTATTGTCCATAACACTTTAAAACTATACTTATAAATAAGATTTACGTAACTTATTAATTATTACATATGCAATAACAATAATAAAAAACTGTAGAAAACTTTATAAGCAGTTTTAACAAACACTGCAGAACAATTAACTACCTACTTAGTAAGAAATTTATTTCATATACCTATCTGTCTTGACAAAAGTCCTAAAAAAGAACTTTAAGTTTTGAAAAGGCAAACCTAATTAAATAATTATAATAGACATTATTTACCAAATTGGCTATTTCTGACAAACTGAAGTTCAAATTAGAAAAGCTATAGGTAATAGTAAAAATACCTACATAGCGCAGTATTCACATTTCACATAAAACCCGATTTAGGACACTTTTTTATTTAAGCACGTCCTATCCTAGGTGCATTTCTCCTTGTAAATAAAATTCAGAATTGACCAGTACAACAAAATAACTTGCACTGCATTTTGGAGAGCCCTACGCCATATTTGTATAGAGTATAAAAGTAAAGGTGCAGTGTTCACGAGTTCAAGAAAAAACTACTAAATGGAAACAACGTAACAGATTTTTTTTTAAACTTCTTAAAAGTTATTAAAATCAATGTTACTACCTAATTTTATTTAAAAATATAATAAACTTACGGTAGTTTATTATATTTTTAAATTTACCTTGTAATTTTTTTAAGAGCATGATGTTCTGTGTTATAAAAAAAAAATCGAACGATTGGTTGGAGTGAAGATACGTGCGCAAGATTACAAAAGGACCTAGGCGATAAAATTGAGGTTTTTAAAAAAAAACAAAATTGGTTCATCGGCAGAAAATGTTCAACAAGCAATTAAAATCAGTTTAATTTTCTCCTCAGACCTATCTCTGCTGAGCTTTAGGGTGACGTCTGTTTCTGATTGTAATTGATTTCACACTTAACTAGTGGATAAGAACTATTGGTTTAAGCAAACTTTGGTAAGCGAGGAGCGTAGTAACGAGCTTGTTCGGTTGATGTTGACGCTGCATGCGCGAGCCGAGTGAGCGTAGCGTAATGCCGTAATTCACCACGCTGGCTCGATGCTGGTTGGTGGATGCATATGATGAATGAATAATCATCCAATCATGTGGGTTTCCTCACGATGTTTTCTTTCACCGTTAGTGCGTGATAAACATGTACATAATTTTGAAAATAGCAAATTAGTGGTAAACCCTTATGGCGATCGAAACCGGAACCTTCGGTATAGTAGACCCGTTCCTGTTGCCACAAAGCTACCATACACTTTTGTTTATTACCTTCTCTCGGCTTATTCTATCGTTCAGGGTGGATAGATTAACACGCTTTCCGAGTCTCCACCCTATGACTGTTTCAGAGAAACGGAATAAGCCTTTTTCTGGGGACCGCCGCGGTAAAGCTATTACATGAAACGACGTAAGACAATGCAAAGCTTTCAACGCCGCACCGCTGGGCCGGAGGGAGTGGGGAGGTGTTAGGTTTATTTTCGTTACAATACGAAATTTCTTGATACGGTCGCCACGCTCAAAGACCCTGATAAGAGCTATGTAATAGCTTAAAAAATAATATACTTTCAGGCTTTTACGCAAATAAATCTACAGCGAGTATAAATTAATTCAATTTGGGATTAAAAATAATACACACGACACTTGTCTATGAATTTTAATTATTTATTATTTATTACAGACTCATAAATCACAGCATTTGTTGATTATCACAATAAGTAATGTAGGTATGAATTAACTTGACACTATTTTACTGAATACAGAGTACAAAAACCTTCTTCTAAATGTAACAAATACTTTTATGAAAACTGCATCAAAATAGGTTTAGCCCAACGCGAGATAATCGCAGACAAACATATAAACTTCAACTAAAAACCTCATTTTTTGAAGTCGGGTTAAAAAATATAATTTTGAACACTTCTGCATAATATGCCAAATATGCCAATTGATGTTTTTTCCACATACTTCATGAAATGACATATCTGGCACATTTTCTCTACACCTGCATGAAATCCTATATTTGTAACCTCTGTTTGACAAGTCATTTCGTAACAATATTTGGATAAATGTTAGAATTTATTTGCTAGTTAGGACGCTAAAAGGCTGATCTTAAATATTCAATACAATGAATAGCCAAATATCGCTTGAATCCAGCCTAAATTCACCAACAAAACAGAGCAACGTTCACAAACAAAGTGATTTAACTTTTTTTCTGACAATGGTTTTCCTGATCCCGGTTTTCAAATGTCAAAATAAATTATCGATCTTAAATATTCGGGTTGTTAGGTTAAAAAAAAATGACAAAAGGACATGAAAAAAGCAAATCGCCCGATATGGCATCGAATGCAATAAGGGGTTAAGTTGTTTAAAAGCAGTAAGTGGACAAACAAAAGAAAAGATAAGTGACTTTGTTTGCTATAATTAATTAAGATATATAACAAAAAATAAAAATACGCCACCCAAGAGGTTGCAAATTTGATTAAAATTGGTCAAATAGTTTGAGGGTCCACCACTGAGGGTGCATTGGTAGAAATTTGTTTTAAGGATCGGCAAATAATCTACCATTTTGACAATGGCAGTATTTATTTTTAGTGTCAAGAATGGCATGATGACAGTGACAAGAACTTACTTAGACTAACAAACTATTTTGATTTTGATACTTCCAACCAAACTTGTACTTTCATAAATATGTTTCTTAATGCTTAAACTATGGATAGCAGAATTTTCCCAAAAGACTTTTGATTTGATTTTGATACTTCCAACCAAACTTGTACTTTCATAAATATGTTTCTTAATGCTTAAACTATGGATAGCAGAATTTTCCCAAAAAAAACCCACACACACAAAAAAATGTCTAGGCTTTGTGTCTAACACCGCTGTAACCTTTTTTGTATTAAATATTTTTTTCTGTTCAATATATAACATTTTACAATGTTACTTTTTAAAAAATACATCATGCTAATATTATAAACTTGAAAGTTTGTAAGTATGTATGTATAGATTATCCATCAAAATATGCATAAAAAAAAACATATAAAACAAAGAATTTGTAGCGTGCTGCCATTTACTTACACTACATTTATTCTTTTTTTTGTTATTTTTTTTATTTACCGGGCCTGTAACCGAGTCCTTTTAGCCCACACATAAAGAATACAAATTCAAAATACAAAACAACTTAAATTTAAATTCACTTCGTACAGTATTAAAGTTTTAAATTAATGTTAACTAGGAATTTGTAGATTGAACTTCTTTTCTGTCACCTTCATTGTCACCTTCACTGTCAATTTAACTACAAACTTTTTTATTCCTTTGTTTTAAAATTGTGTATAACATTATTATTTTACATTTTTACTACATGCAATACCAACCCAAAAAAAACAAATAAATCTTGTCTTGTGTCTCTTTCTTGCTCGCTTGAAGTCGCTTGTTGTTTGTCCTGCTGTCGTCCGTCCGGCCCTTCGTTCGCGTCGCATGTCTGTCTGTCGGTCAAATCAAGAAGTTGTGGGATCGCTGCATGTTCAATTTATTTAACAATATTTGTGTAAAATCGAATACTACTGTGATTTTTCTTTACTAAATCAATCATTACGGTGTAAAGTTTCATTTGAATAAATAGAACCAATGGGTTTTTATTAGCAGTGTGTTTCTGAGTGTCTCTCAAAATGATGATATCACTTGCCGAAAACCATGAAGAAAGGGAAAATCTAAAGGAATTTCTGGAAGAAGCGGAATTACAGCAGTATTATGAATTATTCAGGTAGTGTTTTTATTTTATTCATGTATGGTTAAAGTAATGTATTCTTTTCAATAAGGCTGGCGTCAGCGAATTGCTTGTGCGAATAGTAAACAAAAAACATAATCCATATCATTGAACCTCTGTAACAGCGAAACGTGTTTTTTTATAGTTGAAATAGCTAAGTAAAACCCAGAAACTGTAAAATCGATATTTTTATAATATTTTATGGTAGTGATTTGTCTTATTGAGCATACATGACAACTTTATAATAAAATAATGATATTATTGCTTATAAACTTTAAGTTGATCAGCTGTAATTTAACTCTCCTTATTTCTAGGATGTTATACAATGTATGCTTTTATTTTATGATACACTTACATTATATTTTATTGTAATAACAACTGATTAATTGCTGTTTTTCTGTGTTTGCTATATACAAAATTAGAATATATGACTTAAACCAATACTATAATAACATATACAAAAAACAATGACTAAAATGTATCAACCAATATTGCAGTCAAGCGAATATCTATTCTGTTGAATAAAATATACGGCATCTATTAAATGTAGTGGTTATTTATTTACAGAGACATTTTGAAAGTCACAAAGGTGTCTCAACTGAAGTTTGTGGTGAATGAAGATTTGGCTCAAATAGGACTCTCCAAGCCTGAACAGAGAAGATACAAAAAAATCTATTCAAAGTATTTCCCTAATCCCTACATATCAAAGATCAAAAAACTGCTCACAACAAACAAGAAAAATGACCTTGTAAGTTATTTTATTACTTTAAACCAACTTCCACTCTTAACACTACATTTAAGCAATTTTTTTTAAGTCACTCTTGCAACAGCCGTTAAAAAGGTAGCATTTAATTGTTTAAGTTCAGAAAAAACCTTCAGAAATCTCTAGAAACATTTAACAGATTATGTTAGAAGGTGTTTCCTTTATAATGGTAAATATAAAATGAAAATTGTGCATTTAATTGCAGACCTTACCTTCAATACTTGACATTATGTGCCTATCTAAGTACAATACAATGAGCATTTTTCTGAATTATTATAAAGTATTACAGTATTATCAAGCTAAAAAGAACTTTAGCTATACATTGAGCATCCTGCAGCAAATTTCAATATGGATCCTTATTTATGTTTTATTCAGCTAAGCTAGGCAATTTATATAAAGAATAGAAAATAGATTTAACAATGTTTTCCTCTTAAAATTTTCACATAAAACCTATGTATATCTGTTTTTCTAGTTTAGTTACTATTTATGATCATTAATAACACAAGCACTGGGCACATAAAATACCCTAAATGCGATGGTTACACTTCGAAATACAAGAGAAACCTATTCAGAATTGAGTTTTAATTAAAACTTTGTTCCAGTTAATAAACTTTAACTTTAACCTCTGGTCTTGGTGTTTATTAACTTAAAACTTTTGCTATAATTATAATTTTATACATGAATTTTAGTTTTCACAGGGTCAGAGTTGTATGCCGATGGATTTCCAACCATTTTCGGAGAACAATGTGATTGTGCCAACAAAACATATAATATCTATTGAAGATATAACCATCAACAAGGAGCTAGGCATGGGGCAGTTTGGTGTAGTTCAACAGGGCACTTGGACAACAGGGAATCAAAGAGTAAGCTTATTTTGTGCAAAATTAGGCTCTACAAACAGTATGTTTTGTTGTGATTTACTGAGTTATGCTAATTTACAATCTTGTTTTAAAATCTTGTTTGATTTCATATAGATCCAAGTTGCAATTAAGTGTCTGGGACATGAGCGGATGACGTCAAACTCAACAGAGTTCTTGAAGGAAGCGGCAGTCATGCACAGTATTGAACACCCAAATATTGTGCGGTTATATGGCGTCGTCCTACACCTAGATTCCTTGATGTTGGTAAGTATTTGACATGAAATTTATTATGTCTTAAGTATGTGCTTCTTCTGCTAATGTTTGCAGTCAGTTGTTATAAGTTTCACAAATTCTTAACATACTTTCAAATAACAATGGCTTCAACACTTAATTTGCGTTATCAAACCATGTTAATACTCATTTATTGCTATACCAAAGCCTACTAAACCGAATGTTTTTTAGGTGACGGAATTGGCACCTCTCCGTTCTCTATTGGAATGCCTTCGTGAGTTATCACTACGAGCGCAGTTTCCAGTGCCTACGCTGTGCGAATTTGCGCAACAAATCTGTGATGGCATGGCTTATTTAGAAAACAAAAGACTGATTCATAGGTAAGTGTTTGCTGGACACACATAAAATGTCAATACAGGTATCGCTTGTCTATTCAAAAAAGGATAGTTTTACAAACAATTGCAGGCTGTTATTTTTTAACTGGTGATAGAAAGTAGGACTGCATATTTCGAATATTTTGATACGATAAAAAGTAATGTAGAAATTATTAATACAAAATATATGACTTATGCGCTCAGTTATTTTAATACTATTAATTGTAAACTCTTGTCAAATTTTTTGAGAAATTTAATTACTTTGTAAACTATTTTTTAAAAGAATTTGTTTACATAGACAACTTCTAAAGATTTTTATTATTCAATAATTGGTTTGAAGTAAGTACAATAATGTTTACATGCGTATAAAAAAAAACATTTGCATATTTAAAATAATGTTGATTTAATTTGTAGCTTTTTAAGAATGTAATTCATTGCAAAGCGAGTTAGTAAATGTGATGTCATTTGCACTACATTACTATAATAACTGTTTGTTTTGTTAATTACATTAGCATTGCGTCTAGTGAATCATACAATGAATGTTTGATGAACATTTTGTAATTAATCATTGTGATTAACATGTAGTTATTCAACAATACTTAAGATTAAACAATTAGTAGACAATGTTATTTCGTGCTACTTCCTTTTTTGTTTTTTACTGTTTTTTTTGTATATCCTAATACTGTAATTAAAGTAGTCTAGTGCCTAGGAACTGGGCTACCAAACCGAAGGTTCTGGGTTCGATCCCCAATAAGATGTATCACTTAGTTGTTATCACGCACTTACAGTGAGTGCAAACATCGTAAGCAAACTTACCAACCCGCACTGAGCCGGCGCGGCGTTGTGGATTACGGCTTATTCTTACGCTAAGAAAGAAGCCTGTCTTCAACTATCGGGACGAGTTTACGCTGTTATAAATTTAAATATAAAATCCCAAATCGTCAGTAATGTTATGTTCCTAATTAAAGGAGACCATTCACACTCCATACAAACTTGGGCCCAAAACTAAAAGTGCGGGCCAGCAAAAAAAAAGCTTTTAAATGATCGGCCACATTATTCTGATAATTTCGTTGTATGACACTAAGATCCTAAAGTCAACTTTTATAATGTTAAGGGGAAAGACACGTTCTTGAGGGTTCGTTCGTTCGGTCCGTTCTTCTGGGTCCGCCAACGACTTTTGTCGTTATTCAGAAGGCCCGTAAACGCCTGTATTTGCGTTTCCAGGGAGGATAGGGATATCTACAACGGCAAGCCCACGTCGTTTGTCTGATTGAGCACTTTATTGTATGCCGATGATAAATCTACAAATACTACTCCGGCCACTTTGCGAGTTTTGTATCTATTTTCAATAAACTAGGTTAATTTTAGAGTTTGGCTAGTACACGATTTACCAAGTCTGGAAGAAGTGTTGGTTTAAATAATTTTGTGTCAGTTGAAAGTTTTTTAATTAAGGCAAAGTAGGGAAATGGATCGATAGCTTTTGGGAAGTGCCAGAACTTTAGCTTTTCTCTAGAGCTCAGTCACTAACTATTTTTTAAATTTTGCTAGCAAAATGTATGGCAATATCAAAACTTCAATGTCTTATAACAGCAATAGTATCTGTCCCACAGTTTTTGTGGCATAGTAACAAATGATAATGACGATATTCCAAATAATTTAGAAAACAAAATTTTCGTTGGCCGGCACTTTTGTATTTGGGCCCAAAATGGTCTCCTTTCCAACTTGATTATATAAAGTAAGATAGAGCATAGCCTTTGGAACCACATCATTAACTTAATGCGTTTTTCCTCATTTTGTCAACGAAACCTTAGAAAGAAGTTTGCGTTCGTAAGCGTTTAATATATTTTCCTTTAGGGAAATTAACAAATTCTTATGTCTAATGCAACAAAACAGTATTATTACGATACTTTTTTATCTACAAGCATATTAAGTGTTTTTTGTTCCTTATAGTTTTATTTTGTATAATCTTTAGTTTTACGTTACCATCTTAGCTTAGTTGTCATATTTTTACTTGCAGGGACTTAGCAGCAAGAAATATCCTAGTGTTTAGCAAAGATAGGGTTAAAATCTCAGACTTTGGACTGTCGAGAGCGCTCGGCGTTGGAAAAGACTACTATCAAACTAATTATAATGTTAACCTTAAACTGCCCGTCGCGTGGTAAGTATTCTATTGTATTTTACGTGTATACAAGATCATGGGATATTTTTCAATTAGATATTCTTTAATATAAATAAAATACAGTTTATTTATTTGTTCAAGCTTTGCATTTAATAATATACAGTATACACGTTGTGTTGCTGGCTATTTTCTTTTGTAGTTCCATAATAATATGGGATACTACCGATCTTTAATATCGCAATAATATCGAGGCAGTAAAAGCAAAATTTCATAATAAAATTTTATTTCGAAATTTTATTTTTAAATTTCGAACTTATATTCGACTTTTGTTTTATTGAATGTTTCAAATTGATTCTGCCCATTATTATTCACATACCCGCTTCAGGCCAGTACAGAATAACTTCATACAATATTATTCCATATAATGTATAAGTACTAAATTAATAATAAGTAATATGTTTACGTTCCCAGGTGTGCGCCGGAGTGTATATTATACCTTCGTTTCACATCGGCGAGTGATGTTTGGGCGTTCGGTGTAACTTTATGGGAAATGTTCACATACGGGTTTCAGCCCTGGGCAGGTTTCTCAGGGCTGCAGATACTTGAAGCTATAGATGCGCCTAGTTTTCAGGTTAGTGCAAATTTTCAGGTCTAGTGTTTAAATCTTGAAGTCGGTGCGGATGTATGTTAGTAAGGGCATATCAGCTTTTGAAGATAACAACCTCATTGGTATAAAATATCAAAGGTAAGTATTTTTTTAAAAAAAAGCAGGAAAAAAGTGTTGACAGATAATAAAATACTTACCTTAAAGTATGACCGAAGTAACATTACAAAATATGAACCAATGCCATGTAAAGGAATCTAAAAAGATTAAGAGAAGACTCATGTAATTTAAAAATCCGAACGTCTACCTTTAAAATTTAAAAAAATAACTATGTGTCGGGTTACGCTGTCGTATTTTCCGCGTGGATTACGGCTAAGTAATGAGGGGGGCTTTATCTAGTAAGGATGCGACGCAACCACGCTGAGTATCTATACTTATAAGTAAATATGAATCATTTTTTAGATAAGTGTTATAGATGTGCTAATGGCTTTTTGGTAATCAAACTGTAAACTATTATATTAAATAAATAAATAAAATAACAAGTCCGAAAGTCTATTCAGTCAGATTCATCATCTGCGAGCGTAAACTAAAGTTACGGCCCTCAAACTTGATACAGACAGGCGTTCGTTTTATTCGTGTAAGTGAGCACTGAGAAAGGATCTTAAGTAATTCCCACGAGAAAAGCAATGAAACTGCAGGGAGGGAACCTAGTATTGACATATTTATATGAAAATAACATACATTTATTTTTTTAAATACCAGACACTTGTATGCTCTTATTAATGCCAAACTACTAAACACATACGACCCCTGTAACAGTAAAAATGTTTACCAACAACAAACCTTTATCCCAAAGAATGCTTATTGATTTTTCGTCAATCGCCTATTATCACTCTTCGACCATGTTTATTGTTACCTATATTTTCCTCATTTCCATATGATTGTTTGTTATTTTAGAGATTGGAGCGACCGGAGTGTTGTCCGGACGAGTATTACACGACCATGTTGGCTTGTTGGTCGCACGAGCCGAATGAGAGACCCAAGTTTAGAGAACTAGGGGTTAAATTGCGGGATATACTGCCTGTTCAGGTATTTATATGTTCTATTTTAGCTGTGGTATTGTTTTATTTTAATTTAATACATCTGATTGAGTACTGGTTTTCATTTTGGAATAGAAGTGGTGTTTTTTTTCCAAGTTTTACTGTTTTGACTATAAAAAATTTGGATGTAAAACAGGCTGTTTTGCCAGTTCCAAGCAATTAACAGTAAATCTTTAAATAGTATCAATTGTTGTAAAGTTAGTGTTAGAAAAAAGATTTACTCATATGAAAAACGCGCCTTATAATAGATTTTATTATTGTTTGTATAAATTACTTTAGTTGTATTCTGAAATACCTCAGAGAATAGTTTTCATATAAATATTTATAATAACTGTAATCTTATGCGATGTCAATTATTTCAGGTACAAACAACATGCAATTACCATAAAACCGAGGATGCGAGAAGAAATCATTTCTTAGAGTACAAGTCTGGTCAAATTATCACTGTACTAGGAAAAGAGTAAGTTAATTCATTTCCTTTAGTTTTAACTGTGATTTAATTTCATTTTTTTTATTATTCTTGATTTATTACCGCCACACACTTTTAGTATTCATTTATTCGTATTATATTTTTATCTTGTGTGAGTATGCAGTCGGAAAATGGTTTCCAAAAAGATTTTTTGTCGGGCAAAATTTAAGGACTTCCTTTTACTAATTGCGGTTTGATAACTTCTTTTAAGTTAACTATTACAACATAAAATAACTGAATTTTGCTAAACTAGACTACTATGCACGTAAACTATAGATAGATGGAGAAATGACAAACATACAAAAACCTTTCTGTCTTTAAGAATTCAATTCTGTTTTAAAGTAAAAGGATACCCTAAAAAGATTAAAACGACGTGAATCAATTTCCATACGTTTACAATCATAAATATTATCGTTCTCATAATAATAGCGGACAGATGTTGTGCGAAATGCGTACAATGCGGTATTAATAGTTGAGTTATTCGCGATGCAACGTGGGAGATACCATTGTATAGCTGTTTGTATTATACGGTTCTAAATAAATACTGCAATATCTCCTGAGGAAGACCTATTTTTATTTTTAATATGCGGGGTGTTTTTCATTTACTTTTTTACCAGTTCTTTCGCAAGTATGATTATGTAGTATAGGTACTTATATGCAGTTTTATTTATTTTATGGAAAAAGGAATATTCTTTAGCAAATTTTTTTTATTTAAACAAACAAGAATTGCATTGTTTTTTCAAAATAATATTTAAGAAAAGGTTTATGCTTAGATTAGGAAATGACAAATACGAACACATATTTTTTATAAACGAAATATGTTACTATACTTAGGGCCGGTTTTTAAATAGTCAGATAAATTCTATCTGACAGAAAATCAGCATGTTTTCGTTGCACGTCGAACATAAATACATGACATATGTATGAAGTGACAATGAAAACATACCTTTTATCCATAGATTTATTATCTTCGCTCTCGCTCTTACTAGATGGAGCACTGCCTGTAAACAATAGCTTTGATCTTGCGGCAGTTTTTTATTTTCGTGCCAACTCGTGTGTCAAATAATACATAACTGTTCGAAAAGCTTCCGACCAAACCATGACATGTTTTCTGACTTAGTACTAGGAACAAACCAAGATGTCGCTTAAGTCCAAACCTTTTATTTACTCATCATCCTCGCTGAGCAACAAAATAATACGCATAAAAATTCAAGCTTGACAAAACGGAAACTACACATCTGTCTTTTTGTCGTTTTTCAATCATTTTGGCAATAAAAAATAAATGTTTCAAAAGTTTTGAAACGCCATCTACATATGACCCCTGACATTCCTTGCAAGCTGTTATATTTTAGTAACTACTCTTAAAATTGACTATTTTTTAACCATCAACCACCTACCTACGGTCTCAGAGACCGTAATGTTTTATAAAATTCAAATATAATTTTAATAAAAAAAATTGATGGTTATTTTTTACTACTTTTTATGTTAAAAACTCACAAAAATACGAAACAATTGCTATTTTTTTTTTTCAGTGCCTAAAGACATTTATAATTTAATAGCAAATATTTGGTGCTAAAACGAAGCATTGGCGTATAAAGTTACATGTTTTGTTACGGAACTTTAATTTGTTAATTGAAATCCTAAAATCAACGCAATTATCTATTAGCGGTCTTTGCGATCGCACGGTGGTGGTAACAGGACAAAAATAGGTGCTAGGTGGTTAAGGGTTAATGTCAAATATTATGTCATATAAAAACAGGGGCGTAGGAGTAACAATATTTTTAAGGGCCCTATAAAAAATATTTAAACATAGATTCACAATCACTCCTCGCCCATAGTACTCGTAAAATGCGGGATAATAAAGAAGGTAAAAGCACCAATTATAGATAATATAAAGAATATTTTTCTTTTTGCTTATTCATTTATGGGTTTTACTATACACGTTTCTAGGGTTTTGGATGTTATAATAAATAGTGACTTTTGGAACCAGTTTTCGTTTATTAAAGTAGCTTATTACTAGTTTCATCAAAATATACTTATTTATATACGAGTATATCCTCTGTCAGACTATCCTCTTTGATCTTACTATGCATTTTCAAACGAGAAATCCTATATCTAGACCATATCTTGTAAAAAATATTTTACTCATTTAACACCGTCAGTTTGGAAACGTATGGACTTATGGAGATTTTTTTGTTGAAAAAAAAAGAATACAGTAAGCTATATTCAATGTGTAGGTTTAAAAAAATACATTCTTTTTAAGTTTTCACTATTTTATGGCCCCTGTAGCTCGGGGGGCCCAAAACTTTGATACGGGGGCTACGCCCCTGCATAAAAGTTGACACAAGCTCGGGTAGGTTCGAGTATGCTGAATTCAGCACACTTATGTTTTGCCGCATTTTACGAGTACCAGTGCTCCATCTAGAAAGAGCGAGAGCGAAGATAATAAATCTATGCTTTTATCAGTCAGTTAGCATTTATCTGACTATTGAAAAATCAGCCCTTAAATAACTTTCGTTGAACTTGATCTTTATATTTGTACGTCATTTTACAGAACTTAGATGTGTTCATTTTTACGTTTTACCAATATGCGTTCGTTCTATTGAAAACTATGTTCTCAAATCGTTTTCTTTTTTAAATGTTTGTTCACCAATTTCGCCGAGGTGTTTAGTATATAATAAATACTTTTCCCATCAATTTCACTGCCATGTAAACCTATTATTTCCTCTAACAACAGAAGTATGACTAAATGCTCCATGTGGTACGGAGTTCTGCCAGGCGGCGCCTGCGGGGTGTTCGATCCGAATAACACCAAACCATTCGTTAAACAAGAGGTAAGTTTTATATTTTTGTGTGTGCAATAAGGAATTCATCTATATATCTATCTTTCCATCTAACGGCCGAAACCAAAAATTCTACTAACCTTTGACGCCTTGTTATTTGTGTAACTATGGTAACCATTATAAGTGTTTTTGCATCGCAATAAACTATGGTAGATAGCTGTTGATATGGAAATGACAGAAACACGTCACGAAAAACAAAACTAGCAGTTTCCAATTACCAAAGTTTTAACTATAGTAGAATATTGGTTTCAGCCGTAAGTAGGTGTAGTTTATAGATAATACTAAACCATTTGTTAAACAAGAGGTAAGTAGGATGGAGTTTATGGGGTGCGGGGCAGTGGGTTCTTATGTAACCAGTGTCGGAATTAGAAGTGCTTTAAAGCTGTACAGAATTACTTTCCATTATAATAATCATCGCTATTCGAGGTCTAACGGGTTTGGTTCTACTTTCACGAAACAATCAACTAAAATGGAATAATAAAATAAATAAAATATAAAGTATTTAAACAGTAGTAATAGAAAATAAAACAGCATTGTCGTAGCAAGAATAGCATTTCATGTCTGTTAAGTTTTTATTATAAAACATATAGCTTTATAAAATGAACATGACAGTCTAAGACATTGTGAAATGACACACATGTAGATAAACAATCAATAATAATTAATATTTTTGATTAATAGAATATTTATTTCTGGCCCTCTTTTTTAATGTGTGCCATGAATCAATAAGTCTATTTTCGCGTTCTACTTAAATCTAAGAATGTTCCAGCGTAGCCAAACTTTACTTCGCCAAATTTTCACCACGGGGCTATCCCGTAACAAGTAACCCTTACAAAAATTAACTTCCATTATTTAACACAGTTGAAAACTTTTCAGTTAAGTATTTGAAAGGTATCTTAATCGGTGTTTTTCTAAAGGACCACCCACGCTAATTGTGACTTTGGTTGTTTATAAGAACTTACTGGCTTGGTAGCACATTTGACATTGACATTGACATAAAGCACTTGTTTCATTCATTCCATTACTTGAGTATAAAGCACATGATGTGAAGAAAACTTGGTTAAATTGATTTTGTAGGCGTGTCAAACTTTTTATTATTTATTGTGTCAACTTTAGCCATAACTATGTCTCTGTCTGCTTGAGGTGTTACTGTTAGTAAAACTAGCTAAGTAACTGTAAACACTAGCTAAAGTAGGCCGTGAAATATTATAATAACAAACAATAAGACTTTTACATTGAAAAAAATCGAACACGTTTTCACATCTGTGCTTTGCAAATCTCTCTCAAACCCAAGCTCAAATTCATATAGGTACCTTCAGTTTTCTATCTCTATTCTCAAACACCTCATTGACCATACCACACCCGTCAGAAGCCCGCCGCGCCCTCGCTATCCCCGCAACTCCGCAACCGCGCTATTTGCACGCCATCACTATTGCGTAGTGATGCGAAACGCCACACGTACCACAGCGGCAAGAAGTCGATTCAGAGGAGTATGATATCGAGTCCGCAGGGGGAAGTGAAGCATACGGGCCACGTGGGCTTGGATGGAGCTTATTTCGGGGATCTGTCGTTCTTGGATCCCGCGGGTCAAGTGAGTTACGCTTTGGGTCGGACTTCATACGAAAAACATCACTGGTTCAATAGTCTACTTGGAAAACAAAAATGGTCCTAAAGACTAATGGCAATTGACGATCGTTTAATTAAATAGATCTTTTTGGTATAAAGTTCGAACCACCTTAAGGCATTCGGGATCTGCAAACAGCAATATCAAGAAGAGTAAATAACCTACTTACGATTTATAAAGATTTATTTACTTCTTTAGTGCCAATTTCTAAACTGTTAAACAACGTATTAAGGGCATTTACTCTTCAGTTATGATTGTTTATCAGCATTTTAGCGCTCTTTTCTGGCTCCATATTTAAGAATGTTGAAAAAGTTTACAAATTCGCTAAAACGGGCGCTAAAATGTAGCTGCACTTTCATCAAATCAAACCATTCTGGTGGCAATCAAAGCTCTATTATTCCGAGTTGGTTTTTTCTTCGGGTTTCATCATCTTTCAACTTCACACCTCAAAAAAAAAGTATTTGATTGATTTTTGTTTTGTATTTTAGCCTCCACGTCAAATAGTGACTCCTTATAAGCCATCGGAAGATTTGGAACAGATGCCATTGATAAATCCTAATTCGCCGTCGCATTTGATTGGCGGTGCGACGTCGGCCTATCCGTTGTTGACTAGCAGAAATGATAAGGACTGCGATGAAGTTGATCTTGCTGGTAAGTACGTACGTTTTATTTACAAGAAAAAAAGATATCTAGATTAAAATAAACACTGATTTCAGGTTTCAACTTTGGGCTAAACACGCTTTTTAAGCTTTTGACTCATAGTATTGTTAAAACAGTATGTGTTCAGTACTAATTGCTTACCTTAGTCGTATTATAAACGAATAAAATAAAATGTTGTTTTACAAATTGCCGGTCTTACGTATCCTACTAATATTATAAATGTGAAAGTTTGTGAGTATGTGAGGATGTATGGATGTTTGTTACTCTTTCACGTAAAAACCACTGGGCCGATTTGGATGAAACTTTACAGTAATATAGGTTAAACATCAAAATAACATATAGGGTACTTTTTACCGGGGGAAAACTTCTCATTCCCACGGGAAACCGACTTCCACGCGAGCGGAGTCGCGGGTGGCCACTAGTAAATGCAATATGTTAAGCTTCTTTTAATGAGCCAGCTTTTATGACTGACAAATACAAAATATTACAACGACTATAGGGTAAACGATGCGTTTATAAATAAGGAACATACAACAATAACATTTACCATGTTAATTAAAACACATACTTTCCGTGTTTTTATTCAGGTGATGCAAGATCCAAGTATGCAATGAAATCCCTCCTCAAAAATGTACCTGAACCCACTACAAGTAGAAGTATTCTAAACAAGGTAGTGTTTATGTTTTGTCATTCTTAATTAGTACTTTACTATTATTGCCTTATATTATTATACTTTGCTTTGTTAAAATGGTGACTTCATAGACATTCTTTACATATTTTCAATTTCTTCTTTCTTTTACTCAAATACTTTTCCGAATATTTTGAAATCAGAATGTGTCAATGCACATAGACTTTAGTTTGTTTTTGTTACGTAGTTTCTATCTCAATATGGTGTTAAGATAATTAAAGATACATCTTTAATTTTTAGATGAAAGATGCGACATTAGGTCGCACCTACAGAGTGGACGAAGCATCAAACGCAGCTGCAAAATCCGATGAAACTCACGAGTATCATGAAATATCTGATACTGATACGGTATATACTTTTTTTAAAACGCTTAACTTAGTAATAATTGATTTTAAACTTAATTGCTACGATCGTAAGACAAAAAATCTAAAGTCTGGTTAGAGGTGAACCTTCTGCATCTTAATGCTATAAGAGTCTATAGACGTTTATAATTAATTAGATTTGCGGCTTGTTTGTCGCAACGGAACATAAAAACAAGAGTTTTGAGCTAGACCATCTAATAAAAAAAGCGTCAACATTAGATTAAAACTTTAATATTATCCAATTCCTAAAACTATATCAGCTTTAGTTGAATCAACTCATGTCCCTGAAAAACGATATCGCGTCGATACTTTTAGGAAGAAGTCTGAAATAACTCATAAAACAACATAATGTTTAAAATCTTGTTAGTTGCGCGGAAAGAAATGTAAGAGACCATATATATTTATTGACTCGACACACATCTTGTATTTTTATATATTAAACATAATCAAAATTCCAGCGCACCTGTAAAATGAAACGTGTATATTTTCACGTAAGGTCATAAATGTTATGCAGAAAAAGGTTTAACGCCCCTGTCAACTAACATCTGTATTTTGTCTAAATTATTTGTTTATTTAGTTTAGTAACATTGGTTCCGAATTGCTTAAATTCAAACGCATTAGTAAGTAATGGGTATGCAGAAAAATATTAAAAACATAAATTTTGATTCTTTATTGGATTTCGATTCGGAAATTCGCTTTAATTTCCTTTGAACAATGTGCTAAATCAATTTTAAATATTGTCATTATTTGAACAATCATATCGATGTTTTTAACTTTGTTTTTCTTAATATTTGAATGGTTAAAGGAAATTACAATGACCTTACAATCGAAAGCCATCAAGAATCACGCTATTTATATAAAATTTACCTAACTCTGGTGTATTATAGTATGGTTGTTAAGTAAATCTGTCAATATTTTAATGTTTGTTGTAGGAATGTAACACTGTAGATAATTTTAGAGGCGACTCAAAAGATGTACCGCCTGAAAGCCCTGGGATACCGGTACGTAGTGCTTTTCAATGTTACCAAAAAAATATTTATTTATATCGATATTTAAAATATTTTATGTTTTTTTAGAAATGTTACGGCGATTTTAGTCAGAGCCTGTTGGACGAAATGGAATCGATGTTCAAGAATATCGAAGGGAGAAGAAGAGATGAAGTAAGTATATTTATAGGGGTACACCGATATAATTATATAGCGATATAGTTATTGAAGAGAAATGCTAGGGCTTATTAAAATATTCTCGGTATACCATCAGTATAACATTAAATATCTTAAACTTATGTATAAAGAGATTAATATTTATATTTTCATTTTGATGATCTCTATGGGGTAGTGGTTGGCGGTTCAAACTTCTATGCAGACAATTTTAGGTTTAAAGTAATTTTAGAAAATAGTCTTAATGCTTTCTAGGTTTGACATAACTGTATTCTTTTACTCACCTTGAGCTTGCTAATTGTGTTAAAAATATTAACATTAGACAAACTAAAATAACATAGTTTTTCTTTTAAGACTACAATATCTTTACAGAGTTACGAATCGGATGATGTGGATGTTATATATGTTTAGTTTATATTACTTTTATTGATTGAATTACTAAAACCCTTATTTGTACAGTCGATTCGATAATCGGATTTGGTAAGAAATAATAAGTAATCGTTTACCTTTTAGTGTGGTGTTAATTCTTCGCTTAAAATCATCTTTAATATTCATTAATTTTAATTATTTTATCCATTACTTTTAAATAAACGTCATAAATCAGTATTAAATTAGGCTACTGTAGTTGTTTTGTAATAAGCATATAACTTCCATGAATAGATAGACTATATATGAATATAAACTTATTTTATCTACTTCAAATAGAATAGAAGATCATTAAGATAAAACAATGCGTTTATAGTTCATTAGTTATCCTCGCTAGACACCTACTTATCTTTGTACTATCGAAGAAAGTTGCACTGAATTTCTACAGTAGAAGTCATATCATCGGCATTCATTACTCAAAACTCAATCCATAAATTCTATTAGCTTATCTTCAGTATGTTCATGATAACTACTGTGCGTAGGCAAATTTTGCTAATGGGCATGCTTGATGTTCTTCTATAGTACTACATTGATCCTAGTATTGTTATAGTTTCATTTGTTTTGAATATTCGCCGTGTGATGGTGTTTATTGTTATTGTAGATATATCATAAAATATGGGACAAAAGCACTCATACAGTTATTTATTACAGAACGGAAGACATGAATCAGAAATTCCTGGCAGGTAAGTCCTTTATTCATTAATTGATTCTTACTGAAGTGATGAGACGTTAATTCTTTTTATTTTTACATTTATGTTAGAGTTTTGATGTTGAGCTTGCAAATTGGATTTTGATGTAAGCAAAGCTATGTTTTTATTGTACTGTATAAACTTAAAAAATAAATTATTTTCAAAACTTGGATTTGAAGTTCCTTCTTCTAGAAGTTATACATATACCAGTGCTAGGAATTGGATAACCATTGCTGAATTCGTTTAAAATAAAAAGCTCGGTCCATTTGGAGTTTTACGTTTATGTGCATATTTATTTCGTTCTTACGATTATGGAAAACAAGAAATTATTGTTTATAAATTATTATTTATAAATCTAAACACATCAACTCACCCTGAGCTTGTAGTTTATAATCCAACTCGCCAAAAAAAGAAATGAAGTCGTTTATAAGGCAAATCGCAATTTGCTTTTCTTCGTATGTACTTATGCTTAATTTTTTTTCTCATTCTAAAGCATTCAATGGTTTTTGAGAGTAATTTAAAAAAAAATAAAAAAAACATTAAAATTCAAAAAACTACATTGCCTTCGTAAAACCTGCCTTTAGCCAAATTCTTCGATAATTTCTATGTAACATTATCAATCAGATCGCACACACTCAGCAAGCTAGACAAGAAGAAGAGTTTCCACACGGGCACCATGAAGCCGATGTCAGCTCATGATGAGAGGACCCTGGACACCGCTGTCGCCATGGCCAACGAGATTACCACCAAGTGAGTTATAGAACTAAACTTTAAGCATACTATTATGCTGATTCTAAGTTGAAACTATAAAAAACAGAGACGGTTAGTAGTTTAAGTCTTGACAGCCAAAAATTTTGCGTGAATCTACGCATAGTCGAGTCTTACGTAAATCATTTCGTGCAATTTTACAGTGATTTGGATTTTGGATTCGTTGTGCAAGAAAGTGATAGCAATATTTTTAGTTTTGCTAATAAAGTGTTTTCTGAATCGGACAGTACCTATATGTAACAAAAAGTTCGGGTTGGGATAAATTTTCTGTGACTGAATTGACTCTACAACTACTTTACATGTTTTCCACACTATGCCATTATTTTATTTGAAACATAAGAAAAAACAAGAAAAGAAAGACCTTGCCTCAAGTTGCGATTCACACTAATCTAAAAATCTGAAATTTCTTCATTGTAACAAACATTCGTTATTATCAATCAACGTTATCTCTTATTTTCCTGATTCGACCGGTGAAATACCACCGTCGCGTCGCACAGAATACCGACGTGAAGTAGGGACGATGTTCCTGCGTTTCGTTCGGTGAGTGCGGTATCCGGTGCCCAATTTTTCCAAAGGCTAGCAACGCACCCCCAACACCCACAGTGTTGCGGGTAGTCATGGGCGGCGGTGATCACTTGCCATCACGTGACCCGCATGCTCGTTTGCTAGCTTCTCTCATAAAAAAAAAAACCATTAAATGAGACGTTGTACATGAACATAGATCAATGAACGACCTGGGTGCGGAATCCAAGCTACCGAACTCCCCGAGCGAGCGTTCCTCGAAGTTCCACTTCAAGTTTCCGCTCGTTTCCCTCCACCACGCCGCCGCCGTGGAACCCGAGAGAGATGCCAACGGTAAGTATTTAATACTAGTGGCCTATAATCAAATATTATTTTCTATGCAAAAGTAACCATGTAGATTTTTTTATAAAAGTGGCCGCCCGCGACGCTGTTCGCGTGGAAGTTGGTTTCTCGTGGGAATGAGAAGTTTTCCCGCGGTAGAAAGTACCCTGTGTGTTATTGTGATGTATAACCTATTTTACTGTAAAGTTTCATCCAAATCCGTCCAGTAGTTTTTACGTGAAAGAGTAACAACATCCATACATACTCACAAACTTTCACATTTATAATATTATATATTATTATTCGAGTTTGTATTCATCTAGTTTATATTAAAACCTTACTGGGCTTACTTATCTGAGATAATAAGTTAGTTTGAAAAATCCTGGTTACCTAAATTTTCTTATAGATCATAGATTTTTTTTAACATATTGTCACTATACTAAGGTTAGTATTCGTATGAGTGGGTTTTTTTGGGTTTTAGAACAGGACACATTCGTAAGTAAGTATATGTTAATTTTATAAACTTTTACACGTAGAATAGGTTTTAAGAAGATAATTCAAGTTCTCCTACTTATTATTTTATTTACAATATAAAAAAGCATTAAATCTTACTATTCAAGTCGGTCATAACAGAGACGTAGTTGCATAAGCGAAATACACTCCTTGTTGTTATCTTAATTGGAGCTTTTATCCTCGGCTTAAATAAGTTTTAACAGGCTGAAAATACTTCATTATTAAGTTGTATCAAAGTGATAGCTTGATGTATAAAATATAACGTATTTTTATTGCGTTAAGTATTGTGGATATAAAGTTTTGTTTTAAGATGAAATTGAGGAATTCATTTTGTTTCAGGCAAACAGGAAAGGCGAAACTTTAGTGAAGAAGCGAATAGTGTGCCAGATATACAGGTTATTTATTTAGTATATTATGTAAATTTGACAAAAAAAATAAGTTCTAATATCATATTTTTTTGTAAACATACTTTGTAAGGTGAAAGTAAACAATATTTTTTTACTAATACCTACTCTAATGTGTGTTACTACATCTATCAAATAATCTTATTCTCATCTTAGCCTATCATAAATCCTATTGGCACTCTTATTTTGTCATTGATTGAGCTAGTCAACATTTTTTTGATTTCTTTCGAACACCTTTTCTTCTTTAAAATTCCAGGCAACACTAACAGAAGAGAGTAAGATAGCCTATTTGAGCCTGATAGAGCAGCCTACTCCATCTTCCTCGCTTATAACACAAATAGCGGACGCGTCGAGACACAAGCCGGCAACCATACCGAAAACTAGCAAAAACGAGGGGAAACTGTTCAATTCGCTGCCCAAACCCGTGTTTTATACCGATAAGTAAGTAATGGGTAGAATGGATATTAAAATGTCTTTATGTGTCGTGTTGTATGTGAAATGATCTATTCGATATACGATCACTTGTGGAACAATAGACATAAGTGACATAAGACAGCAATGTTAATTATCGTTATGAAAGCTACGACGATTTTCTTAATTAGTATCATTTAATAAGAAATGTTTTTTTTAAAACTTGTGCCCGCCCGCGACTCCGTACGCGTGGAAGTCGGTTTCCCGTGGGAATCAGAAGTTTTCCCGCGGTAAAAAGTACCCTATATGTCATTCTGATGTATAAACTATATTACTGTATAGTTTTTACGTGAAAGAGTAACAAACATCCATACATCCATCCATACATCCATACTCACAAACTTTCACGTTTATAATATTAGTAGGATAGGGCAAGCAAAGAATCCTCAGCCTAAGTTTAAAAGAAGAAGTGAATACGGTTCTTCCCTTATTTTGTGGGGGAAGGAATCAATATTTAAATGTGATGTTATATAATAATGTTATCATGTAACTTCTAATTGTTTATTTTTTAGAACTGCATCTCCAGAAAGCAATGGTCATGGCTCTGCAATGGCAGTTGAAGACGTAAGAATATATTTTACTACTGTATTCTTTTCCATTTCAAGCCAATCTAAAACTAGTATAAATATTAAATTAAAACAATTGATGAACGCATTATACCAAAACAATTTTATTTTATATTACAGAACGAACTACCCCTCCCCCCTCGCACTTCGAAGCCGAAGCTAATCGACAAGCCGCGTCACATTCGCAAGTACCCTCTAAAACTGCCATCAAACACAACCCAGCCGGAAACCCGCTCCAACATATACCAGAACACCGTCAACTTGACCGAATACATCAAAAACAACAAAGCCATAGACCACCATATGAAAGACAGCGAACAAGAAAGCAATGGAGTCGACGTTTTCGACGGGCCGGTATGTAAAAATAAGTTAATAGACCATCATTAATTTCCTGATATAGATTGCACTTTATATTTACTATATTACCTAAGTAAAGGGGCCAGATAAGGGTAAGCAATGACTTGACAACTGATAACTTCAAATGCATTTATAAATTACTTAAACTATTTTACAATAGAATCATTTGTCTTACTAACACTGTTTATTTTTCACCTTGAAATCAGGTAATACCTACAAACCAATATTTAAGTATTTAACCTAAAACCTATTTTATTTATTCTTTTCTTGACTTAACTCTTTCATTTCATTGTTCACAAAATGCTCTCCGTCTCATAATACCATATTCACAAAACATCATGTTCGCAAAATATCATATTCTCAAATCACCATTATAGCGAAACATCATAATCGCAATTGACCATATAAGCAAAAGACCACAATCGCAACATACTATATTCTTATTATACCACTTTTTAAGCACAGTCCTGAAAAAAAAAATATTTAAAATAAAACCTTATATTTGTTTATAGTAAATAAAATATAATAAAAATTCGTAAATACCAAAAAAGGAGGAGGTTCTCAATTCGGACCGTATGTTTTTATGTATGTACACCGATTACATTGAGGTTTTTAAACCGATTTACGTGATTCTTTTTTTGTTTGATGCGGAATAGCTTCGAATCTTGTTTATGTTTTGCTAATATGATGTTTCACTATTATGGTCATTTGAGAATATGATATTTTGCGAATATGGTATTATGAGACGAAGGGACAAAATGCTGCCAACAGGTAGAACAAGTGATGGTTCAAACGAATCCGTTTACTTCGATATCGTGTGCGGCGAATCCGTTTGAATGTTTCTTGATGACGTCAGCCGAGGGGGGAAAGGGCGCGGAGGGAAAGGAAGAGGTGTATTTAAAAGAGGGCTCGCTGGTCAAAGGTAATTTTTATAGTGGTTGGGAAAGATTGTAAAGCCTAACTAGGTGAAGTTATGGGTAACCTATTGAAATCTCGAATTTCTGTTACCCGAATCTTAAAACCCCGAAAACGGTTGGTAGAACTTTTAAAAGACTGATGTAACAAATTACAACTTTTAAAATTCCTTTTATTAATTACCCAGATGAATCAGTTTCCAAATGCACTAAAACCAAATTTTCAAAAAGTATTTTTTGGTTTCCCATCGTACCATTTACCAAATAAACTATTACCAAATTTTCATAATCTTTTCTTTTGGTTCCCATACAATCATGTTCCATTTATTTAAACTATTTATTTTATTTTATTTTCTTGGAAAACATACAGTTTTATATATCTATGTGGGTAACAAAAACTTTAAACTAATTACTAATTACATGTTTTCACATACGAATATCTGCGAACTGACTATACAATATACTTTACTTATAAGCTATACTACTTTTACAATACACATTTTTTTGCAGTGTGGCAAATTATTAGGATAAGATTACAAAACTACAAAGTTGGAGAACGAGCTGTAAACCAGTGCCTTGCTTAAAAGATTGTAATTTCAGTAGGTTTAGAATTAAAAATATCCAGATTGGGGATTTCCGCTAGAGCATTAACCTCAGTAGACACCCTGGGAAAGAAGGAATTTTGCCTATAATTGTATTGGGTACTCTAAGTGTGCGACTGGGTACTCTTAAATTCAAACAGGCTAGTAGTTCCGGCGAATCAATATAATTTTGTGCTATTTTACATAGGAAGGCGATATCAGCGATTCGACGCCGCTCTCTCAAAGTCAGCATGTGATGCTTTACGCACCGCGTTGAGTAATTTTATTCGGAGCCCCTGCATTTGACGACCTCTGTGGTGCAGCGGTATATACACCGGACTGCTAAGCAGATGGTTCCGGGTTCGATCCCCGGGTAGGGCCAATGTCGTTAAAATGGTTTTTCGATATTGGCTCGTGTCTGGGTGTAACTAGGTTCTCACCTAGTTCATTATGTGGTACCTATAACACAAGTGCTTACTGCAACTTACTTTAGGGCCACATAATTGGTGTGTTAGGCTGGAGAAAAAAAAAAGAAAAAAAAAAGATCTAAATTGCAAATATTTAAGGAATCTAACTTGGATTCATTCAATTCTACTCCTGTAAACCTCATACCTAGGGTTCCAAACTTGGAAACCGTACTCCAGGAAACTACGCACGAAAGTGCAGTAAAGAATTTGAATAACCTTGACATTAGTGAATTGAGAGCATGTACGCATTACAAAATCTAAAGCTCTATTTGCCTTGATAACAATGTGATCTATGTGGCTTTCATAAAGTAATTTTGAGTCATGAATAACGCCAAGATCGCGAATTTTATTCTCTTTCCTGAGTAACTATTGCCAGATTCTCATTATCTTTTTATTTGGTTCCCATACAATCGTGTCCCAGCTAAACTTTTGCAATGGGAGCCACTATAGTCTATTCGCGTTAAGAAAATAGTGAGTGATCGTTGTCAGCCGGCCTGGCCACGCCCCCCCAGCCAATTAAAATGCTAGAAATTAAAAAGTCGAGTTCACAGTGACCAGTTGAATTCTGACCTTCGAAGAAAACGTCCACGTTGAAAGAAACGTTGTCCAACGATAAATTTTGAAAAAATGAATACTTCACCAATTCCAAAGAATAAAAGTGGATCAATAATCCAAAGTGGAGAGAGACACATAATTTACAATGTTTATAAGTACTTTAAATTGTGTGATTTAAATGCAACTGTGGAGAGCATAGTCATAGAAATAGCAAGTGCATGCGGCATGTCCGAAAATACTGTTTATAAAATTATTATTTTTCTTTCGTACTTTTACTCCACTGTGAATACACCCTTATCCTGTAGTTGTCACTATTTTCTTAACGCGAATAGACTATAGTTTCGCACAACGTCGATTGTCCTAAAATCGTTTGTCATACAAAATATAAATTGACATAATCATCAAAAAGCATAGCACTCATGTCGCATAATTTATCCTTCGCATAACTTTTAAGTGGCATAACAGTCTATTGGCATATTATTCTTAAGCATAATGTATAAAATCCCTAATTTCAATTGGCATAACATTAGGCAGTCCTAAAATGTTTTAGCTTGATTTCGCTTGTTAAAATTAAGAAAACCTTATTTTATTTGGCATATTTTTGGTCACCAAAATATTAAAATTATAATCTACTTTTGGGTATGCGCTGTTTGTACATATATTTAAATAAAAGGTACGACGACGAGCGAAGCGAGGAGGAGTGTGAGGTTGAATGGTGGCCATACAGTGCGCAAGCCGAGCGAGCGGAGCGAGCGTGCCCCGGCAGCGGCCGGCGAAGCGCCATAACCGAAGATCTTTTTTTTAACAAAGATTACCTGCTACTTACTTTTTAGAGCTATTTATTTAGAGCCATTTAAAATACAAGGATTTAGATTTTCTGGATATCGTTTATTCGAATTTAAAAATCTGGATATTGTTTGTCTGGCTATCAAATTGACTGTATTTCAAAAATGCGTGTTTTCAAAATCTGGCTTTCGTGCATATGGAGTAATCGTAAGGTCATCTGGATTTTGCGCATTTAGATTTCGTGTGTCTGGAACTTATTCGTCTTCATTCTAAACCGTCGTACAAATTAATAAATGGGCAAATGAAATTCAGAGTTGCGGTTATATGGCAAACAAAACTTCGGAATTAAAAAAGCCGGATTATGAAAAAATGTCCAAACGTTTTCGGGATTAAGATATTCGAAATATTAAAATTCGGGATTAAGATGTTATGATATGAAGATTACGACTTGTGTTGTTTTTTAATGGTAATTTAATAAATCACACTTTTCTTTGTTAACCTTCTGGTGTACAGAATGAAAAAATACAATCAGTTAAATCTTCCATTCCACTTGACAGGAGTCTTTTTGATTATTATTTGTGGTTTTTTTCTTAATAACATAGTGATTTTCATTTATACAACAGATTTTGTTACAGTCACTCATTTAGCTCACTTTTCAATAAATCATTTATTATTCCAATAATAACATGGTTTAAAATTCCTAGATTGCACAGATCATGTATCGGTGGAAGATTTGCTTGAGTTTGCCGACCAGAAGCCCTGCGGCCGACAACGCGGGGTCGAGTCGGACGAAGTTAGAATCATGTGCAAAGTACTCAAAAACCAGGTGTGTATTATTTACTGCAGGCTTTTATTAATGTTTCGTGACAACAGTAAAAAAAAATGTTTACGATAAGTATTGACAATTGAAATAAGTGAAAAAGTAACTTTATAGTCCGATTCGTAATTTGATCCAATCATTTTGTATTAAAACGATAAAAAACAAAAACGTATAATTCACTTTACAATTATTTCTTTCATTCCCCATTTATGGGGTATCAAATCATTTGTCCATAAAATTTAATTTTTTATCCAAGTTAACTAAAGTACAATCACGCAAACCCCAGGTGTCACCGGAGCAATGTCTCGAATCGCTCGAACTAACCGAGTGGAACGTGCATTCCGCAATCAAAGTGGTCAAAGTAAGTCTAGCGGCGAACCATCGCGCCTTGCAGCAGTGCAGCGATCATTTGATACAAGCGCATGGAGATGTGTTGAAAGCGGCCGAGTCTTTGTGTTCTATGTGAGAATAGATGGTTTAGCGTGTGATCGTGGGTTGAATTGGTCCTTGCGTGTTTTGGCTATATGGATCAGACTTACTTGGGAATATTATATACTAATAAAGAGCCAGTATATGTCCCACTAGTTGTCCATAGGCCTTCTTCTCAGATAGTACTCGCGGAATAAAATATTGTCTTCTCAGAAGCATATAAAATAGAATATGTATTGGTTCGGCAAGTTATATTAACTGTGGCAATTTGAGAGCTGTTGTTTGCAGGAAGTGCTCCATTTAGTCAAAGCGCGCGAAGACCTATGTTGATCTATGAAATTGATAGCTTTATTTATTTACTTATATGAAAAAATGCCTTATTCTTGAACTTATTTTAAATCTATGATTAGAAGGAATAGATTTAAAGTAAGTTCATGGATAAGCTGTGAAGCCTGTACTTAGTTTGATTATGGTAAATAATGAGTTTGTGTGTATTGCCTTTGAAAATGAATCGGATAAGTATTGCTGGAAAATTATATTTTACATGTCTAAATATATTGTATAACTGATTTGGCCAAAATATAAATAAATCTGATTAAATGAATAAAAGTCAGTAGACAAAATGGAGCCTTGCGTAATTAAGGTTTTGAAGTCAATTACTTTTAAAAGCAGCTGTTTTATATTCTGAAACTATGTCAGAAATGTTTTTGGATAATTTATTTGGAACCTTATAACAAGTGATATAAGTCAATGTATTGTAAATGTGGAGGCATAAAGAGATAGAAAAGACTACAAACGCACCGATAGATATTTATTAAATTGGTTAACATAATATATGAGAATGAACGTGAAACTGATTTAACCTTTATATTAAGCTGCTTCGTTTTTAGAACTGCTTATAACGTTTGAATTAATATTTCCAGAAAATATATCTTCGATTAATATTCATGCTATTCAGAATTAAAATAATAATCTCAATCGAGTTTGTTTGTAGTACATATAATATTTTGGTACCAATAAGACGGTTTACTTAAAAAAGGTTAATTAATACGTAAAATTTTTGACACATTTAGGGATGGTTTTCCGATTTATTTATTGATGATATTCGTCAGATTAGTAGGATGTTCTCGTTGCACGTCGAATATAAACACATGACCCATGGATGAAGTGACAAAAACAACACACTTTTTACCTGTCGAATAGCATTTATCTGACAATTGAAAAATCAGACCTTAGTGTGACAATATTTATGGGAATAAAATATCAATGTGTTGTTATATCGTTCTCTTGCTTGTGTTTGATACGATAAATTATGTTTTAGCTAAAAATAGGTTATTAATGTGTGTTCTAAATATACCTGTATTGTACCGTCTATACTGCTATCTACAGATATATAAACATTTTATTCTTCTGCCCTAGGCTTAAATACAACTAAGACGTGCCTATTAGCGATAAATTAAAAAATATAAAATTATGAGTGAAATGGATTATTTTTAATATTTACAGTTAGTTGCAATAGTTGTCTTCCAATCAAATATGTAAAACGAATTGTACTTTATGTATTTTTTTCTATTTACTTTACAGTAATTCAATATTTTATTAAAGTTTTCGTTTTTATTGATTATTGTCGAGACTTCTTTATTTTATGGGTTGACAGTGTATTTGAAAACCTCAGATAAATATTATTAAGGTTTTCTTTGTTAAGTATATAAATTTGGACTGAGTTAACTTAGCATTTCCATGATATTTGTGCATTTCTATACATTACTTAGATATGTTTGTCCTCAAGTTAAACTAATGTAACTGACGGAGACAACATATTCTTAGTTTTAGTATGTGTTTGTGAATAATAATTTCTTAATAAATAGAACTGTGTTCTGTTCTATACCTATGATTCTAATTGAATACTTTATTCATAATATTGTACTTAATCAAGATATTATTTAATATAATGATCTTCATGAATAGTCTGAAAGGTGTTTATTTTGGTATGAATAACTTATGGGGTCATTTTACATAGTTGTATTGTCATTTTACATAATGCTCTTGCGTTTCTTTTGTTATAAAGATATTTATCTCTTAGTTTAACAAAGTATTGATGGGAAAGAGAGAACAACACTGATTTTTAAGTACGATTTTTATGTTATTAAAATATAAAGAACTTTATAATAGCAATAAAATTTTACAAATCTAATTACAATGAAATAAAGTACTAGTTGCTTTCTGACATATAACTACGCATTTGTAGAAAACATAAATTTGAGTGTGACGCTAAATAATAAATTTTGTTTTGGTGATATATCTTCTTTTATTTTCTTAAATGATAGTTCATCCCAATGCATGTTTTCGCGTGGCTTAGCTTAACCTAACACGAGGCGCGAGTTAAGATAAGTGGATGAAAACTCACTCTCTTTCCTAGGACCCATACGTTTCCGTTACGTTTAGAAACTTAAAACTAAATGTTAAAACTATAGAGTTTCATCTACGAAATAACGATGTAAGCATTGATATATTACTCTCTAGATACCAAGACCGACACTCAAAAGCGGCGCAAAAAATAAGCTACCAAATCCAATTTATACGTACATCCTACGTTAGTGTCATTTGGTCCGTCAAGCAGAGAGGTTCTCTAGGAAAAAAGACAACAATGCCTAAATGCGTGTTCAAAGGTTGCCGTAATAGTTCAAGTAACATTACCAATATCCCTGGCTTATCGTTATTTCGGTTAGTTTAAGCATTTAATATGATTTTGTAGTAAAATACTAGAAAACATTACATTAGTTTTCGAATAGAAAAAATGTTTTGAAATGTTCTGGTGTTGCCAACTTCTTTTGTAGGAAAAAAATAAAATTTTGCGGTTTTTTTAAGCACGTAAAATAATTATAATTATATATTTTTTTAAAAGCGGAATTTTGACATCTTCTTCATTATGCCTAGTTTAACAGTATTTTTAACGAAACTAATAAATAAATATCCAAACATCCAAATTTCCACATTTGTAATATTAGTATGAAATAATATTAGTAGGACGTGGCAAAGTGTTAAGGCCACGTAAGTACTGCACTTAAACAGTTTTATTAAACTATCGCATTTTTGACGCTTGTCTCTGTATGTTAGTGTATTAATTACTAGAAAAAAAATGTTTAATTTAATATTTTTTTATTCTTGATAAATAAAATTTGCAAAGGTAACTTGTGAAATTTAATTTTATAACTTGGTATCCCTTTGACGTACACATGCACAATTTTGAATAGTGTTATACGCGCGTCACGCACACATTCATAAAAATTTGCGCCGCTTTTGGAGTGACGTTTTGGATGCAACACTCCATCTAGAGAGTAATATATCAATGGATGTAAGGTACTTTTGCCTAACGGCTTTGCTTGGCTTTAAACTTGTGGCCTATAACAATAAAAACATCTCTTAATATCAGTAACGAATTGTTAGAACAGTTTTGGCATGAAAAGCTATATAATTCGTTTCTGTCTACCTTTGTAGGTTTATTAGTATTTATTTCTCGGGCTTTGCATTGGTGCGAGTTACTATATGTTGAGAACTGATGGGCAATCATTGCACGCAATTTCATCATTATTTTTATTATTATTTAAACTTGAGAAAACTTGCTTTATTAAAAAAGGTTTATAGACAGCACATACATAAATATTTGAGTGACAAAACAACAAACACATCAATTTAACATTGACACTATATATATCTAAACGGCCAGTCAGATATGGTGTCGGCCAGTATCATGGAGGTGATACTTCAACACACCCCCTTCAACTCATGGGTTAAACACGTTAATTCCGCACACACAAACCTAACTCACTGGTCAGAAATTCGTGCCTTACGCGGGGCAAAGGTTTGTTGAGGATAGGTATCTGCCAACATCTTATCAGTTGCCAAATGTTCCAGTGTTATAGCTTTATTATCACGCAGTATATCCCGAATAAAGAAGTACCTAATATCAATGTGCTTACTTTTTGCGTGGTAAGCACCGGTATCTTCAGCTAGGCAAATTGCACTTAAGTTGCATGCATTCTTACCTTTGAATATTTATGTAAGCCTAGTTCCTTTAATAAACTATTTAAATGCATAGCCTCCTTCATAGCTTCCGCCAAACTCACAAACTCAGCCTCGCAAGTAGATGTCGCTACGATTCGTTGCTTTTGCGAACACCATGAGATACCTGCTCCACCTAAAATGAAAACATAGCCCGTAAACGAACGTCTATCGTGTGTACAGCTACCCCAATCCGCATCAGCATATCCTAGGATACATAACCCAGTTGGTTTGTAAACCAAACTTTTATTAATTGTACCTTTTAAGTACCGGAGAATTCGTTTTGCTGCTTTCCAATGAGTCTCGTCAGGATTTTCCGCAAACTGTGCTAATCTTGCCGTAGCGTTCGCTATATCTGGCCTTGTTGCCACGCTTAAATACATGAGTGATCCGATAAGTTCTCTAAAAGGATATTTCCTCCCATCCTTATCCTTTACACTCACTATTAGTTTCCCAGTCTCCAGTGGAGTTTTGACAGGATTACAATTCTCCATTGAAAATTTCCTCAAAATATCGTTTATATATTTTACTTGTGACAAGCAATATTTATCACCATCCTTCTTTATTTCTATCCCAAGGCAATAGTTCGCTGGACCGAAGTCCTTTAGCTCAAACCTTTTTGCTAAATCACACTTAAACTTATCTATGTACTCTCTCTTCTGCGATGCTATTAAAATATCTACGTAAACCACTACGAAGAGATCGCATCCATCTTTACTACGTTTATGGTATAAGCAAGGTTCATTGGCCGTTGGAATCTAATTCTTTTAGCTTGGTATCTAGTTTTATATTCCATTTGCGTCCAGCTTGCTTAAGTCCATATAAAGATTTATTTAAAAGACAAGTGTCTCCTCCTGTTTTTAAATCTTCAAGCATCTTCGCTGCTTTTTTACCGAATTCGCTCTTCGAGCCATCCGTCTTTATAAGTTTTTCTAAACTTTCCTTCAGCAGCTCTGAGACTTTCATATAGATACTTTCATTAAGATCTCCATTCAAATATGCCGTATTTATATCTAATTGATCGATATCCATTCTCAACTCTGTAGCTTATGCGACCAACAAACGAACAGTCGTTAGTCTTGCAACCGGAGCAAATGTCCTATGATAATCAAGACCAGGTTGCTGACTGTAACCCTTCGCGACCAATCTCGCCTTTTTCTTCTCAGTCTTGTCGATATTTAGCTTCGTCGTTAATACATATCTACTTCCTACGACATTTCGATTATAAGGTTTCTTCACTATTTTCCAAGTATCATTTTTCACCAGGCTCCTAATTTCCGATAAAATCGCTTCTTCCCATTTACTTTTGTCATTACTTTCTAAAGCGTCTTTTAATGAGACATCAATAGCTCCCGCAAAATCATCAGCGTCAGCAAATTCCTCTGGTGATGATGCATTATCGCTATTTTCTCGCACTTCGATCATGTTATAGATTTTTCGAGGTCTTCCTACATGACCTCTTTCAATCTTTGGTCTTCCAGGGCCTCTTTTAAGAGTAACATTTCTATCAGTAATTTCCTCAAAGTCTTCTACACTTTCTGGATGTGATACACTCTGTTGCTCAACCGAAGTTCTGGTGATAGTGCTCTGTTCCTCATTTGACGTACTTAACGTATTGGGTTCCTGTAATAAAATGTAGGGTTCCTGATCAAATGACATTTGAGTTTGGATTAAAGGTACATTTGTTTCGTTTTCAAATGGAATATCTATCTCAACCGTCTTTCTCACAATATTCTGTTCACATTGTGACTCAGTAAGGGGTTGATCAGAAGCTTAACATTTATTTTCATAAAACTTACCTTCTTGGAATCCCACATCCCTTGACGTGATGCACCGTTTTTGTTCAGGTACATAAACTCTAAAGCCCACAGAATCAGCCGGATATCCCATAAAATAGCCAGTAAAACTTCGTTTAGCAAACTTGTCTTTTCCAGGTTCTTTATCCAAGACGTGAACTCTAGTACCAAACGTTTTAAAGTAATTTACATTCACAGGTCTCTCGAACCATTTCTCGTAAGGAACCTTACCTTTCAGACTGTTTGTTGGACATCTATTACGAATATAACATGCGGTCGTTACTGCCTCTGCCCAAAAACTTGCAGGCAATCCGGACGATAGCAACATGCATCTGGCCATGTCTAATATAGTGCGATTCATTCTTTCAGCAATTCCGTTGCTTTGGGGGCAATAGGGATTTGTTTTTCTTCGCAATATTCCATTTTCTTGAAGTAATTTATCAAAACTTTTATTGACATACTCCGTACCATTATCCGTTTGAAATGTTCTTATTTTCTTATTTGTCAAATTTTCGACGTGACTTTTATAAATTTCAAACTTTGACAATACGTCACTTTTATTTTTCATCATAAATACTTCACACCAACGAGTGCTGTCATCGATGAAAGTAACAAAATATCGATTACCGCCACTCGATTGCACTCTCATCGGGCCAACCACATCAGAATATATCAATTCCAATTTTTTTATTACATGGCTTTCTTGATTTCACAAAAGGTAACGAAACCATCTTACCCTTAGCACACACGTCACAATCTTGCAATTTGTTACTATTAACATTTTTTAAAAGGTTAATACCCGTTTTATTTATTACTTTCATAAGATCTTTAGCATTAAGATGACCCATACGTTCGTGCCATCCATACAGATCTACATCAATCCCCTCGCCTATCAGCAGTTAGCTTTACCTCACCATCTTTAATCGCGTAGGCTATAGGTATCATGTTTAAATATGACCTCACAACCAAGTTCAGTGAGTTTGGCGATTGATACGAGATTATTACGCAATGTGGGAACTAATAACGTATCTTGAAAACAAATTTTTAACGTATTCTCATTATTGCATGCTAATACCTTAACTGTACCCTTACCTTGCACAGATGTCAGTGACTCAGTAGCTAATTTTAACTTTCGGTTCGAAGGTAGTACCTCAATAAACCTTGTCGCGTCGTTGCACATATGTGACGTACACCCACTAAAAATCCATTCGTTATTCAATTTTTCATTTATGGCATACCATTCACCTGAAACAGTAAAAGTTGAAGCCTTATCAAAATCTTTGAATTCTATATTCATGTCTGATACACATCGTGTTTCTTCTGTATTTCCTTTTTTTATTTTACAACCCGACGCCTTGTGTCCAAATGTATGACATTTAAAGCACTTGAATTTGAATGAATGATTTTCGGTAGGTTTCTTTTACCCTTTTTTCTTATATTTATGTACATACATTGCGCCTTCTATATCATCAACTTTATCCTGAGTATTTCCTCTAGAACTCTCTTCTTCAAGAATTTTTACTCGTAGTTGATCCGGTTTAGGTAGCTGATCCCTAGTTTCAATGGCACATCTAAAATTTTCATAACTTGCCGGTAGGCTATATAGTAACATTATAGCTAACAGGTCATCGTGAATTTTGATGTCCATTTCTTCTAGTTTATCGACGGCTTCAAAGAAGGAGGCGAGATGTTCACTCACTTTCTGACCTTCGCTCATCTTTTGAAGCATGAGCTTCTTCATCAGAGTCGCCTTTTTTGCAGGCCCTCGTGAAGCAAACAAACTCTCTAACTTCATCCAAACTTCATGTGAACTTGTCACATTTTTTACATGACGGACTACAGTCGGATGGATTCCTAAGATCAGCTCGGACTTCGCTTTTCTGTCGATAGTCCTCCATACTGTGATTGCCTCACGGACTACAGTCGGATGGATTCCTAAGATCAGCTCGGACTTCGCTTTTCTGTCGATAGTCCTCCATACTGTGATTGCCTCATCATCCTCTGATGGTTTGGATTTTTCACCACTCACATATTCCCAATAGTCCTGGGTAATTAGTAATGCCTCTATTTGGACCTTCCATGTATCATAATTATCCTTCGTCAATAATTCGATACTTCGTACTCTCGACATCTTACTCGTAGAAGTACTCTTCCTTTATTTTACATTACTACTAACTTTCTGCTTTGAATATAAGTCCTGGGCCCATAACCTTTGTTAGGGAATGTAGGGCAGAGATACAAAGCACAGTGGAAGTTGTATAAGTAGAAATTTAATAAAGGTTTATAGACAGCACATACATAAATATTTGAGTGACAAAACAACAAACACATCAATTTAACATTGACACTATATATATCTAAACGGCCAGTCAGCCCATGGAGGTGATATTTCAACAAAATCTATGGTTTGGACATTGCAGCAACTCGAAGATTAAATAGACTCTGTTAAGCAGAAAGGTGTTAAGTGCCAAAAATCGGATATTGAGTTAAGTATACCACTGTTTTTGTAAACATATAATCTAATTGTACGCAAAAAATTAACTCTCAAAATATTATATATTTTTTGTTATTTACAAAAAATAGGTTTTGCAAGTTTCATTACTCCAACTTTTGAATTTTGCACAACAGTGTTATGTCAAAAAGTTCAGTTCTGCATATTAAGGATACGTTGGAAGCCTGATATATAGTAAGATTCAAGTGCAAAACCTTTTAGAAAATGTTCATTACTTAATCTCATTTTTGCAATAAACTCTTTAAAAAAATTGCCAAGTGCGAGTCGGACACGTGCACGAAGGGTTCCGTACTATTTTTATCTATAAAAACGGTAAAAAATAAAATGTTTTGATTTGGTGCCACCTTTTAATATGAATGTTATTGAAATGAAATAATTCATTTTTACAGTGAATATAAAACTGAATATTTCTACCGGCAGACTATTGGGCAATAGGTGGCCCCAAACAAAACAGAAAACATCTGCTGTGTGCGAATTGTGGTTTCGTGAGTTTGAATTGAGGTTGATTCTTGGGGTTCGTCCGTCCGTACGTCCATCCGTCTGTCTATCTATCTGTAACCAAGCTGTATCTCATGAACCGTGAAAGCTGTGAAATTTTCACAGACGAATATTAAAAACATTATAAAATAGTTAATAAGAGGTGCGCCCATAAAACACAGTTTTTTTGCTATATTATTCTCGAATTAGTAAAGACAACTTCTAGACGTCTTAAATATACACTTTAAATAAATAAATAACTCATTTTTAAAATAACTGGGATACCAAATAATATTTAAACAATAATGCTTACCCATATCTACAAAAACGTTATTTCTGCCGTTTTTAATCGATAAAGGTACGGAACCCTTCGTGTGCGAGTCCGACTTGCACTTAACCGGAGTTTTGACATAATAAGATAAAATTCAAGACAAGAAAATTATTAGTTAATTAAGATTTCCTTATTTCCAACATAGTCAATACCAATACTTACTGTAAATTTAAATTTTGGCCCCCACCGCGAAATTAGCCTAGTATTAAAATTTTCTTAAATTATTTTTAATTGTTATAAGTTTATACACAATAATAGTACAAAAAAGCGAGTGAACACGAAAGAAAAAAATATTACCTATCCATTTAAAATTGTTTGGAAGTTCAAGTCTGGTTATTTTTTTCATAAATAACTTTTAATCTTCCTATATACCTACGGGTCTTTTTAACGTAAAACTAATTTAAAAGTAAGAATTAATGAGATTTATGTTTTTTCTCTATCTTTTTATCTTCGTAAAGTTATTTGCAAAAGCGATTCAAAGTGACTTAATGCTTCTAAGAAACATATTTCGAAACATAGAGCATTAGACAAAAAGGTGTTAAGTGGTATTTTCACGATTATTCATCAAAAGTAGAATTTCTATTCTATGTTGTCATATAAACAATACTTTTTTATAGGTGTAAACAAATTTTTATAAAATAACATTTATTAGTTTTGCAGCTACACGTTTTGAAAAACCAGCTGATGTCAAAAATCTTTGATCGCGTCTAGCGAAAAATGGCAAAAAAGCACTTAACACCTTTCTGCATAACAGTATCCAGTAATGAAAGAGGGTAGATAACTTTAGACATAGAGTTAATATCTGGTTACTTTGTTATGTACCAAGTGGGTACAAACACCCGTTTTTAATACCGAAATATACCGGGTGTCCAGGAAACAATGGATAACCTCTGAAGGGCTGATAGTAGAACTAAAGGCAAGCCTAAAAAATAATTGATAAAAAGTATTACCCTTACACTGCTAGAAATATGGCACTTTAAAAAATAACTTCATATTTTTTTGACTGTGTTCATATTTTTACTCGTAACGAGGTCAAATCACTTAATACCATCATTATTTCTGTGCTAAAATAATTAATATTAACCGCAACAGTGAATAACTACCAAATAAAATAGCTAAATAAAGTATTTTTCTCAAAAAATAATGTTAAACTTTTGATTTGTGTAAAATTTCTAAAGAAATATTTTTGATGTGGAACTTTGAACAGCTCTGGTGTAAAAAAATCATATGAAAGCCACAGTGGCCAATGATTTCAAAATATTCCTGGTTTAATAACGATTTTAAAAAGATGTAATATGTCGTTATTGTAATGAAAAAATATTAAACTAATGGTATTAGTGTGTAAAATGGGATAATTATTTAGTTCTAGTAAAATTAAAAAAATACAATAAAACTAAATAAATATGATTTTAATTTGATATTAATTGCAAACACATTGGAATAATTGAGAGCAATTGTTTAAATTGTCTGTCCCCATCCTGATGCAGGCCCTACATTTACGAATAAAGGATCTACAAAGAAATCAACTTAACAGGAGAAAGTGATCCAAATTTTCTTCAAAATGACTTACCCAATTTATTGATAGACGTGCCCGAAAAGCTTTGCGACACATATTGGCTTCAAAATGAAGGCTGTCTAGCACACTATGCTGTTGCATTATGTGCATACTTGACGAAACCTACCCTAACAGGTAGGTAGGCCGCCTAAACCTAAACGCTTTGGACTTTTTTACTGGGGGTATTTTAAGGAAGAGTTTTACCGGCAACCAGTAACTTCATTAGAAGATCTACGAGCTCGTGTTCAGGCCGCTGCAATCAATGATCGACGAAACGCGCGATTTTTTTGAAGATCCTTTTTTCGTAAATGTAGGGCCTGCATCAGGATGGGGACAGACAATTTGAACAGTTGCTCTCAATTATTCCAATGTGTTTGCAATTAATATCAGTTTAAAATCATATTTCTTTAGTTTTATTGTATTTTTTTAATTTTGCTAGAACTAAATAATTATCCCATTTTACACACTAATACCATTAGTTCAATTTTTTTCATTACAATAACGACATATTACATCTTTTTAAAATCGTTATTAAACCAGGAATATTTTGAAATCATTGGCCACTGTTGCTTTCATATTATTTTTTTACACCAGAGCTGTTCAAAGTTCCACATCAAAAATATTTCTTTAGAAATTTTACACAAATCAAAAGTTTAACATTATTTTTTGAGAAAAATACTTTAGTTAGCTATTTTATTTGGTAGTTATTCACTGATGCGGTTAATATTAATTATTTTAGCACAGAAATAATGATGGTATTAAGTGATTTGACCTCGTTACGAGTAAAAATATGAACACAGTCAAAAAAATATGAAGTTATTTTTTAAAGCGCCATATTTCTAGCAGTGTAAGGGTTATACTTTTTATCAATTATTTTTTAGGCTTGCCTTTAGTTCTACTATCAGCCCTTCAGAGGTTATCCATTGTTTCCTGGACACCCTGTATATCCTCACTATTAAAATATTTCGTACGCTAAGATAAATAATATAGAAGCGACTATCACCAAACGGTAAAGGTCGTGTTAGTCCTAAAAATTCTGGAGTTTACTCAATCAAATATTTTTTAAAAGCTGTAGAAGCTTATTCAAAATCCAAGCAGTTCGTAAAGGCCGTAGCGGTTGATTCAAAATCCTTGTCAACTTTAACACAATTTCCAAGCGTTTATTCCATAACTAGCATTCCGCCCTGCGGTTTCACCAGCAAACTAAATGGTTTTTCCCGTGGCAATATCTTCGGAACCCTATTTTTTCCAAAATAAAATATAATCTATTTAAATCGGTCCAGTAGTTTTGGAGCCTATTCATTTCTAACAAGCAAACAAACAAAAAATCAAATCTTTCCTCTTTATAATATTAGTATAGATCTGTGGTATAGATGAACCAAACACCCCAAAATTGTCCAAAATATACGATTCCGTATCTTTTCGACGACCACTTTTGTCTCGTAATAAATATAGAAAGCGCAAAATTAGGTCAACCAATGCAAGTAGGCAAAGGGAGGAAACCTCACACCTACAACGCGCCTGATAAAGTTGTGGTTAGTTTACAGCGGAAATTCTAAACTTCTTTATTAGGTGCTTCCTTTGAAAACTTAGAGCACGATGAAGTCTTGTAACTTTGGAACTACCATCTTTTACAAGTCGTAGCATATGGTGGAATGGAAGCAAAGAGAACTTCGAAACTAATTTGGGAATGAAAGGAAACTTCTTAGTGCAGTCGACAATGTGCAGAGCTAAGAAACCGCTTTGAAAACTGCCATACTGCTTGCTTCAGATTCTACTTTATATACCTAGCAGATTGTATAGAATATTTAGGTAGGTACTTACCTATCTCTTGGCCTTTGCCAAGCAGTGAGAGGATGCTGGCTAATTTATATATATGTTACCGGCAATCTGTAAGTATAATTCAGGTATTCTATAAAATACCTAGGCAATGTATAGAATACCTTGGGCGTCCAGGCAATGCATAAAATGAAAAGAATATTATTCTCAATTCAATACTTTACCTAGGTATTGTATACAATTCCTGGGCATTGTATAGATTACCTGCTGTACCACCGGCACTGTGAAAAATAAATAGACCTTGGTCTATATTTATCAATGATAACCTATAATATGCTCATAATAATGGAGAATGTTAACAAATTTTGATTATTATCTCTTCATATTCTCTGTCAAAAATAAAAAATACTGGTGAAAGAATTATTTCGATGCGTCAATTAGTTTTCGATTTATAAGTAAAATAAGTTGCTACCGCACGACGCGGGCTGCCGGTGGCGGTGTGACGTCACACCACAACTTGCTCGTCTGGCTCACTCAGTACGCTCGCGGTCGCGCGCACTTGTCGCCTAAATTAAACCTAAATACTTATAAAAATGTCTAATACAACTGCTAGGAAATCATGTGTTGTGCCTAAATGTAAAAATACAACTATCAATTCGCCGGAAAAGTTGTTTTTTACAGTTCCAAAGGATACATACATACATCACCAAATCTTTTAACTTGAACATTAAACAATTTGTTAGTAAAAATTCAAATAAATAAAAAAGGTTTAGTTCATATCATCTACATTTGCAATAAAAAATAAATTAAATTACTTAAATAAAATAGTAAAGGTAAAGTGCATCTGTAACGTTCAACTACATTTAGATCGTATAGGTATCCTACTTCCTAGTAATATAATAAACGCGGAAGATTGTGTTTGTGTTTGTTATCTTTCACACAAAAAGTACTGAACGGATCTGGACGAAGACTGAATAATCCATAGGCTTCTTTTAATCCTGGGAAAATGTACAGTTCCCGAGGGAAACGCGGGCGAATCTGCTAACTAAAGCTAGTTATTACTAAATCAATGCATGTATTTATTTAAATTTACTTAGAAGAGCGGTATCTTTGTATACATACTAGTGGCCGCCCGCGACTCCGTTCGCGTAGAAGTCGGTTTCCGTGGGAATGAGAAGTTTTCCCGCGGTAAAAAGTACCCTATGTGTTATTCTGATGTGTACTGCAAAGTTTCATCCAAATCCGTCCAGCCCCCCAAGTCAAGTGGCAAGTGATATTTGCGATAGCAAGTGAATAGAATAAATTTGTATGAAACTGTCATTTTTGATAAGCTTGCAATTTGACAGTTTTATACATATTTTTTCTATTCACTCGCTATCGCAAATATCACTTGCCACTTGACTTGGAGGGCAGTAGTTTTTACGTGTAAGAGTAACAAACATTCATACTCACAAACTTTCACATTTATAATATTAGAAGGACGTACCTACCTATAGCTACAAAACTATGATAGGTACATGATTTGTTGTCTTTAACGTAAAAAAAATAATGATAGGTAGGTAGGTACCTACTTCTGCTATTGGACTTGCATTCTTCCATTAGTATTTTTATTATATTGGTTATTTTGTATGGTTAACATATCAAACATTTTGGCGGCAACAAAATCACTATTTCTTGATAAATAATGCGCAGTCATTAATTTATGTATTTATAGATAGATTACACGATTACCTTTTTTCGAATCCTATATCCAATTTATTAATAGAATAATATTTACTATTAACGTATAATAATGAATAATATTTATATTTACTAATACGCGACCGAAAACACAAAAAAATAATACATTAAATGTTAAATAAATAAAAAAATTAAATAAAATACTGCGCCAGCTATATGCGCCACCGCTGGCGCGTTGTGGTAATACGTCACAAGCGGTCACGTGACTGTTAGCGGGACTTGATATTTTTCGAAACTTTGAATGCCTATAAAATCAAAACTACTGGGTATTTTTGATTACAACAAAAACTAGTGTATTTGTATGCATACAGACTTTACTGAGACAAAATTTCAAGCGATTTGGCATACCTAGTAACATTCTCCATTATGTAACAGGTTGTATAATTAAAATTAACTGAATTAAAACAATGCACCAATTAAAGTGTAAAAAATGTTGACGATTTGACAAATCCTTGTCCTGTCCCCGTAGTTTGAAGAATCACAATTAAAATAATAGGTACGACGACGAACGAAGCGAGGAGGAGTGTGAGGTTGAATGGTGACCATACAATGTGCAAGCCGAGCGAGCGAAGCGAGCGTGCCGCGGCAGCGGTCGGCGAAGCACCACAACCCTGATACTTTTTACTAAAAATTAACAACTAACGTAAATGCTCCTATTAACGACCTACTAAAATTTGTACTCTATTACCGACCTATTTTTTCAATCATTCATATTAGACTTAATATAGATTCCATAAAAAAATTAACTTAAAAATTTGGTTGGTAGTTTTAGTGGTCAACAAACAGAGTAAATTTGTCTTGTCTAAATAACCAATGTTAGCAATAATTTGACATTAAATGAGTGCCGCTCGACACCGAAGCACTTTCCATAGTGACGCGTCTCCAGCCTCGTAAGCACACCGAAATATTACTTAAGGTAAATAACAAACTTAAAGTTTATTTATCTGCTTGCTATCACATAAAAACTATAATACATATATTCGTTTTCGAAATATCATTGAATTTAAACATTTTTGTAGGTTTTTTTGGCATAAAATCATATCTTAATTAAGGGCGGTAATAGGATCCAAATTTCATAACTTGACTCTATTAACGATCCGTGGCGTTATTAGAAGTTTGTTAGTTTTATATTTGATTCTATTACCGACTCACAGCTGAAAAGAAATAACAAGAACCATTTTTATAGAAACATGTAACCAGAGGTAAACTGCTTGCATAGGCGCAAACAGTATTACATACCTCTGCTCAACTAGAAGCTTAGCTGATAGCTGTAAATGAAGGAAGCAGGATATACGAAGCTTGAAGACCATAGCAAGAAAAACTACCGTGACAAGACAAATAATAAATATACAAATGAACATTGTGGAAAACAATATTGTTCAACGAAGGACGACGAAAAAAAACTTATGGACTGGATTTTCTATGTCGGAAAGTCAGGTTTTCCTGTAACAAAAGACCAACTGTTAGAAACAATTGCAAAATTGGGGGAAAACTTAGAGCGCTCTTATCCTTTCAATGATGGTGTTCCAGGGAGAGGATGGTATCTTAAGGTTATGTCTAGGTCTAGTCTAATTGAATTAGCCTACAAGCCGATTTTAATTGCGATGAGACGGGATTCTTTTTATGTCCAAAGAAAAACAGGTTTTCGTCCGAAAGGGCAGCAAGGAAGTATATTATGTACGACTAGTGGCCGCCCGCGACTCCGTTCGCGTGTAAGTCGGTTTCCCGTGGGGATGAAAAGGTTTCCCGCGGTAAAAAGTACCCTATGTGTTATTTTAATGTAAAACCTATATTACTGTAAAGTTTCATCTCGTCCTGTAGTTTTTACGTGAAAAAGTAACATCCTCACATACTCACATACATCCACACATCCATACATACTCACAATCTTTTACTTTTATAATATTAGTATGTTGATTTTAAAACTGTAATAATGTCTTAATATACTTTTAACTGCATTTTTTTTATTTTTTCATTTAGATGAAAGGGCAATTTTTATGGGTCGGTAATAGAATTAGAAAAAACGGTAATAGAATCAAACCACATCTTTAGGTCGGTAATAGAATCAATTGCTCTTTCGGATTAAACAATTATTTAATAATTACTGTGTAATAAAATACTAAATTGAAGTACCGAATCCAACAGAACACTTTACAAAGATTGATAATAAATTAAAACACCTTAACTAACCTATCAGTATCTATCTATTTACTCAAAGTTATTCCTAAGACAGCTTAAAGGGGCGGTAATAGGAGCATTTACGTTACTTACAAGAAAAAATTTATGAAGGAAAAAAATATTAGTCGGAAATTCCTTAGTAATGATACTATGATTTAAAAAGTTATGGCAACTGACTATTTTGAATTCCGTTGGTAGGACAAAAATAAATGAAGAAATAAAAGTACGAGAAAAAATTATAACAGTGATTGTTATGAACACAAACCGGTTGATGAAAAAAAGAAAAAGAAAAATGACTTATAAAAGTGCAATATAGACCATAATAAAGTTCCTCACTGACGTTTTTCATTATAATCTTACCTGCATGGCCTATTCAAACCTGAGCGATATTCGCTGCCGCTGTGGGTAGAGGTACATACCGCGCGGGTTTCGCTCAGGTATTTAGTATCAATTACCTACCGCTTAGGTCTGAACAGTATTACTACCGCATACCCACTGGGTTTTCTCTGCCGCAGACGGTAGCGAATACCGCTTAGATCTGAATAGGCCTTAACATACTTTACCGGACGCGCATTCGGTATTGTATAGAACACCTAGGCAAAGTATAAAATAAATTATATTTCATACATTACCGGCACTTTTTAGGTATTCTATACATTACCTAGGTATTGTATAGAATACCGGATTATAGACATTGCCGGTAACATATATACATATATACCTATCTATATTTGTTTTTCTTTGTCACCTACCTTTTACTAGGTACCCTATATTTTTATAATTCAGCGTATTCTGCGTTTCTTTATTTCGAAGACGAAAGGAATGTGCTTTTCCGTACCATCGTCATCATTATAATTATCATCATCATTATTACATATTATAAACAAAAGTCGCTAATCCTATCTGTATGTTTGTCCGCTAACTCCTCCTAAACTTCGTAACTGATTAAAATGCTGTTTTCACCATATTTTAGAGAATTTATTCATTGATTGTGTAGTCACAGAATTTTTAATTTTGAAGTTTCTTGAAAAGGCGGCCAAAATTACACCATAGCAAAGCGTGGGCTTAAAAAAAGTGGAAGCGTAAACTACCTCTAAGTATATAGTATAAGTTGGTACCCGCGACTTCGTCTCTATACTCGGTGTAGAGTAAGTAGTTATAAAGCTGTTTTTCCATAGGAATAAGACTTATTCACGCAGTAAGCCTATTTTCTTCCCAAGGCTATCCAAAATTCTGTAAAATCGGTCCAGCCTTTTTGACGTGATAGCGGATCATACAGACAGACAGACAAACATACACATAATATTTGTAAGGATTTTAATAATACTAGTGGCCGCCCGCGACTCTGTTCGCGTGGAAGTCGGTTTCCCGTGGGAATGAGAAGTTTTCCTGCGGTAAAAAGTACCCTATATGTTATTCTGACGTATAACCTATATTACCTACTGTAAAGTTTCATCAAAACCCGTCCAGTAGTTTTAACGTGAAAGAGTAACAAACATCCATCCCTTCATCCATACATCCATACTCACAAACTTTCACGTTTATAATATTAGTATGATTCGCACGCTGACACCATGCATGCAGCTCATTCTCGCAACAGGGCCGCAGATAGAGGCGCGCCGGACTATTTCGCCTCATCTAAGACGTCCGTGACCGATTTTGATATCAAACCAGCCGTTAAAACGTTTAGGACTGATTAACCTCAAGCCTAGGAATCTTGAATGATATTGGTACTAAGTAATTTGTAAAACGTTTAATCGTATAAAACAACAAAATAATGTACCTCCCGATGAAGGCACGTAAAAATTCAAAAACAGAACCACCCTCTTCATTTTTCGCTTAAGTACATAGTAGAGACAATGTACAGCACACAACGATGCTTTGTAAACAATTAATTAGAATTGCTTTACTTGACACAGTTAGGACATTTGGTTCGCTGTACCCAACACTATCAGACACCCAATTCGGGCCCCGCGCCCACTACTACATACACATCTCATTTAAGTCGATTAACCCACACTAGCATAGATTTGACAATGTTACCCAATAACGAACCAGTATAGAATAAACCGTTATCTCCCTTAGGTTTCAGAGATGCGCAGCTCAACGCTCACTGGTGGTTCTAACCGAAAAGTAACCCACTCAAACATTTTTATGCAACAGTTCTTTGTGATAGGTTTCTTTATACACTTTCATAATAAGAACCCCACTTAAGTTATAGAGAGTTGTAGATTTCGGAGGTCAAATGCCTTTTGAAGGTATTTTAGCAATCATAAAGTTAGTAAGAACAAGTTTGTGTAGGTATCTCGACATAGATAATATTTGTATAACTTGGAATTATCTACTATACGAGTATTTATGGTAACGTTTCCCACTACTATTTTGCGGATAGTCCTTAAGTTTTTATATAACTTCAAAATATATAACGAATAAGTATCTATATAACTTCATTATTGATCGATAAGTAAAGATACCTTATATAGGTACCTATAAATATCCAATTTATAATACTTAGATGCGAGACCACTGCATTGTCCTAGTTGGACCAATTCCGATCAATCACACTCGTCAATTTATAGTTGACCTGATAAACCGTCAGGCTAGATCAGGTCGATACCAATCACCTGACTCCACATTCATTGGTGATTGTTTCATTTATTGCTAGACTCTAACACTTTATTGATAGAACCATTGTGACTACTTGCCTTGCTTATAATATTGTTGTTACCACGGATTTCAGTTGTTTCCTAATTTTATGTGAAAGCTTACTTGGTAGTCAGCTTTATATGGACCCATAAATTTGGTACCTATAATGTCCTATTACTGTCTAAAATAAAAAGTAGTTGATTTACTTCTCGCTAGTAGCAAGAATATACTTATTAACATACAACGGAAGAGTAACCCAAAAATTACGAATTCTGTCCAACATTCGGGTGCGTTCCAAATAGCGCTTGTAAATTTTCACATAGAGCGGTGCGCATGCGTTTAGATTTTGTCCCAGTTAGTGAGGCGAGGCCGCTGTCAGTGTGTTGGTGTTGTGTGTCTACACAGTGTGTGTATGTGTGAGTTTGGCACAGAGGACGCGATCGCGCGACCTAGTTAGCGTAGTAACAATTTTATACGACTATTGCATATCGGGAATTAATACCTAGCGGGAAGGAACACGCTAGTAATAAACTAGTCGAAATGTCTGCTCAGTGAAATAACACTGACAGATGTGAAATTTAGTACAGTGTAGCATGACTACGGAGGACTAAATACTTGACTGAAGTTACTTTCATACCTAGATACCATGAGCTCTACCATCCAACGTGTGCCTTTAAAAATAATAACAATCCTGAAAAATAATAAAAAACTGTATATACCTTGGTAAAGTGAATTTGATGAGTGCCGTTGAATAAAACCGTTAGGAATATCATAGACCTGCTATTAAATAAATTGGACAAAACCTAATTAGAAAAAGTCGTTACGAGTCGCAACAGGAAGCAAGCATTTTAAAAATTTCCACACGTTGCAAACATGATTACATACCTACAATGCCAGATGTGGGTAGGTTTATCTATTTCCGGTCTAGACGAGAAATAAATACAGCTGATACAGCAGAGGACTTATATTAAAAATAAATAATTTCTTTAGCAGAAAGTACAGTGTGCAAAAGTAAGAGGTTTAACAGTTGTCACAAGATGTTTATCGAAACATAACTATGGGTTTATTATGAAACGAGTACTTAAACTGGTCCTTGCTTTTCGCTTTATTAGATACAAAAATAAATCACAAATCTGAAAACTCATTTGAAAATATTAATTTAAATATCGTAAGTACCTAATAATGTGTTTGATCCAACTTTGTGTTTCAGATGAAACTCGATTTTCTAATTAAAAGCTTAAAATGCCCTGGATGAAAATTGTTTAAAACAAAACTCGTCTTGCCGGTTTTAAACTAGTTACGTGAAATTTTTCATTACCTAAGTAATAAAGACAGATCTACAAAGAAATATCACCCTGGCATCAGAAAATCTTGGCGGTAGACCACGACTTATGTCGTTGTAGGTACCTAATCTTTATATTTATGGTTTGAAATTGTCTACTTACCGGGTACAGATCTTCTCTTTAATGGAGTTCACTCTACAAAGTCTAAAAATATCTTAAAAGACTTATGTTTCAGGACTTCCAGACTTATGTTCAGGAATCAAAGACCAATTAGATTTGTTTGAACAATTACCTATCATAATCATCAGACCTAACCTTAACCTTTAGTTGAGTAAGCCAAAACCTTTAAAGAATATACTTTGTAATTATTTTTTCTTAGCAAGCAAATAAGAACCACCTTATCAGTTCACCAGTTATTCCACGAAACAAAAGAGCACCGAACACTATGCCAAACTGTTATCAATATGCAAAACAAACCGGTATTCAAAATATGCGTTCTTTCAAATGTTACTTAGTCTGTAGTTGGGACATGATGTCTTACAAACATTATGTAATTAAGTAGGTGACAGATGAAAATGTAGGACTCCAACAAAATGGACAAATTCTCGTAAAAAAAATCTGACATCAATAGCTACCTAAATATATTTAGATATAGATATTGGTGGAATAATAATTCAATTTATCCATCGACCACGAAAACAATGTACTTGTAAGAAGATACTATTTCTATTGTCATCTAACAGGCAAATAAATAAAGCCTAATCACAAAAACAACCAGTTACAAAGGAGGTAAGTACTCTATCTAACAAAGAGATGGTCTCCTATAGAATCTGTAGATTTATGTTTAATGGGTGGCAGCAGTGAGTTGCCCTGACCTGGTTTCCGAAATTGGGGCAAGCCTCTGCATCATAGGGCCACGTCGACTGGTCGCCTCTGCTTTGTTTGAATGCATCAATATCGGGATTAAGTGGTAATAGTGAAGCAGAAACTTCGGAGTAGGTATATAGCCTAGCTTAAGAGCTTTGTTAGGCAGAGATGCGATGCGATGATAAAGGGAAGTGCTGCATGCATTTGACAATAGAGGGTAGGTCCGATAATTGGATATGTAGGACAGGGATTGGGTGCTTAGCCTTATTGAAAATAAATTGGACATAAGATTTTTGCTTAGTGTTTCGGAAAAGGCAAAAGTTTTATTGTGTAGTTTTCAATTACAGTGGTAAAGCTTGGAACAGCCACGCCCTCTTTTCAGTTACGAATGAGATAATGGTAAATAATAAAAAAGGTAAGTAAACTATTGGGTTTTCCAAAGTCTATTATAATTTGATTGTTGTTCTCGTATAAGACGCCGAATTGAAATTTTGCAAAATTTCTTTTGGTTTCGAAAAGTCTTTGTTTCAATTCAACATAAACTATGTAAGTACCTACATACCATAGCTTATGTAGAGTTTGTAGAGTCGAAAACGATTCCGGAATTGCTTTTCGGTAATACTCTTAATTACCTAACAATAAATAAAACAAACGAAAGAAAGATATAAAAAGTTGAAGTTGAAGATAAAATCCGATAGGCTTTTTTACGATACCGGAAGACCAGGCAAAATAGATTATACCTACTAATAAGTCATCACTTTCGCTTTTTTGGTGGACTTTTTCCCACACCCGACACACCAGATACCAATCGAAAAGCAAAATACACTTTCACTAATAACTTTCATTTTCGTAACGTTCACGTTATGAAATGTAGATTTTAATACACGCCTGAGATGTATTTATCATTGCAACTTTGAATAAGACGTTAGCATGTTTGATACATGCTTACAGGTACGTTGATTATTGACTCGCAGTCAAGCTCAAACGTATATGCGCCTGGGAAAACTCCATTTGCAGTATTAAAAAATATGCTCCAACGGTTTGACATGTCATCGTTAAAAGTATGCTGTGAACTGGAATGTGCCCAGTGATCTATAAAAAACTTGATGTGTTTGCTGAAGCAGCAATCGCTGCAAAGTGTATCTACTTATATAGAAAGGTAGTAGGTAAACTCTACTGTAACTGATTTAAAAGTTGAACGAAAACAATATCTTATATACTTTTACTAAACAAAGTAAAAACAAAGTATTTTGGATACAAACGTATTATTTCAAACAAAATGCTACATATGGTAACCTTCTAAGCAAATCTAAAACTCAAAGTTATTTTTCATTAGCTAACAGTAGTGTTCCGGCGTGCGATGATTGTGAACAAAAGAAGTGCCTGCCTTGAAACCTACGAGGAGCGAGGTCGGGCCGTGCTTCCTTGCTGCCTTGATTCAGCTGAGAGTAGGGCTGTCAGAAAGGTTAGGTATACGTTGTTATTGTATACTATTGGCCGCCCGCGACTCCATCCGCATGGAAGTTGGTTTCCCGTGGGAATGAGATGTTTTCCTGCGGTAAAAAGTACCCTATGTGTTATTCTGATGTATAACCTATATTACTGCAAAGTTTCATCCAAATCCAAAAGAGTAACAGTCCAGACATGGACTATTTAATAATTATTAGAACTTCTTTTAAACAAAGCATATTTAAGCTACATCCTTTCGTTCGAATTTGTGAGGATAAACTAGTTTATTTTAACTTATATACTTTAGGTTTAAAACTTGTTAATGAATGAGAAATACACCCATTTTCCTTATGAAATCTTTTGATGTTATCTGTTCTGTGAATTTGTAATCATTTATAGGGAATTTTTTATCCATTCATGGGAAACACAGCTTGCTTTTACCAAAACCTTTTACCGTTACAACTGTTTACTTTGCTGCTAGAGTAAATTGTAGTGTTACGTACCAATAAGTTTTTCCTTTTAATATACCTTTGAATCAAATGAAGGAAATTCCATTAGAATAAAGGGAGATTATCATGTATACCTACATACAACTTAAAAGAAATTTAAAGTCGATTGGTTTCAGCCCAAAATCTTATTGGATCTATGCTCCACTGCCCCGGGGCAGTTATAGTATTTTTAAATAATCTTAAAATCATTTTATACAGAACAGTACCAAACTATTCTTGATTTCTTTTAAAAAAATCGGTTCGGGTCAATGGGAACTGTAAATTCGGGTCAGTGGGGAATAAAAATAATTTACTAAAGATTCGGGGCAGTAGGTAATATTTTTTCGGGGCAATGGGGAAAATAATACATTTAAATAAAATGTTAAAATTGCCCCGGGGCAATGGAGCATAAATCAATTGTTGTAGGTGCCATAAAATGTTAAAAAAATCGTATTTTAGAAATTAACCTTATTGGATTCTTATATAAACTACATTATTATCCTCGCCAACAATACTAAATTCTAAGTTAGTGTGTTACAATTCTTAATAGGTGATTAACAAATGTATGAAAAAACTGGAACTTTTCCATGCACTCAATAATTTAGGAACAGCCCTACAGCCAACACTAACCATTTCTTTGACCATTTAGTTATACAACTAGTTAAGTACTTTATTGCTCTGTGCATAGTTATTAAATTGGTTTAAATTATACCAATCCTTTGTAAGGAACGGCCTTGGTCGCCTTTGACATAAATCATATACAGATTGAATTGACTCTGTTCTTTGGTTTATATGTAGGTAGTCGATTATTTGCAATACGTCAAAACTGGTGGGTTCTTTTCAGTCAAATACAGTAGGTATCTACATACAAACCTTACGAATATTTTAGATTTGTATATGTGTAGGTACGTCTGTATGTTCTTCCACGTCTAAACGGCTGAACTGATTTTAATGAATTTTGGAATTCACATATTTCAATAGCATAGGATGAAAATAGGCTACTTTTTACCGCGGTTATAAGTCGCATTCCCACGGGGAAATCACTTTTATAGTAGAAGAAGTCTAGATAGAACATACTAGAATTCAATAATTTAATAACCGTACAGATGATGGCAAACACATACCATAACTTTGTTTTTGGTTCAAAAGTATCTAAAGAAATAAGTTTAAAAAAAACACAATTTGTTAAATTTGCAACTTGTAGTTCTACAGTATCTAATATATTCTTATGCATCTGAAACTTTTACTTTCATCAGTACTTTCAATTTAGCGTATACGAGTTTCTTCAGCTTAGTTTCATTAAAGCGTTTTTATATTTAAATTAAGCAAGTGAGAGTGTCTATGTTTTAATTACTGAAGTTTTTTGCTATTACCAACAATACTAAGAAGTAAATTTATTTTTTATTTTCTAGAAACAGTGTAAGTTACCCTTTGTAAGTACTTAAAGTAGTACCTACAATATAAAATCACTGTAAAAATGTGTAAGAGACAGTGAGTGACAGCGCTCATACACTTAGGTACTTCACGTGAACTATAGAAATAAAAGTATAATATTTTAGAGTTATATTTAGACACCTATTATAATTATATGTGTTTAAAATTGTAAACAACAAAATCAATGAACATGCATAATATCTACATATTGTATTCTTATTAATTACTAGCGGCCCGCCCACGCTTCGCAATGGTGTCATTTTGGCCGACTTATTCAATAAACACTAAATTTTGAGTAACTTAATTATTTTTTTGTATGTTCTTTACTTACAATTTTAAATGAATAATTTACCGTTAAGATGGTTTAAATCACATTAAAATCTGTTTAATTGGTTTAGGAAGAGTTAGCGGACAAACATACAGACAGAATTAATGACTTGGATTTATACTATATAATGATTGATTTATTTTAATTTCTTCTACTGAAACTGTAAGTTGATATACTTTTTAAATCGCCTTTTCGAAACTCTCAAAGCTCTGGCGGGCTCACTCATAAAATTCAGTTAAGTATGATTTCAGTCAAAAGTTTATTTTTTAAATAAGTAAATAACAAGATAGTACATATAAACAAGAAGGGTAACGTTATAAAATAACGGATTTACAAATTCATTAATTTAAAAATGGAATGACGTAAGTAGCTAGGCAATTAAATCGAGTAACGGTTCTTACGTCAATCCGGTTTGGTAATTTGGCCGATAGATCATTTGGTCAAATAGAAATCTTAGCGAGATAATTTTTAAATAAGATATTTTTTATTCCTAATTAAGAATTTCGTAAAGGTTATAACAAAAAGTTAAGATTTATACCTAATAATACTGTTCGGTAGGACGACTACACTTGTTCTAGTCCTATTAAGCCAAAAAAAACTATAATATTCGCTTTAAAATAAAATCCAATATATTTAGTTACTCACTTGTTTAGCAGGAACAAAAAGGCGTTTACATGTGGCCTATCTAACCTACAACGTAAAAAATTGTATGACTAAAAACTATGACGTCACGTCGAGACACAATAATCCAGTTATTCTGGTCCACCCCAAACCCAGTATTGTCTAGACTATATTCTATAATAAAATGTATGTACACGTGTATTATGAAATCTTCTACACTGAATTATCGTTATAACTGTCGCTTGATTATCAAGAAATTATACGACGGTAGGTACCCAGCCAGTTCAAAGCTGTGTCGCATAATACGGGGTTTGATATTAGTACTCTTTTCAATCCCTGGGGTGAACGGACGACCTATTTAATCTAGATCTAGATAAATAAATATAATTCGAAGGGGACTTATAATAAACAGTTTCTGTATAGCAATAACACGGCGACTTTACACTTTTGTTAAATAACTGAACAAAAACACTTTATTTATAGGTGTCTGGCTTAATGGATTAAGAGCTTAGAATCGCTTTTTAGTGTTTTAAGGGGTTGATTTTACTGGAGGGTGGCAAAAAAGGTATGTATGTATACGTATAGTACTGCATTACGCCAGGTATACATTTGTGGATATAATGTAAAAATATTTGGCTTCACTCCAAAAATTTCGCTTCAGGTAACCCTAGTTTAGATTTTCTTTTGATATTTCCAGTACTTATGTAAGACGGAAGCATGCCCAATTGTCATGAGAATATTGTTACGCGCCATAACCTTTTACCTGCTCACGCGCCGCGATCGAGAACTATCTACATGTGTCTACGTTTGAACGACAACCATTGTGTTCGAGTGCAAGCCAATAAAGCCTCTATTGTTTACGCATAAGGGCGAAAGCTGTCTAACGTGTTCCTTCCGGAATAATTTGTTTGTTTACTTCTTTCGCGAGTTATTAGGATTAATCGAGAATGTTTCTTTTTGTTTGTTTGGAGTATAAAAGGCGCGGCCCATCGCCGCGTAGTCAGTCTTATTTTGGCTACGATTACGGAACTAACAGTGCGATTAGTGAACCTGCGAATCTCAGTGCGTTGTGTTGTGCATAACTACTGTGAGTGTTTTGTGAGTGTTTTGTGAGTGAGTGAGTGAGTGTGTTAATAAATATCGGAACACGTAGTCTGGCATTTTTCATTTCTGTCCCGAACCCCAGCTCGTAACAATTGGTGTCAGAAGCGGGGATGGAAAAAATGCCTGTGATGCCGAAAGACGATACTTCGCCGAGTGCGGAAAGGGCCCGCACAAGGAGTCAGCAGCGCCAGCAAGAAGCGGACCATCGGCGCTTCACTGGTGAAGCAGCGGCCGGTTCCTCGGAGCCCCCGGCACCTGCGGCGTCATCGGACCTGGCCGCGTTGATGGCGCTGCTACAGGAACAGGCTCGCCGCCAGGAAGAACATGCGCGACGACTGGAGGAGCAAATGTTGCGCAACAAAGAAGAACAGGCCCGCCATCAGGAAGAAAATGCGCGACGACTGGAGGAGCAAATGTTGCGCAACAAAGAAGAACAGGCCCGCCGTCAGGAAGAACATGCGCGACGACTGGAGGAGCAAATGTTGCGCAACAAAGAAGACCAGGTGCGGCGACAGGAGGAGCAAACCCTGCTCATAAAAGATCTGCGCACTGTCATCGGCAAGGACATCGCCGCTATTAAAGAAAAGCTGGAAGGCCACGAAACCCGGTTCGAGTGCCACGAAACCCGGCTCGAGTGCCACGAAACCCGCATCGCAACGGCGGAGACCCAGCTGGCGGACATCAAAAAGAACCTCAACGTCCTAAAGGTGGCAGATGGGATCACGGCACCTGCAGTAACTCCTTCATCGGGCCGAGGCTTTAAGGTGCCACCATTTGATGGAACATCGTCGTGGTCGGCCTACCGGAAACAGTTCGAGGCCGTTGTGAAAGCCAACGCTTGGACGAAGGAGCAAGCTCTCACGGCGCTCACATTGGGCCTGCGTGACCAAGCCCTCACTGTCCTGGAGGCCCTTGGGACGGATGCGTCGTACGAGCAGCTGATGGAGGCCTTGGAGGCCCGCTATGGCGACGCTCATTTGGAGCATGTCTTCCGAGCGCAGCTCAAGGATAGAGCGCAGCGAGCCTCCGAAAACCTACAACAGTGGGCCCTGGAGGTGGAGAAACTAGTAAGGAAGGCGTACCAGTCAGCGCCTTCACTCGTCGACGGCCTTCTGGTCCAGGCATTTGTCGACGGAATCAGGGACCTGGAGGTTCGAGCGGCGGTGAGACTCGGACACCACAAGTCCCTCAAGGAGGCGCTGGCTCACGCGTTGGAGGTGGAGGCGGTACGCCAAGACCCAAGACCCCATCGCATCAGGGAAGTGGTACAACCAGTGCCACAATGGAGACGCGAAAGATTAGCCCCCAGGTGCTATGGTTGTGGGGACAGGGGACACCTAAGGTGGAGCTGCCCGAAGAAGTTAGACCAACGACGAGGGCACGAGGTGCGGGTGGATGATGTCCAGCCGCAGGGGAAACGAGTAAACGCCAGGACTGCGGAGCGAGTGCTGGCTGGTTCTAACAAGGCCCCAAGAATCTCGCAGGCACACGATGGGAATGCAGACGCACTTTCAAGGAGACAGTGCTCTAACGCCCGTAAACATTGCGTCAGACAAGAGCCTAAAGAGACTTTGGCAGTTCGAGCTCTGAAGACTGAAATCCACAGTGACTGGAAGGAAGAACTACGTCGTGCACAACAGGAAGATAACGACATCGGGCCGGTACTTGATTGGATTAAGGCTAATGTGCCTAGACCTGGATGGAGTCACATCGCTGGAAGAAGCGCAGTCATGAAGGGCTATTGGGCGCAATGGGACAGCCTCCTTGTCCAAGATGGAGTCCTTCACCGAAGATGGGAAAATGCAAAAGGTGACCAGTGTCATCTTCAAATGGTTGTTCCAAAGGCCAAAGTTCCGGAAATTATGCAGCTGTATCACGATGGATGCTCAGGAGGACACTTGGGAGTGAAAAGGACCCTTTTAAAGATTCGTGAGCGATTTTACTGGCTGCACTGTCGGGACGATGTGGAGGACTGGTGCCGCAAATGCACAAGGTGTGCGGCTGTTAAAGGACCACACACACGCAGCAGAGGGGCACTGAAACTATACAACGTCGGAGCACCATGGGAACGCATAGCCCTGGATATTGCTGGACCATTCCCGGAGAGTGAAAGTGGAAACAAGTATTTCATGGTGGTCATGGATTACTTTACCAAGTGGCCAGAAGTTTTTGCCATTCCTAATCAAGAAGCTACCACAGTTGCTGATAAACTGGTCAATGAGGTCTTCTGCCGTTTTGGAGTACCCCTGGAAATCCATAGTGATCAGGGACGAAATTTCGAGTCCCAGATATTCCAGGAGGCTTGCCGGGTGCTGGGAATCCACAAGACCAGGACTACCTCGTATCACCCTCAGTCTGACGGAATGGTCGAGAGATTCAACCAAACCCTGGAGAGATACCTCGCAAGAGTGGTAGAAAACAGTCAAAGGGATTGGGACAAGCACATTCAGCCTTTCCTGCTATCTTACCGCAGCGCAGTCCACGAGAGCACTACCGTCACCCCTGCTTTCGCTAACTTCGGACGAGAACTGAGACTGCCGGCAGATCTAATTACGGGAACTCCACCGGACACACCAAACAGCATTACTGATTACGCAAATGAATTGCGACAAAAGCTGAATGACATCCACGACCACGTCAGGGAATCTGGACAGCTAATGTCGGAGAAAATGAAGACCCGTTACGACCGGAAGATTGTCAATCCTGGATTTGCTGAAGGATCACTGGTGTGGCTGCACAATCCAACCCGCAGCAAAGGAAGGTCTCCAAAACTTCAGGCAAAATGGGACGGACCGTATCGTGTGGTGACCAGAATCAACGACATCACGTACCGGATTCGGAAGGAGCCTCGAGGGGCGCCCAAAGTGGTGCATGTGGATCGCTTGGCGCGGTACCATGGCAGTGACGATGCTCGGGACGAGCATCTCTTAAGGAGGGGGCAGTGTTACGCGCCATAACCTTTTACCTGCTCACGCGCCGCGATCGAGAACTATCTACATGTGTCTACGTTTGAACGACAACCATTGTGTTCGAGTGCAAGCCAATAAAGCCTCTATTGTTTACGCATAAGGGCGAAAGCTGTCTAACGTGTTCCTTCCGGAATAATTTGTTTGTTTACTTCTTTCGCGAGTTATTAGGATTAATCGAGAATGTTTCTTTTTGTTTGTTTGGAGTATAAAAGGCGCGGCCCATCGCCGCGTAGTCAGTCTTATTTTGGCTACGATTACGGAACTAACAGTGCGATTAGTGAACCTGCGAATCTCAGTGCGTTGTGTTGTGCATAACTACTGTGAGTGTTTTGTGAGTGTTTTGTGAGTGAGTGAGTGAGTGTGTTAATAAATATCGGAACACGTAGTCTGGCATTTTTCATTTCTGTCCCGAACCCCAGCTCGTAACAATATGTAGACAAGAAAATAGGTAAGCTACTTCTTTTGTTACCAAATAATACGGTCTTCAGGTATGCGATTTAGATCTAGAATAGTTTACCCTATCGACCCGTGGAGACGGGGTCGTGGATGACTTGGAGTACAAAAACGACTAGAAATTTCTAACAGTTTAATGTATTTTAATAAAGATGGCTATGAAAAATAGGGATAAATGCGTCATTGAGACACTCATAAACGCAAACGGCACAGACAGTGTATATGTATAAGTAATATTGTATTTATTAAATTTGTATGTATAAAAATTAATTTAACTTTATTATTTTATTCAATTAACTTTAAGTAGCAATAACAAAAAACTAATATTATTTATATAAGCGGAGATAAATTAAATTGTAATAATAATAAGAAAAATGGTAATTGTAAAAAAGACACGGACCTCGAGATTTTTTTTATAATAAAAAAAAATGTATTCTGAGAAGGTGGTTGGGTTCGACGATTAGGATGTAAACGGGGTTCTTGGTGAATTTCGATTTGAAGCAGATATAAGTACCTAATTATGTTTTTATCGATGCAGGAATTTAAATTTCTAAATGTGAAATTGAATTTTGGTTAGGGTAATTTTTTTTTTTTATATCTGAAATATAAATGAAAGTTGTGAAATTCCCACTCTCTGATTTTGCATATTTACAATTTTCATCCAAATGCGTCATCGAGTCAAAAGCAGATAATATAATTTAAAAGAAGCAATTTTTCCTTTTTGAATTGAAAAATACTGTGCATTTCCAACGCACATCGCTCATTCGCATTATGCTGTCCATCCAAATATTAAAAACATGTAAAATATAAAAGCCTTTTTTCAGTCAGCAGTAGGTATATTTCGTGGACAAAAAACTGACAGCGCGTTATTGTTTTCAATTTGAAATCATTCCGCAAAGAGCTTTCAGCCTGAAAGTTTATTATCACAAAAGCCCACTCGGTTCGACGCAGCTGATCCGAAAGTAACTGAATTTTCATTTCATGCTTTCAAAGTTACTGAATTTTACATTTAATGCTTTCAAAGTAACTGAATTTTACATTCAATGTTTTCACAAGAGAATACTGGTCCATTGTTCGATTGTGGCTATGGCTAACAATAGTTGCAATTTCAGTAATGATCTAACTTGATCATTTCAAAAGGACTAAGAACTAAGTCTAGTTGGTAATTCTGTTTACGACCGAAACCAATATTCTACTATAGTTAAAACCTTGGTAATAGGAAACTGTTATTTTTGTTTTTTATGACGTGTTTCCGTCATTTCCATATAAACAGCTATCTACCATAGTTTAGATAATAGTTACCATATTATAGTTACACAAATAACAAGGCGTCAAAGGTTAGTAGAATATTTATTGGTTTCGGCCGTTAAAGGTTTTACGGTGCAAAGGTAGTAATATGTAATTGGGCCAGGTCACACAAAGTACCTATGTAAAATATTTTTAGTTTGAAACAAAAGTTTCCATGTCGAATGAAATATGAAATGCGTCAACCTTAATCACATTTACTTTCCTTTAAGGAATTTGGAATTTGAGAATTGATGAATACTAAACCTAAACGTACTTAGTAGATAAACAAAAATGTGTGTTAAAGATGTTTTTAAATTGAAGCATACCTGAAATTCAAGTAACCTATAAAACAATTGTAATTATTTATTTAAAAATAATTATGAAGGATTAAGTTGTAGTAATTATCTACTTATTTTGGAAATGAAACAATTTAAACTGATTGTAGGACTGCAGAAGCGTTGAAAATTACTAATTTCTCTCTAAACCCTCTTAACCTACTTTTTACCTTCATCAGGTAGAAAAGTAACAACCAATCAACCCTCCACTCAAGCCTCATCGCCACTAGCAACAACCTAATGCACTCACAGCCCCCGCTAAAAATCTATTTCCCAGATCTGAAAATATTCTCCGGTTGGGATTAAATTGAAGTAGGCTTTCATGAAAAACGACTGCCTGGTGTAAGTAGGGCACCTACATTCCTGACCTCCCCTCCCCTCTGTCCTCTCGCCCCCCCGGCCGCTCGACCCCGGCCTCACCCCCCCGCGGCCCGGGGGCGCGCCCCGTGACCTATATACCGCTGGAGCAGCCACAAAGCCAACGAGATCAGGAAATCCACGGCTATATTTGTATGTATAGTTTAAACAAAGATATAAATAAGCTAAAAGAGTAGGCTTTTATTTACGGTAATTAAGAAATACAGAAATAAACACCTTTTTAATTCAATACTAATTTAGATTTTCTGGGAAATTCGGCCTTTTTGGCTGTAATTAATGTTTATCTTTTAATTAACAGAAATAGAACATTAAACAACTTCCTACACATTGTTTTGTTCTAAGAAATATAATTTTAATTAAACCAAATTTTCTTTTTACGTAAAAATAAGAAACATAAAAAAACATTTTTTTTAGCATACTTAGTTATTTTGTACACGCGTAATCTAAAATGAATATAACAGAATAATCAACGATAAATGAAAGTGTTATGTTCCTCACCCTTGGACTGAAAACTTGCTAAATACCTATAACAAGTTATTCAAGACATTCATACCGTTTAACTAAATATTTCCATTCATAACCACTTTCAAAGTTTTACTACAACACGTAGAAAAACACTAACTTTGATGTTAAAAAAATGTTTAACTCAAAGCAAAAGTTGTGGTATTGATAACTTTTACAAAGGACTTTTTTCTCTCACTTCGTAACAATAAGTAGGTAAGCCGATTAATAAAACAAGACGAAATTAATCCCATAATCCAAACTTTTTTACAAGGAAAAGAAGTTAAGAAAAATATTATTTCTTGCTTTCAAGGAATGTACAATGTTACTAATTTTATGAATGACTAGTGGCCGCTCGCGGCTCCGTTCGCGTGGAAGTCGGTTTCCCGTAAGAATGAGAAGTTTTCCCGCGGTAAATAGTACCCTTTGTGTTATTCTGATGTATAATCTATATTACTGTAAAGTTTCATCAAAATCCGTCCAGTAGTTTTTACGTGAAAGAGTAACAAACATCCATACATCCACACATCCATACATACTCACAAACTTTCACGTTTATAATATTAGTAGGATATAGTTTGTGAGTGTGTGCGTTTGATACTCCCACGTAAACGAAAATAGGTAGGTAGGTAGGTATATGTAGTAAGAGTAAGAAATTTCTTACTCAAAAATCTCGTAGTAATTCCGTAACAAAGTTGCTACAGAGTGCTACGAAATCCCTTGTAGCCCTTACCGTAAGGACATTTTGTATGGAAAGTAGATTTGGACAATATTGCTTAATATACTTACGTATATTATAGTTATTAAAATTATATCTAAGATAGTTTATTTATTGGAAGAAGTTTATTGATTAACCTGATGTTGGGTCAATATAAAGTCCAGTTATAGTAGGCCTCGATGCCTTAAATGTTCTTTTCAGTCTTAATATCATGAAATACTGGTTCTATGTGTTTTATAAAGGATATTTTATATCCAAAACTCATATGTTACATATATTGATAGTAAAAGACTCGACATTTATGTCGTAATGCATTTAATAAGTTGCTTTGTCATATTATCAGTAACTATATTGAAATCATTTATCAACGTAGATAAAATAAAGAAATAATATAATAGTACTTCAGTGCAATACGTCCGTTGTATAGATTGTGGAATAAATTATAGATAAGGCAGTGTCTGTGTTCAATGTTTCGTAATAAGAATTATGAATCAAATCATAAAAATAAAGGTTTTTCCTTTCGTAGTACCTACGTTAAATTGTTAACATAACATACCTAACTGAAAAAATATAAAAATGACTGAAATAAATAGATTTTTAAACAAGCTTATAAGCTAATAAAATAACCGGCCGAATTGACCTCCTCCTTTTTTGGAAGTCGGTTAAAAAGCATTGTAAATAAACTATACTATCAAAAAATGAAGCTTTGATTTTCACATGAGTTACATACGCCATTGTGGGAAGAAACCTAAGTTTCTGTATACCTTCCTAAGCAGTGACACTAGGTTTTGAAGCAACTAGTCAGTTAACCGCAAGAAAAAAAACGCAGCGAAGTGTTATCATTTTTCAACAGAAAAATAGAAAATCCAAGTTACGCTGTTCATCCATTAATCCAATTCCACGCGAATCTAGGAGCTATGCGTTGCCTCAACCGCGAAGATAAACTTATTTAATCAATCACGTCAGTTAGGTTCTATTTAGCGTGTTCCGTGGTTGCAGTTAGTTCGTTTTGTTTTTGAGGCGGTGCGGTGTGAAGTGTGCGGGGAGGGTTATCATACGTTGTATAGGACACTTTGCGGCATGGTTGGCTTTGCGTCGACGTCGGCCACGCGCCAGCGTACTAGCGTCTTCGTACCTTCATAAATATAGTTAACCGCTTCGGAGCCACCAGCACACGTAGTCCAGCCCCGCTGCCGTGACGTCGCCTCGAGCCCGCGCCCCCCCCGACTCAGGTTAGTCTCGCCAACGCGAAAAAATTCACGCGATTTTCATTTTTGCTTGCGAAGTTTTTAATCGCGCTTATCAGCTTCGATAATGTAACCACGAGTTGAATCGTGACGCGTTCGGTAAATGAGTGGTATGTTTGCGTTGTATGTTTAATTTACGCGAGGTCATATCTGTTAGAGTCCATTAGGAATTATAAGTACGTTATGTACTGAGTTATATTTTGCCTTGGTTACTAGAACACCTGATTGCCGTGCCGCTGACTGAGTGCTGTTGATACATTAACGTGAAGGTAACAAACACTTCCTCTTTCTTTTGTTCTTTCAGGGATAAAGTACCTACCTTAGATGCTGCATATTTTTTTTTACTATTGAAGTATCTACATACGTAACGTAACTTAAACTTCCGGGACAAAGAAATATTAACGATTTCTGCAATTTAACCGTTTTTTTTTAAGTTAGGTATATGGATTTTATTCAGAACGGACTAAGTTAAGTAATTTATAACCATTTGTTTGACAATTTAAAAATGGACATCAAAACGACTATCAGCTGACTAAATAAACTTTACATCGCGTACGACCAACTTGTTAAAAAACCTACAATGCCGCCTACGTCTTACCAAATTACCAGTTAGGTCTGTGACCGCCGAGTTATCTACGAATGCCGAATACCAAACTGCGGGCAACGGTATTTCGGCAAACATTCGGCCAGTTGTAGGTAGATAGTGTGGGTACACATCCGCAGCGTGAGGTCGATTTCAGCGCCGACCCCGCGACCCGCCCCCGCCCCTGCGCCCCCGCGCCCTCTCTAAGCGACCGGGTCACTTTAGGGTTAACAATACGCCATCTTAAAATATCTAGTAACAATTTAAACTATTCCTCAATCTCTACTTATTGAACAACAAATGAGAACTTTCTCTACGAAACTTCTAAATTTTATTAACGCATTTCCTGCTGACCTCGTTAATATCTGAATTCAACAAAGCAATTATACACAACTTATTAAAAAAATTGGTAGCATTGTATTGAAGTGTTATGAACAATTTTATGTTAACCATTACACGTTTATAGTAGGTATACAGTATTCTTACGGTATCGACGCTTTATTATCTTTTGTTTCCTTATCACGCCTGTAGGTACTTACACGTTGGTAATACACCGTCTATCATATGAAACTACTCGCGCGTTTAAAATCGGAATGTGTAAGTTTTTATATCTTATTCTTTTTAGAACTATTATTATATTATTTATTTACTTAACATTTTTGTAAATACTATTGACATAATCATATTCTAATTGGTTAGAGGGTAATTAATTATACAATCGGATCGGTTTAAAAATCAAGTAAGTATTAAAACTGAAACAAAAATTTGATATCTTCCTTCCGCATGATAATAAGAAAGCTTCAAGTATGCCAATTCATTTGCCAATAGTTTGCTTATTTACCTACTAAAGAATTTTTTCTATTAACAAATAATATCTATCTATCTAACAAAATTCAATTTTGTCGTGACTCCATCAAATTAAAAGTACGCGAAAGGAATTTAATTACTCTAACTTACCTATAGAAATTTGCCATACCCAGTCTTGGAAAGAATGTTATTTACTCGTCCGTGTAAAGATGTGCGCTAGCCGCTGGCAGCCCTATTGGCATTTTATGACAGAGGCCCATTTACGCTGGTCGCAGTTTAGTTACAAACGCGAGTTGCGCAGTAACGTCGCCCTAGTTATTTCGGGTACTGTCCTAGATACAAACGAGGTCACTCGGAACGTATTTTTCATCATCATTAAGCAGTTTTGTTCGCGGGGCCTCTCTGGGCTAGTTGCGTTGCCTACTCGCAACGCTTGCGCCGTAGAACAAAGAACTTGTCTTTGTTTACAAAAGTGTGCATCTTTGTTTGACAGCTAGGCAATTTGAAGTACTGATACAAAACTTTGTTTTGAATGTCAGTCGAAAACATTTAGCGTCGAGTTCCACTTGAAACACCGTGGTTGTACTTTTTTGATACTTCAAGCTAATGGGTACCTCTAGTATAAACGCCTTTGTTAGATTGAAATGATTCTTCTCGCACTTTGCAATAATTGGTACGTTTCAACTTTGTTGTATAATTTGTTCAAATAAGATGTTTCAATTTGCTTTTATCTTCTTTAAAAGTTTTAAAGAACTATGAAGTCATTCGTTAGGGCTCGTGATGGTTTAACACGGCACGATAGAGAAGGGGAGGTGCCATTTGAAATAAAGTGAGCCAAGGCCGGATTGGTGGGGATATCGTGTACACGTGTGACCTAGATAGAAGTCGAAGACTAACGGAAACTCCCGACAACGACTGAACCTATATGTTCGTCTCGTTCACTCCCCTTTGATCGATAGACATAGATAATGCTCGACGATACAACCGTTTCAGTTGATATAAAATTCAAAATAGTGCTCTTACGCTGAATCTCATGAAATATTCAAAATCTAAGTTAGGTAATCTAAGTACAATGACTGAAAATATTAGGTCACACACGTGCTTTAAGAGATCATTGCCCTGGAAATGGAATTTATTTCAAATACTCTGTTCTGTTAGTGTAGAAATATTTAACGTTATTACAAAATAGCGAGTATAGAAATTACGGAGAGGCATTAGAGTGATCAGTATGCCGGAGGTGTAGTTGCGCGACGGTTGCGTTGTTCCGCGCCGAGTGCATCGATCGCGATTACATCACCACTCGCGTCCTTTCTCTGCGCGCGCAACCAGCGCCGCCCGCGCCCCGCGCACCCCCCGCGCCCCTCCTCCGCGACGACTCCGCTCTCTGCCACGACCAGCACATGCTGCCATTCGCTCCTCGGCCGTCGTCGACAGCGGCCGCTCTCTTCGGACCTAACGATCTTCTAGTGCAAATTAAAAAAACTTTTGTTAAAATCATTTTAAAAATTGTCGACTACGAATGTGCTACATATAAACCGGCCTATAAATACCAGATAAGGAGCAGTGAATACGGTTATTAGGAAGTGTTTGAATAAATAAAAACCAGTTTTTAAAAATGTGAGATGTTCGCGACCTAGTTTTGAAACTTCCGCAATGTGCTTTAGCAGCCATTTTGATACTTTTCAAATTAAACTAATAAATTTATAACGCGGTTAGTTAGTTTCGTTTGTGTTAGAATTAATTTAAACGCAGTTTTCCTGTTTTTAAATTAATAAATTATTATTTCATCATGTGACTTGTAACTTCTTTGTCGCGTGTTCAAAAAAAGTTTAATATTTTATTTGCAGTTGCAGTTGAAGACAATGTGAAGAAAATGAAGTTATTATCGGTGAAGAAAAAGAAATGTCTGTCGTGTCGGGGGGAGAAACTGACTAGACTGTTTCCCATAAGTCAGTCTTTTTCTCTCTCCTATATGGTCGGCATATTACCTTCAGAATTCAAGATCATCAGTTTTCTTCACTACTTATATGAACGACCCAGTCTCTGCAGTGGCGTCGGGGATTACGCAAGCTGTAATTCAATTCTGCTGCGAAATCTCCGAAATTTCTGCGTAAGAGACGCGGTCTTCATGTGGGAGGTTATATCGAGCTACTTTTGTATCGTGATGACTTACGCTCGAAATATCTGTGTCGTAATAGTTGGCTTGAGTCACAGTACGTACAACATGACGAAATCGGAATAATGATAGCGCGTGGTGGCGGCTCGAAGCGCGGGAATTGAGCAATCCGCGAGTGAGCGGATGTCCCTCTCACTCCGCTCACTGCCCCCTCCGCCGACCAAATATTACACTCTTGCGCCGAATGCTACCAACTCGGCCGACGATTACGACTTCAACGATAATTTTGCTTTATGTTTCAGCCCGGACGAGCCGAACGACTATTTGCAAATGCGTATTCAATTGAAACATGCTATGCGAATTATAACAATATATTTCTCCAAGCGTCTTTTGTTAATTGTTTTATTAATTGTTATATCCTGTTTTTTTTACATTTAGGGACATAGAACATAAATCCCTAGTGAGCCGGGGTGTTGTCTTGGCCCCGCCCCCGCTTCCACTGTCCAATAGTATCTCTGCCTAGTTATCCTTGACAAACTAACGCACAAAAAATTCGTTGAATCCCCATTTACAAAAATATGGCCATGGCGAATGATCGACCCTATTCCTATCCCTTTCTAATAGTTCACACTCAAGTCGATGGTCGAGTAAAGTTTTTTTACATAATTCAAACACTAAGCTAAGCGATTTTGTTTATTTAATTGTTTAAAAAACTTTTTTTTATCCGTCATGCATTTAAATTATACATAAGTATAAACTTTACTGCTCGGCACTCAGGGTGTTAAATATTTAACCGACTCCTTGCCACCATCATTTTTCGAGCCTTTCGTCCGTGGCCCCATACAAAATTCAATGACGCGCTAGTCGCGTCACGGGCCCTCCTAAAAGATGACGCGACTAACGCGTCATGGGCCACTGGTGATGTTATTACGCTATTTTAGGCTTTTTCAACTAAAAGAATACAAAGTGAGACCTGTTATTGTTTGTTATGTTTCATTTATTAGTTTAGTGTATTTAAAAGTGTCGATCTACGTGTTTTATACGAGATAGAAGGTAAGTTATAGATTTCCACCATTGGTTGTCAACCTGTGGGAAGTATTTTATCGCAAATCAAAAATCTTCCGTTTTTACATCTAAACTATTCATTGGTGACCAAAACATAGTAATTATTTTTATAGATTTGCTGAGTTCGAATCCTGGCTTTAATAATAACACTTTTCAATAATTAGTAGGATAAACAGTTACCTTTAGGTAGGCACCCTATGGTTGACAGCCACTGGCAATTTAATTTTCCAAAAAAAATAGTGGCCCTTGATATTGGTGTTCCTAATGAGTTAATTTTCATATAAAATAAGATATTTTATTGATTAAATCAAATAAAAATTTGAATTGCAACTATTTCCTAATGACGCATCTCTCGCGTCATGGGCCTCCCTGAAGGTTTCTTCATGACGCGCTAGGCGCGTCACGGGACAGGAGTCGGTTAAGTGTTACAAAAACATTGTGCACTTGTAAATAGGATTGTTTTAACATTACAATTACCAACAAGTAATTGTCTTAGAACTCAAATTTAAAATAAAAGAAGGCCGTACAAGGACCACTTTTAGATAAATTAAAAGAAGTTAAATAAATTAAATTCAGAAACTAGTTTGTAAATTCAAATAAGTGTGAGTCGGGAGTCGCCGGAAGTTCCGTAAAAACTAGTTATACTACCTATCCGGATAAAACTACAAAACTGCGATGTGCCGATTTTTTTTTCTAAATTTTCCTTATAAGAGTTTCTTTCGCGTTACCAGGACGACAGATATCCCGTTGGTCATTTTCGGCTTAGTTAGTTATGACTAACGGGATGACTTTTATTAGTTATACCCGTTTTCGCCAATGTAGGTGACGTTTTTTTTTGGTGAAGAATTTTAGGAGACTCCTAACATATTTAAAATGCAAACATTTTACCCCAAACTTTTCCTGATATTCAGAAAATACACCGACATTAAACTGTAGCGAAAAAAACTTATAATAAATCTGTAGAGAGGTCAATTCTGTACATGAAAAAATTTCCAAAATATCTATCAGGGGGTGATTGGGGATCGATACTGATGCCAAAAATGCAATCAGTAAAATTTTTGTCTGTCTGTCAGTAAAACCGTTATAGAACCAAAAAATACTAAACGGATTTTAACCAAACTTGGTACAATTATTCTTCATACTCCTGGGCCGCTTATAGTATACTTTTCATTACACTACAATCAATAGGAGCAGAGCAGTGAAGGGAAATGTTGGGAAAACGGGAGAAGTTACTAAATTTTTTAAGACTCCGTCGCGCATGCAACCTTAATGGTTAAAGATACACAGAAATGATGTATGACGGAAATGTCCTCCTTAAAATTATATAAAAAATATCTATACATTTTATGGTTGACTCACAATAACACGTGTAACTCCCGATAGCAAGCAGTTCGAAGCTCTCTTATTATATTTGTCTACTCTTACGTTCCAAAGTTGTGTTATAAATTTGGATTTTTTATACAGTACTTCACTATTACGGCAGAAAATTTTGTGGACTCAGCTTATTGAACATAGCTAAACATATTACATACTAGCTTTTGCCCGCAGCTTCGCACGCGTTAAATTCAGAGTAAAATCCCTTTCCATATACAATGTTATATATGTTAAAAAAACATAGGCACAGACAGAGAAAGCGACTTTGTAGTGATAATAAAGGAACTTTCTTAAAATGCCTTTGGAAGTTTATCCACCGATTTGTGAATTAATAATGTTATGTCGAGTAACTTATGTACGATATCTCAATGATTGATCATACAAAATACTCAAATATCAATAGGCTTAATAGGTGCATGTCTAATTTTTTAATTCCCAATTCAGAAACCGGCGGAAAACGGAATGGCATTTTTTTAAAATCCCACAAATATAATAAACGTGAAAGTTTGTGATTATGTATGGATCTATGGTAGTTTGTTACTCTTTCAAGTAAAAACTATTGGACGGATTTGGATAAAACTTTGCAGTCATATAGGTTTATACATCAGATCAGAAAAACACATAGGGTACTTTTTACCGCGGAAATACCTTTCATTCCCACGAGAAACCGACTTCCACGCGAACGGAGTCGCGGGCGGCCACTAGTATAATAATAAACGCGTCAAAACCCGTTTAAGTTAGATAATTTCAAGTAATAATGCACGACAGCTAATCTCCTTCCTTGATCGATTAACAGCTTACCCACTAATTAACGGGACAAACTTCAATAAATTAAGGAAGAACACAAAACATTTTTTCTAAATAAATCTACGAATAAATTCATTCATGTCTTTGTCTACTGCCACTTATTGTGCATAACTAACTTCTTAATGTAATAAATATAAAGAACAAAGGTACCCTTCGTTATCAGCATTTATCTTCAGGAGCCGTTTAGTAGTAAGTTAGATCATGTTATTTTTTATTCTGTTTTCAGTTTATAAAACAAAGTTAGCGTTTGTCTAGTTTGTTCCGTATTCATAAACGTTCTTGTCTTTGAGCGGGATTAGAGTGCACTTTTCTCTTCATATTTGAGTATTTAGGTACTTACACTTCCTGAAGATGGAAAAATCACATATTAGTCAAGCGCCGTTAAGTGGTTTAGATACAGAATACCAAATGTACATTTTGACGTTATTTCTCATAGAAGTTGAGTTACAAAATTACCCCGCTGTACAGTATATGCAAAACTGGTGATCTTTTGGTAGAAAATGGAGACACTATTCGTAAAATAATATTCGTAATTAGACAATTTTCGGATAAAAATATTTTCTCGGAAAATATTGAACTTATAAATATCATATAAATACATTTTTATTATTTTCTTTGTTTAATTTTGGCTTATGAATGTCTATCCTAATAAGCTTTTTTTCATGTTATGAATATGGATATGGAAGCAAAATTAGAGAAGGTATTTACTTACTTACTAAGACTGCAATTACGAAGTCTAGATACTTATTTCCAGGCCGTTTTTTTTTACCATTTGAAAATATAAATATTAAAAAACTCACTTAACTCCAGAAACATGATAAAAGCCACTAACACATATGTAATCCCTATTCTAACGTTCTCATTCGGCGTCATAAAATGGACCAAGGCAGATCCACTAAAATTTCAAAGAATAATTAACACAACAATGACAAATGGGTGTAAACACCATCCGATGTCTTGTACTCAAAGGCTCACGCTTCGCAAAGATGGCGGAAGAGTAATAGCACACATCACAAATTGACACAACTAACAAATATCTAATCTTCGAATTATTTTCATTCAAAATCGCCTGCATCAAATTTACACACATACATAAACAGACTAGATATAAACCTCACTCCATTAAATCCTAGCAACACCGAAATACAACTAAATGAAAGTCAGCAGGGAGCAAAAAATATCTGAGTGGAAACAAAAATCTCGACGAAGCCCATGTGGACAAAGATGCGACCAACGCGTGGCTTCAACGAGGGAAACTGTTTCCTGAGGCTGAGGCTGTCATGCTTGATATACAGAATAAAGTTATCAAAACTAAGAATTACCGTAAATTCATTTTTAAAGAACAACACTTGGTAGACCTATGAAGATTTAGTTCTGGTATTGAAACTATTCAGCACGTTACAGGTTCATACAAAGCTTTAGTACAAAATGACTATTAACATAGACATGATCAATTTGCAGCTATAATCCATCAGCACTTAGCACACAGACACAAATTCATAAAAAGAGATTCTACAGTTCTTGACAATCCTACTATCCTACTAATATTATAAATGTGAAAGTTTGTGAGTATGTGATGATGTATGGATGTATGGATGTTTGTTACCTACTCTTTCACTTAAAAACTGTGGGACGGATTTGGATAAAACTTCGCAGTAATATACAGGGTCTGTCGTAATGAATGGATAACCCGTTACCTACAGTTGATCCGGATGTGAGGCTATAAGAAAATGGTGTTTTCTTGCCAGGGTTGTCAACCATAAGAAAATGGCGTAGACTTTTAAACTTTTTTATAAATTTCGCTATTTTTTTCATTTATTCCGCTGCCATTTCTTCAAATTTTGATGTATTTGTATAATTCTTTTAGTATTATACTGCTGAAGACGTGTATTATGTAATTTAAATACAATTTTAGGTGTTATTCACGTTGAACATTATCAAAATACTCATTTTAAGAAAAATATTTCCAATTTTTTTTCTTTATGTCAACTTTTGATCATCTCCTGTGGAAAAAAAAAGTATGACGTTATAGCTGCCCATGATCTCAATAAATTGTCTAGTATGTGTAGATTCTAAAAAAGTATAACGATGTGTACTTTACAAGCAACATTTAGTTACAGGAGCGAGAACACTAATCAAGGTCGGAATTTTTATTTTTCATGTTATGTTATAAATGGTTGTAAAACTTCGTCATAATGATTTTATTCTATCAAGATACTTTGCACAAACACTATCAGGCCACTAATAGGAAATTCAGAAGAAAACCCGGTTGTTTTTGGGAAAAAAATAACATTACTTCACGATAATAATGTAAGAAAAATGTACAAATGAAAATTGTTGTGCTCTAATAGTTACATGCGACAAACATGTTGCGACAAGTTTATTCGAAATTAAAACGGATTTTAAAAATCGAACAAGACCGCATTACAAAGAAAAGGGTACTCATCACATCAGTGTGATTTTGACCATCGCATGTCCTTTTGTTCACATTGGCCCCGATTCTGAAAACACTCTCTAAACTAAACTAAAACTATCGCTGTCACTTACACATCAATAAGACAGAGACAGGTAATCATTTTAGTCCTGTCAAACTAAAATGTACGTGCAATATGACACGGCGAAGGCAATTTTAGGCTAGTCCTCAGCGCATTTCGTTCAATTTCACAATGATGTGGACTAAATTTAGTGAGACCAATGTACCTGTCTTGTTCTAATACGAAGCATGAGAAAGTGTCACTATTTTCGTCATTTTGTTACTGCTTTCTAATATTTGACTATGATTTTCCTTGTGATTTGGACTTGATAACGTGGTGATACTGATGACTTTGCTCACATTTACGGACATTATGTTGTGCTATCGATTGAACTTGTTGTTTTGGAAAAGTTTTTGTGTAGTTTGTGTATCATGCCGCAACAGTATACGCCGGCCGAATACGCGAACATGCATTACATTAACGATGTATGTAATGGCAGCACCAATAGAGCTTCTAGTGTTTATCGTGTAAGATATCCAAATGTGCGACATCCTGATTACCGTGTGTTCATTAAAGTGCACAATGCATTTATGGAAGGACGATTTCCTTCTAATTTTTTCCACTTTTCTTTGTAATGCGGTCTTTGTTCGATTTTTTTAATCCGTTTCAATTTCGAATAAACTTGTCGCAACATGTTTGTCGCATGTAACTATTAGAGCACAACAATTTTCATTTGTACATTTTCATTACATTATTATCGTGAAGTAATGTTATTTTTTTCCCAAAAACAACCGGGTTTTCTTCTGAATATCCTATTAGTGGCCCGATAGTGTTTGTGCAAAGTATCTTGATAGAATAAAATCATTATGACGAAGTTTTACAACCATTTATAACATAACATGAAAAATAAAAATTCCGACCTTGATTAGTGTTCTCGCTTCTGTAACTTAATGTTGCTTGTAAAGTACACATCGTTATACCTTTTTAGAATCTACACATACTAGACAATTTATTGAGATCATGGGCAGCTATAACGTTATACTTTTTTTTTCCACAGGAGATGATCAAAAGTTGACATAAAGAAAAAAAAATGGAAATATTTTTCTTAAAATGAGTATTTTGATAATGTTCAACGTGAATAACACCTATAATTGTATTTAAATTACATAATACACGTCTTCAGCAGTATAATACTAAAAGAATTATACAAATACATCAAAATTTGAAGAAATGGCAGCGGAATAAATGAAATAAATAGCGAAATTTATAAAAAAGTTTAAAAGTCTACGCCATTTTCTTATGGTTGACAACCCTGGCAAGAAGACACCATTTTCTTATAGCCTCACATCCGGATCAACTGTAGGTAACGGGTTATCCATTCATTACGACAGACCCTGTATGTTATACATCAGAATAACACATAGGGTCCTTTTTATAGCGGGAAAACTTCTCATTCCCACGGGAAACCGACTTCCACGCGAACGGAGTCGTGGGCGGCCGCTAGTTAATAAATAATATTTTCAGTGTCCCCCAATTTTTAAAACTTAAGGATTAGGGTTTCGCGCAAACCTTAATTTCCTATGCTTAGAGGCTTCTTCTCCTTTCGTGTGATGGCTATGTGCTGCAAAGATAGTCACAGTTTTTGGGAACCGTCCGTTTAGGGCTTTTGATGTAGTTCCCCGTTCCTGTTGGCAGAGATGTACAAAATGGTTTTAAAAAAGCATTTAAATACAAAATGCAAAATACTTTTTAGATTAACTATTTCAAATGCAAAATACCAAATAGTTTTTTGTTTTGTATTTCAAAGGCTAAATGCAAAATAGGTATTTTTAAAATACTTTTTTAAAATAAAATACCTTTTGACCAAATCGAATGATATTTTTATTTATTTTAGGTATTTATCATGAGAAATAGAAAAGATATACAATGGCGAGCCAAATGGCACTTTGTGCATGACATTTTGGTCATATTTATTTTTAAAATAACGCTTATCAATAAATTCTGTTTTAATATACATAATCGAGTTAAGGAAGAGTAACGAGACTTACGAAAAGATAGCCATAGCTCCATTTTGTGAGTTGTGTGGCCATTTATTTTTATCCAGTTACATATTTATTATAAGTATGGATTATTACAATTTTCTTTTAAAGAAGAAAAAGGACATGCATGGCTAGCAGGCGCCTCTATCGGTCAAATTCGGCAAACCTACAAGCGTTATTCATTCATTTCATTTGGTTTGACTGGTAATATTGGCTAAACTTAATCACAAAGTATTTTGCATTTTGAAATGAATATTATAAATACAAAATACATCTCAAAAGGTATTTCAAATAAAATACAAAATGTTTTTCAATAAAAGGCATTTAAATGCAAAATACCAAATAGGTATTTTGCATTTTGTATTTGCATTTTAAATAGAAGTATTTCAAATAAATCGCATCTCTGCCTGTTGGGTAGTGTTTCGTATAACTAATTAAACAATGTAACATCTGAATATAGCACAGTGCTGGACAAAAAATGATAATGATTTTTTTATAAAATATAATACGATATTCAATATGAATTACAATTGTATATAGGGTACTTACAAAAAGTAGTAATTTATCAAAAAATATATATTGGCAAACCGTATTAAAAATCGATGTAAAGTTTAAAAGAAGCTTAAAATCTCTAGGTATCGAGTTCGTTAACGATATTTTAATCTATTGTACTATCCGTAAACAGAGAGTAACAGAAACTGACAACAATTATGCTTAATAACGTATAAAGTTAAAAATCAATTTCAATGCAACACAATTTTAGAGGAACCCATGGGGTCACGAATGTGATTTGCACTTGGCCAGTTTAGTAACCTAAACTTAGGCCTTGTTTAGGATAATAAGCCTAGGTCTTGTGATCAGTCAGTGGCCCAGATTCTCAAGACACTCTCTAAAACTAAATTAAAAATATTGCTGTCACTTTCTCATGCTTCGTATTAGAAAAAGGCAGGTACATTGGTCTCACTCAATTTAGTCCACAGCATTGTAAAATTGAACGAAATGCTCTGAGGACTAGCCTAAAATTGCCTTCGCCGTGTCATATTGCACGTACATTTTGGTTTAACAAGACTAAAATGATTATCTGTCTCTGTCTTATACTATTGATGAGTAAGTGACAGCGATAGTTTTAGTTTAGTTTAGAGTATGTTTTCAGAATCGGGGCCAGTACTTATCTAACATCCGGTGGTATACGCTAAAGACAGAACAGAACAGTTATTGACGACATATTATCGCTAGTTACTTACATATAGTTACATTTATTAATTCGTGTTACTAGTTAGTATAACAGTAAGTGTTAGGCGAAATAGATTGTTATATGCTTACGGGCTTATTCAGGGATTTTGCTACGTTTGAAAGTTTCAGGAACAACGTTTAAAGTTAGAAAGTCAGCAATAGGTACTCTTATGATGGTTCTAATCATGTTCTAATCTAAGAAAAAATAAAAAAATAAAAAAAACGACCGAATTGAGAACCTCCCCCTTTTTTGGAAGTCGGTTTAAAGTCGGTGCCTACTTAATAAAGAAATGATAAATGAACATGTCAGAAACTTAATTTTAACACACTTGCTCAAAAAGTGAGCCTTATTAAATCGGTTTTAGAGCCATACACCGACCCTCGTGCATAATAATATTGCACACTAGTGCGTAATATAACGATCCCTACAAATTTAAGGTAGTGCCATACTGCAAACTTATTTTCAATTAGATCGGGCAATACTTTTTTTTTGTAACAGCGTAAAGGTGTTATGCCACTGAAAATCCATTTACATATTTTGGAATAATAAATGTGTCCATATTAGAAAAATATATTAATTATTATCAAATCATTAATAAAATACAGTAATTTGTTACAAAATAATTGTATGTTATTTCAAAAAATATATTTAGAAGTAGGCTGTATGGCTATCTATATGGCGTTTACATTTGGCGCGTCCAAAAAAGTTGCGTGCCATTTCCCGATTTTTTTTATATTTTGTTAACATTGCATTTGTTGCTGTGTTGGAAAACGATTTATACAAAATATGTTTGTTCTTCTCGCAAGTGCGTTGAAAAAATGCGTATGTAACTCGTGAGTAACAGTTCATTAGACACTCGGCTAATTTACGCCCTCGCCTGCGACTCGGGCTGCGGATTTTACATAAAACATGAAAATGTGAAAAGTGAGCTAAACCATAAAGAGGATTAAAAATACTGTTAATTATTTTAAGCTATTAGGAAAACAATCTTTGTATTTTCCAAATCAATTATAAATTTTTGAGATAAAGAGAAAATTCGTGGTGATAAAAATAAACGCTGACTATAGGTACGCTATGCAAACGCTACGTCGTTGCCGCTGCGTAGGCGCTTTGGCGTTTGCTTTGTCTTCTGTGAAAACTATAGTCAATCGAAAATATAATATTGTTCCTGTAACAAAATTATATTGTTCACACCAGTTTTTCAAATTACAAAAATAAATTATAAACGAGACTTCTCAAGTTTTTGTAAAATAAGGGACCATCTCTCACCTCAATAATAATATGTAGGTATATACATGGATGAAGAAGTAAATATAACCTACCTTCATGCCAAATTTCATAGACAACAAAGGAACGGCATTTATTTCTGATTTACCTTTTTAGATACGGAGCCCTAAAAATACTTATTTAAGACAAGCAGATAAAACAAGTACTTAGTTGTAACCTACCTCCCTTCATGCCAAACTACACTATTAAGAAATGTTTTAAAACCTCAACAAGATGATTACTACGACTTGAAGTTTCATTAAATTAAATATTAATTCAAAGCTGACTTTTATTTACCGGTCTGAATGGACTTCCTCCATTCTGCTTTCATCTAATCTGAGTGAATCAGACGTTCTGCAGCTCAGAACTTACATCAGTGGCTTTCATCGAAGGATTTCTAAGAAGCTGTCTTAGAAATCCTTCGATGAAAGCCACAGAGTATTGAGATATTATAAGCTATATCTAATAGAGAGTGAGACGAGTCTCAACTATATCATATCTAAGCCGATTTTAAGCTTAAATTCTAGAAATAGAACCTGTATCTTATCAGGGTCCTAAACAAAAATGAAATTAAGTTTTGAATTTTGACATCATGCAGTTTATTTTCATTTTTATTTTCATAATATAACCATAATTGGTGAGTGATATATCACATAGGAAACGGGTAAAACTCAGCGATAGTGAGTAAAATATTAAAAAAAGGAAATGTCGTTTTAACACATTAGGAAATGAAATTCCAGTTTTGGTGACACGAAGGGCTTGAGAAAGGATTATATTTGTAAAAAAGATGAGATTATGAACTTCGTTTAACTTGTTATCGATTTGATATGCATTATAGGCAAAACATGTGATATATACCTACTTAGAAGATATTTCTAGAATACCCTAAAAACTGCAGATAAAACTCACGGCTGATGTATAGCCATGCTGAAAAATATCTCCAGTTGGGTAAAAAACTGTTGGGTATTATGTAAGCCAATGGAAATACCAATCGCTTTTTAGTTAGTCCCGGAACAAGTTCAAATGAATGAAGATCATTTGTTTTTAGGCTTAATAGATGGAGAAACAATGGCGCCACATGAACCGACTGATCCTACTTATATTATAAACGTGCAAGTTTGTGAGTGGTAAAAAGTACCCTATGTGCTTATTCTGATGTATAACCTATATAACTGTAAAGTTACATCCAAATCCGTGCAGTAGTTTTACGTGAAAGAGTAACAAACATCCATACATACTTACAAACTTTCACGTTAATAGTAAGATGTGTTAAGGGGTATAACTATTACCCTATACCAGGCAGGGGCGCAACCTTTTAGCAGGCAAGGGCCGCATGGTGAAAAAATCGACCAAAGGCCCTAAAATAGTACACCTACCTCTAAGTTGCCATCAATACCTAATCGTATTTTCATTCCCTACCTACGTCAAAAATATACTACAAATTTGATCCGGTTATCTCATATCCTTACTCAAAATTCGGGTCGATTTATCCTAAATACATTCAGCAAAAGATGATACAAAATATTCCATTAGTTTTGCTCATGACGTCATACAGCTTCTACTGCACGCGTGCAAAACACAGTATGACGTCAGTATCTATCGGGTTTATGTCGCACTTTAGTTGCATAATAGAATGGTTTCTCTTTGTCACTTTCAATAACAGCTTTCAATTCTAAATAATAATGACTTTGTTGTTGTCGCAACGTCAAGGCTGATCCTTGCATTCACCCCTCACACAAAAGATACACTTAAAGATATAGTTAGTTACATAGGTATGCGAAACTGTCGCCTGGCGGTAGTAGGTACTTACCGCTTATGTAGATAAGAATGTATGTGTATTAAATATCTGCAATAATAATAATAACAGCCTAATGTGCTAGACAAACGTACCAGTAATTTTGTGACGGTAGTTATCTTTCCCGAATAGATTTTTGTGACAAAAACCTCTGGTTTCCTCCCGATGCTTATGCTTTTTGTCCATACGTCACAAATGTCGGTTCATAATAAAGATTTTTTTTTATTTGGCCAATTATTTCACCGGATTGTTCCAGAGGTAGCGAGGAACCTAAGGAATAGCATAAGAATAAACGAATGAATGTTATAATGATTCACGTATAACAACCCACCTAATGTGATCTGCAGACCACTCAAAATGTATCTACTGTCTATTCCTCCTCATTCCACTTATTTCTATTTCTATTCCTGTACTGTCCATGCTGTCAGGCTTTGGAACTCGTTGCCTCACGATATTCGAGCAGTGAAATCCATTTCACTGTTTGAGAAACGTGTCACAAGTTTTTATCTTGCTATGTAGGTAGTGTATGTGTTAAATTGTTTTTATATTTATTTATGTACCGATAGTTGTAAATATGTTTAAATATGTATTTATATATGTATTTAAGTAATAATGTGTAACCATTTGTATGTATTTTATATTAGTAGATATGTATCAATTATTAGTATGTAGACACGCAAAATTTGCTTTCCCTACCATCGCTTCAACTACTCTGCTGGAAGAGATTTCATGTAAACACTTAGAATAAGCAGAACTTCTGTATTTACGTACTATTTTGTAATCACTTTGTCCTTTTATGTGTTAAATTTTGTGTAGATACATTAATTTGTAAATAAATAAATGAACAGAGCTAGATATTTATTTATTCATTGATTAGTATCTAACCAAATTAAAGAAGAATTAGTTAGTTTAGATTAGAATTTAGATTAAAATTACCGATTATGATTGGCTTAATCGTTAACCTTAGTTATCAAAAGTAACGAACCATCACTTAAGTTTGGCAAAGTTACTGATAACCTAAAGCTACCTGATACCTCACCAATTTACGATTATCCGTAACAACAGTTACCTTCTTTCACCCAATGTTGAGTTTCGAAGTTTCTTTAAAAAGTTTCGCAGTATTTCGTGCTTTCTCTAGTTTATTTTCGGCTGGCAATCCCCTTCTCAACTTGTATCCCTCTGCGACCAAGTGCTCAGATTACTCACAAACTAAAAGAAGGTAAGGTAAGGTAAGGCTACTTAAGTAAGCCACTGGAGTTTGAGATTAAAAACTTTGAAAGGCACTGGATCGAAAATAAAAGAAACGTGTAAATAAAGAAGACACCGGGGAGGTTTTATGAATCCGCCGTTTTATGAATAGTGGCCGCCCGCGACTCTGATGCGTGGACGTCGGTTTCCCGTGGGAATGAGAAGCTTTCACGCGGTAAAAAGTACCCCATGTGTTATTCTGATGTATAACCTATATTACTGTAAAGTTTCATCCAAATCTGTGCAGTAGTTTTTACGTGAAAGAGTAACAAACATCCATCCATACAAACTTTCACGTTTATAATATTAGTAGGGTAAGCAATTTGGAAATATAAAAGTAAAATAACTTTATGGTTTTTATTTTCCGTTTTATTTCGTAAAAATGATGATATTTTTATCATAGAAGATGGAAACTTAAATAGTAACGGAGGGGACAAGGTTTTTTAAACCAGCAATGTTTCTTCTTAGTAATCACTCCTTATATCGTAAATACGAAAGTTTGTGAGTATGTGTGTATGTTTTATACACTTTCTATTCTACTGAACTTTAAAAAAAAAATTACGTTGCAAGCTCAAAAAATTTGAATTGAACCATAAAACCGTACTAACTGTAATTAATTAGGTACATATCAACATTATTGGAGCTTATCGCAAGTCCAATTTAACGAATAATTATAAATTCCTTAAGGTGAAATTAAACCATTAACCATTCGTATCGAAGTAATAAACTTATATGAATATTTAAATGCTTCATAATTGACCACACCTTTCGGCGATCAAGTACCTACCGCCATAGGTTAAAACACCTGATAAATAAAAACCTTTATTAAATATACTAAAAAATATAAAATTTATAGACAGTCATGAAAAAATTCCGCCAGTATGCAGGTGTACAATTTTAATGCCTAATTTAATTAAAACTAACTAATATAGGTACCTAATAAACTAAGCCAGAATATTATTTACCTAAAGAAGGTTATGGTAAATCTACTACTTACTTAAATTGCTGATAAATGTATAATGAGGGATATGCAGGCTCTATTTAAAAATAACTATCTACCAATTTATTTAAACAATTGAAATAATTTGAAAACAATATCGAAAGATATTGCTAAACAGTTACGGCTTTTATATACAAGTGTTTTTTTAAGGCAAAGAGTAGACCATTAGGTAACTGCTAGGCATACCGTGGGAACGTGACTTAAAATACAAACATTACTGGATGTAAATATGTTATAGTGTATATTTGTGTAGGTGGGTTATTCAATAATTAGATTAGAATATTCACAGAAGTTAAACAATTACAAACTACAAACGGCTTTCATTAATACTAGGAACAGAACATTCTAGCCTGATTAAGACACTTTCTGAACAGACAGAGAGGGTTGAAAGCTATATCCATAATGTCACAGACAGATAAGTTGAAGTTATGATAGGTTATAACTACAACGATCTCGAAAGGCAATAGTACTAGGTTCTTACTTACATTCTACGTAAGTTTTCCTGTCGAAACGCCGTGTCTTACCAAACAATTACATTAACGTTGACACAACAAACGGTACTTTTAACACATTTTGAAGCTATTCTAGAATGAATTCCCATAAGAATACATCATTCAAAGCAGTCATTTGGAAAGGTCATGCATTTTTACACGAACACAAATCGAGTGAAAGTTTAAGAGCCTAACTCCGCGTGGACTAGTTAAGTTGTTGCTATGCTGTTGCTGCTTCTTAGTAGTTTTTTTTTTCGAACTTTAGAACTCATATCCCAAAAAAAAAAAAGTGAAATGTGTCAGGTCACAGAGTCCCTTAAATTCAGAAGTTACCATTACATAGAATCTCTAATGTAAACTCTTGTTTCTAGCTTACTGCCTGCAGCTTAAATATTTAATAAGCTGTCCTGCAGTCAGCCAAGGTACTGACGTCAAGTACCAATATAAATGTCCTTGTAGACTTTATTGATCTTGACTTAACATGAAAGAAACAGTAGTTGCTACAACAAACGTCCATAGGTGACAACATGACCTAAGGAAAATATGTTGCAACATGACTCCTCGTTTAGTTCTACTCATTCTATCTACGGATTGCTCTTGTGAAAGACCTTGACTATCATATGCTATGTATCTTGAGTAATTCAGCTGTACCATTGCAATAATCGTTGGATGAATGTGAAAAAAACGAAAAGTAAACGCAACACCTTTTAAAATAACTCTTTACTCTGAAGCTACTCCCAAATTTATAAAAGCTAGTAATATAGACAAGAAAGTACTAGAACTAGATTGACAAAAATATTTCAAATAAAATATTAAATTACAACCAAATTAGAGAAACTCATACATTCAAGTTGATTACACAAGCATTAATTTTAATGCTAACCCTACAACTATCTTAACCCGTTTAGGTAAACTTAAATTAAACAATAGATATGCTAAGCATTCGCAAATTAGAACTCATGCATAGAATTAAGATTTCACAGGAGCTTGTGATACGCCGTGAATTGAGCTGAGACAAAGGCACATTGCTATCGCAGAATCCAACTAGAGCGTTGTCTGCCACGAACAGTACCTACCGTACCGTCGTCTCCAGAGATCATAACAGGTTCAATGCTTTGGTGAATCCTGAATGCTATATCTGATTCCAAAGAGACTAATCCGCACATCAAAAGGCAGACATGCTTGATCGATAGTGTGCAACAATTTCTGATCATTATAACTGTTCTATCGAATAATGAGGGCTGATTGTAAAGCGGCCACTATGCCTAGTGGACACGCGAAGATTTGACAGCTCCCCATCACTTTTCTTTACCACGGATGGTGTATGTTGTATCTCTTTCGCTCGTATTTCACCTCCAAACGATTTTGGTCCCCAGACAAGGGCTGTACCCGTTGAACTGGTTTCTAAAAATAGCAGAATGGGATTTTTGAGAATGGCTCAAATTCGGTGCTGGTTAGGCCGCCACTGACCGCGTTTGATCGGGTTCAAGGAATTCGCATACATTTGTCTGATTTGATGCTAATGTTTTACTAGATCTGATTCTATTAGTTTTATGATTACCGTTTTTTTTTTGGAATATTTACTCTTGTGACATAAATTTGGCTCGTACATGGTATGGTAGGAAAAAATCAAATCTCGTACCTAATAACAATAAAATATTGTGCTTCAACAAGGTAACTTAGAATTATCTACTACTTTATCCATAGAATCTGTACGTTACTATTTTCTTAAATTGCAGTCTGATCCACTGCCTAGTTATTTCTGCAGTTGCTTCTGTGATAGCTTTTAGTTGCTACCGAGGGCTGTTGTCAAGCAAACCAGCCATTGCCGAATTCCTCGCCATGACTCCTAAGGAATAATAATAAAAACTGCGGCCCGGTGAGCGAGCAGCCGCACACTTATCATTATAATACAACGCGATCGCAACTACGTAAGGCTGTGTTCATAAAGTGCCACAAAACTTAGTAGTATAAGCCAGCCTTCGTCTGCCATTCTCAGTCTAGTGAACATAATGTAAGATTTAATAAAAATAGCTTATATATATCTAAATATAAAAATAGCTAATATAAATAGTTTTTCTCCAATTTGGTGTCATTTTTATGAAATAATTTTATAAACTGGTTCAGAATTTTTAGGAGTTTACATGTTTTCATGGCTCATTAGCACAAGAAAAATTATTAAACAGAGGGCAAGAAATCGGGGCGGAGAGCTATTGTACAATATAGTGCTTTTTTAGTTTTCTATCGAAGCTGTCTTTCTTCTTTAATACCTTAGTCCAAACGAACGACCGACAATAAAAATTAAAAGCGATTAAGTATAATTAGGCAGATTTGGCAACGGCAAATGAATGTGAAGATATCGTATGGATTTGTACCCATTTGTAAACCAACTCATGATCATTTTACTATTAACTAGAGCCGTTGTGGTGTTATGGTTTGATTCAAATTTTGCAAGTATCTGACCGATTATTTCATCTTAATTCAGAGGTTATTCAAACTTTTCAACATTTGTATGGTCGATGTAAACGCGCCTCAATACAATTTAATGAGTAATCCTTCAACAAACGGTGAAATCGCCTGCGAAGTTTTTATTTGGGCAAGTTTTTAAATGTTTCTATGGATAATAGCTAGTTATTACATCAATAAATTATCAACATATTTACAAAAAAAACAAAGTTTTAAATTTAATTTTGAAAAATATAGGGGAACCGCAGAATGTAAGTAGTAATTAATTATTTAAATGTAAAATGGTTAGCAAATTTTAGTGTAAGTTAAAGCGTGAATGCGTAAGCAGTGGATGGATCAGTAAGTTTGTATGAATGTGTTTAAATAAATTTAGTTTCATACTAATAATAATATTCATGGGAACGCCGTTGTGTCAGTTTGGCTTCTTTCCAATGGTGACGATATAAATAGGTATATCTATGTTGTATATTATAAACGTGAAAGTTTGTGAGTATGCATGGATGTATGGATGGATGTATGTATGGATGGATGTTTGTTACTCTTTCACGCAAAAACTAAACGACGGATATTGATGAAACTTTACAATGTTATAGGTTATACATCAGAATAACATAGGGTATTATAATTACATATTAAATAAATTTTGTGGTTTTTGTATTGCGATATGTTTCGCAGATAAATAAAACTGTGTGTAAATTTTCTCATTTTATTTTCAGTTGTTTTTTATTTTACTTTTTTACATTAGTAGGTATCTTTCTTTATGCTTTATATTAAAGTTTTTCGTCACGCATTAATAAAAATCAACTGCATGACGACTATGCCTTTTCTGAAAAGAAAACTAAAAAAAATACTTTATTGTTGCAAAACAAATAAGTGTAAAATTACAAGTAACTAACTGTAATTTGAACAGAGTTGACTTAGCTTCATTTCATTGAGAGTGTTATCACGCACTCAGGGAACGGCATTAGACCCTATGTGTCATGCCGTCAATTATTGTAAACTCGGTGATTCTCTGGTTGCTGCAATGAAAACAAAGTGATCATCATCATCATTATCATCATCGTTATATAGTATACTAGTGGCCGCCCGCGACTCCGTTCGCGTGGAAGTCGGTTTCCCGTGGGAATGAGATGTTTTCCCGCGGTAAAAAGTATCATATGTGTTATTCTGTTGTATAACCTTTATTACTGCAAAGTTTCATCCAAATCCATCCAGTAGTTTTTACGTGAAAGAGTAACAAACAAACATCCATCCATCCATCCATACATCCTCACAAACTTTCACATTTATAATATTACTTAGTAGGACTCATATCAAAGTCAACAGCCGTGTCTTTGTGTGTATGTAGATAAAACTTACTACTTTTAAACTTCTTGACGAATTTTATTTTATCATTAAAATTTTATTCGGTTTATTTTTTAAGTATAAAAAAGTATTTTTAGTTAAGTCTTGTATAATGCTTTGTGGTCAACACACACTACATTATAGAAATGTGGTCAAAGTAATGTTTTTTTTTAATTAATAATTAATGCCATTCATTGAAAAGGAGCCACCTGCCTTTTATTACGATTCGTTTTAGGACAACAAGGAGCAAAGTGAAATCTACAATTTCGTCTACAAACAATTAAAAACTCTTGACAAGAATTACGACAGTCGAATACAAAGTGTAAACCTTGACCAATATTCATCCACTCCAGCGCATTTTATCTAACGAACTCTGTAATCTCTATTGCGAGAGACATAAAGGTTATTTTACAACGTAGAGTAACTTATCTAATAGGCAGATAGTAGTTCCAATATATATTTAAAGGTACATGAATAGATGTGGATATACTTATACTAAGCCGAATGAATCTACATATTCGGACGAATAATAAAAGAAAGATAGAAAGAGTACATGTTTAATTTATTTTGCATTATAACGTAATGTAATTAAGCTATGTATCAAAGTCAGTTGTTTTTTTTATGTGAGTCGGTAATTTTTTTATCTATTGTGAAAAAGCATAAGGTAAATGTAATGTAATGTTAGTTAAGTTAAAAATAATTATAAGTTGAACAATAATAAAATAACAGGTTAAAGTTATTAAATTTCTCTTGAAAGAAAACTGAAAGTGCCTTTTTATCCCATTGTACTTATAAGTTTAGATTTTAATGGGTTTCCTTGTGTTTAATTTACCTCGTTTGTTAGAGAGATTTGATCCTTATGGTTGACTCTATCGATCGATGTCATAAAAGTACAGGATGTTATTTTTTCAGATTTAAGCCGGTTCGATTTCTGGGTGTGGCAAGCAAATTTTCGAAAATCTAAAAATGCAGTTATTTTCATTTATATACATAGTATCAATCCAAGTCGCTAATATGTCTGTTTGTCCATTAACTCCTTCAAAGCCACTTGACGGATTTTAATGCGGGTTTAAACAACTTTTAGGTAATTTTTTCATTTAAATTTGTAGATAGAATAAGTATTTTAAGTTAGACAAAATTCAACATGCCGGGAACAAGTCGCTCATAATTATACCATTGCGAAGCGTGAGTAAAAATAAAGGAATGTTTCCTTTGAGTAAAATTATCTATCTCCAGTAGGGGAGCGAGGGGCTTGTTGTTACAGGGGTAAGTAGTAACAGGCTCTTTTCACCAGGATCTTCAACACTATTAACGTATATCTTTGACTCGATTTAACCCATAAACCGCACCACATCATATTGCCATAGCCAGTGTTCCGCCGGTTGGCGCAGTGAGCAAATGTGAGCATTCCCTTCATTTCTGCCAGGTGATATAAAATTGTACTGTCGTAAAATTTTGGTTTGTGTTTTTAATATTGCCTATTTTCAAATTTTATACATCTTATTTCCATTCAAATTTATCTATCTCTGATATTGTGTAACAGTTTTTATGATTGCTACATTGTTTAATTAGTTATCTTGAAAAATGTTAAAAATCATACCATGGGGTAAGTTGTAACAAAATCCCGGGGCTTGTTGTAACATGTTCCAATATGCATTGTCTGGTATGTGGTGAAGCTTACACAGATACAAACAAAAAAGATTGGATAGAGTGTATTAGAAATAAATAATTTAATTACTTACTGTGATTTAAAAGTGCTATTATGATTATAAGTAGTGTTTAACTAAATAAAACTATTAATTACTTAATTTTTAAGTTTTGATTACAAAAAAGTGTATTTGAGTTGATTTTTGATAAGAATTACATAATACTTACTTTGGAAAGATGTCAATTTTGTTAAAAATAAATAAAGAATAAATGATTAGAGGTATTATTGTCGTTTTTTATCGTCGTTACTACTTGCCCCGGTAGACGTTACAACTTGCCCCAAGAACGAGGTAAGTTGTAACACCGCACTTCTTTTAGAAAATAATTAATTGTTAAATAATGACCAATAGTTATGATATTATTTTTTCTTGATTTGGTAGAGGAAGAGTTACAGTATCCATCAATCTTTATTTAGTAGAAATTGAATCAATAGATCTCAAGATATACTAGTTTTACTGAAAACTGTTACAACAAGCCCCTCGCTCCCCTACTTACAGTACTTTCCCTCCAGGTGGCTCTAAAAAAATCTACCCTGTATACTTAAAAAGTACCTGTATAGGAATACGAATTTTGGATTATTAGGAACAAAATAAATATTAAATAAATCTCTTATTTTAAGCTGGTACAAATTAATACATCCAGCATTGGGTTTAATTAAGACCGTTACGACTTGACCGTTATTTTATCAATTACCACAATGTCCAAAATATTATTATATCAATCACTTAAATATCTCTAGAATTGAAAGAAAGAAAAACGTCAAGTTTAATAATAATGTTGTCATAACACCTCTGCTTAGGCACGGAATATTAAACTCACAGTCCGAAACAATTTGTATGTAAGCACTAGTGGCCGCCCGCGACTCCGTTCGCGTGGAAGTCTGTTTCCCGTGGGAATGAGAAGTTTTCCCTTGGTAAGTGGTACCCTATGTGTTATTCTGATGTATAACCTATATTACTGCAAAGTTTCATCCAAATCCGTCCAGTAGTTTTTACGTGAAAGAGTAACAAACATCCATCCATACATCCTCACAAACTTTCACATTTATAATATTAGTAGGATTAGTAGGATAAGATAATACATGGACAAAACCTACAGTTGCAAAGCTAAGCTGGAGCATTTATCTCTTTCTACATATTTATAAATGCAAGGTTGGTATTATATGTTTTGTCGTTAGTTAAGTACCGTTCGGCGGCGACCTCCACTACCGTTGGACGTCCTCGACTTGTACCTACCCACTCACGCCGCAACTACTTGCAATACCTATGTTGACCTGAAAACCTGACAACTTGAGGACTCAGGAAGAACAAATGTAGAAAACGGCGAAGTCTTCGGTTAGAATGAGCCAAGCGTTCTTTTTAAGGCGGTGCCAATACACAAGCCAAAATGTTTAAAAACTTATATACCACTAACTAAGTAATTAAAATTTAAGATTTTTTATGACGTAGGGGTACTGTAGAGTGTTTAAGGATATTTATGTGATTTCGACGGTGTAAGGATATTATGCCAATTTGAGATTTTAAATCAAATACGGCGAAGTTCATAGTTTGATTGGTCGTTTTATTAAACAAATACTTGTAGGTATGTACTGATGAATAGAAAAATCATTCAGTGGACTTGGAATTATACCAAATGATGATAGATTTAAAGAATTTATTGTTATTGTAAGTAGGTAAAACAATCTATTCGCTGATGCTGAAAGTGTTTTTTGTATTTAGTTACATACCTACATTAAAATATACAAACCTATTCGCGACCACAAAGCGAAAATCGTTAGCGCCATCTACAATTATTACGATGTATTTTCTAAAGTAAGTTTTATAATCGACTGTACCAATAGACGCAAGGCAAATTGCTGAGTACAGTCCAGAGCACTAGTTAGTAGTTGTAGCATATACATAGTATGGATATGACCTTGCTTTGCTGCATCCAATCATATGTAAGCATTCAAGCGCTCACTTCGATCGATCACATGCATGTTTGCTTACAAGATTTGCTCTCAGCGCTTGAGCAGGCACTTGTGTTCAATAGACTATTTCTATAGAGGTACCTACTGAATTAGAAGAGATTAGTTTAACGATAAATTTGACGAAACTAAAGAAACGACTCCGCGAGTGACCCGAAATAATGCAGGTCAAACAAGATAAAACATAATAGGTTTCTCTTGTATTTGATATAAAAGATGTCTCTGATTTCCTTTCTGACTGATATTTTTCTCTTTTGCTTCTTCCTGTCGAGATATTCGCTTTCCTGATTTCTATTCTATTGTGAAAGATCTATTCCATTAATCAGGTGAATATGTGCTGCAAAGTGCGTACTCATCACACGATGAAGAAGAAGAAGAATCAGGTTGCTGATCCTTAAAGTGTATTTTCATTAAAAGGTATTTATTGGTAAATACCTATTTAATAACTGAACGAACCTCGTCCATTCTAACACAGAAACGGTGTCATGGTCTCAGTTAGTAGTTTAGGTATCGCTGGTTATGCGATAATAGCTCACTGCAACCAAATGTTTAATGATATATTTCTTGCTTCAGTAGGTACTGTCAATGGATAACTATATTTTGGATTATATCTGTAGTGTTTGTATCAGGATATACTACAGTAACAGCTGTTACACTATCTCGTGCTCTTGTGTAACTTCAGGCTTACTGGTATAATATTGTCTGGCTGGCTGGCATGTTATAGCAGGTCTATTGTCGCGTTTGTGTGAATATGCCATTTGTTTAAAGGCGAAAGGTAATAAACATGTTCATCTTTTTTTTTTATAATATAGCAAAGCTAACGAGCATGCGGGTCACCTGATGGTAAGTGATCACCGCCGCCTATGACTACCCGCAACACTGCGGACGTTGGGGATGTATTGCTGAGCCTTTAAAAATTAGGCACCGGATACCGCACTCACCGAACGAAACGCAGGAACATTGTACCTACTTCACGTCGGTTTTCTGTGCGACGGTGGTATTTCACCGGTCGAGTCAGCCCAGCAATCGCTGCAGACAGAGCCTGCAGCTAGACTCTACCACTCCTAAAGAAAATCTGGCTGAGATTGGATATGTATAAAGAATACTTATATAGCTCTTTGAAAAATAATTATTCTGTGACGTGAAAAAATAAACAGCAACAACATTTCAAGACATAATTAACTTTATATTAGATTGGAGACAAAGACAGAGAACAAATGGAAAAAGGAAAGGATTATGGTACTAGTGATTCAGCTTTAAATGAAGAAGACAAGATGTGTATAAAAGAAATCAACAAGACGAATAAGCTTACTTAAAATTATAATCGAAAACTGCACGTAGTGAAAAGGACGAATAATGGAGACGTAACAATTTGGAACGAAGAAACTGGCCAAACCCTAAGAAGGTACATATTACATTTAAAAAGAGTAGAAGGGCAATGGAAACCTCTCCGTGGAGATCAAGATGATAAGACTGTAGCTCCTGATGTTAGTGAAAAACAATAATTATTAGAAAATTGAAGATAAGTTGATTGTTTAAGTATATTTGCTTGATAATTAAATATAAATTGGTATATGACACAATTATGAATATTTGCTTAATTCATAAGAAAGGGATGTAGTGTTTGTATCAGCCTATATTATAGAATGATGATGATGATATTATAGAAGTAGATACTACACTGTCTCGTGCTCTTGGTGCGGCGCGTGGTAGTGTTGCCGCGTGAGCCACGGACGAGAGCGGTCGCGGCTGCCTCCACACATCGATAGTGGTCGAGCCAGTGCATCTAGTGTATATAAAAGCGTACACTACAGTATCTAACGTAGAAACAATTTTCTCATGTATCCATATGTTTTTATGCGAGTAACATATTTATGATTTTTAATTTTTTGGATGCTATCTCATTTTATCAATTTCTAAAAATTAGTACCTACTTACTTACTACTAGGACAGTTAATGCTTATAGACATTTCCTAAAAAAATGCCTTGTTGCAGAAATAAAACTTAAAATATAGTTTTATGGCAATGGTATGGGATTAACCTATTAGCCCCGATTCTGAAAACACTCTCTAAACCAAATTTAAAACCCTTTTAAACCGACTTCAAAAAAAGGAGGAGGTTCTTCTGGCGAATTCGGCCGTTTTTTTTTTACCCTGTATACTCAGTCGATAGGTTTTCTAGTGTGAGCCTACCTACAGAGCTAAAATATAAATACATTATACATTATTAAATTAAAACATGTGTTTATTAGTTTAGGCTCATCATTCTACATTTACTCCAACGGAAACATTGAATGCTATATTTTCAGCAACATCTCTTATTAAAATGTCTAAAATTCCAATTACTAAGTTACATAACTATACAATGTATGCTAAACAATAAGCTTCTTGTTTTGCTTCATAAATAGTACATCTCAATGATTTAGCATCATCATGAATCTAGGTCATTTTTATCAATTGTAATTTAGTACTGTCGTGTTTAACTCTCTCATGTGTATTAATGAATTGGTAGATATCAGTCAATTCTGGTGCAATACCACAGCTGTTACTTGTCAACAGTACAGGGCAAAATAGGATAACCAACGTAAAACCAAACAAATTTCGTAAAGATTATTACTGCGTTTTCTAGCTTATCCATAATAAGTTACCCTAAGCGAAATAGAAGATAATTCTCACCCCGCGAATTTGACTCCTATTTCTAATGCGACAGAACACTTTTCTGCAAATACGTGGCGGGTCTTGGGTAAGCCAGCATGTATATTTGATCAAACGCAGCAAAGTAGGTCAAGATGGTTTTAAAATCGATATAGAGGCTTGTCTCGTAGGTAGGAAGGTACTCCTGCCTGCCGCATTGCTTTGAAGATGTGGAAAAAGAGAAATGTGAAATGCATTACATTTTAGACGTCTTTTTGTAGTTACTACGGTCGTTGTGAACTTTTGTAGGAACATGATGCTGTTTAGTGACACAGATATTTATGAGTAGTAAAATAGTGTGTTTTTAGATTTTTCTTTTTAATTTTGCATTATAAATGCTAATTTATTAATTTTTGAAGTTATAAACACTGGAAAAAAGTGAAAATAATGCTCGGAGGCCCGCGTTCCTTTTTCCAGTGTTTATAACTTCAAAAAAGTGTGTTTTTAGTTGAAAAATGAAACTTTTATGCTAACAATTATAACAATTCGTAAAAATATATTGTCATGTATTTTTAATAGTGACCAACGTTTCAAAATTAAATTAAATTATTGATTTTGCGGATTGTTTGTAAGGGTCATTTTCGAATCGAAAGTCACTTTAGAATCATCGTGTTCTTAGCTTGCCCTTATAACCTATAAATTACTCTGTCGTAGTACTCTTAAGATCCAAAACGGCTTCACACAATGCCTCGAGTGGTATATCTTACTATAATATTTAACAGCGTCATTATCCATGTTGCTCCACAAAGAGTTCCATCGATCCAGTAATAAGTAGGTAGTCAAGGTTTGTAGTTCAGACCACTTCAATGTGATGTGAATTTTTTATAGAACTATGGCGTCCCGCAAAGTACTGTAACTGTAAAGAGAATTTCTTTGTAACGACCTACTCAATAATTAAAAGCAAGGTAAATACAGTGGGTAAAAGTGCTTTTAAATAAAAGGAAATAAAGTTGAAATTCGTGTAGCGTGGAAATGTCTCATAATTTAATATGCAACTGGCAAAATACTTATTAGAGGTAAAGGACAAGAATACTAGAAAATGTAGGTCAATAAGGTTATCTTGTTATGATTTTCTGGAACTACAAAACCTCATATTATAATGATGCCATGTCAACGAAATCAGTATGTAAGTACATTTTTCCTTTCATTCCTTAAATATCTTTCAGAATTTCCTTCCCCACAAAACGAAAATTTCTCTAGCTCAAACCCTTATCCAACCTATCATAGATTATGCAGACTCCTGCTACTTGGATGCAACGGAGGAGCTTCAAAACAAACTAGAGCGTCTGCAAAACTTATGCATTCGCTTTATATACAAACTACGAAAGTATGATCATGTTTCTGATTACCGAAAGCAACTCCGTTGGTTACCAATCCGGTCTCGCAGGAACTGTGGAACTCTATGTCTCCTTTTCAATACCCTCCATAATCCTTTCTATTTGCGCGGACGATTCCATTTCTCTCACTCTCAGGATGAAGATTGCAGAGTTGTTGAGCGCACTAATCTACATATAATAACATAAGACTGACTTTTTCGCTTATGTCTTCTCACTCCATGCTGTCAAGTTGTGGAATTTCCTCCCTTGTGATATTCGTTAATGTAAAACTATAGGGCTGTTCTAAAAAAGAGTTAATGTGTAAGAATCTCTAATAAATCTACGTATTCTCTATTGTTCATTTGAGTATGTATTATTGATTTTGTATTTATCAATTAATCAGTATCTTCATCATATCATATTTGGTCCTGTATATATGTGTATGTATATATGTATTTGTGTTTGTATGTATTAGTAAATTTAATTACCTATATGTAGTAATATATTACTTGAGCACTTAATACTTATTGCTGCCATTCAAACTCTCCAGTCACAGGTCTGCTGGTAGAAATTTCCCTGTGGGATAAGCAGAACCTTTGTACTCACATTTTATCTTACAGCTTTACTTTTGAGTTTGTATTTAATGTAACTGTTTTTGTGAAAAAATATTAAATAAAAATAAATAAATGATATATTGCATAATATTACTTAATTGTTATAAACCTTTCTAATTGCGATACGTAGGTATGCGTTGACTCAGCAAACAAAAGCGATTCATGGGTGTCTGTTTTAATAGCACACTTATCTTTCATTGTAATTCTATCTACATGTATATGTTTATGAGTTGAAAAGACTTTTTTAGAAGTTTTAATGGAGGATTTTTATGAACTATTTTCTCTTTCTTTCTGATCTTTATGTATTTTTTTCCAATAAGTTGCTTTTCCGTGTGTGAGTCCTCTTGTTTATGTTTGTGATGCTTGGTTGGGATGGTAGAACAAGAAGAAGAGATAAGAAACATTCTTCTTCAATTACCGTAATTCATACTACCTAGATGGTTTCAAAATCTTTCTTGGAAGGGAGTTTTAAGCGTATAACTATCCGTTGATTTCGACGTCTGTTTTTTTTGTCTAATTTAATTTACTATTGGGATTTGAGAACCTATGAGTTTTGAAGTTGAACTGGCTGACTTGCCACCGATTTTTTCTATAATGCCAATTTTTTTACAAAAATTATAAATAAAATCCTGGAATTGTCACAATCCGTGGTACATCTTATTCATATTCCTTACTTGTACATTAAACTAAACGTACTATTCCTACTATTCACATTCAGACTGTCACAGTTATTTGAGTGCTTGATCCTCAGCATTTCCATTGTTTAAAGTGTTAAAGTGTTCATTGATATACCTAGTCATGTAGGATTCATTCCTAGTAAGGTTAGTTAAATGACTAATTTAGTACTAAAAAAAATCCTATCATTTGGAATACCATTCACTGAACGAAATTCCATGTTTTTCATTTGACTGTTAGTTACTAAAATGATAACGAAACTAACCAAACAAACCCTACATTGATAAAAGCCTTCGCTGTTCTACACGATTGTTCTTCCATTCTTTAAGTAGGTAATTTTAACATGGAAATCGTTACCTGGAATTGCAAGGTTATTTATAAGGAGACGTTTGTAGTGTCTGCCTAAAGTAAAACATGACCATATCATCAATGTGTCATATCCACCAGCTCTTCAAGTGATCACAGTTATCCTGGTTGGTGATCTGCCAAGATGATATCAAGATAGCGAACCTTGCGTGGTCGAGGAAGGAGGCAAGTCAAATATAAACCCATGATCGATACTGGTCGCCATCAAAAGTTCTTACATATATTCTAAAAGACAGAGACTCTTTTTTTTACACAATGTGGAGCCTTAAGTTAAGAGAAAACAAACGAAGGTGCATGCAAGGGCTGATCCAGTGGGGGGTCATGACCCTCCCTCCTGGGCTGGATCCAGGACCTAGGTGGGCCACTCAATATTTTGTTAAACATAATGTATTTTAACTTGACCATTAGGTACTATGTGACCCCCTGGCGCCAAAGCTGGATACGCCCATGGGTGCATGATTCGGACGCGGCGCGACGACTTTTCGGTATTTTCAACTACCTTATAGTTATAGTTATTAATTGCTTTATCACAGGTTTTTTGTAAATAAATACCTACATTTTCCAGGTTTAATTCCTAAAGGGTATCTTATGACGATACTAAATCAAATATTAAGAAAATTTTTTGAAATCGATTTTACGTTCCACAAACGACATTAGCTTCGGAACGAAGTTAACTGAGTTTACGAGCGATAAAATAATAACAATCATAGTTAACCTACCATCGGGTTGGCGATTATTAGGTTAACTTTCCCCGAGCCATCGTTTGGTTTTTCCGCATAAAAATAATGGAAAATCTATAATAAATATGGAAAATAAACAGCAAATTAAAAGAACTGCTGTAGGTTAGGCACAGGTTTATTGAGAAGCCTATTTGTATAGTGTTTTTTTTAAAGGTTTATATATTTAGAGTAAAAACTGAGAGCTTGAGAGGTATTTCCCTGTACCTAAGGTTGTTTTTTGTTCCACACCCACACGTTGCCCTTTGTCATGCCAGGACAATATTTCTGCGACCAGATTATTTATAATCCTGTTTGTAGAAATATGTAGTGTTTTTGCATTTCCTACATTTTGTACTTAGGTATAAACGTAGGTACATACAGTATAAATACCTAAATAAATAAATAAGGTATAAACAACTGAGCATAGTTTTCTCCAAAAGCAAGATACCTACAATCGAAAAACCTTTTTAGTTAAGGTATAGATTCCTTTGAATTTTCAACTTTGGAGACTTTAAACCCGCATATTCGATACTAGTGGTCGCCGGCGACTAAGTATATTCGTGTGGAAGTCGGTTTCGGGTGGGAATGAGAAGTTTTAACGCGGTAAAAAGTAACCTACGTATATGTTATTCTGATAACCTTAATTACTGTAAAGTTTCATCAAAATCCGTTCAGTAATTTTTTTTACGTGGAAGAATAACAAATATCCATACTTCCATCCATACATCCATACTACAGTATGTATGGATGGAAGTATGTAACATACTCCCTAACTTTCACGTTCATAATATTAGTATGATACCTACCAGTAGTCCCATAGTAGTCCTTGCTAAGCTGGGAAATATATTTTCCGTTAGTAAATCATTTCTGTAATACACATTTTCCTTATACCGCCCCGTTGACAGAAACCCGGCTACGCCCTTGTCCAAAACCATAATGAAGTAAACTCTAGAAGGTTGTGTTTTAGTATAAGCATTATTTTAAGTTTCATTCACTGCATATTTGGAAGAAAGAAAGATTAAAAATTTTCTCAACGTTATTTATAAATTTAAAAAAGTAACTTCATCATTTGCCTTTAAGTATATAAGTTCTGACTTTGTATGTTAATATTTTGTGACACCTATTTAACTGACAAAGAAGACATAGGTTAACTCATACAAGTTGAAAATGCGTGTATTTTTCAGGGGTTAACACTGAAGAAAATGCCGCGCTACGAAACTGTAGGTATACAGGGTAGAAACGATACGTGATCACAGAAGACTATAGCTTTTTATCTTTCGTTTTCGCATGTAAGAAAATGGCTTTTCCCGTTAGATTAGTAGGCCCCATTTTTTCAGGTTTGTAGCCTATCTATTTACCAAGTTTCTGCCAAATCCTAGTTGTTTTCGCAAAAGTAACAAACCTATATACACGCTTATTCACAAACTATTTCGTTGATAACATACGCAGCAGTAAGATATAGAACAGCTACTGATTACTCTCGTATAAAATTGCTTCTAGTACCTATAAATAAAAAGTTAAGGAAATGTGTGGATCGATAAAATACATAGATATCTACATCCCGCCGTTACCCACACCGCATGATAATAATAACTATTATTAGACAAGATGTTTTTCATTAATATTTTTTACTAATTTATTACAAGGTTTATTAATATTTTCGTATTTTGTATCTCATTGTTTGAGAGCCATATGTTTAGCTTCTAACTTAAAATTTTGAATTGATTTTGGTTTACGTTTTGAACTGCCCTTTACTTCAATGATACCTTTTAAGGAACACTTTCAGGTTTAGTAAACCATTAGAGTGATTCATTACTGGCTTGAAACATGAAACATGAATATTCTCTAGCTGAATAATACGCGACACTATTTTTTTCTTATTATTATTTATTTTTCTTTGGAAAAAGTTGTCAACTCTCTACTAATAACATGTTTTTCTTGAGCTGTCTTTGTTTTCATATTGCAAAGTGTTTTTTCTTCCTTACTGTAGCGTTCCTACCAATGTTTCGACAGTAGAAAATCATTAACCGTATTTACGTAATTGCAATCGTAACACTTGTGTTTCATGACGTCACACGCCCGTAGCCTTTTCACTCGTTTGTATAGGAATGTTCCAAAGTAGAATATACTCGTTCGAATAACACAGAGTCGCTCTGGCCTTTTGGCCCACAATCTGACATCAGCTGGTTACGTCACCCTCCTACTACACACATGGTGTGATTAGCAAAGGGCTAATACCAGTTAGGTAATGGGTTCTTAAGGAACATTTAAATTGTAATGGTAAGAATGGAATTACAAACATTGTGACGCAAACTGAAGGCATTTAAATTGTAATGGCAAGAATGGAATTACAAACAATGTGTCGCAAACTGAAGGCATTTTAATGTATTTTTTTAGTATGAAAGTCAATAACTTAATTTTTAGCTAATGTTGTGTGTAACTTAGTAACTTCAGTTTAATCCACTCTAATTAAATAGGTACCTAACGTTTAATTCATGGGGACACTGTAAACGTTAGATGGATACTAGATTTTTTTGGACAAATAAAACACACCATTTGGTAGTATTCCTATATGACGTTATACAATTCTATTATGAATACCTATAGGTAGGTAGGTGAATTACTAACTATATACATACCTATACACGATGGCTATCTTATAGAGGCTTAGCTTGAAGGTTATTCGAAACACTTCCTATTGATTCAAATAGTTATTATTCAGATCTTTAACTGGAAGTAACTCGGTTCTAAACCTTGGTTAAGTAACTAAATGACAATAGAGAGTAGCAACGTAAGGGGCACAAGGCCGTCTGTTGGTACTGTACAGAAGCACAGTCGAGGAAAGTTGCTTCTGCCCACTTCGTTGTATAAATCCTACTAATATTATAAACGTGAAAGTTTGTGAGTATGTATGGATTTTTGTTACTCTTTCACGTAAAAACTACTGGATGCATTTTGATGAAACTTTACAGTACCTAATATAGGTTATAATATAAATCAGAATAACACATAGGGTTCTTTTTACCGCGGGAAAACATCTCATTCCCACGGGAAACCGACTTTTTAATATCTATTACTACACTAATCGATCGACTTACTCTATTCAAATAATGTCTTCAAACGCTTTCACAATCTTCAATTCCGAACTCTGTTATTCGTTTTTCAGTTATTCAACTAAGATATTCATAGCATACGACAAGGTAGAAAGGAATGGTTTTATCTTCTTCATTCATGAATATGATGTGATTTCTTTTTATTATTATATCCATGCTCGAAGAGCTAAAACAGCTGCCCATCACTGCCCTCTACGAGTAAAACGTAAAAAGAGATACTAAAACCCGCCAAAAAATCGTCAAATTGATTTAAAATTGCTACATAGTATAAAACAAAGTCGCTTTCTCTGTATGCTTGAATCTTTAAAACTACGCAACGGATTGTGATGCGGTTTTTTTATTAGCGTGCGAAGCCGCGGGCAAAAGCTAGTGTTATTATAAATTTAATAAAAAAAGTAAAATTATAAATTCAAATCTGAAAAACTGGTGTCGTAAGGTATGAGAAAGGTTTAATGTAAAGCACTAGATATAGTTTTAATCCTAGAAATGTGTAGGTAAGTTAAAACTCTTTTATAGTACCAACCTATGGAGTATGTACAACACACTTTTTGAATTAACAGATTAATGAAATAATTAATTAACCAATAAGTGCGCTTACTTTATTTACAATCACGTTTAACGGTAATACTACGGAACTTGTCAATATTTAAGTTATAAATAGCGACAATGGTGTAATTTTTGCCGACCTGTTCACGAAACATAAAATTTTGGGTCGGTGACATTTCGGACCAAAAAAACTCGGACACCTTCGCCAATGTATGGAAAAATATAATATTAAAATTGAAAATCCATACATTGGCGAAGGTGTCCGAGTTTTTTTGGTCCGAAATGTCACCGACCCAAAATTTTGGATATTTTAGAAAACTATTTCAATGTTCTATCTTTTAATTACCTAATAAAATTCCTTAAAACCGCATTTAAATCCATTGATGGCCGATCCCAATATTCCTGCTAGGTATACCTAATTAAAGCTTCGGTAACTGGAAACCATTTTTTCTGTCTTTGTTACGTGTTTCCAAGTAAGTATCATTTTCGGTTACTATAGCTACTAACACATACAAGGCATCAAAGGTAAGTTAAGTAGGTTATTGAGATTGGCCGTACATTTTTAGGTGTTAGTGAACAACAGTACAAACACGAATAGCAGTTTTGCTTTATAATATGTGCCTACTTACGTTATCATAATTATGGTGTTACCGGAAATCTGTATAATTCAGGTATTCTATACAATACCTAGGTAATGTATAGAATCTCTAATGGTAATGTATAGTATCCTCTCTAACGGTCATTATAATCTTACCTATATTACATACCTACATTACCGGCCGCGCATTCGGTATTGTATTGAATACCTACCTAGGCAAAGTATAAAATCATTACATAGTATAAATCCAAGTTGCTAATTCTGTCTGTTTGTATTTTTGGCCGCTAACTCCTCCTAAACCAGATGAGAGATTTTAATGCGGTTTTCACCATCCTTTAGGTATTATTTCATTTAAATTTGTAAATAAAGAACAATCGGAAAAAGTTTTTTTAAGTTAGCCAAAAATCAATGTTTCGTGAGCAAGTCGGCCAAAATTACACAATTGCGAAGCGTGGGCGGGTAAATGAAATTTCACACATTTCCTACCTACACGTTTTACCTAGGTATTGTATAGAATACCAGATTATACACATTACCGGTAACAATGATAACATAAAACAATGAGAACTGTATTTAAAAGACAAGACAAGACCATTTTCCAAAGGAACAAAATGGTGGTTTGAACAGCAGTGGTGTCCTGACGGCGTCCTATAATCGATGACCCAATTCGTGGTCGCTCTGCTCGCGATGTCGAATATGACCCAATTTTGTTATGACGTTATCCACAGTGTTATCTACATATATAGAACTTTAAGTTATTAGATTACTAGGTACTTAGTACTTACTTGAACTTTACAGGCAAACCTTTTTGGGTTCGTTTCGTCGTTGTTACATTTCTGCTCACAAAACAATGAAAATTTATGCCTAAAACATTGAAATTATGAAGGCAAAGTACCACCTTATATTTAGTTGCATTGAGTTATTTTTTTCAACTTTAAGTAAAAAACGTGAGATTTTAAAGAAATTTAGTAAAAAATTGTAAAAACTCATAGCACTAAGTCAAAAATTTGTAAAAGTTAAAATAAAACTACTAAGTACAACACAAAAACACTCAGTTCAGACGTTTGCACCAAATGGCAAGGTCTAAATCACAAAAAGTACTAACTCTATGCTGATGGTTTTTATACTACGATATACTTAGTAAAAAGTAAAAACCTTGCAGAAATATTATCTAAATATTTTTTAAGTTATTATACGATACGGTGACAATTCCATGTACCTACCTAAAACTCTCAAAAGTAAACTAATAAAATTGATTTTACTTTCTGGGCAGTAGGTAATATCTACCTTTTAGACAGAGTCTGGTGTTAATTTGAGTTACGTCAACCTTAAATTTTGCGGAGGTTATTATGACTCTTTTAGATTTTTATTAGAATCATGATTCCACCCCTACATCTTATAAGGTAGGTACCTACCGTAGGTTAAGTTAGATCTATGTTTACCATATCATAATTTACGCAACGGAAAATTATAACAGTCTGTTTGGCTATTCATCTATGTTCTCTTAATAGGTGAGTTAAAACTTAGGTACTTAATACCTAACTGTACAACATGCAAAATGTTTGTAGGTAGGTACTTAGATAAAATAAAAAGTATTAAAAACAATAAATAGCTAAACATAACGTTGGTAGCTGGCGTTTTCCAAACAATGGCATGAATAGGGGAGGTGTGCTCAAAACGGGCAACAGTCTACAGCACTTCATACAAAATGGACGTATTAAATTTCAAACGCAACCACAAAGTACATTTTATATAAACGCAATGCGGTCGCACATCGCAAAGACCTTAGCCCCCACCCTAGCCCTGTATGAAATAGCTTTATTTCACACCTTCTACAAAATCTAGGTACGACATGTTTAAAAAATAAAATAATTTTGAAATGTTAGCAGAAAACAATGAAGGAATCTCGATTGGGTTTTGAGAAATAAGTTTGTTTTAAATATTTCAATTAAGCAATATGCACTCGTCAGCATGCTTGCTACGCAGTTGTTAATCGCAATAAAATAACGCTAATATACCATTTGCTTTAAATTTTCAATCATTTTGTTAAATAAAAAAAAATACATAAGTTACTTTTAGATTAAGGTTTATTTGTATATAAGTTTTGTATTTATTACTTCTTGTTCATTTTGACCTACTATTCATGCCCGCATTAGCTATACGGCAAAAAAGGATATTCGTAATATTTTATTTTTCTTCAAACGCACAAGAAAATTAAACATTTCTAATGAAACATAATGAAATTGATACTTTACAAATACATACATATTTAATTACAATTTTCATATACTTTTTGTGGTGCTCACTTTTGGTCCTCTTACCCTGCATTGGTTTATTGTAAACTAAAAATCAATATATTAAATCTTTCAATACAATTTTTTTTTATTAACTCTATTATTTTTTATAATTCATGGCTGATTCATTAATATCTTAATTCCACAATATTATAATTCCTACTTAAAAAAGATTCTTCATCTGTTCCAATTTTCCAAACAAAACAGCTTTAAACAACGACCAATATTCTCCCAGTACCTATAGATATTTCCCCCAGTTGATCCCAGGTCACACAGCAGATAGTTTGTTCACAGCATCGCATTACAAAAGCTCGCCTTTCGTGCGAGTGGCCTAAATATTTTGGCGAAAATCGGCCAGTGAGACGTTGCCATGACAACCGCTCTGTTAGCGTATTGATCCTACGCTACGACACTGAGGCTGGAGTTGTTCATATGTACGGTACCGCAGTAAGGGGAAATAAAACAACTGAACAACGCAGTTTATTTTTATTAAGGAATTTTTAGGAAAATATGTTTAAGTACTTTGTAGAAACGTAGGTATTAGGTGCAACCGCATGCAGTAGTAGGGTCTTTTGACTACCTTTTTTGTATGCGTTCGAGTTTTTAATATTAAAAAGTAAGTGAATACCTATATCATTACGTGAAAATAAATTTAGATATGAGATGGACGTCAGACGGAGCCTGAAGATGTTGTAATTTTGTTGGGATTACGTTTAAATAAAAATAAGATTATTAAACTCTTAAAACTGTAAACTTCTATTTCATTTACAGTTCCTGGTCCTATCAGTACCTATACTAGGACGTCGAATACTTATAAAACGAATTCTAAAGAATGCAACCTAATGTGATGTAGATAGAGGGTGAATTAAACGGTTAGACATAATCTTTATGTTAAATATGAAACTTTTTTTTCAACAAAGATAATCTACTTACGTAGGTTTTATAGAGTACTAGTAGCCTCCCGCAACTCCGTTCGCGTGGAAGTTGGTTTCCCGTGGGAATGAGAAGTTTTTCGGTAAAAAGTACCCTTTGTGTTATTCTGATGTAAGTACTAACTATATTACTGTAAAGTTTCATCCAAATCCCTCCAGTAGTTTTTACGTGAAAGAGTAACATCCATACATACTCACAAACTTTCACGTTTATAATATTATATTGGGACATAGGTATCACTCGACACAAAAGAAGATAAAACCAAAATGTTACTTCCGACAAAGCACCCCTACCTTTGAAACCGGACATTAATTTGTGAGTAAGTTAAAAATAATCCAACGACGTAGCGCGATTCAATATCAAATTATTCACGTCATTTCAATGTACCTTTAAGTAAATGACATGAATAAATATGCTACGGTGTCGTGCCGTTGAAAGTTTTCACGTGAATTAGTAACTTGAATTTCAGTAATCCTTTTTTCAGGCGACTATCTCAACCTGACCGGAGAAAAACTGTTATTTTACTCTTTGTAAGTACCGAGTACCTAATGATGTCAAGTTAGATCACATCGCCGCTGTCCACAAAGCCTTTGAAATTACTCAGGATTTGTTCACATTTAAACTGACAACTTGGGTAAATATAGAACGACAGGTGCTAAACCAACTTACTTACAGTCGAGTGGAACTAGCTACCTACCTAGTGACAAGTCAGCGAAGGCAGTTGTGTCATTGGTTTGTCAATAAGTATAAATAATAACCTATTCATAGTATTCATGGGTATCTAAGTAGGTTTACCCAGCAATATACTGAAACAAAGAGAGCTGATTACGAAATCGGCGCGCCAAGAGTTAGCTATACTTACCTACAGGGTGTCTGGAGGGTGAGTAGCCAAATGAAAATGGGAAAGATAGGAAAAAAGAATGAAATGGGAAAGATAGAAAATTCCAAAGATAGGAAAATCTTAAAAATATATATTAAATTCTAAAACTTGAACTGAAATGTAATTTAATAAGTCGAGTTAAATAGCTAATAGCCTTACTTTTCCCATTTTCACTTGGCTACTCCCCGATTTTTCCAGTCCATTTTTTTTTTACTGTAGGAACCAAGTGAAAATAATTTTAATTTAAAGCCTAATACTGTCTTATTCAGATGCAATCATAAATTTATTATCCTTACTTAAATTTATTAACCTTATCTCTATCATATTTTCTAGTTTAGAGTTTTAACTTAAAATCGGCACCCAGTTTGACATTAGCGAATAAAAACCTTTTTTAAATAGCGGAGGCAAATAACATTACTTCGGTAATTCTTACCTCTCCTGTACCAAAAGTGGTAGGTAAGGTACCTAAACTTACTTGTTTGGTCAAATCATTACAGAATTTTTACCTGAATTTTATTGTTTGTGGGGTGTTTTATTTTGTCGTTGTAGATCGCCGCCGGCATAAATAAGAAAGTGTAGGTCCGAAATTTTTATAGTTTTTCATTAAGTAGGTACCTACTCAATAGCTAGGTAAATTGAATGCGCGATCATCCATACCTAAAGGGAAAAATGCAATGTTTTAACACTTAACACGGTACGTAGGAAAATGACACACAAAATACCTTCTGAAAGTTAAATTTTTATCGATTAAAGTGTCATTAATTCAAGAAAACGATCTGTGTGTTTTTGGCATCAGTAGATATCGATCCCTAATCACCCCCCTGATAGTTATTTTGGAAATATATTTCATGTAGGTACAGAATGGACCTCTACAGATTTATTATAAGTATAGATAATGATATTTAATACCAACGGGCACAGTGAACTTACCCCAATTATTCGCAAATATAGGTACTTTATATTTATAAGGAAAGTTAAGTGTATTTGTGTAAAATACAAACTCCTGAGTAAATATTTATTTATCAAGGGCAACGACTAGTTAGTAAAACTTAACTATGTGTTGCCATTGCCAATAAATATTTACTTTTCCCACTATTGAGTAGTAACCTACACTAAATGGAACCTCATAAAATGGTAGTGTAGCGACATCTATAGAAAAATAATAGAACTTGTGCACCGTGTGAAGGTATTTTTCTTATAGTAGTGCAGTGCTATACACCTAGATGGCGCTGTAAGAATTTCAAATTTAAAAAAAACGTAAAGATTTCAAGAATAATTTACTAACAACTAGCACAATCAGAAATTCGCAAAGCATTAATTTAAAACTAGTATATTAAAATTCACATTATTTTCAATCATGAAACCCATCCGTAAATGTGTCTAATAATAGTCTCTCTATCCACATTAATCCATCGGGATCTTCATCAGTAGGCTCAGAAAAAAATATTCTCATAACTCTACCTAATGTTTGGTACAATGTTCTAAGAGTTAAAAAATCTAATAAAGGATTTTGCTGATCTGGTAAAATACTGTTGGCTGTAGCTCTTCGAACGACCTCTAATACAGTAGTATAAATTATTGATGTCCTAGTTTCAGGCTTACATATACATAAATGGTCTAATGGTAACTTAAAGAAAACCCCTCTGCCTAAGTCAGCAGAATCTGTCTCAACAAAGTGAATGGGCACCTTAAAAGCTGTAATTAAAGTAGGAAGGGTTTCTGCAAAACTAACTGTCTCCCAATCATGAATTTCAGCTAGGTTAATAAATTTCTCATTCAATTTTAGTAATGTTGATGAATTTGATTGAAGTTGCTGAACGTCATTGGACGGCCAAAGAATAGCTGCTGCGGCCCGCGGCATAGAAGCCAGGGCACTGCCTTTATGAGGTGTCGCATAGAAAAGCAAACCTTTTGTGTTTCCACATATTTTCAGAGCCTGAGTGTCTTCTTTTTTGGAAGCTTGTATTAGTATCTCCTTGGTTATTAACCCTCCCATTGAGTGGGCAAGCCATACTATAGGAATATTTGTCTGTTTTTTCCCTCCTACACAGGCATCTTGTAGTGTAGGTAGCAATTCAGATGCCCTTCTTTTAATGTCAGCAGTCAGTAAAGGGCAACAATGAAACCAGTCTGATAAAGAAGACCAGTAGTTTATACCCATCACTCTTACGTTGCAGCAGTCCCGTGGCAGCCAGTCCTTAGGCCAGCAAAATGTGTAGCTGCCCCGGTCATCATTTTCCTGTAACAATAAAACCCGTTTCTGATTTGCTGTAAAGTTATAAAGGTCAGTCTCTCTTCGTGATTCAATTGGTGTATCATTTAGAACAACTTCAAAATCAGAAAGTAAACAATTCTCTTCGAATTCAATTAAATCATCAACAACTTCTTTCATTTCTGGATCTATGTATCTTCTAGCAAATTTTTTTTCACAACTTTTTCTTATGTCACTGAAAGTTACCTCCATTATGCCAATCGGCTGTAAGCAGCTGCGATCTCGCTGTCTCCATGTCACGAATACACCACCTTGCAGGCCGTGCACCAACATGGTATCACAAACAATTGGTTTTCTACTTCTATAAATTGGATGCAGAAGATATAATCCAGGCCTGTATAAACTTTCCCCTGACAAATTGGCCAAACACACAGCTGCAGAACTAGACAGTCTTACATCATTTGATTTGATCATTCTAGCAAGCTCTCGTATAAGTCCATTCTGATGGAAGTCTATTAGTAAATGTTTATGCACACTTAAAATTGTACACACATTTACTACAGCTAAATCAATTTCTTTGTTCCCTGGATATCTCAGCAGTAATTCTGCGAGTTTGGGTAATAGGCCTAATTCAAGTAATATTTTAGTAGATGTATCTTTTTCAAAGTTCCTATTGTGATACAAGCTGAGATGGTGGTGGATAGCTTCAATGCACATTACACTTAATTGGTTTGCACTGACTGAGTCTGGTTTCTTGGGCACATCATTATCAACTTCAGTGTTTTCTTCTTGAAGGTTTACAAAGTATTTGCTGAGGAACTGTTGTATGCAACTGTGGGGCGTATTTTTTTGTAATGCAAGTATCATGTCATGGAATGTGAAATACAAAAGATGTTGTTTGAGCGCCTCGCGGCGGACATGGATGGGGGGCGGGAGGAAGTAGCGGAGATCGGAGCCCTCGGTGCGCGCGAGCAACACCGCCGTGCGCGCGTCCATTGCTTGCGCCAGCATCGCACAGTCCCATTCCTTGTTATTGCTAAACAGCGCCAGCTGCTCCAGTGAAAAGTCTCGTAGATTTGGCTTGCCATGCTTGCACAACCACAGCAATCGCCACTCTAGCGAATGCTTCAAGCTCTTCCACACCCGCGCGAAACCAATTGACTGCTTCGACGCCCTGTCCCTTTCTTTCGCCATCGTTATACTGTACTGAGGATCATCAATGTAAATGTATTCAGGAGTATGTTTCTTTTCTACATTTAAGACATCTGTATTTACAATCTTACGAATAGATTTGTAGGTTCCATAGATTGGATATCCAACGAGCAAAGCGCTTCCACCAAACAGTGAAGTGAGTTTTAGAAACTTTAAAAATGATTTTATTTTCTCATTGTAGATCATTTTAATTTATGATTACAATAACAAAGATTATAAAAATAAACATAGAAACCAAACATTTCTTCCTGAATCATCTGGTTTGATTTGTTGCCAACTTTAATTAATAAAAGTAATAAAAACAGCGTAACTTTAAGTATTTATGGCAGTAATGTTTAAATTATTTCACAAATAATCCATAGTTATTTTACAAAAATAAGTGTATTAATAGAGCAAGTTTTTAATTCGAATTTAGCTGGAGCCGAACAATTACGAGATAGGATAAATAATTGAATTCAAAACATTTTCTGGGACATGTTTTTCCTTTCTAAAAATAATATATTTTAATTTTAACTCTGTTGCTAAATACCTCTTTGCAAAAAATGATAGAAATCAGTGGGTACTAAAATGTTCTTTCATCTACTATATTAATTCTACTATTAAAACAGTAAAGTTGGCTACACTGTGATAACATATGTTGTGGTCCGTTAATAGAATACAATGAAATCGTTTGTAAGCGTGCAAATGTGCTGTTCGTAAATGATTTCATTACTTACAAACGTTAGCACTGAAATCAATTTGGTCCAATAGATGGTACGAACATGAGCTACATAAAACGACCTGGCAAAAGACAGCTAGTTTAATATTGGTCAGGGAGAAAGCATTTTAAGTTTTTCTGATAAATCTGTGAATATTTTTTCAATCAAAACTTAGACACTACAAATTAAATTGGTATTAGATAGTTTGGCATTGACTTAGACATTGCTGTACACCGTACACTACCTATCTTTTGTTTGCACCAATAGCACTGAACGATGACGTCACTAATGTCGTCAGATTGCTCAAAGGCGTGAGCACGTATTATTAAAGACCGACCGTTTGCACGCAATTAGCGCCAAAAGCGCGCTGATTGCAATTTTTGACCGTGAAAACCGATTGATTGCTATAAATAAATTAATAAATCTCCTTTTACACACCAAATAGGGGATATTCATCTTTTTTTTTCTTGTCTTAAATTAATAGCTTACACCTTTATAACATAGAAAAAAATATTAAAAGGCTTCAAAACACTCTAGATATTTTTAAAAACGAAATTTAAAACATTGAAAAATTAGAGCAGTTGAAACGCCGCCATTTTGCGCGCGCTTTGCGTGACGTCACACGACACGTCCAGTGGGACTTTACTATGAACTTTTCAGTTATTTCATACATATTTACAGTTTTAATAGCTTTAAAACCATGGAAGAAGCCAAAAAATTATCTTATAAGTATTGCATAGTACCGGAGTGCACAAATACTATTCGAAAAACACCCGAGAAAGTGTTTTTTTCGTATTTCAAGTGATGCGAAAATACGAAGACGGTCGTGTAAGGTGATGAGAAGGGATAACATATCTCCTAAATCTTGTTCATATTGTTGTGAAGATCATTTTAACGAAAGTATACTTTATTTATATACAGCTTAATGTGAATTAGTAATAAGTAAGTTTTGCATTAGCTATTGAACATTAGAAAATTCGGTATAAAATTAACCTACCCTATAAGAAAAGATCAGTAGCTATAACTTTCTATTAAAACTTTATTCCTGTTGTGGTTTTACGAATTTTTTATGGTAGTTGATTTATTCCAGGTAAAGGAAGATACAGAAAATTGAATACAATTTAATAAAAGAGCAAGGAGAAAAATGTACTCTACGGTTGAAGAAAGGAGTTTTGCCACATATATTTTTTATATGTAAATGTTTTGGTGTATTTTAAGTCAACTGCTGTGTGCATTTATGAATAAAAATCTATATTATGGTCTTAAATATACTATGAAACATCCTCTGATCTCTGCGCTCGTATAATCGGGTTTCGATGCTGTCTGCGCGCCTACGTCTTTTCTATAGCAATACGTCTCAACTACATATTTGGTCTAGTTTTTGTGTCTTTTCTTTGTATAACTTCACTTGCCAACCAACCGTTGAACACGCAACATCAAATTGTAAACCACATTAAATCGAATATCAAAGAAGAATCTGTGGTTGTCATTTGCTGTACCACCACAACCCACATCGCGCCTTGGAGACGCGACAGATGCAAAATTATATGCTATCATAAATGCACCTGTTCTCGGTAGATTGTCCTATTGTGCTATGACAGAACCAGCTTCAGTCATCGTCAAAGATTCACTACCAATCTAAACTAAACTTCATTACAATCAGCACAAGAATATAGATTAAAGGACATGGTCAAAGCTTGGGCTCTATGCTACCAAGCAGAACAATTTTTGGTGTCATGGTTAATGACCTCATAGACATCCTAATTCCGTTTACCAAAAATTTTTAAAGCCCCCCGTTTTTTTATAAAAAAATATTTAGTTCTCCATAATGACCATTCAAAAAGTTCATATTTTGATGGATATTTTACACATTACCGCTTGCTTTATGATAATTAAGATTCTACTGATCGAAATCAGTATTTTAATTATTTATAAAAGCTGTTTCTTTACTTTTAATTTAAAAAAAATATATATAGTTCGTATTATGTATTTTTTAAGATTTATTACCTAGCAATAATAACGTAATCCTTAAGTCAATTCTGACATTTACATTTAAATTCAATCACGGTCTGACTGATGATGTTTATAAACAAACAAACTAAATTCCAGCGTTGCCACAAGGTTACTTTTGTAACCTGTAAGGTGATTTTTTAACTGCATTGGTAACTTTTAGGTTACACTAATGAAAAGGTTACTTTTAGCCTTTTGACTAAAAGTACAATTTTTTTTTTAATAATGTAAGGACATTATTTTCAGAATTTTTACAATTGACTTTTTTTTAAACATACGTGAAACGGAACGCTCGTTTTAGATTTTTGTCATGTTGGCAAGCTTTACAGTGCCACAACGATATCTGACCCGGTGGCGATACTTGGAACTACGCGTTGCTATAGTGCGTTTCAGAGAATAGTGCCTTTATCTTTTTATATCGAAGCTTTAGCACAAATAAGAAAACGCTTCAGTTTTGAAGATCCTCTTTTTGATTTATTAGAAAATGTTCTGAACCCAGTCAAAGCGCAAAAATTTGAAGTAAAAGACTTATCGTGCGTAATTAAACGATTTCCAAATATTATTATATCTGATACAGAAAATTTACATAAAGAATGGAAGAAACACGCTTTTCTCGACTTCAGCGAATTAAATATGTCGCCTGACTTGCCGGTCGAAGAATAATGGAATAAAATCCTAAAAATGACTGATGGTACAGGAGAACCCATGTTCCCAAATTTGACGGAAATAATAAAAGTTTTGCTTGTTTTGCCATTTTCTAATGCATGTGTAGAACGAGTTTTCAGTCAACTAAAACTGATAAAATCTGACAACCGAAACAGACTAAATACGGACACAATTGCAGCTTTGATGGCTACTAAAGCGGCTGTAAAAAATGCCATTACATTTGAGCCATCAAAAGCATTAATGCATGCTACAATAAAATCCAACAAGGATAGTGTTGGTGATGGTGAAGGCCGGTACTTATTGCTTTTTTCTTATTTTTTCACAAATAGATTTTTTTGTCCTAGATAAGATTTTTGAAAGTTAATTATTAATAATCCACAAATATGAAAGGTTACTTTTGAAACAAAAAGGTTACTTTTTCTTATATTCCAGGTAATTTTTGACATGACCCGAGTGGCAACACTGCTAAATTCAAACTATGAAAACAGCTAAAAATGAAATTAATGCCCAACTATTTTTTAAATATGACTAAGTTTTAGAAATGTTTTTGGCCATGCATATACTTAGTGTCCGAATCGAATGACGGCACCAATTTAAACTAACCTGTTTACTTATTTTTGTGTTTGATAAATCCTCAAGAAAATACCTTTTGTTTCTTTGCAGAGTACATATTTTATCATCATATACTTTGCAGGGCTTACTCGTAACTTGCAGTTTTAGGTATATTAAACTTGTAACAAAATCTTTAGCGCAGTGTCTGTAGAACATAATATACTACAACGAGAGGGCATGAAACATTATAAAGTTCACAGTTTCTATTTCAGTTACAACATTCAGATATTTACTAATTCAGTTATGATTCCATTTAAAACATTATGCTAATAGGTAAATTCAGGTTCCTAATAAAGAGATAGAGTTCGTCTATTTAAAAGGGTATAGGTACTTAACTGAATAAAAAAACATTTAGGCAAAATATTTTTATTGATCGATATCTATTGTCACTAATATGTCATCAAGAAATTGTGCAGGTGGAAATATTGAATTTTGATGCCGGGCCCATCCAAGGTACCAGACAATTGTCACATTATGCACACAGCTACCTACAGTTCTTTTGCCAACTAAACATGTGCAATAGTAACCACATATTTTTTCCTCCCAGTTGCGACCATCAGTTTTTAATAAAATATATGAGTAATACACCTTAGAACTCTGATGTCTTGATTTAATTCTACCTCTCAAAAGAACTGTATCATGTGATGTTGTAATTCCTGGTACATTAATTACTCTCAAATCATTACATATCTCAATAATGAATCTGCCATTAGTGCGAATATGTTCTCCATAATATGATCTTGCTTGTTTTATTTGGTATATCCCTAAACTGAACATGACTAAATCAGACATTTCCATTATGGGGAACATATCCAGTTGAGGCAAATTACCATTTATCTCAGTAAAAGTGGCCCGGTGTCTATTTAGATGATGCCCAATTACATGATCTGCTAAATAGTTTGGCATATTCAGTCTTAATCTAGCTCTATATAATATATCTTGGGCATCAGGACGGTCAGTTATGACAGGATGAAATTGATTAAGTAAGGCTCCTGCTACTCTGAAGTCATCAATGAGGTTTCTTGATTCTAAGTTGAAATATTTATTTCTGAATATTTTAAAATCCCGTTTAAACCGACCGTTAACAATTTCTACCACCCACCTGCACAAAGTTACTAGTCGTGATTTATTAGCTTTGTCAGTGGATAATTGTGTTTCTCCTACACCTAGCGACTCAGGTTTGTGAACTTTATAATGCAAAGATTCTAGCAATGGGATTGAGTCCCTAAAGCCACGGTCTAATATAAGCACATCATTTGGCCTAAAAAATTGTCTCAATGAGGAACTTTCATCACTAAACAGTTGCCGCATTATAGTAGCATCTGATGTTGTTGCTGGATAAGGACCAAAAATATCTATTATGTAACCATCTGAAGCCACCAATATGAACGGTTTTATAAGATTTGCATACTTGTGCAAACTATAGGTTCTTTTTTGAAAAAGATAATTTGATGATTTCTGAATATATATATAGGTACCATCACAAATGGTGATCAAATTATTTTCCCCAGTCCCAAATAAACCTTTTGGAATTGTAAGGTTTCTATTAGAAATATTGTCTCTAGTTAAGGCCATAACTCCTAAATGTTGTGGCACATAAAATTCTTTCAAACATGCACGAGCTCTCTTTATGTACAAAGAAACTAGGCCTTTTGACATGCCTAATAAGGTTGAAATTCTTCGTTGGGGTTCCCCTGTTCTTAATTTAATTAAATAAGCAGCCAATGCGGTTTTTGGTTTGCGACAGATGGTACTTAATTGATTTATAGTTCCAAAGAGATTTAAGAACTGTAATATTGTCAGGCCGGTCCAAAAGTTACATAATGAACCGTCCATATTTTGAACATTTTCAAATTCCAAAGTTGGAGTTTCTTCTTTTGCCAACAATTCTAACATTTCAATAATCTGTGGATTAGTGAATGAAGCTATGTAATTTTGGTGGTCAATAATTTCCCAGTTATAAATAGTAATATGCTCTCGGCATATACGTGCCTCAGGTGTAACATAGAGTTTTTTATCAATTAGCAATTTCTTCCTAAGATATCTAGGCACTTTAAGCCGTTCTTCATTGACACACCCGTGAACAAAACATTCCGATCTATTTGCTGTGCGGCAATAACCCTCAAGCATAATTGGAGGATTTATTAGAGCAGGATTATCCATTTCTGAACTTGGTTCACTAATTGGATCAGGTTGAGAACTTGAACTTTCTGTATTTATTACCACATTTGGTTGTGCTTCAACAATATTTCTTCTAGTAAAATTGTAGGCTCTCTGCCAGCAAATGTTGCATACATATGAATTTTCAGGTATCTGGAACAAAAAAACTTCTGTTTAACCGACTCCTGTCCCGTGACGCGCCTAGCGCGTCATGAAGAAACCTTCAGGGAGGCCCATGACGCGAGAGATGCGTCATTAGAAAATAGTTGCAATTCAAATTTTTATTTGATTTAATCAATAAAATATCTTATTTTATATAAAAATTAACTCATTAGGAACACCAATTTCAAGGGCCACTATTTTTTTTTGGAAAATTAAATTGCCAGTGGCTGTCAACCATAGGGTGCCTACCTAAAGGTAACTGTTTATCCTACTAATTATTGAAAAGTGTTATTATTAAAGCCAGGATTCGAACTTAGCAAATCTATAAAAATAATTACCATGTTTTGGTCACCAATGAATAGTTTAGATGTAAAAACGGAAGATTTTAGATTTGCGATAAAATACTTCCCACAGGTTGACAACCAATGGTGGAAATCTATAACTTACCTTCTATCTCGTATAAAACACGTAGATCGACACTTTTAAATACACTAAACTAATAAATGAAACATAACAAACAATAACAGGTCTCACTTTGTATTCTTTTAGTTGAAAAAGCCTAAAATAGCGTAATAACATCACCAGTGGCCCATGACGCGTTAGTCGCGTCATCATTTAGGAGGGCCCGTGACGCGACTAGCGCGTCATTGAATTTTGTATGGGGCCACGGACGAAAGGCTCGAAAAATGATGGTGGCAAGGAGTCGGTTAAAAGTCTTGTAACACAAAATGCCTCTTACTTTAGTGCTTAGTATTTACCTGTAGAGGATTAATTAAGTTAGATATGTGCTGCCAGACTGTAGTATTTTCATGCAAAAGGTAACTTCTTCTACCAGATCTTCTATTAAGAGAAATACCACAGCTGACACAAAGGACACGAGGGGCAGTTTGTTGGGAATTAATGTAGTCATCACCCATATATCTTGCCTCTAAAAGTAGGAAGTTAACACACTCTTGACAGAGTTGATCACTTTCAGCTACCTGAAACAAAAGTTGTTATTTGTAAGACAAGCTTTGCATGTTTTTCAAAACAAATTCCTTGTTTCTAAGTAAACTTGATTATGATATAATTACATTAAACAACTAGATTACCTCTAGAGAATTTCGTTCCTCAACAATTGCAACTATCTCTGGACCCATATCCATAGCAGAGTATTCATACTCCGGATTTTCTACAATCATTACACCACAGTAGATGCATGGGGCCATAATGATATAAAATGCCTGAAAAGACAATCACTTTTAATATCATCAGAAACATTTAAAAAAAACTTGTAAGAAAGTCTTTGTAATTACTTACACTGCTTACAATCAAGGCAACAAAGACAAAAATAGAACCAGTTGGAAACTTGAAGGTTAACCGTTGAGAATAGCCAAAGTAGTTGTCGTAGGGGTAAGAAGTCCGATGCATAGGTTCCAAATGATGTGCAAAATCGTGAGTCCGTAAAAACAAAGCCAGGTTGTATTCAAATTATCACAAAATCCAAAGGAGTAAACAAATAGTACTTGCGTAACGCGCGAGCGAGTTAACGAAAGTGAATCAATCAAACAGTGTTGCCACTCGGGTCATGTCAAAAATTACCTGGAATATAAGAAAAAGTAACCTTTTTGTTTCAAAAGTAACCTTTCATATTTGTGGATTATTAATAATTAACTTTCAAAAATCTTATCTAGGACAAAAAAATCTATTTGTGAAAAAATAAGAAAAAAGCAATAAGTACCGGCCTTCACCATCACCAACACTATCCTTGTTGGATTTTATTGTAGCATGCATTAATGCTTTTGATGGCTCAAATGTAATGGCATTTTTTACAGCCGCTTTAGTAGCCATCAAAGCTGCAATTGTGTCCGTATTTAGTCTGTTTCGGTTGTCAGATTTTATCAGTTTTAGTTGACTGAAAACTCGTTCTACACATGCATTAGAAAATGGCAAAACAAGCAAAACTTTTATTATTTCCGTCAAATTTGGGAACATGGGTTCTCCTGTACCATCAGTCATTTTTAGGATTTTATTCCAGTATTCTTCGACCGGCAAGTCAGGCGACATATTTAATTCGCTGAAGTCGAGAAAAGCGTGTTTCTTCCATTCTTTATGTAAATTTTCTGTATCAGATATAACGTAAATGCTCCTATTAACGACCTACTTAAATTTGTACTCTATTACCGACCTATTTTTTCAATCATTCATATTAGACTTAATATAGATTCCATAAAAAAATTAACCTAAAAATTTGGTTGGTAGTTTTAGTGGTCAACAAACAGAGTAAATTTGTCTTGTCTAAATAACCAATGTTAGCAATAATTTGACATTAAATGAGTGCCGCTCGACACCGACGCACTTTCCATAGTGACGCGTCTCCAGCCTCGTAAGCACACCGAAATATTACTTGAGGTAAATAACAAACTTAAAGTTAATTTATCTGCTTGCTATCACATAAAAACTATAATACATATATTCTTTTTCGAAATATCATTGAATTTAAACATTTTTGTTGGTTTTTTTGGCATAAAATCATATCTTAATGAAGGGCGGTAATAGGATCCAAATTTCATAACTTGACTCTATTAACGATCCGTGGCGTTATTAGAAGTTTGTAATTTTCATATTTGATTCTATTACCGACTCACAGCTGAAAAGAAATAACAAGAACCATTTTTATAGAAACATGTAACCGCATAGGCGCAAGTACTATACCTCTGCTCAACTAGAAGCTGCGCTGCTAGCTGTAAATGAAGGAAGCAGGATATACGAAGCTTGAAGACCTATGGCATACTGAGAAAAACTACCGTGACAAGACAAATAATAAATATACAAATGAACATTGTGGAAAACAATATTGTTCAACGAAGGACGACGAAAAAAGACCTATGGACTGGATTTTCTATATCGGAAAGTCAGGTTTTCCTGTAACAAAAGACCAACTGTTATAAACAATTGCAAAATTGGGGAAAACTTAGAGCGCTCTTATCCTTTCAATGATGGTGTTCCAGGGAGAGGACGGTATCTTAAGGTTATGTCTAGGCATCCTACCATTTCAAGGCGAATTGAATTAGCCTACAAGCCGATTTTAATTGCGATGAGACGGGATTCTTTTTATGTCCAAAGAAAAGCAGGTTTTCGTCCGAAAGTGCAGCAAGGAAGTATATTATGTACGACTAGTGGCCGCCCGCGACTCCGTTCGCGTGGAAGTCGGTTTCCCGTGGGGATGAAAAGTTTTCCCGCGGTAAAAAGTACCCTATGTGTTATTCTAATGTATAACCTATATTACTGTAAAGTTTCATCCCGCCCTGTAGTTTTTACGTGAAAAAGTAACATCCTCACATACTCACATACATCCACACATCCATACATACTCACAATCTTTTACTTTTATAATATTAGTAGGATTGTAATATTAAGATGTTGATTTTAAAACTGTAATAATGTCTTAATATACTTTTAACGGCATTTTTTATTTTTTCGTTTAGATGAAGGGGCAATTATTATGGGTCGGTAATAGAATCAGAAAAAACGGTAATAGAATCAAACCACATCTTTAGGTCGGTAATAGAATCAATTGCTCTTTCGGATTAAACAATTATTTAATAATTACTGTGTAATAAAATACTAAATTGAAGTACCGAATCCAACAGAACACTTTACAAAGATTGATATTAAATTAAAACACCTTAACTAACCTATCAGTATCTATCTATTTACTCAAAGTTATTCCTAAGACAGCTAAAAGGGGCGGTAATAGGAGCATTTACGTTAATAATATTTGGAAATCGTTTAATTACGCACGATAAGTCTTTTACTTCAAATTTTTGCGCTTTGACTGGGTTCAGAACATTTTCTAATAAATCAAAAAGAGGATCTTCAAAACTGAAGCGTTTTCTTATTTGTGCTAAAGCTTCGATATAAAAAGATAAAGGCACTATTCTCTGAAACGCACTATAGCAACGCGTAGTTCCAAGTATCGCCACCGGGTCAGATATCGTTGTGGCACTGTAAAGCTTGCCAACATGACAAAAATCTAAAACGAGCGTTCCGTTTCACGTATGTTTAAAAAAAAGTCAATTGTAAAAATTCTGAAAATAATGTCCTTACATTATTAAAAAAAAAATTGTACTTTTAGTCAAAAGGCTAAAAGTAACCTTTTCATTAGTGTAACCTAAAAGTTACCAATGCAGTTAAAAAATCACCTTACAGGTTACAAAAGTAACCTTGTGGCAACGCTGCAATCAAATATTTTGAAAATGACATTCATCAATCAAAAAAATGTTGCCATCTCAAAAGACGTAACGGACAAAATAATAGTTTTTAAATTATTTTGAAAAAACGGGGCCCTTTAAAATTCATTTGATATATGCAATTTAATCTATCTAAATACACGGTCCACATATATAAAAATCGTTCTGCTTGGTTACCTACGGCCCAGCCTATATGAAAAAATTGGGCATCTCCTTTATTTATTTTTTTCACAAAAATTTGTAAAACAGTATAAGTTTCGACGCTGATGAATGCAATGTCGTGTCAGATGACGTCACATTACGTTCGACCAATGGTGGCCCGTTTTGGAAGTTTGAATTTCGCTCCCTTATTTTGCACTTTTTAAATATTATTTTAGGGGTTTAAATAATAAATAAATAAAAAAAAAACTTTTGCATCATAATATAACGATAATAAGTATTCAAGAAAAAAATATTTTAGGCCATTTAAAATTTTATGCATATCCCCTATTGTGTGGCCCAACATTGGCCCGACCCGGGGATCGAACCCGGAACCATCCGCTTACCAGTCCGGTATGTATACCGCTGCATCACGGAGTTCGTCTCTAAACGTCTAGAGATGTGCAAAATCGATTTATAATAATTTGTGATGTAGATTAACATCTAGCAGAGTTAAACATACGTTAAATACAATGAAATAGATATATTAACATTTTATAATAGTAAATTAAATATGACACAATTTTCTTTTAAATTCCACTCTATACATAAATATTATTTGTGGCCAGTAGGGGAAAGGTGTACAAAATGATCCCTCTAAGCGAAATTGTTTAGGTACTGCATCCAAAATATTAAAGCAAGAGCAAACATTAAAGAATCTTTGGATAAGTCATATAAGTGCTAATGTACTGGCATACTATTATTTTTGGTTCGTTGACTACCTATCTTAAGATTTATTAGAGATTTTGCATGACTCTACTAAAGGATTATTTGTAAAACCGGGTGTCTAAAACGATCCCTGGCGCTGGGTCAAAACGATCCCAGGGATTATTATGCACTTTTAACTCCAAGTAATATTCAGAAACCAACATACAGCAGTTTTATAAAAAAAAACTTTTAATAATTAATAATTTGACGGCTAATATGCATTTTTTTTAACTTTTTGTTTCCAATTAGCTCAAAATGTTAGGGGTAATATGATTCCTAGGATCATTTATAAACCTACTTAAGGGGATCGTTTGACCCCAAATGTAATATTTATAAAAGCTGCCCAAACATAACCTCCAAAAATAACCGTAGTGAAATCAAAACGTGTTTGAAATGTTATTGATTATTAATAGGAACCACCTGTAAAACTTTTATTTACAAATACACAAAATAATTTCTACAAATAAACTTTGAGTTTAGGCTTACCTTAGATCAAACACATCGATTTTCATTTTTTTGCTATATGTCGACACACAGTAGTTTTGAAACTTTGTTCTGCTACTAAAGTTAAATTTTAATTTTGATTTGGGTCGGTTTCAGGTTAGCGTATTTATCCGGTATATAACCGGGCGCGCGTAAACGGTCATATTTCCGTCAGAAGGGTCATGTCACTATAAACATGGATTATATTATGTATCGAACTACGCGCCTACATAGGCCTGCATGCGCTTCCAAAACTGAGCTTATATCTACGCGTATATAAATCGCTAGTCTGAAACCGCCCTTTGTGGGTAAAGTATTTGATTTTAATATACCTAAGTACATTTTCAAATACGAGAATATGCTGATATACTTTGTCCTATATGTATTTCGGAATACAACAAGTGTTATAATTATGATGGATTTTAACTTTCCCGCGCTTTGTTTTTGGCTTGGAGGAAAAGTAAAAATTTGCTGGTTGTTTCAGTCATAGGAACGCGCCCCTGTATTTGCCAGAGTATTTTAATTATTGAAAATAAATATTGATCGATTTATCACTAGTAGCGACAAAATACTAGTTTAAGAAAAAGAACACTCAGTGGCAGAATTAATGAAAGAAAAATACCAGGCGCTATCTTCGCAATTCATTTATTTTTTGGCAATCCTGTTACTAACATATTTTATGCAGGCACTGAAGATGCACGCATGTGATGTAAAATTTGTGTGATTTCGATAGTGGAATACGCTGCAAACGTTTGTAAGCGCAAAATCAAGCTATCCATAAATGATTTCATAACTTACAAACGTTAGCACTGAAATCAATTGGAACCAATATGGTTGGTATTCTGTATCATGTGGCTTTAACTTTCTGCCAAAATGACAGGTGGTTTAATCTAGGGCACAGAGATTTATTTTCAAGCTTATTCTGCTTTTTCTGATAAACAAACTAAATATCTTAAAATTTAACAATATCAACAAATCTCGGCACAACATTTCGTTACAATAAAATCAACTTTTTGGTAATATACAATAAATTAGATACTAAACATTATTTAATTGAGACTTGTACATTGAATTGGCTTTGACATTGCTGCGTATGGTGCACTATTTTTTTTGTGTATTACTTACGGTGGGTAAAAACATAGTGCGGCAACCCACCAACCACCAACCCGCACTGAGCTGAGCCAGTGTGGTGGACTAAGACTTACTCCCTTAAGGTATCCGAAACGGATGGCTGGTATGAATTATTAAGAAACGAGCTGCTTTTATTATTTTTCTCGGTAACCGCTAGAAATCTCTAATTTCTGATACCCGAATCTTAAAACCCCAAAAACTAGGTTGGTAGAACTTTTAAAAGCCAGATATATCTAATGAATGACAACTTTTAGAATCCCTTTTTTATTTTTCCAGATGAATCAATTTCCAGATACACAGAAATTTAATTTTCAAAAATTATTTTTATGTTTCCCATATTCTTTTAATCCAGATATAGTTATACTAGATTGTCAGAATACTTTTTTTTTGTTTTCCATCGTACCATTTTCCAAATAAACTTTTACCAAAATTTCATAATTTTTTTTTTTTGTTCCCATGCAATCATATTCCCGATAAAATATTGCCAGATTTTCATCATAATATTTTTATTGGATTCCAATTACTTCCCATACTATCGTGTTCCAGCTTAACTATTGCAATGGGAGCCGCCCTTTTTCAAATAACGTCGATTGTCCTAAAATCGTTTGTCATACATCAATTGCCATAATCATCAGAAAGCATAACACTCATATCGCATAATTTTTCCTTCGCTTAACTTTTAAGCGGCATAACAGTATATTGTTATATAACAGTCATATTATTATCAAGCAGAATGAATGAAATCCCTAATTTCATAGCATAATTTAATTTGTCATAACTATAGGAAAACTTATTTTTTTAAGCATAATAATAATAATAATAATAAATATTCTTTATTGCACAATAAAACAGAAATAACACATTTTGAGGGAACATTTAAGCAAAAGGTGGCCTTATTGCTTTAAGCAATTTCTCCCAGGCAAACCTGGCGAAGGAGACAAATTTGAAAAGAAATGGATAGGTGCAATAATTATCACGGAAAGTACAAATATAAAATCTACAAACATACGAAGATAAGAAATATAAGTAAAATACATAAACTACAAATAAAAACGTAAAAGTTATATGATATACATACAAGTACTTAAATATAAAAGGTATATAGAAAAATAGAAACCAAAACAAAATTTTGATGAATTTCCAAAGTAATATGTAGGTAAGGTAGTAAATATTAGAGGGTTGATATAAAATGATTTTGGACAGATTGTTGGAAATGTTGCAATGTCTTGGATTGTCGAATTACTAAAGGGAGGGAGTTCCACAAACTTATGGCCTGCACAGTGAAAGAAGCACCATAAAAGCTAGTGTGGTTGGGCGGTGTAACTAATGTTAAGGAAGTGGCACTGCGAAGGCTAAAACTGTGACTTTCGTGCCAATATTTAAAACGTTTTTTAAATATTTCGGAGTATTTGAATCATTCAGCACACGAAAGAGGAGACAAAGGATGTGAGTATTCCTGCGAAGTCGGATTGGGAGCCACCCGAGCTTAGTGCGAAACTCGGAGATATGATCATATTTGCGCAATCCGAATATAAAACGGATGCACAGATTTTGAAGCCGCTCGAGTTTATTGAGTTGCTCCTCATTTATGTCCACGAATGATAGATCCGCGTAATCAAGGATGGGAAGGAGAATGGATTGTGCAATTGTAATTTTGGTAGAAATTGGCAGAACGTTGCAAAGTCGTCGGAGGCTGCCAGCGGCAGCAAACTACTTTTTGCTCATTTTCTCTATCTGCGGTTGCCAGGAGAGTGAGTCGTCAATGAGAATCCCTAAGTTGTTGACACAGGTGCTATACGGAATTTTAATATCATTAAAATAGACACTCGGCAGATTTAACCAATCAATTTTTGCCAACATCTGTCTGCTGCCAATTATGATGAGTTTGGTTTTGAGTGGATTTACCATAACACCGTAGTGTTTGCTCCAATCATTAATATTGGCTAAATCGATGTTGGTTCGTACAACTGCTGAATGAAGGCTTTCTAAAGGTGCATGAGAGTAAATTTGTAAATCGTCTGCATACAGATGGTAGAGAGAAGAGATATGGGAAGAAATGGAATTAATAAAAATACTAAAGAGAAGTGGGGACAACACGCCACCTTGCGGAACACCGCAGTGCAAGCCACACCACGGGGATTGTCTATCTTCAACAGATATACGCTGACGGCGTCCACGCAAGTAACTTTGAAACCAATCAGTTGCCGTTGGAGATATGTTAAGAGATCGTAAGACTGCAATCATTATGTCAAAATCGACAGTGTTAAATGCGTTACTAAAATCAAGTAGGGTTAAATTAGTGAGCTGTCGATTTTCCATAGCTGATCGCATGTCGTCCGTAATATTGACCAATGCCGTGACTGTGCTATGCCCCGGTCGAAAGCCAGACTGATAAGGATTATGGAGATCATTGGATACAAGGAAGTTGTTTAATTGGTGGTATACCAATCGTTCTAGGACTTTTGAAAGGAAGGGTAGGATAGAAATGGGTCTGTAATCGGAAAAAGAAACAGGATTGTTGGTTTTAGGTAATGGGATAATCTCTGCATCCTTCCAGATGTCCGGAAAAGTGTTGGTTGCTATTGAGGAGTTAAGGATTTTAGTGATTGTGGGAACTAGGATATCACAGATCGGGAGTATCATTTTTCGACTGATACAGTCACTGCCCACAGCGTCAGATGTTATGGCCAATATGTTTCTCTTAACATCAAGCATATTATGGGTCGACCAAATTATTTAAATTATAATTTACAATTTAGGGTAAGTGCTGTATGTTCATATGTTAAGGTTAGGTAAGACGACGAGCGAAGCGAGCTTGCCGCGGCAGCGGTCGGCGAAACGCCATAACCGAAGTTCTTTTTTAACTAATGACTACCAACAACTATTTTTATGCCTTAAGGCAGAAATTTTAGCCGTTTATTAGTTGCCATTTAAAATACAAGGATAAAGTTTTTTGGTTATTTTTATTTAAATTAAAAAATCTGGATATTGTTTGTCTGGATATCAATTAAATATATTTCAAAAATTTGTATTTTTAAAATCTGGCTTTCGTGGATATGGATTACGGCCGTCTGGATTTTGGGCATTTAGTTTTGTGTGTCTGAAACTCATTCGTCTGGATTCTAAAATATCGTGAAAATGAATAAATGGACTAATGAAATTCGGAGTGGCGATTATATGGCAAACAAACTTCGAAATTTTAATATTCAGGATATACTCGGAATATTTAAATTCGGGACCAAGATAGGTAACCATTTTTATCATATGGTCGCCCTTGAACGGGAGAATAGTAGCAATGTCTTCTCTGTGCGTTCGTTGTAATAATAACTTAATGTACTTTGTTTAAGAATTAGGAACTTATATAGTAGGTAAGTCTTTTTTATTCTAAAAAAGGAGATTTTTAATACTATTTAGGTAAGTACTAAAATCTTATTCGTAATTAGACTGCGCCCACATAGAAATACCAACAATCAATCGGCATTACCTAGGTAATTCACTTTGGTTTGACGCAATTTTTTGAAGTCATTTTTTTACATGCACAAAATGATTTATCGGCAGCTTTTAAAGCACATTTTGCTATTTTGTTATAAGGCACCAGCAGTGTAGATGGTCCCAAATGCCTATAATTATTACCATTGCTCATAACAGTTCCGTCATAAACAATATCACTGGGCTTAACACTAAATGCTACTATATAGTACATTGTATTGTTCATTTGGTAGCTGTGACAGCGAAAAATTTTATTAACTTCTAACATTTCACATTGCGTACAAGGCTGTGTTTTGATTGTCTTGATTCTATTTCGAATATCAAACATGACAGCTTCTGCACTCTCCCTTGCAACATCACTGTCCAACGCTACGGCGGATACATTATGGCATGAACACCATCGATCGCTTATCATGGCATCGGCACAAGTTCTGTGATCAGATATTTCTTCAAAAAAACTCTTACAGTGAGGACAAGCTTTCCCAGGAGGAATTTCGAAACTCGGATTTGAAAGTTTGAGAGTATTTAATAAAGTTATTTGCAGGTCGAATGGTGATGTCAGCCGATGCTGATTGAGCAACATATAATTATATTCATTCGAATGCAATTTGTTAAATTTAGCTGGTGTTTTGATGTACAGCATCGGCAACCGTGAAGAGTAGTGTGATTCGATGTTCGTAATTGTTTCTGGTCCAAATCTCTTTCCATGGTCACTCATGAAAACAATGATTGTATTTTCAAGAACTCCAGAATCTTCTAACGAAGTGAAAAACTTGACAAGTTCTTGATCGAGTAAACTTGGTAAGTTATTAGAGTTATGACTGTAGGAATTGGACCAAAAGAACCCGAAGAAACCTTGGTTTCGATATGTAGTTGCGAACTGTTCTGCATAATTAAGTAGCTGAACAGCCGAAGGTAATTGTCCAGCGCACAATGTGTTTCCATTAAATGTTTCTCCCATCAGGAAGAAAGGTCTCATGTAGTGGTCGGTTGGTGGGTTTTCCCAGCCGTTACGAGATCTGAATGTATCTGGTATATTTAGCCAATCTTCGCCGTAAGCTGTCGTGTATTCTGCGCGTTTAAAGTCACTCCATAGCATTAAATTATTGCAGAGGCTTAATTTGTGTCTTCGTGAGTAACATTTCTTATCAAACTCGTCCGCAGACTCAGCAGTCAATAGCGTTATCAAATTTGGAAAAGTGTTATCTCCAACCTGCAATTAAACAAAGAATATTAAATAAGGTTAGTCGACCTAAGCTACACCATCTTAATGTTTGTAACTAGCGTACCTTATTGTATCCTCGGTACTCTAACCAATTATTTGCTTTAACATACTGAGCGGTCTTCGGCATTGTTTGTAGAAATCGATATCTCGACATTGTATCCATTCCCAATATTAATACATTCCATTTTATTCCCGTCGGACTCTGCGGTGTTTTGGTAGTATTGGCATTGTCTACTTCTCTCAGAATTGCATAATGATCCGTGTAAACGGTTTTTTTTCTTTTGTTTCGACATTCAACTAGAATTACTTCACTAGAATGAGGCGCAGTCGAATTGTGTTTAAAACTGACACATTTCGAGTACCTGAAATTAAAACACTTGAAAACCATTTGAATCCATTTTTGCGAACCCCGGAATTGGGCTGTTCGATCTTTTGTTTGAGTGACTTTTTATGTCAGTCCATGTCAAACAAAAACATGGATCTAAAAGTTTTAAAATTTAAATTTCGAGAAGTGCTTTTACTGGATGTGCCTTCCCAGCAAATGTGTATTTCAAAATTAAAGTTTTCGCTACATTAAAATGTTTGTATAAACACGATGCAATTATTGCAAAAATAACAGCAAAGATCCGGAAAGAAAATATATCAGGCAATTTTTCCGAGCTAATTACGTAAGATGTATGTTTTTTACGTATATTAAACTATTTTCAGACAAGTTAATAGTTAAAACTTATGCATAACGTTTTAAATGTTAGAAAAACTAACTTTTTATTTACAACTAGCTTTTGCCCGCGGCTTCGCACGCGTTAAATTCGGAGTAAAAAGATTTTCTTAATATTTTTTTTGTAAGAACCTTCTCCTAATAATAACAAATACAACAAAAAAAGAATTAGTGAAATCGGTCCAGCCATTCACGCGTGATGCCGTGACCAAGGAAAACAGGTTTCATTTTTATATATATAGATTCGATCGACGATCTTCTTGCATCACTGACATCGATTGCATATGATATTTATTAGGACGCAGGTTGGAGACCGATCCGCAGATCGTGTGCGATCTCAGATCCCAACTCTCGGATTAATTAAGGATTCGATATTGGGCTCCGGCGTGGATGTGTCAAAATCTATTGATCGGTTATTGGGATGATGGTTGGCACCATTTTCATACAAATATGCCAGAAAAAAGATCGCTTGCCTCCCATGGATCGATTGTGTGTTTGGATTGGTTACACAATCTGGAGATCGTTTATTGAAACAGTTTTGAGAAAATTTGGATCCGATTGCCAATCTTAAATGCCTAAAAATGGATTGAGATCGTATATTGGGAATGGGCGTTAGTCGTCGCAGCGACAGCGAAATGCAGCGGCAACGCCCGTGTGGCACCGCTCTAACGGCCGTTTTTTGCGTTTCTCTGCCTCCATCCGATATTATGTCTCATCCTCTGTTCTGTCAAAGTGTCCATCCCATCCGTTTCACATCTTTCTTTACAAACTCAACATCAATAGCTCTTGTTACATGTAATAAAATGTACTTACTCCAATTGTGTATCCTGTCGACCAGTAACATTTGATCTGTATCCGAACTCATAACAGCAAGATATCGAAGAACCTCTCATTGAAATATCTAAGTCAAATAAAATTAACCTCGATGGTAACTTATGTATACGTATTTTCCTTTTGCCACAAGTTTTGTGGGCGTCGGTCGCTTCGATTGACTTGTATGTATTTGTGAAGTTTGGTATAACACAACCTGGGGTGTTGATTATGAATTGTGATGAATCTAAAAAAAAAACTTGTAAGTAGGGAAAATATACCTCTGGTAATTTACAAAATTAAAGATTACACAAGCAATAAATGTGTTGACCTATCTTTTCTTTCAACATGAAAACAGAGAAACCTACTTAATGTACCTATAAACAATGTATGTTTTTATGTCTTATCTTTAATCCTAACTTAATTAATTCATAATCGGCAGCTTCTCAATTTTATAATGCACATAAATAATGTTCACTACAACTTTGCACACTTGTATCATAATATACTAATTTGAGTTAAAATACAATTATTCTGTAACAAATTACTTATAATTTAATATGGACACATTTATTCAATTGTTCAGTTTTGTGAATTTTCATAATTTTGTTTTCACTCACCTTTATAAACGAATGAAGGGCTCTGAGTGTCCAGTTGTATAAAAGACCACTTATAAGGTATCCGTAACAAATTATAAATATTAAAGTAGTAAATCGATATTAACAACCATATTGTAATAAATGTAATTTTTTTAATTTTTGATTGGTTCCACATACTGGATTTGTCACGGATTTGCTAAAGAAGAAAACAATTGAATTAATTTAAATAGTTATGATTTCCCTGGTTAACAATAGGTTTAAGTTATCTTGGAGACTAATGTATGTTTTCACCACCGTTTCCTATAATTCAATTAGCACTTGAAATATTTGTTGTTATACAAGAAAAAAATAGGTTTTCAAATTAACATTTAGGTGTTAGTAGGTGTGTACATTAAATTATATTTTATAACTTAGTTTTAAAGTGAGTGTGTAACTAACTAGATATTCTCTGAATATATGAAGCGTCTAATAGTTGTCGTTAATTTGTTGTATGGGAACCTCCTTTAATCTTTATTTTATAATATTTTTGGTCGGTAGGCATAAAATTTGTTGTTATAGCGGCAGTAGAAATGTATTAAATTTCCGCTGACACATTATATATGTTAATAAATATTGTAGTCTCTGTCTATCTGTTGTTTCTTTAAAGACTCGGTTCCACGGTGCGCAGAACCTACAAAAAATTCGAGCTTCACTGTGGCAGTGTGGCCATATTTTGAACGTTAAGCTTTTATTCAGTTTTCGATTAAAATTATCAAAATCACTTACCTACGATTATCAAAATTAATTACCTTTTTTATGCCCGATTCTATTGTTCTCAGTTAATGACATACCTAACTTATCCTACTACTTAATATTATAAATGTGAAAGTTTGTGAGTATGTCAGGATGTATGGATGTTCGTTACTCTTTCACGTAAAAACTATTGGACGGATTTGGATGAAACTTTGCAGTAATATAGGTTATACATCAGATTAACACAAATGGTATTTTTTACCGCGGGAAAACTTCTCATTCCCAAAGGAAACCGACTTCCACGCGAACGGAGTCGCGGGCGGCCACTAGTAAGTTTAAAATGTAGAGTCTGACAAAGTAAGAATTGTAATGTATTTTTCTCATTGCTTAGTTTTAACGAATAACACAAATGGTATTTTTTACCGCGGGAAAACTTCTCATTCCCAAGGGAAACCGATTTCCACGCGAATGGAGTCGCGGGCGGCCACTAGTAAGTTTAAAATGTAGAGTCTGACAAAGTAAGAATTGTAATGTATTTTTCTTATTGCTTAGTTTTAACTCATATGTAGCTTTTTTGGTTAGTAAACGATTATTATTATTTAAAAAAGTGTTTACATATGTACCTACGTCTGTTTACAGAAGGCTGCTAGAAGACATGGTTCAGGCAAAAAATAATCACGGTTCACTCATTTTCACAAAGCTCTTATTTAATTCTCACACAATACCTACACTAACACATCATGTGAAGTAACTGATTCAAGGCCAAAAACTATATCAAAACCGGTGTCTCACATCGCGCCAAAGTTGTCGGCTATTTCCAGATACCTAATGCCTTTTAACTAGTAATTAAATATTCAAATTTAATCTATTTTCTGCTCATACAAAGCGAAATCAACCAAGTGACTCACGTAATGTGACGGACCGGACGCATCTAGGAAGTTTAAAACAAAAAAATAGCAAACAAAAAACCCTATAGGTAGTAGGTACTTTTTTTATGCGTATGTTGTATTATTATTTTTAAGATTGAAGACGAAACGATACACTGTAACTCATAAAGTATGCAAGTTATGATGTAATTGTTTTTAAAACACACTTTCTCGGAAAGTGAGCCTTACTACTTTTACTTACATCGTCTTTAGGGTCATAAACTGAGCTATAACACACGCGTGCATAATAATATTACACACTAGTGCATAATGGACACTAGTGCATAATGGGCACTAGTGCATAATAGAATGAATACTTCAAAGTTAAGGAAGTGCCTTACTGCAAATTATATGCAAGTTAACAGAGCATTTTCCATTTAATACATGGGTAATACAGCTTTTTTTGTAACAACAAAGTGGTTTAAGCCACTGAAAATACCACACCATATTAGAAAAAAAACATTTAATTAGTAATTTGTTAATTGTAATATCAAAAAGTATATTTTGAAATAGGCTGTATGGTGGCTGGTTGGCGCGGGCAAAAAAAAAGTTGAGTGACATTTCCCGAATTCTTTATATTTTGTTTACATTGCATTTGTTGCTGTGTAGGAAACTTTTTATGCAAAATATAATTGTATTTCCTCGCAAGTAGTTTTGCTAGTTATTTGCTCTGTAGTTTATCCAACAAATATGGTACTCGTGAGCAACATGTTCATTATACACGTGGCTGATTTAAAACCCTCAGCCTCGTGTATAATGAACGATTGAACTTGTATAGGTACTAGTTATTGTAGATGCCTTAGTTTGTGATACCTTTGAAAAGGGTACATTTTACCGCGGGAAAGAAGGAAATTTAGCTGCGAATGAAACTGCAAGGACGAAACTAGTAATATTAAGAATAGGAAAGTTTGTGAGTATGCGTGTGTGTAGGTATGCGTGATTGTTACTCTTGCACGTAAAAGCTACGGAATGAATTTGGATATGACAAATTTACGATTGACATTTGGCTTTTACCGCAGAAAAAACCATTGTTGCGCGTTAAACCGCAGGGCGGAAAGCCTATTACATATTACCTATTATGAATGAGGAAGTTTGTGAAGATGCTTGTTAATATGTACGATCGTTAGTTACTCTTTAACGCAAAAACTACAGAACAAATTTAGATCAAATGAATAGATAAACTGAAACTACACGAAGAGTAATTTTTACTTCTAATTTAAATTACCCAAGGAAAGCACGGATGAATACTTAGTACAAAATGCTAGTTAGTGTTAACGATAGCTAGTTAAAGTTAACGGTTTAACATTTTGGTTATCTTGTATAACAAAACATGTTCTTTTAATCGAATAAATATACCCCATTCCCACAGGATTGTAAAAGAGAGCTGGGCGTGTTGTCCTTACATACATTTATTTGGCTAGTTAATACGAGATGTAGGTAGGTAAATATTTGCCTCAGCCTATGATGAAGTTTTAAAGGGTTCGAACCTTAAAGGTAAAAACTGGAACCGTATTTCTGAGATTTCGCTGTCCGTCCGTCGCCAAATTGTACCTCATAAACCGTGATTGCCAAAAAGCTAAAATTTTCACAAATTATGTGTTTCCGTTGCTGCTTTAATAAAAATATTTTTAGACTCCCATACAAAAATACAAAAAAAAAAAACATTTTTATAGACAACGGTACGGAACCCTTCGGCGCGAATCCAACTCGCACTTGACCGGTTATTTTTACGTTAAGCGAGATATTTAGATACAATAATTTTTACTTCTTTACATTACCACACAGTAAAACAAATCAGTAATGCTTTCACGTTGGTTAAATTGTTTTACAAAGCAAATGATAAAATATTAATTTCTACTCCGTGTTTCTTTCAGTGGCTTTCGATGACAATGTATGGTCCGACATACAGTGCCTATAAAGTTAAGCGAGTTAATATTATATGCATAAAGACAGAAATATTGTAATAAAAAAATACAAACTACTTACACAATAGTTAAAATTATGCTTTTTTAACGTTTTTTTAGCTCTAAGTAACTTAAAACAAAAACACTTTTTACGATCCATTTTAATAGTAAAAATAACTAATTACGCTAGTTAGGTTTAAAATGCACCTATTTACAAAACAAACAAAAAAAAATTAATTACATGCCATTTTATAACTTTTTTTACTGTATGTTTATCGCACTTACGTTAATTAAATTACTAAAGTTATTAGTCCATACCTGTGTTTGTTACACTGCAATTAAATGGTATCTTTTAATTAAAAACACATCACAATAAACTTTTTTTACAAAGCAATGAATACTTGTTCACTGCTTCCGGCTACTATTCGTTGTAACTGTTAGCCTTATCTATAATATAAAGTAACATCCTCTAGATAGGCCAAATATACGTTCGATTAGCACAGAAATACTAGTGGAATAGGCGCAACATTTACGTACTCATATGAGCTAGTGATGTAGCGAGCGGTCAGTTATACGTTATGCGAATGCGACTGTTTGACTGCAATGGTTCTGTTTTCTATGTTTATTTTTAACAACAAACTTCAAGCTAGGGACTTGTTTAATATAATACTAAGTAACTTGAAAAAAGTATGTTAATGAATTTGCGAACGAAGATGTCGATCAAGCTATGTTTCATTGTCTAATAGCGTTTCAAGATCTAGCTGTAGAATGTAATAATTAGAAGTCCAGAAACAAAAAAATCTTTTGCGTTAGTTTTTTTTTCTATAAATTGGTTTGTGCAAAAAAGTATCTAACTACGATTGTGTACTGTAAGATTATTGAGCTTATAGTGCTTTTTTTTAAAACATCCGCGTTTAGAACTAGAACTTACGTGCCACTTAAGAATATTGTGTACCTACAAAATTATTGATGTTTACGTTTAACCCGAGGCAAGCATATGCTTTAAACAATGGGTAAGATCATCTAAAGAAAAGAGTTGTAATTTTTAAAACTTTTCGAATATTCAATTATAATACGAATTGAAAAACGGTAAGAAAAAAAGAATCCTTCTTATAAACGTGTAAGTTTGTGAGTATGTATGGATGTATGGGTGGATGTTTGTTACTCTTTCACGTAAAAACTACCGGACGGATTTGAATGAAACTTTACAGTAATATAGGTTACACATCAGAATTACACATAGGGTACTTTTTACCTCGGGAAAATTACTCATTTCCACGGGAAACCGACGCGAAAGGCGCCCTCGGCGGCCATAAGTTAAGCAATAAGTTTTTGTTTTATGAACAATTTGTCATACTAAATAGTTTTGATTGAGTCCTCCTTTTAAATAAAAGTGTCTGTAACCAGAAGGATTCTAAATATCTCTTCAGCTTGATGTAAGATACAAAAAAATACGTCTTACCATTGAGTACATATCGAACTTTTACTCATTGATTTTAGGTCGAAACTCATAAAAGAATCATTACAGTTACTTTTGGACTGCACTTAACTTAAGTAGAAATGCTATTAGCTGGAATATTTAACTACAAACGTCAATGCTGTATTTAAGTATTTTATTACCGAGTAGGTTTAAGCCCAGAAACCATATTTAGCACATAAGAGAGAGCTAAGATAGGTACAACACTACAAAACTAAGAAGAAATAATTTGGAATCATTTAGTATTAAAAACATCAGTTTGCGAAAAAAGTTGGCAGCTTTCCTAAGCCAAAATTAAATTTCAAAATCTTGGCAGAATTGTGAAGTCAGTATTATCTATATTCAATTTGGATCTTACTACCCCTTATTTTTTTATTTTCAGATTGTTGTGTATGTGCGGGTAGCGTCCCGCTCAATTAATCTGTGTGTTTGTGGTAGCCATTTGTTTCACTCGTATCCTGTGCAGATATAACACGTTGTTTTAATAAGTAACTTTCATGATAGGCGAACACAGACAAACACAAAGTTTAACATCGTTGTTTTAAAAAAACGAGGCTTGTGATTTCAGACTCTCTATTTTACTTTTATTTGAAAGAAGTTAAGCTTCAGCACGGTAGATAGGTAAAACAACCGACGTAAAAAAATGTGTCTAGGTTAATTTGCCAATTAAAAAAGAGGATGAAGTTTGTTTGGTTGGTTAAATACTGCAATAGCTAGATTGTGGTTTGAGCACTTGACATGTCAACTCTATTTTAAGAGTTATGTTGCTATGTGGGTGAGTGGTTATAACACTGAAAGAATTCCGTTGCAATGGAGAATGTTAACAAATTTTGATTATTATCTCTTCGTATTCTCTGTCAAAAATAAAAAATACTGGTGAAAGAATTATTCCGATGCGTCAATTAGTTTCCGATTTATAAGTAAAATAAGTTGCTACCGCACGACGCGGGCTGCCGGTGGTGGTGTGACGTCACACCACAACTCGCTCGGTCTGGCTCACTCAGTACGCTCGCGTTCGCGCGCACTTGTCGTCTAAATTAAACCTAAATACTTTTAAAAATGACTAATCCAACTACTATGAAATCTTATATATCACAAAACACTTCTAACCGGCTAAAACTAGGTGTAGCCGCACTTCGGGTATTAGCCGTAACATATACATACTAGTGGCCGCCCGCGACTCCGTTCGCGTAGAAGTCGGTTTCCGTGGGAAAGAGAAGTTTTCCTGCGGTAAAAAGCACCCTATGTGTCATTCTGATGTGTAACCTACTGCAAAGTTTCATCCAAATCCGTCCAGCCCCCCAAGTCAAGTGGCAAGTGATATTTGCGATAGCAAGTGAATAGAATAAATTTTTGACAAGCTTGCAATTTGACAGTTTCATACATATTTTTTCTATTCACTCGCTATCGCAAATATCACTTGCCACTTGACTTGGGGGGGCAGTAGTTTTTACGTGTAAGAGTAACAAACATTTATACATCCATACTCACAAACTTTCACATTTATAACATTAGAAGGACGTACCTACCTATAGCTACAAAACTATGATACATGATTTGTTGTCTTTAACGTAAAAAAAATAATGATAGGTAGGTAGGTACATACTTCTACTATTGGACTTGCATTCTTCCATTAGTATTTTTATTATATTAGTTATTTTGTTTTGATAAAACAGTTTAGAACATATCAAACATTTCGGCGGCAACAAAATCACTATTTCTTGATAAATAATGCGCAGCCATTAATTCATCTATTTTAGATAGATTACACGATTCCCTTTTTTCGAAACCTATACCCAATTTATTAATAGAATAATATTTACTATTAACGTATAATAACGAATAATATTTATATTTACTAATACGCGACTGAAAACACAAAAAAATTATACATTAAATGTTAAATAAATAAAAAAATAAAATAAAATACTGTGCCAGCTATATGCGCCACCGCTGGCGCGTTGTGGTAAGACGTCACAAGCGGTCACGTGACTGTTAGCGGGACTTGATATTTTTCGAAACTTTGAATGCCTATAAAATCAAAACTACTGGGTATTTTTGATTACAACAAAAACTAGTGTATTTGTATGCATACAGGCTTTACTGAGACAAAATTTCGAGCGATTTGGCATACCTAGTAACATTCTCCATTACTCAAAAATAAAAAATAAAGTAATATTAGAGATAAATTTCTTAAGTTGGTATTTTACTACTTGCTGACTTTCATTCCATTTAATAAGATTTGCGTTGCATTTACTTGCAAAGTAAATAGCGGTTCTTTCATCTCCTTCCCGTACCTTCTTATGCTACGCTAAGGGGTTAAATTTTTAAACACCAATGTGAGAAAATAAATATGCGAAACGATCGAAGGGGAGTCAAACAGCAGAAAAAGTACAGGTGCATTATGTGAGTAAAAAATAGAATTAAATTCAAACATATTAATATCGATCAGAAACTTAAAACATATTGATATTAGTTATACGTTTATAACTATAATGTTTACTCATTTCTCTTAAAGCCTGTACCTACTATTTACGTCTTGTTGCTTGAATACATTTTAACGAAAAATATAGAAAAAGCATAGTTTGTTTTTCAATAAATAAAGATTATATTCGTAGGTATCTAATTTAAGAGTCTTTAATAAACCGCTAGTTGGAAAATTGTTAAATTACTGAAACTCCCATCAAAGTGTTTGGCAAAATGTTAAGACTTTACCAAACACTTTGTTAAAATTATGCACGTTAATATTGTCTCGTGTATAAACACAAATGTCAAACATGCGAATCCAAATATTGGTTACATCACTAGATGTGCTACTGTATCATGTTCGAGGCTACTCGACCATTCGAAACAATATGAAAACATGTGTTTACTGATAATTCAACAACTACTCGCCACATTAAGGTCAAAAATAACAAACAGCATCGTTAGACGACTTACCTTACCACACTGGCATCTTAGCAAATAGTTTGTATGAGAAGAATATCTGTTACGCAACGGTCAATTCGAAGTTTGCAATATTATAAAGATACTCGTGGCCGCCCACGACTCCGTTCGCGTGGAAGTCGGTTTCCCGTGGGAATGAGAAGTTTTCCCGCGGTAAAAAGTACCCTATGTGTTATTCTGATGTATAACCTATATTACCTACTGTAAAGTTTCATCAAAATCCGTCCAGTAGTTTTTGCGTGAAAGAGTAACAAACATCCATCCATACATCCATACATACTCACAAACTTTCACGTTTATAACATTAGTAGGATTTCAGTTTCTTTAATGTTAACGCTTTGGTACTTATTTAAATACAAATAATCTAAATGAAAGATGAATGTGAAAAGGTTGCTTATGCACTGAGGCGTCACAATATTTTTGTAGATAGATTATTTATTATTAACACGGACCAACTATAATCATTTTTTGACATTCAGTACTTAAAAAACAAATAAACTGATGTTTGTTTTTATTAAACTAGCAACACTTATCAGTCGTACCAACATACCAAGTATCATGCAATCAAAGAGAGCCATACCACTTTTTACAGACGTAGAGTAACTATTTGAAATTAAAACATTTGAAATTTCTTTTTAAAATCGCACCGCTAGTAACGTTCATAAGCTTTTAGTATGTCCGGTGTAACTACGTTGCAAACATTAATATTTTTTCAGATATTGCCAATAAATTTTATTATACTTGTAATCTAAAACTGCAATAGAATTTCACACTTTGAATTTGTCGATGTTCATACTTGGATCGTGTTATGGCATAATATATGTACCTAATCTATTCTATACACTTTACTTAAATAGTCGTAAATTGTTTCTAATTTTCTCCGTTTTGTTTATTAATCAGCAGCAGCCTATAATTAGTGGTCCATAGTTGGTTGTCCATGACCATACTTGGGATATCCGATGTCCATAACTGGAGATTTATTTATTATTTTATTTATTTATTTTCAAATATATTTAATTATACTATTATAATTATATTATTATAATACTTATATATATTTTGATGTAGCACGTTTTAAGCTAACTTTAAAAAACGATTACTTACTTATTCTTAAAAAACACAGTTTATTTACACTCGACACCTTAGAAACGTATATTTTCAAATGACCTATTACAAATAGAAAATGAAAAAAATAATTCTTATTTTTGCTTTTAACTTATCAGCTTTATGGCACAATGCTCATTATAATATGCTGTTAGTTTTTGATAACACAGATCTAACAGAAGTGAGGTTAGGGCCATTATAAGCATTGTTAGCGAAGAATGAGGCAGCAAGTTAAATAAATAACAACGTCAGAAAATAACAACTTATTCAAAAAAATATAAACAGAAATATAAATAAATCTAGGATTAATTGTTCACAATAATTAAACCGCAAGACGTGTGTCTTAGACAACCAACGAAACAAAAGAAGATCGGTACGTTACAGGCATACAGATTTTATAAAAAGTCTGAGTGGCCAAAGAGGTTCACTTAATAGTATAGAATATGTGAAATTTTAGGTTTAGTTATACAGTTAAGATGGCTCTTACGGAAATATCGTATAATTGGAGTATTTACGAAATAATTTTAAAAATATAATATGCGTTTTAAAATGAGAAATGAGTATGTTACTGTTGCACGTCAGATATAAAGATTTGACATATGTATGAAGTGTCAATGAAAACAGTCAGACAGACAATTAATATGGGGGGTTATAAAAAAAAAATAGTTCATACAAATTTGCTAGATGGCGTTGAACAAACTAAGTACGCAGATGTTACCTTAAAAAAGGAAAAGGATAGAAAAAAAACAAAGTATTTTTTCTCTAGCAATACCACTGTCGGTTTTAATTTGATTTTAATTTGAATAGAAAGTAAATAAACCTTTTTGTTTGTAGAATTAAACAAAAAATTGTAAAAATATACATAATAATACTAAAAAATCTTCAGACTGACACACCAACTGCATGGCCCTAAACTAAACAAAGCTGGTACTATAGGTACCACACAATGGTCTAGGGAACCCAGTTACACCCAGACACTAGCCAATTTCGAAAAACTGTTTTGACGAAATTGCTTATCTAACTTGTCTCTTACCTAAAAGTGGCTCATTAACTAATGCCTTTTTTCAAATACAGCAATATTTGTAGGTACAGTAAGCAAAATAGGCCCAAAAGGTGTAAAATTTTTAGTTTAAAAAAAATTGAATTTATTTATTGTAATATCCAGAGGGGATTTTTTAATTATTTTTCTGGTGACCCTTGTGACCACCCCTACCACCCCCCTTCCCAGCTACGTAACCTTTTGGGACACCTATTATATTGGGATATATATCGTCTGTGGTGCAGCGGTATAGGTAATGTGTTTGTTTTATTTGTAGGCTGACGCTTACACGCTGTCTATGTTGTGTACTTATTTATTCGTGTATTTCTTTGGTCATTTCTGATTACTTTGGACTCATTTATTATTCTTTATTGTTTATATTCAATCCTTGTACTTTTTTAAAGGCCCACCTGGGTACTTAGTTTGTTCAGCGCCATCTAGCGAATAAGTATGAACTAATTTTTTTTTTGAAAACCGCTCATTAAAGTAAACCAAAAATTAAAAAAAAAGTAAACCAAAATTGAAAAAAATCTTAAAAAGTACCTACTTACTCGTACATCCCATTTTATCTTCCAGTTCCGTTTGCCGTCTTCCGTTTTTGTTGCTATTTCTTATCGGGAAGTAAACAAATTTAATAATAAATAGAAATTACATAATTTCAAATCATATGTTTTTTTATTTTGCACAAATTATGTTACTCTTTTGTATGAATTAATCTGACTATTCTGACGCGTTAATTACTTGAATTATAACGCTCAAGGTTTTTGACACAGTGAGTTTTAGTTTTAGAGTGTTAGTTTGGTGCAAAGTCGGAAGCATTAGCTTTATACTTAATGGCACAGCCAATTAAGCAAGATAGCTATCAATTTTCTATTTCCAGGTAAATTAGAAAAAAGGAGATTAAATACAACCATTTCAGTGGAATAAGCGTGAGTGACATAATAAGGTGTGGTAAGGTTGCAATGGTGTAACGAGGGCAGGGCATCATAAATGGCAGAATAAACAACACACGATAGTCCCAAGGGTGTATTGAAAAGAAACGTTAACGTGTTGACTGTAATAACTATCAAACACGTCAGTTAGTAGGTATACTTACCGATTGGTTTAAGGGCCCGTGAATTCTACAAACAAACGTTGTTCTACGTTGTTTGTCCGCTACCTCCTCCTTAACCGCTTGACGGTTTTTAATGCGGTTTCCGCCATCTTAAAGGTAACTTTTTTATTTAAATTTGTAAGCAAATAACATTTAGAAAAAGTTTTTTAAGTTACCAAAACTGCAAGGTTTCGCAAAATTACACCATTGCGAAGCGTGGGCCGCTTGTTATTTTATAAATCTGTGGAATGGTCCGTCGTTCGTACCTGTAGGAGCGTTCGAACGTTATTAGCGAGTTTAGGTATGTGTATTCTTTCGCTTGATGGATATGTAATTAGCAGCTTTTGTCTAGAAGTATTCGATAACAATTATGCGGTTAAAAAAATGACGGCTTCATTCAAGGAAAAGGTCGTGGTAAACTTACCATCCGCCATTTTAATATTGTGTCGTAACTACCATTATTTAGTTTGACCTTTTTACTCCTTAATTCTTGTGAAATTAAGTTACGATATTTGAAGAATAGATCTTTAGCTATATGAAATTTCTTGAGTTTGAGACCTTTGACATTTTGGCATAATTGATTGTTATTTTTATGATTATTCTACCCACATATTTACAATTACACATTTGAATTTCTTTATATTAATCTTATTTTTGACATTTTAGTTATTTATTTTTCAGTTTAATTTGACTTTCTCGTATAACGTTTTATTTTTCATCATATTATAATATATTTTTATTTGACTTTATACGAATTTATGTATTTTTACGATTTATAAATAACCCTGACTTGTAATTGCTACATTACCAATAAATTTATGTTACTTTAACCCACTTAAATTCCAGCGAGTTTAATAAAAGAACAATTCAATAATAAAAGACTGAACTTTACGGTTTTTGTCACAATGTTTGTAATCTAGCCGCATATTATTTCGCGGTTAGACACTAAGAACGCCTTTATCATAATCAACATTACTAGATGATAGAATACCTACTTATGATCTAATTGACTAATTTTGCAGTGCAGGTAACATTCGGATGGCAACAAGGTATTCCTTATTCAAAAGTTCTTCAAAAGCAAATTAATCCATAACTACTTATTTACTTACATCATTTAATTTGTTTTTTTTAACTAAAATGAATTTATGATTAATAATTCGTGATCCGTGTCGACATTAGTCTTGTAGTCACGATTTTTGACTCAATAGGTATGATTATTCATACGTCTCAAGGATTGAACACCGTAAGTCTGTACATAATACAAGTTTTTGCGCATCAATAGGAAATGAAGGTTACGTAACTGCATCATAATAAATTTATAGTATCAAATGAACGATAAACGGTACGGTATATACCTTCACCTATTCTGAAGTTCTACCTACAGTTTTTAGGGTTCCGTACCCAAAGGGTAAAACGGGACCCTATAACTAAGCCTCCGCTATCTGTCTGTCTGTCTGTCTGTCTCCAGGCTGTATCTCATAAACCGTGATATTTAAAAAGCTGAAATTTTTAAAAATCATGTATTTCCGTTGCCGCTGTAACAACAAATACTAAAAATTAAAAAAATATAATATTAAGGGGGGTCCCCATATAATAAACGTGTTTTTTTTTGTTTTTTTTTTGCTTAATATTAAAATACGGTAACAGGTAGACGTTTCAAATTTTTACGGAATATTTACTTGTATATTACCATTCAAAATAAATAATTAAATTACAATAAAGTAAATATTAAAGGGGGGCTCCCCATTTTTAAGCAATTTTTACTCGATCTTAATAAACAGGTAGAAAATGATAGTACGGAACCCTTCGTGCGCGAGTCCGACTCGCACTTGGCCGGTTTTTATTTTTATTTTAATGTGAATTTAACATTTTACTAAACCATTAAGTTATAATTGAAATTGAATAAACCCAGTGTATCTATGCTGCTTTTGTGTCTTTGTGTAATAAGCATCTCAACATACTTACATTTATAATTTACTTAGATTTAGTGGTTGCGTCAAATTATAGTACCTAAGTAAAATATTTAGCAGCAACTGCGGTTCCTTCCTGTGTTATACCTACCCAACAAATTTAACTCTGGTGTGATTTTAAACCTGCTAAGAGATAATTAGCTTTTTGCTTGCAAGAAATTTACATCCAAAACTCTTATGTGACAAAACTGAATTTTAGTAGGTAGTTATAGGATCATGTAAATTTACGGGGTTTCATTCTGAAGAAAAGTAACAATAGTTTCTAAAATGCACAAAAGATGGCGCTACAAGTAACGATTGAAATATAAGTATTTTGAAAATTTTTATAAGATGAAAAATTTCCCTTCGAATATGGTCGATTTAATTTGTTTGGTGTTCAAGTAGCTAAAGCTATCTAAATAACATAATTCTAAGTTAAAATTAAGAATTTCTTAATTTTATAACAATATAAAGTTTTGTAATGGCGTTCATAGATGTCGCCTTGTACTTCGGTATTTCGGTATTTCACACGGAGCGCTCTAACGACATCTACTGAATGCCTGACGAAGTAAAAATGTAAAGGATGAAATGAATAGTTTAGCGTGGCTGTTTTCTTTGTATGAGATGAGGTATCATATTACATATATACTTGACTCAGAATAAATAAGTAATATTCAACGATTTGAGAATCTATTGGTCAAGATGAATAAGTAGGTACATGGACGAACCAGTTACTTAGATCAAATTTTCATCATTTTACTTATGACCAATTTATGGAACAACCAAACATTTGTTTGCAACTATTCCATTTTTTTGTGACAAGATTAACGTCAAAATTGCATACAATGAGAAACTTTGTACCTACTACTCATAGATTTATTAGTTATCTTCGCTCTCGAGAGCGAAGATAATAAATCTATGCTACTACTCTACTACTGCAATGCCCTGAGATTTTTTGTCGCAACCTTACGTATGCCATATGTACAAATCACCTTTAATAAAACAAAAAACGACAATAATAAGATCTTTTTATTTAACGTAAAAGATACACTTAACTTAACCTTAACTTACTTATATTTAATCAATGGTATGATAGTGCGAACCAAAGGAGGATGGGCAAAAATGTATGGGCCGTGGTACCCGCTCCAATAGCTATAACCAATATATTTTTTTAAAGAACATTAAATGTAGAAAAGCGTCTGCTATGGGGCCAGTTCTAATTCACGTTTTGAAAGCAGTAATTCTACTAAGTATTATAAATAAAAATGTACTACAAACTGTTGAGATAACCAGAAAAAGCATAGAATAAGCAAAGGATACAGTTATTAGCTCTTAAACAGCTTTACCACCTCCATCCCCTCTAACCCTTTGTCCTTAATAGAAGGAGAAATAAAACTGGCTCTTCAAATAAAAATCATATTATTGGATACCCATTATAAATCACTATCGACTATAATAGCATTGAGGAAGGACGCTGGAGCAGTAAATCCCTCATGCCTCGCGTGACCAAGATACCATACGATTGACACGATATGTGCACAAGTGCCCATCGTACGCCTCCCGGTTAAACATGTGCAATAATGTTGGGCAATATTACTATTTGCCCTATTTATTAATAAATAACAATAGTACATTCTTGAACGCACATGACGCGACTGGATCCTTCCACGCAAAAGCCAGGCATCTTCGTGTATGCCATAGTCTGGCAGATCCTCAACTGCTTGGTCTCTATATGTTTCAATTAAATAGAGACCGTTGGATAAATGCTCGGCGCAGTAGGATCTTGCCAGCTTGAGCTGGTACGTACCGAGCGCTAACAAAACTATGTCTTCCTCCGCCATTCTAGGGAAGTTTTCAATTACGTTGGCTTCGATCCTTTGAAAATCTACTCGTCTTTGATTAAGCCGCTTTCTGTCTACATAGCTGTGTAAAAGATTTGGGGTATCCACACTCTGTCTAATTCTTTCAATAAAGGCATTTGCGTTTACGCTATCCACGATGGGTTGGTGAAAGTGGTTGGTCATAGCTGCGGCAATTCTAAAATCAGTAAACATGTTTGGCAGGGACTTATTAAAATATTTTTGCCGCAAAAGCTTAAAATCGCGTTTGAACCTACCGTTCACCACCTCCACTACCCATCGGCACAGCGTCACCGATCGAGCTTCGTTAGCTTGCTCTGTGGTCATCTGTGTCTCATGACGATCCTTTGTTGGAGGGACATAGAATTCATATCCACAACCTTCAATGAGCCCTAAGCTATCTCTGAAACCCCGGTCTAGGATGAATGCATCTTCTATTCGGAGCAAGCAGTGTAATGGGTTTTTTTACATTAGTAACATTGATGTATGATTATCTCTAAACGCAACCAGATCTGAGAGTGGTGCCCGTAGTAAAAATTATAAGTCTTGATAAGACCTTTCAAATGACACTATAAGCTTAACTATTGGAGCCGGGTACCAATCTGCCCATCCTCCTTAATGTACCAAAGTTATAGCTATAAGGTTTTTTTTTATAAACTTATTCAGAAAGATAATACATATTAGGAGCAAACATACGTAAGAATTTTAATTTAATTTGCACATAGATAACTGTTAAATAATTTAGTCATGCCTTGTGGTAATGATTAATTGATAAAAACGTTATCAATAGTACCTACATGTAAAAAACAAGAGATATATTTTACAGGTATTCCAAGATTTTTTCATGTGTACTTCTAACAAAATGCCTTTTGCAATAATTACAAACAATGCTGACATATAGCAAACTTCAAAAATTGAACAAAATACATACCTAAGTATGTAGAATTTATTTTTTCTTAAAAAAAACTCCTTGTAACATGTTAGGCTTTAACTAACCACACGGATGAATAAATAAATGTGTAATTTATTAGTCGACGTTTAAGAAACAGAACTTTACATGTAATTCAAACTAAAAGTGGTCCGTAAATGCAGTAGTTAGTTCCCACTATAGTTAGTTAATGAATAAGTAAGTCCTACGTATAGAGATGTACAAAATAATAGTTTTTTTTTGTTAAATGTAGAAAATACTTAATTAAACATTATATGAAATCAAGCCACCTCTAATTATCATTTACCTAAATTTACAATCTTTGGTTTCGATACAACTTAAAACAATTTTTGGCGCAAGCTCACTAAATCTTTTTGTTTTGGTTTCAACTATCTGCTTTTTGAAGGATTTCAAACTAATTCGCCATTAATAAAATAACTAAAACATGTTTATATCGCTATTTTACATTACGCCGTAGATTAAGATATCTAAAGCCTCATTTACACGATACCATTTTCTTGCACGTTCAATAGCAATAATTGAAAACAATAGTGGAAGCGCAATATTTGCATTTCAATAATTGTAAGCAACTGTTTACACGTGGATATTATTTATAAAGTTGAACGCCATTATTGAATGCAAATCTTGAAAAGAAATAATTGCCAGCGTGTTTTGTTTACATTGATACAATAATGGTAAGGAGATTATCGCTTTCAAGAATCGTCTTGTCTAAACATCGACTTGAACGTTCCTGTTCCATTTACTGGCACGTTGCTTCAAGAATTGACCGTATTTGCTCAGACGAATATTTTCATTCAAGTGTTTGACGTCATCGGATAAAATGACTATCAAAGTCAAGTGAGAAAACTTTTGAATACAAGTATTGCACAAGAAAATATTGTATGTACAGTTTAAACCGAGAACATTCTTGAAAGCAAAACTTGCCTAGTAGAGAAAGAATATGGCATGTTGTTTATACGCTGCAATTCAAGTATTGCTTCGACATAATTGTACGCTACAGGCAAGAAAATGGTATCGTGTAAATGAGGCTTTATTAGGCATCTTACTTTAAGATATCTAAGGTTACTTAGATGATGTGTGATAATCGTCGTGATATTGTCGCTAAATGAATAAAGCTCAAAGAATTAAGATACGTTACAATCTATGTATTTCACATAATTTGTATATCATTATATTCCTCTTCATAAGTGCACGAGATCCTATATTTATGCATATTAAAGTAAGATTCAAAAGCTCGATACAAAGTTTTCTAAACTCGTATAAATTAAAAGTTTCTATTTTTATAAAAAAAGTAAATAACCTACAGTACATATCGAATCAAACTGAATATTTTATCACGACAATTATTCAATTCATGCACAGGCTGGGAAGTATGACTGGTTGGCCGGCGGGGGTGAGGTGGCGGCGGCGGCGGGGGGCTGCAGCGCGGGCAGCGGGTTGGAGGGGGGCAGCGACGGCAGCCCGAACCCGCCCAGACCCGGGATGTAGGAACCGGCCATCATCTGACTCTGCATACCTCGCATACCGGCAAATAGACCGCTCGAAGTCGACCCTGGAAACCAAAAAATAATAATAAGAAATGGGGAAGATAGATAATGCAGAGTTCGCAATGGCTATAGCAACATGTTTGATAGAACTAAATTATAGAGCTTAATAAGTGAAAAATATTAAATCGAGTACGTAAAACTAAAACACCTATTCAACATATTTCCCTGTAGCAATTTCGGTTTAAAACGAGGAGGAAACAAGTATTTTCCTGTAATTTTAACCAACGTATTATCTTTAACCTAAACAGCGCTGACACGACAAATAAACCAGATTTCCTCCCGCTTATCTATCCCGATAAGTCGAAGTACTTGCACTTGTCATCGCGGGCATAGATCGCCCCAAATTGTTCTCAAGTTGCGCAGCGCCGACAGATATGCGCCCACGCAGAGAACAACGCGCTCCTTAACTTGGGCGATGAGTTATTGCCGCTAGAGTGCAGGTGTGGGAAACGGCTGCCGAATAGTTAGCTGGAGTTTAATCGTGAATCATTTGGGTACAAAATAGTGGATGTTTAATACTCGTGTACATAATCGATCACTATATTTCGATTGACGATTTTTCGTCAAGTAGTCAGAGGTGACGTTTTTTTATAGACATTGCAGCTAAGAGACATTTAAAACTTTGTTTTTGTATAATTTTTTTCTCGTAATTTGTAAGCTTTTTTAAGTCGTAAATTATTATTCAATTCCAAAGACATCACGTAAATCTGAAAATAAAGGATTTTTAGACCTCAACCCCTTCAATACAGACCTCTCATAAAATCTGAAAAATTCGCATCGCCATAATATAGATAATTACGTATCTGACATTCGCCCAGCCGCCGTGTGAATCCTGAATACCGGGAAATTGTGGCGTGCGCTAACATCAAAATATTTTTCGTAATATCACTGCAGCAGTAAAACGACTCGTTAAAGTTTATATCTGAGTAATTTCCTAATAATATTAACGGACGGAATGGCAGTAATTACAGTCGTAACACATTTATTTATATAGATAATTCGAGATTACCGTCGCATCGGAAATTACGTGGCATTAAGGATTCACGAGGACGCAATAAGATATATTTGTATAAGGAATTATCAACGTAATCAACCTTATAGTGTATTTTTTTACTCTTTTAAATGCATGGGTCTCAATTCTGTAACTTATGACACAAACAAATTTGGCTTTTATATCTTGCCACTGTATGCCGATATTAGTAGGTAACGTTTTAGTACCTAATATTTTATTCGTACATTTTTTTTTCAAATTTGTCGAAGCAACGTTTAAAAAAAGCGTTTGCTGGGTCAGCTAGTAGTCATATAAAAACTACTGTCGTGACGTGCCACTTGCCACGCTATAAACGCTAAAATTGCATTAACGTCACCAATTGCGGCCAATAGGTCTACGGTCTACCCAGTGGCTTTGTGTCAACAGTTACAGAATCGGGACCTAGTTTATAAAAAAAGGTTGTTGTAATGCTGATAATTTAGGTATCGCTATAAAAAATTCGCATAGAACAGTGACCTTTCAAAACTTATACCTGTAGCTCTCGAAATTCTGTTAACCGTTCAAGTGACAGACATTCCGGAATAGTCCCAAATTGCGCCATCGTGCCTCCCTAATAAATCAACAAACATGTTTTTAAATTTTGCATGTATAAACAGACCTAGAAAAGACTTTAGAAGTGTGAAAATCGATCCAAAGTTGTAAAAAGTGAATCCAAGACATGTGCATTTCATACAAGTGTATTGGGGGTAAGATATTCAACCCTTTTACGATGTTTACATAGGTTTATTTTTATAGTTTTTACGACGTTAACCCTCGGGCGGGTTAGGGTGCGTGTAATGTCCTATCGGATGTCTCTAAAAAAACAAAAAATAACGTTTGTTACCACATGTGGGGACTTAAAAAATGTTTGGTGAACTACCAATCATACTCGTAGAATACGACCGACCTTGTGACTTACACACACAAAATTAAATAAGATACATAAAAAGAAAAAACCTATATGATCCTTCACATAACTATTATTAAATTAGTTGTTTTTATTTCGGAACCCAATTACTTTTTTATCTGATAATGACCCCAAAACATTTTATAAACAAAATTAATTTGTAAATTGACTACAATTGTTCTGCAAATGGTTTCTTAACCCGTTAGTTGTCACCGATTTTGAATGACTACCATTAATACCCCCAACAAAAAACCCGATAGCTTTACCGTAACATTAAAAAAACAGTATCACGAAATCACGAACGACGCATGCGCGGACCGCACACATCGTTTGAAATGCATCGATCGCTGTGTCAATTACATCGACTATTTTTACCACACTAAATGGACGGGCTAATTCGGGCGGTCTTTTCAATCATTGTAAGCTTTTACTTATACACATTTTTTTTGTTTATCATTCAGCGCTTTCGAAGATCCGGATGTGAAAAAATGCTAGTACTGTCACATTGAAAAATATAATTAAAAACTGTAGATGAAACAAAGTATACTTGTAAAAGTTTGCAATTGCGTAATGTGAATAGAAAAGTTTGATAGGAGATTGAGTTAAAAACTATGAAATAACCGATAATTGTTCCGCAATAGGCCCTTATTATATTTGTTTATTGATAAAAATCGAATAAAATATAAACTTTCATAATTTCAGTTTCGAAGTAGAATGCTTTCGTTATATTTCTTTTTAGAATCGTGGCGTTAAAACCCTTAACAAACCAAACGAAAACAACATTTTCAAACACACATCAATTAAAACAGCAACTAAATTTGAAAACGATCATCAAACGCGTCAAAAATTTCTCAAAAAATGATTTTAAGATTTTTCTTTAATATGTACGCGTCCATCTGACGGAGATATATTCTCGTAATACCTATCGCATTTACAAAGATTAAAGATCAAACGCTCGGAACAAACGCGGCATAATGTAAACAAATTCATACCTTGGACGCGAACGGGCGTTTGAGCGGCCGTCATACAAAACCCTAAAAAATGAAGAGATGTACCAGTCCCAAAAACAGCAAGCTATTTCCAACTCTATCACAAGGGGATTACACACAAAATGCAACTGACACCCGCCGCGATAGAATCATGCGCATGTCAGTTAGCTTCAGCACCACCATTATCAAAAAGTAAACTACAGTCGAGGTGTTAAACGCGTATTTCTAATTTTATTACTCTTTACTGAAGCAAAATATTCCCAAGTTGATTGAATTACGGCCGATCTGTATTTAATCAAGGTTTGCTCGGTCTCACGAAATATGTTCGCTGTGAGTGCCTTCTTGTAAAAAGTAGCAAATATATTTTAATACTGTTACATAAAAATACCATTTCATATTACAAAAAACTTTTTTGCACCTTTTCGTTTTATGACAGCATTACCTGCTTGGAATACTATAATCATTAAAGAGGAACACAAGACTACTTCCTCTGGATTAATCACAGTACATAAAGGCAAAGACAGACTTCCATAAAGCTAAGTTGGTACATAGCGCTACATAGGGCGCCAATAAACGATCTCGCCGGGTAATCTCTTATTTATGGCCGTACATGTGTTGCTCAGGCGTTTCTCGGAACGACGAGCTGTCGGTCATAAATGTGCGGTAACATGTGCACCAGTGCACACAACCCGGGAAATATCTGGAAACCCTGAAACAGAACTTTGCTGCAGCAATGCTACTTTTGTTCTAAGAAGCTACGTTAATGAGAGAAGCCATATTAGAGTTACGGTATTCTTAGAATATTTTTTCAGTTACTTAATCAGATTGGAATGCAGTCGATTGGAAGCGATTCTAAATTCAATCGCTGACTGAGAAGCAATAGAATTTTAAGGTCACATTGTAAAGAGAACACTTCAATGTTTTTAGCTTGCTCTACTTTGTTACTGTTAACACAATTTTGTTTTAATTACTAAGTTCAATCCTGTTTTATATAAAAAAAAACCTGTATTACATATATTATACGATTTTAACCGTCATTAAGGTAGATTTTATTTTTTAAAAGCTCTTTTTAGTAGGTACCTTGTAATATCATGAGTCAACAATTGAACCACTTGATATTACTAACAAATAATTATAGATTTATGCAGCGTAAAGACGTAAAAACATTGTCGAATCTGGAGATTTCAGGGTTCGGTCTTTCCATCAGTAAATATTCTGTATATCTTGCCCACAGATCTTGCCCTTCTCACTAGCAAACAAGAACTATTTAGGGGTAGCTAATTGCAGAACCATTTAGCACTATATGTGCTCCGTTAAATACGCGCTGATTTAGATACTGGTAAAGTTATATCAGAAACTTGCTTATATATTTCTAGCTTTCAGCCCTGTGGCTACCTGCAAGTTAATGTTTTTTCCCGGGGGAATGGGTCTTTTTCTCCACGGTAAAAAGTACGTATGTCTATGCTCAGCAGGAATAAAGTGGGATTCTGATGGAGAAACAATTATTCAAAACGATCTAGTAGTTTCTAAACCTATTCAAATCAAACAAACTAACAATTAAATCTTCCTCTTGATAATATTAGTAAAGATATAGACTAGATGCAAAGCCCGGCTTTGCGCAGGTGATGTACCTAATAAAGAAAGTGTTTTTGGAAATAACTGCATTTGCTGTGATTGAGATATAGGTTTATATCTCAATCACAGCAATTCCTGATAGAGACGAAAATACCAATAAAATAATTATATTATTGAGTGCAGTTGTTCTAAGTTATGCGCAAACAAGTACTAATTTTATTTATTAAAACTACACCCACATTAGCTGCATCACATAGCTTCGTACCAGGACATCATAAGTATCTAGAAGCTCTCTTCAAGCTGAAACTGAATTTTCATTGCGCACGCAGAAAGTGAAAACATCGTTACGTCATAACTACAATGTTGCATCTCTTTCTAACTAGTGTGTTGTTAACATGTGGGAGTGAGTTGAAGTAGGTAAGAATCTGCAGGATTATTCTATAAGTACTGTCCTATCGTTTTTAAAAACATTTGTAGTAAAAAATTACTTAATGATGTTAAATTTATACAAATAGGTACTAGCGACCCGCCCACGCTTCGCAATGGTGTAATTTTGGCCGACTTGTTCCCGAAACATTGTTTTTTAGCGAACTTACAACAACTTTGTCTACATGTTCTTTATTTACAAATTTAAATGAAAAAATATCCTAAAAGTTCGCGAAAACCGCATTAAAATCCGTTTAGCGGTGTAGGAGGAGTTAGCGGACAAACATATAAACAGACAGAATTAGCGACTTGGATTTATACTATGTACCTAATGATACATTTACATATTTTTTTGCTATTTCTCAAAATAAGGGAAAATCTATTGTTGTTAATAAACTAACGCATAGTACCTACGTTGCACGTACTTATTTAAAAACAGTTTTTAGCCGAAGGTAATGCAATATTCACTGACATTTATTTTAACTACAAGGTAATGAACGAACCTGACGTTGTTTAATGCTTTAATGAAACTCGAAAACTGTAACACAGAACGAAGGAGTTCCAACCGTTACACTTTTTAAAAGCCAAATTCTATATCATTGCCAATATTATGAAGCTGAAGAGTTCGTATGTTTGTTTGAATGTGCTTGTTTCAGGAATCTGAATAGAATCGAAAAACATCTTTTTGTGTTTAATAGTCCATTTACTGAGGAATACAATTTTTAACAGTGCTAAATTACCACAGGAAAAACAATTTAGCTGCGGGGTACCTCTTCTGAAGCAGTTGCGTAAAAATTAAAAATATTTGCCTCTTTTCATACATCTCTTGGCCCCGATTGTGCAGACTTATTGAATACAAATATAATGTTTACTTGGTCTATTACACCTGCGACAAAAATCTGTTCATTCCAGCGAATGCAAAAAATAGTTATGGCAAAGTTTTTTTTATCATCGTCTAAGCCAAAAAAGATGAACATCTAAAGTTTAAACCTAGTTGTGATTATAATTGATGTCTGTATTGATTAATAACAAAGGGTGTCCTGGCGAAAATTGTGTAAGGAAAAAAAACGGTTAAAAACACCTATAACTTCTAACTCTGATTGAGTGAAACTTTAAGCACATGGTGTAACAAATGAAAGAAGACACCCTGGACCTATGTTGGTAAGATATAATAGGCAAGTAAATACCTGTTGTAAACTGAAACATCTCCAACCGTTAATGAAGTCCTGGTACTGAAAACTATAAATGGACAAAAGAAATCGAAAGTAAGTAGGTACTTTCAATTACCTTCATTCTATAAATAAGATTAACGTTGCATGCGAATACTTAGAATGCGAATTGCACATAAATTCATTATCATCATCATCTTTACATATTATAAATCTAAGTCGCTAATCGTGACTGTCTGTTTGTAAGTTTGTCCGCTTTATCCTCCTTAACTACGAAAAAAACGGTTTTCGCTATTATTTAGTTATTGTTTTCATCCCATCAAGTTAATTTAATTACAAGATCGGTATTTAAAACCTATGATTGCTTTTGAGCACACGATCTAAATCGGGTAAATTAATTGGGTAATTTTGTTTTATACGCAACTTCCTTCTACCACCGCCATAGTAAAAGTTAAAGTTGCAGTCCGGTGGGAAATAAACAATTTAAAAAAGTTACCTATGTCTTGAAGGATTTAAATAAAATATCTCATTAGGATTATAGCCAATAGAATCATGAGAACTTAGCTAATAAAACAAATATTAGGTATAAATGTGAAAGTTTGTATGTTTGTATGTTCGTTTCTCTATCACGCCTAAACGATTAAATTTGGGTATCATTTTTGTACATTGGAAGATTATAACCAGAAAAACATAAATAGAGAACATTACAAAGAACGAGAAAATGAAAAATTCAATGTTAAATTCTAAATTTTATTCTATTCTAATTTTAAACGCTTGCGAAGCTGCGGTTCAAAATCTAGTAACACTAGAAACTATTGCTTTATCCGAACTCTATGGTGTGCGCAGTATGACGTCACAATAACTCTCACTATCCTCTCACGCAGGTATGATTTATTGATTTTCAAGTAGACCGACTCCTTCAGGATCCTGTATTCCTAATGTAAATGGCGGGAAAATGCTAGACTGCAATAAAACTAAAGAACTTAAACTCCAATAGACGTAAGGGTAGCAAGATAAAGGTTTCAGAGATATATCTTAAATAAAATAAATAAATAATAGCCTATATATGTCCCATTGTTGAGGCTCCTTCTCGGATAGCGAGGGGGTTTCAGCCGTAATCCACCACGCTGGCTCGGCGCGGATTGGTGGATCACATGATGGATAATCATCCAGTCATCTTGTCCAGATTTATCTTGTTGTAAACCAATTTTTACAGTTTAGTTTTAGTAATCGTTTTATTTATGTTACGTGTATATAAATAAAAAGGTGTATGTAACTTATGTTCTTTGTTCATTTTTTATATTGAAATAAAGAAGATGGATCGAGTTGATCAGATTGCAAGTAAAGTAATAATAATATTACTAAAAAAATAAAAAAACAATTTGTCTTATATTTGTGGCGTCATTTTATTTCATAGAAATGAGTAAGGCCAAAATAAAAAAGTAGAAAATAAAAATGCTGTTCTAATATGAACTTGTTAAAAAGCCAACGATCAAAACTGCTGACGATTATTCGAAAATCATCGTTGCAGATTTTTTTAATGCTTTGATTCTACTTGCCTACATCTGTGTTGAAAAAATGGGACATCAATCAAGGCTGAATAAACCTCTAGATAGTTTTAATAAATAAAAATTTGCACAGTAAATTATAAAAAATATGACGTCACCTTAACTCACCTATTTCCTAGTGATTCATGAGAGCCTGGTACACAAAACTATAGAAAGCTTTAGATATGTTAAATTTCGCGCCTGTTTTCATTTACTGACAATGCTAGCCTGGTTAAAAAACTATAAGGTTGCTTCAACGGTGACCCAATGTTATTTAAAATCCAGTTAGTTATACGTGTTCCTAATATTTTTGCAATATTTACTTTTATTTATATGTTCTGAGCGTGGTGTTATGTTACGGTCTATAAAAATAACTTAAGTGCTATATAAAAAGTAATTATAATTTTTAAGCAACAGAATTAAACGTTGCATAAGTTAAATTATTTCATACGTAGCTTACAAAACCTATCTTTCGGAAATATTAATGAATAGACTTCCCTCTTATGAAACATGAAAAACTTATGCCTTCTTCAATAAAGTAGTTTTAACTGAGACGGTTAGCAATTTCCCTCCATTTTCATTAGGAATGCATGAACCTGCAGGAGTCAGTCCACTTGAAAATCAATAATCGATACCTGCGTGGAAGGAAAGTGCAAGTGATTGTGACGTCATACTGCGCACCTATCAAGATAATGATAACGCCATCTGTCTTATTACAGAGAATCGAAAAGTTTTTGAAGCAAGTGCACTGACTTCTGTCATCATCATTACAAAAAAAGAACGAGGTAATAATAATATTGGTTTACCGTTGGGGTAGCCTTTTAGTTTTTTTACCAGGCTAGCATGAAATAAATGGAAACTGGCGCGAAAGTAAACCTATCTAAGGCTTTTTTATAGTTCTGTGTACTAGGCTGGCATAAATCACTAGGTTATAAGATGTCATCACTGTATTCATTAACTGCGGATTTTAATGTATCTGTCTGCCATTTCAAGCACTCTTGGTTGATATAAATTTGTTTTAACGTAAGTAAAAACTTAGTATTTTATCTCTGCAACTTTTCACTTTATAGAAAACGTCATTCGACGTGGGATTCGATTTCGTAACTTTAAAAATAAATGCGCCAAAGTATGCCTAAATTTATTTACTCCGATTATTGAAACTCCGAAAAAGTTCTTCCTAAAAATTTTCATCCTAACAATCACAATTCCCAACTAATATGTTTCTAATGTTCATAGCTCCGAATCATTAAAATTTATAATGTCAGTAGCAATAAATATCTATCGTACTATTATTTGTTTTCCTTCATTTTCTTATCATAACCATCTTTTATACAAAGTTTCATATTTTTTATTCATAATGATGACATAACGTAAGTTGCAGGCAAATTCTATAATTCGGGATTTTACAAACTGCACAGTCTGTTTACAAACGCTAGTCAAATTGAAATAGTTTGGCTTTGGTTGTAACTAAAGAGGGTCAAATTTTCTCAAATTAATTTAAAAAAAAATGTGAGTATAAAACAACGATATAGAACAATGATAAGATAGGTTAGCGAGGAGCGCAGTGACGAGTGTGTCAGCTAACTTCTTCACCATATACACTTAGGAGCGCTGCAAGCTTTTGCCCACACTGGTAGGCGAACCATTGAAGACATTAGAACGGAAATAAAATATATCTGCAAAATTTTGTATTAATCTGAAGGATTAAAGTAAGTACGTCAAAATTACGTTCTAATTTTCAGTTACATACTAACATACGACTGAAGCTAATGACATGAATGCAAGACCCGCATTTAAGAAATAAAAACATAGTTTTAAAAAACTGTATCGTGCGAACGCACCCTTCTAGAACCGGGGTTCACAAATTTGAACACATTTGAACTCCTTTACTAAGATATCAGCAACTTGCAGGAGGTGTTTCAAACCTATAGGTACTATAATTTTATATATTTTAACTGCGCTGGACGAAAGTGAATCTTGTTTATGACGTCACTCTGCGCAGAGCTAACGTGAACTATTAAAACTTCTCTACTTAGTAATCGCTGATTTTACCGGTATATATGTTACGGCTAATACCCGAAGTGCGGCTACACCTAGTTTTAGCCGGTTAGAACATCAATAGGTTAGGTTAGTTAAGTTACTTTTTTGATACCACCTAGAAAAAGGAGTGCCGCATAGCGGGACTCCGTCGACTCATGATTGAAGCCAGTTTAAAACTGGTATATACATAGGTATTAATTTTTTTTTACAGTTTTCCATATAAAAAACATTTCTAACCGGCTAAAACTAGGTGTAGCCGCACTTCGGGTATTAGCCGTAACATAAACATTTAAGTCGCTGCATACATTAGCTACTCAAAACTGAAGGTTCTATTCTATGGGTATGCAATTGCAGTACTTGCAAAATTCACGTTGGAGCTTCCAAAAGCTTGCTGCATTAGGACCTAGATACTCTGAAATAGTGCAGATGGCGCTATCAGTAGATTAACTCCTGCGGGTTCATGGAGCCCTAATAGAAATGGAGGAAAAAATCAATACGGCTTCGATTAAAACTGCTTTACCGAAAAAGACGAAAAATTGCGTGTTTCGGAAGAGGTGATCGTAATTCGATTATAATTCTCGACATTTTGGATTTGGTTATTTTTTATGAAATGATCATTTACTCGTATGCAACGAATCAATTGATTGTTTTAAAGTATTTTTTATAATGTAGCATTTATGATATTGTAAATAGATTTACACGACCATTGCAAACTAAAACTATGTATCTCGCAAGTAAAACATATTTAAGGTTTTTTTTATTACTGTGAAACACGGTCTATAAATTTGTGGAATAGATTTAATACCGGATTATCGGATTTAAATGTAATGGAGCAAACATAGTTAACAACGGTATGACAGAAATTTTTAACTAGATCATAATGAATTTTCAGCTTATCAGTAGTGGAACCGTGTATTTTGGATATTTTTTATGATTGATGTGTGGTAATGGAAACAAGCCTTTATAATAAGATGGGAAATTTGGGATTTTTTGAAATATTTTTTTTGCACATTATAACTGACTCCATCTGTTAGATACTAGTATAACTTTTGTCACATGCGCAGATTGACGTCATAAACTAGATTCACTTTCATCCAGCGCAGTTTTGTATTATTGATTTAGTTCTGGGACACCTCCATCAGACTGCTGCTATCCCAGTAAAGGTGATCCAAATTTCGCAGCTCAGTCCCACAAAGATGCGTTCGTCGTACGACTCGAATATGTTCCTCGAAATGCGTGCTTTGCATTCATGTTACTAGAGAGACATGAGTTTGCAAGAGTATCAGCATTTTATAATGGACTATTTACAATAGACTATTCATTAAAATATGTGGTGTCTTAACGAAATCCTTCCATTAATATGTTTTAACTAATTTAGACTTTAAGTTTGCCAGTTTTGTTACACAAAACAAGTTTTCCCAAGTTATTACATATTTGAAACATAATTTATAAACACCCAATTGTGTGGAGAAAGTTTCATTTTTAAATTGCCATTGTTTTTTTTCATTATAACGTTTAAATGAAGCGGGCCCTTTTTAACCGACAAATCCTTGCTTTGCGTACCACACGGGCGTATCAACCACTTTTACTTTCGTCAGGTGCACAATATTATTGATTGCCACTTCCTGTCATATTATGTTCTCCTGGGAGATTTGTTTCAAAAATTGCACTACGCGCAACGCAGAATTATTTTCGTTTGTGTTTTTAAACCGGGAAATTTAAACCTACCCAACTTATTTTATCATACCGGGCAGAAGGACCTTTTATACGGTGAAAAGTAAAATGAATTAGGTTTAACTTTATGTTAAATTTTAACAAAAAGTCAACATTTGATTGCATCAAATGTGCGCAGAATAGCATTTATATTTAGCGGAAAAGAAATCTATTTGGGAAATAAATAAGTAAAAGAGTTAATATATGTGCAGAGCTATTTCTCAACTTAAGTTAAGCCCTTGATCTCGTTTTACATGATTATTGAAACAACTTGATGACTAAGTAAGGTGTACGAAATCCAATTCCAAAATAATCAAATCGAAGCTTTACATTTATAGAAAAAATTGTTAGGCTTGTGACAAGGAAGCGCCCTGGGTTCTTTTATATTGTAAACAAGCTGTTTTGGAACAGCTACAGTTTAGAACCTAGCTATTAAATGAAATACAAAAATAAAATACGTTATTTTATTACAAGTTATTTAATTAACAAGCTTAATATACTTGGTATCTGGTCAAGGTAGGTAGGCCATCATAATCTAATACGTTTCATTTCCAAGTAGCTAATCGATCAAAAACGAAACCAGTCGATATTAAATATTGTATTTTCGATCATAGTGAGATTTTCTCTATATGGGATAACTTCCTGGTCAAAACAATATTAAAAAATCATGAAATGGATGGTTGCCATTTGTGCAGACATAAAATTTCTTCAAGGAAATCGTTTTTCTATAAGTAAGTTATATCGGTAATTATTCATGCCAATCCATTACTCACGATTGGCTTACATTGTAGACCAGCAGACTCAAATATTTTAAATCAGTTCACAGTAGGTAGGTACCTATGTTCTATAGAATGTAAATTATAAAAAGGCGCTAGTTCAAAAAAACAAAAGGGGGAGTCAAGTTGGCTTCAACAGTGGGGTTGAGGTAGATTCCTCTTCTTGTTTTTGGATTTTTCAGAGTTTTTAATACATCGAAGCACGACATTTAACATCAATTGGTGGGGGGGGATTTAGATCGGCTCCCCCCCCGACACACCGGTTCCCTGTGTAGACCACGGACTCCCCCAATACGTCAAATTCGGATCTTCTATTTATATTGAGCGTGACCTAAAACATTGATAGTGCGATGTAGAGAAAATCGCAATAGCAGGAGTACGGCTGGGAGCAAGTTCCCTATTTTTTTATGCGTTATCACTTTCTGGAGTACGAGGCGAACTGCAGACGTAAAAATGTCATAAGAACATTCAATTCTTCAAACTCATCAGTCACATGATCACATAAATTTTAAATGGAGTCCTTCCTATATAAGGTGTTCGTGAATATCAGTAGTCCGAGAGTAAGAAGCGCTATGATCCATGGGTTCCTAATTACCCAAGGTTAAATTGTTCTAACTTATAGAAGTTAATAGGGTTCCGATTTCAAAATGATTATCGAGATTTAGTCTATAATAGTAACCTCTTGGACAAAAGATTGTGTTAGCCGTTAAAAACCCAATATAAAAAACACTCCTATTGATTCAAACTAAGCTTTAAAAAATACAAACGTGAAAGATACTGGCTGTCCATGGCTATCATTGCAAACTTTTTTTAATAACATCAAATTAACTTAAAGAGCGGATAGTGGCTTAACTTTTAGCATTAGTTAGGAAGAAATATTATTATTAACGTAAAAATATAATGAATTAACTATTTTTTTTTGTTTTAACTAAAATCATGCAAAAAAAAACCTGTTTGTATTTAAACTTTATGTCTGGCTCCTAGACTATAAAAGGTAACCAAGGGGTAGTGGGGGGGTGCAACCTGCATCCGATCAATAGCCGAGTACACCCGAGATGAGGAAGATCGCTCCGGCGAATACGGTACTGTAATACGGCAGACTGCTGCTAGGATGCCTAAACGCTAGACTTCAGCTCTGCAAACTAAACGAAACACCCATTTAATAAAACATGATAAAGCATAGGACCTTCTTACTTTTAAATTATGTAAGTAAACCTTCAGGTTTTGTGGTTATTGTGAAGTTTTCGTGATCAAAATTTAATTACCTTTAAAAATATAAGTGCCTTTTTTAAACTCTTAGCTTTTCCATAAAATAACTTATATTTGCACCATGGTTTATAAGTGGTGGACCTAAAAGCTATTGTAGAAGTCAAACTTGTATGGAGTATGTAGGTACTATAAGTAAAATGTTTTTTTTCCTACTTTAGTTATGATCCCGGTTAAATTTTGAACATTCTAAACTCTAAGGCGGAAACCATATCCTTATTCCTACTCGTGTAAGTTTGTGAGTAATTATGGATGTAAGGATTGTTACTCTTTCATGTAAAATCAACTTGACGGTTTTGAACGAAACTTTGCAATAATATACATCAGAATAACACATAGGATACTTTTTACCGTGGCAAAACATCCCATTCCCACGGGAAACCGACTTCAACGCGAACAGAGTCGCGGACAGCCACTAGTAGTTTAATACAGCGGTTCCCGTGGGCCATGAGCCTAATGTGCTCGCCATCCCAGCTCGGTGAAGGCCGTCAAGGGGCCACCAGCAATCAACAGTCAGAAAAAATAATAATAATACAATGATTCCGGTAGGAGTAGGGTTTTCAAACTCGGCTAAAGTGTCTTAAGCGCTCGCCCCAAAGCCCGGTGAAGATGTGAGGGCCGTCAAGCAGTCAACAGCGATCGACAATCCGAAATATAAAATTAAACGGTTCTAAGACAGGCAGAGGCGGACGGACCGACCGGAGGTACTTATTTTCATTGTAGGTTCTTCAAACTTGGCTAGAGTGCCTATAACGCCTCGCTTGGTCCTGGTGAAACTGTGAAGGTCGTCAATCAGTTAACAGCAATCGACAGACCAAAGAAAAAAGCGTATTAGTTATTAATCTTTTCATAGAGACTCAGGGGTTATCATAACTGTTGCAATTAAGTATAACAGGTGCTTTTTATTTATTTTATTTTTTTAAATTTCATTTTGGGACATGATTGAAAACACAAACCGAATTTATCTTTTATGTTGGAATGACAAATAACCGATCTAAAGCCCGTGAACCTTTCTTATTATATACTAGTGGCCGCCCGCGACTCCGTTCGCGTGGAAGACGGTTTCCCGTGGGGATGAGAATGTTTTTCCGTAATAAAAAATCCCTATATGTTATTCTGATGTATTACCTATATTATTGTAAGGTTTTATCTAAATCCATCCAGCAGTTTTTACGTGAAAGAGTAACAAACATCCATGCATCCAAACATACTCACAAACTTTAACGTTTATAATATTAGATGGCTTATATTAGATGACGACCTCTGTGGTGCAGCGGTATATATACCGGACTGCTAAGCGGATGGTTCCGGTTTTGATCCCCGCGTCGGGCCAATGTCGTTAAAATGGTTTTTCGATATTGGCCTGGGTGTAACTAGGTTCTCCCCTAGTCCATTGTGTGGTACATATAACACAAACGCTAACTGCTCTTACTTTAGGGCCACACAATTGGTGTTTTAGTCTGGAGATGTTTTATTATTATTTATTATTATTAGCGTATTTCATGTATACTTTGGTGTTTCTATACCGATTTCTATGATTTTTTTATGGAATAGTTAATAATGCTAACTTTTTTAATTTAGGATGTCTGAGAGTGTTATAAACGTAAGAGTAGACAAATATAATCAGAAAGCTTCGAACTGCTAACCTATGGGAGTTACACGTGTTATTTTGAGTTAACCATAAAAGATAGATATTATATGCTGTCGTGGGATATTATTTATATAATTTTAAAGAGAACATCTCCGTCAAAGATGATTTCTGTGTAGCTTTAACCATTAAGGTTGCAAGCGCGACGGAAGCTTAAGAAATAGAGTAACTTCTCTCGTTTTCCCAACATTTCCCTTTACTGCTCTGCTCCTATTGATTGTAGCGTGATTAAAAGTAAGTATACTATAACCAGCTCAGGAGTATGAAAAATAATTGTACCAAGTTTCGTTAAAATCCGTCGAGTAGTTTTTGTTTCTATAACGGTTATACAGACAGACAGACAACATTTTTACTGCTTGCATTTTTGGCATCAGTATCGATCCGATAGTAATTTTGGAAATATATTTCATGGCCGACTTGATCACGAAACATTAAATTTTGGCTAACATAAAGATTTTTTAAAAAAAATGTTCTATATGTACAAATTTAAATGAATAAATTCCCTACAATATGGCGAAAACCGCATTAAAATCCGTTTCGTAGTTTCGGAGAAGTAAGCGGACAAACATACAAACAGACAGAATTGGTGACTTAGATTTATACTATGTAATGATGATAATGATGATGATGATAGTAAGGATAATCCTACAAAAATGCCTTTCGCAGTACCTATCTATATCTTAAGTGAAAGCCATGTTAGCATATACTGCAGTAGCTACCTATATGCCTGTGATAAGGGCGCGGCAGTGCTTTACAATATTATTACGTTGTTATAAAGGGTTTCCACGCGAACGAAGTCACGGGTGGCCTCTAGTTTCACTATAACTTCAAAACTAAACATTATCAAGGACCAAAAATTATCTACATAAACTGAACTTAGTGATGAAATAATTTATTTGGATAAGAATTAATAGCATGAGTAAAATAAACGGGTTTAAATGTAGTCCAAAAAAATCAAGATATTTAAATAAAAAAATGGTTGTTGTGCCTCACTCGACATAGATAGGTATATTGGGTCGCGGATTTTTTTAAAATATTTATAAGATGTACAATTAATTAAAACAGTTTATGGTTCTATCTTTTATAGTAGGGCAGCGTACGGAAAATAACTTTTCTGGTTGATTTTTTACACCTTGTGACCGAAAAACCCAAATAACTTACGAAACCCTATTTTTCTCGTGGATAACGTAGCTTTCGAATGGTGAAAGAATTTTTAAAATCGGTCCAGTAGTTTCGGAGCCTTTTCATTTCAAACAAGCAAACAAAAAGTCTAATCTTTCCTCTTTATAATATTAGTATAGAAGTATAGATAGACTTCCCTCTTCTGAATCATGGAAAACTTATGCCTTCTTCAATAACGTAGTTTTAACTAAGACGGTTAGCAATTTCCCTCCATTTTCATTAGGAATACATGAACTTGCAGGAGTCAGTTCACTTGAAAATCAATAATCGATACCTGCGTGGGAGGAAAGTGCAAGTGATTGTGACGTCATACTGCGCACATATCAAGATTATGATAACGCCATCTGACTAACATTAGAGTAACCATAGGTTCGTTGGGGCTTTGGTGTGTTTATTAGACAGACGATGATTATTCCCATCCAAACTCCTTTACTGGTAAAAAGATGCCCTAAATAGTTGGTTTAAAAAGCAATAAAAGTGTGAATGCCCATCAGTTTTGTAGATGTAGCTATTAGTTGAATATCTTATTAAAGATTCCCCCAAAACGTGAAATTAGGAGCAGACATTTTTATTACTGCTCTCAAAAACTGATAAATCTATCGTAAATATTATTCTTACCCTTGAATATTTAACCGCAAATGTAGTCAAGACCGGAAAGCTTTTTGTTAGAAGAAGAGGATTGAATTTTGAAGTTGTAAATACTGGAAAAAGAAACGCGGGCCTCCGAGCATTACGCGACTGGGACTCGAACCCAGGACCTTTGGATAACCGGTCCAAAAAAAAACCAGTATTTACAACTTCAAAATTAATAAATTAGCATTTATAATGCAAAATTTAAAGTAAAATCTCAAGAGGATTGAAATCCAGAGACGTATAACAAATAACCAAATACCTTGAAATTCCGTACGACCCGGGAAGTTTGTATGGGAACAATCATCGTCCAACACACCATGCTTTCTTATAGTTCTGTGTACTAGGCTGTCATGAATCACTAGGTAATAAGACTTCATCATTGTATTCATTAATTGCGGATTTTAATGAATGAAAAACTATCTGCAATTTCATGCAGTCTTGGTTGATATGACTTTGTTTTGACGAAAGTAAAAACCATTTTATTTCTAAACGTGATATTTGATGGGATTCGATTTCGTAACTTTAAAAATAAATATAGAAATAGGTTGCCTTTGGTTGTAATTATATAGGGTCTAATTTTCTCAAATGAATAAAAAGAAAATGTGAGTATAAAACAACGATAAGATAGGAGCGCAGCGACGAGTGTGTCAGGTGACTTCTTCGCCACATACACTGCACGCTGCAGGAGCGCTGCACGCTTTTGCCTACACTGGTAGGCGAACCATTGACGACATTAGAACGGAAATTAAATAAATCGGCAATTCACGTTGGACCTTCCAAAAGCTTGCTACATCAGGACCTACTCTGAAATAGTGCAGATGGCGTTATCAGTAGAATTAACTCCTGCGGGGTCATGAAATCCTAATAGAAATGGAGGAAAAAGTCAATTCGGCTTCGATTAAAACTGCTTTATGCTTTACCAAAAAAGACGAAAAATTGCATGTTTCGACAGAGGTGATCGTAATTCGTTTATAATTTTCGACATTTCGGATTTGGTTAATTTTTATGAAATGATCATTTACTCGTATGCAACGTGTAAATTGATTGTTTTAAAGTATATTTTTTTAATGTAGGATTATGATATTGCAAGTAGATAGTTCACTGCGGTCAAAAGGCCTAAGGAGCGCTGAAAGATTTTTCCCGCACTGGTAGGCGAATCATTAAAGAAATTAAATGAACGGAAATTAAATGAATGTGCAAAATTTTTTATTAATGTAAAGGTTAAAAGTACTTAAAAGTAAGTACGTCAAAATTACGTTCAAAGCTTTCGTTACATACTAATAGGACCGAAGCTGATAATAGCGTATTAAAAATGATTTAATTTTTAAAACAATCGAATCCCATATAGTAAAAAAAAAATAATGTTATACTAGTGACCCACCCACGCTTCGCAATTGTATTTTTGGCCGACTTAATCGCGATACATCAATGTTCTGAATGTTCATTATTTACAAATTTTAGTAAAAAAATTAACTATATTATGGCGGCACCCAAATTAAAATTCTTTAAGTGGTTTATGAGGAGTAAGCGGACAAACATTCAAACAGACACAAATAGCGACTTAGATTTATACTATGTAATGATAATGAAGTAACTTTCAGCACCTAAATGGCGAAAATAATAAACCAATTGGGTACTCTTCTGAAACTGGCAAATATTATTTCTTCTTCAATGAAGCAGTTTCAAACTGAGAGGGCTGGAATTCCCTCCTTTCTATTAGGAAAACATAATCCTGCAGGAGTGAGTCCACTTAAAAATCAATAATTGATACATGCACGCGTAGACCATAACTCAGATAACGCCATCTTCACAATTTCATAGTATCTGGTCTGGATGCTGCAAGTGCACTAAATTTAAACTTGCTGCATCAGGGCCTAGATACTCTAAAATAGTGCAGATGGCGTTATCAGTACAATTAACTCCTGCGGGTTCATGTAGTCCTAATAGAAATGGAGGAAAAAGTCGATACGGCATCGATTATAACTGCTTTACCAAAAAGACGAAAATTGCATGTTTCGGAAGAGGTGATCGTAATTCGTTTATGATTTTCGACATTTCGGATTTGGTTAATTTTTAATTCGTATGCAACGAATAAATTGATTGTTTTTAATTTATGACAATTACAATAAGCAGATTGACACGCCCATTGCAAAATAGAGCGATGTATCTAACAAGTAAAACATATTTAAGGTTTTTTTTATTACTGTGAAACACGGTCTATGATTTGTGGAAAAGATATAATACCGGATTATCCTAGTCCTACAAAGGTGAGTTAGTACGACTCGATCTTGTAAAGAAAACTATGTACATGTTCCTCGAAATGCGTGTCTTGCATTCATGTCACTAGAAAAACATAAGTTTGCAAGAGTTTATAGAGTTTTACAAAGGGCTATTCTAATAATATATTATCACCCATTAATGTTTAACGTTTTAATCGGAACGTGGTTAAACCAATCCCAATATTATGTCATATTAGTAATTTAACTTTATTCCTTATAATGAGCTTAAAAATATGACAACTTTTTTGCATTTAAGGAATAAATACATATTTTCAAAAAACTGTTACGTGCGAACGCACCCTTCTAGAACCGGGGTTCACAAATTGAACACCTCTGAACCCCTTTACTAAGATATCAGCAACTTGCAGGAGGTGTTTCAGGACTATACTATAATTTTATATATTAAACTGCGCTGGACGAAAGTGAATGTTGTTTATTACGTCACTCTGCGCCGACGATGAAAATTAAAACGACATCTATTTGTATTTTTTATTAATCTTTTTGTAGATACTTTTACATTTGAAGATACTTTTATTTTTACAAATGTAAAAGCAATCGGTAATTTTTAGTAAATATGTTCTCAGAATCAAAATTGGGCAACAAAAGTTAATAATTATCCAATTTTCATTTTTATAGAATATTTATAATAAAGAACTTTTTTGGATAAAATCATATCAACACGAAAACTTTTTTATTCTTTCCTTTATATTAATATTTAGATTATTTTTTTAAAACGGCAAAGGTATTTTGTTTTTAAACACATATTTAAATACGCTAAGTAATGAAATAAAGGAACAGTATTTTAGTAGTATGTGAATGATATTATTATACAGATATTTAATTTAAATAACAAATTAATATGAGCAGATTTATTGATAGACTTAAGAAAGCATTTGATTGGATACTTTCTAATTTTGTATTGGAACAACTTGACAGTTTGGATGTTCCGGTTTCCCGAACTCTAAAACTAATCAAATCATGCTTATCCAACAGACAGGCGAGGCAGACAACTACAACAAATTAACATCAAACGATACTTATACGGAAAGGAAGCGCCCTGTTATTTTCTAGATTCAATGTGATAACATAAATATCATTTGAAAATACTCCAGCCATAATAATATAAGTGATGTAACAATGAATGTCTGTTGTAGACTAATTTATTAACGGTTTATAAGTCACTCCATCTATAAATCACTGGATTTTAAACTTTAATGTTTCAGGGTACGCTCGTGAAAATATTGCAGGTCCTGAATTGAATGAGTACTCAGTAATTGTGGGCTGTGCTTACCATGTGCACTATAAACCTTACAAAAACCTTGTAGTTGGACTAGCTGATGTATCACGGATTCCAATAAATGTCGTTGTTTGAATTATATCACTTGCGCAGAATAATGTCATAAATAACATTCACTTTCATCCAGCGCAGTTTGATATGTATTGATTTATTAAAATTATTGATTTTAGGTCCGAACCATCTCCTAAAAGTTTCTGTTTTCCAAGTAAAGGTGTGCAGTAATGCTCAGTTCGGCTCTAGAGAGGGGTGTTGGCATGATGCAGTTTTGCAGAAGGCTATGTATGTATATATTCCTTGAAATGCGTGGTCTGCATTCTAGTTACTAGAGCAACATCAGTTTGCAAGAGTTTAAAGAGTTATTAAAGGTCTATTTGCAACTGACTGTGTATTAAAATATGTGAATACTTATCCAATTAAATATAAATTTACCAAGTAAAGTTTTACTGTTTTTTTAACTCCACGGAACTTGTGTTTCTAATATTAGTACTAAAATCAAGACAAATCGTTATACATTATTTTATGGAGGCTATTTAAATTTTTATATATTTTGGGTAATAGTTAAAATGGAGCATTCTTTTTATATGTTAATTCCAATCGTACTGTTTGTATACGGGCGTATGAACCACTTTTACTTTCATCTTGCGCACAATTTTATTGATTATCTGGGATGAGTTTTTAATAAAACCTCCTGTCTGGGTATGTGCTCCTGGTAGATTTGGTCCAAAACTGCTTCATGCGCAACGCGAAAAAATTGTATCGTTTTTAAACAAACCCCGCCAAAATTTAAATCTACTTTACCCGCTTCAGTTTCTCAAAGCAGAATTTCTTTACGATAAAAAAAGTTGTGTTCGGCCTTGGTTATGTTGTGTTTAGCTAAAATTATAAAATAACACTATTCGTCTGCTTGTAGGTAGGTAAGTAATTGATAACAGCAGACAGATGGAGTTTTCGAAGATACATTTTTCTATATACACAGAAGTAAAAAATATCAGTCACTTTTCAAATGTGTTAATAATTGTAAATATTTCGCTCAAATAATAGTAAGCGTATAATAAATATAATAATATAAATCCTTTATAATAATTATAAGTCAACGGAACTGGTTTTTGTTTATAAGTAACGCAGTATGACGTCACAATCACTTGCACTTTCCTCCCACGCAGGTATCGATTATTGATTTTCAAGAAGACTGTCTCCTGCATATTCATGTGTTCCTATTGTCAATGGAGGGAAAATGCCAGACTCCTAGACTAAGAAGAAAATAAACTCCAATAGATAATAAGGGTAGCAAGATAAAGGTTTCAGAAATTTGTCTTGTAAAAATGTCGACACTTTGTTTTTAGTAATAGTTTTATTTATGTTACGTGTAATAAAAATATAAAGTGTATGATAGGTAATTGTGTTCTTTGTTCATTTTTTATATTGAAATTACAATGATGGATCGAGTAGTTCAAGTTGCACTTTGAGTAATAAAAATAAAACTGAAATTAATGGTCTTATATTTGTGGCGTCAATTTACTTTCATAGAAATAAGTAAGGACCAAATAAAAAAGTAGAAAATAAAATTGCTGTTCTAATATGTACATGTTAAAGCCAACTATCAAAACTGCTGACGATTATTCGAAAGTCATCAACCAAGACCGAATAAGCCTGTAGATAGTTTTTCATAAATTTGAATTCGCACAGTAAGTTATAAAAAATATGACGTCACATTAACTCGCCTATTTTCTAGTAATTCATGAGAGCCTGGTACACAAAACTATAGAAAGGCTTAGATATGTTAACTTTCGCGCCTGTTTTCATTGTCTGACATGCTGGTCTTGTTAAAAAACTATAAGGTTGCTTCAACGGTGACCCAATGTTATTAAAAATCCAGTTAATTAAAACTGCTTCATTCAAGTGGCCATTAGATTTAAAAGTATCAAGTTATTCGTTTATAATTTTCGATTCTTTGATTTTGGTAAATTGTGAGTAGGTACTTTTGGAATTTAAAATGAGTTTTTTTATAAAGCACCTAAGATATTCTATCGAGCTGGACTACGTTGAGACATACTTAATCTAATATCAAAAGCAAATAATGCAAAAAAGTGTAGTCTAATTTTTATTGATGTATTTTATTTTATAGAATCGAGTATCACCATAATAAAAAAGAACGAGGTAATAATAATATTGGTTTACCGTTGGGGTAGCCTTTTAGTTTTTTTACCAGGCTAGCATGAAATAAATGGAAACTAGGCTGCCATGAATCACTAGGTAACAACAAATCATTGTATTGATTTATTTCGGATTTTAATGTATGTAAAACTGACTGCAATTTGATGCACTTTTGGTTGATATAATTTCGTTTTTACGTAAGTAAAAACCTAGCATTTTATCTCTGCAACTGTTCACTTTAGAGAAATCGTCAGCAGTATTTGTAAGTTAGTCTAAAATAGTAGGTATTATTAAAACAATATTAGGTATTTATTATTATTTTTGTCTCGGGCCGCCATTAATTTAAAATTATCTATTGTTATTCTTATTTATAAACGTAATATTTGATGGGAATCGATTTCGCAACTTTAAAAATAAAAACTGTGCTACCAACTATGGGTGCGCCAAAGTTCGCCTTAATTTTCAATTCCGATTATTGGAACTCTGAAAATGTTTGTTATCCTTAATTTTCTCAACATAACCGTATTTTATACACCCCATACACTTAGGAGCGCTGCACGCTTTTGCCCACACTGGTAGGCGAACCATTGAAGACATTAGAAGGGAAATAAAATAAATCTGCAAAATTTTGTATCAATCTGAAGGTTTAAAGTTTCCGTTACATACGTCTGAAGCTAGTGACATGAATGCAAGACATTCTAAAAACTGTATCGTGCGAACGCACCCTTCTAGAACCGGGGTTCACAAATTTGAACACATTTGAACTCCTTTACTAAGATATCAGCAACTTGTAGGAGGTGTTTCAGAACTATAGGTACTATAATTTTATATATTTTAACTGCGCAGGATGAAAGTGAATCTTGTTTATGACGTCACTCTGCGCATAGCTAATAGTAGGGGAGCCATCGATGCTAAATCTGGATTTACTCGAGAGGTAACTTAGATACCTTACCTTGGGTTGCAAAACTTAGATGACAAAAAGAAAAAATGTTATATAACATATACCATTGTATCGGTGGGGGAAACGGCTATAGATTTCCAAAAAATTTTAAAAAACCTTTTGCATGGACATACTCGGGCGTGTCATATATTGATATCATCCTTGTCCTACGTATTTTTATAACATGTACGTTTGTTAATCTGATGGTTTCCATTATGGAAATGGTCGTACGTAAGGGTTGAAAATGAAAAAAAAAACTTTTAATAGAGCACGTGAGATTTTTAAGGGGATGTTTAGTAGACCATAAACAACGCTCTTATACAATAATCTGAAGGGTTTTACCTAATCTGACAATAAAATTGAACTGAATTATATGAAATTGTTGAATTAATCGAGCCGGCCACTTACAAGGCTCATATTTGGTGGAAGTGCTTAACCGGTACAAGGTATCCCCCAGTATGTAAATCCAGAAATCCCCCCTTGGGCTCCCCTACTATAACGTTTCAAAAAACTGTAACGTGCGAACGCACTCTTCTCGAACCGGGGTTCACAAATTTGAACACATTTGAACTCCTTTACTAAGATATCAGCAACTTGCAGGAGGTGTTTCAAACCTATAGGTACTATAATTTTATATATTTTAACTGCGCTGGACGAAAGTGAATCTTGTTTATGACGTCACTCTGCGCAGAGCTAACGTGAACTATTAAAACTTCTCTACTTAGTAATCGCTGATTTTACCGGTATATATGTTACAGTCATAGTGATTAAATGGATATTATACATAATGACTGGTCATTATTTATAATAGCCAAATTGACTAGACAATGTAATAAATTAATCACTTTATCTGGACATTATTCATAATAGCGTGTCAAAGTTAGCCAAAGTAATAATATGGCCTAGCCGACTTGTTTTACGGCTAATACCCGTATTTAGAACATCAATAGGTTAGGTTAGTTAGGTTACTTTTTTGATACCGCCCAAAAAAAGGAGTCCCGCGCAGCGGGACTCCGTCGACTCATGATTGAATCCAGTTTTTATATTTATAGGAATATATTTTTTGTTACAGTTTTCCATTCATTTTAAGTCTACTAACCGGCTAAAACTAGGTGTAACCGCACTTCGAGTATTAGCTGTAACATATACATAAAAAAACTGGCTTCAATCATGAGTTGACGGAGTCCCGCTACGCGGGACTCCTTTTTCTGGGCGGTATCAAAGACGTAACCTAACTAACCTAACCTATTGATGTTTCTAACCGGCTAAAACTAGGTGCAGCTTCGGGTTTTAGCCGTAACACAAACGAATATCTACTTGTTTTATTACATTATCCAAGTCTTCGAAGATATTATATAAAATAGCCAGTTAATGTGATTAATTTTGTGTTAATTATCACTTTATCTAAATTGAGAAGACATTATATATAATGGCTAGACAGTATATATAATATCCAGATTTATTACTTTGGCTGTAACATATATAAGTCGCTGCATACATAAGCCACTCAATATAAAACTAAAGGTTCTATTCTATGGGTATGCAATTGCAGTACTTCCAAATTCACGTTGGAGCTTGCAAAAGCTTGCTGCATCAGGATCTAGATACTCAGAAATAGTGCAGATGGCGTTATCAGTTGCTTTTCAAGTAGAAGAACTCCTGCGGGGTCATGAAGTACTAATAGAAATAGAGGAAAAAGTCGATACTGCTTCGATTAAAACTGCTTTACCAAAGAAGACGAAAAATTGTAAGTTTCGGAAGAGCTGATCGTAATTCGTTTAAGATTTTCAACATTTCGGTTTTGGTAAATTTTTGTGAAACGGTTATTTACTCGTATGCAACGTTTAAATTGATTGTTTTAAAGTATATTTTTTTAATGTAGAATTATGATATTGCAAGTAGATAGTTCACTGCGGTCAAAAGGCCTTAGGAGCGCTGAACGCTTTTGCCCACACTGGTAGGCGAATCATTAAAGATATTGGAACGGAAATTAAATAAATGTAAAAAAAATGTATAAGTCTCAAGGTTAAAAACGTAAGTACGTCAAAATTACGTTCAAAGTTTTCGTTACATACTAATACGACCAAAGCTATTAAAAGCGTGTTAAAAATGATTTAATTTTAAAACAATCGAATCCCATATAGCAATAATAAAATAATTTTACACTAGTGACCCACCCACGCTTCGCAAAGGTGTATTTTTGACCGATTTTTTTTACAAATTTTAGTAAAAAAATTACCTAAATGATGGCGGCTCCCACGTTAAAACCCGTTAAGTGGTTTATGAGGAGTAAGCGGATAAACATTCAAAAAGACACAAATTGCGACTAGAATTTATACTATGTAATGATGAAGTAACTTTCAACACCTATGTGGCGAAAATTATAAACGAATTGGTAACTCTTCTGAAATTGGCAAATATTATTTCTTCTTCAATGAAGCAGTTTTAACTGAGAGGGATGAAATTCCCTCCTTACTACTAGGAAAACATAATGCTGCAGGAGTGAGTCCACTTAAAAATCAATAACTGATACCTGCACGCGTAGACCTGCCATAACTCTGATAACGCCATCTTCACAATTTCATAGTATTTAGGTCCGGATGCTGCAAGTGCACTAAATTTAAACTTGCTGCACCAGGACCTAGATACTCTAAAATAGTGCAGATGGCGTTATTTGTAGAAGAACTCCTGCGGGATCATGAAGTCCTAATGAAAATGGAGAAAAATGTCGACACCTGTTTCGATTAAAACTGCTTTACCAAAGAAGATGAAAAATGCATGTTTCGGAAGAGGTGATCGTGTAATTCTTTTATAGTTTTTGACATTTCGGATTTGGTTATTATTTATGAAATGATCATTTACTCGTATGCAACGAATAAATTGATTGTTTTAAAGTATATTTTTTCAATGTAGCATTTATGATATTGTAAGTAGTTTTTAACTAGATCATAATGAATTTTCATCTTATCAGTACAGGAACCGTGTATTTTGGATATTTTTTCATGACTGATGGTAATGGAAACTAGTCTTAATACAAAGGGCAATATAAGATTATATTTTAAAATATTTTTATTTTACACGTCATAACTGACTCCATACTACAGTGTGCGGTAGCAGAAAAGTTCGCGCAAAGCTTTTAACTTATGGAGTACAGTACAAGGAGACGAGGATGAAATTGCAGTGTATCCCAGTAAAGGTGATCCAAATTTCGCAGCACAGTCCTACAAAGGTGCGTTCGTACGACTCGATCTTGTATAGAAAACTATGTATATGTTCCTCGAAATGCGTGCTTTGCATTCATGTTACTAGAGAGACATGAGTTTGCAAGAGTATCAGCATTTTATAAAGGACTATTTACAATAGACTATTCATTAAAATATGTGGTTTCTTAACGAAACCCTTCCATTAATATGTTTTAACCACTTTAGACTTTAAGTTTGCCAGTTTTGTTACACAAAACAAGTTTTTCCAAGTAATTACATATTTGAAACATAATTTATAAACACCCAATTGTGTGGAGAAATTTTTATTTTTAAATTACTATTGTTTTTTTTTTATTATACCGTTTAAATGAAGCGGGCCCTTTTTAACTGACAAATCCTTGCTTCGCGTACCAAATGGGCGTATCAACCACTTTTACTTTCGTCAGGTGTTCAATATTATTGATTGCGCCACATCCTGTCATATTATGTGCTCCTGGGAGATTTGTTACAAAAATTGCACTACGCGCAACGCAGAATTATTGTCATCTGTGTTTTTAAGTAACATTCCTATACCGGAAAAATTTAAACCTACCCAACTTATTTCATCATACCGGACGGAAGGACCTCTTATACGGTGAAAGGTAAAATGAATTCGCTTTACCTTTTTGTTAATTTTTAGGTAAGTTTTTGTAAAACGAGTTAAATCTGTTTCACAAAAATTGTTAATACTCATAATTAATGAAATAAATAACACGGTATAATAGGTATAACGTATACCTATATTATCGGAATATTTTCCAGATCCAAACATAAACATTGCAATCAAAGCAAAGAACATTGTATTTAGCGTAAAAGAAATCTATTAAAAAGAAACAAATTAAAAAGTTATGTGTGCAAAGCTATTTCTCTACTTAAGTTAAGCCCCTGATTTCGTTTTACATGATTTTTTATATTACGAAATCCAATTTCAAAATAATCAAATCGTAGCTAACAGACAAGCATGTTACAAAAGGGTATAAATATTTAAGTAAGACATATTAATCGTATATTCTAACACAGTCCCTTTACATTTTGAAAATTAGCTAGGGGTGTCACAAGGAAGCGCCCTGGGTTCATTTATATTATAAATTTACTATGATGATTAGGCATAGATTACATATACTGCAAAAAAGTTGTCATATTTTTAAGTTAATTATATCGAATACATTTAAATTACTTTAGAGCCCTTATATTAATATGACATAATATTGGGATTGGTTTAACCACGTTTCGATTAAAACGTTAAACACGAATGGGTGAAAACATATTAAGAGAATTAAATAGTCCTTTGTAAAACTTTATTAGCACAAACATTGGTCTGAAGACCCAAATAAATAGCTGCTAACTTTATTGTTTTTAGTTTGAAACTTTTGTTGCCTACTTCCGTTTCCGGAATCCTCATCATACCTCCTGATACCTCATGAAGTCCTGGTGTTCATCTACCTACGCAAGATCGATACATTCCACGGCTGCGTACTAGATGCAACAAATCATAATCACTGCACCGAACAATTACCAATATAGTAAACAATAAAAAAACTATCTCCCTTATGTAGTTTACCGGAACATAGCAAGTTAGTTTTAAATGGTAGCCACCAAATCCTCAAATTTGTAACGTTTTTTCTTTGTCGCTATCCGAGAAGGATGCGCCCATTGCTATGTTTACAGGCTGAAATTAAAGGTTTTTTTTCTTTTTATCTACTTTTCTAACAGTATTTATTTACCAAAGCTGCTGGTGGAGCTGAAAATTAAGCATTAGAACTTCGAATACTACTTTGCTAATTTTTTTTTTTTTGTGTGACGATACTATGTAAGCAGACCAATAAATATCTATAGACATATACAAGTTTACGTGTCTCCCTAAAAGGTTTAAACGAAGTAAGAAATCGGCACAACAGTTACCTATTCAAAAGTCGTGCCCGCACTACGACATTGAAAAATTGGAGCGATATGGTCAAAGTATTGTAATAGCAATTTCATATTTAATTAGACAATCAAATGTTACATGAGGTCTAAAAGCTATTATTTGAGGATAACATAGATATACTTAATTCAAACATTATTTTTTAATTAGTTTGGATTATACCTATAAAATATGTTATGTTGTAAATTAATTTAGCAGTATTCAGGTTCAGGTAACCCTCCCTCGATTACTATCTACGGTAAGTACGAGGGCGGAAAAAATCGGGAAGGGAATTTATTTCCTTATAATATTGCAATGTTACAATTAGTTTTTTTTACTTTGGGTTTAAAGGCGTCTAATAAGCAAGACATCTTGATAATAGGTTCGCAATGCTTATATGTTGCAAAATATTGGGTTATAGACTTTAGACTACAGACCTCTAGAGATTTTCAAAATAAAGTTATCTATCCCATACTAGGCTATAATGTCCTTAAACCCAGACCTATGGAAAACGTTTTTTAGGTAGATATAGGAAGATATAAAAAAAAAAATTAAGTACTCGAAATGTTTACATTAGTTACACTTTCTCTCGAAGTGTAGTATACTGTAAATGTATAACTATCTAACGCAGCTATAAATAGTTTTTATCATTAGGGTTGCAGATGCTGCATAGAGGTATTGGGCATGCGCAGAAATTCGTTAGTTGTATTCAATTTATCTATGACAGGTAGGTTAATTTATATAGGTAACACAGAAGGTACTGTCTGTGTGTACATGAAGAGTACATACGATGGCTCAATACCTAAGTTAGAAGAGAGGAGAGAAATGGTCCTATGGTCACACACGCACACATTGACATTGCACTGAGGGATACCGATTTCAGCCAAGTTACAATATTTGATAAAACTTTTTAAATGACGCCGTTGTGTTCCACATGTAAATTTTATTCCATTAGTAATAATTTTGAATTTTAGAACTGACGTTACAAAATTGACCTTAACTTAAAGCGCTTACGAACTTTGTTTACAAACATTGCATTATTTATGAGCAACACCGAAAACTACTACAACACTTTGTCGTATTGAAACTGCATATGTGTTTCAGTTTCCGTGTCATTCAATACAAATGGGATTCTATCCCGACGAAGCCTGTATGTGTTGGTCAACTTCTTGCAAACTTATGTTTCTCTAGTGACATGAATGCAACACATGATTTTAAGGAATAAATACATAACGTAAATGCTCCTATTACCGCCCCTTTAAGCTGTCTTAGGAATAACTTTGAGTATATAAATAGATACTGATAGGTTAGTTAAGGTGTTTTTATTTAATATCAATCTTTGTAAAGTGTTCTGTTGGATTCGGTACTTCAATTTAGTATTTTATTACACAGTAATTATTAAATAATTGTTTAATCCGAAAGAGCAATTGATTCTATTACCGACCTAAAGATGTGGTTTGATTCTATTACCGTTTTTTCTGATTCTATTACCGACCCATAAAAATTGCCCCTACATCTAAACGAAAAAATAAAAAAATGCAGTTGAAAGTATATTAAGACATTATTACAGTTTTAAAATCAACATCTTTATATATATTACAATCCTACTAATATTATAAAAGTAAAAGATTGTGAGTATGTATGGATGTGTGGATGTATGTGAGTATGTGAGGATGTTAATTTTTCACGTAAAAACTACAGGACGGGATGAAACTTTACAGTAATATAGGTTATACATTAGAATAACACATAGGGTACTTTTTACCACGGAAAAACTTTTCATCCCCACGGGAAACCGACTTCCACGCAAACGGAGTCGCGGGCGGCCACTAGTCGTACATAATATACTTCCTTGCTGCCCTTTCGGACGAAAACCTGTTTTTCTTTGGACATAAAAAGAATCCCGTCTCATCGCAATTAAAATCGGCTTGTAGGCTAATTCAATTCGCCTTGAAATGGTAGGATGCCTAGACATAACCTTAAGATACCATCCTCTCCCTGGAACACCATCATTGAAAGGATAAGAGCGCTCGAAGTTTTCCCCCAATTTTGCAATTGTTTCTAACAGTTGGTCTTTTGTTACAGGAAAACCTGACTTTCCGACATAGAAAATCCAGTCCATAAGTCTTTTTTCGTCGTCCTTCGTTGAACAATATTGTTTTCCACAATGTTCATTTGTATATTTATTATTTGTCTAGTCACGGTAGTTTTTCTCGGTATGCCATAGGTCTTCAAGCTTCGTATATCCTGCTTCCTTCATTTACAGCTAGCAGCGCAGCTTCTAGTTGAGCAGAGGTATAGTGCTTGCGCCTATGCGGTTACATGTTTTTATAAAAATGGTTCTTGTTATTTCTTTTCAGCTGTGAGTCGGTAATAGAATCAAGTTATGAAATTTGGATCCTATTACCGCCCTTCATTAAGATATGATTTTATGCCAAAAAAACCAACAAAAATGTTTAAATTCAATGATATTTTGAAAACGAATATATGTATTATAGTTTTTATGTGATAGCAAGACGATAAATCAACTTTAAGTTTGTTATTTACCTTAAGTAATATTTCGGTGTGCTTACGAGGCTGGAGACGCGTCACTATGGAAAGTGCGTTGGTGTCGAGCGGCACTCATTTAATGTCAAATTATTGCTAACATTGGTTATTTAGACAAGATAAATTTACTCTGTTTGTTGACCACTAAAACTACCAACCCAATTTTTAAGTTATTTTTTTTATGGAATCTATATTAAGTCTAATATGAGTGATTGAAAAAATAGGTCGGTAATAGAGTACAAATTTTAGTAGGTCGTTAATAGGAGCATTTACGTTAGTTTCAAAAAACAGTATCGAGCGAACGCACCCTTCTAGAACCGGGGTTCACAAATTGAACACCTTTGAACTCCTTTACTAAGATATCAGCAACTTGCAGGAGGTGTTTCGGAACTATATTATAATTTTATATATGTTACAGCCAAAGTAATAAATCTGGATATTATATATACTGTCTAGCCATTATAGGTATATAATGTCTACTCAATTTAGATAAAGTGATAATTGACACAAAATTAATCACATTGACTGGCTATTTTATATAATATCTTCGAAGACTTGGATAATGTAATAAAACAAGGAGATATTCGTTTGTGTCACGGCTAAAACCCGAAGCGCGGCTGCACCTAGTTTAAGCCGGTTAGAAACATCAATAGGTTAGGTTAGTTAGGTTACTTCTTTGATACTGCCCAGAAAAAAGGAGTCCCGTCTCATGACTCCGACGACTCATGATTGAAGCCAGTTTTTATATTTATAGGAATATATTTTTTGTCTCCTTTTTTTGGGCGGTATCAAAAAAGTAACCTAACTAACCTAACCTATTGATGTTCTAACCGGCTAAAACTAGTTGTAGCCGCACTTCGGGTATTAGCCGTAAAACAAGTCGGCAAGGCCATATTATTACTTTGGCTAACTTTGACACGCTATTATGAATAATGTCCAGATAAAGTGATTAATTTATTACATGGTTAGTCAATTTGGCTATTATAAATAATTACCAGTCATTATGTATAATATCCATTTAATCACTATGACTGAAACATATATGTTTAACTGCGCTGGACGAAAGTGAATGTTGTTTATTACGTCACTCTGCGCAGACCATGAAAATTAAAACGACATCTATTTGTATTTTTTTTTAATCTTTTTGTAGATACTTTTACATTTGAAGATACTATTATTTTTACAAATGTAAAAGCAATCGGTCATTTTTAGTAAATATGTTCTCAGAATCAAAATTGGGCAACAACTGTTAAATAATTATCCAATTTTCATTTTTATAGAATATTTTTATAATAAAGAACTTTTTTGGATAAAATCATATCAACAAGAAAACTTTTTTTTCTTTCCTTTATTAATTTTCAGATTATTTTTTAAAAACGGAAAAAGGTATTTTGTTTTGTAACACATATTTAAATACGCTAAGTAATGAAATAAAGCAACAGTATTTTAGTAGTATGTGAATGATATTAGTATACAGATATTTAATTTAAATAATAAATTAATATGAGCATAATTATTGATAGCTTAAGGAAAGCATTTGATTGGGTTATTTCTGATTTGGTATTGGAACAACTTGACAGTTTGGATGTTCCGGTTTCCCGAACTCTAAGACTAATCCCGTCAAAAATATAAATGTGAAATGAGAGCCTGGTCCAATATGATGTTCACAACAAAAGAAGTGAGATCTAAATAGGTCCAAGTTCAATAGTGAGTCAAGAAATTAATTTATATATCAACATAAAATATTTTAAAACAACGTAATTTTATAATTGCTTCATATAACTTAAGATAATATTTAGAAGCTTAAGGTCTCACTTCTTTTGTTGTGAATATCAATATATTGGACTAGGCTCTCATTTTACATTTAAGTTTTTGACGGGATATCATTACTTTTTGTACAGAAATTATTAGTAAATAAATTACTAAATGGTACTTATTCAAAACAAATTTGACACCAAACGGGTTTTTTTAATCTCCTGTATTTCGCTACATTTACGGGGTTTAATTTACGTGCCACGTGTCTAGATCAAATCTTACTTATCCAACAGACAGGCGAGGCAGACAACTTCAACAAATTAACATCAAACGATACTTATACAGCAAGGAAGCACCCTGTTATTTTCTAGATTCAATGTGATTAGGTAAATACCATTTAAAAATACTCCAGCCATAATATAAGTTACGTAACAATGAATGTCTGTTGTAGACTAATATATTAACGGTTTATAAGTCACTCCATCTATGCATCACTGGATTTAAACTTTAATGTTTGTGTTTCAGGGTACGCTCGTGAAAAAATTGCAGGTCCTGAATTGAATTAGTACACAGTTATTGTAGGCTGTGCTTGCCATGTGCACTCTAAACCTTACAAAAACCTTGTAGTTGGACTAGCTGATGTATCACGGATTCCAATAGATGTCGTTGTTTCAATTATAACACTTGCGCAGAATAATGTCTTAAATAACATTCACTTTCATCCAGCGCAGTTTGATAAGTATTGATTTTTTAAAATTATTGATTTTAGGTCCGAACCATCTCCTAAAAGTTTCTGTTTTCCAAGTAAGGGTGTGCAGTAATGCTCAATTCGGCTCTAGAGGCATGATGCAGTTTTGCAGAAGGCTATGTATTTATGTATTGCCTTGAAATGCGTGCTGCAGAGTCTGCATTCTAGTTACTAGAGCAACATCAGTTTGCAAGAGTTTAAAGAGTTATTAAAGGTCTATTTGCAGGTGTAGTAAAATATGTGAATACTTATCCAATCATTATCATCATCATTATCATTACATAGTATAAATCCAAGTCGCTAATTCTGTCTGTTTGTATGTTTGGCTTCTAACTCCTCCTAAACCAGGTGAGGGATTTTAATGCGGTTTTCACCATCCTTTAGGTATTTTTTTCATTTAAATTTGTAAATAAAGAACAATCGTAATTTTTTTTAAGTTAGCCATAAATCAATGTTTCGTGAGCAAGTCGGCCAAAATTACACCATTGCGAAGGGTGGGCGGGTCGCTCGTTAATTATAAATTAACCAAGTAAAGTTTTACTGTTTTTTTAACTCCACGGAACTTGTGTTTCTAATATTAGTACCAAAATCGAGACAAATCGTTATACATTACTTTATGGAGGCTATTTAAATTTTTAAATATTTTGGGTAATAGTTTAAATGGAGCGGTCCTTTTTATATGACAATTCCTATCGTACTATTTGGGCGTATGAACCACTTTTACTTTCATCTTGCGCACAATTTTATTGATCACCTGGGATGAGTTTTTAATAAAACCTCCCGTCTGGGTATTAGCTCCTGGTAGATTTGGTCCAAAACTGCTTCATGCGCAACGCGAATTTTTTTTATCGTTTTAAACAAACTCCGCCAAAATTTAAATCTACTTTACCCGCTTCAGTTTCTCGTAGCAGAATTTCTTTACGATGAAAAAAAAGTTGATTTCGGCCTTGGTTATGTTGTGTTTAGATAAAATTATAAAATAACACTATTCGTCTGCTTGTAGGTAGGTAATTGATTACAGCCGACAGACGGAGTTGTCGAAGATACATTTTTCTATATAACTACACACAGAAGTAAAACATATCAGTCACTTTTAATAAACATGTTCCCAATCAGCGATTTGTAATAAAATGTGTTAATAATTGTAAATATTTCGCTCAAATAAAAGTAAACGTATAATCTATATCCTTTACTAGGGGCCGCGCGCGACTCCGTTCGCGTAGAAGTCGGTTTCCCGTGGGAATGCGAAGTTTTCCCTTGGGAATGCGAAGTTTTCCCGCGGTAAAAAGTTCCCTTAATTCTTTCATACATATATTTTTGGTATCTAGAACCGTTTTTGGCAGCGCACGCAACGGAAGCTCTCAAGGATGAATAGTTTTCCCCGTTTTTTTCACATTTTCCATTATTTCTTCGCTCTTTATAGTTGCAACGTGATGTTATATAGCCTAAAGCCTGCCTCGATAAATGGTCTATTCAACACAAAAATAATTTTTAAAATCAAACCAGTAGTTCCTGAGATTAGAGCGTTCAAACAAACAAACAAACAAACAAACAAACAAACAAACAAACTCTTCAGCTTTATAATATTAGTATAGATAATAATTATAATGCAACGGAACTTGTTTTTGTTTTTAAGTAACATAATCAAGACGAATCGTCATACATTATTTTATGGAGGCTGTTTAATTTTTTGATTACCTACTTTGAATTATAATGTAGTGTTTAAATGGAGCGGTCCTTATTAGGTGATCGTTATTCGTTTTTAATTCAGTCCACTTAAGAATCAATAATTGTCTACCTGCACGCGTAGACTTGCCATGACTCTGATAACGCCATCTTCCCAATTTCAGAGTATCTAGGTCAGGATGCTGCAAGTGCATTAAGTTATAACTATATGCACCACAGCAGGACCTAGATACTCTAAAATAGTGCAGATGGCGTTATCAGTACAATTAATTCCTGCGGGTTCATGTAGTCCTAATATAAATGGAGGAAAAAGTCGATACGGCATCGATTATAACTGCTTTACCAAAAAGACGAAAATTGCATGTTTCGGAAGAGGTGATCAACGTATGCAACGAGGTATGCACCTTTTAATTTCGTTTCTAATAATCCTAGCCGAATTGTAAGTTGGCAATTAATTCGACAAAGTGTTTATCGACATTTCTGGAAGCGTTGGAGTGTTGAATACCTTCAGCAGCTTCAATCCACTAACAATAACAATTTACAGTCTTTTTTGGCTTACACACTTTTGGGGCCCTGTAGCTCAAAGGCCCCAAATAATTGATACGGCGGCTACGCCTCTGCATAAAAGTTACGTAATCAAAGACACTAGCTCTTGTAGGTTCGAGTATGCCAAATTCGGCATACTATTTTATGCCGCATTTTATAAGTACCAGTGCTCCATCTAGTAAGAGCGAGAGCGAAGACCAATAATAAATCAATGCTTAGTTACTTGAAAACTGTAATGAAATTAAAATAAGTAGAAATGGAAACTTGTAAATTTTGAAATGTGTAAGTTAGTGTAAGTTGCAGTAATATTTTAATTGTTCTCTACTGAATGAAATGTAATAAATGGATGAAGGAAATGAACGAATGAAAATTAGGTTTGGGTCACACGAAAAGTTTTTAGGTAGGTTCTTTGTAGTAAATACGAAAGTATCGAAATGAAATTCCTATTTTATTATACGAAAACAAGGCTTTGGGTGCACTCAAATAAGTACAAACAATAAATGAAAATGGAAAGTGTTTTTTCGGTGCGATAGACCTAGAACTGCAAAGGGTGTGTTTGTAATACCTACCTACTAGGTACTTGTTGTTAGTACCAAACAGCAAAATGTGTTTCGGTTTGTAAGACCTCAACCACGAAAAGTGTGTTTGTAATACTAAAGTATTAGTATCAAACAGCAAACTGGGACTTACTTAGTCTTGGGAAAGAAAAATGGAAAATTTGAGTGTGCCCTAAGACATTAGGCTTGCTTTGAGCTTTAAAGAGCTTTAAAGCGTCTGACAAAAGTTCTGGCCCATGGAAAGGGTCTGACTTCTCTGATATGACTTCAGAGATACTCTACAAAATATATATCAAAATCAGTCATAAAAATTTAAGTTAAGTAACTGTAATTTTTGGTTACCTTTCTCACCTGGTACCTGCGGAGGTGTCACCGGGCAAGTCCCACAAACGTGCAGGTATTAAAAGTACATGAAAAGACTACTTAGAATCGAAAAATCTATTCTTTAGAAAATAAGTTGTGTCTTACTGCTCTGGGATCTTACTGTACGCAAAGGTATTGTATGGAAATATATCGAAATAAATTAGAAATATTGACATGAAAGTACCTTCCTACTTGTCGGAAGGTCGAGTAGAGTTTTTGATGAGAAATTTTACGAAAAAAGTAAGAAAATGGTATTATGGTAGCACAAAACTATTAAAAACACGATAAAATATCCGATCCAAAGTGGATTCGGCTCGGAATGGGCCAAAAATATGTTAGCTTCCGCGTCTGTTTTTATTTTTTGACATGCTAGTCTGGTTAAAAAACTGTAAGATAACCTTAATGGTGACCCAATATTAATAGGTAGGGAAAAAAGTTTCTTCGCATTTTTTAAGAAAACTCTAATATTTTTTTTAATAGTTTACTTACATTTAACTAAAGTATGTAGGTACCATTTTGTTAGATAACTTTTTGCCATCTTGTAGGTAGGGACATGATCCCATTGCTATAGAAATTTTGGGGCTTCTGGTCAAAATACCGCGACAAGTGGTTTTGGCAGTCCTCTCGTGATGTTAACCTGGCACTGCCTAGAGAATTCTGAAGAGAGCGAAGCAGGTGGAAATCTGAAGGTGCAAGGTCAGGACTATAAGGCGGATGCATTAACACCTCCCAGCCAAATTCTCTTAATTTTTGCTGAGTGGCTAGAGATGTGTGGGGTATCATGATGAAAAACCACACCCCTTCTGTTGATTAATTCCGGCCGCTTTCTCTCAACTTCTTGCTTTAATCTCATCATTTGTTTGCAGTAGAGTTCAGAATCGATGGTCCTGCCTGGTGGTAACAGCTCATAATGAATAATGCCCTTCCAATCCCACCACACACACAGCATCACCTTGTTGCGAGTTAGCCCGGGTTACGCCACAGTCTGTGAAGCCTGACCGGCCTTTGACCACGACCTTTTTCGCACGTTCTTATCGTAAGAAGGTGATCCACTTTTCATCTCCAGTTATCAGCTACTTAAAAATGGTTCGGTTTCATTACGTCGTAATAAAAAATCACAAATGAGTACACGATTCATTAGGTTTCTTTCAGTGAGCTCGTGGGGTACCTAGATATCGAGCTTTTTTGTGTACCCAGTTTTTTTCAAATGCTTCAAAACTGTTTTGTGGTCAATCTCCAATTCTTCAGCTACGTCGTAACTACTGATATGCCGATCTTGCTCCACTTTTTCAAAAATGACATCAATTTTATCCGTAATAGGGCGACCAGAGCGACGTGCATCTTTGACAAATTGGTGCTACTCTCACAGATACTGCACTAGGTCCATAAACATCGCAAATTTTTTTCGCGGCTTACGTTGCATTTTTACCTTTTTGTAGTAAAATTATAAAATGTATCGAATTTCTTCATTAGATTCACTCATCTTGACAGTACGAAAAACAAATGAAAAACACACATTTTCCTAATTTGAATTTGGAATTATTTTCTTTAAAATGTAAACTTTTTAATGATGCTTAAACCAGCTACATACAAATAGTATTAGCCAAAGAGATTTTATTAAAAGCTCATACATACTATAATGCGAAAAGACTTTTTCCCCAACCTAATATTTAAAATCCTATCCTATTTATACGTGTTTTCAAAATAAATTGGGTCCTGATATTTCTGCAATATTTTCTTTTATTAATATGGTCTCTATAGAATATCTTAAGTGCTATATAAAAAGTGATTATAATTTTTAAGCAACAGATTTAAACGTTGCATAAGTTAAATTATTTCATACGTAGCTTTCAAAACCTAACTTTCGGAAATATTAATGAATAGACTTCCCTCTTCTGAAACATGACAAACTTATGCCTTCTTCAATAAAGTAGTTTTAACTGAGACGGTTAGCAATTTCCCTCCATTTTCATTAGGAATGCATGAACTTGCAGGAGTCAGTTCACTTGAAAATCAATAATCGATACCTGCGTGGGAGGAAAGTGCAAGTGATTGTGACGTCATACTGCGCACATGTCAAGATTATGATAACGCCATCTGCCTTATCGAATCGAAAAGTTGATGCAGCAAGTGCACTGAATTCTGTCACCATAGTTCCATTGTGCTTTTATGTTATTTGACGATGATGGTTACCATACAAACTTCTTCTTGGTTATGCGTTTGCTCTTGATTTCAATTTTACCACAGAGGAATAATGACTTTTATTATTTGGTTAGCATAAATGCTAATTTTTTTTGGTGAAATTAACTATTAGTTTAACATTTTTATTTTATTTTAGTAACTATAAAATAAAATATAAGTTAGAGTAAATGTAACTATGTATAGCTGTTTCAAAACTTATGAAAAGTCCCTTGAATAATTAACCGTATGTATTCTAGGGCAGAGAGCTTTTCTTTTATAATATATACCATCAAACAGAGTAAGTTTGAAATCCAGGTCAAACGCATAACAAATAACCAAAAACCAGCTTGAAATTGCGTTTTCGGTTTTGTTGCGGTATGTATTTCCTATCACCTTATGACTCGACGAGTTTGTATGGGAGGGAACAATTACACTGTCTAAGCACACCAAAGCACTAATGAAACTATGGTAACATAATTCGGTGGACTTGCAATCTGTGACTTGCAAGAATACTACTGCAGGAACTGAATACTCTAAAATACAGCAGATGGCGTTTTCAGAACTTTGTAATGTGCGCAGTATGACGTCATGGCCACTTTCACCATCTTCTTGCGCAGGTATCGATTATTGATTTTCAAGTAGACCGACTCCTGCATATTCATGAGTTCCTAATGTCAATGGAGGGAAAATGCCAGACTCCTAGACTAAGAAGAAGATAAACTCCAATAGATATAGGGATAGCAAGATAAAGGTTTCAGAAATTTGTCATTATGTAAAAAATGTCGACACTTTGGTTTTAGTAATCGTTTTATTTATGTTACGTGTAATATAAATAAAAAGTGTATGTTACTTTTGTTCTTTGTTCATTTTTTATATTCAAATTACCGTGATGGATCGAGTTGATCAGATTGCAAGTTGAGAAATAAAAATAATAAAAAAAATTAAACGAATGGTCTTAAATTTGTAGCGTCATTTTTATTTCAAAGAAATTAACTAGTAAGGACAAAATAAAAAAGTAGAAAATAAAATTGCTGTTCTAATATGTACTTGTTAAAGCCAACTATCAAAACTGCTGACGATTATTCGAAAGTCATCGTTGCAGATTTTTTTATGCTTTGATTTCACTTACCTGCATCTGTGTTGAAAAAATGGGACATTAACTGAATAAGCCTGTAGATAGATTACATAAATTTAAATTCGCACAGTAAATTATAAAAATATGACGTCACATTAACTCGCCTATTTTCTAGTAATTCATGAGAGCCTGGTACACGAAACTATAGAAAGCCTTAGGTATGTTACCTTTCGCGCCTGTTTTAATTTTCTGACCTGCTAGCCTGGTTAAAAAAACTATAAGGTTACATCAACGGTGACCCAATGTTATTTAAAATCCAGTTAATTAAAACTGCTTCATTCAAAACGCCATTAGATTTGAAAGTATCAAGTTTTTCGTTTATAATTTCGACTCTTTGGCATGGTAGATTATGAGTAGGTACTTTTGGAATTTAAAAAGCACCTAAGATATTTCTATCGAGCTGGTTGGACTACGTTGAGACATACTTAATCTTTTAAAAAGCAAATATTGCAAAAATGTGTAGTCTAATTTTTATTGATCTATTTTATTTTGTAGAATCGAGTATCACCATAATAAAAAAGAACGAGGTAATAAAATAATATTGGTTGACCGTTGGGGTAGCCTTTTAGTTTTTTTACCAGGCTAGCATGAAATAAATGGAAACTGGCGCCAAAGTAAAGCTATCTAAGGCTTTCTTATAGTTCTGTGTAACTACTAGGCTGTCATGAATCACTAGGTAACAACAAATTATTGTATTCATTTATTTCGGATTTTAAAGTATGAAAAACTATACTATAGTATTATTAAAACAATATTAGGTATTTATATATTTTTTTGTTTCGTATTTTCATAAAGAAAAAGGGCTGCCATTCATTTAAAACTAGCTATTGTTATTCTTATTTATAAACGTAATATTTGATGGGACTCGATTTCGCAACTTACTGTGCTACCAACTTTGGGTGCGCCAAAGTTCGCCTAAATTTTCAATTCCGATTATTGGAACTCTGAAAATGTTGTTCCTAAAAATGTTCATCCTAACAATCACAAAACCTAACTTTTAAGTTTCTAATATTCATATCTCCGAATCTTTCAACTTTATAATTTCAGTAGCAATAAATTCTATCGTACTATTATTTGCTTTCCTTAATTTTATTTTATACACCCCATAGACTTAGGAGCGCTGCACCCTTATGCCCACACTGGTAGGCAAACCATTGAAGACATTAGAACGGAAATAAAATAAATCTTCAAAATTTTGTATTTATTAATCTGAAGGTTTAAATGAAGTACGTCAAAATTACGTTCAAAGTTTCAGTTACATACTACCATATGACTGAATCTAGTGACATGAATGCAAGACACGCATTTAAGGAATAAATACATAGTTTTAAAAACTGTATCGTGCGAACGCACCCTTCTAGAACCGGGGTTCACAAATTTGAACACATTTGAACTCCTTTACTAAGATATCAGCAACTTGCAGGAGGTGTTTCAAACCTATAGGTACTATAATTTTATATATTTTAACTGCGCAGGATGAAAGAGAATCTTGTTTATGACGTCACTCTGCGCAGGGCTAATAGTAGGGGAGCCCTCGATGCTAAATCTAGATTTACTCGAGCGTGATAGATACCTATTAGGTTGCGAAACTTAGATGACAAAAAGAAAAAAAATGTTATATAACGTATACCATTTTATCGGTGGGGGAAACGGTTATAGATTTCCAAAATTTTTGAAAAAACAACCTTTTGCATTGACATACTCGGGCGTGTCATATATTGATATCATCCTTGTCCTACGTATTTTTAAAACATGTACGTTTGTTAATCTGATGGTTTGCATTATGGAAATGGTCGAACGTAAGGGTTAAAAGTGAAAAAAAAACTTTTAATAGAGCACGTGAGATTTTTAAGGGGATGTTAAGTAGACATAAAACAACGCTCTTATACAATAATCTGGAGAGATTTACCTAATCTGACAATAAAATTGAACTGAATTAACTATCTGAAATTATTGAATTAATCGGACCAGGCTCATATTTGGTGGAAGTGCTTAACCGGGTACAAGGTATCCCCCAGTATGTAAATTCAGAAATCCCCTCTTGGGCTGCCCTACTATAACGTGAACTATTAAAACTTCTCTACTTAGTAATCGCTGATTTTACCGGTATATATAAGTCGCTGCATACATAAGCCACTCAATATATAACTAATGGTCACTATGGGTATGCAATTGCAGTACTTGCAAAATTCACGTTGGAGCTTCCAAAAGCTTGCTGCATCAGGATCTAAAAACTCAGAAATAGTGCAGATGGCGTTATCAGTTGCTTTTCAAGTAGAAGAACTCCTGCGGGTTCATGAAGTCCTAATAGAAATAGAGGAAAAAATCGATACGGCTTCGATTAAAACTGCTTTACCAAAGAAGACGAAAATTTGCATGTTTCGGAAGAGGTGATCGTAATTCGTTTATAATTTTCAACATTTCGGATTTGGAAAATATTTTGTGAAATGGTTATTTACTCGTAGGCAACGTATAAATTGATTGTTTTAAAGTATATTTTTTAAATGTAGGATTATGATATGGTAGGTAGATAGTTCACGGCGGTTAAAAGGCCTTAGGAGCGCTGAACGACTTTGCCCGCACTGGTAGGCGAATTATTAAAGACATTGGAACGGAAATTAAATAAATGTGCAAAATTTTGTATTAATCTGAAGGTTAAAAGTAAGTACGTCAAAATTTTGTTTAAAGTTTCCGTTACATACTAACATACGACTGAAGCTAGTGACACGAATGCAAGACACGCATGCACGCATGTAAGGAATAAATACATAGTTTCAAAAAACTGTATCGTGCGAACGCACCCTTCTACAACCGGGGTTCACAAATTTGAACACATTTGAACTCCTTTACTAAGATATCAGCAACTTGCAGGAGGTGTTTCAAACCTATAGGTACTATAATTTTATATATTTTAACTGCGCTGGACGAAAGTGAATCTTGTTTATGACGTCACTCTGCGCAGAGCTAACGTGAACTATTAAAACTTCTCTACTTAGTAATCGCTGATTTTACCGGTATTTATAAGTCGCTGCATACATAAGCCACTCAATATAAAACTAAAGGTTCTATTCTATGGGTATGCAATTGCAGTACTTCCAAACTCACGTTGGAGCTTGCAAAAGCTTGCTGCATCAGGTTCTAGATACTCTGAAATAGTGCAGATGGCGTTATCAGTTGCTTTTCAAGTAGAAGAACTCCTGCGGGGTCATGAAGTCCTCACAGAAATAGAGGCAAAAGTCGATACGGCTTCGATTAATACTGCTTTACCAAAGAAGACGAAAAATTGGATGTTTCGAAAGCTGATCGTAATTCGTTTATAATTTTCAGCATTTCGGATTTGGTAAATTTTTGTGAAATGGTTATTTACTCGTATGCAACGTATAAATTGATTGTTTTAAAGTATATTTTTTAAATGTAGAATTATGATATTGCAAGAAGATAGTTCACTGCGGTCAAAAGGGCTTAGGAGCGCTGAACGCTTTTGCCCACACTGGAAGGCGAATCATTAAAGATATTGGAACGAAAATTAAATAAATGTGAGAAAAAATGTATTAATATGAAGGTTAAAAGTAAGTACGTCATACGTTCAAAGTTTTCGTTACATACTAATACGACCAAAGCTAATAAGAGCGTGTTAAAAAAGATTTAATTTTAAAACAATCGAATCCGATATAGCAATAATAAAATAATTTTACACTAGTGACCCACCCACGCTTCGCAATGGTGTATTTTTGACCGTTTTTTTTTTACAAATTTTAGTAAAAAAATTACCTAAATGATGGCGGCTCCCGCATTAAAACCCGTTAAGTGGTTTATGAGGAGTAAGCGGATAAACATTCAAAAAGACACAAATTGCGACTAGAATTTATACTATGTAATGATGAAGTAACTTTCAACACCTATGTGGCGAAAATTATAAACGAATTGGTAACTCTTCTGAAATTGGCAAATATTATTTCTTCTTCAATGAAGCAGTTTTAACTGAGAGGGATGAAATTCCTCCTTACTACTAGGAAAACATAATGCTGCAGGAGTGAGTCCACTTAAAAATCAATAACTGATACCTGCACGCGTAGACCTGCCATAACTCTGATAACGCCATCTTCACAATTTCATATTATTTAGGTCCGGATGCTGCAAGCGCACTAAATTTAAACTTGCTGCACCAGGACCTAGATACTCTAAAATAGTGCAGATGGCGTTATTTGTAGAAGAACTCTTGCGGGATCATGAAATCCTAATGAAAATGGAGAAAAATGTCGACACCTGTTTCGATTAAAACTGCTTTACCAAAGATTATGAAAAATTGCAAGTTTCGGAAGAGGTGATCGTAATTCTTTTATAGTTTTTGACATTTCGGATTTGGTTATTATTTATGAAATGATCATTTACTCGTATGCAACGAATAAATTGATTGTATTAAATTATATTTTTTCAATGTAGCATTTATAATATTGTAAGTAGTTTTTAACTAGATCATAATGAATTTTCATCTTATCAGTACAGGAACCGTGTATTTTGGATATTTTTTTATGACTGATGGTAATGGAAACAAGTCTTAATAAGAAGGGCAATATAAGTTTTTTTTTTAAATATTTTTATTTTACACGTCATAACTGACTCCATCTGTTAGACACTAGCATAAAAACTACAGTGTGCGGTAGCAGAAAAGTTCGCGCAAATTTAAAAATTATGGAGTACATTACAAAGAGACGAGGATGATATCGCAGTGCTTACAATGGTCACTATAGAGCTAATAACATGCGCAGATTGACGTCATAAACTAGATTCACTTTCATCCAGCGCGGTTTTGTATTATTGATTTAGTTCCGGGACACCTCCATCAGACTGCTGCTATCCCAGTAAAGGTGATCCAAATTTCGCAGCTCAGTCCTACAAAGGTGCGTTCGTACGACTCGATATTGTATAGAAAACTATGTATATGTTCCTCAAAATGCGTGCTTTGCATTCATGTTACTAGAGAGACATGAGTTTGCAAGAGTATCAGCATTTTATAATGGACTATTTACAATAGACTATTCATTAAAATATGTGGTGTCTTAACGAAATCCTTCCATTAATATGTTTTTACTAATTTGGACATTAAGTTTGCCAGTTCTATTACACAAAACAAATGTTTCCAAGTTCATACATATTTGAAACATAATTTATAAACACCCAATTGTGTAGAGAAAGTTTCATTTTGAAATTAAAATTGTTTTTTTTTATACCGTTTAAATGAAGCGGGCCCTTTTTAACTGACAAATCCTTGCTTTGCGTACCAAATAGGCGTATCAACCACTTTTACTTTCGTCAGGTGTACAATATTATTGATTGCTACATCCTGTCATATTATGTGCTCCTGGGAGATTTGTTTCAAAAATTGCAATACGCGCAACGCAGAATTATTGTCATCTGTGTTTTTAAGTAATATACCGGGAAAATTTAAACCTACCCAACTTATTGCATCATACCGGGCGGAAGGACCTCTTATACGGTGAAAGGTAAAATGAATTAGGTTTAACTTTTTGTTAAATTTTAGGTAAGTTTTTGTAAAGGTTGCCTAAATGAGTTTAATTTTTCTCACAAAAATTGTTTATACACATCGACGGGTCCCAAGAACAAAATCTTATACTAATATACAACAAAATTAGTTTTATTATTTATTTGTATTTGGTATCATATTAGCTATTATATATATGTTTAATTTTTTTTTATAAAACTTATACTTTAGTAGATACCCAAACGAACATCATCCTATTTGAATTTTACTTCAAAGAACAATACAGTATGAACATGTACAAGCTTGTTCCTCTGAGTTCGCAACTCACGCGCAGCAGCGTATCGTCAGACGCGGGTTTGTTCTCGGGGCGGGGTCTTTTTTGTCAGGGCGCGGCTATTTCTCTAACAATTCCAATTGATGTCAATCAAAAGTTAAGATTTATTGTTCATTGTATTTTATACAATGACGGCCTTCTCAACGAACCCAAGAATTTTGAATTTAGCTCTTAATCCAAAAAAAAAAAACACCTTCGTTCAACTCTAAGTGAGAAAACAGATGAAGAAAACTTAAATTTAGATGAGTAATGATATAAACATTCACATTAAAAATTTACATATTCGTTAAAATATTTTTGTACAACTCTATACATTATTTACTTGGAAAGTACCAATAACTGTAAGTTACTGTCGTTTGTGATTATTAGATGTTTTTCTAAGAAAATCTTAAATAGTAATCATATAACAATTTTTTTATTATTATTTTGAAGTTATTATAATTAAGTTATTTTAAATATGAATTCCAACTAAGATACTAAATATTTTATTTTAAATACAGTAGTTTCACATACGTCTTTTTTGTCCTAAAATGCATTCAAAATTTACTATCGCTTGCGCCGATCCGACATTGTACTATGGAAAACTTATTGAAAATAAATAACGCATGTAATTTTAAGTTTTTGTTCCTTGGCATTAATTTTATTATACGATTTTGTTCTACTATTAACTTAATAAATATAAAACTTTTTTTAACAAATGTCACATTGATAATTTCCTTATAAGTATGGTATTTTGTTTGTTGAATATTTCATTATTAATTTTTATTGGTTCATGACAGAACCCGAAGATTCTTATAACGCTGCCTTGAACTCCCCAGTATCGCTTTAGGCTTAAATATTAGATTAAATGTGTGATGATAGTACCAAAATATCACAGGAGCAAACACAAGTAACATATAACAGTACTCCTCCTCTTTGCCTATTCCTTTACTTCATCAACTCACAAATTATCATGTTACTAGTGGCCGCCTGCGGCTCCGTTCGCGTGGAAGTTTGTTTCCCGTGGGAATGAGATATTTTCCCGCGGTAAAAAGTACGCTATGGTTTATTCTGATGTATAACCTATATTATTGTAAACTTTCATCCAAATCCGTCCAGTGGTTTTTACGTGGAAGAGTAACAAACATCTATCTATTCCATCCATACTAACAAACATTCACGTATATGAAATAAGTAGGATTACACCTTTATTATATCCTATTTTTATACCCTCCAGTTTTGATAACTCACCAGCAATGCACTTGGAAGAATTTAAAGGAACTCTAGCTTCCACTCCATCCCTTCTCATATGGTTTTAGCTATGCCTATGCCTTCTCTACTAAATGCACACAAAAAAAAATCTAATGATCTTTGTCCCATTCATTGTTCATGTCTAGATCATAAAGTCCTAGGTAATAACACCAACTCGGAAAAAAAGACTAGGAAATGTTAAGTGTTGGATAATAAGTCTGACGTAAAGGGATGAAAACTGAAAATTTAGATAAGAGCTGTATCAAAAATAAGAAAACTTATTTATGATGAAGTTATTGAAATGTTTGACGAAGTTTTGAAAGCTTGGGAGTCGAGAATAGCAGTGGAGTAATATTGCAAAATATGTTCAAAACATCAATGTGAAATATGCCGTGCTCATCGCAGTATCTCTAAGCTCACCAATGATCAAATACAGAACTTTGAGAGCCTTGTAAAAAAGCCAAGAAAATTGCACGGGGTTTGAAACAAAAACTTGAACATGAGGCAATAGAATCTAGTGAATCTATTGCTACCGCAGTATCTGTCATTGAAAAAGTTTTGACTTGACAATAACGAAAGTAAAATATAAAAAATTGTAAGCATGTGTGATATTGGTGTTATAATGTTAATTTAATTATTGGTTTATATTTTAAAGTCTTACTCTATGATTCAGAAGATAATCATCATGAAGAAGACAATGTTGGTGTGAACTAAAAGGAACTGGTTAATAATGTTACTCAAAAATGTAAAATAGTTTTGCGATGAGAAAGATACTTTTTAATTAATTAAAACACAGTTTATGATTTACCTTTTGAACATTATAAAAAAATATTACATTTGATTTAAAAATTCGTGATGATCATCCCTACTATAATATTATAAATGCGAAAGTAACTCTGTCTGTCTGTCTGTCTGTTACGCTTTCACGCCTAAACCACTGAACCGATTTTGATGAAATTTGGTGTGAAGAAAGAACTGATCTTGGGAAATAACATAGGGTACTTTTACCGCGGGAAAACTTCTCATTCCCACGGGAAACCGACTTCCACGCGAACGGAGTCGCGGGCGTCCACTAGTTTATTATAATATATAGTAATACCACAACAAGAAAGTATATTATTAAGTTGCTAGTTTTATTTTGTTTTATGTTAATGACAATATAAACAAAAATAAAAAATTTTAGTAGATTTTTTGACATTCAATTACTATATAATTTAAAGGCAAAGCCAACATACGATGTAATTATATGGAACAATTACGAAGTAAAACATCGCAAAAATACTTAAGACATCTGCGGTTTCATTAAACAAAGTCGTATGTGCAGTTAGTGCTTAATTCATTCCATAAAACAAAATCCGATTTTATTATAGGAACCGAGTTTTACAGAAATAATCTTTATTACTAAATATAAGAACGTGAAAATAATGTAATTAAATAAAACAAATAACCTTTGAATAAATTCCATACTCAAATATTTTTTGTAACGGAGTAAACGACATTTTACTTTGCTCGCAACTAAATAGCTGCGTACTGAAAACTGAACATTCGGTAGATACGACTTTGTTCTTGGGACCCGTCGACATTATTAATGATATAAATAACAAGGTTCAATAGGTATAACGAATATATCATCGGAATATTTTCCAGATCCAAACATAAACATTGCAATCATTATATTTAGCGGAAAAGAAATCTATTCTTTATCTATAGAAACAAATTTAAAAGTTATATGTGCAAAGCTATTTCTCTATTTAAGTTAAGCCATTGATTTCGTTTTACATTATTATTTATATTAGGAAATCCAATTCCAAAATAATCAAGTCGTAGCTTACAGACAAGCATGGTACAAAAGGGTATAAATATTTAAGTTGGAATTATTAATAGTATATTCTAACAAAGACCCTTTACATTTTGAGAAAATTAGCTAGGGGTGTCACAAGGAAGCGCCCTGAGTTCTTTTATATTTTAAATTTACTATGATGATAAGGCATAGATATCTATACTGCAAAAAAGTTGACAAATTTTTAAGTTCATTATATCAAATAAAGTTAAGTAACTTTAGAGCCCTTACATTAATATGACATAATATTGGGATTGGTTTAACGACGTTTCGATTAAAACGTTAAACATGAATGGGAGAAAACATATTAATAGAATTAAATCCTTTGTAAAACTTTATAAACACACACATTGACATTGCCCTAAGTGATACCGATTTCAGCCAATTAATTTCAGATTTGATAACAGAATATTATTTTGCTTTTTATATATTTCACTATATATAAAAAGTATAAAGGCTTTATTGGGGTCTGAAGACCCATATAAATAGTTGCTAACTTCATTGTTTTTAGATTGAAACTTACTTGCCTCCTTCCGTTTCCGGAATCCTCATCATACCTCCTGATATCTCATGAAGTCCTGGTGTTCATCTACCTACGCAAGATCGATACATTCCACGGCTGCGTACTAGATGCAGTAAATCATAATCACTGCACCGAACAACTACCAATATAGTAAACAATAAAAAATGTATGTTATACCCTTATGTATAACCTTATGTAGTTTACCGGAACATAGCCAAAGGAGAAATTTATAGATTCGGAATTGGACTTCAAATCTCTGCCTGGGTGGGTAGTGCATACCCTAATCGGCCGTGCCGAAATATCTTCGGATATCGTGCCGAAATCGGCTTACCTACTTACGGCCAAAAAGAATGATAACTAAGGGATGTATTTTGGGGTCCCACTGTTTCGTCCGTTAGAAACACATTTAAGGAACCTATATTTTCCGTGAAAATAGCATTATATCATCATAAGTGTATCGAAAAGTATGTATATTTCTTCCGAAAACTATTAAGTTTCCGCAATTTCGGTGCTGTTGTTTAGATGAAGTGCTTCATCAGCTCAGACCACGTGAAAATATATTCTTAATCTATGGCAAAAAGTGACTCCCTCAAACAGATGAAGTTAACTGCCGAAATTGGAGTTCATTACGAATTATGAGCAAATTCCGGGGGGCCTTGCAAGTAAATCTTAAATGGCTTATTTTATGTAAGTTAACACTAATACGTTTTGCGCAAACTCAGTGAGACGTTGGCCAATCACACGCCCTCTTCAAACGACAATCAGCCAATTGCCTTCCTCGTTTCAAATGGTAGCCACAAAATCCTCAAATTTATATCGTTTCTATCTTTGTCGCGATCCGAGAAGGATGCGCCCATTGCTATGTTTACAGGCTGAAATTATACGTTTTTTTTTCATTTTATCTAATTTTCTAACACTATTTAATTACCAGCTCTAGCAGCTTTGGTGTTATTAGTAGACAGTAGGAGCTGAAAATTAAGCACTACAACTTCGAATACAACTTTGTTAAAATAAATGTTTTTGGGTGACGATACTATGTAAGTAGACTAGAAAATATCTATAGACATATACAAGTTTACGTGTCTCCGAAAGAGGTTTACACAAAGTAAGAAAGCGGTACAACAATTATTCCAAAGTCGTGCCTACGTTACTTCAATGTAAAATTGGACCGATATGGTCAAAGTATTGTAATGAAGTCTAAAAGCAAATTTGTCGATAACATATTTTATAGGTCTAATCCAAACTATGCAGGATGTAAAGTTCTGTTGCAAAAACTTGTGAAAAACCCTCCCTCGATTACTGTCTACGGTAAACAGCGAATATCTTATTTGAAATTGGAAACTAAGATGTACGCGGGCGCGGTTTAGAAAATTGGGAAGGGAATTTATTTCCTTATATTGCAATGTTATAATTAGTTTTTTTAGCTTTGGGTTTTAAGGCGTCTAATAAGCAAGACATCTTGATGGTAGGTTCGCATCGCTTATACCTATGTTGCAAAATATTGGGTTATACACTTTAGACTACAGACCTCTCAAAATGTTTACATTAATTACACTTTCTCTCGAAGTGTAGTATACTGTAAATGTATAACTATCTAACGCAGCTATAAATAGTTTTATCATTAGGAATGCAGATGCTGCATAGAGGTATTGGGCATGCGCAGAAATTTGTTAGTTGTATTCAATTTATATATGACAGGTAGGTTAATTTATATAGGTAACACTGAAGGTAAGTTGATTTATATAGGTAGCACTGAAGGTAGTGTCTGTGTGTGCATGAAGAGTACAAACGATGGCTCAATACCTAAGTAAGAAGAGAGGAGAGGTATCGTCATACTATTGGCGGTCACTCAGGTTTGAAATCGTAACCTAGACAAACTAGAGTAATCAAATTCAAAATGGCACTAAATTGCCTAATAAAAGTAACATAAAATGAAAACGTTATATTTGGAATAGCAAACCTTTATTTTACCTAACTTTGACACAGTTACTTTATCTTTAATACAGTCACACACTCACACATTGACATTGCACTGAGGGATACCGATTTTAGCCAAGTTACAGTATTTGATAAAACTTTTTAAATGACGCCGTTGTGTTCCACGTGTAAACTTTATTCCATTAATAATAATTGTGAATTTTAGAACTGACGTTTCAAAATTGACCTTAACTTAAGCCGCTTACGAACTTTGTTTACAAATATTGCATTATTTATGAGCAACACTGAAAACTGCATATGTGTTTCAGTTTCAGTTTCATACAATACAAATGGAAGGCAATCCCGAAGAAGCCTGTATGTGTTGGTCAACTTCTTGCAAACTTATGTTTCTCTAGTGACATGAATGAATAAATACATAGTTTCAAATACTGTATCGGGCGAACGCATCCTTCTAGAACCGGGGTTCACAAATTGAACACCTCTGAACTCCTTTACTAAGATATCAGCAAGTTGCAGGAGGTGTGGATTCACTCGCTATCGCAATTTTCTACTGCCAACTGCCACTTGACTTGGGGGGCTGGAGATCGAACCCGTGCCCATCCGCTTTACAGTCCGGTACATATACCGCTCCGCCACAGAGGCCGTCATAAGTGTTTCTCATACAAACAATTTATTGAAAAATTATTTAAGATAACTACTTTCGGATTTTTCCCGTAGTATGTACCCAATTACCTATCAGTATGCCAAATTTGAGCTTTCTAGGTTATCTGGAAGTGGGATATAGTTTTGATATATAGGTCAGTCAGTATAATTTATATTAATTATTGCGATTTTTTGATGTTATTATCTCAATAACTATTTGAAGTAGGAAAATGAAATTTGGAGCATATGTTCATCTCGCCAATTTTACTTTATTGGCCAAATTTAACATCTTTATGTGCAATATTTTTAAAGTTACGAGGGAGACAAAAGTGGTTCGGGTAATTATACACATGGCGCGCTGTTAGCCTGTACCTACTTAGCTGGACACGCTGCCACGTAACTATAATATATGAACGGTTTATTAGTCACTCCATCTACTGGTTTTTAAACTTTAATGTTTGTGTTTCATGGTACGCTCGTGAAAATATTGCAGGTCCTGAAGTACTCAGTAATTGTCGGCAGTGCTTGCCATGTGCACTCTAAACCTTACAAAAACCTTGTAGTTGGACTAGCTGATGTATCACGGATTCCAATAGATGTCGTTGTTTCAATTATAATACTTGCGCAGAATAATGTCTTAAATAAAATTCACTTTCATCCAGCGCAGTTTGATAAGTATTGATTTATTAAAATTATTGATTTTAGGTCCGAACCATCTCCTAAAAGTTTCTGTTTTCCAAGTAAGGGTGTGCAGTAATGCTCAATTCGGCTCTAGAGGCATGATGCAGTTTTGCAGAAGGCTATGTATTTATGTATTGCCTTGAAATGCGTGCTGCAGAGTTTGCATTCTAGTTACTAGAGCAACATCAGTTTACAAGAGTTTAAAGAGTTATTAAAGGTCTATTTGCAGGTGTAGTAAAATATGTGAATACTTATCCAATCATAATCATCATCATTATCATTACATAGTATAAATCCAAGTCGCTAATTCTGTCTGTTTGTATGTTTGGCTTCTAACTCCTCCTAAACCAGGTGAGGGATTTTAATGCGGTTTTCACTATCCTTTAGGTATTTTTTTCATTTAAATTTGTAAATAAAGAAAAATCATAATTTTTTTTTAAGTTAGCCAAAAATCAATGTTTTGTGAGCAAGTCGGCCAAAATTACACCATTGCGAAGCGTGGGAGGGTCGCTCGTTAATTATAAATTAACCATGTAAAGTTTTACTGTTTTTTTTACTCCACGGAACTTGTGTTACTAATATTAGTAACAAAATCAAGACAAATCGTTATACATTATTTTATGGAGGCTATTTAATTTTTTAAATATTTTGGGTAATAGTTTAAATGGAGCGGTCCTTTTTATATGACAATTCCTATCGTACTGTTTTGTATACGGGCGTATGAACCACTTTTACTTTCATCTTGCGCACAATTTTATTGATCATCTGGGATGAGTTTTTAATAAAACCTCCTGTCTGGGTATGAGCTCCTGGTAGATTTGGTCCAAAACTGCTTCATGCGCAACGCGATTTTTTTTTATCGTCTTTAAACAAACTCCGCCAAAATTTAAATCTACTTTACTCGCTTCAGTTTCTCGTAGTAGAATTTCTTTACGATGAAAATAAAGTTGGTATCGGCCTTTGTTATGTTGTGTTAGATAAAATTATAAAATAACACTATTCGTCTGCTTGTAGGTAAGAAATTGATTACAGCCGACAGACGGAGTTCTCGAAGATACATTTTTCTATATAACTACACACAGAAGTAAAACATATCAGTCACTTTTAGTAAACATGTTCCCAATCAGCGATTTGTAATAAAATGTGTTAATAATTGTAAATATTTCGCTCAAATAAAAGAAAACGTATAATCTATATCCTTTATAATAATTATAATTCAACGGAACTTGTTTTGTTTATAAGTAACATAATCAAGACGAATCGTCATTATGGAGGCTGTTTAATTTTTTGATTACTTTGGATTATAATGTAGTGTTTAAATGGAGCGGTCCTTATTAGGTGATCGTTATTCGTTTATAATTCAGTCCACTTAAAAATCAATAATTGTCTACCTGCACGCGTAGACTTGCCATGACTCTGATAACGCCATCTTCACAATTTCAGAGTATCTAGGTCAGGATGCTGCAAGTGCACTAAATTATAACTATATGCAGCACATCAGGACCTACTACCAGGATACTCTTAAATAGTGCAGATGGCGTTATCAGTACAATTAACTCCTGCGGGTTCATGTAGTCCTAATAGAAATGGAGGAAAAAGTCGATACGGCATCGATCATAACTGCTTTACCAAAAAGACGAAAATTGCATGTTTCGATAGAGGTGATCAACGTATGCAACGAATAAATTGATTGTTTGTCGCTTAAGTCCAAACCTTTTAATTTCGTTTCTAATAATCCTAGCCGAATTGTAAGTTGGCAATTAATTCGACAAAGTGTTCAACATTTCTGGAAGCGTTGGAGTGTTGAATACCTTCAGCAGCTTCAATCCACTAACAATAACAATTACAGTCTTTTTTGGCTTACACACTTTTGGGGCCCTGTAGCTCAAGGGCCCCAAATAATTGATACGGCGGCTACGCCTCTGCATAAAAGTTACGTAATCAATGACACTAGCTCGGATAGGTATACTATTTTATGCCGAATTTTACAAGTACCAGTGCTCCATCTAGTAAGAGCGAGAGCGAAGACCAATAATAAATCTATGCTTAGTAACTTGAAAACTGTAATGAAATTAAAATAAGTAGAAATGGAAACTTGTAAATTTTGTAATGTGTAAGTTAGTGTAAGTTGCAAGTATTAGGTTTGGGTCCGACGAAAAGTTTTGCGGTAGGTATTTCTTAGTTACTTTGTAGTAAGTACGAAAGTAACGAAATGAAATGCCTATTTTATTATACGAAAATAAGGCTTTGGGTGCACTCAAATAAGTACAAACATTAACTGAAAATGGAAAGTGTTTTTTCGGTGCGATCCTAGCTACTTGTTGTACTCGTAACTACCAAACAGCAAAATGTGTTTTGGTTTGTAAGACCTCAACCACGAAAAGTGTGTTTGTAATACTAAAGTATTAGTACCAAACAGCAAACTGGGACTTACTTAGTCTTGGAAAAGAAAAATGAAAAATTTTTGTTTGCCCTAAGCCTGTGGTCACAACGATATGGCTGTGCGCGCATGCAAAGGAATGCGGCGTTTTCGCCGATCACACTCACTCGAAATATTGAAAATGAAAAAATGGTGAGAATTCACGAAATAACGTTATTTAATTGAAAATATGTATTGATTTAGTTAGTTAGAATATTGTATTATAAACCTGTACGTAAAGGTATTGCATGGATATATATCGAAATAAATGAGAAATATTTACAATGAAGTACCTACTTGTCGGAAAGTCGAGTATAGTTTTTGATGAGAAATTTTACGAAAAAAGTAAGAAAATGGTAGTATGGTAGCACAAAACTAATAAAAATACGATAAAATATCCGATCCAAAGTGGATTCGGCTCAGAATGGACCAAAACTATGTTAGTTTTCGCGCCTGCTTTAATTTTCTGACACGCTAGTCTGGTTAAAAAACTGTAAGATATCCTTAATGGTGACCCAATATTAATAGTTTTTTTACATTTAACTAAAGTATGTAGGTAACATTTTGTTCGATAACTTTTTGCCAACTTGTAGGTAGGGACATGATCCCATTGCTATAGAAATTTTGGGGCTTCTGGTCAAAATACCGCGACAAGTGGTTTTGGCAGTCCTCTCGTGATGTTAACCTGGCACTGCCTAGAGAATTCTGAAGAGAGCGAAACAGGTGAAAATCTGAAGGTGCAAGGTCAGGACTATAAGGCGGATGCATTTACACCTCCCAGCCAAATTCTCTTAATTTTTGCTGAGTGGCTAGAGATGTGTGGGGTCTAGCTTTATCATGATGAAAAACCACACCCCTTCTGTTGATTAATTCCGGCCGCTTTCTCTCAACTTCTTGCTTTAATCTCATCAGTTGTTCGCAGTAGAGTTCAGAATCGATGGTCCTGCCTGGTGGTAACAGCTCATAATGAATAATGCCCTTCCAATCCCACCACACACACAGCATCACCTTGTTGCGAGTTAGCCCGGGTTTCGCCACAGTCTGTGACGCCTGACCGGCCTTTTTTGCACGTTCTTATCGTAAGAAGGTGATCCACTTTTCATCTCCAGTTATCAGCTACTTCAAAAATGGTTCGGTTTCATTACGTCGTAATAAAGAATCACAAATGAGTACACGATTCATTAGGTTTCTTTCAGTGAGCTCGTGGGGTACCTAAATATCGAGCTTTTTTGTGTACCCAGTTTTTTTCAAATGCTTCAAAACTGTTTTGTGGTCAATCTCCAATTCTTCAGCTACGTCGTAACTACTGATATGCCGATCTTGCTCCACTTTTTCAAAAATGACATCAATTTTATCCGTATTAGGGCGACCAGAGCGACGTGCATCTTTGACAAATTGGTGCTACTCTCACAGATACTGCACTAGGTCCATAAACATCGCAAATTTTTTTCGCGGCTTACGTTGCATTTTTACCTTTTTGTAGTAAAATTATAAAATGTATCAAATTTCTTCATTAGATTCACTCATCTTGACAGTACGAAAAACAAATGAAAAACACACATTTTCCTAATTTGAATTTGGAATTATTTTCTTTAAAATGTAAACTTTTTAATGATGCTTAAACCAGCTACATACAAATAGTATTAGCCAAAGAGATTTTATTAAAAGCTCATACATACTATAATGCGAAAAGACTTTTTCCCCAACCTAATATTTAAAATCCTATCCTATTTATACGTGTTTTCAAAATAAATTGGGTCCTGATATTTCTGCAATATTTTCTTTTATTAATATGGTCTCTATAGAATATCTTAAGTGCTATATAAAAAGTGATTATAATTTTTAAGCAACAGATTTAAACGTTGCATTAGTTAAATTATTTCATACGTAGCTTTCAAAACCTAACTTTCGGAAATATTAATGAATAGACTTCCCTCTTCTGAAACATGACAAACTTATGCCTTCTTCAATAAAGTAGTTTAACTGAGACGGTTAGCAATTTCCCTCCATTTTCATTAGGAATGCATGAACTTGCAGGAGTCAGTTCACTTGAAAATCAATAATCGATACCTGCGTGGAAGGAAAGTGCAAGTGATTGTGACGTCATACTGCGCACATGTCAAGATTATGATAACGCCATCTGCCTTATCGAATCGAAAAGTTGATGCAGCAAGTGCACTGAATTCTGTCACCATAGTTCCATTGTGCTTGTATGTTATTTGACGATGATTGTTACCATACAAACTCCAGATGATGGTTTTTCTGGTTCTTGGTTATGCGTTTACTCTTGATTTCAATTTTACCACAGAGGAATAATGACTTTTATTATTTGGTTAGCATAAATGCATTAGCAAAAATAATTTTTTTTGGTGAAATTAACTATTAGTTTAACATTTTTATTTAATTTTAGTATTTATAAAATAAAATATAATTTAGAGTAAATGTAACTATGTATAGCTGTTTCAAAATACTTATGAAAAGTCCCTTGAATAATTAACCGTATGTATTCTAGGGCAGAGAGCTTTTCTTTTATAATATATACCATCAAACAGAGTAAGTTTGAAATCCAGGTCAAACGCATAACAAATAACCAAAAACCAGCTTGAAATTGCGTTTTCGGTTTTGTTGCGGTATGTATTTCCTATCACCTTATGACTCGACGAGTTTGTATGGGACGGAACAATTACACTGTCTAAGCACACCAAAGCACTAATGAAACTATAGTAACATAATTCGGTGGACTTGCAATCTGTGACTTGCAAGAATACTACTGCAGGAACTGAATACTCTAAAATACAGCAGATGGCGTTTTCAGAACTTTGTAATGTGCGCAGTATGACGTCATGGCCACTTTCACCATCTTCTTGCGCAGGTATCGATTATTGATTTTCAAGTAGACCGACTCCTGCATATTCATGAGTTCCTAATGTCAATGGAGGGAAAATGCCAGACTCCTAGACTAAGAAGAAGATAAACTCCAATAGATATAGGGATAGCAAGATAAAGGTTTCAGAAATTTGTCTTAATGTAAAAAATGTCGACACGTTGGTTTTAGTAATCGTTTTATTTATGTTACGTGTAATATAAATAAAAAGTGTATGTTACTTTTGTTCTTTGTTCATTTTTTATATTCAAATTACCGTGATGGATCGAGTTGATCAGATTGCAAGTTGAGAAATAAAAATAATAAAAAAAATTAAACGAATGGTCTTAAATTTGTAGCGTCATTTTTATTTCAAAGAAATTAACTAGTAAGGACAAAATAAAAAAGTAGAAAATAAAATTGCTGTTCTAATATGTACTTGTTAAAGCCAACTATCAAAACTGCTGACGATTATTCGAAAGTCATAGTTGCAGATTTGTTTATGCTTTGATTTCACTTACCTACATCTGTGTTGAAAAAATGGGACATTAACCAAGACTGAATAAGCCTGTAGATAGATTACATAAATTTAAATTCGCACAGTAAATTATAAAAATATGACGTCACATTAACTCGCCTATTTTCTAGTAATTCATGAGAACCTGGTACACGAAACTATAGAAAGCCCTAGGTATGTTACCTTTCGCGCCTGTTTTAATTTTCTGACCTGCTAGCCTGGTTAAAAAAACTATAAGGTTACATCAACGGTGACCCAATGTTATTTAAAATCCAGTTAATTAAAACTGCTTCATTCAAAACGCCATTAGATTTGAAAGTATCAAGTTTTTCGTTTATAATTTCGACTCTTTGGCATGGTAGATTATGAGTAGGTACTTTTGGAATTTAAAAAGCACCTAAGATATTTCTATCGAGCTGGTTGGACTACGTTGAGACATACTTAATCTTTTATGAAAAGCAAATATTGCAAAAATGTGTAGTCTATTTTTTATTGGTCTATTTTATTTTGTAGAATCGAGTATCACCATAATAAAAAAGAACGAGGTAATAAAATAATATTGGTTGACCGTTGGGGTAGCCTTTTAGTTTTTTTACCAGGCTAGCATGAAATAAATGGAAACTGGCGCCAAAGTAAAGCTATCTAAGGCTTTCTTATAGTTCTGTGTAACTACTAGGCTGTCATGAATCACTAGGTAACAACAAATTATTGTATTCATTTATTTCGGATTTTAAAGTATGAAAAACTATACTATAGTATTATTAAAACAATATTAGGTATTTATATTTTTTTTTGTTTCGTATTTTCATAAAGAAAAAGGGCTGCCATTTATTTAAAACTAGCTATTGTTATTCTTATTTATAAACGTAATATTTGATGGGACTCGATTTCGCAACTTACTGTGCTACCAACTTTGGGTGCGCCAAAGTTCGCCTAAATTTTTAATTCCGATTATTGGAACTCTGAAAATGTTGTTCCTAAAAATGTTCATCCTAACAATCACAAAACCTAACTAATAAGTTTCTAATATTCATATCTCCGAATCTTTCAACTTTATAATGTCAGTAGCAATAAATTCTATCGTACTTATTACTTATATTTGCTTTCCTTAATTTTATTTTATACACCCCATACACTTAGGAGCGCTGCACCCTTATGCCCACACTGGTAGGCAAACCATTGAAGACATTAGAACGGAAATAAAATAAATCTTCAAAATTTTGTATTTATTAATCTGAAGGTTTAAATGAAGTACGTCAAAATTACGTTCAAAGTTTCAGTTACATACTACCATACGACTGAATCTAGTGACATGAATGCAAGACACGCATTTAAGGAATAAATACATAGTTTTAAAAAACTGTATCGTGCGAACGCACCCTTCTACAACCGGGGTTCACAAATTTGAACACATTTGAACTCCTTTACTAAGATATCAGCAACTTGCAGGAGGTGTTTCAAACCTATAGGTACTATAATTTTATATATTTTAACTGCGCAGGATGAAAGAGAATCTTGTTTATGACGTCACTCTGCGCAGGGCTAATAGTAGGGGAGCCCTCGATGCTAAATCTAGATTTACTCGAGCGTGATAGATACCTATTAGGTTGCGAAACTTAGATGACAAAAAGAAAAAAAATGTTATATAACGTATACCATTTTATCGGTGGGGGAAACGGTTATAGATTTCCAAAATTTTTGAAAAAACAACCTTTTGCATTGACATACTCGGGCGTGTCATATATTGATATCATCCTTGTCCTACGTATTTTTAAAACATGTACGTTTGTTAATCTGATGGTTTGCATTATGGAAATGGTCGAACGTAAGGGTTAAAAGTGAAAAAAAAACTTTTAATAGAGCACGTGAGATTTTTAAGGGGATGTTAAGTAGACATAAAACAACGCTCTTATACAATAATCTGGAGAGATTTACCTAATCTGACAATAAAATTGAACTGAATTAACTATCTGAAATTATTGAATTAATCGGACCAGGCTCATATTTGGTGGAAGTGCTTAACCGGGTACAAGGTATCCCCCAGTATGTAAATTCAGAAATCCCCTCTTGGGCTCCCCTACTATAACGTGAACTATTAAAACTTCTCTACTTAGTAATCGCTGATTTTACCGGTATATATAAGTCGCTGCATACATAAGCCACCCAATATATAACTAAAGGTCACTATGGGTAAGCAATTGCAGTACTTGCAAAATTCACGTTGGAGCTTCCAAAAGCTTGCTGCATCAGGATCTAAAAACTCAGAAATAGTGCAGATGGCGTTATCAGTTGCTTTTCAAGTAGAAGAACTCCTGCGGGTTCATGTAGTCCTAATAGAAATAGAGGAAAAATCGATACGGCTTCGATTAAAACTGCTTTACCAAAGAAGACGAAAATTTGCATGTTTCGGAAGAGGTGATCGTAATTCGTTTATAATTTTCAACATTTCGGATTTGGTAACTTTTTGTGAAATGGTTATTTACTCGTAGGCAACGTATAAATTGATTGTTTTAAAGTATATTTTTTAAATGTAGGATTATGATATGGTAGGTAGATAGTTCACGGCGGTTAAAAGGCCTTAGGAGCGCTGAACGACTTTGTCCGCACTGGTAGGCGAATTATTAAAGACATTGGAACGGAAATTAAATAAATGTGCAAAATTTTGTATTAATCTGAAGGTTAAAAGTAAGTACGTCAAAATTTTGTTTAAAGTTTCCGTTACATACTAACATACGACTGAAGCTAGTGACACGAATGCAAGACACGCATGCACGCATGTAAGGAATAAATACATAGTTTCAAAAAACTGTATCGTGCGGTGCGAACGCACCCTTCTACAACTGGGGTTCACAAATTTAATCACATTTGAACTCCTTTACTAAGATATCAGCAACTTGCAGGAGGTGTTTCAAACCTACAGGTACTATAATTTTATATATTTTAACTGCGCTGGACGAAAGTGAATCTTGTTTATGACGTCACTCTGCGCAGACCTAACGTGAACTATTAAAACTTCTCCACTTAGTAATCGCTGATTTTAAAGGTATATATATATATATATACTCGTATATATATATATATAAGTCGCTGCATACATAAGCCACTCAATATAAAACTAAAGGTTCTATTTTATGGGTATGCAATTGCAGTACTTTCAAATTCAGGTTGGAGCTTCCAAAAGCTTGCTGACTCAGGATCTAGATACTCTGAAATGGTGCAGATGGCGTTATCAGTTGCTTTTCAGGTAAAAGAACTCCTGCGGGTTCATGAAGTCCTAATAGAAATAGAGGGAAAAGTCGATACAGCTTCGATTAAAACTGCTTTACCAAAGAAGACGAAAATTTGCATGTTTCGGAAGAGGTGATCGTAATTCGTTTATAATTTTCAACATTTCGGATTTGGTAACTTTTTGTGAAATGGTTATTTACTCGTAGGCAACGTATAAATTGATTGTTTTAAAGTATATTTTTTAAATGTAGGATTATGATATGGTAGTTAGATAGTTCACGGCGGTTAAAAGGCCTTAGGAGCGCTGAACGACTTTGCCCGCACTGGTAGGCGAATTATTAAAGACATTGGAACGGAAATTAAATAAATGTGCAAAATTTTGTATTAATCTGAAGGTTAAAAGTAAGTACGTCAAAATTTTGTTTAAAGTTTCCGTTACATACTAACATACGACTGAAGCTAGTGACACGAATGCAAGACACGCATGCACGCATGTAAGGAATAAATACATAGTTTCAAAAAACTGTATCGTGCGAACGCACCCTTCTACAACTGGGGTTCACAAATTTAAACACATTTGAACTCCTTTACTAAGATATCAGCAACTTGCAGGAGGTGTTTCAAACCTACAGGTACTATAATTTTATATATTTTAACTGCGCTGGACGAAAGTGAATCTTGTTTATGACGTCACTCTGCGCAGAGCTAACGTGAACTATTAAAACTTCTCTACTTAGTAATCGCTGATTTTACCGGTATGTATAAGTCGCTGCATACATAAGCCACTCAATATAAAACTAAAGGTTCTATTCTATGGGTATGCAATTGCAGTACTTCCAAACTCACGTTGGAGCTTGCAAAAGCTTGCTGCATCAGGTTCTAGATACTCTGAAATAGTGCAGATGGCGTTATCAGTTGCTTTTCAAGTAGAAGAACTCCTGCGGGGTCATGAAGTCCTTACAGAAATAGAGGCAAAAGTCGATACGGCTTCGATTAAATCTGCTTTACCAAAGAAGACGAAAAATTGGATGTTTCGAAAGCTGATCGTAATTCGTTTATAATTTTCAGCATTTCGGATTTGGTAAATTTTTGTGAAATGGTTATTTACTCGTATGCAACGTATAAATTGATTGTTTTAAAGTATATTTTTTAAATGTAGAATTATGATATTGCAAGTAGATAGTTCACTGCGGTCAAAAGGGCTTAGGAGCGCTGAACGCTTTTGCCCACACTGGAAGGCGAATCATTAAAGATATTGGAACGAAAATTAAATAAATGTGAGAAAAAATGTATTAATATGAAGGTTAAAAGTAAGTACGTCATACGTTCAAAGTTTTCGTTACATACTAATACGACCAAAGCTAATAAGAGCGTGTTAAAAAAGATTTAATTTTAAAACAATCGAATCCGATATAGCAATAATAAAATAATTTTACACTAGTGACCCACCCACGCTTCGCAATGGTGTATTTTTGACCGTTTTTTTTTTACAAATTTTAGTAAAAAAATTACCTAAATGATGGCGGCTCCCGCATTAAAACCCGTTAAGTGGTTTATGAGGAGTAAGCGGATAAACATTCAAAAAGACACAAATTGCGACTAGAATTTATACTATGTAATGATGAAGTAACTTTCAACACCTATGTGGCGAAAATTATAAACGAATTGGTAACTCTTCTGAAAATGGCAAATATTATTTCTTCTTCAATGAAGCAGTTTTAACTGAGAGGGATGAAATTCCCTCCTTACTACTAGGAAAACATAATGCTGCAGGAGTGAGTCCACTTAAAAATCAATAACTGATACCTGCACGCGTAGACCTGCCATAACTCTGATAACGCCATCTTCACAATTACATATTATTTAGGTCCGGATGCTGCAAGTGCACTAAATTTAAACTTGCTGCACCAGGACCCTAGATACTTTAAAATAGTGCAGATGGCGTCATTTGTAGAAGAACTCCTGCGGGATCATGAAGTCCTAATGAAAATGGAGAAAAATGTCGACACCTGTTTCGATTAAAACTGCTTTACCAAAGAAGATGAAAAATGCATGTTTCGGAAGAGGTGATCGTGTTTATAGTTTTTGACATTTCGGATTTGGTTATTATTTATGAAATGATCATTTACTCGTATGCAACGAATAAATTGATTGTTTTAAAGTATATTTTTTCAATGTAGCATTTATGATATTGTAAGTAGTTTTTCACTAGATCATAATGAATTTTCATCTTATCAGTACAGGAACCGTGTATTTTGGATATTTTTTCATGACTGATGGTAATGGAAACTAGTCTTAATACAAAGGGCAATATAAGATTATATTTTAAAATATTTTTATTTTACACGTCATAACTGACTCCATACTACAGTGTGCGGTAGCAGAAAAGTTCGCGCAAAGCTTTTAACTTATGGAGTACAGTACAAGGAGACGAGGATGAAATTGCAGTGTATCCCAGTAAAGGTGATCCAAATTTCGCAGCACAGTCCTACAAAGGTGCGTTCGTACGACTCGATCTTGTATAGAAAACTATGTATATGTTCCTCGAAATGCGTGCTTTGCATTCATGTTACTAGAGAGACATGAGTTTGCAAGAGTATCAGCATTTTATAAAGGACTATTTACAATAGACTATTCATTAAAATATGTGGTTTCTTAACGAAACCCTTCCATTAATATGTTTTAACCACTTTAGACTTTAAGTTTGCCAGTTTTGTTACACAAAACAAGTTTTCCCAAGTAATTACATATTTGAAACATAATTTATAAACACCCAATTGTGTGGAGAAATTTTTATTTTTAAATTACTATTGTTTTTTTTTATTATACCGTTTAAATGAAGCGGGCCCTTTTTAACTGACAAATCCTTGCTTCGCGTACCAAATGGGCGTATCAACCACTTTTACTTTCGTCAGGTGTTCAATATTATTGATTGCGCCACATCCTGTCATATTATGTGCTCCTGGGAGATTTGTTACAAAAATTGCACTACGCGCAACGCAGAATTATTGTCATCTGTGTTTTTAAGTAACATTCCTATACCGGGAAAATTTAAACCTACCCAACTTATTTCATCATACCGGACGGAAGGACCTCTTATACGGTGAAAGGTAAAATGAATTCGCTTTACCTTTTTGTTAATTTTTAGGTAAGTTTTTGTAAAACGAGTTAAATCTGTTTCACAAAAATTGTTAATACTCATAATTAATGAAATAAATAACACGGTATAATAGGTATAACGTATACCTATATTATCGGAATATTTTCCAGATCCAAACATAAACATTGCAATCAAAGCAAAGAACATTGTATTTAGCTTAAAAGAAATCTATTAAAAAGAAACAAATTAAAAAGTTATGTGTGCAAAGCTATTTCTCTATTTAAGTTAAGCCCCTGATTTCGTTTTACATGATTTTTTATATTACGAAATCCAATTTCAAAATAATCAAATCGTAGCTAACAGACAAGCATGTTACAAAAGGGTATAAATATTTAAGTAAGACATATTAATCGTATATTCTAACACAGTCCCTTTACATTTTGAAAATTAGCTAGGGGTGTCACAAGGAAGCGCCCTGGGTTCATTTATATTATAAATTTACTATGATGATTAGGCATAGATTACATATACTGCAAAAAAGTTGTCATATTTTTAAGTTAATTATATCGAATACATTTAAATTACTTTAGAGCCCTTATATTAATATGACATAATATTGGGATTGGTTTAACCACGTTTCGATTAAAACGTTAAACACGAATGGGTGAAAACATATTAAGAGAATTAAATAGTCCTTTGTAAAACTTTATTAGCACAAACATTGGTCTGAAGACCCAAATAAATAGCTGCTAACTTTATTGTTTTTAGTTTGAAACTTTTGTTGCCAACTTCCGTTTCCGGAAAACTCATCATACCTCCTGATATCTCATGAAGTCCTGGTGTTCATCTACCTACGCAAGATCGATACATTCCACGGCTGCGTACTAGATGCAACAAATCATAATCACTGCACCGAACAATTACCAATATAGTAAACAATAAAAAAACTATCTCCCTTATGTAGTTTACCGGAACATAGCTAAAGGAGAAATCTATAGATTCGGAATTAGACAATCTCTGCCTGGGTAGAGCATACGTTTCACTCGTATTAAGTATGTCGAAATCGGCTAACCTACTTACTTACGGCCAAAAGGAATGATAACTAAGGGATGTATTTTTGGGGTCTCACTGTTTCGTCCGTTAGAAACACATTCAAGGAACCTATATTTTCCATGAAAATAGCATTGTCTCATCATAAGCGTATCGAAATGTATGTAGGTATATTTCTTCTAAACACTCTATAAAGTTTTCGCGATTTCGGCGCTGTTGTTTAAATGAAGTGCAACATCAAGTCAGATCACGTGAAAATCTATTCTAATCTATGGCAAAATCTAGCTCTCTCAACCAGATGAAGTTTACTGCCGAAATTGGCATTTCTCCATGAAGTACCTACTCATAACGAATTATGAGCAAATTCAGGGGGTCTTGCAAGTAAATCTTTAATGCCTTATTTTATGTCAATTACCGCTAATAAATGCACGTTTTGCGCAAACTCAGTATGACGTTGGCCAATCACACGCCCTTTTAAAACGACAATCAGCCAATTGCCTTCCTCGTTTCAAATGGTAGCCACCAAATCCTCAAATTTATAACGTTTTTATTCTTTGTCGCTATCCGAGAAGGATGCGCCCATTGCAATGTTTACAGGCTGAAATTATACGTTTTTTTTCATTTTATCTAATTTTCTAACACTATTTAATTACCAGCTCTAGCAGCTTTGGTGTTATTAGTAGACAGTAGAAGCTGAAAATGAAGCACTACAACTTCGAATACAACTTTGTTAAAATAAATTTTATTTGGGTGACGATACTATGTAAGTAGACTAGAAAATATCTATAGACATATACAAGTTTACGTGTCTCCGAAAGAGGTTTACACAAAGTAAGAAAGCGGTACAACAATTATTCCAAAGTCGTGCCCACGTTACTTCAATGTAAAATTGGACCGATATGGTCAAAGTATTGTAATGAGGTCTAAAAGCAAATTTGTCGATAACATATTATATAGGTCTAATCCAAACTATGCAGGATGTAAAGTTCTGTTGCAAAAACTTGTGAAAAACCCTCCCTCAATTACTGTCTACGGTAAACAGCGAATATCTTATTTGAAATTGGAAACTAAGATGTACGCGGGCGCGGTGTAGAAAATTGGGAAGGGAATTTATTTCCTTATATTGCAATGTTATAATTAGTTTTTTTAGCTTTGGGTTTTAAGGCGTCTAATAAGCAAGACATCTTGATGGTAGGTTCGCATCGCTTATACCTTTGTTGCAAAATATTGGGTTATACACTTTAGACTACAGACCTCTCAAAATGTTTACATTAATTACACTTTCTCTCGAAGTGTAGTATACTGTAAATGTATAACTATCTAACGCAGCTATAAATAGTTTTATCATTAGGAATGCAGATGCTGCATAGAGGTATTGGGCATGCGCATTTGTTAGTTGTATTCAATTTATCTATGACAGGTAGGTTAATTTATATAAGTAACACTGAAGGTAAGTTGATTTATATAGGTAGCACTGAAGGTAGTGTCTGTGTGTGCATGAAGAGTACAAACGATGGCTCAATACCTAAGTAAGAAGAGAGGAGAGGTATGGTCATATTATTGGCGGTCACTCAGGTTTGAAATCGTAACCTAGACAAACTAGAGTAATCAAACTCAAAATGGCACTAAATTGCCTAATAAAAGTAACATAAAATGAAAACGTTATATTTGGAATAGCAAACCTTTATTTTACCTAACTTTTACACAGTTACTTTATCTTTAATACAGTCACACACGCACACATTGACATTGCACTGAAGGATACCGATTTTAGCCAAGTTACAGTATTTGATAAAACTTTTTAAATGACGCCGTTGTGTTCCACGTGTAAACTTTATTCCATTAATAATAATTGTGAATTTTAGAACTGACGTTTCAAAATTGACCTTAACTTAAGCCGCTTACGAACTTTGTTTACAAATATTGCATTATTTATGAGCAACACTGAAAACTCACTCAGACAAACTGTATTGAAACTGCATATGTGTTTCAGTTTCTGTTTCATTCAATACAAATGGAAGGCTATCCCGACGAAGCCTGTAAGTGTTGGTCAACTTCTTGCAAACTTATGTTTCTCTAGTGACATGAATGAATAAATACATAGTTTCAAATACTGTATCGGGCGAACGCACCCTTCTAGAACCGGGGTTCACAAATTGAACACCTCTGAACTCCTTTACTAAGATATCAGCAAGTTGCAGGAGGTGTGGATTCACTCGCTATCGCCATTTTCTACTGCCAACTGCCACTTGACTTGGGGGGCTGGAGATCGAACCCGTGCCCATCCGCTTTACAGTCCGGTACATATACCGCTCCGCCACAGAGGCCGTCATAAGTGTTTCTCATACAAACAATTTATTGAAAAATTATTTAAGATAACTACTTTCGGATTTTTCCCGTAGTATGTACCCAATTACCTATCAGTATGCCAAATTTGAGCTTTCTAGGTTATCTGGAAGTGGGATATACTTTTGATATATAGGTCAGTCAGTATAATTTATATTAATTATTTCGATTTTTAAGCTATTGCATAGATTCTTTCGCGGGCCTTGAGCGTGGAGACCGAATCCAGAAATTCCGTAACGAAAATAAGCTAACACCCCCCACTCCGAACGGCACAGCGGTGATACTTTTTAGTTTTGCCATCTATCGATGAATAGCAGAACTTTTAATGACTTATAAAAATATTTTGAACAATATCAACTTCTCATTTATTTAATACTAGCTTTCCGCCCCGCGGTTTCACTCGCAACTAAATGGCTTTTCCCGTGGGAATGAGGCTTTTTGCCCGCAGAAAAATTATCGTATTTTCTTCTTCCCTGGGTGTCGAACTATCTCTATTCCAAAATCAAGACAATCGGTTCAGCCGTTTTTACGTGAAACGAACATACAGATAGACGGGCAGACAGACATACACATTTTCCCATTTATATTATAGTAAGGATAGACCTACAAAAAATCCCTTCGCAGTACCTATATATATCTTAAGTGAAAGCCATGCCTATGCTGCAGTAGCTACCTATATGCCTGTGATAAGGGCGCTGCAGTGCTTTACAATATTATAACGTTATTATAAAGGGTTTCCACGCGAACGAAGTCGCGGGCGGCCTCTATAGTTTCACCATAACTTCAAAACCAAACGTTCAATTTAAGTTCCAATTTTAATCATTCAAAGACCAAATATTATCTACATGGTTTCTTATCGGTCACCACGCTCAAAAAGTTGAATTAATATCAAAGAAAAAAAACAAAGGAAAAAGGAAAAAAATACTGCATAAATAAATAATTACATAAGTTGTTAAAAAATGCTTGCAATAGCTTTACCGCGGCAGTCTCCGAGTGCCACACGTCTTTTTTTATTTTCAATATTTCGAGTGAGGGTGATCGGCTAAAACGCCGCATTCCTTGCACGCGCGCACAGCGCAGGCGCCATATCGTTGTGACCACATTAGGGTCAGGGCACGCACAAATTTTCCCCAGTTTGCTGTTTAGTATTACAAACACACTTTTCGTGGTTGAGGTCTTACAGACCGAAACACATTTTGCTGTTTGGTACTAACCACAAGTAGCTAGGTAGGTATTACAAACACACCCTTTGCTGTTCTAGGTCTATCGCACCGAAAAAACACTTTCCATTTCCATTTATTGTTTGAACTTAGATGAGTGCACCAAAAACCTTTTTTTCGTATAATAAAATAGGCATTTCCTTTCGTTACTTTCGTATTTACTACAAAGTACCTACCTAAAAACTTTTCGTGTGACCCAAACCTAATTTTCATTCGTTCATTTCCTTCATCCATTTATTATTACTTTTCAATCAGTAGAGAACAATTAAAATATTACTGCAACTTACACTAACTTACACATTACAAAATTTACAAGTTTCCATTTCTACTTATTTTAATTTCATTACAGTTTACAAGTTACTAAGCATAGATTTATTATTGGTCTTGGCTCTCGCTCTTACTAGATGGAGCACTGGTACTTGTAAAATGCGGCATAAAATAGTATGCCGAATTCGGTATACTCGAACCTACCCGAGCTAGTGTCATTGATTACGTAACTTTTATGCAGAGGCGTAGCCGCCGTATCAATTATTTGGGGCCCTTGAGCTACAGGGCCCCAAAAGTGTGTAAGCCAAAAATGACTGTAAATTGTTATTGTTAGTGGATTGAAGCTGCTGAAGGTATTCAACACTCCAACGCTTCCAGAAATGTTGAACACTTTGTCGAATTAATTGCCAACTTACAATTCGGCTAGGATTATTAGAAACGAAATTAAAAGGTTTGGACTTAAGCGACAAACAATCAATTTATTCGTTGCATACCTCGTTGCATACGTTGATCACCTCTTCCGAAACATGTAATTTTCGTCTTTTTGGTAAAGCAGTTATAATCGATGCCGTATCGACTTTTTCCTCCATTTCTATTAGGACTACATGAACCCGCAGGAGTTAATTGTACTGATAACGCCATCTGCACTATTTCAGAGTATCCTGGTAGTAGGTCCTGATGTGCTGCATATAGTTATAATTTAGTGCACTTGCAGCATCCTGACCTAGATACTCTGAAATTAGGAAGATGGCGTTATCAGAGTCATGGCAGTCTACGCTTGCAGGTATCAATTATTGATTTTTAAGTGGACTGAATTAATTACGATCACCTAAAAAGGACCGCTCCATTTAAACACTACATTATAATCCAAAGTAATCAAAAAATTAAACAGCCTCCATAAAATAATGTATGACGATTCGTCTTGATTATGTTACTTATAAACAAAACAAGTTCCGTTGAATTATAATTATTATAAAGGATATAGATTATACGTTTACTTTTATTTGAGCAAAATATTTATTTACAAATCATTTATTACAAATCGCTGATTGGGAACAAGTTTACTAAAAGTGACTGAAATGTGTTTTACTTCTGTGTAGTTATATAGAAAAATGTATCTTCGAGAACTCCGTCTGTCGGCTGTAATCAATTTCTTACCTACAAGCAGACGAATAGTGTTATTTTATAATTTTATCTAACACAACATAACCAAGGCCGAACTCAACTTTTTTCATCGTAAAGAAATTCTGCTAAGAGAAACTGAAGCGGGTAAAGTAGATTTAAATTTTGGCGGAGTTTGTTTAAAAACGATAAAAAAAAATCGCGTTGCGCATGAAGCAGTTTGGACCAAATCTACCAGGAGCTCATACCCAGACGGGAGGTTTTATTAAAAACTCATCCCAGATAATCAATAAAATTGTGCGCAAGATGAAAGTAACAGTGGTTCATACGCCCATATACAAACAGTACGATAGGAATTGTCATATATAAAGGACCGCTCCATTTAAACTTTTAACCAAAATATTAAAAAAATTAAACAGCTTCCATAAAATAATGTATAACGATTCGTCTTGATTTGGTTACTAAAAATAGAAACACAAGTTCCGTGGACTTAAAAAAACAGTAAAACTTTACTTGGTTAATTTATAATTAATTGGATAAGTATTCACATATATTTTTTTATTTAAGTATACACAGTCAGTTGCAAATAGACCTTTACTCTTTAAACTCTTGCAAACTGATGTTGCTCTAGTAACTAGAATGCAGATTCTGCAGCACGCATTTCAAGGAATACATACATACATACATACATACATAGCCTTTTGCAAAACTGCATCATGCCAACACCCTTCTCAAGAGTCGAACTGAGCATTACTGCACACCTTTACTTGGAAAACAGAAACTTTTAGGAGATGGTTCGGACCTAAAATCAATATTTCACGAACTGCGCTGGATGAAAGTGAATGTTATTTTATGACATTATTCTGCGCAAGTGATATAATTCAAACAACGACATCTATTGGAATCCGTGATACATCAGCTAGTCCAACTACAAGGTTTTTGTAAGGTTTAGAGTGCATATGGCAAGCACTGCCCACAATTACTGAGTCCTCATTCAATTCAGGACCTGCAATATTTTCACGAGCGTACCCTGAAACACATACATTAAAGTTTAAAATCTGAGGGGTTCTTTATCGAAGAGTTGTCCCTGGTGTTGGTCCTGGGTTGGTACGGGGTGTTTTAGAAGGGGTCAAAAATGGTGTCAGAATTGACCTCCGACGTTCCGTTTAGGAGTTATCCCCTGAGAAGCCAGGAGGGGTGCTCTGGTGGTAGCTGAGTCCCGAGGTGGAAGGGGAGTGATGAGGAGTTGCCAGAACCGAAGACGAAGCTGGTCTCCGACACACCGGTCCGAAGATATCGCAGGATCTTTGGCGAGGAGCTGTCCCTGGTCGAGATGGTATATGGTGAACCTAAACACCGTGCCGAAGTCTGCCGAACTGAACCGACGATACACGACTTTGCCGCACCGCTGTGCCGGTTGGAGTGGGGGGTGTTAGGTTTTTTCGTTACGGAATTTTTACATTCGGTCCCCGTGCTCAAGGCCCGCGATAGAAGCTATGCAATAGCTTATAAACCTGTCTGGGATCTTACTCTACAACCTAATATTTAAAATCCAGTTATACGCGTTAAATAAATTGGGTCCTAATATTTTTGCAATATTTTCTTTTATTAATATGGTCTCTATAGAATCTTAAGTGCTATATAAAGAGTGATTATAATTTTTAAGCAACAGATTTAAACGTTGCATAAGTTAAATTATTTCAAAAACCTAACTTTCGGAAATATTAATGAATAGACTTCCCTCTTCTGAAACATGAAAAACTTATGCCTTCTTCAATAAAGTAGTTTTAACTGAGACGGTTAGCAATTTCCCTCCATTTTCATTAGGAATGCATGAACCTGCAGGAGTCAGTCCACTTGAAAATCAATAATCGACACCTGCGTGGGAGGAAAGTGCAAGTGATTGTGACGTCATACTGCGCACATGTCAAGATTATGATAACGCCATCTGCCTTATCGAATCGAAAAGTTGATGCAGCAAGTGCACTGAATTCTGTCACCATAGTTCCATTGTGCTTTTATGTTGTTTGACGATGATTGTTACCATACAAACTCCAGATGATCGTTTTTCCGGTTCTTGGTTATGCGTTTGATTTTAATTTTACCGCAGAGGAATAATGACTTTTATTATTTGGCTGGCATAAACGTTATTTTTTTGGTGAAACTTACTATTAGTTTAATATTTTTATTTTATTTTAGTAATTTTAAAATAAATATAATTTGGAGTAAATGTAACTATGTATAGCTGTTCAAAATACTTGTAAAAAGGATATTGTAATTCGTATTACTGTCCCTTGAATAATTAACCGTATGTATTCAAAGGCTAGAGAGCTTTTCTTTTATATTATAATATATTCTTTAATACAATCAAACAGAGTAAGTTTGAAATCCAGATCAAACGCATAAGAAATAACCAAAAACCAGCTTGAAATTGCGTTTTCGGTATTGTCTGTATGTATTTCCTATCTCCATATGACTCGAGGAGTTTGTATGGTAGGGAACAATTACATCGTCTAATCACAGCAAAGCATTCAAGAAACTATGGTACCATAATTCGGTGGACTTGCAAGAAGACAACTGCAGGAACTGAATACTCTAAAATAAAGCAGATGGCGTTATCAGAACTTTGTGATATGCGCAGTATGACGTCATGATCACTTTCACTATCATCTTGCGCAGGTATCGATTATTGATTTTCAAGTAGACCGACTCCTGCATATTCCTGTGTTCCTAATATCAATGGAGGGAAAATGCTAGACTCCTAGACTAAGAAGAAGATAAACTCCAATATAAGGGTAGCAAGATAAAGGTTTCAGAAATTTGTCATTATGTAAAAAATGTCGACACTTTGGTTTTAGTTATAGTTTTACTTATGTTACGTACGTGTAATATAAATAAAAAGTGTATGTAACTTGTGTTCTTTGTTCATTTTTTATATTGAAATTCCAGTGATGGATCGAGTTGATGATTGCAAGTTGAGTAATAAAAAAAAAATGAAATTAATGGCCTTATATTTCTGGCGTCATTTTTATTTCAAAGAAATAAACTAGTAAGGACAAAATAAAAAAGTAGAAAATAAAATTGCTGTTCTAATATGTACTTGTTAAAGCCAACTATCAAAACTGCTGACGATTATTCGAAAGTCATCGTTGCAGATTTTTTTATGCTTTGATTTCACTTACCTGCATCTATGTTGAAAAAATGGGACATTAACCAAGACTGAATAAGCCTGTAGATAGATTACATAAGTTTAAATTCGCACAGTAAATTATAAAAATATGACGTCACATTAACTCGCCTATTTTCTAGTAATTCATGAGAGCCTGGTACACGAAACTATAGAAAGCCTTAGGTATGTTACCTTTCGCGCCTGTTTTAATTTTCTGACCTGCTAGCCTGGTTAAAAAAACTATAAGGTTACATCAACGGTGACCCAATGTTATCTAAAATCCAGTTAATTAAAACTGCTTCATTCAAAACGCCATTAGATTTGAAAGTATCAAGTTTTTCGTTTATAATTTCGACTCTTTGGCATGGTAGATTATGAGTAGGTGGTACTTTTGGAATTTAAAAAGCACCTAAGATATTTCTATCGAGCTGGTTGGACTACGTTGAGACATACTTAATCTTTTATGAAAAGCAAATATTGCAAAAATGTGTAGTCTATTTTTTATTGGTCTATTTTATTTTGTAGAATCGAGTATCACCATAATAAAAAAGAACGAGGTAATAAAATAATATTGGTTTACCGTTGGGGTAGCCTTTTAGTTTTTTTACCAGGCTAGCATGAAATAAATGGAAACTGGCGCCAAAGTAAAGCTATCTAAGGCTTTCTTATAGTTCTGTGTAACTACTAGGCTGTCATGAATCACTAGGTAACAACAAATTATTGTATTCATTTATTTCGGATTTTAAAGTATAAAAAATTATACTATAGTATTATTAAAACAATATTAGGTATTTATATTTTTTTTTGTTTCGTATTTTCATACAGAAAAAGGGCTGCCATTAATTTAAAACTAGCTATTGTTATTCTTATTTATAAACGTAATATTTGATGGGACTCGATTTCGCAACTTACTGTGCTACCAACTTTGGGTTGAAGTTCGCCTAAATTTTCAATTCCGATTATTGGAACTCTGAAAATGTTGTTCCTAAAAATGTTCATCCTAACAATCACAAATCCTAACTTTTAAGTTTCTAATATTCATATCTCCGAATCTTTCAACTTTATAATGTCAGTAGCAATAAATTCTATCGTACTATTATTTGCTTTCCTTAATTTTATTTTATACACCCCATACACTTAGGAGCGCTGCACCCTTATGCCCACACTGGTAGGCAAACCATTGAAGACATTAGAACGGAAATAAAATAAATCTTCAAAATTTTGTATTTATTAATCTGAAGGTTTAAATGAAGTACGTCAAAATTACGTTCAAAGTTTCAGTTACATACTACCATACGACTGAATCTAGTGACATGAATGCAAGACACGCATTTAAGGAATAAATACATAGTTTTAAAATGGGAAAAGGTTATAGATTTCCAAAATTTTTGAAAAAACAACCTTTTGCATTGACATACTCGGGCGTGTCATATATTGATATCATCCTTGTCCTACGTATTTTTAAAACATGTACGTTTGTTAATCTGATGGTTTGCATTATGGAAATGGTCGAACGTAAGGGTTAAAAGTGAAAAAAAAACTTTTAATAGAGCACGTGAGATTTTTAAGGGGATGTTAAGTAGACATAAAACAACGCTCTTATACAATAATCTGGAGAGATTTACCTAATCTGACAATAAAATTGAACTGAATTAACTATCTGAAATTATTGAATTAATCGGACCAGGCTCATATTTGGTGGAAGTGCTTAACCGGGTACAAGGTATCCCCCAGTATGTAAATTCAGAAATCCCCTCTTGGGCTCCCCTACTATAACGTGAACTATTAAAACTTCTCTACTTAGTAATCGCTGATTTTACCGGTATATATAAGTCGCTGCATACATAAGCCACTCAATATATAACTAAAGGTCACTATGGGTAAGCAATTGCAGTACTTGCAAAATTCACGTTGGAGCTTCCAAAAGCTTGCTGCATCAGGATCTAAAAACTCAGGAATAGTGCAGATGGCGTTATCAGTTGATTTTCAAGTAGAAGAACTCCTGCGGGTTCATGAAGTCCTAACAGAAATAGAGGAAAAAGTCGATACTGCTTCGATTAAAACTGCTTTACCAAAGAAGACGAAAATTTGCATTTTTCGGAAGAGGTGATCGTAATTCGTTTATAATTTTCAACATTTCGGATTTGGTAACTTTTTGTGAAATGGTTATTTACTCGTAGGCAACGTATAAATTGATTGTTTTAAAGTATATTTTTTAAATGTAGGATTATGATATGGTAGGTAGATAGTTCACGGCGGTTAAAAGGCCTTAGGAGCGCTGAACGACTCTGCCCGCACTGGTAGGCGAATTATTAAAGACATTGGAACGGAAATTAAATAAATGTGCAAAATTTTGTATTAATCTGAAGGTTAAAAGTAAGTACGTCAAAATTTTGTTTAAAGTTTCCGTTACATACTAACATACGACTGAAGCTAGTGACACGAATGCAAGACACGCATGCAAGCATGTAAGGAATAAATACATAGTTTCAAAAAACTGTATCGTGCGAACGCACCCTTCTACAACTGGGGTTCACAAATTTAAACACATTTGAACTCCTTTACTAAGATATCAGCAACTTGCAGGAGGTGTTTCAAACCTATAGGTACTATAATTTTATATATTTTAACTGCGCTGGACGAAAGTGAATCTTGTTTATGACGTCACTCTGCGCAGAGCTAACGTGAACTATTAAAACTTCTCTACTTAGTAAGTAGAAATGGTTATTTACTCGTATGCAACGTATAAATTGATTGTTTTAAAGTATATTTTTTAAATGTAGAATTATGATATTGCAAGTAGATAGTTCACTGCGGTCAAAAGGGCTTAGGAGCGCTGAACGCTTTTGCCCACACTGGTAGGCGAATCATTAAAGATATTGGAACGGAAATTAAATAAATGTAAAAAAAATGTATAAATCTAAAGGTTAAAAACGTAAGTACGTCAAAATTACGTTCAAAGTTTTCGTTACATACTAATACGACCAAAGCGTGCTAAAAATGATTTAATTTTAAAACAATCGAATCCGATATAGCAATAATAAAATAATTTTACACTAGTGACCCACCCACGCTTCGCAATGGTGTATTTTGTAAAAAAAATATCTAAATAATGGCGGCTCCCGCATTAAAATCCGTTAAGTGGTTTATGAGGAGTAAGCGGATAAATATTTAAAAATACACAAATTGCGACTAGAATTTATACTATGTAATGATGAAGTAACTTTCAACACCTATGTGGCGAAAATTATAAACGAATTGGTAACTCTTCTGAAATTGGCAAATATTATTTCTTCTTCAATGAAGCAGTTTTAACTGAGAGGGATGAAATTCCCTCCTTACTACTAGGAAAACATAATGCTGCAGGAGTGAGTCCACTTAAAAATCAATAACTGATACCTGCACGCGTAGACCTGCCATAACTCTGATAACGCCATCTTCACAATTTCATATTATTTAGGTCCGGATGCTGCAAGCGCACTAAATTTAAACTTGCTGCACCAGGACCCTAGATACTCTTAAATAGTGCAGATGGCGTTATCAGTACAATTAACTCCTGCGGGTTCATGTAGTCCTAATAGAAATGGAGGAAAAAGTCGATACGGCATCGATTATAACTGCTTTACCAAAAAGACGAAAATTGCATGTTTCGGAAGAGGAGATCAACGTATGCAACGAGGTATGCAACGAATAAATTGATTGTTTGTCGCTTAAGTCCAAACCTTTTAATTTCGTTTCTAATAATCCTAGCCGAATTGTAAGTTGGCAATTAATTCGACAAAGTGTTCAACATTTCTTTAAGCGTTGAAGTGTTGAATACCTTCAGCAGCTTCAATCCACTAACAATAACAATTTACAGTCTTTTTTGGCTTACACACTTTTGGGGCCCTGTAGCTCAAGGGCCCCAAATAATTGATACGGCGGCTACGCCTCTGCATAAAAGTTACGTAATCAATGACACTAGCTCGGATAGGTTCGAGTATGCCGAATTCGGCATACTATTTAATGCCGAATTTTACAAGTACCAGTGCTCCATCTAGTAAGAGCGAGAGCGAAGACCAATAATAAAAACTATGCTTAGTAACTTGAAAACTGTAATGAAATTAAAATAAGTAGAAATGGAAACTTGTAAATTTTGTAATGTGTAAGTTAGTGTAAGTTGCAGTAATATTTTAATTGTTCTCTACTGTTTGAAATGTTATAAATGGATGAAGGAAATGAACGAATGAAAATTAGGTTTGGGTCCGACGAAAAGTTTTGAGGCAGGTATTTCTTAGTTACTTTGTAGTAAGTACGAAAGTAACGAAATGAAATGCCTATTTTATTATACGAAAATAAGGCTTTGGGTGCACTCAAATAAGTACAAACATTAACTGAAAATGGAAAGTGTTTTTTCGGTGCGATCCTAGCTACTTGTTGTAAGTACCAAACAGCAAAATGTGTTTCGGTTTGTAAGACCTCAACCACGAAAAGTGTGTTTGTAATACTAAAGTATTAGTACCAAACAGCAAACTGGGACTTACTTAGTCTTGGAAAAGAAAAATGAAAAATTTTTGTTTGCCCTAAGCCTGTGGTCACAACGATATGGCTGTGCGCGCATGCAAAGGAATGCGGCGTTTTCGCCGATCACACTCACTCGAAATATTGAAAATGAAAAAATGGTGAGAATTCACGAAATAACGTTATTTAATTGAAAATATGTATTGATTTAGTTAGTTAGAATATTGTATTATAAACCTGTACTCAAAGGTATTGCATGGATATATATCGAAATAAATGAGAAATATTTATAATGAAGTACCTACTTGTCGGAAAGTCGAGTATAGTTTTTGATGAGAAATTTTACGAAAAAAGTAAGAAAATGGTAGTATGGTAGCACAAAACTAATAAAAATACGATAAAATATCCGATCCAAAGTGGATTCGGCTCAGAATGGACCAAAACTATGTTAGTTTTCGCGCCTGCTTTAATTTTCTGACACGCTAGTCTGGTTAAAAAACTGTAAGATATCCTTAATGGTGACCCAATATTAATAGTTTTTTTACATTTAACTAAAGTATGTAGGTAACATTTTGTTCGATAACTTTTTGCCAACTTGTAGGTAGGGACATGATCCCATTGCTATAGAAATTTTGGGGCTTCTGGTCAAAATACCGCGACAAGTGGTTTTGGCAGTCCTCTCGTGATGTTAACCTGGCACTGCCTAGAGAATTCTGAAGAGAGCGAAACAGGTGGAAATCTGAAGGTGCAAGGTCAGGACTATAAGGCGGATGCATTTACACCTCCCAGCCAAATTCTCTTAATTTTTGCTGAATGGCTAGAGATGTGTGGGGTCTAGCTTTATCATGATGAAAAACCACACCCCTTCTGTTGATTACTTCCGGCCGCTTTCTCTCAACTTCTTGCTTTAATCTCATCAGTTGTTCGCAGTAGAGTTCAGAATCGATGGTCCTGCCTGGTGGTAACAGCTCATAATGAATAATGCCCTTCCAATCCCACCACACACACAGCATCACCTTGTTGCGAGTTAGCCCGGGTTTCGCCACAGTCTGTGAAGCCTGACCGGCCTTTGACCACGACCTTTTTCGCACGTTCTTATCGTAAGTACGTGATCCACTTTTCATCTCCAGTTATCAGCTACTTCAAAAATGGTTCGGTTTCATTACGTCGTAATAAAGAATCATAAATGAGTACACGATTCATTAGGTTTCTTTCAGTGAGCTCGTGGGGTACCTAAATATCGAGCTTTTTTGTGTACCCAGTTTTTTTCAAATGCTTCAAAACTGTTTTGTGGTCAATCTCCAATTCTTCAGCTACGTCGTAACTACTGATATGCCGATCTTGCTCCACTTTTTCAAAAATGACATCAATTTTATCCGTAATAGGGCGACCAGAGCGACGTGCATCTTTGACAAATTGGTGCTACTCTCACAGATACTGCACTAGGTCCATAAACATCGCAAATTTTTTTCGCGGCTTACGTTGCATTTTTACCTTTTTGTAGTAAAATTATAAAATGTATCGAATTTCTTCATTAGATTCACTCATCTTGACAGTACGAAAAACAAATGAAAAACACACATTTTCCTAATTTGAATTTGGAATTATTTTCTTTAAAATGTAAACTTTTTAATGATGCTTAAACCAGCTACATACAAATAGTATTAGCCAAAGAGATTTTATTAAAAGCTCATACATACTATAATGCGAAAAGACTTTTTCCCCAACCTAATATTTAAAATCCTATCCTATTTATACGTGTTTTCAAAATAAATTGGGTCCTGATATTTCTGCAATATTTTCTTTTATTAATATGGTCTCTATAGAATATCTTAAGTGCTATATAAAAAGTGATTATAATTTTTAAGCAACAGATTTAAACGTTGCATAAGTTAAATTATTTCATACGTAGCTTTCAAAACCTAACTTTCGGAAATATTAATGAATAGCTTCCCTCTTCTGAAACATGACAAACTTATGCCTTCTTCAATAAAGTAGTTTAACTGAGACGGTTAGCAATTTCCCTCCATTTTCATTAGGAATGCATGAACTTGCAGGAGTCAGTTTACTTGAAAATCAATAATCGATACCTGCGTGGAAGGAAAGTGCAAGTGATTGTGACGTCATACTGCGCACATGTCAAGATTATGATAACGCCATCTGCCTTATCGAATCGAAAAGTTGATGCAGCAAGTGCACTGAATTCTGTCGCCATAGTTCCATTGTGCTTGTATGTTATTTGACGATGATTGTTACCATACAAACTCCAGATGATGGTTTTTCTGGTTCTTGGTTATGCGTTTACTCTTGATTTCAATTTTACCACAGAGGAATAATGACTTTTATTATTTGGTTAGCATAAATGCTAATTTTTTTTTGGTGAAATTAACTATTAGTTTAACATTTTTATTTAATTTTAGTATTTATAAAATAAAATATAATTTAGAGTAAATGTAACTATGTATAGCTGTTTCAAAATACTTATGAAAAGTCCCTTGAATAATTAACCGTATGTATTCTAGGGCAGAGAGCTTTTATTTTATAATATATATCATCAAACAAAGTAAGTTTGAAATCCAGGTCAAACGCATAACAAATAACCAAAAACCAGCTTGAAATTGCGTTTTCGGTTTTGTTGCGGTATGTATTTCCTATCACCTTATGACTCGACGAGTTTGTATGGGAGGGAACAATTACACTGTCTAAGCACACCAAAGCACTAATGAAACTATGGTAACATAATTCGGTGGACTTGCAATCTGTGACTTGCAAGAATACTACTGCAGGAACTGAATACTCTAAAATACAGCAGATGGCGTTTTCAGAACTTTGTAATGTGCGCAGTATGACGTCATGGCCACTTTCACCATCTTCTTGCGCAGGTATCGATTATTGATTTTCAAGTAGACCGACTCCTGCATATTCATGAGTTCCTAATGTCAATGGAGGGAAAATGCCAGACTCCTAGACTAAGAAGAAGATAAACTCCAATAGATATAGGGATAGCAAGATAAAGGTTTCAGAAATTTGTCTTGATGTAAAAAATGTCGACACGTTGGTTTTAGTAATCGTTTTATTTATGTTACGTGTAATATAAATAAAAAGTGTATGTTACTTTTGTTCTTTGTTCATTTTTTATATTCAAATTACCGTGATGGATCGAGTTGATCAGATTGCAAGTTGAGAAATAAAAATAATAAAAAAAATTAAACGAATGGTCTTAAATTTGTAGCGTCATTTTTATTTCAAAGAAATTAACTAGTAAGGACAAAATAAAAAAGTAGAAAATAAAATTGCTGTTCTAATATGTACTTGTTAAAGCCAACTATCAAAACTGCTGACGATTATTCGAAAGTCATAGTTGCAGATTTGTTTATGCTTTGATTTCACTTACCTACATCTGTGTTGAAAAAATGGGACATTAACCAAGACTGAATAAGCCTGTAGATAGATTACATAAATTTAAATTCGCACAGTAAATTATAAAAATATGACGTCACATTAACTCGCCTATTTTCTAGTAATTCATGAGAACCTGGTACACGAAACTATAGAAAGCCCTAGGTATGTTACCTTTCGCGCCTGTTTTAATTTTCTGACCTGCTAGCCTGGTTAAAAAAACTATAAGGTTACATCAACGGTGACCCAATGTTATTTAAAATCCAGTTAATTAAAACTGCTTCATTCAAAACGCCATTAGATTTGAAAGTATCAAGTTTTTCGTTTATAATTTCGACTCTTTGGCATGGTAGATTATGAGTAGGTACTTTTGGAATTTAAAAAGCACCTAAAATATTTCTATCGAGCTGGTTGGACTACGTTGAGACATACTTAATTTTTTATGAAAAGCAAATATTGCAAAAATGTGTAGTCTATTTTTTATTGGTCTATTTTATTTTGTAGAATCGAGTATCACCATAATAAAAAAGAACGAGGTAATAAAATAATATTGGTTGACCGTTGGGGTAGCCTTTTAGTTTTTTTACCAGGCTAGCATGAAATAAATGGAAACTGGCGCCAAAGTAAAGCTATCTAAGGCTTTCTTATAGTTCTGTGTAACTACTAGGCTGTCATGAATCACTAGGTAACAACAAATTATTGTATTCATTTATTTCGGATTTTAAAGTATGAAAAACTATACTATAGTATTATTAAAACAATATTAGGTATTTATATTTTTTTTGTTTCGTATTTTCATAAAGAAAAAGGGCTGCCATTAATTTAAAACTAGCTATTGTTATTCTTATTTATAAACGTAATATTTGATGGGACTCGATTTCGCAACTTACTGTGCTACCAACTTTGGGTTGAAGTTCGCCTAAATTTTCAATTCCGATTATTGGAACTCTGAAAATGTTGTTCCTAAAAATGTTCATCCTAACAATCACAAAACCTAACTTTTAAGTTTCTAATATTCATATCTCCGAATCTTTCAACTTTATAATGTCAGTAGCAATAAATTCTATCGTACTATTATTTGCTTTCCTTAATTTTATTTTATACACCCCATACACTTAGGAGCGCTGCACCCTTATGCCCACACTGGTAGGCAAACCATTGAAGACATTAGAACGGAAATAAAATAAATCTTCAAAATTTTGTATTTATTAATCTGAAGGTTTAAATGAAGTACGTCAAAATTACGTTCAAAGTTTCAGTTACATACTACCATACGACTGAATCTAGTGACATGAATGCAAGACACGCATTTAAGGAATAAATACATAGTTTTAAAAACTGTATCGTGCGAACGCACCCTTCTAGAACCGGGGTTCACAAATTTGAACACATTTGAACTCCTTTACTAAGATATCAGCAACTTGCAGAAGGTGTTTCAAACCTATAGGTACTATAATTTTATATATTTTAACTGCGCAGGATGAAAGAGAATCTTGTTTATGACGTCACTCTGCGCAGGGCTAATAGTAGGGGAGCCCTCGATGCTAAATCTAGATTTACTCGAGCGTGATAGATACCTATTAGGTTGCGAAACTTAGATGACAAAAAGAAAAAAAATGTTATATAACGTATACCATTTTATCGGTGGGGGAAACGGTTATAGATTTCCAAAATTTTTGAAAAAACAACCTTTTGCATTGACATACTCGGGCGTGTCATATATTGATATCATCCTTGTCCTACGTATTTTTAAAACATGTACGTTTGTTAATCTGATGGTTTGCATTATGGAAATGGTCGAACGTAAGGGTTAAAAGTGAAAAAAAAACTTTTAATAGAGCACGTGAGATTTTTAAGGGGATGTTAAGTAGACATAAAACAACGCTCTTATACAATAATCTGGAGAGATTTACCTAATCTGACAATAAAATTGAACTGAATTAACTATCTGAAATTATTGAATTAATCGGACCAGGCTCATATTTGGTGGAAGTGCTTAACCGGGTACAAGGTATCCCCCAGTATGTTAATTCAGAAATCCCCTCTTGGGCTCCCCTACTATAACGTGAACTATTAAAACTTCTCTACTTAGTAATCGCTGCTTTTACCGGTATATATAAGTCGCTGCATACATAAGCCACTCAATATATAACTAAAGGTCACTATGGGTAAGCAATTGCGGTACTTGCAAAATTCACGTTGGAGCTTCCAAAAGCTTGCTGCATCAGGATCTAAAAACTCAGAAATAGTGCAGATGGCGTTATCAGTTGCTTTTCAAGTAGAAGAACTCCTGCGGGTTCATGAAGTCCTAATAGAAATAGAGGAAAAAATCGATACTGCTTCGATTAAAACTGCTTTACCAAAGAAGACGAAAATTTGCTTGTTTCGGAAGAGGTGATCGTAATTCGTTTATAATTTTCAACATTTCGGATTTGGTAATTTTTTGTGAAATGGTTATTTACTCGTAGGCAACGTATAAATTGATTGTTTTAAAGTATATTTTTTAAATGTAGGATTATGATATGGTAGGTAGATAGTTCACGGCGGTTAAAAGGCCTTAGGAGCGCTGAACGACTTTGCCCGCACTGGTAGGCGAATTATTAAAGACATTGGAACGGAAATTAAATAAATGTGCAAAATTTTGTATTAATCTGAAGGTTAAAAGTAAGTACGTCAAAATTTTGTTTAAAGTTTCCGTTACATACTAACATACGACTGAAGCTAGTGACACGAATGCAAGACACGCATGCACGCATGTAAGGAATAAATACATAGTTTCAAAAAACTGTATCGTGCGAACGCACCCTTCTACAACTGGGGTTCACAAATTTGAACACATTTGAACTCCTTTACTAAGATATCAGCAACTTGCAGGAGGTGTTTCAAACCTATAGGTACTATAATTTTATATATTTTAACTGCGCTGGACGAAAGTGAATCTTGTTTATGACGTCACTCTGCGCAGAGCTAACGTGAACTATTAAAACTTCTCTACTTAGTAATCGCTGATTTTACCGGTATGTATAAGTCGCTGCATACATAAGCCACTCAATATAAAACTAAAGGTTCTATTCTATGGGTATGCAATTGCAGTACTTCCAAACTCACGTTGGAGCTTGCAAAAGCTTGCTGCATCAGGTTCTAGATACTCTGAAATAGTGCAGATGGCGTTATCAGTTGTTTTTCAAGTAGAAGAACTCCTGCGGGGTCATGAAGTCCTCACAGAAATAGAGGCAAAAGTCGATACGGCTTCGATTAAATCTGCTTTACCAAAGAAGACGAAAAATTGGATGTTTCGAAAGCTGATCGTAATTCGTTTATAATTTTCAGCATTTCGGATTTGGTTAATTTTTGTGAAACGGTTATTTACTCGTATGCAACGTTTAAATTGATTGTTTTTAAGTATATTTTTTAAATGTAGAATTATGATATTGCAATTAGATAGTTCACTGCGGTCAAAAGGCCTTAGGAGCGCTGAACGCTTTTGCCCACACTGGTAGGCGAATCATTAAAGATATTGGAACGGAAATTAAATAAATGTAAAAAAAATGTATAAATCTAAAGGTTAAAAACGTAAGTACGTCAAAATTACGTTCAAAGTTTTCGTTACATACTAATACGACCAAAGCGTGCTAAAAATGATTTAATTTTAAAACAATCGAATCCGATATAGCAATAATAAAATAATTTTACACTAGTGACCCACCCACTAGTTGTGGGGGGCGATCGTCACTCGCGTCCGTAGGTACAACCCTAAGCTACCCTACACGTGCCCCCCGGGTGGTGCTAAACGAGCGACAACGCCGAGCAACAGGCGGCGGTTAACTAACCTGATACAGGCTACTACGAGCCCTGAAGGAGCAAATGCCTTCAAAAAAGAGTAGACTCGCCAACCCGCAATGGCCAGCGTGGCGTTTTAAGGCTTTTTATCCCTGTATGCACAGACACCACAAAGAAAGGCCCTCAGTTCCCAGTAGTCCTGTTAGGCTCGACTACGGCAGCGGTCGGGGAACCGGCAGGACAGAGGGTGCGAAGAATCCCTGGGAGAAAGGACACGGCTGCCAACAAAACGTTTATCTGGCTACGTATAATGTAAGAACCCTGCTCACTGAAGAACGTTACCAAGAACTGGAATCCGAAGTACTCAACAAGATCAAATGGGACATTATCGGCTTAAGCGAAACCAGACGCAGAGGAGAAAACCTAGTTAAGTTGACATCAGGCCAACTTCTATATTACAAGGGCTATGAAGATAAATCTCAAGGCGGGGTCGGGTTTCTCATTAATACCTCCATGGCGAAGAAACTGCAAAATGTTGTTGCAGTATCACCACGCGTTATTTACGCCACTTTCCAACTAAACAAACGCTACTCACTTAAAGTCATCCAAGTGTATGCCCCGACGTCGTCTCATTCTGAAGAAGCCCTGTTTGAGTTTTATGACGACATTGATCGCGCCTTATCGGAAAACCCCTGTTTCTACACCAGCGTCATCGGTGATTTCAACGCTAAGCTGGGTAAAAACACGGAGAGAGAGGAGTTTGTGGGAAGATTTGGGCTAGGCACAAGGAACACGCGAGGACATGTACTAGCAAATTACCTTAACCAACATAAACTTTTTGCAATGAACACCTTCTTTTGTAAAAAACCACAAAGGCTCTGGACCTGGAAAAGTCCAAATGGTATAACAAAAAACCAAATTGACTACATACTCTGCTCAAAACCAACTATCGTGGAAGATGTGGATGTCCTCAACATGATTGGTGCAGGTAGTGACCACCGAATATTGAGAGCTCGACTAGTCCTCAAACTTAAGCTCGAGCGACGGCGACTAGTTGAAACTACTAGAACTCCTGATGACATCAGATTTATAGAGATGCAAAGGGAGCATTTCCAAAACCGGCTTTCTGAAAAACTTACAGCGACAAAAGACTGGGACGTTAATGCCATCAACAATCAACTTGTTAGTTCTATAGTTGACACAGTTAAGGAAATTAGACCTAAATCAAATGGAACAACCGCGCCAAAATCGCAAGAACTCGAAAAGCTACTGGAAGAACGCAGATGTATCTTAAGATCTTCGAATCAATCCTCTTTAGCCCAGACTAACAGTAAAATAAGACGTTTACTAAGAAAACTGTTAAGGCAAAGAAAACATAACTTGATTCTTGAAATGATAGAGAGACACAGGGGACCTAAAGTTTTCAGGAAACAGCTTAAGAGAGGCAACCAACAAATACGAGCAATAACTACGGATGAGGGGGCCACCATAACGGACCGAGCTAATATACTGGAAGAAGTTGAAAAGTTCTACTCTAGACTCTATAGTTCTCAAAAGTTAGAAAACCGGGTGAACCACCAAGACCCGAGGGCACCACTAAGGAAACATCGTACAGAAGACCTTCCAGAAATTAGTTTGTATGAAATTAAGCGAGCTCTCAAACTTATGAAGAAAGGCAAGTCACCAGGTGAAGATAGGGTTACGTTTGAAAACTTGAAGCTAGGTGGAAGGGCAGTAATAAAGCAGCTGCAAATACTCTTCAATAAAGTCCTTTTTGAAGGTATGACACCAAACACATGGAGAAATGCTACAGTTGTTTTATTACACAAGAAAGGCGACACCACCAAACTTTCCAACTATCGCCCAATTTCCCTTCTGAGCCACGTTTACAAATTATTCACTAAAGTGATTACCCTGCGATTGACCACCAGATTCGACTCTGCCCAACCGGTCGAACAGGCGGGATTTAGAAGCGGTTTCTCTACAATAGACCATCTACACACTGCGCGTCAAGTTATTGAGAAGTGTAATGAGTATAATCAACCCTTAGTAGTTGCCTTTATCGACTACGAAAAGGCGTTCGATACAATAGAACACTGGGCAGTAATAAACTCAATGGAAAGATGTCAAGTGGACTCCCGATATGTAGAAGCCATCAAATCTATCTACCGTTCTGCGACCCTTACAGTTAAGCTACACGAACTGACCAATCCTGTGAATATAAAACGAGGCGTCAGACAAGGTGACACCATATCACCAAAACTTTTCACATCCTGTCTGGAGGATATATTTAAGCTCCTGGAATGGTCCAGTAGGGGCATTAATGTTAACGGTAAACGACTTACCCATCTCCGTTTTGCTGACGACATTGTCCTTTTCGCCGAAACCCTTAAAGACCTGAAGGCCATGGTGGAGGAACTGCAGAAAGTTTCGGCTGATGTAGGCCTAAGGATGAATGTCTCCAAAACAAAAATTATGTGCAGAACCGATGAAGCAGACAACATTTATATACAGGGGTCACTACTGGAGAAAGTCGACGAGTACGTGTACCTGGGACAATCATTGAGCCTTAAAAGAAACGGACAAGACAAAGAAATTACGCGCCGAATACAACTAGGCTGGGGTGCGTTTGGGAAATTGTCCGATGTGCTCAAAGGTGACGTACCCAGAAAACTGAAACGACAAGTCTTCGAACAGTGTGTTCTTCCCGTGATGGTTTACGGTTCCGAGACATGGACACTTACGCAGCAAGCCATACACAAGTTACAGGTGGCGCAGAGGGCTATGGAGCGGGCAATGCTAGGTGTTTCTCTCCGTGACAAAATTAGAAACACAGAGATCCGGAGACGTACTGGGCTTGTCGACATAGCCCATGTTGTGGCCCGCAGAAAGTGGACGTGGGCGGGGCACATTTGTAGAAGGGATGATGGCAGATGGGGGACAGCTGTACTGGAGTGGAGACCCAGAACTGGTCACAGAAACGTAGGCAGACAACCAATGGGATGGACCGATGACCTGGTCAAGGTGGCAGGAAAAGACTGGAGAAGAAAAGCCCTAGATCGAAGAAGATGGCGTGCATTACAAGAGGCCTACACTCAGCATTGGGTGGCTACGGGCTGATGATGATGATGATGATGATGACCCACCCACGCTTCGCAATGGTGTATTTTGTAAAAAAAATATCTAAATAATGGCGGCTCCCGCATTAAAATCCGTTAAGTGGTTTATGAGGAGTAAGCGGATAAATATTTAAAAATACACAAATTGCGACTAGAATTTATACTATGTAATGATGAAATAACTTTCAACACCTATGTGGCGAAAATTATAAACGAATTGGTAACTCTTCTGAAATTGGCTAATATTATTTCTTCTTCAATGAAGCAGTTTTAACTGAGAGGGATGAAATTCCCTCCTTACTACTAGGAAAACATAATGCTGCAGGAGTGAGTCCACTTAAAAATCAATAACTGATACCTGCACGCGTAGACCTGCCATAACTCTGATAACGCCATCTTCACAATTACAAAATATTTAGGTTCGGATGCTGCAAGTGTACTAAATTTAAACTTGCTGCACCAAGACCTAGATACTCTAAAATAGTGCAGATGGCGTTATTTGTATTTTATTTTATTTTATGTTTATTCAGAAAACCAACAGCAGATACAAATAATTATGTTACAAAAGAACAATTAGGCTTTTCATATGCCAATTACAGGTTTCCATAATTTAACCTAAACAATAAATGACTTTTTAGTAATTACTGTGCAAATCCGCTATAATTTCTCTACTGGCAGTCCACTAATGCACCGCCCGCCCGCCCACTGTTCATGCGCAAGCACACCATGCAATAGTTACCACCACCAGAAAAAGAAATACTCGTCTCGACGCGTTTCGCTCCAACACGGAGCATCCTCAGGAGACGTCTGTTCGCTTCAGTGGCCAGCAACAGACTGATCGTGTACGAACAAGTGAAGCTTATATAGTCTGAGAACCCCCACCTCCAGCATTTTGCTGGCCATTGTTGTTATTGAATAAGGAGAGCAAAGGGGATTGTGATATGTTCACTTGTTCGTTCAGGAGCGTTATTGTGGGGTCTTTATAGTGCCTTATTATCTCCAACTGCTCCAGCACGGATAGTTTAAAACTTTTTTGACATGTATGGAGAACCGAAAATGAATGACTGTTTGATAAATTGTGGCCTGTATCTATAAGATGTTCTGCGAAATTTGATTTTTGTGGATGGTTGTTTGTGTAGGCGGATATATGTTCCCTATAGCGAGTGTTGAAGTTGCGACCAGTCTGCCCAATATATACTCCATTACATTCACTGCATGTAAGCTTGTAAACCCCGGACTTTTGACCTTTGTCGAATTTGTCTTTTCCGTTACAAATCAGTTGTAGTTGATTCGAGGTTTTGAAAGCCACATGAATGTCATGACGTCTTAAAGTGTTGGCTACCTTTTCTGATGTATGACCCAGATAAATTAAACTGGAATTGTAAACGTTGGTTTCTCCCGCTGTCCCCGCGTATAATAATTTGTTCGTTATTTTTTGTTGTTTGTTTTTTAATAGGCGGTCGAACAGGCTGGCCACTGAAGCGAACAGACGTCTCCTGAGGATGCTCCGTGTTGGAGCGAAACGCGTCGAGACGAGTATTTCTTTTTCTGGTGGTGGTAACTATTGCATGGTGTGCTTGCGCATGAACAGTGGGCGGGCGGGCGGTGCATTAGTGGACTGCCAGTAGAGAAATTATAGCGGATTTGCACAGTAATTACTAAAAAGTCATCTAAATGGATTTCCGCAAAGTAACGCCTGATTCCATCAATTTTAAACAATAAATATCATTCGACCAAGAGCTAAGGGAATACAAACTAAAATAATAATTATTATAAGCATTTTGAGTATCTTTAGATATTATATTAGTGAAATAGGCATGTAAATCCAATTTGGTTACAAAAAAATCATACTTTTTCAGTCAATTAGAGGTTTGATAATGTAACAAACAAAGAGAGAACTTAAGTATATATACTTCTATTTAATAATCTAAGTGTGTTGATGAATGTATGTAGGTGAGTGTGTGCGTGTGTGTGTGTGTGTGAGAGAAAGAGGGAGTGTGTGTGTAATGTGTATGAATAAATAAATAAATAAATAAATAAATATAATATTAACAATTGCACTTTCGATATGACAAACTATTAGATAATACATTTACAATATTCTTTTTAAAAGCATTTCTATCATCTAAAAAGGGATCGACTTCAGGAGTCACTTTATTGTATGTTTCACATAAACGATTAAGTGGGAAATTATGTGCATAGTTGGTGCGACAGTGTGTGGTAGAAAAGAGATTAGTGTGCCTGGTACGGCGACTAGGTACCCTTAGGTATATCTGGGCAGTTAAGTCTGGACAATCCAGGCGTCCACGAAGAAGATCATGAAGGAGCATCAAATCATGCTGCTTTCTTCGGTCACTTAAAGTGAGAAGTTTATGGTGAAAGCATATTTCTTCATAAGAATCATGTCGCGACTTGGTTTTAAAGTCAAGATACCTTAAAAATTTCTTTTGTATTTTTTCGATGTCATTCTTATAAACATTATATTGAGGATTCCATACACAACTTCCATATTCAAGGATGCTTCGGACATAGCTAAAATAAAGGAGTTTGATGCAGTGTATATTATAAAAAGGTTGTGATATTCTGAAGACAAAACCTAAACTTCTATAGGCCTTATTAATAATAAAATTTACATGATTATTAAATGTTAACTTGCAATCTAAGTGAATCCCTAAATCTTTCACTACGTTAACTCTATTGATTATCTTTCCATGAAAATTGTACTCAAAGTTAAACGGTTTTAGTTTACGAGAAAAAGAGATGACTTGGCATTTGTCTGTGTTGACTGTTATTCTATTGAGATCATAGTATAGTGCTAGTCTGTCTAGATCTTCCTGTAGTCTTTGACAATCATTGTTATCACTTATTTTGAGGAAGATTTTCGTGTCGTCTGCATATAATACAAATGAGGAATTTTGAAAACATGTCAGGATATCGTAAAGATATGCATTGTATAGTAAAGGACCGAGTAGTGAGCCTTGTGGTACACCAGATGTAACATCTACAAGATTTGACCTATAACCACCAATGACCACAGCTTGACTACGATTACGTAAGTACGAGTCGATCCAACGTAAAAGATCACCGTGTATGCCGAGCATCTCTAATTTGCGTACAAGAATCGTGTGATCTACTCGGTCAAATGCTTTTTCAAAGTCAGTATATATAACATCGACTTGTCCACCACTGTCCATGTTTTGAAGAGTATAGGTAATAAATTGAGTAAGATTGCTAGTTGTAGATCTACCTACGAGAAAACCATGTTGGTTTAATGGAATACCACGGGAAACGGTTGAGTAAATAGCGTCATATACAAATTTTTCAAGTATTTTAGCGAATGTATTAAGAATTGATATGGGCAGGTAATTTTCAACATTTGCAGCAGATCCTTTTTTAAGTATCGGTACAATATTAGCTTGTTTCCAGATCTTAGGTACGTACGATTCGGTAAGCGATCTGTTATATAAAATATGCAAGGGCTGTAACAGAGATTCTGTGTTGTAGAAGAACTCCTGCGGGATCATGAAGTCCTAATGAAAATGGAGAAAAATGTCGACACCTGTTTCGATTAAAACTGCTTTACCAAAGAAGATGAAAAATTGCATGTTTCGGAAGAGGTGATCGTAATTCTTTTATAGTTTTAGACATTTCGGATTTGGTTATTTTTTATGAAATGATCATTTACTCGTATGCAACGAATAAATTGATTGTTTTAAATTATATTTTTTCAATGTAGCATTTATGATATTGTAAGTAGTTTTTAACTAGATCATAATGAATTTTCATCTTATCAGTACAGGAACCGTGTATTTTGGATATTTTTTTATGACTGATGGTAATGGAAACAAGACTTAATAAGAAGGGCAATATAAGTTTTTTTTTTTAATATTTTTATTTTACACGTCATAACTGACTCCATCTGTTAGACACTAGCATAAAAACTACAGTGTGCGGTAGCAGAAAAGTTCGCGCAAATTTAAAAATTATGGAGTACAGTACAAAGAGACGAGGATGAAATCGCAGTGCTTGCAATGGTCACTGTAGGGCTAATAACATGCGCAGATTGACGTCATAAACTAGATTCACTTTCATCCAGCACGGTTTTGTATTATTGATTTAGTTCTGGGACACCTCCATCAGACTGCTGCTATCCCAGTAATAAATAATTTTTGCCTTAAAATTAAGAGTTACATACTTGACATTGAGCATTATAAATAACTAGCATACATACAATGAATTTTAACATGTTGGTAGGTAATATTAAGATACATGTCCGTTACATAGTAGTCAAAAACAAACTAACGAATTATTTAAGGTTACATGTCAATTATTATTAATATCAATCTAGTTTATTATTATTATTATTATTAAAAGAGTTCATTAATACTCAGTCAAAAAATTACATCTATAGGTCTCTTTGAAATTGTTTGGCAAAAACCCCTATTAGGTGAAGGCCTCCTCCATCAATTGCCATTCTTTTCTGACTTTGGCTATTTCGGTCCAGTTTTCTCCAGCTGTTTTTATAATGTCGTCTTCCCAGCGAGCTCGCGGTCTGCCTCTGGCACGTCTCCCGTGTGGTCCTTGCCATCTAGTCACTCGTGCGGTCCACCGGTTATCTTGGAGTCGTGCTACGTGGCCGGCCCACTTCCATTTCAGTTTCAAAGCAGCCTGAAGAGCATCTATTGCCTTGGTTTTGTCCCGTATAATGGAGTGTCGTATCTTTCTTATTTTTCTGATGTTCAACATACTTCTTTCCATACCGCGTTGACAAGTAGTAATTTTGTTTTTTATTTTAGTTGTGAATTTCCAAGTTTGACATCCGTATGTTAGAATTGGTAAAAGGCATGAATCCATTACTTTTCTTTTTAAGCTTAGCGGCATATTTGACTTCATGATCTCTTTCAAGCTCCAGTATCTATTCCACGTTTGAGTTATTCGACGTTCCACTTCGACTTCGTTATGATTTTCTCGAAAGCTGATCAGTTTACCTAGGTAGATATAGTTATCAACATATTCAATAGTATTGTCGTTAACTTTAACCGGGCGTTCTGTACTGTTGGTCATTAATTTTGTTTTTTTGAGGTTCATCTCTAGCCCGACTTTTCTGCTCTCAGTATCTAATTCGTTTATCATTGCGGAGAGGTTGGTGCAGCTTTCCGCGAATAAAACGATGTCGTCTGCGAACCTGAGATGTGATAGGACTTTTCCATTTATCCTTATTCCTAATTGCTGCCAATTAAATCTGTCAAATACAAACTGAAGAACTGATAAGAATATTTTAGGCGAAAGTGGGTCTCCTTGCTTGACGCCTCGTTTGATGTGTATTGTGGGACCAGTCTTTTCAAGTTGAATTTTGCCAGTACTGTTAGAGTAGATGTTATTTATTATATGTATATATGTGGGTTCGACATTTTGTCGCGTTAACGACTCTATAATAGCTTGATGAGATATTGTATCGAAAACTTTCTGATAATCGATAAAGGCTATATATATTGGCATTCTTTGCTCTTGATATTTTTCTATAAGCAATTCGAGGGTGTGGATATGGTCTATTGTTGAAAATCCACTTCTGAATCCCGCTTGTTCGACATGTTGAAAGTTGTCCAAAGTTTTTTGCAGTCTCTTGTCCAATGTAGATGAAAAAAGTTTATACATAGGGCAGAGAAGACTTATTGGTCTGAAGTTGCTGATATTTTTAGGATCCCCTTTTTTGTATATGAGAATAATATTGGATTGCTTCCATTGTTCGGGAATTTGGTAACTGTCAAGTATTTTGTTAAATAAGGTCGTTATTGCTTCTGAAAGAATATCTCCTGCGGCTTTAAGAACTTCATTTGATATTCCATCTGGTCCTGAGCTTTTTCCAATTTTAAGCCTATTTATTGCTTTTAAAATTTCGTCTGTAGTAAAAGGTGTGACAGTCGTTCGATCAGGGTTCGCTTGTGACGGTTTCATTATTGTGTTTGATTGTATGTCTTTTTCACTATATAATTCCTTAAAATACGATGTCGCTACGTCAATAATATCCGCGCGATCGTGATGTATATTACCAGATTTTACCAAACCACTTATCCAGTCTTTATGTGTCTTAAGTTCTTTGAAAGCTCTCTTCAAGCTTCCTGTTTGCCGTAGGTGTTTCTTTATAACTGACTGTCGATAATTGTTGTAGTCACTTTTGATATGCTTTGCTGTTAGTTTGTAGAGTGCCCTTAATTCGTTTTTCATGGAGCGAGATTTGGGTTTCGTTTTCTGAAGGATTTGTCTTCGCTTTATAAGTGCGAGCGTCTTGCTTGATAGAGCAGTGCTTAAAGATTTAGATTCTGTTTTGGCAACATGTTGTAGACTTAGTTCTATGGCTTCGGTCAAATGGTTATAATATTGTTGTACCGAGCTGGTATTATCTATCTTAGATAGTAAATCCACCTGATGTTGTATAGTTCTTCTGTATGATTCTCTATCTTCTTCACTATTAAGTACCTTGCAGGATGTTTTGCTGGTGTACTTAGCTCTACTTTTGCGTGTGCTCTGTAGTTTAATCGTTCCTCTGACTAATCTGTGATCTGTAGGGAAGTTGACATTCAAGACTTCAATATTTTGAAAAACTTTCGGCTGGTTGGTCAGTATGAAGTCAATCTCATTTTTGGTTATTCCATTCGTTGCGAGCCATGTCCATCTGCGTTGGGGCTTCTTTTTGTAAAAAGTATTCATGATTGACAGATTATGTTCGAAGGCGTATGCTATTAGTCTTTCACCTCTTGTATTTCTGTCACCGTAACCATGTGGTTTCATTATAGCGTGTTCCTCGGGGAGTGGCTGGCCAATTTTTGCGTTGAAGTCGCCTATTACGAAGACCCTCTCACCAGCCCCCCAAGTCAAGTGGCAGTAGAAAATTGCGATAGCGAGTGAATAGAATAAGAAATGCATAGATTTAAATCGTTAGATAGGCTCTTACCGCAGTGACACCGCGCCGTGTTGTTCTACAGTCGAAGTGAGTGAGCTCACTAACCTGGGAGTGCACGAAAGAGAAAGTAGTGTTTGCAACTTATGTAGGAGAAAAAGAGATGACACTATTTTCTCAGTTCACTTGTTGTGTATAGATTGCAAAAAAAAAACAATGCTACAGTTTTTGGTGTCGGGGCCTATCTAACGATTTAAATCTATGCATACAAAGTATCATGCAAAGGTACCTATTTACAACTATAAATTATGAAATTAAAATAAAACCATATTTTTGTTACGGTTTACCTTTTAAATATTTTTTTTTTTTTACATTCATACATACATTAACTGAATCCATTTAAAATAAATTTTCACTAAAACATGTAAAACCGCAATCAGCTGATCGCAGAAGCCGCCATTTTGTCGCCGGAGTTATCTACAAGGTTTTGATGTACGCTCCATTTTCTATTCTATCAAGGCGAAACGCTTGTCAAATTTGCCACATGGCATGGAAAAGTCAAAAAGTCATAGCTACAATCTTTCAGTTTCTAAGGAACATTTGTATGACAACTTGTTTAGGCGTGAATACGAATCGACAATTAGCGAATGCCACTTGACTTGACCCCCAGCTAAGTTTAGGGCAAGACTTAGTGAGTGATAGAATAAATCCATTTCTTTATCTGTTGCCGACTCCGTTGGTGCGTAAGCTTGAATAATAGATATTTGCATGCTTTCTATGTTAAGGTTTGCTAGGGCTACTCTTTCAGAAATACCCATAAAGCTCGTAAGGGAATATTTAATTTTTTTGTTTATTATAAAGCCAACGCCATATAGGCCCGGAGTTTCACCTATGTAGCAAAGTAGAAAGTCAGGGTAATCTTCAATGCCGTTCCCTAGTCTGCGTACTTCTGATAAGCCTAAGATATCGTATTTTATGTGTTTAAGAAATTCTGATAGTTCAATTATTCTTTCGTGGCTCATCAATGTACGTACATTTAACGTACCTAAGTAAAAGATCTTATTTTCGGTGTCCTTGTTTATCTCAGTTGCGATGGAGGGTGATGGTCTGCTCCTCCCGCGGGGACCAGCCGTGTTGGGAGGGTTGTCTAGTTTATTGTTCAATATATTTTCTTCATTATTATATGTAGCGGTGGTGCAAGGTGTGACAATTGAGGGGTGCCATGTTGGTTGCTATATTTTTGGGTTTGTTATACTCGAGTTACAATCGAGAGTCGAAGATTGTATGTATTGTCGAATCGATGTAGTCATTTTATTTTTCTTGTTTGCTTGGTTTTCTGTCGGTTGGTTGTTCGACTTTGATCTTGAACCTGATGTGGATGGGGGAGAATCTTGTAGGGGCCTCTTTTTGTTCTTGAGAGTTTCGTTATTTTTAGTTAAGTTATTGACTTCGGGGCGTCGCTTAGGATATATAATTTTGTCATATTTAAGAACAGCGTTTTTCCCCTCAGCCCTCTCCTTTTTTAATTGTTCTTGCAAGCCTTTTCTTGTTTCCAAAACCTTAATAGGATAATCTTCTTTTATGTAAATTTCTGTGCCATCGAGTTTCCTCTTGGATTTTAATATTTTAAGCTTTTGTCCAAATGTGGTAAATGTTACACTAACAGGTCTTTTTTTGTGCTCTTTTTGTAAACCTATTCTTCGCGTAAATTCAATGTCCCTTCTTGTCATGTTCAAATTAAGTGATTCGTTTGTGACTTTTAAAATTTTTTCCTCGAGTTGTTCATATGTTTTTTCGTCTTCGGTTAAACCAAAAATTATGATATTTCTTGTTCTAATCTGACGCTCAATTTGGTCTATTCTTTTTTCTTGTTCTTCGTTAAGCGACTCAATTTTTTAAAATTCATTTTGTAATTCGTTGAATCTATCGTTGATATTTTTATTAATTGTTGCTGTTATTCGTTCTTCCATTTGCTTCAAAGCGTCAAGGAACGAGTTTGTTTCCATAGTGATCAGTAGACAAGGTTTGTGGTTGTGTAATCTACAGTTATGCTGGCTCTGTTAATTTTAATCGTGCGACATCTGTCGATTTTTCTTGGAACTAATAGCACTTGCTTGCTGTAGTAAGTTTATTACGCTGTTTATTCTTATTAAGTTTGTTTGTTTATATGATAAAGATTGTTGTCTTTTCCCAGACAAATTTACATTGCATTCAAAAAGAATCACTGTCCGACGGTGGGATCGAACTCGCACACTTGTGCATGTTAGCTTTTGTCAGGTTCTTGCTGCGCTGCCAGTCATGTGAGTCATGTAGTGAATTAGTCGTTCTTATGTTAACTCGAAATTGTCGTTTGGGCTTTTGATAGAATTATAACATCCGACATACCTTCACTTTACGATATAATATCCCAGTAAAGGTGATCCAAATTTCGCAGCTCAGTCCTACAAAGGTGCGTTCGTACGACTCGATCTTGTATAGAAAACTATGTATATGTTCCTCGAAATGCGTGCTTTGCATTCATGTAACTAGAGAGACATGAGTTTGCAAGAGTATCAGCATTTTATAAAGGACTATTACAATAGACTATTCATTAAAATATGTGGTTTCTTAACGAAACCCTTCCATTAATATGTTTTAACTAATGTAGACTTTAAGTTTGCCAGTTTTGTTACACAAAACCAAGTTTTCCCAAGTAATTACATATTTGAAACATAATTTATAAACACCCAATTGTGTGGAGATTTTTTTATTTTGAAATTACCATTGCTTTTTTTTTATTATACCGTTTAAATGAAGCGGGCCCTTTTTAACCGACAAATCCTTGCTTTGCGTACCACACGGGCGTATCAACCACTTTTACTTTCGTCAGGTGCACAATATTATTGATTGCCACTTCCTGTCATATTATGTGCTCCTGGGAGATATTTTTCAAAAATTGCACTACGCGCAACGCAGAATTATTTTCGTTTGTGTTTTTAAACCGGGAAATTTAAACCTACCCAACTTATTTTATCATACCGGGCAGAAGGACCTTTTATACGGTGAAAAGTAAAATGAATTAGGTTTAACTTTATGTTAAATTTTAACAAAAAGTCAACATTTGATTGCATCAAATGTGCGCAGAATAGCATTTATATTTAGCGGAAAAGAAATCTATTTGGGAAATAAATAAGTAAAAGAGTTAATATATGTGCAGAGCTATTTCTCAACTTAAGTTAAGCCCTTGATTTCGTTTTACATGATTATTGAAACAACTTGATGACTAAGTAAGGTGTACGAAATCCAATTCCAAAATAATCAAATCGAAGCTTTACATTTATAGAAAAAATTGTTAGGCTTGTGACAAGGAAGCGCCCTGGGTTCTTTTATATTGTAAACAAGCTGTTTTGGAACAGCTACAGTTTAGAACCTAGCTATTAAATGAAATACAAAAATAAAATACGTTATTTTATTACAAGTTATTTAATTAACAAGCTTAATATACTTGGTATCTGGTCAAGGTAGGTAGGCCATCATAATCTAATACGTTTCATTTCCAAGTAGCTAATCGATCAAAAACGAAACCAGTCGATATTAAATATTGTATTTTCGATCATAGTGAGATTTTCTTTATATGGGATAAATTCCTGGTCAAAACAATATTAAAAAATCATGAAATGGATGGTTGCCATTTGTGCAGACATAAAATTTCTTCAAGGAAATCGTTTTTCTATAAGTAAGTTATATCGGTAATTATTCATGCCAATCCATTACTCACGATTGGCTTACATTGTAGACCAGCAGACTCAAATATTTTAAATCAGTTCACAGTAGGTAGGTACCTATGTTCTATAGAATGTAAATTATAAAAAGGCGCTAGTTCAAAAAAACAAAAGGGGGAGTCAAGTTGGCTTCAACAGTGGGGTTGAGGTAGATTCCTCTTCTTGTTTATGGATTTTTCAGAGTTTTTAATACATCGAAGCACGACATTTAACATCAATTGGTGGGGGGGGATTTAGATCGGCTCCCCCCCCGACACACCGGTTCCCTGTGTAGACCACGGACTCCCCCAATACGTCAAATTCGGACCTTCTATTTATATTGAGCGTGACCTAAAACATTGATAGTGCGATGTAGAGAAAATCGCAATAGCAGGAGTACGGCTGGGAGCAAGTTCCCTATTTTTTTATGCGTTATCAGTTTCTGGAGTACGAGGCGAACTGCAGACGTAAAAATGTCATAAGAACATTCAATTCTTCAAACTCATCAGTCACATGATCACAAAAATTTTAAATGGAGTTCTCCCTATATAAGGTGTTCGTGAAAATCAGTAGTCCGAGAGTAAGAAGCGCTATGATCCATGGGTTCCTAATTACCCAAGGTTAAATTGTTCTAACTTATAGAAGTTAATAGGGTTCCGATTTCAAAATGATTATCGAGCTTTAGTCTATAATAGTAACCTCTTGGACAAAAGATTGTGTTAGCCGTTAAAATCCAATATAAAAAAACTCCTATTGATTCAAACTAAGCTTTAAAAAATACAAACGTGAAAGATACTGGCTGTCCATGGCTATCATTGCAAACTTTTTTTTAATAACATCAAATTAACTTAAAGAGCGGATAGTGGCTTAACTTTTAGCATTAGTTAGGAAGAAATATTATTATTAACGTAAAAATATAATGAATTAACTATTTTTTTTTGTTTTAACTAAAATCATGCAAAAAAAACCTGTTTGTATTTAAACTTTATGTCTGGCTCCTAGACTATAAAAGGTAACCAAGGGGTAGTGGGGGGGTGCAACCTGCATCCGATCAATAGCCGAGTACACCCGAGATGAGGAAGATCGCTCCGGCGAATACGGTACTGTAATACGGCAGACTGCTGCTAGGATGCCTAAACGCTAGACTTCAGCTCTGCAAACTAAACGAAACACCCATTTAATAAAACATGATAAAGCATAGGACCTTCTTACTTTTAAATTATGTAAACCTTCAGGTTTTGTGGTTATTGTGAAGTTTTCGTGATCAAAATTTTATTACCTTTAAAAATATAAGTGCCTTTTTTAAACTCTTAGCTTTTCCATAAAATAACTTATATTTGCACCATGGTTTATAAGTGGTGGACCTAAAAGCTATTGTAGAAGTCAAACTTGTATGGAGTATGTAGGTACTATAAGCATGAGTAAAATAAACGGGTTTAAATGTAGTCAAAAAAATCAAGATATTTAAATAAAAAAATGGTTGTTGTGCCTCACTCGACATAGATAGGTATATTGGGTCGCGGATTTTTTTAAAATATTTATAAGATGTACAATTAATTAAAACAGTTTATGGTTCTATCTTTTATAGTAGGGCAGCGTACGGAAAATAACTTTTCTGGTTGATTTTATACACCTTGTGACCGAAAAACCCAAATAACTTACGAAACCCTATTTTTCTCGTGGATAATGTAGCTTTCGAATGGTGAAAGAATTTTTAAAATCGGTCCAGTAGTTTCGGAGCCTTTTCATTTCAAACAAGCAAACAAAAAGTCTAATCTTTCCTCTTTATAATATTAGTATAGAAGTATAGATAGACTTCCCTCTTCTGAATCATGGAAAACTTATATGCCTTCTTCAATAACGTAGTTTTAACTAAGACGGTTGGCAATTTCCCTCCATTTTCATTAGGAATGCATGAACCTGCAGGAGTCAGTTCACTTAAAAATCAATAATCGATACCTGCGTGGAAGGAAAGTGCAAGTGATTGTGACGTCATACTGCGCACATATCAAGATTATGATAACGCCATCTGACTAAATTTAGAGTAACTATAGGTTCGTAGGGGCTTTGGTGTGTTTAGACAGACGATGATTATTCCCATCCAAACTCCTTAACTGGTAAGGAGATGCCCTTAATAGTTGGTTTAAAAAGCAATAAAAGCGTGAATGCCCATCAGTTTTGTAGATGTAGCTATTAGTTGAATATCTTATTAAAGATTCCCCCAAAACGTGAAATTAGGAGCAGACATTTTTATTACTGCTCTCAAAAACTGATAAATCTATCGTAAATATTATTCTTACCCTTGAATATTTAACCGCAAATGTAGTCAAGAGCGGAAAGCTTTTTGTTAGAAGAGGATTGAAATCCAGAGACGTATAACAAATAACCAAATACTACCTTGAAATTCCGTACGACCCGGGAAGTTTGTATGGGAACAATCATCGTCCAACACACCATGCTTTATTATAGTTCTGTGTACTAGGCTGTCATGAATCACTAGGTAATAAGACTTCATCATTGTATTCATTAATTGCGGATTTTAATGTATGAAAAACTATCTGCAATTTCATGCACTCTTGGTTGATATGACTTTGTTTTAACGTAAGTAAAAACCTAGCATTTTATTTCTAAACGTGATATTTGATGGAATTCGATATCGTAACTTTAAAAATAAATATAGAAATAGGTTGGCTTTGGTTGTAATTATAAAGGGTCTAATTTTCTCAAATGAATAAAAAGAAAATGTGAGTATAAAACAACGGTAACGTGTCAGGTGACTTCTTCGCCACATACACTTAGGAGTGCTGCACGCTTTTGCCTACACTGGTAGGCGAACCATTGACGATATTAGAACGGAAATTAAATAAATCGGCAATTCACGTTGGACCTTCCAAAAGCTTGCTACATCAGGACCTAGATACTCTGAAATAGTGCAGATGGCGTTATCAGTAGAATTAACTCCTGCGGGGTCATGAAATCCTAATAGAAATGGAGGAAAAAGTCCATTCGGCTTCGATTAAAACTGCTTTACCAAAAAAGACGAAAAATTGCATGTTTCGAAAGAGGTGATCGTAATTCGTTTATAATTTTCAACATTTCGGATTTGGTTAATTTTTATGAAATGATCATTTACTCGTATGCAACGTGTAAATTGATTGTTTTAAAGTATATTTTTTTAATGTAGGATTATGATATTGCAAGTAGATAGTTCACTGCGGTCAAAAGGCCTAAGGAGCGCTGAAAGATTTTTCCCGCACTGGTAGGCGAATCATTAAAGAAATTAAATGAACGGAAATTAAATGAATGTGCAAAATTTTGTATTAATGTAAAGGTTAAAAGTACTTAAAAGTAAGTACGTCAAAATTACGTTCAAAGCTTTCGTTACATACTAATAGGACCGAAGCTAATAATAGCGTATTAAAAATGATTTAATTTTTAAAACAATCGAATCCCATATAGTAATAATAAAATAATGTTATACTAGTGACCCACCCACGCTTCACAATTGTATTTTTGGCCGACTTAATCGCGATACATCAATGTTCTGAATGTTCATTATTTACAAATTTTAGTAAAAAAAATTAACTATATTATGGCGGCACCCAAATTAAAATTCTTTAAGTGGTTTATGAGGAGTAAGCGGACAAACATTCAAACAGACACAAATTGCGACTTGGATTTATACTATGTAATGATAATGAAGTAACTTTCAGCACCTAAATGGCGAAAATAATAAACCAATTGGGTACTCTTCTGAAACTGGCAAATATTATTTCTTCTTCAATGAAGCAGTTTCAAACTGAGAGGGCTGGAATTCCCTCCTTTCTATTAGGAAAACATAATCCTTCAGGAGTGAGTCCACTTAAAAATCAATAATTGATACATGCACGCGTAGACCATAACTCAGATAACGCCATCTTCACAATTTCATAGTATCTGGTCTGGATGCTGCAAGTGCACTAAATTTAAACTTGCTGCATCAGGACCTAGATACTCTTAAATAGTGCAGATGGCGTTATCAGTACAATTAACTCCTGCGGGTTCATGTAGTCCTAATAGAAATGGAGGAAAAAGTCGATACGACTTCCATTAAAACTGCTTTACCAAAAAAGACGAAAAATTGCATGTTTCGGAAGAGGTGATCGTAATTCGTTTATGATTTTCGACATTTCGGATTTGGTTAATTTTTAATTCGTATGCAACGAATAAATTGATTGTTTTTAATTTATGACAATTACAATAAGCAGATTGACACGCCCATTGCAAAATAGAGCGATGTATCTAACAAGTAAAACATATTTAAGGTTTTTTTTATTACTGTGAAACACGGTCTATGATTTGTGGAAAAGATATAATACCGGATTATCCTAGTCCTACATAGGTGAGTTAGTACGACTCGATCTTGTATAGAAAACTATGTACATGTTCCTCGAAATGCGTGTCTTGCATTCATGTCACTAGAAAAACATAAGTTTGCAAGAGTTTAAAGAGTTTTACAAAGGGCTATTCTAATAATATATTATCACCCATTAATGTTAAATGTTTTAATCGGAACGTGGTTAAACCAATCCCAATATTATGTCATATTAGTAATTTAACTTTATTCCTTATAATGAGCTTAAAAATATGACAACTTTTTTGCATTTAAGGAATAAATACATATTTTCAAAAAACTGTTTCGTGCGAACGCACCCTTATAGAACCGGGGTTCACAAATTGAACACCTCTGCACCCCTTTACTAAGATATCAGCAAGTTGCAGGAGGTGTTTCAGAACTATATTATAATTTTTATATACATTAAACTGCGCTGGACGAAAGTGAATGTTGTTTATTACGTCACTCTGCGCCGACGATGAAAATTAAAACGACATCTATTTGTATTTTTTATTAATCTTTTTGTAGATACTTTTACATTTGAAGATACTTTTATTTTTACAAATGTAAAAGCAATCGGTAATTTTTAGTAAATATGTTCTCAGAATCAAAATTGGGCAACAATTGTTAATAATTATCCAATTTTCATTTTTATAGAATATTTATAATAAAGAACTTTTTTGGATAAAATCATATCAACAAGAAAACTTTTTTTATTCTTTCCTTTATATTAATATTTAGATTTTTTTTTTAAAACGGCAAAGGTATTTTGTTTTGAAACACATATTTAAATACGCTAAGTAATGAAATAAAGGAACAGTATTTTAGTAGTATGTGAATGATATTATTATACAGATATGTAATTTAAATAACAAATTAATATGAGCAGAATTATTGATAGACTTAAGGAAAGCATTTGATTGGATACTTTCTAATTTTGTATTGGAACAACTTGACAGTTTGGATGTTCTGGTTTTCTGAACTCTAAAACTAATCAAATCATGCTTATCCAACAGACAGGCGAGGCAGACAACTACAACAAATTAACATCAAACGATACTTATACGGAAAGGAAGCGCCCTGTTATTTTCTAGATTCAATGTGATAACTTAAATATCATTTGAAAATACTCCAGACAAATATATAATATAAGTGATGTAACAATGAATGTCTGTTGTAGACTAATTTATTAACGGTTTATTAGTCACTCCATCTATAAATAACTGGATTTTAAACTTTAATGTTTCAGGGTACGCTCTATAATTGAATGAGTACTCAGTAATTGTGGGCTGTGTATGTGCACTATAAACCTTACAAAAACCTTGTAGTTGGACTAGCTGATGTATCACGGGTTCCAATAGATGTCGTTGTTTGAATTATATCACTTGCGCAGAATAATGTCATAAATAACATTCACTTTCATCCAGCGCAGTTTGATATGTATTGATTTATTAAAATTATTGATTTTAGGTCCGAACCATCTCCTAAAAGTTTCTGTTTTCCAAGTAAAGGTGTGCAGTAATGCTCAGTTCGACTCTAGAGAGGGGTGTTGGCATGATGCAGTTTTGCAGAAGGCTATGTATGTATATATTCCTTGAAATGCGTGGTCTGCATTCTAGTTACTAGAGCAACATCAGTTTGCAAGAGTTTAAAGAGTTATTAAAGGTCTATTTGCAACTGACTGTGTATTAAAATATGTGAATACTTATCCAATTAAATATAAATTTACCAAGTAAAGTTTTACTGTTTTTTTAACTCCACGGAACTTGTGTTTCTAATATTAGTACCAAAATCAAGACAAATCGTTATACATTATTTTATGGAGGCTATTTAAATTTTTAAATATTTTGGGTAATAGTTAAAATGGAGCATTCTTTTTATATGTTAATTCCTATCGTACTGTTTGTATAAGGGCGTATGAACCACTTTTACTTTTTATTGATTATCTGGGATGAGTTTTTAATAAAACTTCCTGTCTGGGTATGAGCTCCTGGTAGATTTGGTCCAAAACTGCTTCATGCGCAACGCGAAAAAATTGTATCGTTTTTAAACAAACCCCGCCAAAATTTAAATCTACTTTACCCGCTTCAGTTTCTCGTAGCAGAATTTCTTTACGATAAAAAAAGTTGTGTTCGGCCTTGGTTATGTTGTGTTTAGATAAAATTATAAAATAACACTATTCGTCTGCTTGTAGGTAGGTAAGTAATTGATAACAGCAGACAGATGGAGTTTTCGAAAATACATTTTTCTATATACACAGAAGTAAAACATATCAGTCACTTTTAAAATGTGTTAATAATTGTAAATATTAAGCTCAAATAATAGTAAGCGTATAATAAATATAATAATATAAATCCTTTATAATAATTATAAGTCAACGGAACTTGTTTTTGTTTATAAGTAACATAATCAAGACGATTCGTTATACATTATTTTATGGAGGCTGTTTAATTTTTTGATTACTTTGGATTATAATGTAGAGTTTAAATTGAGCGGTTCTTTTTAGGTGATCGTAATTCGTTTATAATTCGGTCCACTTAAAAATCAATAATTGATACCTGCACGCGTAGCCCTGCCATAACTCTGTTAACGCCATCTTCACAATTTCATAGTATCTAGGTCCGGATGCTGCAAGTGCACTAAATTTAAACTTGCTGCACCAGGACCCTAGATACTCTAAAATAGTGCAGATGGCGTTATTTGTAGAAGAACTCCTGAAGGATCATGAAGTCCTAATGAAAATGGAGAAAAATGTCGACACCTGTTTCGATTAAAACTGCTTTACCAAAGAAGATGAAAAATGCATGTTTCGGAAGAGGTGATCGTAATTCTTTTATAGTTTTGACATTTCGGATTTGGTTATTTTTTATGAAATGATCATTTACTCGTATGCAACGAATAAATTGATTGTTTTAAAGTATATTTTTTCAATGTAGCATTTATGATATTGTAAGTAGTTTTTAACTAGATCATAATGAATTTTCATCTTATCAGTACAGGAACCGTGTATTTTGGATATTTTTTCAAGACTGATGGTAATGGAAACTAGTCTTAATACAAAGGGCAATATAAGATTATATTTTAAAATATTTTCATTTAACACGTCATAACTGACTCCATCTGTTAGACACTAGTGTAAAAACTACAGTGTGCGGTAGCAGAAAAGTTCGCGCAAAGCTTTTAACTTATGGAGTACAGTACAAAGAGACTAGGATGAAATTGCAGTGTATCCCAGTAAGGGTGATCCAAATTTCGCAGCTCAGTCCTACAAAGGTGCGTTCGTACGACTCGATCTTGTATAGAAAACTATGTATATGTTCCTCGAAATGCGTGCTTTGCATTCATTTTACTAGAGAGACATGAGTTTGCAAGAGTATCAGCATTTTATAATGGACTATTTACAATAGACTATTCATTAAAATATGTGGTGTCTTAACGAAATCCTTCCATTAATATGTTTTTACTAATTTAGACATTAAGTTTGCCAGTTCTATTACACAAAACAAGTGTTTCCAAGTTCATACATATTTGAAACATAATTTATAAACACCCAATTGTGTGGAGAAATTTTTATTTTTAAATTACTATTGTTTTTTTTTATTATACCGTTTAAATGAAGCAAGCCCTTTTTAACTGACAAATCCTTGCTTCGTGTACCAAATGGGCGTATCAACCACTTTTACTTTCGTCAGGTGTTCAATATTATTGATTGCGCCACATCCTGTCATATTATGTGCTCCTGGGAGATTTGTTACAAAAATTGCACTACGCGCAACGCAGAATTATTGTCATCTGTGTTTTTAAGTAACATTCCTATACCGGGAAAATTTAAACCTACCCAACTTATTTCATCATACCGGACGGAAGGACCTCTTATACGGTGAAAGGTAAAATGAATTCGCTTTACCTTTTTGTTAATTTTTAGGTAAGTTTTTGTAAAGCGAGTTAAATCTGTTTCACAAAAATTGTTAATACTCATAATTAATGAAATAAATAACACGGTATAATAGGTATAACGTATACCTATATTATCGGAATATTTTCCAGATCCAAACATAAACATTGCAATCAAAGCAAAGAACATTGTATTTAGCGTAAAAGAAATCTATTAAAAAGAAACAAATTAAAAAGTTATGTGTGCAAAGCTATTTCTCTATTTAAGTTAAGCCCCTGATTTCGTTTTACATGATTTTTTATATTACGAAATCCAATTTCAAAATAATCAAATCGTAGCTAACAGACAAGCATGTTACAAAAGGGTATAAATATTTAAGTAAGACATATTAATCGTATATTCTAACACAGTCCCTTTACATTTTGAAAATTAGCTAGGGGTGTCACAAGGAAGCGCCCTGGGTTCATTTATATTATAAATTTACTATGATGATTAGGCATAGATTACATATACTGCAAAAAAGTTGTCATATTTTTAAGTTAATTATATCGAATACATTTAAATTACTTTAGAGCCCTTATATTAATATGACATAATATTGGGATTGGTTTAACCACGTTTCGATTAAAACGTTAAACACGAATGGGTGAAAACATATTAAGAGAATTAAATAGTCCTTTGTAAAACTTTATTAGCACAAACATTGGTCTGAAGACCCAAATAAATAGCTGCTAACTTTATTGTTTTTAGTTTGAAACTTTTGTTGCCTACTTCCGTTTCCGGAAAACTCATCATACCTCCTGATATCTCATGAAGTCCTGGTGTTCATCTACCTACGCAAGATCGATACATTCCACGGCTGCGTACTAGATGCAACAAATCATAATCACTGCACCGAACAATTACCAATATAGTAAACAATAAAAAAACTATCTCCCTTATGTAGTTTACCGGAACATAGCTAAAGGAGAAATCTATAGATTCGGAATTAGACAATCTCTGCCTGGGTAGAGCATACGTTTCACTCGTATTAAGTATGTCGAAATCGGCTAACCTACTTACTTACGGCCAAAAGGAATGATAACTAAGGGATGTATTTTTGGGGTCTCACTGTTTCGTCCGTTAGAAACACATTCAAGGAACCTATATTTTCCATGAAAATAGCATTGTCTCATCATAAGCGTATCGAAATGTATGTAGGTATATTTCTTCTAAACACTCTATAAAGTTTTCGCGATTTCGGCGCTGTTGTTTACATGAAGTGCAACATCAAGTCAGATCACGTGAAAATCTATTCTTAATCTATGGCAAAATCTAGCTCTCTCAACCAGATGAAGTTTACTGCCGAAATTGGCATTTCTCCATGAAGTACCTACTCATAACGAATTATGAGCAAATTCAGGGGGTCTTGCAAGTAAATCTTTAATGCCTTATTTTATGTCAATTACCGCTAATAAATGCACGTTTTGCGCAAACTCAGTAAGACGTTGGCCAATCACACGCCCTTTTCAAACGACAATCAGCCAATTGCCTTCCTCGTTTCAAATGGTAGCCACCAAATCCTCAAATTTATAACGTTTTTATTCTTTGTCGCTATCCGAGAAGGATGCGCCCATTGCAATGTTTACAGGCTGAAATTATACGTTTTTTTCATTTTATCTAATTTTCTAACACTATTTAATTACCAGCTCTAGCAGCTTTGGTGTTATTAGTAGACAGTAGGAGCTGAAAATTAAGCACTACAACTTCGAATACAACTTTGTTAAAATAAATGTTTTTGGGTGACGATACTATGTAAGTAGACTAGAAAATATCTATAGACATATACAAGTTTACGTGTCTCCGAAAGAGGTTTACACAAAGTAAGAAAGCGGTACAACAATTATTCCAAAGACGTGCCCACGTTACTTCAATGTAAAATTGGACCGATATGGTCAAAGTATTGTAATGAGGTCTAAAAGCAAATTTGTCGATAACATATTTTATAGGTCTAATCCAAACTATGCAGGATGTAAAGTTCTGTTGCAAAAACTTGTGAAAAACCCTCCCTCGATTACTGTCTACGGTAAACAGCGAATATCTTATTTGAAATTGGAAACTAAGATGTACGCGGGCGCGGTTTAGAAAATTGGGAAGGGAATTTATTTCCTTATATTGCAATGTTATAATTAGTTTTTTTTAACTTTGGGTTTTAAGGCGTCTAATAAGCAAGACATCTTGATGGTAGGTTCGCATCGCTTATATGTTGCTAAATATTTGATTATAGACTTTGGACTACAGACCTCTAGAGATTTTCAAAATAAAGTTATCCATCCTAACCTAAGCTATAATGTCCTTAAACCCAGACCTATGGAAAACGTTTTTTAGGTAGATATAGGAAGATACCAAAGAAACACTTTTTTTTCTTACACTTTTAACAGTCAAACCATGAAACAATTATTAAAAGAGAACGCTTCAAAATGTTTACAATAATTACACTTTCTCTCGAAGTGTAGTATACTATAAATGTATAACTATCTAACGCAGCTATAAATAGTTTTTATCATTAGGGTTGCAGATGCTGCACAGAGGTATTGGGCATGCGCAGAAATTCGTAAGTTGTATTCAATTTATCTATGACAGGTAAGTTAATTTATATAGGTAGCACTGAAGGTAGTGTCTGTGTGTGCATGAAGAGTACATACGATGGCTCAATACCTAAGTTAGAAGAGAGGAGAGAAATGGTCCTATGGTCACACACGCACACATTGACATTGCACTGAGGGATATCGATATCAGCCAAGTTACAATATTTGATAAAACTTTTTAAATGACGCCGTTGTGTTCCACATGTAAATTTTATTTCATTATTACATAGTATAAATCTAAGTCGCTAATTATGTCTGTTTGTATGTTTGGCTTCTAACTCCTCCTAAAGTACGCAACGGATTTAAATGCGGTTTTCTCCATATTTTATGGTATTTATTCATTTAAATTTGTAAATAAAGAACGTTTAGAAATAGTTTTTTTAAGTTAACAAAAATGCAAGGGTTCGCGAGCAAGTCGGCAAAATTACACCATTGCGAAGCGTGGGCGGGTCGCTCGTTAGTAATAATTGTGAATTTTAGAACTGACGTCACAAAATTGACCTTAACTTAAAGCGCTTACGAACTATTTACAAACATTGCATTATTTATGAGCAACACTAAAAACTCAATACAGTTTGTCGTATTGAAACTGCATATGTGTTTCAGTTTCCGTGTCATTCAATACAAATGGAAGGCTATCCCGACGAAGCCTGTATGTGTTGGTCAACTTCTTGCAAACTTATGTTTCTAATAATGAATAAATGCATAGTTTCAAAAACTGTATCGAGCGGAACGCACCCTTCTAGAACCGGGGTTCACAAATCGAACACCTTTGAACTCCTTTACTAAGATATCAGCAACTTGCAGGAGGTGTTTCGGAACTATACTATAATTTTATATATTAAACTGCGCTGGACGAAAGTGAATGTTATTTGTGACATTATTCTGCGCAAGTGATGTAATTCAAACAACGACATCTATTGGAATCCGTAATACATCAGCTAGTCCAACTACAAGGTTTTTGAAAGGTTTAGAGTGCACATGACAAGCACTGCCCACAATTACTGAGTACTTCAGGACCTGCAATATTTTCACGAGCGTACCCTGAAACAAACATTAAAGTAATAGATGGAGTGACTAATAAACCGTTAATATATTAGTCTACAACAGACATTCATTGTTACGTAACCTATATTATGGCTGTAGTATTTTTTAATAATATTAACTTAATCACATTGAATCTAGAAAATAACAGGGTGCTTCCTTGCCGTATAAGTATCGTTTGATGTTAATTTGTTGAAGTTGTCTGCCTCGCCTGTCTGTTAGATAAGTAAGATTTGATACATCAGTTTGTAAGAGTTTAAAGATTTATTAAAAGTCTATTTGCAGGTGTAGTAAAATATGTGAATACTTATCCAATTAATTGTTAATTAACCAAGTAAAGTTTTACTGTTTTTTTAAGTTCACGGAACTTGTGTTTCTTTTTTTAGTAACAAAATCAAGACGAATCGTTATACATTATTTTATGGAGGCTGTTTAATTTTTTGATTACTTTGGATTATAACGTAGTGTTTAAATGGAGCGGTTCTTTTTATATTTGACAATTCCTATCGTACTGTTTGTATACGGGCGTATGAACCACTTTTACTTTCATCTTGCGCACAATTTTATTGATCATCTGGGATGAGTTTTTAATAAAACCTCCTGTCTGGGTATGAGCTCCTGGTAGATTTGGTCCAAAACTGCTTCATGCGCAACGCGATTTTTTTTTTATCGTTTTTAAACAAACCCCGCTAAAATTTAAATCTACTTTACCCGCTTCAGTTTCTCGTAGCAGAATTTCTTTACGATGAAAAAAAGTTGTGTTCGACCTTGGTTATGTTGTGTTTAGATAAAATTATAAAATAACACTATTCGTCTGCTTGTAGGTTAGTAATTGATTACAGCCGACAGACGGAGTTCTCGAAGATACATTTTTCTATATACACAGAAGTAAAACATATCAGTCACTTTTAGTAAACATGTTCCCAATCAGCGATTTGTAATAAAATGTGTTAATAATTGTAAATATTTCGCTTAAGTAAAAGTAAATATATAATCCTTTATAATAATTATAAGGATTATTTTTGTTCTTTTAGTTTTCCATAAAAACTATTTACTTAATTCTAGTTTTTTGTCATTTTAAGTGTTTTAATTGTCCCCCTTTAGCAAGAGACTTTAGTTAAGTGCCGGATTTAAGCAGTTGCCACCACAAGGGGGCCGCCACCACACCAGAGATAAATCTATTTATTACCTAGAAAGAAATAAGTTTTTTTATTCATTTTTTTCGTCTATTTTAATTTGATTATGGCTTTAAATTGAATTTAGTAGTTTAAGACTTGCGACGGAGCAAAATGGCTGTAACTTTGAAATTTGTCATTTTAGAAGATATTCCAAAAATTCATTACACATGTTTCAATTTAAACTTAACAAATAAAGTGAAATAAAAATGAGAAAAAAACGTTCTCAGTAAAATGAAATTTGTGTTAGCAACCTATTTAGACGCTCTCTTTTTTAACATGACCTTTATGAAAAATAACAGCCAAATAAGTAAGTTAATCATAAGGTATTCGAGGGCCTACACCACATGGTCTGCCTATGGGCCACTTAAATCTAAACCCGGAGCTGCTTTTATATACCGATTATAAATATGAAACCGCTGCAGTGACTTAAGCAGTACCTAAATCTCGATCAAATCAAACCCCTTCTTACTGTCCACTAACGGCAAGCAAAGAAGCAAGTTATTTTCTTACGACCTGCTTAGAAGCTTCGATGGAGTTCTTTAGGATTTTGTATTAAAAATCTTGACAATTGAAGTGTTCGAGAAGCCGCTGTAAAATTAATTAAATCTTACTTTACCAATAGCAGCTTCACTAGTAAAATTATAATAATGTTAAAAATATACGGACTCATCACATTCTGAGGAAGTAAAATTAGGAGTACCACAAGGTAGCGCCCTGGGTTCTTTTCTACAGTTAATGTTATGAGGGTAAAATTATCGTTCCTAGCTTATCTGTCGAAAAAGCCAAACATTTAAACCATAATAAAAATATAACATAGTATATGTACCGGTTTGTTAGTGACTCCATCTAACTCACTGGATTTAGAACTAAAATGTATAGATTTAAGTTGCAAGGCTAGCTCTTGAAAAGCTTGCCAGTCGTTTAAAGTACACAGTGTTTGTTACATGCAATGCTTGCCTTATTCACGTTATAGCTTACAAAAACTCCATGGAGTTTGGCAAGCTGATGTATCACATATTCAAATAGATGTCGCTTTTTGATTTTACATCTCCTACAGATTGCTGTTATCCTGGTAAAGGTGGGCGAAATTTGCTCAGTTCGGACCATGAAAGTGCGTTCGAATGGTGCAGTTCCTATATGGGAACTACGAAAATGGTCGTTGCAATGCGTGCATTGCATTCATTTTACTAGGGCAACAAAGGTTTCAAGGGGAATAAAGCGGTTTGTAAAGGACTATTTACAATTGACTATGTATTAAAATATATTATTACTAATTAAAGTACTTCTGTTAATAAATTTATCAGCCATTAAGTCCCCACGAATGCTAGTTATATCCAATCATTTTTTAAATAAGCAATTGTGTTTAAAATAAACAACGTGACATTTACAGTAGTATGGAAACAGTTTCATTCGTGGATAACCCGAAGATTTTTATCTGACAATCAAATTGATTTGATCAAATGAAGCGGGTCCCTTTTAGCTTCCAAATCCTTCCGTTTCGTACCACACGGGCGTATCAACCACTTTTACTTTCGTCAGCTGCACAATATTGTTGATTGCCACTTCCTGTTATGATATGTACTCCTGGGAGATTTGTTTCAAAAACTGCACTACGCGCAACGCAATTATTATTGTAATAGTTTATTGAAGCTGCACTGCAGGTTCGCCGGGAAATTTGAATCCCATTTGAGTTTCTCGCACAAATGCAGCGGGTTCCATTTTAGCTCCCAAAACCTTCTCTTCGTACCACACGGGCGTATCAACCACTTTTACTTTCGTCAGCTGCACAATATTGTTGAATGCCACATCCTGTTATGGTATGCGCTCCTGGGAGATTGGTTTCAAAAACTGCACTACGCGCAACGCAATAATTATTGTAATATTAGTTTATTGAAGCTGCACTGCAAGCACATGAGTAAAGAAACTGAACAGAGACAAAGCTTCTAAAGAGCTAGCAAAATTTATACCTATTTTGGTAGGGTTGGCACAATTGAATAAATTAAAAATATAAATGTACTTTTTTTTCAATTTTTTTATTAAAATAGGTTTTTTTTTACAAATTACATACTCAAAAAATTTTTTTTTTATTACTTTTGGTTTTTAATAATCTGTTGTCTTTTAATCGAATGATAAATTCTAAATCTAATATAAAGTTTTTTCAAATAAACCAATGGGAAACACTCACATGGCATATGAAATGTACAATCTTGCAAACGTGCTAATATGTCATTACCAATATTAACATTTTTAATATGAAGATCAAAATATTCGCGAAATTTTTGCTCAAGCAATTCAACAAATTCAATAAAATTGTCAGGAGGTTTTATCAAAAAACTTATTATTCATGCACACAGTACAATGTACAACCATATTTACAAAACTTTTTAAATACTAAAACAAAAGTATTACTACGTATTATGTGAGAAACTCGAAAACAAAAACAAAACACGCACAACGTTCGAGCGTCGCGTCACGCCTGCACGCCCTGAGATTGACCACTGGCTGATCTAGTTTGAAGCGGTTTCGGCTCATACGTGACAAGCGGCCAGTGGTCACGCACACACACGCGTTGCACTTGTAGTGATGTACCTGTCACAGCGCATTCGTATGTAGCTTTGTCTCTGTTCAGTTTCTTTACTCATGTGCTGCAAGTTCGCCGGGAAATTTGAATCCCGTTTGAGTTTCTCGATAGTTGGTTTTTACTTGAGTGTAAAACATGAGAAACAAAAGCTGAGCCTAATGGTGTTGACTTTGTTGCTATCAAGGGCTAGTTTTGCATTTGTTAGATAAATTCTATTCAAAAGATAATTTAGTTAAGTAGTCGAGTATAAAAATTTGATATAGGTAGGAAGAGACAATGAAAACATATCAATTACCAGTCGAATTGAATTTATTTTGTAATAGTAAGGTTTGTTCAACGACTTAAGTCCGAACCTAAGTAACCTACGCAGAATACTAAATTTTTAACCCAGATTGCAGTTACAATAGGAATCTTTACTAAGTAAAAACTTATACGAAAGTTGCAATATACGAGGACTGGCACACCGGAATTTCCGAATATTAATTAAAGAGTCATGTCAATATTTAGTTAATCTTTAAGATTTCTCATCGTTAATAATGTATAGTTATTTAATTTTAAGTTGCGGTCAACTTAGCTTATTAGCTTCTATAATGCTTTTTATTATAACGCCTTTTCATTAAAACGCCTAGAAACTTAGGCCTAAGGGCAATATATTTTTCAGCAACATTTTCTTTAAATTCCTTTTTTTGAGTATTCAAATTTAATAGTTATTTTAAATTACCAAGAAATAAAGAACCGCCAACTGACACGAAAGATGTGTCAGTTGGCATTTCGTTCCAAACGAGCGTATCAGCCACTTTTACTTTCCTGTTGCGCAGAATATTATTGATTGCCTATATGATAACATATCCTGTCATGGTATGTGCTCCTGGGTGATTGGTTTCTGAAACTGCACTACGCGCAACGCATAATTATTGTTATTGATTTTTAAGCTGGGCACGATGCCGGGAAATTTGAAACCCGTTTGAATTTCGAAAACATTTGTTTTTTTCATGCTTACCAGCCAAACTTTGGGCTTAGCCTAATGATTTTGACTTTGTTTGCTATAAGATCTGTGGCTATAAGTATACTATTTATATTCAACATAATTTAATAACACATGTAACAAGAATGTTCTGACAGATGCTTGCAACGCATTTAATGCTGCACATTCACACACACATTGTAAATACGTAAGAAAAAAGTCTTAATACGGTGCGGGTTAAAAATTGTAAGGTCTTTTATAAAGGTTGATGTTTATGTAAATCAGATATGTTTTAAAAAGCCATTGTCCAATGCTTTTTTAGATGTTTTACTAACAAAACTGTTACCGAAAAACCGAAAATTGTAGCATTACGGCAAACGTATCTAAGCTCTGCCCCCTATCATATACTGCGACGACTTACTGACGCAGAACCTAGGTTACCTGCACAAATACTAAACTATTAATTAAACGCAGGTCATAGTTGACTACCCGCAAAGTTGAATAGATGGCGTTGCAATTGTCTGTGTTAATGATTTGTGGCAATAGTGAATAAAAAACGACTATTACTAGATCTTAAAATTATCTCAATATCTTTCAATTATTTAAGCATTTTTAGTCGATACATTTTAATACTATCGAAACTGTTCTTACTACAATTCAATGACACAGTTTTATATCAAATGCAGCCAGCGCTGATTCTGTTGAAATATCTATAAAAAAATTCTAGGCGCAAAATATACTAGGACATCAAAGCTTCCATGGAGGTAGATCATATGTGGAAATCGTGACGTCATATTGGATTTAAATTCCAGGAACGGAGGAGACAGACTTTTCCAAGTAAACTGCCGACTACATGAAAAACTTAACCATGACTTAAAAAAAATATGATGATTAACCTCCTTGGAAATACGCTTAATGAGTTAATCACATTTCATGTAACTAATATTGATTTGTCAAACTTGAAAATTAACATCGATGAATAAACTCACACACGCCCTTTAATCCTCCGTATTATTATCGGTTTCGTCGTTTTAAACTTGCTTTTTTAATCGTTTTGGTCACGCATTTACGTTAGTTTTTCAGCTTTTAGTACCAGGGCTGCATGATCGTCAGGAGTTTAATGCAATGCACTATCTCTGTCTCTCCCATAGTTACCTGAACTACCCGGTGCATCTCTCTCAGAAGGGAGGCACGGAGGGAGGCAAATACATATATGTACAAAATATAAGTGCATTCAGGGTTCCAATAATAATCTGCACATATTAATTTTGCCTAGTACAGTTTAACGCATGCAGTAAATGTAATTTGCTCGTAGAAATGACTCTTAAATTGACTATTAAAAACAAAACTAAAAAATAGATACGTTAGTTTTGTATTTTAATTTTAATGATTAATATTAAGAAAATATTTGTAAAATTTTAATTTATTTAATGCGCAATAGTTTTTTATTCGGTGTCTTACTTTATATTTTTTTACTATGTAAAATAATAAAATTGCATTTTTTTTATTTTGACCTCCAGTTTAACCGACAGTTAGTTTAACCGTGAACCGACAGTTTAGTCAGACAGTAATGTACCAGGCAATCATAAACTAGGAGGAACGCTTTTTGTTAGACTACGTTTCCACTTTCTAATCACGACATAAATTGTTTGTTTTTTTTCAATTATGATGCTTATTTACAGAACATTGGTAGTTTTAGTGCTATTCATCATTGCGCGCAGTTATATGTGTGAGTGTGAATGCAAAACATTATTTGGATTTATCGGTTGACTTCAACGAAACACCGCATAATAATTACCTAAGCTAACATTAAGGTTATATTCCAAATGTTACTTCAACCCTTTTATACTAAATATCGTACGAACAATTATCGTTTATTTCTCGTGGTTATTCATCGTAAGTGAAATAGAAAGTGCTATGACGTCACAAAACCGTCACATACACCTCCAAGAGGTTCTGCTACCCTAGTCCACTTGAGGATTGTAGTCCTAGATCCTAGTCCTGAGGTGGACTGTTAGTCCTGATATAAAAACTGTTAGTCCTGATGTGGTTTGTTAGTCCTCGTGTGGACTGTTAGTCCTCATGTGGACCTATGAACATTCCTTAAATAAATCCTTACGTATTCTATGTTTGCCCGAATTTCGTCTAAAAAGTTCATGATGACCCGATGCCCTAATTATAATTTTTACTTTAATAGTCATCTATGTGATAATTAATGGTACCTGAAAAATAGACGTAACGGTGGTCCAATTTATTTTAAAGTACACGACTAAGTTATCTACATCGTAACATTTTGTAGCTAAGGGAAAATGGTAAATAATTTATTTCGTAGCAAGAACCGTAGCCGTCGGCGCCGTAGACGCCGTAGCAAATGTATTATTCATAACATAATTCTAGGACATGGGGAAACTTTGCCATTATAATTATACACTAGGTGTTAGCCTGCAATTTCTTGAACGTAACAACATGAAGTTGTTATATTAAAGTCTCGATCTGTGCAAGTAAACTGTTTACGTATTAAATAAACACGTAAAGCAGTTTATGGTAAGTTATTGATTAAAGGCAGAAAAAAAATGTGTTGCGATTTCTTTTAGATCTTGTTAAGATTTTAAAGAAGAAAAAGTACAACACCTGAATGTACTTTGCGAATTGATTTACGACACATTCCTATTCCTTTAAACGTAGCATTCGAATGAGAATCAAAAACCAGTTCCGCTTTTCGAAGGGAAGATTTTTACTACGGAGGCTGATTTTTCAATTGTAAAATAAAATTTATTCGCTCGTATATCGTTGCTCGTCGAATATTATTTCTTGACATTACGCATGAAGTGACTGTTAATAAAATACTTATCAGTCTTAACAAAAAAAACAAATGTGGCTATAAAAAAGTTTATAAAAGGTGCTTTCAAACTACTTAATCTTACTTGAGATTAATTTAAACCAAAATGTGTAGTTTTAAAACACATTAAATAGTTTTATTGTTTGTAGAAGCGAAAGAAAATTTTACATGCCTAGTTATTTTTTTTGTAAGAACATATGAATGCTTTGAATGGTCAAGTCCTTGAACTTTGTGAAACAAACTTTTATTACCCATTAAGATCGAAATGATTCTATGATTTTTTTAAGTAAAGATTTCAAAATATAGCTAGCTCCTTCTGCCCGCCGTCAAACTTTAATGCGTAAAAGAGATAACTACAGGAAAATCTGTCTCATATTAAGTTGTAAACTTTACAAATCGTATTTTCGTATTCCTTATTTCCTACAACCAATTTTAAAATCATATCATTTTTTTAAAAGGCCCTATATATCTATATATCTTTAGAACAGAAGTCAAATCAACACTTCAAAGATAAGAATGTTCGAGAAACATGACCCAGCTCCCGCAAGTTTTGACAGACAACCCGACGACGCTCAAGTGCCATCTCAAGCACCCGCCGCTAACTCAAGTGATAATCGACACTTTGACAAGTGTATGACGTAGTACAAAAACACTTGGATGAAAAAGTATGGATAAAAACTTACAGGGTGCACACAGAGATGAATGAATGAATTTTGATGCATATTTGATAGGTAAGACTGTGTGCGTTTTGCAATTGCAAAACTTCTTCTGTTTTATGCTGTCCTGGTAGGCATAAAATATTTATAGCCTGGCAGTTGCCTTGTCTATATAAATTATAGAAATGTTTATTGCTTCGATTGTGATTGACGCGGAGTTATTTGGTATCGATTAAGTTAAAACTTTACATGCAATATGATAACCTCTTACTACGTATGTTTAGTCATCGCATTTCGTCCAATTTTACAATGATTTGAACTATTTTTTTAATGCAGTTTAGTGGAGTATTTGCAAAAATTTTCTGTGAGTCTTCAAATACTTTAAACCCCCTAGATTTTTTGTCATACAATGTTGAGTTGATTGAATATCTTCCTATGACCTTTTTATATACAACCATGGCTCACGGGAGCGTGACCTAACGCTGCTTAAACATAACCATTGTGCAAGGTGGCCAGAATGGCCAAATAATTACTTTTGCCGATGATACGGTTCTCTTATTTAAAGCAAAAACGTGGAACAAAGTCAACGAGTACCCCAAAAATGGATTTAAAGTTATAACGGATTGGTTGGACCAAAATTTTATATAATACAAAAATAAAATATAACAAAAACGAAGTTCGTTGCTTTCAGTATCAGGACTGTTAATCAGGATATACTCAATACAATTAATATAAAAGCCCATTATTGCCGGTCTATACATACTTGTAATTGTCAAAATATTGAAGCTGTTGATGCTATCAAATATTTAGGAGTAATGCTAGATTGCCATTTAAATTGGAAGAAACATGTACCTGTTGTATCAGGAAGAATTAGAAAAATGATTTTTATTTTTAAAACTCTTCGATATGTATGTGAGGTCAAACAGCTACTGGAAACCTTTCAAAGTTGGTGTCAATCTCTCCTCACATACGCAATAACCAGCTGAAGTGGCTGTTCGAAAACAACTCTAATCACTCTCGAGAGAGCTCAGCGAGCTGTCATAAAAGTCATGCTTTTTAAACCCTATCGCTTTGGAACCTACCTGCTGTATAAAGATAATTCTATTTTGACTGTAAGGCAACTTTACATAAAAGTATAGTTTCGCAGCAACATAAATGTTCGCCTAAACTAAACCAAAAAAAATCTAGAAAAAGTAAGTACTTATACAAAACACCAAAATGTAACACATCTTTTGCACATTCCTTTAATATCTTTCTAGGCCCATTAGTTTATAATAAGTTACATAAACATATTAAAAATATAAACAAACTTAATAGTTTTTGTCTGAAACGAGCAATTAACGAACACCTTAAAACATTAAACTATGATGAAACAGAACTATTATTGCAAACAAAACGGTCTGAAAATCCCAATTACAACTATTTTATTTATTTACGTGTATAAACGAGAAAATAACTTTATTCATAATAACATACAACACTCACACTCACACCACAACACACCACCTCACACATACACAATACACACCAAAAAAAATCTCTACGCAAAGATTAGTAAAACAATCATATACCTATATTGTTTTGTATCTGATACTTTTACTCAACTGTATAAAGACGAAACAAAACTACAAGTACGAAAAGGATGCATATACACACCAAAATACAACGTATAGTTAGTTCGGTGGGCCTATTCGTAACAATATCGATGTTAACTGTTTCGATCTACCTGCATTTTTTTTGTTGTAAATATAGTTTTAATATTGTTTTTGGGTAACTAAACTTCTGCTACTGCTTAATTTTGTTACAAAAAGTATGATACTTATAGGTTTTAATTATCGCATCATTGTCCTAATCAAGAATATTGTTGTTTGCTATTTTTTACTAATAAACATATTTTGAATTTGAATTTGAATTTGAAGGTCGAAAACTTTGGGTAAGTTTGAGGTGCCTATAGTTACCTAATAACTATTTCGGTGATAGAACCTTAAAGAAACGTATGCCCTTCCTCCTCAATAGCTTGCCTGAGGAAATCCGACAAGAAAATGTAAAAAGTAAATTTAAAAGTAAACTAAAGAAACACTTATTAGCTACCATAGACAGTAATAGTGTGGAAGTTACTAGTTTATAAATAAATCTTTTATATGAGACTCACAGATCCCACAAACTGTGTAGTTTTGTGGGACTTTAGCTAAGTAACGAGATGTTTGATAAATAAATAAATGAAAGCAACAATATTTATCAAACGTTCTGCATTAGAAACTACTTTGATCTAGACGCAAATACCCTTCAAGCAAAAATCTGATAAGACGATGACTTCCTCGTATTGTTGCGGCTAAAGCTTGTGACATCCGATCTCAAAAGACTCACATAAGCTGCTTCAAACTAACAATATTTATTATTTTAATGTCCACGTTTCTTGATACGTTCAGTAATTAGGTGTCAGAGTCTGAGTGAGTCGCCGCTTTGATAACGCCGACGTCTTTTGTTTCTTTATGAACTTAATTTAATAAGATCACTTTTAAGCTCGTATTTCTATTGTGGTAATAACCTGCTAATTATGTTGGCAATATGAACAGAAAATGAAGATGCTTTATAAAATTTATCACACACAGAATCTAGAATTAATTGCTGTTCCAGTAATAACAGATTTTTAACAAGAATAAATAAGCTTGTTTGTATGCGATTTCATCTCTACTAAAAGGATTTACCTACCTAGTTAATCAGTTAATATAATGAGTTCATAGATTTTTGGATTAAGGGAAGCGCTGCCGCGTTATAATGTTATTTGTAATTAAATGCCATTTTTAACATTTGTTCCATTAATATCAAATCATCTTATCCCCTATACAATAACTTTTGAAACTTTTGAATCTTATGAGAGCTAGATGTACCTATACATCTGCCGAGACGTAGAAAACGTTTGTGCTCAGTAAAAAGAAATAGAGTAGAAAATAAAGTAAATAATGCGATGTACTCACCATGGTCGTTGGCGACGGTGTACTGGTAGTTGGGTATGAGGTCGGGCAGGTCGTGGTGCGGCGAGGCGGTGGGGGGCGCGCGGTACCCGGTGTCGCCGGCGTACCCCAGCGGCCACTCGCGCTCGCCGCCGTAGCCGCCGTACTCCCCGCCGTACAGCGTCTGCGGCGCCGCGCCGTAGCCGCACGCGCCGTAGTCCAGCGCGCCGCCGCCCTCGTACCCCGCCTGCGCCGGCGGCAGCGGCCCGACGCCCCCCCCGCACAGGTACCCGCCGCCGCCAAACTGCGGCTTCAGCGCCTGACACTTCCTCCGGAACCCACGCGGCCGCCGCCGGTTCGAACCCTCCTCGAACATGTACTCGGACGCCGGGTCGATCGTCCAGTAGTGGCCCTTGCCCGGCCGCCCGAGACCCTTCGGCAGCTTCACGAAGCACTCGTTCAGGCTCAGGTTGTGCCGCACCGAGTTCTTCCAGCCCTGGTAGGAACTCCGGAAGAAGGGGAACTGTTGTTGTAGGAAGGCGTATATCTCGCTGAGGGTCAGTCTTTTGTTGGGCGAGTGTCGTATGGCCATGACGATGAGCGCTATGTAGGAATAGGGTGGTTTCTCTTGTCGGCGGGTGGCCGGCGGCCGGCGGGGCTCGGCGGGGTTGGCGGGTTGCTCCTTGATCTTCATGTTGCGTGCGCGCGGTGCGGCGGCCGACTCGCGAGTGCCGCCTCCCGCTGCGCTGGCGCCGCCCAGCCGGCGACACCCACGCGCACACGCACCCACCGTCTCACGCAATGCCCGCTCGTACATCACACGTTTTAGATTCTAAGTATTCCGTGACGTAGCCTATTGTTCAACGTGCGGTTGATTGATATATTTACGAGAAATATTACCTCTGTGTAAGGATCACCTAATAGGTACCTTTTCTATGTGGTTAAGCTTTACTATAGATGTAGCTAGACTTTAATAGCTACCATTATTCAGCCGTCTCTTTTAGGCATATTACGTCACATAGAACAAAATATTGCCGGACAAAACTTCTGTATCTACCTACATATATAAGTGTATCTATTCACCAGCCAAATAGAAACCTATACCCAAAACGCAACTCACACTCTCTTTCTAATAACACAGTGATAATTCGCCGTCTTCGCTTGTGTATAATAAAATCCGCTTATGATGTTTGTTCGGGTTCGTTGCACCCTCTCTGTCTGTGACTACGGAATCCCACAAACACCGGGAACTCCGCTTAGACAATAATATTTACACATCGCAAGGACGCCTGTCGAACGTACGCTCTTGACCCACTACAATGAAGCCAAACATTTTACTAGATCTATAAAACATTTATACTACGTACACCAAATATTTACCATAAAGCGTAAACCAAAAGTTTTGCATTAAACTTTGGTGTTATTTTGCCATTGGAGTTTGGACTTTAATACGGTGAGGTTGAGTTGAGTTTCGCAGTGTCGGCTTTCGAGTCTTGGACTGTAAAGTTCTATTGAAACAAACAACTTCAGAAGCGGTTTTTTGAAGATTTGAGAACGTAAAAACGTAGTAAACAGTGCGGTGTTGTTAGGTTGTATGTATGAATCTTAATGGAACTTTAACTAAATCAGCTATATGTAAGTAGATCTTGTTTGAACCCAATTACCTATGTTTATTGATTTTTTTTAATCAATAACCATTATTTTTGATTATAAAAAATCTGTTATGGAACATAGAAAACGGAAATAGGAAGGTATTAAGTTTATTTTCATCTTGAAAAGTTTTAAACTCGCAAATGAGTTCTGCGTGGAGCAAAAAAAGTTAAAGTTAAAGAATTGTTATACAAAGAAAAAAAAACTTTTGGTTTGCTTTATATGCGTAGAACTGGCAAATAGTTGGGTAGTGTAATAAAGTAAACATGTTTACTGGTCCCTCTTCAAAATTTGGTACAAAAAATACCCTCCGAATATTTCTCATGAAGTTTTCCGTATGTTTGATATAAATACGGACGAATAGGGACTTGTTGTCTGTCTCATTCTATCTCGCGTTAAAATAGTGAGAGGAAGCGATGTTGCTACGGTGCTAAGCCCCGCCCACAAAATGGCGTCCCCTGAGTAAGAATCTTAAGGGATTATTACGGAAATTGATCATTTTTTCTTTCCGTTTCTTGTAAAAGTTTAACTTTAAAAATGAGAAAAAATTAATAAAAGTTAAGAAACCTTAAAAAATGTTTAAGTACTAAATTCAACACAAAGAAAAATGTATAAATTTTTTTATTTTATTTTTAAATAAAATCTTAAATTTTTATTTATAAATAATTGTTATACTTATATTAATAAAACTCTAGCCCTGTCGCTCACCGTAACATAAACTTTTCCGTAGCAAAAAGGTATTAACCACTGTAAAAACGACCCTATTGTGTTATATGAATAAACTAACCTAAACCAAATTGTATAAAAAACCGCAAAATTTCAGTAACAAACAGCCAAACTTTACTCACATAGTTTCATATAATATCATTAAAATTAGAAACACGTGTATCTATTTTGGTTCCGTCTTCCAGAATAAGCGTCCGTTTCATGAAAGTTTCATTCATCGCGGTCCAGCTCAATGTTAGTTCAGCGGTTACACGGCTTCCCTGTAATTGCCCACCGCACGGACACTCGTTCATTTGTTATTATATTTGTTCTGTGGTAATTTCTTCCTGTGAGTAATAGCTTGGCACTTTATACGAAAAGCAAATGTTGGAAATTTAGAAATACCTAGATGCCGCCAGAGACTTTATTCGCGTGGAAGTTGGTTTCCCGCGGTAAAAAGTACCCTAGGTATATGTTATTCTGATGTATAACCTATATTACTGTAAAGTTTCATTAAAATCCATCCAGTAGTTTTTACGTGAAAGAGTAACAAACATCCATACCATACATCCATACTCTAAAACTTTCACGTTTATAATAATAGTATGATATAGAGAGAGTGTTAAGTAACTCTGAATAGTTACAATACTTTTGATTAGTTCAAGTTTAAAGCTTTTAAAATCAAAGAACTCTTCCACTCTTTTTGAGTCTCTTGTATGAACTTTATAACAATCTGGTTGCAAGGTGCATAATCCGCACATAGACTGGTCTTTGTAATAAATAATTTAGCTACCTAAAACCGAATTTTAGATATAATGTCATAATACACACCGTGGGAATTAACAGTTACCTACACTAAATAACTTTATTAATAGTCAACGCACTGTTAAAAGACTATCTGAAATGATGACTCAGATTTCCAACTATTATTTCGTCACAGAGTATCTCAGAGTTCGTAGAACACCCATTAAAATTACATGAGCCTACATCAAACATATACATTTAAAATGCAATTACCATTACCAGTATGTAATATAGAATGGTTTCAAAGACGTCAAAATCAAAATCAAATTATTTTATTTAAAAGCTTTTATTTAGTTTCACTTGGGCGTTAACAAATCTTGCAAGTTTTTCATGTAGCATATACTTAATTAACGTCAATGTTACAAACTTCGACTTTACCTAACCGTAGACCGCGAGAAAAAAGCCGGCGGCAAAAACTCCCTCTTTTCGGAAATTATACAATCATAATTTAGAATTTAAATCGTGTAAGTACATTCAGTGAACATATAAATTATTTTCTCGTATCTTCCCGCTCAACACTATAAAAGTTTAAAAAAATATTAAAGTGCTAGTACTTGTAGTCATACGCAATCATATTTGTTGATTTTAGTATTATGATTCCGCTACGTTTAAATATATTAATGTTTGACTTTTTGCAACAAAGTTCTAACTTGCTATAAATACCACACACTCTTAAAAATAATTCTAGTAGACTCAAAAAGGAAGTCCGTCGCAGGGAATGAACCCAGTAAAGTTCAATACTACAACTTAGGGTCGGTGACATTTCGGACCAAAAAAACTCGGACACCTTCGCCAATGTATGGAAAAAAATAATATTAAAATTGAAAATCCATACATTGGCGAAGGTGTCCGAGTTTTTTTGGTCCGAAATGTCACCGACCCACAACTTAACCGGTAAGTTACGGATGTCGTCATCAAATACTACTCGCAATTATTTCAATTTTGAAATTACTTTTGCATTTAATCGTTTTCAAACTCAAAATTTGTAACAAATGCCCAGTTGACAGGTAAGGCATAAATAAAAACGATATCTCTTTTCAAAACTACAATTAAAACTACATATCTATGTTTAAAACAATGTTCAGTTTTGAAACACTACCAGGACTTAATAACTAGTGCGGAGATGCATCTCTCTTTGCCTATGTAGTAGTTGACCAACACATGCAGGCTTCGTCGGGATAGCGTCCCATTTGTATTGACTGAAACGGAAACTGAAACACATATGCAGTTTCAATACAGTTTGTCTGTGTGAGTTTTCAGTGTTGCTCATAAATAATGCAATGTTTGTAAACAAAGTTCGTAAGCGCTTTAAGTTAAGGTCAATTTTGTAACGTCAGTTCTAAAATTCACAATTATTACTAATGGAATAAAATTTACATGTGGAACACAACGGCGTCATTTAAAAAGTTTTATCAAAGACTGTAACTTGGCTGAAATCGGTATCCCTCAGTGCAATGTCAATGTGTGTGTGTGTGACTGTATTGACTATTGGTCGCATTAACACACGTTACCCAGATTTCTAAATTTCTGTTTCTGAAACTCTTTAAAGTTAGTTAAAATAAAGGTTTACTATTCCAAAAATTATGTTTTCATTTTATTTTACTTTTATAAGGCAATTAATTGCCATTTTGAATTTGATTACTCTAGTTTGTCTAGCTTTAGATTTCAAACTAGAGAGACCGTCCATAATAGGACCATACCTCTCCTCTCTTCTAACTTAAGTATTGAGCCATCGTATGTACTCTTCATGCACACACAGACACTACCTTCAGTGCTACCTATATAAATTAACCTACCTGTCATAGATAAATTGAATACAACTAACGAATTTCTGCGCATGCCCAATACCTCTATGCAGCATCTGCAACCCTAATGATAAAACTATTTATATCTGCGTTAGATAGTTATACATTTACAGTATACTACACTTCGAGAGAAAGTGTAATTATTGTAAACATTTTGAAGCGTTCTCTTTTAATAATTGTCTCATGGTTTGACTGTTAAAAGTGTACGAAAAGATATACATTTAAAAAAAATAGATGAGAGGTACTTTACATTTATTTTTTTTGTTAATTTCGAGTAGGTACTTAATGCTAAGTTTTTTTGCTTTGGTACCTTCCTATATCTACCTAAAAAAAACGATTTCCATAGGTCTGGGTTTAAGGACATTATAGCCTGGGTTAGGATGAATAACTTTATTTTGAAAATCTCTTGAGATCTGTAGTCTAAAGTCTGTAATCCAATATTTTGCAACATATTAGCGTTGCGAACCTCCCTACCATCAAAATATCTTGCTTATTAGACGCCTTAAAACTTAAAGTAAAAAAACTAATTGTAACATTGCAATATGAGAAAATAAATTCCCTTCCCAATTTTTCCAACCTCGCCCGCGTACATTTTAGTTTCCAATTTCATCGATAGTAATCTAGGGAGGGTTTTTCACAACAGAACTTTACATACAGAATAGTGCTAAAATTAGTTTGGATTATAGTTATAAAATATGTTATCGACAAATTAGCTTTCAGACCTCATGTAACATTTTATTGTCTAATAAAATATGAAATTGCTATTACAATACTTTGACCATATCGCTCCAATTTTACAATGACGTAGCGCGGGCACAACTTTTAAATGTAACCTGTTAAAAACTCGAATTTCTATTACCCGAATCTTAAAACCCCGAAATTGCTTGTTAGAACTTTTAAAAGACAGAATTAGTGACGGTCATTTTTTTTAATTCCTTTTTTATTTCCCAGATGAATCAATTTCTAGGTGAACTTGACTTGAAACCAAATTTTCAAAAAATATTTTTTTGTTTTCCATATTCTCATAATCCAGATATAGTTATGTCAGATTCTCAGAATATATTTTTTTGTCTCCCTTCGTACCATTTTCCAAATAAACTATTACCAGATTTTCATAATCTTTTTATTTGGTTCCCATACAATCGTGTTTCAGCTTAACTATTGCAATGGGAGCCGCTGCTTTCGCATAACGTCGATTGTCCTAAAATCGTTCGTCATACATAAATTGTCATAATCATCAAAAATCATGACACTCATGTCGCATAATTTATCCTTTGCATAAGTTTTAAATGGCAAAACAGTCTATAGGAATATTATTCTTAAGCATAATGTATAAAATCCCTAATTTCAATTGGCATACCATCCTCATCATCAGTCCTAAAATGCTTTAGCTTGATTTGGTTTGTCATAACATAGGAAAGCGCCAAAACCGAAGTTATTTTCTAAAAGTAGAGAGCCATTTAAAGTACAAGGATTTCGTTGTTCTAGATATCGTTTATTTGAATTTAAAAAATCTTGATTTAAAAAATCTAGATGTTGTTTGTCTGGATATCAATTAACTGTATTTCAAAAATTTGTGTTTTAAAAATCTGACTTTTGTGCATATGGATATCGGCCATCTAGATTTCGCGCTTTTAGATTTCGTGTGTCTGGAACTCATTCGTCTGGATTTTTAAACGTCGTGCAAATGAATAAATAGGCAAATGAAACATGGAGTTGCGATTATATGGCAAAACAAAACTTCGAAATTCTAAAAAACGGGATTATGAAAAGATGTCCATACGTTTTCTGGATTATGATATTCGGAATATTAAAATTCGGGATTAAGATAGGTGACCTCTTATATAACACTTAAGCTCTAGCAGAGCTAGTAAATAAATTCTGTTAGAAAATTAGATAAAAAGAAAAAAAAACATAATTTCAGCCTGTAAACATAGCAATGGGTGCATCCTTCTCGGTTCGCGACAAAGAAAAAAAACGTTATAAATTTGAGGATTTGGTGGCTACCATTTGAAACGAGGAAGGCAATTGGCTGATTGTCGTTTGAAAAGGGCGTGTGATTGGCCAACGTCTAACTGAGTTTGCGCAAAACGTGCATTTATTAGTATTAACTGACATAAAATAAGCCATTTAAGATTTACTTGCAAGACCCCCCTGAATTTGCTCATAATTCGTTATGAGTAGGTTCTTCATGGAGAAATTCCAATTTCGGCAGTAAACTTCATCTGGTTGAGAGAGCTAGATCTTGCCATAGATTAAGAATAGATTTTCACGTGATTCATCTAAACAACAGCGCCGAAATTGCGGAAACTTAATAGAGTGTTCAGAAGAAATATAAGTACGTACTTTTCGATACGCTTATGATGAGACAATACTATTATCACGGACGAAACAGTGGGACGCCAAAAATACATAATCAAATAATACCTTCATTATAAATCTTTTTGGCTTTGGTAAGCTAGGGTAAGCCGATTTAGGGGTGCGCGTGGGATACTTCCTCGTGCGGCCGTCCTCTTTCCTGCTCTCTGTAATATTGTGTTCCACAGGGCAGGGAAGGGGTTCGGTCCGGTGCACCCTTTTTTGTTTGCGCGGGGAAATGCGTTTACGCACCGTGCTCCCCAACGGGGTGGTGGCGGGGGGGCGTGTGTGGGACTCCCACCTGAGCGGCTGACACGTCGCCCAGGAGACTAGGTGCACCCTGGGCGTCCTGAAATCGTGTTCCTGCAAAAGGTAACATTGTTACGGGATGGTGAAATTCAGACAGGGGCCGGTCGTGAGGTTGACTGACCCACGAGAGGGGGGCTGCTCCAGCTGGGCGCAAGCCCAGCGTGTTGATGCGTCAGGAGGGGAAGCTCTGGCCGGGCTCGGTTTCAGTTTTAAACCAGGACTGGAGGCTCCAGCAGGGCCTTTGGCCCCGTTCTGTTGAGCGCCCAGGGGGGTTATCGAGGAGGGTCGGGTGGTGCGGCGTGGCGGCCGCGGCATCCGATCCTTCGCGATTTGGATTGGAGGTGGGTTGAGGAAGGGCCGAGGGCTCCAGCCGGTAAAATCCCAGGTCGGCAGAAGGCCGAAGACCCTGGGGTGGTTCCCAGGCTGCTGACACAGGGCTAGATCAGTGGCTAACCAAGGGATCGTGAGGGGGTAGGCGCGCCGCGGTTTGTCCCAGCGCCAGTTTTGTCCAAACTTGAGGGGGCTGACTCGGTGGCCAGCCGTCGGCGGGTTCGCGGCGAGGGCCTTGACATGACTATTCCCGTGTATACGGCGGCCTGAAGGACAACTCCAGGTTTTTAGTCGGTGCGAGTCCGACATAACCCTTTCCCTGGAGGGGCGGGTATGCGTAGGCAATTTCCTGGATAAACAAAAAAATAATAATAATAATTTGTAAGCCATTTCGGCATAATAGGAGTGAAACGTATGCTCTACTCAGGCAGAGCATGGGAAGACCAATTCCGAATCTATAGATTTCTCCTTTAGCTATGTTCCGGTAAACTACTTAAGGGAGATAGTTTTATTATTGTTTACTATATTAGTAACTGTTCGGTGCAGTGATTATGATTTATTGCATCTAGTACGCAGCCGTGGAATGTATCGATCTTGCGTAGGTAGATGAACACCAGGACTTCATGAGATATCAGGAGGTATGATGAGCATTCCGGAAACGGAGGTAGGATACATAAGTTTCAAACAAAAACAATAAAGTTAGCAACTATTTATATAAGTTTTCAGACCCCTATGAAGCCATTAGACTTTTTAAATATAGTGAAATAAAATGCTAAATAATATTCTGTTATCAAATCTGAAATTAATTAGCTGAAATCAGTATCACTTAGTGCTATGTCCATGTGTGAGTGTGTGATTGTATTAATTATTGGTCGCATTTTTCGCAACCAAGATTTAAAACTCTATAAAGTTAGTTAAAATAAATCAACTATGCATATACATATATTTTGCAATTTAGTGCCATTTTGAATTTGATTACTCTAGTTTGTCTAGCTTACGATTTCAAACTTGAGTGACCGTCAATAATAGGACCATACCTCTCCTCTCTTCTAACTTAGGTATTGAGCCATCGTTTGTACTCTTCATGTACGCACAGACACTACCTTTAGTGTAACCTATATAAATCAACTTACCTGTCATAGGTTAATTGAATACAACTAACGAATTTCTCCGCATGCCCAATAACTCTTTGCAGCATCTGCAACCCTAGTGATAAAATCTTTTTATAGCTGCGTTAGATAGTTAAACATTTACAGTATACTACACTTCGAGAAAAAGTGTAAAAATAAGCCATTTAAGATTTAGTCCTATTAAAGACGAATGCAAGACGCCCCTAAATCCTACTAATATTATAAAAGTGAAAGTTTGTGAGTATTTATGGATGTATAAGAAGGATGTTTGTTACTCTTTCGCGTAAAAACTATTGGACGGATTTTTATGAAACTTTACAGTAATATAGGTTATACATCAAAATGACACACATTTTGATTTACTGCAGTACGCAGCCGTGGAATGTATCGATCTCTCGTAGGTAGATGAACACCAGGACTTCATGAGGAATCAGGAGGTATGATGTGGATTCCGGAAACGGAAGTAGGAAACTAAAGTTTCAAACTAAAAATAATGAAGTTGGAAACTATTAATATGGGTCTTCAGAACTCAATGAATTCTTTAGACTTTTTATTATGGTAAAATAAAATGCGAAATAATATTCTGTTTACAAATCTAAAATTAATTGAAAATAATGTTAAAATTTAGGTACATTCCACATCTCTCCTCGAACCTATTTTTCGAACCATTTTTTGTAAACAATTCATAAGCGCTTTAAGTTGAGGTCAATTATGTAACGTCAGTTAAAAAAATACAATTTTGTATTTCTAATGGAATAAAGTTTACATGTGGAAAACAACGACGTCATTTAAAAAGTGTAATCAAATACTGTAATTTGGCTAAAATAGGTATCACTTAGTCGCATTAACACACGTTACCCGGATTTAAAACTCTATAAAGTTAGTTAAAATAAGGTTAACAATTCCAAAAAATACGCTTTCGTTTTATTTTACTTTTATCAAGTACCATTTTGAATAAGATTACAATAGCATAGATTCATTATTGGTCTCGCTTTTACTAGATGGAGCACTCTGCATGTAAACAATAGCTTTGTTCTTGCGGCAAATTTTTATTGTCATGGCAGGTCGTGTGTTAAATATTACATACGAATGAATCTAATAAAAGCGTGAAAAATGAATTAATTTAAAACAACCGAAACCCACATAGCATTAATATACCTATGCTATAAGTACATTTCGAAAATTTTCGAAAGTTAGGAAAAGGTCTCTGAAACTGGCAAATATTATTTCTTCTTCGATGAAGCAGTTTTAACTGAGTGGGCTGGATTTCCCGCCTTACTATTAGGAAAACATAATCCTGCAGGAGTGAGTCCACTTAAAAATCAATAATTGATACCTGCACGCGTAGACCTGCCATAACTCTGATAACGCCATCTTCACAATTTCATAGTATCTAGGTCCGGATGCTGCAAGTGCACTAAATTAGAACTTGCTGCATCAGGAACTAGATACTCTGAAATAGTGCAGATGGCGTTATATTTAGAATAACTCCTGCGGGGTCATGAAGTCCTAATGAAAATGGAGGAAAAAGTCGATACGGCTTCGACTAAAACTGCTTTCTTTACCAAAAAGACCAAAAATCTTTACCAAGAAGAGGTGATCGTAATTCGTTTATAATTTTTGACATTTCGGAATTGGTAACTTTTTATGAAATGATCATTTACTCGTATGCAACGAATAAATTGATTGATTGACGCGACCATTGCAAAATAAAACTATGTATCTCGCAAGACGAGAAAAGGTCTCTGAAACTGGCAAATATTATTTCTTCTTCGATGAAGCAGTTTTAACTGAGTGGGCTGGATTTCCCGCCTTACTATTAGGAAAACATAATCCTGCAGGAGTGAGTCCACTTAAAAATCAATAATTGATACCTGCACGCGTAGACCTGCCATAACTCTGATAACGCCATCTTCACAATTTCATAGTATCTAGGTCCGGATGCTGCAAGTGCACTAAATTAGAACTTGCTGCATCAGGAACAAGATACTCTGAAATAGTTCAGATGGCGTTATCTTTAGAATAACTCCTGCGTGGTCATGAAGTCCTAATGAAAATGGAGGAAAAAGTCGATACGGCTTCGACTAAAACTGCTTTCTTTACCAAAAAGACCAAAAATCTTTACCAAGAAGAGGTGATCGTAATAATTTTTGACATTTCGGAATTGGTAACTTTTTATGAAATGATCATTTACTCGTATGCAACGAATAAATTGATTGATTGACACGACCATTGCAAAATAAAACTATGTATCACGCAAGACGACATATAAGTAAAATTTAATTTTTAGTCCCAAAAAACATGGTCTATAACTTGTGGAATAGATATATAATACCGGATTATCGGATTAAAATATGTAGTAAAGGAGCAAACATAATTAACAACGATATGGCAGCAAGTTTTAAAAAAAGATCATAATTAATTTCATCTAATCAGTACAGGAACCGTGTATTTTGGATATTTTAAATGACTGGTGGTAATGAAATAAAGAATAACGCAAATCGTTTCTATTAAAAAAAAATACCGGCCGAATTGGTAACCTCCTCCGTTTTTGAAAGTCGAAAACAATCCTTAGTAAGAAGGGCAATACGAGATAATTTTTGTTTAATTTTTATTTTACACATCATAACTGACTCCATCTGTTGGACACTAGTTTAAAAACTACAGTGTGCGGTAGCAGAGAAGTTCGCGCGAAGCTTTTAACTTATGGAGTCAAGTACAAAGAGACGAGGATGAAATCGCAGTGCTTACAATGATCACTGTAGAGCTTATGAAAGCTGTTTACAGGTTGACTAGCTGATGCATCACAGACTCAAATAGATGTCGCTATTGAATTTTTATCTCTGTAACGGGGGCGGATAGCTCGCTGCGGTCAAAAGGGCTTAGGAGCGTTGCATTGAAAATATTAGAACGGAAATTAAATAAATCTGAAAATTAAGTATTAATCTGAAGGTTCAAAGTCTTCTTCTTCTTGTTCTTCAACAGTATGTCTCTTCAATATTTCTCCACTCGGTCCTATCACCGGCTTTTCTTGTCCACGCTATCCCGGCGTGAGATCTTATGTCATCGGACCATCTGACTGGTGGTCTTTCTGCGTTTCTACTTCCACTCTAGAACTCCATTCTAAATCGACATTCTATCAGTCTAAAACATAGATGTATGGAGTCGCGGAGTTTTTATTGTTTATAAAAAAAGGAATAAATTAAGTTATACTAAACGTGTTGGTGTTACGAATTCGGCAAACTATTTTATAACGCATTTTTCGAGTATCAGTGCTCCATCTAGAAAATAATAAATCTATGTACTCTAGTTTTTCTGGCTTACGTCTTAAGGGCCCTTAGTAACTGAAAACGGCAGAATTAGCCGTTTTCTATTAGCTGTTTCTTACAAAATATATGATATTTTGCACTGATATTTCAAATATATAATAAGGAACGTAAATGTGATGGGAGGACTGTTTTAAAAACACGATTGGAATAATTTTGCTCGATAGAAAAAAATCCTGAAGTTACCTCTAAAATTTCATATAAATGCACATTAAGACGGTGTTTTACAATAATAAGTCTTATAAAATCGCAAACTGATAGATTTTCACCTTTTCTATGTCGTGACTGTTTTAGATTTCTGAGAAATTGAACATTTTATTAACTTTTTGATGATAAATGTGTTTTGAGGCCGTTGATTCTATAGGAACCGTGTTCCGCGACCCCCCCGCCTAAGGCGTAGAATCGAAGCGAAATCTGAATTTTCGCTGACCGCCTAACCCCCCTTAAGGTTAAACTTGAGTGACCGTCAATATAGGACCATATCTCTCCTCTCTTCTATCTAAGGTATTCAGCCATCGTGTGTACTCTTCATTTACGCACAAATTTATAATAGCTTCAGTGTTACCTATAGGTAAATTGAATACAACTAACAAATTTCTGCGCATGCCCAATAACTCTTTGTAGCATCTGCAACCCTAATAATAAAAACTATTAATAACTGCGTTAGATAGCTAAATATTAACAGTATACTACACTTCGAGCGAAAGTGTAATTAATGTAAACATTTGGAAGCGTTTAATAAATAATAATAATAAAAAATCTCCAGACTAACACACCAATTATGTGGCCCTAAAGTAAGTTGCAGAAAGCACTTGTGTTATAGGTACCACATAATTGACTAGGGGAGAACCTAGTTACACCCAGACATGAGCCAATATCGAAAAACCATTTTTCGAAATTGGGGATCGAACCCGGGACCATCCGCTTAGCCGTCCGGTATATATACCGCTGCACCACAGAGGTCGTCAATTTTTAATGTTTAGTTTTTAATTAATTGTTGTATGGTTTGACTGTTAAAAGTGTAAGGAAAGATATACATTGTAAAAAAATAGATGAGAGAGCGTTTACATTTTTATTTTTTTTGTTACTTTTGAGTACTTAATGCTAAGTTAAAAAAAAAGATTTCCATAGGTCTGGGTTTAAGGGCATTATAGCCTAGGTTAGGATGCATAACTTTATTTTGAAAATCTCCAGAGGTCTGTAGTCTAAAGTCTATAATCCAATATTTTGCAACATTTAAGCATTGCGAACCTTCCTACCATTAAGATGTCTTGCGTATTAGACGCTTTAAAACCTAAAGTAAAAAAAAACTAATTATAACATTGCAATATAAGGAAATAAATTCCCTTCCCATTTTTTTCAACCGCGCCCGCGTACATCTTAGTTTCCAATTTCAAATAAGATACTCGCTGTTTACCGTACATAGGTTTTTCACAAGTTTTTACAACAGAACTTTACATCCTGAATAGTGCTAAAATTAGTTTGGATTATACCTATAATATATTGTTATTGACATATTAGCGCGGGCGCGACTTTTGAATAGGTAACTGTTGTACCGATTTCTTATATAACTATATATATATATATATATATACATATATAACATATCGCATACAATAGGTACGAAGTAGGGAATATGGGCTAAGTTTGATTATAGTAATTGTAATTTGTGCGGTTCCTATGCTATGGGGATATGCGAATAGGCGTCGATTAATTTAGCTACTATAGAACAGATTTACTTGTCAAAAAAAAAATATTTTTTGAAAAGAAATATATGATATTTACAAGAATCAGTATTCAACAAAGTGATTTTTGTTTTTTTTTCTTAATAAATAGATTAATAAGAAAGTTCTAAGCTGGAACCTTATTTGCCTCTTAATACACGTTTAGTTGCTTTATTTTTCTAAGAAGTAGGTATACAGATTTTTAATAAATAAGAATTAAATAATTTTCTGTTACTAAGTTTACTAACTTTTTTAAAAGTAGCTATGTGCTGAAGCTACTCCTCTGTTATGGGTAACAATTTAATTGTAGATATTAATTTTGGTCAACACCCTCCATGTACTCGTACGTTCATTTAACAACGAAGGTGTTCTAAAAAAGGAAGAGTTTAGAATGTTCAAAATCCGGGATCGTAACTAAAGTAGGAAAAAAAAACATTTTACTTATAGTACCTACATTACATACTCCATACTAGTTTGACTTCCACAATAGCTTTCGGGTCCACCACTTATAAACCATGGTGCAAATATACCTAAGTTATTTTATGGAAAGGCTAAGAGTTTAGTTTTAAGGCACTTCTTATATTTTTAAAGGTAATTAAATTCTGATCACGAAAACTTCACAATAACCACAAAACCTGAAGGTTTACATTATTTAAAAGTAAGAAGTTCCTATACTTTATCATGTTTGATTAAATGGGTGTTTCGTTTAGTTTGCAGAGCTGAAGTCTAGCGTTTAGGCATCCTAGCAGCAGTCTGCCGTATTACAGTACCGTATTCGCCGGAGCGATCTTCCTCATCTCGGGTGTACTCGGCTATTGATCGGATGCAGGTTGCACCCCCCCACTACCCCTTGGTTACCTTTTATAGTCTAGGAGCCAGACATATAGTTTAAATACAAACAGGTTTTTTTGCATTATTTTGGTTAAAACAAAAAAGTTTGAGTTAATTCATTATATTTTTACGTTAATAATATTTCTTCCTAACTAATGCTAAAAGTTAAGCCACTATCCGCTCTTTAAGTTAATGTGATGTTATTAAAAAAAGTTTGCGATGTTAGCCTTGGTCAGCCAGTATCATTCACGTTCGTATTTTTTAAAGCTTAGTTTGAATCAATAGGAGTGTTTTTATATTGGGTATTTAACGGCCTAACACAATCTTTTGTCCAATGGAGCGATCCGTAAATCGCTTACAGTAATGTGAACGCTCAAATCGCTTACAACCGTTCCGATTACTTTTCGAGATAAAATTCCGAGAAAGTGATAGCGATATTTTTAATTTAGATTTAGAGAGTGTTTTCGGAATCGGGGCCATTGACAGTTATTGCGTCAATTTAAGTTTTGACAGCGCTCACGCCGACCATACTCCAAAGTGTTGGTTCTCTGAGCGCAATGTTAATAACGTCATCGTTCTCACCCATGGTCGACAATGGACGCGCTCTCGCTTCAACGGAACGGTGATCAAGAGGTTACTACCTATTATAGAGCACGATAATCGTTTTGAAATCGGAACTCTCTTAACTTCTATAAGTTAGAACAATTTAACCTTGGGTAATTAGGAACCCATGGATCATAGCGCTTCTTACTCTCGGACTACTGATTTTCACGAACACCTTATATAGGGAGAACTCCATTTAAAATTTTTGTGATCATGTGACTGATGAGTTTGAAGAATTGAATGATCTTATAACATTTTTACGTCTGCAGTTCGCTTCGTACTCCAGAAACTGATAACGCATAAAAAAATAGGGAACTTGCTCCCAGCCGTACTCCTGCATTTGCGATTTTCTCTACATCGCGCTATCAAAGTGTTAGGTAACGCTCAGTATAAATAGAAGGTCCGAATTTGACATTATGGGGGAGTCCGTGGGCTGCAGCAGTTGATGTTAAATGTTGTGTTTCGATTGATTAGGTTGCGTGTGTAGGACTGTGCTAAGGATGTTATAGGACACTTCTTCAACCCCTCTGTTGTAGACAATTTGACTCCCCCTTTTTTTGCACTATTGCCTTTTTAAAATGTACATTATTTAGAACATAGGTACCTACTGTGCACTGATTTATAATATTTCAGTCTAGTTTATTATGATGGACCCATGTTTCCTACATTGTAACAAAAATATTTTGAATCAGCTTAAATACACACATCAAAAGTGTCTTGGGATCAAGTATGTTCTATAGTACCGTTGCAATTGAGGATTGTTAATATAACTTCTTTGAAATGTTGTTTTTAATTTTTAACAGCTTCCAGTCGGTTTGGCATTCTTAAGTCAGGTCTTGGCATTCTGAATTTTTTTAGCACCGACCGATGTTGAGGAATGTTCTCCTTACTCTTAACAGTCTCGGATACATTTTAGGTACGTTTATATGAATCCGTTGAGTTTCGGCGATTTCGGATACCTTTCATCCTTTTTTTCTCTTCATGATTTTTTCTCTTCGCGATCACTTTAAAAGTTACTGAAGATGTCCTCTATATGATTCGCGGAGCCATCTCTCTGCGCAGGTAATTGGCTGTTTGAAGAGGGCGTGTGGTCAACGTCTCACTGAGTTTGCGCAAAACGTGCATTTATTAGCGTTAACTGACATAAAATAAGTCATTTAAAATTTTCTTGCAAGACCCCCCGGAATTTGCTCATAATTCGTTATGAGTAGGTACTTCATGGAGAAATGCCAATTTCGGCAGTAAACTTCATCTGGTTGAGAGAGCTAGATTTTGCCATAGATTAAGAATAGATTTTCAGGTGGTCTGACTTGATGAAGCACTTCATCTAAACAACAGCGCCGAAATTGCGGAAACTTAATAGAGTTTTCGGAAGAAATATACATACTTTCCGATACACTTATGATGATATAATGTTATTTTCATGGAAAATATAGGTTCCTTGAATGTGTTTCTAACGGTCGAAACAGTAGGACGCGAAAAATACATAATTAAAAAATACCTTAATTATCATTCTTTTTGGCTTTGGTAGGCTTGGGTAAGCCGATTTCGGCATAATACGAGTGAAACGTATGCTCTACCCAGACAGGGCATGGAAAGACCAATTCCGAATCTATAGATTTCTCCTTTAGCTATGTTTCGGTAAACTACATAAGGGAGATGGTCATTTTATTGTTTACTTTATTGGTAATTGTTCGGTGCAGTGATTATGATTTATTGCATCTAGTACGCAGCCGTGGAATGTATCGATCTTGCGTAGGTAGATGAACACCAGGACTTCATGAGATATCAGGAGGTATGATGAGGATTCCGGAAACGGAAGTAGGCAACTAAAGTTTCAAACTAAGAATAGTGAAGTTGGCAATTATTTATATGGGTCTTCATACCCCAATGAATTCAAGGTCAATTTTGTAACGTCAGTTAAATAAACCACAGTTATGTATTTCTAATGGATTAAAGTTTATATGTGGAAATTAAACGACGTTATTTAAAAAGTTTTATCAAATACTGTAACTTGGCTCTATCCGGATTTAAAACTCTATAAAGTTAGTTAAAATAAGTTTAACAATTCCAAAAAATACGCTTTCATTTTATTTTACTTTTATCAAGTGCCATTTTGAATAAGATAACTATAGCATAGATTTCTTATTGGTCTCGCTTTCACTAGATAAAGCACTGCATGTAAACAATAGCTTTGTTCTTTCTTGCGGCAAATTTTTATTGTCATGGCAGGTCGTGTGTTAAATATTACATACGAATTAATCTAATAAAAGCGTGAAAAATGTATTAATTTAAAACTACCGAAACCCACATAGCATAAATATAACTATTTATAAGTATATTTCAAAACCTAAGTTTAGAAAAGTTAGGAAAAGGTCTCTTCTGAAACTGGCAAATATTATTTCTTCTTCGATGAAACAGTTTTAACTGAGTGGGCTGGATTTCCCTCCTTACTAATAGGAAAACATAATCCTGCAGGAGTGAGTCCCTTTAAAAATCAATAATTGATACCTGCACGTGTAGACCTGCCACAACTCTGATAACGCCATCTTCACAATTTCATAGTATCTAGGTCCGGATGCTGCAAGTGCACTAAATTAGAACTTGCTGCATCAGGACCTAGATACTCTGAAATAGTACAGATGGCGTTATCAGTAGAATTAACTCCTGCGGGTTCATGAAATCCTAATGAAAATGAAGGAAAATGTCGATACGGCTTCGATTAAAACTGCTTTCTTTACCAAAAAGACGAGAAATTGCATGTTTCGGAAGAAGTGATCGTAATTCGTTTATAATTTTTGACATTTCGGATTTGGTAACTTTTTATGAAATGATCATTTACTCGTATGCAACGAATATTTTGATTGTTTGAAAGAAATATTTTTTAATGCAGCTTTTATGATATTTAAAGTAGATTGAATGGTCGTGCCATTGCAAAATAAAACTATGTATCTCGCAAGACGACATATAAAGTTTTAAATTTATTTTTATAACCAAAAAAAACGGTCGATTTGTGGAATAGATATAATACCGGATTATCGGATTAAAATATGTAGTAAAGGAGCAAACAACAGTATGACAACAAGTAATAAACAAGATCATATTTAATTTCATCTAATCAGTACAGGAACCGTGTATTTAGATATTTTTAAATGACTGGTGGTAATGGAAACAAGCCATATGAGATAATTTTTGTTTAATTTTTATTTTACACATCATAACTGACTCCATCTGTTGGACACTAGTTTAAAAACTACAGTATGTGGTAGCAGAAAAGTTCGCGCAAAGCTTTTAACTTATGTAGTCAAGTACAAAGAGACGAGGATGCAGTTTCAGTGCTTGCAATGATCACTATAGAGCTTATGAAAGCTGTTTACAGGTTGACTAGCTGATGCATCACAAACTCAAATAGATGTCGCTATTGAATTTTTATCTCTGTTACGGGGGCGGATAGCTCGCTGCTGTCAAAAGGACTTGTCCGGTGCAGTGATTATGATTTACTGCATCTAGTACGCAGCCGTGGAATGTATTGATCTTGCGTAGGTAGATGAACACCAGGACTTCATGAGATATCAGGAGGTATGATGAAGATTCCGGAAACGGAAGTAGACAACTAAAGTTTCAAACTAAAGACAATGAAGTTAGCAACTATTTATATGGGTCTTCAGACCCCAAAGAAGCCTTAAGACTATTTAAATATAGTGAAATTAAATGCCAAATAATATTTTGTTATCAAATCTGAAATTAATTGGCTGAAATCGGTATCCCTCAGTATAATGTCAATGTGTGTGTGTGTGTGACTGTATTGACTATTGGCCGCATTAACACACGTTACCCAGATTTAAATTTCTATAAAGTTAGTTAAAATAAAGCTGTTCAAATGATTGATAATAAGCAGAAGTTTTTGAGTATCTTTCTAGACCTATCAAAAGCCTCTGACACTGTCTCTATCCCTCTCCTCTTAAGGAAGCTAGAACACGTTGGGGTAGGAGGTATTGTGCTGGATATTTTCAGGCATTATCTCTCAAACCGTATTCAACGTACGCAGATTAACACACACATCAGTCATCCCCAACTTCTGGAATACGGCATTCCACAAGGAAGTATCCTCGGACCTACGCTGTTCCAGATTTATTTCAACGAGCTGTGCAATAAGAATTTACCCAATTCAAAAGTTTTGCATACGCCGACGACACTGCTATTTTAGTTACGGGCAAGAACTGGGCTGAATATTATGCCTCTGCAGAAAAATCATTTGTGTTGGTACAAACATGGCTCAGTGCTAACTTGTTAACACTAAACATAGAAAAAACTCAATTTATTACATTAGCGCCGAGACCATCTTCGCACCCTGAGCCTGGATCAATAACAATACGAGCACACAAATGTGGCAAGCTCACTGCTGCCTGTAACTGTCCTTGGTTGAATAGAGTGGAAAAAAATAAGTTTTTAGGAGTGCTTCTTGACAACTGTCTCAATTGGTACTCACATGTACAATTATTAGCAAGTCGCGTTAGGAAGTTAATATTTATTTTTAAGAAATTGAGGCAGTCTTCCAAGGCCAAAACATTTAAATTAGTGTACACAGCACTCTGTGAATCTATACTTAATTACTGCATAACAGTTTGGAGCTTCCAAAACTAATTTCTTAAACCTAGAGAGGTCTCAAAGAGCCGTTCTCAAGGTACTGCACTGTAAACCTTACAGATATCCGACACACCTCTTATATAAAGACGCCGAGGTACTTACTGTGCGCCAATGTACGTACTTAGACTTTGCGCCGTCACAGTACAATTAAGCCGAATTACGATGGTATGTTGCGCAGGAGACCAAAACCAGTATGTCCCATTACATCAACAAATACTACATTTGCTAGGAAACAATATATGCATCTCAGCTCTAAGTTGTGTAATAAAATAAATAAAACTCACAATAATATTATAGTGTCAAGTCAAGTGCAACAAGTTTGACTACAGACAGATGTCAAATTAAAAAGTGGCTACTGGGTCTAGTCTAGACTACGAAGGAACAGAATTACTACTTGTGTGATATTTATATATCTATGTGTGTATAAGTATTTATATATATTATGTATATATTTATGTTTGTATATTATTTTTACCCATTTATATCGCGGACATACAATTCTCATATGCTATAATGAACTTGCACATCTTATTAACTATGTGATTTCAAACTTGAGTGACCGTCAATAATAGGACCATACCTCTCCTCTCTTCTAACTTAGGTATTGAGCCATCGTTTGTACTCTTCATGCACACACAGACACTACCTTCAGTGCTACCTATATAAATTAACTTACCTGTCATAGATAAATTGAATACAACTAACGAATTTCTGCGCATGCCCAATACCTCTATGCAGCATCTGCAACCCTAATGATAAAAACTATTTATATCTGCGTTAGATAGTTATACATTTACAGTATACTACACTTCGAGAGAAAGTGAAATTAATGTAAACATTTGGAAGCGTTTAGTTTTTAAATAATTGTTTCTTGGTTTGACTTTTAAAAGTGTAAGGAAAGATATACACTGTAAAGAAATGTATGAGAGGGCGTTTACATTTATATATTTTTTGTTAGTTTCGAATACTTAATTCTAAGTTTTTTTGCTTTGGTACCTTCCTATATCTACCTAAAATAACTTTATTTTGAAAAATCTCTAGAGGTCTGTAGTCTAAAGTCTATTATCCTATATTTTGCAACATATAAGCTTTGCTAATCTACCATCAAGATGTCTTGCTTATCAGACGCCTTAAAACCCTAAACAACTTATTGCAACATTGCAATATAAGGAAACAAATTCCCTTCTCAATTTTCTCAACCGCGCCCGCGTACATCTTACTCGTAGTTTCCAAATTCAAATTTGAATAAAGAATCACCTGAGCGTTGTAGCCATAAAACACTGCGATGCAGCGCAGGCGTCGGCGCGGACAGCCAAAGGATCGAGTAGACTGGCTGTAAATTAGTTTTTATGACGGCAGCCATGTGGCATGTGTCTGTCGAATGCAGGCGTCGAGAACGGGCTATGTACCTACTCGGATTTTATGAGTTGTGAATTGTAGACCTGCTGATACAGGGCACATGCGGGGTATGATGATGCGGGGGGGGATGTTTGGATATCTTATGGGAGATAATGGCAAGTTTTTACAACTGCGAACTAAAATAGCTTAGTCACTTTTCTTTTTATTTCATTTTTTTTATATATTCGTTTGATTATAGGTACCAATAACATAATTATATTTGCGAATATTGTTGAATCACTTTTTTGCTTTGTGTAAGCTTTTTTGGGAGACACGTAACATGTTTGCGTCTATAAATATAATTTGGTGTACCTACCTACATAATAATAATTAAATTGTCACAAAAAAAGGTTTGACATTTAGATAGCTACTAGAGCCGATAAATAAATTCTATAAGAAAATATGGTAAAAAATACAGTCATCATACTAAATATTATAAACGTGAAAGTTGTGAGGATGTATGGATGCATGGATGTTTGTTACTCTTTCACGTAAAAACTACAAGACGGATTTGATGAAACTTTACAGTAACATAGGTTATACATCAGAATAACACATGGGGTACTTTTTACCGCGGGACAACTTTGCATTCCCACGGGAAACCGACTTCTACGCGAACGGAGTCGCGGGCGGCCACTAGTTTAATTTAAGCCTATAAACGTTGCACTTGGCACAGGCCTCCTTCTCGGATAGCGACAAAGAACAAAAACGTTTTAAATTAAAACTTAATAGAATATTTAGCTACAAATCTAATTCTTATTTTTAATAGACATGTTTTCTGTATGTTTGTTTGTACGTGACATCGTAGTTAAAAGTCAACACATTTTTATCCATAGGTACTTTTGTTTAATGGTTTAAGGGAAAGTTACTAACTTATTTCCTTGAATGGTTAAAAGGTCAATGACATTTCGGACACAAAAAACTCGGACACCTTGGCCAAATTGTGGATTTTCAATTTTAATATTATTTTTTGTGGTTATCTACTGTACCAGTAGAGAGCTTATTAATAACATGTTTGTTCCCAAAACTAAAGTTACCCCTATAGGTGCCCAAGGAGGTATAAACCAACCGTGGGTCACATTTGAAAAGTGGAAAGCCATTGGCTGATAGTCGTTCGGAAAGGGCCTATGATTGGCCAACGTCTTACTGAGTTTGCGCAAGACGGGCATTTATTGGCTTTAACCCACATAAAACAAGCCATTTCAGATTTACTTCTACCAGGCAAAACGCCCCTGAATTTGCTCATCATCAATAAGAAGGATGGTGAAATGCCAATCCTTAGTTAACGCATAGCAATGGCGAAAGCTAATTCATGATATTGCGACTGTAATCTTATAGAAGGTTTCTGATAAAGGAGTTAGGTTTCGCCGTAGATTAAGAAAAGGGTCTTCCCGCGCCCTGACTAGATGAAGCACTACCTTAAAACAACAGCGCCTAAATGCGATAACTTAATTTTGTGTTCGGGAGAAATAAACATACTATTTGATATGCTTATGATGAGACCATGCTACTTTCACTGAATGAATATACCTTCAATGAGTCACTTACACACTTGCAATGCCTTCAATAGATCGTTTTATGAGTTAGATCTGGACCTTTTTGACACTGGTTGTGATAAACTTAAAACTAAAATCACAAATAAGTTTTTCGAGTCCTCGTGAAACTTTTTTTCTAGTCCCATTGTAACATCCTTGTTTAATTGTATTTTATGTTTAGTTGTTTTTCCTTTAACATCCTTCTGTGTTCTAACTGATAACCTAGATTTGCACTTGTAATCTATATTTGTTAACCACCTAATTATTTTTTTTGTTTTTAGTTGCGAAGGTGTGTAATTGGCTTTTAACTGCTATTTATTGCTATTTAACTTGTTTTTGTACCTGTCGATCTTTCATAAAATAAATAAATAAATTATCATTCTATTTGACTATGGTAGGCTACGGTATTATACCTAGGCAGACACGGGAAGACCAATTCTTAATCTATAGATTTCTCCTTTACCTATGTTTCGGAAAACTTCATAAGAGAGAAATTTTTTTATTGTTTACTATATTTGTAATTGTTCGGTGCAGTGGCTATGATTTATTTGCATCTAGTACGCAGACGTGGAAATATTGACCAGTTTTGTAGGGGGAAACACCAGGACTTCATGAAGTATCAGGAGGTATGATGTTTCCGGAAACGGAAGTTAAGTTAAGTTTCAAACTACTTTTTATAAACTAAAAAACAATGAAGTTGGCAACTATTTCAGTTTTAAAGATCTTCAGACCCTAATGAAAAGGTATAAGAATTCTCAGGCTTAAGACTGTTTTTTATAGCTAATGAAATAAAAAGCCAAATAGTATTAATTGAATGTGTTTTAACAACTTATTGAGATATGCAACGTATATCTCTCGAAGAACCTACTTTTTACGAAAATAATAAAAACATATCCATATAAGTATATAACACTGATGTTTTCATACCGGGAATACATAGACTTGCAGCAGGTTTCGCTAGATGAGATGTGAACGAGATAGCTATAGATTTTCAGTCTAGACTTTCAACTATCGAGATAGGCGTTGTACGCAGAATCTAAAGTATTGACCGAGTTTAAACTAGGAATGCATAAACCTAGTGCAGGTCAGGAGAACAATAAATTAGAATCAAAAATTGCTTTAACCTTGTCTAGACGATTTTTTAGGAAAGATACAAGCGCTTCCTATTAAGATTCAGACAATTTCTTTGTATATTTGAACCCCTTGTTTACATTTTAATATAAATTAGCCCTTTTCATCGTCATTACAGCCAAACGACCTCCACTACAGGGACCCAGGAGTCGAGAAGATTCCACCCCTACAATTCTTGGGCAAATGACTAATAAATGGCTTACGGATCATATGTCCTCCTACTTTTTAGAAGGAAATTTGAAACTGTTAAACATTTAAAAAAAAACTCTTTATTATTGAAGATATGACCTTAAATAATTGTACCCATCTTCTATAAGAATCTAGAAAGAATTTACATTTATTCTTAACCGACAAAAAAGGCGAAGGTTTCTCATCTCAAAAGTGACCACGGATAACTTTGGCGTTTAAAAACCTATTATTATTACATAGGTATAGGTATATTCTGCAATAAGTCTTTTGCAAATTTTGAATCAAAATTATCGAGATTCTAAACAAATTTCAACCAATTCCAAAATAACAAAGCATCTGCTACGACTGTATACCTAATATATATTTTTTTAATTCATTTGCTAAAGAATATCTTAAAAATAATGTAAAAGCAAAACGTTGTGAGTAATACGCAGGATCTAATGTATTGATCGGTTTTCGTGTTACCTAGAACTTATACACTTTCACTTCTAGTACTAATTTTGCATAGTTCATGATGCTAGATGACGAAATAATGTTTTGGCAACTGCAGTGTTGATAGTTGCAGGTACCAAAAAGTGTCACAATTGCATGTCATTACTATCATTTAATTTTAAGGCGACAAAGAATTTGTTATTAAAATAATTCAAAGAAACAAAGTATGAAAGAAATAAGGTGCTTATGGAAATTGTTTCGTTTTTAACCAAATGCTCAAATAGGAAGGTGATAGTTTAGAAAAAACTACTTCTTCCAATTCCATGAATTCCTGGTAAAAGCAGATGAAACTCAACCCACGTCAATACAATATGACCTGCGTACTAAAACTATAACCTGTGTAGTGCACTATTGTAAATAATGTAAACATTGCATAATGTAATGTAAGATTATTTTTCAACACACTTACTCAAAAAGTGAGCCTTAAAACACCGTTTTGGGGGCCATAAACCGACCTATCACACACTTGTGTGTAATATTATTACACACTAGTGCATTATATAACGATACCTACAAAGTTAAGGTAGTGCCTTACTGCAAATTATATGCTAGTAATCAGAGCATTTTAAATTTGATCGGATGATACAGTTTTTTTTGTAACAATAAATATCCATTTATATATTTAGAATAAATAAATGTGTCCATATTAGAGCAAAAAACCATTTTGTAATTTGTTACAAAATAGTTGTATTTGATCTCAAAAAGTATATTTTGAAATAGGCTGTATGGCGCTAGTTGGCACGTGTTAATATTTGTTTACATTGCATTTGTTGCTGTTGCAGGAAACTTTTTATGCAAAATATAATTGTATTTCTTCGCAAGTGTGTTGAAAAAGTGTGTATGGTACTCGTGAGCAACATGTTCAATAGACTGATAACTCGGCTGATTTACGGGCTGCAACCCTCAGCCTCGTGTATAATGAACAACTTTGCAAAATATTAAAACCGGAATTGTCTTATTTACTTTAAACTTAATAAACAAAAGCATCTAGTAGTTCCCTGCTCTCTGGGATACTTGTGTTCCACAGGGTATGAAAGGGGTTTGGCCCGGTGCACTCTGGGCGTCCCGCAATCGTGTTCCTGTCGCAATCAGGTTCATTGTTACGGGATTTTGAAATCCCACAGGGGCCGGTCGTGAGGTAGACCGGCCTACGAGAGGGGGGCTGCTCCTGCTGGGCGTAGGCTCATTGCGTTGATGCGCCCCAGGAGGGCCTTTGGCCCCGTTCTGTTAAGGGCCCAGAGGGGAAATCGTGGAGGGTCGGTTGGTGCGGTGTGGCGTCCGCGGCATGGGGAAGGGTGAGGGAAAAACCCTCTCTTCGATCCAGGGTAGACTCTAACGGTGGAGGTTCGGGGTCGGCGGCGGTGAGGCCAAAGACCTAGTTTCTTTAGGTACGTGTTGTGGGAGTGTTGGCTGCCGTCAAAGGGCTAGGTCGGTGGCTAACTAAGGAAACGTGGGTGGGGAGGCGCGTCGCTGTGTGTCCCAGCGCACCTTCACACTTGTGGCAGCTTCGGCGGCCAGCCGTCGGCGGTGTCTATGCCTCTAGCCATGTGTACAAAATATTATACTAATGGCATGCAATGTACAAACTTTTGGATCATGCCACTTTTAGGGTCTGCAGATTTTATCAACTGAATTCTTGAAAAATTAACTTAGTTAATAACTTTCGTTTCCTTATTTCAGTTTTTAAGAGACCGTAAAAACGTTCATGTCTTTTCCCAGGGTCTTTGTAACAAATCAGCCCAAGTCCGCTATATTACAATAGCATGAATCGAGTCGCAATTGGTAGTCTTGGTAGTCTGTTGACTTAATAAGACTGATTGATCTCCTATCGAACTGCGACCCAATCGTCATTGGATATTTTGGTATTCTACTCTTCAATCGTGTTATAATTGTGTCTCTATTAGTAAACTTAACGGTAGTCTGCTCGTTATTTGACATTTCTGTGAATCGCGTCTCAATGTCAAAATGGTACTATCGAAGTGCTTTTTTATACTTTTTTTAGTTTACAGACATATTTACTTGTTTTCATAATAGGTATATGAAGTAATTATAACGAAGCGACGCTATCCCAATAGCTTAAAAGCCTTGGGTCAAAGGTTATGATTTAGGTGTAATTTTTTAAAACGGTAAATAGTTTTTATTAAATCAAGTTTAAATAGTTAATGATTTTGTGACACAGAAAATGTTTGAGGATATGGACAATACTACGTGTGCTAAGGTTTTTTTTTATTTACATTCCACGCAACTAAAAGGTCATTTTAGATTTTAGTCGGTTGGTATATGTATTAGGGTGAGCTTGTAGGGTGAGCTTGTAAACAGAGGAGGGGACGACACCGAATGCCAAATTATACAAATTACCTGCGGCATATTACATATCTAATTATATCAATACTTTTATCTATTATTGTTTGCTGATTTCTAAACGAGAAAAAATAAAGAATTAGTAAAATTACCTTAAGGTGTTGTGGACCATACTGAGTTAGCAATTAGCATGTAAACATGAAGCAAAAAGATCTCTTAGATACCTTAGTGAGAACTCCGGATATGTATGGAAACCCCTTTCGTCAGTAACGACCGAAACCAATATTCTAATAACCTTTGACGCCTTTTAATTTGTGTAACTATTGTTAATATTATCCATGTTTTTGCGTCGCAATAAACTTTGGTAGATAGCTGTTGATATGGAAATGACAGAAACACGTCACAAAAAACAAAACTAGCAGTTTCTAGTTACCAAGGTTTTATTTAACTATAGTAGAATATTGGTTTCGGCCGGCGGTGCAACAAACAGCAACAATCTTCGCTCACCAAAATTGTCTTACACTAGACAAAATCTATATTTTTTATCGAGACTCGCGGTAGCGTTTCAAGCCAAGTAGGTACACGCTAGCATAAAAATTATACCTATATCAATTAGTTAGAAAAACTTGTTATTTTTATTGATTTATCAATTGCTTTGTAGTGTTACATAGGATAGATAGTTGCAGGTTGGATTAATTATGCAGTTATGAAATTGGGAATCATGTCTTTATTTATATTCATAATTTCCCCCGTCCACATTTTCGCCTGTATTTTCCCAAGCTTTTTTGTTTAAAAATATGTTATACTTGGGTTAACAATTTTGTTTCATTTTATTTGAATAAGCTAATGTTAACCTATGTAATAGGTAATGTATGTACAAAATGATCCCAAATAAATAAACGTATAATCGGATTTATGATACCTATTTGAGAGGCGCTAATTTAAAAAAAAAAATATTTTTCAAAAAATTTGAAATGAGAAATTCTAGGACAAGATTTCTTATTGACAGAATACTGTTATAGATCACACTAAAGACAAGTATAGAAACATTAAATAAGTTGGTTTCTGGTAAGGTTTATAATATTGATGGCTCTACTTGAGATCAGATAACGCTTGATAAAAAATACCTTAGTCTTACACAAAATTCCATATCCTGGTTTGGGATAAATTTTGGCCATAAATTGTGATGTTCATTAGTGAATGAGTGTGTGAGTGAAAAATGAGGTATTTATTTATTTATGGAAGATCAACGGCTACAAAAACATGTTAAATAGCAATAAATAGCAGTTAAAAGCCAATTACAGATCTTCGCAACTAAAAACAAAATATTTAATTAGGTGGTTAACAAATAAAGGGAACAAGATGCAAATCTAGGTAAACTGTTAGAACACAGATGGATCTTAAAGGAAAAAACAACTAAAAATGAAATACAATTAAAACTAGGATGTTACAATGCGACTAGAAGATATTACAAGGACTCGAAAAACTTATTTGTGATTTTGGTTTTAAGTTTGTCACCACCAGTGTCCAAAAGGTCCAGATTTAACTTACAAAACTATCTATTGAAGGCATTGCAAGCTCGATGCATGAGTGCATTTTGTCTGTAGTTAGTGGTATTCAAGTGGATGGGTAACTGGATTTTACAGCGAAATGTTTTACTGGGTACATTAAGAGATATTGAAGAAAGCTACTTCGAACAGTCTTCTTGATTAGTCGTTATTTTTAATAAAAATACTAAGTCAGAAACCTCACGACGTGTTACTAAAGGCAAGAGATGATGCCTCTTACATAGCTTTAAGTAATTGCATGACCGATAATTATGTATACTGATAAGTATATATGTAATAGTAAGTTTAAATGTTTAATAAGCTTTGAGTATTTGATTATGATATGAAAAAATGAAAAATGAAAAATCTTTATTTACAATAATAAGTCATACCTACATTGGATGTTCTCTTAGTCTGACACCCACTATAGGTTTCCCTGTGCCGTGGGAGAGAGATGAAGGCTTAAATATAGAGCCAAAAGTTAAGAGGGTTCAAACGACTACCTAAACCTTTTGAGAAAAGGTAGAGCTATTTTGGTATTTGCTAGCATAAAATTATGTATGAGTATGAGTCTTAATTTTAAAAATTAATTTTATGAACACTTATTTTTTTAGACGTGCAATAAAAGTTAGTGTAAGCTTCGTACACTACAACCAAACATTCTATTTCTCTGAGTGTCGTACATTCCATGGGTTCCTAAGTTTATCATAAATTTCTAGTTCATTCTTTTATAATTTTTAAAAATTTTGTTTGTTTACCTTTTGTAGCAAGAGTAGCCAGTGATGTTATTTTATGCAGTTAGTACGCAGGTCTTAAAGTATCGACAGATTCTATCTGCTAGCACCGGGGTTGCATCAGATGCTGTATATAGATGACCTTGGAGGCTTTCAAGGTCGTTTCTAGGACGTGTAAATCAATAACATGTTGTTCGTATGAAAGGTCAAGTTTGACGTTGTTGACATACACTTAACATAATGTAATGCATAGTTAATGAAGTGAAGCATACGCTTGAAGGGTTTTAAATGAAGGATTTGTTGGTAAGGAGGTTCCTACCTAAGCAAGGATTACGCAATTAGGAGAGTTTGGAAATCCATTTACGGATTTTGCCTAGTTTTAATTTTTTTTGAGAGAAGCTAGCAAACGAGCAAGCGGTTCACGTGATGGTAAGTGATCACCGATTTGCGATTATACCTAAAACTTCACGCGGTAAAAATTTTAAATGAGCTAAAAAGAAAAAAAATGCTTTTTGTCTGTGGCTAAATTCAAAATTTCCTTTTCAAAAATATAACCTAAGTATTGAAAACGCATATTCTTGGTAAAAAAACATTTAGGTAAGCATAAATTAAAGCTATTCCGCTTCATACTTCGCTACACAAGATAAGAATTCTTCTGAATATATTTTAATACTTTTTGCATTCAATTTTGGAACACCTTGTGTTTCAAGGTAAAATATGGTTCCATTTAAATGTCAGCGTGCACCAGGAGCACAGAAGCTACCAAGAGCTGAGGGGGTTGCATCCCCCTATGCAGGTTGGAACCCCCAACCAATAATCTAGACCCCCTAGGATATCTGAACGCCCAGCTAAAGGCTAAAATAGACTTGGTATTGCTATCTCTTTTACAAGCATGAGATAAAGCAGAGCAGTTGCATTCGAGCTACGCAGTTATATAAAATCAATACTGAAATTTAAATCTCATAGCACAAGAGAAACATAAATTACGAAGAGTTGCTTATATCAGATACCAAGTAAAAAAAAATAGTCTCTAAGTACCTACCTACGTCAAATCTGATATCCTATAAACTTTAATACTTTGAAAATATTATGATCGTATGCTAAAAGGGCTTTCTTAATATGGGGCTATTTATGATACCCATATACCTCCTTTACCTAATTCAAAGATACTTCTTACTGCGTTTTGATAATAGATTTGTTAATATATTTTGCTTCTTTTTACATAATAGTAGAGCTAGAAGCAACTGAAAGTAAACCAATTTTTTTAAGCAAACCCTATAAAGTACCTTATTTGTACAAAAAAAACAAAATGGAAATCAGTTGAGATTTGGATGGGGAAAAATGAGAACGAAGACATAAGTCGACAATTTAACAACTGCAAAATCTGTGCCTACTGTAGTTATCTCTCTCATGCATCACAGTTATGCGCCGGATAGAGAGTGATAGATATATTTTTCAAATGCCTATTTGTCAAAAATCATTACCGTTGGTTTCCCTATCTGAGCTCTGAGTTCGCAGGCTAGTTACTAACCTTAAATATTTCTAAAATCGTTATAACCACACAATAACAATATTGATAAAGAAATCCTACAGATGACATAAAAATCATAGTGCTTCGATTTAATCATCCGTTCCACATCTCAAAATTTAAACATATACTTAGTCTAAGTTTAACATGATTAAAAGGGTACCAAAACGAGGCTATCGCTGACCTGCTCCCGCCGGATTTTTGACGTTTTTAGCTATAAAGCCCGATAATTAGCGACAACCTTGAAAAAGTCATGATGACAAGAAAATCCGAGACTGAGAAGAAGTCCAATGCGCTGGACTGATCATCCGCAACACAAAATAGAAAGTCCACGAGTCAATAGCGAGCCGAAGACCGAGTTAAGTGGAAAGGTATCGTACTAAATATCAATAATTCGTGGTTCTAAACCACTAAAGGAGAAAACTTCCAACTACAGGACATCTTCTAGGCTACCACTGAGGCGCCTCACATTATTGGGCTTGTGATGTGCGTAAAGTCGCCCGACCCCACGCAAAATTCATGCTACGAGGGAGGCAAAAGGTGCGCGTAACGCCGCCTTCGCTGGCCCCGCCTACGGATACGGATCGGGTAAGCAAAGGAGTCATCCTCCCTATCCCGTTCTGCAGACTCCTGTGAGATGACAACCTCACAAGAGACCATTACGTCCCAATATCTCATCCGTCTCAGCATGGCGTTGATATACCTGAATGGGAAAAGGTCACTCCCAATGATAGACTTAAGGTTGTGTCTTTGCAGTCGTATGCAGCATGACATGCGGGGTTGGGTTCTCGCCTGGCAATCATGTACAGGTACTGAAGGAAGCACAAGGCCCGCATCTGATCAAATTTTATCGAACTAAACCATATCACATTGTGTGTCTTAGTAATTTTACATTTCAGTCTTAAATATGTTAGTAACTACCATATTAATTCAAATTCTCTTTGGGTGGAATTACCACAAAAACCTTTTATAAGTTCGAATAGGAGTCCATACCATTCAGATAAATTGCTAGATTTATAAGAAATGAGACATATACCATCATTTTTCAACAAATCTTTTAAGGTACTGTGAGGGTCCTGACCGACCGCCTTGGACGCATTCGATTTATAAATAAAAAAATAGAAATAATAAATTCAGTCAATATGTAAATCAATTAGATTTTTTATCTATGTGTCGTAGCAAGAGCAATCGGTATTTGTATAAATAATACGTTGAGTGATCTTCTTTAAGCTCTTCAATTTCTTTTAGGAAGTTCCCGTGCAACCCCCATATGACATCGATTAGCAAAGAAGAAAAGGCGCTGTAAAGACAATCCGATAACAAAGCAGGAAGAAAAAGATGGAATTGTAGCAGAAACAGGGGAACGATTTCTTTTTAAATATAACCTACTTTCCAGTATCAATAATTTCAATGAGAGAGCCAAAAAAGTCAACTTAGGAGCATATCTCAGTGGACCAGCATTGCCATTTTATGAACAAAATGTGGATGAATGCAATAACTTTCCTTTATGACTTGATTGAATTAGCAACGAAAACAGATATCACTATAAACCGTTTTCTTGAAGGTTGCTCGTATTTTTTACAAATGTAAACTTTGTGTAACCATGTACAATTCAATTAAGTGATTGAAAAGTAGAATTTATCAAATACAGACACTGCTTCCCATACCTGGAGAGACCAAGCGCTAATCCAAACGACAAAGTATAATAACGATAAAGATAGGATGCCGGCGTACAACCAAGTATTTGGCGACCGTCCGAATGCTGGGCTCAACGCAGGTCACCCAATGTCCGCAATTCGCCAAAAAGATACAATTTCAGACCCCTCATTGGAGAAAGGGCGGCACAGCCTCGCGGAAAACACCACAGTGTCGCTAGCCGGGACCACCCAAATGCCAGCCGGTATTAGCAGTGATGGATGGGGCGGCATTGATGCCGATACAAAAAGGACCCGTTCAACTCATAAAGGTTAGATCAACTATCAAGTATTATGTGAAACGTTGAAACGCGTGTATTAATGGATACAGGAGTCAATGTCTGTCATTAGCAAAATTTATGCGGAGAAGCTACGATAGAATCGGTCCACGTGCGAAAACCTTAGGGTAATGGCCATGAACGGAGCTGTATTACATGTATCAGGTCAAATCACTTTAAATATTGTATTAGAAGGGATATTATTAGTACATCTTTTTTACATTTTTTACCATATTTCGCAAGATATGATTCTCGGTCAAGACCCCGTGAGTGATGAGCGCTGTAGGTAGATGTATTTTGTCGCGCGGGCGGTAGTGTTTGCTTGATTTCAATTTTTTATTTATCTTTTAAATTCTTTAACTTCTTAATGATTCAGGTAATGAAACTATCTGGAAGCGTCAGACGTCCCATAGATATGTTGGTTTTAGGGATTCCCTCTTAGGTAGGTTTAGCTAGGTCATAGCACTTCTACACTAATATTATAAAGAGGAAAACTTTGTGTGTTTGTTTGATTCTAATGAATAGGCTCAAAAACTTGGAAAAAATAGGGTTCCGTAAGATATTTGGGCTTTTCGGATACAAGGTGTAAAAAATCAACCAGAAAAGTTACTTATTTTGCGGACATAAAAGATAAAATAATAACATAGTACAGGGAAAGGAGTTTACTCCGAATTTAACGCATGCAAAGCCGCGCGGGTAAAAGGTAGTGTAAGATAAATTTATTGATCTTCAATAAATAAATTTAATCACATACTCGTAGAATGTCAGTCTTGACGATCGCCTTGGACGCGTTCGGTGTTTGAATAAGAAAATAGAAATAAGATATTCTGTAAATTATGTAGGTTGTAAATATAAAAAATTAAAATTTATAAGTTTTGTTTGCCATATAATCGCCACTCCGAATTTCATTTGCCCATTTTGTAATTTGTACGAAGTTTTAGAATCCAGACGAATGAGTTCCAGACACACGAAAACTAAATGCGCAAAATCCAGATGACTGTAATGCATATGCACGAAAGCCAGATGTTTAAAACACAAATTTTTGAAATACATTTAATTGATATCCAGACAAACAATACATACTTAGATTATTAAAATCAAGATTTTGTACATTCAAATAAACGATAACCAGAAAAAATAATTCTTTGTATTTTAAATGGCTTTCTATTTTTAAGAATAGCATTTAATTGTCGCGCTCTCTCTCACTTTTTAAAAAAGTAGTTGGTAATCATTAGTTAAAGAAGAACTTCGGTTTTGGCGCTTTGCCGACCGCTGCCGCTGGAAATTGATTCATCTGGGAAATTAAAAGGAAATTTAAAAAGTTGTCATTCATTACATCTGTTTTTTAAAAGTATTACCAACCGTTTTTGGCGTTTTAAGATTCCGATAACAGAAATTCGGGATTCCAATAGGTTACTCCATAGCATCTACAGAAAGAAATATTCCTAATTTTCTTCTTGGAAAGCATTTCTACGTTATTTTATTTTAAATCGCTTTATATTAAAAATAAGTTTATATTGCTAGAATTGCGCGAACGACCGGCAGCGTTTGATTGCAAATCCTATGAAGTAACACTGTTGTACAGCTGATTTCGACATTTATATTTCATTCTTCGTGTTTTTTTTATTTATAAGAAAAAAAAGAATTCTGCTTTTGTAAAAAAATAGAACTTTCAAATAAACTATGTCTGCGGTAAATCGAAAGCACCTACTTTTAGACTTGCCTTTCCCCATTTTCAATAAAAAATGTATTTAAATACACCCTCCAAAGCGGCCGTAAACAGTTTCAAAGGTATTAATTACATCTCACGCTAAACATTTGATCGTTGGTCAAGAGGTATGTAATAGTAATTGCAGTATCACTTAAATACTTCCATATAATCCACTAGTGGCCGCTCGCGACTCCGTTCGCGTAGAAGTCGGTTTCCCGTGGGAATGCGAAGTTTTCCCGCGGTAAAAAGTTCCCTTAATTCTTTCATACATATATTTTTGGTTTCTAGAACCGTTTTCGCAGCGCACGCAACGGAAGCCCTCAAGGATGAATAATTTTCCCCGTTTTTTTCCCATTTTCCATTATTTCTTCGCTCCTTATAGTTGCTGCGTGATATTATATAGCCTAAAGCCTGCCTCGATAAATGGTCTATCCAACACAAAAATAATTTTTAAATTCGAACCAGAAGTTCCTGAGATTAGCGCGTTCAAACAAACAAACAAACAAACAAACTCTTCAGCTTTATAATATTAGTATAGATATATACAGGGGGTCCCAAAAGGTTACGTAGCTGGGAAGGGGGGTGGTAGGGGTGGTCACAAGGGTCACCAGAAAAAAAAACCACTCTGGATATGTCAATAAAAAAATCAATTTTTTTAAAACTAAAATTTTTACATCTTGTGGGCCTATTTTGCTTACTGTACCTACAGATATTACTGTATTCAAAAAAAAAAAAAATGTTATGTAATTGTTAATAACCCTTTATCAAATTGAAATAAAATAAACTATACATATCTAACCAAGATTTTAAAGAAAATTAGGTTATTGTCCAGTCAAGGACTTAGTAATTACGATTTCACTCAACATCCTCCAAGCGTACTGAGAAAAAAAGCTGCCGCGATTAAATGTGTATCTTTAACAGCTTATTCGGGAAGGTATGATCCTGAAATACGAATTATAAAGCGTCGAAGCATTGAGAGTCCGTAGGTTTTTTTCCGCAATAAAATGTCATCGTCATCAATTGAAGGACAAGGCTGCCTCACGTTAAGTCATCATGCTTTAGGCGTTAGGTAAACCGCAAGACGGAATCAAAAAGCCCTTAAACTAATTAGGAATTTACATAACGGTGTATCTAAAAAACTCTGCTAGGATCACGACGGTCGTTTTGCATTTGTACTTGACTTTTTTAACTATTGATCAGTTCATTGTGTAGAAGGGGCAGGATTGAGATTTGTTGATTGATGGTCTTACTTAAGTCAACAATACTCAACTATAAATTGAATATAATTTAGACTGTTTGACTCTGACCCTCGAAAAGAAGAGTTAGCTAAATGCTAGAGTTAAAGTTTTATTGTTCGCTGGTATTTGTAGCCATATGGCGCGTCGCGCGGGACGTGTGGTTTCAGTTTGGTATTTTGTATATTTTGATTGCGCCGGAGTCGGTTCTAAGTATAACAAAGGGCGAGCAACATCACCCGGCTTGCAGCTTAAAGTTATTGCATTTGACCCTTAATTCGGTTGTAAACTTTTAACTGTCACGGGATTAATATAGAAACAAATCCTGACAGAAAATATACTTACCTAACCTAGCAATGTTTTGGCTATTGGTTTAAAAAAATCTTTTTTTGAGATAAAGTTAAAGATAGTTATTGTCATTCAGATAAGTTAACCAAGGGTAACATGGCTGAGACTTGATTGAATTACCTACTCATTCAACTCTTCAGTAGCCAAAAAAAAAAATATCTTAAACAGGGCGTTAAAAAATCTGAGGTAGGTAAGTGACCACCGCCGCCCATGACTAGTTACCCGCAACACTGGGTGTTGGGGTGTGTTGCTGAGCCTTTAAGAAAATTGGGCACCGGATACCGGTATTGGTAATTGCAAGTCAAGACCAACCACGCAAATTTAAAAGTATTATCAAGCTTTGTTAAGTTTTAAACCTAATATTTTTTTATGTATTGAGGGCATGGTGGTAAAAATGGTTTGTTACTCCCGAGATAATCCCGAATTTAGTTTTTTTTACCGTCAGAAATGAATATATTATCAAACATTATGTATAAAGATAATATTAAAAATATTTAAAGGGTGGCTTGAAAATCTACAGTTAATAAAAATATTTGGTTCAGCTACAATTCATTATAATTCTATGATCTGAGTTATATTACGCTAGTTACATTGATTTCATACAAAACGATAGGTATATACATCTGACAGAAATACATTTTCTGTCAGATGTATATAGGTACTCTGTTTTTGTTGCACGTCGTAAATAAATATTTGACATATGTATGATAAAACAATGAAACATACCTACCTCTTTTCAGTCAGATATAATATAGCAGCCAATTAAAAAATCTGCCCTAATTCTAAAATGATGTTTGTGTTAATTGGCCACTTGTATAACTAGTAAGGCAATATTATTTCTAAAAATGTGTTGAGGCCCAATTACGGGGCATTACTATCTGAGAATTTCACAGCTGTCTAGTAATTGAAACAATTCTATCGAAGAATGGAATGATGCCCGGCTAGTAGCTAGTATCTAAATCATAAACATGTGCTCAACTCCTAGTGGGCATTTTTCATTTTTGATTTTCAATAACTAAGTAGCTAAATTAAAAGAAGACTCGACCTAATAGAGCATTGCTATTTGAAGAAGACTTGTGCCCAGCTAGATTGCCATTACTATCTACGATTAAGACATGAGTCAAGTTATAATAACGATTCCATATGCCTACACAAAAATCTGAATGCACTTTATCGATTTTGCATAGACTGGTCTGTCTGCTCCAGTGCCCTCGTTTTACAAATATATCACTCTACAGCGGTAGGTTCCCATATCAAAACTGCGATTTTTAAACTGTTCTCTTTCATTTTATGATAGCCTGGTAAAGGTGTGTGGGTGAATTCAACAAATTGCAGTTGCAATGGCTTCCCCAACTCTTTGTTTGTCTCTCTCCCTCTTTCTATCTTTCTCACTCTCTGCACTAGTGCAACTTCTAGCTGTACATCTAGATGTGATGTTTAATTATGACTTAACTATTCATATTCAAAATTTCTTTTAAGCTTTTATCGGAGCCCTAATTCGCTGAAATGAGTTGAATTTTAAGTAATAATCTCGTAAATTGTAGTAGTTTCCTACGTTACGTTAGGGTTTCAAATAAAGTTCCTAAGTAATTTACTAAGTAGGTAGGACGTAAAATTTTCGTAAATGGGTATCGTTCTTTTTTCTTATTACAGTTTCTTTCGCTAACTTTTCTATTCTTGGAGTACCTGCCACTTATCTTTTCTTTAATGCCGAAAAAGTAAAATACTAACCGGCATGAAATGTATAATTTATTAACTTTTATTTTTTTTAAAAAATATTCAGGGACAATTTGTTTGGACTCAAAATTAATCTGCCTCCCCAAATATTCATTACTTTAACTACGTTTAGCCTCTATCGCAATGCTGTGTGCCTGAAACGGCAATCGAATCAAACATAGTGAATTCGCTAAAGCAATGACGCCTAGCGGTAGCCTATTAGTCAAACGCTTGCAATCTCTCCGCTTAGCAGATATACTTATACAACAGCTCCCATAATCCGATAATCCGATGGTAAATCTGATGAATAATCCAATACATGAGTCCTTCATCACGGTGAACAAAATACTGCATTCCCATCGTCTCGAAAATTCGAAATCCCACCGCGCAGCCGCAGCTCTGAAGTGAGAGAGACTGCATTTCCAGATGTCTAGACAACGCACACATGAACACCATTAACATAGGAACAGTTAAAAGTATAAACTAGACTGAACTGCTGAAGCTTCCTGAGTTCCTGGTGGCGATGCAAGAAAAGTTGCATTGCAAGTCCGCATTGGCACGAATGCAAGCGCCTCTGACAATGAACATGTTGCATTACATGCAAGGTGGAATTGGTGGAGAAAAAAAAACATTTAATCAAAAAAATGTGAAGGCATAAAGAATATGACCCTAAGAACCTAAACAATATCTTTATTTTCATTAGTCTTTAATTAGTTATCTGAGTGCAATTAATATAAATGAACTAATCTAGATGCATGCGTATTTAAAATTGCGTGCAGGTTTCCAGGCAGACACACTAACTTTCTCATTGCTTATAAGATATCTAACCTTTTAAAAATACAATATTTATATATAAATTTTATTAATTTAATATAAATACATACCTAAGTCTGATTTTTAACTGCGCATGCCCAACGCGAACGAATCTCGGATCATCATCGTGGGTATAGGGAACAAAGATGAAATGAAATCCAATACAAACTTGTTTATATGCTTTGAAGTAATGTCATCAAATTACTAAAAGATAATTATTGATTAAAATTAGTTTCTATTAGCCTCACTTTAAACAAGACAGGCTATGATAGACTAGCGCAAGAATAATCTTAAAGTAACTAAACCAATAATTTATAAACATAGACCACCTGAAGAAGGAGTACCTAATCCGAAGCTAAACTTGAATATAAAGATAATCATCAAAGTGAACTGAACAGAGAGAATGGTTGACATATACTTATTTATATATGTATTTGACGTTGAGGCGACATCTATGCTTTCAGGTTAACATTCGTTACCAGCTGCAACTTACTCCATTCAGCACCGATCGCACAAAGTGTCTACTCGACCTCGGACTCGCTTGGCCATAGATCCATGCTTTCGTTTAGTTATGGAATCTCCCCTTTTTCCACTAAAACTACCGGACTTTTCAATTGGGGTTTTCAATAGTTATATAAAATCTATCTGACAGACAATCAGTATGTTTTTGTTGCCCGTCAAATACAAAAATTGACGTATGTTGGAAGTGGCAATGAAGACATATCTCTTTTCAGTCGGATAGCATTTATCTGACAATTGAAAAGTCAGCACTTAGCCTAGTAACGCCATGCCATTATGATGTTTCTACAAAAAATGTGAAGAATTTATTCCAAAGAACTATCAATATCAATACTGATAAAAAACATGTATCCATATTTGGAAAGTAAAGCAACGGCACTCAACTGAAATAAGCTGACTCGAAGATTTTTAACTTGTAGCGCAGAAATAAAGATATCATACTGTTAGCGAAGATAGAGGAAACAAGTTAAATAAATAACAACTGTAGAAAAATAACAACGGTTTAATTATTCAAAAATTATTAACAGAAATACAAATAAACCAAAGTAGTTATTGTTCACAATAATAAAACGAAATGGCTCAGGTGTCCCCCGACACACAGAGTTGCCGCCAGACGGCGCGCCACTGTCCCGCAGTGGTGCGTCGGTGACCCCAGCCGGTGAGGTCCCAGGTCGGCAAAAGGCCGAAGACCCTGGGGTGGTTCCCAGGCTGCCGAAACAGGGCTAAGTCAGTGGCTAACCAAGGGAACGTGAGGGGTAGGCACGCCGCGGTTTGTCCCAGCGCGCCTCCAAACTGGAGGGGGCTGCCTCAGTGGCCAGCCGTCGGCGGGTTCGCGGCGAGGGCCTTAACAGGTTATTCCCGTGTCCCCGCCATTATACGACAGCCTAAAGGACAACTCCAGGTTTTTAGTCGGTGCGAGTCCGACATAACCCGTCCCCTTTCCCTGGAGGGGCGGGTATTCGAAGGCATTTTCCTGGATTAAAAAAAAGAGTTGCCGCCAGACGTGTGTCTTTGACAACCGACTACAAACAAAAAATATGGTTACAGGCATACAGCTTTTATAAAAGCTGAGTGGCCAAATAGATTCACTTAATAGTACAGTCTGTGGACAATTTACCCAATTTTACGCAAAATACAATACTCGCAAACTGAAATTTTAAAAATCACTTACCTACTTATATTGTTTCATTTTAGCACTGTAGTGCGACAAATACTATAGTGGTGTCTGTATTGTTTAGATAGTCTGAGGGCATCGTGAGGGAGACGACTAATGGTTTACACATAGAGGTTTACCTGATACCATCTACCTACCTTTCGATAAAATCATTAGTCAAAATTGGATTACCCTCCTCACAGAATTTTTGCTTACTACTACTAGCAATGTATGAATATAGTTTGCAACAATATTATTTTATTTTAATGATTGGACAATGGTAGATGAAAATAATAAGGTTGAAGCTTTAATATCAAAGAATAAGCTTTATTAATTTACATTTGTACTTATTCATCATTGACATGGTGTGAAATATCTAGATGGTGATCCAAGGGATTTTAAAGTAAAAGCTGCAGTCCCATCAAAACTATTTTAATCCAGACGTGAACGATTTCCGAACCATTTTTTTTAGGAGTTTGATCAAAGGCATTACCTCTGTCTACTAAATTATATTTAACATTATCAGTGTTAAAAGAGTAAGACATATGACAGTAGTAAAATCAAGCCCGTCTTCATCTTCTACTTCGATTCTTGCTTAAGGTTCATGTTACTCTTATCCCCTGCTTCTGACAGGTAGAGTCCAAGGTTTTCAATGACGCAAAAAGTAATTTTAGATCATATTGTCTTTTTCTTGTGTGTTTATATAATGTCGTGACATGTTTATAAAGGCTAATGGATTTGCTGTATCTTGTTGTTGAAGGTTAAGATCATAACAATAGATAAGAGAAGAGAATAGAGAATAAAGGCTTTCAGGACAAAAGTAACATTGTAGTCAAGGGTCAGGAGCACTTCCTTATCTAGAAACGCCGTGGCGTGTCAAGTAACAATAGTCTTTTTCTAGGAATTACGCAGATAATGTTTTGTTATGATAAAAGAGACTTCAATATTTTCTAAGGGACTTCCACGTGATAGGGAAGGTCAAGGGAAAATATTATGATAATCAATACCGTCGCTGCGCGTGCGAACCCGCGTAAGAGCAGTTTGTTAATACCGCGGAACTGCAAAACGCGCAAAATTTAAATATCGTGCCAGACTCTAAACGCCTATTGGCTTAAGTTTTTTCTTCCTCCTGTAAAATCATCAAATAGGTAGCAAATACGCGGTCTTTACAAGTTGCTTTTACGCTGATTCGCACGCGCAGCGACGATAGGTCTTAAAGTTAATTCAAGTGTCGACCATCTTACAGAATTCGACGCACAAAGTACCTACCTACCTAAAGCTTGTTTTTTTAGTCAGAATAAGAAAATAGGGATCTTCGTTCCAAAACTGGGAAATGCGGACGCGGGGTTATCCCGAATACAATTGTCTTAATGTGTTAGAAAAAGATAATCAAATTTGCTTCCCTTTTGGAAACCAAGCCACCGCTAGTGACAGTCAACAACATGAAAGACGCGGACGTCGCACGTAGACATAGACATAGACATAGACTATGGCTATTACCTATTTAATTAAAAATTTGGACATATTTCCTTGATTAATTCCTTACGGCAACTCCAACGGTCTGCAAAATACAACGCACAATGTTGGTAAATACTTACAAACCTACCGGTTCGCCGATCCTCAGGCCTTTGTTGTTACTGAAGATGACCCCGACTTAGTTGGCATCAGATGTGAAGAGACGGTTTTCGGGACAACTTAATTCATACACGCACTTGCACATTTTTATAGTATTTTGCCGACCTAATCCCAATCGCAGTAAATTATCGCTACTTTGCTCTCGCCATTTTTGCCAGGACCATGCATCAGGTACGAGGTGTACGTGACAAAAGAAATAGTAGTTGCAACGCTTAATTTTTTACCACCGATCATAGTAAGTAAATAAGCAAAAATTTGCATGATAATTTGAACAACCTAACCTAATACCTACTAACTCAACGTCAAATGGTTCTCTACACGTTGGCCAAATGTAAGTATATAGGCCTTGCTGGTTTCAGCATGTAATAGGATTCAAACGACTTTGTCATTCTGTCAAACGTTACTGCGGCGGCAGGCTGCTCCATCGATACGCTGTCAATTCCATAAGCCGTCATTTCGATACACCCACACAAGGTAACACTGACGTGACTAATTTGACTCAGAACCTACGCTTTCACTATGTCCTTGTCAATATCACATTCCACTGACACTTTACACAGAAATCTATAATGATTTATCTACAGGTAGAAGGGGATGCTACTCTTGAGAGTAATTACCTGCCTAGTTGTCATATGTAACCTACTTATTGGCAACACCTAAAAAGTAGCATTTCTATAATATTGATAAAAGTTCAGTAGGTTCTAGAAAGCCCATTGAATACCTGGTCGGCAAAACTTAATTCAAGAGGCTCTTATTTTTCTAGAACCTAATATAAATGATAAAAATCTTAATCGGCTGACTTCGGTTCAGTTAAGGCTATGGAGACTAAGGAATACGAAGCCATGGTCAGAATGCAGCTTCATATTGGAGCTCAAGCTGAACATAACAAATTCCGTTTACAAACGCTCGTCGAATTGTAATTAGTATCTACTGAATTCAATTTTGGATGAAATTGTAGGGTGACTATAATACCTTAATGAACCCGTGTTTGATAAAAGAAAATATTTGTAACAAATTAACCATAGGTAAGCGAGGATGGGTAGCGACGAGCGTGTTAGGTTGACTTTGGCACTAGATTAGCCTAGTGAGTGTAATCACAAGAGCACTAACTGCCTTTACTCCATAATTTTATCGCACACATTTCCATTTATCTACTAGACGTTTAATTTACAATTTTAAATGTGATTCGACAATTTGCCTTAGGTCGAGCGTTTATAAACAGACCGCGTCGAATTGTAAAATGCCAAGTTATAAAATTTAAATAGCCTGTGACATTAACATTTAAAATTAATAAACCAATTCTCACTTATCTTGGAGGGCACTGTTGTCTCCTGGAAGACGCATCACGACGAACGAAGCCTGTGGTGCGTCCGTTGTCAAATAACACAGATATCGATGGTAGTGCAAAAGTCTGAATTAAAACAACCAGCACCCATCTGTTTAAAGGATTTGTTTTGTCGTAAACTATTTTTTTTTATTAATGTTTAGGAAAAAAAAACTTAAAAAACATAAGGTGTAAGCTGAGCTTTGCATTAGTGTGAGTGTTTACCAAAAGTAGGGTAAGGTAAAAAAACCTCTGAACACTTAGTCCGATTGATCGGACCACGCTGATCTTTTTTTCCTATTGGTCCGATTTATCCTATCTGTAAACTTGGTTCGACTGCTAAGTCCGACCGATCGGTCAACATGAACTTTTTTTCTATTTGGTCTTATTAATCGGACAAACTGGAATCATATTTTATCATAGGACGTTCCATAGTTCGACGATTTATAGTTCATCCTTGAAAGTAGAACGAATAATGAGAAAAGCTGAACAGAAAAAAACGCGGATTTGGGTAGGTATACTAGCAAAGAGTGAGATATCCTTAGTTTACTAGTATTACAGCTATTTTAGAGGTAGTAAAAAATCTAATACCAAAATATAATATAAAGAAAGAATTAAATACTTTAAGCTGCTATCAAAAAGCGGGATAATCCGGTTTGAACCAAGCAAAGATCGCGTCGCGCTTGAGGTCTGACGTCACACCTACGCTATCTATATGCACTCACACTAATGCAAAGCTCGGCTTAAACCTTTTGTACTGTACCTACTGGCCAGGATTCTGTATCTATTTAATACCTACCTAATTTGATATAAAGTTACTTTTGTCTCTAAAGCAGATGGGTGAGGTACGTTTCTAATGCGGATAGTTCCACCTCCAGATCATCTCTACCTACTCAATTTATATCCCCCCTTATTCTTAATCTACACTTTTAACATTAGCTAAAATATGCCTCGCATATAAAAGCATATTCTAGCTATTGTAGATTTGAAATGCGTAATAAAGATGTAAGACTTATTTTTCGGTCCTAATTTAGTTATAACAAAAAAAGGTAATGTTATTTATAAGTAAAAGTAAAACAAAAACATTTTTGAAGGCATTTTTATTGAAGAAAAGAGACAGTAAAATAATAACTATGGTAGGTACATCGTTAGATGATTTACAATCAAAGTTAAACAGTATAACTAAAAGTTTGCTTAATTAAAAACAAGTCAAAATCTATGTCAAAATCTGTCAACTTAATATTTACAGAATACAACTTAAAACTAAATTTGATTTATACTGCGACATACTGATTGAACCTATAAATAACACGAAAATACTCTAAATAACAATGTAAACAAAGGTCCCGAACAATACAAATTACTAAAAAATAATTAACATAAAATTTGGTTAGAGCAAACATAGATTGCTTAAAGTAGGTACTATGAGCAAAAAAGTGGCGAACGACTTATTGAAGCTAATCATCTTAAAACCACCCACAATATTATAACAAACTATAATTTTACAACCCTCCTTGTCGTTGACCACTCTATATTAATATAAATTGTAATATACTACTGATATTAACCATCAATATTACATTATAGATACGAGCCCCAATTTTCTCTTGCAAACAAGCTGGATTCCTTTCTTAACTATGATGTTAAATAAATAACCATGGGGCTTTTCAAAATCTTAACTACAAAGTTATATAATATATTATCGATTATATAAATGCGGCACAGCAAGAAGATAGTTCCTACTGATTTTCTATCTTCTCCTATGCAAAAGCGCTGACTCTATAGTCAGGCAAAGCACTAACTTTTAATATTCCTTATAGGGTGAAGAAATGATTTTAATGAAACTGCGCATCGCGAGACATAAGATCGTCAAATGACAAATATATATCTTAAATGTCTATGATAGTATGTCATTATGAAAATGAATTGAAGGAATTCCGCTCCATAGCTTTGAAAATATATATATTTATATATAATATATATTTGGCCCAAGTCAGAAACAAATAATTAAAATTAAACTTTTTTTTTTTTTCAACTCGGGGCATTATGTAGTTACTTACAAAATATGATATATATTTAAGACAAGTGATATATATTCTTAGAAATGTCAGTACAATTATTTATTTGTAAGTATATTGCATAATAATGCATATAGAAATCCTCAAGTTAATATTGGTTATAAAAAGTATAACAAGATTCGTAAATAGGTACAAGGGTTGTCAAAAAATGCTTATAGGAATTTTGAATGTTACAAATTAAAAACGTAAAATATCATTCATTATACTCAAAAACAATATCACTTAAACCCATACAGAGATTTACTAATAAAGGAAGATTTATTCCTATTTCATTGTCAAAATAGGTAATATATCTTCTCTATTTTATCAAAAGTTATAGACTTTCTGTACATTCTATTCGATACCCAGAGGCCACAAACCGGACGAAACCATCGTATTATCACTTCCACTAACAAAAATAATATAACTACGCTATTATAATTACTCTTGAAAATATAGTTTCTCTTCGTCGAAAAATACTATCTCTCCAAACCAGTTTCTTTGAACTATGAACGTTCGTAAAGCTTTCCATCAATTACCCTATAAAATTTAACATTCGAATATGTTCCTAACATTCGAATTTGTTTCTAACATTCGAATAACTCCAACAACGCCATATGGGTGGGATAAAAAAACTGTACTCGAAAAAAATCAATAGCGTCATGGCACAATCATAAAACAAAACTTATTAAAAAACTTAATTAATACAAGTACATTTCATTAAAATTTGTAAATAGCGGTGTATAATGTAAGGAGTTCAAAAAAGTTTGAATAGGTCCCAAAGGTTTGCACTGTGTGCTTTATTATATTTGTCACTTAGAAAAAAACCTATATATCAAACGACATGGGCCTCTTTTAACTTCTACATACGCATATAATAATAATAAGTATGTCCCGGAAGGTACAAATAATACGTTGTGTAATACTAAAAAATCATCTAACTAGAAACACACTAAATGCAATAATAAGTTCATCACCAAAATTGTAGTTATAAAAAGTGATACTTTAGCGGCTTTCGACCCAAAAGCTATAAGTTATTTAAATTGTAAAGATTTTTGTAAACTATTTAAATAATCTTTATAAATTATACATTATTCGTTTAAGCTTGCGAAAAAAAAAATCTAGAAATTATTTTTTCTGAAAAAAAAATCTTTCTAATTACCAATGCTATTTAAATTGGATTAGAGATTTAGAGATATTAGCTCCGAATTGAAAGCCACTTAAGTATCCCCAATAGAGCTTTTCCCTAACGATATAATAACGGTTACGCTTAAAAACGTTTTTCGAATTGTTATCAACGTTATAAACTATGATAGAGTAGATAACATGTCATGTATAGATTTATTATAATAAAGAGTATAGTAAAACTCTCACAACATGATTAAGACACATAAGAATTCATTAAATATCAATCTTTATAATAAATATTTTAAGAAGTGCTCGGGTTTATACTCCGAGGGTCTAGATCAAAATTATCATCTTAAAATACATAAGTTATATAGATATATAAATGTTTTGATGTTTACATGAAGATAGACGAAAGGATGAAGAATCTTGACGAGGTGTCTGATTGAATGATGGTTTTCAGAACAAGTCAATGTTGAATGTTGCGAGAAGCCTCGGCATCCTGGCGGGTGATGTTAAATGCCTCGGTCTTGACGAAATCGACCGTCTTGTAAACCACCTCGCAACCGACCTCAGGCAGGGACTTACCCAGAGCTGTTTTGCTGTTGCGCCGACTCCGGTTCTGGAATAAAGATTTCATTAGGGAATGGAAGTTTTAAGTGAAATAGAATGGCGCGCGGCGAGTTTCCTGTTCAACTGTTGGGGTAAGACGTTAGAGTTTATAAAGTGTTACCAACATCAATTTAAACAAAGATGTGACTTCACCTGGCTGAGCCAGCAAGCTTGTGCAATTTTCAACTCCATTTTTTTAAATTTACGTATTATCATGGAGATTTTTTAGTGGAAGTCGTATTAAATCCGCTTTGCTTTGCTAAAGTAAATGGTAACTTGCTTTAAATTGTTTGGAGAAATAAAGGATTTTAATGAATATCATTTTAATTAAATTACAAGGTTATAGAGACTGACTACTGCATCGTGTATTGATTGCTGAAAACGATGATAAACTCTTGTAACCGCCTATGCCCATTTAGAAAAGGACTCCACTCAGAACTCGAGTTCTCGGTGCCAAAATCCGCCTCGCGGACCCATCCTACCATTTGGATTTTCCTCACGCTTTTGCCCTAGTCTACACAAATCATCATCACAATACAATTAAAATTGACGACCTCTGTGGTGCAGTGGTACATATGCCGGACTGCTAAGCGGATGGTTCCGGGTTCCCCGGGTCGGGCCAATTTCGTAAAAATGGTTTTTCGATATTGGCTCGTGTCTGGGTGTAACTAGGTTCTCCCCTAGTCCATTATGTGGTACATATAACACAAGTGCTTACTGCATCTTACTTTAGGGCCACATAATTGGTGTGTCAGTCTGGAGATTTATTATTATTATTATAATAATCAGGTTTTTTTCAGATCTAAAACTTACCTTGGACGTCATCGGCTTCGACATGGGGAGATCCAGGTCGAGATACTGCAGGGCGTGGTCTTGGTGGCCTGCAAGTACGGGCTGTGGACCAAAGATGGCGTTAGACGGGTTAAGAAAGGGAGAGTTGTTGAAAAAGTAATATCAAGTGGTTGAAGCTTGAGCTAATTTGGAATTTCAATGCTTTTTCTTTTAGTTGTGCCATGATAGCTGGAAATCTCTAAAGGAGACCAATCATTCAATCATTTTGGGCCCAAATTCAAGTGCCAGCAAAACATTTTTTTTGTTGAATGTGGCCCAAGTGCAATTTCGTAAGTAAAGTTATTTTTATTTCGAATACCCATGACAAATTAACGTTAAAAAAATGACAAAAATGTGTCATTACTGTTTATTACTAGGGACGGTATAATATCATATCTAACTCAAATCAACCTCAAAGATTAATAAGGACTTATTAAACGACTCTTCACTTTCAGACCAGTCTACGCCAGCAGTTAGATGCACTCAGCAGGTTTTTGAACCATTAGTACGAGACCCCACTTACCACCGCGTCTTCACAAGTGGCTACCCATTTACTTACCCATGTCAACTCATCCTTTTGGTTGTTCCTCGCTTGTTTCGGACCCGACTTACCTGGTGATTCGGAAAGTAAACATTGACCGGGGGATTGTGTGCCGAGTGACGTGGCTTCAAGGCTCGATCCACGGCCGGCGGGGCTGGTACAGGGAGATTGCCTAGGTTGCAGTACTGAAAAGACTGCGAATCAAACAACCTAGTTAATATTGCTGCCTAGGACAACTTGCTACTTAACAGTAGAAGGGTAGACGTAGAAGAGACGCGAGCGTGCAATGGGACCCGTTATTGGCTTTTGAATCGAGGGTTTAGGGTTAATCATGAATGAAAGAGATGTTAGTGTTTGGCTAATTGTGAAAAGAATGGTAGTTGCGTTTCATAAAATTTTAGTTGTATAGAAGTATATGTATGAGTTCCAAGGTGGCGGTGACTTCACTTTTTATAGGAATTAATAACAGAGAAAATTTACTAACAAAAATATTGTTTTTGTTATGATATTCACTTCGGTTCTCGGTGTCACTGATTTCAGTGAGACGGTTATTGGAAAATTAAACAAAACGCATTAATTACTTTTTTTGTAAAAAAAAATAAACGTGATTTTATAAGTATCTTTTTATTATTATTTTTTTACCCATAGGTATCCATAGAAATAATAATCAGTGAAAGCAAATTTTTTAAATAAACTAGGGCTTTAAGCTTCTAATCCTGCAAAATGATTTTCTCAATCATAAGCGAAACTAGGTCATCGATTTTCTCTCATTACACATACATATATGGGTTAATATTGAAGCACTGAAACGTAAAGTTACAATTGCAGGCAGTTAATTGAAGTTAGTATCTAGCTCTAGAAATTGTGGATGATATTACATTAGCGAGAAGCTAGCTGCAACTGAGAACTGCAAGCTGAGTTACATTTAAAATAAGGTTAGTGTACGAAATAAACGGAGTGTAGGTACACAATAATTGTAGATATTTCGAACGTATTTTTTTTACTTTTTTTTTTAGCTTAAGCATTTAGTAAATTAAACCATCTAACGTATTATTTGAACGGTGGCGGCGAAATTGCATTTTTTCACCTACATTTTCTTTGGTTTTTTGCTTTATTAAAAAGAAAATTACCTAAGACTATCCACCCAAAGAGTTGCGCTCAAAGTTGGCAGGATTGCTGGGCTGTTCCAACGTAACATACGATATCAAAATTACACTTTCTAGGTTCTCCTTATTCAGATACAAGTGTAACGAAACATTCCAACAGTTGAAATAAAAAAATATGAGTTAAAGAATTATTCGTAGCGTTGCGCCGTACGTACGAAATGTATTTTTGTCAGCGCCTCTACCGTTCGTAAAAGGAAACCACGCTATTAATTGAAAACGGCATCATAAACACTTTATGACGTAACGGTTGTGTAATTATCGATAGCTGGCTATTAAAACTTATGAATATATATTTCAACTTGAAAAATGCAAAAGGAAAATGGTTTCATACCAAAAATTTGGTACTACTTTTTGTTGTAAAGACTTGAAAATTGATTTTGTCGATAATAATAAAAGTAATGTTAATAATTAACATTTACAATAAAAAAAAAAGTTTATGTTCGGCCTGACCCGACCCTTATTCTTCGTTTTCTTGCAGTAAACTCTACAATAACTGTAGACAAACTACAACTGTAACTAAACTGCTAGCTACAGTCTATTGATTGCTCATCGATACAATTGCAATGTAATCTGTATAACTGGATTCAATATAATTGTCGTACTTCAAATATTAATTACGCATATTAATTAACAATATGCCAGCTGGCATAAATTATACATATAGTGTTAATTTTAAACATAGAATTATTATACAAAAATAGTTTATGTATTTATCGTTTTGCGTCTTTACATCGTTTTTGCGTCAAATTCGTTATATTTATTAGAGATATTTCATTTATAAGTTCAAGACATAGATGTTAAATCATAACCCATGCAGTGATGCAAAAATATTTCGCATGGAGCCAAGGTAGAATTGAAATTGTAAAACAGTTACACCGTCTGTCAAATTATTCAGAAATGTGACTAAACTGCGTTCATGTTACGTGCCTCAGGCGCCGTATAAGTTATTTGAAAAACTAAGATAATAGCCCTTTTATAGGGATATCCCCCCCCCGGATATTCTAACTTCTAAGGTTTTTCAAAATCACGCTAATTTTTTTTTAAGTATAGTAGTCTTGGCCAAAGTCAATTTTTTTATAATTAACATAATCAAAGTAAAAATTCAACTCTTTCATTAAACCAAGCGAGGGCGCCGCAGCGCGCATGCACAAAGATGGCCGTCAATTATCGATTCACTCGCAAAGCTAGCATTTTTAATACCTTAAAAGCAATATGTTTGGCGACTGAACATTTTAAATTGATATTGCTTATCAGGTAAATAGGTACCTAATTGGCTAAATAAATATGTATTTATTTGATGAAAAAAATATACAGAAGGCGTAAATTCACGAAAAAAACACGATTTAAGATAAACGCAACGTAAGAGATGTGGTAAACTTCTTTACATGATATAATACGTACTATTGCATTTTATTTGTTAGTTATAAATGTTAAACACCGTTGTTTTATTTTACCCCCAAAAATCGTTAAGTTAGCAAGCACATACGTAATCTTTGTTAGTCTTGAAATGTTTTTTTTATCGTACCTGATGACCAGGCGAATATTCCTCTTCATCATCAGTAGTTCTGGTATATACCGCGCGAAGAGGCGACGGTGGTGCCGCCCGTCTATTATTCCATGTCAATGTCTAAATAAAAAATAATAAAACAATATAAAAAAACAAAAATAAAAAACAAAGAAGGGTGTTACTATCTTTTAAATTAAAAGTTAAAAAAAGAAATCATAAAAGTCTTTACTTCCTACGGCATAAATTAAATTAAAAAAAAACTGATAAAAAAATAAAACTCTTTGCTTCTTTGCGACACTCACAGAGACATTCTCCTGTGCTTCAGTAGGTTCCTGTATTTTGGGTCCTTGATATACCCCCTCCTTGTGGTAGACATCCTTACTCAGGCCCAAAGTCTTAGGGGGCCGCGGCGGTACCGGAGGACCTTGAATATAACAAGCCTTTCCCTTAAAACCTTGTAAACTAGTTCCTTTTTAAATAGATCTAAGTTGTCCCTTTCTAGAATGTTATTAAGCGTGTTCGTTGCTTACCATCTTCAGGTAAAGGATGGTGTCCACCGTTGAACCGTTTCGAGTTCACCGACAATTTGGTAAAGGATTTAGCGACCGACCAATCCCCTGTGGTTGGGAGTAAAGTTTTTGACTTAGTTTTATCGATAAGTAACGATTCCGTTGGTGCGAGCAAAGCAATAGCCGTATAATTTAAAGGTGCTTAATTAAGTAATAGTCATTCATTTGTTAGTGTTTTTTATTGGCAGAACTTACTGATATTGCTTTCGCTAGCGTTTAAAGAAGTGCAATCTTCATCGCTTATGTTTGATTCGTTTTCTGATAAGTCGGTATGGTTAAGTCTGATTTGTGGATGGCTCATATACATTTGATTTGATCTGCTGTCACCGACTCTTTGAAGACCGGCGCGATCGATGTCCTCCTCGTCAAATGTAAACGTTTTCATGTCCTAAAATGCATAGCGTTTCTAATAAAGCAAACAAAATGGTAAAAAAAAGGTATAGAAGTTCAGGTTTTTGTATGAATTGGGAGCGTGATGAATGATCAACAAAAGCAACAGAAACTCAAAACTTTTTGAATATAATATGTGTTTTAGCAAAGACTTTTAATTATTACAACAGTTACTGCGTTAACCAGAGTTAATTTTACCGATTTCCAACAAGGTGTTGCAGCCTAGTGGCATGTGTCCGCCTACAGTGCTAATGACGTCCACCTCGGTATTTTTAATATAAATAAAATATATTTGTAACGTTTTTTAAATTTCTATTAATTGGTACTTTTTAACACAAAAAAATATGCTTACTTCAGTTACCAGAGCTTCTAATAGATGGCGTAAGTAGTATTTTATAAGGATGAGTAGTGTATTATAATTGTGAATTAAATTTTCTTTCAAGTTTTTATATCTTCTCCAAAATGAACTTTGTTTTGATTTCTTGCTCTTTGCTACTTTATTAAAATATTAGTAAAAGTTTGAGTAAAGTTAAGTCAATTTTTATTATTGGAAATCTTTTGAAACAATAAATGTTTCCATATAAATCGTTTTCAGATGCCAATTTAAATATTTCAGTTCAGTTTCTTTTCTTCATAGAAATACAAAGTAGTTGAATAATTCAACTAAATATGTGTATTGGTATAAAAATATTTTATTATACTCCTAATACCTATTAGCAAACAGAACATTTTGCCTTGACCTCCTCTATTATTTATCATCAATGCACATCTCTTTGAAAGCATTGTAGTGGAGTCCTCTTATCACAACAAAACATTTTCTGTTTAATTCTTAGAAAAATATATTCAGACTACAATGTTACTTTTGTTCCGATAGTCTTTGTTCTCTATTTTCATCTCTTTTGTTATGATGTTTACTTTCAAGAACCGTTAAGATGTAAATAAAATAGATATAAAATCTATTCACTTTTAAAAGCATGTCACAACACCTTATATTCTAGAAAATACACACAAGAAACTGACATCAAAAATTGTTTATAATAAATAAATAAAATAATGAACATGAGTATAATGTATCTGCCGTTATCAACAGTACCTGCTCACGAGCACCTGTCACACACTCGGATATCGGTATGTAAAGTCTGGTCCCCTCGGGAGTGTCATAAGGATGTTCACTCATAGCTGACAAGTTGTTCATATTATTTTCATATGGCCCTGAAATAAGACAGCAGAACAGTTTACAAAGAGGCATTTCAAAATTATAAATTAACACAAGAAAATAAATAATAAACAGCCAAGAAAATAATCTGAAAATGCAGCACAGCGCAAACATAATATTTCAGTATCATTACGCTTATGAGTAATTTGTTATTTATAGAATTTCAGCAGTAATTAATCATAAAGTACACACAGAATAAATAGATTATAAGAGGTAAAATATGTCCCTGGTGCTAAAGCTTAACTATTTTGTAGAAACAAAATTTTATGTAATAACACATGTTTAAAAAGTAGTTGAGGACCACCAAATATTGAAAATGTATCATTTAAACAAAATCCATCGCAGTTGTTCATTTAATGTAAGCCTATGTTTGTACTGATTAGATAGAAACTTTATCTAGCTGAATTTCATGACTAAAGCGTTCAGCTTAGAGTCTGAATGTAGGTACTTAACTTGTAATCAATACCAATAAGAATGAGTCAGAAAGGATGATTAAACAAATACAATCATAGCTTATTTTGCCAAATATTCGCATTGCTTAGTTTATTAAATTTACTGTACAGTGTTCTAGCATGTTAGGTAACTAGGACATACATATGCAAGATGTGTAAAAATAAATAAGGGCATTTGAGAAAAGTCGCTGAGCAAGCAATTGTAACATTCAAGCCATTTAAAACAAAATCAATTCAAGCATCAAAATGGCAGTAAAGTTGTACAAAAGTGATTTTATATCAAGTGATAAATGAGATCACTTACCCATAATATTAGAACTGCCATCAGTGGCACGTAAACCACAAACTCGGCAAATAGCATCCACCCACTTCTCCATATCAGCTTCACAATCAGCTTCCAAATGATAAATACGAGTCTGAGTCTGTATTGTAAACACTGAGCCGCGGTCCTTCGGTGCAAGTACACCATTGCCCCTCTCCATATGCAATCCCGCATCAACCTATGTTATACACAGCATTTTATCTATATGTCTTTATTCAGCATACATAATGCCTATAGCATTGTGAGACTATTTGCATTTTATAAATGCAGTCAGGTCATGCTGGCTGTACTAGTTGATATAGTCTTTCCATAAATATTAAGTGGAATAATAACTACCTGTTCACACAGATCTAAGTTAATGGTACCCTTGAGTCGCCTGCAATTGCGATCTGCAAAGTAATCTAAAAAATACTGCCCAGGAAGCTCCCCTGATTGTCGTAAGGCAAACCACCTTCTCCTCCATTTCTACGAGATAAAAAATAAAAAATGGTAATTTCCTCAAGATATATACTCAAAAAATAATGAGTAAAAAAAGTCTGGAAGTTCAGATTATCCAAACAAAATCAATGCTTTCTCTCGAAAATAATCACAGTCAACAACAACTGAACGAGGAGAAGGCCAAACTCACCGTTCTCCAGATTCTTTTATTGGGCGGTGATTTTGTTAACCATCCCTCAAACACTATATTCTTGGACATGTTTATGAAATTCACATCAGTTCATGAATAATAATAGTAAACATGAATCACAATCACAACAGAAAAACGACACTTGCTCAATCGTCTAAAGGAAAGGAACAATCATCCATCAATCCTTCCCTGTCCCTCCCTTCGTCCCCCGTCCGCAAGCTGATGGGCTGACTGACTGTACTGAATTTTGTTCAGCCAATGTTTCCAAATAGGTGGTTTTTCTGAGCTTGCTCGTTTACTTTCATATAAAAGATCCCGTTCCTTGACTTGCTCTCCCGTACTCTAAAGAAACGGGCTAAGCCAGGGCTAAGAGGTGACAACTAGATTATTTCGCAATTCGAAATAATGCTGGCAGTGTAGAAGCTTGTTAGGCAATCTAGTATGGGTACTGTATCGGAGTGCCAACTCCTATCACATCCTACCTAAAAGCGAATGCTGGAGAGGTCGCAAAGATGGCGCGCGACTAACTACTGAATGTGCCAAAAAAATTCATAATTTCATGATCAATAAAAATTGATTGATTAGTAAAGTAGGCATTTCCTGTACTAAACAAAGCACGGGTCTAGGACCAAACTTAACGGGTCTAGGGCCTGTGAGATACTTTCGGACATTGTACCTTTAAATACAGAGGCTGGGTAAAATTTTTACAGTGCGATCTACAATCTGCGCAGAACTGAAGTACATTTTTCGGCCTTGCCACTGCCGTATAGAAACGTAAGCGTCGACTGATAGATGACGCCACCAAGTTATTTACAGATAATAGTATTCAGCATATATTAATTCTGCCATGAAGGCACAAACGTTGAGTTACGAAAGTAATTTTTTTTTATTTATATTTGTACTACTCAACTCTATTTTAACACAGTTTTATATTCTTTAACAAACAGAATCATCGTCCATTACCATGTTAAATACAGAACATAATATGCTAACAATTCTTCTATCTCAGAAATCTTTTGAAATATAATTTAATTTGAACTTAAAACCAGCTTGCCTTGTTGCAACATGATGAAATAAACGTTCTTATTAAAACAGTCAGTAATGTTAGAATATTATATTATTTTATGTTGTAAAAAAGGTATTAAATGTTTCCTTTTACTTGGCCTATAACACCTAGCTTTTGGTATTTTGATTTTGTTACAAATGTGTAAAATATGAAATTTAAATGGTAATAACTTTTAATTGCGTAGACGCCAAAGATTGATATATTATTTTCATAGCATCGGGGAATTACAGACAATAATATTTGGCATTAAATTAATTTTGATTTGTTTAAGCGTGTCTGTAACAAGCTCACTTAGCATTAACTGCTGTTCAATTATAAAAGCATATATTTATGTCTTCACTGTAAATTTTAACCGTAAAGTTTTAGCCGATATCATCTAGCTAGACCTTTTAGAACCCAGTTTGTGCCTTAAGGTAAAAGTAAATGAGCCCTAAGGTATTTTTAGTCTTTGGCCTTCCGGAACAAGCAAACGCCTGTGTTTCCAATTGCAAACTTAGCCAACCGCAACTTATTCTTAACTGTCAAAACTAATCAATCGTTTATATCAATCGTACAAACTTCCATTGTTTATTTCAAGTTTTTTTTGGTTTGTATATTATTCTTAATGCAAATTATGAGCACATAAAACGGTTACTTATTTTCTTTTTAAACATTATTCCAAAATGACAAGTAACAAACACCCTACGGACCCTCGCAGCAATGTCGCTAAGGTTGCATCTTACGACGAGAACTTGTGTGTAAATCCAAATTTTCCCGCTCTTATTTGAATACAAAAGGTAAGTAAAAACCAGGAACTTATACCGAAAAATATGTTACAGGTACGCTTTAACAAAAGTTCCTCCTACCGCAATAACGAACGAAGATGTAATTCCCTTAAACCCGCCAAAACTGACTCAAGTGTCGGTTGGAAAGTATTTACGGCCGTTAACTAAAGAACTAGATGAAGTTCCACCTTGGTACGTTTATTGTTCAAATATGTTGTACCCCTAGTAGGTAATAAAAGGTATTAAATGAAAACTTAAGTACTTAAGTTCTTAGAGCAACGTGAATTAGCAAGTGAGTACCTTATCGACTTAGGTACCTTGTTACCTACCTGTTAGAATTTCCAAACACACCGCTGCATTGTATAAATAAATGAAATAAATACTTACCTTTTTCATCAAACCCCTTTTATTAACCTGCTTCTTTTAGTTGTTATTATACCCTTAATCGGTAAGTATACCCTACATCTCCAGTCGTAATGTTATTTGAAATAATAATAAGAGCAGTTAATCAAAAATAGAGAATCTAGTTTTAAATACAGGTCGGGAGGTGTTACATACACATCTGTGTAGGTAGGTAACCAACTTATTTTTGTAGCCCTACATTCGCCGAGTTACCAGATGCAGTAAAAGAACGTATGGTAATAAAAGATATAGCGTTTTGGGTGGACAAGCCTGGAGAAAACGCTTACACCCTTCACGAGGCTGCCCGCACATACAAATTGAATACAGAAAAGGTATTTCCCCGTAAGTATCTTAATAACACCTATGGCCGCGTAGTGTAAAAGAAAACTAAAGTCGAGTTCTAGTAAAGAAAGCTAAAGAAAATATTACGTGTTAAATTCGTTTTCTTTCTATAGGTATTATTGATAATTGTGCAATATCGTTTTTGACATATCATTTGTACATACCCGGAACTGCGGTCGTTACCGCAACTCTTTATGAATAAAGAGCTCGTAGCAAAGTAACGAAAATAAACCGAATTCCAATTAGGGAGGTATATTGCAGGTTTTCATTTAAATAAGAAATAATGATAATGTTGCCGTTATTGATTTGGTCAAAGTAGTAAAATAAAAAATTGGTTTATGTTGCAAATTCATATTAAAAACAAGAAAAAGTAGGTTAAGCTTTGTATTCCTAAGTTGTTATTAAGACAATTATCTAACAGTACATAAAACGAATACTCAACAGATTTGCAAAACGATTGCCTTTTTATTAAATTGAAGCTTCAACCTATGTTAATCTTTTGTATCGCCGAAAAAATTACTAAACTAAGTCAATCAAACATTTTTGGAGCTACTCCTATCATGTTATAAATGCAATGTAAGAGCCGCTACAGAGGCCATAAATTTAATTAAGTCTACAGTTTTTTAAATTTCCTCAAAGGAGACGTGATTGTAAAGAAAACTAAGAAAAATGCTAACGTATTTTACAATAGCATTTTACCTTTCAGATTCCTCAAGAAACAATATAAAAACCGATACTCGAGAGTCTTATTCTCTATTTCTTTTATAATTTTTCCAGTAAGCTCTATATTGGAGTACTATGGCATTTTAATTTAGATATTTCTCTCGACCGGACTGTTAATGTTAGTAAACCAATGTTCAACTCAAGTTCAATTATTAAGGCTTCAGTATATGTCACAAGCGCTGAGCGTTAAAATGCTAAATGATAATAGACCGCTTATATGATACAAAAATTTGCAAAAAATATAAAAACAGCCAAATAAAAGAAATTATTTATAGAATTATTATCCCCTTATGTAACACTAGTGGCTGCCCGCGACTCCTTTCCCGTGGAAGTCGGTTTCCCGTGGGAATGAGAAGTTTTGCAGCGGTAAAAATTACCCTATATGTTATTCTGATGTATATAACCGATATTACTGTAAAGTTTCATCAAAATCCGTCCAGTTGTTTTTTCGTTAAAGAGTAACAAACATCCATCCATACATCTTCACAAGTTTTCACATTTATAATATTAGTACGATTTGGATGCTTTTTGGTAAAATATGGCAACAAAAACGAGTTACAGACAAAAAAATGTTTGATTGAGACTTTTTTTTATTTTTCCAATAATTAAAAAAGAAACCTAATCAAATGATGTCTTAACTTAAACTATAAATATAGTATTGAGACAATAAAACAAAATTTTATGCTCTTCCATTGGAACTACCACTTTTACTATTTTTTAATGAATGATGGTGACGCCACGAGCACCACTGCTATTATCAAAACTCCAATAGGGCCTTTTCTTTCTTGCCTTGAAAACCCATAGTGATTCAAAATACAAAAATCATGTTTCTCTTAAGTACGATATCATAAATTAAAAAAGCTTAAAAACTGTCACTGTACATGTATAACTGACTAGTTATAGTAAAATAACTGAAAAGTGTGTGTTTTTTGTATGAGTAGATGTAAAACTCCTTCAAATTGCTACCAATTAGATGCAAGTATGACTGTATTCCAACTAAGTATAACCGTTCCTTTTATCATTGCCGTCGGGTATTGAGTAATCCGTTGAAATATGCCTATTTTAAAAAAACCACGCGCAATTTTTTAATTAAGGTAACATGTAAATCTCCTGACCGCACCTTGTAAAAAATTATCACACTTTTTTTTAAATTGGCTTTTGATTGTGTACTTCACTTAATTGATATCTAAAGAGTGTGGTTCCGCAAAAGTTAACCCTAAACTCTTGTACCGGGTTTGCCGTTGTCTGCGTAAATATTTAATTTGAAATTCTGTGAAAATTTGAATGAACCAGTTTTAATATTGAACAAAAAAATACGGGAACAAACACGTTAATTGTACGGGGAACCCCCTTAATATTTTTTTTTTTTTTTAGTATTTGTTGTTTCAGCGGCAACGGAAATACTCATTTGTGAAAATTCAGCTTTCTAGCTATCACGGTTTATGAGATACAGCCTGGAGACAGACAGCGGAGGCGTAGTATTAGGGTCCAAATTTACCCTTTGGGTACGGAACCCTAAAAACAATAATTGGATACAGGCACCATCAGTTGTTTCAATTGTTTGCCTGCTTAATGAACAATAAAATAAAGAAATAAATAAAATGAGTTTTGACCAAAAATACACGAAATATTATCTTAATATTTTCCTATATGTTACACTTTTAGAAATAAGCGGGTGAGTTCATCACGACCTTGCTGCACAAGCCCTCCTGAGCTGGTACTAATCTCGATCCCTACAAAGTTACACCCAGTCCCTTAATCGGAAAACCCTTAGTATTTCCGTGAACTACGCCTAAGTGATCTAGTTACACTCGTTAAGACATCACACCGTATGTGATTTAATAAATACCTAACCCAAATCAAATTAATACTAAAATCACACGGCTTTACGTAGCTAACTGAATTACTATCGGTATTCGATAGAAATAAGAAAAACAGTCTAGTTTTCCGATACAATGAGCCGAGTACCTACTTGTTTACAGAATGTTGCACTTATCAACGTCGTAACAATTATAATGAGAATGCTCTTCCTTGGATTACGTCGTTAATTTAAATTAAAGTAAGAAATGACTATCCGATTTAAATAATAAACAAAACTGGAAAAACATTAACAAACGCCTTTTACGCTTTGTTATGAATCTACTTTTAACTATCAATTGATATCTTCTTACTATTTGACTAATTTGGAGTTTTAACTTTTAGCATATAAAAATTAGGTGTTTTTACGTAATGACCGACATACATATTTTATCTGGTATAAGATTTTTATATTGTATTTCATAGGAATTTAATAAAGTTTCTCTCATTTATCATTAGAAAAACAGTTCTACTTTTTTTGTATTAAGAGTCTATATAGGTTTTATTAATTTCATTTGGTTAAAAAGATGGAATTTAAACAATCAGAATTACAGAATTTCTTAGGTATATTAGCCTAATGAAGTTAGTTTGTTACTCATTCACCCCAAAATTTGGTTGGCAATGAACTTTTTTTGTATTTTTCGAATTTCTCGTCGATTTCCTATATACCTATGTATGGCATTTGGATACTTGATCCAACAATTAAACATATTGCAGCTCATCAAGATGTGTTCCCGCGTTCATATCTATACGACATAGACTGTGTCAAATACCGGAGGCTTCACGCTTGCGATGGACTTCACCAAAGTAAATCTGAGCCTGATAAGGTATTGTGTACTGTTTAGTCAACTATCTAAACATAAATTGGGTCATTTTTTGTGTGAAATTTACATGTTATATTGTTTTTACAGAAACCAATCGGGTCCCATTGTAAAGACTGCACTGAGTGGCAAGAACCCAGGCCGACTTCGTTCCAGCTGGCCTGGACTGACGATCCTTGTGCTGTACGATGGAAATTTTACCCTGATGTACAGGCGCCTATACCCCACGACGAATTGAAGATAAGAATGAAAGAGTAAGGACACAATAAGTACTAAAAACTTACCCTGACATCGACCAGGTGGTGGGGTTCCCGGCCGTGATTTCACATCTATCGGTCCGCTGTACTGCGGCGACACTGGACATTCGCGGATTGTTCTTGTTGAGCTGTCTGACCCGCTCGAGGAAGAACTCGACGATGAGTTGTCGCTCTCGGTAATCGCCTTTAGGTGACTGGTCCCGCTCTGCGCGTTGCTTGGCCCTTGTTGGTTTGCTTTAGGTATACTCAGATCTTGTTGGCTCGTCCCAGGTAAACTGTGCCCTACCTTGTTCGAACTACGCTTAATAATACTCTGCTGTTGGTTGCTGGCCGCAAGCTGTGCTGAACTGGGCAATGACTGTCTTGGTGGCGGCTCTGGCTTGATGGGCCGCCGTCTACTCGGAACAATGGACGGTTCTTCACTATGCCTACGTACGTTTTGGGGTTCTCCATAGAAAAGTGGCCGGGTTCCGCAGACGCCTTGCCGCATTAACTGCTCCAGGCGGCAATTGCCGCATCGGATGCAGTCAGGGCAGTCAACAGATTTCGATCTAGGCTGGTACTTCCGCTTAGGCAATTCAGGTGGGGGAGTGGCAGGACTTACTTGCCTAGGTAATGGCTCGGGTTCTTCAATAACCTGCCTGGTCATCATGGAATCGACAGCTATGGCTGGCTGCGTAACTGAAGGTGGCTTAACGCGATAAATACCATAACGGCTGTTCGTGGCACGGCGGCGTGCTGCTTGGCGCTGTCCCATGCAGGGGAAGCATCGCCACCAGGACGTCTGCCTCGGTCTAGCGCGACTTGTCATCGCCGCCTCTCGCCAATTAGCCCACCGCTCCCTCGCTTGTAACTCTTGGGGATCATTCCCTTCCTCCGCACTGGAAGAGGTTGTCGATGTCGACTCGCCATTCCCGAATTGGAAGCACTTAAACATTTTTTTTTTTTAAAAACGATTTTTTTTCTTAATTTGAATTCCTTATTTAATTTGAATCACTTGTTAAATATTCGTTCGTGTTTGTTGAATTTTTGTTCACAATGTCACTTTAGTTTTATTCGCGCTCAGTAAAGTTGGCCTGTGGTGCGAGGGGGCTCCGCGCGGACGAGTAGCTGCTTGCTCGATGCACGGTGAACTGTTGCGACTTAGAGCGACTTCAGCTTCAGCCGCTGCTTACTGAAACGGGAGGCTGGGCGGGAAATTCTCGGAAACAGATTACCTATTTAATATTGAGTTCGCACTATAAAATAAATGCATAACCTTCACCTGCATCTCGGCTTCGATGTTAATTCAACGGGCAGATAAACACTGACAATAATGTTTTTATGCTTTTTTAACACATTGATGGGTGCGAGTTATTGATGTCTCGTAAAAATAATACGTAAACGGATACTAATGCCTGTTTTCACTAACGTTACCTAAACTTAAAGGATTACTAACTCATTTTAAACAATACTTAAATGTACATATTATGCGATAAATTTTTCTTGGGGCTTATTAATTTAAACAGGCAACAAATTGAAGTAAAAAAATAATAAATAATGCTTTAAATAGTTATTTTATAGGCCTTTGAAATATTTTAAGTGTCCCCTAAATTTTAAGGGACGTTGGTGAATCGTTTAAATATCGTACCTAAATGTTATAAAGGATGATTTTTACAAGTTAATTATTTATTTTCAGAGTCGGGCGTCCATTTCGAAGTGAAGCATGTAATTGGTACAACAAAAATTACCCTTCTGCTCCCTCGCAAATGTTAATGCGGAAATTTTCTAAATAAAGCTTTGATTTCCATTAGTAAATTATTTTTTTGTAATAAAGTGAACTAATTTCAATATGGAAGGTTTTTTTTCTGAGCCTCTTGGCTGCATCGGAGAGAGAATTTACAAGGAAATACTATTTTTGCTGCAACTTCACTTATGAAGTTTGCCATTGCCATAGAATAAATAATAATGTACGAAAATATGAAAACTAATTGGTACAAATAAAAATAAAACAAAAAAATCTTGACGCCTTAGTTTTTATTCGATTAAAAGTCGGAATACGTGCCTAGTTAACCAGTACCTATGCGAACATATATTTTATTGAGAATTTTTAAAAGAACAATTCTTAAAAAAGGGGTTTCTTTCTATATCACAAATAATATTACTTGCATGTTTCAATACCTTTCTGTGCCTAACTTCACCTTAATTGTAGCAAATTTTATGACGTTCTTATTTCCTAAGATCGTTAGACTATGAAATATGCTATTTTATATTAATAGACAAAAACGAAATTAATAGAAGTTTTTTACCATGCCTTGTAAGTATTAGATGATATAATTATTAGTATTGGTATATTTTATAATATTATTTGCAAAGTATTACCACTAATTTGTTCTCCACAAAAGCTTCTTCTGATGGTTAATGTCTAATACCTACACAGGGTTCTGAGTTCTGTATGTTGGGAAATTACTAATCGAATCAAAGTGAAGCTAATATCGAAATGCTAACAGCTTCATTAAGGCTTCTTTAAGGCTTAAAAAGCCTGATCTAAACGTGAGCTTTTAAAAGCCTCCAGCTATTTTCGCTCATATAGTGAAAAACAGTATACAAAGTAGTTTTTCAATGAGAACTCGGTACATCTTGATCGGTGATTTTTGTAACGCATAGAAACCCATGAGCGACGCTATGAAACCTTATGTGATTTAAAAATCACTATTATTAGCTAGCACTTCTTTTATTAGCTGAATCTTACTGATTAATCACTTAATATAAAATCTAGTTATCTTGATACTAATCTAAATGTTCTAGTACCTATGCAGTTGTTGACTAAACAAGTCGCAGTGTTTAGTCAAGTCAGGTGCCGACGGCCTGTGTGTAGGAGAGATTGATAACTTGATTTATATACTATAGGTTATTACGTAGTATCCATAGGTATGGTTTATCGATTTTATACAACTTGCAACCTCCTTAGAGAAGTGGCAATATCTCTCTATTTAATAACAATAGAAATAATGCCAATAGTAACATCATTCAGATATCGTATGCAGTTTTTAACATTGTAAAATATTTTGATATTTAGCCCAATAGACGGTCAAACGAAACGGTAACTAAATGTCATGTTACTTAAAAATACATAGGTCATTTGTGTTTTTTTACGTTAAGCGTTATTATGAGTTATAATTAAAAAAAACCTTATCAAATTATTAGATTGGGTATTTGTGTTATTAATAATTCAATACACAAATGTCAACTGCATTGAATAGTTAACTTTGAACAATACCATCACATGATGGGGGATGGTATGCGAATAATAGACACTATTAGTTTGGTGTAATTGCGAATTAATTCAAAACAATCTGTTGAAACAATTTTCGTTATATTTGACGTTATATTATTAACAGGCAGCTTTTATTCAATGTAATTAAAACAGAATTAAAAGCAATAATGATTCGTGTAATATTTTACACGACAGTAATATTAATAAAGTGTTTTCAGAAGTTCGTATTTACGTTTGGGTTTTAAAGTAGTGCCTTGTTCTTGTTAACAAAAGATTTTTTACCGTCAGAAGTTCAAAGGCTGTATTATACATCTACCTACAACTCACTGTTGAACCTTACACCGACTTGGACACAGCATATAGAGTTAGTTTCCTGAAAGAGAAATGGGAAATCAAGAACCACACACGCAGGGTACCTATAGGGAATATTTCAAAAATTGCATTTTCACGTTCAAACTTTTTGATCCTTACTTTTTTTTCGTTTTGTCGAATATCGACGTGACACTTGTTGGTAGATTAAAAGAAGACTTGGCACAAACACTCAAAATTCTGCGTGAAATTATAATTTTGTAAAATAAAATAAAAAAAAACAACTATAAATCCTTTTCAGAGTTCTCCATAATGTCTGACAAAGAAAAAGGCAAGGAAAGTAAAAATGATCCAAAAAAGGAAGACAGTCTTTTCCTCATAGAGGCACTGGTAGATAAAATTGTGTTTCCTCCGAACCCTGAGTTCCCAGAACTCCCTGAAAAAGATTTTAGAACTTGTGTTACCATAGAATGTAAGAACATAGAACCAATTGAAATATGTGACGATGAGCCGGGCGGTGTGGAACACAAGAGTGGTGGAGGACTAATCAAGGTTTTCAATTGTGGCAAATCATGCTTGTTTTTTCTCAATGATGGAGATATCAAAGCTTCTATGAGCAAATTTACTGTTAAAATAACCGTTTTTAAAGCCCTGCCATGTGGCTGCCTCCCTGCCAAACTCATTATCGGTGAAGCCGTCATTGACCTTACCAAAGAGTTTGTTGAAGCCCGTAACACATTTTTAAAAGATCCAACCTGTGTAAGCTCTCAAGCTCTTAAGGATACTTTTTTAATCAATGACGTAGATGGTAAAATGAAAGCAGAAATAGTTATGTTTCTACGTATTTCCTGTTTTGGCAAGTTGATTGTTACAAGATTTCAAGGCGGGGCTCCTAATTTAAAAATAGGCCACAAAAGTAGCGAATCAACCTGTCATAGTAAATCCAAGAGTAGCGTGAGCCAGTTGCCGTGTACTGCCGGGCATGGACATGGAGTGTGTCCACCAGGTAACAAAATAACACAGATTGTTAATTTCAACCCAATTTTAATTACAACATAAATATTATTTTAGCGCGTGATCCCTACGGCAGGATGATTTGCGAAGATCCAGAAGATCCTTGTTACTGTTCAGGCCCACATCAACCACCAAGAGAGCCCGTAGCTTGCAGGAATACTGATCCTTACTGTCTTCACATACCAAAAGGTGAGATTTGATATTCGTTTATTTTTCCACTTCCCCCACCCTCCTTTCTCATATATATGTATTTACCCGAAGTAGGCTAGTGAAATTATTAAATACAAACAGTAGCAACAGTCAAATTTGTTACTGGCCAGGTCGCAGTAAACTATTTGAAGAGATAGGCACAAAATTGTGTGGCAACGAGCTTAAGATCAAAGTTCCAGCCACATCTGCAATAATCAAGAAACTGAGTCCCACAACCTGCACACTGCAGTCTCCCTACACCAAAGGTCGAAAATATGGACCAGGGCCTTGCGATCTGCCATGTGGAAAGAACCAGATATCTCTGGGCTTTCCCAGCGAGGATGTTTGCTGCAAAGGGGCACGATTAGCCGAAACCCAGTTCACTTGTACAACACAAGCATGTGCTAACTCAAAAGAACACGGTCTGCAAGGGGAATTTAACCGAGGCGAAGCTTCTAAAGATCTTCCCAACCGAGACGTCTTTGTTTTAAAAGTTGCCAAGACTGCTATGGAAAGAGACAGAAAATGCAAATTACAATTAGAGCTTGTTGCACCTAAAGCTGGCAACAAGAGGCAACCTATAAAACATGCCAATACTTGCATTCAATCTGATCTTGACTGCGAATGTTCCGTAAGGCGATTAAAAAGGCCAAAACAACAATGCCCACAAATATATTAATTGGAATTAGCAAGACGATTTTCATTTATTTTTATCCTTTGTATTTATTTCATGAATTGATGTCATAACCCTTGTCTAGATTGCTGCCCCCCGGGAAATAAATTTGTTTTTCAAATGCCGGGTCCCGACGCCTGCAACACTGGACATAAACAACGCACTCATTTCAACTATACTACTAACGGGATTGGCGATGTGAGTAGAGACGATTCGGCAAACTTGGTATCGAGCCGCTCAGAAGCCTATCAAGGAGTAAAATACGATTTTTCCAAACAAGTCATCAAAATGAAAATAGAGAAGTCGGTAGAAGTTCCTGGTAGAAAATCCAAGTTTGTGTATGCGTTTGTAACGCCCGTCGAGAACCCAAAGAAAGTAGTGCCTGTCACAGATACTCGGACCGCCCAATGTGAAAAAATTCCACGTTGCTTTTGTCGCAAATGTATGCCGAAATCAAAGTCTCATAAGTCATCTGCTAGAACTTAGTTTACAAAGACCAAAACCTTGATGTTATGTTCTATGATTTTAAATAAAAATATGTTAGTTCATAATTTGCAGTTTCTTTAATCATTAAATATTAATTGAATAGGTAGATACTCTTAAGACAAAGACTACTGTTTGCATTTAGTAAAATCTCATCGGCGTTTCTCATCTCAACCTCATATTCAAGATTTTTTTATAATCGAAATAATTAAAGCTAAATATTAATTAACCGTAGATCCGTCGTTGCCGTATCTAGAAGAATTAACTGAAGAACAAAAAGAAAATTTGAGAAAAAGTATTACTGAAGATAAAGACTATGATCTTGACTTATTCAAGAATAAAAATCCAAATACTTTATCTGATATTTCTTGTAAGAATAGTTGGAAAAAATCACCTTTTGGTTTTGGATGTCATCAGACCTTAGTGTACATGGTATCTGTCGTTGACAAGAAAATTACTAGGCGTGCATCAGGATCTCAGGCTACGGCTCTAATGAACAAATGTATGCAGGTTCATTTTAGTGAAAATCAAACACCTCTTACTACAACCGACACCGATAGCAGTAATGTCCAAGTAACGCCAAAATCTAGGATGTTGAACTCTCTATTCCAAAATGATCAATTGCTTAACCCTACTGTTTACTACTGGGGAAAGAAAAGTAGAGTTGTAAAAGAATCCAAGGCAATTGAAACCGATCATTCCTCGCGGTCTAGAATGTTCTTGGGTTATAAACCAAACGTCATTAAAAGACGTAGTATAAACATTTCTGAAGACGATTCTTACCGACGTCATAGATCAGGTAAATCAGAGGATGATGATGATGATGATGCAAAATCACCAAGGAAAAGTTCTAAATCCAGCTCAAAAGGCAGCACCAAAAGTTCAAGTGACTCTAAGAGCCCTAAGAGTGATAGTTCCAAATCTAGCAGTTCAAAGAGTAAAAGCTCCAAATCTAGCAGTAAAAGTAGTAGTTCTAAAAGCGGCGGTTCAAAGAGCTCAGAAGGAACACAGTCCCAAGTTTCCTCAATACGCTCTGTCGCAAGCGGTTCAGCGCCCCCCCCTCCTTGTATTAACAAGGCAGGTATGTCAGTAACTGTAAAACATATTCTAATTGGCCCGGTAGAGCCTTGCCCAATATCAGGAAACAAGCCCTGCACTGGTCCTGCTTGCGTAAAAGCTGCGGAAGCTGCCACAAAATCTCCTGTCAGCATAAGCAATGTAAATAATCCTCGCCGTGGTGTTTTTGAATTAGTTATTCGAAAAATAAACGGTGCTCCTTTAGCTAGAAATGAACTGATGTTAGAATGGACTCTTCCTCAACCAAATCCTCCTCCATGTGCCGCCCCATGTCCACCTTTACCATGTGCAATACCATGTTATAAGCCCTACCCAAAACCCTGCCGATCGAGAGCCAAATATTTGTGCTCGCCATCGAAATGTTTATTACCCAGGCGCAGTTGTTGCGCCTTGCCCTGTCGGAAGCCCTGCTGCTCTCCATGTCAGCGGCCTTGCGGTCTTCCTTGTAGGAAAAAATGCTGTTTTCCTTGTAAGAGGCCTTGCGGACTACCATCATGTGCGACATGCAGGTCGTGTTGCAAAACTCCATGTGCACCCTGTCCTCCGGTTCGGTGTTGCCCACCTCTACCCTGTGACAGACCAAGCTGTTGCAGTAATCCTTGCTTACGGGTTTGTCCAGTCGGTCGCCGCAAATCTGCTCGCAGATGCTGTAGTTATCCTAGAATCAGACCACACAAGGTGCATTGTTCACCTTGTAAAAATCGCTCTAGATCATGCCCTGTCGTACGGTGTCGCAGCTTACCTTGCCTATTACCTAAGCTTTGCAGTCCTTACCGACCACCATACTGCCCCCCATTTGCTTGTAATCCATGTATCTCATGTTGCCGAATTCGGTGTTAATTTTAAATTAACTTAACAGGTTATTTTTATTTTATTTTACTCTATTATAATTTCTATCTTTCCGCACCCTATCACAATTATTCAAAGTTTTCTTCAAACTAGATACCTAGTACCATTTCTGTTGAACATAAAAAAATCAATAAACACTTGAAATAAAATTGAGTTTTTATTTTCTAAAAAGATAAGTATTGTATTATCATAATAGTGTGTAAAATAGATAAAATTAGGCTAAGTAGCAATTTTCTTTGAATATTTTAAGTCTTTAAATTTAAATGATCTATGTGCTCAGAAAGCACATGATATTTATTCTATACAATAATAAACATCAAAATCGTAGCTTAGAGTTACATTGTTTAGGAACTAACTAAAGCAGGATACCTACTTCTGAAAATTGCGAAACTCAGGCATTTGTTAGTAACTGTTAAAATAGGTTTTGTAATCTATACTAATATTATAAAGCTGAAGAGTTTGTTTGTTTGTTTGTTTGAACGCACTAATCTCAGGAAATACTGGTTAGAATTGAAAATCCTACTAATATTATAAATGTGAAAGTTTGTGACGATGTATGGATGGATGGATGGATGGATGGATGTTTGTTACTCTTTCACGTAAAAACTACTGGACGGATTTTGATGAAACTTTACAGTAATATAGCTTATACTTTAGATTAACATATAGGGTACTTTTTACCGCGGAAAAACTGTTCATTCCCACGGGTAATCGACTTCTACGCGAACGGAGTCGCGGGCGGCCACTAGTTACTTATATACGAGTAAGTAATACGAGTAAGTTTAGTATATTGTATAATATTTTTCGAGTTTATTCCGACGATATTACCTCCAATTAAATTGTGTGTACTTCACCTTAAATAATGTCACCAATGCGTGTTACCTTCAGTTATTCTAACTTTGGCAGGTTTATTCCATCTACTATTACCTACAAAAGATACTTGAATATAACTGATTACGAAGATCCTTGCAACCAGTCTTTAAAAATCCGATAATTTAAATTATTACATTCGTAATAGCAGCCCTGATATTGACTGAAACCACAGACTGAAACACATTCAGAATATTTTAATAACCGTCACTCCAACAAAATGTAGACTCATTACGAGATCGTTTTTTAATATTTAAGTGTCCCAAATTTTATTATATGTTGGCTTACTAAGGCCCACTTGCAGAAGAACGTTTTAACCTCGGGTTAGTTAACTCAGATTTAAATGGCGCCACCGTTGATTGTAATAAGGAGTAGTTACAATCGATGGTGGCGCCATTTAAACCTGAGTTAGGTAACCCGACACTAACCCGAGGTTAAAACGTTCCCTGCAATTGGGCCTTAGTTACTTAGAAGGCAATATGGATTTTAAGAGGCGTGAAAGCTATTAAATAGAAGTCAGAATCCACCTTGGCCCTTGCTTGCCCCCGTTTTCACTTTGCTAACAAAGTTACTTTGATGAAAGCGTAGCGACAAGCTACGGCTTAGGTTGGTACACTTTGTTGGTGCCATTTCCGCACCGCTTATATGCTGCCAGTCAAACGAGAGAAGCATTTGTGAAACTGTAGTAACATATCACTATTTTAATTTGAAAGTTTGTAATAATGCATTCTGTGTATACAGGGTGAAAAAAGAACCGTGGTAAGAACCACAAAGACACGTTTATCATTGCTTTCTATGGAATTTAAGGTACACAAACGTTACACACAAAATTATTCAATAAATATTTAATAGGTACGTTGATAAAGCTAGCGAAAACTGCCCATGAACGCCAGGGTGACTGGACCAAACAAGATTTTAAGGGGTGTCCATGTGCACTTTTTATTAACCTACCTCCCTAAAATAAATATTTGATACCTCTCTGCGTTAAAACTTATTTTAAAAATAAGTGGTCAGTCAGGTTGGCTGACCACTTATTTTTTATTTAAACAGACACAATTAGCGACTTGGATTTATACCTACTATGTAATGATTTACAAATTTATGTATCTACACAAAATTAAACACATAAAAGGACAAACTGATTACAAAAAAGAAGTAAATACAGTTCTGCTTATTCCAAAAACGAAATCTCTTCCAGCAGACCTGTAGTTGAAGAAGTGGTATGGAAAGCAAATTTTACGTAAATCTAATGTAACACCCAGGGTCTTAGCAGATTCAGCGAAGACGATCGGTGTACCATTAAGAGTGACGGAAGGTAAAGAAGATGGATCGATGCGACTGCGCATGGACCTGCTTCCAATAACTAAGGCTTGCGTTTTTTTAGGGTTAAGAACCAGACCAAAGTACAGAGCCCAGGTACGGATGCGTTCCAAATCTTCAATAATAGATGTTATGGCGGCATAAATATCGGAAACAAGGCAATGACGGTATATTTGCAGATCGTCCGCATTAAGGTGGAATTTGGAAGAAATGACATGGGACACAGAGTTTATGGAAATGGAAAACAGTAAGGGAGAGAGGACACCACCCTGAGGCACACCCGCAGTAAGGTCAGACCATTCCGAGTAAGACTCATTAAGGCGAACACGCTGCGAGCGGCCACGAAGGTAGGAATCGAACCAGGATAAAGCAGGAGATGAAATATTCAAGGATTTAAGGATGCCAAGAAAGACGTCAAAATCGACAGAGTTGAAGGCATTACTGAAGTCAAGCAAAACGAGTATTGTGAGGGATATATTTTCCATGGCCAAGCGAATGTGCTGTGGCCAGGACGTAAGTCGAATTGTAAAGGAGTGGGAAGATGGTGGGAAGAAATAAATGATGATAACTGGCCATGTACCAAATACTCGAGGACTTTGGAAAGAAACGGAAGAATGGAAATTGGTCGGAATTCAGCTGGCGTAGTTGGTTTAGGTAATTTGAGCAAAGGAATAACGTCAGCGTTTTTCCAGGAGGAAGGAAATGTAGAAGGGGATAGAGAAAAATTAAGTATGTGAGTAAGGTCAGGAAGAAGATGTGGAAGGAACATTTTTGAGTGTAGGCAATCATGACCTGCGGCAGTGGAGCTTATAGACAAAACTGCCTTTTTGACGTCCTCCTCTGACTGAGAATAACAAATAAATAATTTATGCAAATTGTAAACAATAAATCTATAGAAATTAATTTGATACTAATTGTATGTGTAATTAATACACTATAATATTTATCTAAAGCGATTCAAGTGCTTTATTCCTGTCTCGATATTTAATATTGCCGTTAATATTGCACAACTTATTTCTTCACAACGATCTAAGTAGCATGGATCGTCTTCGATATTTAAATAAACATCATTTAAAACAAATAAATAAATCACCGATAAGGATCCAAGTAGCATGGATTGTTTTCGATGAAACACTTAGATAGAGATCGTATTAACTATACCATGTAGCTTGAAACGTTTTCAATATTTGATTTTTCCCTAAATATAAAGCCAACATCCATTTAAATAGTTTATTCACTTGAGAGAGGCTATTTTAAACAGTAAAAGTAAAGTAAGTAGTAGCCGTTACAATTCCAGTAGTAAGGGAGCGAGATTTGAATTTCTTCTGTATAAGTGACAGATGACATATTGACATAATTATCAATCATCAATATACTGATGGTCGCTACATCTGTTTTAAAATACATTTTGATATGTTTAATTTGTATTTAAGTTAAACAAATAACTAACTATAGGGTTGACACTTAGGTCTGGCAGTAACTCAGTTTAGTTATGTCTGATAATCATTTGGTGCTTGTGGTAAAAGCATTGAAACTCCATTATGATTCCTTGCAGTTATATACAAGCTTTGATAAGCAATCCAAAATGAGATGTCATGCATCGTACGAAAAACCTCTAAAAGCTACTATGTCTATGTCTTTCTATATGAGCCCAAGCTCTAAAGCTCAAGTAAGGGTGCTGATAAATTTACAGCCCCAGGTGTTTTTAGCGAGACACCTTTACAGCCTTGTTAAGTTCTTTCGTACCACGATGTCTTAATGTTTAGGAACTGTGATATATAAAAACCTTGTGGTAAGGCCTCTGATAACCAAGGCTGTTAACAAGAAAGCTATCTAAACCTAGCAGTGACAGTTAAGACAGAAATACACCTGACAATAAAAAGTCAACTGATCTCATAGATCTGTCAAACTTTACAATTTAGATGAAGATCTGCAAAATTGCATTCAAAATTCTAGTCAATACTTGAGTATGAATGAAGAAAAGGGTACTCAAGTAAAAGGAAAACTAAAAAATACGAAGGCACAAGGCGGCGGCTATCACACTAGTAAGCCATGCGGTTGGATCTGTGCGCCGATACCTACCAACGTACCGCTTCCGCAGAAATGCCAAACCGTGCTACATCCTAACAAGGATGTGTTTATCTTGAAGGTAGGTTCATCAGAGAATACAGGATATTCTTGTTCCCCGGTTCTTGACTGTTCTCTCTGATATCAAGTGGTGCGAGGATTTATTAGATAATGTAGTATGGAGTTACTGGTTTGTAATGTCCTAGCAGACAGAAAGATGTTTTATGTTAGATAAATGCATGCCTTGAACCTTGTAAAATTAAAGTGTTCATTTATAATTATAAGTAACATTACCAATTGTTTGCTTATAAAAAATTCGATTAACCTCAAGTCTGCTATACCTTTTATATAATTAATCCATTCGCTTTTGCGCATTTTTAAGACACCGTCACTATTAATAGGAAGCATCAGAATTGTATATGAAACTCGGACTGATTTTTTATTTTCATGCATAATGACATGCTGTTTCGACAATTCGAAGGTTGCGAAAGTTGGGGCAAATGGTGACCGTCGCTCCAAAGTGGAATTGGAGCTGGTGACTCCCAAAGGCCCTGAAAGAAAAGCTCTTCCCCGAATTGACACCAGGGAGACCCAGTATGACCCAGAACCTGAATGCTGCTGCTGCGGCGGCCCGAAACACAAGAAAAAAAAGATAATAAAATTTTAAACTAAACTATTTAAAACTGATTACACCTTATTACTTATATTTGTCTGAAACCTTGATTTTAACGGTAAAAGGTTAATAACAAGGAAAACCTAACTGGTTCTTTGGAAAGATTTTAGGTAGGTTTAGTGAAAGTGCATAAGGCACACTAACTGTGTGACCCAAAACTAGTCACCAGCTAGTAGTACAGTAAATCAGAGAAAAGGTGGTCTACTCAGAAGAATGAATAAAGGCAGGTGTGTTTTCAATACATGACACCTACAGCCAATATCCCCGATTTTGAAAACACTCTAGTACCTATTATCTAATGGCAAGAAAATTGGTTCCACTGAAATCATTGCATTACATAATTGTAAAATTGATAGTGGGTAATGCGCTGAGGAGTTTAAGAGAATATTTTCAGAATCTGAGTCATCGCCCATAATTCTAATTCTGATTAAATTCTACTGACATCTATCAACAGTGACAGATTTCAACGTCTGTACTTTTTGACATGGGTATTAGATATTAGATAAAAACAAAATTTGGCCGCATAAATGTAAAAATTTTGGAATAGTTTTGATTACTTTAAATTCTAGTATTTTAACCATGCCTAGCCAACCAGCTATCCCCCCTCCTGCTCCCGCCCCCGCTTCAGCTCCAGCTCTTGCAGCAGCCCCACCAAGTGATCCTGCAGTGCAGCAAAAAAAGCCAGCTGGTCCTCCTCCAAGAACCCCTGGAGGGAAGCCCCCACCTCCACCCCCGAAGCCAAAGAAACCATATGAAGAAATTGGTGCTTTCTTCAACGGAAATGAGGTTTAAATGTTTTTGTAACTGTTTCTTTCATCGGTACTAGGGATTGGACATTCTGTGTTTTCTTAATAGGTGCTTTTGTATTAAGTTAATCGTTATTTTATTAAGGATTCGAGTTATGTACTTATAATTCGTTGTGTAGATAAAAATAAGGGTACCCAAGAGTACATCGAAACCTCCCAAGTTGACTCCATCACAAATCAGGATGCAGCAAGAATGTACCTGCGACGATGACGCCTCCCAGTGTACCGAGACCTGTGGTTATGGTGATCTGACGGACAATCCTGGCAACTTGCTCAATTTTCAGGTAACTATTTTTTGTATCATGGGTTGACTGTAGGAATAAGGAAATGACTTCTTCAATAAAAATAATCTTGGCTTGGTTGGTTGATAACTGTCACCGATTAAAAAAAAAGTGTACGCGTTTTATTTTTAATTAAGCTGTATACTTTTATTATTAAACTACAATCCATCTTCAACTGATATATAATAGCGAATGCTGTAAGCTGTTACGCTTAGTTTTTAAGCCCTTTAGCTTGCAACTAATCATTTTTCAACATGTCCTCCATATAACCTGCTCATCACTCCCAATTTATCTTTAGGAACATTTCGACAATTCTTGAAGGTCGTTCTTAATGTCAAGAATAAATAAACTTGAATCCCAATTGTATCTTGCACCAACCAACTATTGGAACTGGAGTTTCATTCAAATCATCTTTCAGATTCCCGACGACCTCTGTGAATCGCTTACCAACAGGACTGCTATGAATTCCGAGATGGTATACAACACGAGGAACACGCACAACGCCTTGTGCAACGTGTGCAATGTTACTCCAAAGGATGCTCCTAAAGGTGTGAAGGCGCAGAAAGTGATACATCCAGACAAAGATGTCTTTATCTTGAAGATTGGCAAGCAGACGGATGAACCCAATCGTACGGGAAATATTGAGGTTGGTAATTTAATGTAACTACCATTGCTATTGGATTTCATATGTCTTAAAAAAATATATGTAACAGTAATGATTTACAAAAGATTTGTCAATTTTAAAGTGTTTTGGAAGACATAGACTATTTATCCGTAAATAACCGGACAAATAACGTATTAATGGACGAAGATTTAAGGGCGAACAAATATTTAAAAAGTTACTGGCATACAAACACATTTATCGACCCTTGATTAATGAATAATCCTGTGTTAACCAAATTAAGACATAGATTTAACTGTGTGTAGACCAAGGGCGGATCCAGCTCTGGCACCAGGGTTACATGAAGTTGAGATTTACGAAAGGATAACAAGGATAGCCTTATCAAAAACGGATCCTTTTGCAGGCGATAGCCCACTCACCTGTTGAGCATAAATGCGAAACTTTCACTTTCCCAAAATCTGTGCTTTTTGTTCCCAATCTTTATTCCGGTTCAATTAACCATTCTTTGGAGTGGTGGATAGCTAAATGAAAGTGGCTGATATGTTTAAACATTATCTACAATCAACTTTTTATTACTATGACTACTAAACATAAGAAATGCCTTTCACTTCTTGCAGGCTACTTGGTTATTTTGGGCGACCTATTCACGAAATACTAAATTTTCTTTAATATAAGTGGAGACATACCTAACATATGGTGAAAGCCGCATTAAAAACCGTTGCGTGGTTTCAGAGGAAGATCGCAGACACGCAAACAGTCATGATTAGCGACTTTGCTTTATAACGGTGATGATGATTCTAATGGTCTTTTAGGTGGAATTAGTGACTCCGCGGGCTCCGGCGAAGAAGATACCAGCTCACCACATGTGTCAACAGATACAATGTGAAGAAGACGACTTCCCTTGTTGCCTGCCTTGTACTACTTGCCACAGCCCAGGCCCCAAGCGCAGGTGTGGACAGAGGAAACCTCGAACTCGACGATGCTACCCAAGAACCTGCTGGTAGAAAAGGTGAAACCGCTACTCATTCATAATTATCAGCATGTGTGCTATATATGAACGTAAAATATGACGACGTATAAGTATGTTGTAAAAAGATAGTTTGTAAATTAGCCTCGAATAAAACTGCAGTGTAACTTTCTTTTTTGTAAAGTTTTGGTTGTGATTGTTTAAGTGGGTAATAGTTACTATTTTTGATTTTTCCTGGAAAAAAAATAGTGTACATACTTTATATTAAAACTATCTCTATGCCTATTACTGTATTTGTTAAAAACTAATTCTTTTGATGACCCGTTTATTTCCATCGATACATGCTTTAAATTCACTTTTTCGGAAAAATAAAGATAGGAATTATTATCACGACTTAGATCCAAATAGAAACATAATTCTTGGTAAAGTAACATTTCATAGGAAATGTTTGGCCTTGAAGTATTATTTGTGCTTATCTTACAAAGGGTTACAGGTCGTGTTAATTTGCAATTCAAAATGCATCCACGTGTAGTCACTGCGAAAGGCCTTCGCCGCCACGGCGTGCCAAAGAGTAAAATTTTAAAAGCTGTCATCCCAATTTGATTTTCATCAAAATGAAAAACCTTTTACGTTTTCGACATTGATGCATCGCACTACATATTTGGCATAGATTCGGCTTAATATCAATCTCGGGATATCAATGTCTGATGGGTTTAGTTCAGTACTTCGTTGGAGAAAAACTGTCCGTTGTGGATTAACAAAAGAATGGCTAATAGTTTTCGGGTGTTATGCGCACTGTTATACAAATAAACCTACGTACTTTCCTATACAAAGCAATGTCTCTAGATACGGACAGGCTTTGTTGTTGATCCTGATAACGAAATACGACGTAACCAGTGACGTGATGGTATAAGATTATGCAATTGTACGAGTAGGTGTAGGGTATACAATATAAGTATTGTAGACAGTTACTACGGCGTGTAATACCTTAAACAATCATGGTTTTTATTATTAAATAAAAAAACGTTACTCCGCAAGACCTCGCTTACAATCGGAAGCGAAACGTTTTTTGACAATAATATCTTTCATTAGAGTTTCTGGAGAAATTGGAATTAATTATAATAGCGGCGAAATCTTCGACGGTTTGATATTACAGCCTCCTGCTCATAGCACATCTATAACCACATTTCCATACGTCATGTTGGGGTCTGTTGCTTTGGGGTGAAACTGACCTTTGATGGATCACCCTGTGCCCTGTATATAATGCCTATCGAGCGTTGGGATTGATTGAGGCAGACGCATCGTACTCCGATGACTACCTGTAGATGCAAACGGCCAATGGATAGGATTGCTGTATTACTGCTTTTAATTTAATGTTTATTCATTTTTTTTTATTTAGGCACTTTCTTTTAGTTATGTTGTTTTAGGTACTGGCTGTCATCGTGAGACAGAACAAGAAGCTATGAACAAATATATACCATTAAATTTAAACGCCTGATGATTTTAAATGTAGTCGGAGTTAGCCGCTGATTTTGCCCGTGAAATCATTCAGGAGGAGCATGCAGTGATAACAGTCTGATACATTTTACTCCTTGAGAACTTTTTCTCGGATAGCGGGAGAAGTTACTTGCGATAAATAAAATCGTATGTTAATGATATTTAGGTACAGTCGAATCCACATTAAGTAACAAATTTCATGCATTATAACTAGAACTTACTTTATGAAACTTTTTTGCAACATAAATCAAAATAAGTGTGCAGTTTTCCAAAATTAAGGGAATTTGACATCGGTGATTTGTAAGTGGTGCGTATTAACGTAGTTGTGATGCAGATACCTATAGGTACACATCAGAGCCGTAGCTAGAGTTGGTCTAACAAGGCCTAAGTGACATGTAGAGCAAACATACAAAATTGTTTATCTCCACAATGCCTCCGGTTCTGCACTTAGTAAACAAAAACCGCTTTGCCACAGCATCGAGTCATATTTACATTGATAAGGCCCACTTGCACGTTCCAGAGTTAAATAATTAAACTCTGAGTTAAGCCCTAACTTGAGGTTAAATATTTTATTTTACTTGCACTGCCAAGAGTTAAGACATAACCACGAGTTAATTAATTAAATAATTAAACCGCCGAAGTTGGAGGGTTAAATGACTAACTCTGTGTTAAAGGTTATATTTTAAAGTTAGAAGTTGGGTAGACCTATTTATTTTATATATAAATGAATGACTTTTTGTTTTCTGATGATGACGAGAAAATTATTGACTACATAAGATCAGATTTTTTAAATAGGAGAGTTAGTCGTCGAATCGATCATTTCAATTTGCAAAGAGATAAAGCATTTCACCGAAGCTTTCGATTAGAAAAGCATACTAACTTAATGATGAAACTGCATAACACACCTTTGTACCTACCTATTTATTATGCATAAAAGAAATTGATTTTTTCCAATACAAACAGTTTTATTTAAATCAGCATTAATATGGTCCATTAACAATAATGATACACATGTTTTTCTTTTCATATGGCCGAATTCACTGATTTACGTGGAATATTTTCATTTTAGCATCTGAAACATTTTTCTTCGCCTTCTTTTTCAAATTTTTGTAATTCATCTGTAGACTTTCCATCACAGAACAAATTTTTTGTTTTGTGCTTTCTGCTTTGATGCTGGCCAGAAATTAAATTTTGTCCGCGCCTCTTGCTTCTGCAGCAGATTGGAGCCATCAGTTTTCTTATTTTCAATAGTACTTTTATATGTGGATAATATCACTAGGAAGCAAATTTTCATTACATGTCTGTCAATCTGGGCCAAAAGTGCCCAGCATTGCCCTGTTAAACCGTTTGTGCACAAAAATCTATAATTAAAATAATAAATTAAAAAAATATTTTGAACTTCAAGGAACTTCAGGAATATTTTGAGTTAATAAAGGTTTATAATTAATTATTGTGTTGATTTTATGCGTCATTATTTATTTCCGTTGCCTTAGTGATGGGTATCTATGAACAAACCGATATCAATAGTGAAATCGATTTCCAATTTTAAAGTTACCTAATTTTAATATTATGGGCAAATATAATATATTTTGTTTAGCTAAGAATTATCTTCAAGGAGATACAAAGGTTTTTGTACAGTCGTTGACTCGCACGTTAAAGAGCAAAGAGACCAAGCCGACGCAGTAATGCTCTTCATTCATTTGAACTTGTTCTGGGACTATCTAAAACAGCGACTGGTATTTGCATTGGCTTACGTTTTTTTTTTTTAATTTTCTCCAGCAGCTTTTACCCAACAAGAGATATTTTTCAGCATGTTTATAATCTGCCGTGAGTTTATCTGCAGTTTTTAGGGTGTTCTAGAAATATATTCTAAGTATATCACATATTTTTCCTATAAAACGTATCAAATCGATAACAAGACAAACATTGTTCATAATCTAATCGTTTTGTTGAAATATAATCCTTTTTCAAGCCCTTCGTGTCACCAAAACTGGCATCTGTCTGTCATTGAAGTCTCCTCGTTGCGATTGCTTTCGATGTTGTTATTGTGCGATTTTTCTGTGATTTGTGATAATTACAGCTATTATCCGCTTACTCTCACGGACGATAAATACGATTTCAATTACAAGCTTTATTTTGCACGTTATTTTTTTTTTACTTTTCCTTAAAAATGCTTTGCATCAACTGCAGTATAGCAATCAGTCGTCTGTTATTGTTCCTGCTTCCTTTGTATGGAAATATATGTCAAGCATGATATAGATTATTAATTACAGAAGCAGCTGAAAATGAAAGATTGAGTCGCCGCTCAATGGTTTGTAACAAGACCTCGGCACTAAACTCTTAACAATGATGATCCAATATTACCAGTTATTTTATCATAGCATAATCACCTAGTAAGTTGAATTAATAACTATTGACCCATATTTTACATATTTTTTGGTTGAAGATTAGTTATTTATATTTATGTTTCAGCGTGGTAGTGTGTTGTATTATGCATGTTATACTTGTTGGACGAGTGCTCGAAGGTTTTTGGCTCGCAGTGCTACTCCTAACAATGAATTACCAATACCACCTCCATTGCATGTGGTTTTACCTGTAACAACTCACCGCCTGAGCAAAATAATATTAATCTGCCGCACTACAAGCGTGCTTCACTTCTGTTCACTGCATATTTGAAACTTGCACTACCTAATCAGTTATTACATCTTTGTAGTATGCCTTTACAAAATAATGATGCTGCAAGAGTTCAACGGATCTTATTTGCACTACTGAATTTTTACACAACTCAGAATATACCTATACAATTTCAAAAAATATCAAAAACAGAACAGTAAAAGCCGTCGAGGGCCCTGAGGGAATAGTCACGATTGAAAAACCGCCTATATCACAACATGCAATTGTATTTATGTGAATCAGGGAAGTCTAGATGTGTTAACAGGAATATTAGTTTAAGATTTACTTTATTTATAAAAAGATACTTAATTAAAAATGGCAACAACATTTGTTTCTTTTTTGCTAGAATCTGTAACACAATATTGGAAGAAAAAATACTTTCATGATTTAGGCCCTGTCTGGCTGCCCAGCCCGTGCTTCAACGGCCATTTAGTTAATGCGATGTGCCATGACATGCAACGACGATATGATTGCATCGGATCTAAGACGCACTTGCTCTCTCTAACTCTTTGAGATAAAGTTATAAAAATATGATCAGTCAACGCCTAGTCAACTGTGTGGCCCAGCGGAGTTTATAATATTGTTATAGGTCGAAGATAAGTTTGCAGTTTTAGGTGATGAAATGGATTAAAATACCTCCCTCCTATCACGTATAAGTTAGTATAACAGGTGTATCTACTGCTATCTAACTAAATGGATTCAATTTAGGACAGCCGAGGTGACCCGCATGCTCGTTTGCTACCTATATTACATAAAAAAAAAAAAAAAAAAATTCTAGCAGCGTTGGGTACATAATGATACTACTGTTGTTATCAATTACCTATACTTGTAAGATTTAATCATTTTAAACATTATAAGATTCCTTATGAAAAGTGATAAGTAGCAGAGCTGCAACATTGCTATGGATTTGTAAAAGGCCTTTTATTTTATGATGTCTGATTACAGTTAATTGTGAAGTTCCTTGAATCTGCAACTATGTTTTAAACAAACATCATAGTTTACAGTTTTCACAGGCAGAAACATTTAATTGTATATTTAAATGTTAAATAAGGCAGGCAGGCAATGCAAACGGTCCGTCTTATTTGGACCTTGTACTCTGGTTTTCTTCTCCATTTTACGAAGATTAACACAGCCTAGCGGTAGCACAAAACTAAAATAATTACCTATAGATGTAGGAATTTTATTTGACCTTATATAAACAATAACATAATTGACATACTCAAATACGGCCAAAACACTGCGTCACGTTCATATTTGATAAATGAACAAGACTTATTAAAACTTCTCATGTTTGAAAGAGATGTTAATACAGTATTCATATATCATTATTTTTTTTGAATTTGGTCGGCTATAATCAGAGTGAATGACTTTTTGTTTGAAATGCAGGATTGCTAACATATAGAAAAAAATGTTTGGGTTAGTAAACCCTCGATTAATTTCAGTTTGTGCAGGATAAGCTTCGAGTTAAAAACGTATTCTATTAACCTTGAGTTAACAAACCCAGAGTTATTTAATTAACTGGATATTTACGTGCAAGTGGCCCTAAGACAGGAGACACTGAACTAATAATAACACTACTATATCTGTGTTGCCATACAACTAATGCATATTTTTAAGGCAATAATTCTGTTATGAAGACGGGATTCTTTAATGCATTATGTACTAAGTATATAGGTTTCTCGATATGTCTTTTATAATAAGTATAATAACAGCTCTGTATTTTTCAATTATTCTAAGTTTCTATTACTATCAATTATGAACCGTATAAGCTAGACTGCCAAATCTGATGTGCCCTGAATAAAGGATAGATGCGTTAGGCGATAGTAAAGTGCACTCTAATTGTCTTAGACGCAAGGTCGGATCTAGCTTTGGCGCCAGGCGGGGGTCAGATAGTAGTGGTCGGTCATAACAAATTAGGTTAAATAATTGCGTTTATTGGCCCATGCAGGTCCTGGAGCCAGTCCAGGGGGGAGGGGTGTCATGACCCCCGTGATCCCCCCCTGGATCCGCCCTTGATGAGATGGATTGATTTCGATCATTATGTGTTTACATTGATAATACTTAGTTATTTCCAAAATTAACAATACATAACAATGTTGAGAATATTATAACTCGATTTGTATTTTAGTAACTTTGTATTCTCTATCAAGAGATGACATTAGTGTGATCTCTTGATAGAGCTTTCCCTTACTTTGTAGATTTGTATTTTCATGGAAGTAATTCTTCATAGTAGAACGTATTTTAGTGAATCCTATAAGTATTTTTAATTTCTCTTCTGAGATTATTACAAACATTGCTTTCCCATTTTAATATAATCTTTTGAAATCTTATTTGCATTGTAAGTTGGCAAATAAGTACATAAACTGGAGCAAAGCTGATTTACAGATGAATGATTTTAGGTCGAGGGTAAGGAACTTGCAATTTCTTTTAAAATTACATCACTATGTACATAGATTTATTATTGGTCTTCGCTCTCGCTCATACGAGATGGACCACTGCCTGTAAACAATAGCTCTGTTTTTGCGGCACCTTTTTATTTACGTGGCATCTCGTGTGTCAAACAATAAACATACCTACTGTTCGAAAAGCTTCGAACTAGGGTAACCTATCTTAATCGAATTTTTATATTCCAAATATCATAATCCAGAAAAGGTTTGGACATTTTTTCATGACTGCAACTCCGAATTTCATTTGCCCATTCATTTATTTATTTGCACGACGTTTTAAAATCCAGACGAATGAGTTCCAGACACACCTAAAATTTTATTAATTGAAGCGGTTACAGTAAGAACAATCATTGAGGGATTTATAAAAATCTAACTGTATTTAAGTACTTATATTAGACTTAGTCTAATTAAAAACGTTAAAAAATTTTCAAGAAAAGTAATTAGTATACATTTTATGTGTTAGAAATATAAACTATTAAATTTTGTCATCACAGATAGCCTCAGCGAACATCCATGATATATATAATAATAATAAATCTCCAGACTGTGTAGCCCTAAACTAAGCAAAGCTTGTACTATAAGTACCACACAATGGACTAGTGGGAACCCAGTTACACTCGGACACCCGGGGATTGAACCCGGAACCATCCGCTTAGGAGTCCGGTTTATACCGCTGCATTTATATCGTCTGTGGTGCAGCGGTATATATGTATATCTAAGATGTATATATGTGTTTGTTTGTAGGCTGACGCTTACACGCTGTCTATGTTGTGTACTTCTTGGTTCGTGGATTTCTTTGGTTATTTTTGATTACTTTGGACTCATCTATTATTATTTATATTCAATCCTTTTCCTTTTTTAAAGGTCCACCTGTGTACTTAGTTAGTTCAGCGCCATCTAGCGAATGTGTATGAACTTTTTTTTTGAAAATTGCTTATTGATATCTTTGCAAACAATATCTAGATTTTAAAATCAAGATTTTTTAAATTCAAAGAAACGATATCTGGAAAGACTAAATCCTTGTATTTTAAATGACTCTCTACTTTTAGAAAAGAACTTCGGTGTTGGCGCTTCGCCGGCCGCTGTCGCGGCACGCTCGCTTTGCTCGCTCGGCTTACGCACTGTATGGTCACCATTCAACCTCACACTCCTCCTCGCTTCGCTCGTCGTCGTACCTATTATTTTCATATACATATGAACAAACAGCGCATACCCAAAATTGTAAATTATAATTTAAATAATTTGGTCGACCTAAAATATGACAAATAAAATTAGGTTTTCCTATAGTTATGACAAACGAAACAAAGCTAAAACATTTTAGGACTGCCTAATGTTATGCCAATTGAACTTAGGGATTTTATATATTATGCCACTTAAAAGTTATGCAAAGGATAATTATGCGACATGAGTGTTATACGTTTTGATGATTATGACAATTAATGTACCTATGACAAACGATATTAGTCACCAAATAAAAATATTATGAAAATCTGGCAATACTTAGTTCGAACCAATTGGAAAGATATCTTCAACATCAGATTTTAGATGGAGGAAAAAAATTCTGGCAAGGATTGCATAAGATATATAAGAAAGAGGGGAAACATTTTGATAACTCTTGATAAAAAAAAAATGTTTCTTGTATAGTTGTTTATCGTGCCATAATTGTAATTGATAGGTATAATTTTTTTTCAGTTTTAAAAGACATTAAAATTCAATAGCAAATTTTTGGTGCTAAAACGAAACATTGGCGTATAAAGTTGCATGTAATGCAACGGAACTTTAATTTACTAACTGAAATCCTAAAATCAACGCAATTATCTATCGGCGGTCTTTGCGACTGCACGGGGGTGGTAACAGAACAAAATTAGGTGCTGGGTGGTTAAGAGTTAATGTCAGATATTATGTCTAAAAACAATTGTATAAAGGCCCTAAAAGAAAAGAATATTGATACATAGATTCACAATTAGTGCTCGCCCGCTCTGACCAAACGGAGCATTGGTACTTGTAAAATGCGTGATTAAAAGTAAGGTAAAAGCACCAATTATGGAAATTAAAAGGATTATATTTCTTTTTGCTTATTCATTTATGGGTTTTACTATTCATGTTTCTAGGGTTTTGGATGTTAATAAATAGCGACTTAGAATAAGTTTTCGATTTTTTAACCACTGTTTTATACCTGACGAAGAGTGCATGTAAGCTTTGTACACGCTATGGCCACTGTAGAAACCATAACCACTTTGTGTCGAAATACCCTACCAAAATATTTTGCAGCGACAACTTCCAACAGTAGATATAGTCAAAATCTAGGATTTTAATTTGAAAACATTTCTACAACTAAGTGTGTGAGTAAAATTTGATAGCATTCATTGAACTATTATAATACAGCCTCCATGAGGCCTACGATCGAACGGACGGACGTGACAAACTTTTCGCTGTAAATATTGGAAACATTTTACTCCAACGTATGATATTTTCCACTTGCTGCGTGCAATTCGTTTAGAGCAAGTTACCTACATACCTATCTACATTCTTACATGATATACATATTTGTCAGGTTAAATTTAGATGGTAGATTTCTAATGTAATAAAATAAAGTTATATTTAAGTTTAAAAATAAAAATAATAAACCGGGTTTTATTTCCTGTTATTTAACTATATCTTGAAACTAAACTCATTGTAACGGGTTTTACGCGTATTTTGTATATCTATTTTTTTACTATTCGACGTTTTGAAATTTTTACAAATGCCGTGGTCACGGGTTGACTGAGATGTTTGACGTCTACATAGTGTATAGTAAAAAACGATCTTCGAATTCACCGCCATCTGTTCCGTTATTAGGGCCGAGCCGCCCCTAGGTGCGTGTGCGGTGCACACAGGCGCCTAAGCAAAGGAGCGCCGCCCGGATGAAATGCCAGCGCATAGGTACTATTGTTTTTTTTTTAAATACAACATAATATTGGTACATATTACCAGCATTCCCTAAATCTTCTTATTTTATTTTAAGGGGGTTTCAGACGTGCTAATGTAGTAACGTAGGCTGTTATGTATCATAAGTCTGCCTCAATTTAAAAGATGTAAAAAAATAGCCGACTGAAAAAGGCGCTTCATAGGTTTCGTACACAGGCGCTGCTGAGGGTCGACGCGACCCTGTCCGTAATTTTCCCGCATAATATCCCGGGTTCACACAATAGCTGGCAGTGTCTTGATTTTTTTGCTTTTTTGTCTGCTGGTTGTTCTTTTTTATTTTGCTAAGTACCTATAAGATCCCACTAGGAATAAAAAGTTTCTCTTTTGCTAGAATTTTAACGGTATCATATCTTAGATAATGGTTGGGCTTTTCCGTGGAATGTTCTCAGACTGCAGATTTTGTATAGCGACGGTCTTTGACATCAGCGATACGTTCTTTTATACGAGTAGACACGTTCCGTTTCGTTTGACCGGTGTATGAGAGCCCACTTCACAGTCAATTTTATAAACGCCTGGGTCTTGTAAAGGGATGCTTTCTGCTTTTTACTGGACGAAGATGGTGGCTAATCTTGCCGTGTGGCTTGTATATGGTTTTTATTGAAGCCCGTGCAGAAGCGTCGGATAATTAATAATAATATAATAAACGCGTACAACCCGTTAAAATGAGTTTAATTTCAAGTAATAATGATCGCGTAAATCTAAGGAGTTTTTAAACTATATAAGATATTAAACTACTTATATCGTCACTAAAACCGTCGAAATAGTAATTATCATCGTATTTTTATTTTAATACAAATGTGGAGACCGATCTTTCAGTGGGTAATGCAGTAGGTACTCTTGGCAGGTGTGACTAGCTCTATACCGCAACTGAATATTTTCCGAAAAAAAAGAAAATAATTTAAATTGAAATATTTGTATTAAAAATGTGCTTCTGTATAACTAAGAAAGAAACCTACTTATAACAAATGTTTAAGAAGAGGCGAAAAGTATTAAATAAAATATCAGTTTTCTAATTATTTCGATGTTTCTGTAACGTTTTACTGTTTTATTATCTACCAATTTTTTTTATTGAATATTTATTTATCCCGCAGTAAAAAAACCTTATTAAATATTTAATTCCGTTTAATACTTTTTGCACGAACTACTCACAAACTTTCGCATTTACAACATTAGTGCGACTTACACATTTCTGCGACTATCATTCTAAATAGGCTTCATCCTGTCATACAAGCCAACTAACGCTTCCATTTCGCGTATGTGCCGTACCGCCATAGTTTCGGATTACGGTTTCATTGGCACGCGACTGCGCGGGCGCCGGCAAATGATGCAATACGCGCCTGAGTGGCGCGAGCGTGCAGGTAACGTAACAACCGTGACCGTCAATACGGGTAATGTTTATGAGATCTGTAAATATGCCGGTTAGCCGTGAATTGAGGTACCTACACATTAGTGAGTTATTTTAGTAAAATACGCCGTTAATTTCATATGTAGGCTACGAATGGGAAACTAGACTTGCATTTTTTTTATTTATTTCGGTTTTTTTATTGAACCCTAACTGAGCCTGATATAGACTGTCCTCATTTATTTGACTTGAACAAGTTAGTACATATCAAATCTGAAAATTGATATTCTATTCATTATAACTTAACGGATTTACTTAGATGCGTGTTTCACTATCGTTGAGTATTATTCAAGGTTTAAAAGAACAATACAAAAATTATTATTTTTTGTTTTGTGTACAAAATGTACGATTGTTATGCGAAGCTTCGACGGGTCATTAGTAGATATCATCTACCATAAGATATATAATCTCGTTCATTAGAAAGACCCCTTTATTACCACTGTCACTAATAATAAAGACTACAACTATCTGAATCGATAAGTAAATCACCAAATATATTTCCTTAACTTGATTCTTCATAAATTGACAGACAATATTTTGTACAACTCAGGCGTTTTGTGTTCAAAATCAGTCCTCCTATTCCGATCAAAAACTTCAGGATCTTCACAAAATAACATTCATTTTTGACTACGTTGACTCAGATCCTAACTAAACGACCTATTTATTAGAAATAGAAATGAATTATGATGAACTCGCTTTCTTCTTACATTTTTGTGTTTTTAAACTTGGAACGATAGCTCGCCGCAGTTAATTGACGCGTAGTTCAAGGTAATAAGTTTGTACTATACTCGTATAGGACGTCTACTTTTACTAGAAAAGCATGCAGGCACAATATGCACATTAGTTCTCATTAAGGCTATAAAAGAGGCAAAGCTAGTCGTTCATAAATTAGTCATTCAAATTAGTATACGTATTTGTGTATACCTATTAATTTCTCGGGTTTGTCTTATATCTATTTCTGTACGTTCCTGCTATAAAAATTAAAAGCAACATAATTATTCGATCTTCGGGAGAATATGATCTTTTGAATTATTAATATTCATAATCATTGAAACGCTAAATTTATTTTCTTCTATAAATAAATAAACCAGTAAGTCACATCTCGACACACATAATATGGCTGCTTACCTACTGTTGTAAGAATTTTTGTTCGAGAAATTACCTTCTCTTACAAACTTTTATATTTTAAAATAATAAATGCTAAAATGCACCTTTCTGTATGTCCTATTTAAACAAATTTTAGAATATTAATAGTTCGACAACGGGAATAAAATAGGCTTCATTTAACTTAAATAAGAATATGACTTTCCTATGATCTACTCGACATTGAATTGGACGAAAATGTAGGTACGCAGACGAAGTCGCGAATTCCAACTTCAATACATATAAAGCTGACCTGAAGTGTGATCCAGCTTTATTTACAGCTCACGTCTTAGGTTTGAGAAACTTCCGTGGCTCTTACTTCATAGAATAGAAACATATTGTTGTAATACAAAAAGCACTGAAATACTAAATAAAAAATCGGTTGCAAGCACAGGAAAAGTTTATACAATAAAGTGTTTGTATAAACTTTTTGGGAATATTATATTTGATTTATATTTATACTAGAAGTTTTGAAAATTAACAGGTTTTTCAAATCACCTTAGATTTCTAAGTAAATGACGGATATGCATTTTCGGCTCATTAATGTTACGGAAGTCTATATGATTTATCAACAACATGATAAGCAAATCAGAAGCCGCTTTTAATAAACAAAATACTCGCATTATTTGTTATCTTAAGTTGAATAAACTAATTGTTCAAATGTTTTTGTGTACGAAAGTGTAAAAAGATGGTGAAATTAATTTAGTAATTAGGTTAATTTAGTTAGAGCAAGGTCATAAAAATGATTTAGCACTGAGAAACACACCTAATAGTGAAAACATCTAGATAAATACTATTATATCAGGCCCACTGATTGCTTGGCCTACTCGTAATTATATATTTACGATGCATTATCTATATTATATTTAATTAAGTATTCTCATTAATACAAATATAAATTGCACACGCTTTTTCAGCCGATTTCCAAAAAAGGAGGAGGTTCTCAATTCGGCCAGTTTTTTTTTTTGTATTTACACCGATTACGGCAAGGTTTATTAACCGATTTAAGTGATTCTTATAATACATGCTACTTACTAATACTACTAATAGGTTTAAAGTCGGTACCTAGGAGGAGCAAAAATAGGAGAGTAGATGAGATAATAGTTTAATAAGTAATATTATATTTTTGTTACAGATTATACATTTTAACAAAAAAATATATAAAAAATATATTTTAACAAATCATTGATACATTGAATTTAAAACATAAAACTATTCAGAGTAAAACAACGAAGACAAATGATATAATGATTTTTAATCAAAATTTTCAAATTCAATCAAAATTCAACAAGCTATAAAATAAATACCTATGATAAGATACTTCAAATCATTTCAAATCGTGTCTAGTATGGCCTTTCCAACCACATAACTTAAACTAATGTAGTATACTAATTTTTCTTTTTAATTGAGTAACTGTACCTACAACGGATTCTTAATTGTTATTACATCTTGCATAGATAATCTTAAAAAAAGATTAATTTGAAAAATAACAATAGCTACTGATAACCTAAACCTTTTTGTTTAATAGTTCCAACCGACACAGGTAAAAACTTTCTTTCTGCCACAATTTCCCAATATGTTTCTTAAAGTGATAAAAACAAACATACATGAGCTTCCTATAGTCACCATACCCTGTAGTTAACACTCTGTATCATCATTTTCATCATTATCATTATCATTGCATAGTATAAATCCCTAAACCACTAAATGGATTTTAATAGGGTTTTCGTCTTTTAAAGGGTAATTTATTCATTTAAATTCGTAAATAAAGAACATTCAGAAATTATTTTTTTAAGTTATGCAAAATTCAATGTTTTCGGCCAAAATTACACCATTGCGAAGCGTGGGCGTGTCGCTAGTTATGCACCTATATACAGAAAGAACAATTGTGAAAATTAGAACGTTAGTTGTGATTATAGACAACCTGTGTAGATATTGTTTTCTTCTTCTTGTATCTTCTTCTTCTACTTCTGCAAATTGTGCCCCTCTTTAAAATAAAACCTTGATCTGTTTTTGTTTAATTTTTGTGTTCCGTTAACACAGTAGCAACAATTTAAGTTAAAGCGACCCTGGACTATTTGTAGTTATTGTTATTTAATTAAAATGCGAGATTGTGGTTATAGATAATAAAATAAATCACTTAATAATAATAAAATTTCAAACCTCTATTTAATTCGTAATTAAATCATGTAACTGGGTTTAATTACAGAAAGGAGACTTGTACTACATTTATGGATTAACTTTCATAAGTACGTAGATTTTTTTTAAATCAATCTATGAAATAGGTATTACTTATATTTAAAAAACAGATTGTATTCTCATTCATAAGTAATATTAGTAAAAATACAAAAAAAAACACAAATGGAAACGGTTAAAACGGAAAGAAAGAGTGGGGATTAGGAATGTACTGTTAATATTACATCAGTAGCGTTAACAATAGGGTAACACGGCGGTAAGTATACGTCAGTCGCGTTGTTTAAACGCATGCGTACAATGAGAAGAACATATAGCTCTTTCTTTGTCAACGCCACGAGACGGAGGTAAGCGCGCGCCTACCAATACTACTTACTCCCGATGGATGACGCAACCCAAAACCAAACTTACGTTCCACTGAAAACCCACAAGATGACGTAACACACGCATTCGGAGACTCATTTATTTGGCATGAACCGGCAGCTAATATTATATTATTAAATATAACACGTGCACTTATTTCTAGATCGAGTTTATTTTCAACAAAAAACTATGACGAGTTCAACCGAAGTTGTACTCGTATTACTGGACGGCTATAAATACTTTACGGCGCGAGTTTATAGACGAAACTTTAGGAGCTTACGAGTAACAAAAGACTGTCTGGAGTCGGTCGTAGGTAGGTAGGCAGCATTCGGCTGAGATCGGAGTTTTTGAGTCGAGCGTCGGCTTTTTTTTCTACGAAAACTGTTTGAAAGTGGTGGTTCGAGCGAAACGTTTGTCTTGGCGTGCTCAGCCGGCTGGTTGAATCGTATCGCATAAAAACTGATTAGTGTAACAGTCGCCGCCTCAGTGCGGTCGTGTTCGGAACTCATTCGGCCGTCGTTGCTATTTTAAACACGTGGTTCGTACCTGTGCCGTATAACCTATAAAGTACCCCTTGCCAGCGGCTTGTGCGCGTATACTACTAATAATAAATAGGTAAGTCGACGTTTTTATGTTGTAGTTTTAAACGCATGTTTATTTAAGTTGGGACACGTTGTAGTTTCTTAGCGCGTTTTAATGCAAAGCGAATTTTTAGTTCTTTTTTTTTACTTGTTTTAGTAATTTCTAACTTTTAAAGTTTTTCCCTTTATAATTGTATTTTAAAAGGAATATTATATTTGTGTAATGATGTATTTAATTGTAGGTTCGTGTATAAGTAGGTACTTCGTGGCGTCTGTTTGAAATGAAACGTGTGCAGTGCCGCAAAATGCACCCGAGTATTTTTATTTTATAGGTCACTTTATCCTGCTAATATTATAAATGTGACAGTTTGTGAGTGAGTATGTATGGATGGATGTATGGATGTTTGTTAGTTACTCTTTCACGTAAAATTGTGAGTATGTATGGATGGATGTATGGGTGTTTGTTACTCTTTCACGTAAAGACTACTGGACGGATTTGGATGAAACTTTGCAGTAATATTATAGGTTATAAATCAGAATAGCACATAGGGTACTTTGTACCGCGGGAAAACTTCTCATTCCCACGGGAAACAGACTTCTACGCGAACGGAGTCGCGGGCGGCCACTAGTGTTCTATATATTGTTTCACGTTTATATTTAATTGTATCAGACAACTTGTTGTACTCAAACGGACATTAACACCATTAAGTAATAATCATTATGGAAAATGAATCGGATACTTAACGGTAGTATGTACTTTGGTACCTATCAAGGAAGATATGTAAATGTTGATAGCATTTAATATTAATTTAATGCTTACTGGAAGTGCTTGTTTCATATAATTGTTAAGTAATCTGAGTACGTTAACCGGAAAACCTACACGTCTATAAGTAAATAATTTGCAAGCTTGACTTCCACGTTTGAGTTCACCCACGTACAAATAAACACATATTTTTTTACATGTTAGTCTTTTTTTTATGTAACGACAATTATTATATATTAAACGTTTCAAAACCATATCGCTTTCTTATCGTCAGCACTGCACAAATATTGATTCATGCTCCATTGCCCCGGGGCAATTTTATTATTTTATTTAAATATATTTTTTTCCCCACTGACCCGAATCTCTATTACCCACTGCCCCGAATTATTAGTTAAAAAAATTTATTCCCCACTGACCCGAATTCGTATTCCCCACTGACCCGAGACGTATTTTTAATAGAAATCAATAATAATTTTGTACAGTCCTGAACAGAACGTCTTAAAAAATACAGTGTCAAGTTTAACTTGTATCGGCCTAGCCGTCGGCATTGGATGATGTCAAAGCTGTTGAATTTATGGTAGTAACTTGGTATAAAACAATAAGCATTGTAACCAAGTGGTGGCAAATGAATAGGGATAACGATTGTGAACCCAGCAGTTCATCTCCTAGTGAATTAAGTTCTGTGGACTCTGAACGAAAAGGCCTCTTTTTGCTTCGCGCGGGTTATCAGTTTCATAAAAGAAGCGCAACAAATATTATTAACTAAATCACCAGTTCCTAAAAATCATGTAGCGTTGTGTTGTGCCTTAACATTATTACCAAATAAATTGGTAGAAGATGTTTTTTCTATAAATATAATGCAAGATTGTCCTGATCATAAAAAAAATATTGAGAAATTCAATGATTATTTTGTAAAAACATAGATGGCGCATAAAGTTTTCTTAGGTAAATGGTCTTTCTATGAAGATATTTTGAAAACAACCAATATCATTAAGGGTTGGCATTCTAAAATTAACAGCATGTTTAATACAAATCCTTCTGTTCTTCTTCTGTTTATAAAATGAAAGTAAATAATTTTCTAAAAGGTGTCCTATATCTCTAAAAATAGAAACAATATTGAATTATCCTACTAATATTATAAATGTGAAAGTTTGTGAGGATGTATGGATAGATGGATGGATGTTTGTAAAAACTACTGGATGGATTTGGATAAAACTTTGCAGTAATATAGGTTATACATCAGAATAACACATAGGATACTTTTTACCGCGGGAAAACATCTCATTCCCACGGGAAACTGACTTCCACGCGAACGCAGTCGCGGGCGGCCACTAGTATACTATAATTAATGATTCAATTCAAGATAATTTAAAAGGGAAAATAACTTTAGGACATTGTTTAGAAAAAATATGTAGAGTCACAAAATAACCGTCTCGTAATTAAGGCTTAGAATAAGAATTTCTTATTTAAATATCTTTTATGCTAGTTAATTAAAGATGTTTTAACTTTTCATGTTGAGTAGTGGTTAATAATGAATGATTGTAAGAACGAATGGCAAACAAATAATGTTGTTGATTTAATATATTGTTTTATTACGTCACCTTAACAAATTTGTAACTATCTGTACGTTCGCTGCTCGGGGCAATGGAGCATACGTTCGACATCTCGGGTCAGTGGGGAATGATTTTAAAAATATTTAAAAATTGTATAACTGCCCCGGGGCAATGGAGCATGAATCCAAATATTACTCTTTGGTCGTTAATTTAATAGGATTTTATTTGATTTTGTGGCTTAACTAATAACGGTATTTCTTTATAATTACGGCCACTTAAAAGGTAAGAAACTTAGCTGCATTGGTTGCAAACATGAAAATTAGACTCCGTGGATCTTGTTTTCATATTTAAGTATGGGTAGTTAATCAATCATTACCAAAAATTTGTGCAAAAAGTATTATTCATAATATATTCATATGTCCCTATTACTTATGCACAGAAAGTACTTCAAGTGAGCATTTCTCTCATTTATCGACAAGGAGAGTCATTGACATTTCGGCCACCAATAAGTCGGACAGTTTGGCCGAGTGGTCGTTTTTCAATTTTAATATTTTAACTACCACATCTCGGCCACCATCAATTTATTAATAATTTACGTAGCAATTACGTACAGTAGGACAGAAGAGTTTTTAAGCAATTCTACATTAGAATTTTTAACTTTATGATAACCAATACTATTTCTGTTACTTATTTTGATAACAATTACTCTATAAAAATAATAATAAGAAAAATTTCACAGATACGGTACGAGTTGGCTCTATGCGTAAATTAGAGAGTCATTGACATTTCGGCCACCATTAAGTGGGACAGTTTGGCCGAGTTGTCGTTTCTCGGCCTAACTGTCCCGTGTCGGTTTCCCGTGGAAATGAGAAGTTTTCCCGCGATAAAAAGTATCTACCCTATGTAACTTCGGTGTTTCTATACCGATTTCTATTATTATTTTTATGGAATAGTTAATAATGCTAATTTTTAATAAGGGATGACTGAAAGTGTTATAAACCTAATATTAGACAAATATAATCAGAAAGCTTCGAACTGTGAGTCAACCATCGAAGATAGACATATGCTGTCGTGGGATATTTTGTTATATAATTTTATGGAGAACATTTCCGTCATACATGATTTCTGTGTAGCTTTAACCAATAAGATGTGCAACGAGACGGAAGCTTAAAAAATTTAGTAGCTTCTCCCGTTTTCCTAACATTTCCATTCACTGCTCTGCTCCTATTGATTTTAGCGTGATGAGAAGTATACTATTAGCAGCTCAGAAGTATGAAAAATAATTGTACCAAGTTTCGTTAAAATCCGGCGAGTAGTTTTTGTTTCTATAACGGTTATACAGACAGAAAGACAGACAGACTAAAATTTTACTGATTGCATTTTTGGCATCAGTATCGTTCCCTAATCACCCCCTGATAGTTATTTTAGAAATATATTTCATGTACAGAATTGACCTCTCTACAGATTTATTATAAGTATACTATAGATTAATATTTACCTAACAATTTTGTCTCTGGCTGTACACAACAGATATATTATATTGTGTCCGAGTTGTCGTAGAAAAAAAATTGCGACCAGTCGGACAAGGTGTCCGAGTTTTTTGTGACTGAAATGTCAATTACTCGACAAGGATACCTGTCCTTAACTAGTATGACAGATTTGTAGGTATATGCTGCAATGAACATTATTATAGAGAAGTCGGTTAAAAATCAATAGTGTATAACATACGTAGGTACCTTAAAACATACCACATATTCCTTGCCCAGTCTTTTTTTCTCTTCAAATTATGCTTGGTTATAGTTTTAAGACAAAAAAAACGAAGGTGACGTTTACCATATTTACCTGCGTGCTAGGTAACCCCTTTTGGTAAATTTAAATATATTCCCAAAAATTATGCAAATCATCCCCCTGCTGAATGACAATGAGATGACTGACGCAAATACCCATGAAAAGAAACAGTATCCAAGTCTAAATCAAGTCCAAATATAAGGACATTACGTACACTCATAAATAATTGTTCAAAATTTACATATACTAACTTGTAAAGTGGCTTTTATGTAGACAAGACAGATAGCTGTCTGTTCGTCAAGGATATAAAAAGGTTCGAGTTCAGATTAAAATCTTTTATTTATTCGCATAATCCAGTAGGTATCGGCACTAGTGGAAGTATATTCAAATTAGCAAGCTTACAAAAAGATAATGCGCCAAGCAAATATTGAGGACTGACTATTGAAAAATAATATGTTAGGCGGACATGATATTTATGTTAATAAATATACACATAAGTGTTCAAAGCTGCAAGGGGTCTGTCTCTATAGAAACGCCCCACGGACTACGGAGAAAGACCCTTTACGGTACTTTCTCGAGAATCAGACAATGCACGTAAATGCACGTCATAAAATATGTTTCGAAAATATCACATGTTTCTTCCAAATTGTGTGCTAAATATTTCCTTATTGGGCGGAGGACAACTAAAGGCTAAACAATTATACAATCGATGCCCCACTTCTAGCTACATAGCTTTCTCGTCAGATATTTATAGGTCATCTTTCAAGCTTTTTTAACGCCCATTAACAGTAACTTTATAAACACTAACTCTCGCTTCTCTCATATTTTCCTTACATAGTTTGCCTAAAATCACAAACCGTATTTGTTTTAGTATTTTTATCCACCAACTGCAGCTAAATCACATTATGGAATCATTTCTGTACTATAATTTCAGTTTTTTTCATTTTATTTTTTTGACTGAAGCGAAAGAACAACACTTATAATCATCAAACGTTACTTTAAGAGATCGTTGGCAGTTAACATCATAGAAACAAATGAACTCACTCAACTCACAAAAAAGCCTGGTACCGTTAGCTACCTTCTCTTGTCGGTCTGCATATTATATTATAGATAATGTACTCACATCTAAGTTTTAAAAAAGCAATTGAGCATTTCAAATCCGTTGAATACAATGTGGGTGTCAACTGAATACATCACTGGGGTCAGCGGAATTATTGTATTACAATTCGAACCTACTTTTCTTTGGCACGCGCAAAGAGTGACGCCTTTACCTACTTTCATTGATATAGTTACGAACGTGTAGTCATAGGAAACTATTTGAAAACACTTTTACTATTAGACATGCACATCACTACATTTAAAAAAGAGGCAATGACATTTCGGACACAAAAAACTCGGGCACCTTGGCCAATGTATGGATTTTCAATTTTAATAAAAATTTAAAATTCTCCGAACATCAAACACCACCCCCTGTCCCACTATAGAGTTATTTTAGTTAACACATTCTATGGAGTTATTTCATCAATCAGGATCTTAATTAATTCAATTTTAGGAAATACCATAGCCGCTTCATAAACATCGTACCTACGAAATTATTTTCAAACCAAAATTTGAAATATTTTATGCGAAAGCATTCCTATGTTATTTTACTACCGACGATGACCGGAACGTACTTAATTGCAAATGAAAATATTTTACCTGAAATATCGTTGGAACTATTCATTCGTTGCCTAACTAATTTTATTTACTGTAGGTAATTACATACATCTAATGCACGTCAGCCTCCATTGTTTTTCATTCAAACCATAATGTTACTTTTAAAACATGGCCAACCGCTTACTTAGTTTCTGTAGGCGAAAACCAGGCAGCTACTTTCTTAATTTCAATGTGTCTTAAATAAAACAATAAGAAGCACATCGCCTCACAGACGTCCGACTGTCTTTATAAATATCATTAGGCAGGGCAGGAAGCTGATCGATGTAAATAAAAAGTAGAGATAATGCACCATTATCATTAGCGGCTATGAAAATAGCCTATTGTGCCTTCAACGTACAAACAGACATTGTTTTGATAAGACACTACAGACATGTACCTTAAGTTTCTTTAAGTGAATGCGAACATTAGGAACAAGGCTTGCCTTGCAAGCACATCCTACTAATATTATAAACGTGTAAGTTTGTGTGTATGGATGTATGGATGTTTGTTACTCTTTAACGTAGAAACTCCTGGACGGATTTTGATGAATCTTAACAGTTATATAGGTTATATATCAGAATAACATTAAGGGTACTTTTTACCACGGGAAAACTTCTCATTCCCACGGGAAACCGACTTCCACGCGAACGGAGTCGCGGGCGGCCACTAGTTGTACCAACCTTGAAGAATTCTGTTATTTTACTAAACTTTTCATGTAACCAAAATATCACAAAGTTTCAGCATTCAGAAACTGTCAGAATTATCTGAATTAGTTTAAAGGCTTCACGTGGATAGCAACTGTCTGCCAACCGTACGAAACAAGTTTATCTTACATATTCAGGCCCTTTTTATTGAAGTTGCATTATTTGTTGATTGCCTACAGCACGATCGCAACCATAGCATGAGTGTAAACTGTAACCCACTTTCAGAATTCGCGGTACGAGACCTACTATAAAATTGCACTGCATGCAACCACCATTTTGCACTAAATGCGCACTACGATGCAGTGTAATTTCTGTAATTAATAATGAATTATTCGTTATTATTTGCTGAACGATGACTTTTTAGAAATATAATTGTATTCAATACTAGAGGCACCTTGTTATCTTATCTACTAATAACGAATTGTGAAATAACCGCTTCAGTACCACCGTTTTGGTATTTAATCGAGTTAAGTTTAGAATGATACGTAAATAGCTTTTGTACCTATTAACAGTATTGACACATAATTAAGTAAAATACACTAGAACCTTCTAAAATGCAATAATCTGAAAAATATTTACAAACTTGGTACTTAACGAAAATTTTAGGAATATTTCTCAAATTAATTTTATTAAATAGGCAAAAGAAGTTTAATAGGAAACACCTCCGACCTACTTAGACGTCAGGCACCAACGGTACCTCATTGATAACAGTGTTGATAAGCCACTAAATGTCACCGCTCTTGACCTAAATCATAAATATGGAATAACGCGAAACAGTTTATTACGTGTTCTATATACAAAATATGTTTTTATTTCATTTATTTAAATATTACATTTTACCAACGACATATAAGCACTAACCACTATGTTTTTTTATCCTACTTGTGTATCCTTAATCCTTGTATATCTACCAATGTTTTATCTAAAATATAACAAGGCGAAGTAAAAACACGCTTGTTCATAAATTTACAGAGCCTGCAATTTTCGTACAATACCGAGCAGTGATCAAATTAAGGGCCCTTTGTCTAGCTATTCAGACATTCAATCTTTAACTTAGCTAATTGTGGTTATTAAGTTTAGTAAACAGATTAAAGTTGTCCCAAACTGACTGTAATGTTGACATTCTCGATCCAAACTTATTGCGTTTCAAGCGTCATTTACTAAGCATCATCTAATCACACCCACTTTTGTTTTATTTGGTCATCTAATCTAATTACTATTTGTTTACTGTTTTTTAGTTTTAGTTCCTGATCTTTTACTTTTTTTCAATATCTTCTTTATTTCAATTATGTTTTATGTAACTGTTAGCAAGTGATTCACTGTACCTACATGTTTAGGATTACAGTCTGAACATAATTCTAAGTCAAGCTACTATGTACTTCTTTGATTGTAATCTGTTTTGTATGTCTTAAATAAATTAATAAAACAAAAAAGCTTTAACTGATGATTGCTTAGGCGCAGTTAGCCAGACGAGGAGTTCGTGTGGTCCTCATTATCTCAAGTCGGTTAATAAGTAAATTAGGACAGTACACATTATGTTTGTAGGAAATTAGGAAACAACTACTGTTATAAATTGGCTGATAATCAGGGTACTCAGTGCATTAACCTTTGGTCATTGACATTGACTAATTAACTTAAAGCTGCCTGAGTATTTCGGTTTTGAAGTAAAACATTTTGTTTCAGAGTGCCTCGTGTTGTTTTTTAGGGATGATATGAATATATTGATGCTAATAAGGTTATAGCGTTGGAAAAATAGCATTTAATTTACTAACACACTTTTTATAAGGTTCTTTAGGTCACTGACGTGATTCATCATAGGGTGGGGCACCCTAGTCGGAATTATTCTATCAATTCAATGGACAAGAAAGAAACTAACATTTTTCTTATTTTAACTTGGCCATTTTTTTTTGTTTATTTGACTATAACGGCATGTTTTGGACACCTTTTTTACTTTGATGAGATTTGTGTTAATTAATAAATAAACAATTTATCAAAGTAATACCTACATTTCAAAGGTCATCAATATTTAATAGAATGACACATTGCGCAAACTATAAAATTGGAGAAGCTAACTTCAATCAACTTAACTGAACCACGTTAGCATAACACTACGGCACGTAAAATAGCTAGCGTAGCGACAATAATATAATGCCAGACATGTATAGATTATTAAGGAGGTAACCCTACACCGAGATTTGAAATGAAACACGAACCACCCACCTTGTGTTAACCTTAACTTTAAGACACTATAGGTAGTTAAAAATCAGTCTACACGTTGCCAACTAGAATTTCACTGACATACAAAAAAAATTAATTGAAACGTCAAGTAAATAAGGATTTAATAAAAACAATACTTATCTCTACGCTTCAAAGGGGCTAGCGAAATAGCAAAGAGGGCGAAAGGAGAACTGAGAAATCCGTTTTTAATTCCAACACCATTTATTTTTTGAAAAGTAGGAATTTCATATGCTTAACTTTAAAGGATAATCGGTAAAATATTTCATGTGAATCACGTTCCATATATATTTTTCCTGGATATAAAATACTACTTAACAAATATTAAAGGCAGTTGTGATACTAATAGTAAAGCTAGATTTAACATTGATTAAGTTACCGTTATTGTTTTTGCAATGAAATGGTGACAGACACATGAGTGATTCCTCAGGCAACGCACGCGCATGATCGATCACTATACTCATTTACAGTTTACTGGTTAACGGCTTTTTCAAATATGGGCCACGCACAACGTACCGATTTAAACATGTTGTGAGTGACATTAAACAAATTGTCCTTTGTAGTTTAATCGTGCAGAACAATTTAACGAACAGCCTATTTGTTTTATTAATAATTGAAATTTTAATTGCATTCAGTACTCAAAAGCGAAAAACTTAAAGTGACGAATGTATTATTGTATGCTTACACCGGCATTTTAATGTTAATTGCTTTCTGTTGGTATAATTATGGCGAGGTACGTGGTGCTTTTTAATTTGAAATGAAGCTCATATTAAATTTTGAGCTTCGGTTTATAAAATACCGTTTTAGAGAGTTAGGTAAATAATGATAGGAAATAATCAAAAAATGAATACTAACTGTGTTTGCAGTGGCAGTATGAAGGAATGTTGGTTTAACTAATATAATTAAAATTTACTCACGCTCGTTTGCATTGCCTTTTCAATTAGGTACTTACCCCTTCTAAGGCACTGATAAAAAAACATTTATTAATAACTTACCTATATGACGTCTAAAGTAATTGGACGTGTTGCATATTAGTTCCTGCCCTATAAAATGTATTTTTGAAGCGTTCAATATTTACGGAACGATCTGTAAAAATGGCTTCCGTATCGTTTACTGATCTTACATGGCTTCTATTCGATCCCAGTCGAAGAAGTAGAAGGCAGAAGTCAATATGTTACTTAATAAATAATATTATACATAAACATTAAATAAACACTAAGGCAAAAATTCAATATTATGTAGTATGATACGTTAACTGTAAAAATGCTTATATGGTTAAGTTAGTGGTTTAGTTAGATTCTGAGTAGGTAACTACCTTTATTTCAGTTTTTTTTCAGTCAAGTTTATTTAAGTTAAGTTTAAGCCAGGGCATCGTTGGTTACAAGAAAAAATCCTAAGTAGACTAAAACCTCATAGCTTTTTAAAGATAGGGCATTGCCGCACACTTACATTCGTAATTCGTAACACCCTATATTCGTCCCACTAATTGGGCGCAGGCTTTCCGCCTCTAATAGAGAGAGGGGAATGCCACCCCTTAAAAAAGGTTAGTTAAAAGGCTACAAATCGTATCAGTGAGACAGTACAAAACGATGCCCTTGATATACGATCGATATGCGACGATGCACGCTGACGAAATGAAGTTAAAATCGTGTGAAGTATGACCACGGTGTATTAACACTTTATTGGTTTAAGCTCGTGCCTATTTCTATAAAATAATAGTTGAAAATGATATAATAACATATTTGTATAAAAAATACTTAAAACTGGATGTTATTCGAGTTTGTAACTTTTAAAATTACATTGTTAATGAACCGACCCACATACTACATTTTTAAACCTTCTATTTACTCATTTATCATATTTTACATCGTGTTTTAATTAACTGAAGTAATAATTACTAATAAAGGTAAGCTTACATGTAGATTTGTGTGTTATTTGTAACTAGAATTTACTGTGAACGCGTACCACCCTGGGCGTCCTAGTTACGTACCAAACCAATAACTTCCTTTCTGACCGAGGTAATTATAATTACGTACAAGTAGAGAGTACCTTGTGTTCACTTGGTAATAATTAAACTCTTTATATTATATATCTATGTGTGTATAAGTATTTATATATATTATGTATATATTTATGTGTGTATATTATTCTTACCCATGGACATACAACTCTCATATGCTATAATGAACTTGCACATCTTATTAACTTTGTTTTTCTTTTTTGATTTGTTTTGATTTTTCTCCATTTATTGTGTTTTATTCCCTTTATACTTTCTTTTTTTTTACTTTTATATTATTTTTAAGTCATTTGTATGGATTTTGTCATGCTCATCCTATCGTGTACCTAGCATTGTATACTCAGCACGATGCCACTGACTTTCACATCACAGGGTATCCTAGCGTGAAAGTCAGGGGACACTCTTTATGTACTTACATAAAAGCTTATTTTTAATGTACATATTTTAGGTTATTATTAAGAAACTCTGTAATGGCTTTTAAATAAATTATTATTATTATTATAAGTTTAATTAATATGTACATTTTTGCAAAAAGTGCGTGTATATAGACTGGGTGCTTTTAGGTAGTAGTTCCAACCAGTGACAGAATAGATTATGAGAAAAATAGGGTGATACTTATTTCATATAGGTATCTAAATTTGTCAGAATTTGAAATTGTTTTCACTTTTTAAATGTTGATCGTATACTCATAATCTTTATTTTGCGGCACACTTACGTTGCAACATTCATATCGATAGGCTCAAGCGCATTTCAAGCAAATGGAAATATATTTTCAACGTATTGTACATTTTATTGCATTTTCGGTTTCAACGACTTTTAAGTCTTGCAAAACTCAATTTGATATAGATGGTGACTGTACATACAATGTAATTACTTATTGGTAGGGCTGTAGGTAAATAGCCCACTAAATAAGTAGGCAGTAAATAAATACATCGGTTAAGTAAGCAATTTTGATTGTAATAGACTGTGACCTTAAATTATGTGTGCGTTTATGGATGTCATTCTAAAGCGAAGGGTGTAGTCGCGTGCAATAATCAATTCTGTTACAGCATTGCACATATTTCGCTTTACACTACACTGACTCCTGAGCATCGCATAGGTGTTCATTTAAATAATACGACCTAGATACCTAAATTATTAACGTGTCATATGTCATCTTATATGTCATCTATATTTTTGAATTTATCTTACTTACACATCTTGTTGTATTTTACATACAAAAAGAAGTTGATGACGTAACCAAAAACACTTATTATACATATAAAATTATATAAATAGAACACAGTTAAAAAAAAGAACATAAATTGAATATGCACCCCAGTTTTTTATAACAGCTCTGAAGTCGAAGCAAAATTTTCTGCAACGTCTGAATACAATTGCAACTTTTTTTCCCAATGTAAAAGTGTGGTTTACGCAAACAGAATTAAAAAAAAAACAACATCATAACATATAATTTCCAGCTATATACCATAAACATTTTCTTACCTAATCCTACCCTAATCAAAACTGCAATAACTGCCTACATTCAGTTTAATTTGTTTAATGCATAGGTAATTTAATGTCGAATCGACCTACATACTTTTATTTAACTCTGCCCACGGTTTTATAGGTATAAAATAATTTAATACACCATCTCGAAGTGTAAAAAGGGCAATCTGACACTACATACCTCGCATTCTTATGTCTAAAATGTAAAATGAGACGAAAAAGGATCAGTTAGAAACAACAAACAATCGATGAAAAATATTTTATCATATTGTGTGCTTAACTAATTTCGGAGAATATGACTTCGTAAAGTTTAAAAAAAGTGTTGTGTTACTAAAGTTTTTGGAATATAAATATGCTTGTAAATACGTATTCTGCGAACACAATATACGTGTTCCTTAAATCAATTAAGTCATCTTCAAGATACTTCTTGTACAAGCGAATAGTAGGTATAGATTCATGTTTGAAATTAATTCCATAATTGATTAGCCTTTATAAACATGACACAATCTGAGCTCAGCAAAACTATACACGTGTCCTCAGAAATCGTTAACCTCTGCCACTGTATAACTAAATAAACAATAATAAGTAGCTACAAGAGACGTGCAGTAATCTCGAATTATTATTTATATGGAGATTATAATGTAAACATACAAAGCAAATCCTACTAATATTATAAACGTGATAGTTTGTGAGTATGTATGTATGGATGTAGGGAAGGATATATGGATGTTTGTTACTCTTTCACGTAAAAACTACATGACGGATTTTTATGAAACTTTACAGTAATGTAGTTCATACATCAGAATAACATATGGGGTACTTTTTACCGCGGGAAAACTTATCATTCCCACGCGAAACCGATTTCCACGCGAACGGAGTCGCGGGCGGCCACTAGTCGAATATATTACACAACAAGTGGAAGCGCCATCTATGAGCGGCCGCCCGAAAACTACTTCGATTTATGATTAGCTAGTCGACAGGACCGCTATTTGTTAACTTCCATGTTGCTTAGGTTTGCCGCCGCGCTGCCTGGAATAGGGGTAGCGCTTTAGTACGTTCACGCAGCTCGTATGTGATAGACGTGTGTGTGTTTCTTGTGTTTTCCCGCACGTGCTCCAAGGATTTCTACTGCCTTGTTAAATAAGTGTTGAGTTGGACTAATCTGATAGACTTGCACCGTCTGCGTCCCTCCCCGGGGAAAGCTAAGTGCTCGTATCACGGATCTTGATCTCTGGGCCGAGGAGCCTGGACAGGCTCAGGAGGAGCAGCCCACAGTCAAGGAGCGGCAGAACATCAGCCAAGGTACGTGGAGTTTCATTTAGCGGACCCCTGTCGAAGTATTAGTTCTTGTTACCATCTTCCGCTTACAGTCCACTCTGGACACGGGCGGCGGCCGTCTATTCAGATTTACTGGTGTAATTAGATTTGCGCTACACCATCTTTTGTGGCCCTTCTTAAGCCGGATGGCATTTGGCCTTCCTTTGGGCAATTAGTTTGTATGACCCCTCGAGTCTTGTCGAAATATTGTGTTAATAATGTATGTAGTTTGACCACCGCAGGTCATTGTAGGTAGCTAGACTAGCGCCGTGGCTAGTTAGTTGTAGGGCTCGCGGTAGGTATAGCCCGCGGGTAGGAACCGTTCCTATCAATTTCCCGCGTTCTTATTGGGTTTGCCAATGACTAATTTAGTAATAGGTACTAAGATTATTCTGCATTTGAAGTTGTAGTTACGTATGGTAGGTAGGTAGGCAGAACGTACTGGACGTGATTGCCACGTATTCTACGACGTAATTCTTGTGTATTCCGCGTTAATTTGGTGATTTGTAGTAGGCAAGCTGCAAAAATAAGCAATAAAAAATTTCATTTTTATTTTGTTCTCATTTGAGGTTAGGTTGTGCACGCGGTGCCGCAGCGTTCGCAATTCGAATTTCGAACCTGCACACGCGAATGCGAATGGTATTTTGTTGAATTCGGGGATTATTATTTTGGTAACTAGGTATTGTAGGTATTTTATATTTAGGTGTCATAACAGTAGGTAAAAATGACTGATAAAAAGAAAAGTGAGAACTTAGTTGACGCCGAGTTGACTATTTTAGAATGTAAACGTAACGCGATTTTTGAACATTTTCAGGAGTTGTATGATATGTTAAAGTTAGTAGAAAAGGGAGATCAATTAGAAAAAGATAGGTTTTTGAGTTCCGTTTCTAACATAGATAAATTGCGTTCAGATTTTGTTGAGGTATTAGATAACTACAATAGACGTTTACTTATGTTGAGGCCTGAAACAACACCTAACTATAAAAGCCTTATCGCGTTGGAACAGTTGTATAGCCATGTGAAGAGCTGCAGGTCGCGGCTGTCCGCGGACTCGCCGCCGGCGCAGCGCGAGCCGCCGCCGCGGGGCCGGCCGTCGCTGCCGCCCATAGACTTGGTCTCGTTCGACGGAGACATTCGCTCGTGGCCGTTGTTCTATGCCAGTTTTAAGACGACTATTCATGACAATCCATCGCTTACAGAATCGGAAAAGTTGTACTATTTACTAGGTAAAATAGGTAGCAAAGCGCAATCGGTTTGTTCGGGAATAACACCCAGCGCAGATAATTATCAACTTATTTTGCAAACTTTAATTGATAAGTACGAAGATAAGCGAATGTTAGCTTCGACGTATCTTAATCAATTATTCGATTTTAAACCTCTGACTTGTGCTTCCGCTTCTAATTTTGAATTGTTTCTCGATAGATTTGTCACTGCCGTACGGGCGTTGAATAACTTAAAACTTGATGATTTGTCAAATTATATGCTGTTACATATCGCGTTGAAAAAGGTTGACTGCGAGACTGTTCGTTCGTTCGAAATGAATGTTAGTTCGAGTGATATTCCGACGTTTGAGAGCTTTGTTGATTTTATTGTAAATCAGTCTAAGACATTGCAACGTACTTCGGCTTCTAGTATGCCTACTAAACGAGTAGACACTAGTAAGCACCGCGCCAGTAATAATTCACCTAAGTTACACACGTTTGTGAATGTTGTGGAATGTAAAAAATGTTTGTGTGACTCCGCTAGACATTCTCATTTGTTTAAGGGCCCTTAGTAACTGAAAACGGCAGAATTAGCCGTTTTCTATTAGCTGTTACTTACAAAATATATGATATTTCGCACTGATATTTCAAATATATAATAAAGAACGTAAATGTGATGGGAGGACTGTTTTAAAAACACGATTGGAATAATTTTGCTCGATAGAAAAAAATCCTGAAGTCACCTCTAAAATTTCATATGAATGCACATTAAGACGGTGTTTTACAATAATAAGTCTTATAAAATCGCAAACTGATAGATTTTTACCTTTTCTATGTCGTGACTGTTTTAGATTTCTGAGAAATTGAACATTTTATTAACTTTTTGATGATAAATGTGTTTCGAGGCCGTTGATTCTATAGGAACCGCGTTCCCCGACCCCCCCGCCTAAGGCGTGGAATCGCAGCGAAATCTGAATTTTCGCTGACCGCCTAACCCCCCTTAAGTGTCCCGCGTATAGTAGAATTGCCCCCGATATAAGATTAAAATCCGCGAAGCAGTTAGGTGCGTGTTTTAACTGTTTGAGTTTGAAACATTATTCCGCGCAGTGTAATTCGAACACTGTATGTACTATTTGTAAGCGTAGACACCATAGCTCGCTTCATATTGAAAAGCTACCCGGACGAGAACAGAACCCATGTACTTTGAATTCGAAGCCACGTTCCCACGAGCCGGGGCGTTCGGTACCTACGACTGAGAGGGAGACGGCATGCGATGCTCGGCCCCGCGCGCCCGCCGAGTCGCCGCGCGCCGACGTATCGTTGTGTGCGACATCGCTTGCTGGTTGGAACTCTTTTCCCGCGCCTACGTATCACACCGCGGCCGTTGATAGCCAGCAATCTATTGCGAATACAACGGTCCTACTTGCGACCGCGCAGGTAGTTGTTTACGATAGTGTAGGTCGTGAACATCTGATAAGGTGTTTACTTGATAGTGCATCTCAGAGTAATTTCGTTACGTCTGAATGTTTGGATCGTTTAGGTATGAGACCGGACGATATACCGCGTGTCGTAGTTAAAGGAATAGGTGGCTCGGAAAAGGTAATCAAAGGTGCCGCGAATCTTATAATTCATTCACGGTTCGATCGGAACGTGAATTTTGATTTATCCGCGTTGATAGTTGACCGCATCACAGACAACCTGCCGACGCAGTCTGTGAACGTATCGGAGCTGGGTTCGCTGCTGCGCCTACCGCTCGCGGACGGTTCGTTCGCCGCGCCCGGGCCGGTGGACGCGCTGCTGGGAGCCGCGTTGTTGCCGCGAGTGCTGCGCGCGCGCCGCCGCGAGGTGTCGGGCGTCGCCGCGCTGCGCACCGCGCTGGGGTACGTGCTGCTGGGCGCCGCGCCCGCAGCGCCGCCCGCCCACCGAGACCATTGTAACACCGCGACTGCTTGCTGTTGTGCTATAGTGCCGGAGCCGCCTATAGAGCAGCTCGTCAGTAAGTTCTGGGAGTTAGAGGAACTTCCGAACGCGCATCCTCAGCACCCCGATGAAGTCGAGTGTGAAGAATATTACCGCACTACCACGACCCGCGATCCCGTCAGTGGTAGGTATATTGTGTCTTTGCCGTTCCGTGATTCGCCGAGTAGGTTAGGTGATTCTTTCGAAACCGCGCGTAAACGCTTTCTTTGCCTGGAAAGGAAATTAGTGTCTTCCCCGTCGCTTAGAAAAGCTTACGATCAGGTAATACAAGATCACCTCAGTCAAGGTCACCTCGTCCCGGCGCCCGCTGACGCCGCGTCATCGTCGACGTACGTCATCCCGCACCACGGAGTTGTTCGCGAGGACAAAGACACAACTAAGTTGCGTATAGTTTTGGACGCTAGCTGTAGGACTAGCACGGGAGTGTCATTGAATGACATCCTACATAGTGGGGAAAATTTACAGGGTGATCTTTTTAAAATTATTTTAAACTTTAGGCTACACGCTGTAGCGATGACCGCAGATTGCAAACAGATGTTTTTGCAAATTGTAGTTCGGGAAGAGGATCGTCGATTCCAACGCATTTTGTATCGTTTTAGTCCAGATGACCCGCTCGCAGTTTATGAATTCAGTAGGGTATGTTTCGGAGTGAAGTGCAGTCCGTTCCACGCGCTGCGCACGGTGCGCCGGCTGACCTCGGACGCGGGCCCGCTGTTCCCGCGCGCCGCCGCCGCGCTCGCTGCGCCCGCGCTGTACATGGACGACGTCGCGCTCTCGCTGCCTGCAGAGGAGGACGCCGCCGCTATTGCTGCTGAACTCATTAAATTGTTTGGGCATGGAAAATTCGATTTGGTTAAATGGAATAGTAATTCGTCTGTTGTTTTAGATAGTTTACCCGCGTCGCATGTGCTTCGCCGTGAAGTAGAATTTGATAGGTCGGATCAGCATAAAGTTTTAGGTTTGCAGTGGTCTACTGACAGTGACACCTTTAGTTTTAAGGTATCGTTTGTGACAGAGAAGTGTACGAAACGTTCGATATTGTCGACCGTAGCCCGTCTTTGGGATTTGATGGGATTTGTAGCCCCTACGATTTTGTACGCTAAGTTACTCATCAAGCAGCTGTGGCAGTTGAAACTCGACTGGGATGACGAGCCTCCCCCGCATGTAGTGAGACAGTGGAAGCAGTTCTGCTCGGAGTTACCTTTTCTGAACGAGCTCAGGATCCCGCGACATCTAGGTGTGGGTAGTGGTAGTGTCGTCACTCTCGTGGGGTTCTCAGATGCCAGTGAGCATGCGTACGGAGGTGTTGTGTACCTGCATGTCTCGACCGCTGAGGGTAACATGGTTCGTTTGGTGTGTGCAAAGTCGAAGGTCGCGCCGATGAAGCCGCTTTCTATCGCGCGATTGGAGTTGTGTGCTGCAGTTCTGTTAGCTCAACTCTTGCGGACTGTCGTTGATACCTATTCGCCCCGCGTTTCCGGTTTGAAAGTTTACGCCTTTACGGATTCCAAGGTTGTCCTGTATTGGATTAAGAGTTCCCCGCACCGCTGGCAAACGTTTGTCGCGAATCGCGTAGTTAAGCTGACCGACAATATACCCGCGAAAGATTTCTTTCATGTGTCAGGCGCGGACAATCCCGCTGATTGTCTGTCTCGCGGTCTGACCCCCGCCAAGTTAGTCTCGCACCCACTGTGGCACCGAGGGCCCCCGTGGGTCTCGTTGGATACCGCGCAGTGGCCGCTCGCGGATATCGATTCAATTCCTAATGATGTTCCTGAACATAAAGTTCTCGCACACCCTGTATTGACTCCTGTGCCCCGCGAAGTTAATGTAATACTTGCGCTAGCTGACCGCTGCTCATCGTGGAGCAAGTTGCTGCGAAGTTTAGTTTTTGTTTACCGCGCTTTAAAGATTTTACCGCGTAGAGAGGAGTTGTTTGTAACCGCGACTGATTTAGACTTTGTTGAGAGGAAATTACTTCATGAGCTACAACGTAGGTATTTTAGCCATGAAATTAATTGTTTAAAAAACGACAAGAATTGTTCACCCACTTTTATGAAACTCAGACCATTTATGGATGGTGATTTGATACGAGTAGGTGGTCGCCTATCAAACGCTGACCTGGATTATGACCATAGACACCCCGTCGTGTTACCGCGTCAAGATCACGCGATTGACTTGCTTATCGATTATTATCACAAAAAGTACTTACATGCCGGTCCTGAATTGGTGATGAGCTTGCTGAGACAACGTTATTGGATATTGTCTGCTAGGCGTATCGTCAGACAACGTGTTCACAAGTGTAACGTTTGTTTTAGGAGGAAACCGCGTCCGACATTCCCGCTGATGGCTGACCTGCCGGACACGAGGGTTCGTCAAGTAGTCAAGGCCTTCACGCATACGGGTTGTGATTACGCAGGTCCCATCTCGTACACACCAATTAGGCGCCGTGGTGCTAAGGCTCTTAAAGCCTACATTTGCGTTTTCACTTGCATGACAACTCGTGCAGTACACATAGAGTGCGCTACGGATCTCAGTTCGGTGAGCTTTCTGGCTGCATTAAAACGGTTTCTGTCACGTAGAGGTCCGGTCAAAGTCTTGTATACGGATAACGGTACAAACTTTGTCGGCACTTGTTCGTACCTTAAAAATTTATATAAGTTTTTGAATAATGAGTATCGTCCGCGTTTCGAGGAAGTGTTATCGGAGAGCAGAATTGATTGGAAGTTTATTCCACCTGCTTCCCCACATTTTGGAGGATGTTGGGAGAGCATGGTAAAAGTCATCAAGAACCATTTATTTCGGGTGATAGGCCAGCAACTCTTATCGTTTGAGGAGCTCATCACGGTGCTCGCTCAAATTGAATGTTTGTTAAATTCGCGTCCTCTCACAGTTATGAGTTCAGACCCTGCTGAACCCACCGTCTTGACACCGAGTCATTTTTTGCACACCGCGCCGTTGTGCTCATTTCCCGCACCTGAAGTAGAGTCCGCTAGCTTGCTTCAGCGTTATGAATTATTAGATAGTTTAGTCCAGTCCTTCTGGAAGCGATGGAGGCTTGAATATTTACACGCGCTTCAAACCAGGGAGAAGTGGAACACGCCCGCTGCACCTGTAGCTCTTGGCACGGTTGTTTTGTTAATTGTTGATTCCGCGCCACCTCTCGCCTGGCCGTTAGGTGTTGTTGAAAAGCTCCACCCTTCTAAGGACGGCGTAGTTCGCGTAGCCACGATACGCACCGCGAAAGGTACGCTTCTACGTCCGGTAGTACGGTTATGTCCGTTGCCGAACCAATAGGTTAATGTTTTTGCGAAAAACATACTTAGTTTTAATGTAGTGTTTAAGTAAACTTAGAAAACCCGCGTTCGTTTGTTGTTTTCCGCGTAAGTTATGTTAGGTAGAGATACCTTTGCAGTATCTATCTTATGTTTAGAGTAGTTTGTGATTAGGATTATCCGCGTTAGTTTAGATAGATGTTAGGTGATCGCCGCGATCACAACCGCGCCATAGCCTGTAGAGTTATGGGACCTAGGTATCCTTCTTCTTTAATGGCAACCCATTAAGGCCGGGGGAAATGGAAGCGCCATCTATGAGCGGCCGCCCGAAAACTACTTCGATTTATGATTAGCTAGTCGACAGGACCGCTATTTGTTAACTTCCATGTTGCTTAGGTTTGCCGCCGCGCTGCCTGGAATAGGGGTAGCGCTTTAGTACGTTCACGCAGCTCGTATGTGATAGACGTGTGTGTGTTTCTTGTGTTTTCCCGCACGTGCTCCAAGGATTTCTACTGCCTTGTTAAATAAGTGTTGAGTTGGACTAATCTGATAGACTTGCACCGTCTGCGTCCCTCCCCGGGGAAAGCTAAGTGCTCGTATCACGGATCTTGATCTCTGGGCCGAGGAGCCTGGACAGGCTCAGGAGGAGCAGCCCACAGTCAAGGAGCGGCAGAACATCAGCCAAGGTACGTGGAGTTTCATTTAGCGGACCCCTGTCGAAGTATTAGTTCTTGTTACCATCTTCCGCTTACAGTCCACTCTGGACACGGGCGGCGGCCGTCTATTCAGATTTACTGGTGTAATTAGATTTGCGCTACACCAACAAGAACAAATGAATTAACGCGTATTGTTATGCTGTGACGCAGTTAAACGTTTGCACAAGTGTTTTTTACAAATCAATATATCAAATGTGATTTAATAACTTTAAATTTACTAAATGGCTAAAACAGTATTGGAGATGTAAATTTCCCATTGTTTGCCATTGAGCTCAACCATTAACATGAGTAGGTAAATATCAAGACTCAAGAACAAATAATAATTATGTTCATAAGTTGATGTGTTTGCAAAAAGGAAACGTCATAGCGCATGATTTTAATATAACCATACTGCAAGTACATAGTTATTATTTTTACCACTTATCACAATATCTATAAGTACCGAAAAGATACAAATATCACATTAAGTATGTACCGAGCGCAAAGTTGATAACAACTCGAATAGATAATGAAAATTGCGTGAAAACGCACACAGACATTACAAACGTACAATAACATTTATAGCACGTGTCTGCTACTGACGATTTAATTATAATTCTTGCACTTTGCATCATGCCAGAATAATAATAATGTAATGTCAATAATGGTATTAATGCGCAATGGGTACTACGAACTACACCGTAGCATTGCTCTTTTTACGGCGTAGCAACGACTCGTATTTGACCTATATAAACTTACCTAGTACGAAAAATATTAAACATTTGCTGTAATATAAAATATTTCTATATGACTTTTATTCCAATAAACCTACACTATAAAACATATCAACTATCCATCTCTCTCATGATTTTGACGTAAAATTTGGAACCTAGCAAGAGCTTTTGCGAATAAAAAACATTTTTACTAAGTAAAATAGGTTTGGAAGAATCGAGATACTTGAGGTTTTCATTTTTTTACTAGTTTTGTTTAATATGAAACTAACAAGTATTGCACCTTTACAATCCTGATTAAATGCGCCAACTTTTCCTGGCACTTGCCAAGGCACTAGTACTTTTTTTATAGGTGGGTCCTTCAAAGTCGACAAATTTTGAAACTTTAAAATTCATAGTTTAACATATAGTCTAAATTCTAGGAACTTGGAGCAATTGTGTTATTATTTTTGACTGTGTTTTAGAAACGTTATTTAGGGTTACGTTTCCAAAGTTTAAATGATCAAAAATAATAAAAATTCACCACAATAACCGAAAAATGGTTAGGTACATTCAGACCAAATTCCTAGGTTTTTCTTAAGTGCCCATTATTTCAAACTGCATGGGATAGTTTTTTTCCGATTAATTTCATGATAGTTACAATCAATCCCGATGGCCCGTTTCGGCTTGACGTTGAGTTCTGTTACACCCTGTATAACTAGTACGAAATACGTTAATCTAAGATATTGCATACACTAGCGACAAAGGCCAAGACGGAGCATCGCGGGGTTTTAGTACTGGGCGACATCTCAGTTGCTCAGGTGGGAGACCCACCTGAGGTGGGGGGCGTGCCCCCGCCACCCCGGTACGGAGGGTAAATGCATTAATTACCCCGCGCAAAAAAAAATGTAGCTAACTTAGTATATAGGTACCTAAACATATTATCTGTCCCCCGGCTTTTAAATTACTTTACACTTAAGTTGGCAATTTCGTATCGTAGCTTATATACTATTAAAAACTTACTTTAAAGGTGGCCAACAAACGATTAAAATATTACTAAGCAGATACTTTGTCCGCTTACATATTATGTTTTATTTTTGATCGTACCTACTAATAACAAATACAAATTAACTTGAACTTTAGCTTGTCATTTTATGCGATGTTTACTAACGCGTTAGTCACGTTTGTAATATCATTTATTAATCTCATTAAAATGTTTCGTTTGATCAGTTTTAGTTGGGGCTTTACATAATGCAAAACATAGACCTAACTTCTTTTTAATAACTAACTAACCTAGATATATGAAATAGTTTGAAGTGGGTACAACAGTTGTGGTAACAAAAATACAAGTGGATACTTTAAAAGTAGCGAAACTTTGTCTATTTCCGCCCAGTTTTTTTATCATTTTGTGATTTCTTGGTAGTTTTTCGAACTACACGATCCAGTTATAATTGAAATCACGACATCTTGTCGGCGAATGTCGTCGTGTCTACTGTGTAGACACTTTTCAGAATACTATGTCAACCATGAACATTTGTTAACTACTTTTTTTAAGTTTAAAGAGAAATTTCACCCAGTAAAGCGTTTCTGCAATTTAATTGGATAGGTTTGGTAACTGTACCAGTTTGTGGTTTAGTTAACGATAGTAAGAAACGTGAAGTAAAAACCTCCATTTAACTGTAGGTTAATAATGTAAACTTGCGACATGAACCTGTCTACACAATTGCAATACGACTCAGCTCTTTAATATCCTACTAATATTAAATGTAAAAGTTTGTGAGTATGTACGGATGTATGGATGGATGTTTGTTACTATTTCACGTAAAAGCTACTGGACGGATTTTGATGACACTTTGCAGTAATATAGGTTATAAATCAGAATAACACATAGGGTACTTTTTACCGCGGGAAAACATCTCATTCCCACGGAGTCGCGAACGGCCACTAGTAGACAATACAAACCTGCATATAAAACTAACTATGCGTCTTGCAACACTTATATCTACCAGTTTGTTGAGTAATCTAATCTTTAATAGTCTAACACCATTTCATTGGACATTTATTTATTACTTACATGTAAAATACGACTTAATTTTACCTGAAGTACATACGCAGATGTTTGAAAACACTTTGTTATTCAGAAACACCAGATATAATATCAACTGAAACCTCGTTCATATTTATTTATTCATTCACACAACCCAAGCTGTAACCCTGACTTCATATCAGGGTTATCACTCACTTCACATAACTAGGTATCGAGTAATATTTTCTAGACTTCAGAACTAGCTTCAAGTGGGTATAAATATGATCTTGTTGTTTCAGAAGCAAAGAAAAGAAGCATCATGGTGACGGAATCCAACGGCACGGCCCCTCAGGAGCTAGAGACATTCATATCCCCGGAAGAAAAATGCAAAGAAAAAATAGTCTCCAAGTAAGTCTTAAAAAGATACGACATCGCCTAGTCTAGTTACGTTTAGTGAGTTCTATTTTAGGCTCCGGCGGTCTAGTTCTCTAAATCTAAGGTTATTTTTAAACTGACGTGTACTTCGGTAAACTATGACGGTACAGTAACTAATCTAAAGTATATAATTATAAAAACGGAAACGCTCTTCAATAAAATTGACTGAACACACCAGTAAATCATTGTCGGGGTATGGCCAATAAGGAGGGGCGAGGGTACAGGTCATTGGCGTGCTCTTGGCCACTAAATATAAAAAGGAAGATATAGCAATTTTTCAAGGTCTAGGAATCTGAGCCGAGTTACCCAAAATCATGATGCAATTCCAATTCTAGGGTATGCATGATGAATCCTGTAGGCTCTACCTGTAAATGTGGCAGAGACGTAGTGAGATGCCGTTGCTCAACTGTTGTCAATACATCTTTACTTTTTATTTATGAATATCAAGATCAATGCAGCATGTGATTGATCAGTGTTTATCGTGGCTATATTAACGGTAAGACATTGGACAAGAAGAAATAAAAGTGACTTGGTATCAGCTGGAATTATTAGCTTTTATTCCAGGTATAAAAAGTTGTTTTTGTCCAGTTTAAGCTTGGTTTCACGTCCCGGACATCTTATTGTCCCAGGGAGATTGTAGTTACAGAAAACGCTACTAACCCATTCTTACGAAGTTCTTACGTCTGCCGTATTTATTGACATTCACAATTCTCGGTAGGAGCAAATTAGCAAGTTTACTTCGGAAACCTTGCAAAACCGGACGAACAATTCGAATATCTGAATTATCAGTGACATTTTGAGTCAGGAAGTAATCTTCTTAGTCGGTATTGGTTAACATTGGAACCAAGGATATCATGATGCCTTTAGCTCATTATAACGTCATTTTCATAAAAATGTCTCATAAACATACAACATATAGACAGTGGTATTTATGCTAAAAGACTACACTTAGGAATAACGCAGTGCCTTTAATTTTTTTTATTATATCCATACTGTATCTAACTACACCTACGCTTAAAATTGTTTCCTTTTAACAATGAACTCGATTGCCATATTTGAAAATATATACCGCTAAGACTGTTGTTACCATGTAGCAGTCAAATCAAACATTAGTACCTAATACATAAGATATTTTAGATACGGTTGAGATTATGGATGTTAAAATTATAATATGAAATGCCTTCAGTAAGTAGGCTTGTCTGGCCTTCCTTTCTTTACAGCATATTAAGATTTGTTGTTAGACATATTATTATGCCGACTACTTATTACCATTAAAGGTACTTTTGCGACGATTTTCGCTCTACCCTCATTCTAAAAAAAGTTTACCGATTCTCCTACCTACTGTTGGGACTAAAGTGACAAGTACAAAAACATAGTAATTTCGTTGTTGTCTTAATAAAGTCTTTATGATTCTTACCTAAATCTTGTGTTTCACACACAATAAGACATTTCATTAGCGAAATCGACACACTATACTTATAAAAACATTTCCCAGGTACAACCTAACAAAAGATCCAGAGAATGGAGGTACTGGGGCAGACTTTGATCCATTTACAGAAAGGAAACTTGATAACCCCACTTCGTGAGTATTTCTACGCTAAATATTTATATAATGATAACTAACCAGGAATTAAACCTTAGTTATAAGTAGCATTTATGATTGCATAACTTTTCGATTATGACATGTTGTAGATATTTAGTTTGAAAATGCCAATGGTCAGCTGCTCAACAAGTGTACCTGATTCATAAATTATGAAATATCACATAGTTTTGTGTTCCATTTAAGATGGAAGCTTTAATCAAAATATAACTGCTGTTACAAATGCGTTAGTTAAAATTTATTTTAAACAGATTCATTCGCAGATTATCTTCCATTGTACATGTACATAGGGGGTTGAATGAGAGAGGGGCTAGCAGTTAAACTTGCAATTTAGCTGTCATCATGCTAGCTTAGCTTCGGGGCGCATTCAATGGTCTCGTTTAATCAATCCAAATTATTGCATTATCAACACAGGTCAAGATTTACCCAAATAGACAGAGACACTGACGCCTGCATGTTTTATTAGCTGAAACAGTAATATGACCCGTTATTACAGTAACATGGACACTCTGACCCATCTGCTGAAGGCGTCTCTAGGAACCGGGATCCTCGCTATGCCCAAGGCATTTGCAGCTTCGGGGATCGTATCAGGGATATTCTTCACCGTCCTAGTGGCTGTGGTCTGCACTCACTGCGCCTATATTCTTGTAAGTACACAATTACACATATACTTTTTTATGCATAAGCTATATATGCATTTGAATAAAGTTTGATGTTACTACTAAGAATGCCAATGCGATGAGAAGTGTCTGATTGACACAAAGTAGTCTGACAGCATTATTTGCTCTTTGTATCAAATTACTCTTCTCACGAAATGCTAAAAAAAAAAAGCATCCGTATGTTGCTTATCACTTCTAAACCACGGTACAGATTTTAAAACTGCACCGCATAACTGGAATTTGTAAGTTATTAAAGTCATGTACGCTGGTAACTTGGTTTTCAAACGCGGCGAGCTTTGGTGTGATTAAAGTTAGGGAAATTATGTTTATCATGTTACTACATTCGTAATTAGGAAACATACACATCGAGTGTATCTTGAAATTAAAAGCCAAGCGAACTATTGCAATAAGCGAATTACCTCTTATTTCATATTCATACGACTTTGCTTTTACACATTTTCTAAAATCATATTTTAACTTATTATGAATGCGAAAATTTGTAATTATATGTGTTTCTACTTTCCCACGCAAAAATTACTGAACGGCTTTGGATAAAATATAGTAAACCTATTCAAAGAGAATAAATAACCTGGAAATTACACATTTCCACAGTGAAACCGCAGGGCGGAAAAATTGTGTTTTATAATTTTGGATTCTGCAGGATATTTACATTATAGTCTAGGCTGAATGAACTATTTCTGACCCAAACTCAACGTGACCTAATTTTTTGATAAATAATAATTTTAGCCTCCTATATACTTCCCACTGATGAGTAAAAGCTTCCTTCTCGGTTCACTTATGTTTGACCAAACAAAGAAAGACCAAATGATTTATTTGAAACTTAACGATAATAAGTAAAAATAATCATTTGACAAACATCTCATATAGCAAACCAATTATTTTCAAAGTTATCCTTTGACAAAATACTCATTTTGCAAATCATTATGCAAAACCGCACTGGCTAAAATTTTTAGACACAGCAATTTTAGGAACAAATTACGAATAACATCAAAATTATATCTGTATAAATTGTTGTCTAATATAATAATACAATATCTCTTTGATGTTATGTTACATATTTTGTCAGTAGCAACGTAAAACAAATAATTGATAAGCAAGTACAATGATAATGTGATATTTGTTATTATCAGTTTATATTAATATTAGTGTCTACTGATTCAGATGAACAACTTAATAAATATATACTCATAATATGAAAGCCCGAACTCGGAAAATTTCCATTTCCTTTATAAGTAACACTTTGGTCTAGTCTTAGGTACACATCTTTGACAAAACCGCCAACGCCGAAGTTAAAAACAAATAAAAAATAAGAACTTACATTTTGAACATATACCTAATCCTATTACCTACTAAAACAACTAACGCTTCAAATCCCTTCAAGCTGTAATGTTTGTTAAGATGTTCTAATTACTTCTAATAGACAAATGAGCTAGAATAAATTCGATACGTCGGCATCTAATTAGTTCGTCTACAATTTCCATTAAGTGAATTAAAATTTTCCGTTTCCAGTTGATACGTAGAAAATGTTACAAGTTAACAGTTTTCATCTGTTTAATAACTGTAAACAGGATGTTCGTATAGGTGTGTATTGTTGAAAATTATTGCTAAGATTTCAATTTATCAAGATATTTTTCCGTTGACCTTTAGGTATTTCTCGCGTATTATGAAACTATCTACACTTCATAATGTGTAATAGTAAAACAATATATTAAATAAATTATATACTGTTTCTAATAAATAATTTCGTCCCCATATTTACGTAGGTATTCAGTAAGTTTGATATTTTACAACCTTTGACGTAATTATGAAGGTTAGTTACTCAAAATGTTTAAATTGACTAAAAAGTAAATGTATTAATAACCCGCCAAAAATACCTTTGTAGGGGAAAGTAAGGGGAAATACGAACACCTAAGGAAAAACTTTAATAAAACTATTTAAAATATGCTTGCAAAATATGATTATTTTTTTCTAACACCTTAAAACAATTGGATTCGGGATAACCCGTTCGCATTTCCCCCACTCTACACTCTACTCTAATTCACTGCCGGCGTAGCTGTTCGAAAATATCTACTAACAAGGATACTTTTTACTGTAAAAATATTATATTTGTGTAGTTAACATTAATACACAAAACGTTTGCTTGTGCGACTGACTATTTCATGACAGTATCTTGAAAACCGCTTTACGGCTTCCGCGGTGTTTCTTGTAAGGACTTCTACAGTCAGGAAGAAGCCCCAATAGGCATCTGCCTCGCATGGTGTATTAAATAACGCGTACACATGTTATATTGGTACGAATAGAGCTACAAAAACAAATAGGTCGAGTTTCAAACACCTTCCTTTTACGTCAACAGCGCGAACTCAGCACTTAACCGTAATTTAAATCCCGATGCAATGCAACAAATTTTTAGCATTCATTTATTTATTACATTTGTTTTTCTATTGACAGATCAAATGCGCTCACGTCCTTTATCGTAAGACGAAAAAGACAAGAATGAGTTTTCCGGAAGTTGCTGAAGCGGCCCTTGAACACGGACCAGAAAAATTAAGAGGATGGGCCACTTGCTTCCGGTAATTAACATCCATTTAAATATAATATTAAAACTGACGAATTTTAAATCAAGTCTGGACTTTCAGGCTGTGTCTAGGCTTAATTTTAAGCAAGAGTTAACTTTCAATTTAATCGTTGTACCCTTTATAGGTTTTGTTGTTAAATACACATATTAAATTTTACCTGACTGTAGATTAGGCACAAGTTCTATAGCTATTGTTTTTCAATCAGATCAATTAAACTATTTTTTATTATTTAAGACGTACTTTAACTACACGTGTCCAGTAACCCATAAACGTAAACAAAAATATCGATTTTAACAAGACCTACCATACGCTTCAATACAAAATAACCTACACTAAGCGAGGGGTGTCTAAATCCTATCGTGTTTGATTCCCCATCGCAAATGTATAGGTATACTATGTCTACCCATGGCTTATGTAGGGTAGTAGTAACCTGTAGGATCGATAGCTTCCACTGTGCAACCATGACAATGCAATATTCAACATTCATGGTTCGAAACACGTTTCGTCCACTCTAATTGAAATTCACGTTATTTGAGATACATTATTTCATAGTTAGACGATAGACGATAGAAAGATTAATTAACAGAACGGCTTTATGACTTGGTCTAAATAATAAAGCAGTGCATTGACCTTTTGAGGTTAATGTTTGGAAGTTTTATAAACACATACGCATATTAATATAATGGTAGTTAGTTTAAAAACTTTACTTGAACATTTGTTTTTGTTTCAGATACTTTATTCTAATAAGTCTGTTCCTGACCTATTTCGGGACTTGTTCGGTGTATACAGTAATAATAGCGAAGAACATTCAACAGGTGGGTTTTTTAAGTTATTGGGACTATAAAATACGAACTATCTTATAATGGAAAATTGAATTAATATAAGCGACCTGATAAAATAGATGACAGACAATTATCTAAAACTATTCCAAATGTAATCTATACTTATAATAAATCTGTAGAGAGGTCAATTCTGTATATGAAATATATTTCCAAAATAACTATCAGGGGGTGATTAGGGATCGATACTGATGCCAAAAATGCAATCAGTAAATTTTCTGTCTGTCTGTCTGTCTGTCTGTCTGTATAACCGTTATAGAAACAAAAACTACACGACGGATTTCAACGAAACTTGGTACAATTATTTTTCATACTCCTAAACTGGTTATAGTTTACTTTTCATCACGCTACAATCAATAGGAGCAGAGCAGTGAAGGGAAATGTTTTAAGCTTCCGTCGCGTGTGCAAGCTTAATGGTTAAAGCTACACAGAAATCATGTATGACGGAAATGTACTCTTTAAAATTATATAAAAAATATTCCACGACAGCATTATGTCTATATTTTATGGTTGACTGAAATAACACTTGTAACTCCGGATAACTTTGTTTACTCTTACGTTTATAACAGTCACCCCTAATTAAAAAAGGTACCATTATTAACTATTCAAATCGGTAAAAAACACCGTTATTTAGAGTACTTTTTACCGCGGGAAAACTTCTCTTCCCACGGGAAACCGACTTCTACGCGAACGGAGTCGCGGGCGGCCACTAGTTGTAACTAACTGTTTTCATTTTGTCTACAGGTTGCGAAACACTATATTGACAGTGTCACAGAAGATGTTGGCATATTAAGAATATTTATCCTCATTCTGCTACTCCCACTCATCTTCATGGTGTGGGTGCGAAACCTGAAGTACCTCGCCCCTGTCTCCATGGTCGCCAATGTCTTCATGGGTTTAGGACTTGCCGTCACATTCTACTACTTGGTCGGCACAAAATCCCTTAGCTTCGACGAGGTCTCTCTATGCAAACCAATAGTGCAGTGGCCAGAGTTCTTCTCGCTCACGATATTTGCCATGGAGGCGATCGGAGTTGTGATGCCTTTAGAGAATGCCATGAAAACACCAAGATCTTTGCTCGGCTGCTGCGGAGTCCTAAACAAAGGAATGTCTGGAGTGACCCTGGTTTACATTCTTCTTGGCTTCCTGGGATACCTCCGATACGGAGACACAGTTCGTGATTCCATCAGTCTTAGTTTGGGAGAGACCGAAATGTAAATATTTAGATATTGTACTACTAAATCTCTAGGACTAGGTATAACTTGTAACGTTACTAACCTTCCTCTTCTTATTTTCAGTCCGGCCCAAATAGTGATGATCGCGATCGCAATCGCCGTGTACTGCACGTTTGGTCTTCAGTTCTTCGTGTGCGTTGAGATCATGTGGAGCTGCGTGAAGGACAAGTTCACGAAGCGACCGGACCTGGCCGACTACATCATGAGGACGGTGATGGTGACCATCTGCGTGATGATCGCGGTCGCGGTCCCCTCCATCGGGCCGCTGATGAGCGTCATCGGCGCCTTCTGCTTCTCCATCCTCGGGCTCATAGCACCCGCCTTCATAGAAATTATCACATTCTGGGACATTGGCTTCGGCCCGGGCTACTTCCTGATCTGGAAAAACTTCCTTGTTCTCGTATTTGGAATCTTTGCGCTCGTCTTCGGGACCAAAGATGCCATCCTCGGGATAATGTACCCTCAATAATATAGAAATCCTAAATATAGAATCTTCACTTCGAAGTTTATCGTTTGAATGCATGCTGTGCGAAATAGATTGTAAGGAAGCTTTCACAGACCTTGCTGGGCGGTTGATAGTTTAATGTTGAATTAAGAGAAGCAACTTCGCTCAAACTAAGCTCAGCAGAAATGTTTAGCCGTTTGTTCTCAGTGTTATATGAAATTGCTGGTTTAATTTGTGTAATACAGTTAGAGACATCATTGTTTCCAACGAATAAAATTGCTGTTAAGTTTGTATATTTTGGTAAGAATCGTTCATTTTTAAAAACTACACTGTCTTTTCAAATTGTTAAAACTATTCCATTCTTTTTGATACCTATGAATTGAAACTGTTTAACTATCAACATTTACAATCGATTTTATTATCCTTACGTATATTATGGCTTGAAGATATGAAACTATTGCGTAAATGTAGTCATAAGTAAAGTTTTAGTAAGTATAATTGAAGTAACATTATTTACTTCTTACATTATAATAATAATATTACATTGTTGCAAATGATAAATGTTTTGCTGATAACAAAAATGTCCTCGAGATGGTATACTACTAAGTTATTTTAATATGCATTCCCTAATTAGAGAGAATTGGAGACGGTATGAACGCAAAACTTTATGCTTTTCAATGAGACGATTAAAACAATAAGTTTTACATTTTGTTGCACCATTGTTTAAAATAACATTCAAAGTAATTATAAATAGCAAACAGTAATAAGATAAACGTTGTACTAAAAGGTTTTTGTGCAACCCAAAATTATTGAATTTTTGTTAATCGTCTCATTAATTAATGTTAAGTCACGGACTTCAAAGGGTGCCTATAGTGATACCTACCAAATTGGATTACAGAATTGAATGCAACTAAATGTTTATTAGTAACTATCTATAAAGATCTCTACCTAAATACTGCGAAGGGATCCATTTCAAGGGACCAAAAACATTTATATTTTAAGAAATAGGCAAAAATCACGAACATCAAATAAATTTTAAGATAAGTATAATAAAGTTTTAAAATCAATTGTGATAACAAAAAGATTTTACCTTACGATTTTCAACCTTTCCATGTTTTTGCGATGAATTTCTTTTAGTGGGTTAGTTCTTTATTAGTATAACTCTGTAATCTTTGTTCCGCGGTAGGTATCAGTAGCTTATAATAGATAAATCTATATTAAGGAAATATACTTTGTATTATGTTATGTACGCGCATAACATTAAGTTTTTTTTATGATTTATCGTAATTTTCAATATTTAGTTTACAAAAAATTGTTACTCTGCAAATTATTTTTATACCTCATGTACGAAAAAAGCATATTTTACTAAGTAATCAAATCATATATCAAGTTATTTTACTTTTTGAGGTTTTGTTAGCAAAAATATATAGATCTTAAGTTATATTTTTATCTGGTGAACAAAGGTTAAAATAAAATAATGTTACAGTAAAATAGGTCAGTTTCTCATATACCTACAATTACTAAGTAAGTAGGTACGAGAAAGCCGGTTTGCATTTAAGTTAGTATGTTATGCAATGTGTAGGTTTTTTTATATTTTTGTTAGTTGTTTAAGTAAAATATTCACTTGTTGCTTCGTTGAGGAATTCAATGCAAATTTTTGAATCCGCAGTATTAATTATCCATAAACTATTTTGTATAAACATGCGAATTTCTATTCTGCTCAGTGCAGTGTGCTGTGTCCAAGATGAAAACTAAATGAATTTTATAGCAGAAGTTCCTGTTTTTCAAATTAACGTAACACACACGACACGGTTGGTGTTTAATTGGTCAGCAAGTACAGTATGCAATGCCATTAAATTGAATTGTGATTATATATTATAAAAGTAATGTCACTGTTAAATACAATTGGTCTGAAGATGGCAAGAGTCTTTCATAAATATGGTTTTATAATTTTATTAATGTTTAACAGCTATCCAATTTTCTTTTACAGTGACGTCACTTTTTAATTTACTTTATATGAGCTAAATATTTGTAAAATAAGCAATTTTGAATGAAATCAATCTAAGTCTAGAACATAAAAGGCATATGCTGCCGTGGTTTTACCGTACTTTACAAGTAATGTGCTAACAAGAAGCTAAGAAATCGTGTGCCTTAAATTTTGAGGTTTTCTATACATGTTCTTAAAGCTGTTATTTGAGATATTTGTAACTTTGTAAAAGACGCATTTTTAAAGGTAGCGAGCGTATGTACTAGAATCTATTTTACACTTAATCAATTGATGCAGTGTATTGTATGCGTTTATCATAAGAATACCTACTTAGTTCCTATAAAATGTACCTACGTGGGTCAGTGCGTAAGGTATTAATTATTTTAAACGCGATAACCGTTTTCCATGCAACAGAAAATGATGTTATCAATAATTATAATGCTGATTTGTCATTGAACTGTTATCAATACAAATATGTACAATATTTCACGCAGTTTCATTTCCCTTACAAGACGATAGATGGCGTTAAAAGAAACAAGTAGTAAAATTAAAATAATTCTTTATTATAAGAGTCGTTTCCCATATCTCATGCTGAAATAATTAACATTTAAAAAAAATATAATCTGACAAAAGTTCGTCCGCAGCAGATGTTGTCGCCACGCAAAACTATTATGGAGAAATGGCACGTTTTGCCCGAAAAATTTGGACGTCTAAAGATTCAATATACATAAAAATTATAGCTAGTGACAATATCAGTTATACACTGAAAACTTAAAAAATATTTATATACTTAAAGTGCAATAACAAAGCCAATATACAATACCTAATCACAGTGTTAACAATTGAATCAATGTGTTAGTAACTAAAGATTCACACAATTACACTTTTTCACCATAATAATAACTCAAATACAATAAAAAATCATTAATATCTAGAATGTGGATTTTTTCTACATTGGAAACATGCTGTAGGTTTATTGATTGATAAGGAAGAATGAAACAGGATCAGTAAATAACCAAATAAAGTTCGTTTAATATCAGCACCAACTAATGGTGGATACATTTTAATTGACAAGGTAATGGATATCATGTATACCTTTCCAATTGACAGTAGGTAAATACTGTTACCAAAAGTCTTTAGCAAAGAAACATTTAAAAGAGAGTAAGTATATTAAACTGTTTTAATTTATGGCTAATAAGTAGGCACTATATACAAAAAAAATGAATTTTTAAGGCATAAGTATATTCAGAAATGGTCATAAAGAATTTACATTGAACAAATTTAATAAAAATGGTACTCAAAAAACGTAATTGATATTGTATGTGTATGTTACTGAATACTATATTCTGTGGTTTTGTTTAAACACATCTATAGTTTAAAATATAATAGTATTTTATCTATTTTGTTATAACACCGAGTATGTTCTTAGACATTTAGACGAAGAGTTTCACTCTTTAATTAAAGGGATATTTTAAACAAAATATTAGTTTTACTTAACGCTTATATAGCCTGACTTGTGTCATAAAAACCACAAATAGAGTCCACAATAATAGTAACTTTGTCCTACGCTAAAGATAATTTACAAAGGCGATTATTTAAAAATAACTGTAGTAATAGAGCGCATTGATTTCGGAAACAGTTAAGTATAGTTGTTATATTCACAAATGAACTGTTTTAGCTACAAATTGTAAAAAAAATACGTTTTAATAAAAGACTATTTGACCATGTACCGAATTAGTATCGACACAAAATGCGTGTCGTTTCAATAAATTACTGAACAACATACTTGTAGATTCTATGGAGACTAACGTTACATCAAATAAGTCTAACGGCCGAAACCAATATTCTACTAACCATTGACGCCTTGTTATTTGTGTAACTATGGTAACTATTATCCATGTTTTTGCGTCGCAATAAAACTATGGTAGATAGCTGTTAATATGGAAATGACAGAAACACGTCACAAAAAACAAAACTAGCAGTTTCCAATTACTAAATTTTAAATATAGTAGAATATTTGTTTCGGCCGTTAGAAGTCGATCTTCATGGCCAACTTGGAATAAACATATTGATATAATATTGATGAAATAATGGTCGCAAGTTTGAAATCTGACGCAACCGTATGTTTTATTTAGCTTTACGAAATTGTCTTTTAAATTCCTACCAATCTGATGAAATAGTAAGAAGATTCAATTCTATTAATTATTGTATTTATTAACATGATTGACTAGTAGCAGTGTTACAGTTTTGTATATAACGTATACGTACTAACTTTTACTTTACCGTGCACCCTAATTGAAAACAGCTAGCGTTACCACGAAGTGATTCTGAATTTATAACTACTACAGTCATCTCTATACACATGATAATAATATCTAAAATACTTATTAATTTAAATTCACATAACAATTTAAGAGGACGTACTAGAATCTTTTGGATACATACTTAAAAATGTATTGCTGTATAATTATTTTTTTACAATGTTTTATATAGTTTTCATTCGAGATTAATTCTTTTTAGCATTTCAATATACTGTTGCGTATTTTATCCGTATTATGTATTACAATTTGCGCATGATCATACATATTAAATGTAAAAAGTAATAAAATCGCGTGTCATTTATTAACGTAGCTTTGAAGAATAGAATTTTGGCTATAAACTCATTATCAAGTACCTACTTTTCTTAAGTTTTTTTATTTTTCATCTTCATTTTATATGAACACTGTTATCTTTCCATTTTCAAGCTTTTAGTTTCTTTTGTCTCTATCGCTTGCTTTAATATTATGATTTAATTAGAATCATTTTTCTATCAGAGTGGACAAAACACAACTTGGTTTTACTTGACTACATAAGAATAGCAGTCTAAAAATTGAATTACGTCTTTCGTGTATGAAAACTTGAATAATGCGAGAATAAGCTCCACGATTCAAACTGTATAATAGGCCGTATTTTTTTTTGGAGATTCATGTTACGTTTGTGTAGAAATAATAATCAAGTTTTTTAATAAGCATCGTGTTTATATCGAACAATTTTACCGTTGTTATCGAAACCAATTTAGATATATATTATATTTTGGGTTTATTATAATAGTTGCAGCCGATGAATGACTGTATCAACAAGTAAATCTCTTTACGTATTCGAGAGGTCACAGGCTCTTAAAAAGTGGTAGCAGGTAATTAGGCACAATTATGTTTACCTCTCCCCCGCCATGTCAATTCGTTAAAAACAAAACCGTTACGATGTTTTCTCCATAAGTTACATACTTCATACAACAAAAACACATAACATAGATTGCCTTCAGCTAAACATATACCCTCATATTCATAAACGCATTTTAAACTTTTCTTTATAATGTTTTGGGAAGCAATATTGTTATCATGCATAAAAGTTTGCTAAAATCATATTAGAATACATCACTATAATACACAATGAAGATGTTTGACACAATTCTAACCATAATCATTGAACATTTAACCGCACTTTATGAATATTTTTACATTACACACAAATGTACACATATTTACATCGAAATTATATTATTGTATAAGACAGACAATTTAACCTATATATCTCAGGTATGTTTTTATTAGTTATTGCGATTCTCACTGTGGTTCATTACTCACTGGAAATTATCAACTAATTGTATGGAATCTGTATTTTTAAGACCAATATTTATAGTTATTATTTCTGTAGCTTATATGCTTTTACATTCTTTATATATGTTTTACATTGTTTTTCTGCACTGCTATCGTTCTAGCTAGACTATATAATTAGTAATTATTGATTACTATTATTAATAACTAAGTTTTGAGTTACTTAACACATCTTTCTGTCAATTGTTTGTTTTTGATAACATTAAACTACTAAACAATCGATTGCAGTTTCGTTTCTTTCACAAGAATCTTAATATAGCCAAAACTATAAGACCCAACAAGGCCAGGCCAATTGGATAAACCGAATATTAATTTCGGGAACAAAATGTTATACATTAACTGAAATATATTATTTGCTTAATTTTGTATTAATTTGTCAAAAATATAAAGATTAATAATAATTGAGAAATTCCGTGCATAATTTTTTTATTTAATTTCAACCGCTACCAAAGAGGTTGTTTTACCGCAAAATGTATACACCATGGTAAACCCATATTTAGTGAACACATTTTAACTATTTTACTATCATTATTTAGTATTAGTATTAGCTCAGTTGTTTAAATCAAAGCGTGGTCAAGCCACGTCCCCATTTTAATATTTCGCAAAGATCTGTGGTGAAAATGACAATACGCAGAATTATAATTCGAAACAAAGTTCAGCATATTACGTATAAAACAATCGCCTTGGCCACAATATTCGCACTTGCTTTAAATATTCATATAATAATGTTGCTTGAAGCAAAATATGATAGGCAATGCTTATAAACTATTGATGTTTACAAAAGTAATGACGTACCATTAATATCCTAAACTAAATACGATTTATATCATGAAAAATATTTTGAATACAAAAAAATTGCGAACAGTTTTTGTGACCATTCCCTACCTAATTATTAAACAGTTGAGGTTCACCTTAGTCTTAAATATAGGCCCACTGTGTTTTATAAGAAACATTTTCAATGTTTGGGGTTTACCTAGCGAAGTCCAAAGCGCTTAGTTGACAATAACAGATTGCCTAGCCATGAAATCTATACTGCTTAGCAAAGCATTATTATATTGCATATCTCACTAATATTTCGAACATTTCGAGTTTCCCCTAATTTTATATACATTTATATAATTATATGATTTGATGCCGTTAAAAGTTTGACAATTGTAAAGTTTATATGCTCTCTTCGACATTTATTTCTTATTGGCTGAGATTGGTACGCCACAATAGTTGAATGATATTTAAATATGAACACATAAATAGTCAATGAACATCTTTTATGGAACACGAATTTGATTTTATCACTAGTGTGTCTAATTAACATCAACAAATGCTTTATTCTATCCATTCCTAATCATTTTCATAGAACTCATTAAAACTATTGTTATACATTCTTACTTATGTGTTAAATGGCATAATTCTCTATCTATATATGTGAGGAAATTGTAAGTTTGTACATAATAATGTTTTCAAGTGAGGTATTCTATTTCGTCATTTCGTTTTAAGACACATATTTCCCCAGACAACGTTACACGGGTTAATATTAAATTTTTCTTTTGATGTTTAATCCATTGGTGTTGTTTGGCACTTAACAAATAGTATGAAATATAAAATATTCTATTGCTATGAGCTGTAATAAGGCGCGATTTCTATTATAAATGCATGTCATGTTTGATCGTCTAATATTGCTTTATTATCAATTCCTACATTAAGATGAGAATACGTATCAAAAGAAACAAACACTTAGAGATTTCCAATTGAGATTCCTAGTCACACTTGACCATTTACTTCAGATCGTATAACTCCGACCTCGATTCTATGAACCTTTGCGTGATTATATTCCCCGAGTCGACGATCGGCGTCAATAGGTCTTCCGACGGCACTTGTATCCTTATTCTATTATCGTTCGGTATATTAGCGGTTCCGTTCGTCGTATAGAAGCCTAGCGACAGTGGTTTGTGGTGTTCGTCGTTATATTTGTACTTGGAGGGTGAAGTGGGGTGTAAATGGGCGGGGCTGGCCGCCAGGGGGTTGTAGGTGACGTGGATGCGCACCACGTCGTCCGAGAGGGGGGACGCGGCGGGGGGCTGCGGGGTGCCGCGGGGGGTGGCCCGCTGCTGGAACACGCTGCACATGCCCGACCTGGAAGCAATATGCTGACCATCAACAAACTATATTAGGAGTTTTTTTTATTTCTGAGAGTCTTTCTCTCAGAAATAAAAAAAACTCCTTGGTTTTGAAGCACATTATTTTATTATTGAGTTATTGGAACTGTCAGAGTCGTTTAAAGCCTTTGACATGGTTTTTAAAATGTGTGAGATCTGACTTAGGCTAACGTTTTGAATTGAAAACATAAGTTTGATAATGAGTTCTGTAGTGCTAAATTTGTCATATTAACCTAATGGGACTGGCCTGCAGAATTCATCTTATGATCAATAGAATCTGGCCAAACAGGTAAAGAATACTAAAATGAAATAGAAAATACAAGAAAACACTGAAACACAATACACGACATTCTTAACACATACAATACCATAACAGACAGACAGACACATCAAATACTTCAAAGATACTAGGAGATGATAGTTTTATAAATGAAGTAGACGGGAATCAAATAGGATCTTGTTTACACAGGGGCTATTTTCTGATTTCTATGAATCTATCATTGTTGACGGTGATTTTCACACACACGAAACGCGGTGCCTTTTATGAATTGCCCGTGACTGTTGTTGGTTTTTGCCACAGAACAGAAAAAACGAGTAGAAGTGGCAAGTGGGCGTGGCGCGTGTGTCACATATACGCGGAGCTCCGCAAAACCTAGCTCAGTTCGCCGCATAGGCTTGATAAGATAAGACGATTGTGTTTACTAAGCGAAATAAAGGATTGCGCTGAAAATATGCCATACTGCTCCAGTTTGGAGTGCAAAAATGAAAGCCGCACTAAAAACATCAGCCATGGTAGCATTTCGTATCATCAGTAAGCATTATTTCATTTTATTATAATACGTAAATTTACGTAAATTTTCTATTCCGTAAGACATTTTAAAGCAACATAAAACATAACAATAGGCATGATGACAGATTTTGAAAAACTGTTGTATCATATTCAGAAATATATACTTATTGTAAAAAATATCATATTTCGGAAAAAAAGCATGATTTATATGAAAAAAATCAATTTAAAATTTTATGTTTAAAATTCCCACCAAAACGCTCCAAAGTGTCATGGCGTCAATTTTGACGTCACTCTTGAGCAGTGTTACCAACTCGAATTTTTATAAATCCTTCCGTACGACTCTAAAAGTTGGTATTTTCTGACCAAACTCAATTCGAAAAGTAGGTAGATCTACCAACTTCTGTTTTTCAAGATTTAGAAGGAATCTGCACGGTCGTATAATATCTATAACCGATTATTTTAGTAAAAATAAATTATTTTTCTGACTATTTTTAAAAAAGCAATAAGAAAAAACTAAATTGTTAATTTTTAGAATAAAAACAAAATAAAAAAAAATCCCATCCCACTAATTTACCCCCTAAATTTGGGGGGAAAAACCCTAAGTTGGGAACCATGCTCAATAGTGACGTCATTCGCTCTGATTGGCGTTCAGAATATCATGGCGGACTGTAGTATTTTGTAGATTTATTTTTTAAAAATATTAATTAATCTCGCTTTAATTATAATAATACCTTGTTATTTTTTAATATTTTATTTACGTTTCATTAGATGGTAGCATAATTTTTGTGTATTTTATTCACAGTCATCATGCCTATTGTAAACATGAACTTTATTTGCCAAGGAATAAAGTTCAATTTACATTGTTAAATTTAGGAACGCCATCTATTGTTAAGTAGTTGAATTTTTTGTATGTCAACGCGATCGTGAGGTAAGTTGCAGAAGGTCGTAAATACATTATGGGTTTTAGTAAAGTGAACTCTATTTATCACTATCAAGATGTGTTTTTGCTTGACAGCATTTAGAAATAAGTCATTCTGGCACTAAGGATATGCGACCAATTAAAAGAATTGTTTACATGGTAGTGACTATGTTTATTATCAGTCCCATGTGTGAGTTTTGGCGACAGCGGTTTCGCTAGTAAGTTGGTCCTATGGCCTTTCCATCTACTTCTCTGTTCCGTGGTTTTTGCCCTTTCTTCGGTTGACAAACATGTATGCCATATTTTGTACCATGGGTATGTTTGTGCGTGGGGTCATATTTTTTACTAGTGGCCGCTCGCGACTCCGTTCGCGTAGAAGTCGGTTTCCCGTGGGAATGCGATTTTTTCCCGCGGTAAAAAAATCCCTTAATTCTTTCATACATATATTTTTGGTTTCTAGAACCGTTTTCGCAGCGCACGCAACGGAAACCCTCAAGGATGAATAATTTTCCCCGTTTTTTTCCCATTTTCCATTATTTCTTCGCTCCTAATAGTTGCAGCGTGATGTTATATAGCCTAAAGCCTGCCTCGATAAATGGTCTATCCAACACAAAAATATTTTTAAATTCGAACCAGTAGTTCCTGAGATTAGCGCGTTCAAACAAACAAACAAACAAACAAACTCTTCAGCTTTATAATATTAGTATAGAAGTATAGATAACATAGAAAACTGATGGAGGTAGGTATTAGTAGAAGGGAATTTATTTTCTAAAATTTCTCAATAAGTCCCAGTGGCCTTAGAGTCCCATATCCCACTGATATTAACAAAACACAATTTTATGACCTTTTATATAAAATATCTTAAAACGCGTACCGGTTCATTAAGACATTTGAGAGAACTTATAAAACGTCAAAATAAGGCTTTTTATGAGGTTACAGTTTTATATCTCACAATAAGTAAAATAAAAACAAGACAATACAATCGATGTAGAACATCAACACGTTTCCAATCAAAGTTCCTCTTTAAACAAGCCCCTAGTGTAAACAAGTCCTGAAGGAGCCAGAAAGTAAGTGATTCTAGAAATAACAACAAAACAATTAGAAATAGCCAGTGCCAGGATAGTTTAGAATGTCTGTGGTATTATACTTTCAATGCTTTTGGTTTTATTGTAAGCTTTTCTTTTTTGATCTGACACTTTCTTAACTTTAACCTTGCTACTTTTTTTTTCAAATTTCCACAACAGTGTGTACATATGCGCAAGGAGCAGTTGATTTCTTACTCGTATTTAAATATAGTAAAATATTGATGCGACTTACAGCAATCTATACGTCTGCGCAGTCATATCTCAGCAAACCCAAGAATTTAACAAAGGTAAGGGTTTAACATAACCGTACGCACTGCATTTATGGTCGACAGCAGACCTACTTGCCCCCTGTACCACAGTCTACACATACTCGACAATATCCCCCGCTTGCCACAGATTTTAACACACATTCCCTCCCCACAGACATCTCACCCCTCTCGACTCACTCGACTCATCCGACCTACTTCCCCGCGTGCCACACACTAGACACACAAGACACTGTCCCCCGCCTGCCCCGTACCACAGACACCCTCCCACAGACATCTCACCCCTCTGACCCAGTGCCGTCGTCGCTGACGATGCTGTGCGTGTCCAGCGAGTTGTCCGGCGCGTGCGAGCGTCCACTCGACTCATCCGACCTACTTCCCCGCGTGCCACACACTAGACACACAAGACACTGTCCCCCGCCTGCCCCGTACCACAGACACCCTCCCACAGACATCTCACCCCTCTGACCCAGTGCCGTCGTCGCTGACGATGCTGTGCGTGTCCAGCGAGTTGTCCGGCGCGTGCGAGCGTCCACTCGACTCATCCGACCTACTTTCCCGCGTGCCACACACTAGACACACAAGACACTGTCCCCCGCCTGCCCCGTACCACAGACACCCTCCCACAGACATCTCACCCCTCTGACCCAGTGCCGTCGTCGCTGACGATGCTGTGCGTGTCCAGCGAGTTGTCCGGCGCGTGCAAGCGTCCACTCGACTCATCCGACCTACTTCCCCGCGTGCCACACACTAGACACACAAGACACTGTCCCCCGCCTGCCCCGTACCACAGACACCCTCCCACAGACATCTCACCCCTCTGACCCAGTGCCGTCGTCGCTGACGATGCTGTGCGTGTCCAGCGAGTTGTCCGGCGCGTGCGAGCGTCCACTCGACTCATCCGACCTACTTCCCCGCGTGCCACACACTAGACACACAAGACACTGTCCCCCGCCTGCCCCGTACCACAGACACCCTCCCACAGACATCTCACCCCTCTGACCCAGTGCCGTCGTCGCTGACGATGCTGTGCGTGTCCAGCGAGTTGTCCGGCGCGTGCGAGCGTCCACTCGACTCATCCGACCTACTTCCCCGCGTGCCACACACTAGACACACAAGACACTATCCCCCGCTTGCCCCGTACCACAGACACCCTCCCCACAGACATCTCACCCCTCTGACCCAGTGCCGTCGTCGCTGACGATGCTGTGCGTGTCCAGCGAGTTTTCCGGCGCGTGTGAGCGTCCACTCGACTCATCCGACCTACTTCCCCGCGTGCCACACACTAGACACACAAGACACTGTCCCCCGCCTGCCCCGTACCACAGACACCCTCCCACAGACATCTCACCCCTCTGACCCAGTGCCGTCGTCGCTGACGATGCTGTGCGTGTCCAGCGAGTTGTCCGGCGCGTGCGAGCGTCCACTCGACTCATCCGACCCACTTCCCCGCGTGCCACACACTAGACACACAAGACACTGTCCCCCGCCTGCCCCGTACCACAGACACCCTCCCACAGACATCTCACCCCTCTGACCCAGTGCCGTCGTCGCTGACGATGCTGTGCGTGTCCAGCGAGTTGTCCGGCGCGTGCGAGCGTCCAATCGACTCATCCGACCTACTTCCCCGCGTGCCACACACTAGACACACAAGACACTGTCCCCCGCCTGCCCCGTACCACAGACACCCTCCCACAGACATCTCACCCCTCTGACCCAGTGCCGTCGTCGCTGACGATGCTGTGCGTGTCCAGCGAGTTGTCCGGCGCGTGCGAGCGTCCACTCGACTCATCCGACCTACTTCCCCCCGTGCCACACACTAGACACACGAGACACTATCCCCCGCTTGCCCCGTACCACAGACACCCTCCCCACAGACATCTCACCCCTCTGACCCAGTGCCGTCGTCGCTGACGATGCTGTGCGTGTCCAGCGAGTTGTCCGGCGCGTGCGAGCGTCCACTCGACTCATCCGACCTACTTCCCCCCGTGCCACACACTAGACACACGAGACACTATCCCCCGCTTGCCCCGTACCACAGACACCCTCCCCACAGACATCTCACCCCTCTGACCCAGTGCCGTCGTCGCTGACGATGCTGTGCGTGTCCAGCGAGTTGTCCGGCGCGTGCGAGCGTCCGCTCGAGAACACGCTGAGGTCCGCCGTCGACGTCACGCTTGTGTCGGCCAACGAGCGACGAGAGCCCATGGCCGATACGGAGTCGTCGCAGCGAGCCTCGCAAGCGGCGCCGCTGTGCTCTGCGAAGTTAATAAAACTGTAACAATATCTATAAATTAAAAAAGAAAAAAATAGTATATAAGTAGACATTGCATTGAAAGAGTTAGTATAGTAGTTTTGGTCAGCACTGCTTTTTACGTCATGTTAGCATGATGTTAATATTACGTGAAGTTTTATTGGGTGAATCATTATCATCATCATTATCATTACATACTATAAATCCAAGTCGCTGGTTGTGTCTGTCTGTCTGTATGTTTGTCCGTTTACTCCTCCTAAACGAGTTGAGGGATTTTAATGCGGTTTTCACAATCCTTTAGGTAATTTTTTCATTTAAATTTGTAATGTAATGTTTCTGGAACCAGATGCCAAAATTACACCATTGCGAAGAGTGGGCGGTTCGCTAGTGTAGTATAAATTGTTTTTTGGAATGTACAGAATAATATCAAAAGTTTTTAAACACGTTTTGACCCAAATAACACGAAAACTTGGAAAGATATGTATGAGGTGAAATAACAGGGATGACCATTTTAATAAAACAGTAGAACAGATCTGATTGCCATTGTTAAGAATTGTGCTACGTAAAATAACTGAGGCACAACTCTCGTATGTACTTCAAAATAATATATTAGTTCAAGGATCTATGAAGTTAGTATTTTTTTTTTTTTTTAGAAATTATGAAAAAAATGGCAATCAAAACCGTAGAAACTATACAATATAATAAAAAAAAGCATGCGCAGCGATTTGTAGTCACAAAAAGCAAAAACAAAACAAAAAACTTACCTTCACTGCAGTTAGATAACAGGCAAACATAAATTGTGCCAATACTTTATAACGCACATGCAAAAACACTCGAATCTCAGCTCAAATTTCATTTATTTACTCATTTTACAGTTTGTACAATATTATTACGTAGTATGATTTATATGTGTTTTCGTGGGGATTTTCTTATTTTTCTAGGAGTTTTAAAGAGGTAGGAAGGGTTCGGTTCAGGGTTGGTACTTGAGGGGTATCTGGGTGGTGACGGGAGATGGATGTCCATTGACGCGTGTGAAGGTTTCAGCGGGGTAACCGAACATGACGCCTCGTCTGCACAACAAACATATCTAGTCACTACTAGATATCAACTACATTAGCTACACCATCCTAAGATGTGCCGAAACTCGTGAAACAAATCTATGAGTGTCAACATCTAAATGAACTAACGAACAATCTACCACATACCGTATTTAATTTCGATATGTGATTTTCACACCACCACTGGCGGCAAAACTATAATCAAACAAAACTACTTAGTACCAACAGGCTAAAAACGATTTTGCTACTTTAAAATTTAACACCGATTATGATAATATATAAAAAAAAACATATAGATTTGATTGCATTTATTCACGAACGCCTTTCCGTTTGCGTAAACTGTTTTTTATTAAACTTGTAATATTTAAAAACATTTTGACTCGAAAGTAAATACAAAAAATAATTATGGAAGGGGGTGGGCTTATAAAACTGTAAAGTATAAAATGAAAATTGAGCGAGACAGGACTGTTCATGAATACATTTATATTGTGCAAATCAACCATAACTTGCTATATAAATGCGCGGGTACGAATGAGAATGATGCGGTGATAATTAAAAAAGCTTTAGATGATTCTAGAACAGGGTTTTATATTCGCAATTAAGGTGGGACATAGTTTCGATGTTAAGCTTTATTGTCGAGTATTAAACTGTTAGTAAAATGTATGCGGGTAGTTTTGTGCAGAATGTTATTAACGCGATTACAGCTTCGTGTACAATTGCGTGTTAGCGGCATTCCTTTTGGTATTTGTGTGTTAATACATAGTTATATAAACCCACCGCCTCTCCTGACCCTAGACATGCTAGTGCAATACCATAGTTAACATTTACACAGACATGTTAAATACTTAAAATAACAGAAAATCAATATCAGCGTGCCAGAAACTAACCTGTGCAAAAGCTATGTTCATAGCATCATGGTTGTATCACAAATTTAATTTGACGTATTACACGACTTGAAAGAACGGAGCTTTTTAATTATGTCGTCAATAATAAGGTAAGTTTGTCTGCAAACATGCTTTTACACAGGCTACATACAAACAATAAGAGCTATGATAAATCTATTTGTGGCAAGAAGCATTTCACTTCAATTCGTTTAAAATAAGTTAAAAATGCAATTGGTAATATTTGAGACGCTCCGTTACTATGAATATACTATACCTACCCACTTATCCAAATTGTATACTTAAAATGTACTTTTTAATTATTATTACCTGAAATCGCAGTTTTAAAGCAAAATTAAACATAATAAATGCAAAAAAAACAAGGTCAAACAATGCAAAATCCGAATTGAATTGCAGCGATAACTTTACGAGAATTCCAAGTTTTATATGTACTTGCTTGTATATAAATAAAATTACTAGGATATAAATAAAATTTCGTCAGCGGCAAAAAAAAAAAAAAACAAATTATACTCAGTCATTAATAAAATTAACACAGAAGATCTACTTAAATTGTACATTATTGTGACTTATTACGTTATGACTTTGAAGCCATGATTTCATTATGTTTCCGCTGGCCATATCATACTACACGTTTATCTCGATTCCAATGCTATCGCAATTCCATACATGAATAAAAAGAACTAAACTTATAATAAAATGTTTAATACAACACGCTCAGATGTAAATGGGTAGCAAAATGTGACCATTTATTTTAATGCTACACCAAAGCTACAAAATAAATACATAATGCATAAGCAAATATAGCCATGAGGCTACAAACATGAGATTTGTACTTGAGGTCAATCACAAAACCTGTCTACACGACGAATCTGTCGCTGCCCTAAATACAACAGTCAACACAAACCGACAACAGCTAATTACGCAATAACAACAACATGCAAAACACTCAAGTATGAGATACTTTTCTAGCAAAAAATAGTCATATATAATGTGTTTTAGAAACTCTGTCCGTCCAAAATCAGCAGGTCTTTTCCATTATCTCACCTTGGAAGACTCTAGTCAAGTTTACACGACAAGATACTTGTCTCAAAAAAGTTGTTTTATCGCGTTATTTAAAAGTGTAAATCCGCAGTGTCATCAAGGTAACTCCGCTAATATATGCTACACTTTGTATCAAACAAACTACTGTATCTTTTTAGAAACGTGCCCAAATCAACATTCAACTTCTTTCGCGTTAGCCGCATTTCTATGAAGATGTTACCAGTCTAACACGGGCGTGTTATGTAAATTACCATGGTTATCTCACTGATTCGAAAGTGGTCGTTAGGTGGGTTATGTTTGAGGTGTACAGGCAGGTTTTGGTCGGACTGAGTTTCATAAGTGTGTGACGTGGTCTGAGCCGAGGCTCTCATCGGAGCTGGTGCGAGAGGAAGGCGGTGAAGCCTCCAAGTTACCTGACACTGTGTCGCTCTGAGACACGCGCAGCTCTTGCAACTCTAGCGCAGCCTTCTCCCGCCTGCAATAAAAATAATAACATTACGACACTCACCAAGTTAACATTGATAGCAGCAAGACGATATTATAACGTCGAAAGAGAAAGTTCTAGAAATAGATAAGAAATCACCTCAGTATCACATTAGCTCGCGCCTGTTTCTCTGTGTCGGAGAAGTTCTCGGCGCGTTGTCCGATCTTGGACTTCTTGTCCGGCTCAACAAACATTCCCAGCTGTCGCTTGGGCAGCTCCAGCGGCGGCGGCGGCCCCGGGTAGTCCAACTTGGACTTCTTCAATTCCTCCATTGACCGCTCCAAGTGGTAAATAACAACGTCGTCTTCAAAACCAAAGTCTTTATGTAACTTAACCTGAACAAAGTAAGACAGTATGTTCAATTTATAAACAAAAGCCGGATCCATAGGAGAAAACCAGCGAAAGTTACAATACCTGAATATAATTTACAATAAGATCCATATCATTCAGTTTCATAATGGCCTTTTTATGCAGTTTGAGTATTGTGTATGCCATTGCAGTTATAACTCTCTCTCCGTCAAGTAGATAAATATCCCACACCCTCAAACAAAGACTGAATGGTACTCTCTCAACAAAACACACAAAAAACCATTTTAATGAGTATAGTATTGCATCTAATCCAAACTTGTCAAAGTGCTGTTTCAATTTTGGCATAAACTTTGTGAGTATCCTATCATGGTGTTCCAAAAATCTTGTTAATTTTGGAAATCCTTCAATGTACAATCCGTGCATTGCATACTTCTTATCAGCTAGGAGTACAGTGAGGGCCCAGAAAGCATCTTCCTCGTCCATGTACATGAGTAGCACGCCAGCCAGCCCAGACATGCCCTGACAGTAGCCAACCTCCGAGTTGTACATGCTATAAGCACACAATACATTGAACAGTGAACATTGCTTTTCTGAGTATCTTTCCCTGTAGAACTGATGTTCTCGGAACTGCCTGTTGACATCTGAATCTATTTGTCTAACATCAGTCGACCAAAGTTTGGCTAGTTTCAGCATCTCCTGGTATTTTGTGGGGTTCTCGGATTTTATCCGGTTAACGTCAAGTAGTTTGCACCATACTTTGATTCTGAGTGAGTTTGGAATGCCTTTGTACACGCGCCGGTGGATTTTCTCCTTTGTATCTGGTGAGTTCCAGTGATTGAGCATTTTGACCCATTTCTTCTCCCGCTCCACCTCGATGTTGACCTTTTGCGGCGCCGTTTTCTGCGTGAGACGCTCGTCGTGAATAAATCCATATCTGAAAATAAAGTATAAAACTTTGATATGTTTAATATTTCATGGCACTTTTTAGTTAAAATTAATTTTGTAAAACAGTATCAGATGACCATGGAATGTTAAAGTGATACCATTTTTGTATTGTACAAATAGAACAATGAAAAAATTACTGATAAAACATGCATTATAGAAGTTAAACTAAACAAATAATCAAAATGTATTTTCTTGTGTTTTTGTTTAATTTAACATTAAAAATCATTAATGTTTGAAATTCTAATTTTTACATTCGCCGAGCGGACAGAAAATATTGCATCATTTGCTAACATTTGCTAAAAGAATTGAATCCCTGTTTACTATTGATTAGGAATGTATGCGTCTTGACAATCTTGAGTTTTTTATCTAGCAGAATTTACTATTCAATTTGATTTTGTCATTTTCTTGCAGTTCTTTTTCATATTTTTATATACATATCATAACATGTGTCATATTTCATGTTTTAGACACATCCTTTAACGCTTAAGCATAAACAAATAATTTACAAACAATGATACAGATTTTGCTGAAATTCTTAACTTTGTAGAATATTGTCGAAGAATATAAAGTTTAACTTTGCAAATGCCTCATCAAACCAGCTATTTCTTTCTGACATACTTATTCTTTTCTTTCACAACATCAAAAAGTTCTAACCAGTAGGTTTTTAAATAACTTTTTATCATGAGACTCATTGGAAAAACCCTTAAGTCTTGTGAATGTGAGTTGATCTTTAATTAAAAATAATTATTATAATTGCTGGAATGTATATAAATATGACAAATTATGGAAAGCAGATGTGTTTTAAGGTTGTAAAAAAGTTAGGCTCAAATCTGATATGATTTCAAAACCTATTTTTTTGTGTCATACAATTCTTGCTTATAGTTTTTTTTTTGTTGATTCAACCATTATGTAGTCAAGATAAATATGCTGCATATCAGCATTCGCACAGCACAACAGTTGCACAGCTTTCAAATTAGATTAGCAATGACTTAAAATATTTCATACAAAAAATGAATAACATAAAAAAATGTTTCTAAGATTACAGATTTATCTTAACAGTCAGATTTAAGAGTTCACATTAAAAATAATAGATAAATGTAATTTGACCTTTTCATGAAGAGTGAAAGTAAGTAAGAAGAAAACAACATAATTTGCTACTACTTGCTAAATTATAACAGCATGAAAGTGAGTGCAGAGGTTTCTAGCTAGAATGCCACAAGAACTTAAGATACCCACCTGTCAGTTTTGTGATACTCCTCAAACTCAGGGTCTTCCCAAGGATCGATCTGCCCCACGAGATTCTCCCTACCCCGCTCATATCTCTGGAAGATACGCTCCCGCTCCTCGGAAGCTCTCGCCAACAGAGCTGCCTCATTCATAACACGGCCTGCTTGTGCCACATAACGAAACACTCACTTCGACACGTCTGCTTGCTCCTACACTAAATCAACGCAACGATAGTACACGATACTACAGCTGACTACATCACAATAAACCTAATATGGTATCTAATAATCACGCCCTAATTTATATTCCTCTACAGATTTTCTAGGACGCTAATGAATATAACTGACGCACCTAAACATGTCACACCTCACTAAAGCACTGTTTCAATTAACAAACACTTTTCATTTCCGGTGTTGTGATTAATTGACAAGTTATAGACTTAATTATTGCAAGTTAGGTGTAATTAAAAAATGAATTGAAAAGATGCAGAGTTAAAAACGCCCTCCGATTCTCTTCGACATGGCTTTTCTTTTCTTTCAATCAACGTAATTCAGTTCAGTCAGTCAGTCAATCAATCTGTTCCGTCAATGTTCAGTCAATTAGACTGCGTTCCAAATGTTATATTACAGATTTATCGATTTATTCGAGATCCTCACAATCACAAACATGCCATCAAAATCCTTTAAAGTTAAAATACTCTAACTTTTAGGTAATTTTGGTTTCAGGTCCGCCGTAATTTGTAATTTAAAGTTTTAAAGTTATGATGGTCATGTTCAAGACTAAGATCAAGCTTCAAAAAAATACAGTTACTCTTTAAAAAACGTTCAGATGGAAGAAAATATGTGAAATACATCACCCTCGCACTTATACGCACAGTGATTTTTTATATAAAAATGTATTACTAAATATTTTAATTAATACCTACTTACTTATTCTCAAAAAATCCAGGGGCCTTATCACAAGCTCTTATAGCAGGACCTAAAACCTAAACAGTCTAGTTTACGTTTTTGATACCTACCATAACATCTTATTTTGCAAGTTAAGCTACGTAAGCTTGTGTGCGTTTCTATTCAAAAACCGTAAAGCTAAGTTCACCTTTTATTTTGTATTGACCTACTACTAGACCAACTTTTGCAGGAATGTTGTCATTTTTTGAGTTTCTCGGTAAAGATTTTATGTAAAACATAAATTATAAAGAAAGTTCTTGGAATAAGGTATTGTTGTAAACAAAATGATTGTACAATTTATTCTCTTCTATTTATTTAAAAATTTGAGGAAAGAAAGCAAAATTTCAGTAGTCATAATTTTAATCATAATAATTTATGAAACAAATTAAAGCGTTAGATATTACAAACGGATATGAAAATAAACATATTAATATTATAACTGCCATCTAGTACATAACGATAAAACTAATTTTTATTACTGCCATCTAGTACATATCGATAAAACTATTTGAATTAAGGTAAACCTTGTTTTGGATTTTATTATTTTTCTACTCTTTCATTCATTCTATTTTCCTGTTCTGCTGCCAGTTGCCCCACCACCATCACTAAAGTTAATTATTTCTTCTGATAAAACTTATTTGTCAGATAAATAACAAATTGTTCTATTTGCATTTAGAAAGTTTCAGTGTATAGTCGAGACATAAAGTAAGAATACGTTTTTGCAAGACTGGTGATCTCGCACCTCCGTCAACATGAACTCTTTTACACAGGTAAGTTATTTCTATAAGCCTATTATGTTAATTGCTGCGCGTTTAAAGTGAAAACTCAAAGCGATAATACAATTTGTCTGTCTAAAACCCCAATATAACTTATCTTTCTTTGCAAAGTGTTGTCAACAAAAATGGACTTGGAGTCCAAAGTTCAAAGTACCTTGATTACGGTCTTTCAACTGTTTCTTTTTAGAACTGTTTATACTATTATTGCAACATATTTTTCATGAAAACAATTCGTTTTTCAAACTCAATTTTTGAAATAAGTATGAATTTGCGATAACTTTCTTTTACCTACCTACACTTCACAAGCTTTTCATTTATAATAATAAGTGTCGGAATTAAGAAATTTATCTTCTTTGTAATAAAAATGCAAAAACCTTGCTGCTAATTAGCTATATTTTCTATTCACTTTCAGATTGCTCGTGTTACTCGTCCAATTTATAGGAAACTATCAACCACAGCTCCTCTTGCCGCAGCGAAACCTGTCCCAACCACTGGTTTCTGCTTTGGTTAGTATTCTTACTTGCTCCACAATTCTTCTACAGCGGCTTAATGTGATTTTAGCCTTGAATTTTAGAAAGGCCAAGTATATTATGTCATCAATCAAAAATGAACCTAAATTGTAATTATATTACTTAAATGCTTATGATGTTTAAGTTACTTAGCTGAAATATGTTGTAGTTATTTTGAATGTAATGAGCTTAATTAACCTTATGACCTTAAAACTCCATATTTTCAACACAAGACCCACCTTATGTTAGGCCAAATAATATTTAATTAAAATGGGTCCAAAGTTCATTCATTTGTTTTTAATCTTGCAATTTACATATCATTGTTTATTTGAAAGCATTTATTTAACATATTAGTATGTGAACATACTATGTTATATAAATAATATGTTAACTTGACATTTGCAGGATTACTCCAGGAAGAACCCAAAAATTACACAAAAGTTGCCTTATAGATCATTAATAGGTAACTGTTTGGCTTAACTGAACTTATTTCTGATATTATGTGATTATTCATTACTTAACAGAACTCAGTGAAGAACAACAAGCTCTCCAGGATTTGGCTCGCAAATTCACCCGAGAGGAAATCATTCCGGTAGCAGCTCAATATGACAAGACTGGCGAGTACCCCTGGCCGCTGGTCAAAAAGGCTTGGTCTATTGGACTCATGAATGGACACATTCCTGAGGATTGCGGTAATATTATAGACTTATTTCATAACTTATTGGGTTCAAATTAGTTATTAATAGGCAGTTTTAATAAAATATAGAGACATGGAATTTGTAGTTAATGATAAATAACAAATATGAAAATTATTTATTTGATCAACTGTTTTTGCTTTGTAGATAGATTAAGATTGTTAGCGTTTATAATGACAATTCTGAATTTTTTATATCTCTTTAACATAGAATTAAACTGAATTGTATTTAGAAAAAGTATTAAATTAGCAGTTTCAATAACATATTGTCTATTACGTAAGAAATTGAATTTAAGTAGGGATTAATGTATTAAACAAAAATTTCAGGAGGGCTAGGCTTAGGAGTGTTTGAGAGTTGTCTTGTGTGCGAAGAGGTAGCCCGGGGGTGTTCAGGAATTATGGCTGCTATTTATATCAGTGAAGTCGGAGTAAGCAAACCTTGCCTATAGAACAGTCGGGCATGCGGTTACGTGGTTTGACGCTTCTCTTGTTACTTAAACACTACTGCGGCAACATCATGGACTTGCATGGTGTGTGGTACAAGCGATTAGTTTATGTAGGTAGGCGCGTCGAAATTAGGGTATGGATGAAATGTACAGTCATACATTACAGGTGGCCCCGCGATCGGAGTATTTGCCGAGTGCCTTATAGGTGAAGAAATGGCTTTCGGTTGTACTGGTATTACGACAGCTATCGGTGGAACCAATTTAGGAGTGAGTTTCGGACCCAGTTTAACGCTAACTTGGTATACGTCTGTGGTTCTGGTAACAACATTGAAACTGGTTCATTTCAAGGGTCTGCTTGTATGCTAACGTCTGCGTATGAATATAAATGGTCAAGTGTAATCTTTACGTTTCTTTTTCAAGTCTTGCACAAGGTCACCCGTTCAGCATACTTGCATGGGGTAAGCAAGAACCTGGCTCCTTGTCAACTAATACGGATTATTTTCGTAACATTTCTGAGATAAGATTAAAACTATCTTATCATACCGTAATAAATTTACCCTCTGCTGTTTACACTTAAATGATATATCGGCCCGTTGCCAATCCCACGATTAATATTTATGATCAAGTTTTACAAAAAACATTTCTCTGACGTAATTTAAATTTGTAATATCGACCTGCAATCGGCATACATTGTGTACTTATGGTTATTTCGTACCGTATTGATTTAGGTCACGGAAAATCAGGCATACATGATGGATATTTCGAAACCGTTACCCTCATTTGTTTTCGAATGTTACAAAACACAAAATGATTGTCCTTTATAAAATGTCTGAATATGCCACTGTCCCACAGGCGGGTTGAGTATGGGAGTATTTGAGGGGTGCATAATCTCTGAAGAACTAGGCTATGGGTGTACAGGAATCAAAACTGCGATGGAAGCCAGTGGCCTCGGCGTGAGTCGCTTTCCTGCTATGCATGACTCTCTTTACACCTATTACTTTGAACTATTTAGAGCAGACTGGAGTTTATCACCGGGTTTTATAATGATCTAATAAATTAACTAGCCACCGCAGATTGCAGAACAATAGTCCATGCTGTGTAGTCGTGAAAACTTGTAACAGTTCTAATGCACGCTTGATCGCATGATTACAAATGTTGTTACCACTAATACAAGGGTGTGGTGATTGTAGCCAATGTTGGTGTGGGGTAATTTAATAAACTAACGGAGGCTTTATATGTTAATTTTAAGTCTTCAACTGACAGACACAAAACAACGCGTATTGAAAAAATCTGTGGAATAAGGAAATGCAATGTACAGCTTAAATCTAACAAATCTATTTGAATGCTGCTTATTTTAATTTTTGCTACTCATTTATTTTATAAATATTCGTTAAAAAAAAGTTTTACGGCTGGTCTCAATTTTCTGTCAATCTATGACGCCTCGTTAAATTACTACTATAGTAAGATTTGTATCGCAATTAATTTAGAATGAACTTTGATTGATAAGATAACGTCAGAAACAGATAGTCAAAACTAAACAAAAACGACAAATTATCAAGATTTAGGGCCGATTTTTCAATAGTCAGTTAAGCCTTCAGATAGGACTTATTCTATGGATAGCAAGATTGTGAATTTTTCAATTAGCGGATAAGCTCTAACAGAAGGTTAAACTCGATAACTGGCGGATAAACTTAGCTGCCTCTTTTTGCCCCAGTTAAGCAGTTATCTAACAGATTATTTGACGTTTCTGTCATCATGCGTATGTAAATATAGGATAATTTATTTGTGTTTTGCTTATTTTTTGTAAAACCATGGATATTTTACTTTATTTGAAGACAATAATGTATAGTTATCAAAACGGGACAAAAATATATATCACAAGAGGTTTAATTTTGAATATCTGTGCAGTAAGCTATTGTTGACATCACAGATGTATACATTTCTAGATGGAGTAATACGTTTGATGTGTGTGTGTCACAAATAACACACTACTAAAGATACGCTATATCAAAATGAGGATTTTTTGAGAATTATATTAAAATACTAAGTAGTTATTAAGACATACAGTAACATAAAGTATCTCTGAGTATATGAAATACCAAATCGATTTTTTAAAAAGCATCAAAAATATTCTTAGCAATCAATATAATAAGATAGAAATACTTTCTCAAAGTTTACAGACACATGTTAAAATATATTGTATTTGTAACTTTTATTTGTATTTTTTTTCGGTGGGCTCCATCTAGTTTTCGGTATATCTATGTATTATCGTTGACGGCAAGTCTTGATGTCATACCTAAATTTTTTGTCAATTGGGACACCCGCTGTCAATGCGTTGAAAGCTTACAGTCCTTTTCTAACAACTGTAAAATATATAAGAATGTCTCTTTCTTGCACAAATATCATTAGGATAGCTAGCAGAGGGTTATCTGACCATTGAAAAATAGAAACTTTATTATTCGCTTCAGTTAAAGCTATCTGGCTGTTCGATATCTGGCGTTTTAACTATCTATTGAAAAATCGGCCCTTAGACAATATTAGCATGTATAGACCAGCCATAAAGTAACTGCTCTTTGGACTTGCTTCTATTATTTTTCGAACTTAACTATGTGTAGGTAAGTATTTGTAAGTGTTACTCTTTTAAAAACTTTATTACATTTCAAATGATATGAAACATAAAAACCTGATTTATTACACTGTCCAATTATTTTATTCTGCCTAGGAATAATACATTAATATTGTGAAATAGTTATAATATGCACGCTTTTCCGACAATTTGAGGCAAGTTTAACTCGGTAGATAATTAATTTTAATTGTAAATTTGATACCTAAGGTTAACAAACAATCGAATATTACTAACTTAATGTACATCGTTTGCAATGCACATTTATGGAACTCACTTGCATAGAAAAGTACCTACCTACAGCAAAAGTAAATGTATTTAAATTACATTCTCTATGAAATTCGAACCACCTAAAAACATATTTTTTAACAAAATATACGACGCTGTTACACTTGCCTTTTTAAACACTTACATATACTTACCTAACTTTTTTTTGACCACATAAAGAATTAACTTTTAATTGAATATTTAACGAACATGTTCTTTGGTTTAGCAAACTCCAGTGATAATTGCTGGCAACAAGGAGCAGAAGAAGAAATACCTTGGTAGACTTATTGAGGAACCTCTTGTGGCTGTAAGTTATTTACAAATGTTGACACTTAGTTAAAAAATCAAGTGCAGTTTTAAAGACCTGAAAATATAGAATTTCGCTTTATTTTAATGTTTGTTTTGGAAAAAAAACGTTTGAGATCATAGATTTTAATCGTATTAAAATCCGTTTCGGATTCCATTCAAACGGATTAAAGTTTTTTTTTTACGTGATTTCCTCTTTCTTTTGACAATTAAAAACTTACTTTTATTTTTCCCAACTTTATGTGTTTTACATACACAATGGATTTAAATCCGTTGTGGACCTTATTTCCCAAAACTGTTTCTAGAAAGCTTACAAATATTTTTATACCGGTCAAAAACCTCAATTTTGCAACCATAACATCCTGTACATCTACAAAACCAACTTTCCATTATGAACCCAGGCATATTGCGTGACCGAGCCTGGCACCGGCTCCGACGTGGCTGGAGTGAAGACCAAGGCTGAGAAGAAAGGTGACGAGTGGATCCTCAACGGACAGAAGATGTGGATCACCAACGGAGGGGTGGCCAACTGGTAATACCATCACATATGATTATGTGTTTAAATCTACTATCACATTCATCAGTAATATTGTTTTATTACGCATTTATTAAGTTTATTTGGATACAGTCATATAAAAATGCTAAATCTAAAATATTTAACTGTTAATAAAATATTTATATACCAACACATAATAATTCTGTACCTACTTATTATATTTATATGGATTACATAAATAAATAAAATTATTTGCATTATTGCAGTTAGTGCTAAGTTCATACTACATTATAGGACATAATTCAACAAAATTATTTTTCATATTCAAGTAACCCACTAATGCAGAAATTATATTTGTTACTACGGATAAAAAAAAGACCTTTCCAAAATCTATCTTTTAGTTAAGTTCAATTATTCAAATGATGCATTGTAAATTAAAGGTACTTCGTGTTGGCTCGCACCAACCCTGACCCGAAGTGCCCCACCAGCAAGGCCTTCACCGGGTTCATAGTGGAGAAGGACTGGCCTGGAGTCACTCCTGGACGTAAGGTAAATAAACAATGGATAAAGCAATAGGTACCAAGCAAGGTAAAGAAGAAGGTATAGCAAAATCAAGGGCGTATCTAGCTCCGTCGCTAGGCGGGGGACACTTAGTCGTAGTCATAGATCAAGTCACAATACATTATGTTTAACAACTTTAATTATTGGTCCATCTAAGTTCTGTACCCAGCCCAGGGGGTCATGACGCACTATTCTAGTTATTCAGTTGTAAACTATCCTTTTTTACTTTCTTATGATGGTGGTATTATTTTAGTTTTGTTTCTCACTCGTTTTGTTTTCACCAAAGTTAAGTAATGAAAGTAATAAAATACTTCTTGTATTTTCTAATGTTGGCCAGTATGCAAGTGGTTAATCTATACTAATATTATAAAGCTGCTACGCGCTAATCTCAGGAACTACTGGTTCGAATTTAAAAATTATTTTTGTGTTGAATAGAACATTTATCGAGGCAGGCTTTAGGCTATATAACATCACGCTGCAACTATAAGGAGCGAAGAAATAATGGAAAATATGAAAAAAATACGGGGTAAATTATTCATCCTTGAGGGCTTCCGTTGCGTGCGCTGCGAAAACGGTTCTAGATACCAAAAATATATGAAAGAATTAAGGGAACTTTTTACCGCGGGAAAACTTCACATTCCCACGGGAAACCGACTTCTACGCGAACGGCGTCGCGAGCGGCCACTAGTTATATTCTAAAAAGAATTGTAAATTATGAATGTCTTGGTGGTTTATTTCTATAATAAAAATATTAATAAAAACGATAATTGCAAACTGAACACAACATTTTGAATCAATAAACCTATGGGAGTATGCAAGCTCGGTTCTTATTTCATAATAATAAATTAACACATATTTTAATGTAATTCGTAGGAGATCAACATGGGCCAGCGTGCTTCGGACACTCGCGGCATCACATTCGAAGACGTCCGCATTCCCAAAGAGAATGTGTTGATCGGAGAGGGGGCTGGCTTCAAGATCGCCATGGGGGCCTTCGACCAGACTCGGCCACCGGTGAGATTTAAAGAGTTGAGAAGAACGTTAACAAATTCGACAACAGAACAATTTGACTGAAACTCAGACTATTGGAAATTCGACAACAGAAAAATTTGACTCTTTATATTTGTATGCTACTTGATCACTCAGACTATTGGACCAAGTTGGAATATTACTCTTTTTATTGATACTTTGGAATATTATTCTTATTATGATCATCAAGTCAGGATTTGGGACCTTACCAAAAGCATTTTAAATTATTCACGATTCCTGGCAGTTATAAACAAGCTTTGTCAAAATAAGACATCATGGTAGGAAACATCTAAACAAGTCTGTTTAGTTCTTACAAATAATGCTATAAACGCATTTCATCATCATCGTAGTCGAAGAGTCTTAAACATGCAATAGATTATGTTTTATGTAGTGTAAATTATGTTTATCACACAAAAACCTTTGATACAAATAACCATTTATTATGCTTAGATTTGGGTGCCATAAGTGTTGCCACCGATATACATAATGGGTGTAAAAACACCACTTCCGAAGCCTAAAACCATATATTCTTGAGCCCCAAAAGTAACTAAACAGTATACCCAGAAATCTCAATTTATAAAGTTATTCAGGATTGAAAAGCCATATTCCCCGCTTGAAATCATCACTCACACATCAACTGTTTGGGTGCGATTTTTACATTGCAAATTAAATTAAATTAAAACACTATTCAATTTGAAATCATTGCAAAATCTAAAAGTATAAATATGTTATTTTGTAATTACGTAAAAAAAAACAAGTAACCCTTCAGCAATGCCCAGTTTTTTTATTCCGAATCAGTCCTTTTACACCCCATACAAAGATTAGATTTCATTCAACTTAATTATCTCCCCCCAGGTGGCAGCCGGGGCCACAGGGTTAGCCCAGCGTGCCCTCGACGAGGCCACGAAGTACGCCCTTGAACGCAAGACGTTTGGGGTGCCCATAGCCCGTCACCAGGCCGTGGCTTTCATGCTGGCTGATATGCAGATAGGCGTGGAGACCGCTCGGCTGGCTTGGCAGAAGGCCGCCTGGCTTGTTGATCATGGTAACAAATCTTTACATAGTATAAATCCAAGTCGCTAATTCTGTCTGTTTGTATGTTTGGCCGCTATCTCCTCGTAAACGAGTTCAGGGATTTTAATGAGGTTTTCACCAGCTTTTAGGTATTTTTTAAATTTAAATTTGTAAATAAGGAATGATCGGAAAAAGTTTTTTAAAGTTTGTTAAAAAATCAATGTTTCGTGAGCAAGCCAAACTTACGCCATTGCGAAGCGTGGGCGGGTCACTAGTAAAATATTATTTATTGTTGATCATGGTATGAAATAAAATTTAAAGACATCCGGCAAAGATGAAAGATGTTCGTACGTTTTTATATTATGGATGATTTTTTAAAGAAACAAGAAATAACATAGAAGAAAACTTTATTCTAAAATTTGCAATTGATGAAAGAAAAGATATTTTAAGTTAACTCAGTCATAACGTACAACGAAACGTTTTTTTTTTGTAAATGTATCACCAATTATTATTGTAGTTTAACCTTTTCACTGACATAAGATCTATTAACATTATCCCTTTCATCCCCCAGGCAAGAAGAACACCGTCACAGCATCAGTAGCGAAAGCCTTCGCGTCTGACATCGCCAATAAAGCCGCTTCAGACGCCGTCCAGATATTCGGAGGCAACGGCTTCAACACAGACTACCCCGTAGAGAAACTGATGCGGGATGCCAAAATATACCAGATTTATGAAGGCACTTCCCAAATCCAGAGACTGATTATTTCTAGGGAGCTACTCACTGCCGCTGCCCAGGGACAAAGCTTGAATTAATTATATCAAAATTTTGTGTAAAATTATAACTTTCATAGATTTGTAAAGATTCAGATAATTTGTATTGTAGAGGTTTGGTGATTGTGCAATGAAACCCTTGTGTTATACCTATTTGTAATTAGGTATATATGTATTTTTTATAAATAAATCGTAAATGATTTTAGTTTTTTTTTGGTGTCCTGGGAAAGAGGGAAATGAAGTTATAAATTAAAATTAAAAAATAATAATAATATATGTAGAACAAAACTTATCAGGGGTGCGTTTGAAAACCAGTGAAACATTACTCGGGTAGAGTAAAATTCGCCCGATAGCGTTTGAAAACCACCCGAGTGAAACCGAGGATAACCGAACGTTCACTCGGCCTGCGTTTTATCGCGTTTTAGAACGGCTTCGTTAGAGTAATTTTTACCTGACAGAAGGTAAAATTTAACGCTGATTTTTTAAAGTGAGATTTTAACTTGACCTTGAGAATGACACTTGTTGACAGTTGCTTGCTTCTGTTTTGTTTGTGTTTTGTTTCGGGCGGGTTGTGAGAATTCGTGAATTCACCAAGCGTTTGAAAACCCGTTAAAACTTCTCTTTCTCTCAATATGCCTATCTCTTTCTTTTTTACGAATTAAAGTTTCACTGGTTTTCAAACGCACCCCAGAAAGGTACTTTATGATATTTACCATGATGGCCGTCGACGATATGAGAGTCCCAGTTTAGGTCAAAGTTACTCTTAAAAAACGGTTGATCACATTTTTAGGCTCAAATCTAAGAGGAGCTCACAGCCCCAGGCGGCAAAATAAAAAACAGGAAAAAAATTGAGAAAACTCAAAACCACGCCATTAGAAAAATTTTCAAATACGGCGCGAAATATAGGCGCAAAACAAATAACTGTTTCGCGCGTGTTGAGGCCGTCTGACAATGACATATACATTGATATATTACTCCTATAGTGGGTACCTATAGTAGTAATATATCAACGGACATATACCATACCTAAGTTATGCCATCTAGGATACGATGCCTACCAACTCAATGAATGATGGCAAATACAAGGGGGTCGATTCTTGGTGTTATCAAAATCATAACAGCTGAAATTATTAAACACAACTCTCAAGTTCTAATCATAATTATGTATGTACGGTTCATTTCTAAATTGTTTAACATTACAGCATGTTGAGATAGTCACTGCTTTATTCCTTTATACTCATAGGTATAACATTGTTTTGATTTTCAGTGGTTCCGTTTGGAAAGGTACCTTTGTAATACTTACCTAATAGTAGTAGAGCCCAAGGAAGGATTTCTGGATTTACTCAAGCGCGGCAGATTAACATACTGAGGGATACCTTGTACCCGGTTAAGCACTTCCACCAGATATGAGCCTTATACAGGGTTATTTCTAATTAGCGCATCGCCTCTTGTAGGCAGCTTTTCTACATCAATCCCAACAACATTTAACCAACGAATAATTAAAATTAATATTTTTAAAAAAGTAAGTTTTTCCATACAAATTTATTAGATGTCTCTGAACGGTACAATACTCTACGCGCACGCAAACGGCGTGGCAGGCGCGCGGACGACGGGGGGGGGGGGCGACCGGTTTAGGAACTTCTTACAAAATACAGAGTTATAAATAACAGAGCGCGCAAATTTGTTTTTGTTTTTTTTGTTTTTGTGCTAATTATCAAGTTTTGCAAAAAGTCGTAGAACAAATGTTATTGGGATTGATGTAAGGAAGTCGCCTGAAAGAGGTGATGCGCTAATTACAAATAACCCTGTATAAGTAGCCCCCCGATTAATTCAATAATCTCAAATAATTCAGTTCATTTTTATTAACAGATTTGGCAAATCCCCCTACATAATAGTCAGATTAAAAGTCAGTACGTCTAGGGCATTAAGATGAATCATAAATATCTTAATCTGACGCGCTGGAGTATTATTAGTTGTATAAGAGCGATCTTTTAGGTCCACAAACATCCCCTAAAAAAATGTGACGTGCTCGACTAAATGTTTTTTTTTTCATTTTCGACCCATACGTACCTACGACCACTTCCATCATGGAAACCATCAGAGTAACAAACGCACATGTTTCAAAAAATACGTAGGACATGGATGATATCAATATCTAACACGCCTGAGTATGTCCATGCACTAGGTTTTTTCTATAACCGTATCCTCCCCCCCCCTCCCGATGAAATGGTATTTGTTATACACACATCAACACTGTCTAGGAATATTTTGAATTTACTTAGTTTACTCAAAATTTATTAAAAATAACTTACCTACAACATGTATATCATTATCATTACATAGTATAAATCCAAGTCGCTAATTCTATCTGTTTGTATGTTTGTCCGCTTACTCCTCCTAAACTACTAAACGGATTTGAATGCGGTTTTCGCTATCTTTAAGATAATTTATTAATTAAAATTTATAAATAAAGAACATTCAGAAATAGTTTTATTTTGTTAGCCAAAATTCGATGTTTTGTGAACAAGTCGGCCAAAATTACACCATTGCGAAGCGTGGGCGGGTCACTAGTATTTTTATAAAGCTAATTTATCAGACCACACTAACAAAATTAAATAAATCGTAATTTTTTTGCGTAAATTGTTTTTTTTTTCAAATAAAGAAAAATTTGCTCTTTCGTCGCAATGTTTGTAGGGAAATTCCTTAAAGCTCTTTTTTTGGCCATGTGTATTCATTAAAAGGTATACCTACTGCCAGAATATAGATTATAAAAACAAAAAACAAACGCATAATCACTAGGTATAATGTCGATCGTCTTCCAATAATGAATTTCGACAATGGTAACTATAATATAGCCGAAAACTGATGACATCTGTAGAATATATTTTTTTCTTTTGAAAAATTTAACAATTTATTATAATGTTTCCACATTTTCTCACACAATATTTTTTCGACTAAGTTCGAATAGTCCCCCAGTATGACAGGAAAATAAAAGGCGAAATTAAGCATTGCATGTTAGGTAGATGGCGTTGGTAATCGAATTCACCCTGAGTCTCATTATTGAATAAAAAATACTCAAAGAGGTCAGAAGAAAACAGAACACCCACCAATATATATTTGTGGTATGAATGACAATGCTTTCTAAACTCAAAAAAGAACAGCTATAATAAGGTTAACTTTATTATAACAAAGCCAGACCAAAATTATGATTTCGAAAGTGCCATCTATAACATACTAGATGCATCTGTTTCTAACGCCTACATTGCTTGATTTGAATAGATGGCGCTTCTGTCGCCGGATGTGGAAATTTACTAAAAATATCTTTTTACGTCCAAAGTAATTATAAACATCAAAATTCTCAAATATTACGTTAAATTAATTAATAATTTATTGAACAGACATTTAATTTTGGTATTTGGTATTTTTTTTACATAAATTGCATAGCAATCGTACTCATATAGATTGACCTACATTTGGAGCCCTTGTGAAAGGATTGTGCAATAGAAACGGTCATTTATTACACAACAGAGCGTATTCATAAGCAAACTTTGTCATTTTGCATCATTTGCATGCTCAAAATTTATAAATTACTATTGTTGTAAATAAAGGCTTTTTATTTTTTTTATTAATGAATTATTTAACTTTTAGGCTTAAATAATTTAGAATATTAATTTAAATCAATAATATTTACCACCTGCGATGGATTTCCAAACATATTTGAAAAATAGGCCATGACACACTTTTTTCGAATTGGGTTAATTTCTCGCTGCCCTTTACCGACTTATTTCAATGTCAGTCATGAGTACAGGACCTTTATTGAATCTGAGTTTTATGTCGGAATATCAAAGTGTAAGTGAAGTGTCCTAGAGACCTACATTTTGTTTTTAGAGAGATTATTGTTTGTAATGATTAATTATTGAGTTAGAATCTTGTTGTTGACGTGCCAGATCATTGTATAAGACTGTGGGTGACAAAATATTGGTCGCCTCGTCGTTTGTTGGTGATTATGCACGAAGACGCTCCGAATATGAGCGTAGTGCCGAGTTTGGCTGCCTCTACAAGTGAGGTGAAAAACGAAATGGTACTAGAACTCCCTTCGGAATGCGAAATGTCTTCAACTGAACCAAAAGTCCTAGAAAATATCGAATTAGACCTGAAAATAGACTACGTGGAGTCAGTTACCGGTGAGTTTTTCTAGTAAGACATTCCTAAATTCTACTAATTGCGTTTTTTATATGAAGAGGAATTTGGTTCCAATACGATCGCTAAATTAGAATTGAATGATGTGCCATTGAAATTTATGAATGTCTCATAACAATGTTATTAAAATTACTAAATAAGTAACTAATTCATAATTTTGAGGGTTATGTGTTCTTATAATTATAAGAGGGGTCCCGAAGGTCCATCGTCATGTTGGGTTCAAACACTTGTTACAAAAAAAACAAGTGAATTTTTGAATAAGAATCATACTACTCTACTAGGAATATACAACTAATAGATACATGCAATATGTAGAGGCTACCTGCTGTAGTACCTACGTACACGCTCGCTTGCACGGTGTGGCAACAGCGCATTTGGTTTTTTCGCGCTCTACTGCGATGCCTGGTTGGATGATTGGTTGACTGTGTAAAACTGTGTTTTAACTGGATACTGGCGACGAAATACGGAAAGTTTTTTTAAGAAATTTGTCAGCATTGAGGTAACGACTGGGTATTGAACAAGACCTAATCGTGTGCTGTTTGCTGACGAATATCGTTTTGTATTCATTGGGTGGAGCGGCTTTTGGTTTCGTTTAGTGTCAGTAGGCCACGTTTGTCGGGAGCGCTGCGGGCGCCCGCGTATTTGCCGCCAAGCATAGCATGTAGGTACCTACCTTCTCGATCGTTACACCATGTGAAATAACTCGCCAACGCGAATTACTACACACCATTGTCGAAATCAACTAAGTAGGTACACTATGAACTTACCTGCCAACTTTTGGTGTCTGTAACTCGTTTTTCGATGCCGAGTCAACGATCAAAGATCACTAAAAAGAAAGATTTTTATTGTTATGTATTTCCAGAAATAGGACGAAGATTCTATTTAGATTCTTACAAGTGGGTTAGGTAGGTACTCGTTTATGGGAATTTTTCAATCGGTTGATAGATCAGCTGAACGGAGTTTTTTCATCAATCCAATAATTTTTCCAAGTTAGTCTTGTAAATTCTGTAAAAGAAAAAAAACTACGACTTCGGTTTGTCGACAAAAAACGAAAAAAAGATTAACGGAACTTGAAAAAATATTTTCCAATTTTCAAAACCAAAATCGTAAAGATTATTTTTAAAAAAATACGATACATTTCTACTGTACCTACTGTGCTAGTGAACTCGTCACACTTGGTCCAATTTTAGAAGTTCATTATAGTAACAGCGAAAAATTAATAAAAAAAACTTTTGCTTACTTTGAGCTGCAAACCCGGACTGCGAAAAAGGCGCATCGGCGCTTGAAAAGAGTCTCCATTATTATTAATTTATTACAATCCAAACCTATGTATGTGCATGCACCTACTTTGTGCGTTGAATCTAGCACCGGGGACCTAACTGTCAAGTAGGGATGTGACATGCTATTTACAAAATCGATTATTAATTAATCGATTGTTTTTTTAGCGAGAAAAATCGATGTATTACCAATCGTTTTTTTTTTAATAATCGATTTTTTCATATTAATCGATTTTTTCCCAATTTTTTCAATCAGGTGTCTCCATAATAAACGTAAAAAATATTGTATTAATCACAGTTTTATTTATTATAATTCAAAATAAACAACGAAAAAAGTTTATAAAAAATTAACACAAATTAAAGTTTTAGAATGACATTCTATTTAAAAAATCGATTGTTTTTTTAGCGAGAAAAATCGATGCTCCTATTAACAATCGTTTTTTTTTTAAATACAATCCATTTTGTCTTATTAATCGATTTTTTCCAAATTTTTCCAATCAAGTGTCTCCAAAATAAATTCCAAAATATTGTATAAATCACATTTTATAATTCAAAATAAACAACAAAAAAAGTTTTTAAAAATCAGCACAAATAAAAGTTTTAGAATTTAAACAAAAATGACACCGAACTAAATTATTCTAACACTAGTGTCCGCCCGCGACTCCGTTCTCGTGGAAGTCAGTTCCACGTGGGAATGAGAAGTTTTCCTGCGGTAAAAACTACCATATGTGTTATTCTGATGTATCATCATAGTATAAATTCAAGTCGCTAATTCTGTCTGTTTGTATGTTTGGCCGCTGACTCCTCCCAAACCAGTTGAGGGATTTTAATGCGGTATTCACCATCTTTTAGGTTTTTTTTTTCATTTAAATTTGTAATTTATAAAGAACAACCGGAAAAAGCTTTTTAAAGTTAGCCAAAAATCTATGTTTCGTGAGCAAGTCGGCTAAAATTACACCATTGCGAAGCGTGGGCGGATCGCTAGTTATCTATATTACTGTAAAGTTTAGACTAAATCCGTCCGGTGGTTTAGTTACGTGAAAGAGTAACAAACATGAAATTTTCACGTTTATAATATTACTAGGAAGGAAAACTAGAAAGCCGTAGGCAAAGAGTTTAGGAACGATAGCTTAGGTAAGCGTTTGGATAATATTGAGCTCCTGACTTTAGTAAATATGGCGCCAGCTTTTGAGAACAATCTCTCTGCTGGAGCCGACGAAGCCCGTACCAAAAGGTGCTTACACGCTAACAGATGGCGTTAATTTAAATATGCGCTGTAGACAGACTTAAATTTCGTGGTTTGACAAATGAAAAATCGATTTTAAAAATCGATTATTGCCAATATTAAAATCGCTCATAAAATCGATTATTTTTTCACATCCCGACTGTTAAGATTATGTCATTTCCATCTATCTGACTGATTCTATGCTCAGGGAACAAATAGCTTCGAAACTGAAATTTCACATGTTATCATCATCATGTCTAAAAACTCTTAAATAAAACAGTGTTATGCTATGTTTCTTAACTAATTAATCGCATTGGATCGTAGTTGAGGGTGAACACTGCAAAGCACTTCTACTCATCAAGCTAAGTCTGGTCTAATGATCAGCTTGAAATATCCTTAGTCAGGATTCTTGACATTAGAAAAAAATTACGTCTATGGCGTTAAACACGTTGAGGCGATTCCTATATCCCTGCACATTAAACGTATGTGCTGCAAAGCTATATTTGCAATAAGATAGAAAAGGAAGGTACCATATCCTTGCATTGAGCTTTAAAAAGCCTTCTAAGGGAAAAGTCAAATCTACTTCCGATTAGTATAAAAATCCTTTTAAACATGTCAAATCTTTGAAGACTGATAAAAATAAAGATATTATTTTACAAAATTGGGCCTGATTCTAAAAACCCTTTCTGAACCTAAAATATCATATAAATAGCAGGCTATATAGTTCCACTGTTGAACACAGGCCTCTTTCTCGGACCCACCACACTGGCTCGATGTACGTTTAGCGGATGAAATATCGAACTTACTTAGTTTATTAGAAAAATACAGGTACTATATCATTCACAAGTTAGTCCAATATGTAGAAAAAAATGACGAAATGTGCTGAGGTCTGCTGGCGCCGTGTCATAAAATACGCAAAATTTTGTTACAGAGTATTCTTCACCCAAAAACCCCCCTTCTGGCTACGATCAGCAGTGGTCAATCCGAAAAAACTTTATCGTTTGCTGGTAGTAGTAGTAGTAGGTTGGGAAATGGAAAACAACAGTCATGTCACTTGCCCTATGTGCCCCTAAAACTTGTACAATTGAAGACCTGAACCAGCCCCCAAGTCAAGTGCTACTTTTGCGTTACCGATAATAGTCGTTAGAAAAAAAAACCTAACAAATTGCAAGCACGACAAAAAATACAAAGTAAGATTACTCAAGGGTTTGGGCACCGAAAAGGCGCTTGTTGTAGCAAAGTTAAGTGAACAATTTAACTTTATTAATATATGAAGTTCAATTTGGCGCGATACAAGAAATCTGTAAAATACAATCATCATAAGAATTCTTAGATATAAGAAGGCTCTAATACATGATATCGAGCAATAATCGACAATAACGCAAAATAAATTTTAAAAGTAAGTAAGGAAGTAACATGCAAAAGTAATTTCCATATCAATAGCTATCTACCATAGAATATTGAGACGCAAAAACATGGACAATAGTTACACAAATAACAAGGCGTCAAAGGTGAGTAGAATATTGAGAATTGAATTATTTTGAAGGATGTTGATTGTGGCAGATTACTACTTGGTAGGCAATGGGGATATTTAGAGGCGGAAAATGCTATTAAAGAGAAGTCGGTTTAATTATCACCCATAAAAAAATACTTCGTGTTTTGGCATCTATTTAGTATGAATGCTGATAGTTTTCATTTGAAAAAACATGAGATTTTATGGTTTAATTGGTTACCTGGGTATTTAAACAGGCAGCAGAAAAATACCTTTCTAAGTAGGACGCGTTTATGAATGAAATAAATGAGTCCATAAGTGGGATACAAAAGTGTAATGAAACTATGTATTTAGATTGCGTTTTAAACTTATTATAATAGCTGCATGTTTCGTAATAAAATAAATTTGTTCAAATTTTTATTTAATTTATAAATGTAGAGCAAGGCTGCTGTACCTACTACGTTGGAAAAGTAATAGGCATGATGACTGTGAATAAAATACACAAAAATTATGCTACCATCTAATGAAACGTAAATAAAATATTAAAAAATAACAAGGTATTATTATAATTAAAGCGAGATTAATTAATATTTTTAAAAAATAAATCTACAAAATACTACAGTCCGCCATGATATTCTGAACGCCAATCAGAGCGAATGACGTCACTATTGAGCATGGTTCCCAACTTAGGGGTTTTCCCCCCAAATTTAGGGGGTAAATTAGTGGGATGGGATTTTTTTTTATTTGGTTTTTATTCTAAAAATTAACAATTTAGTTTTTTCTTATTGCTTTTTTAAAAATAGTCAGAAAAATAATTTATTTTTACTAAAATAATCGGTTATAGATATTATACGACCGTGCAGATTCCTTCTAAATCTTGAAAAAAAGAAGTTGGTAGATCTACCTACTTTTCGAATTGAGTTTGGTCAGAAACTACCAACTTTTAGAGTCGTACGGAAGGATTTATAAAAATTCGAGTTGGTAACACTGCTCAAGAGTGACGTCAAAATTGACGCCATGACACTTTGGAGCGTTTTGGTGGGAATTTTAAACATAAAATTTTAAATTGATTTTTTTCATATAAATCATGCTTTTTTTTCCGAAATATGATATTTTTTACAATAAGTATATATTTCTGAATATGATACAACAGTTTTTCAAAATCTGTCATCATGCCTATTCTTATTTATTTATAATTTATGTACATAGGAACAAATAACTTCAAGCAACGCAAACAGCAGCATCTTCAGTTAAAAAACCATTTAGAGTACAATATTCAACACTAGAGCATGCTATTAATGGTTTATGCCAAGACAGTTATAGCAAATGGATACGTACCTATATACTTTTTTTTGCAAATAACGCGGTCTCTGTGTGTGACGTCACTCAAATAAAGGTACTCTAAATTGACGAAAGCTAATAACGACGTTTCATACCTCGCCCCGCGCCAAAACTAACAATGACCAGTTAGAACAAATTGAACCGAGGTACTCCCCATTGGTCAATGGGCACTTACCTACTCTATTAGTTAAACTAATTGTCTATTGTGACTAATAAAAAACTGAGAGTGCGTTGATTTAAAAACATTGCAGTTATTCTTGCACATCAAAATGTGACTGACGTTGAGAAGTGTAACCTTCTAATTGTATCACAGGTGATGCCTGTGAAACAATATCTGTCGAGTTCAATATTGCATTCATAATTATTTATTTAGATCACATTCCAAGTTTCATCTTCCAGCTAAAAAAACCAATGATTCATAGCATTAATGGCATTGACCTTATTACTTGTTTTGGTCCTCGAAATACAAGGCGCAAACCTCAGCAGAATTTCATTTGAATTATTTGTCACACGATAGGATAAAATATTTCATTTTTTCTTCCCTTTTCGCATTAAAAATACTGAATCTGTTACAATCGAAATTTCATTCCTTTGGCATGGACGTGAAGCAAACCCAACTAGAATCTTAAGAGATTACGTTCTCTTTGATCGAATCAAATTAAAACTAAATTAAATTTTCTGAGAATTTACTGCCAAGTTTATCTGTTTTACTATTGACATAAGTGGTATTTTCTGCTCAGTAACATAAGTGACATCAGTCGTATGCTATCAGTGCGGTCCTCTGACCTACTAACCTAGATCCAGCAGCAGTAGGTAATCACGCCGCCAATATAATAGTGTAGTGAGACTATATGCGTCGGCGCAGGCAGACTATCGCATCTCGACACGCAACTGAATGGAGATGAGACAAATTAGATAGCATTTATCTAATACTGTACCTATTACATGCTCTGACTTAATACTGCTTACGTCATGGTCCAAGTAGATGGATTTGTATTTATTTATAACAGGACAAGAATCAGAAGGTATTTATCTGTTTGTATCGTATTCTATTTATGGATCTAAATGTATACGCGTTTGATATCCGACAGAGCAGACATAGTAGGTGAAAGTTATTACGGGATCTGCAATAGTTCAAGAAGAAAAGGAAGACTTAAACCTGCCTTGTTTATACTTTAATGTGAACTTTGCTTTTTATTACTTACTTAACGAAGGGCCTTTTCGTTCTGGTTCAATGGTTTGGTTTTAGATAACGACGACATAAAATAATTCAAAGCCTATATTTTTTTTATTCCGCCGTAACCTAACTAATTTAGTTCGCAATATTTCGCAGTTGCGGATTTCATGCCAATAACATTGTGTTTCAATTTGTTTGCAATCTTATGCATCACTGTGGATATCAACACTTTTATATTAGCATTTTATTAAACATTTTGTAAATTTAAATTCTTTCTATACAAAAATGACGCAACTTAGTCAAATGAATGGCACTGCTCGCAAAACTGTAGGTACCTACCTAATTAATTTGAGCAATGTCTACTTATCCAAGTATTAGTAATATTTTTAAAACGGGTATAATTTTTTTTTTAAATCCGCCTTATTTTTATGGTAATTTGATTAACATTATATATAATATATAAGCGTTTTTTTACTGCAAATTTAATCGAATATGGAATAATAATCTCTCTTTTAACAAATAATTACTTATCCAGTACTGTTTAATGGATTTAAAAAAATAAATATAGAGAAGTATTATGGTTTTAATTTCAGCTGAAACATCTTTAAGGTTTTTGGAAGTGGTAGAGTCTAGATATAGGCTCTGTCTGCAGCGATTACTGGGCTGACTAGGCCGGTGAAATACCACCGTCGCACAGAAAACTGACGTGAAGTAGGGACGATATTCTTGTCTTTCGTTTGGTGAGTGCGATATCCGGTGCCCAATTTTCTCAAAGGCTCAGCAACACACCCCCAACACCCACAGTGTTGCGCGTGTCATGGGCGGCGGTGATAACTTACCATTAGGTTTGCACCCTATAACATAAAAAAGAGGTATACTTTGGTACAGAGCATAGATCGGTATGAAAAGTTTACCATTACGTCAATATACTTAAGTCTGGACTAGACAAGCGCTTTTCTGTCTAACTTTTTTACCCAGAAGAATATGAATTACGTGTCATTCCGAATCTCATTTGAATAAAGTGATTTTTTCATTTTTCATAAGAAGTTCTAGTTGAATAATCAAATAATATTAACTAAAAATTATAAGAATATTAACATTTTAGAAAATATAACTAAAACTGGTTTATTGGAAATATCTCTAAAAATAATTAAGACACTTCAAAATCTAAAAATAAATCCAAAACTTTCGTCTGAAATAGCATTAGCAACATAACTAAAAACTGTGATATAATGATTTTTGTTATCACAATCGGCCTTAATTAGAGATGAAACATGCCCTCTTCTACAAACTTCGTTACAGTGTCGTGAACATCGCTCGTAGAGGATTCACTTAATGGTCGGCTGCACTCTTGCACGAAACCATTATCGTATGACGTAGGGGATCCCCTCTTTATCATAGTTACGAAATACCTGCTTAAAAGGTATCTGTTATGTTGCTAATTGGAATAAATAACAAATATGTTAAAGCTAACTATTTTTTTTCTGATTATAAGTTTTTGTGTAGGCGACTTCCCGTTGCCCTATTTTCATCAGCTATTGATTTTTTGGATGAGAATAAATGATAAATAAGTCTTTAGAAGCGAAATTAGGAATACAATCAAACGCCGGGCGTCAGTGCCACGTCTTTTGCTACCTTGCTTCTACGTCAGCAAAATGCAGCGCAGAAAGGCCCCCTTTTATGACGCCGGCGAATGTTAAGCCGTGGATTATATGATCATTAATTCCTATGTTAACTTAGTGGAAAAAGTATAAATTCATGACTTGAGACTTTCTTAAAGCAAATACCTAGATATATCTGTGGATTGCTGTTATGTTTGGAAAGAGAGCATTTGGAAAACAACAAATAAAACGAATGACCGACACATTAAGATGGGCCAATAAAAATAATTCTGGTGACGCTGAAGTCCCGCCTGGTTGACCTGACACATAACATTTGCTGCCAACGAATGTGACATACTTTCTGGTCGAAATCCCCTTAATTTGTAAAACGAATGTAAATCGGGATATTTTGTGGGTCGATGGTATCTTAGAAGGCAGGGACGTCAAACATCACCTAAAATTGTGACGCTGAATAATCCCTTTTCAGCATTTATTCAGAATTGTATTAAATTTTTATTTACCTTAAACAAAATAGATCATTGAGGTGGTCTTATGATACGTACGAGTTTATAAGTTGCTATAAAATGGTGGCACTATTATGCAGATTGCCTAAATTGAAAAAACATTCATATCTTAGAAAGTAAAGTCAGAGGAAAACAAATTCAGTCACATTCATGCAATAAATCACGGAGATCTAGGCTTTGGTTGAATGGTTTTGCCTGACTCTGTTTTAGCGCCTAGTGATCTTAAATAGGTAGGTACATTTGTTTTACCAATTCAGTAGTTTGGGCTCGCTCAGTCAGATTCGTATGCTCTAATCCTTTTTTATTGATAGGATCCTGTATGATATTTGGTTCACAGCGACTATTCTGCTACACAATTTTTATCACTACTTAATAATTTCTAGTCAGTCTAAAGTTCAGGCAACAATTTTCAGGCAAAAAATCAATATAAACATTAAAGGTCAGCTGGTTTGTTTCCTAATTTTGGCAAGGCAATGGATAGGTTCTATCCTAGAAAATACATTAGCTATTTAATATATTTGGTTAATCTTGAATTTTACCAAAGTTTACAAGTACTTGGCTTAGCCGTTGTGTCTACATTGTTCTTGAACATTTTTGGTCACGTTTCTGTTGTTAAGATTTCATACAAAAGGTGAACTCCTGAAAGGCCTTTCCAGCAAGAGTCCTTACATATGTAATGTTGAAACAATTTGGTTTGTTATTCACGAGTTTGTGAAACAGTTTCGCCCACTTGACACTTGGCAGGTTTCACACCTTAATTCAGTATGTCTTGATATACCTACTGTAACTTTTTCGGGTTTCTTGTATTTGCTGTATTGCTCTAATTTTCGTAACCATACCTGAACACAGAAACAATATTGCCTATAACAACTTCGTTGAAAAATGAATCGATATCGGTTTAAAATTCACAAGTGAATCGCGTCGCGTTTGTCAATGTCGGCACACTACATAACATTTTTATTTCATAAAAGTATCATTTATTTTGCAAGTTAATCCGCTTACAGTGTAAAAAAATGTAAAACCGTAACGCAATTCGTTGCTTAGTTAAGAAGAAGATATGTAGACAAACAGAGACGGAGGACGACTTTGTTTAATACTGTGTAGAGAAGATTACCCATTATTATTATTATTAAGATTGGCGATACATTCCAGTCATTGTAAGGGGTTAAAATAGAGCTCATTTGCAGTGAATTAAGTCACATTATAACATGTCCGAAAATTGATAATTTCCGAGTTATGTAACATTTAAGTATTTTTATAAAAAACTCCAGTTTTGAAGTTCAGATGTATCCTTTTAGTGAAAAATATAAAAATAAGTTTATTTTTTGATTGGTGGGCCCTTGTTTCCGCACTTGACTCAAGTTTGATCCTTTGTGCGTGGTTTGCCGACTAAGAGTTTAGCCAGCCTAATTCCGTCCAGAAGCGCTGACGTCTCCTGGGACGTCTTCTTTGGTCATCGAGAATTTGTGCTCGTTGTGTAGCCACTCTCCAGGATGACATGAGGGGCTGTTTCTTACCTAGTACCTAGTAGCTGTTCGCATTGCTAGAATGCAATACACGCTGTTTTTAGTTTGTTCTCTAGTTTAGACCATAAGTCAAGTATTATACCCAGGTACATACTTGACTTCCGACGCTAGAGGAAGGAACAAACAGCTTAGGTTTGCGATTTGGCGTTTGTTAGTGAACAATATGCGAATAATCTTATTTGGATTCACGCTTAGTTTAATTCGTACACACCACGTTTCGACGATTGTTATAGCAGCCTGCATGTTTCCTCAAAGGGTCCTTCAATAAGTATCACTAAATCGTCGGCTTAGCCTATAGTACGGAAACCTGCGTTGTTAAGTTGCGTGATGAGTTCATTTACCACGATGTTCCAGAGGAGGTCAGAGCACTAGACCTTGTGGACAGCCCCTCGCTACCAGAGTCCTTGTACTCGAATTTACTCTGGCTTGCGACCCTGCATCTAAGCATTTTATCGATCCAGTCGATGAGAGTTTGCTCGACGCCTTGTCGATGTAGGGCATTCGAGATGCTGGTGAATGTAGTTTTGTCAAAGGCACCTTCTATATCTAGAAAGACTTTTAAGGTTGATTGCTTAAAGGAAAGCGTGTTTTCACGCGATACAAGAAGATCCGTCCCGCATGTGGGATACTAGAATGCAGGAGCCAGTCGCCAACAATAAGGCTAGCGTTTTCGTAGCGAAGGGCTCGCTGTATACTGTGTATGTTACCCCTGGTCTCGCCTGGCACGAACTAACTGTACTTCGCCCGTTTAGGGTTATCAGCTTGGCGTATCAGTGCGAGCCGAGTACAAGGGACCGGTAATGGCATCGTGGACACCACGCCGCGCGTCCACTCGAGGGAGCGGTCTTCCTGCACAACCAGTCTGATCACCCCCTCCGAGGAGTGCATCCGCCCTACAAACTCGGGGTCAAAGATGCCGAGAGCACCACGCTTTTAAGCATTAGCTAAATGCTGTTCTAAGCTGGCTTCCAACATCTTGACGATGGTGTCTGCGACGCCGCTGGTTATCTCTCGGAAAGGTTCCGTCGCGACTACCACGTAAAACTCATTGGTCTAACTAAACGACCTCCGAGTAACTAGGCCCCGCAGCGGAACCCTTTCTGAGACGTTTGGTGTCCGGCTTCTGCCGTTTAACCGGCAATACTAAATACTAAACGTAGCAACATTATTATTAATAATTTTAATAATGTTGCTACGTTTAGTATTCAGCAATTTCATTCAAAATTTTACGCGATTTCGACTCGAAAACCGATTTCGTTCAAGAGTCCCAACACCGATACCTTTCAAAGGGATTGATATTCGAGTTACACAACACCCCCACGGCTTGGAGGAAGAGGGGGTCGAGGCGGCCGGTATAGCCGTGGTCGACTTCCTCTTCCTGCGTGTCGAGTTTTTGCTACGTCGCCTCGGCCGGTAGCTTAGCGCCGGCGCCGGGGCGCTAGGCCGGGGGCCCTTCAGCATTCGGCGGCTGCCCAGACAGGGCTCGGTGCTGGCTTCTTCTTTTTTGCGCCGGCGGCGAGCGAACACGCCTCCAACGCCTTGATTGCGGGCACCGCGGTCTGCACGTCGCGCAAGTCCAGCGTGCTGGGCGCCGCTACATCTGAAGTAGACGCAAGGGGCGGGTTGGTAGCCGGCGCGCATGGCGTGTTGGTAGGCTGAGTACGCAGCCTGGTGGGTTATTTTGATTCTCTTGTTGGCCAAAGTTGAGGTGACGTTGTTTTCATCTCCATTGGCGCCTCACCCTCCTTGGATACCGCAGGAGGGGACGTCCGGGCTCAGCATAGGATCGCCAAGGCCGGCAGATGAACCGATCGCCGCTAACCCCGAACCCAGCGGCAACCACAAGAAGGATAACTCCCCAGGTTTACCTTAGAAATCGACGCAACCTATGCTACCTCGCCGACAGCAACACCAGGAGTGGTGCCAAGCAAAACATCATTTTCATTTAGTGGTAGCTTAACAAAAGATTAAACTTATTTCGTAATTTTTACTAAAACGATACATTTGAACTTCAAAACTGGATTTTTTTATAAAAACACAAAAGTGTTGCATAATTCAGCAATTAATAGTTTTCAGAAATGGTATAATATGACTTAATGACTGCAAATAAGGTCTACTTTAACTTCTTACAAGGAATGTCCTGCATTACCAATCACCCTGTATATATTTCTAGATTTAGTTACAAAACCTTTTTTATTTAATTTAAACCGCTTTTAATTCCTAAAGCAATTTTCTAGTACTTAGGTACATATTTACATAATCTATACAAATATCGTAACAGTGTAAACTTTGTCCATATAGAATCACTAAAAGTTTTTAAAGGGTTGAAAAAAAAAAGAAACAATTTTACCCCAATAAAAAAGTAACTAAGAAAATCGTAACGGATTTTTCCGCTACGTAACCTTTCTGTTTTAATTAGATTTTCCCTACCACGAAAGTGTGAAAAGCTTTGTGTCAAGTTTTCTGATTTTGTAGGTGTTTTTCTTCATTGTAGGTAAGGCTGGTTCCTCCATTGTTTGAATAACCCTTTCTTTGCAGAATCTAGTTTTGTACAATTGTTTAATTAAAAAGTTTCCCTCTAGAAACATTTCATTTACAATTGTGACTTAAAAATACGACGTCTACCTATGGATAAAAATTTCGTCAGCCTCATTAAAAAGCATCTTTTAAGTTCTCAACTTTCAGCGAAACAAGCCGACTGGATATCCTTGTCCCAAAAATTCTGTTATATATACTTTTTATTTAATAAATACAGTCAAATAGCCTGAATTTTTTTGAATACAATTTTAGCCAAGGTTTTCGTGTATGTTCTGATTTTTAAGTTTCAATGTTTGGAAATACGAATACGGTCAGCATAACAAGTTATACTGCTTACATATTTCAAAAAATAAAATGTTATGTACTTTTACATATTTACGACTGACATTCAATTATTTAAGTATTCATTATGCCAAAAAGATTTGGTTCGTGATAGCCTAGTGGCTACGGAAATTGGGTTACTATACCGAAGGTTCCGGTTTCGATCCCTACATTTAAAACAGCAACATTAACTGGAAAAGACCAAATTAGTGGGGATCGCTCCACCCCACTAATTCGGTCTTTTCCAATTAATGTTTACGTTTGGACGGGAAAATATCCTGAGAAAACCCAGATGTTAGGATGAACGTCCGTCATATAGATCCCACTGAGCCAGCTTGGTTGGTTACGATTCAATCCCTTTCGTTATTCGAGAAGGAGGCCTATGCTCGACTGGAACATTATGTAGGTTGCTAGTAATTAAGGAGTCTGGCTTAGACTAGCTGCGAGAACAAGAATGTCTCTTTTTGAAAAGTAATCTTTCCACCTAAAAGCGAAATCTATGTGATTTATGTTTCATAAATTTTCATTTTCGTCCGTGGTTGCCTTTTATTATACTTTTAAAAATTTTTGGTTAATCAAAAACTTAAACCTGGATCTTAAAGGTGCAGAAATCAGTATTTTTAATTCTTTTTACATCTAATAATTAGTACGTCCCAGAGCTTGTCGATTACAAACAAATAAAAGATTTATGTATAAATATCCATCTTTATTCTAAGGGGTTAAAGGAGTCAAGAATCTTTATAAGTGCGTGTTGGCGTATCCTCTGAATTTAGAAATCTGAAGCTGTAATATTATTCTAGAGATATAGAAAAGGGGGAATTATATTTAAGTTATAGAATAGGGGTGAAAACTATTTAATATGGAAAATTATTGAAATGATAACTAAAAATAATTTGTAGATAGCCCTCCATAATTTCACATCTATACTAATATAATAAAGCTGAAGAGTTTGTTTGTTTGTTTGTTTGTTTGAACGCTCTAATCTCAGGAACTACTGGTTCGAATTTAAAAATTCTTTTTGTGTTAAATAGACCATTTATCGAGGCAGGCTTTAGGCTAAATAACATCACGCTGCAACTATTAAGAGCGAAGAAATAATGGAAAATGTGAAAAAAACGGGGAAAATTATTCATCCTTATGCTTCCTTTGCGTGCGCTGCGAAAATGGTTCTAGATACCAAAAATATATGTATGTATACAAGAATTAAGGGAACTTTTTACCGCGGGAAAACTTCGCATTCCCACGGGAAACCGACTTCTACGCGAACGGAGTCGCGAGCAGCTACTAGTTTAGTATATTTATGGTAACTTATTATGTATGAAATTCATAAAAAATGCATCATTTAAGGTTGTTAACAAAAAAAGTTTTTTTTTTTAATAGTTACAAAGGCAGTTACGGAAAGTTTAAAAGAAGTACATCCATTCGAATTTCTAATAACATCAGTCGAGAATATTTAATACGCATGGCGATTTAAATAGATAAATATATATAGCCGCATCAAATAAGCTTAAGCCTGTCGTGACTAAGATCATACATATAAAGTACAAATGGCTTCAAAATAGTGGAGGCAGCGTCAAGTTTTTGTATATTCAAAACGACAGTTTGCGTCGCTATCTGTGTCAAGGTACAGATCGGCTCTCTTGCGCAAACGGTTTTTTTTAATACAGCGGCCGCTTGCGAGGTAATTAATTCGATTCGGGGTGTCGCAACCAACGATACTCGCTGTAATTTTCGTGTATTGGAGTTATTATTCGTTAAGTTTTGTGAATCAACTTTAACATTGAAGGTTACACGAGTCATGACGTTTCTGTCCAAATTCGTGAGCCAGCTGTTACCCAGCGATTGATTCCTTTTGAGATTTGAAGCTTGTGTATGAATCTAAATAAGAAGTGCTTAGTGTTTGCCTGGACATATTAGCTGTTTAGTTAGATACTAAACGATTGCTCAATATCGGTGTATTATGAAATTATGAGCATCATGTCTTCTGTCTAAAGATTTCTTAGCAATAACCAGTATTTTTTTGAAACATGCAATCTAATTTCGACAGCTACGTTTGTCGTGTTGCAGCAGCTGAGAGCAAAATCTCATACTTACAACATTGTATTTCGTTACTTTACGACAAACAAAGTATTTTACCGTTTTTCGATGTACCTATTGAAAGATAGCGATGATGTAATGTAATACAAAATGAGATATTTTTAGAGCTGCTACATAGTGCAAAATAAAAAGTAACTAACAATGTCCCCTTTATAGCTCGGTGGCCCTGCTCTCGATAGCTCTCCTTAGATGGCCCAGCTGCAGACTAGGTCGAGGAGAACCACTGCCATGTCAGTGTCATATCGAATGCTCCAAAGCGATCGCTCGCGCCTTTGCCTTTACATTACTGCTATTTTTCAAACAACACAGCCCCGGTGAATTCAAATCAGTCAATGGACAGCAACGCTTGGGAAATATCGAAAGGCTTGAACAACATGTCGATCAGCTTAAAGAGGTTTACCTAATACATTTGTGTGCGTGTTTTGTTTATTGGCATGTGTACGCAGTGGCTGCATGCGGTTGCCTTCGAAACTAAGTTGTAGTTATATTGCGCGGACGCCGACGCGACTTTTTTTTGGGTTAAATTTGGAAGGCTCTGTTATTAATCAAAACTATACCAACAATAGAAAATATTGAAGTAAATTAATTGCAGGAGGTAGGTCTTGGAGTTGGCTACTCGCTGTGGAACGAACTGCCAAACTAGTTTGCAACCATAGCCATATTGCGCTGTGATTTCGAAAATTTTGTAGCTAATTCAGTTTGCGTTGCACTAATGCAATTCCCTGTTGCAAACAGATCCCATTTGTTTGAGCGAACGGTGACAAACGGAATTAGCATTCAATCGCTTCTATTGTGCATTTTCTTTAGGAGAGTCCTACATAAAACCCGCGGTTGCTGTCCTTGTTAGGGCGTAACTTGGCCCTTAGGCAAACCTGAATTATGCGGAAGACAATTTAATGATTTTCTGCCATTGCCAATAGGCAAATACTATTGATTGATGCCTGATTTTAGCATAACTTTTGGTATTTACATTGTCATTCTGATCTTAGTTATTGGAGACATAGTGTTCGTTGTTCTCGCCCCCACTGTATCAGCTGCTGTTTACTATAATTAAATGTTTTGTAAAACAGATAGTGATACGGCAGCTCAGCCTCAACGGCTTCACGCAACAGGCTTACCTACCTACTGCCTAACGTCACAATTCACGCCGTACAATGGCGCACGACCTTCGCCTACTTACTCGCTGGTTCGAAACCGACGCAGCGATTCTTTTCAAACCATATAGCCGTATAAAACTCTGGCTGTATCTTTCCATTTATGTTTTCCACCGATCCGAAGATAATTGCCGTTGCCTAAAATGCGGGATCCTGGCGTTGAAGAAGCCTATTTAAAGCAGTAACTTTTAATGGGTAGCAAACAGGTTGAATATGGTAGCAAACGAACTAATAAAAGATCTGTATATTAACTTGAATCTGTAGAAGTAGTAGCTAACCTCAATCGAGACACTTAAATTATAGAAGGTAAGTATATTATTACTCATAATGATTTTAGAGCCGTTGGTAGATAAAGCATTTTGGAAACTCACGAGCTGCCTGTTGGTGTAGCAATGCATTAAAAGCTATTTCTTGATTTAGCAACAACTGGTTTGAGCGCGGATAATGTAGAAAATAAGTTAATAAATTAAAAACGTGGTCCTAGATAGTGTTAAATATAATATTCCAGTAAAATCAAGGTATTTTAATACGCACTAGGCCGGCGTAGTTTGTATTGCCAGCATCCTAGAGCAAGAATATTCCAGCAACGCAATTTATGAGGACTAGGACGATATGAATAACTTAGATTCTTTTAATATCGTGCTCTCTAGATGGTAGCTATTAATTTTGTTATTAAGTGTGTTTTATTGACTTATATTTATACTTAATAAATAAAAAGTAATCATTGGTTTGATCTAAATGTATTGATTTGAGTAAACAAGCAGCTGATATAATAAATATAGTGACCTACTTAGCGGTGTCAACTGCAATTCTCTTATCCTCTGTCCTGGTTTTCCTGAACTTGACCGAGTTTCTGAGATATACGTGCAAATTAATAACGTAATCAATATTGCCGTTTTCAGTTATTATTATCCTAATACTTGTCAATACCTACTACTAATAGCACATGAGTAAAGAAACTGAACAGAGACAAAGCTTCTAAAGAGCCAGCAAAATTTATACCTATTTTGGTAGGGTTGGCACAATTGAATAAATTAAAAATATGAATGTACTTTTTTTTCAATATTTTTATTAAAATAGGTTTTTTTTTACAAATTACATACTCTAAATATTTTTTTTTTATTACTTTTGGTTTTTAATAATTTGTTGTGTCTTTTAATCGAATGATAAATTCTAAATCTAATATAAAGTTTTTTCAAATAAACCAATGGGAAACACTCACATGGCATATGAAATGTACAATCTTGCAAACGTGCTAATATTTCATTACCAATATTAACATTTTTAATATGAAGATCAAAATATTCGCGAAATTTTTGCTCAAGCAATTCAACAAATTCAATAAAATTGTCAGGAGGTATTATCAAAAAACCTGATTTCACACTACCTTCATTTAAGTCCTTATAATGGCAAAAAAAATAATCTTTTCCTATATTTTTAAATACTTTTTAAAAACTAAAACAAAAGTATTACTACGTATTATGTGAGAAACTCGAAAACAAAAACAAAACACGCACAACGTTCAAGCGTCGCGTCACGCCTGCACGCCCTGAGATTGACCACTGGCTGATCTAGTTTGAAGCGGTTTCGGCTCATACGTGACAAGCGGCCAGTGGTCACGCACACACACGCGTTGCACTTGTAGTGATGTACCTGTCACAGCGCATTCGTATGTAGCTTTGTCTCTGTTCAGTTTCTTTACTCATGTGCTAATAGTAGGAACTGTCAATGCGTCATATTAACACGAATAGCTTTCAAAATCGTCATCACAGTCAACTTAATTGAATAATATTTAATACTTATAAAAATATTATGATTTCCTTTTTATTAATTAAACAAGTGTCATATTTCGACACATTAAGCCCTTAAAATGTAAGTAGGCATTGCATTTACACATTCAACACATACCTCGTACAAGGCAAAATGTGTTTGACTTTGAACTACATACGATCTAGGTTTAATAACTAATTCACCCTACCATTTTGTTCATGATCACGGACATTCCACTGAACATTGCACGCATTGCAAGTTATTTTCATTGTGAAGTTCCAAGATGTGAAAAGAATCCCACTTCTGATAAGCGGCAGGAATCGCTGCTACCTCCCTCTATGACCCATTTCCTGCGTCGATCTTGACCCGGCTACAAATTCTGAATTATACCTCTACTGCATTGTTGGACACAAAACTAATACATCAACATGATGAATTGTGGCTAAATGACCCCTCTAGAACTGCTACCATACAATTATTGTGCACTTACCGGTCGTTTATTAGTGTCCACTTTTCAATTGTCGCGGTTACCTTTTTTTTCAAAAGAATAAATAAACAGAGTTGTCATTTAAAATAGAAAATGCTTTTAACGTTGATATCTGTCGGGCATCTTGAAATATAATCTCGATGTTTGTGTATAACATTTCGAAATATCTGTCGAGTTGCGATTGGTCGTTCCCTGTACTTGTCGCCTCCCTGACCTATTTTCTCACGAACTTGACCCACTCCTCGCTGACAACCCACGACCCTTGATGACAGACATAACGCACACCTATCCATACATCAAACATTAACTAGGTCATGTCACTCAAATTGTGATTCAGACCTGGAATATTTTGAAACTAAACGGTCCACTTGCAACATAGTGGGTAAACAAATAATTAAATTAATTAAACGTAATTGCTGTAACGAGGCCAGAAGCAGTATATATTTTTATTATAATGACAAAATAGAACCATTCAGTTTTACTGTAAAAGGTCGAAGCTAAAACAATAGTTAAATGAACAATAAGATGGAGTCTGTTTAATTATTTGTTTCATGGGTATAATGCCGAGGCGGGGGCCTTGACACACTCTACGCAGAATGCAGCTGATAAAGGTACCTAAATTGGTGGAAACAGACTACGGTTGACAACGTACCCCACAACAACAAAATTATCCAATCAATACACATTCTACTTTATTCACAAAAAAACAGACGAATAACAAGATCTAAAACATTGTCATCATTACATCTGTTTGTTTGTATGTTTGTCCGCTCCGCTAACTCCTTCAAAACCACTTGAAGGATTTTAATGCGGTTTTAACCTTCTTTTAGGTATTTTTTAATTTAAATTTGTAGATAATGAAAATTAGAAAAAAATATTTTTAAGTTAGCCAAATTCCAGACATTGCGAAGCGTGGGCGGGTCGCTAGTTAGAAATAAATCCGCTAACCTTGACCAATTAGTTGATATTATCAATTTTCCAAAATCAAGTCCCATATTGTACGTACATGATTATGCGAATACATCAATAGAAATTACCTGATAAGTCTGGATCAATTGATGTTTGGTTGAATAGAAAGAGAAAATGTGTGTCAGGGTCTTATTCTTGGAAATATACTTAGTCACTAACTGAGATAACTCTAATTACGTTGCTTTGAAGTACATACTCAAGAACTTGGTGCTGATCGTAAAATTATATCAAAATAATTAATTAATACTAGACAGCTGAACCTGTGAACTGCAATAAAATTGTTACTTTAGCATTAAGAACGTGTAAATTTTTAAATGTTGAAGAATATCTAGTTTTTGTGCAGCTAATAATAAAGACTTAACTAAAAAGGAACAGTTATGTTATTACCGTAGGCATTTCAAAGTCAAGAAATCGACCTAATTAAGACTTTCTATGCGCCCCCGATCCAGTATGTGTTTGTGTGCTGCTGTATTTCGTTAGTTTTTTTTTTACTAATATTTTTTCTAAAGCACAATATTATTCCGTTACTTTATTTTGGCAGTTTATATTTTTTTGCTTAGTCTTCTTCGTCAACCTTAGTTGTCCTTTAACTGTCTTCAATTCTTATACGGATGCTTTCACTTTAATTAACTTTGCCTGTATTTTAACGAGAGTTAGTTATCGTTAACAGTATTTTAAAAAAACCTGTAAGATACTCATATTCCTTATGTTCCCTAATTGATTGCTTTAGCCACAAGTCTTCTATAGCTTGATAAATGCCTCTCCCATGTTTTCTTGTAGTCTAATTTATTAATAACATGACAGCATTTTTATTTATGAGTCATTTTGAGTTTTATATCCGCTTCTGTGGTTACAAAACGGAATCCTGGTTTATTTTAATTAGTGCCAATTCGTTATTTAGTCAGTTCCTTTAAGCTATCCAAGAATGAGGCTTTTGCCATCCATGGGTACTTAATCACTTTATTCAAAATCAGGATATTTTTCCACTGCGTATATCACTTTAGTGTACCATTAGGTTCACAAATGTTTGACCAAACAACGAAAGATAAAATGATAATTTGAAAAACAACTAGGTATAGAACAAATACTCATTTGACAAACTACTCATTTTGCAATGTTATTTTGTAATGAAAGTTTGTCATTTGATGGGGTTGTCAAAATAGTTATTTAAATAATAAATTGTTTGTAAAATGAAAAGTTTATCAAGTAAACATTTTTCTTACGTGGTTTGTCAAATGATTGTTCTGTCATACGTTTTTTGTCTAATAATTGGATACCGTACATTAACTACCTACTACGATTTATCCTCTAAAACTCCCAAACACATTCAAATTCATAGAAGGTCACTAGTCACACCTGACCATGAGGAAAGTGATTGGTTTGTTAACTAAATTGATGTACCTGTGGATCTTTCTGGAAAAATTCATTCAAATGCAAATCAGAACCTCCGGTGCGCAGTATCTACCCGTCGAAGGTCAAGGAGATAGTTACAGTTGATCTCCTTCGGGAACAACATGTTCGTTAGGTAATTTATTTATTGACCGCGAAGATAAATACGTTGTAGGACACTCTCGGGATAATAGGCTTTTATTAGGAAATAATTCAAGGTTGCGTTCGGCTAAACTAGAGCGCGATTAAGTATTTTCTCCGGCTCAAAATGTTTGTTAGCGAAATCACTTGCAAATACTAGAAACTTGAATATTGCAACTCGGTTTCACACTTTACAAGCTAATGCGTTCGGTTTCGTTGCAGAATAAATAGTTGATTTGGTTATTTATTTATAGCCAGTTTCTTGAAACATGGAGTAGGTAGGTACGAATAGAAGGCGGTTCGGCATGATTTTTCAATATAACAAGAATCGATTTAATTCCTTCTGCTAATGATCAGAAAGCGCATTAAAAATCGTGTAGGTACGCCTACCGCCACACTGAGAATACGCTTCTCTATTCTCATTAGCATACACTGCTATAGATTTAACCTTTAAAACTTACTCTTGGCAAGTGAGACGCCTATACTTTTAGCTAATACCAACTTCAGGACTGTATGTTCCAGTGATTCTATAATTTACCATACATATTCATACAAATTATAATAAGGCTGTATCTGTACGCAGCATTTTTTCAACGTAATGCAAACAAGGAGCTTAACACAGTTTTAGAGTTCAAATATTATATCTGTACGGTGCTCATTATTAATTCAAAGATTTTTCAAGCAACACCTGTAAGTATCTATAACATGCGCTAAAATGTTAAACAAATTGACACCAATTCTCAGTGTTTCGATATTGTTAAAATCAGGTACGGTCATTATTTTGAATATAAATATTATAATCGCTAGCAAATATCACAAGGTTACATTTTAGGTAGGTAGGTAGGTATGTATTTTTTTTCCTTTCATCTCTATACGCAACTGGAACCTTGACATAATTGTTCGTATCGCCAATTATAAAGTAATAATAAACGAAAATGTTGTTATTGTTTTTATAAAAACTAGCAATGCGAATAATTTTGCGATAGACGACTCATTTGAAGTTTTGGACACAATTGTCACTCGCAAGTTTCAGTCAGCTCTTTGGCACCTGCAACGAATACTTTCTTCGTTTTGTTGCATGATCGATTTAGTTTATAGACGTTCTACGTAGCTACGAATACTAAATAGGTACATTTGTGTTTACAGTCTCGAAAGTTGCAATCGATTCAGTTCTTGATTGGTTCGGCGTCGCGTTACCTTTGGTGCAGTTGTTAAGGTGCACCGAGTTATGTGATATTATGCATGTAGGCTGTATATGTGTGGTATTAGCATAGACACATGATACAATCGTAGGACGCATCGTGTCGACCTCGTCGCTCCAAAAGCAGTACCACTGTCACTAGGTAAGTGTGTCAGTGTGCCAGTGGGGCGCGCGTCATCCGCGGCCGTGCCCCGCCCCGCGCCCCCGCGCCCCCCCCGCGCCGCCCTCTCCCGTCACCCATCAAGGTCCTGGCCCAACTGCACTCCAATTCGTACCAAAACATATTACCTCAACTAGCCATCTCTGAAATATAATGAAACCACCCTCGACTAAGTATTAGAAAAAAGTTGATCCCAAAACATAAGTATGTCTGTGCTGAACCAAGTGAAGTATTGTTGGTTGCCAGCAATGTAAGGAAGAGAAACGGTCTTCTGGCACAAAGCCAGAATATGACACATTCGATTCTTTGTGTCGTCTGTTATGTAACAATGGATAATGCTTAAAACAAACCATATTATTTAACAATTATTGTTAAAGTTGATACAATTTACTTTAGATATTCCTGACAATATTATACAATGTTGATACGGCAATGTGGATATCAGTTGGTAACGAAGCAATCGATATTTGCAAATATAAATACTATACATTTCAAGGTGTTCATGCCTGACACCTTAATTTTTTTTTAAATATTAATATTTTATAAACTGGGTCATACGTGCCTTTAGCCTAGTTACATATACGTATTTCATTAAATAATTTAATTTAAAGAAATTAATCGATTATAAAATAATGGCAACGAGAAGCATCTGTTTTCACGTGACTACGTCAGAAGAAGGGTAGTTAACTTATTGGCGTAAAGTAAATTGAATATTAACTTATTGGCGTAAAGTAAATTGAATAACGAAATATATTTTTGTCCCAACACATTTCTTTCGCTGATTCTTGAAAACTCTTTAAATGGCCATTACACAAAATAGAAAATGTGGCACGTGCGAAAAAACATATCACTTTATGATTATTTAATATGAACTTCAAACCATTTGTCGAATTCACACTGCTAGCCCTAGAAAAAATCCAGCTACCTTAAAGATATTTTTTTTATTAAACCGTTTTGTATTGATTGACATATTTTCTCGTGTTGTTACAATTTGTGTAATCATATTGCCATCGCTGTGAGTAGTTTTCATAAATTAATCATTGTGGAATTCAACAGCTGTTACTGTGCTTTCGTTTATGCTGAACTATATGCGATGACGTAAGCTCGGCTCTTGTTTGCACAATCGATTGCAGAAGGCATATAGCTTGAACTGGCTCAATCCTTCACTATTTTGATTTGAATTTGGCGAATTCGAAGATGTTGTTTTGTAAGAGTTGTATTTTATTTTAAAAGAACTGCTTCCGAAAACAAAAACTGGGCATTGCTGGAGGGGTACTGGTTACGTTCTGAGAAAAAAAAATTGTTTTTATGATTAACAGTTTTTTTTTTTTTTAAATGTAATTATACAAAATTGCATTTATACTATCAGATTTGGCTATGATTTCAAATTAAATAGGGTTTTAATTTAATTTGCAACGTCAATAATCGCACCTGAACCAACAGTTGATGTGTGAGCGATGATTTCAAGCGCCCAATATGACTTTAATCCTTAATAACTTTTTAAAATTGGGTTTTCTGGGTATACTGTTAATGAATTTAGTTACTATTGAGGCTCCTGAATAGATGGTTTCAGGTTTCGGAAGTGGTCTTCTTACACCCGTTATACCTAATATAATATTGAAATAAATTTTGAGAAAGGTTGGACCCACCGATTCTGCTCCTTTATTTTACATACCTATTTTAAAGACGCACTCCACTGGTCTTTTTTAGCTTCTAATGACCAATCTTTAGCTACTTATTGCGTAGAATAAGGAACCTCAAGATCTCTTAAAATACTAATAGCTCTACCATATAACCATATAGTATAGAATGTCTCATTTCTTACGTCAAGCCGAAACTCAGCAATAGGCCTGTCAGGTACATTTTGTTCAGCAGTGGGCTGCAATAACGAAAAACAACAGCTTATGAAAGACTGATTAACTTAAAAATAAACAAATTAATAGTAAAAGCTCTGATGAAGCTCAAAAAACAAAGATTTTATAATTGCCACGTGGGTAGATCAACATTTTTCAGTTGAAGTAAGTCCCACACGCTTTCTACTGTCTGTAGGAAGGTACTTAAACCGTTATTATATTTTTACATTGTTATTAAAATAGTAAAATCCTATAGCTTTTGGAAAATTTTATTATAAATTTCTTGTTATTTTAAAAATAATTGTATTATAAAAATAATAATGAAGGTTTGTCTGGGGTAAACAGCCAGTGGAAACATCTTCGGAAAGTTTTCTTTTCAAGTATTTGTCTAAAAGTATCTAATCACGTATTAAAAGTTCGGTACACTGCTAAGAACCTTATAAGGTAAAAGAACCAATTATGGAAGTTATAAGGATTGTTTTTTCGTTTTTGCTATATATTTTATACGTTTTACTTTACATGTTTCTAGGGGTTGGCACGTTGATAAATGGTGTCTTTAAAAAATACGCTTCATAAACAGCAGTTTGTTGATGTTGACCCGCGTCGTTAAGTAAGTAAACAGTTCGATAAACGTAAATACTTTATAATGTCGGACAAAATATGGGTTATACGGTGAAAATTTGTGATACATTGTATGTAAAAAAAAACAGAAAAACCGTTGCAGGCGAAAACGGCCTTTTAAATAAAATTACCACATATCCAAATACATTAATATAAATAGGTGAGATTTGTATTTGAACTCCGAAACTAAGCCGAAGTAAAAAACAATATATCAAATCTGTATTATCGAGAAAAAAAAGTGTACGCGTCTTTAAATTTAGTAAACTCATAATTTTATAAGAAAAAATGCTATTTGTATGTCTATGAAAAAAATCTGCTGTACTGCCTTACCCACGTGCACTGTCCGAATAATTTGATGTACATAAATGATATGCTTCACGAAATAATTGACCATAGATTTATATTGGTCTTCGCTCTCGCTCTTGACTTTAATATTTGAAATTACCCGCATTTTAACGGGTTTTCACGCGTTAATTATTTTATTGAAAATAATAAATGCGTATAAACCGGTTAAAATGAGTTAAATTTCAAGTAATATTGATCGCGTGAATCTGAAAAGTGACTTAAATATATCTAAAATAAAGTCTGCGACACCATATCCCTTTTGAAAAATCCGCAATGAAGAATTTTATCACAAAATAATACCTCTACATTATTTCTTTTGCGGTACCTACACAGATCTTAGATCGAACGTGGATCTCGGAGTAAGTAAACTTTGTCAGAAATTTGACAAAAAGCAATCGTGCTTTATGGCTATAAAATTTATTGTTTACATTTAATGTCAAGCGTTTTACTTAATTATGTTGCTATCGTTATAAGATTTAAGTCCGAAATCGTTTTTTTATTATATGTACTTATAATGACATTTGTTTTATGAATACCTAGTTGGGAAAACTTATAAAGCATTACATTGTCCGTCAGTCTGACATGACGCTTTTCAAAGCCTATGGGGAACTTTCCGCTGACCTAGAATCATGAAATTTGGCAAGGAGCACCAGTAAATGAAAGAATCCGAAACTCGTTAATTTTTAGTTAGTACCCCACAAAAACAAAATTAAAACTTATTTACTGTTGTAAGCCGACCGCGACTTGAGTTGTGGATGTACATTTTTTTATTTACTAAATTTAGTTGTATTTTAGAGTCGATACCAGTTACTTACGAACAATTATAATAGGTAGTTTGTTAGAAACCTTGGTCCGCGATTTCATATCTTTTGTTCGATTGTCTAGTTTTCTTTAGAATATCTAGTACCTACTTATTTCGAACCTGAAAGCAGTGCCGGAGATGTTTCGATAAGATCGAACAAAACATTATCTTTGTCACAATACTTTGTATTCAGTCACTGCGCACACAACAGTTGCCCTTTGGCGAAATTGAATTTCAATTTATCTTTGTAAGTGGGACATTGCGCGAGAGCGTGTTGCAATACCTAGTACACTCATCGCCTCTTGTTTCGTTTATTTGCCGCAGTATTTTAACCTTTAAAGCAAACAGATTAAGAACTAAGCAAACGGAGTTTAATTATTAAAATTATCGGTGAAGTAACTTCTTTATAATGTCGATTCTACTAGTGGAATACGTGAGGGGCCGCAGGACTTTTAGCCTAATTATGAAATTCATTAACAAATTGCAATTTGCAATCATTTAATAAAAACTTCTTTATATTGGATAGTCATTTTTTAGAATAAAAAAAAAGCTTCATATATTTTTTTGGTCGCATTCGCTTTTTTGTCGAATAAATCATCCATATGTAACTGACCCCGTTACAATAAAATGAGTCAATATATGTACATTATTCTCTATGCCCCATTTTGCGTATTTCACCACAGGCACTGTATTCTGCGTAGAAATTGAATAAATTTTAATAAATATTGACAAATATTTTAATTTTTTACGAAATAATGTAGCTTTCAGACGACTTACAAATTGTCACATCCATTTTTCGGGTGCTTACATAAATATGTTAAATTATTTATATTATGTTCATGTATTTTGTATTGTATCTCAAACATGTTGATTGCAACATGTAAGTGTGTCTCTACATAATGAGAAAAATAAATATGCAAAACATGTGCTCATATTTCATAATAAATAAACAATTGTGTACCTTAACTGAACATGATCTGAGTTGCGAGTAGAAATAATTTAAAATGTAGAGCCCGCCCGTCGATTGCCCAATATAAGCGACCTTCATGAAGCAATGCTTTAGTTGATCGGTGTATAAATCTGTTTATATATTTGTATTTTTTTTTATAAGATTTTTACTAACACTCAAGTCATAAACTGGAAAATTTATACATGGATATTTATTTAGACTTGTCAATTAAATTTTCGTTTCATTATAATCCTAACTATTTAGCTTGCGAAAGGGTGTCAAAGTGTCGGTTTTTTTTTTGGGATGTACTTAAAAATATTCGGTCTTAACGCAAATTGTGTGTTTCCGTTGTTTCTTTACGTGCAGTAACTACAGCACCGACATTTCTACAAAAAACCTTGTACCACTTCCACATATGCTTGTACATACATACATTACTATGTACTCGTAGGTATCACTCTAGTGCTAAGTTAATTGTTAAATTAAACCTTATTGGGCAACGGATAGAGAACATTATTGTGCGTTCTACATGCATTAACACACACTAATGCGTGAAGACATTGTGTACATCAGTGATACAATGTTGTATTATCGATTCGCTGAGGGTAGATGCGATTTAATTTTATATACCTACTAATTATAATTCGTCTAATTACTCAATTTTGATTAGTATTTTTTTTTATTTATCTTACGAAAATTCAACACAAAAAGTTGCCTCCTCTACTTGCAAGTTATATACAAAAAACAATCATTTAATTATAATAAAAATAAAAAATTCTACATCAATCCCAGTAACTTATCATATTTCAAACTCTAACACTAGCCAATTGTTTTTATCCTAAAATTGAACTTAAAAGCGCAGTGCAGTTAGTTAGAAGCGTTGGTAGGTGGAGCGCGGCGCATGCGCGGCTGCCACCGGCGCGCGCGCCGCATCAGTGCTGTGTTTTGTAATACTCCACCGCTAAAATCGTGGTAACCAGGCCAAGGCCTTAGGTTATTTACATGTACGTGAGAAATAGCGTTCTCGCTGTATACATATAACATTTGTTTTTCAAACTACAAAACTACAGATTTGAATTTAATTCGACGGTATACCATCAGCGGAGGTGTTGCGGATTTTCATGTTGATAACGTAAATTATTTTAATGTTCGGGACATTAAAATAATTTACCGGGCCACCTACTGCCAAAATTGTGAAAATAGTGCCATCGTCGTATTAAGTTTTATTGCCTTTGTTTATTATAACTGCCTACATACAAATATTAAGACTAAATAAACATTAAAATCGTTTGGGGCACTCAATTCTGAAACAGCTACACCTTTTAATACCTAAGAAAATTAAAAAAAACACATCTTAATTAGCATTATCGTTTTTATTTACTTAAGTAATTGTCATTCAATGGATTATGTATTTGTTGTAAGGAAGAATATACCCCAATACATACCCACAACTCAGAATCAGAATCAAAAATAAGTACCTACCCCTTCTTATTGCTAAAAGTAGGAAATGACGAAAGTCAACAAGTACATTAAATAGACACTGTCATTTCCACAATACCTTTAACAGAACACTGCAATAAAGGCAATTGCAAAAATCATAAAAGAAGAAATGGTCTTGGAAATGTCACATTGGTGCATACAAAAGCTTTGGCTATGTAACAAGATAATAACCGTATATAATAATGCAGTGACCTCTTTTCCATTCTTACTGCAGGTAAAAATTGCGCAAAGGATAATTATTTACGTTATTAAGAAATGGGAGCGGATAATAAAATGTTATCCTCCGTCAAGCCTTTTGTAAGTGGTAGACATTAAAAAAAAACTTCGATTGTCTGAATATACACTGACAGGGTAAACAATTAATAAGTATACTTTATTTGAACAATAATCTGTTTTTATGATTAAATTATATGATGTAAAGTTATCACTGTACATACCTATTTGCAAGAGATTTAAAGTTACGTTAGATAGGTATTAGGTATTGTTTTTTTCTTTTGTTTTTCATTCAATTATTCATCAACTTCAAAGAACGATACCCTTCCACATCGCCTGTGAAAATAAAAAAAAAATCAGAAAACAGGTGCCTGCGTTATAAAAATCAACCTCTGTTCCAAACTACTGAAAAAGGGTAGGGTCGTACAAATACACGTCACTCAATATACCAATATGCTTTCGCTACATGTTTTGCAAAACGTGCAGATCCCAATTAATTTATAATAAGGATCATTTTTCACAATTTACGTAGGAGTGGCTCAAGCCTTTGCACTATAACAGCAAGCAAAGATAAACAAAGCAAGTAGTGAAGAGTCTCCCACACGAATGCTATATAAAGGATGCTGTTATTGATACCTTCGATCAATACACAAACGTGATGCGCCTTTAGGCAAAACTCAAAGAGAAAACATATTTTCCTATGTATGAATCAGGAAAATATTCCTCCCCTGCTTTTAGGTAAAATAAAAATATAGATCCTTATGATATCTTTTTAAATTCAGGCTGTATCTGTGAATTGTCTGAAATATCAAAAAAGAAGAAGACATTACGCTTAGACAAAACGATTAAGTTTAAGTAATACTTTATTATAATGAACAAGATGACAACGAGGCATAGTTGTCGCTCCATCGAACGTTCCAGGTGCTGCTGACCTAAATTTTATAATTCAATGTAACTCAGACTCGCATCACGTATTAATAGATGCCACGATGCATACCTAAATAAAAGCTTAACTTCGTAGAAATGCGTTTCAACTTGGGTCAAAGTAAGAAGTTAGTTAGAACTTTAGTAGATTATTGAATAAACGAAGTTCGCCTTTCTAAGTCTAAGTTATTTATAAGTTGATCATAAAAAATTCTAGAACTATAAGAAAGTTAAATGCAGTTGCAAAAGTTTGAACTTAAGAATAAACAGAACTCCGTTATAGAAATTCAATAATAGAATTTATTGAGGAATAGTAGATTTCTCTGTTCTCAAGAAATGTTATTTAAAACAAATATGTAAACATAATTATCATTCATACCTCAGGTCTCGTCCTTGACAAAATAGGTCAAATGAAGAGAAATCAGGTCAACCATCTGTTTTTCGTTTCTTTGCCCGTAAACCTCAAGAGGAAAACTGAAGTGCTATAAATTATGACCTAATTCAACAATGTAGTTCCGATAAAACGTTTGTTGTTTTCATTATAATAAAGTCACTTTAATTAACATTATCGATTCTTTCAAACATCTTTTCGAAAGTTGGACCATAGTGACAAATTTATTTAGGATTTTGGTTTCAGCATTATAGTTATTCAAAAAAATCCGTTGTGAAACCTCTTAAAACAAAGTGAAACCGTCGCATCTCAAAATCAGGTCAGTTGATTCTTCGCAACTGTGCGGTGAGGCAATAGCAATACGATGATCCTACTTCTGTCCCATACTATTTTTTAAGTTGGAAGTTTACTTTTATTACTAACCCAGTACATGATATGCTAACCATAAAACATTTTCTAAAGACCTTAGGATAGAAAAAATATCACTTTTTTTTTCTAAACTACCGACATGTTAGAAAAAAATAGTTTTATCAATGGTTGCTAATTATAGCATCAAGTGAGTAAAACACGGTCAGCAAGTTCAAGTTAGCTACAATATCGCGTATTAAGCCTCTTATTCCTAGGAACGTACCATCCATAGCGGTATAGATTATCATTGACCTACTGACCCATTGCACTTGGCTCCGAAACCCGAATTTCACCCCCGCCCTCCGTTGCTTACCCCATTCGTACTCGCGTCAGCTAAACACCTAGCAGGTTAACTGTTGCGGATAATTTTACGTTAACATTATCAAGCATTTATTTATCAATGAACGTATTTTAATTGATGTTTGATGATCTCGCATCTATCCACTGGAACAAATCTTCAATTTGTTTGTAAACGTCATTCGTCGGAGGCAGAGATACAATGTAAAATGGCACGCCTATTACCGCTCTAGTATTACGATGCGTTACATCAACGCGCGTCACAGCCAACATGGAACGTAGAGAAAGTCTGACGTCATGTTGCGCACACGCAAAGAAAGCAGTCTGCGCGTGCGATTGCAACCACTCTTGCTTTCAACAGAGGCCGCGACGTCTGAACGATAGCGAAAACGGCTTACTTTGCGTATACCTCTTCTGCTATCGCTTTTTCGTTCGGTATTCAGGTCTCGATTATGAAATCGAAACTTATTGAGTCATTGCATTATGCGCGGTGCACGCTTTCATGAAAGAGAATAACTGTATCCTTTATAGGCTTTAATTGTGTCACCATCCTAACTAAATGCGGGTAAAGCGCCATTGAGTTCGAATCCAATGATTGTTGAGTAGTTTTTATGACCTAAAAATCTTATCAAATTCGCCATTTTTAGGCAAGAGCACCTAAGCGAGTAGTAATGTGCAAGCGCAGATAATTGAATACGAACAGTTGCGAACGTAAACATTAGCTCGTTGTTCGGCCTGACAACCCTGCCCTGGTGTGGCACCGCTCGTAACTGGGTCAGTGGGCCGCCCCCCGCGCTGTCCTCCGCCCGCGCGGTGGCGCAACCGCGCGAACGCGCACTAACATAGACCTGGATCGCGGGAAAGTGGGTCACCGACTCACTTTCACTTATTACATGGGCTCCTAATCGTTTTCCATTGTGCGAGCGGGCGGGGGATCGCGGGTAGCGGCGGGGCGCGCATGCGGGAGGCGCCGGCACGCGCGCCGCCGTCGCCGGCCGGCCGCCAGTCGATCGCGGAACGTCTCTCAAGCGGCACGCGCGCCGCTTTACATAACAAATAACATTTACGCGATCGTAACACAACGCGCGCGGTTTCTACTTTACAACAACCGCCTCGCAGGTCGGTAGTATCCGGTGTCCTACCACCATCGTTCCAACACCCATTCAAAGACAAAATGTGCTGGAATTATGTGCTTCCTTCAATAGTGCTTGAACAGGTGCAACCCGCGAGCAGTAGATAGTGTTGTTGCGGCAAGACCGCTAGTGAACTCGGTGACTGTGTGAACGTTGTTGCGGTTGAACGCCGCTGTAGGGATTTGTAACAAGTACCGCCCAGAGCGGCCGAGCATGACGATGGACCAGCAAACAGGCCTCATGTCCCTCAATATGTCCGCTTTCGATCTGAGCCCAGGTCCCGAAGGGTCTGGCTCGAGCGGAGGTCCCTCTGGCACCTCACAGCAGTACGTCCCCCAGGGAGCTGCGTATCAGTGTCCTCCTGACAACCAGTCCTTTGGTTACGCCAATTTGGATGCTTCATATCTATTTCCAACAGGGACGGGAACAGAGCCGGGAGCCTATTTACCGGCCACAGGAACGGTCTGCGACCAGACGGACACAAAAGATGTGATCGAAGAATTGTGTCCAGTGTGTGGAGATAAAGTTAGCGGATACCATTATGGTCTTCTCACTTGCGAGTCGTGCAAAGGATTCTTCAAGAGGACCGTCCAGAATAAGAAAGTTTACACATGTGTGGCCGAACGCGCCTGTCACATCGACAAAACGCAGAGGAAGCGCTGTCCCTTTTGCCGTTTCCAAAAGTGCCTGGATGTTGGCATGAAGCTCGAAGGTTAGTTTGCATGTTTACTACTTTGTTACATTTTATTCCAAAGTATTAGGTACACGCGAGTTGATGTTCTATCACGAGAATTAACTTTGTTTGCTTTGCATTGTTGGAAGTCAAATATGATAAAGGGTTTTAATAAGTTTTAGCTACAATACTGCTACAACCTAGTTAAGTTTTCAGCCAGCTGTGGCAAAAGACGAATTCTGGTTTAGGTTATCAAAAATCCATTAACATATTTATACATGCCTATTTCTAAAATAATCGCTTGATTAATAGAAAACATGGCCATTATTGTTTACGCAACCTCATAAATTAACATTGAAGATTATTGATAGTTTTTCGGGTTTAAAATAAAACAGGTCTAGAAATGTTGTAATGATTAAGTATCGTTAGCTAGTCGTCGATTAATTTGTAGATAAATATGACTTATTCTACTTAAAATGCGGTATATTTCCAAAGTGCCAAATACGCTTACTTGTAGTTAAGCGATTACGCGGGGCGGAGCTTGAAGCGCAGATCGTTCTAAATTTAAATCGCGCGCGGCCGCAGAGCGCCCTGACCTACTTGCGAGCGGGGCCGCGATGCGGCGCGGCGGCGCCCGCGCTGCCTCATACCTCTAGTAAATACATAAATAATGCCGCTGTGTGTGTAACCCACTCGCCATTCCACCTACTGCCAGATGGGGTAATGTTTACGATATCCCCAATCACTAGAAATATTTGGAATTAAAACAGAATTGGTTAACATAATTTTGAACGAAAAACTCAAATCGCAACAAAGTAACATAGAACACGCCTAATTCAAAAGTTAATTTCATTAAAAATTAATTATGCCTGCACCGCTTACTAATTGGGAACGGCTAAATAGGCTATCGATTAGTACACCTTTGGTCGAAGGAGCCAATGGCTCAGTAACTGGTATATTTGGTTAATTGTTAAATTGCAATTTATTTAGTTGAGGCAAGACAGTTTTTTGATATAAAAATTAAAATATCGTAAGCTTTGCCTATGTCAGATGACACAATTCACACAAATCGCTGGCTGACCTGAATAGCGATTGTTGCGAGAGCGTCGAACACGTACCGCCCGGCCGACCTGTTGCAGGCCTTGTGCAATGCCACCAGCCGACGGTACTACACTACCACGGTAAAGAGCGGTTCATTAACGCACCCAACAAATACGCCAAATCACTCCTTCAACTCCGAGTGAGCAACGCTGATCTAAACAGCTTAATCATCAGATCCAAGGATAATATGTCTCCCCCAATGTTAAAAGCTTTACAGTTTTTCTATCCGCCTGATAGCAAAGCCAAACAGACAAAGCCCGTATACTCTGCTAATAATGATTCATTACAAAGAGCTCTCCACACTAAATTACCGGCTCGTTACGTAAGCAACTCCTATGTGCACAATTAGTGCTTACAGTGTTTACCATTAACAACAATTGGCTCAATATCGATTTATTTTTCGAAGTGATTGTCGCAGTCATTTAAAATCTATTCCAATAATTGTTGCAAAACTCCACGACTGCTTGACAAACCATTTCAATGCAATCTCATATTTTTCCAACAAGCACAAAAATAAGTAAATACACCGTGGTATATTTCATGGCGTTCTACAAATCTTTATAAAAGAAGCAAGTTTGTGAATAAGGCGTGCGCTGACGACTATATCGTGCATTTCGACACATTAGTCTGGTGGGGTGCACTACGCAAGCGCAGTTTCACAAGACGCTTCAGTCGACCTGTCGCAATGAACAATCCAAATGTGACCTGAACACGTATCGTTCTAGTTTATTTAAAAATTATACATTGATATTATACATAATGTTTCGGAAAAAGTGTAGGTATGGACATTACACGCAATAAACTTCGGCATGAAATATGACGAAATTGACCAGTACACAATAGATGTGCACGACGATGATAGAGTTGATGATACACGTGTCAGTATAATTTTGTTCCCCACAGAATAGACTGAATGGTTGATACGAGCTGGCGGACTACAGACGAATAATCATTGTTGTTACACGGACCGCTGCTCGCACTGCGCACGCCACCACCTTACATAATCAGAGTCCTACCGTCACACACCACAACTTCAAAATATTATATAGGGCTCACATGTTAAAATACATACATGTACTTGTAACACCTCAATTGCCATCTTTACTTAATAATAAGTACCTAGAACGTTCACGACTCGCTCTGGACTTTGGTTGTTCAATATTAGCCACCCCAATGGCAGCTAGAACATTCGAGCTCCACGACAAGGGTAAAGCAACCTAAAGAGCCATGACAGATGTTAGATCACAATAAAACAGCGCGCGCGCTGCCCGACTATTTCGGCGCGCTGCCTTGACCTGAATTGAGTGTTTCGACAGAACGGCCTCGCACACCGGGCCTTTCTATTTTTTTAGGCATTACCTGTCGTATTATTACGAAAGCCTACAATCCCTCTCCAACATCTTATAAAATTATTTTAGTGTGCAAACGCTTCAGCCAACCCACCTAAAACCGGTTTCTGAATGTAAATCTAGTACAGAAAGCTATACGTATTACAACTTTATTGTAACACAAGCCGCCGTTGGTAATAGAGAAAATACAAATGAGTCTAATAAGAATCTTATTGATGACAAAGTACGGTTAAGATCTTGACACAATTCTGTTGGTAAATCATCGTGCGATGATTTATCTCGGTTGTGTAACATTTAAAGCTAGGGCTGCCTTTATTGAGCTGCACGATGGTGTGCGTGCAAGCGCTCGTGCACGTTCGGCAGTCTCCGGCGGCGCTCGGGCGGGGAGGCGCGGGGGGCGTCGCCAGCCTTGACCAAGTTTCACCGACTCGTCAGTACAAGGAGTGCTCCCCACTCCCCGCCTCTTCCCGTCCTTTCGGTACATACAATTTTTTATCTCGTTGACACGATTACTGCGTTTGATGGCCCTGGCGCGTCTACGAAGGTCAGAACCGGAGTGCCTTTGCATTTTGAATTTAAAAGTGCATTAGAATTTATGATTCGAGCGTAGTATTCAGTGAGATCGATCACTGCTCTGTTATGGTCGTTAGGATGCAGTGGCTTCTCTGTGGCCTCCTCGGCGAGGGCGACCTTGACCCGACTCTGGAAGTAGGCCATGCTACAAATAGCCCCATCGAGGTTAACTTATTATCTATTTCTGCACTCCCTCTGTTTGTCATCTAAACGCATCACGCATGTTTTTGGTTTGTAAAAATGACCTTGACCTTGATCTAGTTTTGTCAAGTAATAAATAGTTGACCTCGTTTGTATATTATCGCCTGATATCACGTGGTCATTATTATAATGTTAGATGCACTCTCATAAAGATATTATCTCACAGATAAATTCAAATCATTACTTCTTTGGATAACAAATTCATTTTGTATAAAGAAGTTGAATGTAAAAGTTACTTCATTTATAAGCTAACAGAACGATACAAGAACTGTGCAGTCGAATCTTTTATAAAGTTGGAAACTTTATTCAAGTTAGATTCAAAAGTGAACTTTTACTGTAAATATTATAGAGAACCTCATTCATTACGCTAGCAGATAGTAGCGTAACTTCACAGTCTGCTCGACCGAGTCCGTATTTCCTTGGCTTCCTTTTATTTTAAGCCAACGGTTTGTGCTGACATTAATGTACTTCGCTTCATTTGTCTATAATTCCAATTAAGATTCTTATTTACGTTGTAAACTGTTAGGTTTACTATTGGAGTAGCCCTAACAAGATACAGGCTCACAGCTTAAATCTGAGCAGCTGCAGACAATTCTTAGTAGTCTATACAAGATTGAATTGCACACAGCAATGGTTTAAATCCGTTACGCCTGTCGTCTCTTTCTCAGTCCTTGACAATATCTTATAATGCCGTCCTTGTCGCGCAGTCGCATTAGCCACATACAATAAAAACTGGTTGTTATTTTTAACTCGTGGGTTGGGCGAACAGACAAACACACTGAAAGCCCCCCTTCCGCTCCAGGTCACTATACTTACAGCTAAAGATAAATTTCTGTCGGTTGCTAAAACATAATATTTGGAACGCCGAGTACTAGGGTTTACCTTGATCTAATATTCATTTAATAGGGGTAATGACAACATTTCAACTAGGCTTTTAGGTCAACTACTAAACCATCAAACTTGCCTTAATGGAATTCATTTAGAACACTCACAATAATAATTTAAGTGTAGGTACCTACATTGAATACCCGGGAATAAGAAGTAAAGTTATATCGGTAGCGATGCATATAGCAACTACGAATATTTTACGGGTTGAAATTATTTCAGCAAGAATTGGAACAGCATTATATTGATGATATCGTGAGGAGCGGTTGTTCAGATTTTGGAATATCGCCAGAATCGTAAAGAACAGTCGGCTTCTCGTGTGTTATGAGGCCGCTGTCCCACATTTTTGACTTACATTATTGAAATATGTTCCATGGTTTAATAATCCTTCGAGCAATGCAAAGTTATGTTAGGTGATTTTCATTCACTTAAGTTGAAAGCAATAACGTAAATTTGGCTATCTACTCCGAGCTTATCAGTAAGTTTTTTTTAATTTAAGCTTATCACGACACGAGTACTGAAACGTTGTTTGTTGTTACAGCGGTGCGAGCGGACCGCATGCGAGGCGGCCGCAACAAGTTCGGTCCGATGTACAAGCGGGACCGCGCCCGGAAGCTGCAGATGATGCGCCAGCGGCAGATCGCCGTGCAGACGCTGCGAGGCTCGCTGGGCGAGGGCGGGCTCGTGCTCGGCTTCGGCTCGCCGTACGCGTCCGTGCCGGTGAAGCAGGAGATCCAGATCCCGCAGGTGTCGTCGCTGACGTCGTCGCCGGAGTCGTCCCCGGGCCCCGCGCTGCTGGCGCAGGCGCCGCCGCCGCAGCCGCCGCCGCCGCCCACGCACGACAAGTGGGAGGCGCACTCGCCGCACTCCGCGTCCCCGGACGCCTTCACGTTCGAGGCGCCCGCCACCGCCGCCGCCACGCCCTCCAGCACCGCCGAGGCCACCAGCACGGAGACCCTGCGCGTCTCGCCCATGATCCGCGAGTTCGTCCAGACCATCGACGACCGCGAATGGCAAAACTCACTTTTCGGACTCTTACAGAGCCAAACATACAATCAATGTGAAGTGGATCTGTTCGAATTAATGTGCAAAGTGCTGGACCAAAATCTGTTCTCGCAAGTGGATTGGGCGAGAAACACCGTGTTCTTTAAGTATCTAAAGGTGAATAAGATAAGTATAATGTCCCGTCCCGATTTCCCTCCCCCCGTCCTGGTGATCACCGACTGCTTGCGAATTTTCATTGCGATGCTGAGCGATTCTTTTTATTCAAGCTGGGCGAATTGTTTGTTTAGTGTTTGGTGCAGACAGAAGTCGAAAATGGTGGTGTTTGTAAGGAGGTGTGACGCAGTGGTTCGCGATGGTGCCAGTAATCGATACTCGCGCCGCACCAACTAGGTCAAGTTCCCACGACACGCGTGTCGCAGCGACGCCGCCCGCCCTTCTCTATTAACTTACTGAACTACATTATGCTCGACAGCATATTATGTAACGCTCGTTAATGATCTAGATTCGGCGCTAAAGTAGATCAGAAACTGCTTCGTGTCGTTATTTTGTGTTTCGATCGTCGTTTCGATTTCCTAGTTGCAAGACTGCGTTCGCGGGCGTTCATTTGAGATTGTTGTCGGTTTTGTCGGGGTATGTGTCCGGTAGTCAATTAGGGAGTCGTGTGGGAGTTGAATCAATCAACACAACAGAATTGAATCGTGGAACGAGCGGGAACTACGGCTATGAGCGCAGTGGTCGTCGTACGCTTACGCAAGAGCCGCAGCGGTCACGTGGGCGCGCGCTGTTGCCGCACCGCCGCAGATAGCGCCGTCCCGCTCGCACCAACAGCCACGCCGTTTTACAACCAACAATTTTTGTTTGTGCTAAAATGACGAGGCTTGTTTACGACCCGTTCTCGGAATTGGGACGACGACGGCTACCGACGTATCTATCTTAGACGAATCTTATTCGCGGTTCCAATAGTTGTTTTTATTTGAAGCTAACCTGTTAAAATTCAGATCCGCAAGCCTTTCGGTACCTAAAACGGATGTCATTTCTTGTATGGTAAAGCTGCGTCTACAATTTCCTCATTAAACACGTGATTTCGGTGGTAGGGAGATGCGCTTGTCCAGCGGTGATGTAACGGCGCGCGGGGCGGCAACGCTGCACTTTCCTCGCCGCACTTGACACACTGGCCGTGGCCGAGATGTCGCGAGAAAGCACTTTTTACCGCGTAACCGGTAACCGACAGACGCAACCAACCAGTCTGCGGCCTTTCTTTGCTTTCTCTTATGTAACGATTACCAGTTACGATTAGTAGCATAACAGCGCGGTGAACTTGTAAGGTTGATGACGTGGATTCAATTTGAATCAAGCACGTTGATTCGATACTGTTAAATGAACTTAATCGGATAGGGTTTCTCAGATTTTGAATGTTAAAAAGTTGATACAATTCAAATAGAACTTCAGTTAAACGCTAACAGAAGCTATTGATAAAACTCATTAAATTCAATTCAACTATAGGAATGAACATTATTTTTTTGAGGTTAGTGATTAAAATCCATTGATATGACCGAAGCAATAATAACAACGCCATCCGTTTAGGAAATTGAAAACAACAGTGATAACGCACGTGGTATCTACTTAAAAAGTAACGCGCAACACAATCAAATAAGGTTGTCAATTTTAACATAGATTACTCTTTGACTTTGACCTACTTAGATGAAGCGCATACCGACCGGCAGCGAACGGCAAGATGGCCGCGGAAAAGGAGCCAACTCGCCCATGTAGTCACATGTGGGTACTCGAGTGTTTACGCTCTCAACTTTCGTGCAAGGGTGATTAGGTTCACTTTACATTAGAATATTTCACCTGGGTATAGAATTACAGCAACCGAGACCGGTGAGCATTGTTATTAGGGCTAATATTCTCGACCGTGACGCGACGTTGTAAATGACTTCCTTTTAGGGAAAAAACCGGACACTTTAACATTTCAAAGAAATAACTATCGAATAAACAAATTATTTAGGACAATAAATCAATATTATCGGGTTATAATCTAGTCCCGTTACAAAGTTACCGCGTAGGTACAAAGTTAAAATATCAAATCGGCTAACGTAATCCAAAGCTTAGTAGATAGAATCGATAGTAAGATTTCGTACGATCTCGCTTCATCTGGTTGAGCAAGTCTCGAGACTGGTGAGGCAATATTAGTGCTCTAAAATTCAATAGTAACTTGTAACATTTCGTAAACAGCAAATTTAACGCTCGTACACCGCCCCGCGTTTTCGAATTCAACTGAATAAAATGTGGGTCACCGCATGATGTGAGTTACAGAGACTTTTAGATAGCGGCGCGGCTACAGATAACGTATGGTAATAATTGTGTAACATTTGGTTACCGGCCTAAGTATTTCGGGTCATTGTTAGTCTATCGGCATTACGACGACGCTGACGTCACACCTCAATACAGCCACAGCCGAATTGAGCAGTCCCCATTCGAACTCATTGTGAAACAGTAAATTACTAGTATTGCAAGCGGTATCTGAATTTTCTCTTGGTCAATTCTGTCTGGCCGTGTTTGCATCGCGTCGTGTTGTTGCAGGTGGACGACCAGATGAAGCTGCTGCAGAACTCGTGGTCGGACATGCTGGTGCTGGACCACCTGCACCAGCGGATGCACAACGGGCTGCCGGACGAGACCACGCTGCACAACGGCCAGAAGTTCGACCTGCTGTGCCTGGGACTTCTGGGCGTGCCGTCGCTGGCCGACCACTTCAACCAGCTGCAGAACAAGCTGGCCGAGCTCAAGTTCGACGTGCCGGACTACATCTGCGTCAAGTTCCTGCTGCTCCTCAACCCTGGTAAGTTCGGCTACTCTAGATTTAAATTTCTGTTCTTATGTTTTTACCACTGCTACTTTTGCGAATGTTTAACCTTTTGCGTTCGATTCTTGCGTTTTATTTGGTTGATAGCCCCTATGAACACTTGTGAGGTTTGGTGTTTCTTTTTTAGCAGGTTTACTGAGGTTTCCATTTTGTTTTTTGAATAGTGAAATTGGAATTTCAGAGGTGCGAGGTATCGTGAACGTCAAGTGCGTCCGTGACGGCTACCAGACAGTGCAAGCCGCTCTGCTTGATTACACGCTCACGTGTTATCCGAACATCCAAGTAAGTAATACATCATTTTTATTAAAGTAACCAAAAGTCTTTTTGTTACGCCATTTTTGAACTGTGCCAAAAAGTACAAGTTTAGATCAATAAAAAACTTCAACTTCTTAAAATACCAATTTGTAAACACTTCGACATACATGTCTACCATAAAATATTTGTTAGACATCATTATCGTGTAACGTTTTAAATCTGACATCCATCAAATGATCAAAGGTCCAACTACAGTCATTAGATTCTCACACGTGATACGAATATCTTATTACAAATTACAAGTGACTGTCGTTGTGTATGACATATAAATAACGTAGGTGTAACAGAAAAAATAATAATGGAGACTACTCATAAATTTTGAAAATGATAAATAAAACCTTAGAAATGGAGTTTGCAACAAAACATTGTGATGATTTTGTGATACCTTTAAAATATAAGAAAAAGTACTTAAAAGCATGTTGCTTTAAAGTACTTTTACTTGTACTTCTTTGTATGAAATAGAATAAGTTTTCTAAAATGACACAAAATTTTCTTCCTTACTTCCTTATCATACGAAAATAGTTTTTCGGCAAATAAATAATAAATTAGTATTAAATAGTAGATAACCAAAATAATAGGTAACCTATAGTCAATTTAACTGCGTCTGTCATCCAATTACATATTTTACTTCAAAATCGATTCGAATTTCATAAAATCATCCTATTAATCGAAAGCATACCGATATTTATTTATACTATAAGAGGTAAAGTATCAGTTTCATTTTTTGGAAGTAGGAAGAAATTTGTTGATATTCGAGACCTATTTTAAAAGTTCTTTCATCAATAAAAAGCTATGTGTTATCAGGGACGTGGGAGGGAGTGAGTTTAAGCTTCTGTTATTTCCCCACAAGTGTAGGTACTATAAGGGAACAATATTTATTGGCCTTTAGATTAAACATCTCTTAAATAAAATATGAATTAGTAGAAAATACAACATGTAGCCGCCACTAGATTCAATCCAAATCCGCGCCCCCCGGCAGTGACGCCAACCAGTCTTGTCCATCGAATGCTAGGGTTTTATGGGCGGCGGTGATCACTTACCATCAGGTGACCCGCATGCTCGTTTGCTTTGCTATATTATAAAAAAAAAAACGAAACTTCAGTGGTTCTCCCACACACGAAAGGCTATTAACAAACAAATAACCCCGTCCTCTTCCAGGACAAGTTTGGCAAGCTGGTGATGGTAGTCCCCGAGATCCACGAGCTGGCGGCCCGCGGCGAGGACCACCTCTACCAGCGGCACTGCGCGGGGCAGGCGCCCACGCAAACGTTGCTCATGGAGATGCTGCATGCTAAACGCAAGTAAGTAGCAACGTTACAGGAAACAAGGGTTAAGAGGAGAAAGGTCGAGAAGAGGAGAGAAGTCGACTTGGTTAGTCTTGAGCTTCAGATGCCACGGGTCACAATGAGGAGACTTTTAGATGGAGCCTGGGAACTAGAGATGAAAACAGCCAAGTCGAGATGGTTGTTGCTTTAGATGGAGCAGGGAGACAGAAGATGATAGACAATTTCTTTCAAAGTAGGCAAAGCTACTGGCCAGTGGGATGACATGAATGTGTTAATTCATCATCAAAATAGATCATATTACTTATGTACACACACAAATGAAATACGCTTTTTATGATAACTATTTATACGTAATTATTTTGTGTTGTCCTGAATAAGGTTACTTTATGGGTCAATACAAACCCTTTTAAAATTATAGATCAGAATTAAACTGCTATAGATTGTTTGCATTAAATTAAAGACTAGTATTTGAAAACATAATATTTTGTCCTTTTTAAATGCCTTATTCGAGTTTTGAGACTTTGTATCGACCTAAAGACCTTTTACCTATATCATATCCCTACTAGGTTTATTATAATCGAATCATTTCTTTATTTAAGTACCAACATGTGGAAGTATATGTCAACATGAGAACACTGGTCACATATACACATGTATACATGCTTATCGTATATAGTGTATGAGATTTGCAATATTATGTCTCGTTCTAGGCCAAATGGAGCCGAAATGGTAAACCGGAACGCAGAGCACTCCTCAACTCTTGACAGATTGTACGTTTACCGATCATCGTAATTTATTGAATTAACATCAAATACGCTCAATTGTTTTATTACAAAGACATAGCGATATTCAGTCAATGCTTTCAGTACTAATGTTCACGTTTTCGTACATGCAATAATTTATGTTGAATTAACGGAATGTTTCAAAACTGCGATAGTGAGATTGGGTACATCCACGTTATGCTTCTGCAACATTGCTTGGTGTCATGTCTCATTCTGCTTTTTATTTACATCACTCCACACACTATCACATTTTGGTGTAATGTTTATTTGTTTTGTTTATTTAAAACATTTATGTTTTTTATTTCTATTTACGCATTATGTTTATTTTACTCATTTACTAAACTTCACAAAGATGGATGCTGCGTCCATGCACACACTTCACCTGATTTGACAGAATTTCTGAAGATCTTTCACTTTGTTTTACTTGCATTGTGTCTCAGCGCGAGCTTTCATTTTATTTTCTTCGAAAGAAGCCTGTGTTAGCCTGGTGATCCGAGTTATAAACTTTTAATCGTTTAACTTTTAATTCCCGGTAAGTACGCTTGCACTGGGAAACTTTACGTTGGCTTGGCTCTAGGTTCGAAATAAATTTGAATTTCACAAAAAATACCGTTTTGAAAGGCGAGTTTGTTTTGCGTTAGTTATTCGGAATTCGCGATTCGTTCACCCACGAGTATTATAATATATAAATGTAAATAATATTCCGCGCCCCCTATAAATATTAACTCGGAATCTGTTTAGCATGAGCAAAACAATAGAGTTGGGGAGCGATACCGGCTGACCCAGTTTCAACAATGACATTGCCCCATATCTGAAGAAACTTGAACTCTCGTCCTATTTGTGCGTTGCGGTACAGAAACTAGGTTACTGATACGCATTTATTATCTTTTCGAGGCAATATTGTGTAGCTAAGGCATCGATTAAACGTTTATTAGATTTTGTACTCTTACGGCCGAAACCAATATTCTACTATAGTTAAAACCATGGTAATTGGAAACTGCTAGTTTTGTTTTTTGTGGCGTGTTTCTGTCATTTCCATATCAACAGCTATCTACCATAGTTTATTGCGACGAAAAAACATGGATAATAGCTACCATAGTTACACAAATAACAAGGCGTCAAAGGTTAGTAGAATATTGGTTTCCGTTAGTGAGTGTTAAGTGAAATAGCTTATTTAGTTTTTTTTTCCGTGGTAGGTATATTGATTGTCTAACAGTGTTGTTAAGTGAGTGGAATTATAAAAGTGTTTTCAAGAATAATGGCGCCTACAAGAGTTGGCCTTAGGTCAAGGCTAGACAGTATAAAGGAAGAAGTGTCTATGAAGTGTAAACTAATACTTTGTGTAACATAATGGAAACTGTTATTGATATCTCACGGGTAGAACAAAGCATTGTCTAGACGTCAATCCAGGCTTAGAAATAAGCTGAATAGAGTTCAAACGTCATACATAAAAGCGTTATATAAAAGTGAAGTGTGCCTTACAGTGATAATTACCATTTAGTAAAACTCGCATAAAATAATGTTATCAAAACCGCAACGTATTCGTCAGTGACCTAGTTAGTTTATCACGTTGATAATATTTACCAACAAACAAAGTTGGAAACCCCAATTCAGGTAGTCGAGTTGAATATTGAATCTGTTGAATAATAATTTACTTAATTGCCGTTATAATAGAAGTTTCGCGATAGTTACTAATTTTATATATTACCAATTTAAGCGGATAAGGAAGGGTTAATGAATCGAAAATAATGACTTATTATACATACAAATGTATGGGCTAATGTCCGCGTGACGTCACAGTGCGTTATGGGAACTAATGATTGCGAAATCTATTCAGATCGTGTACCGGCGTAATTGTACCGGGGCAATGTGCACGCGCATTCATACTTTTTGTCCAAGCTGTGTGAATACGAACAGCTTAGATCAACTAGCGTTTACGAGCCACCGTGAATACGTTTAGAGATTAATACCAAAATGTACATAATGCAAAGATAGTGAGACAGTGTTACGCAATAAAGTTTGTAAATATAAACATCACCAGGATAAGCGCTAGCACTAAACCTGTAAATACTTACGCTTAGTTTCGCAAGCCTTGTAGCGAGCGTTGCACGAATTGTACATTATAAATGTAATATTTGATAAGGATGAAATCTTGTGTCAGGTGCGGATTCCTGCCCGGCGACACGATTGAACCGCATTCGCCCATCTAGAGTAAGCATTCAATTCAAAGATACAATGTACCACTTACGCACCATCTATATTATACACCTGTAAACACTAATTCACCGGATAACTATAGACTATAGAATATATCACTGAAATAATATCTAATACTGCCAAATAATGCATCAAACAACTATAGCTGTGGTGGGTACGATAATTTAAATTAGGAATTGGTTATCACAAAAGATGAATAGGTAATAGGTAACGTTTTACGTTATGAGAATAAATCGCATACGGCTTCGGCAAAATCACATTTAAACATGGCTTGTAGTCTTAACTTAATTATTAGGATCACCAGGCTATTTGATAGAAAATGTGGCACTTATTATACGATGTGGTAGTTGTCTTTGAAACGTTATAAAATACTGTTGTTGAATTGTTTTTGCAGATCTTGAAGCCCCAGTGAAGTGCAACACGGAGAGAGATGAAGCGCCAAGCGCTCGCGTCGACACAACATTACAGAATATTTACAACAAATATTACTTATTATAATAGTTTTAGTATGTACCTCGGTGTGTGATTAAAGTTAGTAAGTTATTGCGCTGAGCGCCGCCAGGCGTGCTCGCCTGCCTAGTCCCTACAAACATAAAAAAAACAAATATTTATCTACCTAATCTCTGTAACATAATAACAAGATGTTATACACCAGTCTTGTGTAGCTACAGTTAATTTATTTAGCTATCTGTATCGCATTATTTCAAAATTAAGTACACTAAGTTCTCTTTCCTCCGGTGCGTAGAGAAGGGAATTACAATACATATTTTAGGAAAGCGTCTGTGATTATAAACGAAGAAATTTGATGAAACCTAATGTTAGTTGAGATGATTTATAATTAATTGTGTAAGTATATTCGGTTAGTTCGGTGTAAGTTGGTGTTAGCGCCGGATCGTTGGCGCCCCTCCCGAGTTCCGTCACCATTCGTTCATTCATTCAATCAAACTTCACACTTGGCTTGAGGGTATTTCAAATTTTATCTAAAGTTGATATTTGAAAATTTAATACGTCTATATTAATAAATGTATAGTAATATTCACATAAAGCGTGTTTAAAATTTACAGTTGTTCCGTAAAAGATATTTATCCAAACGTTAATCATAATTATATTTTATCGGCCATACCAGTACAAAATCAATTTTATTAGCCTTGTAAATAACGTATTAGCACATTTACAGTGATTTATTCTACTTACTTGTATGTAATTAGGTAAAAAATTAAAAGAAGTTTCACAACATACGTTCAAGGAAGCCTTAAAATCATAGATTTTTAAAAAAATAATATGTATATGGGTACTACTAGCTAGACAAGTGGCTAGTGGCCGCGCAGATGATGTATTTTTATAAAACATATTGCTCTTTATTAACATATTTAATATGTTAACTGAAAGTACATGATTTCGTATTTTTCTAACATAATAATATAGTAATGTACGTAAATATGTAACGATCAACTTAAAAAGTTAAATCGATTATAAATTTAAATATAATGTTATCTTTACGTGTAGATATCCTTCATTAACTTAATACATTTTTATTTTTGTATAATATTTTGGGCTTCTTATTAGTAAGTATGGCCGCGATGATTTGGTAGCGAATCGGAATGTGCAGCTAGTACAAGACGAACCTTGCGTTTCGACAATGTGATTGGCTTTTCGTTTTTAATATAATGTTACATATTCATTAACGTTAATTAGATACAATTAATTAAAACGCGAGTGCACCAAGTGCTATGTAAAGTAGACGGCAACGATTAGTACGCAATGTTATATATGGTACATGTATTATGTGTTATGTTTGGTATAGCGACCCTTACCTATAGGCTTATTATAATTACGATACAAAAAAACTGTTGTCGCAGTGTTATGTCTACAATTAATACCGTCCAGTGAAATCTAATTTAATGAAATTCACAATTCGATTAGATATCAAATATATTATTTCATTTTATCGATGATTAAATTGAATAATTTTAAATTATAAATACCTATTATTAATATCATATTATTATTATACCCTATAAACGCATTAAATCATGAGGTTTCTAAAAAGTGCAAATCATAGTACCTGTTCAGAACGTTAGTTATCATTGTAATAAAGGGAGACATAATTGAACAAAGTTCCTTAGGGTTGTTGTGGTATTCAATATGAATTAAATTTATATATACTAGAATCATGACTTCATTAGCAAATCGACACTGCTTAAATATTTTTTATAATATGTATGTATATTCACTTTTCTAAGTTTATTGTCGTATCTACGGTTTTGGATTATATTTTCTCATAACAGTTTCGAGTATATTTTTCTGAATGAGCCGGTTAGCTTCACGTCGTATTGTATAAAGGGAACTGTATTGTTAAATATTCGGGACGTCTGTGAAGCTGCGGTTTGCTTATCCCGCTATTGTAAGAGATAGTTAACGTGATTCGCAGCTTCCCACATTTAGAGCTTTATTGATGGCAAAGCTGATCTGTGATGGTATGACATAGTTAGGAACATTAGGCTGTGTGGGTCGTTGTCTATCCTTCACTGTATACCCTATGTTTTTGTCAGGGAAGAAACCGAGGCTGCCATTTTTACCATTCTGTAAGATCCTATTTCAATATTGTTTACCAAAAGATGTTACCATTAATGCAGTATTTTGTAATGAGTTTGTACATTAGTTTTGTTATTAGATTGCAGTATTATCCACGAATCTGGTTTGCATTCTTTGATATTGTTTGTACGTATATTATGTTATGTCATTTCATTTTATAAATTCACCGGAGTTGTTCAAATTGATTATCGAATGTAGTGTGAGGAAAGCGTGTGTTGTGTAGGAGAGTGCCATCTTTAATGTTTCATCCAGGGGTGGAATTCTGCTATTTTATACCTCATGACTTTTAAGTTGGAATAAAACATCTGTTTCTGAAAAAAATGTATGAAGTATTTACGGAGTCAGATGTAAAATAGCGGAGTTAGTTACACCTGCAGGATGACTGTCTAACACCGTCGCGTATTCCGATACAACAACAAACTTAGACAATAACATTCATCGGTTCAACGTTAGGGTGCCAGTGTTCATTTTAATAATTATTTTTAAGTAGAATAATCAAACCATCACTTTATAGTTTAGCCTAACTTCTGTCCTAATTACCCATACTTCTTCTTTGTTATTTAAATATGTTGTAAATGATTTTAAACCTACTACTATTTACTTCTAAGTCTAGGTTGTATACTGGTACAACAGAAAAGTTGTATTAAAGTTTGTGTAAGTTATATCTATGTATCTATATTTATGAATTAATATGATAAGTATTTTTAAATTTAAAGTACACGCTGCGTGTTTTATGTAAAATGTACATTTTGAGTTCAATTAGGTGTAAGTTGAGGTAGGTATCGAAGAGTGCGGGGCTAAGTGCCCTTCTGTTACTTCGCTCAGATTCGCCCGGCGGGGGCCGGTCGGGTCCGCTCGGGTGAGCTCGGGTCCGCTCGGCCCGGCTCGGGCGCGCTCGCCCCCGCCCCCCCCGCAACCATCTCTCTCGCTCTCCGTACAACTGCGCATAAGACGCATCGCGTCGCACACATTCCAAAATCGCTAATCGTACGAAGTGACGCGCTGAGCAACGCGTTACTCTTTGTAAGTTAACCACTTTGTTGTTCATTAACTATAAGTTAGAATTAATCTCGATTGATGTTGTTTAACTTTAATGTATGTATAGTATTTTCTCGGTTAAGTTATGAGGACGTGAATTTGAGCGAATCGACAGGCACCTGCCTGAGGGTTCATAATAGCTGTAAATGTTAAGTAGGTACCTAAGCGATTATTTCTGTTGCACCTAACTTTATTTCGCGAGCCGTGTTAATTTTTTAATTGTACATATAGGTAGGGCCAGGTTTACAGAGTTTTCATTCGTCTTAAATGTTTATTGTTGAATCTAAAATGTGGGGCTGGCAAAATACCAATGCAAGGTGTAATTTGCTGTCGTTTGATATATAAGGTTTAATCTGATACCATAGTAGTTGGGCTATATTGTATGTGTCACTGTTGTAAGTCGGGAGTAACGTCCCCGAGGAACCTTCCCTCGCAACTCGGTCTCGACCGCTGTATGTTATTCTACTAGTTGCATAAGTACACATAAGTTAGGCTCTTCTAATTGCAGCCACATTGTACCGTGTCATTACCTCACATTATATCTTTTATTTAAATTACATAATAAAATAGTTATTGTTGTCGCTAAATCATTAAAACTTATTTTTATTGTCGATATTGTTTAGATATGTCATTAAGTTTGAACAGTAAACGATGATCTATTTTTAGATGGCATGTTGCACATTCGAATATTTTGACTCACTTTTAAAATGCGATTGATCAATCTTGTTGACCTTTGATAGGTTTAGATTTGGTGATTGTTCGCGCGTTGTCGGAATGTTGGTTCAATAGAGGCTTTTAGATGTCAGTCGTGACTAGCGATTACATGGTGGTGATATTTCAGCGCGTTTTTGTAAATATTCAGTGATTGAAGAGAATCCGTTTATAAGTGAGTCGGGAGGTTTGACATATTTATAGATACATATGTAAGGCGGTGTGGTTTCATCGCCCGTGTATTTATTTCTGGTGATTATTCATTGTGAGACGCACGCAGGTGCCGACACTTCACTCGGCACTCGTTATTGTAGAAATAAATGATATTTTCGTTTACATTGTGTTTTTTTATTTAATCCTATCTCCTGTTATTGTTAAATGTTTCCTATGAAGATATCTCTTTCTAAGAATAACCTTCAGCGAATATAAGCTGCATGAGTTATATTGTAGTTAGAAATGTAGTTAACGTTAGAGTTCTTTTAGAAAAGGTACTAGGTACGCAGTAGAAAGATAAAGGGCTAAATGCTTGTATGTACCTGATAGTGGAATATAGTATGTACATAGTGTACGATTCAAAAGATATTGCTTCACTTCTAAGAACATCTTAAGAGGCAGTCCCACGGTGCCTAAAACCGCGCACCTCAAAAAGTACATTTTAGCTTTAGCTTGCCACACTTAGTTCTATCTTATGGTACTTTGTGCGTCGAATCGCGCACCATGAAATACGCACAGCTACTTCGCTTAGCTTTGTCAAAATTGTAACAGTTTTATTTAGTTAAAATCTAAACTAAAACTATATATATCTGTATGATATACCTTAATGTCTGACTGCCTTTCTATAACTTGTAAATTAGTTTAGCCAGTTTTCCCCGAATTGGAACCAATAATAAATTATTAATGTGAAACTATGTTGGGCAGATAGACAAGCTAGCTTTTCATATTAACATTTTGAACTAAATGACTTCACCGCATATTATCCTAAAAACCTACCTAATTTTTTTTATAATAATTGGTAAGACATATATACCGACTAATAATCAATTATAAAGCTTGCAGTAATGCAAAATGCCCTCTATTCACTTTATATCTTACTAATTCCTTTTTGTTACAAATTTACATTTAAACATCAGTTTGAGTTTGAAGATAAGTACTTAAAAAAGGAAAAACCTTACTCTTATTTGGGTTAAGGACAAAGCGGTGATAATAAAGTACCTTTAGAACACAATCGCATGCAATTCTGTCTAGTTAGCGCCAACATGACTTAATATTTATTTTGTCATTAGTAACACGTAATATAACCTATATACAAGCGTGTGAAAAGTTTTAATTTGCTCATTACCCCTCTTTAGCCTGTAATCATCGCTAGTTTATAATGGTAATTGCGAACAAGGTGATGTCACTATTGCAGTATTTCAAATTATAGAGGTTCATTCTTTTATTACTACAAATGCACAATAGTCAGTCATGAATCATATTTGTGTAGGCACAAATTACGTAGACACGCTGAAGCTTAAATACATAAATAAATACCTGCATGTGACACTTACCCTAATTCGTTAAGTTAAACCTACATTAGTTAAAATATGTTTAGTCCCTGTCAATTTCACGTTGCAGCTTCTATTATGTTTTAGCTGTTGTAAGTTAAAACGCCTTTATGAATAAGGGGGTTTATGTATATGGCTAGATAAGAAGCTTAATGTCGCCGCTTGAGCAATTCGTAATGTGATTTGGGAATCAACTGCGGGAAGTATAAGTAAATTATCTACTAACATAAGCTTGGGTAAGGCAGCTCCTGAATAAGGTTTCAATACCTTAATAATCTTCTAACTACGAGTTAACTATAAGGTTATTGAATTCAACTATAAAATAATCAACACAAAACAATCTATTTCTACAACTTTTATTTACAAAAACCTGTACACTTACATATTATTTATTGCATTCTGAGCGAACCGTCTAATCTGATAGTTTCTCCGTTCAACATTCTGTTTTGTATGATGCTTTCCACCAGGAGTGCAAACTCCTCAGGATGCCCTAGTCTGGGGGGGAATGGAACTGTGGACTCCAGCTTTTGAATTGCAGGTTCAGGCAGCATACTCATCATGGGCGTCCGGAACAAACCTGAAAAAAAATTATAACTATTTCAAAATCGCATCTTGAAATCTGTACCAGATTCTGTGACAAGATTTCATGCATATAAAGTTTTTTGTGCATGCGGATTGCAATTTTAAATAGAGCGTCACTAATGGTAACTGTTGATATTGCAAGAAATTATTTATAACCTTATCAACTAAATAGGATTTATAATTGATGGCGGGAAGAAACTCCGTGCCTCAAAAGATAAAACGGCGGATCAATAATATAAATAATAAACCTATAGGTTACCTACTTCCCGTGGACCTACAGTTATGGGATTTGGCATGAAGCAAAGGTTTTATATATATAGCACTAGGATATATGTACTAAGGAACTTCTTCCAAATTGTTGTTTCTCCCATGTTTCAACACACTTCCAAGCTAAGCTATAAACTATACCTGGAGCGATGGTAACAATTCGTATCCCTTGCTTGGCGACGTCTCTGGCGATTGGCAGCGTCATACCCACCACGCCAGCCTTGGACGCCGAATACGCCGCTTGGCCAATCTTAAATAAACAAGAAATGTAAAAAATATCAAAAAATATATATATTAAAAAAATATAAAAAAAATGCAGGTAATGTATTATGGTATTTAAAATATGAAAAGTTGTAAAGGGGTCTCTATGGCTTAAACTGTTAATGGGAATGTAAATTATTTAAAAGAAATGTTAATTATTAACCTAAAATTTAGCTTAGTTTTACTATTATCAGTAGGTTATTGTTGTTTGCGAATATTTATAATGTTATCATTAACACTTTTTTAATTATTTCTGTTATCAATTTTAATTTGTAATTACTGAGTGTTTACCTTATTATTGTTTACCTAAGAAAATATGTATGTGTTATGCCACCGACTTAAGAGATGTTTTTAGTAACCAATTGACATAAAGTAAAAATATTTTTAAAAAATTGTTAACAATCATAATTATTTAACACTTTAAAACTTTTCTAAAATAACAGACGTCAGTGATAAGCGTACTAACAACCTTTTTATAGTTTTGCAATATTCATGAATACTTGTCTACTATGTATCTATAGTAACTATCATATTTATTTAGCACGTTCCGTGCGGAGGATTTTAGGATTACTTCAAATGAAATAGTGTTTGAATTTATACAAACAATTTAATAAAAGTGTGAGCGTTGTCCCCCACGGCAAATTTTACATATCACTTATATATTTTTAGAAGTTTTTGGTATTGTGTAAGTAAACTAAATGACTATCGAGGCTTAACTATCCATGGTTTCAGGCTTCGTAAATCGTCATCTTACACCCTATTCTATTAAGACATACAAAAGTTCCAGAAGTGTCCATTACCTGTCCATCGAACGCCGCGACACTGGCGGTGTTAACGACGACGCCCCGCTGTCCGTCCGCGTCCGGCGCGTTCTTACCGATCAGCCCCACGGCCAGACGAATCACGTTGAACGAACCCACTAGATTTACCTGGAATATTCGATCTTGTATGATTTGTAATGTTTTGGTAGTGTTTTTAAGTTAGTATTTTGATAAATGGTAATCCATATAATGGTAGTGTTTTTAAGTTAGTATTGTGATAAACGGTAATCCATATAATCTTCTTTGCATGATAATGCAAAAGTTAGTTCTTAAATATAAGAAAACTAAAATTAACATAGGTTGATTTTCTGTGATATAGGCGATATTGTTGTAGCAACCAATAGAAGTTTTAAGTAAATAAACTGACTTGGGTTCTCTTAGTAACAAAAATTAAACTATGTTCGCTGTAGCGCTCACCTTGAAAACATAGCAATAAAAGTCTAATTCTTATCATAGCGCGCAGGAACTTCCCTCACTACAAAATTAATAAAGACACACTTACATTAATAACTTTCTTAAACTCATTAAGGTCGAACGGCTGGTCCTTCTTGAAGTTGTAGACCCTGATGGCGTTGGCCACTCCCGCGCAGTTGACCGCCACGTCGAGGCGGCCGAACTTGTCGACGGCCACTTGCAGCGCGTTCTTTACGTCGGTCTCCGATGTTACCTTTGGATAATTATACTTGCTGAATATAATAAACTTTATGGAGAACAGGAACCATATAATTTTTTTTTTTTACTTAGTAGATAAAATTCACTAACTATCATTTGTTCATACTTGCTGAATATAATAAACTTTATGGGGAACAGGAACCATATATTTTTTTTTTTTTACTTAGTAGATAAAATTCACTAACTATCATTTGTTCATACTTGCTGAATATAATAAATTTTGTAGGGAACAGGAACCATTACAATATTTTGTTTTTTTGCTTGGTAGATAGAATTTAATAACTTTACTTAATTTGTTCAGAAAAAAATGTATACTGAGTGTACTATAATTCAGCATTACCAACTTTATTTTTTAAATTTAATTGATTAGTACAATTTCGTATTTAATGCCCATGGGCATTGTCTCCGTCATCCATTTTGTTAAAGTGGCTTATAGATGCCCTCAAATATTCAATTCGTTAATATCGCTATCTTGTAAGATACTTATCATTTATATCAAAACTGAAAAGATATATGTGAGTCACTTTTATAAATTTACTAAAGGCTGATGTATTAAGTTATTAAATGATTAGATTATAACTTCTGAAGCATAACAGAGAGTATCATTTATATCATCAGATCAAGATAACTTAAATTTGGACAATTTGGCCAGTTTTCTTCAAACCTGAGTCATATTTTTGAATTGTTTGGTGGGAAATATAAAAAAATTTGTATTTACTTTTTTAACCTAATTACAATTTATAATTGACTAAATACAATATTTTTAAATGATTGATTCAAACTTTGGTTTCAGATGCTTATTTCAACCAAGAGAAGTCCCAACATTAAGTCTGAATCGTGAAATCCTGTATGCAATGCAGCTATTTCTAAGATATTGTCAGTCCCTTTATAATTTACCATCAAAAACAAAAGAAGTTATAACAATTTCAATGTTATTTTTATGAGAATCAATAGGCATAAGCGCAAAACCTTTATAGAACTTTGGATATTCTAAATCCATTATAATAAAATAATTTACCACAACAAAATAAAGCTAAAATAAACACTGATTTAATTGAGCATAGCTATAGATTGAAATAATCTATAATCTCACTTTGGTAATTCTAAATTCCATTTTAGGAGATTGGACAAGGACCTGACAAAGACCAGCCTTTAGAATTAAGCACACATTAGTTTATAATTATAATGATTAAAACAGACATGTATTTTTCCTATTCTCTTAGTTAGGTAACTCACATCAACTGGTACAAACGCTGCGTTGGCTCCCAACTGTTTTGCAACTTCCTGCCCCGGGCTCGCTGGCAAGTCCGCTATGACCACTCGCCCTCCCTGCTTCAGTAACTGCTCCACCGTGGCCCTACCCAACCCTGACCCACCACCAGTCACCAATCCAACGAGACCCTGGGAAGTAATGAAAGCGCATTGTATTTTAATTAGTATAACCTTTGTACCTGATTCTAACCTCACTCACACTTATTTGATATCTACTGCACTTATCAAAAAACATAAGTATTAAGGAAACCAACTAATGTAGAAGTATTTTTATATTAAAAACAAAAATTTTACGTACCTTAAACATTTTGGGAATGTATAAATCGAAAATAAAAGCGGTATAAAACACCTATCGAACAGGAAGCACTTTGCTTCAATGATATGAATTTGAAGGTTACAAGCAAGTTATTATTTGAAAGACTATCTTTTGGCAATGATAACACAGATGAACAAATACATGTACTACGTGGTCTATGGAATAAATTATCTTATCACTAAAACTCAAGTATCAAGTTTTACAAAGGTAAATAAACTCTTGATTAGTGTTGCCAAAACTTTAGATCAACTAAATGTTTCCAAATTAATAATATAATTACACAAAAAAATAAAATAACTCCATATACAGGTAAATCTATACTATAATCTGGCCACCGAGAGATTGCGTTTGTGACACATGCCAGTAGTGTTGGGGTAAAAAATAATATTGACAAATATTTTTTCAATCAACATTAGTAAAAAAATTAGTTTATCTTATATCTATTTTACTTGTATAGCAAGAAACTCCAACTGCTGCCTTTTTTCAAAACAAATATTTAGGTCTACAATACAATAAGTACTAAAACTAAAAGTAGGTAATAAATACTTAAAATAATAGATATCGCGCTGGTATAAATTTAATCAGATTCCGATTCGCTTGAGGAGGTGCTATCATCATCTTCTCCAACATTTATAATTATGTTATTATCAATGATCGAATCAATTCTAATATCTCGATCAAAGTCTTTGGTAATAAGATTTTTTGTTTTTTCTACCGCCTTCGCCCAGTCTTCCTTCGTGATTTTTTCGCAAGCTTCTTTTAATAGAGCCATCATCTTTTTTGTGCTAAAAGGTGGGGACGTATTGCGACGGGCTGCATAACCCTTAATTTGAGCCCAAATTAATTCAATAGCATTGTATTGGCAATGATATGGTGGAAGTCTCAGCACCCGATGACCGTACTGCAGAGCTAATTCATCTATTTCATATCTAACATTTGCCGATTTATTTTCTTTCACTAACCGCAATAGTTATGCTTCAAGCATATCCATATTTACGTCGATATCATGTTTTTATAACCAAGCTACTTATTCTGCTTTTTTATTAGAAATTGATTGATAACTTTAAAATTGACTGATATTTTTAGCACATCCCTACGAAAATATGATGTTGTTTACATTTTTAAAAATACATATTTTATCAGTAATTATTACCCTTACAGTAAGCCATCAGTTATAAAATTTAAAATCAGTGTGTTTTAATATCATTTTATTGCTTATTATTTGTTTGTAGGGTCAAAATAGACGACTTTTTTTTTGTTTGTTTTCGTAGACGGCCTGTCAAAGTTACCTCGTTATGTCAAACACAATGTGTCAGGAACGCATTCTCTCGGTGGCCGGACAATAATATTATAAAGCTGAAGAGTTTGTTTGTTTGTTTGTTTGTTTGAACGCGCGTGTCTCAGGAACTACTGGTTCGAATTTAAAAATTCTTTTTTTGTTGGATAGACCATTTATCGAGGCAGGCTTTAGGCTATTAGTATAACATCACGCTGCAACTATTAGGAGCGAAGAAATAATGGAAAATGGGAAAAACGGGGGAAATTATTCATCCTTGAGGGCTTCCGTAGCGTGCGCTGCGAAAACGGTTCTAGACCCCAAAAATATATGTATGAAAGAATTAAGAGAACTTTTTACCGCGGGAAAACTTCGCATTCCCACGGGAAACCGACTTCTACGCGAACGGAGTCGCGAGCGGCCACTAGTACCTACTAACATATAATTTGTTCCTAGATAATATTATATTTTTTATAGTTCTTTGAATGCAGATCGAAATTGTTCCTATGCAACAAATCTGCTTGTGTAAAAGATGTAAACTTTAATTACGTTTCTGAATGTTTATTTGTGAGTAAATAAAATTCTGTCTATACTAAAATTGATGAAATCTGGCGTTACTTTGCGGAAGTTCATTTAGACGAAACACCGTGCAAATCCTCTTTATTACATTTAAATTGTTGCTAACACAAAACCGTATAGCTCACATTGTAAAAAAGATTTCTGGGGCCTGTTAAGTCATACAAATTTTGACGATACGAAAATCCTAAACTAAGCCGTTTAGATCTTACAATAAGCGCTTAGATCCCTCATAGACTCAAACTAAACGATCAAATCGTATATGTCTTGAAATAGGTGTTGTCCGATGTAAAGTTAGGGTGTAGGGTTAGAAGCAACCTATTTTTATTTTTTTTGTTGACGCGGTGGAAATGCTTTACGCACCATACCCTTTACCGGGGAGTGAAGGGCGTATGTCGGACTCCCGGCGCCCTGAAAAGGGCGCTGCTCCTGGGCGGTTTGCCGACCAGGGGTATACCGACTAAAACCACCGCGGTGTTCACACTACGTCACCCATAATGCGGGCTCACGGGTACGCTTGCGCAGTCCTCCGCGAGCCGCGGGTGCTTCCGCCGAAGCGGAACCTCCAGGGGGTAAGGCGGCAGATGTCGCAACCCTACACACTCCGTGGATCACGTGGCCAACCTGAACACAAGGAGGACCACGTCCGCCGTGACCCCGTGCAGTCGGGTGGAGGAGTCCCCTCTCCCACCACCCGAAGGGTCAACGGCTAGACAGCGGCGATTGTGGCTGCGTAAGCTCTTCGTCGCCGCCTAGGCCGCCTCCGGCGGATCGGATCCGAGAGCATGACCTGCTCACAAAAGGCGACCATCGCCTCCCACGATCTCTCATCACCGACCATGGGGGTTAGAAGCAACCTAATTTAATTTAATGTGTAGGTATTACTTATAAGATAGGATACATGAGATTTTATGCGATGGCTAATTTATTCTAATTATTTTAAACATAAAGATTTTTTTATATTGATTTAGTCACTAGATGTTACTTATGTTAGTTATGTTAGCTAATTAAGTAGTAACTTAGGTAGTTCATCCCAATCGTCAATTCGTTGTCCAGATAAGTCTAGTGCGCAATTTTATCGGCCCGCGCAATCTAATACCACCCTACCCTAAGAGTAAAATATTCAGCTTAGGTATTGGGAGTAGATGGAACGAATGCTATCAAAAACCTAACTTGTAAATTAAACAAACCTAGCAACCCAGTACTTGGTAGGTATTCCTTCTGTACCTTTGGTACCTTCAAGGATCTCACAACTTTTTACTGTAGAAGAACTGGGTTGCGAGGTTTGCTTCATTTACAAGTTAGGTTTTTGAAGGCATTCGTTCCATCTACTCCCAATAAACTGAATATTTTGCTTATGTTAGTCCGCTAACTCCTCCTAAACCACTTAATGGATTTTAATGCGCTTTAAGTAAAGAAAATTCTGATAAAGTTATTTTTAGTTAGCTAAAATTCAACTTAACGGGAACAAGTCGCGCCAAATACACCATTGCGATGCGTGGGCGGGTCACTAGTTTTCTATAGGTAAGACTAAAATTAGTGCCCTAGATAAAATCTGAGAATAACTTTTCTGCATAGTTTATGGGATTTAACATACCTACAAACAGCGCTTTCTTTTGTAAAACTTAGAAACTTTTAACATGCAAAATAGGACTTGATTTTATACCATCAACCCTGAAATATGTATTTTATTATCCATAGCAAGTAGTCCAAACATTTTTTTTTCCAGACCACTGAGTTTCAAACACACACACTTAATTTGGGTTGGTTTGGTGGTGAAAGTTTCAAGTAGGTATTGTATTTTTAATGTTACTTCTTAGATTTACGCGATCATTATTACTTGAAAATTAAACTCATTTTAACGGGTTCTTAGGTACGCGTTTATTACTTAGGTAATTTTTGGTAACCACAGCATTTGTAAAAATGTCGAAACGTCGGAAAAACAAAAAATAAATAATAGACGCGTAAAAACCCGTTAGTAACTAATAGTTAATCCAATTACCAAAAAGGTATAAAAAATCCAGATAATCTACTACTTAAATAACAGACATAAGAAAAATGTGAAAGCCTCAGCATCACCTATCGACGCGACAATGAGGCACCACCGACAGCGTTTGAAGCTCAGCCTGAACAGAGAAGCCATTCTGCGGGGTGATTCTGTAACTCAAATTGTCATGCCTTCTATGAGAATAAACGTCAAAATGTACATTTTTCCATACAAATAAGTATTTTGACGATTTTTGATTTATGGCACTGGAAAGTTTCAGAATCACTCCGCTGAAGGAAATAGAGACAAACCCTAATAAATAATGCTGTCGGACGACAAAGAAGTAGGTACTACCACGACTCACGACCGCTAATGTTATCATATAGTTTTTATTATTTATGTTATTGTTTACAACTTATTTATATTTTTATTATGGAAAACTTTATAACAGTACAAAACAGGAAAATGGATGTTTTGGAAGATCATCTTAAGGATGTCAAGGACCAAATTATAGAGATAAGATCTACTTATATTGATATAGAAAAATCAATGAAGTTCATGACTGAAGAAATAGGAGCTTTAGATAAAAAATTAAATACGGAACTTAATCGACAATCTATGGCCGATAGTATGTACTTAGTTCAAGAGCGACTTGAGAGTTTTGAAAAAAGCATGATAAAAACAAGTGTTGAAATCAGAAATGTTCCTAAACAAAATAACGAGACCAAGGAACAACTCTTTAACTGTGCTGAAAACTTGCGCAACTTGCTAAGTATCAACACTAGGAATCAGATCAAAGACGCTTATAGATTACCGAGTAATAAAGAAAAAACAAGTTCATCAATTATTATAGAATTCAACAACACCCCCTAGATAAATCCATGTTACTTGATGCTATCAAGAAACACAAAAAGTCTTTTTCGGAGCAATTGAACTCAAAATCCTTGGGACTGAAAGAACCAGTACAGCCTATCTTTATTTCTGAACTCCTAACACCTAAAACACGTCGACTTCTCTTTCTAACCCGTGACTTTGGAAAAACCTTTAACTTTAAATACGCTTGGTCTTCAAACGGTCGTGTATATTTGCGGAAGGAAGACGGAAAACCCTATATTCTTATCAAAGACGAATCACAACTTGAAGAACTGAAAAAAAACTTAAATAATAAAGGTTGACTAGTCTATAAATGCACATTAAACATTTTATACATATTAACAATATCACACTTAACACATATTACACTTAAACATTATTTACACTACATCCTCTTGCCCCAGTATCTTTATTTTTAAAATAGTTAAACTTTTGGAATTTCTTCGAGTTTTGCCAAGTATTAATTATTTTGGTGTTGTTAATTATTATAATTTATTGTGTTGTATTTTAACATACTTAAACATTTTAATTTTCTTTCGAGTTTTACCATTAATTAATTATTTTGGTGTTTTTAATTGTCGTAATTTATTGTGTTGGATGTTTATTTTTTTGCTGCTTCTTTTTTTTTATTCTTTATTGTTGTTATTATTATTATTATTTATAATTTTTTTTTTATTTTTTTTATTTATTATTTGAAAATAATTTTATTATGGATGTTAATAACTTATTAAATTAAATTGACGTTTATAAAACAGCTAACTCTTTAGTCTGTGAACCTGAAAATTGCCTGCAATATATTGATTTAAAAAATCGACCTATAACAATAATGACGCAAAACATCAGAAGCGTTTCGCGTAACTTTAACGACTTCAAAGTACTCCTGTATAGAACTAAAATTGAACCTGAGTTTGTTCTTTTGACGGAATGTTGGTTAGATTGTTTATCAAACACATTTGTTCCTCAGTTACAAAACTACACACATTTTACACCTAGAATTAGAACAAACAAAAGCGATGGATTAATTCTCTATACAAGCAACGATATACAGGCAACGACGTTTGAACCTCCTTTTCAGGATGGCACTTGTTTGGTTACCACTATTAAAAACACTTTAGCTATTGTTTCCGTTTATCGATCTCCTTCTGTAAAAAATATAGATGTTTTTTTAAATTCTTTAGAGTGTAAGTATATTACATTCTTTGAACTCCTACCAGAATATAATAGTACTAGGTGATTTTAATATAGATATCAAATCAAATTCAACTGACAAACGCTGTGGACAATTACTGGATCTTACTTCCTCACATGGACTTTTACCAACTCATAATCTACCTACACATGAAAATAATTGTCTGGATCATGTTTTCATAAAAAGCAAAAGTAAATCTTCCACACTCGTCTTACCTCATTCTGTAACTGATCACTTCGCGGTGGTGACATCATTAAATATTTACCAAAAACCTATATTTCTGAAACAATTAGTGACAAAAATAAACATGGAAAATATTTCCAAACAATTAGAAAATACAGACCTAAACCAAATACTTTGCTCTAACGATTGCAACGAAGCTGCAGAACTGCTTATTAATACTCTGACGGATATAATAAAGAACAACACAAAATCTCAATATTTACCGCGACATAAAACTGCCACACAGCCTTGGATCACCCCTGGCCTTATTCGCTGTATCAGAAACAGAGACCAGATGTATTTGAGACTTAAAAAAAACCCTGAAAATTTAATTTTAAAAGAAACGTATAGAAGATATAGAAATTTTTGTAACAATCTGCTAAAAAAAGTCAAAACCCAATATGATAAGTCGGAATTGATAAAAGCCTCGCATAGCTCTAAAATGACTTGGAAGGTAATTAAATCACTTACTCACTACAAAAAAAAAGAAAATCCAACAAAGCTTCCAGAGGGCCCTGACTCGCCAAAGACCATAGACAAAAATGCAAATAGTTACTTTGCTGAAATAGGATCATCAATAGCCCAAAAAATCAAAAGAGTTAAAGAACATATTTCTTTGGAAGCTCACAATACTTCTACACCGTACTCATTTGCCTTACTTGAAACTGACACTGATGAAATTCTTTCTGAGATAAATAATTTAAAAAATACAAACTCAGTTGGTTGGGATGATATTCCTTCCTCAATCATTAAGAGAAACAAGAATATTCTAGCAAAACCGATAGTACATGTTTGCAACCTCGCTTTGTCTTCTGGTTCTTTTCCAAAAGTCTTCAAAAGATCATTAGTCATTCCAATTTATAAGTCAGGAGATAAATTAAATATAGCAAATTACCGCCCCATTTCGCTCTTACCAACTTTATCCAAAATCCTTGAGAGGTTAATCAATAAACAGCTTGTTGCCTACCTCGAGAAATACAAATTATTATCTCCTAACCAATATGGTTTCCGAAGAAATACTTCTACAGCAGACACTGTTTGCAGACTTACGGATACTGTGGTAAGGGGTTTGGATAGTGGTGAAAAATGCCTTGCAATCTTTTTGGACCTTGCCAAGGCGTTTGACACCGTATCCACGCCTTTGCTTCTCAAAAAACTTCACGCTGTCGGTGTTCGTGGCATACAGCTCAAACTATTTGCGGACTACCTTAGGGATAGGTCTGCAAGTGTGAAAATAGGAACGTACATTAGTGACCCTTGTCCCATTACCTACGGAGTTCCTCAAGGCAGTATACTGGGTCCCACACTTATTTTAATATATATAAATGAGTTGTGTGGCACGCACTTGGATGGTGGTCAGATTATCACATTTGCAGATGACACTGTTCTTATTTTCAGTGGCAAAAGCTGGAGAGAGGTTTTCTGTATGGCACAAATAGGACTCAATATTGTAACTGAATGCTTAAATAACAACTATCTAAGTTTTCATAGGGACAAAACTAAATATATGACCTTCTCTATTCTAAATAAATCGCAACCCCCCTCGAACACCTTCGCATTAATCCCACACTCCCCTAATTGCGTAATTGGGTCATGTCAATGTTCATCCTTGCAAAGAGTGTCAACCATAAAGTACTTAGGAATTACGATTGATCAAAGAATGACTTTCGAACCACATATTACACAATTAACAAGCCGAGTACGGAAACTAATTGCAGTTTTTAAAAATATTAGGCATGTGGCTGTAGCCAAAGTTCTCAAAACTGTTTATTTTGGTTTATGTCAGTCGATTTTGAGCTACTGTATCGGCGCTTGGGGTGGTGCAGCAAAAACACACATGCATCAATTAGAGAAAGCACAAAGAGCTGTGCTTAAAGTAATGTTTTTCCATCCATTCAGATACCCTTCCAAAATGTTGTATACAGAAACCCAAGTACTTACAGTTCGCCAACTATTTATCTTATCTTCTGTCATGCGTCAACATCACATACGTCCAGATATCTCATTAACTCAAAACAAAAGACGAAAGTACATAATTTTTGGCAGTGTCAAGTGTAATACTTATTTTTCCCAAAAGTTCCTTTACTTTTTGGGTGCATTTCTGTATGACAAAATAAATAAAACTTTAAAGATTGGATCTCTCAATGTAATATAGTGTAAAGCAGTGGTAACCAAGTACTTAATAACACTCAATTACCAGGATACCGAAGATTTTATAAAATAAATAAAAAAATAAAAATCATTTATTTCATCATTAAGTAACTTAATTACATTCGATGAAAGTCAAAATATCGATCATCAGCTTATCATCAGTAGGCCGAGAGAAAAAAGCTGGCGGAAAAAAACTCGGCACTCTTTTGTCCATCACCAAATATACAAAATCAAGGCATACAACTACACCAAGACAAGATAAAAACGTAAGGTCACAAGACGGTTAAATTGAAGTAAGAAAATACAAATACTAATTCTTGTGTCTTGTCTTGGTCCAGATGCTAACAGAGTAGTTAATAGTTAGAATAAGACACAAATAGTTACAATAAGATACAATCTAAAGAAATAGCCTGTCCAGAAATCAATCCCACGCTTTTTTATCATCTAAATAATCTTTAACTTTATAATAAGCCTTTTTACATAGTGTATGCTTAACATGTAATTTAAATTTATTAAAAGGTAAGGATTGAACTGACTCCGGGATTTTATTATAAATATGTATCGACATACCAATAAACGATTTACTGCTCTTGGCCAATCTATGTTTAGGGACCGCTAATTTATTCTCTTGCCTAGTTCTTACAGAACAATTTCCGACACGATTTGCTTTTCGCGTTGTAAATTTATCAATATTTTTATGAGTATACAATATATTTTCATAAATATATTGCGACGCAAAAGTTAGTATATCAATATCTTTAAATATTTCCCTAAGAGATTCCCTATTTCCAAGTTTATAAATGCCGCGAATAGCCCTTTTCTGAAGTGCGAAGATCGTCTCAATGTCTGCAGCGTTTCCCCATAGCAAGATGCCGTAAGACATTATACTATGAAAATAACTGAAATATACAATCCTGGCTGTATTAACATCAGTTAGTGAGCGAATCTTCTTGACCGCAAACGCTGCTGAACTAAGCCTACTCGCTAGTTGTGAGATGTGGGCTCCCCACTGCAATTTACAGTCTACAGTTATTCCAAGAAAAACAGTAGTGTCTACTGAGTTTAATCTATTGCCATTAAGTTTCAAATTTGAATCGACTTGTTTAACATTGGGTGCAGAAAATTTAATACATTTAGTTTTCTTATCGTTAAAGGCTAGATTGTTAACATTAAACCAGTATACAATATTAGAGAGAGCATTATTTACGTCGTCATAATTGATTTTATGTCTATTAATTTTAAAAATTAATGATGTATCATCAGCAAATAACACTATATCATGATTGTTTCCTACCATAAAGGGTAGATCATTAATATAAACCAAAAATAGAAATGGGCCCAAAATCGATCCCTGAGGAACTCCCATACTCACAACCGACCCTGACGACCTTTTACCGTTCACGTCAACCTTTTGAGTTCTATCATTCAAATACGAAATCATAAGTTTAAGATTAGTACCGTTGATACCGTAATGATTGAGTTTTCTTATCAATGTATCGTGCTGAACGCAATCAAATGCCTTAGACAAATCACAAAACATACCTAAAGCGTCTTGCGACTTTTCCCACGCACTAACAATATTAACAATAAGATCAACACCTGCATCAGTGGTTGAACGACCTTTTGTAAATCCAAATTGTTTATTATGAAGCAAATTATTTTTATTAAAATGAGCTAAAAGTTGGCTTAAAATGACTTTTTCATAAATTTTACTACATGTAGGTAAAATAGAAATTGGCCTAAAATTAGAGGGGTCTGTAGTTCTACCCGATTTAAACAAAGGAATGACTTTACTGTGCTTCATCAAGTCTGGAAACTCACCACTAATAATACTGTTATTAAATATTTGCAAGGTAAGGAGCTATTATATCTATAATGGAATTGATAATTTTTACTGATATACCCCATAGATCCGTAGTTTTTTTAATATCTATTGTCTTAAATGTTTTTAAAATATCCCCGGTATCTATTGGTTGAATACTAAAACTTTCTTTACACTCACTAACATTATTTCTAAGTAACGACGCAGCTAATACGGGCGATGCGTTAAGTGATTTGGTAGTCGAAACTGGAATATCAGCAAAGTACTTTTCAAAAGCTGTCGCTAAATTTTCGTCGGAAGTTATGACAGTGTTATCGATGACGAGCTTAATTTGATTTTCGCGTTTGTTATTATTTTTTCCGGTTTCAGAATTTATAACGTTCCAAGTCATTTTTGATTTATTAGAGCTATTTTTTATTTTGTTACTCAGATACATAGACTTAGCTGCAGTGCATACTTTTTTAAATATTTTAGAGTAATTTCTAACGAACTGGCAAAAACTATCATTTTTGTTATATGATTTTTGATCATAGAGATCGTACAACTTTCTTCTACTGATGTATATACCAGTAGTTGCCCAGTCACAAAACGATTTACATAGTTTTAAATTAATTATTTTAGGTATAAATATTTTCTTATGATTTTTATTTATAAAAGTACTCAAATTCTCATATTGTTTATTAACATTTTTAGAGTTGAAAACATTAGGCATCTTACTAGCGACGCTTGATCTAAAAGTCTCTAAACGTTTCTCATTGACGGGAACAACTATTAATTTCCTATTAATCTGTTTTTCTCTCTGATATCTAAAAGTAACTAATTGGCCACAGTGATCCGAGCTTAATTTATTTATAATAGATGCACTAACGGGTGTTATATTAGAATAAATATTATCTATGCAAGTTGCGCTACTCTTGTCTATTCTAGTTGGTTCCAAGAACAGATTGGTGAGGTTATGACATTTAAATATGTTTAGTAACTTTTTACTCATTGATGAGTTTTCTAACAAATCAACGTTAAAATCACCACAAACAAATATTTCCTTGTTATTATTATTACATAATTTAATCAAAACTTGTTCTAAAACTAACTCAAAACTATCGTAGTTTGACCTAGGTGGCCTATAAATACTAACAACTATACAATGTGTCAGTTCTATACAGGCTATTTCTATAGTTTGCTCAATAGATAGACTCACTATGTCTTTACGTTCTTTACATTTAAGACATTTATTAGTAATTATTAATGAGCCACCATGAATTGCTGATTTTCTACAGAACGAGCTAGCAAGTTGATACTGATCCAAATTAAACATGCTTGCAATTTGAAAATCTCTTAAAAAATGTTCTGTAATACATAAAATATCTATTTGCTCACATTTCAAAAACAATTCAATTTCTAAAACTTTCTCTGTAATGCCTCGGATATTCTGATGGACTAAGTTTAAACAATTAATATTATTTACATTGTGTGACATGGGGCTTTTTAAAATTGAGCTAGAGGCTGCAACCTCTATTGTCTTATTAATTAATTTAAAGAATTAGGTACAATATCTGTACCTGTTAATAAAGTGGTACTAAAAGTATCACTGCAATATGTCAAATTATGTGACTGCTCAATAGAAGCAGCACAATCAACAGCTAAACAATTAGCTGATTTTAAAAATAAATAATGTGATAGCATATTTGCTACCTGTCTTAATAAACTATTAGATAGAATATACCTATCTTTTGTCAAAAAGAAATTAAACTTAAACATACAATTTGCATCAATTATGTTGAGCAACATGCTCGATGTACAACATAAGTTTATATTATTTGAGCTTACAAAGTTATGTAAACACATATTTAACTTATATCTAATCATATTTTCTTGAGTGGCATCCCTGAGATAAGGTAATGTAAACAAAATGATTTTATATACTCTAAGGCTTTGCAATTTTTGTAAAAAGTTTGAAAATTTTTAAGTGTTATAAGATAGATGCTGATGTCAAATGAATTGCACAAAATACATTCACACACACACACGCACATACACTCATACACATACACAAACAAACACACCTACACAATACACAATACACACAAAGATACACACTCATTTCTTACTTCCCACTCACTCAAAATACTTTTTTTTTCTGTTTTTCAATGTATACTTTTTCACAATTACAAATTACAATGTACTACTTAATTCAAACCTCAGAAGTTAAATTGGAAATTGTTTTTATATTTAGGGAGACTACTGGATTCTTCAAGACAGGCGAAAGCTTAGTGAAGAAAACAGTGCTCGTTCAGGTTATTAAACTTTTTCAACTTCTTGAATGTAAAAAATGTTTTATTCACATTGGATTTTTGGAGGTAGGTTTCCTATTAATTGAAACTCCGTCAGAAGGTAATACTGGAACGTTTTTTTTTTTTCTTTTTTTTTTTTTTTTTTCGTACTGTTGATTGCTGTTGGCCCCTTGACGGCCTTCACAGCTTCACCGGGCTTGGGGGCGAGCGCTAAAGGCGCTCAGCCGAGTTGAAAAACCCTACTCCTACGATGCAACTGCCTAAGGGCACCCCGAGTGGGTACGAGCCTCGGCTTGGGCATTGCTATCTTTTTCACTACACTGGTTCGTAAGGGGCCCCTCTCTGAGAAGAGCCAGCAATAAACTCAGCGGGGGTCAGGTGGGAATTGTCATCAGGCGAACGACCAGGAACAAGCCTAGGTCGCCGTCGTGACAGTGAAAGCCGCGCCCGCCGGCGGGTGCGGCGGTAATTGTGTGGGTGTGTGCTTCTGTTATCGCTATTGTTGTTATTATTTGCGCGGTCGGATCGCTCGTTCGCCAACGTGATGGCGTCGTCGGGGTCGAGGAGGACGTTTCTCGGTCGTCTGTAGCAGGGAGTTGCATCGGGATTTGGAGTGTAAGCTGCCGAGTTAACCATGAGCGGGTTAGGATGGTGAGGTGCATTGTCGAAGAAGCGACGAGACGCATCTTTCATGAACTTACTTACAGTCGGGAGCTCGAAGTCCCGATGCAAGTCCACGTTGCGCATGAACCACGGAGCGGCGGTCGCTTTGCGCAAGAAACGGTTTTGAATGACTTGAAGTCTGTTAAGAGAGATCTTATTGGAATGCGCGAATACGACGTTTCCGTAGGTCATGATCGGTCGTATGCAAGCCAGGTAGAGTGTACGCTTATTTCTAAGCGACATCTTGCTGCGCTTGCATATGAGGTGGTGCAGACGGCCGAGAACGAACGCGGCGCGGTCGCGGACTGTTTTGATGTGTTTACGAAAGGTCAGGGCACTATCAAGGGTAATACCTAAGTATTTAACGGAGTTTTGCCACGGCAACGGTTGCCCAAAGAGCTCCAGTTGCCGACGCAGCATGTTGAGTCGTCTGCGCCGTCTCGGGTAACTCGTATCAAAGTACATTGCTGCACTTTTATGCGGGTTAATACCGACTCTCCACTTCCGGAACCAGGCGCCTAGGGCGTTGATTCCTTGTTGGAGGCGACAGCGTAACGTCTGCATGTTAGGATGCGCGTAGTAGATCGCGGTGTCGTCGGCAAACAGAGCCAATTGGGCCGGTCCGCGGCGGGGAATGTCGCTGGTGTATAGCGAGAATAGAATGGGGGAGAGGACGGCGCCCTGAGGGACGCCGGCCCTGATGGGGCGGGAGGTCGACAACGCTCCTTCCACTCTGTATTGGAAGCTTCGATCGGTGAGAAAGTCTCGCAAGATGTGCACGAGACTGTCTGGCACTCCGAAGTTGAACAGCTTGTACAACAAGCCGTTGTGCCAGACTGTGTCGAACGCTTTCGCAACGTCGAGGAATAGAGCGGCGGTTCCGAACGGTCGGGTCCTACCGAGGTTGTGGTGCATGTACTCCGTGATGCGGAGCACCTGTTGCACGCAGGAGTGGCGGGCTCTGAAGCCAAACTGCTCGTCCGGGAGCAGGTTTTTAGCGGACACTACAGCTAATAGTCTGTTGTTGAGTATGCGTTCGTAGATCTTCCCCATGCAGCTGAGGAGGCTGATGGGTCTATAACTAGAGGGATCGGAGGCCGGCTTGCCTGGTTTGCGGATACCGATTACGGTAGCGTGTTTCCACGGACGGGGGAATGAATGACTTTTGATGGCTGCATTGAAGATGACAACCATCAACTGAATGATAGCGAGAGGCAGGATTTTGATAACCCTGTTCGAGATGCCGTCTGGCCCGGCGGATTTTCTCTCTTTGAGACCCTTGATAATGTCCACGACCTCTTCGACGTTTGTCGGTTCGGTCTGTTCGGTGGGCGCGGCGCGGATACGACAGTCGACCTCATCGTCCACGGCGGACACATGAGTCGGATCGACTGCTACAGTGCTGACGGTGCACTGTTGCTCGAGACTGTCGGCTAGGCAGTTTGCCTTTTCGTCATCACCGAATGCGTCAGGTTGGTTGTGTCGGACCAGCGGAGGCATCGTGGCGACAGTGTCTGCCTTCAGGGATCGCGCCAGCTTCCAATAGGCTTGGTGCGATGGCGTGATCCCCTGCAGCAGGCTGTCCCACTAGTTGTCGCGTAATTCTTTGATGCGAGACTTTACTTCGCGTTGGAGTCGCCGCAAGCGTATGCGGTTCTCTTCGGAGGGAGCGGAACAATAGGCCCTATTGGCGGCATTCTTGGTCGTTCGCCGCTGTCACCTGTCTAGAGCATTCGCGGATGGTACTGCGGAGGTCAGGACTTCGATCGCGGTGTTTGTTGCGTCAGTAGTCAGGTCGGTGAGATCAAGCGCGGGGGGACGATTTTATTAACAAAAAAAAAAAAAAAACTGCAATCTCCATCATGTGACTGGCTTCTCTTCAACTCGTTTGTGGCGGCTTCGAAGCTGATAAACCAAAGACGCGGCTTGTCGCGCCAAAATGGAGGTATCCTTAGTGAGAGTGAAATGCCGGCGACTTCGCTTTTCGGTTGGTCTTCCATTTTTCTCTTTTTTTTTTGATTCCAGTCGGGCAGAGATTTTGCTTCTTTTTCATGTTGTGTTCTGTTCGGGGTCACCACTTTGGAGGTAGGTTTCCTATTAATTGAAACTCCGTCAGAAGGTAATACTGGAATGATTTTATTAACAAAAATGTGCGCTTTATATACAAAAATGAAACATAATTATTATTACTCAAAATCGAGAAACACTAGTCAATAGGCCGATTTATTAAATTGCATCTTAATCGATGCTCTCGTTGCGCGCGCGGCGGTGTTCACGTAAATAGCCGCGCGAGAGTGACGTTCGTCCTTTCCGCCGCCGGCCGCCGAAGAGAGAGGACGTGTGCTGCATGCTCCGCGTTGCGCTCCGTGTTGCGTGTTGCGAATCCATTAATCCATCAACTAGGTGACTGAAGATGTGTGTGCCGACGGCTGCATATTCAACAGTCCTTTTCAGGGCTCGACCAAAAGTCTTTTTCAAGACTGCTTGTTGTTTCGACGAACACTGATATGCTTCTCCCTCGTTGTTTCATACGAACTCTATAATATGCTTCTTAAATCAGTTATACACTCAATATCTTGTAGTGTGGTAATGGTATCTTGGTATTTCTTCTGGTAATGGTACTGGTAACGGTAACGGTGGTGGTATATGGTAATGGTAATCCAGTAAGTATCTTGAACTCGTAAGTATCCTCTTGACTTTGTAAATATCCTCTTGAAGTAGGTACTGTTCTGTAGTTGTGTAGGTAGGTAGCTACAGTGCTCCCCCTCAAGCGAAGCGTACCGGTAAGCGTATTTGACGGCCTCGGCGTGTTGTGCTTTCATCTTGCGTTGTGTTTGCTATCGGTTGCGTTGTAGGCGTAGGTGATAACAAACGTGGCGGTGTAGGCTCGTTCTGGCTGTTCGGCGCGTCGTCGGTAGTAAAAGCGGGCTTGAGGCGGTCGATGGAGATGGTAGATACTCTATCTTCCAATTGCAGTTCGAACGTTTTCTCATTGCGGCTGAGTACTTTGTAGGGTCCTTCATACGGTTGTTGCAGTGGTTTTTTCGTTGCGTCGACTCGTACAAATACGAAGTTGCAGGTTCGAAGTGACGGGTGGATGAATATACTTCTGTTGTTGCTATGCGGACTTGTAGGTATGGATGGCTTGAGTGAGTTGATTGTTGAGCGTAATTGTTGAACATAGGTAGTTTCGTCGATCTTGTGCGTAGGTACCGGATCGAAGAAATCTGCTGGTAGACGTAGGTTGTAGCCATAGGTGAGTTCGGCGGCACTGGTTCCGGAGTCGTTGCGAAATGCGGCGCGTAGTCCTAGTAGCACCGTAGGTAGTTCTTCGTCCCAGTTTTGCTTGTTTTCTAGGCGTGCCTTCAGTGACTGCTTGAGTGATCGATGCCAACGTTCAACAATTCCATTGCACTGCGGATGGTAGGGCGTAGTTCTAGTCTTGTTGATACCCATTGTGTTCATTAGTGATTTGAACAAATGAGATTCGAATTGGCGACCTTGATCCGATGTGAGCGTAGCGGGGCAACCAAATCTAGCTATCCAATGTTCGTAGATTACTCGAGCGACAATGGCCCCGATTCTGAAAACACTGTCTTAACTAAACTAAAACTATCGCTGTCACTTACTGTTCAATAGAATAAGACAAAAACAGGTAATCATTTTCGTCCTGTCAAACTAAAATGTACGTGTAATATGACACGGCGAAGGCAATTTTAGGCTAGTCCTCAGCGCATTTCGTTCAATTTTACAATGATGTGGACTAAATTTAGTGAGACCAATGTACCTGTCTTTTTCTAATACGTAGCATGAGAAAGTGACAGTGATATTTTTAATTTAGTTTTAGAGAGTGTTTTGAGAATCGGGGCCAATGTCGGCTGTTATTTCGGTTGTAGGTATCGCTTCGGGCCATCTAGTGAGTCGGTCGATCATCGTGACTAGGTAGCGATGTCCTCTTGATGTGATAGGTAGCGGTCCAACGATGTCTACGTGAATGTGCTGGAATCTGTCGCTTGGCGGGAAAGTTGAAACTTGACTCGTGGTATGACGTTGCACCTTGCTGCGCTGACATTTGTTGCATTGTTTAGCCCAATTACCGACGTCGATGTTCATTGACGGCCAGAAGAATTTGTTTGCCATTAGTTTTCGTGTTGTACGCACACCGGGATGGCTAATGTCGTGGACTGAGTGAAACGCAGCTTTCCGGTAGGTTGCAGGTAGGTACAGTCGGACGTTCGCTGTTGAAGTTTCGCAGCAAAGCTTGATGCTTGAGTTCGGTATGTCGAAGTACTTTAACTGTAAGTTGTTTTGAGTCTTGAGTTGTTGAATAGTGCTATCTCTTTCTTGCGCTTGAGCTATTTCTTCGTAATTGAGTGATGTAGGACATGATATTGTTTCTATGCGGCTGAGAGCATCTGCGACGGTGTTGTTTTTGCCATCGATGTGTCGAATGTCTGTGGTGAATTCGCTTATGAATAGCAGCTGGCGAGTTCTTCTTGGCGTCTCGGTAGGTGACGGTGCTTTTTGAAGTGCGAATGTGAGTGGTTTGTGATTCCATCATTTTGTCGGCGAGTAGCGCTAGTTCATCGAGGGTGGTTTTTGTTTGGAAGGTTTCACTCACGGCGAGAACAGAACGAACTTGTGTTGGCAAATGGTTGGTCCACATCAGACGAAGTGTCGAGTCAGGAACTTTGTCGCGTGCGAGGCTTCTCATATGACGCAGAAGTTGTGAAGGTTTCTGGTCGCCGAGTTCGATGTCAGACAGCAGCTTTTGTAATTGCCGGTTGTCTGATTCTTCGTAAACGTTGATGAGTCTCTCCTTCAGTTTATTATACATGTCGCTTTCTGGTGGATTGTATAGAAGGTCGGTGATCTGTTCGATGTCCATCTTGTCCAATTGGGCTATAACCATCTGTGCTAATTGTGACTTCTCTTCAACTCGTTTGTGGCGGCTTCGAAGCTGATAAACCAAAGACGCGGCTTGTCGCGCCAAAATGGAGGTATCCTTAGTGAGAGTGAAATGCCAGCGACTTCGCTTTTCGGTTGGTCTTCCATTTTTCTCTTTTTTTTTTGATTCCAGTCGGGCAGAGATTTTGCTTCTTTTTCTTGTTGTGTTCTGTTCGGGCAGAGATTTTCCTTCTTGTGTTCTGTTCGGGGTCACCACTTTGGAGGTAGGTTTCCTATTAATTGAAACTCCGTCAGAAGGTAATACTGGAATGATTTTATTAACAAAAATGTGCGCTTTATATACAAAAATGAAACATAATTATTATTACTCAAAATCGAGAAACACTAGTCAATAGGCCGATTTATTAAATTGCATCTTAATCGATGCTCTCGTTGCGCGCGCGGCGGTGTTCACGTAAATAGCCGCGCGAGAGTGACGTTCGTCCGATTCGGCTTCGTGTGTTCCAGGTGAGCGGTCGTCTTGCCTGCACGCTCTCTGCGCACCCCGCGCCGCCCCACTTCCACCCCGCTCTCGCCCGCTGCTCGTCGCTCGTCGGCTCGGCTCGGCCGCGCTCGGCCCGCTTCGGCATCCGTCGACTTTTCGTTGAATAACACTCGTTATTCTTCGTAAAGCCACTTCGTCGTGTTCGTTTGCGAGGCGCAATTTTCATTGCGCTCGCGAACAAGTTTCATAGAACGAACAAGTGCACTTGAAAACCGCCTTCAGCGTCGTACTTGGACACCTTCGGGGGATAACGAAGAGTACGGAGGTCCCGCCCGAGACCTCGGTTTTCCCCTTCAGGGAACACCGCTGTCGGAAGCCTTCGGGATCACTGGCCTTGGGGGGTGCCCCTAGTCAGCCCCGTCGAGCACGCACACTTACACCCTCTCTCGGGCGTAAGACATCGAGAGAGGCACACGTTGTACTCACCACACTATAGGCACACACCCTCCTGCCGCACACAATCCCTAGGCAGGGGGTCCGCACTCCACGCCGGGGCACTCCAACCCCGGCAGCACACCTTGGTGCTACTTCTGTGTCTGCGGCCATGGACATGCAATCTGCCCTGGAACGGCTAACCGCGCTCGAGGCGGAAAACCGCACTCCACGCCGGGGCACTCCAACCCCGGCAGCACACCTTGGTCCTACTTCTGTGTCTGCGGCCATGGACATGCAATCCGCCCTGGAACGGCTAACTGCGCTCGAGGCGGAGCTGGAACGTTCCAAACGCTACCTCGCGGACCTTTATCGTCTGGATCCTGTCAAAATTAAGGAAATCGGCGAGAAATTAAACTTGACCCACCTACTTCCCGCGTCCCACGCGGCTCCTGCTGTTGTGCTTCCCGCCCAACATTCTTTTGTCCCGCTCGCACCTACGTCCCCCGAGGTGCGTTCGTCTCACTCGCGCACTTCGCGCACATCTTCGTCCGTGACCGCTACTAGCGAGTCATCGGGAGAATCCGACGGTTCGTCGGAGTCCGACATGGATGCGCAGACCTGCGTATCCAACCAATCCTCAGACGAGGAAGGCTTCCAGGAAGTCACTCCGCGCAAGAAGCGCAAGAATCGATCGTCTCCGATCGATAAGCCCCCGCAAAAAGCGGCTAAGGTGAGCGCGTCTCCGCGCGCCGCCCCTAGACGCAAAACTCCTGCGGCTGCGTCTTCATCGACGCAACAAGCCGCCTCCACTTCCGGGCGCAAGCCCCCCTCCCCCCCGCCTCTCTTCATCCGGGACAAGGCGTCCTGGGAGAAGATTTCGCAGCAGTTTAATGCTGCACACATTCCATTTACGTCTGCTCGCAATACCCCGCAGGGTATCCGCGTGCAGCTGTGCACCCCCGACGGCTTCAGAGCTGCCACCTCCCTCCTCCGCAAGGAAGACGTAGGGTTTCACACCTACGCACTTGAGGAAGAGAAACAACTCCGCGTCGTCATCCGCGGAGTTCCCAAGGAGTTCGATTCCGAACTCATCCTAGCGGACCTTAAGTCCCTAGGATATCCGGCTCACGAGGTGCACAGGATGTACCTCACCCGCACCAAGGCCGCCCTGGACTTAGTCCTCGTGGTCTTGGATCGCTCGAAGGCCGGGAAGGCCATCTTCAACCTTACCAAGGTTTGCGGCCTCTCAGGCCTGTCCATAGAGACCCCTCGCAAGAAGGGTATACCTGGCCAGTGTCATCGCTGCCAGTTATATGGTCACTCGGCGAGGAATTGCTTCGCAAAGCCTCGCTGCGTCAAGTGCCTGGGGGACCACGGCACCGCTGACTGCACACGTGACAAGTCCAGTCCTGGCTCGGGCCCGCCTAGTTGCGTGCTCTGCGGCCAGGCCGGCCACCCGGCAAGCTATCGGGGCTGCCCCAAAGCGCCTAATCGCAACCGCAGGGTTGCTAGGCGTAACGCCCCCTCCGACCCAAACCGTCGGGCCAAACGGCCCCCCACCACCCGCGAACCGGCAGCCTGTCCCGCTCCCGCTACCGGTATCGCCACCGCGGCCCCTCTGCCGCCCCAATACTGGCCCCCACTACCGGGCTCATCAGTGGCTTCTCCCCCTTGCGGTCCCCCGCCTGGGTTTCCCCCCACCCCTCCCACCCCGCCGGCTGCTTCACAGCCGGTCGCGGATATTCAATTGTCCCCTGCCAGAATGGAGGCCTTAATAAGGTACTTCAACTCCCGGGTCCCTCAGATCCTGAACGACTTCTTCGCTCTGCCGCAGACACCTTAGTGACACCAACACTATCACTACTCCTACATGCCCTCCCCCCGCCGGCGGGGGGTCCTTCTTAATCCGATGCCGGCCAGATGGCCGACTATCAGGATGCGACCCGCTGAGTTTCTTGCTGGATTCTTCTCAGAGAGGGACCCCTTACGAACCAGTGTAGTTTACATGATAGCAACGCCCTAAGCCGAGGTCGTCCCAACTGGGAACCCTTAGGCAGTTGCATCGTAGGTAGGGACAAACTACTTACAGGCTGAGCGCCTTAAGCGCTCGCCATCCAAGCTCGGTGAAGCTGTGAAAGCCGTCATGTGGCTAACAGCAAACAACAGACAGAAAAAAAAAAAAAAAAAAAAAGTGACGTTCGTCCTTTCCGCCGCCGGCCGCCGAAGAGAGAGGACGTGTGCTGCGTGCTCCGCGTTGCGCTCCGTGTTGCGTGTTGCGAATCCATTAATCCATCAACTAGGTGACTGAAGATGTGTGTGCCGACGGCTGCATATTCAACAGTCCTTTTCAGGGCTCGACCAAGTCTTTTTCAAGACTGCTTGTTGTTTCGACGAACACTGATATGCTTCTCCCTCGTTGTTTCATACGAACTCTATAATATGCTTCTTAAATCAGTTATACACTCAATATCTTGTAGTGTGGTAATGGTATCTTGGTATTTCTTCTGGTAATGGTACTGGTAACGGTAACGGTGGTGGTATATGGTAATGGTAATCCAGTAAGTATCTTGAACTCGTAAGTATCCTCTTGACTTTGTAAATATCCTCTTGAAGTAGGTACTGTTCTGTAGTTGTGTAGGTAGGTAGCTACAGATTTATTAAAAAACATTAAATGTTGAAACCTAAAAAGTATGCCAATGTAAAATGTATCTTCAATGTTTGTATCCTTTCAATATGTTTTCAAGGTGTTATTATTAATAAATATTATTATTATTATATTATTACCTACTATTTAGGTGACCCACCTAAATTTAGCACATAGATTCTTTGTGAAAATCGGAATACACATACGAAAATTTACAAATTCATATATAAATCAGTTTAGGGAGAGTTAGCGGATGGAGTAGAAATCAGCACGAATAGCGACATTGCTTTTTAATGTGTACCAATGATGATGAGGATAGATAGTGTACCATTTCATTAGTTTGTTCCTATACAATATAGGTGTGATATTTTAAATACTGAGTAAGTAGTTCTAAGTAGATTATTACGATGTTAAACATAACTATGAACTATATCTCGGCGTCTAGCTAGGATCTGTGAACTATTTCGAAGATTAGGAGTAGGTACTTATGTGTCTATTATAAAAACTTTTGTGGCGCAGCAGTATGTGAGTATACCGGACTGTTTAGCGAGGTACTGGGCTCGAATCCTTTGTCAATTTGGTGTAGTTTCCACCCAAGTCGACTGTGTTATACTTTTAACACAAACCCTTACTTTAAGGCCAGACTATGGTGTTTTTGCCTGAAGATTTATTTATTTTATTAGTTTTACCTGTTTCAGGTAAAAGTAACAAATCCTACCTACCTACGTAAGTTATAATAAGTAAATTGAGAAAATAACATGGTACTAAACAAAATATTATAAACGCGAAAATTAGTAGCGCAAGGCAGAGAAATTTGACTTTACAATTTCGTTAACATTAAATATTTTTAATTGAACAATTGGTAAAGGACAATTCACCGTCCTGCCAAAAAGACAAAAGACCTTCCTTGTATAAACACTAGGCCGCAAAAGAAAGATAGTTGTAGCCTAATAACTACGTGAAAACATAAAACTACTAGCGGAATTTATGTAACCATTCATAGGAATATTTAAGATCAAAATTTCCATCATAAATTACATATGTGTGTAACTCTAGCGGTTTTGGCAGCGCACGCCAAAAAAGCTCGCAGATTGTAGATTTTTACCATTTTAATATATTTTCCTTTCCTTCTTACTTGATATTTAAGGCAATTCATTATAAATTGTAGGCCTGATGTATAAGTTATATTATTATTAACTTTCATTAAAATCTATTCAGTAGTTTTTAACATGATAGAGTAAAAAACATTCATCCATCCTTCCATACAAATACATCCATATACAAACTTTTACGTTTGTAATATTATTACTTAGGATTGATATAACAGACGATTGTGGAACCGAAAGAGACCCATTTTTTATAACGGAAACCTAAAACGTACAACGCGGTTGCACTTTCTTTCATTATGAAATGGTTTCGTTTTCCTAAATATGTGTCATACACACATAATGTTTTATAAAAACGTTCAACTAAGTAAAACATCTTAATTGTTCTTCTAACTTCGCTCGCTTGAGTTAGGATATAAACAAAAAATATTTGAATCCCATAGGCCGAAGCCGAGATCACAATGATGTTATAACAAATTTAAATAAACAGCCTACCGACCTTTTATGTATTACTTTATTCGGTAGGCTCGTCAGTTTCCATCGACATGTCGTGGAAGAGTATCGCGTTAGTTGTTACAGTCGTGGCAATCAGCAGGTGTCAGGAGGTCAGGAAGCACCGGCAAGATGACGAGCTTTCTGAGCCAAAGAAGAAGATTCCTAAAGGCGAGATCGTGGTGGAGAAGTTCGTCGAGACTCTGATGACCAGCGAGAAGTACTTGAAGATGATAGAATCCGTGGAGAAGAAGTTGCACCACCTGGACGCGAGCTTCCACGACCGGTCCAACGTCATCATGAAGTACATGGTGGAACTGCTGAAGGTGATGAAGTCCAGCGCGCCGGAGGAGACCGAGAAGATGCTGAGGATCATCAAAAACGACATTGATAAGATATACCACGTTATCAACGACAAGGATACGCCGATCATGCGTAAGTTCGGTCGATTTGGTTTACGTAAGTTAATATTTTTGTTTCCTTTAGTTAATTTCCCGTTTGGGATAGTGATTAAATTCTTTCTTAATCAAGAAAATAACTTTTCTTGTAGTTGTAATTGCACTTTCTTACGACCTTACGTGTTTTAACTAGATCACAAAGGTAGGTAAAACCACTATGTATTTCACTTTACTTGCTTTTAGCTTACTTACGTGCATACCACAACTAAGGTATCCCTATCATTGTTAACGTTAGGGTATGTTTTGTATGGCACGGAAAGCACTTGATTCTTACATTTCTAAGTTTTAAAGTTGCACCATAATTGATATCACTTTAGAAGGGCAGGCCAATCTCAATAATTTACTAACCATTAACGCCTTCTTAAACATGTTACCATCTATAGTAACCTTTATCTGTGTTTTTGCGTCTCAATGATACGAAGCTGACTGATATGAAAATGACAGTAACCAAAGACCGAACGTCACAAAAAACAAGGAAAACAGTTTCCAGTTACCGAGGTTTTAACTATTGGTAGTAGAAATATTGAGACCGGCCCACTTCGAGAAATCTTACTAATATTATAAACGTGAAAGTTTGTGAGTATGGATGTGTCTTACTCTTTCACGTAAAAAGTACTGGACGGATTTAGATGAAACTTAACAGTCATCAGAATAACACATAGGGTACTTTTAACTTCTTATTCCCACGGGAAACAGATTTCCACGCGAACGCGGGCTGCCACAAGTGTTTATATAAAAGCTTATATTCAATGATTTGTAATCAAGTAAAAAAAAACCGTGCTCGTGTGGGTTAGTCACAAATCTAACATTTACAGGTTCACGCTCAAAATCAAAAGGAAAGAAAGATAAAAAATCCGGTGAGACATACATACTTTTGTATTTTTTCTGCGGAACATAACATTTTTAAAGTTGTTTAATGAAAATAATGTCAGATGTAAGTGTCAGAAGTTGAACGTTATTTTGTTACAGGCCATAAACACGGTAAGGAAACATGAAAATCAATTTGGTAGTTGTATGTTTTGCTATATTAACGACATCATAATATAAAGATTCGCGTTATAACTTACAAAATTTGTTTGGTTTAGATTTTGACTTGCCTACCTACTTACTTAATTGTTCGTGTTATTCTTGTGATGATGAATTTTTTTTTGGCGAATGACACATTACTTATAACGAGTATTTTATTCGTAAGTAGGTTTCTTCTAGGTATGAATACTTATAAACGTCTCACTGGCTAATGATCATGCTAGTAGTACTTCTAGTGTAATGGTTTAAGTACATCGCGGTGAACATATTCTGTTTTATTTACTGAAGTAGGATGTAGACATACAATGTTTTTTTTCAGAAAGCCGTTTTACAATATACCTACCAATTTCGAATATCCTAAAATTTTACATTTGTTACCCACAATCCTGGGGTAGGGCACCAAATATCATACGAGAGGTTCGCCTCAACATACTCGTACATGCTGAGTACTTCAGTATCTAAAAGTTAATGTCTGAAATTGAAAGATCGCAGTCGCGTACCATATTCGATATGCCCGTTTGTAAACGAATCGAAAGATTGGCCAGTTTTAATTGGTAGTGCATTAAAAAACCGCAAAAGTAGGAAAACTCTCACACAGAAGGCTCCGAATAAACATTCAGATCATCAATTGTACACATGAAAGAATTTAGAGAAATAAATTCTTATTTTTATTTTTTTTCTAGTTTAAAAAACAAAAATATATTTTTCGGATTTTTCCCTAAACTTATATTAGAAAACCATGATTCATTCCAAATTGCATGATTCTAGTTTTTTTTTATTTGAGTTGTGTTCTTGAGAAAGAGGTGGTAACAGACCGACAGACGGGCAGACAGACGCACAACAGTCTCGGTATAAGGGTCAGCTGTACCTTTTGAGGTACGGCGGGGATATTGCGTAAGCCAATGGTAATCGAATGTCATTTTTTCAATAATTCTGGATAACGTTAAAATTGTTGAAATATAACATTTTATTGGAAAAATTGGTAGTTAATCAACTTCGCCATCTATTAAGCCCAAAAGCGTTATGATTTTCATTAATTTTAAACCTTTCCAGAATTGTTGAAAATATGACATTCGATTACCATTGGCTTACGCAATAGCCCCGCAGATCCCTAAATACAACATATATTTTCTCACATTAACGAAATGTGAATTTTGTTTCAGACAGACAAGGTTGGTTGTTAAACGAGCTAAGAGTAAGATAAACTTGATAAGTTTCTGATTCACAAACCACGGTTTTCCTTATGCATAATTTTCACCGTTTTCGTGCAATCATATAAGAATTTAACCATCACTTGTAAATATTTAGCTGTAAAAATGACTATTACTGGGTCAAGCTTGTGATTGGTGAAATACCTGTCAACAGTTGGTAACTAAAAACAATTTAATATTTAAGTTCTTAGATGTCCTCCAAAAATTCTATTCCAAAGTTATATCTTAGAGAAGTATCGATCGCTTCATCTCATTAATTTGGTCCATTTCAAGAACTACAAGGCCAAGGAACTTATTAATTAAAATTGCATCACAAACTGCAATTACTTAAGTGTTAATGTAAATATGTTGCATGCGGTGCTACACCAATATATTTTGTTGAAAAAAAATAAAAAAGTTTAAATGGTTTCCCATGGTAGTGCGCGATGATTTAAAAACCAAATTAAAACCTTCGTTTCTAGCACCAATCTGTAAGCAGTTGTGATGCAGTGCGTAGCTTCGCGTATTATAAAAATGCAGCTAAATAATCGTCGAAGGGCACAAATGAAATTCATATTACTCAGTTATTTTAATTGCCACCATTCAAACAAACTTGGTCCAGTAATAGGGCACTACGCACTGTGCACCCTAAACCACTGCAGTACACTTAGCTCTTACAAACTTAGGTTTAAGTTTCTATTTTAATACAGGAACAAATAGGTGCACACACAGACTCTAAACCTTCTGAGTAAGTCTTAACTTAGGTGTGTTTTAGGATGTTCAACTACCAAATAGTTTCTACTTTAAATCTGCTTCTAACTTTTATACAGTATGTTTATGTTACATCTTAAAACTTGAATCAAAGTTTTCTTTATTTTCTCCTAAAAAAATAAACATTTTTGTCTGACATGCAAAATACACCGATATCATTCATCAACTCTTTTTTATTGTAAAAATATCAATTATTGGAGCTTGAAACTTAAACGAGTCCCTTATTATGAGAGTACATACAGCGTCACAATGATTGTAAAGTTTAACAATTGTTCAAAATGGTTTCTCACGTGAAAACGAGCACATTACTTATCTCAGCATTGTCAGTAAAAAATAATAAAAATTGCTATCAATATCATTAAAAGGTAAAAGAAGAAAGACAAGTAAGTATAAGTTAATGATAAGTTTTACTATTTTTAAGTCTGATTAAAAAAAATAACGGACATTTCATAACTTATTAGTACAAAAGGTGTTACGTACACAGAAGGTAAACTTGGAATTCGTCTACCCAACCGAAGCAACCCAATAAACCAGCTACATACTTATTTCAGAGGCGCCTAGTGCTGTTTAGAATTTATTATTAGGTAATTTTGCGAGGACCTTTGTAGGTAGGTAGTGGTAGAGTCTGGCTGTAAACTCTGTCTGCAGCGATTACTGGGCTGGCTCGACCAGTGAATTACCACCGTCGCTCAGAAAACCGACGTGAAGTAGGGACGATGTTCCTGCGTTTCGTTATCCGGTGCCCAATTTTCTCAAAGGCTCAGCAACACAACACCCACAGTGTTGCGGGTAGTCATGGGCGGCGGTGATCACTTACCATCAGGTGACCCGCATGCTCGTTTACTCCCTATATTATATATTTAAAAAATGCACTAATTTGGTTTAAATACATTAAAATTAATCTTGGTAGGTACAAGACACAGACAAAAAAAGAACTATTTATTACCTCTCGTTAGATAAAATGATTTTGTTTACTACCACACAATAATTATACTGAAGCAGTAATCGACCAGCTATTTGCTAATGTATTTACTACGAGCTAACAGTCACACACAAATGTTTATTTAAAAATCATAACATGTTATGATTGCAACTAAGCAGTAGTCAGCAATACCTACAAATAGATGAAAATTAACTCATCATTCTACTTTGACGCTAAGAAACCGATTAAAATGTTTACCGTATTGAAAGTAAATTATGAAAATTTACCTAAGTATTTAAAAAAATCTTTAAATGAAACTTTACACTTATAATAAAATACTTCAATAAACAACTTTAAAAGATCGAATAATGTTTGCGAAGTTTCAAACAAAAGATAGTTAATTAAAACTTTTACTTTTGCTACCACTGGGTACCGGAAAAATTGCTGCTTTTGATAGCTAAGCTTAAGAAAAGTAAAACACGGAAGTAAGTTTTCTCTCGTACTCCCATTCAGACATTGTCCACAATCTCGCGCGCTGTTTATTATTCTTAAACTTTCTCAGTATTCTTTCTTGTTTGTTTACGTTAGACTACTTCGTGGTAATCAAAATATCGCGCGCGCAGTCTCGCTGCGACAGTTGACCAAAATTCACTCGCAATGGTTCGTGTCGTGTTCATAGTACAGTTGTATTTAGTGACTTCATACGTAGCTTGTGATCGGCCGAAGGACAAGAAGAGCAAGCACAGGCATTACGTGGACAACGAGGTGTGGAAGAAGGAGTACGAGGAGGAGCTGACGGACGCCATGGCGGGGTCGCGGCGCGCCAACATGACGCGCGCCAGCAGCAACAAGATGACCGACAACGAGATCGTGCTGGAGAAGCTGCTCGACTCCATCACCTCCAGCGAGAAGTACCTCAAGAAGGTGGACAACATCGACTTCCGGCTGAACCGCATGGACGTGGAGTTCCACGAGAAGACCAACACCATCATCGCGCACCTCACCGAGCTGCTGAAGCAGCTGCAGAGCACGGCCATCATCGAGAAGCTGGACAGCTCCCTGGAGACCATCAAGATGGAGATCGGCTCCCTGAAGACGCACATCGGCAGAGCGCACGCGGACTTCCCCATGGGTAATCGACACGCAACACAATCGTAACTTTCCCACAAAACATCTAAATAAGTAATGTAAATATGTTGTTTATAGAAATGAAATTTGACAACCCGGGTTCGTTGCAACAACAGCGTAAGTGTTCTATATGTATGTTACTAAGCATGTAGGTTCTCGTTCGATTGGCTTAATTACCGATTACCGTAGATATGTGTGTAGGTAATAAACGTGTCTAGCCATTTCCGCGTTTACGTAACAGTAGTTAGTACTTACCAAAGCTTAGAGATTTATTAAATTTACCAAAGCTCCAAAGACTGATGTGCTTTACTTTATAATATGTTATGATATACCTACTTACTTTTAAATATTAAGTTGTCTGTGCTAAATATGTAATGAGAACAAAAAGTTTACAATAACCACCTAACAAAAATCGTTTGCAAATGCTGCAATTTTAAACAAAAACGACTAACAACTTACTTATTCATAACACCAAAACTCTACTTTATCTATTACTTCTTTTCACTTGTTCCCTTTACCAAAGAGGGTCGACGACATTTCGGACACATAAAACTCGGACACCTTGGCTAATGTATGGTAAAAAATAATACTCGTATTAAAATTGAAAATCCATACATTGGCCAAGGTGTCCGAGTTTTTTGTGTCCGAAATGTCGTCGACCCACCAAAGACTATTCAGTAGAATATTGAGATAACACTAAAACTCCACTTCATCTACTATTACTTTTCACTTGTACCCTTTACCAATGACTATTCAGTAGAATATTGAGTTGTATTAAGCAAATGGTGTTATAGGTGCGGACTTCGGGCACGACAACAGCCTGGACGCGCGACTCAGCACGCTGGAGACCAACATCAAGAACATCCAGAGCGGCGTCGAGACCGTCGTCACCATCATCAACGAGGTCAAGAACCGACGGTTCCCGAAAGGGTGAGCTTTTATGTACTAGAGGCCGCCCACGACTACGTTCGCGCGGAAGTCGAGAATGAGAAGTTTTCCCGCGGTAAAAAGTACCCTATGTCCTTTCCCAAGTTCAGTTCTTTCTTCATACCATATTTCATCAAAATCGGTTCAGTGGTTTAGGCGTGAAAGCGTAACAGACAGACAGACAGAGTTACTTTCAGACAGAGCACATTCACTTCTTCTTCCGATTCTGATATCAAACTCTTTAGAGATTAATTGGTTTTGTTACCTATACATAAATATGTAGCATATATAATATATTTTTTATATTATATGTGCTACACGCAATAATTGCATTCCTCTCTATCTATCCTACAACAGGTCTGAAGAGATTTCTTACTGAAATAAGCAGCACCTTTGTGTTTACTTGCGTTTCTCAGTTTTTCTCTTTGTATTTTGTTTTATTGTATAGATGCATCAATTATAAATAAATAAGTAAAACCCAACTTTGAAATCAAATCAGAAACTGGTAACACATCGCGAAGTCAGAGATACATCTCTGTAAATTAATTTTGTAACGCTACGTTCTACGAATTTACTACTACGGTGATCTGTAGCGAGCTACGGTTTTCGTAGTCCTTGGTTACTCTTGTGCATTTTCAGTTTCATTCAGTTTCGAAATGCGATATAATCAATTATAGACAAAAAATCAGATACGAAAATTTAGATGACCAAGATAAGGACTCGCAATTAACATCAAACAAAAGTGGATTTCACTTTTATTTTTTATCACTACACTATGTATTTACATTACGTTTAGTTCCCACAATTGTGAAACTGTACAGCTGGTAACATTACAGGAAACAGGAGGAGCACCAGTTGTCAGGTACCCTGGATGCCCTCGGACTCATCACAGAATTCAGGAAGACCCTCATGTCTCCCAGGAAGAAGTGTGATTGCAAGTAAGTAATCTTTTACGTCATGTTCATACTCGTATTTATAGACTATGTTTGAAAAAACCTTCAGAAAATGCTGCTAGTTATACATATTCATTCAAGTTTCTGATGCATATTGAATCTAAATTCATGCCCTATATTATTTGTAAATAGACGGTATAAAAAAAAATAATGAATTGATTTTCAAAAGAAAGGATACAAAACAATTATTTGTTTCGCATTGTTTCAGTGACATGTAAGTATTAAAGCATCTAATAGTTAAATGAGGTGAAATAATCTTACTACGGTTAAGGTTAAGAGACATTACATAAGTAAGTAAATTTTATTTATACAGCTTGTCAATAAATCTAATTAGATGATTGTTTTTAGCGATATAACTCGGTAAGTTGCATTCATGAAGGGTTATGGTTTGTCCTTCTGTGCAATTGTTTCACTCAAATATTTCATTGCAGCGATTAGGATTGGTAAGATTAGGCTTCATCTTTACTAAATGATTTATATCTAACTTAAAAACCAACCTTATGATGCAATACCTACCTACAGATACATCTTCTTTCAGTATTGAGCTTTGCATGGAACTATCATCTTGTAAGTTTTTTTAAGATGAAAACTCTATCGTTGTTAAATTATGTACAGGGTATGTAAATAAGAATTTATTTAATTCATATTTTTTTTTAAATTTGTACATATTTTTATTTCAATAACTTATGTAACTCTTTATAAACCAGACATTTTAGGCTCCAGAGGTTTATTATAATTCTTTACAGGTAACAAACGAAGGGAACCTTGTAATTTTCATGTATAGCACAAGATAAAACTGTCCTATCCATTTCGGAACTTACCTAAAAGATACTTGCTTTAAAAAGATAACGCAATGCTAAAAAACATCGTTTTATTTATATTTTGTACATACAACTCCGCTTAATATTTCTTTGAACGGCTCGTTCTGTGTAATCCAATTAATAAACTTAATTTTCAATGGTTACCTTTTCTTTAACTGATTTACATTCATTTAGTAAAACGATTAAATCCTGGATTCTATCCAGTTAATACTGGGGCCGTCCGCGTATCAATGGCGATTGTTTTACAACACTGACTTATCTTCTTTTCAAGGTAAATAACGTAACTATTGAAATTAGCGTTTGAAAACGATTGTTAAAAATCCTTTGCGGACGGGTTCCTGGATCGTTTTACTAAACTTGTCAACCGTGTGTTTATTTAAAATGTTTTACACCATCAGTCGCAACGGTATGCGCGTGGACCGAAGTGAAAGGTTCCCGTCCGACTGCTACGAGATCCAAATGCAAGGGTTCAACATATCCGGAATTTACAAGATCAAACCAGATGATAGCGACCCGTTCTATGTGCTGTGCGATCTAGTCACTGCTGGCGGAGGCTGGACGGTAAGTGGCAAATGCCTACTGTTATGCGATAGATAAAAAAATGTCGGTTAACGTTATTAAGGTATCATGGCATCTGTATTAGGAATTAATTTTATTAACTATGTCAATGCAAGTCAAAGTCAAATTTTAATCAGAAAAACAGCTATTAAGCATTTATACAACAAAAGCATGTCTATAAGAACTTTATTACTGTTTTTAACTTTGTTTTCACCACTTAATTATATTTGGTGCGGACTTAAGTTGCTTCGGCGTAAATGCTTCATTTTATGTCTATATTTAACAATGATATATCATTTTCTAGAACTAAAGGTACATTATATTCTTCTCAATTATCAATTAAAAAAAAGAAAAGATTTACTATTGATTGTTTACTATAGACATCTTATAACATAATATTACTTACTAGCGAATCAAAACATTAATACGACAAAGGTAAATATTGAATTATCTGATGCTACATGGTATTATTTTATCAATCTTCGCACGGGAATGTTATAATGAAATAAACAGCAAAAAGTGTATTGTTATGCTAGTAACAATAAGTAGGTAAAGACAGTAAGTAAGTGCTTATAAACAAAAAAAACATTACCATTGAAGAACAATAATTTTACAGGTTTTATGAATAGATTAGGTTCAGACGGTCAGGTAAGAAATTGTTTATTTACATCTGCCCAATGAAGCCCGACTACCAAAGCGAGATGTTAGAAGTTCGACGTGTGTTACTTACTCGAACGTTTTTCTTATACAATTAACTAACAAAGAGGTGGCTTATATTACTTTAATTTGAGGCTTGTATTCAGAAAAATACTTTATTTTGCTGTGTACTTCACTGCTATTTATACCTATACTAGTGGCCGCCCGCGACTCCGTTCGCGTGGAAGTCGGTTTCCCGTGGGAATGAGATGTTTTTCCGCGGTAAAAAGAACCCTATATGTTATTCTGGTGTATAAACTATATTACTGTAAAGTTTCATCAAAATACATCCAGTAGTTTTTACGTGAAAGAGTAACAAACATCCATCTATCCATCCATCCATCCATACATCCTCACAAACTTTCACATTTATAATATTAGTAGGATTAGTAGGATCATAATGAAATACAGTAAAAAGTGAATAAGGACTACGACGACGACGACAATTTTTGTCAGAAACAAACAGCTGTTGAACCTAAATATACCAATCTCTTCCAGGTGTTCCAAAACCGGTTCGACGGCACTCAAGACTTCTACAAAGGCTGGTCGGACTACAAGCACGGGTTCGGCAACCTCGCCGGGGAGTTCTGGCTCGGGCTGGAGAAGCTCAGCTACCTCACCAACCAGAAGCTGTACGAGCTGCGAGTGGAGATGGGCGCGGGGCATGGTCAGGAGGGGTACGCGGGGTACTCGGTGTTCACGGTGGGGCCGGAACACGAGAGCTACAGGATCAGCACGCTCGGGACTTACAGGGGAAATGCAGGTTCGATGTGAAGCTAAGCATTAGGTTTTTAGGGTCTAGGAGACTTTAACTCCACAGTTGGTGGTGTTTTGTTCGGCGGTAGTACTTTATCTCTTAGTGGCTATTGGTACAAGATGTGGCGTTGTATTGTAGTTTTTCTTAACTGACATGGAAATGTTTAATCTACGTGATACCAACAGAGTGATAGACAGGTAAGTATCACTGATAGAAAACAGAAACTTACGCCATAAATTGTTTTAAAATTGAAATTGTTTATAATAATTCGGAAAATATTGCACGAGTCTATTTGAAGCTAGTCAAGTGGACATCCTTTCCAGCCTTCCTTCATTATGTGTTTCCTTACCTAATCTATTCTCTATGGTGCCTACTAGGCGACTCGCTGACGTACCATGCTGGTCAGAAGTTCTCAACCTTCGACACCGATAACGACGAGTGGTCCGACGGCTCCTGCTCCTCGGAACACGGAGGCGCCTGGTGGTACAAGGAATGCGATAAAAGGTATGCCTATCTCGTACTTACTTGGTGTATGAACAAGACATACCTATTCTGGGTAATTTAACTTGCTTGCAATGCATCAAGATAAGTTCAATTCATATTTTAATCACCTGTCTTCGTATATCTTTGTAAATTAAATTATACTCTTGATGCTTAATTTAAGAACAAGTGTTATTTTAGAGACGAGTCGTTTTCTTGTACCTTGTAATATGGATACCTCAGCTTTCAAATAAAACTGTTAATTCTTAAAATTTATTTTTAACCTAAACCAAGATCGCTTTATAACCCCTTATTCCCAACAGCAATCTGAACGGAAAATACACAATGTCGCCCGATGAGAACCGAGGCCAGACCATTTACTGGATCTCGTTCAAGGGACCCACCACCCCGCTCATGAAGTCTAAGATGATGATCCGGCCGCTGCCAGCCACCAGGCCCACAGAAAACGAACACGCGCGGGTAATTGTCAAAAGTAATTTCAGTGTTCACACAATTTTACTAGAATAGTTGGCACTCTCGATTTTACTCCCGACTAATAAACTACATTTTATTTCTTGTACCTATCTTCTACCTTAAAGAACTTCTTTACGCTTGCTTATTTTGCAGAGAAGAGAGTTCGTACCAATGAAAACTGAGGTCATCCCCAAGAACGCCTACTGGTAATAGCGGTAGGTAATTAAGATAGAAACATAAAGTATCTACAAATAATTATTACTGCAATGCTTTAACCTCCTGTATCTGCCTTGCAAATTTTCAAAACTTATTTTTCTAACCTTTCATTAATTGCACTGTCAATTAAAAGTTAAAATTAAATAATTCTTCAACAAGACAATATGGAAAATGACTAAGGATGCCAGCTCTTCTAGACTGGATCAGGATACACATTTTTTCATCAATCTCGTTCACCATAAATACACCGGTTTTAAATTCGCACATTTACATCAAATATCGAAACCGTCCAATGTGTTATTTCAGAGGCCAGTAGCTACTAACACGCGGATGTCGCAAGAAAAACAATTATTACGAGGCAGCAGCAAGCGAGCAGGCAAGTTGGAGGCGATCGCGCCGCGACAAGGATACCGCTACGAGCAGTCGCAACACGACGCTTTCTTCCAAAACTACACGTGAACCCACCGACACTGATAAACTAGCAGACAGACAGACAATCATTGTATGCAATTACGAGCTTTAAAACTAAAGTGGCCTACTACTTACATGCCTCCACGTTTATTTAAGCTCATTCGCCGCTAGCGATCGATTGATTGTGTCTATGGTACGAACTCTATGCTATTGTAAATATTAACTGACACAAGTCCAGAATCATTCCAATAGGGATCAATCGATTCGGTATAAGAAAAATCAATCCATCTGTTTCAAAATGATATAAATCAATTCATTGCCTTTCTATTTCGATTCTACCTTGACTCTGCCTCGTTTTATTCTTTGTACTGTAAGTAGTTGCTTTGTTTTAATTTAGATTAGGAAAGCTTGCAATTGGAGACGCTATTAGTTTTTTTTTAATATATTTACTGAGGGCATAAATAATTATTGTTGATGTAAAGTAGATTGAGTTGTAAAATAAATAAATACAAAGTGTTTCAGTCTCATTTATTTATTTGACCTAATAATTTAATAAACATTCAGCGTCAGTAGTTGAGCAAGGGAATTCGATAATATTCATAATAATCTATTGTAGGTATTCAAAGTATTTATTACATATCGTTATAGTTAATCGTATTAGTATACACGTTGGACATTATATTAATAGTTAATTGTGTAATTAGTCATGAGTATGGGCAGGTTGACAAACATTGCAACATTTAAAACATATAACATTGATTAAAACGTCGGTTAATTTTCATTTAGAACATTACAATGGCAGTGAATATTATATCGTAGCTAGTCCAAAATTATGAATTTACTACATCACTAATATAATTACATAGTAAACAACGATACAACACATAAACACAACATATAGGTACCTACATCTGTTTACACAAATAAAAAATCCGAGTGTTACATAAAAGACATTTCTAACCTGTTTTTGGTATTTCCTATTTCGTTCATAACAAAATATATACAAAATACAAAATTATTGTTATACGTAGCGATTATAACTATTTATTTACATATTTACATGGACTTAACTTAACTTAAAATAACTCGTGTTTAAATAATAATAAAATACAGCGACGAATATTTAAATAATAAAGTAGCACCATAGATTTAATCGACCATGCTGTTGGTACAACCATCTCAATGTATGATGCAACTTATTTTCTTCCGTACTCTTAAAATCCGGATAAATCTTTAAAAAGAAATTAACTTCGTCCGTCGCACTATGGATTGCACTTTCACTTATCTAAGCCTGGAGGTTTAACTCTTTGAGTTTGAATGTACCTTTGAAAAAGGTTTATACTTACACAACACGTCAATTTATACATACAAACGCACAGAAACATTATTTAAAAGATACAAAAAAACTGTTTCAGTCAAAACCTCCTAAAAATAGTTAACATTAAACACTGAATGTAAACCCGAGTACACATAACTAAAAGCTATCAAAACTTTCTTTAAACTGTTACTGAACAAAGAACATCCAAATCACGACATTTATTTTGATTATTAAGTCGATTACATCCTACAGTCTTCTCGATCTCTAAGTATTTTTTACAATCTCTCAGAATAAAACTATAGAAAATAATCAATTTAATCAATACAAGTCACAGGGACAGTATGGGGACAGAAAACAAAAACATGTAACTTCATATACCGTTCGTTGTCAATTTTACTGTTCATATCATTATGATAGTATCACTGAATAATGAATAAACAAAAGAAAAAACTGAACACCGAAGTAAGTATTGAATCAATATCTTAGACTAAATAGGCGGATCCTTCGACATATGTCCTAGGTGCGGCTAAATAAGACGAATGTAAACAAACACTGAGTAATAAACTAAAACTATAAACGAAAACTGGAATAGTGAATAAAAAGTCATTAATTGTATACGAATCATTAAACAGGTTTTTCAAATGTAGGCTTATCATGATTATTTAATTTAAACAGGACGTCACAAAAATTAATTATCAAAACTCTTCAGCTCAGCGTTCGATGTTGAAATTGTATAGATTCAATCACGGACATTATTAAATTACTGTCAAAACGATCTAGACCATAATTGCATTATATTAGAATTCAATAAATATTATACAGTTCACATATCACATACACTCACATATACATTCAAAATTCTAATATTTATCATAATTTTCACAATACGTATGTCGTGGTCTTCGTGCTTATTGAACACTTTCTTGTATATATTAATTTTTAACCCGAAGATTTTGAGTTACCTGGAAATAAATAAAAATAACCTTTAATTATATATTTTTTACATAGTGCATCCTGTACAAATAGGTAAATAAACGCACGGCAGACAAAAACAAGTGAATTATTTTTTAGTTTATCTGGCACTTATAAATATAACCGGAAATTATTACTTAAATCTCGAAAATAATAGACTCTAAGTCCACAAAATAATAGATTCTAAGGCATAGATCAACATGAATTCGTCACAATAACGTGTTTTTAGTAAAAATAATATGTTGTTTACGGTACAAATTTTGAGCTTTATCGTAGCAGATACGAGTAAAAAGAAGACGGAAATTAGTTGAAATACGAAATCTAATTTAAGGTAACAAACATAGAAAATACAGTGGAATTGAAACCCTCCTGTTATGAAGTCGGTTGAAAATAAAGTCTTTTGTCTTTTTACCGCCTAGATTTAAATACATTTTGGCATATATGTTGTTCAACTGGGCTGAAAATAGGCAAATCAAATCAAAATCAAATCAAAATTCTTTTTTTCATCATAGATATGTAACATACACTTAATGAACGTCAATGTTACAAACTTCGACTTTACCTAACAGTAGACCGAGAAAAAAGCCGGCGGAAAAAAACTCCCAGCACTCTTTTCGGAGATTATACAATCATAACGTGTACATTCAGTAACATTAAAATTATTTTCTCGTACTTCAACTCAACACTATAACAGTATTTTGAAGTTGTAAATACTGGAAAAAGGAACGCGGGCCTCCGAGCATAACGCGAAGGCTTCTTTTCACCACGGCAATAACCCTCTCCCACACTTCCTAAGTCCCACACTTCCTAAGTCCCAATTGCAGGGAAAGTTTTAACCTCGGGTTAGCTTCGGTTTAGCTAACTCAGGTTTAAATAGCGCCACCATCGATTGTAACTACTTCTTATTACAATCGATGGTGGCGCCATTTAAACCTGAGTTAGCTAAACCGAGGATAAAACGTTCCCTGCAATTGGGCCTAAGCCCACTTTCATCACCAAATCACTATCATTCCGTTGCATACAATTCCTACCTATCACTCCGTTGCATACAACTCCTACCTATTATTCCGTTACATACAACTCCTACCTATCATTCCGTTACATACAACCCCACGTATCTCAGTCGTGCTATTCAGTTACATACAACTCCTACCTATCATTCCGTTACATACAACTCCTACCTATCATTCCGCTACATACAACTCCTACCTATCATTCCGTTGCATACAACTCCTACCTATCATTCCGTTACATACAACCCCACGTACCTCAGTCGTGTTATTCAGTTACATACAACTCCTACCTATAATTCCGCTACATACAACTACCTATCACTCCGCTACATACAACTACCTATCACTCCGCTACACAGCTACCTCAGTCGTGCTCGGCGCCGCGTTCCTCCGGGCGCAGCGCGTCGATGCAGGCCACGATCTTGAGCGCGGGCCCCAGCTTCATGCTGAGCGCCATCACCAGGTGCTCCTACCTATCACTCCGCTACATACAACTACCTATCACTCCGCTACACACCTACCTCAGTCGTGCTCGGCGCCGCGTTCCTCCGGGCGCAGCGCGTCGATGCAGGCCACGATCTTGAGCGCGGGCCCCAGCTTCATGCTGAGCGCCATCACCAGGTGCTCCTACCTATCACTCCGCTACATACAACTACCTATCACTCCGCTACACACCTACCTCAGTCGTGCTCGGCGCCGCGTTCCTCCGGGCGCAGCGCGTCGATGCAGGCCACGATCTTGAGCGCGGGCCCCAGCTTCATGCTGAGCGCCATCACCAGGTGCTCGGGGCGGATGAGCAGCAGCGCCTCGCCGTCCACCTCCTGCAGCAGGAACTCGTCCGCGTACACCGCGCAGCCGGGGATCGAGCGGATGAAGTCGCACACCTCGGATACCTGGGCGAGGGGGTGGGGGTCAGCTTCATTACATAGTATAAATCTAAGTCGCTAATTCTGTCTGTTTGTATGTTTGTCTGCTAACTCCTTCTAAAGTACGTAACGGATTTAAATGCGGTTTTATTCATATTTAAGGGTATTTATTCATTTAAATTTGTAAATAGAGAACGTTTAGAAAAAGATTTTTTAAGTTTGCAAAAATTGCAAGAGTTCGCGAGCAAGTTTACACCATTGCGAAGCGTGAGCTGGTCGCTCGTATTTACTACAAGCGAACCGCCCACGCTTCGCAATGGTGTAATTTTGGCCAACTTGCTCACGAAATATTGAGTTTTGGCTAACTTAAAAATTTATTTACAAATTTAAATGAAAAAAATACCTAAAGGATGGTGAAAACCGTATTAAAATCCCTCAACTGGTTTAGGAGGAGTTAGAAGCCAAACATACAAAATTAGCAACTTGGATTTATACTATGTAATGATTACGAAAGTCAAAAATAATGATCCTACTTATATTATAAACTTTAAAGATTGTGAGTATGGATGTTTGTTACTCATTCACGTAAAAACTACAGGACGGATTTTGATGAAACTTTACAGTTATATAGGTTTATACATCAGAATAACATATAGGGTACTTTATACCGCGGGAAAACTTCTCATTCTCACGGGAAACCGACTTCCACGCGAACAGAGTCGCGGGCGGCCACTAGTAATGTAATAATTAGCCTATATATGTCCCATAGTTGAGCACAGGTCTCCTTCTCGGATAGCGAGAGGGTTTGACCCGTAATCCACCACGCTGGCTCGGTGCGGGTTGGTGGATCACATGATGGATAATCATCCAGTCATGTGGGTTTCTCACGATGTTTTTCCTCACCGTTATATGGTATTATACACAAACGTATAAATACTATAAAAGCCTCTAAAGTCTGGCAAGGGGCTGCTACGATGGGAGTGTCTGATGGAATAAATGATGTCATTATTCCCAAGCTAAATGCTTTATAATTTGACGAAAGTAAACTTATGCTTTACACATCTTTGGTGACGTTTATCTGCCAAAGCCACGATGATACAAACTTCATAATGGGCCATCGTTCGCACCTAATGTTAGAAGTATGCGCTGACAATTTGTCAACTTTTATTAAATAACGAAGGTCTGAAGTTCGTGGGCTCTTAGACCATTACCAGTATCACTTTTTGTGACTCTTGTCACTGAGATATACAAGCCGTAGAGTTTATTATTGGCCGCGTGATGGAACTTCTCATTTTGTAACTAAGCAACGGGAAAATAAGATAAGTCCTAAAAAAATAAGTCATATTCTATACATCGCCCAACAAAATATTCTAAAGAAAGCGTCAATTAAAGCATAACAATTTTTATAGCTGGCCCACTGGTCTATTGCCACCTTATTTACTAACTCACTAACAGATTCTAACAACTCATCATCAGATAACGTTATACAGCTTCAACATTTAAAAAATCCAAATCGTTATGTCAAATCATTATTTCAAAGAACACGAATTGATTTCAATATTTAAGTCTTTTATTTAGCTCCCTTTAATAGGTCCTAGGTATTTAAGTGGCTATAATTTACTAATTTTAGATAAATTTTGACTATTTATTAATGCAGGATGAGTTAAATTTTAAAAGTTCTTAGTTATAAAATTGGAAGCTAATTGAATAACCTTTTTTGTGCCATCTATTTATATTTAAGAAGTTAACTGCTTGAATGCATATTACGAATTTTGATGAAAAAAAAATAACCACCGGGCTGAGGTGTATCCGGATGGCGTGCCGGCACGGGTGGTAGCTACCGCCTAAATGGGGGGACGCTTTCGGGACCTCTTCTACTGCTGCTTTGCGTCGGGGAGGTTCTAATGTGTGGATACCTACTTGAAATACTTCGTATGATACTCAACCTATAATTTTTATTTCCTTTACCCCCATACCTCCACCAGCACACTAAAAATATATTGTCTAATAACTCACAGTGCATTTACAATACATTGTCTAATAACTCACAGTCCATTTACAATACATTGTCTAATAACTCACAGTCCATTTACAATATATTGTCTAATAACTCACAGTCCATTCACAATACATTGTCTAATAACTCACAGTCCATTCACAATACATTGTCTAACAACTCACAGTCCATTTACAATACATTGTCTAATAACTCACAGTCCATTTACAATATATTGTCTAATAACTCACAGTCCATTCACAATACATTGTCTAATAACTCACAGTCCATTCACAATACATTGTCTAACAACTCACAGTCCATTTACAATACATTGTCTAATAACTCACAGTCCATTTACAATATATTGTCTAATAACTCACAGTCCATTCACAATACATTGTCTAATAACTCACAGTCCATTCACAATACATTGTCTAACAACTCACAGTCCATTTGGTAGCGTTGGGCACCGGCGGCTGGTCACTGGTGGAGTCCTCGTCCATCTTATTATCTGAGTCGTTGCTGGAGCTGATGCGGGACTGGCCCGAGCTGGGCTCCAGCAGCAGCTTCTTACCTGGATGGGAAGGAAGAGGTTTTTGTACAGAAAAAGCTTTCCGCCCTGCGGTTTCATCCGCATCTAAACGGTTTTTCCCGTGGCAATATCTTACGGAAAGCTTTTTTTTCCAAATTAAAATAAAGCCTATGTTACTCGTGGATAATGTAGCTTTCGTATGGTGAAAGAATTTTTTAAATCGGTCCAGTAGTTTCGGAGCCTATTCATTTCAAACAAACAAACAAAAAATCAAATCTTTCCTCTTTATAATATTAGTATAGATAAATCTCTAGACTAACACACCAACTGTGTGGCCCTAAACTAAGCAGAGCTTGTACTATAGGTACTACAAAACGGACTAGGGGAGAACCTAGTTCACACCCAGACACGGGCCAATTTCGAAAAACTATTTTGACGAAATTGGATCGAACTCGGAACCATCCGCTTAGCTGTCCGGTATATATACCGCTGCACCACAGAGGTCTTCAAAAATATGTTGTAAATGTGAAGAGTGTGTGATCGTATCTCATACATGCGAATACGAGTGAGTGGATTTGGATGAAACTTAGACAGATAGATTATAAACATGTAGTATTATTTACGTTAGGAATAAAATTCGTTCTCAAGGTAAAAGCTATGAAGCTGTGGGTGTAACTGTAGAGTAAGCAGCTAGTTCACAATAATATGTAAAAGTACACAAATATTATTTAAAAAATGTTGTTTAAAAGTTCAATATTTGACTATAATATTTTAAAACTAATATCTAATAATAATTGTAACATGTTTAAAACCGCTTTAAAACCGTTAGTTAGTGATTTAATTTAACCAATGTAATTTATTGAATTATTAAAGAAAATGTACGTGCATTATGACGCGTCGAAGGCAATTTTAGGCTAGTCCTCAACGCATTTCGTTCGATTTTACAATGATGTGCACTAAATTTAGTAAGACCAGTGTACCTGTCTTTTTCTAATACAAAGCATGCGAAAGTGACAGTGATATTTTTAATTTAGTTTTAGAGAGTGTTTTCGGAATCGGCGCCATTGACTAAGGACCCAAATAATTTTGTATATCAAATATGTATAACTCACGCGGTGGTTCGTCAGAAGGTTGTTTATTTTCTTTATCCTCCTTATCCGTGGAGCCCCACTCTCGTAACGGACGATTTACCTGCACGAAAACATAGAAATTAATAACCGAATATTTTAATTTTATACTTAATTACTTGTGTCATAACATTTAAACAAATACAAGGTAGTTTTTCTAGTAATGGTTTTAAAATAAAGTTATAATTTCTTGCGATATTTATTATAAAATTATTAAGAAAAAAAAATACAACAGTAAATAAGGCTTCATTTGTACGTAACTCAATAAATAAAAACATTAAGCTGATAAAGTTTTCGATGAAAGTATTCCGCTGAAGTTAAAATAGCTCTCAAACTTTTTTACGTCCACCTAACTCTAAGTGAATCTATTCACATATTCCAACAAAAAACACGATTTTTACTATATAATATCAAAAATAAACTCACAGCGAAAGGCTCTCCCGCCTCCTGTATGACGTATCCCTCGATGACGTGCGTCAGAATGTTCGGCTTCACCATCGCTTTCGGCAATCCCTTGTCTGTGAAATCATTTATATAGTTTAATGTGGGTATTCATTATTATAAACGTCTATAATAAAAGACCGGTTGAGGTAAAAATAACTAGAGAATTAAGTTATTTTGTTAATTATTTTTTGTTAATCTATAACATTTTATTGTTATTTTAGATACTTCTTACTGTTCTGTCACGTTGATTAATGAATAATTAAAACGTAACATAACTAAGTCGTAAAACTATTTCTTATTTCAAGTTATAATCTCAAGAGTAGTAAACTAATAGTAAACAAAGGACATTCTCATAAAGTACTTAAATATCGAACGGACAAATCCCATCCTAAATCCCTTCTACATAAAGTTCAAATTACCGTGAACGGCCTGCTGGCTCATATGTCTGGAGGTGGCTTGCGTGGTTTTGAAGATGAGCCCAGAGCTGCTTCCTGAAGAAACGGGGGCCGAGGACGATGACATCAGAGACGATGACGTCATCGTTGACGCGGTCGAGGTGCTAGAGGCTGTTGTCGTCACCAACTAGAGAGAAATAGGTTTTCAGGTTAGAGCTGTTTAAATGATAAGGTTTGGGGTCGACGACTTTTCGGACACAAAAAACTCGGACACCTTGGCCAATGTATGGTAAAAAATAATATTAAAATTGAAAATCCATTGGCCAAGGTGTCCGAGTTTTTTGTGTCCGAAATGTTGTCGACCCAAGGTTTAATTAAAACGTAAGGTTGACTTTCCAATTTACCTTAGGTGTCTGGCTCTTTAGTTACTTTATGAATCAAAACGTGAATCGTGCGATCTCAATGTAAGAAATGTGTGATACGTAACATTTATAAAATAAGAAATCAGATAAAATAACCAAGTATTGACTTGAAGGAATCATAAGAAATACTGATTTAGATTACGTTAATGTCAGGTAATTGTATACGTTTGTTGTTTAAGCACAAGTGTGGGAAACAACATGCATTTGCAAATAGCAAAGTGTAAATTGATCTGGACTTAAGTATTAAATTTTAAAGAATTGTGTCAAATAAGGCTATTTATTTTTGCCTTGCATTTAAATTGTTATAACACACACCTCTAGACATTTGATTTGACCTATTCTGAAAAAAATTCAATTTTAAATTTAGTCAAGTATTAGTAAAAGATTCCCGTTTTTCCCCTTTTAGTACAAATACTTAAAAGCGTGGCGTCATTTGCGTTTTTCTGTTTTAGCATCTTCAATTGCAAAAAACGATTCAAACACCATCGAGGTTGCCCTGACGGGCAGTTTAAAAAACTTATATATATATTTATAAATTCATAACTAAATACTCTAACAATATACTGTAGGTATTGTTTTGTTTTTGTGACGTGGGTTCTACTTGTTTTGCGGACATGTAATATCAGCAAGTATTTAACTGCAAATTTAAGAAGCTGTCTCAGAAAGATAGAGTATGAAGACCGGCTTTATTTTATTATTGAAGAAGTTAGGAGTTCATATTTTTTTTCAAAAACAATCACTACCAAAAGTTGTTTGAGTTTTTAACCCTTATCTTACCTGCGGCTGCACATTGGTAGTTTGTTGCGCCGTGCTTGTCATAGTGACGGGGGCGGGGGCGGGGGCGGGCGGAGCCGGGGGCGCCGCGGGGGTCGGGGGCGGCTCTACAGGGGCCGGCTTCGGAGAGCTTGGCTTTACCGGCTCCGAAGTGGTAGACGTGCCTACTGTCAAAATTATGTGTTTCTTAAGCAGCTACCAACGACATAAGCTCCAAATTAAATTGCTACTTTAAGGGCTGATTTTTCAATAGTCAGATAAATGCCAACTGACTGATAAGAGGTATGTTTTCATTGTCACTTCATACATATGTCAAGTATTTTTGTTCGACGTGCAACAAAAACATACTGATATTCTGTCAGATAAAATTTATCTGACTATTGAAAACCGGCCCTAAGTAAGTAAACGATGATATTTAATTTGTGTTCTTAACATGAACTATAAATTCGTCTTAAGGACGACCTAAAAGAGTATTCAAAACATACAAATTCCAGCTATGAAACTCACCAGAGGTTGTATTTGGCTCCGTTGTTTGCGTAGTAGTGTTAGCAGGTTGATAAACGGGGGCGGGAGCTGGTTGTGCGGGGGCGGGAGTCGAGGGGGCTGGAGCGGCGGGGGCGGGAGTTTGGGGGGCGGGGGCGGGAGCGGGGGGCGCTGGGTCGGTGCTGGCGTCCGCTCGGGTACTAGACTGTACCACTGGCGTCTGTTGACAATAAAAAAATAGTACAGAAAAAGATATGAATTTTGTATTTCTATGATTTTAAGATTAAAACTTTAAAATGGCCACGTATATCTCGTTTTGTTAAGTTATTATTATTAAAAATACATGAGACAGATACGAGTTCCTGTGATTATATTCCCGTTCATAATAGTCAAGCACAGAAAACTCCTTCAAAAAAACACATTGCATCTTACCGGGGTGCGCCGTTCAGCGGGCACTTGCAATAGAGTAGGTTGCGCGGGGTGCGGCACAGATGGCGCCACCGTTAGCTGCGGGGACGCGACCGATGTAGCTGACACCTAGTGCAACACAATGTTTTATAATCTCTGGTATAGATCAGAAGGTCTACGCTGAGCTTTGCAATAGGCTATTACGCACTTTTTTGAAAACTGATTTAAAATCTTGAAGTTGTACTGAACCTGTAGAATTTTTATTTTTATTTTAAATCACTGAAAAATGCCATAAACCTACTTTATATTTCTGATTTTGAAATTACGCGCGGAAACAGTGACGTCACTCCGATAGTAAAATACAATTTTGTTGAAGACCAAAGGAAAATATTTTCGGAAATATGAGTTATAACCCTTATCATTTGATAAACAATGGATAAACGTTCACAAACTTAATAACTTGACAATTTCTATAAATCTTCTCAAAGCACGACAATGTGTTGACTATCGGAGTAAAGTCGGAACCCAATATAGCGAACAGCTTTTTTGACATTTCAAAAACAGATTATAAAAGTCGATTTCAAAATTGGAAATATAAAATTTACTAGTGGCCGCCCGCGACTGCGTTCGCGTGGAAGTCGGTTTCCCGTGGGAAAGAGAAGTTTTCCCGCGGTAAAAAGTACCCTATGTGCTTTCCTAAGTTCAGTTCTTTCTTCATACCAAATTTCATCAAAATCGGTTCATTGGTTTAGGCGTGAAAGCGTAACAGACAGACAGACAGAGTTACTTTCGCATTTATAATATTAGTAGGGATAATGCATTTCTATGAATTAATATCAACGTTTCTCGCTCATATTATACGAAATCTAGAATAAACATTAACTTTTATATTATTTATTGCATGGTATAAAATACCGTATTGTGTAGGTGTTCACCAAAAGTAGAGATAAACAAAAGTTTTACGCTGCTCTCACTACAAGAGGTGAAGTGCGGAGGATGCGCGAATGGGATGTGCCACGCGACGGCAGCTAAAAAGCGGAATAAACCGGATTAAACCATGCAAAGAACGCGACGCGCCCGTCACACCAACTCTATCTGTATGTACTTACAATAAAGCTCAGCTTAAACCTTTTGAAATAGATCATTTGAGACTATATATACCTCATATTCAGGGTGTCTCATTTACGAACGTCTAGCCGAAACCCTGCGATAGGCTTAGGGCTGTCAGCCGGCAGAAAAATATAGAAAGTTTCCGGGACGAGAAGTTTTTAAATTATGGGAATTCAAATAGCCTTTGTTAACTTTTCTTTGTTTTTTTTGTTACTAACAGGGGCCAGACGTGTAAGCAAAACTCCGACTACGATCCCTTTCTAAAGGATCACAAACGATGTTTCCTTACGCTCCTGGTTAATAAAAATATTACTAAAAGTAAACAATTAGACTAATAAACCACTTAAATGAAGAATCCTTAAAAACATGCTTAAATAAAATTAAGTAAATTGAACAAATTTCCGAGACAATTCACAAATTATCTAAAAGATAAATAGTAAAATAACTTAGATTGTAAAAAATATTAATCAATACAGACGTGAAGTGAAGTGTAATGTACTCAAATCATGTTGATATTTTGATAAATATATTTATGAAGCTGTATTTCATACATTCAAATTCGTTTTGTGACCCAAAACTGAGACGATTGTATAGATAGTTGCCTGAATTCACTAACGAAACTACGTTTGATAAAAAATATATTTTAATTTAAAGCCTATCCGATTTTATAAACTTATTTGACGAATGATTCGTTATAGTTTAAAAAAAAGTGGTTCAATTTTGTGATGATGGTAATAAGCTAAATGAAGTCGTGGTTATGAACTTTTTAAGCAACTTCTGATAGCGAGCAGAGAGTGTCAGCAATATAATGTTTTACACTCCTTTCTTCAAGTCTTATACAGTTGTAAGTTTGCTTTTAATGGCGTAAAGTGACTTGCACTACACTTCACTTATAACAAAAATTTAAGTAAGTAGAGTTTTAAAGTACCTTCATGCCGATATTAAAAAGTATAGCAACCATGCTTATTCTATTTAGACTATAACATAAGCTTATTTTATCAATAAGTAGGTAATTACTTTTATAAGTAATCACTATCAATAAAGACTGGATTCTTGCAAATTGATGCACAATTGTTTGCAGATTGATAAAATATTTAAAAAAAATATAGAAAATAACGTAATTTAACAGGCAATAAATTCTTATCCTTAGAAATATTAACACAATCGTATGACAGATCTAAAAAACTATGAATGTCATTTTAATTAAAAAATGTATTACCATGCATTCAAGTCCCAAAATATAACATAAGCATAATAAATATTATAAATAAACATATTCAAAAGAACGTTTGCGCCAATCACGAGTCAACATCCATGCCATCTAATATAGAGACATATAAATAAAGTTAAAATAAAGAGGGTTCAATGTAGCAAGCTCTACACAGTGAATGTGTTAGAGGCGTCTACCTCTTGATGTATAATTGATGGCATTTGCATGATGGGGGTGGCCAGCAGAGAAGACCCGTCCAGAGATATGCCGGGCTGGGCACACGCAATCAAATCATTTATTTATTTATTTATTTATTTTATTTATTTATTCTTAGGAAGACCAACAGCTTTAATCTTAAATCTAAAAAACCTAATAAACACAAAGAGCCAGTAACAGGTCTTCACTTATAGTAATAGTTAATAGTTAACAAGAGTCAAGTTAACACTTATAACTTCAAATTTAACAAAAATAAATATAATTAACAATTTGGATTAGAAAGTATTAGAAGAATTTTTTTTTGGTTGTTTGAAAAAGGATTCACTAAATTTGGTCCTTATTCTACATATATTTGTGTCACAGATGTCGATGTTATGTTCTTTGGATACCCGGTTGAAGTTGTCAGTAGCACGAAGGATATATGAGTTTTTTCTATAGTTACATTTTGCCGTTGGAACATTTAAAGGTGGAAAGTATCTGCGTGACTTAGTTGGTACTCTAAGTCCTATTTTTTCTAACAGCTCAGCACTATCTACCATTCCGTTAAAGATTTTAACGAGATAGATAATATCTGCAAGGTCTCGTCGTAAGAAGAGTGGGAGAAGATGGAACTGCCTACATAAAGCTAAATAGTTATCAGAGTTATATGGGATATTTAATTTAAAACATAAAAATTTAATGAATTTCATCTGAACATTTTCTATGCGAGTCCTATAAATTTCATAGTTAGGGTTCCAAATCTGTGATGCATACTCTAGATGATTACGTACATAAGTGCAATATAAGATCTTGAGAGTTTTTGCTCTAGTAAAATGTGTCGCACTACGCATTACAAAGCCCAAAGCTTTAGATGCTTTTGCAATCATACCTGTTATATGAGCATCAAAGTGTAAGCCTGAGTCATGTGTGACGCCCAGATCTTTAATTTCAGATACCCTCTCAATTGGATGATCTTTCACCTTATAATTAGTAATCAAGGGTTCCGGTTTCCGCGAGAATATAGATACAAAGCATTTTTGACAGTTTAAATCAAGTTTGAGATAGTCAAAATAATTCACCATGCGATTGAGATCGTGTTGTAGGTTAGTAGCATCATCATTATTCTTAATTTGAACAAAAATTTTTATATCATCTGCAAAACATAAAATTTTACTATTCCTGACAATGGTATGAACATCACCTATAAAGATGGTAAACAGTAGTGGCCCTAAAAGAGATCCTTGAGGAACACCGCTTGGTATTTTCACCCAGCTGTAAATATAATTACTCAATACAACTGCTTGAGTGCGATTAGAAACGTACGATTTAAACCATCTTAGTAAGTCGCCAGCAATACCCGCATCCTGGATCCTAGCAAGAAGAAGGTTATGGTCTATTCTGTCAAACGCTTTGCTGAAGTCTGTATATATTACATCTACCTGGCCTCCACTTTCCATAGCCTTACATAAATAGTCGTTAAGAATTACCAGGTTAGATACAGTTGAACGTCCCTTCAGAAACCCGTGTTGAGCTTCACTGAATTTATTTTTAAACAAAGTAATGATTTGTGTATGTACCAGTCGCTCAAATACTTTAGCTATAACACAAAGTTTCGAGATAGGTCTGTAATTAGAAGCATCTGTTTTTGGGCCTTTTTTGTGAATGGGGCTCACAAAAGCAGACTTCCATATCTCTGGTACATAACCTTCGTTCAGTGATTTTTTAAATAATAACGAAATCGGTGACGCAAGTGTAGAATGGCATCTTATTAATAAAACTGGTGGTATTTTGTCAGGACCTGCTGATTTACTTGGGTCCAATTTTTTTAAAATCGATGAGACTTGATCTTCTATAATTTCTATTGAAGAAATAAATACATCGTCATTTAAATTGTTACTTTCATGAAAGCTAATGCCATTAGCAGTTGGGTCAACGAAAGTGGACAAGAAATAATTAGAAAAAACCTCACATATATCTGTACTTGAATATACAGTCCTATTGCCGTAAGTAAGACAATTAGGAATTGAGTTAGATTTTGATCTAGAATTCATAAAGGACCAGAAGGCCTTAGGGTTAGTTTCAATTGAATCCTCAACTTTGGTAATATAGTCAGTGAAACATTCAACTTGCAATTTTTTAACTCTGTCTCTTAATATGTGGTAGGTCAGTAAGTCTGAGAGATTTTTATATTTTTTGTGTTTTTTATAATATTTGAATTTTTCTTTAATTAATTTTATCAACCCTGTTGAATACCATTTAGGGTACCGTGGGGGCTTGATTAGCTTGGAGGGGATATGAGTCTCAATTAATGTATTCAATTTACTATAGAAGAATGCAACTGATTCACTCAAACTTCTATGCATGAATTCAATTTTCCAATTGACTAAATTCAGTTCAGTATTGATCTTGTCATATTCACCTTTATTATATAATAACTTTAATCTAGGAGCAGGTTTAAGGTCAGGTATTTGTGCAAAGTTCACTTTAATTTGCAATGCATAGTGGTATAAATCTAGAGGCACAAGGGGATCATCACATTTTGAAACGGAAACTGAGTCATTACATAATACAAGGTCCAATAATTTATTCTGAATATTCATTATACCATTATATTGTAATAAATTGTGAATTTGTAATTCATTAATTAAGGTAATTTCATCAGAACTTGAGTAATTAGACGGCCGAAAGTGGTTAGAATTGCAGTTTAATGTCCAACAAATGTCACTCATATTAAAATCACCCATAATTAAATATGTGTCTGATGGCTTCTGTAATATTAAATTGTTTAATTTATTAAGAAAATTCGACAACTGCTGAGAGAATGTATATCCATTTTTCTGGTTGCATAAATATAACACACATATATTGATATCAAGGATTTTACGTGTAAGATATTGTTTTATAGTTAATGTTATCCACAGGTCCTCAGCATCAGATTGAAACAACGGCCTAGGTCTAACAGACAATTCTTTACGTGTGGCTATTAAAACTCCGCCGCCTTTAGATTCTTTAGTTAACGCGTAATTCCTATCCCTTCGCCACACTAGGTATCTGTCATCAAACAGTTCACTATTGAGCACACTATCACATAGCCAAGTTTCAGTTAATATAATTATATCAAAATTGTTTTGCATTAAGTTTTGATAAAATGTAAATGTTTTTGTCCTGAGTCCCCTTACGTTTTGATAGTAGATACTGAGATCGTGCATCGTGGATACCGAGTTAGCCATTGGAAATTATTTTGCTAACACTATTAAAACAATTTAAGTTAAAGCAACAATTATAACTTATTTCCACCACGGCAACTTTTAGTAAGAAAAAAGTGCAATTTATAATGTAACGGCCACAAAATACTAGAATTTCTAAACTGAATTTAAAAACTTCAACCAAATATTCCATCGAATCATAACATCGAGCCTCTGAAGAACAAAATTCGTACGTGCGCTTCGCTCCAAGCCATCCAGCGCACTGCGTGTGCGGCGTCTTGTGTGGGCTCACATTCCACAAGAACAAAGAGATCTCTGATAAGACTGTTTGGTCAGAAGCGCACCACATTTTTGTTTCATTTGAGAATATAGTACATATTATTTTGAATTTTCGAACAGGGTGATGTGTAAAATAGATATTATTTAAATAAAAATACAATAATGCTAAATTTAAATGACTTACAAAATTATTTATCCTATTTTTATAATACCAGTCTAAATTATTTTGTTTAAATCAGCTTTGGAATTGATTATTAGAACTCGAGACGTATCATTTTTTCTGACGTGAATTTTGCCGTATTTCACCCAAACATAACTGAAATTTTTCTCACGGGCAATTACCTTGACATTGGATAGAAGGAGCTTAGATTCCGGTGCGAGATGGTCATTCGCAAAGATACGCTGGGATGAGGACTTGTAACCCAAATCAGAAGCGGTTAGTTTCGCCGTTCGTGTCGCCACTAGAAAGTCCTCCTTAACGTAGCGATTAAGGAAGTTGACTATAATATTCTTCTCATTTGAGTTATGGGTTGGAACGCGGGATACATAATTTATTTGGGACCGAGCTAGATCATAGTTGGAGGCTTTAGTTATAGACTCGATTATATCAAATAGGTTTTCATCCTTCTTGCAGGGTACGCCTTTTATTTCGATATTATTGAGTCTAGATCGTTGGTTGGTAATTAAAAGCTCAGATTTAACTTTTACCAATTCCAGCTCGAGGGATTTGATGGTACTTTCCAATTTCTCTATGGTTCGGCACTTGGCCTCGACAGCAGTAAGCTGGACTCCAAATTCATCCAACCTAGCACCGTTGAATTCACATGACCTGATGACCCCACTTAGCTCCTCCCTGATGATTTTCACATCATCAAAAAGATTCATACCTTATTGTACTTATTTATACCAAATACAATAAAAAAAGGTGTGCCTTTCTATAATTATAATTAACGTCTATGAGTCATTTCTACTTCCATGAAACTATCATAAAATCATATGCTTAAGAGGTGTTTCGTTCCGTATTATATTATAGATTTATATGCTACTAGATACTCAAGGTCTACGCCATCAGTTTGTACTTTTTTCGACGTAAGACCAATTTTTGCATCGCATAGGGCTGATTCCTAAATTGTCAGATTACCTCCATTCGACAGTTGCAAGTCTAATTTAATTAATAAATTTAATTTAATTTAATTTCTACATTTGTCGATTGTTTATAGGCAGCTAGATAAAATGCGACGAAATTATACTAATTTTTATATCTCAAAAGTAAGTAAAACTTAAACCTAATAAACAGATTTTAAACTATTTCCTTGCCAAACATACTTTTAAGTAATTTAACTTTTTAACGTTATTCCTGACCTAAAGTTATCCTTATTTCTAATTCCAAAACGACGCACACCTACAAGAGTTATTGTATCTTACCGTTTGCATCTGAGTGGCGTGAGTCAAGCCCGCTTGCTGCTGTACCGCCATTCCGACTGAAGTTTGAACTAGGTTCCCGCCAACTAACGTCTGATATAAAAGCATTTTTTTATTAATATTTCAAACTCAAAGTTACGCCTATTAAAAAAAACTTGTATTTTTCTTCATCTTTGTAAAACGAAGTGCACAAAATTAGTCCTTACGAAGTTTGATAACAATACTACGAGTATTTTCAACAAATAAACCTAGCATAATTGTGTCTGATTGCATGTTTCTCCACAAACTGCTCCTAAACCACTTAAAGAATTTTAATGTGGTTTTCGCTAAAGAATTTTAATGTAGTTTCGCTAGTTTTAGGTGTTTTATAAAAAATTTTTTTTTAGTTAACCAAAATTTATAAGTATTTTGTGAACAAGTCGTCCAAAATTAGCTTTCTACGAAGTGAGGGTGAATCACTAGTATTAGTGTTACTAGTGGCCGCCCGCGACTCCGTTTGCGTGGAAGTCGGTTTCCCGTGGGAATGAGAAGTTTTCCCGCAGTAAAAGGTACCCTATGTCCCTTCCCAGGTTCAGTTCTTTCTTCATACCAATTTTCATCAAAATCGTTTCAGTGGTTTAGGCGTGAAAGCGTAACAGACAGACAGACAGACAGACAGAGTTACTTTCGCATTTATAATATTATAGTAGGGATGTCACTCGTGGATAATGTAGCTTTCGAATGGTGAAAGAATTTTTAGAATCGGTGCAGTAGTTTTTGAGCCTATTCGACACAACCAAACAAAGTTTTCCTCTTTATAATATTAGTATAGAAGTATAGATTATGAATACTTGTTGTTGCTGCGGCATTGCCTGCACCTGCCCCAGCGGTGGTTGCTGCGGGTTGATCTGCCCCACCAGCCCGGGCTGGCCCATGCCGCTTAGCTGCAGCGCCTGGAACATACATTACTATTGTACTAGTTCTTACATTACATTACTTTGTTAGCTGCAGCGCCTGAAGGTAAGGTATTATTGTACTAGTTCTTACATTACATTACTTTGTACATTGTTATTAGACGCCGTTCGCGTGGAAGTCTGTTTCCCGTGGGAGAAGTTTGCCCGCGGTAAAAAGTACCCTATGTGTTATTCTGATGATCTATATTACTGTAAAGTTTGGTCCAAATCCGGCCAGTAGTTTTTACGTGAAAGAGTAACAAACATCCATACATCCTCACATACTCGCAAACTTTCGCATTTATAATATTAGTAATAAATGAGTCAATGATTAACACAACAACTACATGTTTGTTCTACAGGAACTGTTTTTTGAGAAATGCTTATAAATTTTTGTTTTATAAATACGTTATATGCCTACAACACCATTAAAAAAGCATCATGACGGATGCTAAGAAAAAAAAAACTGGGTAGCAATTATCGCACGCCAATAACATATCAGCCTCTTCTATGTAATATTATTGGCAACCAACGGATGATAATAATAATTTCAGTTTATTCTGTATTTTTTTTTAAGCTAGAACCACACAAACAGTTCAACCCAACATGTATTTATTTACGAACACACTATAGCGTTTAGTCGTAAACTATAATTTCAACTGTTAAATATTATACAAGTTATTGTCGTTCTATCACAACCTTATTGATAAGATATCTTTTAAGAAACCCTAAAAAGTAACTCCAAACAAAATCTGCTCAAACATGACATCACAGGTACTTACCGGGTGTATCTGTTGCACCATAGATATGGTCTGTGGCATTCCAGCCATGGGCAGAGTTCCTTGCTGCATTCCCATAAGACCTGCTGAATAGCAAGAAAAATATATATTAGAACATAATCTTTTTATACAGTGTGTATCACTATCTCGAGATATTTCATGCTCGTAATCTGTGGTGTGAGCATGGAACTTTTGTCGATCGTTAATTTCGTTATTTTGACAGTTCCCGTCGTTATTGTTCATACAAAATTAACGATATTAACGATCGACAAAAGTTCCATGCTCGCACCACTGGATAGAATTTTATCAGTCCAAACCGCAAAAGTCGGGTCCCATCAACATTTCTTTTAAAAATAGCACCAATTTTTAAACTAACTTCATAAGTTTTCGATATTTATATAATCTTTAATTAATGTATTTTGAAATGAATTGAGTTTCCCTACAAAATAAAAACGAAACTATTGTTGTTTCCTACATATCATTAAAATTACATCCCTCATAACCCAACTTTAAATTTTAAGTTTTTAACACAATTCTTTTTTTCTCATAATGAAGTCAATCAATGAATACATCTTTAAATACACAACTTTGTTTTTCTATTGAAACGGTCACTTTAAACCTATATTCGCTATATTTTAGAGAGATCAATTCTTTTTTACCTCACTGCTACATTTGGCAGTGCATCCTACTAATATTATAAATGTGAAAGTTTGTGAGGATGTATGTATGGATGGATGGATGGATGGATGTTTGTTACTCTTTCACGTAAAAACTACTCGGTGGATTTGGATGAAACTTTGCAGTAATATAGGTTATACATCAGAATAACACATAGGATACTTTTTACCGCGGGAAAACTTTTCATTCCCACGGGAAACCGACTTCCACGCGAACGGAGTCGCGGGCGGCCACTACTACTGAGTATTCCATACCTTGCTGCTGGTAGTGCTGCACCATCTGCGTCTGCTGCAACATCTGCTGCTGCTGCATCGCCTGTTGCTGCAACATGGCTTGTTGCTGCATGTTCTTGTTGAGCTGCTTGTCCTGCACGCTGGCGATCTGGGTCATCTGGCCGGTCGAGTTCATCACTAGCAGTCTGGAATAGATGGGGATAATGATTGTTTGTAGGCAGTTGGTTATATAAGTTTGTAGATAAGTATATTGTTAAATATATAGAGATATTAAAGATATTAGGCTTGGAATGAACGCAAGTTAAAGACGTTTTGTAAGACTTAAAAAATATATACAGGGTGTTTGGAGGGTGAGTAGCCAAATGAAAATGGTGGATAGGTGAGGCTATTAGCTATATACTTCCACTTATTAAATTGCATTTTAGTTTAAGTTTTAGAATTTATTCGATTTTTAAGATTTTCCTAAAAAAATCCCCGATTTTGTCATTAAAAGTCCAATATCGTTTTTATTTACTGTCGGAACCAAATGAAAATAATTTTAATTTAAAGCCTAATACTGTTTTAATCAGATGCAATCATAAATTTGTACAAATAATCTCATGAAAAGTTACAGTGAGTTCATAAACTTTGATGAACCAGTGGAAAAAAAAGTTTATGTCAACTTAGCTATGAAAAAAAATAAAAAAGTTAAAGACTTTGGAGTTTTCATTTCCTTTTAAAAACTTCTTCAGTTAATACTCTTTATAACGATATGCTTCTTGTAACATAAATAATCAGATATCTTAACAAAAAATGTAAGTTAGACTTAAAAGACGCTAGGTGAGACGAACCCGTTCAGCTATGTAGGTAAAAACCTCTCTCTTTGTATTTCGACACTAGTTAACTCTCCTTGCTTACTAGCCTGATGTTAAAAGAACACATGTTTTTGTTACAAAATATCATTTATTACAATTATAATTATTTACATATCGTGTTCAAATTGGGCACCATTATGCCTAATGCAAGCATGGCATCTGTTTCTTATTTCACGAGTCGTATACTGTAATGAAATCTCGCGTTTCATTAAGAGGCCTTACGTTTTTTTCTCCACCGAAACGCAGTTATCGTGATTTTTCATACTTTTCGACGTTCAATTACGAGAGAATGGTTAAATTTGTACAAGTAAATATTAGCCTAAAGTATAGGAAATTTATTCATCTAATGAAGTGACAGAGAAAAAATCAGGTTATTTTCTTTTATTTTGTGTATTAACTGTTTTTTCACGTACCCTTTTCGCAGTTTAAAAATTATGGTCTTCTATGCCGTTCGATAGGTACTAAAGTGATAAACTTGAATTCAAATAAAAATATCTATTAAATTCTTCATACAGTGTTCCACTGAAGTGACAGAGAAAAATATACAAATATTTATTGTTTCATTACTAAAATAATTGAATAAAACGGTCGAAATACGTTAATAATCGTTCAACTTCATCGCGATGTTTGACATATTACAGATATTCCATAAACAATGATTTTAATATATATTATACATTAAAATATGGACAATCTAAATTGAAAATAAAAATATTGAATTAAAGTCATTATATTTTTTAACAAATACTTTCATGAGCTCCTTATTACCAAGCGCATGAGCCGCGTGAAATCAGTCCCGGCCGAGGCCTTCAGGAGAGAGGACGTATCGCATCGTTTCCCGCGCGCCTGTTATGCATTCCGGCGTGCTTTTAAGTTATATGCGGCCTAACGTTGTTTGATACTTGGGTGAGTAAAGTAACAATTAATTAATGCATGTAACTGAACTATGATTGTCAGAAAATTAAGATAATTGTATTGTATTCAAAATAAATATTAATTAGCGTGTGCAATTATTTATTATATTGTATGTATTTAGTTTATGCTTTTTACTTCATTGAAGTTTTATGCTTGTAGGTATCAAATCAGAATCAGAATGGGCAATAAAAGAACAGAATTCAAGTTGAAAAAGAAAAAGGGCAAATCTTGAATTTCTTAATCATGCAAGAGATATTAAAAGGTTAAAAAATTCTCATACGGATAAGCTACCAGAAAATGCCACCAACACAAACAGTATTCAAGTAAGTATGAAAATCGAAATAATAGAGAAAGATAAGGAGTTATGTAACGTCATGGAAAATAAACTGAAAAAAATCTAATTCGAATGTTTTCTCTCGACCTGAAACTATCGATTCGAGATTAGACCGGCAAATGGAAATAAAAGAGCCCGAATACATTTTAGAAGCAATCAAAAAAAGGGAAATGATTAAAAAACGAAAAGTTGACGAAGAAGAAGATAATAATATGTGAATTGTGATTATGTCATTTTTTTAGGTTTTTTTATGTTTGTTACACGTTATAAATTAATTAATCAATGCTATGTTTTATTTTCCCAATATTATTTCATTTAAAGACAAAAAGTATCCAAACTATCAAAAGATCAAAACCGTTAAATCGTACTAGACAACGACGGCTCCGAATTACGCAATGCACACACGCGTCCGAGAGCTGCTGCGTTTGTGTGGGTGCGAGTCAAATACCTATTTTGACCCGTCTCGAAAAAACGTAAGGCCTCTTAATGCAAAGGCATGATTAATTTTTCCTATCAATTGTTCTTTTGTGTCTATTTGTTCTACGTATACAATTTCCTTAGCACGGCCCCAGACGTAAAAATCAAGGGGTGTGAGGTCCGGCGATCTTGCAGGCCATGGGATAGGACCATCTATGCCGATCCAAGCATTTGGAAATGCATTGTCCAAATGCTGCCGAACTGCTAAACTCCAGTGCGCTGGACAGCCATCTTGTTGAAAAACAATATGTTCTTCATTAAAAAAATTTGGAATCTCGTTCATTATTTCGGGCAAATCATTTAATAGAAAGTCCAAATAATTTTCTCCATTTAAATTTTCTGGTAGGTAGAATGGACCAAGTAAAGTTTTCCCAATCATACCTGCCCAAACATTAATTGAAAACTTCCTTTGGAAGCTAATTTCTCTTTTTTTTTTTGGATTTTGTCTTTTGGGGGCCCAATAATGTAAATTATGTAAATTTACAATACCCTCCCTTGTAAATTTTGACTCATCCGTCCACATAATATTTTTTAAAAAATTGCAATTATCTACATCCATATGAAGCAAAAGGCGACAAAACTCAATTCGTTTTTGGCAGTCGTTTTCTTCGAGGCTTTGCACTGAAATGTAATGAAAGGGATGCTTTTCATTGGCGCGAAGAACTGACCACACTTTCCATACACTTAAATTAAACTCTGCAGCTACAGTCCGGATGCTCTTTGTGGGATCATCTTCAAAAGCTTCTAAAACACGTTCATCATCAGCAACACTACGTTGTCTGGTAATTCCAGGTTCACGACGGTTTAAATTGCCAGTTTCTCTTAAGCGCCTAAAAGTTGTCTCAAACGTATGACGATTAGGTTGGCGTCTGTTGGGAAAACGCTCTTCATAAATTCTTTTTGCTACTCGTCCTCTTCCATCAGCTTTGCCATATGCCATTAGCATGTCGGCATACTCCTCATTTGTAAAAATACCAGCCATTGTTTAGCAACAGTTTTACAAAACAAGGAAATTGATAAATAAAATAACTAAATGAAAACATAAAAGGCGCGAAGTTTTTTTTTTTTTTTCTTGTTGACTATTGCTGTTGTCCCCTTGGCTGCCTTTAAACTTCAAAGCAATTTGGCCCAGCACCCAGTTGGTTACGGACTACGGCTTAGGATGAAACAGAATTTATCTCATTTTAACAGAAGGTTAAGCGATTATTTATTTTTATTTTATTTTCCGGCTTATTGGCATTTCTATAAATACATAAGTTTTTCTTGAACAGATTCGATTCTCTCCTTTGTCCTTTCCTCTTTGAGAACTAACATTCAATTTTTATTAAGTTTCCTTATTATTTATGTTACATGTAGCATACTGTTAGAAAGTGTATTAACTGAAGAAGTTTTTAAAAGGAAATGAAATCTCCAAAGTCTTTAACTTTTTTATTTTTTTTCATAGCTAAGTTGACATAAACTTTTTTTCCCACTGGTTCATCAAAGTTTATGAGCTCACTGTAACTTTTCATGAGATTATTTGTACAAATTTATGATTGCACCTGATTAAAACAGTATTAGGCTTTAAATTAAAATTATTTTCGCTTGGTTCCGTGAGTAAATAAAAAAGATATTGGACTTTTAATGACAAAATCGGGGATTTTTTTAGGAAAATCTTAAAAATCTAATAAATTCTAAAACTTAAACTAAAATGCAATTTAATATGTGGAAGTATATAGCTAATAGCCTCACTTATCCACCATTTTCATTTGGCTACTCAACCTCCAAACACCCTGTATATTATAACTGATTTACAGTCACTTAAACACTAGCTTCGTCAGCAAGATATTTGATTTTCTCCAATAGTTATTTCTACTCCATATATCTTTATTATTTTCGAATTTATCCTTGATTCGATTCTCGATATTTAATCCTAACCCTTTCATTGTATTTTAACAAACTATAACCACACAAAACTTTCTCAAATTCTTGTCTACCTAAACTATCGGTTAGCAAATAGCTTACAGTAAATTCATTTTTTAACCTTAGGCTATATATTTGAACTCACTGTTGTTTAGGCTGTTGCATCTGGTGCTGCATCTTGTTGGTTTGGTTGGCGGCGTCTTGCTTCGCGGCCGGCGCCGGGGATCGAACCCCGGGCTTGCCTCGATGCTTGGCCTGCAAGTTTAGTATGTTTAGGCCCAATTGCAGGGAACGTTTTAACCTCGGGTTAGCTTCAGGTTAGCTAACTCAGGTTTAAATGGCGCCACCATTGATTGTAACTACTTCTTATTACAATCGATGGTGGCGCCATTTAAATCTGGGTTAGCTAACCCGACGTTAAAACGTTCCCTGCAATTGGGCCTTAGTGATATAAATAAACAGTATGTTGTTTTGTGTCAGAGTATTTTTATTAAAATGATGATAATCATTTATTTGTTCCTGCGCATAGCGATTTTTAATTTTACTAATATTTTGAGTGTAAAAGTTTGTAACTTGAAATAAAATGTTTTTGCTTTTGCGCCTAAACTACTGAATGAATTTGACTTGATGTATAACGTGTTTTTATTTATATCCCATAACTATATTGCTTGGGTGAAAGCTTCAAAAACTACAATGCAAGGTCGAAAAATGCATTGTTTCGGGAATATCATAGGGTATTTTTACCACGGGTAAAGTTTTATCCTTACTGGAAAAACTTCGGGCGAGTTCAGCTGAAGGCGAAACTGCAGGGAAATAAGCTAGTTTGTATATAAATAATTTGCCTACACGAGTTTCGGTAAGTACAATATTTAACGATATAATTATAAAACATTTCAATTTAATTTAAAACTTGTTTGTTTTTAGATGATTGTTTTTCAATCAAATCAATCAATACCAAAATTTTAACAGTTTTTGTACATATACATAACAAGCGGCCCGCCCACGCTTCGCAATGGTGTAATTTTGGCCGACTTGCTCACGAAATATTGAATTTTGGCTTACTTAAAAAAACCTTTTCTAATTGTTCTTTATTTACAAATTTAAATAAATAAATTCTTTATAAGATGGCGAAAACCAGAGAAGTTAGCAGCGAAACATACAAACAGACAAAAATAGCGACTTGGATTTATACTATGTCATGATGATTCGCCAACTAAATAAAACCTACCTGGTTGTGCTGCGCCGCCTGAGTCTGCGTGGACACGGAGGCGGCCGGCCGCAGCCCGGCGCCGGGCAGCAGCGCCGCCACCGCGCGCCCGGCGCCGGGCTTCGTCTCCGCCCCGCGCGGCTTCGCGCCCGGCGCCTGCGACACCGACGCTGAGGGGGCACGGCTTTGTTAGGTGGGTGAAGATAGTATATGTCTATTTAAATTATAATAATAACGGGTGTAAAAAGACCACTTCCGAAGCCTGAAACCATGTATTCTTGAGCCTCAATAGTAACTAAATTCACTAACAGCATACCCAGAAACCTCAATTTAAAAAAGTTATTCAGGATCGAAAAGTCATATTCGCCGCTTTTAATCATCGCTCACACATCAACTGTCGGTTCAGGTGCGATTTTTTACATTGCAAATTTAATTGAAATTCTATTTAATTTGAAATCATCGCAAAATCTAATAGTATTAATGCAAATTTGGAAAATCGAGTAAAAAAAATTTTTTTTCTCAAAACGTTACCCAGATTTTGTTTTCGGAAGCAGTTCTTTTACACCCAGTATATTGCTATTGTTAGTTATAGTATTTTTAAGGTATATTAACGCGTTCAGTGCCGGCCACGCTTCTGGCACGATTTTGTATGTATACGTAAAGGTGCCGGCAACGCGCTCAGCGAGTTTTGAATATTTTCGCATAAGTTAAAAATTTTGCTTAGCGCGGTCACCGTATTTTAGGTGGCATCGCTAGTTCATGCTCGAAATTACAGTGGCAGTGGACGCGTTAAGGTAAGATTACTTATATACATACGCAGGTTTGTGAGTATTTATGCTAATTCATAAATCTTTAGTGGCAAGTGACATGGTACGCAAAGCAACGCATAGTTACGCATGCATATCGGCAATTGAAATAATGTGTATCTTTTAGCTACTGAAGAACCAACTAATACCTAGTTTGTTCTTTTTTGTTCACAAAAACTGTTTTACGCAAAAACTGATTTGAATGAAACTTTACATATGGATATAGCAAAATAGGTATTTTTACAGTCAACTCATTATAATGCAAGTGAAATCGCAGAGCGGAAAACAAGTCATTGATATGTCAGTCATAGGAAGGAAAACAATGCAATGCAATACATGAAATATCTCTATAACATAATATAGTTTTAGTTCGTGTATCCATAAAGGTACATAACTAACGCATGCAAAAAAGGTTCTAGATTATTATTTAGTTTTTGATAGCCGGTGAAAAAATTAATCTTACAGTGACGCCTTGTTTAATTTGCTACCATAGAAAGAGGAATCCGCGTTTTTGCGTCTCAAAAAACTTCGATTGGTATTGATTATTATTATTACTATCTTTCTGTTACTTATTATAGTGATCAGTCGGTTGGATCAGAAAAGTTTGAAGCTGTACAATGGAGCTAGTTACTAACTAGTTTAGATAGGAAAAGTTATATAAGTTTCTAGGCGAGTTTACATAGGTAAGTAAATAAAATATTTCATAATACATGAGTATCGCAAGTTTATCATTTGAATCTTAATATTTCGCCATACGCTTACTGTTTATTTAGTCTCAGTGCCAGTAATTGTTACTTTAGTAAATAACATTCTGCTCTTCTTATTAAATCAGCGTTTTACACATCAAAATCAGATTTGGGCTTTGCATTATGCTGTACGACGATAAAGGTTTTATGTTACTTGAATACGAAAAGATATAGTGATGGCTACAATGTCTTAAAATAGTTTTTTTTGTCTAGGTAAAATAATAAAATATACTTAGTTTAATAAATAAAGAATTCACAGAAGCATCATATTATAATCATAGCTAACTTTTTTAGCAATTCGCATTAACTTCACAATTTGCAATCAATACTTTAACGCTCGTTACTTTTAATAACTGTTCCAAAAATACCGGGAACATAACGTTAACATAATCGCTATACATCCGCCAAAACTTCTATATATATTCGCACATCGCTCATTCGCTTGCCTTAATTCTACTTATCTCTACTTATCATTCTATACTTAAAATTAGATATATTATCATATTTTATATGTAAAATCAATATAAAACCGGTACTAACTATTATGCTGGACGTTATTCTGCGGTGAATGTTGTATAAACATTGAATTGCCAGCATCTGGTTGTGTTCCTCTGATGTAAATAGGGTTGGGCGCAAGAAGCCCGCCCGCTGGTAATGTCCCAGTTTGTAGTGATGGGGTCCAAACTTGGGGCAGGGCCCCGGAGATCTGCCATGGGGCAAACTGCATCGTTTGACCGCCGGCCTGCAAATAAATATTTTTTTTATATGCAAAATATAAATTAAGGCATGTAGTCTAACTTAAATGTAGCTATCATGTTAATTTGACATGCAATATAATGAAAATCATAACTAGGTCATATACCCATCTCAAAAACAACAATACTAAATACTACAGTGTTTCGCCAAGCTTTTCCATCAATACAATATTTAAAAATATTAAATTTGTCCATCCTTTTCAATTTTATAACACGTATTTTGTATTAATTACTATAAACATAGAAAAATTATTGAAAAAAATATATATACATTCATGTCGCTGTAAATCATCTACACACATACACAACCCAAAAATCTATACAAAACCTATCTACTATCACTTCCATCAAGTCTTTCTATCAGGTCCATCTATGACCACTTTAAGTCTATCTTTTACCACTTTTAGGGCTGCCGCACACGGGCCACAGGCCACAACCACAAAACGTCGCCACTGGCCACTTTACATACATTTTATTAAGCTAGGTGTGGCCGCAACCGGCGACAACCGTGTGCGGCGAGGCCATATAAAATGTATGAAAATAACAGGAAATATGCCAGCGGCCCGTGTGCGGCAGCCCTTAGTCCATTTTTTACCATTTTAAGTCCATCTTCTACAGTAACCAACCTGCAGCGGTGATATGATCTGCGTCTGCCCCTGCTGGCCGAGCACTGGTTGTGAAACTTGCACGCACTGCGGCACCTGGCCCGCGTGTTGGGAGCCACTGGGCTTGTTGGACACCTTGTTGCCGCTCATCACCTGGGTTACATGGGGATTAGCACAGGTTACATAGAGTTTGTTAGTGGGGTTAATAACGGGAGAAAAGGAAACAGTTAAGTTTGAAAAACGAGGTACATATAAAGTTTATTGCATTAAAGTCCCAGTATTTTAATAAGACTGTTTGTAAGTAACAAGTGTTTAAAGTCCTCATAAAACGATTTTCGTTACTTATGTTAATAATTCAACACATATAACTACAAAAAACAGAAAGACAAATAAAGACTTGGTGAAGTTAAGACATAACTCATTAACCTAAACAAAATTTCGTTATTAACAAAGTTAAGTAATTATATAATACACAGTTATTAACTCATAAAAAATGTATTTAATTCTCCCAACTTACCTTGTGCATCCTCCTTTTTCCAGTATTTACAACTTCAAAATTACCTTGTGCATTTCCGTCTGTTTCTGCTGCTGTCCTATCCCGGAGACTGTGGGCTGCGACTGCGCCGGTATGATGCTCGGCTGCGAGTTGATCACGCCCAGCGAGCTTAGCACGAACGTCTGGTTCTGAGTCGTGGGGATGGTCGGAATGGTCGTGTAGCCGGGGAATGGCGCTGCAGACGAAACAGAATGAAAGAGACGGGCGCTAGAAGATATCCTTGGCAGGCCCTTTTGTAAACAACCTTTTCGGGGACTTTTATTTGGAAATATCATAGTTTTTGTAGTTAAGCAACTTGTCAACACAAAGCTGTGAAATATGTTTTTTATTTAATGTGAAGAACATTAAAATACTGTATAATATATGATCTGGCTTCTTTGTCAAAGGCCGTCGAAAGATTGTTCACAAATCAAACCAGTAAAGATAGATAAGGAAGAAAAGTTTGGGAGCTAAATTCACGTAAAGCAGCTTACGACTGTAGTAAAAAACACGACGAACAAAATCCACACAACCAACGAAACGATATTACTGACGAGACAAAATAAGTTGAAGCGTAATTAAAATTCAAATGGATGCAAAACTGCATAAAAAAACATTGCCATCAAATTAATCGATGAAGCGAATTTTAAAAACTTTTCACTCAAATTAATTTACGAATAAAACACAACTGGTTTTCGTAAAATTAAAAAATTGAAAAAACGCAGACAATACACAACGATAATAGTTTTGGATTAAACTGTTCAAAAACCTTGTTCCTGATACGCCGTGAGACCTGTGAAATTTACTAAATAACTGAATAGTGTTGTAGTTCAAGGTGAATGTCATTCGATTATCGATTTTGTATGTAGCATACACATAAATAATACACTAAGAATTCATGAGATTTGCTCGTAGAGAAGGCAACGTAAGTGTGCATTTGAAAAATCGATACTTTTGACGTTACAGCGTACAGTATTATATCTTCGCTTCAAAATGATTGTATAACAAAATTCGTCTATTTTCAATTAAAACATAGTCAATTGAAATTTGGTTAGTGTTCATCCTAGTATATTTCTATGAATTATGTTAGAATTTACAGACAAAATAGTAACAAACCAGCTTGTCCCTGAAGTACTTGCTTCCCTTGTGCAGTGAGCATATGCGGCCCAAGCTGGTTCCCTTGGAACGGCTTCCCAGCTGCTATAACCTACGTTAAAAAAAACTACTAAACATAAAGCAATATATACTACAACAATCACAATAAAAACTTACCCGCAATCTTCCAAATATAGTAAGGTAAAATAGCAGGAGTAGTATTTTACTTCTGATTGCTGTATGTTTAATAAATAAGAATAAAGAAAGAAGATAAATTGTCATTAAGTAAAATATACATAAAATTGCCCACTTTTGTTGTCAGTTAGGCTGCATAGTTTAAATTGTGCTCAAACCACAAAAGTAGATCCATCCCATCATTCGTTGAAAAAAATCCTATAGTTTTTAAACATTTCATCACTAAATCAGAAAGCTAATAAACGCGAAGATGACTATTTCACGTGGCCTCAACATTCGCCAGCAATATTTTGTTTTTCAAATGATCGCTAACATATTCAGAGGAGTTGTCCAGAGTTTGTAACCGTTTCACAAACAAGGCGCCTGAATTTATTGAAATTGGTAATAAGACATTAAAACTCCACGTGTACAACTAACGATGGAACTTTACGGTTCCGAAGTTTCTGGAAGTGGAAAATATTGTATGTGGAACATTTTTTTTGGGTTTGTTTGGTATAAATTTTGTGAAGTGACACAATCTTGCTATAGGTGGGCAAGAACTTGAATACATTCGTTTTAATTAACCATAAAACGAAATTTTCTTACTATCATTTTGTCCGTAAGAAAGAGAGGGTAGGATATTTTGTTTAAAAATCCTTGTAACGCTGTTACTGAGTTATTACGAGGAGCGTCGTTTTATATTACCACTGTAAAATTAACGCGTAAAACAATTATGTAGTTAATTTTCATTCCTAACTCTACTATTTCTATTTTAATATCTTCTTTATTTACATATTGACCGAAGACTAAATTAGTACCTTGTTGAAAAATTTGTTACCTTGCACAACATACCTGTATTTGATGAGAATTGATGGCTGGGTGCAGCGCAATATTCCCCGGCACTAACAAGCCTCCTTGTCCGTTGTACAGCTGCGGCAAATAAGCGCTGTTCTGCAGCGGCTGCTGAATCACCTGCACGCGACTGTGGCCCCACTCAGCGCTGCAAGATCGTTGAACACTCGCTCATTCACAGCGCAAATATCAAACGCAATGCTAACACAACACCGATTAAAATCAGACACGATATCATTTACGAACATATTCATTAATGTTTAACTGAAACGCAATTTCAAAATGATATTTAATAAAACTATCAATGTAACGCTAACAAAAAATGCAATTACAAATAACATGAGAAAGGCATTCACGCGAGTGGTAAATTTATTGATTAGACAAGTATAAGTACATTTATGGCGATATTTTACACAAATGGGACACGGCACTAGTACACTTAAATTAAAAACAAACGTTCTTTTGTTTTTTGTTGTTCTATAAAGAAATAATGAATTCTACACTATGAATTTCTTATTACATATGAAAGTCGGAGAACCTTTATTCCTACACTTGCGTTTTTAAAACGTCGGCGATTGTTTAGACTTATAAAAGTTTACCGTAAAATGAAACATAGTATTTTATCTAAAGTAAGGATTGACTGAACAATAAAAAAATATATTGAACAACCTGTGACTGATTTATTTTTTAACTAGTGGCCGCCCGCGACTCCGTACTCGTGGAAGTCGGTTTCCCGTGGAAATGATATAACTTTAGTGTTTCTTTACCGATTTCTATGTTTTTTTATTGAATAGCTAATAATGTTAACTTTTTTAATTAGGGATAACTGAGAGTGATATAAACGTAAGAGTAGACAAATACAGAAAGCTTCGAACTGCTAAGCTATCGGGAGTTACACGTGCTATTGTAAGTCAACCATAAAAGATAGACATATTATGCTGTCGTGGGATATATTTTATATAATTTTAAGGAGAACATTTTCGTCATACATGATTTCTGTGTAGCTTTAACCATTAAGGTTGAACACGCGACGGAAGCTTAAAAAATGGAGTAACTTCTCCCGTTTTCACACTTCCCTTCACTTCCCTTCACTGCTCTGCTCCTATTAATTGTAGCGTGATGAAAAGTATAGGTATGAAAAATAATTGTACCAAGTTTCGTTAAAATCCCTCGAGTAGTTTTGTTTCTCCCTAATCACCCCCTGATAGTTATTTTGGAAATATATTTCATGTACAGAATTGACCTCTCTACAGATTTATAATAAGTAAAGATAGTCAGAAAACACCAAAATAACGCGGACAATGCACAATGTATCGACGAGGTTAAGGATAGGTAAAAAGGGGAAGCACTCACCCAAATCATAAAATCATTAAACTCAAAATTATAAACGTGAAAGTCAAAATATGTTTGACTAAGACTTAAGTAGGAAATTTTGTGTTAATCTATAATTTATGGTGTTTATAACCTATGGTTGTACTTTTTACGACGCCATTTAGGCAAATACCTACAGCGCGATTATCTTTAATTTAATGTTAACAAAGTTAAATTATTATTTACAGTTAATAGGTAAATTATCAGCATACTATTGTTTTAATTATGTAATCCTTTGTTTTTCTATTGGTTTATGATTGTGGTGCACTTACGTTGCATTTACTTATAATTTAAGTATTTTAATTTTAACCGAGTTGAAAGGAAAGAGTAATTTTACGCAAATTTACCTTAGGTTTCTTAAAGTCGTATTTGGACCTATTGGGAAAAATCTTATCACATTCTGAAGTTTTACATAAATAAGGTAATTTCAAACGTTTTAGTATTCTTATAGTGATTTTTTTCTTTTAGTTTTGTTTCTAAAAAATATAATTTAATTGCTTTCAAAAATACTAAAGAATGTAAATTCTTTGAAATCTTTATTTAATTGGTAGAAATTTTATTGAGGTTACGAAGGCAAGAAGAGATTATTTTAAGTTGTTCGTTAGGTACCCTATTGTATTTGATAGTTAGGAAGAAAATAAACCGTAGGTAATAGCCGAGGTAGTAAACAAATTGAAGCTTCTGGAAGAAATAATTCGAATGAATAGGACTGATTGGAATAGGAATAGTTATCGGAACTGCCACAACCTTCACGTTCACTGTAAATAAATTGCAAATGAGATGTAATTTTACGGGATTTCAATCAGATAATTTTCAATCAGTCTTCTTTACAACTAGAAATTGATGATGGATTCTTCTATGTTATAAATAATCAGAAAATCAGTCGATCCACTTACTTACTAAAGTGGTTACCCGTGTAGGTTTTTTCCTTAAGACTTCTGTAGTATTAATATTCTAAAAACATAGTCAACAGTCAGATGTTCGGTGTCTGACACAGCAAAACAACTCATCATGAATTCGAACATGAAGAAATAAACCACTGGAGGGTACATGCAGAGCTAATCTGTCTGAACCAATACCCCAAATTCGGCGAGATCGAAGAAATCTTGTCAGTCGAAGTTCATGTCGGCTTATGTAAACAAGTCACATGCTCTGACATGAAAAATTTAATTCAACGAACAAAATTTTTTAAATGTATTTCGGAATTATTATTTTTTCCGAATTAAAACAAAGCCTCAATATAGGTTTTTGTATGTTATATTTCCGACTATACATACCTATATTAAATAAAATCAAAAACGGTTACCTTTTGCATACGCTTTTGATTGGTCAAAATCGGTTGCTTTTGACCTAATCTATCACCCCTTAACAGGAATACGTGACATTCACCCTGTATTACTGCAAAGTTTCATCCAAATCCGTCCAGAAGTTTTTACGTGAAAGAGTAACAAACATCCATATACAGGTTGATTGCTAATGCGATACATTCCTTCTAAAGGGTTAAAGTAGAGCTTATTTGCAGTCCGAAAATTAATAATTTCTGAGTTATGCAACATTTAAGTTTTTTTACAAAATACCCCATTTTCGAATTTCAAATGAATCCATTTAGTGAAAATTTCAAAATTAAGTTTAATATTTTGTTGTTTTATGGTAGCTTGATAACTAAAATGATATTTTACAATAGAATTTGTTAAACGAAAATCGTCTTTATTTTAGAAAGTCAAGAAAGCAAGTACAACTTTAAAAAAAGTTAAGTCTATTGACAATAAATAGCAATTTTCTAAAAAAAAGATACAGTAAAACAAACACAGATTGCGATTTTGCTTACCCATGTCAAAACTTTTATTATAAAGAGGTATGGTTTGCCAGTTTGGATGATTAGACCACTGTAACTTTTACCGAATAAAAAAAAAATTACAGTAGAAGGTCACTATATCGGAGAATGTAATACTTTTATTTAAGTACGCTAATTTTATTTCCACGCTAGTGAAGCCTCAGGCAAAAGTATATATTACTATTAAAAAAAACTGTGTCTGTTTGACACGAATTACAACTTCGATTCACCCTTTTCAACGATAAAAAGAACGGAAAAAGTAAATAGGTACCTGATTTGCTGCGGATGCTGCGAGTTGGGCGGGATGGCCTGCAGCGGCGGCATCGCCGAGAGCCCCGAGCCGCCCTGCTGCTGCAGACCCCCAGGCTGCTGCTGCATCAAGCATTTACATGTCACTTTAACATACGAGATACACTAAAGGCATAAGTGTTTTATGGCCAAGCCAAGATATGATGCTAAGACACAATGTACACTCAAATACCTATTCGACGCTAAGGCTGCTGCTACAGACAGCAATTATATGTCACTTTAATATACGAGACACACTAAAGGCGTAAGTGTATGGCCAAGCCAAGATATGATGCTAAGACACAATGTACACTAAAATACCTATTCGACGCTTAGCAAGGTATATCTTGCTTTGCCACACTTAGATACAAGATACACTATAAGACGCTGAACATGATACGTCGTTGCTATTATACATTTTTATACAAGATTCACTATACGGCGCTAATTATGATAAATCGTTGCAATACGTGTATCTTGTATCTAAAATACAAGATTGAATATCTCCTTTGACAAAAAAACCTAGTTTAAACCTTGTATTGTTTTTGCCAATCCAATGTGACACTTGTTGTAACTTACAGAGACAAAAAATGGTTTAAGTAATACAAAATTTAACTTTGTTTATTAATAAAGGGGTGTTTATACAGGGTGTCCCAAAAGGTTACGTAGCTGGGAAGGGGGGTGGTAGGGGTGGTCACAAGGGTCACCAGAAAAATAATAAAAAAATTCCCCTCTGGATATTTCAATAAAAAAAATTCATTTTTTTAAAAACAAAAAATTTTACACCTTGTTACCCTATTTTGCTTATTGTACCTACAGATATAGCAGTATTTGAAAAAAAAAACCTGTTATGTAATCGTCAATAACCCTTTATCAAATTGAAATAAAAAAAACTATACATATCTAACCAAGTTTTAAAGAAAATTAAGTTCTTGTCCAGTCAAGGACTTAGTAATTACGACTTCACTCAACTTCTTCCAAGCGTACTGAAAAAAAAACGTACTACGCAACTCTGGCGAGTAAGTTAAAAAAATAGGTAATTTTATTGCAATTCCAAAATGGTATAACACTTATTTGAAAAATTCATACGAGGACATTTAAAAATATTTTTCGGGAACAATACTCCTGCAAAAATAAAAATATCAAAAAACAATAGTCTCAAATTCGTACGCAAATACATTTTTAAATGTCTATTCTGTTGCTTTGATGTTACTGCCCGGTATAATTCTCAAGATTGGTGTACAAACATACTTCAAACATTAAAGTACAGTCTAGGCTAGATCAACGGGTAAGTTGTAAAAATATGGAGCTTGATTTGCGCATCATTTGTGCGTACCACCGTGCGTGTCAGGCGGAATTTTTTGCCGCGCACTACGCAGATGTGGAATGAACTTCCTGCAGCGGTATTCCTGGCTACCTACACCATGCGGCTTTTCAAGTCGAGAGTGTATTCCCACCTTGAAGGCTCAGCAACACACTCCCAACACCCACAGTGTTGCGGGTAGTTATGGGCGGCGGTGATCACTTACCATCAGGTGCCTCGCATGCTCGTTTGCTCGTTTAATAAAAAAATAAAAAAGTTTATGAAAAACCCATCAAGGACTTGGTTGACTTGAGTTCATTTATGATGCTCATTTTTAAAACGACGCAGGGCATGTATTTATGTTGGTGGTAGACATTTCGAGCATTTTAATAAAATAATAAATTATAATTTTGTTTTCTTTCGTGTTTCATTTAAAATCGCAACTGTAATGTCGAGTAAGCTGTGGCCGTTTTGAAACTAACTAACCGAACTTTTTTTGTATGGAAATAGGATTTATTTTTATTTGTTATCACAGCTTACCTAGTCTTAGACAGGGTAATAGATGATGGCCTATACTGAAATTATGATGAATATTACCAAAACTATTTTAGGGATGAGCTGAAAGTATTAGTTAATAAGCCACTTTTAGGTAAGAGACCAGTTAGATAAGCTAATCAAATCTATCAACCTTTGCTTTTGTACAGACCAGACAAGGTGAAGCTTGATCCTTTACATCTTTCGTTTACTTGAGTAAATGCAGTAAAGATTATTTTCCCTGGCATATGGAAAAACTTAATCTAGCCTTATTCGAATGTTTGAGGTATGTCTGTACTCCAATCTTGAGAATTATACCGGGCAGTAACATCAAAGCAACAGAATAGACATTTAAAAATGTATTTGCGTACGAATTTGAGACTATTGTTTTTTGATATTTATTTTTGCAGGAGTATTGTTCCCGAAAAATATTTTTAAATGTCCTAGAATGAATTTTTCAAATAAGTGTTATACCATTTTGGAATTGCAATAAAATTACCTATTTTTTTAACTTACTCGCCGGAGTTGCGTAGTACATTTTTTTTTCAGTACGCTTGCAAGAAGTTGAGTGAAGTCGTAATTACTAAGTCCTTGACTGGACAAGAACTTAATTTTCTTTAAAACTTGGTTAGATATGTATATTTTTTTTTATTTCAATTTGATAAAGGGTTATTGACGAATACCTAACAGGTTTTTTTTTTTCAAATAAAGCAATATCTGTAGGTACAGTAAGCAATATAGGGTAACAAGGTGTAAAATTTTTAGATTTAAAAAAAATGGTTTTTTTTTATGAAATATCCAGAGGGGAATTTTTTTATTATTTTTCTGGGGACCCTTGTGACCATCCCTACCACCCCCCTTCCCAGCTACGTAACCTTTTGGGACACGCTGTATAACTGGGTTCAGCACGATATGATGCTATGCCACACTTTATACTCAAGAAAGACTAATAGTATTTGTAACATGAGTTCACCTTCAATCTAATAATGATGATCATACCGGGGACAAGTTTTATTATAATAACAGAGAGAATTACAGTAGAAATCTTGTTAACACTTTTTTGATTCAACGCAAAAAAAAAAAGAAATTTTGCGGCTCTAAGCGTTTTGTACGTCTTATCTATCCAATTAGTAAAAGCTAACTAACTAACAACAAAGCTTGGAAAAACACGTCATTGACTCTTATTACCTGATCTTATATTAATCTGTCAATTGTACCAGAAGTCAAGTCAGATACCAAGACTATTAAGCAACCCCTTAGAAATCCTCTCTTGTAACAAGATCTCGTTTCATAGAACATCGACGCTATTTTTAGACGCGCTTTAGTTCTATTGTTATGTACAATGATAATGGACGTATTATAAAGCTGCATTTAGTTTTTGTAACAACATTTTGTTACCTTAAATATTCTTAATGCATAGATTTATAATTGGTCTTTGGTATCGCTCGACTAGATGGAGCACAGCCCCCCAAGCCAAGTGGCAGTAAAAATTTGCGTTGGCGAGTGAATAGAATAAAAATGTATGAAACTGTCAAATTACAAGCTTGACAAAAATGACAGTTTCATACATATTTTTTTTATTCACTCGCTATCGCAAATAACACTTGCCTTTTGACTTGGAAGGCCTAAAATAGTATGCCTACTCGAACCTACCCGAGCTAGTGTCATTTTTTGCATGCCTTTTATGCAGGGGCGTATATAGTTACCAACGTATCAATGTTTGGGCCTAGATCATTTTTTATGTTAAAATTACAAAAAATATATATTCAAGATTAAGTCTAGATTAAGAGTTCTCGTATACTTTTAAGTAGTTTAATCAAAACGAAATTTTTTAAGCTTTGAATAAATATTTATTTATTTTAGGGCCTTATAAAATTTTGTAAGTGTCCTAAGTGCTACACCCATGTAATTATGTGACCTAATATCTGACATAACACAGCAATAAGTAGTTACTATGGTATAAAACTTGCAGGGGTCAGGCCTAGATGTCGTTTAAAGATTTCGAGGCTGATCAATTTTATTGCAAAAACGATTTAAAAAATTACCTTCATGCAACTGGGTGATTTCCGTTTTGTCAAGCTTGTAAATTTTTACCTATTATTTGTTGCTCAGTGAAGCTGATGAGTAATAAATTATACATAATAGAAGGGAAGCCCAAGAGGGATTTCTGGATATACTCAAGCCGTTTTAATCTGCCGCTTAACATACTGGGGGATACCTTGTGCCCGGTTAAGCACTTCCACCAAATATGAGCCTTATACATATAAGTAGCTGCCCGATTAATTCAATAATTTCAAATAATTCAGTTCAATTTTATTGTCAGATTAGGTAAATCCCTCCAGATTATTGTATAAGAGCGTTGTTTTAGGACCACTAAAAATCCCCTTAAAAATCTCACGTGCTCTTTTAAATGATTTTTTTTCATGTTCATCCCTTACGTACGACCACTTCCATCATGGAAACCATCAGATTAACAAACGTACATGTTTTAAAAATACGTAGGACATGGATGATATCAATATCTGGCACGCCCGAGTATGTCAATGCAAAAGGTTTTTTTTTTTAATTTTGGAAATCTATAAACGTTTCCCCCGCCAATGAAATAGTATATGTTATATAACATTTTTTTCTTTTGTCATCTAAGTTTAGCAACCAAATGGCTGTCTATGGCGCTCGGGTAAATCCAGATTTAGGATCTTGGGCTAACCTACTAAAGCGACCCCTCGATTTGTCTCTGAGTACTAACTCCGACAACATGGCATGTTCTAGTCAGAAGCTTATCAAATAGTATGTGTACACACGACCTGCCACGAAAATAAAAAGTAGCCGCAAAATCAAAGCTATTTTTTACACGCAGTGCTCCATCTAGTACGAGCAAGCGATGGCCAATCATAAATCTATGTCTTAATGATAAGTTATACATGGTTCCTAAGTAATACAACCAAAACCTAAACTTTCTAAATTGAACAAACAACTAAAAGTTTGAAAATTTTTGAAAAAGTCTTACTTCAATTTCTTAACAAAAAGAGCTTTAATATGGCTTCTCGCTATACGAGTCCTAGTGTTCGAAGTTTCATTTTAAAAATGACTTAAAAGAGAACAAAGGAGTTACGCTCCGGCGCTTGCAGGTACATTAAAGGTACTTAAAGTCACCCTACCTCTCATTATGGCCGACGGAAGCCCTAGAGTTACTGAACCCATTATAGTATCACGTTGCGAAAGTACACCCTCGTGGCAAAATGAAAAGCTTTCCACTTACGTGCAAAAAGTTTGAAACCTTTGTGCATTAGCAGCTAGAAGTTCACATTTAATTAAGATACATTAAGAAAGTACATTTTGTACTTGTAATGTAATCGTGACATTTTTAAAGGCAAAGTGGAGACAAAATATGTTTGTTTGTAAATCAGGGCATCCAGTAGTATAACATTATAATATGTACGGTAATTCGTAGCCTACCCACAAAAATTGGTTCCTTATTTTCTTTGTCATATTATAAACATTTGAATAGAAAATATGTTCGAATTTTGTTACCAGGCTCATATTCGCACACATTAATTCTAAGTTTGATTATTTTCTTATGTGTTATACCATGGATGAAGAAGTAAAAGGATAGACAATAGCCATACAAAATAGCGTATACTTTTTTTTAGTTCTCAAACTTTCGATAGATGACATTACTAGTCTCAAAACACAAATTTGTATATTTTAACAAATTTTAGTTATAATACACCCGCTAGATGGCGTTGTAGTAAAACTACTTTGCTTTACACATTAAAATATTAAATCAATTGTTTATTTAAGACCAATAAATGTCGATTTAAACCAAAAATTATAAATACAAAATTTATGATTTAAGTCGATTTTTTTACTGGCATGAACAGAACTTGATAAAAGTGAAACTGACAAATTTCAGTCTACTTTTGCAAATGTCTACCACCCGCAGTGTTCCCAACCTATAGGGAGGCCGTTTCCGTTTCTTTAAAATGTTTAATGATGTATTTTCGCTAAATTTATCAAAATATTATCGTATCCACTAAAATAGGGTCGAAAATGTAAGTATGAAAAAGTCTCCCAAATTAGTCAAAAATCTTCGTTCTATCTGCGTTAAATACTTATTTGATATCGTTCTAGGCATAAAATAATAGTACCTACGGTTGTGAACACTGGGCCGCCCGGCCGGCCAGCCATACGTTTTCTGAACGGATACAAATTTATAAACTTGTAATAGGTTTTTGTATACTTTAAATACCCACCGATTTTTAGTAGACAATGATAATAGAATGAATGGTTATATACTTACTAGGTGTATCAAAATAAGTATAATGATTAAAATTGGGGAAGGCTAAGCTAAAAATAATACCAGACATCTTATTTTTTGAATGTGGTCTATTACAATTCCCAGAAAACTTAGCCAGGATAATCTAAATGTGACCATTTAACACATAGTATGTTAAACATACAGTGAATGTACATTTTTTATGAATAGAAACGTTATCTATAACAAAATTGATATTTGATTAAGCCCTAAAATATTTCTACACAAAAGTAGGTACGGTAAGCTGCAAGAGTCCATAATATAGTTCACATACTTGACAAACATTATTGCATCCAGTGGTCATATTCACACATACTAACGTTAATAAACTACTATTTTACTACTTCTTTCTTAATATCAACCTTAACTCGACAGTTTTAAAGCTCAATATATTTTTATAAATTTTTGTGGTTGTTGCAACATTTTCTTAAAAACGAAGATGTTTTTTTTGGATCTCCTACACTCTAACCGACACCATTCTCAACCTTAATTTGAGAGACTTAAGGTCCAGCACTATTCTATAAAATATTGTGGTTGTTGTTTTATTTCTTCTATTCATCTATACGATCGCTAAAACAATCTAATGGTCTCAGAGTTATTATTTCGTCCTAGGATCATGTTACCCCAATTAAAATCTTAACCATATTGTATTTTTATTATGAGCTTCATTAATTTTGCTCGTAAGTTGTAAATAAAGAATTAATAACTAAATGATGGTCAATAAATATAGAAGGTTAAATAAAAGTAGGATACTTTGATAAAAAACAGTTAGTATCCAAGAAAGTTTATTTATATAAAATACTAGCGACCCGTCCACGCTTCGCAATGGTGTAACGACTTGTTCCCGAAACCCGGAATTTTGGCTAATTTAAAAAACTTTTCCTGCATGTTCTTTATTTACAAATTTAAATGAAAAAAAACCTAAAACATGGCGAAAACCGCATTAAAATCTGTCAACTGGTTTAGAAGGAGATAGCGGACAAATATACAAACAGACAGAATTAGCGACTTGGATTTATACTACCTATGTAATGAAGAAGCTTATTTTACACTTGTTTACAAATATATTTTAGGTAATGTTTGACATTTATAACAAAATGTTGTTTCCAAATATTTCATACTTACTTACAGTAAATCGAGTCTCGTAAGGAGTTTGAGTAATATCATGTACTAGTGGCCGCGCGCGACTCCGTTCGCGTAGAAGTCGGTTTCCCGTGGGAATGCGCAGTTTTCCCGCGGTAAAAAGTTCCCTTAATTCTTTCATACATATATTTTTGGTATCTAGAACCGTTTTCGCAGCGCACGCAACGGAAGCCCTCAAGGATGAATAATTTTCTCCGTTTTTTTCATATTTTCCATTATTTCTTCGCTCCTTATAGTTGCAGCGTGTTCTAAAGCCTGCCACGATTAATGGTCTATTCAACACAAAAAGAATTTTTAAATTCGATCCAGTAGTTCCTGAGATTAGCGCGTTCAAACAAACAAACTCTTCAGCTTTGTAATATTAGTATAGATTGAGTCACTAGTATATGATATATAGCTTTCCGCCCTGCGTTTTCACGGTAAGGTAAATAGCTTTTCCCGTGGGAATGAGGCTATTTCCCGAAGTAAAGTTATCCTATTTTCTTCCCTGAGTGTCGAACTATCTCTATTCCAAAATCAAGACAATCGGTTCAACCGTTTTTACGTGAAGCGAACATACCAACAGACAGACATACACATTTTCACATTTAAAATATTATATTTTGTAAGGATAGATATGAAAAAAATACCTAAAAGATGGCAAAAACCGCATTAAAATCCATTACGTGGTTTATCCACTTACCACGCTATCTCCTTAGCGGACAAACATACTTACAACAGACAAAATTGGATTTATACTATTATAATGATTATATGCATTTCGATAATACGCATTCTGTCCTGCATACTTATATTAGCTTGCATACTTATTATAAAACTTAGAAATCAACTTTATCAATCTCAACATAGGCGAACCACAAAGTATGAAACAAATGATTCAATCATTGTAGGATTTGGTTATTTTCGTTTTACACTCAATGTTCAACATGTTTTCATAGTTAACTCGCATTTCAACTAATGTATTTAAAAATGTTAAGGTTGACAAAAGTAAATAAGTTGTTACAAATTATACCTACATTTATTGTCAATGTGTGTGTAATTTGTAGACCTTACATTCTATAATGGACTATAGCATATAGGTACGTATAGATGTAGATGCGGCAACAAAGAAAAAGAAGCACTCGACAAAATCGAATTTTTAAACGTCACCTATCAACTTTGTGCAGCTGATTGTTTTTTTTAATGGCATCACTGGAATTTCGTATGAAAATGTTTATTGCATTAGCGCCATCTAGTTAATTTAGATTAATTTTTTCTACAAAACTAAATTGACCTATTTTAATGACAAATTGCTAGCGCCATCTAACCTTATAAATTGAAATGTATAGCGCCATCTAGATTTATACTACTTTTTTTCATATACGCTACTTTGTATGGCTATTGTCTATCCTTTTACTCCTTCATCCATGGTTATACTTACATAACCCGAAATAAGGATTTCAATGAATGAGGTCATGGATGAAGGAGTAAAAAGATAGACAATAGCCATACAAAGTAGCGTATATCAAAAAAAGTAGAATAAATCTAGATGGCGCTATACATTTCAATTTATAAGATTAGACGGCGCTAGCAATTTGCCATTAAAATAGGTCAATTTAGTTTTGAAGAAAAAATAAATCTTAATTAACTAGATGGCGTTATTACAATAAACATTTTCATACAATATTCCAGTGCTGCCATTAAACAATCAGTTGCACAAAGTTTTACAAATTAGATTTTGTCAAGTGCTTTTTATCTTTATTGCCGCATCTACGTTTGTTATAAATGTCAAACATTACCTAAATATATTTGAAAACAAGTGTAAAATAAGCTCTTTATTTTATAAATAAACTTTCTTGGATACTAAATTACTGTTTTTTTTATCTATCTTACTTTTATTTATAAATTTTACACTTGTTTTCAAATATATTTAGGCAATGTTTGACATTTATAACAAAATGTTGATTCCAAAAATTTCATACTTACAGTAAATCAAGCCTCGTAAAGAATTTGAGTTATATTATCATATCATATACTGAGTCACTATAAATATTTATTTACCCTCATTTAGTTACTATTTCTTTCTTTACGACTTAAAAAGCAAAATGAATGAAAGTGATAATAAAAAAATACAATATGGTTAAGATTTTAACTAGGGTAACATGATCCTAGGACAAAAAAATAACTATGAGACCATTAGATAGTTTGAGCGATCGTATAGATAGATGAATAGAAGAAATAAAACAACACCTACAATATTTTATAGAAATGAGCTGCCTCTCAAATTAAGGTTGAGAATGTTGCCGGTTAGAGTGTAGGTAGATCCGAAAAATAACATCTTCATTTTTAAGAAAATGTTTTAACAACCACGTGTGTTAGAGTGTGTCAATATGACCACTGGATGCAATAATGTTTTTCAACTATGTGGACTTTATTATGGACTTTTGCAGCTTACTGTACTTTTGTGTAAAAATATTTTTAGGGCTGTTACTTAATAAAATATCAATTTTGTTATAGATTACATTTCTGTTCATAAAAAAAATTACCTTTAATGTATTTTTAGCATACTATGTGTTAAAGGGTCACATTTAGACTATCGTGGCTAAGTTTTCTGGGAATTGTAATATTTTTTTAGCTTAGCCTTCCTCATTTTAAATCAAACATTATACTTATTTTGATACACCTTGTATATAACCTTTCATTCTATTATCATTGCCTACTAAAAATCTATGGGTATTATATATAAAAACCTTTTAATTGAAATTATCTCATTATAACGGGTTTTACGCGTTTATTAAATTGTATCCGTTCAGAAAACTATCCGTTCAGTATGGCTGGCTGGCCGGTCGGACGAGCCAGTGTTCACAACCGTAGGTACTATTATTTTATGCCTAGTACGATAGCAAATAAGTATCAAACGCAGATAGGACGAAGATTTTTGACTAATTTAGGAGACTCACATTTTCGACGCTTTTTTGGTGGATACGATAATTTTGATAAATTTAGCGAAAATAAATAAGCGATTATACATTTTACAGATGTTGTACGGAAACGGCCTCACTATAGGTAGGGTAGACTGCGTGCGGTAGACATTTGCAAAATAGACCACTTTTATCAAGTTTTGTTCATGCCAGTAAAAAAGTCGACTTTTATCATAAATTTTGTATTTATATTTTTTGGTTTAAAACGACATTTATTGGTCTTAAATTAACAATTGGTTTAATATTTTAATAGTTTTACTACAACGCCATCTAGCGGGTGTATTATAACTACAATTAGTTAAAATATGCAAATTTGTGTTTTGAGACTAGTAATGTCATCTATCGAAATTTTGAGAACTAAAAAAAGGTATACGCTATTTTGTATGGCTTTTGTCTATCCTTTTACTTCTTCGTCCATGATATGGTTTAGAAATATTAATCTGATATTCAATATACACACAGAAATGGCTACTTTGCTCTATACTATGTGAAAATGTGTTTCTAATATATATTTTTTTGTCAAAAGAAGATAAAGTAAAAAGTCATAGATTACCTGATGCTGTGTGTTAGGCATTGAGGATACGACGGTAACCGTCTGGTGGTGTTGCTGGTTCGAATCGTGTTGAGACATACTCATCTGCTGGCTTTGACTTTCCACTAATTGCTGCACAAACAAAAATAAGAAATACAAATATTATACTATAATCTTATTAACATAATAAATGCGACAGTGTAGGTGTTTGTAACTCTTTAAAGAAATAACAAAAGCCTGAACAGATAGATTTATGAAACATATACTAAGTAAAATAGATGAACTTTACTTGGATTAACCCATGGGGTATTTTTTTACTGCGGGGAAAGTACACCAAAGCTGTAGATATAACTACAGGGTGGGAAGCTAGTTTACTATAAATGTAAAGGGTTATATATTCTGATAGTGGCTTCTATTATAAGGATAGACTAAAGTATGATTTATTTAGCCACAGGTAAAACCTTAGGACAGAAAGCTTAATACTAACAATGTCAACATAATAATAAACAATTGTTTTATTGTACTAACCTGTTGCGGTTTGATGTCTCCATTCATACCGCTCTTGTGGTTCTTGTCGAAAACAACGTTGACGTTGTTCTGCGGAGAGGCCAGGAAGCTGAGGTTGATCTCACCGATACCAGGCACGTTGAACTGCTGGGTGTGCAGTGGCTGGTTGTTCACAACCTAATGACAATTGATATATTATTCGATGGTGCTACATGATAAAATCTATGCAGAGAAGTGACTGCCTTATAGACAAAGAAGCTATGGTAAAAGCTACGACAGTTGCTTTCAGATACACTGATATTAAATTATTAACTCAAAAGGCATGCAAGGCCTACATATATGAAGGCTTAAAAGTTAAATTATATTGTTTTAGTTAGCTCCTTATGGGGTTTTTGGAGTTGCCTATTGAGTTTATTTACCTGCAAGAACTTATGCTGCTGCAAGTCTTGTGCAGCTTGTACTTCGGATTTTTGTTGTTGTTGCTGTGATTGCTGCTGCTGCTGTTGTTGTTGCTGCTGCTGCTGTTGTTGTTGTTGCTGCTGTTGTTGTTGCTGTGCTTGCTGTTGTTGTTGCTGCTGCTGTTGCTGCTGCTGCTGTTGTTGCTGCTGCTGTTGCTGTTGTTGCTGCTGTTGTTGCTGCTGCTGTTGTTGTTGTTGCTGTTGCTGTGCCTGCTGCTGCTGCTGCTGTTGAAATTGTTTCTGCAACTAAACCAATAAGCTATAAAAAATATCTAACAAACAAAATAATAAAATTTGTATGAAACTAAAAAATCATACCAATTCTTGTTGATCTTGTTGGTTTTTGATGTGCTGGTGGATAGCTTGCTGATGCTGCCTCTGTAGGGCTTGCTGCTGCAGTTGCTGTATCTGGTGCTGCTGCAACTGCTGGAACTGCTGCTGCTGTAGCTGCTGCAATTGATGCTGTTGCTGCTGCTGCTGAATTATCTGCTGCTGGATCTATTCAATAACAGGAATAACAGGAGATCAAATATAATTCACAAGAAAGTAAAATTATAATTAAAAATATTTTTTACCTGCAACTTGTCATCCTCTTCTTTTTGATTTATATATCGAAACTCCTCCTGCTGCTTTATAGTGTCTGGTTCAGATTTAGGCTGTTTTAGTTCTAGTGGTCTACGATAACTGTTATTTGGCTTATCCAATGCCAGTAATGTATTAGCTGCCTCGTATTTATCTTCAAAGGTTATACCAGCTTTTTCCGCTAATGTCTCCAGACACTGCAATGGCCTCTTCGATGGCTTTGCTGCAACTTTAGGTTTGTCAACCTGCCCGTTTGGAGACTGTTTTGGAACTGTCCTAGTTATAGTAATACTGTTTTTATTGGATTCATCCTTTTTGTCATTCTTAGGCTCTAGAGTAAAATAGTTCTTATGATAGCTAACATCTTTTTCTTTGTCAGAGTTAATATTACCGTTTTCAATCAATGTTATTGTTGTTGAATTGCTGACTTTCAATGATTTGTCTTTGGATTCCTCTTTTTGCTGTACAACCTGCCCGGAGCCATTTGAAGAAGACAACAATTGCTGAGAAGGCACATGTTGCGTCACCTGTGCAGGAGCATTCTGAGCGTCATTTGCTGGAGCCTTCTCTACAGGCTTGATTATCTGCTGGGGATGCTGCTGAAAACCTGCACCTTGCGGGTGATCCTTATCTTGTTCTTTCTTTTTCTGGATATTATCTAATAATTCAGACCTGAAACAACAAGTATACATTACTCTTCTTTTAGATCCAAGTTAAAAACGTTAAAATAGACCATTAGAACGCTGTAGCCCAGTCAAATCGAAGTGGTTAAAACGACTGCAAAAAGCAAGTGCATAGAAATTTCTAGAAATAGGACAGATCGTCTAATTTGCGGGTATTCCTTAAATAAATTCGTTATTATTTTTACCTGCAAATATCTCCCATGTTATGATTATTAACGAGGTTCTTGATTTAAATGAAAACATAAGTGAAAAATCTAAACATTTATAAAACTAACACTTACGACGCGAGAATTACATTTAGCAAAATTATTATTATCTATCAAAATTTACAAATATGTACACGAACAAAAACAACATGACAGCTGACAGCTAACTAAAGTGTAAATGAAACACAGACTATAACTTTTATACGAACGAACAAAGTAATAGACTTTTATCCCGCGGACTCTTGAACGTCGAAGTTTACACTTTACTAACTGAGCCACTAGATGACCTACCTACGCTACCTGACTCTTAAAATGTCTTCACCAATATTATTTGAGGTTACTCCTTTCACAGATGCATTGAGATAAAAGGCTCAAATATTCTAGGTAATTTATTTAATCAGTATGGTCATTAGATTATACCTGAAGAAGGGTATAGAACCTTTTATAAAACAAAGAAATGAAATCATTCTTGTTTTACGCATGATTTAAGAAAACATGACACTCTATTAAAGAAAATTTAATCTAAAAAAGACATTAAGGGTCCATAACTAATTTTTTCCCTTTGTTAAAAACATATTTGAACCCAATTTCAAATATGTATAACGAGATATAATCTCCACGTTGTAGTTTAAATTTCGATTTAAAGAAAATTTATAAAAACAAAAAAAAATATCTTTTGGAGTTAATTCGTAAATACCTACCTACACACCTATGTAGTTGGTACTCATTTCATGTGTTGCTATAAATTACTTACATTTTTAAGTCAAAAAAATAACACACAGGAATTTAAAAGTTAATTATTTACAATTAGTTAATTTTTTTTCTTCTTTATAACTTAAGTATTAACCACCGCCAACAAAATATAAAACACATCTGCATTCAAGCTTTACATGAAAGCATATTATACTTACCAACTTTTTAATAATAATATACACACTTATTTAGGGTCGAATAAGTACCTAAACAAAAACCACGGCCTAGCATTATTTCACAAGGGTAAGCAAAAAATAATAATGTAAGGTGCGAGTGAGAAGGAATAATGCAAACGCGTGTGGTGATGAAAAGAGATATATATATAACGCACTGGGGGAGTTGGTTGAAGAACAAACCGGTTCTGCATGTGTGCAGACAGACGGCGCACCTCCCTCCCCTCGGGTGTCGACCCTCGCTTGCCAGGGCCTCACTGTCGGCTTTTCCCCGAAGCAGTGCATAAAGAAGAATAATAATAAAACTGGTCTTTTTGCGAAAATGGTTTACTAGGATTACGGACTCATTATAACCGTAACATAAACATACAAGAAGTCCTGTAATGAGTAATTGATTCGTATATACCTACCTAACTTTGAAAACTTGTTAAGTGATTACTTTTCATGCATAACACCACACGCAATGCAATTTCCAACACCACAGCGCTTTATAAAAGAAAAAACAACATAAAATACCTTTTAGTGTAAAAACCATAAGAACAACGTTCCATCGTTTCAAAATAAAGAATTAACTTAAACGTAAGCGCCGTCCCATGCGGCAAATATTAAATGAAAAAACAAACAAATAGGTAAGGATCGAGACATTCGCACGTGTAAGAGTAAACACAACACTTAATATCGACGAAAACGACATACAAACACACTTTATCGACAGTCAACTAGTATCATTATAACAATAACCTTCGTTTTGAAAGGCGAGACACGACTGTGCTGAGCTCAGAATGCGCGCGTTGCCGGCGCGCCTCTTCCCTTCACCCCGCACTGCCCCGCGCCTTAGTGCTTTCTATTGCCCGTCACCAATGGTAAGCCCGCTGTAAAACCTGACTAGCCATTGGTTGGTTTACTTTACGACCGCTTTGCAAACAAAACCGGTTGCCAAGAACGGCAAGAAAGGGCGCGAGGGACGGAATTAGCGTTTCTGCAATTATTATTATAACAAACATCGCTATCTCTGTCTGACACGGTGTTCTGGATGAAAGAGAAGGAGCTAAAATGTATCTTACAACGTCCGTCATGTTTTACGTTTTTCGTTAACATCACTGACATTTTTATTATTCGGAATATAATATGCTTTAACAGACTTTATTAGATAAGCAAAAGAATAAAATGAAAAATACAGATATATTTTTTAGACTGTGAGATTGAATAAAGTAATATATACTTACTTACTGTAGGAAAGCTTATTTTTTATAATTATAGATTTGATAAATCAACTAGGTACCTATATTTTTTTACAATTCCTTCCCTAAGAAACTATCATGTACCAATTACTTAATTATTTACTTTGGCTAACTAACGCTAATCAAATCGTATAAATGGCGACATCTGTGAAACCCTTTTGGCACGTGATCTTAAAGCGCCATCTATGGACGCTTACCTTGTTAGACCTGTCTTTTACAAATCTTCATACCAGTGTTAATATGTAGAGGGCGACAGAGAGACACAAAGTTAAATTTGAATATTTTCGTACCCTTACCCTACTCTCTTTTTTATACCGCGATAACCGCGGCGCGGTTTTTCTGACTGAAGTGGCCAAAAGTGCATTGCATTGCGTTCTGTGTTATACAATCGTATAGCAAAGATTTTAAGGGTTTTAGAAAATCTTTATGATACGAGCTTATCGGAAATAAATGAAAATTAAATAGTAGACGTTCTCATCTGAATTTATTTTAATTTTTATTTGACAAGTTGAATTCAGAGCTTGATAACAAACTAAATGCAAACTAGGTACTTTGCAATGAGATTTTTTTAACCCGATAGTCCGTCGTTTACATTTAGGCCTTTGAATTAAAATAAAGAAGCGGCTATGTGCAAATTGGCTCCCGCACGAGGGGTTCCGTAATATTATTTAGAAAAAAAACGGTAAAAAATACACGTTTGTTGAATGGGAGTTACCTTAGCAAATAATTATAAATAAATGTTTATTAACTTACTAGTTAGACTGGTAAAACAAAATTGGTACAGGACTAAAGGTAAGGTAAGTAAATAAGTAGGTTGATTCTCCAGAAATATGGAGCTTGTGCACATGGATATATTTTGCATTTGTTGTGAAGAAAAGTTGTCTAAGTAAGTTATGCGTTTTTCTAAAGAATCTCGGTGAAGATACTATGCAAATTATTTCGCAATAAAATATACTTAATAAAAAATATTTGTTAAGTTATAAATAATTTCGGAATATGTAGGAAAATAAAGTATTTCTGACAAATATAGGTCACAAGTGGCCGCTCGCGACTCCTTTCGCGTGGAAAAAAGCTGGTTATATCGCGACATGGTAAGGAGTTTAGTCTGTCCAAGGGTCTAGACTAGACTATTAATTGTCAAAATTGGTTACTTAGCGATATGACACCCCATTACGCCGCGTCGCGCCCCACCTACCGCCAGATACGCGCCCCACCTTCCCCTTGCACGCTTAACTCCCCGTTGCACTTATCAACTCATCTCTTTTTGTTTATTCGATACATGAATTTGTCTTAAACAATTAAACAATCTTACATGATTTTAGGTTTGAAAATAACGAACTTTCATACAAACTTTCTTCCCCTTTTTTCAACTTTATTTCCTACCCTTTTTTTCGCGATAAAAAGTATCCTATGTCCTTTCCTAATTTCAGTTCCATCTTTATACTAAATTTCATCAAAATCCGTTCAGTGGTTTAGGCGTGAAAGCGTAACAGACAGACAGAGTTACTTTCACATTTACAATATTAGTAGGTAGGGAAGTAGGGATTTGGAAGTAGGTAAGCAATTAAATAAATATGGCACATTCAACCAGATCATATCCCTTTGTTGGGCAGAACACAGTTCAGTAACATAAAAAATTATAGTTAGTAAGGATTGACCTATTAAAATTCATATGTTAGGATTTTTGTAGGTCACACATAAACATATTAATCCACTTTCAGCGAGTTCAAGTTTAAAGTCGTGCATAATACTAATCCTTGTGGTTAGTATGTAGGTTGATGGTGAGGGAGTATGGAGCACAAGGGGGCGACGAAGAGGGGTGAGCGGGCGGGGGGTGAGGGTGGCGATCTCTATGCTCCCCAGCGTTCCTGCAGCGATCGATGTAGCAGCGACGCTTTTCTACCGCATGTTCCAGCGATATTTTAGATAGTAGGTGGAGCTCGAGTACTTCCTTCTTACTTTAACCTATCCACGAGTAATGTTTTTCGATTATCACAACGAATTTGTCTAAAAAACTGTCTAACATGAGTCTCCGTTCTCGATTTGATCGATCGCTTTGGGCCTAAGAAAGACCTAAAGGCCTAAGGGCCTAAAAGCCATAGAAAGAGTGATGAAAAAATCACTTCACTAGCTTTGCTAAAAGAAGTTTCTGAAAAGATTCTTGAAATTTCTGGATCTAGGAGAAAATCTATCAAGGCAAATGAATAAAGAAGGCAATTTAGTATGTTTTTTTTAGTGGGCTAAATCCTCCCAATCTGCCATTGCATACCTACTGCAAGAATATCAAGTTTCTGAAAATTATAGCTCCAACTTTATAATCCAGAATAAAGTTTGTTGGGTGCTACAATAAAAAACTCGTTTACTGTATGATACATAAATTTAATATAAGTTTGCGTAGGTTAGTTAATTTAATGGTTAATAAATACTAAGTAAAATTGTTAATACGAAAATTAATTTCAACTTAAGCGGTTGCCACATATTATCATCAAAGAAAAGAATGGGATAAAGGCCGAATTTTACCAGGTGAAAAAACAGCACACCCTGTATACCTTGTTAATGGTTTTTTATAAGCAAGTTCTTGTCTTAATTGCACCATGGCTATAAAAATAAAAAAATAAAAAAAAGTTCTTATCTTCAAAACGGTATTAAGAGGACGAAGTAGGTACTAGGCGTCGAAAAATAAGTTCCAAAAAAATTTGAATTGGTTGTTGAAATGTAGGATAGGAGGTTAAAAACTCTGCCCAAGACAAATTATTATATAAGACAAAAGCTACATTTAGTCAGCGTCTGAATTTCCGAGAACCATCTGATAGTTGATAATAATTGTTCCCTATTCGCTCTGACAACATGGAAACAATAGCTATGTTAGTGTCTATCTACTAATTAATTATTGTTTGTCGTGGCAACTCGTGTTTCAAATAATACACCTACTATTCGATACGCTTTGTTACTATCAATCGTTACGGCAAAGAAATTCTATAGCCTATAAAACTTTGAACGACATCTATGTCTGACCCCTGACTCATACTTACCTGCATGTTCTTATCCCTTAGGGTTTAGTGACTACTCTAGTTATGGTTTATTTATGTCAGATATAATGAAATATCAAAATAGGGGCGTTGTTGGGCACTGCACCAAAATTAATAGGGGTCCCAAAAATAATTAATATTAGTACTTAAAGTTTTTAGGTTATAAATAATAGCTTTCGACTAGAAAGGTTTGGCTTAAGACCGACGTGTAGTATACGGTAATAACTATGTTTTCCAACACACTTGCTCCGAAAATGAGCCTTATTACATCGTTTTAGGGCCATAAATTTTAACACACGCGTGCATAATCCTACTAATATTATAAACGTGAAAGCTTGTAAGCATGTAGGAATGTTTGTTACCTACTCTTTCACGTAAAAACTACTAGACGGATTGGATGACACTTTACATTAATATAGTTTATATATGCGTGGAAATCGGTTTCCCGTGGGAATGAGATGTTTTCCCGCGGTAAAAAGAACCCCATGTGTTATTCTATATGTAAAATCTATATTACTGTAGCGTTTCATCCAAATCCATCCAGTAGTTTTTTCGTGAAACAGTAACAAACATCCATCCATATATCCATACTTACAAACTTTCACGTTTATAATAATAGTAGGATTACACACTAGTTCGTAGGTATCTTACAAAGTTAAGGTAAGTGCCTTACTGCAAATTATAATCTAGTAAAAAGAGCATTTTCAATTTGATCGGGTACAGCATAGATTTATTATCTTCGCTCTCGTAAGAGCGAGAGCGAAGATAATAAATCTATGGGGTACAGTTTTTTATTGTTACAACAAAGAGGTTTGATGCCACTGATAATCCATTTGTTTAATATTTGGAATAAATAAATGTGTCCATATTAGAAAAAAAACATTAATTATTTATTATCAAATATTTGATAATAAACTGTAATTTGTTACAGGGGCCGTACCATAAGCTTTAAAAAATCGTTAATGATTCCTTTCAGTGTTTAAATTGCACCTAAACAATCCTGATTTAATTCATACCATGACACTAAAAAAGCGAGAGACTGAAATAGCGCTCTACAAGAAACATATGTTTATTTTCTTCACACAATATTTTAAAATGAACGGTTTTCAAAAAAGAAAAAATATTTAGTTCATACAAATTCGCTAGATGGCGCTGAACAAAAAGTACAGGTGGACCTTTAAAATAGTCAAAGGATTGAATATAAATAATATAGAATAATAGATAAGTACTTTTTCTGAAAATATTATTATTTCAGCAAAAAACTAATACTAAGTAACAAAATATTACACTTTTTTCTACATAATTTGAATTTCGCGCTAAAACGCGCACATTTGTCATGGTGGTCCTATGATGTCACGTCTATCCCTGCGTTCCGCAAATAGGTAAAAGTGATTTTAGCGCTCATATCACCGTTCCGTTGAAGCGAGAGCGTGTCCATGGTCGACGATGGGTGAGAACGATGACGTCTTTTACATTGCGTTCAGAGAACCAACACTTTGGAGTATGGTCGGCGTGAGCGCTGTCAAAACTTAAATTAACGCAATAACTGTCAATATCGCGCTAAAAGTAATCGGAACGGTTCTAAGCGATTTAAGCATTCACATTTCTGTAAGCGATTTACGGAACGCAAGGTATGTAATCATTGTTTGTGTACGTTGAAGTTTTAGAGATTTGCATATTTTGTATCATAAAAAATGAATTCAAATATAATAACTGTTGATGGAAAATAAAGGGATTCGCAAAATACAAGAGATGACACGGATGATGTTTACATAGATGTGACGTCATTCACTCTAATCGGTGTTTCAGTTAAAATGGCCGACCATAGTTTTTTAAGCTTTTAATTTATTAAAAATCACATTTATCTTAATAATATTAATAGGTAAAAATATTAGTGGGTACCTGCTATAAACATTTTTAACAAGCGTTATTAGAAAATGAGAAGTACAGTCAGCACCAAAAGTTGATGAACAGAATCAACTTAACAAAACACCTGTTCACAATAAAATGCCATAAGTTATAGTCGCAACTAGAAAACAAAATAGCCTGTACACCAGAAATTTGACAAAAGTCGTTAAACACGAGTATCAAAAGTATCTGTGCACTAGTATTCTTAAAGTCGCTGTACACCATCAATCCAAATGTCACAAATGAACATCAAAAGTCACTAAACAGCAGTAAAGACAAAATTAGGTTAACGAAGTATATTTTAATGTTGCCGTGTGTTAATATACTTTTGTCATTTATGTTGTTCAGATACTTTTGGGACAGTTCTTGCTTAACCTTAATAATGTATGTTAACACGTTAGTATCTTTTTCAATACCTTTTTACAAAACAATTATATTTTATTATCAGTAATCATACTAATCTAGAATATGAAAAATAACATAAACATAACTCTGATGATCTACAAAGCAATTATAGTGACGGTACCTACTTGTAATTTACTTTGCGCGAAACTTACAAAACCTAGGTTCCTTTAATTTTTAATTTATTATTTCTGTTCATATGACATGTGATCATTTTAGTCTACCGTATTATTGTCGTAGTCTGTGAGGAAAACCCGTGAATAAAAATAAGGCTTTATTGAGCAAAAACTACTTAGTGATGACAGAGACAGGTGTCATAAATCTATCACAGTATGAAGTAAATGAAACGTTGTGTAATTATGTGCATAATTGCTTATTTCTACTATTGAGGCATCAATCGATAAATATCACAATAATGCCGTATTATGTGGTATTTGTCAAAATAAATAAAATAAAAATTTTGATTTTGCGTTAATATTTATATTGTAATATTTAAACTATTTTCATTTGAATTTTCGATTGTGTTATTAATAAATAAACATTAACGTTTTTAATTATACTTTTAGTCAGCACCAAACACTTTGTTCTATAATAACAATATCAACAGTTTCCATTTCACTACTAAATTAGTAGTTAGTTTAGTCAAGTGAAATTAGCTGTTTGGTGACCTTGTTGCAATGATGTTCAGCGACATTTGGATTGATGGTGTACAGCGACTTTAAGAATACTAGTGCACAGATACTTTTGATACTCGTTTTTAACGACTTTTGTCAAATTTCTGGTGTACAGGCTATTTTGTTTTCTAGTTGCGACTATAACTTATGGCATTTTATTGTGAACAGGTGTTTTGTTAAGTTGATTCTGTTCATCAACTTTTGGTGCTGACTGTACCTACAAAGAATAAGTCTAGAGGTTATGCCTAATTTACTTTTATTAGTATCGGGATATCCAGATATTACGTATAGAAGAGATACTAGGTAATACGTATGTCTTTAAGACCCCATCAAGAAAAAAGCCGTAGCCCGTGGGTAAGTTCTTAAGCAAAGTTGTGATTGTGGGTGTATATGGACAGCGGTAATCACTTACCATAATGTAGGTACCTAACTCACTTGCTCGTTATTAAGCTTAGGTACCTATCTCATAAAACATTAATAGTTTTTAAATGAAATGATTCTTTTGTTTTAAGTAGAATTTTTAATAGATGCATTTTTATCATACCATTTAGTTAATACCAAAATAAAAAAATATGAATCGAACCTGTGAATCGCAGTTAACTTTTGGAGCACTATTTGGCAACAGCGCATTTACTATTTGGGGATAAGCCAAGGGTGGCAACGTCTCGCATATTTGGGGATCGGTGAAGAAAGCCCATAGCCGCTTTACTGATAAATGTACCTAACTTAGTTCCTTGTTTTTAATAACCTAGAGAACATTTAAAAAGGAAAGTTAATTACTTACAAGTATTGGAAAACCTACAATGATAGGATAGGGTACCTAACTACTCAAAGAAATTAGCTAACTATTCCAGTCACACACATTAAAAAGTATTAAAGGTTACAATTTAAAAAATTAGGATAGCGTTGGAAAATGGAACCCGGAACATTCGTATGTGTTGGTTTGTGCACACCTGTGTAACGAGGTCATTCGACCCGATATGCTTAGCTATACATATACCTACTTACCTACATCTACGATGGTTACGATTTAGAGGATTAACTCAAATCAAATCAAATACATATATTTATTATTAAACTAAAGAGGTTGTAAAAAATAAAACTTGCAGGAAGGACCCATATTTTTTGGTATACCTACCTATACGCAGATTTTTTCATAAGCAACTTAATTACTTAATGTAAAAAATAAATATTTTGTATTCCGAACTTTGTTTTGATAGTGCAAGTATAACTTTGCGTTGGTATTTTTCGAAATTTGGCTAATTACTTATCCTAGTTATAGAAATCATCGAATCCTAAAAAGTTCTCATTCAAAATCAACCCAAGGCGTGTCAAGTGTGCTACTGTGAGTATTCAGAGACATTATGTTTAGCTATGGGGTAATTGTTCTCAGTCATGTTAAAAAAAATGAAAAGAATACTACACCGCGCCGTAGAGCGATAAAGGTCGTTCGTCGGCGTCCGGCCGGCGGCGGCGTACCCTAGTTCAATGACACCGAGCTCTACTGAACTAAAGGCGACACTTAGCGCCATCTGTTATCGCAGCGCAAAAACAACTATCCAGTAACAAGGCGTATCTACGGTCTCTACTTACGACAAAACACAGCCTTTTCGCCAACTATTCAGCCCATACAATTAACTGCACGCACAAAACCACATAATTTGTTGATAAACAAGCGGCGGTCGACGCTTGCTGGCCGGTTCGGCGACACGGTCCTTGGAACAAGGGCCCAGGACGGACTGTCTGGGTGCTCGGTCCCTTTCGGCTTTAGGGCTGCGCTCAGTCCCGCCTCAGATTGGCGCGGGCGTAAGCCAATGGCGGCGCGCGGCTCGCTCGCCTACTGCGTGACGCGATGAAAACACGACGGAGAAATCGTGCGATGCTCGTCTACGCTAGCAATCTGCCATTTGCCGCGAACTCAAATTAGATAGCGCAAGTTTACCAATCGACCACACCAATAGCGGCCGAGAATGCTGCCGTCTCATTATGAGCTTTCACACGCCATGGCTAAATATTTGGCATAACGAACCAACTCCGAGCCAATAATTATGTGTTACGTACACTGTAGTCGCTGCGTAACTATAGATAACACACACATAACGTTACACTCATAAGCTATCACAATATAGCCACTTCTAACAGTAATAAGTAGCAAAGTAACTTAGGAGATCCAAGAAATATAACCTGATGCACTTAAAAAGTTAATAATAATAATATAATAATAATGCATTTATTTACTTTTGTGTTAATCAACCAACAAATTCAAAATAGTGTACACAAATATTTTTTAACAATACAAAATAATTGGGTTATTAAATAGTATTACAATTTTTTATATTAACAAATATCTGATTAACATATCTACTCATTTCCATAAGGCTATCGGCACCTAAACTAGAAAAATCTGTATTATAGATGCCGACACTTCCCTTTGTTCCATTTGAAATCTCAAAGCATTTAACCTATCATTTACAAAAAGAAAGTGGGTAATTCACAATCAAAACAAGATCGGTCCTCATAGCAACTGTGTTCGAGGTGTTAGTAAAGAGACAATGGAATTTGAGGACATTTACATCGTACGATTTGTATAAGTCATATTAACCGGAACATAGAATTAAGTGTAACAAAAAATAGCAGGATATTAAAGAATAAATAGAACTATAAATTAATTTATTAGTTGAATGAAATCATAATAAAATAAAATTAAAATTAAAATTAAAATTAAAATCAAAATTAAAATTAAAATTAAAATTAAAATCAATATTAAAATTAAAATTAAAATAAAATAAAATAAAATAAAATTAAAATTAAAAATCAAAAATTAAAAATTTAAAATTGGAGTTGGTATTTAAAATATAAATATAAATAATAATAAATATTAAATTAGATTATTACGCAATTATTAAATGAATTCCAAAATGTAAAATGTAATTAAGAATAAGAATATGAAAAAATTAAATAAAATTGATTTATACATTGGTCTATTATATTTAAGTAAGTTAAGTTTTTTTTTTTTTTTTTTTTATATTTGGATTAATCGTTCAGTCTCATCATAATTTTGTGAAATTAGCCAATTGACTAAAGCAGATTTTACCTCATATTTATTTAACTTATTAATGTTTAACTTGAAATTTATTCTGTTGTAAACAAAAGGCCCCAGGTAAAAAAAGAAACAGGTAGTGTGAGTATAGTGAACACGATTTACATGGGATGGTAATTGTTGTCGTCGCCTAGCGTTTCTGTTTGTGGAAGGAGGTGTAACAGTGTGCTGCCTCAAAACTATATTTAAGACAAATAGCTGTCTCACTGTCAGCACTTTCCAACCCTGATATAATTCAGTAGTAGGAGAATAAAAAGGTCGAAACGTACTGACTTTAAGAACAGCTCTCTGCGCCCGTTCTAATTTTATCAAATTAGATTGATAAGAGCCACCCCATGTTCCGATACAGTAAGCCAAGACAGACTGGCAAAGTGCGAGATAAATGGTCTTAATGAGTTCAAAACTTGCGACATGTCTCAGATTTCTAAATATAAAAATGATCTTTCGAATTCGCTCTGTTACCTTGCTTATGTGTATCTTGAAAGATAACAAGTTATCTAACCAAACTCCCAGGTATTTGACAACATTTGTATTCACTATAGCTGAACAGGAACAGTTTTTAGCATTTTCGCAGGTATGAGTGTGAGCACAAATTTTAAAAAGATTACATGCCGGAAGGCTGGACGTTCTGTGGCCAAAAGTCAAATAACAGGTTTTGTTAGTGTTTAGAGTCAGTAAGTTTTCATTTAACCATTTACAGACAACATCAAAACCATTTTGAGCATTCTCAAATGCTTTTCTCCAGTCACTACCAGTAAATAAGAGGACAGTATCGTCAGCGAAAGTAAATATTTTTCCATTCAGCAAATCAAGTTTGCATAAATCGTTGATGTAGGTTAAAAATAAAGTTGGGCCAAGAATCGACCCCTGTGGCACACCGTAAGAAATGGGTAACTCATTGCTGATGAAATCACCTATTCGGACCCTTTGAGTTCTGTTCCTCAAATAATCCCTGAAAAGACTAAGTGGTTGCCCCCGAATACCCAAACTCTCCAATTTGGAAATCAGAAGTGGAATGGAGACTGTATCAAACGCTTTAGCTAAATCAAGAAATATCCCGACACACTTTTGTCCGGAGTCCAGCGATCTGATAATTGCTTCAGTCAAGTCATGTACAGCATCTGATGTTGATTTTTCATTTCTAAAACCATATTGATTTATCGCTAATAGTTTATTGGATTCTAAAAAATTTACAAGTCTTTTGTTTAATAATTTCTCTAATATTTTGGATAAAGACGGTAGGATAGATATTGGTCGGTAGTTATTGATACAATCTCCATCCCCTCCCTTATGTATAGGGATCGTTACAGACTTTTTTAGTGAATTAGGGAATATTCCTTTAGAAAAACATAAATTGAAGATGTATGTCAAGACCGGAACCAGCTTGTCACTAAACATTTTTAGTATACTAGTTGGAATACCATCATGACCAGGGCCACAATCATTGCGCAAAGTTTTAAGGATATTTGAAATCTCTGTTGTGTCAGTTTCTAAAAGAACAAAAGAATTAATGTTTTTGGCATTAACAAAACCAGGAGCCGCCCGACTAGTATTGTTTGGTCTAATACCTTCTGCTAAATCTTTAGCTATGTTAATAAAAAAACTATTGACCTCATCAACACTTTTTTCGGGTTGATCCGATTTCATTAACAAATTTTTTGCACATAATTGATGTTTTTTTAGGTTTGTAATGGATTTTATTGCTTCCCATAACTTTTTATTATTATATTTAGATTTTTCTAGTTCTTCTCTTTCATAGGTTCTTTTAAGATTTTTTAAAAGTAAGTTGCAAAAATTCCGGTATCGTTTATAAGTGGTTTCTACAATTAAGTTACCAGGCTGCTGCCTTACTTTTTTATGTAGCTGGTCCCGATTTTTCATACATCTAAGCAGTCCTGGAGTTATCCAGGGCTTTAATGTGCGATTGTTCGATTTAATTTTAACAGATGTTGAAAAAGTTGGTGGCATTATTCAAATGACTTCCTACCTCCAAAAATAACTAATTGTAGGTACCTATATTTTTTTTCTTTAAAATAATCTTACACTCCCGTTAGAATTTGTCACATAACATGTGGCAAGGTAGTTCTAATCCAATTAAGTACCCTTATGATATGTGACTTACAGGTTGTGCGTTTAATTGACTTTTGGATAAAAACAAGGATCCAACGATTTGCTAATTTAAATTTTACTTTTCTAAGTTATGTTTTGTTGGACATAACAGAAATTAAGCATCCGTTGACTACGTTAAGTTGATTTTTAAGGGTTCCGTACGCAAAGGACAAAAACGTTAGGTACCCTACAAGTCTTCGCTGTCCGTCCGTTCCGTCACCGGATTGTATCACATAAACCGTAAAATCTGTAATTAAAATTTTCACAGACAATATATTTTTTACTCAATTTTAATAACGACAACTGGAAGAAGCTTTCTTATAATCGTATCGTAATTAAAAATTATTAATGTAATTAAAATAAAAAATATTCAAGGGGCTTTGTAAAAGTCTGGAGATTATTATGTATGAACGGAACCCTTGGTGCGCGAGTCTGACTTGCACTAAGTATTTTATCTTATAACCGTGAAAAAAATGCGTGCTTAATAAAAACAAAGTTTTTATATTATTACTATTTATTAAAAAATACTTACCTAGTGCATTGATAACTAATAAATCAGTAGATACGTGAGTAATTAAAGTTCATTTACCAAATGGCAAATATGTAATTTTCAATTATTTTTACCCACATAAAATAATAACCGGTATAATCCATGCAAACTGTTTAATACTCAACAGTTTCTATATATAATGAGCTAAATACTAACAGATATCATAATGTGGCACAGTTTGCGAGTAAATAAAAAACCGGTACAAACGAGGGGAGTGACTTAAAAATGCTACTAAGGTTCCTTTTTCCCGCGAAGAAAGCTGCTTTCGAACATTCAAATGATTCAAAAAATAATAAAAAAATCATTCAGTATCTTCTCCGTGGCTCTCCCACCGTTTCTTTCCTCTCGCGGTATTGTCCCGAGTTTGCTCCTCGGCCTCCGCGGCGCACGAACACCTAAGTCGCTGCTGCTCCGCCTGTTGGACGGCGACGGTGGCCAAGTTGTTGGCCTCCCACCAGATGGCGCCACCGAGAACGTTCTGGAAGTACGGCGGCACGAGCCCCTCGCGGAGCAATTGCCTGGAGACAAGGGTATGTGAAGCAACGGGGGAAGGAAAAATAATGAAGATCTACATTTTTTTTAAAGAATACACTCTTCATTGAAAGATGTGAAAGAACTTAAGAACATGATTTTAATCGTAACGATTGTTACCTGTACATTTGCTCTTCCTTGTACTCTTCAGCTCTTTGTTTCCAGTATTTAGCCAACTCAGGACTGATCTCTTCGAACTCATTAAGTTGCTGCACATTGGTAATGCTTTCTTCTTCAACGGTCATGTCCGTCATCTCTTTAGTAAAGAAAAGTAAGAATTTAGCAATCAAGGATCTAGACAGCAAAGAACTGGGTTTATAATGATGCTACATGTGTATACCGTCAAAAACCATCTCTTCCTCGTATTCTGGTGCTGGTGGAGGCGGTGGTGGCTTGGTAGTGATGCTCGGCTGTATCGATGCTTCTAGATCATCCTTTAGACGCTTCTTCAGATCTTCCAGAAGAATTCTGAAGTATATTAATTTCCTTAAGAAATCAAGCTTCGAGCCAACTGGCTAATAACCAGGTTTGTTTTTATTTACTTACTTATTTGCTAGTTCATGTATATTCCTATCCGCCGTCTGTTCTGTTTCGGTTCTAAAGTCTTTACTGGGTATTGATAGCAATGTTTCAGAATCCGCTTCCAATGCTTTTCGATATCTCAAAATGGCTGTGACCATTTCTTTAGCACCGCAAAGCTCTTCCCTTTTGGCTTCACTCCATTGCTTTTCAAGAGTTCTTAAATAATTAAAAATATTTTAGTAAGCGTCACATTGTAAATTAAATATTAAATAATAGGAAAACCTTAAAACAAAAGCCCGGGGCTGCCTCGGAGGCGGGACATTAATTGGCTTCTGTGGCTGTGGAGTAAATCTTGCGTAAGGTCGCATCCAATGGTAAAATCCTTTACCCTCGTCCTTTTTTAGGTCCTTGAATGTAAGGTACTTAGGTTTGTCTGCCAGTTTTGAGTTCATTATCCATTTCTGTTTAGAAAAATCTTTTAGTCCTTAAATGAACATTTAAGAGGTTATCTTTAAGATCAAAATACTTACTTCACTTTCAGTAAGGTTTAAAGGCAAAATGATAGAATGGAGCTTGCGGTATTCTCCGAATGTGTCATGTTCGGTGACAGAACACCACGGTTGCCAGCGACACTTGCGTTTGTACTCGTCCACTAGGTCGCTGTGCACCAACTCTGAACATGTGAGATCGCTGGAATAGATATTTCACCTTATAAATAGCTAAGCATCATAAAATAAAAACATTGAATCCACACCGAGGGGGTACGGTGCGTAAATGCATTTCTCCGCGTAAACAAAAAGAAAGGTTATGACATGACCAAAAAAAATCTACTTACCGCCGAAGCTGTATGAAACGTAAAGATCTATTTTTGTAAAAGTATTTGCATTTTCCATGTGAAGCAACAATACTGTCCGACTTGAAAGCCGGTTTATTATCGTTGATATTAGCGACAATGCCAGATTCCTGGGTTATTTCTTGGGATATTGTATCTTCGCACGTAGTTATAGCACCTTCTTCACTAACAAATACCTTTTTATTCAGAGAATCTTTCAGTTTAAGCCAAATTTTACTAGTATTATCCAGTTCTTTTTCACTTGAAACCTCACCTTCGTTACAAACACTAATTTCACAAGTTGTGTAGCTTCCACATTCCGTGCAGGCCTCGTAAGTAATTTGTAAATTATTGCCATCGAAATCAGCTTTCGTTAATTTATCTAAAAATATATCATACTTGTTTTCCATGTTTACTGTTAACGACACATCCTTCGGGGACGATACTGTAATTGCACCTTCTGAATTGTTTATATTAATAGTTGCAAAGTTAGTATGTTCTACGGTGTAAATAAGTTGTATAGATACAAATCCATTGCAACTATAAGTCTGTGGTGTTTCTTCTTCTTCTTGAGTGCTGTAGATGGATCCAGCACCACCTGTGCCGACACTATTTTCATCAGAAATAGGATCGAATTCGGGCTTAGTGGCTTCAGCCATCATTTGTAAGTATTCAATTTCTTCTTCCGTCCATTCAGGAAAAATTTCATCTTCTTCTATAACGTAAGTAGTAATAATCCTGGTATTATTAGGAAAAGTAACAACGAGTTGTCCATCAGAATTGAGCAATGTGTTTGTACCATCCATTCGCCTTGTAAATACTTCACCGATACAAAAATCTGTAGCAGTTCTGATAATAAGTTTTTCTACGTCAACACCTGCGTCGTCAATCCATTTCTGCTTGAGTCCATTTGGTTCGATAATTTCAAACTCTTTTAAGTGGATTTCAAAAATAGCGTTTAACTGTTCCTTCTCATCATCTTCATTGTGCTTTTTAGCTAACTTGCTACTTGATGGAGGTTTTTGGAACTTAGTTTTTGACAGATTTTCGGTTGTTCCACGGTTAATTGACTCGTCATCCGTTATGACCCTTTTTTTGCCCACTTTTGTTATAAGTATATATGTTCCATCAGGTTTTAGAACCTCTATTTCTTGGTTAGCTTTAAAAATAATTACTTCACCATTTAAACTGATACAACGCTTTTCTTCTTTTAAATTTAAAATAGGTTGTGTGTAATATTGTTTAATATGAGATATTTTATTAGAGTTTTCATTGTATACACTCTCAGTGACCATACCATTTGGCCACGTTTTAATAAATGAATAATAAGATTGCGTTTCATATAAAGTTTCAGACTCTTCCACAGTAGGCGTAGAAGTTTGTTTAGACCTTGTTGTGGGAAGTTCGTCTAAGTCTATAATAGGGACTGAAAATACTTGTTTTTTTATATGAATAATTATTTGGTCTTTAGTGGTTATTGTAAAAGAATCAGAACTTTCTAAGGCAGCACTAGAGGCATATTCCCCCAGAGCTTTATGAAACCAAAATTCATGTTTGGTTACCCCAGGAACCACATTAAGACTTACATATTCTAAATTTGATGGAATAAGTAACATATAAGACGAGAAAACTTTGGTACCATCGTGTGAAAAGTATGTTGCGTCCTTACAAAATACTTCGACTCTTCTATCTCCTATATCGAAACCGGTAAAACGCTTGTACTCTTCAATTAAAGCTTGTTCTGATTCCTCTTTGACTTCACTGTCTCTAATGCTAGTTTTTTGCCCTTTACGACCTTTTGGTGATTTTCTCATACTTGTCTTCTCGGATTCAGCGACAGCTGTTTTTTCAGACTTATCGGTTTTTTCACTAACTGCAGTGGTTGAAGGAGCAACTTCAGTCATCGTTTGTTCTTCAATAATTTTTGAATGATCTTGATGTTTAAGCGACCCTTCCATCAGAAGCTCAGTCGCTATGTCCGTGTTTTCAATGCATGATTTAACTAGCACTTCCATAGAGTCTTTTAATAATGAAATTGACCGTAGCTTTACCGCTTCATCGTATATTTTTTCTTCATTTTTAATCCATTCATACTCTTCTTCAAGTACGAAATCGAAAAAGTCGTGTAAACAAACCGGTGAAACCAAGTGGCTCCGCCATTCGTTGCAAGAAATACCATCATTATCGTGACTATTGTAAAACATGAGAATTATAGTATCGGTGACTGCACAATATGTATAATCCACGCAATTATAGCTATTATATGCATCATGGACAACTTGCAATGCGCATGTTCCTTCAAAGTCTTCAAAATATTCGAAATTATCGATTAAATGTGAGACTGGCATTTGAGCAGCAATCTCTGCTGCAGAAACAAGTTCAGTTAATTCAGGACATTGAAATATAGGACTCATTCCATCAGTATCTATAGTCGCCTCGCTGCTGTTTATAATTGTTAAACTTTTATTTACCTCGGGCGAAGGATGAGACGCTTTTCTTTTTTTTAAAACTGGAAGTGGCTCTGCTAGTTTTGTACGTTTTAAGTATGTTTTTTTAAAATCCTCGATTGTCGAACCTGGCAAGTGATACCTCTTAATGCAGCTTCTATTGTTATATAGCTTTCGGCATGCCAGAATGTGTAGTAAGCGATTAACTTCATCACTATCCAAGTCGTCTCGGTCAATACATGAGATAAGAATACGGTAGTGGAAATCCAATTTCTCTTCCATCTCCTTGCTAGGTAAATCTCTATCGAGCCATAATTTATTGATTGGCATGCTAAACAATGTGGATTTAATGGATTGTTTCAAGTCTCCTAGATGAAAAGTTTTATACTTGGCAAAATTACCATACATGATAACAATCGGATCTTTTTGGTTTTCATATTCCTCTCCGTATGTAACTCTGTATGATTTATCGCAATCTGATTTACATAGAGTATTAAACACATGACGAATTAATGTTTTCGCTTTATAGACCTTTGCATCTTCGGAGGATTGTCGAGGAAGAGTTCCAGATGAACCACTTTCATATTCATATTTGTCATTGTTCTCTTCTTTACAAACTGTTTCAAGAATGGTGTTCATTATCGAAAACATGGTTACACATTCAAGAGGTATGCTGTTAATTTTCTTTTTGTAAATTTTGTTTAAATCATTGTTATCTTCTTCTAGGGGAACATCAATTACCGTCATGTTTTCCAGGTAGTGCTTGTGTTGTCGAGTTAAATCTTGAACATCAAACATCAAGTAACACATTTCGTCGTATATTTTTTCAGGACTACCAGATAAAGGGTCCACAGACCAGTATGGTGGAGAGAATATTATAAATGCGGTATTTTTAAATAAATCTGTGGTATCTTTGTGTAGACGTATTCGATGCATGCTATCCCAAAATCTTATGTTTTGGTCAGCAAATAGCTCGGTCTGGCTCATGCCTCTTTTAGTTGGAGGATTTAAAGTTTTGGGTATTTCTGTTTCAGATGGATTTATGCTTATTTTAACGACTGCACACACCGGGACTCCGATTTTAACTAGGCATTCGATTAGTGTCGCATTTTGGAAGCCAGAAACTGCAACATAGATATTAGGTCCATCTTCGGGGTAGTCGTCTACATACTCTTTGTCTCTCCACTCCTCGCCTCGAAGCCGCAGATTTGTGTTATATTTTTTTCCATCAACAGGTTTGGGGGAATCCCCTAATTCTGTATTAGTTGGACTTCTATGCAGCGCAGAACGGGTGCCTTGTCTCTTAAGGCTGACTGCTCCTTTAACTTCCTCTTTAGCAAGCATTGTTCCCGATTCTCGCCGCAGTCCCTCCTTAACTTCAAGCTTTGCTCTCCTAACGAAGAGGTACTCTTCCTTCATTTTCAAAATGAGCTGTTTAATGATTAAAGCAAAAACTTCCGTGGGTACATCTACCTTCTCCCGAAGGTACCGTTCAGCCTCCTCAAAAACTAGCAAAGAATCGTCTTTGCTCTTCTTATCTGCGCCTAGTTGGTTAATCATGAATATTGTTTCGGTTTTGGATACATTTTTGATGACATATCTTTTTTCTTGGGCTGTAAACATCTCGAACTTGCTTAGATAAATTCGGTCCGCCTCTGTTTCAGCAGTATCGATTACAAATACCTTGACATTCCATGTTTCATCGTCGAGAATGCCTTCTTGAATATCGATTTGCCATTGAGGAATAATATCTTCTTCAGCTGGGCGAGCTTTCACTTTCTTAGGACCCATTTACTGTAAATAGATTAGAACTATGTTATTAATTGTGTTTCCTAGTTTTGATAAATATTTTTAGACTTTCAAATGTCACACTACTCATCAATGTATCTAATGTCAAACCCCTTTTTATTTTAAATGTAATATAGTGTGATAAATGCACACTTTCATCTCTTAATAATATAAAAGTAATAAAAAGAGTATTTACTTATCCAACTGCTATGTGAAGATGTTATTTTATTGTTAAACCTTCAGCTTGAACAGTACTTCAACTGAAATATGTTAAGCGACAAGTTAACTTTCATTGGAAAAAAAACGTAAAAAAATATGTTCATGAACATCATTTAATAACATCTAAAAATCTACATTTTATGATTTGTTACGGCCCAGGTATAAGTGGTAGATACCCTGATTATTTTAAGGCAATTCCACTTATTAAATAATTCTTACTTTATTAATGTTTGTAAATAATTGATTTCTTACTACATATATGCAAATTATTTTTATACAAATTATATTTTCCTCTAGAGATTCCACTTTTGTAACATAATGTCTATATACTATTATATACTACTTATGTTTCTCAATTTTCTTTATATTCACTAGCCAATGTAATTGAAATATCTACACAGATTAATTTTCAGGAAGCAATTTTACAATCCAATCCTTTATAATATTCATGCCACGTTTGTTGATGCTGTGACCTAGACTTTCTAAAACATGGAATTGACCTTTGACACCATGTGTTTTCAACTTTTCAAATGTTCTTTGACCCCATTTTAAAGGCACTAATTCATCAGAATCTCCATGAAGTTGAAGTAGTGGGGGCACTAAAACAATATTAAAATGATCACTTCTTAGTGAAATGACATGTAAGTTAAAATTAAGTATGTGTGGCATGGCTTTCTTCTGCCATAAAATTTATTAATGTAATGTGAAAATACAGAAATGAAATAGATACTTACAACTTGTTTCAGTAGTTTGCTGTAAATTATTGTACATGAAAGAGTTCTCATTCAGGAAAGAACTGAAGGCAATAACTCCAGCAATATTTTTTTCAAAATTATAGCCTGTGTACAATGATAAGGCACCACCCATTGAGAATCCACCTTAAAAATAGTAAAAAGTTTTAAAATAACTTAAAGTTATTGATCATTTTTTGCATGGCCAACAATATTTGAAATAATAATTTAATTTGCCGCACCAAAGTGAGGGCTTCCTATGAAATGCATATTGGCAGTACTGCAAGTAGTAGCTGCTGTAAACACATGCAAAGACAAATTATCTATCACCTTCATTGCATGGCTTTTTAGATAGTCCATATTGTTGGATTCTTATTCCTACTACCCAACATTTTCTTATTTTATTGAAAAGTAATAGCTAAATATAATTATTTATTAATATTATATTCTGTTTCTATGTTTGTCTGTTAACTCTTCCAAAACCATAAATTGTGATTGATTTTCAAGTATTTTTTCTTTTTTCACTTATGAACATTAGTTTTTTTTTAATAAGCCAAAATTCAATTTTCCATTATCAAGTCAGTCAAAATTACAGCACTGCCAAGCATGAGCAGATCCCTAGTATGTTGAGAAAAGGTATGTTTTGTAAGGTTTTTCTGAATCTGAAATATTCTTATTCAGTCAGTTTACCTTATAAGAATATTATAACGAACATAACATAAACATTAAAAAAATCTACTGAAAAATACCTGCTATGATTCTACTTGTAGGTATGCCTGCTTCATTTTCTTGCTTTATTAAATTCACAACTTCTTCTTTTATGTTTTCTATTGAGTGTTTTTGTTCTGTTGCAGCAATATCTATGTCTCCGCGATCAAACCATACATTACTCATGCCCCCACCAAGTGGCGTGTAGGGTTGTAACGGTGCTGTGGGATACAACACTTTTATGTGGGGAAAAGCAAATTCTTTGACCATCAATCTTATCCATTCTTTCATATCTTCGCCGTTGCCACCTGAAACCATTAATTAATTTGCAATGTTTACAGTTAATACGATTTGTGATCGCTTGATTGATGGGGTTATGAAAAAACTTACCAGAACCATGAAAAAATATAACAGTGGCTGAATGTTTCGACCCTGTCGGTTTGGTATAATGTAAGGCACCTAATTTATTCATGTTTATCGTAAAGGACACAAATTAAGTTCACTTAAGTTGCGATTGCAAACACAACACGTGAATAAAGTACATACAAAACACAACAGGTAGACAAAATGTAAACAAACGTACGTCGTATTGCAAAGCACAGACTAAGAGGAGATACTTTTGCTAAGCACAGATAAAAAATGGGTTGGAGTGTAGATTAGGGTGTGCAAGATCACAACACAAAGGACTTTCGAGAATTTTTTATATACAGGGTGTTTGTTGGACTCCAAACTTTAAAGTGTGAGTAGCCAAAAGATAATGGTGGATGTGGGCCTATAAGCTATTTACTATGCCATTATACCATATTAAATTGCATTTTGGCTTAAGTTTTAGTGTTTACAAAGTTTATTTGAATTTCCCAAAAACAGATTTTTGAATATCCGAATATTTTATTTATAATCTGTCGGAACGGCGTTTTTTTAGCTATTATGTAAAATTGTTATCTAGTAAGGGATTTAAAATTTATTATATTGTCATAAATAAGTAAAACAATCTTCTAAATATGTATAATTATATGATGGTACACGCGACGACTATAGTTCAAAATATCACAGAAAAAAACAAATGTTTTCTTTATTAATTTTAACATTACTGCGAACAATCTCCAAAAACCATTCCAAATGCCACTGTCCTAAATTGCCCGGCTGCTCTAAAAGATAATTAAAATTGTTTTCTTTAATTAGAAATGGCTGTGAACACCAGTAGGTAGATTAAAAGGTTTATCTTTAAATTGTCTTTGTAGTGGGTGTGTAGCACGTATTCAGGTACTAGCATAGATTTACATTAATTTCATTAAACTGGATCGCGAACTTCTATATTTCGTGTATGCAAATTTGACTCTAAAATTCTGTTAATAAGGTTACTTTTTTCCTGTCAGTTGTATAAGTAGAAAAACGAGCCAGGTGAGAGAACTAAAGTAGTAGTGCGTCCTTGTCTAACACCAGTATTAACAAAATTTTACGAAAAAATATATAATAAACGCTATAATACATTAATTTTGTCCTCGCTTAAACGATATTGGTCATCTAGTACTATCTCTCACCACTGAATCAAGGCATGAATTAGAACTATTTAAGCTTAAGAATGAAAACGTAAATGGGGAATCGCATTTCGATGCGACAACGACTATATAAAACAATTTTATTCAGTAATGCTTGAATTTTTAATATATGCATATATATGTATATATCTATGTCACTACATACCTAGTTCCTTGTTTTATATCTTTTGCCAATCAAATTGCACTTAAACCCAACCACCCCACCAATTACTCTATTTCACAGTAATAAAGAGCAAACCTAATTCAACAAAAATAAATAGCATGGGCTATCAGGTGATTATATAGGTAGGTACATAAAATCGTTTCAGATAGTTTTCAATCCAGTAAGACTATCCTAGAGAATAGCAAATTAGGGACACCCTATTTGATGAGGACGCACATCTACTTTTAAACCTCTCTTTCGACTCGTTTTTTTTTTGATACTACGCACTCCTTCAGCATAGGTCCATGGATACTAGATGTTTCAAATCGTCTTTTGACATTTAGCATTTTTACTATTGTATATTTATTGATTTTTAATGTTAAATCAAACTATTATTTTTTGTATAAAATTTATATTTAATAACTTACACAGTAATTTACTTAATGTGCAATTAAATGATCATGAAAGGTAACTAACATGGCTTACAACAAAAATCAACGTTTTCCCCCACCACCAAAGTATCACAGGATATTTGAACCCGGAAATTATCAGCATGGGTGTCCACAGCCAGTATCCTCTCACAGGAATACAAAGATTGACGCTCCATTTTTATCAAAAACGCCAAGGATCACAGGGAAAGGTAACCCTATTTGGACACACGCTTTTTACAAAACTACGCCTAGAAATATAGTGCCAAATTGTACGGCATTAAAATCAAAAATGCCCAGATTCCCATATGAGGCGTTCAGTGAAAAAGATTTAGAAAAAATACTATGTCGCTGTGGCCTAAATGTTTGTGAATGTCCCACTGGATTGGAACAAGAGGAAAAACCGCCGGATATACTTTGCCAAGGAACACGTCAAAAAAAAATATACAAAGGTACCGTGCCAAGACCAATTACAGACGATGAAATTCATATCAAATCTCCAAAATTTGTTTATGATCCGCCATTTTACGACACTCGAGTTAAATATTCTACAGACTTTTATCATGGATGGAAATGGAGTAAAAGGAACTCTAAATATCTATCAAAAAATAAAGACATATCTCCAGGACCAGCTTCTTATGACGTTGGTTATATAAATTACTGTGGACCTAAAGATATTTGCGCAGAAAAAATACGAAACAATCGAAAAAAAAATTCGCGCCAGTTACGTTATATTGAACAGCTGACTTTAGAGAATATATTAGAAAACCATCCTGGACCAGCATCTTATAATCCCAAGTTCCCTCAAGGAACAGAATTAAAATATTTCGGCTCACGATCTGACAGATTCGCATCGGTAAAATCAGATAATGAACCGGGTCCCGCAAATTACCATATTACTAGATATTTTGACTTGGTAGACTGTAAAGATTTTACACCTTGCCTAGCGAAACTTCCTGCGCGTCCTGGTTTTGGGACTAGGGCGAAAAGATTCAAAAATATTACTAAAGTTGGACCAAGTCCTGCAGAGTATGATGTCAAGAAAATAACATGCAATGTTTTACATTGTAATAAAACTGCTTTTGGCAGTAATGTTGAAAGGTTTAAAACTAAAGAGGAATGTGAGAGTATGGCAGACCATGAAAGTAATACTGTTGAAAAAAAAAGTGACAGCGATGTTGAAATTGAATGTCCAAAACCAACATGGCCCTTTAGATCAAAGGTACGCCGATTTAAGTCATTGCATAAAGATTTGAACTCCCCAAGTCCCGCCGATGTATTTCTTCAGGTTAGCAAAAAAGCAGCAAGTTATAAAACTCTGCAAAATGCTCCATTCTTATCTTCAGAGGTGCGCTTCAATGAATGGTATAATAACTTACCCGTGTTTCAACGTGACCCTACACCAGGACCATGTTACTATCAAGCGGAGAAAGCTAAATGTAATCCAGCTGTGACCCACGGACCATTAACACGCACTTGCAGATTTAAATCGCTTAACGATGACGTTCCAGCTCCAAACGCTTATAGAGTTGAGGGTGGTATTGAAACAGTGCTCAAAACTTTCAACCAAAAACTTGTTTCTAATATTAAAGAAAAGAAAAAAACTGAATATCAGGTGCCGCCGAAATCAGTACCTTTATACCCTACTTACCAAGAAAGAGAAATGAGGCTGTTAATGCACTGTCTGTCAATTTTAGATTATGGTGAAGAACTTTTTAAAATTGATTTGGAAAAACAAATCAAGCTCGAAGAGTTAGAAGAAAAAACCGAAACTCAGAAAAAACTCTTGCGCACTTTTCTGTACCGACATTTTTATCGTAAAGCCTTTTAAGCACAGTCATTTTTATAATTACTATTATTTCCGACGCTCTTATCAGTGAACGATTGTGTTATTATACACGATAGAGAGAAAAATAAAATGTGAACTGCATGTCATGACACTTTTAATTTACATACATCTAGGTACCTAGCAATCTAGTAGCCTTTTGTAAAAATGTTTTATGGAAGGATAGAGGAGTAGTTATATTTATTATAGTATTAATATTATAAATGTGAAAGTTTGTGAGGATGTATGGATGGATGTTTGTTACTCTTTCACGTAAAAACTACTGGATGGATTTTGATGAAACTTTACAGTAATATAGTTTATACACCAGAATAACATATAGGGTACTCTTTACCGCGGGAAAACATCTCATTCCCACGGGAAACCGACTTCCACGCGAACGGAGTCGCGGGCGGCTACTAGTATTATAGTAAAAACCCGTTTTTATTGTGCAGAAGTTCTTTATAGTTAAAACTAGGTATAAAGGTATATCTTAATGCCTTTGTAAAACCTAAAAAAAATCTAATGTTTAAATTTGTATATAACATGTAAAACTTAATTCTTATAAAATAAAACGCGTTTTCTGATTCGAATCGATTAAATATGCATATATCAGTTAAAACCTAATCTAGATAGAACTTGTTTTCTAGTTAGATTTTGCTACTTGGCAGTTATTTTAAACAAACTTAACCAAGGCAAGTTCTGAATAGAGGAAATGCTTTATCTAACAAGTAGTTGAAACTGTGACTGAATTAGTTTATCTAGTGCTAATCTATTCTTATCTAGTGACAAGTTCTGACTGGCTGATTCTTTATCGCCAAGCGTAAACTTTTAAAGTTAGGGCCATGAAATTTGATGAATAGGGTAATTTTATTCAGAAGACACACATAAAGGAAGGTATTACGGAATTTTCACCCCTAAGGCAGTGAAATAGGGGTTAAAAGTTTATATGAAAGTCCCTAATTTCTCAAGTTGGAAACATGCAACTTTATTTTGAGCTAATTATTCATAATGATTAGAAATAGAGATGGGCCGAGTACTCGGTTTATAATCGGTATTCAGCGTACTCTGCGGGTTTTTGGTACTCGGTACTCGGCCGAGTAACTCGGTATACTAATGCCGAGTATACTTTGTTTGAAGAAAGCAATATATTTAGGTAGATATAATTAAAACAACAGTGTTAATCAAAACGTACTGATTGAGGAAATCTTTGACAATCTCAAGGAATAAAATCAAAATTATGCTAATGCATGAGTACTTAGTGAGACAAAATTAAAAGAACAATAATAAAAATAATCAATATTAAAAATTTAATAAAGGTAAATTATGATGCCTTGTTTGGTGCCCTTTCAACCATTTGCTAACAAATTTTCTTCTAAATATACTTGCGTTTGTTTGTACTTGTTTACGCGCGCGATTTTGGGAATTTGATAGAACCGAGTTACTTGGCCGAGTACTCGGTTAAATTAATGGCAACGAGATTAGAAAGAGATGGCCATCCTTTCATTGCTTATTCTTGTCGAGACAGTTTTTTCCTTAGTAATTTAAGGTTATTTAAATATGTTCTTCCTATGTATAACATACGGCTTATAATCGCTTGACCCTAAATCACCAATTAAACCTTTTTGAAGGTACTTTTATTAATTAATTAATTAATACCGTCAATCAAATACCGTAGGGTCATTTTCCCAAGAAAGGACTTATCCGTTTCCAGGTTTATTCATGTTTACTTAAATAAAATGTGTATTTAGTGTATTACCTTACCTACCTACCTATATTATCATTGGTACAAAGTTATATTTACCATAAATAAAATCGCATAATATGCAAGCTTGTCTTACCAATTTAGTGCAACTAAGTGAATTTTTATTTATGTATTGTTATTGAACAATGATCGTCAATGATGGCAATCCCTTCCCTTCAGTGGCAATTTAAATGTGAACGCATTCTGCTGCATTCTGCTGTTTACCTTTATAAAAGTTAGTTCTGTTGTGTTGTATGTATTGGAATTTAAGATCAATAAAATAAACTATCGCCAACATTGCCGGTGCTCGTTACGCAGTTACCAGAAGTACAGCAAATAAATCATGTAGTGCGAATGATGTGACTGCCTACAAGCTTGAAAATGGGTTGGAGCAGCTTGTGTATGTTGGCCTGGCTATGCCTCGTGATTTATCCCTGGTCCTTAAAGGGCGAAACCACTTGTAACGTAACTGATTCATCTGGCGTAGATTATGAGTTCACTACAGATGTTGTAACCAGTGAGCATATCGTCTCCTTCAAAGGATACTTTCTAAGGAGAACCAGACGAAACTATGTCGGTGCAGCACTTACACATGCTGGGGTAAGCCTTTAGTGTTCATGTTTGCTGTTGCCTGTTAAAATACATAACATTGACAAAGAATATAAAATTTCTATGCCCTGCGAACTTTTACTAACTAACTACAAGCAAATTGTATTGATCATATCATTTATATGAAATCCATAACTATAATAACAGATTCTGTATTATACCAAGTGCATTCTTCACAACTAAGATCTATCTTTATGGTATGAATATAAGTAATCTTCTTTCCTTCAACTGATACATTTAAAATGTTTGTTAGAGTTCTATTTTAAGGGTCCATTGCAATAATTTTAATGTCCCTTGTTTATTGTTCTAAGATAATTGGGTTTTAAGTTAATAAACAGGGAAAAAACTCATTATTGCCATAAAAACTTTGCTGTTGAGTGTTCTAGCCATGTAGCGAAATATTAAAAACTTATTCATGTGGAGCTATAAGCGTTATTGCTAAGTTTAAACAAGATCATTATCAATGTGAAAATTTGCCACTATAAGATGTAGACTATAAAAAATTATATTTGACAAGCGACCCGCTCATGCTTCGCAATGGTGTAATTTTGGCCGACTTGCTCACGAAATATTGTATTTTGGCTAACTTAAAAAACCTTTTCTAATTGTTCTTTATTTACTAATTTAAATCAATAAATTCCCTAAAAGGTGACGAAAACCGCATTAAAATCCGTTGTGTGGTTTAGGAGGAGTTTGCGGCCGAACTTACAAACAGACACAAATAGCGACTTGGATTTATACTATGTAATGATTAAGACAAGACCTGAGTGATACTGCATTCTTTTTGGTTGAATAAAATATTAAATGTACATTAATAACTCCATAACATCAATCCAAGTCTTAGATCAAACCAGTTACAGCGAAGTGTGATGTATAAAGATTTGATGTTTTTAAATACATATGCAAGGGCGGATACAGTGGGGTGGTCATGGGGGTCATGACATCCCCCTGGGCTGGGCCGGTACCTAGATGGACCACTAATTGATATTGTTAAATACTACAATGTATTATGACTGAACATAATGTTTGACCGAACAACAAAAGACAAAATGATCATTTAACAAAATACTCATTTTGGAATTTTTTTTACTTTGCAAACTGTTCAAATGTAAAAGTAATGTTCAAAAAATATTCATTTGACAATATTACGTTTATAAAATGTTTAACTTCATAAGAAATAAACAGTTACTTGATAAATCAGGCACATTGCCGAATCACATTTAAAATTGAAAGGCAAACATTAAAACATTATAATAGTCATAGTAGATAAATGGAAAATGTGTGCGATGAAATATTTGAGGAAAAATGCATAAGAGCCAAGCTTTGTTTACTTGCTTTGTTGACTGTATTATAAGATTAATCCTTGGCTCATATTTGATTTTCACCGATTCTAAGACTTTTCTGTAGTAAAAAACTGTTACTACAGAAAAGTCTTAGAATTTCTTTAACAATTTGTCAAGGCGGACTAAGCAGTTAATTAACATGCCGAATTATAAAAAATATCTGCGACTATACGGGGTGTCGAAAGTTGAAAGGCTTCTTCCGAAAACGAAAACTGGGCATTTAGGAAGTTTTTTTTTTTTACATAACTATATAAAATTGCATTTATGCTATCAGATATCACGATGATTTAAAATTATATAGGGTTTTAATTTAATTTGCAATTTAAATCATCGCACCTGAACCATCAGCTGATGTATGGTTGATCTCAAGCATCGAATGTTGCTTTTCAGTTTTCATTCATAATTTTTAAAATTGAGTTTTCTGTAAGTTAATTTAGTTACCATTTAGGCTCAAGAATACATGGTTTCAGGCTTCGGAAATGGTCTTTTTACACCCATTTTTGTGTAAAATGAAATAATCCCTCGTTTTACTGTCCTAGCTTCCATACCTAGGACAGTTAAAAGTGGTTCAGATTTTAAAGTTTTTTTTACATTCTTAAGTAAAGTTTGGTAAAAATGCAATATTTAATAATTAAAGCAATTATGTAACAATACATTTTTTCAGATGTTATTTGAGCTAACATTGTTTTGTAAATTAACATAGTTATATAATGTTTTGTTGTACCTACTTTGAAAGTTTGTCAATAGATGTGGTTGTCGAAGTTAAATAATAAATTAATAAATATAAATAAATGAAATACTAATTTAAATAATAAATTGTTTGTAAAATGAAAATGTTATCAAGTATAATTTATCTAATGTTGATTGTCCAATGATTGTTTTGTCATAAGTTTTTTGTCTAATGGTGGGATACCCTGACCACTACTATGTGACCCCCCCCCTTGGTGCTTAAGCTGGATCCGCCCTTGTACATAATATGTTAAATATTCCATCTTGGAAAATGATACCTATCATTTGAGAGCAATGAGATAGTGATACTTAAATTAATACCTGTTTGAATCAGAAATTAAGAGTTAGTCATATTATTATCAAACAAACAAATAGAATGCAGTGCACATGACCTTTTTATTTTATTTTATTTATGTTTATTTGGGGGGCTTACAGCTGCTTACATACTTTTAGCAGAATTTTCATAGTTTTTTTAACTGGCTGGCTTTTTAGGGTTCCATGCCCAATGGGGTAAAACAGCACCTATTACTAAGCTTGCGCCGTCCATCCGTCTGTCCACCTCTCTGTCACCAGGCTATATTTCATGAACCGTGATAGCTAGACAATTAAAAATTGACACTGAATATGTATTACTGCTGCCACCATAACAGCAAATACTAAGAAAGTTAAATAAATGTTAAAGGGCTCCCATACAACAAAAATGGTTGATGCAATTTTTTTTATTCGAATTTGATAACGACAACTGATTGAGACTTGAAATTTCGCAGACTTTCAGTTCATACTTTTTTTCCTTATTAAAGTAATACAATAAATATTTACCAAAAACGTGCCGGCTCACGCGTGGTCCGTTTTTTCTTGTTAATGTGCTATTCTTTCCTGCATGTTTTTCTCCAGTTTAACTAACCATCACTTAATGAACCCTTGCTCTTTTATTTAAATTTAACAACTTTTAAACTTTAAACATTTAAATAATGAGACAAGGGCGGGTCCATTTGGAGCCAAGGGGGGTCACATAGTAGTGGTCAGTCACACTACATTATGTTTAACAATTTTAGTTAGAGGTCCATGTAGGTCCTGAACCCAGCCCAGGAGGGGGTCATAACACCCCATTCTCGTCCCTGGATCTGCCCTTGGGATGAGATTAGTTTCCAATACCAAATTCTTAAAACAGATGTTTCTTATTAGGTTTCGAATTGGACCATAATGTCCAGAGAAAATCCAGCCCAAGATTTCCCGAGTGATTTTGACGTGATAATCATAGATCATGAAAGGAAGGAAGCGATAAGTGCTCTACGTGACCACCCAGCGATTCGGCGAGTGACTGCTCAGCGGCAGGTTCAAAGAACTATTAAGTACATAGCTGAGGTAATAATCATGTATTGGAGTTGTACATAATATCTAAGTATACTATGACATGCCTGAGCTTCGCATAAAGAGATAATTTTACAAATGATACACCTAGCTCTAAACCCTATTTTTGTAATCCCTCATATTTTAGCTAGTGTAGGTTTAAAGTGGAAACCAATCAGATCCTGAGTGTCAATATATTTGCAGGATGATTGTGGGCCTTCAGGCTGTTTGTATAAAGGCTGGCGGAACCACCGCGGTCGCGATCTCCAATCATTGAGAAAAATACGGCAGGTTAGTCGTTTCCATCATCCATATATTCCGTGTTGAAAATATTTAGTCCTGTACGGATTTTTATTGATAAATCCACTAGAAGTTATATCTAACCCTCGTTATGTATTTTTTCATAAATGGATTCCGTTTTTCACCATCAAAATTCTTTAAAATTTTGTATAAAATGCAAATGCTGTTTCTACTTTAAATTCACAGTGTCATAGTTTAGCTATAAAATCTGATATTAGTAATTGTATTCTAGAGTGGCGGTTACAATTCACGCAAGTTGTTGAGGACTGTCCCGCGTCAGATCACGTCGGTGCTGAAGGCTGATTTGCTATGGGCCCTCGGAGTAACAGGTTTGTGAAAACCATTACAAATACCAATGAGACAAATTTTAGCTTAAATACTAATGAGATTACGTTTTCACTGTCAAGGAAGTGTCGGATCATAGACTATCAGAGGAAAAGGCATTTTAGAAAGATTTTTTTTTATATATATTTTTTTAACACAGTTTTTTAGAATTGTGTTTGATACCTGTAAATAAGACGAATCCCTCACTTTAGGTACAATATTGATAATATAGAATCTTGCACATCTAGGTACCAACACCATATACCTATTTTTATACCTATTTTATTTTTACCGTAACAATTAGCTAGATGTTACGTTGCTCTATGTATTTACCTTATCTAAATTATGAAACTACAATGTAATCATCATGGATTAGACGTCTACGATAAACCTATGATAGACAAGAACGTCATGCACACTGTTTACTAATTGAAGCCAAAACATACTAACATGCAGTCAACAGCATTCCAACTAATTGTATGTTTAGTATGAGCATTTATTTCTGGGTATAAAAAATAATGCATCATAAACTACAATAGGAGATCTGTATCACTTGCGTTTATAATAAAATACATTATGATGTCACTTGAATTGATTCAATAAAATTTTACTAAATTGGCCCTACTCTGCAATCAAACCCAGGACCTTCCGTTTTACATACCGCTGCGCCACAGAGTTCATCTATTAGGAATTGTACTCAAGGTCAGCGTCGGACAATTTAGATAAATCAGTACACAGATGTTGTTGTGATTTCAATGTCGAATACATTCAAATAACAACTTTCACATAAATGCAGACGTAGAAAAAAATACAACTACTACTAAACCAAGTAATAATAAAATGATAAAAAAACTTTTAAAACAAGCTTTTATTTAAGTGCCCTAAAAATATCAAAATAAAATTTTAAATCACATTAACCAAATTCATTTATTTTTTATTAATATTTATTAATAATTTATGTACAGATGCACAGTAAAATTTTACAAAATAAAAATCAGTAAGAAAAAAAAACATTGTACAAAGGTACTACATATCCCTTAGAGGAATCTCTTACTGTAGTCCTCTGATCGGAGTGGTGGTAAAAAAAGCAAGTTCTGTGCGACCTTTAACTAAAATAGATAAATACAAATAAAATGTACATAAACATACACATATAACGTTATGAATAAAAATATATATAAATATATTATCTAGATATATATAAACTCATATATTTATGACTTTACAGAATTGATATTATAATAAAAGCTTGTCGCGATGCCTAGAATTAAATTTCAATTCTATAAAGTCATAAATGAAAGTGGTTAATGTGAGTTAAAATTTTATTTTGATATTTTTAGGGCACTTAAATAAAAGCTTGTTTTAAAACGTTTTTTATCATCATATCATTTTTAGTTTCATAGTTATCAATCAATACGAAAGTAGGTACATCTATAAAACGGAGAGTCCTCCAACAGAAAAACTTAAGGAACGGGAAAATTAGGATAAACTATATTCTATAGAAGTAGGTTGGAACCTACTCCTCTGGCATACCTTATAGAAGAATTAGCTTGTTACCTATATTTAATAGGCTTGATTAAATTTTATTTAGAATTGTTTTTTTATTGAAGCCAACTCTGGATCTGGCATCTATTTCATGGTAGGCCTACCTATCATAAACGAATGCGTATAAAAAAATTCAAGTCCCAGCAGTTGAATATTGAGGAGTTCTATTGTTCGAAGACAACCCTGTATGTGGCATCTATTTCATGGTGGGCCTACCAACTGCCTATCATAAACGAATGCGTATACAAAATTTCATGTCCCTGCTATTTACGTCTGAGGAGATTTCTCGTACGGAGCCGATCCTCGCAGCAGCATCAGGTCACGTTTATGATTAACATGCATTGTCATCGGTTCTGGACCAGCATACAAAATTTCAGCTCAATCGGATACCGGGAAGTGGGTCAAATTAAACTTGCAAGATTTGTTAACATAGCGTATATAAGTCAAACTAAATAAAAGCTTTTAAAAAGAAGAGGAAGCCATTAAATGCCTTATTGGCCCCGATTCTCAAAACACTCTCTAAAACTAAATTAAAAATATCGCTGTCACTTTCTCATGCTTCGTATTAGAACAAGACAGGTACATTGGTCTCACTAAATTTAGTCCACATCATTTTAAAATTAAACGAAATGCGCTGAGGACTAGCCTAAAATTGCTTTCGCCGTGTCAAATTGCACGTATATTTTGGTTTGACAGGACTAAAATGATTACCTGTCTCTGTCTTATACTAGATTTTTCAAATTTTAAAATCTTTGGTTTAGAGAGTGTTTTCAGAATCGGGGCCATTGGCTCTGCTTTTACGAGTTTGCTGTCTGTGGTATAACTGAGGCCTTCTTCAATAGGCGAGGGTATAAAAGTGGCGGTGTTCGACACGGGGCTGGCGCGCAACCACCCGCACTTCGCCCGCGTGCGCGAGCGCACCGACTGGACCGGCGAGAACACGCTCGACGACGCGCTCGGCCACGGCACCTTCGTGGCCGGCGTCATAGCCTCCAGGGCGGACTGTCTGGGGTTCGCGCCGGACGCCGATCTGCATATATTCCGCGTTTTCACTGATAATCAGGTAAGTGTACTTTGATTAGCTGTAGCAGGTTCAAGGGTTATGTGGTCATGGGGGTCTTATAGGGGAGGTATCCCCTGGGCTGGGTTCAAGACCTAGGTGGAGGTGGACCACTAATTAAAATGGTTAAACAGAATGTATTGTGGCGTGTCCACATCTATATGACCCACTGACGCCAAAGCTGGATCCACCCTTGGTCAGGCTGTAGTTCTTAATTTTACAATAGAATCTGAATCCTAGTTATCTCATCATATCACAATGATTTTAAGCATTACTTTCAATATGTTTTTACTTTCAGAAATTGTAAATAGTCGACCATTATGTTGTATACTTTACATTTTGTATGGCTGTTTATTTAGTTGTGTTTAATTAAGATGTCATCATTACAAGTCCTAAATTCACCTTTTTTCATTGGCCAGGTTTCCTACACATCCTGGTTTCTGGATGCCTTCAACTATGCGATTATGCGCAAGATTGACATTCTAAACTTGAGTATTGGAGGTCCCGATTTCATGGATCACCCATTTGTCGATAAAGTTTGGGAGCTCAGTGCTAATAAGGTAACTTTAATACAATATAGCTTATTTATTTAAGGAACGAATCATATATATGAGATACTTAAAATGCAGCTGTACCGGTTGTACAATTAATTATTTCCGTATGGTAAAGTAATAAGTTTGGTATCCATATATAATGGATATTGCAGCTGAAACAATAAAGATTAAATAAATCTTCCTGTAAATTTTTAATAGAACTTTGCAAACGTGTGTTTAGCAGTTTCAGCTTAAGAAAACACCTTTTTTGTCTTAAAGGCACTTATCTGATTTAATATGTAATTAATGTCTGATATTTAAATTCTCTTTACACCCACAGAAACAATTGAAAGTTATGGTATTATATTTCCTCGTAATAAATGTTCAATTAACTAATTAACAATTAAACCATGTTTATTATTTAACTATAGCAACTATTCTCGTAAACATCCTTCGTTTAACATTTCTAAGGGCCGATTTTTCAATAGTCAGTTAAGCCTTCAGATAGGACTTATTCTATGGATAGCAAGATTGTGAATTTTTCAATTAGCGGATAAGCTCTAACAGAAGGTTAAACTCGATAACTGGCGGATAAACTTAGCTGCCTCTTTTTGCCTCAGTTAAGCCGTTATCTAACAGATTATTTGACGTTTCTGTCATCATGCGTATGTAAATATAGGATAATTTATTTGTGTTTTGCTTATTTTTTGTAAAACCATGGATATTTTACTTTATTTGAAGATAATAATGTATAGTTATCAAAACGGGACAAAAATATATATCACAAGAGGTTTAATTTTGAATATCTGTGCAGTAAGCTATTGTTGACATCACAGATGTATACATTTCTAGATGGAGTAATACGTTTGATGTGTGCGTGTCACAAATAACACACTGCTAAAGATACGCTATATCAAAATGAGGATTTTTTGAGAATTATATTAAAATACTTAGTAGTTATTAAGACATACAGTAACATAAAGTATCTCTGAGTATATGAAATACGAAATTGATTTTTTAAAAAAGCATCAAAAATATTCTTAGCAATCAATATAATAAGATAGAAATACTTTCTCAAAGTTTACAGACACACAGTGGCGGATTTACCCTAAGGCCCGAGTAGGCCCGGGCCTAGGGCGGCCAGATTTAGGGGGCGGCCCTAATCATGTCAAAAAACCTTATCATGGTGTATGCTGGGCGGGCTGCACTGCATGGCGCGATCTATACCGCATCTATTTATGTTCGCTGCGCGACCAAAGTCAAAAAATAAAAAAATATTTATGCCTCAAAAACCTCAGTTCGAGGGTCAATTTTAAATTTGAAAAATATAATTTAACATAGGAAATAGTCCTAGTTTGAATATCGAAATCCTACTTAGGTACAGACGGTTTTACAACTATGAGGATCAAACTAGAACTTCAATAAATAACAATAACAAAATGTTAAATAAATATGGCGCTAGTGTTTAAATTAATCATGGTGTAAAATTTTATAAAAGTAATAGGTACATGTTTTCATAGCATTGAACCAAATAATAATAATAATAAAAAACAAATTATAGTGTTTTTTGTGTGCTAGTGCTAGTACCTAACTGTTCTGGAGAACGATCGTTTTCTTGTTTACGACGAGTTAAAAATTATATAGATGACCAAAGGTTAAAAGATCTTGCTTTGCTTAACATAGAAGCTGATTTTTTAAGGAAATTGGATTGCGAAGATTTAATTAATTGTTTTTGCTGCACTTAAGTGCATTAGAGTTTTGTAACACATTGTATAACACTTATTAAACCTTATTTTGTACTCTTAACTTATAGTTGAATAAATAAAATCGTTTAATTTTTTATTTAAATTAATCCTGAAACCTCGTAAAATATTAGAAATTAGCAGCTATTATTATTACTATTTATCAAAGTAAACTTATAGTTACTTTTACCCAGACTGCCCACGCGCACTTTTTTTTTGTTTTTAATTAGATATTCAAATATTTTACTTGCAATTAAGTGTTGGAAGTTGATAACACTCGTGTAAAAGTTGTCATAACCAAGTATGCCAAGTTGGCAGAGTATTTTACAGCAAAAAACGAGAACAGTTGTAACAACTCATGTACCATATTCTTGCGAAATAAAACTATTTTTTTCCCTAAATTTCTAAATTTATTTAAACAAAAGTAGGCAAAAAAGTAATTTAATTAAGTATGTACTCAGTAAACAATATTTTTGATTTACGAAGATTTACATACATAGGTGCGCTAACTTTTTGATCAAATTATATGAACTAGGATGTACGTAGATCTACGAAAAATTATATAGAGTACTAGCTTTCCGCCCTGCGGTTTCACCCGCAACTAAATGGTTTTTCCCGTGGGAATGAGGCTTTTTCCCACAGTAAAATTATCGTAATTTCTTCTTTCCTGGGTGTCGAACTATTCTATTCCAAAATCAAGACAATCGGTTAAGCCGTTTTTACGGTTTTACGTTTAAGCGGAAGAAGAACATACAGACATACACATTTTCACATTTATAATAATTCTAGCGACCCGCCCACGCTTTGCAATAGTGTATTTTCGGCCGACTTGATCACAAAACATTAAACTTTGGCTATTTTAAAGATTTTTTTTTAAATGTTCTAATGTACAAATTTAAATGAATAAATTCCCTAAAATATGTCAAAAACCTCATCAAAATCCGTTACGTAGTTTCGGAGGAGTATGCGGACAAACATACAAACAGACAGAATTGGCGACTTGGATTTATCTATGTAATGATAATGATGGTGATAGTAAGTAATACCTATCTATATCTTAAGTGAAAGCCATGTTAGCCTATACTGCAGTAGCTACCTATATGCCTGTGATAAGGTGATAGTAAGTAATACCTATCTATATCTTAAGTGAAAGCCATGTTAGCCTATACTGCAGTAGCTACCTATATGCCTGTGATAAGGGCGCTGCGCTGCAGGGCTTTACAATATTATTAAGTTGTTATAAAGGGTTTCCACGCGAATGAAGTCACGGGTGGCCTCTAGTTTCACTATAACTTCAAAATAAAACGTCCAATTTGAATCATTCAAAGTCTAAAAATTATCTACATAAACTGTACTTAGTGATGAAATAATTTATTTTGATAAGGATTAATAGCATGAGTAAAATAAACGCGTTTAAATGTAGTCCAAAAAAAAATCTAGATATTTAAATAAAAAAATGCTTGTTGTGCATCACTCGACATAGATAGGTATAGTGTGTCGTGGACTTTTCGGTAGATATTTATAAGGTGTACTATTAATAAGAACATTTTATGGTTCTATCTTTTATAGTTAAGGCAGCATATGCAAAATAACTAACTTTTCTGGTTGATTTTTTATACCTTGTGTCCGAAAAACCCAAATATCTTACGAAAGCCTATTTTTTCCAAAATAAAATATATCCTATGTTACTCGTGGATAAAGTAGCTTTCAAATGGTGAAAAATTTTTTAAAATCGGTCCAGTAGTTTTTGAGCCTATTCGGCAAAACAAACAAAGTTTTCCTCTTTATAATATTAGTATAGAAGTATAGATATGAAGTACGAGATGGACGGAGATTAACGGAGATCTCTTGTTAATTGAGCAAATTCAGGGAGATATAAAAATTCAAAGAGATCCAAAAACTTTTTCTTGAGTAGTCTATATGGTGGATGTTAAAAAGGGGCGGCTGATGGCTTGGGGCCTAGGGCGGCCGAGACTGCAAATCCGCCCCTGCAGACACATGTTAAAATATATTGTATTTGTAACTTTTATTTGTATTTTTTTTCGGTGGGCTCCATCTAGTTTTCGGTATATCTATGTATTATCGTTGACGGCAAGTCTTGATGTCATACCAAAATTTTTTGTCAATTGGGACACCCGCTGTCAATGCGTTGAAAGTTTACAGTCCTTTTCTAACAACTGTAAAACATATAAGAATGTCTCTTTCTTGCACAAATATCATTAGGATAGCTAGCAGAGGGTTATCTGACCATTGAAAAATTGGAACTTTATTATTCGTCTCAGTTAAAGCTATCTGGCTGTTTGATATCTGGCGTTTTAACTATCTATTGAAAAATCGGCCCTTAGTCTTATTCCCTTGTAATAACAGCGAACCTCTTCATATTCGACATCTGTTATTAGGTGATAATGGTGTCAGCAATCGGCAACGATGGTCCTCTATATGGTACATTGAACAACCCCGCGGATCAAATGGATGTGATCGGAGTCGGAGGCATCGGGTTCGATGACCGGATAGCCAAGTTTTCTTCAAGGGGAATGACCACGTGGGAATTGCCGCAGGTGAGTTTAGATACGGTTTCTGTGTATCAAATATGTATATAATTTTACGGTGTTTGTATATGAAATAAAATAGATGTAGAATTTTAGCCCTTGTTTTTAAATGCATTATAAAAATTTCTTTTTTGAAGTATGTTTTGTCTCTCATAACTGACGGAAACCGTGTTTACCAGGAGGAGTAAAATGTGATTAAAAGGATCATGATACTCCTGGTAGTTCACATCCAATTGCCGAGCCCTTTGTACTCGAATTATATACTGTAATGTAGGGCTATTTTGCTATTAATATGATCCCTTATGCCAAAAGTATACCTATGACCACGCGTTTTTGTAAAAGGCACTGAAGGGACATAACAATAAATTAGTTAGTTAAATAGTACATTTGTCATTATAAGTAACAGTTATTGTATAACACAAACTGTGTTAACACGATCATATTAATGCCCATCTGAAATTTAAATATTAGTAGGTCATTGGAGGTAGGTACACTTGTCGGAATATATTTTTAACATCGAGCAATAAATTGTTTTATTTTATATTGGCTTATTAATTCGCCGACATAAAAATATTTAAGTTTTTCTAAGAGATCCTTTAATGATCGAGTTATACATCAAAGAGATAAAAGATATAACATTTTTACTAGATACACAACTGTATAGTAAACAGAGTAAACCATATTTATCTTATCAATATTTCCGCTTACGACATATTTTTGTTTCGTGTTTCATTACCCCTATGATAAGAATGCAGGTCTTGCCTGACTAACATATAAAAATAACCTAGATTTTTTTACTATTGACTGACTTGTATAAAAATTACAGTATTTTGAAGTCTCTTTGTAATTATGTGTTCGTCAGTTACGAAAGGTGCCACATAAGATATACAGTGTTAAGGCGTTTTCTAGATAATTATATTATGATTATACACAACAAGTTTTCTCTCTGCAGTTTCTTCCGCAGCTAAATTGCTTTTACCGTGGGAATTTTTAAAAACCCTTTCTTAGTCCTCATTTACATCATAGAAGGAACTGTACCAGATTTCATGGTTAAATAGTTGACGCACAGTCAGTCAGGATTTTATAAGTGAATAAAAAAAACAAAATAAAGCAAAATTACTTTTCTCGTGGGAATGAGGTTGCTTTTCTTCAGTATAATGTGTAACGCCTGGTTATCTAAGTCAATCTATTTACCAAGTTTCATCTCAATCCGCTTATAAGTTTTTGCGGCAAAGAATAAAAACCACACGTACAAACTCAAAACTATCTCGCTAATAATATCAGTAAGATTATTGTCTGTTATCCAGGGCTACGGCCGTATGAAGCCAGACATTGTAACGTACGGGAGTGGGGTTCGAGGATCCAGTGTGACGGGAGGCTGTCGTTCTCTCAGTGGTGGGTACTATACGAAATAATAGGGTTTTATTATAGTAACTACTTATCTGATAATTGCTGTCTAGTGTTGGTCGAAAGCCCTGGTGACAGTCAACTTACGCCCAGTCCCAATATACGATCTCAATCCATTTTAAGGCATCTAACGGCCAGTCCCATATACGATCCCAATCCATTTTTAAGGCATCTAACGGCCAGTCCCAATATACGATCTCAATCCATTTTTACGCATCTAAGATCGGCAATCCGTTCCAAATTTTCTCAAAACCGTTTCAATAAACGATCTACAGATTGTGAAACCAATCCAAAGTCGCGATCGATTCATGGGAGGCAAGCAATCAAATCAAAAAACAAGCTTTTGGCATATTTGTTTAAAAATGACGGTTTGCACGTCCCAATAGTTGCACGTTCCAGTTGACAGATCCATTGAACTTCATTTGATTCCATTTTTGCGATCTCCGAAATTGGCAAGATTTGCTGCACTCGATCTTTTCTTTGAGTGGCTTTTCACGTCAGTCCATGTAAAACAAAAATAGTCACCATAACAACATACATTGATCTAAAACTTTCAAGAACTAAAGTTACAAGAAATGCCTTTTATAACATTGTCGTTGCAATATTGAAAACATTTAACAACTTAGAAATCAATTAATTTAAGTTTACGTTGTTTGAAAGGGAATCTAATGAAATATAAAACCGTAATTTCTTTAAATGCTGTAATAACGTGTTCGTATAACAAATTATTATCAAAACCCTTCTTATTTTTCTCTATAGGTACATCAGTCGCCTCTCCAGTAGTGGCCGGAGCCATAGCACTAATAGCCTCGGGAGTTCCACGTCAGAACATATCTCCGGCTTCAGTGAAGCAAGCGCTATGCATCACGGCGAAAAGGCTGTCCGGGCCCAACATGTTCGAACAGGGACACGGGAAACTAGACCTTATTAGTGCATATCAGGTAAGAGATATGAGAAAATTGACTTGCTGTATACAGTACGTTTTTGTAAATTTGCAAAACTTGTTTAATAATTAGCCTTATCGTTATTGCATAAAATATAAAGTGTATTTGAACCTTTATAGCCGTCTTGGCCTGAGTCTTAGAAAATATAAGCATTGCGAGATCGAGGACCAAATAAATAAAATAAAAACGAGTAAAAAAAATTAGAGCTGCTTTTATCCTTTTTACAAATTTTGTTTTCTGATTTTAAATAATGAGTATGAGTATTCTTTAATCCAAATTTACAATGAAAATTCTGAAATAAAAATGATTACCTAAATGTACCTAAACAAATGAAACAACGGTTCTAATTGTTGAAAGTTTCTCCGCGAGTACACTCCGCAAGCGAGTCTGAGTCCTTCGTACATCGATCTGACGGAGTGTCAGTACATGTGGCCGTATTGTACTCAGCCATTGTACCACAGCGCTCAACCCACCATAGCCAACGTGACCATTATCAACGGATTGGGCGTTTCGGGACAAGTGGTGAGTGTAAAACTAGTGATACGGTCATTAGAAAGTAGCTTTTGAGGCTTTTGAACCGAACTTAGTAGGGCTGATTTTATCTTTCTATTCTAAATATTGATGTCCCTTACATTGCAAAAAAAATATATCAAACTTCTTTTATCTATAAATAACAGCGCAATTAAGTTAAGGCGCTTTACGGTATACGCTAACTTTAACTACTATTTGGAATAACCATAGAATTAAAATGATTATACAATAACCGTTAAGTTGTGACCGATAAATATTCTAAATCTCACTTGAGTTATTTGATAATAAGTAAATAGTATTCGTTTTTCTAAGTTGGCATAACCTATAATTATGAAAGGAAATACATTCAGAAACGAAGTTAAATAGTTAGATTTATGAATTTACCTACTTTATTAAGAATGTCAATCTGATTTATAAATATGTTCACAGCTGTCTTTTCTCAATACCTTGACCGTATATTGATTTTAGAATAAAGGTGCTAAGGTAATTGGATTTAACTACACTTTGTAACGTGAAGTCAAGCTATGACATTGTTACATCATTTAAGTTTAAGGTTTACCTTCACTTTCTACTTTCTAAAATATAACAACTGGCTATAAAAAATACTTAATCTCAAAATTAAAAAGACTGTTTAAAAGTAACAGAAAACACCTTTTCTAATTGCTAAACAGCTTAATGACTGGAACCGATTTCGAAAAGCATTCTAATGCTAATCTTTACCTTAAGTAAAATATACGCTTGACTCATTTACACAAAAAGCCATGCCGCCAGTTTTACAATTGATAACTATAGATAGGTAATTATTTTAAATAAATAAATACAACAATAGACAAAAGCCAAATATTACGATAATCAAAAAAATAATAAGCTGGATAACTTATTGCATTGGTTGAAGCATTTATTACGCAGCAGAACTTCATATTCAATGTTGACTTAACCGTTACTTCTGCACAACTAAGGTTTTCCTTTCATCATTACATAGTATAAATCCAAGTCGCTAACAGTGTCTGTTTGTATGTTTGTCCGCTAACTCCTCCTAAACCAGTTAAGGCGTTTTAATCTGGTTTTCACCATCCTTTAGGTATTTTTTTCATTTAAATTTGTAAGTAAAAAAATAATTCTGATATAGTTTTTTTAAGTTAACTAAAATTCAACGTATCGGGAACAAGTCTTAATTACACCACTGCGAAGCGTATACAAATCGCTAGTTTCACATAATAATAAAACTCCTAAACAGACGAAGGTGTCATGGCACCCACACCTGCCCGGCGGCACGGCGCTGCAGGTCTCCGCTGAGTTCAGCGCCATACTGTGGCCGTGGTCCGGCTGGATCGCACTACGGTTCACCGTGCACGAGTCGGCCAAACACCTCGATGCTACCGTAGAGGTAGGTAGTGATAGGCCTTCGTGTATGGAACACATAGAGGTAGGTGACTGATAGGCCTTCGTGTGTGGAACACATAGAGGTAGGTAGTGATAGGCCTTCGTGTGTGGAACACATAGAGGTAGGTGACTTATAGGCCTTCGTGTGTGGAACACATAGAGGTAGGTCACTGATAGGCCTTCGTGTATGGAACACATAGAGGTAGGTCACTGATAGGCCTTCGTGTTTGGAACACATAGAGGTAGGTGACTGATAGGCCTTCGTGTATGGAACCCATAGAGGTAGGTAACTGATAGGCCTTCGTGTATGGAACACATCTTGTTGCTACTGTAGAGGTAGGTGACTGATAGGCCTTAGTGTATGTAACACTCGATGCCACTGTAGAGGTAGGTAGCTGATAGGCCTTCGTGTATGGAACACATCTTGTTGCTACTGTAGAGGTAGGTAACTGATAGGCCTTCGTGTGTGGAACACATCTTGTTGCTACTGTAGAGGTAGGTGACTGATAGGCCTTCGTGTGTGGAACACATCTTGTTGCTACTGTAGAGGTAGGTGACTGATAGGCCTTCGTGTATGGAACACATCTTGTTGTTGCTGTAGAGGTAGGTGACTGATAGGCCTTCGTGTATGGAACACATCTTGTTGCTACTGTAGAGGTAGGTCACTGATAGGCCTTCGTGTATGGAACACATCTTGTTGCTACTGTAGAGGTAGGTGACTGATAGGCCTTCGTGTATGGAACACATCTTGTTGCTACTGTACAGTAGAGGTAGGTGACTGATAGGCCTTCGTGTATGGAACACATCTTGTTGCTACTGTAGAGGCAGGTGACTGATGGGCCTTCGTGTATGGAACACATCTAGTTGCTACTGTAGAGGTAGGTGACTGATAGGCCTTCGTGTAAGGAACACATCTTGTTGCTACTGTAGAGGTAGGTGACTGATAGGCCTTCGTGTATGGAACACATCTTGTTGCTACTGTAGAGGTAGGTAACTGATAGGCCTTCGTGCATGGAACACATCTTGTTGCTACTGTAGAGGTAGGTAACTGATAGGCCTTCGTGCATGGAACACATCTTGTTGCTACTGTAGAGGTAGGTAACTGATAGGCCTTCGTGTATGGAACACATCTTGTTGCTACTGTAGAGGTCTATTTATTGGGGATTTGAGCCAACTGCGGCACACTGATCGGCGTTTGAAATAGAGTCCATTTTTGCTCACAAAAACCATAATTTCGGTACTTTATGCTTTGAATTGAGCACCGTGGGACTCCCACAGTTAGGACAATATCGACCCAAATGGAATTTAGGAGATATCGTAGTACTAAAGTAAAAAACAACAGGTTACAATAGAAAATCAGTTTTTGCAGTCTAAAATTTTTATTTTACTTGTAAGCTACTAGCCCCATATTAAAATGGATTTATTGAGAATATAAAATAACATATAAAGACAAACACGACTATTTGTAACACGGTTTTTCTCTATACAGGGTCACGTGAATATAACTATTGAAAGCAATGATGAACCTGGAGAGGGATTTGCTAAGAATGTCACCCTTATGTTACCTATCAAGTAAGGATTGTATAAAAATACCACCTTGTTTCTAGACAATTTGATTAAATTTTAGAAACAATGGCCCCGATTCTGAAAACACTTAACTAAATTAAAACTATCGCTGTCACTTACTCATCAATAGTATAAGACAGAGACAGGGAATCATTTTAAGCCCGTCGAACTAAAATGTACGTGCATTATGACACGGCGAAGGCAATTTTAGGCTAGGCCTCATCGCATTTCGTTCAATTTTACAATGATGTGGACGAAATAAGAATAAAAAAGCGTAGGAAAGTGACAGTGATATTTTGAATTTAGTTTATGAGATTCTTTTCGGAATAGGGGCCAGTGTATTGTTAAAACTTTACTTCTTTGAAAACTTATCCTTTGAATTATCCCTGCATTTTTAGTTTTAGTATCCATTAAGTCGCCCTTCAAGCAACAAAATACAAAGTAAATTCCGATTAAGCAATACAATATTAAATACTTCTCAAACTTATAATATCACTCTAATAATAAATAATAATAAATCTCCAGACTGACACACCAACTATGTGGCCCTAAACTAAGCAAAGCTTGAACTATAGGTACCACACAATGGACTAGGGGAGAACCCAGAAACGAGCCAATATCGAAAAATGGTTTTTCGATTTTTCGAAATTGGCCCGACCCGGAGATCGAACCCGGAACCATCCGTTTAGCAGTCCGGTATATACCGCTGCACCACACAGGTCGTCCTGAAATAAAAAACTAAAGAAAACGAAATTGTATCAAGAACATTCGTCGTTTCGCAACCCACATCAATCTTCTTCTGCTCCAGAGCGCGTATAATCCCCGTGCCCGTTCGCTCCCGTCGTCTCCTCTGGGACCAATTCCACAGTCTCCGCTACCCCGGGGGCTACTTCCCCCGCGACGACCTCCGAGCCAAACATGACCCCCTGGACTGGCATGCTGACCATCTACATACTAACTTTAGAGACACGTATAGGAGGCTGAGGGAACACGGGTTCTATATGGAAGTCATGGGTAAGTTTGATGTTGGGGACCAAATCCAGTCTCCGCTACCCCGGGGGCTACTTCCCCCGCGACGACCTGCGAGCCAAACATGACCCCCTGGACTGGCATGCTGACCATCTACATACTAACTTCAGAGACACGTATAGGAGGCTGAGGGAACACGGGTTCTATATGGAAGTCATGAGTAAGTTTGATGTAGGGGACCAATTCCACAGTCTCCGCTACCCCTTCTACTATATACTAACTTCAGACACACTTATAGGAGGCTGAGTGAACGCGGTTTCTATTTGGAAGTTAAGGGTAATGTGTTGCATTGGTTGAATTTCAAATTTGGTATAGTTTGGATTGACATTGCTTCGACCAAAAAAGCCTTTGTTGTGCAATTAAAATGCCTGTGTGACAAAAATATGTAAAATGTATTAGTAGGCTGCTAAATATAAAAAGTCCCTTAAGATAACAGATAATACCATAATATTTCGTTGAACTACTTTTGTTCCTAAATGTTATCTCATTTTATACAATGAAACTTAACTCTTTCGAAAAGAAATAAATCAGAAAAAAAGGCTTCAACAAATAGAACATGTTATATAACCGTTGTAAAAAGACCACTTCAATTTGCAAAACCGCAAAACCAAATTATCTTTTATCCTTAGGAAGCCCATTCACATGCATCGACCCATCTCTCTACGGTGCTCTATTACTGGTCGACCCTGAGGACGAGTATTTTCCCGAGGAAATGGCATCCATGAAGAAAGCCGTGGACGAAGGCATGTCTCTAGTGGTGTTTGCTGACTGGTACAACGCTTCTTTACTGAGACACGTCAAGTTTTATGACGAGAATACAAGGCAATGGTGAGTGAAGTAGATGTTCTACTGATGTAAAAGTAGTTTGGATGTTTGGGACCAATCACGAAATAAAGGCCCAATGATGACTAAATAATAGTCTAATTTAAATATTAACAAATTGGTTAAGAAACTGTTAAAATAACAGCTAATTTAATATTGAAAATGAGGGCACCCCATGTATTTCAAATAGTTCTTATTTTTTAAAAAGCAGGCGGTGAAAAGTTACTTTTGTATTAAAATTATAATAGTTTGGTTTTGTGAGAAATTTAGCTAAGTTATTTGTTTTCGTGCAGGTGGATTCCTGAAACCGGCGGCTCTAATGTACCAGCGTTGAATGATCTACTCAGCATGTTTCAAGTGGGTCTCATTATATATTAAAAAATGTATTAAAACCATTTTTGTGTTGTCCATTAATATTATTAGTTTATTAGGTAAATTTAGGTAGTAGGTAAATTTAGTCAATAATCTTACATTCAAATAACACTCGATAAATTATTCAACATCATTACCATCCCATTATTGACAATTATAACTAAACATTTTACAAACAAATTGGTTTTATTGTTTATTGTATTAAACAACCAAAACCTCACATTTATTTATTATTCCCTACTTCTATGTTACATTATACTTGCCAGACACACATTACCTGCATTAATTTTTAATTAAAATATTCCAGGTAGCCCTAGGCGACCGAGTGTTCGAAGGGTCGTTCAACCTAGGAGGCCATCCCATGTACTACGCTAGCGGCACTCACATACACAGCTTCCCTGAGCACGGGGTACTAGTTTCTGCCAAACTTACCGACCAGGGGCATCAGGTGTGTATATAACGGGTGTAAAAAGACCACTTCCGAAGCCTGAAACCATGTATTCTTGAGCCTCAATAGTAACTAAATTCACTCAGTTTAAAAAAATTATTAAGGATTGAAGAGTCATATTCGTAGCTTGAAATCATTGTTCACACATCAACTGTCGGTTCAGGTACGATTATTTACATTGCAAATAAAAATTTAAACCCTATTTAATTTGAAATCATCGCAAAATCTGATAGTATTAATGCAATTTTGGATAATTAAGTAAAAAAAGATATTTTTAAATCATATATTTTTTTGTTAAAATCGTAACCAGTACCCCTCCAGCAATGCCTAGTTTCTGTTTTCGGAAGCAGTTATTTCACACCCCGTATAATGGAATTTATGGAGTCCTGTCACCAATTATTATGGACCATATAGAGTACTATCGTCAATTACTAAGGGCCTTATAAAGCACTGTCGCCAATTTTTATGGACCTTATAGAGTACTAGTATCAAATGGAAATTGTTTTATTTAAAATGGATATGTTTAACATTTATTTGGAAAGTCAACAATGTTGCTAACTTCGACTTTAACTTATCGGTAGATTGAGGGAAAATAAATGGAGGCAAAAGTAAATTCAAGCTTGCTTTGAAGGAGAGGAAACTAATTGGTTGCCTTAATTTAAAAGAAGTGCAAGATTAGCCGTCAAGCAGCAAATGCGTGTCGTTGGTCGTCATTGATATATTTACCTTAAAAAAAGGGTTTTGACGCAGTTTGTCCTATTTGCTTTTCAGCATGAACTCAGAATCATTTGCATTTGGTCTCATCCGATCAAAGATACTCTTTAAACTTAAGATTAATTTACGATTGTGACGAACTGTGGAACAGGCTACAGTGTCTTCCCCACTTAATTATAGTACATACAAGTCATAACGATTTATGAACAGATAATACATTAAACAAGTTAAAAGTTAGCAAATCAATAAACTATAGAACTGATTATTACATTATAGATAATGTCGGGCGAAAAACCTTCTAAGAACGCAGCGAAGATAGCCAAAGAGACCGTGGACGTCCCAATATTAGGACTTTTACAAACTGAAGGCGACGGTACCAGCGGGGATTACACCAACGAAACTATACAAAAGGTTCCCAAGGTAAGAAATCCTTCATGATTTGCAAAAAGGGGGATAAGAAATACGGGCTCAGTTCAAAAAATATGAAATCGCAAAGAGGTTTTATGCCACTGAAAATCCATTTATATGTTTAGTATAGATAAATGTGTCGGTATTAGAAAAAAAACATTGATTATTAACAAATTATTGATAATAACAGTAATTTGTTACATCATCTCAAAAAAAAATATTTAGAAATAGATGTATAGCGGCTGCTTAGCGCATGCAAAAAAAAGTTGCGCTTCAACTCTCGAGGATATTAAGTAGATCTTTTTTAAGAATATGTAGGGCGTGTATTGAAGCTGATGATAAAAACTATTTCCCTATGTATCTGACTTTTATTCCAATAAACCTACACCTATAAACATGTCCACTATCTCTATCTGTCTCATGATTTTGCCGTAAAACTAAGAACCTAGCAAGAGCTTTTTAACTGAGTAGATAAGGTTAGCCAATATAGAGATACTTGAGGTTTTTATTTTTTAACTCGTTTTTTTAGTATGAAACTAACAAGTATTGTACCTTGCCCTTGCCCTGTATACGATGCAAATAGCCATATGTTCCGTTTTTCGCACTGTTGCCATGTAGACCGAGAGAGATTATTAAATCAAATCAATTTATTGCACCAGTTATTACATTGCATAATTTTGGCATGTCAAATTTACAAATTATAATTAAATAAGTTCATACATTAAAATCAAACAGAAAAAAAACAAATTTAAATAATGAAAACAATAATAATAATAAAATAATAAATTCAATAGAAATAATTAAAAATAATAATATTCAAAGTATAATTAACAAAAACTATATATACCTATGTCAAAAACTAAAATTTAACTTAAAACCAACAGACCCTAGAAATCATGTACAGGACATGAATTCTGAAATTTAAATGGGGAGACTGAATGCCTCCCTTACGATTGATGATGGCAGTCGTATTGTCAACTCTTAATAAAATCGAGTAATTAGATTTATTCGTAGCAAAACTTTTTAATGTTTAAAATACCGCTAGTAACTCTAAATAGTTAATATGATATGATAGTTCGGTTTCTTTCCAACCACAATTTCGCCTAAAACCATTACAATTTGCGCCCCGGCCAGTCAATGAGCAAATGAGGCGTCTTTGAACAATTCCATTGTGTAATCGTGAATTATTAATGAATTTTTGGCATTAATCATAATCATAAATTTATTGGTAATGTAGCAATAACAAGTCAAGGTTATTTATAAAATTTTACACACTGAATTCTAAGAGCTAAAAATAGAAGAACTAATAATAAAACCATTAATCGTAAATTACATAAATTCCTCAAAAGTCAAATAAAATAATAATAATAATATGAAGAAACTTAAAAAGTTATACAGGAATGTCAAAACTAAACAATTCATAATTAAAATGTCAAAAATAAGATTAATATAATGCAAGTCAAATGTGTAATTGTAAATATGTAGATATGACAATCATAATAATAACAAACAATTATATTAAAAATGTTATCTAACCACCAGCTTAGATCATCCTACTTCCTACTAATATTATAAACGTGAAAGTTTGTGAGTATGTGAGGATGTATGGATGTTTGTTACTCTTTCACGTAAAAACTACTGGACGGATTTTGATGAAACTAAACTAAACAGTAATATAGGTTATACATTAGAATAACACATAGGATACTTTTTACCGCGAGAAAACTTCTCATTCCCACTGGAAACCGACTTCCACGCGGACGGCCACTAGTTTATAAAAGTATTGTAAGCGACCTGCATTTACCTGCTTTATTGTGGAGGAGGTTGACGGCGCCACCGCGGGTTCGCAGACTTGTGTGGTCTCCTCTGCCTTCTGCGCCTCCCCCTGTGCGACTGGAAGCGCGAAGGACCCAACCAGTCGTCCTGGTAGCGGGGCCTAGCGGCAGTCGATGTGATGGTGGAGGAAGGCACCTTTGATTGCGACGTCAACTTTTTTATTTGGAGTCCTCGCTTTTCTATGGCTTTAGAAGCCTTTATCTTCTTCGATAACGTCGATCCAAATAAAGTGGTATCCCTTTCGCTGTCATAAATAACATTTAAAAAAGACTTGTCTAATTCTGGAGTAAGCAGCTTAATTCGAGTCTGAGTGTCCATATAATGTAGGTCGGCTAAAATGCGACAGCTATCGCTTAACTGCTTTATTGCCAACATTTTGTCAGCTCCGGTTATTAAAAGAGTCATTGCTCGATTTAAAGCAGTGATACCAACCCCAAGTTGTTGTTGAGCTGCTTCAATTTTTTTATCTCTGTTCCTGGTCATGTCTGTGATAGCTGCCATAAGCTCCACATTTAACTTTGGCGCTTGTAGTAGAGAACAGTTCGCTGGGACTCGATATTCCGTAAATAAGCTGTCCTTACTTTCTTTTGAAATACCTTTTCGCAAAATAGGCGACCATCTATGTTCCAAATTTTCATGGATGTTTGGACCATATTTTGGTGCATCGTCTATTGCGTCTCCTAAAGCTAGTAGGACATCCGGTTCTAATATCACCGTTGTTCGAGTCTCCGCAGAGATATTGGATGCAGCGGGTGTTTCGGCGGCAGGAGTAGTGCTTGCGGCAACTAATAATGGAGCTTCCTTTTCCGTATGTTTTACAGAATAAACCTTTGAAGTCAGCGTCGGAGCTGGGCCAACATCAGTTATACTTATGTCTGAAATAGCATAAAAGCATATTAAAAATAAGATATGACAGCCTGTTTTGCTTTAGGTACATATCATTCTTTGCATCTTATCAAGTGCCCTAATTTAAAGTACACCTGTTCTTTACATAAGTAAATTTTTTGCAACTTATCAAGCAACCTCTTGTAAGGTATGCTCGTGTCTGCATTGTTTCATCGTGTTGACTTACGGCTAAACCCCCGGACGCCGTTAAAAATTAAAAAGTGTCACTTAAATATGAATTTAAATCTAACAATAGGCACACGTGTTGTTATGGCACTGATCAATTTAAAAACTTCTAAAAATTAATTACCTACCGTTGTTTTCCATCTCTGACTCCGATGAACCAGAACGATCCGTTTGTCGTTTCTCATTTAAAAGTTTTTGTTCTATTTTACGAATCTTTCGATTATAACGCTGTAACTTTTCTTCCAACGTCCGTTTAGGCATCTTTTATCAGTAGTATGCTGGAATACTTGTGAAAATAAAATGATACGTGATTTCGTTGCCTCACACGGAAAAATAATGAAGCAGTGAGCGAGCACCGGTAGTGGCAGCAGATCCAATAGGGAGCATCTAATAAATAATTAAAATATGAAAGACGTGCGAAGTCGCCTTGTAGTTAGAGGAACTAGGTACTTTGTTAAATATAGATGTATAGGAATAATGAAGCGATTAAATAGAATTTGTAGTTATCAAATAACTGTACATATAATCTACGCATGTGAAAAAGGTCTACTTGTTATAAAACATCAAAATCTTTACAGTGAAAATAATGACTATATTATCGTTTTATACCCAGGCCGGTCGTCTAGTCGTCTACGGCGACTCCTCCTGCCTCGAGGGCGGGGTCTCCAAGCCCTGTCCCTGGCTGCTGCTGGCCGCCCTGCAATACGCCCTTTCAGGACATCTGCCCTTCACGCTAAAGGAAGCAGCCGCTACGAAGTATAGGAAGGACGTGCATATCATACCGTCAGGTGAGAAATATGAAGTTTTATTTGTTACTAGACTAGACTCGAAAATTTACATTAAGTAAAAGGCTATGACACTTAGTGGTAATGTAGCTTTCGATTGGTGAAAGAAATTTACGATTAGGTTCAGTAGTTTAAGAGGCCTAGGAAATTCTAACTCACAAACATTATCCAATTCCGATGTCCAAAATAGATAATTGTAAAGGATTCGTACTTATTCAGTTCCATGCATGTTGATTGCACTGATAACTTGAGTCTTTGTTGGGTGTCTTTGGAAAATAGTAACTACTAGATATACCGAGATATATCCGCTGCATTTAAATATGTTTTCCAGCAATTATAAGCAAAATGTTCAGGGTGATATAATTGCTAAATTAAAGTCTTATATCGTGTGATAAATATGCACTTTACACATATTCATCGTGAGTCAGAGTTTTTGGGAGCCGCCTTTGTAGGACCTCTAAAACCACTATAGTGTAGTAAAGGAACCACTGTAGGGTAGTGGCCACCCTACTGGCAGTATTTTTCAAGCCGCCTGTCTACTAGGCACCTGACTTGGCTTGAAGAGTACAAGGTGGAAAAGTACCCAGAACCAATGGCTTAACTCGCATTCCGAAGCACGGATAAACTCGGTATATAATGCCACTAGCGGTCACCCATCCTTGGACTGTCCGCGGCCTATGTTGAGATCGCAATGGGCCACCGAGCTCATAAAAATTATATTGATTGTTCTATTACAATATTGCCCTTTGCTGTTCAGAAGAACATGAGCAAGTACTAAGATTTATTACTTTTTAATTTTTATAACTAAAGAAGAAACCAATAGTTTCCTTCAAGTCAAATTACATTATATATGTTAGGGCTAATACCCGAAGTGCGGCTACACCTAGTTTTAGTCGGTTAGAACATCAATAGGTTAGGTTAGTTAGGTTACTTTTTTGATACCACCCATAAAAAGGAGTCCCGCCTAGCGGGACTCCGTCGACTCATGATTGAAGCCAGTTTTTATATACATAGGTATATATATTTTTTTACAGTTTTCCATATTAAAAACTCTTCTAACCGGCTAAAACTACGTGTAGCCGCACTTCGGGTATTAGCCGTAACATATACATACAATAACATATATTATATTTATTTTATTTTATTTTAAGGGGTGGCTAACAGCCTACAATCCAAAAATACATGTTAAATATAAATTATCAAAGGGCCACTTAAAAGCCTCCACAAACAGAAATTTGATTATTTACAAAATTTTGACGATAACACAAGTAACAAACCTTACACGACACAGAATGCAATAAAAGTGAAGTGAGCAGCCAACTATATGTAAACAAGAACAAGCATGCACACAGATACAAGCAAAATCAAGACATATACATGGTATCAAGAAAATTTGTGATTAATTAATTCACTTTTGACCAATGAGGGGTTGGAATGGAATAGATCGATAACATCCAATTCATTGAATGTTTTTAAGGCACGAATCATATAACAATTACTTCTGTAATTAGTGCGGGAGAATGGAATATGGAGCAAGTGTCTTTTACGCGAGTGACGGTACGGTACATACAGTTCGAGTTTCTCTAATAGATAAGGACAATCGACTTTGGATTGTGCTATTTTCATTAAAAACGTTACATCAGCGACATGGCGACGAAAAGGCAATGGTAGCAAATGAAGTCGACTACATCTGATATCATATACGGCAGAAGGAATGTGAAATTTATAAAACAATATAATTCCATATATTATATGGAAACTGAATAGCTCAAGATTTTGTTACATATGTTTTCAATGCTGTAAAGCAAAAAGCTGATCACTAGACCTTTTTTTTGGTATTACAAATATAGTGGCATTTTGTCAAATGATTAGCTATATTTGTTCAACCTTGTAAAAACCCATGGTAAGCGTAGAAATAAGCGATTCTGCTACTGTTAAGTAAATGCAGCTATTAAGGTAATCTATCAAGTAAAAGCCACAGTTAGGCTGTAATAGGTTGTTTTCCGCAGTAATACCGCATTAGTTGACCGGCCGTTCTTATAACTAATTCAATGACCACTTCGTGTGTGACAGTTTTATTACAAAGAAGTCAGCTGCAATTGATGGCTTTCTATCGATTTTATTGTTCAATATACCGTACCACTTAGTTTCATGTAACATAATAAATGGTTTCAATGTATAGTCTAATAGCGTATGATTATGTAACTTTGGATAAATTGAAAAATTGTTTAGTGCTAATATTTATTTGTTTTCAAATGTGAAGGTTTGGCTCCTTTGCTCATTTCTTTTTATACTTTAGTAATTAGGCAAAATAAATGAGTTTTCTTAAAAATATACATTCCAACACTTGATTATATACATATTCGCCTTACTTTTCCACCCGTGCAGCTCTTACCATATGTTTCATTGAGAGCTTTTTTTTTGGAGAAGCTAGCAAACGAGCAAGCGGGTCACGTGATGATAAGTGATCAGCGCCGCCCATATACACCCACAATTACATATGCATTGAGGGTGCGTTGCTGGCCTTTGAGAAATTGGGTACCGGATACCGCACTCACCGAACGAAACGCAGGAACATCGTCCCTACTTCACGTCGGTTTTCTGTGTGACGGTGGTATTTCACCGGCCTATTAGCACGGACTTATTTACGGACTATTAGGGGGTGATCTGTGTTAATACCCCAAATGTTCTACATTTACCCCTAACTCTTACACCCGTAAAACTTTCAGCTCTTATCTAGTACCTCATTGTTTGTAATTACCCATACAGAGTTGCCCGCCCGCGCCCCCGGCGGCCGCCTCCGCCAGTACTCGCGCGTGCTGGCGGCGGACGGCGGCGTGCGCCCCCCGCCCCCCTGCGCCGCGACCCCGCCGCTGCCGCCCCTCGCCGTGCCCGCGCCCCCGCCGCGCACCGACCACCCGCCCACCGACCCGAGGACCATAGGTGACTAACTTACTTACAGGAAACGGCGATGAAACAACACGAAGTAGGCATCGGTGCATTGGTAACTAACATTTACAGGAAGTAACTACTAAAGGATGGAGGATAAGCTACATATCCAACTGCGCGCTATTGGGTAAGTATACCTACTTACAGAAAACTGAGGTGATGGACCAACACGAAGTAGACAAGTTCGGTGCATCATTGGTAACTAACACTTGAAGGAACTAAAACAGCGTTAACTATGTTGCAATTATTTATAAACGAATTTAAATCCTTATTACCTACTAGTGGCCGCCCGCGACTTCGTTCGCGTGGAAGCCGGTTTCTCGTGGGAATGAGAAGTTTACCCTACATAACTTTGGTGTTTCTATATCAATTTCTATGATTTTTTTTATGAAATGGTTAATAATGTTAACTTTCTTAATTAAGGATGATTGAGAGTGTTGTAAACGTAAGAGTAGACAAATATACCTAATCAGAAAGCTTCGAACTGCTAAGCTATTATTATTATACACGTGTTATTGTGAGTCAACCATAAAAGATAGACATATGCTGTCGTGAGATATTTTTTATATAATTTTAAGGAGAACATTTCCGTCATACATGATTTCTGTGTAGCTTTAACCATTAAGGTTGCACACGCGACGGAAGATTAAAAAATGCAGTATATTCTCCCATTTTTCCAACATTTCCCTTTACTGCTCTGCTCTTTTTGATTGTAGCGTGATGAAAAGTATCCTATAACCTGCTCAGGAGTATGAATAATAATTGTACCAAGTTTCGTTAAAATCCGTTGAGTAGTTTTTGTTTCTATAACGGTTATACAGACAGACAGACAGACAAAAAATTTACTGATTGCATGTACAGAATGTACAGAATATATTTCATGTACAGAATGGACCTCTCTACAGATCTATAAGTAGTAGATTATTTTCTTACTTTCGACTTACACACCTTAATTCTACAATGCTCAACCATCGACTTCAATTGTGCAGGCGCCCCCGAGACAGAAGGCACAGAGGCGGCGGCCCGCGCGTGGAGGGGGGCGGGAGCGCCGCCCCCGTACCACCCGCGACCCGCCCCCGCCCCCGCGATGTCGCCCCTCCACAACAAGCTCGTCACCATCGGCGCACTGGCAGCTTTCATATACGGCTGCACATTCCTATACAAACGATACGGAAGGAGTTTCAGGCGGCGCCGGATCATTGCGCTCGCTACCTAGACCAAGGCCAAATAGAAATGGAAGTGAAATAATTTAATGTTTATGTCAAGTAGGCAAATGATATTACTGGTTAGCATATCAAAGAGATGGACCCCTTGTGAACAAACGCATTTGAAACATATGTTACTTTGAAAGTTAAGTCTCTTTCGGCTGTGAAAGCTGATTGACAATATAACGGGTGTAAAAAGACCACTTCCGAAACCTGAAACCATGTATTCTGGAGCCTCAATAGTAACTAAATTCACAGTAAACCCAGAAAACCCAATTTAAAAAGTTATTAAGGATTGAAAAGTCATATTCGGAGCTTGAAATCATCGCTCACACATCAACTGTTGGTTCAGGTGCGATTATTTACATTGCAAATTAAAATTTTATACAATTACGTATTTTTTTTTTCTCTTAACGTAACTAGTACCCAGCAATGCCCAGTTTTTGTTTTCGGAAGCAGTTCTTTTACACCCCGTATGTTATTTTATCCTTTAAAGAGCTTTCAGGAAAATTTACTGCATATTTAAATTGCGTTTATGAATAAGGGATTCTTGGTGATAACGTTATTTTAATGGATATAGGACGACGCAGTATGTCTTTGTGCGACCTGCGATCTATATCTTGAAGTTTTGTGCTAAACACTTGTTATTCAAATGTGGTGGTTACCATTAGTTTCATCTTCAGATTGTGGGATAAGACTGTTTATTTTAGATAGTTGAATATGTATACTTATTTATATAAAATGCTATTTACAATTTTAATGGAGAGAATACGAATTTATTTTCAATTAAATGTGCCAAAGCACTTCAATGACAGAAAGTATCTATTCTTGCCATAGTTGTAACTTCTCACTGATTATGTCACCTACCTACCGTCTAATGAAATGCATTTATAACATTTTAAAATACCTACTTACGTAATACAAATCTAAATGTTGAGCAATTGTAACTTTTAATTTATCACAAACATCTTTGAAGCATAATAATTGACGATAATTTACTAATAAAACGTTAATCTACTTAACAAAAACACTTTTTTTAAATATGTTTTAATAACCTAGATTTATTAAATCAACGTGTAATTAATTACACTAAAAACACATTACATATATTTTTTTATTTTTTACACGCAATACTTTAAATTTAAGATTAAATTATTTTTAAATTTGATACCTTTCTTATATTCAAAAACGAGATTAATTTCCCTTCGTCCATTGTTGCTCAACATAACAAAGTACTCGTATAAAATATAGTTATCTAGTTTATTTATTTTGTTAAGGTAATGTTCTCACATTTATAGCTGTAGGAATATAAAAATATAAGTAAGTTATTGTAATTATAATTAGCTAGTCAATTTTACTAATTGAACTGCTATCGATGTACGTATTTTTATTATTGTGTCATTGTCTATTTTTAGTGGAAATCGTTGAGAAATGTAATATTTAAAAATATTTACAAGCGTGTAACTGCGGCACGCAAATTGTTCTTTGATGGAAATAAAGAGTCTGTCATGAAGTCTTGTAATTTTATCCTTTAAAAGATACCTTTTTGATTTTATTTTTTTTAAGTTTAATTTTACGTTATTTATTGTACCTACTTCGGAATGGCAATACAATAAGATAATTAAACAATAGTTGATATTGATTATTTTATCTTTCATAACAGCAGATTTAGGTCAGTTAGAAAGGTACCTAATTGACAAATAATCAGCTATACGATTATATTCGCGAATCGTCCGATGATAGCGTGTTCTTGATATGTGTTTTAAGCGCGGCGGGAAAACCTAAGGGTCGAAGTACGCATGCGCGAAACACGTGTGCGTCATCAGCCCTGAAGCGCCGCCAAGCCGCTGTGTCACAAACCACGCAGCGCAGACAGAGATAATAAAGTAGTGGCGCTTCCCTCTAACTTCAGTTAGCGTGCGACCACCGGCCCGCACGCACGAGTATCTCCCGCGCCGCTAGCACACACTATCGGCCGCGATGTCGCGCCTCTACCAACCGACCGACCATGTCGTCAACAAATCACACATCCAATCCTTCGAACTGTACAAGCAGATGCACGAAAAATCCCTAAACGAACCGGAAGCCTTCTGGTCGGAAATAGCGAAAGAATTCTATTGGCAAACGCCTTACGATCCGAACAATTTTTGTTCGTACAATTTCGACATAAACCAGGGTAATATTGATGTGAAATGGATGGAGGGTGCTGTCACGAACGTGTGCTTCAACCTGCTGGATAGAAACGTGAGGAATGGTCATGGGGATAAGATCGCCTATTACTGGTAAGTACCCTTTTGGTCTAGGTTGCAAAATCAATAAACAGCTGAGCGAGTGATTGCAATAGGTACGTACTGAGCCGGCGCGCAATTCTATTGATTTTTCATCCAGTATGGGAAACTCTCGACACTACATAAATACTTCATGACATAATATGCATATTTAAATATTTAATATGAGCTAGAAAATTCTTTGACACAAAGGAATATTAATACAGCTTAGCGTAATCATTTGAAATAAGTAGCAACGCGCCTTTTACTAAGTTAATTTAATTTGTTTAGATAATATTTTATGTAGGTAATATAAGTTATACGACAATATTTGAACCATGAATCGATAATAAAGTGCTTTGTTAAAACATAAAACAAACCGAAAAAAGTATTAAAAAAAATTGTGAAAAAAATAAACGCAACGCACGTAGGTACCTTTTCTCTAAATTTACTTAAATTATTTCTTTCATGTCTAATTACCTTGCCAATTAGTTAGTTAATTAAAATTATATTTAATTATAAGATGTGCTTATAATTGTTATCTAAGGTGATAGCAATGACATTATGAAGTGTCTGCCTAGATTGCCTACTTGCTACAACGTTGTTCTGTTCTGGACCTAGATATCTTGGGACTTCACCTACTGACCTAGTTTTGACACTAGAGCTGCAATGGGCTACTAGGTTGCCGTACTAAAACAATAAAACAGGGCCCGACTGTCGTAAAATTAAGGGTGTTTTTGATATGAGAGCTAAACACGCTAATACGGACTATGGAATTTTATTGTGTCAAGTTACGTTATGGATATCCTTCAACGTTTTTTGTCTTTAGAATTAGTTTGTAAACAACCTTTTTTGCTAAAATTGCTTATTAATCGTCCAACAGGCCCATTTTGTGATGACGTTCTTGGCTTTTTTTTCGTGGAATAAACTTCAATGTGGAAAACCCAACTTAAGACTTGGTCATTTAGAATGAATTGACCTTTACTAAATCGATTTGCTGCTATACTTTAGTAAATTTCATTAAGAAATGAATTACGATCGCAATTTAAACATAAATACAAAACATGTCTAAATAATAAAACGTTTCTTTACAATAAGTATTATACTTACTAATTGATGATTATAAAAACCGTTTTAAATCCGTTGCGTGGTTTATGAGATTGCTAAGACTTAAATGGGGACTTTAATTAATATACCTAATTATACTTTAGTGATCATTAAAAACAGCCATCGATACATTACAGGATAACTAGATTAACTCCTTATTGTGAACTTGCTTAGGGGCCCTTATAGCACAGACTTATAGTTTGTAGTTACCTATCCGGAACAAAGCGCCGTCCGAGTTCAAGTTATAATTATCAAGTTCAATAAACGAAACCAAGAATTCACCATGAATATTCCTCGTGCTGGAATAACCGACTTTAATTACATATTTATGAGGAATCGACTATTGTTGCTTTATTGACAGTCATGTCTTTACACCAACTCCTCACTTTCAGAAATTTCAAATTGAATTATTAACTACATTTTCCTATTTAATATTGAATACAGTAGTTGCTTTTACTCGGCCGTTCTTATGACCTTGTCTAGTTAACTGTTGTAATTCGTTGCTAGTTTATTTAGGTAGGTAAAACCTAATTAACAAAATTTGTAAGTGTTGGCAATTAGCAATTTAAAGTGTAGTTAATTTGACGTATTGTAGCGCAATGGTGACACCAATGAAGGTTAACAAAAATCGGGTAACTTGTTCAGAAAGACACTGGTGTACAAGGAAAACATTGATCGCAATCGATTACAAAACTAATACTTGCTAAATAACTACAAAAATTCCTTTCAAACATTTGAAGTGAAGTAATCGCTCATAAAAAGTTATCGTAATTTTGCTCATTTGGCCTTTCAATGTCTATTGTATTGTAGTATGTATTGTATTTTCCTCATCTATTTTGTTAATTTAACGTATTGTTTTCATGGATCTGGTTCTAGACCTACTTCGTTCCTTTACTGGAACAGTTTGAAGAATTAAATTAACACCGTAAATGGTATTGAAGTAGGTATATCATAAATGAACGAAAGTTCATTTTGATTTTGATTTAATGCTAGAGCCGAAACCGCTTTCGCTGGAGTTCGATTTTTTGTTTGCATGAACCGTGATAATGTTATTAACTAATGTAACTTCTTAGATTTACGCGATCATTATTACTTGAAATTTAAATCATTTTAACGGGGTTTACAGTGTTAACTTTACACGTTTATTATATTATTTTTGTTTATCCGACGTTTCGACATTTTTACAAATGCCGTGGTCACGGGTATAGATTACGGCGTAAAACCCGTTAAAATGAGTTTAATTTCAAGTTATTAACTAAGTATTTTTTTGGAATTATACCTTTTAAAGTAAAAAAGAAGCGGATGTAGGTATATAAAACATTTCAAAACATTCCTTTAAGACCAAAATTATCAGATGTGAGCAAAAGGTTAATTTACATAGGTATTCTTTATACGCCATTATACGCACTTTGCCCATTTTTATTTATCTATCACTTATAGTTTTTTTCTTGCATGATACAAACATGCGTGACCTGAAGGCCACAGCTCATTCTTTAAGCTATCTTCTCTTTATTTGTTATAGTACTTCCTATGTATTTTTCATATATTTATTATACATTTAATTAATTGAACTTTATGCAGTAGGTATTTGGTAGTTATTTCTGTTCTCGTGATGAATAACTTAACTTTAATATATAACGCCCTTTACGTGGTTGAGGAGTGATAATTACGTAAATAAAAAATAATAATTTTGTTTCTTTGTAAAACCAAAAAAAATAATGACATGTAGCTTTTAGTAGATATAGTATTAAAGTTACAATTTGTTATTATGGATCCTACCTGTTAACTTTTGACCTTGTATTTAACATTGGAGTTCTATGTTTATAAAGGTGCAACTGCAACATAAATAAAATATGTATAGGCTCTCCTAGAGCCCGGGAAGCTTCTCGTCCCGTTGTATTGATCGATTCAGCCAGGCTTGTTATTCAATCAGTGCGCAGGCTAACCTGCCCACTGCAACGTGCAATTGCACTAGTATTAATATTATTATAAAAATTAACAGTTAAATAAAATTAAATATCTGTTTTCTTGTTTAGGGAGGGTAATCACTCAGATGATTATAGCCGGGTGACGTATAGAAAGCTGATGGATCAAGTGTGCCAATTCGCCAACGCCCTTAAGGACTACGGCGTGGTTAAAGGTGATCGAGTGTGCATATACATGCCCATGATATTGGAGACGGTGGTCTGCATCCTGGCCTGCGCCAGAATTGGAGCCATTCACTCAGTTGTGGTAAGTTAATTTATTGATATGGGGGCTTGCGGTGAAAGGGGGATAGACACGTCTAAAAATAGCTTTTGCGTTTTACCATTTCTTTTGCGTTTCATCATAGATTGGGTTGAGAGATCAAATTTGGATTTGAAAAATGTTTGTTGTCGTGTTAATAAGTAAACATCATGAGCATAAAACTGCATTTTTGCAATCTTTATCCTCTAGTTTGCCGGTTTTTCGTCGGAGTCGCTTGCAGAGCGCATGTCAGATTGCAAGGCGAAGGTATTGGTGACGTCAGACGGTGCCTGGAGAGGAGAGAAGCTTCTGGTCCTCAAGAACATCTGTGACGAGGCTTTTGAGAAGGCCAAGACTAAGCACGGCTATAATGTCGGCATGTGCATTGTAGTGTCTCACCTGTCCAGAGTGACAGCTTGCGGAAAATTACCCGACGATATTACAACCTTGGTAAGTTCCTCACATCCCGCTTCTCAGTCCTGGTTATTGAAAATTTAAATGCTTATATTATATTATCTTCACAGTACAAGTGGGATGAAATCCGAGACACCTGGTGGCACGAACTAGTCGAAGCCCAATCAACGATATGCCCGCCCGAGTGGATGAAAGCTGAGGATCCTTTGTTTATGCTTTACACCAGGTAATAAACAATTTCTTCGTTGTCTCCTGCGAGTATTTCTAGTCCGGTTGCGTGACAGGTTCTCTCTTTGCAGTGGATCTACAGGGAAGCCTAAAGGAGTTTTACACACGACTGCAGGGTACATGTTGTATGCCACGGCCACGTTTAGATATGTGTTTGACTATCAAGAGAAAGATATCTACTGGTGCACGGCTGATGTCGGCTGGATTACTGGACACACCTATGTCGTTTACGCTCCTTTGGCCAATGCTGCAACATCAGTTATGGTATGTTTAAACATCTTCAAATAGTGTTTGTTTACGCGTGGGCAAAAACTGATGTTCTCGAATGTTCTACAGTTTGAAGGTACGCCTTTCTTCCCGGATAATGATCGGTACTGGTCTCTAGTAGACAAGTACAAGGTGACCCAGTTCTACACCGCCCCTACTGCTATTAGGACGCTAATGAAGTTCGGATCCGAATATGTTAAAAGGTAGGCCTACAGCATTCTGTATTTTTATGATTTACTAAAAAAGTTACTATGTTAGCTTTACTTATTTTTCTTGGTAATCTAGTTCTTATTCAACTTTGTCCGGGTAACAGTAAAATGATTAGCGTCAACAGTATTAGATTATGACTGACCTTAGAAATGTCGTTCTAATATCATCTTCATATCAAAAACATCATGCTGCGCTCCTCAAGTAAATCATAACTTAGTTGTAAACCTTTTTCCATACAGGTTATCAAATATCATACTATAAACATAATAAAGATAGGCAGTTCATCTCATCTGTGCACGCGGTGCTTCGTGTGCATAATGTTAAACCACACATCAAAACTACGTGTTAAACGACGTCAAAATTTACAAAAACTTATCATCTATGCCTACATTAACTTTAGACAAAAAATTGTTTCAATACTTTTTTTTACAGAAAATTCGTTCGTAGTAATAAACTTAGCGAACATGCATTTTTTTTATATGCTTACCTATATTTATTAGTAACATTTACATTAGTTTAAATTTACATATCTAATCAAACACTAGACTTTACAAAACACATTTTTTTTTCTCCTGTAAAACTTAAACCTCCTACAAGCCATCTCAGCCATAATCCATAAACCTATCTGTAAAACCTGAAGCTCACAAACTCATCTCCCCAGGCACGATCTGTCATCTCTTCGTGTCCTGGGCAGCGTGGGAGAACCCATCAACCCCGAGGCCTGGCTGTGGTACTACAACCTGGTGGGGGGCGGTCGTTGCTCCATAGTCGATACCTTCTGGCAGACGGAGACGGGGGGACATGTGCTGACCAGTCTGCCTGGAGCCACGCCCATGAAGCCGGGGTCTGCTGTAAGTATCTCTCAAAACTATGATACTTCCATCATTATTCATTTGTCTTTTTTACCAATTTATCTGACTTCTCATAGCGTACTTATCATATTAATGACAAATTCTTCAGCATTAATTTGTCTTTTGTTTTAGATATTTTATTTCAATGTCTTTTGTAGTGATTGTAAGATTTCAAACAGTATAATGGATAATAACAGGAGATGATGCGAAGTGAAAAAACATAAAACATTGTTGTTTCATTTATGTAACTTAGACTGTAATGTTATGACTGATATAAAAACTAAGTATTCAAAGCCTTTAGTTTATCATTGTATGAAGGCTAATTGTTATAAAATTTCGATTCGAATGAACAATCTAAAAAGACTTCAAATGGGATTTTTAATTTCTAAAACACTTTTTAACCGGGTTTATCGCGTTTAATTTGATTTAGATCCCCAAATCTTCCGTAAAGAAAGCGTTAATCAAACTTCAAATATTCGTAACAGCTAAATGCTGCTTTACAGAAAACATTAAAAATTACAAACTTACTAACTTCAAAAAAAATACTTGAATAGAAATTGCCCCCCTTCTCCCAGGGTTTCCCATTCTTCGGCGTGGAACCCACCCTGCTGGACGAAAACGGGCAGGTGGTGGAAGGTCCCGGCGAGGGTTACCTGGTGTTCTCCCGACCCTGGCCCGGCATCATGAGGAGTCTCTTCAGAGACCACGAGCGCTACGAGAAGGTCTACTTCTCCAAGTTCCCGGGATACTACTGCACTGGAGACGGTAATAATTATTATTAATTATTTCAAAAAAATATTTCAAAAAATATTTCAAAAAATTAAAAATATTTCAAAAACTAATCTATACCTATAAAACAATGTGGTGACTCCTGACACACTGGCTGACTGATTTATCATCGCCGGGCGTAAACTCTTAAAGTTTGGGCCATGAAATTTCGTACGGTTTCGTTTCTTTTATGATGTGAGCACTAAGAATGGATTTTTAGAAATGCCAACGGGAAAAGCAATTTTAGCAGTGGGTGAAACCGCAGAGCAGAAAGCTAGTCACAGATAAGTGTTTAAGCGCTAGCAAATTTTAACTATGTTTAATTAAGTATCTTGATAAAAAATAACAACCTGTTATTTCGTAAAACATATATTTAACCATCCGTTTTTTGTTTTGTAACATAATGAAAATAATTCTCGTCTAACGTAAAAAGTTTCTAAATCATAAAATCACGGAGGTATAAAAAATAGTAAGCAGTATGAATATAATATTAAAATACGTTCTTTCTTAGTAGGTATGTCATGTAACAGTTATCATAGCTGCATAAATATCATCTTATCTCGCTGAAATCATTGAAGCTATTTTTGTGACTATCTTTAGTATTACAATTGAGATAAATAGGTATGAAATTCTGTTTTACTGTGATGAAACGAATATACCTACTTAATTTTAAAGACATGACGTCATCAACTTAAGATTACTCACAATGTTTCCTTTTATAAACTTTTCCTTCTTCCCTGTGTTTCCCCGAGTAACAAGAAAGCGATTTTGTTTTCACATAAACAAAAACCTTTTGGGTCATTAACCGGTTTTAAAAATACATAAAAAGAATAACAGACTATTATCACTAATTGATTATGAATCATTATATCGTATAGAGGTACTGAGGTTTAATCACCCATCAAAATGTGTCAGCCAAATGATTGCAGGAATTCAGAAAGACTATGAAATACCGCGAAAATGTACCTAATCCTAAAATCTGTGTCATTAAAATAAACGTTGGGTTTTCTCAATGTACTGACCAATCTCATCCTATACCTATATTGCAATAAAAATCATATTATAGGCATTGATGTCATTTTCTTTAAACGAAGCTTAGAAAATGTTAGAAAGATTATATCGATAATATATTCTAGTTCAAATAGCTGTCGCAAGGTTAAGGTCGTAGATTATATCGATACGTGGGTACTTAACCATTACAAATTGTATCTGATTCAAAATATTGTAATATGTGAATATAATAGGTATGTCAGTACTTAAATCCATTAGGCACTTAATGTCTGAACCTAAAACAATTATCTATTCACCGTTTAATGGTTTCAATCTTATAGTTACTACCACGATAGCGCTGATTGCGACTTAGCCAGAAAATTGTTAGATAATCGCTTTGAAATCTTATCGGCGATTAAATTGACAACATTTTTTTATTTGAACTTGATAAAACTTTTACCCCAAAATAGCAGCGAAACAATTATCGTTTTTCAAAATTTCTTCCTGTTGTTTTTTTGTTCAGACCTACTTTTGAAGACATGAAATATGTATAGTTAATATACGTTAGAAAAATCAATGTTTGGATTGTGTTTGCGTTTAGGCGCCCGCCGCGACGAGGACGGCTTCCTCAGCGTGACCGGGCGCATCGACGACATGCTGAACGTCTCCGGGCACCTCATGTCCACCTCCGAGGTCGAGGGCGTCCTCACCGAGGAGCCCCGCGTCTCCGAGGCCGCCGTCGTCTCCAAACCACACCCGATCAAAGGCGAGTCCCTCTACTGCTTCGTAGTCCTCAACGACGGCGCAGTCTTCGACGCCTCCGTCGTAGACTCCCTCCGGAAACTAGTCCGCGCCCGGATCGGAGCCTTCGCGGCCCCGGACACCATCCAGTACGCGCCCGGCCTCCCCAAGACCAGGTCGGGGAAGATCATGCGCAGGATACTCCGCAAGATCGCAATGGGAGACCGCGATATAGGAGACACCTCCACGCTAGCGGACCCGGGCGTTGTCGACGCGCTTTTCGACAACAAACCCAAATAAATTGAAGTTGTAATTGAAGTGTACAACGTACAAGTATACGTTTTTCATTGAGTCACAAATTGATTTTCTGTTTACGGCTATCAAATAAATCGTAAGGTTATCATGGGTAATGTTTAGAACAATGGACATAACTTCTTCTCGGTGACTCGTCGTATGCTAGCAAATGTAGCGAGTATATAAGCTCTTGCGTGCTTACACTTGTGCACTTTAGAATTCTATAAATTAGGTATATTTTGCATTATACATACCTATATTGTGAAGTTTTAGATATGCATTTGACGCAATAGAAACTGCTTTTAATGTCCGTCCAAGCTATTCAATTATAGACAGTAGCTTGGTTTAGATTTAAGTTAAATTTAATAGATTTAAGCAAAATGGCTATGCGAATTATTGTCATGTAGATTAGTTTAGCTAATAATGCACTCGTATATCTTGATATTATACCAAATGTTGTACAGGTTGTCGTAATATTAAATAAAAACTTCTGTTTCCTGTTATAGTGTGGTGTAATATGTTTTCTGTTCATTCTTTACTGTGTAATCTGTCTAAAGTTTGTACAAAAACGTGGACGAGTGCCGTAAGGTCGATTTTCGCGTATCTTTCAGGCTACACCTTGTATTGTTGCATTAAATCTAAGACTTGTCGTATTGTCTCGACCGTAATTGTGGTTAGCCTTCACTTGCGGCGTCCACGGTCATAACTTGACCTACTACCACTCTAAGGAACCATTTCCTATTGTAACTGTATAAATAAATGTCTGATCGGAAATTGTATAAAATACATATATTCTACATAGTACCTTCTTTCCGATTCTCTGTGTCGATCTTCAAACTACCTTCATACTACTAATATTTAATAGATGTTTGAATTAAGCATTATGGTGCGTTTACACTGAGACACATTGCCTTCACCTTCCCAAAGTAACTTTGCACTGTTATCTACACATATTTTGCGATGCAAGTAAATAAAAATACAATGAATACTTCTTTAAAAAAACAGTACAATACTAACACAAGCAGCAGTTTCTGATAGGTCACTAAGTTCCAGGTTAATTTTGTTTTAAGCTGTCCCTTGTGGTGTCTGTATTCGTAATTTGTGTCTGTATTCGTGTTTTATGTATATACTAGCGTTTTGTGTCTGAGTGTAAACTCGGCTTTATTAATAAATGTACATTACGGAAGGAGATTACACAAAGATACCTCAATACAACTAGATTGGCTCGAAACCAAAAATACTTATGTAACGTATATATAATGGATGTTACTATGTGTATTATATACCAATTTAAGTCGTGGGATAATCAATTAGCCAACTTAAAGTAGGACACATAAGTCACATATTTATCGTAGTTTTAAGTAATTGTAGTGATTATGGATCTGTTAAATTCCGAATATACCGTATTTAGCATAGCGTTGTAAGTAGTTATTTTTATTCCATTAGATGAAGTATTTATTGCCAATGTTTGCACCTTATATGTTGCTATTTACATAAACATATTTTCTTATTTGTATGCATTGATAGATATTATATAATCAAGCTATAATCTGTTTATTCGCATATGTTAAAGTAAGTTGTAGATTCAGACGTTATAATGATAGGACTTAGCGATATCAATGTACTTAATTAAAATTAATTGATCGTGTTATTAAAATATAACCAATACTTATAAACATTTGACTATCTATAATTATTGGCATCAACAGTTCATATTTTGTTGTTATGTCTGTCGTATGCCTAAACCATTATTACTTTTTACAGTTGCTCAAAAACTGAACGATACCAACATTTTGAAATATTATTCATAATCAAATAGTGTAGCGCGTCTTTGGTTTTAGTTTAGTATTGTCAATTATTTAATTTCACATAAGGTTGTTTTCTATTAGGGCACAAAATAATATTTTAACGTTTTCTTGTCTTAAGACACATTAAATCCATCATACCATCATCATAATAGGTACGTAAGTGTGTGTTTTCTTAGAATTTTAGAATTAATATTTAATAGTTACTTAAGCATGCTTCGCTTTATTTACCTATTTAAAATGTTATCACATTGTTTGAGTAAAACACAATATATATGCTTAGCATAAATATGCAATTGAAAGAACTTAATATAATTATAAAATGCACCTATTTGTGATGCACAAAATAGATGTAATAGCATAAGATATTTTAAATCATAGACTAATTTGACTTAATATTAAAAGGCGTTTTAAATGCTTTAGATATATTCATATATACCTATTTCCTATACATGTATCTACTTATATACAGAAATTGGAATTTCTCTGACCTTACTAAAATTAAATTTTGGCCCCTTCAAGTCTAAGGTCTTGTTGTTTAAAATGTAAAAGAAATCAATGAATTTATTGTGAAATTATAACGATATAATGATGCTTTTTGTAATCAACTGCTAACGAAAATATATAACTATATATAAAAACATACGTCTTTTGGATGTTAGCTCTATATAAAAATATTATAATTATATATTTAATGCATAAATCTTGGTGTCTGTATAGGTACCGAGCCGGCACTAACTATATAAGTAGACTATATAAGTAAATGTTATACTAAGGGATTTTAATGTGATTGTATGTTAAAACGAACATATCATTTAAGGTGATTTATGGAAAATATAGAAATAAAATATATCGTGTTAAAAATGTGAAATAATTATTATCGGTGACCGATTTCTTTTAAGTTGGTGACTGATCATTAATTTCCCTTGCAATTACATACACACATTATTATATAGTAGATAGAATGTAGTCAGACCTCAAAGATATAGCTTAGCTCATAAAGTGCAGAATATATTACAATATTAATATTATAAATCCGACAAATAGTATTTGTTTCAGCAACCACTATGGTAAGGTCAAATACCATTCACACTCACTAATGAAGGTTTCGAACTCACTTCCGTTTTGCATTTCCGCAATACTAACCTTATATAAAATCATATTTAAAAAGACACTTAAGACTCTTTACAGTATAATATTGTCAGAAGTACCTACTGTTTCGAAAATAATTATGCTGATGTAAACTGAAATTAATTTTATTCTTGATATGAAAATAATTAATTGATTACTGGGGGCAATTCTATAACTTTTAACGTGCTATGACGTGTATTATTAATACTTGGTATGACGTGCGTCAAAAGTTACAGAATCGAGACCCTGATTTTGAAACACCTTCTCGAGCTTTTTCCTATGACAGGTACCTACCAATTAATACATTACAATAATAAATTCACTCTTATCTAAAAACGCTATTTCCGGGTCCAATATTTATAATTTGAAAGTAATTCAGTTAAGTAGTAAGACTAGTTATATTTTATACGCTCTTTATCGTTGAGAAGGCATAAAAACTCGGGAAAGTTATTCAAAATATCTAAGGCGGTAAGCTTTGTCTAAGTAGCATGGGGCCTAGAAGGCTAGGGAAGTCCTTTAATTTGCACTTTACTAAGCTTGGCTAAGTTTAAGCTTAAATTGAAAGATGCGCATGTGTGAATATAGAAAGGATTTTATATAATAATATACTTATAGATAATTATTTATTAATATATTTTAAATATAGCGTATATTTAAACAAAATTGAAAAATATAAAAGGGCTTGCTTCTAACGGGCTTAGTTAACGGCCCAAACCATTCGCGAAGTAGTGGGGAAGGGATTTTTTAGTAATTATTAGGTACTTAGGTATACAAATGACTGATTTTTAACGACGAGAATATTAAGCAAATTAATTTATATTAGGCAAGTTGACTAGGTTTTGAACATAAAAAAATAAATGGATAGCTTCATAAAAAATATAAAAAATTTATTCAATCTCCTTAATGCAGACCTTTAGGTACTTATGCTGTGTAATGTTGGCAGTTTACAAGTATCTAGGCACGATTCTATTACAATGATGTGTTACCATTCAGTAGAAAATGGCTATTATTTAGATGTTACCTTCAAATTTGCTACCGGCACGAAAGGGGCCTCAATGATGGAAGCAATTTCACTATACACGGTTGATATTTTGTAACGCAAGTAGGTAAGTAATTCATCAATTTCACGGATCCTGCACTTATAAATAGACTAGTGGCCGCTCGCGACTCCGTTCGCGTAGAAGTCGGTTTCCCGTGGGAATGCGAAGTTTTCCCGCGGTAAAAAGTTCCCTTAATTCTTTCATACATTCATACATATATTTTTGGTTTCTAGAACCGTTTTCGCAGCGCACGCAACGGAAGCCCTCAAGGATGAATAATTTTCCCCGTTTTTTCCCATTTTCCATTATTTCTTCGCTCCTAATAGTTGCAGCGTGATGTTATATAGCCTTAAGCCTGCCTCGATAAATGGTCTATCCAACGCAAAAAGAATTTTTAAATTCGAACCAGTAGTTCCTGAGATTAGCGCGTTCAAACAAACAAACAAACTCTTCAGCTTTATAATATTAGTATAGATTTCTTATTGCTTAAACTTCCCGAGACTTATTAAACGCTAGCATTATTTACCATCCGTAGCTTCAGTTTTTCATGCATATACCTACCTCTATATTACCTATATACCTACTATTATTTTGGTTCCCATTGCGGGTTCGTACCTATAGGTTTATAAAAAGAAATCATCATCCCTTCATTCAGAATATTGAGGTGTTTGTAAAGAGATGAGAGTCAGGTATGTTAATTTAAATATTAGCAAGGATAAGGTATTATTTTTCGGATTGTCGATTGCTGTTGACTGCTTGATGGCCTTTACAGCTTCACCGGGATTTGGGGCGAGCGCTTAAGACACTTTAGCCGAGTTTGAAAACCCTACCTACTTCTACCGGAATCATTGTATTAAGTATTATTATTATTTCTGACTGTTGATTGCTGGTGGCCCCTTGACTGCCTTCACAGCTTCACCGAGCTGGATGGCAAGCGCATTAGGCTCATGGCCCACGGGAACCGCTGTATTAAACTACTAGTGGATGTCCGCTCTGTTCGCGTTGAAGTCGGTTTCCCGTGGGAATGACCCTATGTGCTCTTCTGATGTATGACCTATACTATATTACTGCAAAGTTTCATCCAAATCCGTCCATTAGTTTTTACGTGAAAGAGAAACATCCATTTTTATCCATATCCATAACTTTCACGATAGTAATATTTAGTAGGATTAGTAGGATATGGCTTCCGCCTGTATTTAGAATTTATGGTTCTTGTTGAAATATACTATAAATATACTACTTACTATATTAACGAAATTGGAGAAATTGGGTTTTCAATATACTTGATTACAAAAAATGTAGGTATTGTAGTGTAAGTATATTGAATTACTTTGTATATAGCATGCTACTGAGTAATAAATAAGAGAATCTACCACAACATATTTTAAAACTACAAAGAAGGGTGAGTGGGTACATATCGCATACAATAGGTACGAAGTAGGGAATATGGGCTAAGTTTCTTTACAGTAATTGTAATTTGTGCGGTTCCTATGGGGATAGGCGAATAGCCGTCGATAAATTTAGCTACTATGGAAATAATTTACGTATCAAAAACAATATTTTTTTGGAAAAGAAATATAAAATATTTAGGTATAGGAATTAATATTAAATTGATTTTGTTTTTTTTATTTTATAAATAATTGAATAAGAAAGTTTTAAGCTGGAACCTTATTTGCCTCCTAAAACACTTTAAGTTGCTTTATTTTTCTAAGAAGTAGGTATACAACATTTTAATAAATAAGAAAAAAATAATTTTCTTCTACCTTCTTTACTAACTTTTTAAAATGTAGCTATGTGCTGAAGCTTGTTACTCCTCTGTTATGGGTAACAATTTAATTTTCGTTATTAATTTTAGGTCAACACCCTCCATGTAGGTTCATTTAACAACGAAGGTGTTCTAAAAAAGGAAGAGTTTAGAATGTTCAAAATTTTACCGGGATCATAACTAAAGTAGAAAAAAAACATTTTATTTATAGTACCTACATACTCCATACAAGTTTGACTTCTACAAAAGCTTTCGGGTCCACCACTTATAAACCATGGTGTACCTATAAGTTATTTTATAGAAGGGCAAAGAGTTTAAAAAAGGCACTTATATTTTTAAAGGTAATTAAAATTATGATCTAAAAACATCACAATAACCACAAAACCTGAAGGTTCACATAATTTAAAAGTAAGAAGGTCCTATGCTTCTCATGTTTGATTAACTAGGTGTTTCGTTTAGTTTGCAGAGCTGAAGTCTAGCGTTTAGGCATCCTAGCAGCAGTCTGCCGTATTACAGTACCGTATTCGCCGGAGCGATCTTCCTCATCTCGGGTGTACTCGGCTATTGATCGGATGCAGGTTGCACCCCCCCACTACCCCTTGGTTACCTATTATAGTCTAGGAGCTAGGCATACAGTTTAAATACAAACAGGTTTTTTTTTGCATAATTTTGGTTAAAAATAAAATTTTTGACTTAATTCATTATATTTTTACGTTAATCATAATTCTTCTTTCTAACTAATGCTAAAAGTTAAGCCACTATCCGCTTTTTAAGTTAATTTGATCAATAGAAGTGTTTTTTATATTGGGTATTTAACGGCCTAACCCAATCTTTTGTCCAAGAGATTACTATTATAGAGTATAGCTCGATAACCGTTTTGAAATCGGAACCCTCTTAACTTCTATAAGTTAGAACAATTAAATCTTGGGTCATTAGTAACTTATGGATCATAGCGCTTTTTACTCTCAGACTACTGATTTTCACGAACATCTTACATAGGGAGAAATCCATTTAAAATTTTTGTGATCATGTGACTGATGAGTTTGAAGAATTGATTGTTCTTATGACATTTTTACGTCTGCAGTTCGCCTCGTACTCCAGAAACTAATAACGCATAAAAAAATAGGGAACTTGCTCCCAGCCGTACTCCTGCAATTGCGATTTTCTCTACATCGCACTATCAATGTTTTAGGTCACGCTGAATATAAATAGAAGGTCCGAATTTGATGTATTGGGGGGAGTCCGTGGTCTTCACAGGGAACCGGTGTGTCGGGGGGGGAGCCGATCTAAATCCCCCCCCACCAATTGATGTTAAATGTCGTGCTTCGATGTATTAAAAACTCTGAAAAATCCATAAACAAGAAGAGGAATCTACCTCAACCCCACTGTTGAAGACAACTTGACGCCTCCTTTTGTTTTTTTGAACTATCGCCTTTTTATAATTTACATTCTACAGAACATAGGTGCACTGATTTAAAATATTTGAGTCTGCTGGTCTACAATGTAAGTCAATCGTGAGTAATGGATTGGCATGAATAATTACCGATATAACTTACCTATAGGAAAACGATTTACCTACTTAAACAAATTTTATGTTTGCACAAATGGCAACCATCCATTTCATGATTGTTATCTAAATTTTGGACCAGGAATTGATCCCATATAAAGAAAACCTCACTATGATCGAAAATACAAGATTTCATATCTACTGGTTTCGTCTTTGATCGATTACCTACTTGGATATGAAACGTTTAAGATTATGATGGCCTACCTACCTTGACCAGATACCAAGTATATAAAGCTTGTAATTAAATAACGTATTTTATTTTTGTATTTCAGTTAAAAGCTTGATTCTAAACTGTAGGTAGCTGCCACACAGCTTGTTGACCTACCTGTAACTTAATTATAAACTTGGCAGGTTTAATTATAGAAGTTTTGATGACACCGCAAAACTTGATGAAATAATTTTCATTTATTTTATACCATTAGGTAATTAAAAAACGGATAATTTTGAGTGATCTGCACATTCGGTTCCGTTGTTACCAATTAAACTCGTTTTATTTGTGTTATGCACTACGGTTCACTAACGTTTTCTTCGGATAAAATTGTTTAGCAATGAAATAAATAGGTATGTAAATTTGATAATTCTTCTCTACTTTAAAAGGATTTAGATAGATTTCAGAACATTTCGAAATATTTACATATAATTATAATCATTGTGACTAGGTACTTCTTTCTTCGGTTAATGGTTACTTGCAAGTAACAGGACCTCTATTCTACTATTCACAACTAGTGGCCCATGGAAATGTGGAAATCCTTTATCACAACATAACAATTGTTGGACTATTTAAGATAAACATTTTAATCCTACATAACATAGTGTGCCTAAATCCAGCGGTTTTGGCAGCGCACGCCAGAATAGCTCGCATAAAAGTGATTTTTACCTAAGATTTTTTCTTACTTACTTGATATTTAAGACAATTCACACAATATAAATTGTAGCCTATGTGTCATTCTGATGTATAAGCTATATAATTGTAAAATTTCATTAAAATCCGTTCCGTAGGTTTTACGTGAAAGAGTAACAAACATCTATCCATCCATACATCTATAGGTACTTACAAACTTTCACGTTTATGATATTAGTAGGATATGTGTATTTATTAAAATTTTATTTTTATATGTAACTAATAAAAAATAATATGTTATAGGTGTTATATCATGAAACTGTTGAATTGTATTAGGTACAATTAGTTAAATTAACAATGGTTTAGTATTAAAAATATAATTTAAATATTTGTTTTAATTTGTATTTTACAATAAATGAATTAGTATTGGATTGTATATAATTATATATTAGATTTTTGAGACGGTATGTACGCACGGTTCTAACCTATATTGCGCCTGCCTGTGCGTTCGCGACCTTATACAAAAATATTCCCTATAGCATGGTTCAGTATTCACGCGCGATGGCTTATTAGTAGCGTATTTCATGTACCTACCTATAACTTTGGTGTTTCTATACCGACTTATATAATTCTTTTTTAAGGAATAGTTAATTATGTTAACTTTTTTAATTAGGAATGACTGAGAGTGTTATAAACGTAAGAGAAGACAAATATAATCGGAAAGCTTCGAACTGCTATCTCGGGATTTCGGGAGTCTAGGAGAATCAGGAGTTACACGTGTTATTGTGAGTCAACCATAAAAGATAGACATATGCTATCGTGGGATATTTTTTAGAACATTTCCGTCATTCATGATTTCTGAGTAGATTTAACACACGCAACGGAAGCTTGAACAATGGAGTAACTTCTGCCGTTTTCCCAACATTTCCCTTCACTGCTCTGCTCCTATTGATTGTAGCGTAATGAAAAGTATACTATATAACCAGCTCAGGAGTATGAAAAATAATTGTACCAAGTTTTGTTAAAATCCGTCAAGTGGTTTTTGTTCCTACAACGGTTATACAGACAAACAGACAAAAAAATTACTGATTGCATTTTTGGCATCATTTTCGATCCCTAATGACCCTCTGATAGTTATATTGGAAATATATTTCATGTACAGAATTGATCTCTCTACAGAACATTACATACTTAGTATAAATCCAAGTCGCTAATTCTGTCAGTTTGTATGTTTTTTCGCTAACTCCTCCTAAACTACGTAACGGATTTCAATGCGGTATTCGCCATCTTTTAGGATATTTTGTCAATTAAATTTGTAAATAAAGAACATTTAGAAAAATTGTTTTAAGTTAGCTAAAAAACAATGTTTCGGGAACAAGTCGGCCAAAATTACACCATTGCGAAGCGTGGGCGAGTCGCTAGTTTATTATAAGTACATATATATAGTTTCGTAATAGTACCTATGTATGACCACGTCTTTAAAATTATCAAAATTGACCTAAGTTTTGGATATTCTGCTAACTATTTACAGAATACTCAAGCTATAGAGGCAAGTTAGGACTGAATCACTTTTGTTTTACATACTCTTTGCCATAATGGACACACTACACTCAGTCTTGTGATATTTATTTTGTTGAAAATTACAATAATAGAGTATGGTTATGACTGTTGTTTTTCTGTTTCAATTCAAAAGGATTGTAATAGTGACGTTTATAGTAGAATATAGGCCCAGAGCTGGTGAAAAGAACTACAATTCATTCCCCCGAAGCTAACTTCTATAGTGGGATCTGTGCTATTACCTCAGTTGGAGCGTGAAGAGCGTAACAGCGATATCACGTAGCCTTGCCGTGGTTGACGGTCGAACACGAACGATGGTAATGAAAAATTATGTATTTACTAAGATATTTCAAAATAAATTTTTATACACGCGTCCAGTTATAGTTTTGTCGATAAAAAAATCTGTTTGGAAAAAAGAGAAAGCTGACTTATTCTCTTTGTCATATTGGGCCCCTCTTTTATCACCCCTGTCCGGGACAAAACCACGCCTAACCGACCCCTAATCCAGCACCGCCTTCTAAGTTCTTTCTATAACTTAAGTAAAGTTTTTTAACAGCTAATACTAAACTATACTAGAAAATGCCACTTTAACATTCTTGTTTTCCGAATGTTTGCGATTTTTTTAACCGACTTAATAATAGTTCTGAATACATATTATGCTTTTGTGATAACTTAAAAGTAAAGAACACACTAAATGTAAGGCTGCTTCAGATAGGCACGAAGACATTTTTGGTGTAAAGACGACCTCTGCAGCGCAGCCATATGTAGGTACCTGTCGGATTGAATAAACTTACCGAGTCGGTTTACTTAACATTTCAATAAGGCAATCATGCATGGTATTTACAAAATTAGCTTGTGTCTGAAACTAGATATGCCCCTGGGCCGGTTAAAGCTTGGGCTTAATTTAGGGCCACACAATTGGTCTGGTAGCCTGAAGATAATCATCTGCGATCTTGAGATTTAGATATGTAAATATCATGAGAGTCAGAATGGCGGGTGTACCGTAACAGATTTGAACGAGTCATATGTCAAACTTTAGTACCTGGGATGTACTATTTGGTACCTATCAAAGAAATTGGCGTACCTCTTTAAGAGCAGAGATATAACCAAAAGCGAGTACACCCGCCACATTGACTGTCAGAATGGCGGGTGTATCTCCAGTTCTCGGTTATAGACATGTTGGTGACTTATTTTAAGTATACCAAATTTTAGTACCTTTGGTGTACCTTACATAAAAGAGCACCACATCTCAAAATATAGCTTGATTCCAAAGGAATCCAAGATCTTAGTTTTAGATACATTGTAGCGACATAGATGGCGCTTATCGTTGTAAACATTCTTCCCGGCGGTCCGCATTTACACATATGATGCCTAAATACAGGGCCTCAAGTCAGAAATTTTAAGTAAGGGTACCTTTTTATTGTCTATAATGAAGTGTTTCCCGATCTATACTAATATTATAAAGCTGAAGAGTTTGTTTGTTTGTTTGTTTGAACGCGCTAATCTCAGGAACTACTGGTTCGAATTTAAAAATTATTTTTGTGTTGAATAGACCATTAATCGAAGGCTATATAACAACACGCTGCAACTATTAGGAGCGAAGAAATAATGGAAAATGTGAAAAAAACGGGGAAAATTATTCATCCTTGAGTTGCGTGCGCTGCCAAACCGGTTCTAGAATATATGTATGAAAGAATTAAGGGAACTTTTTACCGCGGGGAAACTGCGCATTCCCACGGGAAACCGACTTCTACGCGAACGGAGTCGCGAGCGGCCACTAGTGAAATATAAGCGAATATCACTAAAATTTGGATTTTTAATAGTTTTGCGGCAAGAAAGAAAATCCCAAAAAAAAGACGTGTGGAACTCGGAGACTGCCGCGGTAAAGCTATTGCAAGCATTTTTTTTAACAACTTATGTACCTAATAATTATTTATTTATTTTATTTATTCAGTATTTTTTTCCTTTGTTTTTTTTTCTTTGATATTGATTCAACTTTTTGAGCGTGGTGACAGATAAGAAAACAATTTTTTTTATTAAATAACTGAGAAGTTGATATTGTTCAAAATATTTTTATAAGTCTTTAAAAGTTCTGTTATTCATCGATAGATGGCAAAACAAAAAAAGTATCACCGCTGTGCTGGTCGGAGTGGGGGGTGTTAGGTTATTTTCGTTACGGAATTTCTGGATTCGGTCTCCACGCTCAAGGCCCGCGATAGAAGCTATGCAATAGCTAAAAAGTCAAAATTTCGATCATTTCACTTGGGGAAAGGCGTAGTAGGTGGGTTGTGTCCAGAGAAAGACACTTAATCCTTTCCCGCAATCCGCGTGTCTCTATCTCTCTCCGTTGAGGAGTCATCCCCTGCGGAGCGAACCGGGGTGATCTGGTGGAAACTGGGTCCCGAGGTGGAAGGGGACCTCCAAGGAGCTACCGGAACCGAAGTCAGATCTGGTCTCCGACTCACCGTTTTGGAGATATGAGGGGTTCTTTATCGAAGAGTTGTCCCTGGTGTTGGTCCTGGGTTGGTGCGGGGTTTTTAAAGGGAGTCAAAAATTGTGTCAGAATTGACCTCCGACGCTCCGTTTAGGAGTTATCCCCTGTGAAGCCAGGAGGGGTGCTCTGGTGGTAGCTGAGTCCCGAGGTGGAAGGGGAGTGGTGAGGAGTTGCCAGAACCGAAGACGAAGCTGGTCTCCGACACACCCGTCCGAAGATATCGCAGGATCTCTGGCGAGGAGTTGTCCCTGGTCGAGATGGTATATGGTGCTATGGGGGGGTCAGAACTGAAGTCAGAATTCACCTCCGACGCTCCGTTGAGGAGTTATCCCCTGAGAAGCCAGTAGTAACTAGCTCTGGTAGTAACTCCTGATGGTAGCCTGAGATGGTGGGGGGAGTTATAAGGGGTCCAGTAACTTACTCAACTCCAAAAGGAGGTCTATGTAAATTTTCGTTTTTGCCCCACTTTTTTTCCAATTTGGCCCCAAAAGAGGGACGAAAAACTGCTTTTAAGACGAAAACTCAACATAATGGGGCGAAATTGAGGCACTCAAACACCGTGCCGAAGTCTGCCGAACTAAACCGACGATACACGACTTTGCTGCACCGCTGTGCCGGTTGGAGTGGGGGGTGTTAGGTTTTTTCGTTACGGAATTTTACATTCGGTCCTCGCGCTCAGAGCAATAGCTTAATAAAAAAAGAAAGAAAGAAATCCCAATCTAAATTAAGTACTTCCAGAAAAAGGTCGTCCCAAACTCATGAATGAGGTGTTGAGGTATGTACCTACATATTTACTGACATATTTAATTGGTAGGCACTTACGCCATGCATAAAAAATAGGCGCCATGCAATTACGAGCAAACTACGTAAGTATGTATCAGGTATATACTATAGACCTAGCACATGTAACAAGATTTTAACTTTTCATAATGTAACTACATGACATTTTAATATTACAATATCAATCCGTGCGTGTTCTATTGAGGTTCTGTTGTGTTTACAAAGTCCCGCGTATCTATGACGTGTATGCGTCTATACCTATAAATCTCAAAGAGAAAGTTTCATATTTTTTTCATAAGTACGTAGGTAAGTTCTTAACATAGTACCTACCTACGTACCTCGCATTGGTAGATTATGATTCAAAGTTAAGAAAATGTTTGTGGTATGTGATTTATATGTAAGGTAACTAGGTATACCTAACTGTTATCAAGAAGGTAAGTAGAATAATCATTGTTGTCGATGCGATTCCTAGGTAGGTTTCAGTGATAGCTACGCATTCAGTAGCTGTAATTGTAGGAGTCTAGTAATGCGATATTTACCTACCCATCTATAATTACCTAACCGTTATCAAGAAGGTAGGTAGAAATGTTGTCTATGCGATTTCTAGGTATCGGCGGTGGCTACGCATTGAGTAGGTGTACATGTAGTAGTCTAGTTATGCGATATTTACCTACCTAGAGGCTAGAAGTTGTGTTTACTAAAGTATTTCGTTCCATCCGGGTGTCCCTTGACACCTCTCAACTTTTTTCGCCATTTTGGCGAAAAATTATGACCCTGGCGACATTTTTGCGAAATCAATAACCTGGCGAAAATAAATTGGACAAGCGATTTTTTGGTGTTTATGTCTAATGTCTATTGACATCACCTATTCCAAGTATTTAAGTTAAATGAAGTCGTTCTTACAGTTGAAATAAAAGTTTATTTATGCCGAAAAACAAAATTTTGCCGCAAAACTACTAAAAAATCCAAATTTTAATGATATTCGCTTATATTTCATCGACAAGCACTTCATTATAGAGAATAAAAAGGTCCCCTTACTTAAAATATCAGACTTGAGGCCCTGTACTTAGGTGTCATATGTGTAAATGCGGACCGCCGGGAAGAATGTTTACGACGATAAGCGCCATCTATGTCGCTACAATGTATCTAAAACTAAGATCTTGGATTCCTTTGGAATCAAGCTATATTTTGAGATGTGGTGCTCTTTTATGTAAGGTACACCAAAAGTACTAAAATTTGGTATACTTAAAATAAGTCACCAACATGTCTATAACCGAGAACTGGAGATACACCCGCCATTCTGACAGTCAATGTGGCGGGTGTACTCGCTTTTGGTTATATCTCTGCTCTTAAAGAGGTACGCCAATTTCTTTGATAGGTACCAAATAGTACATCCCAGGTACTAAAGTTTGACATATGACTCGTTCAAATCTGTTACGGTACACCCGCCATTCTGACTCTCATTAAATATCGATATGTGATATCATAAAATAATGGCTTACAGTGATCACTTCCTGATAACGAAGCTATTTTAAAATCAGTTAAGCAGCGATTACCTCGAAAATCTAAATCTAGATTCTAAGTATATACCTACAAACTCTATTGTATAGGTGTCCAATATTCTTTATTTTTTTTATTCCATGACAAAGGCATTTAAGCAGCAAAGATTGTTTCAAATTGTATTGTATGTAGACGTGTAAAATTGTATGTAAATTGAAAACAAAATGACTTAGGGCTGATTTTTCAATAGTCAGATAAATGCTAACTGACTGATAAGAGGTATGTTTTCATTGTCACTTCATACATATGTCAAGTAAATATGTTCGACGTGCAACAAAAACATACTGATTTTCTGTCAGATAGAATTTATCTGACTATTGAAAAACCGGCCCTTAGAGATTTTTTCTCATCAAATAGTGTTTGAATTTAATCTGGTGTTAAATTCATTGCAACTGCGTCATCAGATGATGTGAGAATGTAGTAAACGAGAAGACGACTAACGTAGCAAGACAGATAGCAATTTTTTTCATAAGTTGTAAAAATAAAATAATATTTTTTTAAATTCTTAGTTTTCGTTTGGGGGAGCCGCGTTAACAAGAAACTAATTTAACTATCCTATCAAGATAACTATCAAGCTTGCAAGGATTTCTCAATTAATGCATATATTTATACTTTGTTTATTAATCTACTAATTATTAACAAACACGAAAGTTTTATAAAAAAGCGTTTTATTCTACAAACTTCATAACTTAATTCTTTAACATATTCTTAGCTTTACTAATTTAGATTTTCTACAGTTTTACAAACATTGATTTAAATTATAGAAGAGGTAGTTTTTTGATAAAGTATCTGTGCCACATGTATGCGGTGGCCCCTGACAATGAGAACCATGTGACAAGGTAGGACATGTGTTCATTTCTGAGCGTGACTCGAGTCTGGTTGGGTAGCGGCCACCCCTCTGGTGGTTCAGCTATACCTCGGGCGTCTAACCAGACAGGGGCGCAACCAATGTATTTACTCATTTGGTCTAGATCCCTGTAACGGAAACAATACTTAAAGTATGTTGGACTAATAAAAATTAGAGTTACAAGGCAAGTTTTAAAAAAAAAAACTATGGCTTTACAGCATTTTTTTTAAAGTTATTTTGGCCTCAATTGCTGTGTCTTCCTTATATCATTTTGTATTATGTGATGTCTACATCTTTTAGTTAGATAGTTGTTCCCAAATTGGAGTTATTGTGCCACTAAAAAACCTGCAAAAGTGCCAACTTATATTGTAGTAACGCATGGTACATAACTTACCTATAGTACCAGGCACCTTTTTCAGGATTATTTTTAGGTATAAAAGGTGACCTTCCTTCAGTTAGCCGGACCACTCCAACAAGCTCTACATCATTCTTGACAAATGAGGATGTTCTCCTTTCTTTTGGCTTGTCACTCTGATGAATCCAACCACGGTTTACCAGGATTATTTCACTGTAAGTGGCAAACATAATGGTGGCCATTATAATCCAAAAAATAAATTTAGCTGAGCTCTTGTACTATAACTATCCACCATGTTATATTTTCTACCATGGTAAGAAAATGTTAGTGTCTCAATAAATATACACAAAGCTGTATGTGAAAGTACCAGTTCTGGGATTTTAAATATAGTTTGATTTTCATTCCAATAAAAAACTTAATATTTAATAAAAACAGAGTAGTAATCTGATTTGAATTATGTTTTAAGCGAACTGTTTAGAAACAAATTAATCTAAAGCTGGGATAGTACATCTTACTAAAGCTGGAATAGTACATAGCCTTCGAATATTAATTGTATCTCCTTATAGTAGCACACAGAAGTTTATTTAGCTTAATAATGTTTTCTTACCCAGTATCAGAGAGTTGAAAGGGTGTGATCACCAAGAAACCTTGATTTTTCTTGGGATCTGACATTAGTGATCCAAACCTTGCACCTGAACCTTCCTGTTCTATTAATGCTCGTGGCCCAATAAGGAATTCCTTATCATGAAGAAATACACCTTTTACCTTCACAGGCATGTATTCCATCTTTTTTAATTCTTCTAAGCTAAAAAATACAAGAGAATTAATAGATGAATTTGTTAATAACAGAAAATTTTGAATTTAGATATGTGCATACTCATGGGGAATAGGTTCAGGTGTTGCGTTGGCTTTGACAGTCATCCTATCAATAAGATCTAGTTTCCATCTCAACCGGTATGTTTGCCAGCATCCCAGACCAAATGTTGTAACTGGCATTGCCTAAAATATTAATAGAACGAAGGTTAAGAGGCTTATATGCTATACTGGTGTATAACATTAGGGATAAATAAGGAGTTGACAGATATTAAAATATATTTGCATTTCGAATGGAATAAAATGTTGTGCAACATGGCTTTTTATACCAGTAGTATGTATTTGAATACTTCGTAAGAGACATCGTTTTGTTTCCTTTGACTTTTGAGTAAAGCTGCCGCATTACTTCTGTTCCTTAGAGCCAACTGGAGAACATTTTTGGTGCTTTTCGAATTTACAAAGACATAATTGCGGCAAATTGAGAACAACCCCGACATTTTGCTTTATTTTTTGTAAACAAGAATACATAGGTCATCAGTCAGTCTGACAGTCAGTCATAAATGAGTTAGGGAAACTGATGGACATGTTCTTTCGTTTTTAAGGTTTTTACCAATGCTAGTATGCATGTATTTGGGTCGCCATTTTAGTAGCTGATTTGAGTGATTAGTGATTCTTGAGATTTAGGGCTTTTTGTAATTATTTTGTTTGTGTTGCGCTCTTATGCTTACGCAAATTTATATTCATAAACATTATCGCATTATATTAAGGTCGTACCATTTTATTCCTTTTTTTTTCTGTGACAAGCCTTATACAATGATGACATAGCAAATCTAAATTATTGGAAGAAATTGGAAGCTTTATAACGGGGATTTTTTTAATATTTAGTATATTCATGAAAAATATTTCAAGTTTAATGATGAGTGTTATGGGTGCTTTAACCCGTTTTAAGGCAGAGGCAACCAGATATGATAGCGATTTAAAACATAGGAAACATTTCAAGTTGTATTTACAATAAAATATAGGTACCTTATAATTAAAATAAAAATAAAAGTGTTACCATTATAAGTAAAAAATACACATTACAACTATTCAAGCAAATGAAAAATAAAGGGTTGTTATATCGCTCGCTATGTTTTATTCTAAGTGTAACACAATAGGGGATATTCATGTTTTTTTTTCTTGCCTTAAATTAATAGTTTACAACATTATAACATAGAAAAAAATATAAAAAATCTTCAAAATACTCTAGATATTTTTAAAAACGAAATTTAAAACATTGAAAATATTAGAGCAGTTGAAACGCCGCCATTTTGCGCGCGCTTTGCGTGATGTCACACGACACGTCCAGTGGGACTTTACTATGAACTTTTCAGTTATTTCATACATATTTACAGTTTTAATAGCTTTAAAACCATGGAAGAAGCCAAAAAATTATCTTATAAGTATTGCATAGTACCGGAGTGCACAAATACTATTCGAAAAACACCCAAAAAAGTGTATTTTTCGTATTTCAAGTGATGCGAAAATACGAAGACGGTCGTGTAAGGTGATGAGAAGGGATAATATATCTCCTAAATCTTGTTCATATTGTTGTGAAGATCATTTTAACGAAAGTATACTTTATTTATATACAGCTTAATGTGAATTAGTAAAAAGTAAGTTTTGCATTAGCTATTGAACATTAGAAAATTCGGTATAAAATTAACCTACCCTATAAGAAAAGATCAGTAGCTATAACTTTGTTAGAATCTCTTTGGTATTTTGTGAGAGTCAGAATGGCGGGTGTACCGTAACAGATTTGAACGAGTCATATGTCAAACTTTAGTACCTGGGATGTACTATTTGGTACCTATCAAAGAAATTGGCGTACCTCTTTAAGAGCAGAGATATAACCAAAAGCGAGTACACCCGCCACATTGACTGTCAGAATGGCGGGTGTATCTCCAGTTCTCGGTTATAGACATGTTGGTGACTTATTTTAAGTATACCAAATTTTAGTACCTTTGGTGTACCTTACATAAAAGAGCACCACATCTCAAAATATAGCTTGATTCCAAAGGAATCCAAGATCTTGGTTTTAGATACATTGTAGCGACATAGATGGCGCTTATCGTCGTAAACATTCTTCCCGGCGGTCCGCATTTACACATATGATGCCTAAATACAGGGCCTCAAGTCAGAAATTTTAAGTAAGGGTACCTTTTTATTGTCTATAATGAAGTGCTTCCCGATCTATACTAATATTATAAAGCTGAAGAGTTTGTTTGTCTGTTTGTTTGAACGCGCTAATCTCAGGAACTACTGGTTCGAATTTAAAAATTATTTTTGTGTTGAATAGACCATTAATCGAAGGCTATATAACAACACGCTGCAACTATTAGGAGCGAAGAAATAATGGAAAATGTGAAAAAAACGGGGAAAATTATTCATCCTTGAGTTGCGTGCGCTGCCAAAACGGTTCTAGAATATATGTATGAAAGAATTAAGGGAACTTTTTACCGCGGGGAAACTGCGCATTCCTACGGGAAACCGACTTCTACGCGAACGGAGTCGCGAGCGGCCACTAGTGAAATATAAGCGAATATCATTAAAATTTGGATTTTTAATAGTTTTGCGGCAAGAAAGAAAATCCCAAAAAAAAGACGTGTGGAACTCGGAGACTGCTGCGGTAAAGCTATTGCAAGCATTTTTTTTAACAACTAATGTACCTAATAATTATTTATTTATTCAGTATTTTTTTCCTTTGTTTTTTTTTCTTTGATATTGATTCAACTTTTTGAGCGTGGTGACAGATAAGAAAACAATTTTTTTTATTAAATAACTGAGAAGTTGATATTGTTCAAAATATTTTTATAAGTCTTTAAAAGTTCTCTTGGATGGCAAAACAAAAAAGTATCACCGCTGTGCCGGTCGGAGTGGGGGGTGTTAGGTTATTTTCGTTACGGAATTTCTGGATTCGGTCTCCACGCTCAAGGCCCGCGATAGAAGCTATGCAATAGCTTAAAAAGTCAAAATATCGATCATTTCACTTGGGGAAAGGCGTAGTAGGTGGGTTGTGTCCAGAGAAAGACACTTAATCCTTTCCCGCAATCCGCGTGTCTCTATCTCTCTCCGTTGAGGAGTCATCCCCTGCGGAGCGAACCGGGGTGATCTGGTGGAAACTGGGTCCCGAGGTGGAAGGGGACCTCCAAGGAGCTACCGGAACCGAAGTCAGATCTGGTCTCCGACTCACCGTTTTGGAGATATGAGAGGTTCTTTATCGAAGAGTTGTCCCTGGTGTTGGTCCTGGGTTGGTGCGGGGTTTTTAAAGGGAGTCAAAAATTGTGTCAGAATTGACCTCCGACGCTCCGTTTAGGAGTTATCCCCTGTGAAGCCAGGAGGGGTGCTCTGGTGGTAGCTGAGTCCCGAGGTGGAAGGGGAGTGGTGAGGAGTTGCCAGAACCGAAGACGAAGCTGGTCTCCGACACACCCGTCCCAAGATATCGCAGGATCTCTGGCGAGGAGTTGTCCCTGGTCGAGATGTTATATGGTGCTATGGGGGGGTCAGAACTGAAGTCAGAATTCACCTCCGACGCTCCGTTGAGGAGTTATCCCCTGAGAAGCCAGTAGTAACTAGCTCTGGTAGTAACTCCTGATGGTAGCCTGAGATGGTGGGGGGAGTTATAAGGGGTCCAGTAACTTACTCAACTCCAAAAGGAGGTCTATGTAAATTTTCGTTTTTGCCCCACTTTCTTTCCAATTTGGCCCCAAAAGAGGGACGAAAAACTGCTTTTAAGACAAAAACTCAATATAATGGGGCGAATTTGAGGCACCCAAACACCGTGCCGAAGTCTGCCGAACTAAACCGACGATACACGACTTTGCTGCACCGCTGTGCCGGTTGGAGTGGGGGGTGTTAGGTTTTTTCGTTACGGAATTTTTACATTCGGTCCTCGCGCTCAGAGCAATATAGCTTAATAAAAAAAGAAAGAAAGAAAGAAATCCCAATCTAAATTAAGTACTTCCAGAAAAAGGTCGTCCCAAACTCATGAATGAGGTGTTGAGGTATGTACCTACATATTTACTGACATATTTAATTGGTAGGCACTTACGCCATGCATAAAAAATAGGCGCCATGCAATTACGAGCAAACTACGTAAGTATGTATCAGGTATATACTATAGACCTAGCACATGTAACAAGATTTTAACTTTTCATAATGTAACTACATGACATTTTAATATTACAATATCAATCCGTGCGTGTTCTATTGAGGTTCTGTTGTGTTTACAAAGTCCCGCGTATCTATGACGTGTATGCGTCTATACCTATAAATCTCAAAGAGAAAGTTTCATATTTTTTTCATAAGTACGTAGGTAAGTTCTTAACATAGTACCTACCTACGTACCTCGCATTGGTAGATTATGATTCAAAGTTAAGAAAATGTTTGTGGTATGTGATTTATATGTAAGGTAACTAGGTATACCTAACTGTTATCAAGAAGGTAAGTAGAATAATCATTATTGTCGATGCGATTCCTAGGTAGGTTTCAGTGATAGCTACGCATTCAGTAGCTGTAATTGTAGGAGTCTAGTAATGCGATATTTACCTACCCATCTATAATTACCTAACCGTTATCAAGAAGGTAGGTAGAAATGTTGTCTATGCGATTTCTAGGTATCGGCGGTGGCTACGCATTGAGTAGGTGTACATGTAGTAGTCTAGTTATGCGATATTTACCTACCTAGAAGTTGTGTTTACTAAAGTATTTCGTTCCATCCGGGTGTCCCTTGACACCTCTCAACTTTTTTCGCCATTTTGGCGAAAAATTATGACCCTGGCGAGATTTTTGCGAAATCAATAACCTGGCGAAAATAAATTGGACAAGCGATTTTTTGGTGTTTATGTCTAATGTCTATATTCGAGGTTGACATCACCTATTCCAAAATACTTGGAATAGGTGTTAAATGAAGTTAAATTAAGTCGTTCTTACAGTTGAAATAAAAGTTTATTTATGCCGAAAAACAAAATTTTGCCGCAAAACTACTAAAAAATCCAAATTTTAATGATATTCGCTTATATTTCATCGACAAGCACTTCATTATAGAGAATAAAAAGGTCCTCTTACTTAAAATATCAGATTTGAGGCCCTGTACTTAGGTGTCATATGTGTAAATGCGGACCGCCGGGAAGAATGTTTACGACGATAAGCGCCATCTATGTCGCTACAATGTATCTAAAACCAAGATCTTGGATTCCTTTGGAATCAAGCTATATTTTGAGATGTGGTGCTCTTTTATGTAAGGTACACCAAAGGTACTAAAATTTGGTATACTTAAAATAAGTCACCAACATGTCTATAACCGAGAACTGGAGATACACCCGCCATTCTGACAGTCAATGTGGCGGGTGTACTCGCTTTTGGTTATATCTCTGCTCTTAAAGAGGTACGCCAATTTCTTTGATAGGTACCAAATAGTACATCCCAGGTACTAAAGTTTGACATATGACTCGTTCAAATCTGTTACGGTACACCCGCCATTCTGACTCTCACGGTATTTTGATGTTTAAGAAATATATTTTGATGTGTCATTCTGGTTTTATCGTGTGTAGGTACTTAAAACAATGTCAGAAACATTGATATATTACTCTATCAATAGAGTAATATATCAATGGTCAGAAATAAACAATGGATAATTGATTAAATTTCTTTCTCTATACCTTTTACATAACAAACTTTCTATTAAAACTTTATTCCTGTTGTGGTTTTACGAATTTTTTATGGTTGTTGATTTATTCCAGGTAAAGGAAGATACAGAAAATTATATTGAATACAATTTAATAAAAGAGCAAAGAGAAAAATGTACTCTACGGTTGAGGAAAGGAGTTTTGCCTCATATATTTTTGTGTCAATATGTAAATGTTTTGGTGTATTTTAAGTAAACTGCTGTGTGCATTTATGAATAAAATCTATATTATGGTCTTAAATATACTATGAAACATCCTCTGATCTCTGCGCTCGTATAATCGGGTTTCGATGCTGTCTGCGCGCCTACGTCTTTTCTATAGCAATACGTCTCAACTACATATTTGGGGTGCGTTCAGGGAGTCGCTATCAGCACTAAAAACCCAAACGCTACTATTGCTGTTCGGAGAGCCAATTGCGTGTCAGCGATTGCAAGCTCCACGAACGCTATTTGCGTTGCGATTGCGTGATCGCCTTCGGCCATCTTGACACATTTGCGCGGGACTTTGCACTGTGCTTGAGTGAAACATGGAGGTGATGGAGGGTCGTAGTGATTTCTTGCGAATTTTAACGATAACGTGTACTCTTCGTTAACATCAAGATCTTGAAAAACCATTTCGACGGAATTGTCCATTTTGCTGTCAGAATGCCGGTTGCTCGAAGAACGAAGGAGGTAAGGACCACGATGAGTAGTGATAGCGTTCGAGTTCACAGAGTTCGCAAACACTGACGCTGTCATCACACCACCTCGGAAAAAATTGCATTGACAGTGAATTGTCATGACGTCACACACCATTATTGATGACGTCACGAACACGATTGATAGCACCACCGTCGAGCTCCGTGAACAAATTTTAGCGCTAGATAGCGCGGATAGCGACTCCCCGAACGCACCCTTGGTCTAGTTTTTGTTTCTTTTCTTTGTATAACTTCACTTGCCAACCAACCGTTGAACATGCAACATCAAATTGTAATCCACATTAAATCGAATATCAAAGAAGAATCTGGGGTTGTCATTTGCTACACCACCACAACCCACATCGCGCCTTGGAGACGCGACAGATGCAAAATTATATGCTATCATAAATGCACCTATTCTCGGTAGATTGTCCTAATGTGCTATGACAGAACCAGCTTCAGTCATCGTCAAAGATTCACTACCAATCTAAACTAAACTTCATTACAATCAGCACAAGAATATAGATTAAATTTATTTAATTTTTTTCACAAAAACTTGTAAAACAGTATAAGTTTCGACGCTGATGAATGCAATGTCGTGTCAGATGACGTCACATTACGTTCGACCAATGGTGGCGCGTTTTGGAAGTTTGAATTTCGCTCCCTTATTTTGCACATTTTAAATATTATTTTAGGGGTTTAAATAATAAATAAATAAAAAAAAACTTTTGCATTATAATATAACAATAATAAGTATTCAAGAAAAAAATATTATAGGCCATTTAAAATTTTATGCATATCCCCTATTAGGCAGGTCATACGTTTTTTGTCATTGGTCTGACAGTGACATAACTATGATTGATAGATTGACGCAATACAGCGACTAAAAAACTTATAGGCATATGACATTTGCCTTACATTTAGAATCACATTCATATGGTTGGGAAGCCATTTTGGTTTCTAAATAATATACAAATTATTGTTTGTTGTATAAAGTGAAACAATGGGAAATAATGTTGTTTTTACTGTCTGGTGTTATACAGAGCTGTTTTTCGTAGATTGAATTTGATCCACTTCCCGGTTTCTGAGTCACCTGCAAATTGGTATACATACACTGTTATACGCTGCTGAATACTTATTTTGGATGTCAACGCAAGATTATACAACAGAACAAAGATTTTTTAAAACATTAAAATATAAAATATTATTTTTGGCAGTGACTTGGTGTCCGCAATCAGTTCCAAATTTCGCCACTAGGAATGCTGGCGTCCACGTAAAATGCACGTCTAAGTTGAGTTCCCATATTTGATTAAACGATCGCTTAAAACTGAAACATCACTATCAATCGTTATATTGGGACGTTTGTGATTGGTTGTCAAAAAAATCTATTTCATAAACACCAATTGAAATTCCGCAATAAGCGCAAAATATAATCCAACCAATGTGTAATGGGTCAATGAAATAGTTCGCGATAGACGTTTGATTGATATTCTATGAGCGACAAGAAACCCCCCCCGTCACACGATTACAAATAAAAAAGTTGATTCCGAACATTGTCTATCCACAGAAGACAGAGAAAGAATAATAAATTAGCGTTGAAATGTAATGCAATTGCTGTTTAGATGCACTGTGGAAAATTTTTAAGCGTGCATTCTTAAAACCGTGGTACGGACGTGGTTTTAAAGGACTGCCAGTTGGTTGCAGATTGTGTCTTTGGTATGGTAATAATTTGGTGTTCGATTATGAATTGGTACACAATGGCGCATTTGTCAGTGATGTAGTTTATTTGTTGATTGCGGTATGTTTTGTTCGTAGATAAGTGTGGGCGATACTATGGTTGTTCACCGGCGGTCATGCTGTAGGGTGTAAGTTGGTTGGAGTGAAGTGAGTGGTGTGAGCGAGGCGGCATGATGGATGACGACGGGGATGACAAGGATGACACGAAGAGGAGGACCAGGAACCTCAGCGAGAAGAAGCGCCGGGACCAGTTCAACATGCTGGTCAATGAACTCAGCACCATGGTCTCCACTAACAATAGAAAGATGGACAAGTCCACTGTTCTGAAGGCAACCATCTCATTTCTCAAAAATCATAACGGTACCTATACAGTACATATTTGTATTGCAATATTACTGCTTAAAACAATATTTATTTCTTTTAATTGTTGCAGAGACAACAGTAAGATCCAGAGCACATGATGTTCAGGAACATTGGAAACCTTCATTTCTATCAAATGAGGAGTTCACATATCTGATATTAGAAGCATTAGAAGGATTTGTCATGGTGTTTTCAGCGGCTGGACGGATACATTATGTATCAGAAAGCATCACATCCTTACTTGGTCATAATCCGGTAAGATCATTGTAATTAAACATTAAGGCATTTGTTTTAATCACTGTTAATATTGTTTTTATATTACTTTAGACGGATTTAATGAACATGAGTATATTTGACTTGATGTATGAGGAGGATCAACCAAACTTATACAATATACTGCAGAACCCTGCAAATATGATGGAACCAATACAAGGTATGTACAAAGGTTTGTGGAAATATTTTAATTTGTCTCATTAAAATGTACCATTTGTGGTAAATACATGAAATTTGAACTTGCTATGATGACACTATTTTAACAATAATTGCACAGCGGCAGATCATATTCATTGTATTATGTTACTTTGATGCAGCAAATATTTTTTTTATATAGTTGTTTATTAGGAACACAATACCTTATTTTATTTTTTGTTTATTGTAGCTATTGCGAATTAGTGCATATTTACAAATTGTTTCTGTTTGTTACAACTACCTACCACATTATTTGTAATTACAATTACAAATCCCTTGACGACTAATTACGAAATAAATGAATAATGCTGTCAATAGTTTGACTGGTGAAAAAAAAGAAAAAAAAAGATCTTATTAATATATAAAGGCACTCAGTTACAATTTAGTGTCAAAGCATTCTTGCTAGATCAGTATTTTTGAGTGCTATATTTCTGTTGGTTTTTGGATTGAATCATAGGTGCATCGACATAATGTTGAATGCGTGTGTTAGCGTTGCAGCAGCGCGGAGAGTATTTCATGTTATTACGTAATCACGCCTTAGAGCGATTGTTGTTTTAGTACGCCGCGCGGATTACGGTGTTTAGCTTGCGTACTTTAATGTAACGTTATAAAGCGGTGGCATAGACGTGCATTGTAATGTAATATAAACCTAGTAATACTGTTAATGCAAGCGTTTATATGTAACAGCGAATTTGAATCAATTTTACTTTTAGTAAAATACAGACTACTACTGGCTATGCCGTGATCAAAAAAAGAAAAGAAACTATTAATATTTCTAAAAACTGAACTATATTTGAAACATAGAAATATATTTATAGTGCCTCAATAAAGAGTTAACGCTGAGCGACAAACCTGCCAAGTTACGGTCGGGAAGAAAAAGTTTGAACGTTAGCTCATTATCGAACCCAACTTTTCCCGGTGCGAAAATTGAATGGCTTCGCCAAAAATAATCATTACAACTTGCAAACTTTCGCCTGGAGTTTAATAATTCAGGTTTTTTATGCATTTCGTAGGAAAATTACAGAGACCTGTCTAGCTGTACATACACAACAGCTAAGTGTGCCTCTTATTACTCGATGACTGGAAGTTACGGCTATTCTTCTTCATTGATTACATATTAAGTAAAACTTGTTGCGAATTATTTTTATTTTATTCACTGCTATTGTTTGTAATTTGTCAATACCAATATTATAAATTGTTTAAAGTTTCCTAGTTAGGATGTTCGGAGTGTATCCGAGATACTTCTGAACCGATTTTACAATATTTTTTACCAAAATCTAGCTAAGATATCAAGGTTGGCACAGCGAAAGGACGTACTTAATTAGCCCTTTTTTTCACGCGTGGGTAGCTAATTCCAGGAGACTAGACATCAACAAATTGAAACTTTAGACAAAACAATGCGTTTAAAATAGAATTAATCTTTATTATTCAGGATCCTAAAGGCGTCATTAAAATTCGTCTACTATCGACCCGTCTGGGTCGCCTCGATTGGTTTTCTTAAATGTGCTGTACTTACAAACATTCTTGGAAATAAAATATAATGAAAACTAACAAAATCCGTCGAAAAAGATGTTTACAATAATGTTAATGTCTCGATTGGCAATCTTTAGTTGCGTGGGTTCAGTAAAAAGAAACTAAAAACAACCAACCAAAAAATGGGTAGGTGGGTCCTATTGTTTAATGCACCAAAATTAACATAAAAACAAGCGCAGCGAGTATAGGTATAATATTTCGAGCTGTTGATAAAAAAATGCTGATAAAACTAACTTCCATAGCTTTAGCTTTTGAAGTTATATCATAAATACTGTTTTTCATTGTTATAATATTATTTCATTCATAACATAATTCTTTGTGAAAGGGGGAAAGAGTCCAACGAAAACAATGAACAACTTCTGGAATATTTTATGAAGATGTAAAGCTATAGAAGAAAGTTTTTTTATGAACAGACGTTATGACCGATGTTTTCAATGTCAATATTATGTAATATACATAATTATGTATTTAGCTTTGCGTAAAAGCCCTTTGAAGTAAACATGTTGTGTCTATGAAGTATTGCTCAGTGAATTTGCGACTTGAATAAATTATGTGGAATTCAACATGTGTCTCGTGTAACATTTAAAATCCGTACAATGGTTTTGTTATTGTGTATTATCTGAACATATCCACTTACGTAACAATTGTTTGCGATTGCTTTAAATTATAAGATTTTTATCGCGAAGCTAAGGCGGAAATTAGCAGCCATTGCAGTAAGAAATATTCTATTGTGTTTTGTATTGATTCTTTGTAATACTAATCCTCAATTTTTCTGTTACTTATTTCGAATGCAACACATAAATTTTGTATAATATCCGTATTAAAAAAGGGCTTTCAGTACTAATTGCGCACTCATGTGACTAAAAATAAATGCGAATTTAATAATCAAGTACGCGATCGAAAATTAATGTAGCTTATTTATACGAGCTTAAAGCTAGCGGTAAATAATTTAAGGCCTAAAATGATAAACGAGATGTCTCGAGTCATGTTGCGAGTATTTTTATACTTTTCTTAACAATCATACGCTATTGTTTTCGCGATAGTTATATAAACGTCTTTTTTTCATGGGCTCGTAATATGACTTTAAAGGTAGTTTTAATGATTAGGCCACTTTAAGGAAGCTCGCTAATCCTAGATTTCGAGCAGATTTAGAGTACCTATAAGAAATATGATGAAAAAAAAGTAAAACAATTGAGTGTTGGGCAATATACGCGGCAATACTCGTGGCATGTCTAGTGACCTACTTTCTTCTAAATTCAAAAATTTTGCTGTAGCGTAATAGCGATGCGTTTACTGAACTGCCTGATTTTTGATACCACCTGCTTGCAAGTTAATAAACTGACGTAATTTAGAAAAATACTGAAATTATGGTCACCGCCTATTAATACAGGAAATAACGTATAAAATTAAAATCTTTTTGTACAGATAATTTAAAGACACGGTGTATTGCGATACTAGCCTTGTAATATAAGAAGTGTATAAAAATACTTTAAGTTTCGCGATAGGAAAAGCAGGATTCAAAAGTGTAACGCTACTTGTAACATTGTTCTAGAAAATGAGATCAGCTTCCAATGTCACCTCCGCCGAGGTACGTTGGACTTCAGAGATGAAACTACGTATGAGCTCATACAGTTTAACGGGAACTTTCGTAAGTTATTAGTGCTGAACTACACTTTTTGAGTACATGATGTAGATACGTGGATTGTAAAATATGGCATTTGGTTAAAGGAACAAACGCAGACCAAAATGAGGACACGTTAGGATATCAGCATGATCTTGATTCGAGGTAAGTGTTAATAAAAATAACTAAATCTCTAGATTATCTCACCGACTCGTGGCCCCGAGTTTAGCACAGGCTTTAATTTAAGACCTTGGACTGCATTACAGTGGTTGTCAAATGCCGTATCATTTAGCGGCATATTTATAGTTACCCTATATACAGTTTAATACAGTAGCTGTTCCTAGATTTCTTAAATACTAAGTGATACAATACTGTTCAATTGAGAAAAATAATAACTAAGATTTTTCTTGGCACACTGTATAGTGAGCTTCTGGGCAAGATTGCAATGTCGTATTGTTTAAATACAAAGACAAACGCATTTTAAACGAAATCAGCGTCTCCCGAGACCTAATAACCGAAGTTGTTGCATTCTGTGGTGACAATAACTCTAAAACTTGTAAACTTTGTCAGATTATTTATCTGCACGGGCCGTCTCTACACGCCTCAGTTGATTCGCGACGTCTCCCTCGTGGATCCGAACAGGAGCGAATTCACTTCTCGACACAGTCTAGAATGGAAATTCCTGTTCCTGGACCATCGAGCATCGCCTATAATAGGATATCTGCCTTTCGAAGTGCTTGGGACGTCGGGATACGATTACTACCACTTTGACGACTTGGAGAAGGTGGTTACATGTCATGAAGCTTGTGAGTATTTACAAACATTGGTGGAAAGGAAACTGATGCAGATTTGATAAGATTAATAAATTGATGAGGATAGGAAAGTAATTGTATGAATAGTAACCCGGACTATTGCCATCATCATTATCATATTTATCATCATAGTAAACCCAGGTCGTTAATTGTGTCTGTTTGTATGTTTATCCGCTATCTCCTCCTAAACCACTTAAAGGATTTTAATGCAGGCCATCTTTTTAGTTATTTTTTCATTTAAATTTATATTAAAAGTTATATTAAAGTTAGCCAAAATTCGAAGTTTCGTGAACAAGTCGGCCAAACTACACCATTGCGTAGCGTGGGCGTGGTCTTATATAAGACAAGCAACCCGCCCACGCTTCGCAATGGTGTAAATTTGCGCGACCTGTCCCGATAAGTTGAATTTTAGCTAACTTAAAGAAACTTTTACTGATTTTTCTTTATTTACAAATTTAAACGAATAAATTCCCTAAATGATGGCGAAAACCAAATTAAGGCCCATTACGTACTTAAGGAGGAGTTAGCGGACAAACATACAAACAGACAGAATTAGCGACTTGGATTAATACTATGTAATGATGATGATGATATGCGTGGAGCCTAAATATCTAGAATTTTTCCTAGAGTTGAGTCTAACTTTACAAATTATTTTAAAGCGTATTTCTGCTCTTCATCTTGAAATTCATATAAATTCTTTTTTAATTTTTCTCAATTTAAAATTAAGCTACCAAAATAATAAGAATACTATGCATCTGGTAATATTATCCCTTTATGAATAGACGAATCAACCTACGCTTTTACTTTACAATTACTTAACTACTTTATAAGACGAGAAAAAAGATTCTTAACTTATTCTCCCGCTTTAGGATTAAGAAAGAAATAGTGGACGAATACATCTTTAATATTGTATACTCGAAAAATGAGTATGTTTGTATGTTGCACTTTCTTGTCAAAACCACTGAATTGTTTTTTTTTTAATTGTATCACTCTCTGGGAAGAAAACTCTACTCTTTACCCAGGGAATTACTCTCTTCATCAAATAAGAGTCCACACCGACGAAGTCGCGAGTACATACTGACCAACTTTTCTGACAATCTTCTTTTCAGTGATGCAAAAAGGCGAACTGACGTCATGCTACTACCGGTTCCTGACGAAGGGGCAGCAGTGGATCTGGTTGCAGACGAGGTTCTATATCACGTACCACCAGTGGAACTCCAAGCCGCAGTTCGTGGTCTGCACACACAGGGTCGTCAGGTGAGTAATGAGGAAATATTAAAAAAAATAGTTTATGATAGACATAGACAATGGTAACATCAGGGTTTTATGCTAGTGCATTCCGAAATTAAAATTAAATTATAAAAAACTTTAAAATTTGATTTAACAAGTTTTTATCAGTTCCTAGTATCAGGGGAACAAAATAAAAGAATATAATTGACACAAAATGAGTGTGCTTGTTATCTAAACAACATTTATAAGGGAAAGTCTCTATTTGTAAATGTTCGAATGTAAGTCGCTTACTCTAACTACATACCGAATTTTTATTTGGTTTTCAGTAACAAATATAAGTACTTAAGTTCAGTACCTTTAGAAAAAAGTTTTCACTATTTGCGCTACAGATTTAAAAGTTTCCAAGGTTGAAAATTGTAAGGCAACGCATTGATATTTAACTTTGTGCCTGAAGTGGAATTTGTCTTGCGCTAGTCTATCGATTTGTTTTGTTTCTTGTTTTAAAATAAAATTATTATGCCACAACGAAAGTTTACATTAGTTCAACAAAGTTCCATTTCTTTATAATTAACTTACAAAGTTCATAACCTCTCTCAACTTTTGTGTTGATGTTTGGATTTCTTACGTCAAGAGGGTACAACGAACTTGTAAAGGCTCACTTCTTTGTCCGTCCGTCTGCTTATATATTTGTTACTAGCCCACAATATACAATCAACTAAGTATAGGAAATACACGTGCAATTTTAATAGTTCAGGGACCTTATTATCATTGTACACCTAAATAACCCGAACGAACTTCCAACAATTTTCATCTTGTTTGCGTAGTTACTCGGACATAGCCAAGAGCATGAAGCAAGAAGGCGACGTGGAGCTCCCCGCGGAGGTGGAGCCCCCCGCGATGAAGGAGGCCCCTGCTGAAGATGCCCTCGTGGCGGTCTCGCCTTCTTACATGTCCGAGGCTAGTGATGCCTTCGCGCCGTCTTATCAACCGCTGTCTCAGGTGATGTATAGACATAGACAACTAGTGGACATAAACAACTAGTAGACATCGACAACTAGTAGACATAGTCAACTGGTAGACATAGACAACTAGTAGACAAAGACAACCAGTAGACATAGAAAACCAGTGGACATAGACAACTAGTAGAAATAGACAACTAGTAAAGCAGTGGAGCTGGAAGTCTTCAGTGAAAAAGGTTTTGTTCGAGGATACTTAAGTAGTTGTCACAATTGTGAGAAGTTTTACGTCACCGTTCTGATAGTAGTTGTCCCAGGTGTCCCAGGTAATATATGGTAGGTACATCATAACATTGTGGTATAGCTGCAAATGATAAGTGAAGATGGAACAGCTTTCTTATCTTGTAAGACTCAAATGTCGCCGTTTCATCAGCCGTTGTTTTAGGTAGCCAAGACTGGAGGATTTGCAAGTTTATATCATGACATGACGCCACAGCTTACTACAAAAAAGGTTATATTAAAGGCAAAATACCGAAATACGTACTAGTTATCCTTTTCAATAAAAATCATTTCAATCATACAATTATAAGCCGCAACACTATGCCTTACCGCAGCAATATTTATTTAACGATGTCTTTCTGTATAAAGTATATCGGTTATTTCTAATGCTATAGACAACTTAGTTCTAGCTCTATGCATACCATTATTCTGGAAATTGAAATAAAATAATCTTAATTCAAACAAAGAAATACTACTGTATGAAGGTTTTAATCGGTAATCATTAATATAAGCACACAGAACCTACTATATCCAAGTCACCAGTACCCATCTTCACTCCACGAAGGTTCTAACCTAAATCGATCGCCACACAGCCGTGACACAACCTTCACTCTTAAACAGTACCCATCTATACTCCACGAAGGTTCTTTGGGTGTACTCCACTCTAATCTAACCCGTCCCTCGGCATACAGCCGTGACGCAACCTTCACTCTCAACAGTACCCATCTTCACTCCACGAAGGTTCTAACCTAAATCCCTCGCCACACAGCCGTGACACAACCTTCACTCTCAAACAGTACCCATCTTCACTCCACGAAGGTTCTAACCCAAACCCCTCGCCAAACAGCCGTGACGCAACCTTCACTTTAAACAGTAACCATCACTCCACGAAGGTTCTAACCCAAACCCCTCGCCACACAGCCGGCGTCCGTCAAATCCGCGTCCGCCGGCAGCACGGCCGGTACGGTGGCCACCGCCGGCACCGCCGCGACGGGCGTGTGGCCGCGCGCATCGCTCGCCTCCTTCCAGGCGGGCGGCAGTGACACGGCCTCGGTGTCGGGCGAGTCGCGCGAGTCGCAGAGGAACGGGGACAGAGACGTGAGTTGGGATTGATTGATTGATTGAATAAGTGTCATTGGCCCCGATTCCGAAAACACCCTCTAAAACTAAATTAAAAATATCGCTGTCACTTTCTCATGTTTTGTATTAGAAAAAGACCGCTACATTGGTTTCACTAAATTTAGTCCACATCATTGTAAAATTGAACGAAATGCGCTGAGGACTAGCCTGAAATTGCCATAATGCACGTGCATTTTAGTTTGACAGGACTAAAATGATTACCTGTATCTGTTCTATTCTATTGATGAGTAAGTGACGGCAATGGTTTTTGTTTAGTTTAGAGAGTTTTTTCAGAATCGGGGCCATTATCATTTTCACTGCGTAGTATAAATCAATGTCGCTTGCTAAAATTTGTATCGTTATCATTACATAGTATAGTGCAAAGTCGATAATCGTGTCTGTTGGTATGTTTGTCCGCTAACTCCTAAACTACGTAACGGATTTTAATGCGGTTTTCGTCATCTTTTAAGGAATTTATTTATTTAAATTTTTAAATATAGAACGTTTAAAAAAAGTTTATCTAAGTTCCAAATCCAAGGTGTCGTGAATAAGTCGGCAAATATTACACCATTGCGAAGCGCGGGCGGGTCGCTAGTTTTAGTATATTTAGGCAAATTCAGTGGTTCAGACGTAAACTGGAGAGCTTGCAAGACTTGAAATGTTATTGTAAGTTTAAGAACACAGACTAACGTACGACGCAAACCTTAAGAAATAAAGTTCCACGTAAAACTAAACAAATATATAAATTTTGTAACTCTTTCAAAGGATCATTTTTTGAAGCTGTAACTTAGAATGTTTTTCACTAAATAAACCTACATCTTATTAGACTAATTAAAAGAAAAAAACAAGTAAGACGTCTTCCATTGCATCCATTTATTATTCAAGAGAATAAAGATTTACACAAATAAGTGTTCCAGGATTTCCGAACAGATTTAAATAGAATTATTTTATTGTTCTTAGATACAAAACTTTTTATCTGCTTGATTTAAATTAAGCAGATTTCACCCGAAATTTTTACCTTATTTTTTATTAAAATACTTTTTAAATTATTTTCATTTTAATTTCATAAATTTTCTTTTAATATCTTATAATATTATTTTATTTGTTTTTGTTTTGTTTTTGTCACTAACGGTCGACCAATAGTGTTACCCAACGCACTATCTGTACCGGCAGGGTCTGAAAGGCCCGGACCATACTTTGGTGCCGCAGCACGGTATAGGGGCCCAATACTTGGAGCCCGCCCCGTACGTGGGGGCTGTGGGGGTCCCACTGCCTCTATCTTTGCCCCCATTGCCGGTGATAGTGTCTTCAGATCAGGCGCAAATGCAGGTGCGATCATACTAGATTAATTTATAGCTAGCTTATTCATTAACGCATGTTGGAGTTACATTGGATGTTTTGTCTCGGTTAGTTACTAAGGCCGTCTAAGATTGACAGTTATAGCAAATTGCAGCTAATGTAGGTTTAAAAATGCGTTTATGAATAACGGAGGTAAGTACGCATTTCATTTTGAAGTTAATTTGTATTTAAATTATTTAACTTTTTATAACTTGAGTAAGGTCAGTGTAAACAATGAAAGGAGTTTAATAATTAATGAAATTTCCAACTTGCATGCAACCTTTTGTTGGTTAGTTTAGAAACTTGGCCACCCTCTTTCAATTATTTACCTTTTTATTACTTGAGTAAGGTCAGTGAAAAAATGAAAGGAGTGATATAATTAAGAGTTTTTTCTAACCCGCATGCAACCTATTGTTGTTAGTTCAGAAACTTGGCCACGCTCGCAAACTTTTTACAAGAAGATTAAAGTTTTCTAAAATGTAACGCAAAAAGTTCTTACATAACTTCTTACAAAACGAAATTGTTATGATTTCATTACCCTACCGTATCATTCCCATATATCATATGATTACTGTATTTTCTTATATTAATTGATTATATATATACATATTAAATAAGTATTGATTGATTTTGATGGTATAATTTCCAATTAATTTTTATGGCTTAAACATTGGCGCTAAACAAAATCTATTTTAATTTACCATGGCATGATGCATGTAAGTGTTGTGAATTGACTTTTATAGGCTCGCGTCGGGAGGAGCAAGGCCATGATAGCTCTTTAATTATTATTTTATTTTATCTATGTTGAGATAAATGATCTTCGCAGTTGCAGCGCAAACACGAGGAGTTGCAGCAGATGATCGTGCGCCAGCAGGAGGAGCTGCGGCAGGTGAAGGAACAGCTGCTGCTGGCACGGCTGGGGATGCTGCAGCCGCTCATCAATGTAAGTACAAGGAACTGGCGAACTCATCAATGTAAGTACAACAAACTATCAAACTCATCAGCGCAAGAACAAGACTTTATCAAACTCATCAATGTAGGTACGAGGGAGCGTTTTTATGTTCGCGGAATGGAGGGTAAGGGGTGGAATTAAAAAAACCAAATTATTTTTCCTTTTCAATATATTCACCTGCAAGACGGATACATTTTTCGGACCTTTCAATTAATTTATTTATACCCTCATAAAAAAATGTTTTATCTTTGTCTTCAAAATACGCTGAAACTGCCTCCTTAACTTCATCATCGGTGGTAAATTTTTTACCCCGAAGCTCTTTTTTCATTTTTGGGAAGAGGTAATAATCACTCGGGGCTAGGTCTGGGCTGTAGGGTGGGTGGTTTAAAATATCGAAGCCCACCTTATGCAGGGAAGCCAACGCAACGCGACTCTTGTGGACGGGCGCATTGTCGTGCAAAAGCAGCACACCCTTCGTCAATTTTCCCCGTCTTTTCTCTTTAATGGCTTCTTTTAGTCGCTCTAATATTGAAGCGTAGTATTCTCCGGTTATAGAAACACCTTTATCTTTATAATCGATCAACAATATTTAAGGTGAAGACCCAAGAAGTTTAAGGTGTCCCAGCTGACTGTGACACCTTAAACTTCTTGGGGGGTGCTGTGCCCTTTTTATGCCACTGCATGGAGTCTTGTTTCGACTCAGGTTCATAATGATGAACCCAAGTTTCGTCTCCAGTAACAATTCGACTCAATACACCATCCTTGTCGTCACTGCAGAGGTCCAAAAATGCACGTGAACACTCTACGCGTTGTTGTTTTTGCGGCGGCGTGAGCATTCTCGGTACCCATCTTGCGCTGACCTTAGTCATGCCAAGATGATCGTGCAGGATTTTAAAAATGGTTGTATCGGATACTCCAACCATTTCTGCGAGTTGTTTCTTCTTTAGTCGAGCATCTTCGAGTACAATTTTTTCGACTTTTTGAATAAGTTCTGTCGTGGTCACCTCAATGCTCCTGCCCGGCCTTGGGTCGTCTTCAAGGGATTCCCTTCCTTGTTTAAACAAACTGTGCCACTTGTATACCATGGTTTTTCCTGGACAAGAGTCACCGTAAACCGATGACATCTCATCCATTATGGTCGCAACTGATTTTCCTTGCTTGGTAAGGAACTTTATAACGGCACGATATTCGATTTTTTCCATATTTCACTTTTCACTCCCGATTATGTTGCTTGGTTGACGTTAGCTCAGACTAATTGTCTGATAACAATAAAACCTCGTATTTATACTAATTATGAGTCACTGAACGCGTTACGGTCCTAATGAGCCTAATCACCCCCCTCCAACCCTCTCATTCCGCGAACTTAAAAACGCACCCTCGTACAAGAAACTATCAAACTCAACAATGTAGGTACAAGAAACTATCAAACTCATCAATGTAGGTACAAGAAACTATCAAACTCATCAATGTAGGTACAAGAAACTATCAAACTCATCAATGTAGGTACAAGAAACTATCAAACTGATCAATCTAGGTACAATAAACTATCAAACTCATCAATGTAGGTACAAGAAACTATCAAACTCATCAATGTAGGTACAATAAACTATCAAACTCATCAATGTAGGTACAAGAAACTATCAAACTCATCAATGTAGGTACAAGAAACTATCAAACTGATCAATCTAGGTACAATAAACTATCAAACTCATCAATGTAGGTACAAGAAACTATCAAACTCATCGATGTAGGTACAAGAAACTGTCAAACTCATCGATGTAGGTACAATAAACTAACAAATTCATCAATGTAGGAACAATAAACTATCAAACTCATCTATGTAGGTACGGTCGGTTGCAAAAGTCCATACAGAGTGTAAGGTCTATAACTGCTTGCATACCAATTACACACACATTGACATTAAATGTTACAATTTATTTTCAACCTTAACGTAAAAGACTTAAGCCAAAACATATTTTAAAAATATTAGTAGAAATGCGGGTAAACTTAAAAAACAAGTTGAACATTTCTTACGAACGTCACAAATTGAGGGTAAAACGAAAATAAACAAAATCATACAATAATTGAATTATTACTTACTTTTATTGACCATCTAACCTTCTATATTTATTTACCCTCATTTAGTTAGTATTTCTTTCTTTACGACTTAAAAAGCAAAATAAATGTAACTGATAATAAAAATACAATAACTATGAGACCATCAGATAGTTAAAAAAATAGTATAGAATAATGAAGAATAGAAGAAATAAAACAACAATCACAATATTTTATAGAAATGTGCTGAACTTTAATTCTTTCAAATTAAGGTTGATAATGTTGTCGGTTAGAGTGTGGTTAGATCCGAAAAAAAACATCGTTCTTAAGAAAATGTTTTAGCAACCACAATGGTTTATAAAATTATATTGAGCTTTAAAACTGTCGCGTTAAGGTTGATATTAAACTGTAGTAGTAAAATAGTAGTTTATTTACGTTAGTGTGTGTGAATGTGACCACTGGATGCGATAATGTTTGTCAACTCTGTATGCACTTTTGCAGGTTACCGTACAAGAAACTATTAAACTCATCACGGTAAGTACAAGAAACTATCAAACTCATTAATGTAGGTACAGGAAACGATCAAACCCATCAATGTACACACATCAAAAAAAGTTTGCTATCGGTTCGAAAAAATGAAATCTTTTTTAGTACGGTAAAATATAACATGGTTTATTTTTTGTTCTCTATTTAAAAATACATAATTTGTATATGAAAGATTCTAAAATTTCAATTGTTTTTCCATTTAAAAGAAGATTCATCCGCCCTAGCGTCTCATTCAGAAATCTGCTGAAGTCGATTCAAGCGGTTTTTCAATATTTTCGAAGGATATCTTAGATTGGATATCTATAGATTGAAAAAGAGGATTATCAGAAGTTTTACGTGCAAGAATTATAACTTTGAGAGAAGAAGGATATTCTAGGAGAGCAATAGCAAGCAGAGTTACCGTTTTCAAATCCTGTGTAGTGACCACGTTGCAGAGGTACCACGACATGGATAATTTAGCTGACCGACCTCGCAGCGGTCGACCAACTGTGCTGACTTCTGGCCAGAAGCGCTATATCAGACTGCCCGTGATCCAACAATCAACGCTTTCAAAATAAAAGCACAATTGCGGGCTGCAACTGGACGTGAAGTTAGCATTCAGACGATTCGGAATTGCTTATACCAGGTGGGTTAACGAGCGAGGAGATCCTGGCAAGCACCTCTGAACTCACGCCAATGATAGCGATACCGATATCAATGGGCTAGACTCCGCCAAAATGAAGAAGATGAGAATGAAAACATTTGGCATAATTGCCTTTTTGTTGACGAATCACGAATCAGTACCCATTCAGATAACCGACGTGTCCGTGTCTGGAGAAGACCTGGAGATTCAGAGAGGCAAAGAACTGCCACTGGAACTGTTCAGAAAGGCGGAAAATCGGTGTCTTTTTGGGGCAGAATAATGATTCGAGCTAGAACACCTTTGATTCAGTATCGAGGCTACATGACTGCAGTTAAGTACAAAACAGACGTTATTGATGGAATTGTTAGACCATTCAAAATAAACCATGGGCACCAACTTGTATTGGTCGACGATAATGGGAGCATTATCGTCGACTAATACAAATTCGAGCTCAACGAGTTAATGCTGCTCTCCGTGAATACAACATCACAAGATTAGATTGGCCTGCCGGCTCGCCTGATTTAAATCCTATCGAGCATGCATGGGACGCTGTAAGGCGAGCTGTTTAGAACCGTCAGCCACAACCTCAGACCGTGCCAGAGATCAGGGAAGCTGTTATTCAAGAGTGGAAAGGTTGCCGCAAGAAATGCTGGATAACTTGATCCTCAGCATGCCCAGGAGAATTGGCGCATGTGTTCGAGCCAGGGGAGGAGTGATATTGTACTAAATAAAAACCATTTCAAATAAATTTGGAATATGTTTTGTATAATCTTCTTTTTTTTTCAATCAAATTTCCTTTACATTTATTTGCATTATATTTGAAAGAGTTATTTTTTCGTTATCAAAAACTTATAAGAAGGCATCTTTTTAATTACATAAACGGTATTTTTAATAAAAAAAATATATTATATAAATAATTTTTCTTGATAAAGTTAAATTATTAAAAATAAATCTGTTTTTGCTAGTGATCGCAAACTTTTTTTGATGTGTGTAGGTACAAGAAACTATCAATACATCAATGTAGGTAAAAGAAACTAACAAACCCATCAGTGTAAGAACAATACACTATCACACTCACAAATATAGGTGCAAGAAACTACCAACTACTCAACAGTGTAAGTACAAAAAACTAACAAACTCGTCAATGTTAGTACAAGAAATTACCAAACTCATTAATGTAAGTACAAGAATCACAATAACTCGTCAGTGTAAGTACAAGACACTATCACACTCACAAATATAGGTGCAAGAAACTACCAACTACTCAACAGTGTAAGTACAAAAAACTAACAAACTCGTCAATGTTAGTACAAGAAATTACCAAACTCATCAATGTAAGTACAAGAATCTCAATAACTCGTCAGTGTAAGTACAAGACACTATCACACTCACAAATATAGGTGCAAGAAACTACCAAACTCAACAGTGTTAGTACAAGAAATTACCAAACTCATTAATGTAAGTACAAGAATCTCAATAACTCGTCAGTGTAAGTACAAGACACTATCACACTCACAAATATAGGTGCAAGAAACTACCAAACTCAACAGTGTTAGTACAAGAAATTACCAAACTCATTAATGTAAGTACAAGAATCTCAATAACTCGTCAGTGTAAGTACAAGACACTATCAGACTCACAAATATAGGTGCAAGAAACTAACAAACTCAACAGCGTAAGTACAAAGAACTACCAAAGTCTACAAATTCGACAATGTAAGTACAAGAAACTAATAAACTCGACAATGTAAGTACAAGAAACTAATAAACTCGACAGTGTAGGTAAGTACAAGAAACTAACAAACTCGACAATGTAAGTTTAAGAAACTAACAAACTCGACAGTGTAAGTACAAGAAACTAACAAACTTGACGTGTAATTACAAGAAACTAACAAACTCGACAATGTAAGTACAAGACACTAACAAACTCATCAATGTAAGTACAAAAAACTTACAAATTCGTCAATGTTAGTACAAGAAACTAACAAACTCGACAATGTAAGTACAAGACACTAACAAACTCGACAATGTAAGTACAAGAAACCAACAACTTTAAAGCTAAGGAATGGCCTTTACAAAAGTTCACTTTTCTTCTAACCGTATTAATGTAGTTAGGCGCTTGAAGTTGGGATTGCAATCGTTCGTTTGCAAATCTCTGGGATTCGAACATTTTGATGACAAATATTAAAATTAAATTTGGGTAAGTATCGTGTTATTTGTGGCGCAATTATTTGTATAGCAATGGTGGCGCTTCTGTATTATTTTGTTATGGCGAATTTTTTAAAGTTCGTTGTATTTACGTTTCTCTAATTTGATATGTAATACACGTATATAAAGCTATACCGCTATACGCTTTGCAAATAAAGTTAAATTTATTAATTTTAGTGCAATTTTAATAAATCATTTATTTATTATAAACGGATTATTATAATGTGTTTAAAAATCTTTTTTTTTCCGACGTAACGTTTTATTTTCCAAACATTTCATCCATAGAACTTACGTAAGCCTTGTTACGGTTCAATTGATCTGATACAATAGTGTTCAATAACGTTTTTAACACTACTCTCCATGCCAAATTTTAGGTGCAAGGTCCCTACGTGAACCAGGAGGAGATCCAGCCGTCGCCGCGCGGCCCCCCGCAGATCTCGTACGAGCCGCCCCCGCGCGCCCCCGGGCCGCCCCCCTACCCGCCCCCGCCCCACCAGCAACACCCGCACATGCCGCAATGAATACAAAAACACACGGTCAGTCACGGTGTTTATTACGACGAATATCACGGTCCCAAGTCTTGGCAGTGATAATGCTGTCGAATATCACGCGATTTCCAATTTTAACATAACATGGTATTGAATATCACGCAGTTTCCAAATTTAGCAGTATTCGTGTTGTTGAATATCACCGGGTTTCTAAATTTTTACGGATTTGTGTTTACGTAGTTGAATATCGCAAGGTTTAAAATAATGACGTTAACACAAGAAGGTTTTATTGACTAGATGTGCCAATTATAGCCTAGAATAGGCTTTTCCAATTTGTTATATTTAATTAATGTAGTGTTTAAAGTGTACCATAGATTAAAAATGAATCTCACGTTAGAGATTACAGTATATTTCAAATACGACAGTTGTCTGTAGTAAAATCATTCTATTTAACTATAAACATATTATTATTTACATTTGTTTGATTAATTTCAAGAATCATATAAATTTATTTTAAAATTACGTTAGTTATAACTTATCGTTGAGTGTTATCAAATTATTTCTACTCTTGTTTTAATTATATTTTAATTATTGGTTTTGTTTACCGATTTGTTGGTTTAAGTTAAATATTATTGATAGGTTATTTTTTTTTAACCATTAAACCTTCTTTTAACTATGGTTTGAGTATATTTGAATTACACATTGATTGACACACACACACTGGGTGAATCAAAATCTTTTAAATAATTTACGTGCGTTCCCACTAAGATGGTATTCGTCGACTAAATTATGTTTAAAATTACCAAAATGTAAAGAATTTATAAAATATTTAATACTGATTTATTGACAGTAAAAACCTTAATTTAATTTAGGTTGAATTGATCTTGCCAGTAGTTAATCGAAGGTGTAAAAATCATAAGGATATTTGAGTAAAAGGCTGTGGAAAAATATAAAGAAAATAATATGTTTTAGTTGTTTGTTAGCTTAAGCTAAGTATCAACTTTAAGTTTTATTTTAGATTTTTCGTTATATATTTTATCACTGACCAATCTTCAAAACCAATTGTCTAGTCATAAATTCAATCCAAAGAATTTCTTTAACCCAAAAAAATTATTACCTTGAAATATGACACGTTTTTTATATGTTTATTGTTTGTGAATTTATTCAATATAAATAGGTTGGTCAGTTTATTAGTTTATTTGGTTATTAATTTTTAATCAATTAAGGTAGCTTTGTTCTTCTGGTAATTCTTATAAACAAACTTTAAAAACTTTTCTATTTTAGTATAATTAACTTAGGTTCTTATAGAATATTGTTTAGATTTAATTTGTGCCAAAACTATTAGCATACATATTGACATAATATATACGATAAAATGTGACAATCAACTCTGACATATAAAATCATATCTATAATATTTAGAATAATTATAAAGTAAATAAAATGGATAACACGTATAAATACAAAGTCCAAGGGGCTAATTCGCGTAAATTACTAAATCAAAGGATGTAGCGTAGTAGTAGTAGACTTATGTGTTAGCCACCACAATCAGGGGCCGATCAAACTTATTAACATAATGTCTGTTGTTTTAAATATGAATTATTAAAAGCACATTCATTATATTTATACTAACAGATAGATAAATAATTTAACTTTTTTGTATAATGCAGTTTACACAACATAAACTGTGCCGCCTACGCAAACGGTTATTTTTACATTTATTTTAGTTTAATAAATGAGATTCACTGTAAGATGTCTTTCGTCGGAACACTATTTTACGTGCCATATACATATAAGTAATGGCTAACTGGAATTTCTCTTTTTTGATGTTAAATTAATGTTGGTAGCCCTGCGTATAAATTATATTCTGTGCATCAATTCGTATAAAATATATCATGTTTTCGAATAACATAATTTAATGCCTAATAATAGGTGCACTTGTTTGCAACTTTGTCCAATAATAAAAATATGACACACAACATGAGCTTTAAGTTTTAGGGTTGTTATTCAATGGACCCTTATTACTGTGGTATCTTTAATTAAATGATGACCGTTAAAATTATGGTTTTGTTTGGCGATATATATTTCAAAGATTTAAAAATCATCAAATGTCGTATTTTTTATTTATTTTTTCATTACAATGCACAGAATATATTTTTGTTTGCGAGTTTGAAAGCGAGTTAAAAAACTAATATGTTATTCTCATTTGAAATAAAATTAATAAATAAGTAGATTGATTTTTAGATTTGGTTGTTACGTTAGTATAACCTTAGTATAATGTCTATATCTTATATTAGAAAAAAAATAAACGTAAGTTTAAATTCAATTCTAAATGTGGTCGAAATAAATGTACATAAAAAAAAATATAATACATTAATTGCAAGTTTTAACACTTATAGGTAAAACAATTTTTAAATGTTTTTATGATAACTTTAAATTTTGAAGTAATAATGGTGTTACTTTTTTATTTCGATAAAATTACTCTATATGTCTGGAATACAAGTGCAATATGTGTATCATTTTTATATTTCGACTTCTATAAATATCTCGATTTATATAAGCTACTAGTTTTATTAAGAAACAAGGTCAAAAGCAACGTCTAGACTTGACTTTTGTGATGGATGTAACTTTTACGTGTACTTGCTAAGGTTCAATATTATTTGGTGCAACCGCAGTGAACAGCATTTTAGATATTTTGCAATTGTGTATCTACTAGACACAGCACTTTAAAGCTGCTAAAGGAATTAAAAAGAGGTCTTGTTTCATTTAAATCATGTTTTCCCTTTTTTATATAATTTATTTATTATACAGGGTGTTTTGAGGTTGAGTAGCCAAATGAAAATGGTGGATAGGTGAGGCTATTAGCTATTTACTTCCACTTATTAAATTGCATTTTGGTTCAAGTTTTAGAATTTATTCGATTTTTAAGATTTTCTTTAGAAAATCCCCGATTTTGTCATTAAAAGTCCAATATAATTTTTATTTACTGTCGGAACCAAACGAAAATAGTTTCAATTTAAAGCCTAATACTGTTTTATTCAGATGAAATCAAAAATTCATACAAATCATCTCAAATAAAGTTACAGTGGGTTCATCAACTTCGCGGAACCAGTGGGAAAAAAATGTTCAGTCAACTTTGCTATGAAAAAAAAAAAATATGAGAGTTTCAAGATTTCATTTGCTTTTAAAAACTTCTACATTTAATACACATTATAATGATATGCCACATGTAACATAAATAATTAGGAATCTCAACAGAAATAGTAAGTTAATCCTCAAAGACGCCTGGTAAGGAAGGTACAAACCCGTTAAACTACGTATGTAGTTAAAAACTTTTGTCTCATTCTTACAAAACTATGCCTATTGTGTTATCTCATTCGACTCCCTCTTCACTTTTTTTGCCTCGAATAGAAGAGGATTCTACTATTTCACATGTTTAACTCCGCTCAGCGCAGATTCTCGGTGACCTACACTTTTCTACAGTCGGAGTAAAATGTTGCTTGAAAAAAGTCATGACCAACGGTAGCGTGGCCTTTGCGCATGCAAGAAAATCTTATTTCACAAGTTTTTTTTGTTTTTTTTAATTTGCTGGTGAAAGATGTCACTTGAAAATAAGCTATTATCTATCTGACTTTCGTCTGTCTAGTCATAGCCAACGGTAGCGTGGTCTTTTCGCATGCAAGCAAATATCATTTCACCAGCTGCAAGTCATGTAGAACCGGTTCACGGAGACTGAATCTAGGAGTTTCTTTTACTCCACCCCTCACCACCCCAACCATCCGCTCTTTGCGACCCTCGCAAGAGGCGACCAATCACAATCGTCAAACGAACATCAAACGTCAAAAGATTACCGTAAGAAACAATCTGCTTCCTCCAGCCCGCGCCCGCTGCCGCGCCGGCCCGGTGGACACGATAGTGGTAACAGCTTTAAATCTTCCCTATAAATACACCGCTCCAACCAGCAGGTGCGCCATTCAACATCCGGTTTCCTCGACTATCAGATCTGACCCCCGTGAGTTTCTTGCTGGGTCTTCTCAGAGAGAGGCCCCTAAGGGAAACAGTGTAGTGGAAATGATCGAGACGCCCTGAACTGAGGTCTGCATCCAACTAGGTGGCCTTAGTGGTCGCATAGTTCGGTGAAGCTATAAAGTTTTCATATGGGCCAACAACAATCTTCAGTCAGAAAATAAAAAAATTTTTTTATACATGAGGTCGCAAACAAGATAAGTGTTTCCTAGTGACAAAATAGATAACCCAATAGGCATAGCATTGTTAGAATGAGACCGAAGTTTTTAACTACATACGTAGTTTAACGGGTTTGTACCTTCCTTACCAGGCGTCTTTGAGGACTAACTTACTATTTCTGTTGAGATTTCTAATTATTTATGTTACATGTAGCATATCATTATAAAGTGTATTAAATTTAGAAGTTTTTAAAAGCAAATGAAATTTTCAAACTCTCATATTTTTTAATTTTTTTTCGTAGCAAAGTTGACTGAACATTTTTTTCCCACTGGTTCCGCGAAGTTTATGAACCCACTGTAACTTTATATGAAATGATTTGTGTTAATTTATGATTTCATCTGAATAAAACAGTATTAGGCTTTAAATTAAAACTATTTTCGTTTGGTTCCGACAGTAAATAAAAATTATATTGGACTTTTAATGTCAAAATCGGGGATTTTCTTAAGAAAATCTTAAAAATCGAATAAATTCTAAAACTTGAACCAAAATGAAATTTAATAAGTGGAAGTAAATAGCTAATAACCTCACCTATCCACCATTTTCATTTGGCTACTCAACCTCCAAACACCCTGTATTTTAAAATGATGTTAATTATATGTGTCATTTTTTTTTTATTTGTTATATTTGGTTATATTTTATTTAAAGTGTGCAAATATATTTACCAACTTTAGGTCATTATTTGAAATGAATGGACATTATGATAATTTTATATAGAAACGTTTTACATAAGACTTTTATAATTATAGGGTTCAAATTAGCAACGTTGCACACAGTAAGTAATTAGTATTTGATAATGTACAATATTTTGATGTAATTTAAAAACTTTACGGAAGTAGGGAATGCATTAGGTCAAATATTACAATGTTATTTGGAGTATATGTATTTTTTATATTTGACATAAGCCAAATCAGAAAGGCATGGAGGTCACTGGGTATCGTAATCAAGACAAAATAAAATATCTATGCTTTTTATTTATACAGATCTGCACAGCCGAAAGATCGGGGGTTAAGGATCCATTGATATTGTAATAAATTTTACTCTCTCTAAACTTAAGTGATGGCAGTGGAATATATGTTTCTATTATCATTAGTCAAAAGTGTCAAGGACCCTCATCCCCCTTGAGTCGTTTCACGAAAACTTTCGTTCCATTCCAAATGCGAACATCACATCATAAACAACGTGACATTATTCACGTGATATTGGTGTTTGAAAAGTGATTACGAATGGCGTTTTCTATCTACTGGCCATCAATTTAAAAAGATTCTCCATTTTGAAGTTATAAATACTAAAGATTCTCCATGCCAAAAAGTTACCAATCATATCGTATTGAAAAATCTTGGTTGTCTGTAAGAATGTTAACAGGGTAATGTAAAGTGGACCTTTTGCGCCGTGATATTGACTTTGTAGTAAGTTAAGTGTATTGTGGCGATATTGTAAAATAAACAATAACAAATACAAATTGTAACGTTTTATTTCATAAAGACTTAAACCTAAACTTATGCTAGTTTTAATCTAGGGTTATTTGAAGTGTGTAGGGTATGAAAGTTTTAATCGAAACTTATAAACATTTCTAATGCTTTTTCAAAAAGTAATTAAAATAAAATCAACCTACTAAATTAACTAAAATAAAACATTGGCGATTATAGGCGGGAGATTCAAATACCTACAAACCGATATCTAAAAAATAAATGCATTTTCGGTTTTGACACATTTTTTTTTAAATTATTTTCTATTCTTATTCATTAAAATAAGTTTAAGCTCATAATGAGAACCAAACGTGGTTTGCTGACGTCATATTGCAAGTCGTGACGCTTTTCTTTGAAGGTAGAATACATTATGATGTCCAACCAATTTAAGAAATAATCTTCTTATAATTGGTCCATGCAGCTAGATAAAACTATTTCTAGTATTTTTCTTTATTAATGATTCTACGTAACCATTATTTAGTATTTACAATAAAAGCTTGCGCTTGGCTAAGGTAATTAGTAACCATAGTTCGTTGGTGAATTTCGTGCTTCTTACTTATGTAGGTAAGGTACTAGAAGTTAGGATATGTTCTGGCCCTTTGACATTTTCCAATAAAGCCCTTTGAGGTTCAGCAGCTCCGTGTGACTTCCACGTTCAATGATTTTACCTGAATAACAAAATTACTGTCTATAGATATCATTATCATTATCATCATATCATTATCATTACATAGTATAAATCCAAGTCGCTAATTCTGTCTGTTTGTATATTTGGCCGCTAACTCCTCCTAAACCAGTTGAGGGATTTTAATGCGGTTTTCACTGTCCTTTAGGTAATTTTTTCATTTAAATTTGTAAATAAAGAAAATTCAGGTAAAGTAATTTTAAATTAGCTAAAATTCAACGTAACGGGAACAAGTCGAGCCAAATTACACCATTGCGAAGCGTGGGCGGGTCGCTCGTATAGTATAAATTCAAGTCGCTAATTGTGTGTTTGTATGTTTGTCCGTAAAACATCATTTATTGACTCGCGCTGCACGATAGTTGTTTTACCTTAGGTCATACATTCAGGCTCAATATGTAGGTTTAATGTCTATAAATATCTAGGTCTACATGAAAGTAGGATAATTGGGTCATTTGTTTAACTGGTAAGACTACTGGGAACTAAAATTCCCAGAGGTCTTACTAGTGAGACTATTGGAAAGAAAATTCCCAGTAGTTTTACTGGTAAGACTACTGGGAACCTGGGGAAAAGATTATTTTAAGTAAGCTAAAATCAAATGAATCGGGAACAAGTCGCGCAAAATTACACTATTGCGAAGTGTGGGCGGGTTGCTCGTATATTATAATCCATAAAAAAATGGTATCGATAATTTATAATATATAAACTTAAAAAATAGATACAGACTCTGTTTTTTTTAATTGGAGTTATCTTTTATAGCATTAGGCCTTTATGTTTCTTTATTATAGCAAAGTATATACCTTTATCAAGTACACAGATGATGTCAGCATCTTTGATGGTACTGAGGCGGTGTGCAATGGTGATGCAAGTACGACCCTTAGCGGCTTTCTTTAGAGCTTCCGAAACAGTCTAGAAACATAAATAAAATTAATAAACTTGAAACGATATGAGAACAAGGAAAGACATCTCAAGCAGACAAACCCAACGCAGATAATAATAATGATATAAGGTAAGTACAAACATTTGCTTTCTTTTATGGCTTAGCAATGAATGTTGGTGTTTGCTAGAAGATTTAATGTATATGTCTAGTTTTAATTGTTCGAAGACAACATTATTAAGCAAGTAGGTAATAGACATCGCAAGTTCTTTTAAAGTGTAGGGGTTACCCTCGTAACTCTTACTTGTAATTTAAGCAATTATAAGAAACTAATTGATTCGACGATGTGGAAGTACCTACATACATACAAAACATAAATTATCACAGTCGCTTAGAAATATGGAAGTAACACGAGTTAGAAATACCTACGTTATATATTTTTACGTAGAGCTACGTTTTAACAACTGAAGTTAATACTCAAGTATTATTAGTAAATAGACCTATATTGAAATGAATGCTGCCTATAGTTTGGTATAAGAATATAGTTTACCCTTTCGCTATTAGTGTCCAGAGCAGACGTGGCCTCGTCCAGCAGTAGGAGTCTGGGCGCGCGGATCAACGCACGCGCAATGCAGATGCGCTGCTTCTGTCCGCCAGACAATTGAGCAGCGTTGGAACCCAGGCCTGTCTCGTAGCCCTGGACATATTTGTTATTGTAGGTTATCAGAAATCAAAGTCTGTGAAACATTCGTATGTGGAGGCAGCATTAATATTAGGCGGTATTAATAAGGCTATTTGGGTGATTTTTTTTATTACAGAATCCTACTCTTGTAGCAAAATACTTGCTACACTACTTGCTTTTCCACATTTATGCTAAAATACTTGTGAAATTAATATAAGCGTACGCATCAAATGAATGCTCACCTTAGGCAAGGAGATGATAAAGTTGTGTATATTGGCAGCTTTGGCGGCCGCGATGATCTCGCTCATGGCTACTTTCCTGCCGTTGTCCCCGTAAGCAATGTTCTCGGCCACGCTGCGGTCGAAGAGGACTGGCTCCTGCTGCACCACGCCCAGCTGCCGCCGCAGTCGAGGCAGCGTCAGACCCGAGCGGACGTCGCGGTCGTCTAACTCCTAGAAGACAATCTTACATTAGACAGAAGCGCATACATATCTAGATCATAACAACACATCTTCATCACCTGCCTTGTTTAAGAACGTAAGATAACCTTGCGAAACTATGGTTTTAGATTGCTGGTGTAATGTTAAAAACGAAAGTAAGAAATAATAATTTATTTCATAATTTTTAAATTATTGCGCCGGTGTTTCCGGCGCAGGTGTGCGGGTCTTTTCCTTTTCTTCGCGTTCTTTTATTCTTTTCTCTCGCAGTCGGAGGCGGCGTTCACGTTCGTACTCCCGCATTCGGAGTTCGTAGTCGTCTTTCTCACATTCGAGGTACCTATGTCTATCATTGTAGCACCTGTAGACAAACGGCCATACTCTGTATCGGCACATTTGGTAGTCGACGAGGTAGTGGGCGCAGTAGTCGCGCTTCGATGGCGGGATCCGGGCCGACTTCAGCACCGCGGGGCAAGCCAGCATCTCACGCTGCTTCCTCTCGCCTTTGAAACCGGTTTTCGCCGGAAAGGTGGGCTGCAAATCCTGAACCATATCCAAATCTCGGTGCAAAAATGTTCCAAGTAAGTTACCCATTTCGTAGAACAGAATTTCTTTTGAGATGTTGTTGTTATTACCTGTCTACGCCACAAAAGTATTGTTTAAAAATGTCATGTCATTGTCATTTTATTTTGTTATGCAACGTTTTTTATTTTTGTAATATCCGGTCTTGCTTTTGAATCCCTCTTTTGCAAGCACATCGAGCCTATTATTGATTAGCCAAAAACTTATCGAAGCACTGACTTCTAATTCTAGGTCTGATTGTTACTTTCATTTTGTTTATTTTAGTTTTAGTTAGTTAAGGTATTTTCCGAAACCAGATTTTTATTTCACTTACAATATTTCCTGAGTCAGGATCATAGAACCTCTGGAACAGCTGGAGGATAGTTGACTTCCCGCAGCCTGAAGCTCCTACGAGGGCCACCGTCTTTCCTGCCTCCACTTTAAGGTCAATGCCCTTGAGCACCTGGTTGAATTGCCTCGTAGGGTAGCTGAACTCCACATCCTTAATGCTGAAGTTACCAGTTGCCATCTGGACAAAAGGTAAGAGACCTTAGTACATGAGCCATAACACTGTTTTTGAAATATTTGGTATATTTTATTAAAAATTGGTATACAAACCCAGTCTTTTCGATCCTTGAAGTTTGTTTCAGTTTTGACCTTGGGATCTCTTCTAATAATGCTAAGAATCCTGGCGCCAGAGGTGGCGGCGGAGTTGAAACTCGGTGCATATACGAGAGACTGTCCAAGCATATACGCGCCGTACATTAACGCCTCGTTGACACTGAAAGTATGGCCAAATTATTTGAGAAAAAAACATTTGCACGGTTCCTGGTGTTGGTTCCGTTAAGTAAGAGAATATATAAAGGAATATATGTTAAAGGTTGCAATCTAAAGGCAATATTAGAACTTACAGCATTACAATCTTGTACTCCAGCCCCTCGTAAGCCACTAGCGTAGCTCCATATGCGGTGGCGCTGCAATATGATAAGAAAGGCACATATATGCCTAACCCGAGCACCAGACCACGCCATCTCGTCTTCTTAGTAACAGCTGCGCATGATTCGACTAGAGCTGCGTCAAATCGCTCCATAAACGTTCTCTCGACACCTGACGATAGAAATTAGTTATTTCAGATTTTATTCAACTTAGTATAGGTAAAAACATAAATTTTTTACCTTACCTAAGCTTTGAACCGTCTTAATGCCAATAACAGCTTCTGTGGCAATAGCAATTGCCGATTCCATCGCATTCCTCTCATCCAATTGAGATTTTTGAGAAACCTTTCCTTCTAGCCAGATACTGCCCACCATCTGGAAAATTACGGTTTCTATGATCCTTAAATCCCTGTGCAAGTATTGCAGGAACACTATCTTGAGATAAACCATAGAAATACTGTACCAGTGGTAAGAATGCAGCTCCAACTAAAGTCATCTTCCAATCGTAGCACATTGCCATGACGAAGCCTACGAACAGAGAGCTGGTTCCCTGCAGTATAATACCGATTCGAAGTCCTGTCGCGCTCTGAACTTCAGCTGCATCCGTGCTGAGACGAGCGCACATGGCCCCCACTGTGTTCGAGGATTTGTCGAAGAAACCTATTTCCTAAAAAATAAATTCAATCTATTATCAAACGAGCAACGACATTTTAGTCTTAGCGAAGATCTAGTCTAGCTACCAAAGTTCCCAGAGGTCTTACTAGTAAGTCTATTGGGAAGAAAATTCCCATTAGTTCGATTGATAAGACTATTCGGTAAGACTTCTCAAACCTGGGCCAATTTTATCGTCTCCCTTTTCTAACTCACCTCTTCACATACCTACCTGTTTAAGAAGACTAGTGAAGTACTGGTGTCGGAGCCTGGTGGTCATCTTGAGGCCAGCGTTGGTGAAGGAGGCGCCCTGCAGACACATGGAGGCTCCGGCCACCGCCGCCACCACCAGGAACATGCCGGAGTAGAAGTCTGCGTAGTACAGGATCAGGGAGTTGTCCGATAACGTGAAGATCTGGAATTTTAGATTATAATTAAACAATTTTTGAATGTGAATAATTGGGTCGATGACATTTCGGACAAAAAAACTCGGACACCTTGGTTAAACTATGGATTAAAATTGTAAATCCATAATTCAGCCAAGGTTTCCGAGTTTTTTTGTCCGAAATGTCATCGACCCGAATAATTAGAGTGGTTTTGGCGTATCTTACCCGTATTTTGGAAAGAAGTAAAATTTGCGAGTTAGAATGTTCGGGTTTATATTTGGAACGAGTAGTCTATCAGGGAGGGACATAGTCTACTTAAATATTGACTAATTTTATTTCCATGAGAGTTAAGCACTTGTTGATCAATCAAACCGCTACATTACATAAATATTTCGCACAATTCAACATTAAATAATACACAGTCGCATACCCCAGATGTGTATCCGAAAAGGAAAGCAAAAGCTGGAAAACAGGCTCCCTGTATTGTAGCAGCAATTGAACCGACGACTAGATAGGGCCACTCCGGCGCATTCAACTTGAGAAGGTCCCAGCTGCTGACTTCCGGTATCTTCTGTAACATTATGTAAATAGGTTGTTACAGCAACAATTTGCCATAAACCCTCTCCAATACAAAATCGATACTTTGTGAAAATATTGTATTATTTTATTTTGATTTGTATATTAAACAAACTTTGATTTTCTTTAAGCTTTGAATAGTCCTGTAAAAATGCTTATTTTTTTTTTATATTCAATAGCATTCAATAACAACCAAGAGGTTTTTATTCAGGGTTTTATGCCCAACCGCAAAATAAACCCTCTTTTTTATCAAGTGGCGACCTCTGTGGCGCAGCGGTATCGGTTAGGTTACCCCGGGACGGGCCAATTTCGTCGAAATGGTTTTTCGGGTCGGTGACATTTCGGACCAAAAAAACTCGGACATCTTCGCCAATGTATGGATTTTCAATTTTAATATTATTTTTTCCATACATTGGCGAAGGTGTCCGAGTTTTTTTGGTCCGAAATGTCACCGACCCGGTTTTTCGACATTGGCTCGTGTCTGGGTGTAACTACGTTCTCCCCTAGTCCATTGTATGGTACCTGTTACACAAGCGCTTAAAGCACTTATCATGGGGCCATGGGTGTGTAGGTCAGTCTGGAGATTTATTTATTTATAAAATATGAGGACAAAAGTGTGTAGAAAAATGTCTTTATCTCTATCTTTAAGTACGTCTTTCGAATAGTTGAAGTATATAATAAACGAATGAGTCTGGTGATCTCATTTTCATGATGTAATAGCTGTACCGCAAACTTATGAATATTTGTGCTGAGTCTGGATAGATATACTTAATGATAGAATATCATGTTAACCGCCAACAATGTGAGAAAAGTAATTTAAAACGCATGAAATATTTTTTACGTTTTTCGACTTTATTCCACTTTGAATCTCGTTTTCGCGTCAAAATGCCCCGTATAGAACCATTTTGAGTTATTTTAAGAAATAAGGAAAGTTTAAACATATTTTTTTAAAGATAAAGCCAAGATAAAAAAACCTCATAGCTCTAAGAACTTGGATGTTAAGTGGTATTTCGGACGAACACACATTCTAGCAGCAATACCAATAAAAAATGGTAAAGAAATCAAGTACCAAAAAAAATTATAGGTGAAATCCAAACAAGAAGGAAAATTTTAAATTAAAAAATAAAAAACATATCGCGGAAACAACAGAAATTGCGGAACACAATACATGAGGTTCTATCTATAAGTATTGGTGTAGCCCGGCCACAGACCTCTGCTGGTATAGGTTTCCTGTGACACCGTGTATAAAAAAAATATGATAAAGTAGATACCTCTTCATCTTCGCTTTCTTCCTCGGATTCAACATCGGCGTTGTAGACGAAGTTCTGTAGCCCCGTGGAAATAACGGAACTGATCGAACCTCTTGGCGTCATCCAGTCATGAGAATCTAGGAAAAAAATAGGCAATTAATTAATTTAAATAAGTCAGTTAAACACAAAAAATTTCCACTTGCATTGGACATGCTAATAAAAGTGCGATGATAGATAAAACAACGTAGAAAAATGGTACTGGCCTTTATACTTTAACGAACGATGTCTCTACAATATCATTGAAGTTATTTTAGACTTCTTTGCCCGCATATATATGTGTGAGATAGTACTCGTATGTCCGTTTAGAGTTTTTATTATTATCATCCGAACACACGTACAAAGTACCGCATTAATGTGTTTTTAATGATTTGGTCACGGTCGATATGAAAGGTTATTAAAAGATTTAGTCAACGTCTTGATTAATTACTGAAACAGACGGTAAAATTGCTACGTGATTTAAGAAAAAAACTATTTTCCTCTCACTTTGCTTTGGCTCAATAAATTGCTTTTCCCGTGGGAATTTGCTATTAACCGGTGGTTCCCTGTAGCCTCCCTTAATAAATGGACTATTCTGTTGCACATATTTATTATTTTATCAATTCGAAACATAGCTTCTGACATTAGCGTATTAACGATTTTAGCTTTATAATATTAGTATAGAAGCATGGTTTCTACTTTTTGATATTAATTTACGACAACCTTTTTCCAGCATTCGGCATTAAACTTAACATTATAACAAAGAACTTTAACCCTCAGTCACTGACCTCGTCTATGTGAGTGTACTCGGTGGACCCTGCGCGTTGATCTTCTTTTAACATCAAGTCTAGGAGCCAGTGCCACTTCTCCGTCGCCAATTTCCTCGCCATCCGCCTCTTCAGGTAGCACTTCTATCACATCTGGCTCCGTGCCGTCTTTGCCTACAGTCACCAGCTTGTAATATACACCTGTAACCGAGAGGGGTATTGAGATATTGTTTTTGATTGAGGCTTTGAACAAGAGAATGGTAGTGGTTTTACCTTTTGCTTTCATCAGCTCTTCGTGAGTACCCTGCTCTACAATAGCGCCTGCTTCCATACAGACTATGCGATCAGCGTTCACTATTGTTGATAGTCTGCATATAAAAAAATATATTTATGAGCAACTCCAGGGATCTTAAGAAGAAACTATTGTTAGTTTAAGTTATTAATTAACCTGTGTGATACGACCAATGTAGTTCTTCCTACACTGGCTCTATCTAAGGCCGCCTGAACTTTTCTCTCTGACTGGGGATCCAGGGCTGAAGTGGCTTCATCCAGCAGTAGGACGGTTGGTTCCCGGAGCAGAGACCTGGCAATAGCAATGCGCTGCTTTTGACCCCCAGACAAAGAAGCACCTCTTTCGCCTATCATGGTGTCGTAGCCCTGGTGAAGCATAAGGTCTACATTTAATTTCTATAAAACTTTAATGAAATAAGTAAAAAGGTTAAAAAAACTCACATTGGGTAAAGTCATAATAAACTCATGAGCATAAGCAATATCGGCAACCCTCTGGATCTCTTCAAACGTTGCTTCTGGACAACCGATGGCTATATTTTCCTGAATGGTTCCACGAAATAGAATTGGTTCCTGGCCTACGACTCCTAGTGATGATCGGAGCCAGCCCAAATTAAGATTTCTTATGTCTCGGTCGTCCAATTTGACTGAGCCCGCTAGTGGATCGTACATTCTCTGCAGGAGCTGAAGGATGGTGGATTTCCCGCATCCTGAGGCTCCTACCAGAGCTACGCACTCGCCTTGCTTTATATGGAGACTGAAGCCTTGGAGAACCTAAAAGAATACAATATTAATATTTCTAGGTTTAAGTTTCTTCAGTACTTTTTTTAAATACGGTACGAACCTTCACGTCAGGTCGTGAAGGATAACAGAATTCAATATTTTCCAGTTTTATTTCACCTTTGACTCTTCTTGGGGCGATACCTATTTTTTGTAAGCAATCAATCTTCGGTTTTCTTTCAATTATTTTGAAAATAGATGATGCAGCGCCTCTTGCTGCGGCGAAGACCTCGATATGTGGCACACACAGAGTTATTGATTGAGTTGCCATATATACACTGAACAAAATCTGAAATAGCAAAATTAAACAAATTTATTCACAAAAGGAAATCCTAAAAATTAAGCTTTTGCTTTATTATTAAAAGTTTAGTAAATAACACTATTATTTCATTTAAATCTATGTAAAAGTTTTAAAAAAATGTGATAGTTCAAAAAGGAATCAGCTCTTAAACCATTTGAATACTCAGTACGATTATTAATCAATTTGCGACAAGCGATAGGTTGATACACTTGACAAAAGCACCTGCAAAATTTAAATAATAAACTAGGATACTAACTCAAGAAACTACTCACACTGAAAACAACACCAACTAAGTAGTTTCGGTCATCTGTGGGCTTCTCCCAGTCGCTGAGTACCAGCCGGACCCCATAGGCAAGTCCTATCGAGTTGATAGAATATGTCAAAACCCAATTGAAACCATTACCAAGCCCCGTATAAAGACCCCTTTTTCTGCCATATCTTTCGGCTGGCTCCAGAAGACGGCGGTACCTATAAACAGAAAAGAGATTAACAAAGACAAAACACAATTTTATATACTTCATGATAATTATAAAACCTCTAATTACTGTAAGCGCCATATGATTATCACTATATGATAACTGATTGCAATAGTTATTGTGTGACTTGGATTTACAGTTATCTTACGTATACAATAAAACGTTAAACTATAATGATTACCTACACGCTTTCCGTGTTGGGGTACCAAACATTTACTGAGTGCATTTTAGTTAACCTTATTAATGTTCGTTAAGAGGACAAACATTTAACTGGTAGGTACTCAAATTATCTAATAGAAAACACTGTATGCAGAATACATTGCGCTCATTCATAAAATAGCATGACAGATAAGAATATCTGTTGTGATCAAATTATACTTACACGTCTGTGTATATTTTATCAGTCGCGCAGATTACCTTAATCTTTTCTTAAATATGTTTATTTTGTTTATAACTCGTTTTATTTTTAGATATAACTGACAGAATCTTAACAAAATGGTTTTAGTTCAATAAAGGTTTTCAGCCCACAAGGATTCAATTTAAGAAGTAACAAATTGGGGTCTATTCTTTTTATAATTTTAAATTCTCAGGAACCCTAAATCAATTACTGTTAACATTTTCCCATTTAACACATTTTTTGTTTAATAAATATTTCATACTAGTGGCCGCCCGCGACTCCGTTCGCGTGGAAGTCGGTTTCCCGTGGGAATGAGATGTTTTCCCGCGGTATAATTACTGTATACTATATTACTGAAAAGTTTCATCCAAATCCATCCAGTTACAAACACATCAAAGAGTTACAAACATCCATCCATACATCCATACTCACAAACTTTCACATTTATATTATTAGTAGGATTAATATGACATATGATAGAGAATCTCACCGATCAGTCTCCTTGTGCTCCCCACCGAACGCCACGATGGTGCGAATCGACTTCAACACTTCCTCCGCCTGTTTGCCCGCGTGGCTGTACGACTCCATCTCTCTGATGGAAGACTTGGTTTGGTACTTGAAACAATATTAACAGATTTAATTTACACGACAGTATTATCGAAAGGAAGTGTAAATCTATACTTGAAGGTACGGGAATAGACACACAGCATATTCACTGTTTATGCAATCTCATTATTATCCTTATTCTTTTAATTGTTTTAATTGCTCAACACCTGCGGGAAATCCAATGCGTGTCAGGCATTCCATTTAAAAAAAAACTTTACTGGCATATTTTTTGATCGTTTACCTATAAAACTTTAGATTTTACACATGGATATTTTCCTTCATCTTACATTTGTTTGTATACTTACGTTGGACAGTATCACTGAGGCAGTAATGGAGAAGGGCACGACAGTTATACAAGCCAATGTCAGTTGCCAGCCTAGCGGGAAGGACTGGCACAAGCTGAGCACAGCTGTTCCAATCAGGTTCGACATCACTGCCAGCTTCTCACCCATACCCTCCTTTAACTTCATCATGTCTCTACAGAAGGAAAAACCTCTTTAGGAGCAAGCGCTATGACTTTAGTACCCGGACTGTAGCCTTCAAATGCTCATGTATCGCTGAGAAACTGTAGGCGGATAAAGTGGCTACGTGGTCTATTTTTGCGGAAATTCAAACGGAAAAACGAAGGCTTTTTTAGTTCTCCGTAAAGTAGGTACCATTCGTACCAGTTATCAAGTATATCGTAGTTAACCTAAAAGGAAAGCGCCGGTACATATATTGACCGAAATGATAGTTGGTAAATGGTTAAAAATATTTTAGTAGCAATCATGTAAGTCTTAAATAATATAATATATACGCGTCCAAGCTTAACTTTCACAAAAGGTGATGTCACAGTTATTAAAGTTTTGGTTTTAGAGTAGTTTGTTTATCAAAGTAGTTTTAGAGCATATAACTTCTTAGATTTACGCGATTATTATTACTTGAAATTAAACTCATTTTAACGGGTTTTACGCGTTTATTTTATTATTTTTGATTTTCCGACGTGTCGACATTTTTACAAATGCCGTGGTCACGGGTCTACCCGTTAAAATGAGTTTAATTTCAAGTAGTTTTAGAGCAATTCCTTTAACACCTTTATTATCAAGTTGTTTCAGTAAAATATCATGAATTACGCAAACAAAGGCTTTACTCGATTCACACATGATTATTATTATTTTGCTTGTTGCCGCCCGCGACTCCGACGCGAACGGAAATCGGTTTCCCGTGGGAATGATATGTTTTTCCGCGGTAAATAATTCCCCTTTGTATTATTCTGACGTTTAACCTATATTACTGCAAAGTTTCATCCAAATCGGTCCAGTAGTTTTTACTTGAAAGAGTAACAAACATCGATCCCTGCATCCATCCATATATCAACACATACAAACTTTCACGTTTATAATATTAACTAGTAGGATAATTTCTTAAATTCATTTTAATGTTTTGAATAAAGCTAATGGAGTATTTTTACTTTTTGTAATCCATCCTGCTTTTTGTTAAAGATATTATATTTATTAGAAAAGGATAAACAATTAATAAAAAAACGCAACTTTTTGGTACGTATATTCGATAGCAATGAAATTAGTTAGTCTGTGATTATTAACAATATCTTAGACCCCTGTATTAAACATGGGTCTTATAACAGCTAGGTATCATTTCATGTTTTATTAGTTTTTATTTTATATGTTAAACAGTAAGTTTTATATGCTTTGAATTAGATGAATTTTGTCATATGACTCTCCATGTAGTCATGTTTTTTTTATTTTTGTACCAATAATACGTAATATTTTTTTAAGTACTTTGCAATCATTTTACAGCAGATTAATTAAATATTAGCGGTTTATATGTTATGAGTCAAGTTTACATTTACTTTTTTCAATTCCTATAGACAGCCCAATTTTTTTTCTTGGAATTGTATCCTGGTTTCAAAGTAAGTTTTACTGGTAAAAATTCAAGACTTGGAAAAAATAGTTCTAAATTATCGTGAGGTATAGGTATAATACAAACATACTTATTATTAAAATATTTAATAATAAGTATATTCAAATGATGTTCTATAGATAATTTTGACATTCAGTCAAGTTTGATAGTAAAAATACCTCATTTTGTAAAAATAGCTAGACCATCGCATCACATTTTATGTAGAAAGTTTATGTTAAAGTTAAATCCATTTTACGGGGTGTAAAAGTCTGCTTCCGAAAATAAAAACTAGGCATTGCTGGAGGGGACTGGTTACGCTCTGAGAAAAAAAAAGTATAAAAAAAAACTTATTGTACAAAATTGCATTTATATTATCTGATTTTGCGATGATTTCAAATTAAATAGTGTTTTAATTAAATTTGCAATGTAAATAATCGTACCAGAACCAACAGTTGATGTGTGAGCGATGATTTAAAGCGGCAAATATGACTTTTCAATCCTTAATAACTTTTATAAATTGAGTTGTCTGGGTATACTGTTAGTGAATTTAGTTACTATTGAGGCTCATGAATACATGTTTTCAGGTTTTTTTACACCCGTTATGTAGAAATCGAATATCATTTAACTTAACAAAAGCTCCACGTCATTATTTTGTTCAACAGCCATAATTTTTAGCATATGTTTTAACTAACTTCAAATATTATAAAGTGCTACTGAAACCTAATCACGAGAACTAAAGAATAGTAAGCGTAGCTTTATCGTATAAAAAATATGAATATTTAAACAGCGCCATCAGTTAGTTAGTGGACGTGAAGTAACTAAACCTGGAGATAACAAGTATTTTTCCTTTAAACCTATTTTTTTTTTCATTTTAGAATATTTACGAACGTGTCAACACGACCGAGTTAAGGGTAGCGGTCCGAAGGTGCTTCGTGATCGCTCCTATCGTCATTCGCTCGTTTTTCGTTAACTATGCATTTCGTGATTGAGGCACGAATTAATTCAAGTACTTCCCTACTCCAGTCAACAACTAGCTTTGAGTTATCAACTGTCGCTTGACTTCAAAGAATTTCCGTTACCTACAGCCCCTTCAAATCATGATAAAGTATATCCACAAACAAAAACATTTATTAATGAACGACTTAAAAAAAATGTACATGTCAAAAATCTGGTTCTACGTGACTAGCATCTTCGGGCAGTGTTGGAAAGGAATATAGGTACTTTAAAAAAAAAAGAACTATTTCAAAGAAAGTCAAACTATAATTATTTTTCTTGGTAGTTTTAAAATCAAATTAGAGTTTCTTCAACTACCAACGAAGAAACATTTTTTTCTGCTTGTATGGATAATCCAACCGAAGTATCTCGTTTCAGAATCAACAAAGTGGTTACAGCTTTAAATGACTGTAGCCTAATGTGGCGACTAGTGGAACACATTAAACATGTGATTTTACTTTTATTTTTGCATTTAGAATGCTAATTTATTAATATTGAAGTTATAGACACTGGAAAAAGAACGCGGGTCTCCGAGCATTCCCAGTCGCGTTATGCTCAGAGACCCGCGTTCTTTTACTGTCAAAACTTCAAACATTAAACATATTAAAAAATAGTGATGACATAGTAAAGGTAAACAATGCTACCCACAACGTAGCTCGCGTGTAAAAAGTTGGCGGACAGTGCGCTTAACGACATAACATTACTTGAGATTTTACTTTTAGTTTTGCATTTAAATTGCTAATTCAATAATTTTGAAAGGACCTGGGTTCGATACCCAGTCGCACAATGCTCGGAGACCCGCGTTCCTTTTTCCAGTATCTATAACTTCAAAAGTAATAACGTTACTTACTCTGACATCTTCGAAGCCAAGTTGAAATCGGTGTCGGTGTCGTACCATGACATGTCCTGCCGTAGGACAGCCTCCAGGAACATCTTCCTTATCCTAGTCACCTGCACCCACTCAGGTCATTTATACAAGGTTATTATTAATTAACGCATCACCTCTTGCAGGCGGCTTCCCTACATCAATCCCAATAACATTTGTTCTACGACTTTCTGCAAAACTTGATAATTAACACAAAAACAAAAAACAAAAACAAATTTGCTTTGTTATTTATTACTCTGTATTTTGTGTGAGTGAGAGAAGTACCGAGTACACCCCCCCCCCGTCACGCTAGTTGCGTGCGCGTAGAGTATTTGACCGTTCAGAGGCATCTAATAAATTCGTATGAAAAAACTTATTTTTTTTTAAATATGATTTTTATTAGTTGTTGGGATCGATGTAGAAAAGATGCTGCCAAGAGGTGATGCGCTAATTAAAATTAACCCTGTATATTGAGGGTGAGTTCTTAACCCGGGGAAAATTACACAGTATAAAATAACGAGGGCTAAAATTGACATATTTGGTTTATGACTGAAATATTCAACACTAGTTTTCGCCCTGCGGTTTCACCCGCAGTAAGACGCTTTTGCTCATGGGAATGAGGTGTTTTTACGCAGTATAAAGTACCCCATGTGTTAAACCAAGTTATCTTTGCATGAAAGAGTAACAGTCCCATATATACATTTATGTGTGACTGTTACACTCAATAAACTTCGCATTTGTTATACATGTAGACATGTAATTTTAATATAATATTTGTTACGGTGGTATATTCCACTTGCGCTTGTTTACTGCAATTCCATATACCTACTTATGATCAAGCATAACGAGAGAGTAATTTCAGAAAAGCCTTACCTTTTTAAATAAATTTATTATAAAAAAACGGTCCTCACTTTTGACCCTTATCTTATAAGCATAAGTACAGATGGACAACGTTTGGGATATTATGTTAACAACTTAAATTATAGCTTAATTAATTTTTAATGAAATTAATTTATCTCGCCTAATTTATTTTCCGTAAAGCGCATCAAGTGAAATTTTACCTGGATGCTAATTCATTTCCTATTGTACAAACTAACATCTGTTTCATATATTTCTTTAAACACTATGCCCTGGTCTTGACCATGAATTGTTATTTTAAGAGCGTCGTTTTTATTTTTAGATGTTCTTTTTGCACTGTCATTGAAATATATGTGAGTAAGTTAATAATATGGAGTCAACGGATAAATAACTTTATGATTTGCACACTAGTCAGAAAGATAGTTAGATAAGAGACATATTAACGTTCAATAATAATAAACCATCGATATCAAAATTGGCACAGAATTGTTTATCTACAAATCAAATGTAGATATGTCTATTTTATTTAAGGGCTCATGATTAGTAATTGAACATAAGTACTTTTCAAGAATAGGTATTTTTTTATAACAGTCCAATATTATTAAAGTATTGTTTCTTTTAAAGTAATTAAAATTAAATCTTAGCTTTACAAATAATTTGTATGATATATCTATGACAGATCAGTTAAGGCACGTGTAAGGTTTCACTAATTATGTCGAGTCACACACTTATAACCGTATCCTATAAACAAAAGAGTTCTTGTAATCTGGGGCCTCACCAAAGACTCTAAAAGTCCATGACAGTCATAAACAAGCTTTGTTAACTCGTACAAAACGAGACATCACGGTACGAAAAACTCAAGCTCGGTGAAGCTGTGAGAGCCGTCAAGCAACTAACAGCAATCAACAGTCAAAAAAAAAAGTTACGAAAAACTTATACAAAGCTGTGGTGCGAGCATGGAACTTTTGTCGATCGTTAATTTCGTTATTTTGATAGTTGCCAACGTTATTGTTCATACAAATTAACAAACCAATTGTCAATTTAACGATGTTAACGATCGACAAAAGTTCCATTCTCGCACCACTGTCTCGCTATAAGCGCTTGTGGTACGGACCTGTCTCAGGGCGCTCCAGTTGATGAGGGCCACCCCCGTGATGCAGAAGACCAGCGACACCACGATGCTGGCCATCATGCCCGCGGCCATCGCTGCTGCGTCCTCCACCAGCGCAGCCATGTTTTCTTCGTGGGTGGCGTTGACTCTGACGAAGGAGTTTAATGAAATTTAACGTATACGTTAAAGGCTATCAGCGTTGCTTTGATTGATGTTAGAAGAAGGCTTGATAATAAAGACAAAGTTTTGTAAGGAAATTTTGTTGTAGGTCGCTCTTACTTTTGTAAAATAGAAAAATACTATATTCAAACGTATAAATTAGTTTTGTCACTAATATAAATGTTTATTATATGGTTTTTCTTATTTTACTTGTATAGGCAATCGGATCAATGAAATAATTAACCAACCGTTTATTCCTGCCTTTTTCCGACCTACAACATTTACTATTCGCGATTTAAACGTCATTTTCCATTTTCACGCTTTTTGTTATGGTTATACACTGCGCAAATACTCTTCATCAGCCTATTTGCTAATAATTCTTTTAAAGTTAATTAAGTGTAAATATGACTGACAGTCGCCTGCCCCCGCCGAAGAGCGACATGAGCGGGAGGTAGCTGGACCGCTCGTGCTGCTTCGAGGTCCTCTCCACGAAGGAGGTGCTGAGCTCTCCGAACTGCACCAGGTTCCAGCAGACGCCGCCGCCGCTGAGGAAGCCCAGCAGTGCGCCGGCGACGGTGGCGCTCAGCTCTAGGCACGACGCGTAGTGGAACTAAAGAATGGTGAGAATATATGAGTATTACTAATAAAAGTTTATAAAGGTAGGTAGTACCTTTCTAAAGTCGGAGTAAGGTGTCGCTTGAAAATAGGTGTATCTTCTAACTGACTTGCGTCCGTCTAGTAACGACGAACGGTAGCGTGGTCTTTGCGCATGCAAGCAAACCGCATTTCCCAAGCAAATCCAAAAAAATAATTTATTTTTGATTTTTTTGAACTTGCTGGTGAAAGATGTCACTTGAAAATAAGAAGTTATCAAAAAGTAACAAGTAAAAAGCGCGAGAGTTTTAAAATAAACTAAAACTTGAACCAAAATGCAATTTAATAAGTGGAAGTAAATAGCTAGTAGCCTCACCATTATCCCTCACTATCCACCACATTCATTTGGCTACTCACCCTTCAAGCACCCTGTATAATTGTATTTCCCCGTAAGTGTGTTGAAAAAGTGCGAATGGTACTCGTGAGCAACATGTTCATTATTTTGAACACTTGTATCACAAAAATGGTAAACTAACTAATGTAACATAAAATATTTCTTAAACACAAGTATAAGAATTATAACAATTCTAAACAACTAAATTAAAAATAATCAATGAAACATAAAGTTAAATAAAATAAAAGTTTACTTACGATTTGAAAAAAAGAAACATCTAACGTAGGGCTTGGTTCTTTCCTGCAAATAAAATAAAATTTCTTTGTTATCTTGTATAAACAATGTTAGGTACTGTATAATGAAAATGTGTGCGTTAAGTTTCATTTATATGTTACAGCTTTTCATTTAAATTAATTTAAACAGACAACCAAAAAAGACTGACTTGCTAGTTTGTGTATAACTGTTTTTTAACGCAAAAACCGATTTTTCTTGGTTAGCTATATAAACAATAGATAAAAAAATACTTATTTATGCTTAAATATTTTGAGATTGATGGAATTGGTTTTCATTGATCTCTTTTTTTTAGATGAATTTTTTCACTTACAAATGGAGTAAATGCCATAACTATTTATTTTTTTAACCGACTTCCAAAAACGGAGGAGGTTCTCAATTCGGCCGGTATGTTTTTTTATGTATGTACATCGATTACGTCGAGGTTTCTGAACCGATTTATCTTAATGTTGAGTAAGTCAACTAATCTTTATTTTATTAAGCATGCAATTTTACCTTAGTGCGTAACTAACAAAGTTTGGTTTAGTTAGTAAAATAAAAATATTTATATCTAAGCAGGTTTATATTGCTCTATGTAAGTAGGTACCTAGGTAAGACAGATTTAATTTAAAAGTTTAATTTAAAGTCAGTATTAAAAGACAACCAAAGACGCGAGCAATAAATATAATTTCGCAAATAGCAATACTAAAATAAAAATAATTTACTCTTGTACCTTTTAGGTATATGAAAATAAATTTGCACGTTTTAATTTTATTTGTGGGAGAAAAATAATTACTTCGTGCTTATTACACTGTATTTATTAATTTTTATCTTAAGAGTTATGATGTATATAAATTGACATATATTTTATCGTCTTACCTACCACTTCATTTTAAAGCTTAAAGATATTTCAATTAATTACAATCAAACCATTTAGAATCTGGTTCTCTAAAATGATGTCCTTAACATACGCTAAGCAAATATTTTGATTAGTGCAATCTGTTCTATAAACTTTTAATTATAAATAATTCTAACTACTCACGGTTCCTCCTTTATTTTCGCGCCCATGTTTCAGTACTGTGTCCTATAGTTAAATGTTTCAGTGCACTTCAGTTAAAATAGATCGCTCGCTAGCGATGCGCGAGAGAGACTGAAAACTTTTGTCGGCGGAGTGGGGGTAATATAGCTACGAGCCATGCGCGTGCGCTGGGCACTGATACAACTCATTTACAACACTGAACGCAATAGTAATGGGTATGGATTATTGATATAGCAGGAAGGAAAAAAGGGCTCTATATTTTTTTATAAAAATTTTGATGGTTATTTTTTCATAGCAATGCGTAAAATAAACGAAATAAATTCGCGAATCTCGACAGGAAGCGAGTTCCAGAGTCTGACAGCGCGCACGGTGAAGGAGTAGGAAAAGAAATTAGTGGAGTGAGTAGGCACGGAAAGGAAGTACTTCTTGAGGGGTCTACAGGTCCCATCTTCAGGATGGTTGAATGCGAAGCGATCACGGAGATAGGAGCGGTAGTGAGGATTATTAAGGACATTGTGGAGTAAACAAAGAATACGAGTGTTCCTGCGAAAACGGATTGGGAGCCACTGGAGTTGCTTGCGAAGGAAGGAAAATTCGATCATATTTCCCGAATGGTCGAATTTTTTGAGATTATAAATAAACCTTTATTAAAAAAAAATTATAGTGTTTAAAAGTAAAGTCTGGTTAAAATTAATATTAACTGATATCTGTAAAACGTCCGCAGACGTCGATTAATGTTTTAATCTCTTTTTGCTGTAATAGTGAGTTTCGGTACAAAAAGTTCTTGATTAAAAACCAAAATAAGTAGGTTATTAGTAAAATACAACGGACTATTTTCTATTTTGAATTTGATAAAGGATTACTTAGTGCCTACATACGTCAATATTCTTGAGATAAAACCAGATTAGGGGAATCAGTTTATTGCTATTTATTTGCAAATGATTGTGCAACATTCGAATGGGTATTTCTTATTATATAGATATATAAATTAGGTACACAATAATAAAATCACGCTAAGTTAAACCTCTTCAGTGATATTATTTTACTTTTATTTTATTCATATGGACAACCAATTTGTAAAATAAGTAGTTTTTTTGCGTATGCAGGTACGTACACGTTATTTTAGTTTTAGCATTACAGTTGTTTTGTTACCACTAGGTACTAAAAAGTTTTGATACCTTTGAACAAACAGCAGTACATTACAATTACCTGGATTAGCCATCAAATGCGGAACAAACAAAGCAAATATAAGATATGAGTAGTTATTGTGACTTAGCTCAGTATTGATGTAACATCAATGTGATAATACCATTGTTGTTTTACTTATTGCATGTTCAGATGAATAGTTTTACATTTTGATTTACCTTTTTTTTTCTATGATGTAGGTATATATAGATCTTTGATAAATATGAGAGATCAAATATTGTTTTCAACATAAAATAACTAAAGATTAAAAACTAATAAGTTGTAAGTAAATTGCATTGATTTAGAAAGAAACACTTTGAATTATAACTGTGAACACTTTCTATAGAGTCACTTATCTAACCAAAGAAAATGTGTGCAATTTTAGTACTTACCATGCCACAAATAGGAACAATCTTAAAACTTGTAATGCTTGCATTTATATATTCTAGTTGATATTAAACGTTTTTGGTAAAAATCTGAAACAAGTAGTCAATATTTTTTATATCTGCATTTAAATTTTCTGCATAGAAACGTTTTAAACTTAGTGTGTATTTGTGTTGTCACTACGACATTTGATTTGATAATTAATGATAATTAAAAAGATGTACCTAACAAACGAAATTGTAACTTTATCTCAACACGCTCAATCTAAGAAAAAGCTAACATCCGAAACTAGTGAACCGCCAAAACTTCGCAAAGGTGTTATTTTTGCCAACTGATCATAACTAGCAATAAAAAAAGGTTTTTCTGATTGTAAGTACTTTATTTGTAAATAAAAGCGAATAAATTGGCTTAAAGTTGGAAAGAAACGTATTAAAATCGGTTCAACGGTTTGGGAGGAGTTGGTGGACTCAGACACGAAAAGCGACTTTGCTTTATTCTATGTAATGATAATGATGATAATACCTTAAAAGAGTTATTGGTAAAGCGCTTACCTTAACTCAGTGTGGAATTGACAATCATGCATGTCGTTTTGTAAACAATAATCTTATCAACTAATGATTTTCAAACCAAGTTATGGCTCTACTTTTATTCATAAGCCATCGCTATCGATTCATATGCCGAGCTACAAAATAAATGTAAATATAGTATGTGTCATCTTCTAACAATATATTATTCACTTGTTTTTTAAATAGCTCTGTGTATGCCCCGGCAATCAGTCCAGTTAATGTGTTTTATAGCCTTGCTGAGACGTCGGGACAAATCTGTAAAATAATGGCTTTAACAAGCTCTGACTTCCACGTGATATTTTGAAGAAGTCTATTAGTGTTTACAGACTGAAAGTTCACGTAAATGCTTTTGGTGGCAACCGCTTTTGTCACGGGTTCGCTGAAAGATATTGCATTACAATAATCAATAATAAAAATAGCCTAGTACATTATATTTTTATATTATAGTATATTAGCCTGCAATTTTCTGTTTATAAACAATAAACACGTAAATTAACGTATCCAAACATTCCTACCACCGAACGACATCTACTTCTTTATAACTTCTAAATATCCATTGATTGACTCCATGAATCACGTGGTACAGGCGTGAACATTGGACCAATTACATACAGCAGGCATAATGTAGCAATAGTGGACAAAATATGTTCAAGGATTCTCTAGTTGCTTCAATTCATTTAACGTCTGGTCGGGCGCAGTGGTATTGGCTGGATAGCAGTTATTGATATTGACAATCATGGTAGCAAGGCCGGCAGCGGGCACAGATGAAATTGATTACTGAAAACGACCAATGGTGCGAGCTACTACTGAAAATATGAGCAAAACAACTGTTGCTACAGGTGACTTATCGTTGGATCGAAAACACTGTTTATGTGCAAAAGTGTTTCTATAATATCCCCCATGGTTGGGGTATTTGTGTGAGAGAGATTGAACATAATATTTAATGATTTTGCTTGGTTGTTTTCCATTCTTTAAGGATTTGATCAGCACCTTGTTATGTTAGGTCAACATGGCCTTTTTTTAGCAGCAATATAATTAATGACGTGTCCCGTTTCGTAAAAAGCGTCAAAACCAAATTTTAATGAATTAGGTACAAATCCTCTCTAAAAATTACAATAGTTATAGGTAAGCAATTCAATAAATATAAGAAGGTGGTTTGGTTAAATATCTTAAAATTGAATAATAATTATATAAATTTAAAGAAAGATACAATAAGAAAGAAAAAAAATGCAATATTTTTCTCAGTATATGAATAAACAATAATCTGATGGCAGACATGTTTTATCACGAATTCTCAATTAGTAATGCATTAGTACATAACAACAAATTATTAGTACTAGTAAGTAATAATCAAAAAAAGGGATAATCTATACTTATAATAAATCTGTAGAGAGGTCAATTCTTCAAAAAACTATCAGGGGGTGATTAGGGATCGATACTGATGCCAAAAATGCAATCAGTAAAATTTTTGTCTGTTTGTCTGTATAACCGTTGTAGAAACAAAAACTACTCGACGGATCTTAACGAAACTTGGTGCAATTATTTTTCATAATCCTGAGCTGGTTATAGCATACTTTTCATCACGCTACAATCAATAGGAGCAGAGCAGTGAAGGAAAATGTTGGGAAAACGGGAGAAGTTACTCCAATTTTTTAAGCTTCCATCGCGTGCGTAACCTTAATGTTTTGTTTTGGGTTTAACGTAACCAGTACCCCTCCAGCAATGCCCGTATAGAATGTAATCTTTATTATAAAAAAAGAGTTTTACCCAGTGAAATCAACTCATTTTTTGTCAATAGTTCGGAAGAAAGATCTTTTAATAAAAATGACACGCCATAAAGGTGTGTCTACTTCACATTATCAACTTACATTAGGAAAGCGTGTTCTGTCTTTTTAAGTTTTAAAAACTGTCACATAATATTTTTCAGAAACCACACTTATCTAGACACGCGGCAGCGTGTCAAGCCAAGTAGATACAGGCTGACAGTGCGCCATGTGTATATTTACCCGAACCATTTGGACCTACTTTTGTCCCCCTCATAACTTTAAAACTATTGCACATAAATATCACTAGTACTCGAAGGTTGAAAGCGTTTAAAGCTTAAAATTTTGAATAAGGGGAAAACTGTAGTCATAAACAAAAGAAACCTTTTAGGTATATAAGTTTAGTTCAGTTTAATCTCTGTCAGTTACAAAATCGGACACATATAAAGTTTGAAGAATAGTTTTGGCTCGTATTAACAATTACAGTCTTACATTTTCCTTATTTTTGTAACCAGCGTTGTTAAGTTGCATTATGATATACAAGTACATTTTCAATTGTTCAATATACACGTGCTAATTATAAAGCTACGGATACAGATGAGCGGATTTAATTTAAAACTTTTCACTTTTTTGCAGTGGGAACCCACTCTTTTTTTAAAGAGTGCGTATAGAAACACTTACCTACACCATTCCTATTTTTTTTCATCACTTTACTGGCTGTTTCTCTATTAGTCTGTCACCCCGCTTTATCTACAAAATACGTGAATTGATCTGAAATTAATATCAAATACTCAAATCTGTAATCCCCTGATGCTGAAAAAACTACTTACAAAGACACAATAAAAAACAGCCACTTATTATGTACCATATTCCGAGAAAGAAAAGCATACTCCTTGGAAAAAATTCACATAAGCAGGAATAATCCTGAAAACCTTAAAGTTTTTTTTTTAATGATACAGGGAGCAAACGAGCCTGCGGGTCACCTAATGGTAAGTGATCACCGCCGCCCATGACTACCCGCAACACTCTGGGTGTTGGGAGTGTGTTGCTGAGCCTTTGACAAAATTGACAAATTTGACACTCACCGAACGAAACGCAGGAACATCGTCCCTACTTCACGTCGGTTTTCTGTGCGACGTTGGTATTTCACCGGTCGAGTCAGCCCAGTAATCGTTCTACCACTCGAAAAATGTACAATACAAAAGAACTAAATAGATTTAGTAACTAAAGTTACTGATAGATGGCGCTAGTAGTAACTTTTAGGTGACAAAATAGAGTGGCCAACAAAATTTAATCAATCGGTAAAGTAATCCTTACTAACTACGTGAATTAATAACAAATGCGCTTTTATATTTATGACAAATTATTGTTTGTCCCCACGATTTCGGTAATCAGGCCGCGACCTAATTCGATTCATAGGAATGTTCATTTTATGACTTTCGGATGATCCCTGTGCCGAAATTGTCTAAATATTTATTTTTAACACTTAACTGCGAGAGCTTGACAAGTAAATTGTTTTTTTAAAAGGTTAACTATTTTGTTTAACATTTATATTAAAGATTGTTGAAAAGAGTCGTCCGCTCTATAATTTCCTGTAGGCGCAGACTTACTACTCTATATCAGTTATTGTAATCAAAATGCAAACACCAATATCTCAGCATCGAGTAAGTACTTAGTTTGTTTGGCATTTGTGTGATATTCCCGCATTGGATGAGGAATTATCTCTCACAAATACGAATATCTGCTCAAATAACATTTTAAATGTTTAGTCATTATGACTGGTTGGTAAAGAACTGTAATGTTACGGTTTCCATACTGCGGAAAAATTATAATATCTACATAGAGTTTCTATTTATTAATTTAAGCATATTTAAGAAAATTTACCAATACTTATACAAAATTAAATGGTTTCCTGATTATTGATATTTTTTGTTTTTAGAAATACAATCTATAATGTAAGACTAAGCTTTTGTAAACTTCTAGTCTATTTATCTTTTATCATTAACGAAAATAAATTAATTCGAACATCTTGTGAAAAAAAAATTTGGAAGTTAAGAAGAAGTTCAAGCAACTAAAGATAATTACTTATTTTTAACCCATAATTTATTTTTTTGCGGATCACCTGATTGTAAGTGATCACCGCCGCCCATGACTCCACGCAACAATGTGGGTGTTGGGGGTGTGTTGCTGACCTTTGAGAAAATTGGGCACCGGATACCGCACTCACCGAACGAAACGCAGGAACATCGTCCCTACTTCACGTCGGTTTTCTGTGCGACGGTGGTATTTCACCGGTCGAGTCAGCCCAGTAATCGCTGCAGACAGAGCCTACAGCTAGACTCTACCACTCTAGAAATTAAATATAACACCCAAATATTTTTAAGTTCTTAAAAAAGTATTATACTTTTTAATTGTGTTAATTACAACCGATGTGCAGTCAGTGATCACCCGTGATGAAAATATAGGAGTTAGATATTATTTTAATTTATTAAGTTTTAAGTTAACTTATCAAGGCACAGGCTGTACAAAATTAAATATTCGTGCATACTTTTATTTTTCATTATTTTTTTCTAACCTTAAACGATTAGATACTAATTCATCATTATTTATTTCTTATTAGTTGACATAAAGAGGCAAATAGTAGGGAATAGAATTATAGAACAAAGATGGGTCTATACTCAGGAAACATGTTTTACCGACATTGCAGCGTTTTATGTCATTAGGGTAAACGAGAGGTCGTAGCTTCAGCATACTTGTAGACCTATACAAGCAGATTTGTAGAAGTGAGTTTGTGCTATATAATATTATCAGGAGTATCGACGAACTATGCTCAAATTATAAAACTGGCATGTGACGGGTTCGAGTTGGTAAGAAAAGGTTCATTTTAATCCGCAGGTACAAGTGATTTCCTTTTATTTGAACCATTTATTTTATAAATATTTTATACTATTTTACAATAGAAATACCGAAAAATTTATAAACATCAACAGCTCCAGAGCTTTAAATTTTATGTGTGAAACAGGGTGATTATATATCATAAAATACTATTTTATTATTTGGATATTTCGTAATACTATATAATATTACAATTCATTGCCATAAGCAAATTATTGATACCAATAGTAGCTCTACCTACCTCCCTATAACAACTGTAGGTAATATTAAAAAAAGTTTATATAGTTACTAGTGGCCGCCCGCGACTCCTGTTTCCTGTGGGAATGAGAAGTTTTCCCGCGGTAAAAGTACCCTATATGTTCTGATGTACTTATAACCGCTTACTGTAAAGTTTCATTAAAATCCGTCCAGTAGTTTTTACGTGAAAGAGTAACAAACATCCATCCTCACAAAATTTGACGTTTATAATATTATTAGGATTTAAATGATTATTTGATAGTGGTATAAGCAACTTTAAGATTGCCAAGATGGTTGCCATACTCTGATAAAAGACGGCATGCTAAGCTGAAGAAAATATTCTTTACAAAAAAACAACAAAATAAATGACAACTATGACGATAAATTAATGACGACCTCGACTAATTTATCACAAAACACTGTTCCTACAACCTTATTAACTTTACATACTTGTAAATAGATAGGTTTATTTCACTGGTTAATGTTAAGAAACTGAAACCTCAATAAACTATTATTAAAACTTGTATTTACTGTAAATTATTTACAATACCTACATGTTTCTGAATATTAAACTATTTAAAACCTACATGATTTAAAGCATAATTATAATATTAAAAGTTAAACATCTGAGGAGTAAAAGTCAGGTTAATTTATAATCAAATGATGATCAAATATATTAACAGTAAACTATATCGAGAGGGGCCTTGACTAGCGGGTGAAGACTTTTTAATATAAAAAATAATACATATATATATTTCTTTATAGAAAACAGTGTCATAGTCTCTTGATAAATGCACTGTACCTAATTGTAAATTGGTTCTTAAAAAAATTTGCGAAAAATAAATTCATTTTATTTCTTTTGAAACTTTTCGGTATTTTCGATGTTCTAAGCTAGGCGAACTATTTAGAAGCAGCTAACAGTACGCTTACGAGGTAGCTGTTATTTTCTGTATAAAATAACTTCATTTTGATTGATCTAGTGTTTCGAAACTTAAAATACTATGACGTTTTCAAGGGGGGCTTTATTCATAATGAATAAACCGCTAAATATAATATTTAGCTTTACAAAACAGTACCTAAAAGTTTAAGGCTTAAGCAATCACCAACCGAAGTATTTTATACAAACTGCAGGCACCTGCTACCTTGTCCCGTGTATCACAGAATATGTTTAAGAGAAATTCTGTAAAAGAGAGCTCTAAACTGCTACAAGGTATTTATCTATAGTTGTATAGTGGCCGGTGCTGCGCGCGCATTGTTAGAAAGTCCCTTGTAAGGTTGTATTGATAGCTACCTACGTATAAGTAGCTGAATACCTTTAAGTAGGCGACTTCGACGTATAACGGTCCGGGAATCGCGAGTACCGCCTTATCAGTGAGCGCGGACGATCAGCCTTACCGTTCCGGCTCGAGACAGCAAACGCTGTATCTAATGGAAAGTTATTTCGAATTTAGAAAAAAAAGACTGTGTTTAGTCAAAAGCTAGAAAAACCGAATTTTCAGTTAATGAAGTTAGTTAAGCCGTAGCTATTAGAAAGTGGGGTTCGTTTGTCGTTATCAGCCGGCCCGGTATCAGTGGGGCGGCGACGCGCGCGCAGTCTGGCCCTCGCCGCCGACCCGCCGAGTCGTGGGCCTCGCGTCTATGGAGACTTGCTGCCTCACGCACGACGACCTCGTGGGCGACCAGGTAATACCACCAGTGCAGTGACAGTGACATGTGGAACCACCCTAGCACCACCGCTAGGAAGTATCTAAACACGACGTATTAAGTTTGTAGTTTCTAGTTATGTTGTAGGTAAGTATAGTGTTACTGTTTTCATGTAGCCGAGATACATAAATAATCGATTCTAAGCTTGTTTCTCTATGTAAAGTACATAAACTGTTAATATTTATATACGTGATTTAATAGAAAACTAGGCTTCTAAAATCTTGTGTAGTAACAATTTGATTATGCTGTGCCCGGTGTTGATTAATATTTTAGAGTAAATGAAACTTAACTTTCGAAACCTAAGTTTCAATTTAGGTGGCAATGATGGTAAAATTTGACGTTTTTTTGTTTGCAACTCATTTTTTCTTTCTCCACGATTTGGATAAATACGTCGAAATCCGAGAAACGTTTTTCTGAACGAATGCCTACAAAAGACATCAACGCTGAAACCGCACAAAATAAACTTTAATTACAGTTTTATTAATGTTATTAACTTCAATGCTACATTTATAATCATAAAATTTATTATTCAGAAAAAAATATGTTATCAGTAAACAAACTTTAAAATATATAGGTATGCAAACTTCTTCATATTTAATTAACATATTAATTTAAAATATCTAAATAAGTACCTTTACTGAAGTGTATTATTACCTGCATTACTTTACTTAATAATGAAAGATTTTTAAAACTGAATGAAAAATAACAATTGGATGCCTTAAATTAGTGAAAGAGATTTTTTTCATCTTAAATAAATAAAACCATAGTATATATCTAATAAAACATACAACATAAAATATATATAAATAAATTGCATCAATGCGCATAGCGTCTTTTTTAATTTTGTTTATATTAATAAACAACTTTAAAACGATTATGAATCGAATAGAGAAAAATGCTAGAACTTTGCAAGAATATCTATTAAAGTATTTAATTAATTGGGAATTTAATAATATTTCGATCTGCCAGCAACCCGTCGGCGCGGCGGGAGTGATTACTTCGAAATCAAGCATTCTTTTTTTATTGGCAACCATTTCCTTATTTTCGAGGGTATATAAACTTTAAGTTACAGTTTAAAATTTGGTGATCATCTATATAATAATCTTTTCTGATATTATAATTAATAAAAGTGTTTAGCTAATTAAATTAAATTTGCGCGCGGTCGTTTCAAACATGAATTGATAACACGTGAAATACAATGAACTATAGGAAAATAACTGCATATTTACATGCAATTTACACACCCATTTCAAAGAGCGTAAACATGGTTAGAAAACGTAATAAAACTTTAACTCAAAACTTATATTCTTGCTGATTATTTATATACAATTTCCAATAAATGTTTGAAGTAGATAATATGAAGGAATTTATTAATAGCTGATTGGTTCATTGTTAAAGATTTTAATTTTATTTTTTTTAAATATGTGTCGAAGAGGAAATATCTAAGTACGGCTTTCCAGTGAGATTCAAGCGCTACCTAATTGTATATAAGCTCTATCCAATATAACTTTTTACTTTAGTTGAAATTGACATTAAATATCGTATTTTGCACATTATCTACTTAAAGCACCAGAAATGGTAAAAATATTTATAAAAACCAAAATAAGGATGAAAATGGCCTTTTGTGACTTTTTCTACATTTATATAATTCATATATTTGATAAATAATTAATAAATGCGTACCTATTATATTTTTAAGTTTAAAAAGTAAATTATGGAAAAAATTATATACTTCTTTGATTATAATTATACATTTGATTTAATTATTAAAAAGATACTGAAATTACCATAACTGAATTTTTTTATCATTAAGTATTTTGAATAATTAAAATGGTAGGCTTCAGCGACAGACAAGAGCTTATATTGACCACCAGATAAGATTGTTCATAAATTAATTACAACAAATATATGCTTTGGAACTAGAAGTTTAATTAAAATTAAATTTCCAATCTGTTTTAAGAAAGAACGCAACAATGGTCTCTCTATCTAGATACTATTATCACGTTTTGATATGTTATACTGAATATTCTATTTTTGTTAATGATTTATAGAAAATGATTAATCAAACTTTTGTGTATGAGATAGACATGAGATATGAGAAAAGTTTGTGCGAAATTAGTACACCGGAAGTGGCTTTCCTTAGAATTAGGAAAGATCTTGTAAAAATATGCATAATAAGTACCTATATTTCTGGGGCATTTTATAAAGAACAAAAAAAACACGCTGTAGCTGCAATGAATTTCTTGAATGGCCTAATGCACCACTTCAATATAAGATTGCTTAAGGTAAGCTCCCAAGGTGTTTATCCAATTTATGAGTATATCTTACTCTTTACCGTAGGCTCTGGTGTAATACCAATATAGCTTTTTGTCTTGATAAAAATAAGTATTGTATCAACGTGTGTGACGGAAATACTGCAGTAATTCTTTTACTTTACGGACCAAGTATAGGCTCGCCGAAGCGATGCAAATTTATTGTCGTTTGATTATAAAACAATGTCTATGCTTTTTTAAGGATAAAACCTATTTTTTTTGTTTCGAGATGTTAAAATCATAGTCAAAACTGGAAGCAGGGCTTAGATAAGCGGTTACACTCGTACCTTCACGCAAACAAAGTTGGCGACCTAGCTCCATAACGGAACCATATATAAATGGTTATTATTACTTATATATTAATAAAATGTTGTTATTAATTAGCTTTGTTGTAATTATAAAATATTGATATTAATTAGTGTTGTTGTTATTTTGTTTCAGATAGTCCCGGGCGGTGGGCGCTGGGGCGCACCGCGCGGCCCTGGGACCCTCGACCCCTGGTTTCAAATGCAGGTCAGAAATTAAAGATAAATAAAGAAAATTGAAATTATTATAATATATTATACTTGTTGCAATAACTGTTAATTTAAGAATAAGATCGAAGCATAATAAGTAGTAGTATGTATTACATACGAAATAGGAAGTCGTGTGTTGAATTCGCATAAGTTAATACAAATGCGCCCTAAAATTTAATTAAAAATAAAAGTTCTTCCTAGTAGAATCAATATTGATCCTGAATTAGCATTTTTTAATAACGAACAAATTACAATTATAATCTACCAGACTAAAAAAAGCAAAGTATGTGTATCTCTATCCAAGGGTGTAATACGACATAACATTGGTAATTTTCCGGTAGATTCGTTCCCGAATTTACGGTAGCGACTAATGCTGGTATGATTGCGCGGTGCGCGGGCGCATTGTGCGGGGGCAGGCACCGTGGCATGGGAACCTAGCGCGGGGGGGGATTGTCTTTAATTGTATATTTATGTATTTTAGTATTATTCATGGCATTGATCTCTGACACCGTCCAGTGGATTTTGTCCTGTATGATTTTTAATTATAGAAAAAATCTCAACCAACATAATCTTTTAAAGACTTATGATTTAATATGATAGTTTTGTTTATCATACGAATTACAAAGCCGATTTTATTTTTTATTATTGTGCAAGTTAGTTATAACTGTTTTGTTATCAAGAAATGTCTTGTTATCATTGGAATATTAAAGAAAAAAAGATTAAAGTCATAACTATGAACAAGTTTTTGTACAGGGTTGCTAAATCTAATTAGAGTGTTGCGAAAGTAAACAACTTATTTAAAAAATACTTACACGGAATTTACTAGGCATTACGCGCGATTTAAGAATCCTATTAATACATAAAAAAATCATTAGTGCAATCACGAAACTTTTTCATAATTACCAACAATCAATTCGTGTTAAGTAGGCAACTGATAATTTATGTAAATTAAAGATATTATCAATACAATGCTCGTTGCATTAGCAGAAACTATTGTTATTTACTTAGTTTAGAATCGGTTTGAGGTTAGCTGTGTGTTTGTGTGTGTGGTGCGTGTGTGTGCGTGTGTTATCAATGCTATAATGATTGATAGTTGCGAGGTAACATTGGCCATTGCTGGTAGGAAGTGAAAATACACTGATAACACACTTACACGTTTTTTTTTGTTGCAAGCATTGCAAAATTGTTCAATGATTGTTCAACACGTACGTTCCAGTTTGATTCTTGTTTATTTCCACCTATTATCAGTTTTCCTTGTCAAAAAAAGAACTCTTAAACACATAAATAAAACATAACATTGTTTGCATACAACTCAATACGCTTGATCAGTGAAAAGCATACGTAATCAAAACCAAGCTAATATTCTAAACAAAACGTTGATTTACCCCGCGGTTACAGCACAGCGAGCTTGCATATGAATTTGATATTCTCCAGTGAAGTGTAGAGAGGAAGTCGCAAGTTCAGTTCATTGCGTTCACTGCAGTAGATGCACAAACTGATAATTGCTGTAATGGATACAAGTTATTGTTTATACGCGCGGTGGGGTGCGCCTGCGACGATTGCGATGCACGTTACTAAATCAACGCTTTTAATCAACCCTTATGCGTTTTGGATGTTCATTTAAGTTTAGTTGTAACGTGGGTAATTACTTTGTTGTCATTTCAAATTGGTTTTGCGTTTGTCATCTTTTTAATTACTTGTCCATAAAGGATTATATTTCTATTATTTTTGTGCGTTATATTCATTGTTTTACGACGGTGTAATCGGATTTTTCAGAGGTTTCTAAAGTATATTGCCTTAAAATTTAATATGGAAATAAAACTTTACATTAACAACAGTCTTTTTTAAGTCATTTACAATAAAATCTGGTTCGGAATACCTAAAATTTACTCTCCCCCTTAAAGTAAAAAAAAATATGTCTGGACGAAAATGTTTCTCAAAGTTTAATCAGGAATAGGTAAAAAATATATAATGATTTTAGTTACTTAATGTAACTGTGATAAAAAAATGCCGATAAATGAAACTGTTGTCATTATATCGGGCCGGTTCGGAAAACCATCCGAAGTAAGATAATCTAGTAAAAAACAACTAGGGAAGTTTACGATCATTCAATCAGCCGCATTATACCCGCGTATTACGCATCTAACTCCGATGACATATCCGTCGTGAGTGTGTGTGTAATTAGTACAATTTCCCAGCTATCCGCGATCCGCGCGTGTTTCAATCAAAATTACACACATCAATGGTTCACGCTGTTGCGCAAGAGTGTAGGGATTCATGTGGTGCGCGGGCGCAGGGAGGGGGGGGGCGAATTGACAGGATTCACGCTTCACGAGAGGAATACAATGATTGTGCTCAATACCTTGATAGATCTGTATATGCGTATATGCTTAATGGAGAGTATAAGCGGTTCCGATGTCAACTTCGATTTTGTTTTGTAATGTTTTACAGCTTTTTTGTGGCCGCGGTTACGGTGTTTGGGATCAATGTGAAAGGCTGCATAACTTATATAGCGATATCATACAAAGTTTTAATACACTAAGTTTATATTATATAACATTGGTTTGCTAAAGTTCTGATTGTATAGTTTTAATTAATTATAAAAAATCAATGCGATTGTCGCATGTGTACAAGAAGTTGTGTTTTTTATACCTACCTTACTTAACCTGCACTGACATGAGTATCCGCTAAGTAAATTAAAGTCGGTATAGTAGGTAGGTACACTGATGTTGGTTTTCTGCTCAAACATTAGCTATAACGTCGCCTTACTCTAGGAAATTATAAATAAAAAAAAATTTATTTTGAGAAACTGATATTTTACTGCTCAGAACATCTCTTTTAAATTATGATTTATACGGTTTATTGCTTTGTAAGGGATCGCACAGAAGCAATTTTTGACGTAAGTGAAATCCCATAACATCTATTTTGACTATTCTAAGAAGTTTTTGACCTAAAGGCAGATATATCTGAAAATAATTATTTTAATGTTAAAGCAAGAGATACATTTAAACAGACACGAATGGCGTCTTTATCGTTGTACAAATTAGAAATGAAACTCAAAGAAAGTACTATAATTGAAATAAAACCATTATAGATCCTTTAAAAGATTTCCAGAAACCTAAGATTATGACCTCATACCATTTATATTATCAGAATATTTCGTAACAAATGTATCTCTTAATAATTCTTAGTTAAAATTATTAATCAACTAGAACAGTATCTCTATATTACCATCGATATGTAAATTCCACTATAACATACAACTAAGTACGTTAACATAATGTCATTACACGAAACACATAACTAGCATACCTCGACAGTCCCACATTTAAGACTTAACAGAAAATTTGTTAACCGTAAAGAATTCAACTGGTTTCGCTAAGAAGGCAGGTATTTTAAATGCCGAAATAAGATTTTTAGAAGTGAGTCATTCATTGTTTTTTTTATTAATTAAAAATGAATAAATCATTTTATTTTGCTTCAATGATTGCAACTAAAAATAAACATCTATAAGAACAAAAATAAATTAAACGACAATTAGGTGACCATAATTTTTCAAAAATGGAACAGTACTGATAATTCCGCGAAGGTACAAAAAGTTGCCGCCAAAATGTAGTTGTAGGTCCAGACTGCGCACAGACCAATCTAGGTTAGGGCGACACGACCCCAAAATAGCCGTCGTCGTCTCTGTCTTACTACATACAATAGAGCGAGATGCAAGCTCGTGACCTAGAGCAGCAGGTTGGGAATCCGGAAGGTACATTGAAACCGGCTTGGAGGTGCATTTTTCCATTGAACGGGAAAGCTTCTGCCCGCCAGCGCAGCGCACACGTCGTTTGGGACTCCATTAAGGCTTTTTTGTGAATTTTACGCTCGTTGAGATTAATTACTCGGTTAATTATCACTGTTTTAATATTCAGCACTCTGGCGATATTCGCTTGTAGTGCAAATAAATAAATATCAAAGTAACAGCGGTTTAAATTGAAAATTAAATATTTGTAATTTTAATCTAAATAACTGTATTTTAAATCTGATAAATTTCTGAGTGACACACAATTTAGTCTTTTACTTATACAGCTGATAAATGTCTGAGAACTATTTAGGGGCAAACAAATAAGGTTGACTCCCAAAGTAGTTCGAGAGTCGAGAACACAATGCACGAAATAAGGTTATAGGCTAGATAGAACCTGTATTGCCAACTCAATGATTTATACCTATCTTTTATGCATTATGCCGACATTTTGATAAATACTGCAACATCTGTATTTACTTTAATTTTTACTTAACAAAATTGTAGCGTTTAAATCTACAATGAGCATGAGTAAACTGCAAAAGTTTATCTTTATTTCGCGTTTAAGATAAAAAAAACAATATTTATCCAAAAAGATATAATAAAAAAACAATACTTAATCACGTTACCCATCTTCCTTTTATATGTAATAAGTTTATTAAAATTAAAAAATCTCTAACAATTCCGCATACAATCCGTTCGGGTCGGCCCTGTTCGGGTGAAGTCGGCAAAGGGCCGAGTGAGCGGCTTTCTACCCCGAGGCGCATTCCGACCATCGACGCGAATCCTAGTTCCGATCGAGGTAACAGGTACACCGACCAGTAATATAACTAATAATAAATAAAAAAATAAAATAAAAAGCCTTTTATTTCTTGCCATATTAGAATCACATATTGAAATTAAATTAATTTAAAATAAAGAATTACAAAATTATAATAAAGTTTTCATTCAAATACATTTCTAAAAATTACAATGTTACAAATATTACACTAAAATTTAAGTCAGTCTTAGAAATAAGTTTATTTTGTTAAATTAAATAGGTATGTCAAATATATATTATTTAGAAATGTCATTTTAGGTTAATGGGTAATTGCAAGAACCCCTTTCAGGTGAAGGCCTCCTCCATCGATTTCCAAAGATCCCTGTCGCGAGCTTTTTGTATCCAGTCAGGTCCAGCCAGCTTCTTAACGTCGTCTTCCCATCGCATATAGGGTCTTCCTCTCGCACGCTTTCCTGGTGGTCCTCTCCAGCTCGTAACTTGAAGTGTCCATCTGTTGTCCTGTAGACGTGCGATGTGTCCAGCCCATTTCCATTTTTGTTTTAGAGAGAAATTAAGAGCGTCAATAGCCTTTGTTTGGTCTCTGATTTTTGTATGCCGGATTTTCCGTATTTTCTGTATGTTTAACATGCTTCTTTCCATCGCCCGTTGGCAAGTGGTTATCTTAGTTTTTATTTTTGTAGTATACTTCCACGTCTGGCATGCATAGGTCAGCGACGGTAAAAGACATGAGTCCATTACTTTTTTCTTTAAGTTTGTTGGAATGTTACTTTTTAACACCTCTTTTAGGCTCCAATATTTATTCCAGGTTTGTTTGATTCTTCTTTCTACTTCTTTTTCATTGCTGTTCTCGTCAAAAGATATTTGTTTACCTAGATATACATAGTCTTTTACGTATTCCAAAGCTTCATTGTTTACATGAATAGGTATCTCCACGCTGTTACTCATTATTTTAGTTTTTCTGAGGTTCATCTCTAATCCGACCTGTTTACTTTCTTCGTTTAGGGATGCTATCATATAAGAAAGGCTACATCCGCTTTCTGCAAATAAAACTAGATCGTCCGCAAATCTTAGATGAGTCAAGGTTTTCCCCGATACACTTATACCACATCTTTTCCAGTTCAATTTTCCGATTACCGACTCAAGCACTGCTATGAAAATTCTCGGCGATAGAGGGTCTCCTTGTCTTACTCCTCTTTTGATTGGAATCGGTGGCCCGGTACTCTCAAGTTTCACTCGACTAGTACTATTCTTATATATATTTTGGATAATTTCAATGTACTTAGTGTCTACTTTCTGAGCGTCTAAAGATTTCCAAATAGCTGAGTGGGTAATCGTGTCGAATGCTTTCTGGTAATCTATAAAAGCCATGTATAGTGGTAGTCGTTGCTCTCGGTATTTCTCTATTACTAATTCAATAGTGTGGATATGGTCTACAGTTGAAAAGCCCTTTCTGAAACCTGCTTGCTCCACTGGTTGACTTTTTTCTAGTATCACGCTTATTCTTTTTTCTATGACTGAAGAGAAAAGTTTATATAGAGACGATAATAAGCTAATTGGCCTGTAGTTACCTATATTCTGTGGATCTCCTTTTTTATAGATAAGTATTATGTCACTTTCGGACCATTGTCTAGGTATTTGAGTTTTTTCTAAGATAAGGTTAAAGAGATGCACTATGTATGGGGCAAGAAGTTCTTCCGCAGCTTTAATGCATTCGTTGCTTATTTTATCGGGTCCCGGACTTTTATCAAACTTCAGCCTTTCTATAGCTCGCATGACCTCGTCCACGCTAATTGTTTCCAATTTATTGTCGTTTTCAGTCATTCGATCCAATGCACATGGTCCCAGAGTCGGTTCGCAACCATTGTTATATAAATCCTTGTAGAACTTTGTTGCTGATTTCAAGATGTCCTCGCGAGTGTTTTTCTTTGTATTTTGACCTTTGAGACTATTTATCCAAGTTTTGTGAGTGCGAAGTTCTTTAAAAGCTCGTTTTAAGCTACCAGATTGCTTCAGATGTTTTTCGATAACCGTTGCTCGGTATTTTTTGTAGTCATTTTTAATGTAACGTCCCACTAGTTTGTACAAGGCTCTGAGCTCGTTCTTCATTGTGCGAGATTTAGGTTTCGTTTTTTGTAGGTCTTGTCTTCTGCGCATCAGTGCTCTTGTTTGTTCAGAGAGAAGTGAGGTTTTATTTTTACTGCCGTGTGAGGTGTTTTTAATGTCTCTTAGGCTTGCTTCTATGGATTTTATCAAGGTATCGTAGTATTCCTGAACGGACATATCTTCTTCATTATGTAATAGGTTTTCAGTATGTATGTTGAGATTTAATTTGTATTGAGCCAGTTCAGCGTCGCTGCTGGGTTTCCTCTCAAAGCATTTGTTACGAAAGGTTGCTCTACTTTTCAATAGTGGATGCATTTTAACGGTGGCTCTAACAAGTCTGTGGTCGGATGGATAATTTATATTTAAAACCTCGATGTTTTGAAACATGTTGGGCTTGTTGGACATTATAAAATCGATCTCGTTTTTTGTTTTGCCGTCAGGTGAGCGCCAAGTCCATCTGCAGTTAGGCTTTTTCTTGAAATACGTGTTAATAACACAAAGTTTTTTCTCGAACGCAAACTCGATTAGCCTCTCACCTCTCTCATTCCTAGTGCCATATCCAAAGGGTTTTGTGATCAGGTGTTCGTTGTGACTTGGAAAACCGATTTTTGCGTTAAAGTCACCCATAAGAACAATATAACTAATAAACTCTATATAATAAAGAGCTCATGTTGGAGATGTCATATAGCTAAACTCAAAATTTGTGCAACCGCGAAACATTGCGAGAGAAAAAAAGTATAGATGGCGCTGATGTCAGCCCACATATATTTTTATGTACCCTATGTAGACTCCCAAAACCTAAGTCTCTCTGTGACAACGATATTTGTAAACATGACGAAACGTCGTATAATCAATTAATGAAGTAATAAACGCGTAATAATCCTTTAAAATTGAGTTTCATTAACAATAAATCTTGTAAGTAATTGCGTAAAGCTTACAAGTATAATACTAACACATTTAATTATTTAATGATTACAACCATTGAATGTTGCCTTTTCGCAATGACTGACTCTTGACCTGTTCCGTGCTCTTGACGTTGTTAAAAATTTAAGGCGACAAATTTTCCCTCTCCCCTAGCAAATTATAACAACTGGGTGTAAGTATTAAAAAATACTCTAAACTTAACATTAAAAAAAAAGTTGATGGAAAATTAATATTCTGATGGTTACGTTTTCAAAGCACTTTACGGTAACAGAGAAATGAATATAACGTACATGCCAATAATAAGTAAGCTATACAGTAGTAATTAAATACATAAAATATGTATTTTTGTATGTTATTAGTGTTTAAATAGATAGGAGAAAGATGTAAATGATACAAACTGATAATCTTATAAATAAAAATAATTAAAAAATATATCTTTAAAAAACAGTCTCTTTTTAATTTAAAACAACGTAATTCTTAAGTTTAAAATGAATATCGAAATATTAGATAGGTAATAACGATGAAAAAGTGATTTTAACAAATGAAAACTCATCTTTTGTCTTTAGTGTACAATAAATAAGCTCTTGCGATTTTTAAACCACAAAATTATGGGAAATCTTATAAATATCTACTATAATAAACGAATTTACTTACTTATGACCGCTTTCACCAACGTTACCTAAATTAAAGGGATACCTAACTCATTTTAAACAACACTTAAATGTACATATTTTGCCATACAAATTTCTTGTGGTTTATAAATATAAACAGACAACAAAATGTAGTAAAAAAATAATAAATAAAGCTTCAAATAGTTATTTTATAATAGGACTTTGTAATATTTTAAGTGTCCCCTAAATTTAAGAGGACGTTGGCTAAAACGAGCTTTAGACACCTGTTTAAGTTAATGCTTTTCGATCATTTTCAATACAATTGTAATATTGAGTGTAAGTTCCTGACACTTATCGCCGTCCATCGGCGAGTTTTACTTAAGTTTACTTAAGTTATCTCTTATTGACTCGGTTCGAATGACTTATCGGTCGCAAGTCCTGGAAATTTCGTATTCCATATCTAAAACGGTGTTTTGAGGCGATACTTGTACTTGTTACATAAATAACTAGGTATGTTTCTTTGATGTTAAATTTAAACCTGGAAAAATAAGGCTTAGGTACTATAATTATTTTGTATTTAAATGTGCTTTTATAGAAAAGACATCAACGAAGTGCAAACGACACTTTCAATCTAGAACATGTTTGTAAAATCTTCAATACAAGCGTTATGTTGCTGATCATAAAAAAATAAATTGACTCGATGACACCAGCTTACGCTTAGTTATGATTGACGCTTATTACAAAATCAACTTTTCTCCCTGGAGATGTCCAAGTCCCTCACTTTAAATTCATAACATCCTCTATCCTTTACATCTATTCACAGTATAATTATTCAAAATTGGTCGTTACAAAAGCTTACCAACGTAAATATCTCTGAATGAGATGTTTCGGCGCAAACCGAATGAACATTATCATAATTCACTAGCATGAGGTATTTGCATATATTTGCATTGATATGTCAAAGAATGACTGCTCACAGCCGAGGCGAATTCTTAGCCGTGTATTATTAAAATTATAGCATATATAAAATGGTGTTTACAAGTCGGAACACACGTATGTTTGTACCGCTAGGTAGTTGTCAAGCTATTAATATGCATACTTAATGTGTGTACTGCGTTTCGGAAACATCTTTCGTTTAGTAAGTTTTAAAAGAATAATTTAATATTGTTTTCCACTTTGCACTGCTTGAGAAAAGTAAATTATATAAATGAGTTCCTAAGAAAACAGTTATTGTTGTTTAATAATTAATTACTTAAAATTAGTTGTAATCGGTCAGTAATCTCTCCACATATTAAATACCCTCGCGTGGTCATTTCTATTTTAACATTAAATGAAGTTTAAGTTTTTTTAAATATCTATTAAAATATAAACATAACTGAACAAGTAGTCCTTATATAAATAAATAGTTTGAGGAAAGCAATCAAAAGAATCCCTAAAATCGAATAACAACAAATTAAAACTAGTACTCGTAAACCAAATAAATGACAATTTCTTAAGAAATATCAACATCAAACTTCTCTTGTTTTATTTGACTGAAGACACTCAAACGCTCATTACAATCCCGTAATTATTGCATATCATATTTATTGTGTCTATAATAACGCAAAGTTATTGGTCATTACAGCAACGGCTTTGGAAAGCGCTATAACTGAATATCTGCATGATTGACTCGAATAATTACTATAATAATATATTGATAATAACTATGTAAGCTGATTAACTTATCTAGTTTAACACGTTTCCATCAATGGTTAACTCGCTTAGCCCTTAATCATGTAACATGCTATATTAAATATGACATGCGATAGGTTATTTTCTCCAACATTTATTAATAAAAACCCACTAATTTACAGCTTAACTAATGGTTTCACATTTACGCAAGTATATTGCAACTTATTTATCTTAATTTGTCGATGCGTGTAACATACCAGCATAGTTATGAACATTACTAATAGATACCAAAGTAACTTTAATAATTAATTGATATTATTCTTTATTGTGTTTAAATAATAACAATATTGGGACCCCTTAAAAACCTTATGGTTTTAAAAATGAACTTATTATTTTAACAGCACCAAATCGTAATTATAAGCTGGTGTTTAATTTTTAAAATTCACCCTACTCAACAATTTAGCTTAAGTTAAGTATTTGTACAGTTTAAAGTTTTAATACCCTTTTGCGCGCAGTTCTAAACTATGATTTAAAGTTTCCGTTTAAAATTTAAAGCATTACTTATGTATCACTAAAAAGTATAAACAAGTAAGTGTGTGTGTCGTTTGTTCCATACGCATATTTTATATCTTTATCCGCCAACTTTTTATAAATAATATCATTTTATACGATTTTCACATTATTTGTACGTGGAGTACTGTAGAATGATCCCAAATTAAAAAAATTTTTAAGTTAAGTTTCGTATTTAACGCGCAAAGACTGCAACCGTGCAAAAGTGAACCGTACCACTAATTGTAATATAACAAGAAGTCATTCGAAATACATTTTAGAATGTTGGTACCGCGCAGGCTTTTCTGACCCATAAACTCTTGCGCACATCGCAAAGATATTTCGCTTGTAAACGGCTTTTTACTATACAATTTACTTTAATAAAATGATTCTTGATTAACTAAAGCTATATTTAAAATAAATAAGAGTGTATGAAATCAAAGTTAATAATCGTCTGTTATGTATCTGTTGTGTCACATTCAGTGAGAATTTGAAAGCCAATGCGCCAATTTGACATAATTTTGGTGCCAAATCATAGGATCAAGTATATATATGTATATGGTGTCCCAAAAAACAACGTCAAGCCGAAATGCCGTGTGGTGGGCCAAAGGATGGTGGTTTTTAAAAAACATATTTTTAAAATTATAGTCAATAAAATACTCATTTTTCTAGTAGGTACTGTGACTACAAACGTTTACTTAGCTTATATTTTTTGGGATTTGTTACTGAATAACGCTACTGTAAATAACAATAAAAAATTTGAACCCATCATACGTTTTCGGCATGACGTTGATTTTTGGGACCTGTATACCCCATTTAGGGTTAGCATAAAATGACGTTTCAAAAATATATTAAAGTCTATGGGTCATTAGAATACGTTACTTTTTCCCCAAGATAGTTTGAAAGCAGCTTTTTGATTTCACTTCATCTATGTTGTATAATTCATTGTGTCGTAACTTTATATTTAAGTAACTATACACTCAACTTGTAAGGTTTGAGCATTATGAATAAACAATAAATCAAATGTAAGCAAATATCTACCATATAAAAACTTGAATTGATAGCTTCTCGCTTTTTAGGCCAAAAACGGCAAAGTTTCTCAACAATACAGCAGAACAGGTCTTTCGAAGATGCCTGTTGTAAGTAGAAACACAATATTTAACTATTATAATGGACATGTAATTACGCATTAAAGTTTAAAAGCGTATTACGAGCTTTGTAACCCTCAACGATGGTAATAAAGTTAAACGAACCTAGGTCAATACCGGGAAAGCGGATATTGACTTAAAAATACTTAAATATCAATTTTGGCGCGGTTTTAATCGTTGTTCACTCTCCGTATGTTCATAAAAAGGGAATAAAAACGTCGTTAACTGTGATATTATAGGGTCAGTGCTTTTAAGCAGTTGTTACGAAATTGACCTGTGTACTTGTAGTGTAGTTGTGTGATACGGTGTCGTGACAATGGTTGGAATTCGCATGTGCGGGGTGAATAGTGGTCGATCTTGACGCCGCGCGCGCCGCCGCCCGGGTCAAACATTCTAAATGGTCATGACGCAATGACTGCTCAACTGGATTTCAAGTCGTCTCTCTAACTAACCACACCGACAGTACCAACAGCTGTGTACGTTTTATTGAAACAGAAATAAGGAATACAGTTTTAGTTTTCCATGGATTCAGTTGATGGATACGGATTTTTGCGTATACCGTGCTAGACTGTAGTATACTAAAATCTAGACAAAAAACTCGGCTTAACTTCGAACTTTTTGTTGTCCGCTACATTGTTGCCGATTAATCAATGTACATTGAGTGGTTAGACGGTAGCGGGTGCGTGATTGGCGAGGTCGAAGCGTCAATGGTGAGCTAACACGTTTATTCATCAGAAGAAGCGCAGCCGCAGACAGCTTGGCGCGCGAGGTTTTTCTTCGAACATCTTGACACAAGTCGAACACTGTGGGAGTACAACCGGCCCGTTGAGACGGAAATACAACGTATACTTTCTTTTTTATAGCCTCGGAGAATTAAAAAAGCTATGCCACGCACAGGAAGCTGTGTCACATGAAGCTACTATGTAAGTAGGTTACTATGTTTTATGTGTCTACATTATTATGGGATACATTGTTTAAAATTATTTTTTTGTTGTTAAATGGAAATAAAACAAATAGTTAAACATTACTGACAGAACTATTTATTTTTTTATTTGGTCGGCTTACAATATAAGTTACATATTAATAAATGCTAATTTAGATGTGATATGATTATAAAAACTATGAGATTAAAGAACAGAGCCACCCGGGTAGATTTGATATTTTCGTTGCTGACTCACAAGACTCTAAATTACGCAATACTCAATACCAGTTTGATCTTATAATAGCCATAGGCGATAATATACAATGACTCATAATTATGGTAACACACGTGGCACCACAAAAAACATATAAATAATATAAGGTAATATCTCAAAGTGTATGAGAAACCGACCAGACGAGCAAGAGAGATTCTAAGTTCACCGATATTTAAAAAACGGTTGATTACAAATTCGTCGATCGAGCGTAGGTTAATAAGAGGATCGTCCAAGTCGGAGTTCGGCAGTGAAGGTTTTTAAAATAACTGATCATAGAAGTAACAGACTAGAAGTGTAATTCAATTCCTGTTGATGGGGATGAGCTCCCGGGTGGAGCGGCAGCAAGCGATGTTCCTGACGTTGGAGCGCTTCTGCCTCGCGATGATGCCGGCCTGCAGCTGGTTCTGTCGGTACACGAACTCCTTCGTGATCGCCTGCGCGCTGAACATCTGCCGGCTCCTCCGCAGCAGATCCGAGCGGGGACCCCAATCCGGATCCAACCGGACCCAATCCATCAAGTTATGCCTCCACAAACCGATTGCTAACTTCAACAAAATCCCTACTATGATCACACCCAAACTAGACCCTATAAAAATCCAAGTTAACAACTTGTTTTTCTTACCTATTAAGTAAGATAACTCTGTGAAAAAAGCCCATAAGGCATACAACAGTGACATTCCATATATTACTCTCCTAATTAAATTAGGCCTAGTGCCTTGTAGAAAGTGCATATCTTCAGTAAATTTTGATATTCCATAAGTGAAGACAAAAACAATGTTTTGTAATACCATCATGAATGGTGTGAGGACGGTAGCGTATTCCATGACATTTTTAAATAGTTTATTTATACCAAAATTTGATATTAGGGGAAGCGTTAAAAGATATGTTGCAAATAACATAAAAAAATTGAATAATCCTGGATATTCACGAACCAAAACAAATCTTCGTGAAATCAGTTCCAATAAACAGAATGCCCATAATGAATTGATACTTAGAGATGAAACGAAGTTGCAACCGAAGAACAATATGAGCCATAACCGTCTGAAGTATAAATCGTAGAAAAGGCGAGGTATCTTGACGAATAGGAAGTGCATCGGTTGTTCCATGATGGTTTTTATCGGGAACTTGTTGACGTAGCTGTAGGTGCAGAAGAACATGCAGGTGGTGGTGGTGGCGAGGATGTTGAAGCAGCAGGCGACGAGGCATAGCACCGTGGCGTTGGACTGCCCCGGCGCGCGGTGGTCCGCCGTGGCCGCCAGCGTCGCCCACACGCCCGACCCCACCTTCAGCGCATACAACACCTGCACCACGGTAAACGTCAGCCTATAATTGGTCGAAAGCAAATTGAACTCCGCATCCATTACCTCCTCGAACTTCTGAACTATCCCCAACTGAACCATGGCACCCATCGCCAAAACTAAATACCCCATCAACGGCAAAAAAGTAAACGAAAGTACAAAATACTTGAGCGACTTGTTTCTCTTGAACACACAAAAATATGTCAGAACAATAAAAAATAGGGAGGTAACGCAAATTTCCCATACAATAAAAGCGTTTGGATTGCTGTTATCCAGTAAATCGTTTTCCCAATATTCATATTCTGTGTACGATTTGTACAATAAATCTTTACAGTATGGTTGTATAACCTTTTTCCTCGTGCAGTCTTCGTTGACAGTGAGATTATTTCTGAAGAAGCCGCAAAACTTCGAACTCTTGGCACCACACATGTAGAAAGGCATCGGCCTCTCGAAAGAAACGAGTAGGTAGTGCAGGATGAACGCTCCATCCACTTGATTAAGGAAGAAGAGCATGATCTGCCAGCAGACGTTGACGTAGCCGATGTGAGAGAGAAAGGGCCGGATCTTCCAGATGTCGATGCAGTCTCTGCCGGTGTACTGGCTGATGAACATCTCGATGGAGATCTGCGGCCGCGCGATGAGGAAGAAGGCGACGGTGTTGGTGCAGATGACCACGGTGGGGCCAAAGCTGACGGCGACGGACGTGAGGCCCAGTGACGTCATCGTGCCCAGCCCCACGTTCACCGTCACCAAGGCAAACAGCGGTCCCGGGCCCCATATGGGCTTACAAAGCTGGGATGCATTCCGTTTTCTTCTCCGTTTCAATAGATCTGGCATACTTTAATTTATTTGTTTTTGTAACACAAAATTTTCATTTCAATTACACCAAGCCTACTAGATTTCATTTTGTAACTTTTAAAATGTCTTCATGTTGGACAAAATACGTACTTGGTCTAATATATTTTTTTTTAGAAAAACAACAATTTATTTATTTGCAAAATATAGAACAATTTAATATTCGACTTTTATTTAAAATATACCTACCTAAAAATATAAAGATACCTAAAAATATTTTTTTCTTTTTACAAATTGGTTTCAATACAGTTCTTCAAGATAGGCTGTATGCCTGTGTCTATTGCTAGCGCGGTGACTGCGCCAGGGCAGGTGTTTGTTAGATAATCAAATTGCAAATGATAAACTCCGCGGTGTAGTTTCACTACGTCTAGTTCGAGTGGACCTGTTATTCCACCTCTACCATACTGCAAGGCTTTCGTGTTGCGCACCGGTGCAATCATAACACCGATTCTATTATATCGTGCCATGGATTTCGCAGCTTTGGTTTTAAAGAAAAAGGTGGACTTTCTGTGACGATCGGTTAGCTACGGATTTACTACCTTTTAGTTCGGTGTCGGAGTTACTAACACAGACTTTCGTTCAAGGTAGAGCTATAAGAGCTTTATTTGTAGGTGGCAGCACAGATGCAAGACGCCATCTGTAGCAGAACATTAAAATCAATCGGTTATTATTAAGTTTGTAAAATTTCCTTAATATTTTTAGTAGTATTAAATCGAATTATTTTTTTCGTTGCATATTTTCAAGATTCCTTTTTTTGTATCCCTACAATGAGTTGCAAATTTTGCAACTAGTTGTGCCAAATAGAAAAAAAATCGTATACTTAAAATAAATTTTCTCTTAATTTTTTTCGTAAAGATAAGAAAGCGTTAGTGAACGGATAACAGTATACATTTCAAACAAACCATGGAGGTAAATGTGTTCTACCAATTATATTTAATACCTACAAAGATTTCGACGAGTGTGCAATCAGAAACTTACCACTTTTGTCCTCTAAGGACTTTATCAATAGTTGAAGATAAATCAGTAACTAAGTTATCCTTCTAACAAATCTTATGCGAACATTTTTCCTTATGACTGATGATCATGTAAAATCATTGTTATTTTATACCAATATTACTTAATTATGTATGCATCGTATAACACTATACATAATTTATTTTATTCTATTTTTAAAGTTTTAAATCTTATTTTTAACAATCTCTAGATATGAGTAGCAAGGTTCGGTTAAAATTAAAATAAAATACTTAAAACTTATGAACAATATTTTAATTGTTTTAAAAATGAAAGTATGTTAGTTCAGCTAGATTAAGGTTTAGAAAATTAAGCTTTTTACGCAAAACTTGAGTTCTCAATTCACAAGCAAGTAAAAAACATGCACTTGTATTTGTCTATTTTTCTTTATCTAAAGTATTATCTAATCAATATTTCTGCAATGTGCTAAACAAACAGATAAAATTCGAAGTTAGCATTTTGCGAACCCCACCTCTATTTACTGACCTATATATTTGTTTAAAGTTAATTATTTTTGAAGTTTTTGTAAGTTGTTGACTATTTTTATGTCGTGTTATCTGTTTAGGTGAATGCAGTATACTTATACGTTGGTTTAACCCAAATATGATTTTATGATTATTGCTAACACTTATTGGAAATATGATAGTATATCATAGTATTGAAAATGTTCGATTTGAGAAATAAAAACTACATATAGGAAGAAATGCCTTTGTAGCGGCATTTACGAATTCTAAGATCCCGGATTTTTAGAGCCGGCCATTTAGTTTCATGGATACCTACAAAGCGCTCTCTAGATAAATTTCTCGGTAACCCCGGTTTACATGCCTTCTGGTCCAGAAGTTCTGGAACAAAATCCTATAACATTTTATTTTATTAGATATAAAACTAAACTGCCTTTAAAATTACGTTCATATGTTTATTGTAGTACCTACATACCAATACGTAGTCAGCTTTAAAGAAGGACTATTATAAATGCATAATAAATGTTTACCATCTAGTAAACTAACCGATCTGAATGTTATAATTAAACTTATGGTAATTATTTGACTATTGAAAGCTAAAATGTCTTCTTTATACGACAGAACTGGGAATTAGTTCTGCAAGTAGTTATAGAATAATTAACACCACAATAATATTTTACTGAACTATAACTAAAGATTAGTCGAGTATGAGAATGTATTACAAATTATCAAAGAAAACTCCATCATCCATCGATATATGTACTGTAAAATGTCTACTTAAATCCGTGCGACAGTTATATTCTTTATCGATGCAAAAATGTTGATAAACGTGTTGTTCCGTATCAGTTTCGTATTATTCGCATACTGTAAAATTTATTGAACCTACTATATATAACAGCTAAACATATTCCTGAATATATATCTCGTAATTCTTATACCAAAATATTTTCAACTTCATTACATACACATTCTCAATGATAATAATATTGATAATCGAAATGACGTGAAATTATCTCTTGCGCGCAGTCGTGACTGCAACATTACAATTTAAATTAAACCTTAGACGGTTCTTTATAGGTTCTCATTTCGCATGCAGTGAATTAGCATTTCACTAGACTATAACGCCTTCCCTTTCTATAGTTGGAGGCGTGATTCGTCATTATAGCGAAACTCGGTGGTAGCGGAGTTGTGTCAACTACGGTTGTCCTTTTCTAGCGACCTATGACCTAAGCTTATAGGATCGATTCGGTAAACGCGCAGTCCATTCTGTGGGGAATCGATTAATTATCTAAATAGCGAATGATAATCGAGTCGAGGCTTGCTGCAGCGCATATTAATATCGATACAAAACCATTTATCATCCTTTGTTATTTTAGGTCAACTTAAATACCTATCTGCAAATATTTCATTTAGTTTAACTGTTTAATTTTCTGTCAAGCTGGTTTATTAGTAATCTACATTTTTTATTTCTTATGTTAGCTGGCAATTCTTTTTCCGGGCGAGCCTACTTTACCTAATGAAGGAACTATTTCGTAACTTTGGTATATACTTCCATTGTAGTTTATTGTTAGAATTCAGTTAGAAATAAATGCATCAAGTCTAGTTTCTATATACCAGTTCTATTACAACTTATTCCACTAGACGAAAGGAAGGAGACGCGAGTCGCGAGCTAAGCATTCTAGGTTTCCTACATCATAAATCGTACTGCGCTGCTTTTCTTGAAATCTGATCATTACGCCGATCACGTTAAGGTTTAAATCAGAGTATTATGTTTTTGCGTGAACGAAAGTAGTAAATATACGTCAAGTAGGGTTCTAAGGTGAGTTTGTGGTAGCTTTATTGACCAGTGCGAAAGCAAGATTTATTTCTGAACTTCTTAAAGTCGGCTGCCGTAGTAAATTTATTTGAACGAGTGGTTTACGTGATTGTGGACCTACTCGCCGCTAACGAAATGTATTGAAATTTGAATTAGATACTGACACGAGACGAGATCGACTGTCGTTTTAGGTTAAATGTAACTTATATTAATACTGAGGTCAGTATTGAATTAAAATAGAAGGCCTGTCAATAAAATTCCCTCACCAAACGCACATTTTAGGATACTGAATAAGTAAGTAACCTAAAATGTATGAAAATCAAACACTCAAGGCGGCATTAAAAACACAACAGACTTATGGAATCTAGCAATGCACTTTTTTATCACCACGTGATATAACACATATGAATACCAATTAAACTGAACTATGTAAAGATGGAGGAATACTATTTATGCTATTTTACGCAAAAACTAGTCGGACTTCAATAAAACTATTGGCACATCACAATAACACATTGATATTCAATTACTTATTTTATTAAAAGAACGTAAGAATAATTATAGACTTTGCCCGACTATAAAGCTAAATAGGTACCAGGTTTTTTTCAACATTTTTACATCTTTCTTGGAGGCTTTCTTTACAACCAAATTAACAAAGCTACGCCAAGCTATTCTCTCAATAATTTTCTAAAAAATCAAAATCTTTAAATGGCTGCGTACTTTAGATTACGATATGACTGAACAGCTTTTAATTTCTTTTTAATATACATATACCGGAACATTTATTACTCTTATTTTTATTTATTTTATATATTGAATGAAGTAGTAAGCTATTATTTATTTATTATTATCATAAAACACACTATTCACATACAATATATATTTATCCCTAACGAAATGCACAACACTACATTATATTGATCATACAAAACCTTATCTTAATATTGTTTAAGTTAAACTAGTTTTATTTTATCATAATTTTAATTGTTCCCTGTATTTCCTGGCTAAAGAGCTGGTGATTTGTAGTTCAGGTCTAGGCCTATATCAGACACCAGCTCCTTACTTTCACTTGGGCAAAACTATGTCTTAGGCTTATTGTAAACTAGTGGCCGCCCGCGACTCCGTTCGCGTGGAAGTTGGTTTCCCGTGGGAATGAGAGGTTTTCCCGCGGTAAAAAGTACCCTATGTCCTTTCCCAAGTTCAGTTCTTTCTTCATACCAAATTTCATCAAAATCGGTTCAGTGGTTTAGGCGTGAAAGCGTAACAGACAGACAGACAGACAGACAGACAGACAGACCGACAGACAGACAGACCGACAGACAGACAGAGTTACTTTCGCATTTATAATATTAGTAGGGATTAAGAAAACCCTAAATTGTCTGAGTATTGGAAAGGAGAAATAAAATACTATATTATTATTATTCATCTTTACATATTATTAGGTATTTTTGAGGTATTTATGTCCATTTCAAACTTTTACCATATCTTTATTTAAATTTACGGCATTTAAAGGAATAGGTAACTTATCAATAATGATCGTATCTTTATGATCGTTTAAATGGTTATCGACTATTGTTTAAACTGAAACGTAACTACGTATTTAATAGCTGTTGTATTTTGTTAACTATTTAATATGCTTGTTAACAGACTGCTAACTTACTTAGATGAAATCTACTTCACGTTGTTGTATTTCACAAATGTACATTATTATTTATGTTCCACATTTAATTTTAGAAATCGAATCTGTAAGAATTCTATATTAATATAATATAAAGTTAGTGATTTTGAAATTTCTAATGATAAGGACCATTTGTCAAAGTAAAATCTGAGTAAAATTGTTTAAAATGCAGTTATAAATATCACTTGTCTTATTCAAAAGCCTACGTTTATTTCCTTTAAAAATGATTGATTGAACTATTGAATGACAGAATGAATGATACACGTTCAATTCGGTCAATATTAAAATTAATTAAGTTATTGGTAATCTCGACTATTTGATCGATTCAATGGCACCGGTTTCAACTTGGATTGTTATTGTATAGTAAAATACATACAAATAAGCCTGTAATTTAAAAAACATTTATTTGAAATTGACCTGCGTTCAAACTTGCTGAGTTGGTTGTTTAAATTCAAACAACCCTTGACTTAATATGCACGAACTGTAAATACATTGTACAGACAAAACGAAAATATGATCCATTGTTGATCCAGCATCGACTATTATCTGCGCAGTGACAAATGATTTCACGACTCCTCAGAGACCTTTTTGAGACCTACTGCGCACGACAGCTGCCCTTACTTCAAGAACCATTGCTTCTTTTCTATGACCACCGCACAAGCCCACACAATCAAAGCCAGCAATGTACACTGTAGCCAAGTTAACGAACGTATTGTCAAAGTCGTACTAAGCCGATTTAGATCAAGCCTGATAGGTGCGCGTGATGCTGATTCTAAATTTGAATTTGTACACGCTGAGCTCGAGTTCCATAAGAATGGAATTCCTCGTGATGACAAATGCTTCTGTACACTGATAAATCTTTAGGGAAACGTGCTTAGAAACATATATTATTATTAAACAAGGTTTAAATATGAATAGCACGTGCTGGTTACTTTCTGTAAGTATAATTTTGGAGAATAAATCGTGCGTAATACCTATATTTCTTTTGTTTCAATGCTATAATAATAAAAGATGATTGGTTAACGCTTATTGCATATTAGTTAACGATATATCTAAATTAAAAGTTAATGGACTTACTCCAACCTCCAACGTGGTTTCTGCATCGATGGTTCCTTTACTCCTACTAAGTCTACTGTTAAGACTAGAACTAGCACTAAAAATGGATCTTCTTTCTTTACTGCGTACTAAATGGTACAAACAATTCAATTGCATACTTGATATACATATAAAAAAAACCAACAATGTTTTTTATTTTTTCATTTAACTTATAACGTCCAACTGGGGAAAACACCCTGTATTACTTGTTATCCCTAATATAAGAGACAAAAAAACTGTTAAATAGTAAATATTTTATTTTCACCACATCTGTTACCATTTAAAAAACTATTAGCGCTTTAATTAAAATGAAAAATATTAATGAAAAGGCTCATCGTCAGTAATTCTTTGATAAATATTTCCCGTAATTATTTTTGATTGGGTACTCACTCTGAGCCATAAACGTCTGACCAATTAAGTATCGCCCTAGGCTATGATTCGCGCTTTAACTGTAGTCTTGGTGTTAATCAATGAAAACATTTCTAACATATACGAAAAATAATCAAAATATCTCGTACGTTCGGGTCGAAATCGGTCGAATGATACCTATATTAATTAGAACTATGTGATGAAAAATTTTGTGTTAAATTTGTGTTACGTTTTATTTTTGACATACTGAACAAGTATTAAACTATTTTTGTTATACAGAGAATCTTAGGTATTATCAAGAATACAAAACTTTCGAGTAAAACGACTTAAGGGCTGATTTTTCAATTGCCAGATAAATGCTATCTGACTGGAACGAAGTAAGTGTCATTGTCACTTTATACATATATCATGGTTATATTTGACGTGCAAAGAAAACGTACTGATTTTCTGTCAGATAAAATTTACATGTCTATTGGAAAACAAGCCCTAAGTCTCGGAAAACACAACGGATGGAAAGTTTATTATTCTGATGATTTATCTTATTACAGCTGCTACGCTTGCAATTTTTAGTGAAAATAAATGTTAACCCATTTATTTTATCGCCATTCCATTCAACTTTAATATATGACTCTACTATACATATATTTAACTAGTAAAAGTGTACACTAAACGAACCAATAAAATAACTTTTAAAAGCAACAAGTCTAAAACACTAATTTCAGAACGGGGCCAGGTTTCTCCTTGTGATTAGCTATAGAGATATCGGATCGGCTAGTTCCATTAGGTATCCATCAAACATTTGTTCGTCATTAAATGTGACCGAAAAGGCTTTCATGTTCCTCTAAATAAGGTTAGTCTGTGGGACCGCGAGAGTTACTTGTGCCCGCTGTATGCACCTGTGAGGTTAAATACTTGGCTTGGGGACAAATCTTTTCTTTTAAGAAATAAGATGTTTTCCGTATTTAATTACTATTTCTATGTTCATTTTTTTAGATAGACGATAGTAGATTTTGACGCCCAATCTCTAAAAAAACGTTTAATAACATAGTAGACTCATTGGAAACGGACTTAATAAAAACAAGTAAATAACCACTTTCTGTATACCATTGACGGAAATATTATCAATGGTTGAAGATTCGGTCGCAGATTGACGTACAACCGTGATTCAGCTCGTCATAATGTCCAACTATTAGTCAGAAAGACAAGCCACACTTTTGAGAAAGTTCTAAACGTGTTTTATGACCATTGAACAATATATAAACTATGTAGTCATACCTACTCTATGTAGACGTCAAACATCTCAGTTTACCCGTGACCACGGCATTTGTAAAAAAATGCCGAAACGTCGGATAAATAAAAATAATTTAATAAACGCGTAAAACCCATTAAAATGAGTTTAATTTCAAATAATACATAAACGTTAGCCACAAAACACTTCGTTACTTTACCTACTATTCTTAAAGAAATTGTCTAGATAAAATATTTCTCTTTAAATAAGGTATGAAAAACCAGTCGATTCAAAACACTTATCTCACGATCGACGGTGAATCGAATTATAAACGCTTCGAGGCATTAATCTTCATTGATAATTAACAATATAACGTATTCTATAGGTTACAGTCTTTAACCTGTTTTTCATTCATTATTGCGAACGAGTAGGTAATTTGTAGCGTCTCATTTGCCTAAAACTAAAATAAACATTAAATAAAAAAATGAATATAAATAGGAAACTAGTATTTAAATCTGCGCTTAAGCCCCAGACAGCGGATGATGTCAGGTACTGTCGTTGACACAAGTTGAAGCTTAATATGTTTTGCGTTTTTATAAGATTAATTATTAAAACAGTTGAGTTCGTAATATACGCCAAAAACGTTTATGAATCAGCATACACTCAATTTTTCTAACCTAAAACAGTTGTAGAGGATAAATTACTTTATTTTCCTACGCATATCAAAGTATTGTGTAGTAATTTGGTTCTCGTTAAAGAAATTAATTTCTGACAGGCGCGACCCCGCGTCAGTACAGTCGCGGACACTCTGGGGAACACTATGGCTAAATAAAATTGTGTCATGCACACGGCAGTACTAATAACTATGTCCACTACCTTATTCGATTTTTTTGGATAGTAAACTAGATATTTTGGTTTGTAATTATTAATTATATTTATTTTTTTGTAATAATACTATTATAGTTTTTAAATATATTTCTATTTCTTAGGGCTTGGCTTCATAGAGGCTATAATTTGAAGTTATGAAAATCGGTAAGATTACAGGCAAACTACCATAAACGAAATATATGTTAATTTTACGAAATAACTTAAAAGGTACCTATGTGGAGGCTTAGTATCTAGAGACTAGGCTATAATACTTAAGCATAGTACTAAAGGTTTCAGATTATACACTCACTTAGGTGTATCGTTAAGTTAAATAAATTATCCATCAAGAGAATCCCTAGCACTGAGCCAGCGTGGTGTATTCCAGCTTAGTCCTCCTATCTGTCTGAGAAGAAGGCTTGTGCGCAACTTGTGCGAAATATTTAGTTTTGGAATAGTAGGGTTATAGATAACTTCCCAAAAAGCTAGCATATATAAACTGTAACTATTGTTTTTTGCACCCAAATAATGAATACAATTTTCTTCTCTGATTGTCGATTGCTGTGACCTTTTAAAGAACTCTACAGCTGCACAGCCTTCCTGCAGCCCAAGACAAGTGGCAGTAGAAACTTGCGTTAGTGAGTGAATAGAATTTAAATTGTATGGAACTGTCAAATTGCAAGTTTGTCAAAAATGTCAGTTTCATACATTTTTATCCTATTCACTCGCTATCGCAGGTTTCTTCTGCCACTTGACTTGGGGGGCTGAACAGTAATTAAAGTATTGTTTAAAAAAGCTAAGCTGTCAGTACTCTGCGCCTGACAGTCCCTCGGCATGATTCGGTGTCGCTCGGCCGCGGTCGTGCGTGGGCGGCGTCTTTTTCCCACATCGAGGCACGCCGACCGAACAGTTATACCAACACTACTGATTCCGATCTGTTCGCAGATGAATTACTTCGTACCACTTTCATTCACCACGTGCTGAGGTGTTGAGGGTCATAAAAATGTATATAGCAAGCATGTGTAAGGGACGGTGACAAACAATTGCAAACAAAAATAAAAAATTTCATCCAGCTACTTAAAAAAAAAGGACAGGAGGGAAAGATTAATATTTTTTTTGGATTTGCGATTTATTGATAAAGTTTTTGCATGCCAAAATTTTTGTAGAGTCGACTAATTGTAATATAAAAACAATAACACACTAAAACAAAAACATAATGCTACGAAAATCACTATATTTGTATAAATACTAGATCGCGTCTGTCGGTACAATCATTGTAATGAATAACCAATCCATATGAAGAAGTGTTATAACAGTCAGTTATATTAAATATCAAGGCAAAATATTAGTTTTGATTTGATGAGTCATCCATACGCGCCTCGGGATATAATGACTTATCTAAATAAATTGAATATAAATAAAGGGTAAAGGACTTTTGTAATCAAGTTATGTAACGATTTATAGTCAAATAGAGATATATACAACAATAATAATATTTTATACCTTTAAAAATTGAGCTATTTTAAAAACAAACGCAAGATATTTCATTAAATAAGCAGTAACTACAATAAAATTTAGTTTTACGTTTTATCTTACATTTATTATTTTGTTAGTTATTAACGTGTAATTTCTCCAAACAATCAAAATTTTGTTTTATTAATAGGCTAGATTGAATACCTTTTAAATCTTGACACAAAACTTTAAAACGGTACTTTTCAACGCCATTTTCATAAATTAAAAATATTATTTATCTTTTGCATATTTATTCGAAATTTATGCCTGCTTCGGCTGTCAGGATGTTTTTTTTAAGAATATCGGCAAAGATAAGACGTTACCGGGTCATAGCATTCTGTCAATTTACCAATTTGATGCGTATCATCTTAAATACTTTTCTTGCTATGGCAACATTTTTTAATGTCAGTATAATATGCCTAAGTCAACTAATTACAATGTCTTAATCCTACTAACTCATATGCACGCAGTTTTGGTGGTAATTTTTATTTTATTTTGATTGATTTGAAAATTATGTAAAATTCTGTCACTAAGTAGTAAAATATTGTGATGGTACGTTCGGAAAATTTAATCAGTAGATTTGGCCCAATCAATTTGCAATCCAATATTCTATCTTCATTTATCGGTCATTTACTTTTTTATTTATTATCAGGTGATTTTACTGCGAAAACTCAAACAAAATGAACCGTAACATCTGAATCTAATATCTATATTTATTTGAATACTATCCGACCCGACAGACATTTTCCTGTCTCAACATTCTATCGTTATTAGCGAAATAACCTTAATTTTTCTAATAATATAAGCTCTATATCATTGAGCCCTAAAAAATTGTCGTTAAGTTATACCATGGTATACTATGACCAAAAGCAGTAATCATTTATTTATTATAAGATAAAAATAATAATAAATAAGTCCATGGCATTATGAGAAGCAGTCCACGAATAGAAGTCAAGAGCTCTCGACCAGCAGGTTCAATGACACTTCGCAGCTCTCTTTACCAATATTTATTTATATAAAATTCTTTTTCAACACAATATTCTTAATAATATTCACAAATATTGATGTTAGTTCTGGTTTATTATCTACTTACGATTTATCTTTTGCATTCTTTGATGAGTCTTCTTAATAAATAAAGTTTAGTTTGAATGTATATTTCGAAACCTTGTGGAATTTCATAGAAAATTAATACATTAGAAAATATAACGTTAATCTATTTACTTTTATTTCTTTAACTAACGAGTACATAGGTTCTTATAAATCATGTAAATATGTAAATAACACCCTTCTCTATGCATCGGGATAATAAATGAGTAGAGTAAGGTTAATAAAGGCCAGGTCAAAATATGTCGCTGACAAAACTTTGTTAAGTAAAGAATAAGTTTAAAGTTATCAACTTGAGTAGACAGAACATCCACACATGCACAAGTATGTACTTAGGCATAAAATCGCCATAGGGGCAGTATACCCGGATCACAAATAACCTTATTCCAATCATTTAGAACTAACTCCATTCCGAATAACTGTGCCGCGTTCCTTTTAGGCTATATACAGTTTCTGACTAGTAATCATTAAAAAATATATAACTAATTACAATTCTGCAACGTTGCATTTGTTATTAATCCACATGGAGTAGAGCTAGCCAATGTCGGACAGGTTTGTGGCTCGCAGCCCGTCACCTAAACTGGGTCCGTTACATCGGTGACATCACCCTACAAACTCGAACATTTTAACTCTATTACCAGTACAACTCACAACAACACACAACTACATATACAAGAAATACAGTCACGAGGAAATCATCGCTGCCCACCGTACACAAAGACACCAACCATTGATTGAGCTTTTGATTAACTACTCAAGCTAACTTAATTGACATAACAATCGAGCAAAGCATTCATACTAAAGATTTACCGTTTAAGATGACTTAATTATTTCCCATAAAATCATTGTGGGTTGCTCAAAAAACAACGCGGTATTTCAATTAAATGTTATTTCACGTCATTTATTACGATTAATCTATCAAATTTAATATCATGTTAACTGATTTCTTAATAAATTCGACTTTAAAATTTAAACGCGAAAATTAAATTAGTGATACGACGCGTGAAAAATTGGAAATTTTTTCATTACTTTTACTGGTTTTGGGAGGCTGTTAAGCAGCGCCTACGCATTATTGGTGCCTGTGATAAATTAGTTGTATCTCTAGAAGATACTACAGAGTATGCCGGGTGATTTGAGAATGAGATGTTTTACGGCCCACCACTAATAAGGCACCTATCAAAAACTAGCCGTTACTTTGAAGATATCGGGCATCAATTATTATTTGAAGATTGTCAAAATTCTTGAGCACGCTAACTTGAAATCTAGTTACAGAATACTCATTAAAACATGTCAATTACAAAATTATGGAATATTTATGAAAAAAAAATATATAGGTATGTAGAGTATTTCTACAGTATTGTGTGGATACTTACTTACCAACTTCTTTCTTTATAATCAACATACGAGTATTAATGTAATTTAATATTTCTAATTTACTATTTACTCGAATATTTGTCGCAACATATACCATTTCTGACAAGTAATACATATAAAGCATAAAGATAAATGGTTCAACATATGAGCTTTCAACTATAACAGTACTACAATTCTTACTTATATATATTTAGACCGAATACATCCTACAGAAACTATGCTGCTAATAACATGGCGAGTAGCTTGGATGAGACTAAGAAGACCTTCAACTATTTCTCTTTTATAACAAAAAAATACAATACCGATTAAACTTCGCTCGTTTAGTGACTTTGACATTAAATGTTGTCGTATGTCGAATCACCCATCAAACAGTCAGTTGACACTGAGGGCTTCAGAAAGTACTTTCACCAGTGCAACTTGTCCTTTTTTATATAAAACAACATGCCACTTCAGATAGAAGAACTTTTTATCCCTATCCAATTAGAAACACCGGTTATATTAACTAAAGTAAAAGCTCAATGTATCATTTATGGCAATTAGAACGAAAAAACAAAACGATACTGATACGAAAGTCTGTAAGAGTTACATAATAATTTTACTTATATGTTCATTAAGGTTTCGGTTACTATTTGCTAAGAATGATTGCTTGTGAGCAAAAAATTGATACTAAGAAATCTTTTTAAAGAAAAAAAACTGGTTGACAATGTTAAAAGAAGAATGCTAAAAGTGAATAAACATACAGACGGACACCAGTTGCAACTCTTCCAGTCTCTTCAGTCAGTATACCATGAAATACAAATTAAAAATATACACTTATACACTCAATTCTAAAAATACATATCAAAGCAAGTTCAATTAGCCACTTCGTTGATGTCTTTACAAAGGATTCTGCGCCGTCGTAATTTTACTTCGTAGCTTGAATAGGCAATATATTGAACAGATATGTATAAAACTGTTAATAGTATATTATGATACAAGTGTGCAATGTCGTTCATTACACACGAGGCTGAGGGTTGCGTTAATCAGCCAAGTATATAATGAACATGTTGCTCACGAGTACCATACGCACTTTTTCAACACACTCGCGAAGAAATACAATTATTTTTTGCATAAATAGTTTCCTTCATAGCAACAAAATGTAAACAAAATATTAAAAAATCGGGAAATGACGCGCCACTTTTCTTTTGCATGCGCCAACCAGCTGCCATATAGCCTATTTCAAAATTATTTTATTAGATAAAGTACAATTATTTGTAACAAATTAATTTTTATTATCAATAATTTGATAATCAGTGGTTTTTTTTCTAATATGGACATGTTATTTAATATAAATATACAAATGGATTTTCAATGCCATAAAACCTCTTTGTTGTTACAAAAAAAACTGTATTACTTGATCAAAATGAAAATGCTCTGTTTACTAGCTTATAATTTGCAGTAAGGCACTACCTCAACTTTGTAAGGATCGTTATATTATGCACTAGTGTGTAATATTATAATACAAAAGTGTTATGGCCCTCAAAATGGTGTAATAAGGCTCACTTTCTGAGCAAGTGTGTTAAAAATGATTTATGTTTGATAATTTAATATATATTGAATTGAAATTGTATTGCAATAAATTACCTATGCTTTTCTGTAAGAAAATGTACCAAATCGCTGCAAGCGAAGCTATAAAGTTTTAAGAATTCCATTGATTGCTTCTGGATACTACTGGGTTATTTATTAGGTATGTAATAAAACAAAGTAAGTCGTTTTGATTCTGATTTTTTTCTGTTATAGGGTAAGTTAAATAAATAATAAAAAGGTGAATTGCCTACTTTTAATCTTACTTTTATTTTTTGTTCAATTGCTGCACGAACTTAAAAGTTCTTAGTCACATCTAATATTTGTATTAATAAATCGCTCATTTTTGCTCAAAAGTGACCAAAATTGTTCGTAATCGAATATTCAAGTTCGCGTTCGATTTGAAGTCAAGAGCGGCTTATTAATTCTGTTCTAAGTGTTTCTGAGAGTGAGCTGTAGTTAAAACGTGACAAGAGTGAAGGTAAAGGGTCCCGGTTTATATTGAACGTTTTCGTGATTCTGTTATTAATAATAACTAATTAATACTAGGTATTTTACACCTGGTATGTACATAAGCAGTAACACAAACTTTATTACTAGACTGGCAAATAAGAAAATTAATTTAATAATTCCAAGTAGGTATAGCAATATTTCAAAAGTCAATCGTGTTTTTGCTCAGCGACGACATAGAAATATTTTTTATTTAATTAAGCAAATCATTCATCATTGGTCCGGGTCAGCGACCGTTAGACAACGACCATTCAGCCATTACTACTTCCTCTCTGGACACACGAAACTGCACAAAAATGTCACTCGAAAAAAAACGTAAATGGCGGAATCGTGAGGAGTATGGCAACACTGACAGAGATAGCATCTAATGTCAACTCATTTCCGGTGCGTGGGCGCGTTCCATACGAAAGTTTAAATTCAGAACTTAATTTGGTTAGGCCATTTAAGAATAAATCCTTTTTACAAGAATCAAGTTTTTTTTTAATTTATGGTTTTAAGAACGTGTAGTTACAACGAATTTTGAGTATCGTAAAATGGAACAAATATGAAAAGTTTGACTTGGCACAGACGACTTCCTGTTTAGTATGTGCCTCGTGTCTTCTCATCTGAATAAAATGCGAGAGTGGTATTGTTATGAGAATGGACTTTATATCGAAGGCTATAGGTTCTGTTTTGGGTGAGCGGCAATAAATTTAAGACTTTAAGCCTTCAAACGAGATACCATTCATGAGACGGGTAACGGGTTACTAGTAACTCAACAACTTATCGTTATTATAGTACAATAGACACCAATTTTATAGTATAAATACCTTTTAATGATACAATATCTACATGTAGTGAACGTTATTTTAAATAAACTGAATCAATATAAATAATAAATAAACTGAAACAATAAGTCAAAACTTCAAACTCTATCAAACTTTCTAAATTGCTATGACCATTGCTTTTTTAATTAAATTACGATTTTAACATCAAATAATTATACCTACGCGCATACTCGTAAAGTATTACAAAAGAATGTAGTAAAATTTATTGCTTTAAAATATTTATATGTGTACTAATTTCGTTGATGACTACATTCGACGTATGTATCGATGTGTGTGTGAGTATAAGAACTTAGGAAAATAAAATTTAATAATTAAAAATAAATAATTTTAGAATCTTTAAAATTGATTATTTTATTTTTATGTAAGGTATAAGGTAAAAAGAAAAAGTTATACAATTACGCAAACCAAAGAAAAAGTAAAAACCAAAAAGTTTCAAACAAAACATATATTTATTAAAAAAATACGCGACTCCGACGCCGCCGCCGTGGCACAATGAGTACAAATTTAAACACATAAACTCCATTCCATTTAAGCTTACGGAGATAAAATCGCGGAGAAACATCGCAGGTGTACACCCGTCCTAATCTAACTTACTTGTTTTATGTCCCGCGCGCGTGTGTGCGTGCGTGCGCGAGTGTGCGTGCGACGCGTGCGCGGCATTCCACCTCGTACTCATTCATACTTACAACCACTTCGGACGGGCCATTTATTTGTCTATAGCTTTTGATTCAGACTACACTTATAGCGGTATCGTATATAAAATAAACTGCCTTTTTGGGCTATATATCGTAATTATAAACCACTGATCTATAGCTTTGCGTTAAAACCTACTTTGACACTCCGTTATTCAGTGACTCGGTACTTATATAATAGCTTATAAATAGACGATTTGTATGCCTATTGTCATCTTTTATGAATTGACAATAAGCCGCATCGGCCGTAAACTGTGTTATTTTTTACCAATCGCGGTATAAATCGATTACCACATACGGTTCGATGAGTCTTTTAATTTCACGTGACCGAAAAAAATACGCTTCGACACAAATTTAACTTATTATTCTGATAAAGAAAGGAAATTAACGTGAATTAATTGACAGCTCAAGCTGTGATATTTGTTTATGACAGAAGACATCATCACGATGTGTTGTTTGAATAATTTAATACGTATTCAAAATTATTATAACGACTCTCTAATAATAGGCAGATTTTTTATGAGGAAAATATATATTTTTTTCCATATACCTATAATATAATTTTACTTGTACCTATTCGTATTATGCGCTAAATCAAATATCCTAAGGAATCTGCTCGTAAGATAGTTAAGTATCTATTAGCTTGTCATGAGCGTAATTTTATTAACAGAACATGCAATTTTAGCCTATTTAATCAGTATTATTTTTAATATACTTCAAACCTTCTCGACAAAAAATGATAAAAACTACATCACAATTCGAATCGTAATTTAGTTCCAATTAGTGAATATATATTTTTTTGCATAATACTACAAAAAATAGCAACTACGTATTATTTGAAAGTACCAACACAAAGTTCTTATAGCGAACTTCAGCGACAGTTCCTACGACAAAACCTTCATTTTTCTCCTCGACCCTCTTATCTATAGCCTTATACATGCCACGTTAATGTATTCAACGTGAAAGCACTGTATTTCCTGCCCTAGCCAATCACAGCTAAGGGCGGGCGGGTAGGGCGGATTTGTCGATCATACTGCGCGCGCATGAGTTTATTTATATACATGGGATTCTTTAGAAGCGAGACGCAAAAGAAGTTTGAATCTGATAACTAACTTAGACGCAATAAGTACTATATAGGGGTATTAGTTTTTGTAAAATAATGTACCTTTTCTAGTCGTAAAAAATCAATATTTTATGAAACTAAATAATAATTTAAAACTTTATAATATTAAGCTTGTGAAAATGTTTAAACTTGAAGAAAATAAAAATCAAATAGAAATAATTGAAATTTGTGTCAAATATTTTTTTTACAGTTAAGTATTTAAATTATGTTTTTAATGTTTCTAATATTTTCTCTGTCGTCAAAAATAACTGAAGGATCATTATTAATATCTTAATATCATATACAGCATCTTATTATGTTCTGTTTCCTAGGACTTTCTAAGTAAACAATTATTATATAATTTATTCGGCATCAACAGGAAATTAAAACCAACTGATTTACACTTAAAACATAAACTACTTGTCTTTAAATGAATTTAATATAATCTTAATCTTATGTTAATAAACTTTCAGAATTAAAATGTTATTAAATGAAAATTTATGTATGTCATTAGTTTACAATTTTTTTTTGTCTTTTTATTAGTTTTCCATTGATTATAAATTTTACAAATCTTTGGAGACGAGATATTTAAAGAATTTCGTCTAAGATATATAATTAACTCAGGTATATAACGTTTAAATTTAATTTCTAGCAGAAATTTATTTATTTTATTTTATTTAAACATTTTAGGAGAACATACAGCTAGGAAATAACAATAAAATTCATGTTTAAAAAAAGAAGGCCAATTACACGTTCCCACATTTAGTTAAAATGAGTTTACACTTAAAACAAAATTCATAAAAGCTAAAAGCTAAATATGTCTAATAATAAAGAAATATGGCTTTTGCTGTCTCAGGATTGAATTAGCGTATATACGCCGTGATTACAATTATTTTCATTATTATGACTGTAAAGTATTCGCTGCCTATTTTATACTCTGATAATTAACGTTTTCTACTTTATCCCGTATTCTTTATAAGGCTTATAAAACCCTTTCGACCTCCGGGTCAACAATACTCGTTCACTCACAAACCGACCCGGTCATCTCATGATAGCATTCCAGCTATCATACCGATCACCCATTACCTTCGTAATACCACCCCATACCGTTTTATAGACTCACAATCTCTGAAACCTCAACCTAAATACACACGCAATAAGGACAAAATTTCACTGCAAGATCAATATACTCATTCAATTTAGACGGTGGGCATGTTACGCGTTTTTTATTGCAGTAAACTATAAAAGCGATAGTCAGTTATGACGTGGACATTACTGGACGTATTTCGACGGCATCGAAATATGATAGACTTGCTATTATCGTTGGGTTTTACGGTCTTTCTAGTTATAGGGGATCGAAAGCGTTATCGGTTTTCAGGAACTTTCATTCTGAATAAAAAAAAGGTAGTAAGGGCTAATGAGGTTTTTTTATTAACTTTTTCAAAATATCAACCAGGTACAATAGCCAACAGTGTATATTAATATAAATAAGTATTTGAATATTAATTGTTGGATTGGCCCCCCTTAAAGAAACAAATCCAATCATCACTAACCGAAAATTTAATTAAAATAAAGTAGGTTATCAGTTTCCCTGTTAACATTATTTTAAAATAAAGAATATTATATTCGAAAGTGATGATATGAGGTTATAACTTTGATTAAAACATTCCCTTCTTTTGCTTTTTTGTAATAATTATTTAAGGTTAACTTTTAAGGAGATACCTAAACGTTTTTAGTAACTTAACGTTTAAAAAAATATAATCAAAGTTGCCACCTTCCCTTTAAATTCCATTCGTACCAAAAATTACAACTAAGTTCAAACTTCCGCAAAACTTATTTTACAAAATAAAGATAATTTTAAATCTGTTTTAGGCTTTTCCAATTAGCAGCCTCAACTGCCATTGAAATGGGGTAGGTACGTTTAGTTATAATTTAAGTACACTGCGATCGTTTTTTATTCACCTTCCAGATTAATCTATTTAATTGTCGCATTTCCTATTATTTTTTTATATCTAAGTATGTTGTTTTTCTTCTAAAAGTCTACAAGTCAAAAACTATTGTTTTGTTGTTGCTTAAAAACATCATTCGGTTTCCTAATCTATTCAAAGCAACAAAAAAATATCGTTTTCGGTGATTGTGTCACTTTCGTACTGAAAAACAAAAAATAACGACTGAAACACTATTTTAATAGGTATTATTTAACTCAAAATTGTATTCGCAAAACTACCGACAAAATGGTTACCAGCTGAACGGCAAAACGAAATCCGAGATGGTGAGCGCGCGTGCCACAATCCATCACCCAAGGGTAGGGGGCTGCGGCGACTACCCGCTTCCATTAGTTAATTAGCAACTACCCCACAGATTGCTACCTGGTCGCGACTCAGTTTCTAATTGCTGGCCGTAATGAAATACTTTCTTCTATTCAAACAGCGCTAATCGGTGACGCAATCAGATCTGTTTTATGTTGAGGTCATTAGGGGTTGAAGGCATTGTTTAGAATGATACCAGGAAAGTATTTTGGAAAGGAAGCAAAAGTTGTTTTAAAGCGGAACTTAAGATACATTACATTGTGTATAGGCAAGTCTGGAAAATGGAAAAAAAAATGTACATAAAGGAAGTTAGTTCTAAGGTTTTTCTAAAGGTGTCTGCCGCTAAAAGCCTATGCCATAAATCCCACTTTACCTTTCAACCACAGGAACTCGTAAAATAAAATCACACCCTTTCACATAACAAAGGGGCAATGCGATCGCTATGCCATCAAATTAAAAAGTTAAACTTTAACCCCTCGGAGCATCAATGCTGTTAAATGAGGTAATGACTGAGGGGGCCCAGACGTGTGCTACACACGCGACGCCCCCGAACACCCTGACGGAATAATTTCATTATTATAATAAAATACAGTCAAATGTGTAAACGATGGCACGTGACAATTTGGAGCCGGGCTCGTAAATGGCGCGACATGAAGGTACTCGCAGGAATGGGGCCGGTACCTACAACACGTCGCATTTAGAGTGTGTTTTAAAGCAACTTAGATAAAATGAACTGGTGTTTCTAAACAAAAAGACATCAACTCAATCAGCAACGACATGCATATTGCTACATGCTGCCTCGTCGGGGTTATTCCTAACATAGGTTCTACGATTTTAGCTTAATACAAACATTAGCTTAAAACTTATAGGTATAGTAATGAAAGTCCAACTCAAATACTTTACAGTTAGAGATAAACTTCTAGATGGAAAATAACGAGCTGTATTCTATACTTTACTTTCAACTGTACATTTACGATATTCGGAATTACCCAAGATAATTAGTTAACATAACAAATCGCTAGCTTGAGTGAGTGGAAAAACGGTTGGACCTCTATCGTTTAATTTACGAGAGAGCTTTACTTTACCTCGTCGAGGTAAAACCAAATATTTAATTAGCCCCGCAGTCATTTGCAAACCGAACGACTTATCTTTGATTAGATTGAAAATATATCTTCAGATAGCATCTTACAATGGCAATACGCGATAGTGGAATTAATGGTGGGGGGCATGACAGTTAATTTATAAAAAGATGAGTAGTTACCAAAAAACTGCTCAGCGGGTACAATAAACATTATGGGGCATTCATTAATAGGTGGCTGACAAACGGTGCTGGCCCCCTCGCCGCCCAGGGGGAGGCGGGGGGAGGTGGCCCCCTGCTCCCCCGCCAGGTGTAAAACTGACCGGTCACGGAACCATGACATGCTACGAGGTTAATATGCTTCCATTATTAAACCTGGACGTATTGCTCATCCCGAGGGTTTGAATATGCATGCGGTGATTTGTTTATTGAGATAACAAATAATGGGGCGCACACGCACAATTTGTTACACGGTTTGGAACTACCACACCATATAATAGTGTTAATTTGTGTGGTTATACGCATCAACTCATATTGCTCAAGTTTTTTTATACCATTATAAAATACTTGTTCAGGAAACACCTAAAAATGTATCTACAACGAATGTTAATAGTTAATGATCTGTTAACGCTCTCCTTCCTGAGGTCAGAGGTTTGTTAGTAACGTAAACGAAATGTGAAATCGAAATACGTAAAGCACATAAGGTTTTCTCTACAGCTATTCCATACCAGCGTGGGTGTTTAGTTGATCGTTGGTTACAACAGCGAATGAACAACTAACCATGCGCACGCGTCGACGCGATGTTAACTTTAGTGCTTTCCTAATGTGCACCTATCTTTATGTTATCTCGCTATGTACAGACAGCTTCATAAGATGGATGTGTCTGGTAAATGGGAAAAAGCACGTTGGTGTTATAAAGTGCAGACGTTAACCAGATAATTAGTAAACGTAAATGGGTATTCTGTTTTGTTTAGATGTTAAAATAGCTAAAGCTTTAGTTACCCGCTTAATTATTCTATTGGAAATTAGGTATAAAGTAATTAATGCAAAAACTTATTATTTTATTAGTTTTTGTTCAAAAGTTTTCATAATGATAAGTAAATCTATACCACTAACTATACATACTATAATAAGTATGTGAATATCAGGGATAATCATGTTTTGCATTTGTATGGAAAATTATCTCCAACACATCCTTATGAGATGTGTACATGATTTTTTGATAGGTTCTTACAGGAGACATTAAGTTTGTTGTGACTACTCGTTTTATTACTTATTTTATTTATTTGACGTGTGCACAAAGGTTTTATACGTTCGTGTTTTAATGTTTTCTCGTCAAGCGCAGGTATAAAATTTGTGACAACGTCTTATGAAATACTAACTCACTTATCTTAAATCTTGCTTACTATAGTACTTAAATTTTATGGCAAGAAAGTCTTTTATAAGGTTTTGCTGTGGTTTTTAAAAAGAATTTGCTATTGCAAGAAAAATACTTTTAATTCAATATCTATAACTTTAATCTAAAAATCGACTTTTTAATCAATTATAATAAATACAACAAATTATTTGAAAACATCTTAAAACACTCATAGCAGCCGTCTAATTAAAATAAATCAAATATTCTGAAACCTATGTTTATACTTAGCTACTTATAACTGCTTAGTTTATCGCAGGCATAAAATAACAATTTGTCCATAAAGTACCTACTAATTCAACATTAAATATCCCACGATGTCAAAGTTTCATAAGTCAAATTGAAATACAATTAACAGGGCTACATGCCATTATTATATTAAAAGCACATTACGTTATTTTGTGTGTCAATATTTCCGTTTGCCACCCTCTGGTTCACCCCTGTTCGATACTTCTACCGAAATATATGGGAATAGTAAACATGGATACATTATTATGTTTTTTACGAGTATACATTCAAATGACGGTCCTTTTTTTTGTTTTTTTTTCGTTTGTATTTGGAAAGTGTTAAGTAGATTTAACGTTAAAATACTACCTTATATATACCAGGCGGTATAGATTACGCACGGTTAAATTTTTATTATACCTTGATTAAAATCATTGAAATGTTCGGAAAAATCTTAAAGAATCTTTTGTGAGGTTAAGTTTAGAGATTTATGAAAGGTTCACAAAATCAGACCGCAATTTAGAGAGTAGAAAAGTGGTAAAATATTATTACTCTTAAACTTTATAATTTGCTAAAAATATTTATAGAACAAAATATTAATAGCGAAGCTTATAATTACTGGTATTAGCTTATATTACTTGGTATTCTGTACTGTGGTCTGAGCGATCGTTAATTTAACGATTATTCGCCAGTTATTAAATGAACCATAGTACTTAAACTTATGATGGAACTCGTGTATACAATATTCATGAAATGTATCTTTCAACACATTACTTAGTCAAACTAAGCTATCTAGCCAGACAACCACTTTCATACCTCCAATTCCTACAGCGAAACAAAGAACCATCTACATTCTAAAAAAAGAAAACGTCGTAGCGGAAAAGCTGATGGTTTAAATTTCGAAAAGGTTCCCAAATGGTTTCCCCCGACCCTCGCCCGCCCACTGGGCGGTGTTGCCAGTATTGATCCGCCCGCCCCCGGAGGCCACGGGGGCTATACGGTGCCCACTCTCTATAAAATATTATTACTACTTGTTATTGCCCCCTACCACCCCCACATAAGTTGCCGAGACGTTGCCAGGCCATCAAGGGGGGGCAGGCTGGAAATAGTTCTGCTTAGGATTAAAAAGAATGAATATTACAATGGAGAATTGTGTACAGGCTGTTTCAGTTTTACATATTTTGGAAAAATTGCGTTTCTCAACAACAACGAAGACGTTTACTTCAACGAAATAAAACAAACGTTATAATTAAAAATAAATTTTAAAGGAGGCATATGTTAAACAGTCTAAGATGTCGACAATAAAAGCGTAGAGAGCTTTACAGTTAACATCCTACTGAATTAATTGCATGAAAAACAAAGTTGGTACCTTAACCTATTTCTAACTGATCTTCTAATAACCTTTAATTTATTGATACCTAAATTACTAGCCAGTATTCTCTAGTACTTCTGTGTGTGAAAGTCAACGTCGTTATTTTACGTTTACAGTATTAAATCAGGTTGTGCAATTTCATGATTATAAAAACAAATAACAACATGAATAAGAGACAAACATCTTGATCATGTAAGCCCTCAGTCTGGTTCCAGTCTCCGGCAATTAACATCCATGTCGCGATTTAAAAGGACAATAAGAACAGACAAAACGCAGACTTTCACTATTGTTCCAATATAATTATAATGTGAATACGAATGACGCTATTTACCTACATCGACGTGCGTTTTCCGTTTGCTAAAAATGTGATTCACAAAACTGAACTTTGCTCCTATGATTTTGGGTTCATTTTGAACTGTGTCGCGCGGGATGCGTGGGAGTTTTCGGTATGGAAATGGAGTGATGATGGCACGAGCCGTACATGTCGTTAAACAATGCCTAAAGGAATGTATCGACGAGCATCTACCAACTAGTGTTAATTAAAATAGCGGTAATCTCTAACTACATATTTGGGTGTACACGTGCATATTAAGTGTGTTAATAATACCGATTTACGAAGTTATTTGCCTATTTATATTAACTCTATAACTGTTATACCTCCCAAGTTAAAGGTCGATGTTTTAATTTGGTTGAGAGCATGTAACTAGAAGATAGTAAATCTATTTTAAGCTCAACTCTAAAGAAATAGTAATAGTATAATAGTAATACTAAAATAGCTAGCGTAAGTTTAAATAGATCGTTATACTCCTGACATGTTTAGTTCTCAACGTGAAATTACCTTTTCTAAAGGAATATCTAATAATAGATACTTAGTCTACTAGTATTTCGATTTAAGTTTAATAGATCTCATTAATTTTAAGTGCTACGCAATTTAGTGTTGGCCTTTGGTTTGAGCACACGATTTGTTTTCGGAGTAAATCTAGTAATACCCTTAGAATCAATCATTATATTGTTACCTTCCTACTCATTACTGGTAATTGAGGTATTTACGTGTTCGGAGCAGCCATTGGTCGGTCTAATGGACAGTTGTGACAACTAGTGATGTAGGCATTGTGGTGAATCGTTGTTGTATCGAAGCGTTATTGTGTAGGTTCGACCAATCAGAGACTGCGTGGCACACAGCAATTACCTCAGTATCATATTATAAAACCTCAATTGATTTGTCAAAGCATTCATCAGTCGAATAAAAAATACAGAAGGTGATAAAAATCATTTACTGTTGTGAACTCTTTACACTTCGTTTACAATCTGTTCTGTCAGTTTTAAGATAATTATGAAACTACGTAAAAACATATCAATTACATACAAATATGACTGTACAAACCAGTAGAGTTCTATTTTTCGGTCATTTCTACGTAGCTATACCTCTCCATCCTAGAAATCTCTTACCCAACTCACCTACTAAGTGGCGGTACTTTATCATTTTGAAACTTTGACCGAATAATAATTCAATGTGCCTCTACAATGTATCTGGAACAAGCTGCCAGCAGGTGCTTTACGTAATCCTGTAAACTTTGATAACAATTTAAATAAATTCAATTACTTGCAAACATTTCTATCCGCTGGGATCTAAATATCAATGCATAGGTTCTATTCTGTAGAAGGTTCTTTTAAACAGTTTCCCAATAGTCTTGGTTCGGTAGTTTAGTACAAGCACCGAGACTGATTTAACTTGTGCGGTATATTGAAGTGAATAAAGTAAGCTCGGGTCATAGAACAATCTATTTGCAGGTGCAGAGGTAGATGCGGACGGCGTTTGAACTGATTTCAATACTGCGGCATAGTTGTTAGTTAATGTGCTGTTGCTGAAAGTGTAGCTGAGGAAATATCTTAGATTTGGTGACATAAATTTACGTTTTACCTGTTTCAATCAATTAGCCTTATTAAGTTTGGAATTAGTTATCTTTGATCTAGCTCTTATGATGTTTTTTAATAATTAAGAACGCTTCCAAGAGTTCGGAAGGAAGTCATCATTAATCTAATAAAATTGTTTCCAAAATGCTAATAGACGATAAACCTCTAGTAAAAGTTGTCTTAATTTTTGAACCAAGGTATAACTAAACGTGTATTCTATAGAGTTGATCTGTGCACCGGTTGCCCAAGTGTGGCTCCTCCCGGCGGCGCAATCGGTCGATCCGCAAAGGTCACGGGAGGCATGCGCGGTCCGGCGCGCGCGCCGCGTTGCAACACCCGGGCCAACTGCGATCTATACCGATACCACTAACTGTTCGTAATTAAATCGCGGATACGCTTAGCGGCTAACTCCCGTCGATAGGTTTCGTGATACAGAGTTTTGGTTTAGTTTAGAATACAACTTTTGATGAATAATAAAGAGAAAGAAAAAGTACTTTTAGTAATAACTAAACGAGGATTAGTTGGTTGTGCTTATAGCAGTAGAAAGTGTATATAATTTTAATCTTAATGTATTAAAAGCTTTAAATCTTTTCTTTAAAATTGTCTACTAATAAAATCTATGGTTGCATTGGTTTCTGGTTGCGTCTGCGTTTGATTGCCTTTAAACCTTCGCGTAGCACCCTGTAATCATTGGTTGTCGGTTTATTTGGTTGAAGTATAAACATATATTATTATTTCCCTCAGTAACTTAAACGTACGCTAGTACAATGCTTTATCAACCAATGGATATTGGCAGTAATGAGTTTTGCCATAAATAGCTTTTATAGGTTTATCCCAAAAGCTAGTTTAGACTGGCCAGTTAATTCTTAACTGCCGAATTTAAATACTGGATGTAACTTCCAAATAAGTATATAAGTTCTATGAAAGTTGATAGCTAGAAATACCGTCATTTCACCGTTATGCAAGCCCCGCCCTTAACAAAAGTAAATAGAGATAAAACAATATGCTTATCTATATTCGTTACATATATGTATAGTTATCTATACGAACATATACATACCTATTTGTGTTATCATTATCAGTAAGGAAATATTAATGAGTAATATTTTGTAGGTAGTTGTGAAATACTCCTAATATTAAATGTTAATACCTATATAACATGGAATGTTTTTTGAGTATTCATTCGTTTTTAACACGCAACTTAGAATTTTCTAGAACGTAGGTATTGTGGGTAGGTATTATTTACTTACCATAATTATAATACCTAACTGAAAAATTACAAACTTTTTAAATTTTACAGATTCACATTGCTGCACAAAAAAAGAATGCAAATAGGTACTAACATTTAGCAATAATGTTAATGAGAGGCAATAAGAGAGAGCAATAGATCTGAATTAACTGCCACTACTAAACCCGCAATTTAATTACTTACCGAAATCACAGTTCAAATTCGATTAGTTTGCAATTTACGTGCATTTCACGGATATAAAAAATACCCAATAGCTTTTTGATTATCTGCTCTTGATTTTGATGTATGTGTCCCATGCGGTACCGACGACGTAAGTTCGTCACCTGCGGGACGCGTGGGCCGCTCCGAGACACAAAACCTATTGTATGCTAATTCAGAAGACGCAGTTGTCCACCACGGAGAAATTATTCAAATCGAGAAATACACGCGCGCATGCTTCGATACAAATAATCATAATCGTATTTATTTTATGAGTGATGGGGTGGGTGTCAGGCTTCAGACAGACGGATTGTTTATTTGATCGGAGATAAGCGGGATGGGGGGATTCTACTACAAAGAGTCTCATCATGGGATAAAAAGTATTGTCTACGAATCTCTCAGTTTTGCTTCCAATTAGACTGTGGGTAAAAGTAAGTCATGTATTATTTCCGTCCTTACAGACGTCTGACCTTGAATCGCTGCTGTGCAAGCAAGAGGGCGCTTCGCTGGCGCCCTCCCACATGGACCTGTTCGATGGAGGCGCCTCCTCGCGAGATGACCCCTTCCTGCGGCCGGCGCTGTGGGAGGACATCGCGTCCTCCATCCGGAACATCGACCCCGAGAACGCCAACATGCTGGCGCCGCTGGGCGCCACGCACGTCAAGCTGGAGGCGGACGACGCGCTGCTCGAGGAGTGCGCCACGCCGCTGCTCAGCCCGCTGGAGATCAAGACGGAGCGGCTGTGCGCGCCGCCGACGTACGCGCAGCCGCAGCCGCCGCACCTGCAGCCGCAGCCGCCCGCGCCGTCCTTCGCCAAGTACCCGCCGGCGCGGCTCGTGTACATGTCCCCGCTGACGCCGCCCGGCTCCGACCAGGGCAGTCCCGGGAACTCGATGCAGGTATACTGTAGCTTTATTCTGACGCTGAGTGCTAAGCGTTGCGACTGCTCTGCGAGAATTGGTGCACCAATTTACGCGTGAAGGTTCGTAGCTATTGTTTGTGGCCAGCCAGTATGATTGTTGCAGGCGCCGCGCCGGACGCCGCCGCCGCCGTACCACCCGCCGCCGCTGCTGCGCCCGCCGCAGGGACACCCGCACCAGCAGGCGCACCACCATCACCATCCACAGGTAGATAAGTAGAAGTTACAGATGACTTATCTATTAGGCAAGGTATTGAGTCTAATCGTAAACATTATCCTGACGTTTCATTTTAAACAAATTGTTTTAATATACATTTACTATTTCTTTTTATATCTATCAACGTTAGCTTTTGTTCTTTGATCGAGACAAAACATAAGCCTCACAGTCCGTCATCTTCTCAGACTAACATAAAGTGTTTGTATGATCCCAGCAGATGCAGATGCAGATGGCCCCGCAGCCGCCCCCCGCGCCGCAGCACGCGCCCCTGCCTCACCCCCGCCTGGCCCCTCCCGCCTCGCACGTCAAGTACAACCGACGGAACAACCCTGAGCTGGAGAAGAGACGGGTGCACCACTGTGACTTCATTGGTAAGACCTTACTACTGTTTCTAAATAGGTGATCTAGGTAAGACCTTACTCCTATCATTGGCAAGACCTTAGTACTGTTTCTTAATGGGTAATCATAGGTATGAGGGTATTTATATAAAGAATGTCTTTCGGAACTACATTACTTTGACGATAGATATCTAGCTTGTTTGGCGGACTATCTGTGAACGCAGTTGGTTGATATTCTCCTACTTTAATTACCTATAGAAAGGTTCTTCTTAAGATGCTGTTACGCGTTCATGAATTCGATTGGGTAAGTTATTTTTATTCGAAAGGAAAATTATTTCTTCAACGATGTTTCTAAGAAAATGATTTTCTAATATAGTTTTTAATAAAGCTATTGCCGTTTCCCCGTTTCCCCGTAGCTCCAAAAAGACAAAACCGCCACAGGCGCTTGTGTCAAAAGGAATTTATCACCTTCATTTTATGACAACCGCAACGATTAGGTTCGATTAATCGCAAAAATGTTGGCTGACACTAACAATGCCTATTGCATTACAATGTCCAAGTTATTACACAATTACGACTCTCAGAAATCATTTAAAGTTCAAAGTGCTTTGGTTATTGCCGAACAATTCAGACCAAATAATTAATTCGTAATGTCATGGAGGTAATTACGTTATTTTGTTTTATTATGAATTAAATTACATAGTTTCGTTTAGTTGTTGTGAGTTGCTTTAAAATAAGAGAGATGATATTGTTTTAGTTTATTGAGCTATATAAACTAACTATGCAATAAACTAGAAATGCATAACTAATAAAAGGAATGTTGGTCCATGAAATTCCAGACTTAGTTAATTGTTAATTAATTTTCTTATTGCTTGGGTACAAACTCAATTAATATTAATTTTGAATACCCACTTTATTTAGTCATTTGTTTTTTTTATAGAAATCAATATCATATCATAAATTTTCAAATCTTTGAACAATTCATACTTATGATATGACCATTTTATTTCAGGATGCACTAAAGTCTACACCAAAAGCTCACATCTGAAAGCTCACCAGAGAATTCACACAGGTAAATCCTATAATAAAATTAGGTATATATTCGAAAAATATATTTTCTTTTTATTTTATAAGGTTTGCGCTTAAAGCGAATTTCTTGTCTTTAAATTGCGTTGCGAATTTAAATGTTTCTATTCATTTGATCAAAGAATCGATTTTACAATCTGTGCGTGGGTAGATACAAGTAGGATCTTTAAAATAAACTAGTTTTTGACATTTTAAATTCGTATTAATTGTAGATATTTTCACACGATTAATCTTATGGGCAGAAAGACATCAACAGTTGTTTTTGTGGTTGCCATTGTAAATGTTTAATGACTGTCCGGCTTATAACTTTGTGGTCTTTTGTGCAAAGTTTTCTAAAGTAGGATATTCTGTAGATATTTCCCACGACTTTTGTTTTACATTTCCTGTTTAAAATTACTTAACATCTGAAAATTAGGATCTTAGTAAGTGATCTCAAGCTTTCAATCCATTTCTAGTTTGCAATCACAGATTAAAGAGATAGATATTCTACTAATTGTCGGTCAGTCACATTAATTGTTAGTTGTGGTAAATATGTAGAATCGGTAGTCAATGTGTGATTTTGGTCGTGTGTTTTGTTCGTATTTCAAACTTGTTATAACTTTTTTTGAGAAGCTTGAGAAAAATTATCAGCTGAAATGTTGCAATTAAAAAGTGAGCAGGAGACAGAAATAGATGGTGGTTTTGAGTCGCATAATAAAACACCTTATAAGTGTAATGCTCAACTCGTTGATGTCTTTTCTATGAAATACGTATACGTACTGAAAGCTTACGAAGAGACCGGAACACAATAACAGTTTAAAGCCTATTCCCAGAACCAGCAGTCAGTATTAAAATAAAAGTCAAACATGAATTTCCTGAACGAGCTTGATGAATTTACGAGTCATTTGTTATTGCTTCGTTTCCTTCCAAGTATTACCTCGGTGTTGGTACATTCTAACTTTATACAGCATGATTGAAATACCCGTTTACCCCAGGCGAGAAGCCTTACACTTGTCAATGGCCGGAGTGCGAGTGGCGTTTCGCGCGCTCGGACGAGCTGACGCGCCACTACCGCAAGCACACGGGCGCCAAGCCGTTCAAGTGCGCGGTCTGCGAGCGGTCGTTCGCGCGTTCTGACCACCTCGCGCTGCATATGAAGCGGCACCTGCCGAAGACGGCCAAATGACACGCGAGGCGGGGTGGCACCCAGCCCCCCAATGCTGCCAGCACACTGGTAAACAAACCTTGATAGTCCTACAAAGAGTTAGTCAACGTAGTGGGTCTTTCATTAATTGTAGAGAAGGTCCCTTTCCATTAGTAGTAGAGAAGGTTCATCGACACGTAATTATTTAACATCATATCAATAGGTATGTTATAAGCTATTTTCATGCATATTCATTACCTACATAAAAGAAGCAGAAGAATGTCATTGTCGGTAATAAAGTTAAAAACTCGAACAGACTCTAAGATTTAAGAAACTTATAAGTTTTTCTAGCATAAATATCATTTTATTGCCTTTACGTAATTGACAATGGTCTATACTTTTTCCTAATATTTTAGCTCAACTCTCGCTAACTATCAGGACCCACCTCCGATAATCTATTCTTTACATGCTCTTCTTCAAAACTTTGGTTGCTATCACTTGGATTTTAAATACATATTATTTCGTTTACAGGAGGAATGCAATGACAACATGTTTTTGGAGTGTGAGATAGACACAAGCCTCATGGACTCTCTTTACGGTGTGCTGTGATGAGCTCAAATCTCGACACACCAAAAAAACGCGCAAAATCAAAATGGCCGCTAAGAAAAAATTAAAACGACATTCGTGCGTACAATGTTAGGAAGGAAGACGTAGATAGTAACCTAATTTTGTCAGCAAAAGAGCACAAAATTATAAGTTACCTTACATAATATTTGTATCTAAAAGCACAATATTGTAAATAATTTTAAATAGCATATTATTATTTTTACCAAGGAAATCTGCTTTACGTACTACGCTATACGTAACGTTTAAGAATTCAGTCAAATAATAATTAATTAATTTGGTACCTATATTGAATTTATAGCTTGTAAAGGTTTTTGTTCTGAACAGCTCCTTAAATGTGGGTTCCCACTGTTTGTAACATCACTTTATTTACAAGTTCTTGCGATTTTAAATTATAACTTATCCGATGATGTCTCCACGACAGTATTGAAATTATGTAACGTGAATTTGCCCACCATGAAAAATCATCACTCAATTCCTGCTTTAGGCTGCATTATTTATAAATAAGAAAAAAAAACATTTTTAATAAATGTAACTAAATCTTACAGTTCATTTCGGTCAGGTAGTATTTTTTACCACGACATAAATATTTTACCAAACATAAAATTTCTATTAGTCTCCGCATTTACTTTTTGCCCACAAAGGAGAGTAATAATATTTTACCGCATATTCCTCAGACGTATTTCATAGGCTACCTATTATTGCTTAAATTGTACCGTAAAGCTGTAAGAGTTTTTTAATGATTGACATACTTAGGTAACTTGGAAAATACGAGAGCAATGAAATATCCTAGAATATTATCTGTTTTATATGAAACGTCATAAAGCGACTTAACAACCAAGTTATGCTACTTTCGGGAAAATGTTAAAACTTGTATATTAAATTACTTAAAGAACATGTTATAAACAGAGCTCTCGACACTTTACAAGATTCCGTAATAAAATTATAACACTTTCTAGTCTCTATTAATTACTGTATTAAAGAATATACATTCATTATAACTTAATATATAACCACGCTGTATTTTAAACATTAATATATCTGAAAATAAAATCTATAATGTACCAAGTAATTACTGTTAATTTAGTAGTATTCTTTTATAACGTATCTAAATTATGATATGTTGTCGACCTTATTGTCTCCGTCCAATGGGTGAAATTCTTGAACACATTGAATAAAACCTATATTTGTATATGCTATGGTCTTTTGTATAAAATTCTAATAGTATTTTCCGTAATCGCTCAAATACTTTTGGGTCTAAGATTGAGACTTTGATATGAATTATACAGGCTTCTATTATATTGTATATATGAGACCTTGTCTTTAATTTCGTTAGACACATATTCAGAGTTAGTATTCGCGAGTGTAACGGATTTGCCATCATAAATAGTCATTAGTATTTGTGCTGTAGTAAGATTACGCTTGCTTTATATTGTAACTAAGCCTTTATGTAATACCTACCTACATAATAAACAAACTATAAAATCTTAGCTTTCTATAAACTTTAACTTAAAAATAATTAATATCACTGCACTTACAAAATGTATTTATCATCTCGTAATCACTTTTAAAACAAACAAATAATATTTAAATTTAACTGTTGAAAAATACAAAAGGAAACAGATATACATATCATTAAGTAGAAAGTTTTAAGAAGGTTATCTTACTTATAAACTCTTTATCTTGCCACTTTACTTGCATTTAACTATTTAAAATATACCTAAGTGTTACTCAAAACAGAAAAATATGGCCTTTGTGGTGTGCCTTCGAAATTGTATTTATCTTCTTGCTAAACAGGAGTAGATACGTGTATTGAATTATCTGTAGCTTTAGGATGTTTGATGTATTTCAAGAAATGCTAAATTAAGTGTGTGTAAAAACCTTGCCTTGATCCCGTGTGTACATGATGCCATACTATTTTAGTTTCGAACACACAAGTTTGAAAACATATTTCTTAAAGGTAGATACGTTCGAGGCGACGGGCCTAGTTTGTGCTAACTTCAAGCACTTACGTATAGTAACATATCAATTTAATTTTGAATTGTGTTGAGTTTAAATACTGCACCATAGTTCACATTTCATATGTTCATATTTGAGCAACATCTTTAGCAACACTTTAGTCGACGATGTCGCCTCGATATCGGTGAAGTTTGTCGTGAATTGGGGCTCAGTGTCCGCAGTCTCATAAGCCAATAAACCATTCTTGCCCTTTTTTATTTATATGACTTTTTATATAATTAATCAAGTCCCATAAAATTTTAAAAGCTTAAACTGTGCCGTACTTTTAGCCTCATGAGGCAGCCCTAAAGATTGCCGTACGTCAGTGTCTTTATTTGTTTTTATTACTTATTTCGTTACTTTTCACTTAAGGTAAACAATTAGTTTAAGTATAGCGTAAGCACGTTGACTAAGTCACAAAATAATTTATTACCAATGATATGTTTTTTAATATTAAATATTTTTTGTAGGTAGAGTTGAGTGTAAAAAGTTGAGATATATATTTTGATGGAAACTTAGGATATATCATATTATCGTAGATATAATATTGCGATATCTGAAGTGTGATTCATTAACATTATTTTTACGATTATAATTTTCTTATTAAAACACATGTTGTTAATTTGAAGTCTTCTTATTTTTATTAAAAATATATTATGTTGCAACATCAATTAAAGAGGAATATCTTTGTCTGTATGTATGTGCTCACAATTACCTGAAAATATATTTTGTTAATTACTGATATTACATGCTTACTTCATTAAATAAATATTAAAAAATACATAATACTGTTAATATGATTCAAAACAAATCTTCTAAAGTAGCTTACACACGGTTGGTTAAGGTAAATCTGCCTCTAAAATCCAAACATGAATGGCAAAAACCGATTTAACGTCCAAAATGAATTAAGTGAAATCAATTTTAAAGATAAATTGTTGTAACACCTCGCTATTTTTTCGTTGTTTAGTATAAAAATTATTTAATTAATAAAAGTATATCATGAAATTAGTAGTTGGTATAAAATAAAGTTACCATCTATGTTAGTTTGCGATTTCAACTATCATTAAATGCAATATATAGGTAATAAAACGGAAATAAGATTTTTTTGTTGTTATTGCTTTATTTCCTATGTTATCGTAAATCTGCTTCTTAAGCACTTTACCATGATTATTTAACTGACCGTGAGTAAACCGCTTTAACGATGAAAATGCCCGTAATGTATAATAGTTATCGCTATAAAATATTACCACGTCAATATCTCAGAAGTCTTGTGACAAAATCATACGTAGGCAATAACATAGCCGTGCCATAGGAAACCACTCGAAACCAAAATTGTATGTAATGAAGTGTGCCATTGTTCACGACTCGATCAAACTTTAGAATATCATTATTCCCACCTCTATACCTTATTGTTACTTAACTGTGTGTACTTAACTATGACTATTTTAAATAAAAAGTAATATAAATTGATGTACCTTAAATTTGTGCCTATAAAGTCTTTGTTTCGTAAATCACATAATTAAACAATCCAGTGATAAAAATGTTACTATTTACTAGTTTGATTGAACCATGAATAAATATTCAATAAATGTTTTCTTTGATCCGTAGGTATATATGTATATAATTACCTAAATGTAGGTAGGTAATATCCATGATGATGAAAGTTACATAAAATGATTGTTTGTATGTTTGTACAATATTCTTTTATTATAAACGGGCTAGAGTAAGATATCAAGTATTGCCACAAATAGATGTCTACAGAATATATTATTACAATTTCACATTTCAAAACAAAATAAATTTAGTCACATACATGAAGATTTTGTTTTATTTACCCATGCTTCGACTTACAATATTCTTTAGACTGTCCCTGAAAAGTAAGAAAATTGAAAAGATAGGATGAACCAATAGTAAGAGACGATGGAATAAAATAACGATAAAATAAGATTAACAAAGACCGTCAACACCTAATATCAGGATCCGTATTTATAAATCGCTTTCAAGATCGATCTCAGCTCATACGCTCTCAAGACCTCCAAGTTCTTAACTAATTGATAAATTGTCATCAAGAGCGTGTTACCTAAAATCGATCCCAAGTTCGACCTCATAGTTGTGCTGTGAGTAATTTATAAATGCAGTCCTAAGGATTATATTCTGATTAACGATTAGGAGAAGCCCATAATTCAGTAGGACTAGGCCGCACGAAGACACCAAGGTGTTAATACGCCTCTAGCAGTCACAACGTGCTAAACACAATACGGTATCAACCCTAACTGTTTGTTCAAACACAGCACCGTTACAACCCGCATTATATATACATGGTTGGCAACATCACTAGCATTTCTACGTCAGAGGTCCTATTTAGAACTTGGGGAAAAAATATGACAGTCTAAGGTGGACGTGGTTTTGACAGCAGTTCAAAATGGGTTCTAAGTTCATATGGGTGTTCGTTTTGGGGTTGGTGGTGACGGCTGCAGCGTTTTCGTTGGGATCGGAGGAAGATGATGGCGAATATGATGAAGAGTTTGAGGAAGGAGAGCATCGCAAAGGGAAATTGTGTGAGTAAAGTTTAATGTGTTGCATGCGTAGCTTAAGTCTAACTTACGTTTTCCTACCGCTAGGAATGCTGCTAGAATAATCTTAGCGTTTCATTTTATTAATTTTACTTTCGAAATACATACATATTATTATTTTGACAACTTTATTTTATTGAAATGATTATAAAGCGTACTGTAATAGTAAAAGGTTTTAAAACGTAGATGATGCAAAAACATCTACTGCTAAGCGTGTATAAATTAAATTACACATAATTTAAGCTAGTATACATTGTTATGTGCAAAATAGAGTTTTACGTGTAAAGCTTTCAGGAGTTTTGGTAATTCGTATTATAATAGATTTTGACGTGATCTTTCCAAAACTTTGTAACTTCAATTTTACTAAGGTAGACGCTGGCGCCGACATAATTGAGAATTGTAAGTATTAGAAGTTTTTTTAAAAATTTAGTTTAAAACACGTAAAATTTACAGTAGGTAAATACATATAAACTTCAGAAAAAAACCCGCTAGTTATGAATGTTATTTTGATAATGTTTTTTTTTTGTAAAATCATTGTTTTCTTCCTACTAAAACATTCTACAGCACTTGCTTATAGATACATATATTAGAAATAGGTATTAACAACAACAAGCATATTCAAATTAAGCGGCAATTTAAAAGGCCAATTACCATCGTAGTGCTGCTGCTACCTTTCAGGAATCCTGTAAGAGCAAGAGAAAAAGTTTAATCAAAACTCTAAAGTTTACGTAGAAAACTTCGCGTCCTTATCCTTAAAGTCATACTCCTCCAGCCATATAACTTCAGTGTTCCCAATTTACTTCCAGTGTTCCCATTCGTGAGCATTGTCAGATTCGCGAACACCGACTGTCCCAGCACCAACACTATGAACGGCACTTGTCTGGCGAGGAGGGAGTGCAACAACCTTAATGGGACGTCTACAGGCTTCTGCGCTAATCGGCGGGGGAGGTGTTGTATCGGTATGTGGAGAGTAAAGTTATAACTTTTGAGTGTTTAACACGTAATAATACATATTTTGCGATAACATTTTATTGGAGTTTATAAATATATACAGACAACTAATTATAGTAAAAAAAAAAAAAAAAAAAGCTTAAAATAGTTATTTTATAGGGCTTGGAAATATTTTAAGTGTCCCCTAAAGTTTAGTAAAGAGTGTACCGAAAATGTACAAGGCACGGCGACGTCTAACTTTGTGGCGTCGTGACGTAAATTTTTTCGGTACGGCAACGTAAATTCCCCCGTCACGGCAACGCGCCGCGCCACGGCATCGCACCGTCCCACGGTGACGACGTCGTGCCGTGGTGATGTGGACATGCCCATAAGACTTTCTGATAAGTTTAGGAACAGACGATAAAAGTTATGACGCTTGTCGATCCTACAAAGTTATTTAAAAGTGGTTTCCTACGCAAAACGTTTGCTTGAAATTAGGGAAATATATTTTTAAATGATCCTTTTACCAAATTTTCATAGCTAAACTACATGTCGGGCTCATACCATACCTTTTGGATTGAGACCTACGGTGTTTTTCTTTAGATTACAGTTTTTTTTTGTTTTTGTATATCTGCCTACATAGACTCCATAAACTTCAGAAGAACCATTGAATTCTTTGCGTGAATTAGGTACCTTTCCTGTTATCTAGAAATCTATTGAAATTGCTAACTCTAGAATGAGTATCTATAATATTTTATTTTGATCCAATATATTTATTAAAAAGTTAAAATCACATTCAGTTAACCTTTTATAAAGTATGTTAGTTATGTTAAGCTGTTTTTATAAACTTACAAGTTATTTTATTCAGTTAAGTAGAGTTATAACGGGTGTAAAAGAGACCACTTCCGAAGCCTGAAACCATGTATTCTTAAGCCTCAAAAGTATCTAAATTCACTTTAAGGATTGAAAAGTCATCAACTGTTGCTTAAAGTGCGATTACTTACATTGCAAATTAAATTATAACACTATTTAATTTGATATCATCGCAAAATCTGATAGTATAAATGCAATTTTGTACAATAAAGTTAAAAAAATCTTTTTTGAATTCTATTTTTTTATTTAATTTAAATCATTTTTTTTTCTAAACGTAACCAGTACCCCTACAGCAGTGCCCAGTTTTTGTTTTCGGAAGCAGCCTTTTACACCTTATCATTGTTTTTTGATTTGTGCCTATTTCACATATACGATTTATCATTGTTTTTTGTTTTACTATAGGTAGTATATGTATATATATATATATATATATTTAAATAATTCCATTAAAACCTTTTTAAAAAGGTGCATAGAAGAAAATTTTACCTCAGCAGCGCCCGTTCAACTTGACGATACAAAATCTTGTTTTCTAGAGCTGTTGTACGGTACATTCCCTTTTTAGTCAGGACATGTCTACAAATGAATTAGTACCTAGTCGTAAACTCAAACAGCTATGTCGAAAGTCAGGTTAATGATTATCAGCGAGAGTAAGGTTTAGTAATATAGGTAAAAGGGTTTTGTAAGGTATTCCAAAACGAAAATACACATATCGACACATACCCTTTAAAATACAGTATAGAGATAGGCAAGAACAAAGTTTGTGATAGTCATCGACATAGTTGTACATAGGCAATTATGTTAAAAACATAGATACCTTTTTCATTTACGTGCACAAAATATTACTTTTAAATAAGTTAGGAGAACCTATTACCTATAGTTCCCGTGACATGAGTGTACTTTAAAGGAAGTTAATACGGCTGTTTATCATATAATATCGACTGACGTATCAATACACAAATATCATTGTTAATTGTGAACTACCCTCAGTTTCAAGAAGCTGCGGATTGAATACAAATGTGAACAACACGTACTTCACGAGCCCGGGCTACCCCGCGGCTTACGCGGGCGGACAGCCTTGCAGCATCATCGTCAACCGATGCAACAGTAACATTTGTCAGGTGAGAAACAACATACAACAAATCTGAAAAACTACAACATTATTATTAAGTTTATATTTTTTTAGTTTTTAGTAAATTAAGTGCCAAATTAACGTGGCTATTGCCTGTAACCTATATCGTAGTTCAATATCGTAGTGTGCTACAGAAATTATCACATACCACAGTCAAAACTCAATAAATCCTGTAATGAATTGTCAAACAATACATACAAAAAGATTAACACATACACACCGACTGTTTGCGTGGATATTATAAGGTTAAACCACTGGGTTAAACATATTTTAAGTACGACTTTGTTTCGAAATAAAACATCTGGTATTTCTTCATTACAAGTGGCCGCCCGCGACTCTGTTCGCGTGGAAGTCGGTTTCCCGTGGGAATGAGATGTTTTCCCGCGGTAAAAAGTACCCCATATGTTATTCTGGTGTATAAACTATATTACTGTAAAGTTTCATCAAAATCCATCCAGTAGTTTTTACGTGAAAAAGTAACAAACATCCTTCCATCCATACATCCATACATCCTCACAAACTTTCACATTTATAATATTAAGTAGGATATGACTTGACCTATAGATACCTATATAAAAATGTATCCCCTTTATTAAACCTTCATTTATCAATATTTAGCTCCGCATCGACTTCCTAGACGCCATGCTATCCCAGCCCAACGGCGACGGCGTATGCGCGACCGACGCCATCACCATCACCGGCGGCAACACCGTGGTGCCAACGCTCTGCGGGGACAACACAGGGCAGACTATCTACGTGGACTTCAACGGGAACACGGCGATCACCATCACCGTCACGGCGACGGTGGCGACGGCGTTCGCGAGACGGTGGAATATTAGACTGACACAGTTGGGGTGCGATTGCCCGGGCTTAGGTAAGGATGTTTTTGGTATCGGAATTTTTTCGGGATACAAATGGAAAACACTGTGGTACCAATGCTGTGGGGACAACACGGGGCAGACTATTTACGTGGACTTCGGGTTGCGATTGCCCGGGTTTAGGTAAATATGTTTTTGTTATTTGAATGTTTGTGAAATAGGCACAAATGGAAAAGACAAAATCTTGATAGATTTTGTTAAATCGCTAGATTTGAGAGTTTAGGAGCAATGACACCAGATGATTTATCACACACGTGAAAATTATAATAATGTTTTGGTTGAATATCGAAAAATTTACGTAGGTTAACTACTTTTGCTCTATCACCAAAAAATCAAATTCTTCCATTCAAGAACTGGTTAAATTTTTATTACAGCCTTAGTAATAGCTTTTGAAAATCGCTGAATCTTAGCTAACATTATTTTTCCGCTATGCAACCTCAGAGATCACCAACTAGTATTAAATTTCCAACAGCTCCTAACGGTTGCCTCCAGTACTACACCGGGGCCACTGGTACGATCACTAGCTTCAACTACGGAGCGGCGGCCAACACTGCTTTGTCGGCGTCACTAGTTACCGGTACACGACAACTGGCTAATACCAACTACGGCATCTGTATTAGAATGGAAGCTGGCTTTTGTTCGATACAGTATGCTCAAGTAAGTGTTAATTACAGATAGAGAATTTGAAGCTAAAAGACATCTTGCCAAGTATCTTGCTCCTCTCGTGGCTAGTGTCCATAACCTTTTATAGTAAATACCTGGATAGAGGATATTTTTGATTGAACAGCTAGTTATTTACTCGGTTTAGGCTATGATTGCTAATTTAACAAGATGTTAGAGATCTGTTGCACTTAGTCATTAAAATAAGTTTGTGTTTATAAAGTCGAGACCCGATGGCTCTAAGGAATCTATTCTACTAAAAATACTGCGATAAATTACGTTATTTCGATCAGCTTTTAATACTAAGTGTCTATGGCACAAGCAGCAAAAGCGCTGGAAGGAAACGGGACCAACTATATCGCGTAAACGATAGTATCTGCAAGCCGTTTTGCAAGAGACCTTTACTTACTCTCGGAAAACTCCCAGTAGTATTTCTAACTAAAACTGCTGCAAAACTACATTTTCATTTGTTCAGCTTTTCAACAGAAATCGATTGTTTAATTCCTTTAAAAATCACAATAAAAAATTCTTTTTTCTTTAGACAGCCAATGACCCGTTTTCGTTTACGATTACGGGAGACGTCGAGGGCGCTGACAACACCGTCCTAGGCACGGCTGTAGGCGCATTGAACGATGGTGCTTGTACCACTGACTTCGTGGTGATTCCCAACCCTACGGTGGTGGCCACAGGAGTAGCAGTAGGAACGGACCGCTTCTGTGGACTCGGTTTTGTTAACGTGCAATGTAGGTTTAAAATTGTTTATGTTACTGTTACTTTTGATAAAAAGAGATAAAGTTTGTGAGGTTGGGACCCTGATTTTGGGTTGGGTTTGGGTAATCTGTGGAACTACTGAACCGATTTAGAAGTATTTTAGTAGTAAGCTATGTTATAAATAAAAAGGAACTACGGCTAATTTTATTTAGGCCGATTTAGTTTCCACGCGTGTGATATATTAAAATTACCGAAGGCATATATTTAAATTGATCGTCTGACTGAAAACCGAACTATTTGCCCTAATTCCGATTACCGGACCCTTTTATTATCATTCAAGTACTAGCTCAATAGACATTTATTTAGTCTATTTAATACGACAATTTCACGTCGTCACATTTGTACTACAAACCCTTTAATAGCAGCACAATATCGATTTTTTTTTGAAGTTGTAGATACGTATAGATACTGGAGGATATTTAGCTCAGTGGTCAGAGCATTAGACCGGTTATCTAAAGGTCCTGGGTTCGATTCCCAGTCGCGTAATGCTCTGAGACCAGCGTTCTTTTTCCAGTGTCTATAACTTAAAAAAAAAATTATAAATTAGCATTCCAAATGCAAAACTAAAAGTAAAATCACAATATTGACATTACCTCACACGTAATATTATTATTTTCAGCGACTTTGAAGCCGTTCGTCGTGTACGTAGTAACAGACGCCAATGAGGGAGCCACGGCAGTCACACCTCCCGACATCGCAAATAGAGGATTTTCACTAACTTATACACAAATTGGCTGCTAGTTATAAGTATATAGCTTTAACTCATCTTTGCGCGCGACGATCGGTACGCGTCTAATTTAAACACCAATCAAAACTAACTGAGCTATTATGAACTAAACCCAATCGTAATGGGTTGTCATTTTTATTTACCAATACATATAACTTAAAAAACGGACCGTAAAACAAATGATTTTCATTAATAAGAAATTATTTATAATACAAAAGCAATTTTAATTATCATAGTCAAATTTTCTGCAGGGCTTACGTAAAAAATCGAATAACAGCATCATAGTCTGTCAATATAAATAAGAAATCTTTAGTTGTTATAGTTTTTGAACTATAGTAGAGTCAAAATTGTTACGAATGTCAGGAACGGGTCCGCTACGTAGTTTCGAATGCCGTTGGTGCGACAAACGCTGGAGCGATTTTTTTCTCCGCTGCCTCATAGGTTCGAAACTTATGAACTCGAATGACGTAGTCGCGTACGATGCTGTTTCGAAAAACATGTTGACTGTCTTTTCGACGATGCTTGTGATTTCGACTAATTAAATAATAATGTTTATAAAAAAATATTGATATAGTTAACGGAAAACAACAAATTCAGTGTCAATCAATAAGTATTTATAATAAAAACATACATCCATACTCACAAACTTTAACGTATATTAGTAGGATGTATTATATGGCGGCCAATATACCTACTACCATAGTATAAGGTGAAATGAATATTCTTGAATAAATAATGTTTCACTCTTATTACCTATTTGTTAATTATTTTTTTAGAGTGGTAAAGTCTAGCTGTAGGCTCAGTCTGTAGCGATTACTGGGCTGACTCGACCGGTGAAATACCACCGTCACACAGAAAACCGACGTGAAGTAGGGATGATGTTCCTGCGTTTTGTTCGGTGAGAGCGATATTCGGTGCCCAATTTCACAATTTGAAACGAAAAAACCCATACTATAACGAATATAAATTGTTTGCGTGCACTAACTGATAAACTATCTTAATTCTCTTTATGTAAGTACTTTATATAATTTTAAAACATACTCGAACACTTTTATATCATTTATGATGATCAATAACCTATTATTAGATGATATTACAGAAATACCTAACTGTACTAACATAAATGAGTTTATAAATATCATACCTACAAGTAACTTAGACCTATTTTGCATACATATAAACATCAGGTCAACTATAAAAAACTTTGCTGCATTAGAACAATGTATTCTAACCTCAAACACACGCATAGATGTCATAGTACTAACTGAAGCCAACATATCTGACAGTATAAGTTGTTTGTTTAACATTAGCGACTACCAAATGATTACCGCATTACGTAAATCACGCAAAGGTGGCGGTATTATAGTCTATGTACATAACTCTCTTAAATGCAACATAAAAAATACAAACACACTTTGCTTCGAAAGCATCTTATTTACTGTTACAACTCACTTGAACTACAGAGCAACCATATGTGCAATTTATCGACCACCTAAACATAGTAAACACTTATTTCTTAACGAACTGCAAACAACATTAAAACAATTAACCAAAAACACCGACTTATACTTACTAGGAGATATCAACATTAATTTAAAACTAGAAGATCCTGTGAAACATAAATACAATAACATTCTTCATAGTCTGGGACTTGTGTGTGGAATAACGGACTATACACGAATAGAATTATCAAATGGAAAACTTAGTAAATCATGCATTGATCATATTTATGCCCGCTCCCGCACACAAGACCTATTCACTGCGGCGATCGGGACCACACTAGCGGACCACCGCGCTGTTTGCATCGCTTGCATCGGCGCGCCTAAACAGAGTGTTCCAATAAACAAAAAATGCTTAAATAATTGCAAATTACATGAACTACTAAACGCGGAGAATTGGGAGGAATGTTGTAACTTAAAATGTCCTAATATGACCTACGAAAATATAAAAAATAAATTTAATAAGTGTTATCAATTATCCTGTTATACAATTAAAGTTAAAAACCCTAATAAAATATCAAACAGCTGGATAACCAATAAAATTAAAAAAGCCTGTAATTTCCGGGACAATTTATTTCACAAGTGGCTTAAAGATCCGCACAATCCTATTTTAAAACGAGACTACAACGAGGCAAGAAATTACTCAAATAAACTCATAAATAAAACTAAAAACGAACAAATTAAACATGAAATAATAATAAACAAGAAAAATCCTAGACAGTTATGGCAAATATTAAATAAAATCACTGGTAAAATCAAACAATCGGTGGATAAGGTAATACTAACAGCTTTCTCTAGCCAAGGTGTAACTTGTCAAAATATTGCAAATAGTTTCGGAAGAACCTTTATAGAAGCCGTTAGGGATACGGTACCAAATTGCGCAAATCCATTACTATGCAGAACGACTTACGCAAAGCCACAAAATGTCTCGATGCGGTTACGCCCGGCAACGGAAAAAGATATAAGTACTATCATCAAATCACTAAACAACAAAAAAGCTCCAGGTATCGATGGCATCAGAGCCATGGATATTAAACAAATAGGTTGTAAAATAAATAAAACTTTAGCTCATTTGATTAATATAAGCATTGAAACTGGTAAATACCCAGATAGTTTAAAAGCTGGAATAGTTAGGCCTATATATAAAAAAGGCAGCCACACAGATTATAATAATTATAGACCTATAACCATTCTACCTGTTATCGATAAAGTAATTGAAAAATACGTTTGTAAAGAAATCTCTGAATTTTATACGAAAAATAATGTCTTAACTGAAAAACAATTTGGATTCCAATCACAGAAAAGCTCAACACAACTATTATCTACATTTACTGATACAATTTATAACAACCTAGATAAAAAGAAACACGTGATGGTGGCTTTTATTGACTACAGTAAGGCATTTGATACATTAAGACACGACGTGTTATTAAAAACTTTACACGAAAGTGGCATTAGGAGTAGCTTGCTGGGCTGGTGTGAAGATTATCTCAAAAATAGGAATTTTGTCGTACGAGTAGAGGAAGCTCACAGCCAGTCATTTAACGTGACGCACGGCACCGCGCAAGGTTCAGTATTAGGCCCCTTACACTATCTTACATACGTCAACAACCTTCCAAACTTAATAAAACACGGTGAGATTTTTCAATTTGCAGACGATACTTGCCTCATTGCAGCCGCTAATACTCCCAACGAAGCACTGTCACTTCTACAAAAAGACTTCGATATACTTGTCAAGTGGTCACACGACGTCGGCCTTGTACTGAACACTAGTAAAACTAAAGTCATGTACATAAGCACTAGTCAAAACAGGACTAATTTTCAACCAAAGTTAATAGCACATGACCACCATTGTATGCACAAACTTTTGACAGTCAATGCACCGATTACCTGTAACTGTGACAGCATTGAAGTTGTTGAAAAACAAGCCTATCTTGGATTAGTTATTGACAAAAAATTAAATTGGACGCAACATATTAACTACTTGTGTGATAAACTCAGGGGTATGCTAGCTAAATTCGCGTTAATTAGATGGAAAATACCCTTTAAAACATTAATGCTGCTGTACAATTCTCTAGCTGAATCCACTATAGCCTATGGTTTAACTAGCTACGGTAGGACTTTCAAAACACACTTAGATAAAATTTACACGATTCAACTGAGACTTTTAAAACAAATAGTTCCCCTAAATATTAAAAGAAAATTTAAAAATGATTACTACAAGTTATTTAAGTTTTGCAATACTATTCCCATACATGACAAAGTTAAGCAAAATCTTATAATTGAACATTTCTTTAACAAAAACATAAATTTCCTTAGGAAATTTAATGTAAACATAACAAAGACCAGAAATAAATATAGCCCTGAACTATTACTTCCTAAATATAGCAATTTGTATGGAAAAAGAAAACTCAACTACTTAATACCTGACCTTATTAATAAAATACCTACTACATTGAGAGACTCCCTCACAGAAAAAAATATTAAAATTAAAATTAAGCAATACTTCCTAGATACCATTACTTAACAATAGTTCTCTTATATTATTATGTATGATATATAAATATATAGCACAATAAAGCCAGATATCCAACTTAATACCCAATAACTGATGTACATATTACAGAATTATTTTATATATATGTGTATAAATGTATATGTATGTGTGTATATATATATATGTGTACAAACATTTCACTACAAACTTAACAGCATCACAAAAAAAAGCCTAAATATAATAATACCTTTAGTAACATACTGTATTACAAACTGTTTACGTCTGTTCTTTTGTTGGGACTGAGGTGATCTACACGACAATACCTCGAACCAAAATAAATTCGGATTGTAAAAATTTATAATATTATAAAGATAACTATATCACTATGTATATCATAAAGCTCAAATATGTAATAAAGTCAATACTGTTAACTACCTAACTAAATGTATCCGAAAAACAAAACTGTATTTGATGACTCACTGGTACACGGAAAAACTCTAATGAGTTTATGTTGTATCTTTAGTTTTAAATGAAAATTGTATATTCTTCTTTGTTATAATAAATAAATAAAAATAAAAAATAAAACATAGGCCAGCATCGCACCCTCAATGAATATGTAATTGTGGGTGTATATGGGCGGCGGTGATCACTTACCATCACGTGACCCGCTTGCTCGTTTGCTAGATTCTCTAAAAAAAGTATACATATTGATTGATACTAAATTTGTTGTTTTTCGTTTACTATACTAATATTTTTTTATAAACATTATTATTTAATTAATTGAAATCACAAGCATTCGCACGTATGAGGCAGTCAATATGTTTTTTGAAACAGCGTCGTTCGCGACTATGTCGTTTCGTTCGAGTCCATAAAGTTCAAACGTATGAGGCAGCGGAGCAACAAATCGCACCAGCGTGTGTCGCACCAACGGCATTCGAAACTACGTTGGATAAATGTTTATTAATTTTAGGGGCCCCAGAAGTGCTACACCCATGTAATTATGTGACATAATATCTGACATAACAAAAACAATAACTATATGTATATGTTACGGCTAATACCCGAAGTGCGGCTACACCTAGTTTTAGCCGGTTAGAAGTGTTTCTTATATGGAAAAGTGTAAAAAAAAAAATATACCTATGTATATAAAAACTGGCTTGAATTGTGAGTCGAGTCCTTTTTCTGGGTGGTATCAAAAAAGTAACCTAACTAACCTAACTTATTAATGTTCTAACCGGCTAAAACTAGGTGTAGCCGCACTTCGGGTATTAGCCGTAACATATACAATAGTCACTGAGGTATAAAACTGGCAGGGGTCAGCCCTAGATGTCGTTTAAAGATTTTGAGCTTTATCAGTTTTTTTGCAAAAACGATTATAAACGGTTTTCCTTTTTGTCAAACTTGTAATATTTTAAAGTATAATCTGTTACTCAGTAAAGAATAAAATAAATAGGTTTATACTTAAGCGACATCTTCATTTGTTCCTGAGTACTAACTCCGAGAACATGGCATGGTCTAGTCAAGCTTATCGAATAGTAATAAAAATGTGCCGCAAAAACAGAGCTATTGTTTACAAGCAGTGCTCCATCTTGTAAGAGCGAAGCGAAGACCAATAATAAATCTATGATTTCATGTATAGAGCGAATTATTGTCACCTTGAATGTTTATTTTGACCGGGCTATTACTAGTCGCCATGCGTGTTAAGATTAAAGTAAATCGTATCCGATTTCTTACATAAAAGCCCTGCTGATGTTTTTCGAAAGAAGACTTAAATGAGATAAAAAGCGCAGCGCAAAGACGAGTTGCAGTTTCTTCTAATTTAGACTAGGTTTGTATTGTTTGAAAAGACAACTAATTGTATTCTTGCCAGAAGCATCGCAGTAAGTTGGTACAAGGTTCATTCCTAAGAATTTGATAACATTTTATAAGTTTTTAAAATGTGTAAGTATGTATTATATTCACAGATGAAAAATGTTTTCAATATTGTTAATGTTTAAAACACATATCCTGCATTAAGATCGCTTTGCGTGAAATGCACCTATAAAATAATAGATATAGCAAGTTTATTTTTATTTCCGGCAAGTAAAAATTATTACGTTTTCTTTTCGACCATGGTTAAAGATAAATAAAAGAATTAATTTGAAATATACCTTTTATTGTGATTGAAACACCCACAATATAAAATGTACTTTTACATTATTATAGTGCAGTAGAACGCGTATTTTTATTAGACTAACTAGAATTTTGAAGTATTCATTCTAATATAATTTAAAACATAATATATGAGGTCAATAAACTACACATCACTATCAAATACATAACATAAAAGGCAATATTTTTTGGTGTACTCAGATTTTTCGCAAAGCGAAACATGATATTTCTACGCAAGCTAATCTCAACAAACTTAACAAGTTATCCATAAATTAAAATCACTTTACTAAATAAGTTCTATACATTTGCCACCACTGTTTGTACTTTACCTCTCCTTGTTTCGATGGTATTTTTTATATCGTCAAACCAGTAACCAATCTCCGTGTTTTTACGCAAATCTTGAAAAGCTTGGCAACCCTCAATGCTAGTTAGGACTCCAAAAACGGTGATATCGGCAAGATTAGGTTGATCACCTCCCAAGAATCGAGTTCCTTTCTTTTTGATAGCAGACGTCCAGTTGTTCGCGGCGTCGTATAGAGACTGCCTTTCGTCGTCTTTGATATTATGTCTGTAATAAATAAAACATGTCACTATTTAAATGCTCCAATTCACTTTTAACATCACTTTAGGTACAATTCTTAGTATTTTCTTCGATTAGTTTGATTCTAAAACTGAAGTCTTACTATCTTAGTTCTCAATGCAAATTACTCTGCCATTGTAGTATCATATGAAGAATGAATTGAGAATAAACTTACCTAGCCTTGAGTCGTTTAGCAATCATAAACATGGCAGCGGCTCCAACATACACCATCAAGGAGCACTCCCAAGCCGGGAAGGTGTCACGCCATCCACCAGCTTTCTCAAACCATTTAAAAGTTTCTAGGGATTCTTTCACAGTCCTGTACACATTTGGTGATAGTGTGTGAACTAGAACAGAGTCAGCCCATTGCCTCCATTTTCGCTCTTCTCTGAAAATGATAACAAAAACAACATTACAATAAGAAATTATAAAATTAAGAAGCACTATTCACTGCTGGTAAGTGGTAATGAAGCAAATAACTAATGTAGAATTATTGTATCTGACATGGTCTGTACATGTTGCCCATCTGCTAATAATAAAACTGACTTACGCCTCAGCAGTTTTTTCCTTGTCACTCAATTTGTGGGTATTGTGCATGATAAAATATTTGTTTGTGATATCTGTTGTGTTCTTTCCATCATCATTAACAAACTTAGTTGCAGGGTAGTACTTGATTATATCACGAATTTGGGATGCTTTGTCTTGCAAGTAAGTCTCCAATACAGATATTATTGCTGTACTGTCTAACAGTTGCTAAAAATTCATCCATTAATCAGTTAGGTATAAATGACATTTTCATACACAAATTAGATCTTAAAGCAATAAAATTGACTCCTGATTACCTGATATCCTCCATCCACCTTTGCCAGCAGGATAGGAACTTTTTTGTAACCAGACCACTTGATGGCTTGTCTCAGTACTGCATCAACTTCAACAACTTCGTAACTAATGCCTTTTGCATCAAGGTATGCTCTCACCTTGCAGCAAAACGGACAAGTCCTGTACTGGAACAATACAAGCTGCAAGTTGCTTGTGTCGGAGTCATTGATAACCTTAAAATACGAAAAATAACATGATTGACCTGTAAAATGCCTAAAAGTCAAAAACTGATAGCCTAATGTTAGGTACCTATTCAATAAATGCGAATGAAATACGGATCTTACTTACTCGGTACTGAGGTTGGTAGAAAGGAGCTTCCTTCAGAAAAGCATAATCATCAGGTTCCACCTGAGTATCCTTTTTAATATTCACTTTATAATGAGTATATCCACCGTAACCAGCGCCTATCAGTACACCAATACTAGCGCTAACCAAAGTCAATCTTGCTGTTGACCTTGGCGCCCGGCTTGAAGTGGAATATAGGAATCTCGACAGGGAAAAATTCTCCTTTAGCGAAGGCAGATAAACTTTGCGAAATATTGTGAAAGCTGGTCTCCACATCGTGAAATTGTGAACAACATAGAAAGAATATCTAATTTCTGAAAACTGATATTGTTGTAGAGATATAAGACCTATACTATAGATAGAGAGTTGATATGTTTATAAAAAAATGTGACTTACTTAGCTGTCAAAGGAAAAAGATGGCGGCCATTGAAGGTGTCTTCAATACCGTAAACGTGGTTTCCCTTTCTACAGAAACTAACAACGTTCTACTCATAAAAACCAGGCTTTGGAATAAAGTTTGGTATAACTTCTTTAAGCCAAACTACGAGTATACTTTGCTTATTGCGTCATATCGTGCAACCTGAGGAAACCCACGATCAATAAGTTTAATGAAACCAAAATGGCTACCAACCAAGGTGTGTTCATGTGGTTCTAAGTGATTTGTTCTAAAGTTTTCGATATCATTGCTAATGATAAAAAATTCGAGTCAATGTGGCCAAAAATATAATTTAAAATACCACTTATTAACAGTTCAATAAAAAAATAAATATTTTTAGTTTACTTATATTGTGTTATTTGATTTAACTTATTTTATTATTGCAATAAGGTGCTGAGACCTGTGAAAAACCCACTGTAATTAGTCCTATGACGAATAGGTTAAATACATTTAACGAACGTCCAAAACTGTAGCTTTTCCTACGCAATATTCGATCTTAATCTTCTAAATTCAGCATTGTAACCTATTTCTAGCCTCTGTTATGTATGAATAAAATGATATGATGTTCAGATAAATAAACATACCTACAGTCTTTGTTTACTTGTATTTATACCATATACCAAGTAAAAAATAACGAACTATGCTATGGACATATAGAGTTAATAACTATTTTTATGGCATTAGCTAGTTCATATTTGTTCTATAAACTCTAGAATGATAAACTACAAGAAACCTTTTTTATCAAAGATTATTTAATTTTTCTTTGAGTACTTTACTAATACATTTATGGTAAATAAGGAATTTCATGAAATTTCTTCGGAAACACCAACTTGTCCTCGCGAGCAATGTCGATTGTCGTCGTGCTTGATTGTGAATGTGAAATTGGAAATGTTTATGTTTAAAGTTTATTCATCATTACTTGGAAACGGCTGTGCAAAAATTGCAGTATCTTTTTGAGACTTCGTTGTTTTGAGTCGGCGCTATAGGGAAGGTAAATAATTGTTACAACTGGAGAGAACACTTGGTGCGTTAGTTAGTGGTTGTGGATTGTTTGTGATGATTCGTTTATTGTGATACCAATGGAGTTGGTTTTGTCGTAGAGTGGTTATGGTCGAAGAATGCCATCGTCGTCACGGACGCGGGGCTCAGGGCGGGGGCCGGACGGTTCGGGACGGACCCAAATTGTAGCCCCCATGTCGGAGCGGCAGCAGTTGGCTCTGGTGATGCAGATGTCATCCCAGGATGCCCCTCCAGGTATTTAAGAACTGTTGCGAAAGTATTTGTGAGTTTGAATATTCTGTTTCTGTGTGAGATGAGTTCCCGCCATTTTCGTGTTTAGCCGCTCCGACACCAGGAGAGGAGAGGAAGCGCACTCGTCAGCAGCGCAATGAACGAGGAGAGACGCCCCTGCATGTCGCTGCCATCAGAGGTGACCAAGACCAAGTCAAACGTTTACTCGAGCAAGGTCAAGATCCCAACACTCCCGACTTTGCTGGTAAGACTTATACTTCCAATTTTCTGTTACCAATATTGTTTTTTTATTAAATAGTGTATGTAGTTTGCTGCACAACACACTCATATTTATGCTACTGGATGTTAAAAATAATTACTATGAAGTGTATGTAACTGCGAGGATTAAAGTAATTTTGATTTGGTTAAGATTCTGACGCTGACTTAAGCAGAGATAACTTCCTTTGTTGGTTATCATAACAAATAATACTCTAAAGAATATTTTACTTGCAAATCTGCACTATTCAACTTTAACCTTAGTATGTAATGTACTTGAAATTATTCTATTATTAAAGGTATTTTTATTGTTCGGTACTTCTTAATGTCTGATGCTATATATTAAGTGACAGAAACTAAATTGGTAGCAATTCTAATGTTTTTGGCACTCATCAGTAATTATTACACATTCAAAGTTGCTTTAATGCTGCAAAGTAATGGTTTAGGCTTGAAATATTTTTTTAATATTATAAGTAGTCAATTTATTTACATGTGACTTGTTTTTTTTTGTATACTTTTGTCCTTTTATATCAATTTATTAATTTGTTTCGATGTATCTGCTTTTTAATTTTTTTTTCATCATCACAATGCTTTGCAATGTTTTGTTTGCCTTTCCACTTGTAGGCTGGACTGCACTTCATGAAGCTTGCAGTTATGGTTGGTTTGATGTAGTTGTGGAGCTAGTTAAGGGTGGAGCAAATGTCAATGCTAAAGGTTTAGACGATGACACACCATTACATGATGCCACATCATCAGACAACCTCCAGATGGTTCAGTTTCTAGTTGAGCATGGTGCTGATGCATTTCTCAAGAATACAAAAGGGAAAACTCCCTCAGATTATGCTGCTCCTGCAATTTTGGAATACTTGCAGTCTTTAAAAGGTATGTAAATAATGATTAAAGCTATTTTTATTTTACCATGCTGTTTGAATATAAGTTAAGACATAGATTAATGCACATTGTTGTTAGTAGATTACAAAAATATGTCGCTTTTTAATTTGCTGTTAATTTTAACCCTGCCACCTGTTAACTTTAGTTAGCGAATATCTTTTATTTTTCACTTCAACTTATTATACACCAAAAATTTTTAATAATAGATTTCAATGTTACTGTAATTATCAAACATAAATTCCTGATATCATAGAACTCTATTGATATAGAGTTCACCCTGAGTTAATATATACCAAGCTAGCTCTACCTCTATTATATTTGCATAGTAAACAATGCAAAATTGTTCTTATTTTAGATAACAATCAAAATGAAACTTTACAGATATATAGGTTTTACATCAGAATAACACATAGGGTACTTTTACCGAAGGAAAACTTCTCATTCCCACGGGAATCCGACTTCCACGCGAACAGAGTCGCGGGTGGCCACTAGTTAGAGATTAAACCTAACCTTCTTTCTAATCAAAGTCTCTGTCTAACATTTATTATTATTTTTTATTAAATCACTACATAGTAACAAAGTCGCTTTCTCTATCCCTATGTAACTAGGTTCTCCCCTAGTCCATTATGTGGTACCTATAACGCAAGTGCTTACTGCAACTTACTTTAGGGCCACATAATTGGTGTGTTAGTCTGGAGATTTATTTTTATTTATTTTATTTATGCTTAAATCTTTAAAACAAGGCAACGGATTTTGATGCGGTTAAATTCGGAGCAAAACTGCTTTCTCTGTACTATTTAATTATAGTAGGGGAGCCCAAGAGAGGATTTCTGGTTAACCACTTCCACTAAATATGAGCCTTATATTAGTGGCCGCCTGATTAATTAAATAACTTTTAATAATTCAGTTCAATTTTATTAATTAGGTAAATCCCTCCAGATAATCGTCAGATTAAAAGACAGTACGTCTAGGGCATAAAGATGAACCTTATCTTAACCGACTCCTTGCCACCATCATTTTTCGAGCCTTTCCTCCGTGGCCCCATACAAAATTCAATGACGCGCTAGTCGCGTCACGGGCCCTCCTAAATGATGACGCACCTTACGCGTCGTGGGCCACTGGTGATGTTATTACGCTATTTTAAGCAATTTCAACTAAAATAATACAAAGTGAGACCTGTTATTGTTTGTTATGTTTAATTTATTAGTTTAGTGTATTTAAAAGTGTCGATCTACGTCTTTTATACGATATAGACGGTAAGTTATAGATTTCCACCATTGGTTGTCAACCTGTGGGAAGTATTTTATCGCAAATCAAAAATCTTCCGTTTTTACATCTTAACTATTCATTGGTGACCAAAACATAGTGATTATTTTTATAGATTTGCTAAGTTCGAATCCTGGCTTTAATAATAACACTTTTCAATAATTAGTAGGATAAACAGTTACCTGTAGGTAGGCACCCTATGGTTGACAACCACTGGCAAATTTATTTTCTAAAAAAAAATAGTGGCCCTTGATATTGGTGTTCCTAATGAGTTAATTTTTATATAAAATAAGATATTTTATTGATTAAATCAAATAAAAATTTGAATTGTAACTATTTTCTAATGACGCATCTCTCGCGTCATGGGCCTCCCTGAAGGTTTCTTCATGACGCGCTAGGCGCGTCACGGGACAGGAGTCGGTTAATCTGACGCGCTGGAGTAGGTATTTCAAAACTATTTTTTTTGCCCATTTTAATAAAGGTGTTCTAACAAATCGTTACATTATTGTATAAGAGCGTTGTTTTAGGTCAACTAAACAACCCTTTAAAAATCTGTTTTTTTTTTCATTTCACCCCTTAAGTACTACCACTCTCATCATCGAAACCATCAGATTAACATGTTTTAAAAAATACGTAAGATATAGATGATATCAATATCTGGCACGCCCGATGTCCATGCAAAAGGATTTTTTTACAATTTTAACCGACTTCCAAAAACGGAGGAGGTTCTCAATTCGGCCGGTATGTTTTTTTTGAAAATCTATAGCTGTTTCCCCCGCCGCGGCCGATGAAATATTTATTATATGTTGTCATCTAAGTTTTGCAACCCAATAGGTACCTACTATGACGCTTGAGTAAATGCAGACTTAGCATCGTGGGCTTCCCTAGTATTATACTTGTTAACCTTCCTCTTGAATAACTATATCTATTTTAAAAAATCATCGCATCGAAATCCGACGCGTAGTTTTAAAGATTTAAGCATACCTACATAGGGACCGACAGAGAAAGCGATAATCAATACAAAATACGTAGAAGAACGCAGGCGTGGCGGCCATTTTATTGTTAGCATCTGGGTGTCTGAATCTTAGGGCGGTTTCAGATAAGCGTATTTTTCTGCGCGCACACGCTCGTTTCAGGATACGCGCTTACACGCGCGCTACATTACGCGCTCCAAAAATCCAGAATCGCGTTAACGGACACTACGCAAATGCGAATACGCGAAATATCGCGTATTTTATCGATAGTGATTTCATGTCAATATTGCAGATCATCGTGTTATACAAGCCTAGAAGCGCGTCAACACGAACGAGTTACGCATATGCAAAAAGACGACCCTAAACGCGCCTACATGCGCTTTCAAAAACGAGCGTATACGCCCGTATAAAACGCTCGTCTGAAACCGCCCTTACGCATTTACGTAAAGTTTAGGTTTTATTTGTTAATTCGATTTTATTTTTGAATTTACAAGCATTGAAATTTTTAAGCATATTTATTATAACTTGCTTAAGACGCTTGAGATAATCGATTTGATCTTAATAAGCATTTCTTTTTAAATAAATATATCATATACATACGAGCGAAGCCGCAGGAAATAAGGAAATATATTAACATCAACCTTATTTTTAAATTTGATAGGTACCTTTAATTTTTACAACCAAAATATTTATCAACACAAAAAAGGGTAATTCGGTAACACTGCTCCATACCAAAAAAAGTTGTGTGATGGCCGCTCGATGGAACGCTGTTGGTTACGCTAGTGAGAAGAGAATCGGCAATTTGTCGGTCTTGTAGAGGCCGATACAGTAATAAATACTCTTATCTTTGCCAACAAGACCAGTAAAATTGTATCCAAACTGTTGGAAGACGTGAAATGCAAAGGAGGACGCCCTCGCACAACAAAGGCTAGTGTAGAAGCTTTTCAATATGCACGCCGCACATGACGTACAAAACGATATTGCTATATGACCCTTGGACATAATTATTGACTTATCTGGGTTTACAGTTATCTGTAGACATGTTATGTTTTCGTTAAACGCCACCATTTGATCCAATCCTTGTGTGTTTGTTCTGTATTACTGAAGACTAGGTACGCTCTCTCCATCCATTAGAAGATGTCCTGTTCACTCAGTTGCTATAAATATTACTTTTATAACTTTCACATTCCGTGCAAGTAAATTAAAATTATGCGCATGATGTTCTGTGGAGAACCGTTTGGTATGTTTTTTGTGAATACATTCAATACATTTACAAATAACAAGTCCCCATTTTAAAAGAACTGTTGTAGGTATATTAGTGGCGTTTAGCTTAAATGTAAGCTATGTGCTATGTAATGTATTGACTATACAAGGTCGTTAATATTTTTATTCTCAATTGATGATCAATTAAACAAGAGAAATTTCAGTGGCCACCAGTAACAAGAAAAAAACCTCTAATAATGTCATACTTTTTCAACAGAAAGTAACGCGAGAGCATCACACGTTAACCGATCAAGGGATGACAGCAGCAAGAAAGGGGGCCATGCAAGTACCGGAGAAAGTAGCAAACGTAACAACATGGACAGCCTAGCACAGGGCGAACAGTTTGATGGAAAGGAAATTTCATCAACAGACAAGAGCAGCAGCAGTGACAATAGGGATGGTATGTTGAAATTTAGCCATCTGTAAACTTCCTACATGAGTCTAGATGTGTAAGACATTACCTTGTTCCAGAAGGAAATCAGTTGAGTAGCGGAGTGGTGTCGTCAACACAGGATGACATCCCTAGCAATAAGAGACAGTACAATGAGACCTCGCAGGAAGCAGAACCAGCAGAAGATGAGGTGACAAAAAGAAAGAAAAGAAAAGAAAATGAAGATAAAGAGCCAATGGCAAAACCAGCACCTGTATCAAGAAGTGGTCCTGGACGGTATGTAAATTGTTTAGAAAACTTTGCTGCATTATAGTATTTTTAATATTTAGATTATTGGTTTGTTTGTATTAAAATCTGTTTGCTTAGGGTGCTAACTGGCAACAAATTGCCGGGGCCAGCCAGTAAAACAGGGGGTGCAGTTCAGAAAGGTGGTTCTGGCCCTAACTCTGGTAAAGGGGCCGGTTCAACAGGTTCCGGCAAACAACAAGCACAGGGTAAAGGAGGGGCAGGCAAAGGAAGTTCGCAGGGTTCCCATCAGGTAACATAGACTCCATGTATATTTTGTGGCACTAAAATAGTTACAGAATTAAGTCCTTTTTTTCCTACAGAGTAAATCTGGAGGTGGCAAAGGTGCGTCGGGCTCACAATCTGGTAAACAAGAGCGTAAGAGTCCCGTGGCCAGTCCGAAGCCTTCGAGCAGCAAGGATGGCGATGGCGACGAGGATACTAAGAACACCGAAGGGCCGCCGAAAGTTCCGCCGCTTAAAATTGTAATTCCCGGCGGAGCGGGCGGGTCCTCTAACAGAAATGAGCAGGAAGGCGAAGGTAATTTGTTTAGTGTGTCTTACTAAAGTTTTGATAAGATTATAAACTGGTTCTTATAAGTATTGACTTCTTATTTGTTTCTCATTGGGTTACACATAAATAGAGATGTAATAAGTATGATGTTTTTTGCCATCATGGCTACTGGCATAGTATAATGGCAATGGTTTAAACCTATTATGATTTATGTTTTCTTCCAAACTTAACAGGTAAGTGTTTGTATTTGTATAACTATCTTAAGTTTGTATAATATAAAAAAATGCTAGTGTAGGATAGTTTAAATCATCAAGGTTACCTACAGGGTTGTGTTTTGTGGCGACGCCCTGCCAGTAAACATATCAAAACCAAAAATGATTTCCCCCCCACTATAAACATCGATGCCCGGTCTAAAATTCAACTAATCGTGACGGTGTAATAAAGGTGGTTCGGGACAGCGAGGCAGCGGCAAGGGGCGCGGATCCGCCTCTACTCTGCCATATGTTATCCCGTGCACCAGCGCCGACGCGGGGCAGACCTCGGACTCGTCCGACGGGAACTCCGACGACAAACGGACCGTAGACGGAGGCAAGGTGAGAAATACCAACTGCTTTTTCGGGCACGGAAGTAGGTACAATTAACAGACGTTTTGGAGTAGGGACCCGTATGGCGTCTGTTTAAAGGTCAATGAACTGCAAATGGTAGGTAGGTAATCTCGTACGGTATAGTTTGAAAATGTAGTGTTTTTGATTATGCTTGTCTCGCGCAGACGTTGGTAGCTTTAGAATTTATTACAATACATTGTAATGTTTTAGAGTCGTAGCACAATATCGTAGGTGAACACAGAGGGGGCTGACAGAAATGTAGATAACGCGCGTCACTCGAAGGCCTTGTATTTTATGTTCGGTTAATTTGTATAGTCTAAATTGCAAGCGCTGCGTTGGCCGGCAGGGGCTGTGTTACTCAAAGTTGATTTTCTCTTCCAAGGCTGGACAAAGAGTCCTACGTTCGCACAAGACTAACGATGGTGACAAAGAGAAGATCTCCCCGCATTCAGGGCACGGCGCCAGCGCGGGCCACTCTCACTCATTGAGTACCAAGAGCCCATCAACTACGGGCTCTGTAAGTCCCATTTTACGTTTACGTCATGGTACAACAGAACTTGGTGCTGCCTTCCTACCAGACGCAATTGCTTGATCAGTAAACACAAAGGAAGGTACAACTTTGTTCAGGCCATGACAATTGGTATAGATATTACGCCGTCCAATATATACGCATAAGCATATCTGCATGAGCAATATTGTACTGGCTGTATTTAGGTATATGTTGTAGTTAGGGCCTGGATGTGGTTGTTTAATTATTGCTTGATCTGACGAGATTCGTTCTCCTTGTTATAGAATCAAGATAATGAGCATGGACCATCTACGTCTAGTGGCAGTGGACGCGGTGAATCAGGTATAACATATCTTCAAAATCGCAACAACAATCGCATTGCAACATCTATTTAGTTTCTATAACAGTTTTTTTCCTTTAGCCTCCACCTCCGGCCCTACTGTAGAGCTACATCCAAGAAAGCGAAAGATAAAAGCGTCCAAAGAAAGCCATCTTCGAGAAACATCTAAAAGCAGCGAATCTAACGAAAACAGCTCAGTCACCCACAACATAACCCATTCCAACCCTTACCAAATGTACATACACATTCGGAAACAGGTAAACAGTTATTTATATTTTTTACTACATTAAGTAAGTTTTTTTATTAAATTTCTCAAAAGTGCTATGCGATAACAAGTATAGAATTTTAATATTTCGTGTCATGATTGTTGCATGCTTCCATGTTATGCCAGATGTATATCGTGCCATTTTTTCTTATACATATCTAACTTATTTTTTATTGTATGAACTCATTATGCTGTGCCTATATATCCTGCTAGCTAAGCAAATACTAAAGCTAATTTTAACGTCACCAGATTGAGCGTCGTCAGAAGAGCTTGTTTCCCGTGAAGCCTAAACCACCAAAGGACTTCAACAAGTACCTGATGAACCGTTGTACATACACACTGCAGAGCAATGTCAACCCTGAGCCGCAGGTAGAAATACCACACAATCTACCATCGCAGATGGTCAACGAATATCTAGCTCAGGAGAAAGAACGGTAAGAGATTTCTTTATTTGTTCACTGAATGTTATCCAGGATTTTCAACCGTATATCAAGATGTAAAGATGCGAATTTATACTGCCTTTTGTTTAGGTGTTACAGTTAAAAATGTTGTTTTGTTATTTAGTACACGCCTGCGGATTCAACATCTAGTTGAAAAGGAGAAGCTTGTGCTGGCAGTCGAACAAGAAATTCTAAGAGTGCACGGGCGCGCCGAGCGTGCGGTGGCCAATCAGGTAAAATAAAATATTTTTTACTAGTGTCCGCCCGCGACTCCGTTCGCGTGGAAGTCGGTTTCCCGTGGGAATGAGAAGTTTTCCCACGGTAAAAAGTACCCTATATGTTATTCTGACTGATGTATAACCTATATTACTGGAAAGTTTCATCAAAATGCATCCAGTAGTTTTTACGTGAAAGAGTAACAAAAATACATACATCCATACTCACAAACTTTCACCTTTATAATATTAGTAGGATTTACAAGAGAAACAATTGGAAGTAACCAACAAAATACTAATTAATACTACATTCAAATGTTGAATACCAGTGTGATAGAAATCCAGGGATACGCATTTAAAAAATATAACTCACCACACTATATTTTCCATAAACATGAATTACTTGCATAATGCATAGGTCATTTCAGACAGGTTGATATTACGAAGTCCTCAGGTTAGAAAAAAATTGTTAATAATCCCATATCTTCAGCAGTGCATCTTATTGAGAAATACTACCTCTACCAATCAAATTAAATCCCATATTCATACACCCAGGCCCTACCTTTCTCCGTCTGCACAATCCTCCGGGACAAGGAAGTCTACAATGTGTTGGCCCCGGAGCAGGAGGAGAAACGCAACGCTCAGCGATCCCGCTGCAACGGCAGACAGATCAACTCGTGGCTGCAGGAGGTCGACGATAAGTGGGAAAAAATTAAGGTATACTTATATCTGAACTTAGTCGGACTAAAAATCTATAAGGCCCAATCGCAGGGAACGTTTTAACCTCGGGTTAGCTAACCCAGATATAAATGGCGCCACCATCTATTGTAATAAGAAGTAGTTACAATCGATGGTGGCGCCATTTAAACCTGAGCTAGCTAACCCGAGGTTACAACGTTCCCTGCAATTGGGCCTAAGAGTAATAGTGTTTAGGGTTTAAATGTTATGTAAGCTGATACAGAATATGATATTGATAGGGACAAGACATTTAGGCAGATTTAAAGGGCGATCTTGAATAGGTCATCATTATCATTACATAGTATAAATCCAAGTCGCTCATTCTGTCTGTTTGTATGTTTGGCCGCTAACTCCTCCTAAACCAGTTGAGAGATTTTAATGCGGTGTTAATTTGTTAATAAAGAACAATCGGAAAAAGTTTTTTTAAGTTAGCCAAAAATCAATGTTTCGTGAGCAAGTTGGCCAAAATTACACCATTGCGAAGCGTGGGCGGGTCGCTAGTGCTAGGATATATTTAACTTAATTTAGTCACTAGTTATTTTACTTCCTGGGATTCTTATAGGTGTTTTGTAGAGTGGATTACAAAACAGGGAGCCTTTTTTTAGAAGCATAACAAGCAAGAACTCTTCTATGGATATTTATGTTTTGCGTATTAGAAATTTTTAGGATCAGCTTTTACTTTACGGGTAGATAAGGATTTAACCGACTCCTGTCCCGTGACGCGCCTAGCGCGTCATGAAGAAACCTTCAGGGAGGCCCATGACGCGAGAGATGCGTCATTAGAAAATATTTACAATTCAAATTTTTATTTGATTTAATCAATAAAATATCTCATTTTATATAAAAATTAACTCATTAGGAACACCAATATCAAGGGCCACTATTTTTTTTTGGAAATTAAATTTGCCAGTGGTTGTCAACCATAGGGTGCCTACCTACAGGTAACTGTTTATCCTACTAATTATTGAAAAGTGTTATTATAAAAGCCAGGATTCGAACTTAGCAAATCTATAAAAATAATCACTATGTTTTGGTCACCAATGAATAGTTTAGATGTAAAAACGGAAGATTTTTGATTTGCGATAAAATACTTCCCACAGGTTGACAACCAATGGTGGAAATCTATAACATACCTTCCATCTCGTATAAAACATGTAGATCGACACTTTTAAATACACTAAACTAATAAATGAAACAAAACAAACAATAACAGGTCTCACTTTGTATTATTTTAGTTGAAATTGCCTAAAATAGCGTAATAACATCACCAGTGGCCCATGACGCGTTAGGTGCGTCATCATTTAGGAGGGCCCGTGACGCGACTAGCGCGTCATTGAATTTTGTATGGGGCCACGGAGGAAAGGCTCGAAAAATGATGGTGGCAAGGAGTCGGTTAAGGTTAATAAAAATATTTTTTGTTATTGTAGGCCCAATTGCCGGGAACGTTTTAACTTCGGGTTAGCTAACTAGATTTAAATGGCGCCACCATCGATTATAATAAAAAGTAGTTACAATCGATGGTGGCGCCATTTAAACCTGAGTTAGCTAACCCGACGTTAAAACGTTCCCTGCAATTGGGCCAGTGAGTTTTCCACTGTGACATAAAACTTTATATAAACAGGAAGGAATGCTTCGACGTCAGCACACGGAGGCAGAAACTCTCCACGCGGTTCAAATGATGGGATGGGAATGGAAACTCAAAGAGGTTGGTCTTTGCGACTACAAAACAACGCCCAAAATTGACCCAGCGCATGTACCACAAATTCACGTGTCGAATTTTGACTTGCCCGCTTGAATTTAAGTTCATATTGCATATGTTTATGTAAAGCTCGGTTAACGCCGAGCAAAAAACTCTTTATTTACGTCATTGTACAAACTTTGAACGCGTTATAACAACGATTGGTAATAAGAATCAAGCGGAGCTACTAAATTGGATTATTGAATCAAAATTATTAGGATTTGTTGAAGTTTCAACTCCAGCGCCCTTATCTCGGTGAAGGAAGATTCTCTCCTGTGATTATGTGCTCTTTATTAACTTGAGCGTTTTATTTTGATGAGTTTATATCGGATCTTCTTCACCGTGGGATCCAAAATTACTCTTCATTGTTGCCGCGCGTTGTGGTGGCAAATATTTGACTGACGTGATATAATTTAGGCTACTTCCATTTAGATGTGACTTTATGTTCAACCAATTTGAAGTAGCCTTAGGTGTCTATTATTATTTTATTATTATTTGTATATAAATATTAGTTGGAATATAATTAATGTGATATTGTTTTTACAAATGGTAGGAAATTGATTATTTATTAACATTTCTATCTTTCTGCAATTTATTAATAAAATTATAAATTTCAACTCTTCTCATAGAAACTTTTACAGTTATAATTTTATTTTTAAATTCTATTATAGAATAGAGGATTAACTATATTATTAAAAATTATCCTTTAACATTTAATAATGTTACAGTAATTATTTGTAACACATATTCACGTAATTTATAAGATCGACCCTGTGTTGTTTTTTAAATTGTTTTATGCCTGACAATTAAGCACTTATAATAATTACAATTAATTTATTTTATGATAGTATTGCGTGTTTCATATTTTTTTTAATAGTCGTCGCTTGCTTTTATTATTTATCGATTTTATTGATAGATTTTCGTGATTCGTTTTCAGCTTTTTCAAATACCATTAATTTGACATTTATTTAATTAATCCAATAAACTAACGCATTGCAAACCAACTCAGTTTTAATTATTCTTACTATTAACAAAACTCAGTTTAAATTATAGTTTCACTGTAGGGACTTATTGTACAATTATAGAAATGGGTTATTGTCCGGCCACCGAGAGAATGCGTTCCTGACACATTGTGTTTGACATAACGAGGTAACTTTGAAAGGCCGTCTACGAAAACAAACAAAAAAAAAGTCGTCTATTTTGACCCTACAAACAAATAATAAGCAATAAAATGATATTAAAACACACTGATTTTAAATTTTAGAACTGATGGCTTACTGTAAGGGTAATAATTACTGATAAAATATGTATTTTTAAAAATGTAAACAACATCATATTTTCGTAGGGATGTGCTAAAAATATCAGTCAATTTTAAAGTTATCAATCCATTTCTAATAAAAAAGCAGAATAAGTAGCTTGGTTATAAAAACATGATATCGACGTAAATATGGATATGCTTGAAGCATAACTATTGCGGTTAGTGAAAGAAAATAAATCGGCTAATGTTCGATATGAAATAGATGAATTGGCTCTGCAGTACGGTCATCGGGTGCTGAGACTTATACCATATTATTGCCAATACAATGCTTTTGAGTTTCGTTTGTAAAAAGGCAGCAGTTGGATTTTCTTGCTAGTTCTTTTCGACCTTGGGCTTAGCTTCAAAATTAACGTTATACAAGTATCTATACTAATATTATAAAGCTGAAGAGTTTGTTTGTTTGTTTGTTTGTTTGAACGCACTAATCTCAGGAACTACTGGTTCGAATTTAAAAATTGTTTTGTGTTGGATAGACCATTTATCGAGGCAGGCTTTAGGCTATATAACATCACGCTGCAACTATTAGGAGCGAAGAAATAATGGAAAATGGGAAAAAAACGGGGAAAATTATTCATCCTTGAGGGCTTCCGTTGCGTGCGCTGCGAAAGCGGTTCTAGGAACCAAAAATATATGTATGAAAGAATAAAGGGACCTTTTTACCCCGGGAAAACTTCGCATTCCCACGGGAAACCAACTTCTACGCGAACGGAGTCGCGAGCGGCCACTAGTCTTTAATCTAATTATTTACGTTCCTACAATAAAACAATACTGTTTCGATTTTGTTTTTTATTATTTTACCTAGATTTTAACTCGTAACAACATAAAACTATTTTTATATTATAAATAAAATATAAATAAGATAAGCAAGTTTTTTTTCTGTTGATTGAAAAATGATTTATCAATGTTGTTTTTTACCCCAACACTAATGGCATGTGTCACAAACGCAATCTCTCGGTGGCCAGACTATAATATTTATAATGTCTTGTAAATATGAATTAATTTGTTTGAGGATGCAGTAGTTTAGTTAGTTTTATACTTAACCTAAAAAGTATATTATTTGGATACATTTCAAAAATATTTTTATAGTTAAGGTAACAAATTACTTTTGTTTAATAGGAGGATATCACATATAGCAAGACAGTTCATATGTTTTTTTTTTGTTATTATATAACTATTTTTATTCATATTAATGCATTAAGGATAGATTGATTGACTTTAAATTTATTTACATAAGCTAATTGTTTAGTTGTTATAAACCTACATTTATTTTGACATGCAAGCTTAAAGTTAAATTATATATGCAAATTGGACAGGGTTACGTAACAACGAATCAACCGACACTGAACAGCAATTAAGAAATTGGTATTTAAAGATATACGAGTTTAAACAAATGATTGACATGTCGCCTGATTCAACTCTTATTAAAAGGCACTAGGAGTGACTTGTGAACACAAAAATTTGTAGATTGTCATGCCTTGAATCAAAATCGGTCTTTTTTTTTCAATTTTGACCCTTGATTTGTTCTTACAATACGTTGTCCAATTATAGAAGTGGAAATGCTTGATAACTGAAAAACTAGTGACATTTTTTTGCTATACATATTTATAACGGTAAACTAATTTATTGTAAGGAATAGTTTAGTTGCGCCTGTAAGATAGCTACTAAAAAAATTAGCCTTCACATAATATGGCTTTGTTTAATTTCAGTCTTTTAATGTTATGTTCCCTATATCTGATGACTAAATTACTGACACTTCTCATTTACTTTGGACTTTTATTAATTTTAAATTTTAGATATAGCCAACATAAGTTATATTTTAAGTTGGAAATGTTTATATTATATTATAAAAATTAAAATGTTTCTTCGCCTGATGAATGTAATTGAATTGATTTTGTGATCGATGTTCCCTTCAAAAAATGTATTTATTTACTGTGTTAAAAAAAATGAAATCCATGATTTTCTTGATCAATATGTTTTGTGTCATGGCAATGTTTAAAACAGTAAATAAGTAGGTAAACCTATATCACTTTTGTGTAAATCCTAATATTTCGGAAGTATGTTTTTAAATCATGGAGAAAATAAATATCACCTCCTGAACTTGTAATGCGTTTAACTTATCTTCGAACATTAGTACCCTCTTAACATAGATTTATTATTGGGCTTCGCTCTCGCTCTTTCTAGATGGAGCACTGGTACTCGTAAAATGGGGCATAAAATAGTATGCCGTATTCGGCATACTCCAACCTACCCGAGCTAATGTCATTCATTGAGTACCTTTTATGCAGGGGCGTAGTTACCAACGTATCAATTTTTTTGGCCCACGGGTTACTGAGGCCCCAAACGTGTGTAAGCAAAAGAACTGTTAAATAAATGTTATACAAATAAGTTAAATAAAGCTTCATTTATTCCTTTTTATTAACAAAAATAATTCCGAGACTCCATACATCTATGTTTCCAAATAGATCATTTTTTATGTTAACATTGCAGAAAAATAATTCAAGATTAAGGGCCGATTTTTCAATAGTCAGTTAAGCCTTCAGATAGGACTTATTCTATGGATAGCAAGATTGTGAATTTTTCAATTAGCGGATAAGCTCTAACAGAAGGTTAAACTCGATAACTGGCGGATAAACTTAGCTGCCTCTTTTTGCCTCAGTTAAGCAGTTATCTAACAGATTATTTGACGTTTCTGTCATCATGCGTATGTAAATATAGGATAATTTATTTGTGTTTTGCTTATTTTTTGTAAAACCATGGATATTTTACTTTATTTGAAGACAATAATGTATAGCTATTAAAACGGGACAAAAATATATATCACAAGAGGTTTAATTTTCAATATCTGTGCAGTAAGCTATTGTTGACATCACAGATGTATACATTTCTAGATGGAGTAAAAAACGTTTGATGTGTGCGTGTCACATATAACACACTGCTAAAGATACGCTATATCAAAATGAGGATTTTTTGAGAATTATATTAAAATACTAAGTAGTTATTAAGACATACAGTAACATAAAGTATCTCTGAGTATATGAAATACCAAATCGATTTTTTAAAAAAGCATCAAAAATATTCTTAGCAATCAATATAATAAGATAGAAATACTTTCTCAAAGTTTACAGACACATGTTAAAATATATTGTATTTGTAACTTTTATTTGTATTTTTTTTCGGTGGGCTCCATCTAGTTTTCGGTATATCTATGTATTATCGTTGACGGCAAGTCTTGATGTCATACCTAAATTTTTTGTCAATTGGGAAACCCGCTGTCAATGCGTTGAAAGTTTACAGTCCTTTTCTAACAACTGTAAAATATATAAGAATGTCTCTTTCTTGCACAAATATCATTAGGATAGCTAGCAGAGGGTTATCTGACCATTGAAAAATTGAAACTTTATTATTCGTCTCAGTTAAAGCTATCTGGCTGTTCGATATCTGGCGTTTTAACTATCTATTGAAAAATCGGCCCTAAGTCTAGTTATAGGTTTCTTATATACTTTAAGTAGTTTTATAGAGATGCGCCGAGTAACACTTGCCGAGTACCGAGCATTCATTCAATTTATTTTTCCCGAGTACTCGGCCGAGTAACTCGGTTCTATCAAATTTTCAATTTCGCGCGCGTAAACAAGTACAAATGAACACAAGTATATTTAGAAGAAAATTTGTTGGCAAATGGTGGACAGGGCACCAAACAAGGCATCATAATTTACATTTATTAAATTTTAAATATTGATTACTTTTATTACTGTTCCTTTAATTTTGTCTCACTAGTACTCATGCATTAGCATAATTTTGATTCTATTACTTGATGTCAAAGATTTCCTGAATCAGTACGTTTTGATTAACACTGTTGTTTCAATTATATCTACCTAAATATATGGCATTCTTTAAACAAAGTATATTACTTTTTTGGTACTCGGTACTCGGCATTCGTATAGCGAGTTACTCGGCCGAGTACCAAAAAACCCGCCGAGTACGCCGAGTACCGAGTATAAACCGAGTACTCGGCCCATCTCTATAGTTTTATCAAAACGAAATTTTGTAAGCTTTGGTTAAATATTAATTTATGTTAGGGCCCCTATAAAATTTTGTTCCTTTTATTTTAATATAGGTAGGTACTATGTTACTTCAGAAGAAATGTTACTTTTTGTCTATTCTTTCGATTGGCATCATAAAAATAGTTGTGATTTTTTTTTCATATTTAAGTGGGTTCGATTCCCAGACGAAGCAAGTAATTTTTAGAAATTCTTTAAATGCAGAAATACTAAGTTTAAAAAATGAAATAAAGTCTTCTTTCAGCAAAATATCCTATCTACGATATTTAAGGTATTTTTACTTGATGTACCGTAGTCTTGGGACGCCCTGTATACCTATACCTACTTTAACCGCACAAACACTTCAACAGTGCGACTTTTTTTTTTGATAATCCAGGAAAATGCCTACGCATACCGCATATGTTCGCCGCGAACCCGCCGGCGGCTGACCACCGTGACAGCCCCCTCAAGTTTGGAGGCGCGCCGGGACAAACCGTGGCGCGCCCACCCCCTCACGTACCCTTGATTAGATGCCAACCTAGCCCTGTGTCGGCAGCCTAGGAACCACCCCAGGGTTTTCGGCCCTCTGCCGACCTGGGACCACACCGGCTGGAGTCGCCGACGCGCCACTGCGGGGACAGTGGTGCGCCGCCGAATCTGTCCTGGGCCGCAGAGAGGGGTTTCCCCACCACCCCTTCCTCAACCCACCTCCAATCCCAATCGCGAAGGATCGGATGCCGCGGCCGCCACGCCGCACCACCCGATCCCCCACGATTACTCCCCTGGGCGCTCAACAGAACGGGGCCAAAGGCCCTGCTGGAGCCTCCCTCCTGGGGTACAACTGACCGGGACGAGCCCAGCCAGAGCTTCTCCTCCGGGCGCATCAGCACGCTGGGCTTACGCCCAGCTGGAGCATTTCATTATGTGTCAGTCATTTATATGAGTACCGACCGACAAACAGACCAAAATTTTACTGATTGCATTTTTGGCATCAGTATCGATCCGTAATCACCCCCTGATAATTATTTTAGAAATATATTTCATGTACAGAAATGACCTCTCTACAGATTTATTATAAGTATAGATAACTGAGAGTGTTTTTATCATTAAATATGTTAAAATACAATCATTGTTGAAGAAAGAAAGCAGTCGTGCCAGGAAAATGAAATTTTTCATGCTTTTTTGTTCCCCACGAGCCTTTCGCCTTTGATTAAATATAAATACGCAAAGCTAAATTCACTCATTGTATATTCCATTATTAGCAAAACTATCCTTCATTACACTAGCATACGGTCTTAAACATTGTTTAGATTTGGTAACACCAACAAAGTGACAGATCGATACAGTGTTGCTAGATTGGGGTATTTTTACGCCATTCTGTCGAAAAGTTTTGACCCTTTGAATTTGATTTTTTGGCGAATTAAATTCCTTGGCGAATAAGATGTTGAAAATAAATTGGACAAGCGCATTTTTGGCCGTTATGACTAATGTCTATATTCGAAGCTGAAAATACTTATTCCAAGCAAAATACAGATATGAAGTCGTTCTTACAGTTAAAATTTTTGGTAATTCAAGAATAATTAAAAAATGCTTATGAATTTGGTAATATTTTGAGAAAATAGGGTAAATGAATGGTTAAAAGGGAAAACTATCATCAAAACACAGTACCGCCCGTGACACAGTTCGCGTGGAAGTCTGTTTCCCGTAGGAATTACAAGTTTTCCCGCGGTAAAAAGTACCCTGTATGTTATTCTGATGTATAACCTATATTACTGTAAAGTTTCATCAAAATCCATCCAGTAGTTATTACGTTAAAGAGTAAAAAACATCCATACATCCATACATTCATCCATACTCACAAACTTTCACGTTTATAATATTAGTAGGATTTTTACTTTATTACCAAGGAAAGAATATATATATTTTTTTGAATCTGGCGGAAATTTGAAAATAACGTCTGGCAACCCTGGATCAATAGCTAAATATTTATTTATATGCTGCGGTTGGGGTGTGCTATGTTCATTGTGTTAATTGTCGTTTTATATTGGTTTCAAATGAATGTAATTGTTTTTCACTTATTTTAACATATTTTGATTGGATATCAAGATGGTTATGATACAGTGGCGCTGGCGAACACGACAGGTTTGGACCCGGCTAAAGTGAGTACATTTCCATCTAAAAAATGGTATTTGTTATATGTTCAAAATCTAATGACTATTTACTGCTTTTGCTTTTAAAATAACCAATTCATTAGTAGTTGTAGTTGTAGTCGGTGAAGTTAAAAAAAAAACCGAAAAAAACATAATTGAGCATAATCAATATACATTTTGTATAACATTTTTTTTAGTTACTTGTTCAATACACAAGAATAAGAGTATGTTTCTTCTTGTTTACTTATATGTTTTATTTGTCTTTCTTATACAAGGTGTTTAGTGGGTGAGTAGCCAAATGAAAATGGCGGATAGGTGAGGCTATTAGCTATTTACTTCCGCTTATTAAATTGCATTTAAATGCATGCATTTTAATTGCATGCATGGTAAAAAAAATTAAATCGGTCGCCTTTTTAAGGAGTTGTAGGGGGGTGGGAGAGAGGGAGGGGAGGGGTCTAATTAAGACATTGCTATCTGAGAATAATCAATATCATTCATCCAAGATGGCCGATTGCGTTTAGTTTCACGTTTTTAACATAAAACCTAAAAAATACATTTGAAAAGCTGTACTAAAGCATGAAAATTATGTTTCGTTTTGCATAATTGTGAAAGTATTTAAGCATTTTTGGAAATTGTTTAAAAATATTTAGACACAACTCTGGCAGCCAAAATTACTTCTAGGGGATTAAGACTAAACTCCTTTAACTAACTAAACACCCCCAATCATGTTTTTCAAGAAAAAATAAATAAAAAATACCCTCAAATTCGGGCAACCGATTTCAATATCCAACCCTTGCATTTTGGTTCCAGTTTTAGAATTTATTAAATTTTTAAGAGTTTCCTAAGGTAAATCCTCGATTTTGTCAAAAGTCCAATTTGTTTTTATTTACTGTCGGAACCAAGCAAAAATAATTAAGTTAAAGTCTAATACTGTTTTATTCAGATGCAATCATAAATTAATGCAAATCATCTCATATAAAGTTGCAGTGGGTTAAAAAAATGTTCAGTCAAGTTTGCTATGAACAAAAAATAATAATATTTAAGTGTTTGAAAAATTCATTATTTCACTTCTACATTTGATTTTTATTGCTGATGGCTGTTCTTAAGTGATGGAAGGCCTATTTAAAAGTCCTCGATAAGCCCAGCAGTTTTATTTAAATTGAGAGAGAGAACTGTGGAATGGTCAGGTAACCTCTAATCTTTAAGTGAAGAAGCAACGGTCATGGGTGATATTTAAGTAAAGGAAGATCCATCTTCTTCATATAAACAATGTGCATGACACGTCATATGTGTGGATAGACACGTGGTTAAATTAGAACTTTAAGTACTTGTGCAATTACAATTAAAATTTGTTTATAATTAGCTAAAGTAAATTAAGTACTAACCCTTTATTATATTTTACACTGTAACTTCAGTAAATTTAATTTTATTTAATTTCATTTGCATAGTCGGTGGATTAATTAATGAGTTCCAAAAATATTAGGACAAATAAAACGTGAACGATTCAGCAAAAGTAAGAAGAACGAATGAATGAATGAATGCAAATTTAAGATCTTTGTCGGACCTCCTCTCCTGAGCTAGTTGAACCATTGCCACCGTACTTTGTATTCTGTTAATATGCTCATGACTTGCCTTGTTGGATGAATAAAATCTGTGATCTGTATAACTACTAACCTGTGTATTTATTTAATTAGGTAAACAGATAGTTAGGTAGAACCTTTTCTAAATTTCCTCAGGTGAGTCTAAGGTGTTTACGCCCAGAGTATATTAATTTTGTGACCTGTGGTCTGGTACTGGTAGGAGTGGCTGGTTTTGGAACTTAATATTGTGGCATAGCTAACTTATTCACACTGGGCAAACCAACAGTCCCCCCTACCAAATACAATGTTACACTATGTAGTTAAAAACTTCTGTCTCATTCTAACAAAGCTATGCCCATTAATTATTTATGATTGCATCTGAATAAAACAGTATTAGGCTTTAAATAAAAAAAAAACACTTGGTTCCAACAGTAAAAAAAAAAAAGTACTATTAATGACAAAATTGGGGGTTTTCTTAAGAAAATCTTAAAAACCGAATAAATTCTAAAAATTGAACTAAAATGCAATTTAATATGTGGAAGTAAATAGCCTATTTACCATTTTCATTTGGCTACTCACCCTCCAAACACCCTGTATATTATACTTATATGTATTTATTGGCTCTATTTTTGAAGATACTTATACTTCAACAGTGTTGTGTCTAAGCCAGATAAAACAAACCCATTTGGCTTAATATTTTTTTATATTATTTTTAGACAAACAATATCATGGAGGGCTTCTCAGGCGTCATTGACTTTTCGTTCTATTACATATAATGAACACATGTGCCAGAATTATGCTATTGATGTCTTATTAGGACCAATATTTTGGATTGTTGACAATTTTGCTGGCTATTTAGGAAGGGTATGTAATATTTTTACTTTCATTTATATATTTTCACAATTCTTTCCTACATAGTATCTGTTAAGTCATGGTTCTCAGTATTCATGAAAGGACTTGAGGTTTTTAAGCTATTTTACAGGAACTCGACTCAAGTCATACAGTTAACAACTCAAAGTCTTGAAACCCTGAACCCTAAACCTTATTTGAGTGCAAGACTGGCACTCTATTCTACTTTAAGACTGAGTAATTTTGAAATGACTCTTAAATTTAAACGACTCAGTCTTAACAAAAAGAGTTGAACCCTTTTAAAACAACTTGGTTTGCAGGAGTCTTAAGTCGTGAGGGGCACTCATACATCGTATATTAGAATTAATTAATGTGGATATGGATGTCATCTTCGTTCGCTATTATTACTGGTAAAAGAAGCATATACAACAGATTTTGTTTCTTTTTTAGTTTTGGATTTAAAATAGCCACGTAAAACTGTTATATGTATTTTGTTATTTAATATGGGTGGACAATAAATATCGCCTAATATTTAATGGGTGGTAATTAAACCGACTTCTTTTTAATAGCATTTTAGGCCCCTAAAAATCCACATTGCCTTTTAAAAACTAAGTCAGTCACAATCTACATCCTTCAAAATAATTCTATCTTGGCCAGTTAATCTCTACGTAATTTTATCACGTTATTTCTTAGCAAAGTTTGTAATATGCATTCTAGCAGTTTACTTCTCTAATATTTTACACGCTCTCTAATGTTTTACAGAGTGGTTTAATGTGAATAATTTAGCTTTTAATGATAAAAAAACCAAGTGTATAAAATTTTCAGCACCTAATGTAAAACAAGTCAATTCAGTCAATTCAAACTTGCGAATGAATGGTAAAGAACTAGACTTAGTAGATTCTACTGTTTTTCTTGGTTTGACTGTAGACTGTAAGTTACAATGGGGAGTCCACATCTCACAACTGGCGAGTAGGCTTAGCTCTGCCGCGTTCGCGGTCAAGAAAATTCGCTCTTTAACTGATGTACACACAGCTAGGATAGTATATTTTAGTTACTTGCATAGCTTAATGTCTTACGGCCTCCTACTGTGGGGAAACGCTTCTGACATTAATACGATTTTTACAAAAAAAGAGCTGTTCGTGGAATTTACAAACTTGCAAATAGAGATTCTTTGAGAGAAATATTTAAAGTTTATTTTTATTTTTATTTATTTCAACACAAAAAACTTAGGTACTAGTTACAAATAAAACGTTGGCATCTGCATTAGTAGAAACTGTGTTGCAGAGCCAGCGCCTCCCATTATATAAAACATTAATGTGTTGATTTTTAATTGTGGAATTGTGAGTGTTTGTGTGTGTATGTGTGTGTGTGTTAGTTCAGCAGCGACTCCGTGTCGTTATAGGACAATTCTTGTAGTCAGGATCTGACTTTTACTTTAAATTTTTGTAGGTTCAGGTCAGTGTTGATTTTGTTGTACAGATGTGAACTGAGATACTGAAAGTGAAGTTTTGTAATAACTAGTCTAGGTTGAATTTGTTCAAAAACTGATTCAAAGTTGTAGACAGCATGAAACGGTAGTTCCATGTGTTTACGTACTAATGCTGCTTTAATATAAATGAGATAGATAGATAGTGATATTTTAACCCTCGCGACCCAATACATTTTTGAAAATATATTGTATGCTTACAAAAATATTGATAAGTTTGTAACGTGTAATGATAATCATGTCGATAATAATTCGGTAAAAACTAGGCATAGAAATAGATTGATATCTAGACAGGCTATTTCTACTGCTATTCAAGATTGTTTTGTACCTATGAACTTTTCTGTAAATAGCTTGACTAGGACATGATACTCAACTTTGAGTATGTACTTTTATTGTTTTTTTGTTATTTTTATTATTCATTTTATTTTATTTTGTATTGTTTTCTCGTTCCTCCTCTCTCTGCTTTAACTTATTGTACGGGTTTCCTATTAATTAGCTGTTTTGTGAGGTTCTTTAGTGCCTTATTTGGAACAGGGTAGTCATGCTTGCCTCAAATATTAAAATCAATTCGTGTTCATTGAAATAATGATTTTACACAGAAACAGAAATTATAATAAATATATAAAAAAACATTATTGGATTATTAAGGCAGCTCGCGTTTTAGTTGGCCTTCCATGCTTTCTTTTTAATCCAAGTGCCTTTGCCTGTAACGGTAACGTCTCGTATTTCAGTCTGATTGTCAGGTTTATCATAAGCTTGCGATAAAAGTCTGGGCAATCACAGTAACCAGTAATCCAATCTGTCTGATTGTTCACTTTTTTGTATTCATCAAAATGTAAAAAATATTTTCTCAGCTTGATTATTTTTGAGTGGAATGAAAAATGTGGTGCTAGCTGGAGTTGATACTACAACTCTAATATTGTTATCAGCTAAGTCCCATTGATATCCTGTTGTACAATCAGATAACTGCAATTCTGGTTGTGTTGCGAAGTTTTCTTCCGTTGCCAGTTGGAAACAGCTATTAATTATTTCCACTGCTACCACTAAAAAAAGAGTATACGTTCGCGAAGGGTGTTGTGGTTTTTTAAATGTCCCGCGCGCTCACGCCAAATCATTAAGTGGCTTTTTCACGATAAAATATTGTGATGTACCTACATATTAATTTACATGCAAAGTTGTAATATATGATATTGTCTATTGAAGCTTGAATTACACTTTTTTGAGGATTAAATGCTGAAGCTGTAAAACGTAAACTTATGATGAGTTGTAAAATCCGTGGCTGAGTTAGTAAATTAGGTGGCAACAGATAAATCAGTGGGAAAGCTATATACATTGTAAAGCATAACATTGAGGCTTTCTTTAGAATATTTTGGTATCGAATATCGAATACGAATTATTTTGTTCGGAGCTATCTTATTTTTCCGTTGAAAATCACGCAGCCAAAAAAAAATCAGCTGCTTGACTTATTATTTCCTATATTTAATGAAATAAAAGAAAGTTTTTTTGAATTCGGTACAATAAATTTTGAACTTATTCTTATCCAACATACAAAAACATAAATATTTTTTTCCATTAACGATATTTATCTTGAAATAGTAATACTAAAAATATTTAGCAAAACTAAAAAAAACTTACTAAAAATACAATAATAAAGCACTGAAGTTTATCCTACTTAATAATATAAACGTGAAAGTTTGTAAGTATGTATGGATGTTTGTTACTCTTTAACGTAAAAACTGCTGGCCGGATTTAGATACAACTTTACAATAATGTAGGTTATGCATCAGAATAACTCAAAGGGTACTTTTTACCGCGAGAAAACTTCTCATTCTCACGGGAAACTGACTTCCACGCGAACGGAGTCGCGGGCGGCCACTAGTTATTTTATAATCTCATGTTAAACAGCTTATCTTATGTTTAAAGGCTCGAGTTCTTTGCTAAAAGACTTATGACTAAGTTGCTATAACTGTTATTAAGATTAAAGTCGTTTTATTTCAGAATAGAACTCTTAGGCCCGTATTACAGAAGGCGACTCAAGCGTCGTTTGAACTTCAATCAGTCAAAATTCGTTTTAAACACAGATCACCACTCAAGAATCGATCTTATTATAGAACGCATTTTAAGTTCAGTTCAGGTGAAACTTGACTCGAGTGGCGATTTGAGCGAAGCTCATATTGTTTATGGTTCAAGTTGGTTTTCATTTACAAATTATTGTGTTTTAAAAAATATATAAATATTTTATAACACAAAGTTTAGAATACTGGATTTTTTCATAGTCTAAATTAAAGACTGATTAATATGTTTACAGTGTAAGCAAGAAATAAATAGTTTTTTTATGTTTTATTTAACTGTTTGTTGTTCTGTGTAGAATTTCAAAAACCTTTTATACTGTGGCGACATAGATGGCGCTGATCTTCGCCAACATTCTTTCCCGTCGGTACGCATACAAATGACACCGAAATGTATGGCATATGTTTCTGAATACTTCATGATGCTGCACTTCAGCAGTATTGACATTCTTTATATGTGTGCATCAATTGCACCATCAATATTAGGCAATCCATGATATTGTAGATATTGTCGTCAAAAATATTTGTTGTTTACAATATTTACAGCTACAGACTTTTGACAGAATCTAGTTCAATCTACTCTCAAGAGTGGTGTTGACACGATTTACGTGATCATAGATCAAATCCTCGCTTGAGTGGTGATTTCAACTTGAAAGTCAATTCAAAATATAAAAATACTCAATTGAACGTTGATCAACGAATTTCGTTTCAAGAGCGGTTCTAAAATAAAAGCTTTACTTAAAACTAGTTTTAAAACTAAATTCATTACTGAGTTACATTCTATAATACGGCCCTTAGACTGAAGTCATGTTACATTAGTTAAAAGCCTCAAGTCGTAAAATTTAAGGCGAGTTTTGATTGAAAAGGTTTAACAACCTCGAGTCCTTTCATCACTTTTTTCCGTGTGCAAAAATGACCTAAATTTAGCTGTTTACAAGTTAATATAGACTTATAACAATTGCACACCTGTTTTTTTTTGTTTTAGTTTTAAGAACCATGGAACCGCCTCTTCCCACAATTTCTTTCTATAAATATCAAATACGAGCGACCCGCCCACGCTTCGCAATGGTGTAATTTTGCGCGACTTGTTCCCGTTACGTTGAATTTTAGCTAATTTAAAATTACTTTACCTGAATTTTCTTTATTTACAAATTTAAATTAAATAACTACCTAATTGATTGCGAAAACCGCATTTAAATCCGTCTTCTGGTTTAGGAGGAGATAGCGGCCAAATAACAAACAGACACAATTACCGACTTGGATTTATACTATGTAATGATAATGATTTCCATATGTTAGTCTCTCTAAAACCTTGAAAAGAATGAAACCTATTAAGATGTTATTTCCCGTGTGAGGTTGTTTAACTTAGAAATGATTTACCGACATGCATTATATGCATGCAGTTTAGTAAAATAAAATATGAAGTTTGACTATGTCAGTCTTTTTTTACAAAAAATAAAGCAGTCACTAGCCATTTCAGTTTTAACACCATAACTTAATTATACATACACACCCACTCTGTTTACATACATCTTCTACCTACACAATAATTCAGTAATTTTGTACATGCATGTTTATTTTGTTTTTTTCTCATATTAACTTATTATAATTACTCTTTATTTTCTAAATTAAAATTATTTGTCTTGCTTTATGGTTGCTGTTTTATTGAGTTTGTCTATGAGAGTGATGTCTGGTCTGTTGTAGTGAACAGTACGGTCGGTTAAAATGGCACGATCAAAGTATAATTTGTGGGTGGAATTATCTAGTACCGTTTCTGGATTATATTTATAGTAAGGTATAGACGGCGGTGTGATTAGTTTGTGTTTTAATGCAAGTTTCTGGTGGATGATGTTGGCAACTTGGTCGTGACACAGTCACGAAGACTATAAATACCAAGATTATAAAAACTGATAATAAAATAATATATAATTATCATTCTAAAAAGCTACAATTAGATGGCGTTAAAACATTGATACAATTCTGATATATTAAACTTTTACATCACTAAACTGAACATTTTTCTCTCTTTACAGGTGTTTGTCTTCTGTGTTACAGTATTAACATCAATGGTAGTAGTAATAGCTTACTGGATTGGTCTCCCTTACTGGTGGCAATTGTCTCCGTGTACAACTATATTCCTGCTTATTTTTGGCAATTGGTTACTCTTAAACATAATATTCCATTACTACATGGGTGTATCCACAAAGCCTGGCTATCCTCCTCATGTAAGTAAAAAGTAACGGTAAAAATGTTACTGCAAATCTCTGCATGTACAATAATAATGTAAGTTAGCTAAGAAAATTTAACGATAGATATTATGCGCAAATTTTCTGTGCAAAACTTATCTAAAATTGTATAATGTTTATGCATCTGTTTCCATTTTAATACTGTTTGTAGTGAAATTAATCAAAAACCTGCCCTAGAAGTTATCATAGTATTTTATCATTGTATAATTAATGTTGCCTTAAACTGTAGTATTAACCTATACTCATCAATTGCAGGGTACAATGATAGCGGAAGCGGCTAGTATTTGTAAAAAGTGTATATCCCCTAAGCCGCCCAGAACACATCACTGCTCAGTTTGTGACCGGTGTGTCCTAGCTATGGATCACCACTGTCCATGGTTGAATAACTGTGTGGGGTACTACAACGCGCGGTACTTCTACCTGTACATGGTATATATGGTGGCTGGATTGTCATTTTTAATTATATTTGGCATTGATATTGGTTATCAAGTGCTTTGGCTGAATGATACTGGTTAGTTTATTACAACTTTGTATTTAAACCTACTTTATGTACTTTTACATTTATGTATCATATCATATAATTATGTTCCAGGTGGAATAATTCCTAATAACGACCCAGACCTGATAGGTCATCCAGTGAGAATCAATAAATCAGGAGCGATAGTGCCTATAAAGGTTATTGATGAGTATGATGAAGACAACTCTCCTAGAATACACGATCTTCCCATACCTCCCATAACAGAAGCGCAGAGGATAACAGCCGATCCCATAAAACGTAAAGCAGTCATCTTAATGGCTTTTACATGTGTCCCTACCCTGTTCGCTCTCAGCACACTAGTCATAATGCACGCAAAGCAAATAAGCAAAGGCGAGACAAGCGTAGAATCTCACATCAACTCGGAATTAAGAAAAAAGAACAAAAATACTTTTAGGAATCCATACAATTTTGGAAAGAAAAAGAATTGGAAGTTGTTTTTGGGCCTGTCGCAGGGTAGGACGATTCTGAGGCATGTATTGTTACCGTCGGCACACAGGCCTTCAGGAAATGGATTGACTTGGCACACTATACACAATGTTGCCGAAGACTGGCCATAAAAAAGTTCAAATAGTTATCTAAGTAAAAGTGAATTGAAACAAGGATAATTTTTACTTGTACCTGGGGTTGTTTGAAGCTGAGAATTATTTATGATATTATTATGTTTACACTTGTACATGACTGTATGAAAAATTTCATGTGATCAATAACAATACCATTCCATTTATGGCTCTTATTTCAGTTACAATGGGATGTGGTTCCTCAATAATATGTACTTTTAGTCTTTAAGATGAAAGTTATGTTAATAATATGCATTTTGTCAGTCTAGTCTTATTAGTTACGGTACTCTGTCCATAACAACGTATCATACCATGACTAGGACAGTAATATGAAAAATAATATGTTAAAATTAAGGAACCCACATTTGCATTTTTTGACTGGTTTACGCTGTAGATTTTGACTTTAATGTTTCTAACGGATTTGGTTCACTATTACAAAAATTGTTATTGCGTGATATTCTCCAGCATTTGCAACCGATTATTTACTAAAGGGGATTATTTGGTAGGCATCGCTTGATGGTAAGGCTATAAGGTAAGGCGGCATTCAAGGGTTTTAAAGCAACAAATTTCTTACCTGGGGCCTTATCACAAGCTTTTAAAATCCATCAAGATGCGTGGAAGTTATAAACAAGCTTTGTTAAGTCGTACAATATAAGACGACACGGTACGAAAAATATAAAAAAGCTGTTTAGGTCTCGCTATATGCGCTTGAGATAAGGGGACAGCTACTTGCTGTGCATGACTTCGTATTTGCTCGTGTGAGTATAGTACTTGTACATCATTTGAGCTTGACTATGACAAATATTGAGTGTGTGCCTTTGTATCACGAATTGTTTTAGCCAGATTGATTGTTTCATCAAACTATTTTGGTTCACTTATAAGAATTCATTTTTGTATGTAAACAGGCTTTAACAGTACTAGATGTCGCACTGAAGGCAGATATTTAATAAGTCAGTTTCGTTAGCCTCGATGTTTTAGTCTGGACGTTTTTTGTTGAGCCTAAATGAAAGTCAACAACTATTTGCTAGCCAAAATCCAGGTCTTACGTCCCTATCGTAAGCTTGTTTCAGAAGTAGTTAAAAAAATAAAAAAGCACTGCTTAGTTTTTCTTGGAACAGCTCCATATACTAATGGCACTGTTTTCTATTATTTCCTCCACCGTTTAATTGCTTTCGTTACACCTTGTCTTATATTAATATAAGACACGGTGTAACGGAAGATTTGGCATTGGCGAAATTTTGAGGTGCCGTCATTTAATCAGTACGGTAAATTAAAAAAAATAAACGAATAATTCCTACTCGTGAGTATAGTACTTGTACATCATTTGGGCTTGTCTATGACAAAAATTGAGTGTGTGTCTTTGTATTACGAACTGTTTTAGCCAGATTGATTGTTACATCAAACTATTTTGGTTTCCTTATAAGAATTTCTTTTTTCATGTGAGTAGGCTTGAACAGTCCTAGATGTGGCACTGAAGGCAGATCTTTAATAAGTCAGTTGCGTTAGCCTCGATGTTTTAGTCCGGACGTTTTTGTTGAGCCTAAATGAAAGTCAACAACTATTTGCTAACCAAAATCCAGGTCTTACTTCCCTATCGTAAGTTTGTTTCAGAAGTAGTTAAAAAAATAAAAAAAGCACTGCTTAGTTTTTCTTGGAACAGCTCCATATACTAATGGCACTGTTTTCTATTATTTCCTCCACCGTTAAACCGCTTTCATTACACCATGTCTTATATTGATATAAGACACGGTGCAACGGAAGAAATGGCATTGGCGAAATGTTGGCCATGTGCGACATTTTGAGGTGCCGTCATTTAATCAGTACGGTAAATTCAAAAAAATAAACGAATAATTCCTACTCGTGAGTATAGTACCAGTACATCATTTGGGCTTGTCTATGACAAAAATTGAGTGTGTGTCTTTGTATTACGAATTGTTTTAGCCAGATTGATTGTTACATCAAACTATTTTGGTTTCCTTATAAGAATTTCTTTTTTTATGTGAGTAGGCTTGAACAGTCCTAGATGTCGCACTGAAGGCAGATATTTAATAAGTCAGTTGCGTTAGCCTCGATGTTTTAGTCCGGACGTTTTTTGTTGAGCCTAAATGAAAGTCAACAACAATTTGCTTACCAAAATCCAGGTCTTACGTCCCTATCGTAAGCTTGTTTCAGAAGTAGTTAAAAAAATAAAAAAGCACTGCTTAGTTTTTCTTGGAACAGCTCCATATACTAATGGCACTGTTTTCTATTATTTCCTCCACCGTTTCATTGCTTTCATTACACCTTGTCTTAAATTTATATAAGACACGGTGTAACGGAAGATTTGGCATTGGCGAAATTTTGAGGTGCCGTCATTTAATCAGTACGGTAAATTGAAAAAATAAATAAACGAATAATTCCTACTCGAGAGTATAGTACTTGTACATCATTTGGGCTTGTCTATGACAAAAATTGAGTGTGTGTCTTTGTATTACGAACTGTTTTAGCCAGATTGATTGTTACATCAAACTATTTTGGTTTCCTTATAAGAATTTCTTTTTTCATGTGAGTAGGCTTGAACAGTCCTAGATGTGGCACTGAAGGCAGATCTTTAATAAGTCAGTTGCGTTAGCCTCGATGTTTTAGTCCGGACGTTTTTGTTGAGCCTAAATGAAAGTCAACAACTATTTGCTAACCAAAATCCAGGTCTTACTTCCCTATCGTAAGTTTGTTTCAGAAGTAGTTAAAAAAATAAAAAAAGCACTGCTTAGTTTTTCTTGGAACAGCTCCATATACTAATGGCACTGTTTTCTATTATTTCCTCCACCGTTAAACCGCTTTCATTACACCATGTCTTATATTGATATAAGACACGGTGCAACGGAAGAAATGGCATTGGCGAAATGTTGGCCATGTGCGACATTTTGAGGTGCCGTCATTTAATCAGTACGGTAAATTCAAAAAAATAAACGAATAATTCCTACTCGTGAGTATAGTACCTGTACATCATTTGGGCTTGTCTATGACAAAAATTGAGTGTGTGTCTTTGTATTACGAATTGTTTTAGCCAGATTGATTGTTACATCAAACTATTTTGGTTTCCTTATAAGAATTTCTTTTTTTATGTGAGTAGGCTTGAACAGTCCTAGATGTCGCACTGAAGGCAGATATTTAATAAGTCAGTTGCGTTAGCCTCGATGTTTTAGTCCGGACGTTTTTTGTTGAGCCTAAATGAAAGTCAACAACAATTTGCTTACCAAAATCCAGGTCTTACGTCCCTATCGTAAGCTTGTTTCAGAAGTAGTTAAAAAAATAAAAAAGCACTGCTTAGTTTTTCTTGGAACAGCTCCATATACTAATGGCACTGTTTTCTATTATTTCCTCCACCGTTTCATTGCTTTCATTACACCTTGTCTTAAATTTATATAAGACACGGTGTAACGGAAGATTTGGCATTGGCGAAATTTTGAGGTGCCGTAATTTAATCAGTACGGTAAATTGAAAAAATAAATAAACGAATAATTCCTACTCGAGAGTATAGTACTTGTACATCATTTGGGCTTGTCTATGACAAAAATTGAGTGTGTGTCTTTGTATTACGAACTGTTTAAGCCAGATTGATTGTTACATCAAACTATTTTGGTTTCCTTATAAGAATTTCTTTTTTCATGTGAGTAGGCTTGAACAGTCCTAGATGTGGCACTGAAGGCAGATATTTAATAAGTCAGTTGCGTTAGCCTCGATGTTTTAGTCCGGACGTTTTTTGTTGAGCCTAAATGAAAGTCAACAACAATTTGCTTACCAAAATCCAGGTCTTACGTCCCTATCGTAAGCTTGTTTCAGAAGTAGTTAAAAAAATAAAAAAGCACTGCTTAGTTTTTCTTGGAACAGCTCCATATACTAATGGCACTGTTTTCTATTATTTCCTCCACCGTTTAATTGCTTTCGTTACACCTTGTCTTATATTAATATAAGACACGGTGTAACGGAAGATTTGGCATTGGCGAAATTTTGAGGTGCCGTCATTTAATCAGTACGGTAAATTAAAAAAAATAAACGAATAATTCCTACTCGTGAGTATAGTACTTGTACATCATTTGGGCTTGTCTATGACAAAAATTGAGTGTGTGTCTTTGTATTACGAACTGTTTTAGCCAGATTGATTGTTACATCAAACTATTTTGGTTTCCTTATAAGAATTTCTTTTTTCATGTGAGTAGGCTTGAACAGTCCTAGATGTGGCACTGAAGGCAGATCTTTAATAAGTCAGTTGCGTTAGCCTCGATGTTTTAGTCCGGACGGTTTTTGTTGAGCCTAAATGAAAGTCAACAACTATTTGCTAACCAAAATCCAGGTCTTACTTCCCTATCGTAAGTTTGTTTCAGAAGTAGTTAAAAAAATTAAAAAAGCACTGCTTAGTTTTTCTTGGAACAGCTCCATATACTAATGGCACTGTTTTCTATTATTTCCTCCACCGTTTAATAGCTTTCATTCCACCTTGTCTTATATTGATATAAGACACGGTGTTACGGAAGATTTGGCATTGGCGAAATTTTGAGGTGCCGTCGTTTAATCAGTACGGTAAATTGAAAAAATAAATAAACGAAAAATTCCTACTCGAGAGTATAGTACTTGTACATCATTTGGGCTTGTCTATGACAAAAATTGAGTGTGTGTCTTTGTATTACGAACTGTTTTAGCCAGATTGATTGTTACATCAAACTATTTTGGTTTCCTTATAAGAATTTCTTTTTTTATGTGAGTAGGCTTGAACAGTCCTAGATGTGGCACTGAAGGCAGATATTTAATAAGTCAGTTGCGTTAGCCTCGATGTTTTAGTCCGGACGTTTTTTGTTGAGCCTAAATGAAAGTCAACAACAATTTGCTTACCAAAATCCAGGTCTTACGTCCCTATCGTAAGCTTGTTTCAGAAGTAGTTAAAAAAATAAAAAAGCACTGCTTAGTTTTTCTTGGAACAGCTCCATATACTAATGGCACTGTTTTCTATTATTTCCTCCACCGTTTCATTGCTTTCATTACACCTTGTCTTAAATTTATATAAGACACGGTGTAACGGAAGATTTGGCATTGGCGAAATTTTGAGGTGCCGTCATTTAATCAGTACGGTAAATTGAAAAAATAAATAAACGAATAATTCCTACTCGAGAGTATAGTACTTGTACATCATTTGGGCTTGTCTATGACAAAAATTGAGTGTGTGTCTTTGTATTACGAACTGTTTTAGCCAGATTGATTGTTACATCAAACTATTTTGGTTTCCTTATAAGAATTTCTTTTTTCATGTGAGTAGGCTTGAACAGTCCTAGATGTGGCACTGAAGGCAGATCTTTAATAAGTCAGTTGCGTTAGCCTCGATGTTTTAGTCCGGACGTTTTTGTTGAGCCTAAATGAAAGTCAACAACTATTTGCTAACCAAAATTCAGGTCTTACTTCCCTATCGTAAGTTTGTTTCAGAAGTAGTTAAAAAAATAAAAAAAGCACTGCTTAGTTTTTCTTGGAACAGCTCCATATACTAATGGCACTGTTTTCTATTATTTCCTCCACCGTTAAACCGCTTTCATTACACCATGTCTTATATTGATATAAGACACGGTGCAACGGAAGAAATGGCATTGGCGAAATTTTGGCCATGTGCGACATTTTGAGGTGCCGTCATTTAATCAGTACGGTAAATTCAAAAAAATAAACGAATAATTCCTACTCGTGAGTATAGTACCAGTACATCATTTGGGCTTGTCTATGACAAAAATTGAGTGTGTGTCTTTGTATTACGAATTGTTTTAGCCAGATTGATTGTTACATCAAACTATTTTGGTTTCCTTATAAGAATTTCTTTTTTTATGTGAGTAGGCTTGAACAGTCCTAGATGTCGCACTGAAGGCAGATATTTAATAAGTCAGTTGCGTTAGCCTCGATGTTTTAGTCCGGACGTTTTTTGTTGAGCCTAAATGAAAGTCAACAACAATTTGCTTACCAAAATCCAGGTCTTACGTCCCTATCGTAAGCTTGTTTCAGAAGTAGTTAAAAAAATAAAAAAGCACTGCTTAGTTTTTCTTGGAACAGCTCCATATACTAATGGCACTGTTTTCTATTAATTCCTCCACCGTTTCATTGCTTTCATTACACCTTGTCTTAAATTTATATAAGACACGGTGTAACGGAAGATTTGGCATTGGCGAAATTTTGAGGTGCCGTCATTTAATCAGTACGGTAAATTGAAAAAATAAATAAACGAATAATTCCTACTCGAGAGTATAGTACTTGTACATCATTTGGGCTTGTCTATGACAAAAATTGAGTGTGTGTCTTTGTATTACGAATTGTTTTAGCCAGATTGATTGTTACATCAAACTATTTTGGTTTCCTTATAAGAATTTCTTTTTTTATGTGAGTAGGCTTGAACAGTCCTAGATGTCGCACTGAAGGCAGATATTTAATAAGTCAGTTGCGTTAGCCTCGATGTTTTAGTCCGGACGTTTTTTGTTGAGCCTAAATGAAAGTCAACAACAATTTGCTTACCAAAATCCAGGTCTTACGTCCCTATCGTAAGCTTGTTTCAGAAGTAGTTAAAAAAATAAAAAAGCACTGCTTAGTTTTTCTTGGAACAGCTCCATATACTAATGGCACTGTTTTCTATTATTTCCTCCACCGTTTCATTGCTTTCATTACACCTTGTCTTAAATTTATATAAGACACGGTGTAACGGAAGATTTGGCATTGGCGAAATTTTGAGGTGCCGTAATTTAATCAGTACGGTAAATTGAAAAAATAAATAAACGAATAATTCCTACTCGAGAGTATAGTACTTGTACATCATTTGGGCTTGTCTATGACAAAAATTGAGTGTGTGTCTTTGTATTACGAACTGTTTAAGCCAGATTGATTGTTACATCAAACTATTTTGGTTTCCTTATAAGAATTTCTTTTTTCATGTGAGTAGGCTTGAACAGTCCTAGATGTGGCACTGAAGGCAGATATTTAATAAGTCAGTTGCGTTAGCCTCGATGTTTTAGTCCGGACGTTTTTTGTTGAGCCTAAATGAAAGTCAACAACAATTTGCTTACCAAAATCCAGGTCTTACGTCCCTATCGTAAGCTTGTTTCAGAAGTAGTTAAAAAAATAAAAAAGCACTGCTTAGTTTTCCTTGGAACAGCTCCATATACTAATGGCACTGTTTTCTATTATTTCCTCCACTGTTAAACCGCTTTCATTACACCATGTCTTATATTGATATAAGATTAGCCTCGATGTTTTAGTCCGGACGTTTTTTGTTGAGCCTAAATGAAAGTCAACAGCTATTTGTTAACCAAAATCCAGGTCTTACTTACCTATCGTAAGCTTGTTTACGAAGTATTTAAAAAAATAACAAAAATCATTGCTTAGTTTTTCTAGGAAAAGCTCCTTATACTAATGGCACTGTTTTCTATTATTTCCTCCACCGTTTAATTGCTTTCATTTCACCATGTCTTATATTGATATAAGTCACAGTGTAACGGAAGATTTGGAATTAGCAAAATTTTGGCAATGTGCGACATTTTGAGGTGCCGTCGTTTAATCAGTACGGTTAATTGAAAAAAAATAAACGAATAATTCCTACTCGTGAGTATAGATAGTACTTGTACATCATTTGGGATTGACTTTGACAAAAATTGAGTGTGTGTCTTTGTATTACGAATTGTTTTAGCCAGATTGATTGTATCATCAAACTATTTGGGTTCCCTTATAAGAATTCCTTTTTGTATGTGAGCAGCCTTGAACCGTTCAGATGTCGCACTGAAGGCAGATATTTAATAGGTCAGTTGCGTTAGCCTCGATGTTTTAGTCCGGAGGTTTTTTTTTGAGCATAGATGAAAGTCAACAACTATTTGTTTACCAAAATTCAGGTCTTACTTACCTATCGTAAGCTTGTTTACGAAGTAGTTCAAAAATAACAAAAAACACTGCTTAGTTTTTCTTGGAACAGCTCCATATACTAATGGCACTGTTTTCTATTATTTCATCCACCGTTAAACCGCTTTCATTACACCATGTCTTATATTGATATAAGACACGGTGTAACGGAAGATTTGGCATTGGCAAGATTTTGGCCATGTGCGACATTTTGAGGTGCCGTCATTTAGGGCTTGTACACAAAACTGCGATGCGACGCGATGCGAATTCGCAACTCAGAAAATTACGACACGAATTGCTGCGATGCGATTTCGTGCGGCAAGGCGTCTCCCAGTGTGACCATTCCTTCGACGACCGTTAACCGTACTAAACGTATTTTGAATTGAAAGCTAGGTCGTGACATGGATCGTAAAAAGAAGTGTGCACTTTTATTATTGCTTAGGAGATATAGAAAAAAGAAACAAAGAAGATTTTGGGTTCATCCATTTATTACTATTATGAATCCTGATGGAAACTTTTTTCTTCTAAAATATAAAGCTTTGAAAACCGACGAAAAAAAATTTTTGGAGTATTTTAGAATGAGCATATCTTCATTCGAAGAGCTTTTAAGTTTATTATCACCATATCTTCATAAACAATCGTACAAGGGGAGAATTCCTGTTATGCCTCTGGAAATGATTGGCCTCACTATCCGGTAAGTGAAGTAAGACAATAATTGTTTACATTAGTTTTTATTGAGAAAAGAGTTTTTAAAATATTACAATCCATAAAATTTACGAAAAATCAAAGTCTTCTTCAGTTGAAAGTGTGCTTAATATGCTTGAGTTAGAAAAATCATTACTAGGTGAATCAATTTGATCTGGTATGTTAGATGACTGTGGACGTATCAGTGGCGTTTGTTGAGATCTCGCAAAATGTTGAGTTTGATAGCCACCCTGGTAGTTGCTATTCGGATAGTAGTAGCCATGAGGTTGATGCAATTCTGTTAAAATTTGAAGAACTCTGCTCTGAAAGATTAGAGTTTTATTGTCATCTAATCTTTCAAGTGATGGTAAAATACCTTTAAAAAAAGATATGTGTCTATTCTCAGGTTCCTTTAAAATCTTTACAATATCATCTTCAAATGTATTATTAACCATCTTTCTTTTTGGTGGCTGCCTTTGGTAACGTGTTTTTGATGTACCTTCTTGATTATCTTGCTCATTTTCTGACTCATTTATACTAGTTGTGGTCTCATTTTGCAAATTTTTCTTAAGAAATTGTAATTGTTTGTACAGATGGTATTCTTTTATATTTTTGGATCCAGACCCTGACCTACTTGCATCTTTGAGTTTCTTTTCATATTTATTAAAGGTATCCTTAATCCCTCTCCATCTTTGTATTACTAAATTACCTGCAAAAAAAAATAGACAATATTTAATTTATTTATTTATTTATAATTCATCAAATACCATTTGTACAGAACAATAATATAATAATAATAACAATAGGCGAACTTAGCGCTAGAAGCGTTGTCTACCAATGAATTAAATTAAATTATGTATGTTTATGTCGTTTTAAGTTAGTGTTCTTTACTTTTTAAGTTTGTTATATAAATTAATCCTTATTTTTCTATTTATGTTACAGATTCCTAGCGTCCGGAAATGAAATCAGAAATATACATTTAGATTATTATCGAGGAATAAGTACAGTTGCTAAGATAATACGAGTAGTTTGTAAAGCAATATGGAAATTTTGTTTAAATGCAAACATACCAAAAATAACACAACAGCTGTTTGAAGAAATAGCTGCGGACTTTGACAAGAAAGCCAACTTCCCTAACTGTATTGGAGCCGTTGATGGGAAACATATTCGTATTCGTAGTCCCCCAAAAAGTGGATCACTTTTTTTTAATTACAAGGGCTACAATTCAATAGTTTTGTTGGCTATTGTGGACTCGAAATACAGATTCATCTATGTGGACATAGGAGCATATGGAAAGGAAAGTGACTCCACTATTTTCCACAACACGAAACTGTACGACTTACTGGGGCCTGATTCTGTAATTTTTAACGTTTCGTGTGGTAACGTGCGTGTGGCATGCCAGTGGGTCCTGTGAGGACAATTTGTAGGTATTCTGTAAGCCACGCGTGTCGTACGTGTGGCTTGCAAGCAACTCCATAAGGCGCTTCGCTTAGATTGATAGTTCATTCAACCATTCATTATTTCTCAATATCAATATCTCGTCAATAATTCATCAATATTAGGAAAAAAATATATATTTTTGTACAATTTTATTTTAAATCTGTATTAAAAGGTTTTTGAATATAAATGGATATACTTTTTTAAGCGCTTTGATTAAATATTATTTAAAATAATGTTTCGTCTGCTCTGCCTTTAAACCTTGAGCCTGACTTTGAAATGTAATAATTCGATAACTCGTTGCAATCCTAAGGTTCGAGTCTATTGTTGAAGTTAAGCGACGTCGGCCGCAGACAGTCCTAAGATGGGTGAACGCTTGTGGTATTCTGATTTCTTCCGTGCTTTAGATACGTTTATTTTGTTGGTCTCAAATAGTTATTCAATAAAAAAAATAATTAAGGAATGGTTAGGTTCCCATCATGATTTGCCTTAAGGACTAGGTATTACCTATATATTTTTCAAGCTAGCGGGAAAATAGCGTAGCAAGACCGTGGTGTTACGAATATCCTGTGGCAAGCAGTCTTTTGATCGTTGTGTGCGTTGGTGACTATAGACACAATCTAATAATACCATGACAAAGCTTATCTTAAAATTGTAATATCCATGCAAAATAAATGGTAATTAGGTTTATAGGTTTAAAAAATATATATTGTATTAATTTATACAAAAATAGTATAATAAAAGATATATTTTTAATCAAGTTATTTTTCTGCTTTTGCTTTGGCATGAACGTTCAACTTCATGAAGCGGGCATCGAGCTTATACGACGTCACACCTTAGTTGTTTCCACCAGCAGATTGCTGAGGACATTTCCTCTTACCATTGAAGCCACTGAACCAGTAGCTTACCTAAAAAAAATATTTATGAAAAACATAATTAAGTATATTAGGTACAATGTTACTTAGGTACCTACTAAATATTTTTTATGTGGATGTATGTATGTACCCATACGTAGGTACATACATACATCCAATGAAATTCCAAATTGGGAAAAGTTTCTGTTTAGAACCAATTGCAATCTAAGCACATCGTTTATTATGAATATCGAGGTTCTTCTTACTGAAATAGATAATATTGAATATTTTAAATTGATATTTACCTTTAACTGTAATCATTTCTTTCCAAAACGAACCAAGAACTTGGTAAAAGCCTCGTTACTACACGCAATTTAGTTTAGCGAGGCGATGACTTCTCTTATGGGCATAAAGTTTCGGCAGCTCAAATTAGAGCTTCTCCCAGTCACACTTATCACGTTATACTTTATTTCAGTATTTTTTTCTGACTTTAGCCTTTAAATGCAATATTTATCTTTGTTTGCTAACAAACCTACAGAAATGGGTGACACTACATGACATGACAGCGACGCAACCCATTCACTCATGTTACGCGTTGTTCAATATCTATGTTCTTAAATTTGGTATTCTATAAGCCCACACGACTGGGCGTCACAACTTGTCCGGTAAAAATAGGTATTCTCTAAACTTTTGGGACAATGTGACGTCATTTTTGACGTGCGTGTGGTGCGATTTACAACAGTTACTCTTCGGCCACTTGTTACTCGAACGTTTTTGATAATTTAGCAATATTTTATAATTATTTGATTGATTATTACTATAAATTACTTACTTACTTAATAATTTGTACTTTCTAATGTTGAATTGTTTAATAAATATACTTTTTGAATAGAAAGATGTTGGCGCCTATTATTTCTAAACGGCAAAGCACTTATTATTTTCTATTGTTATTGTCTATAATTTTGTATGTTTGACTACTTAAGTTTTTGGTTTTACAAAAAATCGTAATTGAAATAGAAATTACTTCAAAAACACAAAAATATATTAAAAATACGACTTGTGCAACAAACAATATACATACTTCGGAGTTATTAGCGAGTTAAAGCTAGATAATTGATTAAATTTACCTTAAATATGTATAACCTACCTATTTGTAAGTGTTTTAAGTTTAACAATAGGTACAAATATATTTTTTTGTGCCTACCACTTCAAAGCTACCGATTTTATGGCACCTACTAGTGGCTGCCCGCGACTCGTTTCCCGTGGGAATGAGCAGTTTTCCGGCGGTAAAACGTACCCATATGTTATTCAGATGTATAACCTTTATTTCTGTAAAGTTTCATCAAAATCCATCCAGTAGTTTTTACGTGAAAGAGTAACAAACATCCATCCATAGATCCATACATCTATACATTCTCACAAACTTTCACGTTTATAATATTAGCAGGATATCGGAGGCAAAACCTATGCATCTAGGGAAAGACAATATCTCCTTTTTTTGAAAAACCTACTCTTCCACAAATTTCGTTAATATGTAGGTACAGTAAGTTGCAAAAGCTTTTGCGACGACCTCTGTTGCGCAGCGTGATTGTTGTGAGGCAGGTCCCGTGTTCGATTCTCGACTCTTCTGCAAATCAGCTCGTATCGTTTTCCTTTAGGCTATTCTGTAACGCCTACTGCGCTAACTTTAAAACCACATTGTTTGTATGGTATTCTGGAGATTTATTTAAATGATAATTAATGAAATAATAAAAATGTTATAAAATACACTACGTAAGTACCTACCTAACTCTTGGTAGTGGTTCGTTTAATAAATCATAGCTTTGCAATTGTATTTTATTGGTGTCAAAGTAAAGGTGTAACTTTTAATACAACTTTGGTTGGGTAAAAACATACAGAAACATCATAAATAGGTTATTACAATTCATTTACTAAACACACCCTGTTGAATTTATTTCATCTCATACTTTGAAAATAAATTTTACCCAAAATTGATTTTCTATTTGAGGACCACTCACTGCCTGTGAATAAATGGAGATGTTTATTAAATAAAGGCATTACTTATTACTTCATAGAAACAGAAAATATGTTCCTAATTTTATAAAATGTAACTATATTGATTTGGGTTCAAAATTTTGGTTTGTTTATAAACAACTTGTCAGTGCTTGTCAAAAATGTTAAAAACCATTCTACTTTTTGTCTACCTCATGTCATTTAGATTTAATTATTCCTCTAAGTCATTGACATTGTCAATTTAATAATAAAATTATTTATAATAACATTGTCTTAAGGTAAATGATAATCTAAAAATTATGAACACCTCACACTGACTTTAATTAACAAAAATAGTTATTTCCTAAGCCTGTTGGTGGTATGTTGCAAAATATTGATGAATGATTGACGAGATTTGTTAGTTAAAAGAGGTTACATCACTTATGACTGGTTAAAAGGAAAGCACAGCCCTAGAAGGACGCCGACCGATTTGAACCACACGCACGTTACCATTATGGTAAAAAGAGATAGAAGATAAATAAAAGGTTGAGACCAATAAATTAGGAACCCTCATGTGTCTACACATAGCATACCTAACTATAAATATATGCATAATTTAATTTATGAGAAAAATCCCTAGCAGTTTTTAGCATCGCTAAAATAATGGTTACCTACTTATATTTAAATTAGCCGCCTTAAAATTTACAACTTCAGCTTTACTAAGGATTCGGTAGACCGAAAGAAAAAAAATACCAAAAATACTACATACTTGCTCATACTGGTAATCAATATTATTAGCATATTTTACAATAAAAGGGATATTTTATAAAACCAGAGGTTGCAAAATTAATAAAATTACCCAAAAAATAAGGCATCTAAAAACCAAAATGGCTACTCGACCGCTTGAAGGTATTTTTGTTTCTATGTTTGTTGAAAACAAATGTTGTACGTCTATAGGTTTTATTAGTCTTTGGGAAACAATGACATTAAATTGTACTTACAGAATACCAAAATAAGAAAATGAACGTGTGGCTCGATGCAGCGTGTGGGCGTGTTACAGAATACGAAAATTGCAAAAACGTCACACGTATTGGTCGATATCGGCCGTGTTGCATCGTTAAAAAAGTTACGGAATCGGGCCCCTGATGAGAGGTGATTTGCCTACACCAAAATCAAGGCCGCTACCGGGCTTTCAAGAACCGGTTCCATATGTTTTTGTCGGAGACGAAGCTTTTTCTATTTCGAATAATGTCATGCGTCCTTATTCTGGCAAGCATTTGTCTGTTAAACAAAGAGTATTCAACTACCGTTTGAGTAGGGCAAGAAGATATGTCGAGTGTACTTTCGGCATATTAGCCAATAAGTGGCGAATATTTCACCGCCCCATTAACGTTTCATATGACTTTGCTATAGATATTGTTAAGGCTTGTTGCATACTACATAACTTTGTCATTAACCGTGATGAATTAGACACCCCTATTGAAATGATCATAGGGAGCTCGCAGATTTTTGCGATGCGACGTCGCATCGCAGTTTTGTGTACAAGCCCTTAATCAGTGCGGTAAATTGAAAAAAAAAATAAACGAATAATTCCTTCTTGTGAGTATAGTACTTGTACATCATTTGAGCTTGACTATGACAAAAATTGAGTGTGTGTCTTTGTATTACGAATTGTTTTAGCCAGATTGATTGTTTCATCAAACTATTTTGGTTCTTTGCTTAGCTTTGGGTTTGGTATCAGTTTATGGGGATTGACTAATGTTTCCTCCGTTGTCACAAAAATCGTTTGGATCAGGTTCAATAACTTTTAATTGTCTCTCGGTTCCGTAGAGTTTCGGCAATTTCGGATACCTTTGAGACTTTGTTTTTCATGATGAGATAACTTCGAAACGTTTGGAGCCAATGTGCAGCAAGATCTCTTTAAAGTAGTTATTTCATTAATTAACTTCAATTTATTAACTTTCGGCAACATTAAACACCATGTGGTTGTTAATATAACTTCTTTGAAATGTTGTTTTTACTTTTTAACAGCTTCTAACAGTCGGTTAGGCATTCTTAAGTACTACCTGTATGTCTTGGTAGGTATAACTGCCACTGCCTTCACTGCTCTTTCTTAGAACTTCGCAGTGCAACGAATTTAAAAGTATTTTTTTCTGACATCGAATCGAAAACATTCAAAAAACTCCCAACTACTGAGGTAACTGTGTTTTCGGGATTTTGACTTGAAACTTACTGGTATCGTGAACCCTCGCCTCGCATGTTGCAGATGGCGTTGGTGAGAGCCTTTACGTAGTTAGTGGCTAAAGTGAGAGTTTCAATTTTGGACAGACTGCGGTTGTCCTTCTTGACATGCGGGATCACTTTCCTCAGTTCCTGGAATTCAAAGACAGAACCTGTATGGCAAAACAACTTACTGAAACAAAAAATTCAAGACGAAGAGGCATAGGTCATCAACACGATATTCTTGGGAATTCCTAGAAATAGACAAAAGCTTTTTACAGATCCCACTTTCTTAAGCATAATTTCAAACTAATTTGTGCTAATCCCAGAATACCTTCTCATAATTTAAATATGCGATAAATTCTTTGTATCCAAGAACTAAGTCAATATTCTCCTTACTCTAAAAAGTCTCGGCTACATTTTGAGTACGTTTATATGAATCCGTTGTGTTTCGGCGATTTGGGATAACTGAGATCCTTTTTTTCTCTTAATTTTGAGATCACTTTAAAAGTTACTGAAGATGTCCTCTACATGATTCATTGTAACAAAAATATTTTGGATCAGCTTAAATACACACATCAAGAGTGTCGTGGGATTAAGTATGTTCTAGAATACCGATACAATTGAGTAACAGCTTCCGGTCGGTTTGGTATTCTTAAGTAGTGCCCAGGCGTTCTGAGGTCAGGTTTGGGCACCGATGTTGAGGAATGTTCTCCTTACTCTAAAAAGTCTCGGCTACATTTTGAGTACGTTGATATGAATCCGCTGTGTTCCGGCGATTTCGGATACCTTTCATCCTTTTTTCTCTTCATGATGAGATCACTTCAAAAGTTACTGAAGATGTCCTCTACATGAATCATTGTAACAAAAATATTTTGGAACAGCTTAAAAACACACATCAAAAGTGTCTTGGGATCAAGTATGTTCTAGAGTACCGTTGCAATTGAGTAACAGCTTCCAGTCGTTTGGCATTCTTAAGTACTACCTGTATGTCTTGGTAGGTATAACTGCCACTGCCTTCACTGCTCTTTCTTAGAACTTCGCAGTGCAACGAATTTAAAAGTATTTTTTTCTGACATCGAATCGAAAACATTCAAAAAACTCCCAACTACTGAGGTAACTGTGTTTTCGGGATTTTGACTTGAAACTTACTGGTATCGTGAACCCTCGCCTCGCATGTTGCAGATGGCGTTGGTGAGAGCCTTTACGTAGTTAGTGGCTAAAGTGAGAGTTTCAATTTTGGACAGACTGCGGTTGTCCTTCTTGACATGCGGGATCACTTTCCTCAGTTCCTGGAATTCAAAGACAGAACCTGTATGGCAAAACAACTTACTGAAACAAAAAATTCAAGACGAAGAGGCATAGGTCATCAACACGATATTCTTGGGAATTCCTAGAAATAGACAAAAGCTTTTTACAGATCCCACTTTCTTAAGCATAATTTCAAACTAATTTGTGCTAATCCCAGAATACCTTCTCATAATTTAAATATGCGATAAATTCCTTGTATCCAAGAACTAAGTCAATATTCTCCTTACTCTAAAAAGTCTCGGCTACATTTTGAGTACGTTTATATGAATCCGTTGTGTTTCGGCGATTTGGGATAACTGAGATCCTTTTTTTCTCTTAATTTTGAGATCACTTTAAAAGTTACTGAAGATGTCCTCTACATGATTCATTGTAACAAAAATATTTTGGATCAGCTTAAATACACACATCAAGAGTGTCTTGGGATTAAGTATGTTCTAGAATACCGATGCAATTGAGTAACAGCTTCCAGTCGGTTTGGTATTCTTAAGTAGTGCCCAGGCGTTCTGAGGTCAGGTTTTGGCACCGATGTTGAGGAATGTTCTCCTTACTCTAAAAAGTCTCGGCTACATTTTGAGTACGTTTATATGAATCCGTTGTGTTTCGGCGATTTCGGATAACTTACATCCTTTTTTTCCCTTCATTTTGAGATCACTTTAAAAGTTACTGAAGATGTCCTCTACATGATTCATTGTAACAAAAATATTTTGGATCAGCTTAAATACACACATCAAAAGTGTCTTGGGATCAAGTATGTTCTAGAGTACCGTTGCAATTGAGTAACAGCTTCCAGTCGGTTTGGCATTTTAAGTAGTGCCCAGGCGTTCTGAAGTCAGGTTTTGGCACCGATGTCGAGGAATGTTCTCCATAGTCTTAACAGTCTCGGTTACATTTGGCGTACGTTTTTATGAATCCGTTGTGTTCCGGCGATTTCGGATACCTTTCATCCTTTTTTCTCTTCATGATGACATCACTTCAAAAGTTACTGAAGATGTCCTCTACATGATTCATTGTTACAAAAATATTTTGGAACAGCTTAAACACACACATCAAAAGTGTCTTGGGATCAAGTATGTTCTAGAGTACCGTTGCAATTGAGTAACAGCTTCCAGTCGGTTTGGCTTTCTTAAGTAGTGCCCAGGCGTTCTGAAGTCAGGTTTTGGCATCGATGTCGAGGAATGTTCTCCTTACTCTAAAAAGTCTCGGCTACATTTTGAGTACGTTTATATGAATCCGTTGTGTTTCGGCGATTTCGGATACCTTTCATCCTTTTATCTCTTCATGATGAGATCACTTCAAAAGTTATTGAAGAAGTCCTCTTTATGATTCATTGTAACAAAAATATTTTGGATCAGCTTAAAAACACACATCAAAAGTGTCTTGGGATCAAGTATGTTCTAGAGTACCGTTGCAATTGAGGATTGTTACTATAACATCTTGGAAATGTTGTTTTTACTTTTTAACATATTCCAGTTAGTTTGGCATTCTTACGTTGTGCCCAGTTGTTCTGAGGTCAGGTTTTGGCACCGATGTTGAGGAATGTTCTCCTTACTCTTAAAAGTCTCGGCTACATTTTGAGTACGTTTTTATGAATCCGTTGTGTTTCGGCGATTTCGGATAACTTACATCCTTTTTTTTCTCTTCATTTTGAGATCACTTCAAAAGTTATTGAAGATGTCCTCTATATGATTCATTGTAACAAAAATATTTTGGATCAGCTTAAAAACACACATCAAAAGTGTCTTGGGATCAAGTATGTTCTAGAGTACCGTTGCAATTGAGTAACAGCTTCCAGTCGGTTTGGCATTCTTATGTAGTGCCCAGGCGTTCTGAAGTCAGGTTTTGGCACCGATATCGAGGAATGTTCTCCTTAGTCTTAACAGTCTCGGTTACATTTGGCGTACGTTTATATGAATCCGTTGTGTTCCGGCGATTTCGGATACCTTTCATCCTTTTTTCTCTTCATGATGAGATCACTTCAAAAGTTACTGAAGATGTCCTCTACATGAATCATTGTAACAAAAATATTTTGGAACAGCTTAAATACACACATCAAAAGTGTCTTGGGATCAAGTATGTTCTAGAGTACCGTTGCAATTGAGTAACAGCTTCCAGTCGGTTTGGCATTCTTAAGTAGTGCCCAGGCGTTCTGAAGTCAGGTTTTGGCACCGATGTCGAGGAATGTTCTCCTTACTCTAAAAAGTCTCGGCTACATTTTGAGTACGTTTATATGAATCCGTTGTGTTTCGGCGATTTGGGATAACTAAGATCCTTTTTTTCTCTTAATTTTGAGATCACTTTAAAAGTTACTGAAGATGTCCTCTACATGATTCATTGTAACAAAAATATTTTGGATCAGCTTAAAAACACACATCAAAAGTGTCTTGGGATCAAGTATGTTCTAGAGTACCGTTGCAATTGAGTAACAGCTTCCAGTCGGTTTGGCATTCTTATGTAGTGCCCAGGCGTTCTGAAGTCAGGTTTTGGCACCGATATCGAGGAATGTTCTCCTTAGTCTTAACAGTCTCGGTTACATTTGGCGTACGTTTATATGAATCCGTTGTGTTTCGGCGATTTCGGATACCTTTCATCCTTTTTTCTTTTCATGATGAGATCACTTCAAAAGTTACTGAAGATGTCCTCTACATGATTCATTGTAACAAAAATATTTTGGATCAGCTTAAATACACACATCAAGAGTGTCTTGGGATTAAGTATGTTCTAGAATACCGATGCTATTGAGTAACAGCTTCCAGTCGGTTTGGTATTCTTAAGTAGTGCCCAGGCGTTCTGAGGTCAGGTTTTGGCACCGATGTCGAGGAATGTTGTCCTTACTCTTAACAGTCTCGGTTACATTTGGCGTACGTTTATATGAATCCGTTGTGTTCCGGCGATTTCGGATACCTTTCATCCTTTTTTCTCTTCATGATGAGATCACTTCAAAAGTTACTGAAGATTTCCTCTACATGAATTATTGTAACAAAAATATTTTGGAACAGCCTAAATACACACATGAAAAGTGTCTTGGGATTAAGTATGTTCTAGAGTACCGTTGCAATTGAGTAACAGCTTCTAGTAGGTTTGGTATTCTTAAGTAGTGCCCAGGCGTTCTGAGGTCAGGCTTAGGCACCGATGTTGAGGAATGTTCTCCTTACTCTAAAAAGTCTCGGCTACATTTTGAGTACGTTTATATGAATCCGTTGTGTTTCGGCGATTTCGGATAACTTACATCCTTTTTTTCTCTTCATTTTGAGATCACTTCAAAAGTTATTGAAGATGTCCTCTATATGATTCATTGTAACAAAAATATTTTGGATCAGCTTAAAAACACACATCAAAAGTGTCTTCGGATCAAGTATGTTCTAGAGTACCGTTGCAATTGAGTAACAGCTTCCAGTCGGTTTGGCATTCTTAAGTAGTGCCCAGGCGTTCTGAAGTCAGGTTTTGGCACCGATGTCGAGGAATGTTCTCCTTAGTCTTAACAGTCTCGGTTACATTTGGCCTTCGTTTATATGAATCCGTTGTGTTCCGGCGATTTCGGATACCTTTCATCCTTTTTTCTCTTCATGATGAGATCACTTCAAAAGTTACTGAAGATGTCCTCTACATGAATCATTGTAACAAAAATATTTTGGAACAGCTTAAATACACACATCAAAAGTGTCTTGGGATCAAGTATGTTCTAGAGTACCGTTGCAATTGAGTAACAGCTTCCAGTCGGTTTGGCATTCTTAAGTAGTGCCCAGGTGTTCTGAAGTCAGGTTTTGGCACCGATGTCGAGGAATGTTCTCCTTACTCTAAAAAGTCAAGGCTACATTTTGAGTACGTTTATATAAATCCGTTGTGTTTCGGCGATTTGGGATAACTGAGATCCTTTTTTTCTCTTAATTTTGAGATCACTTTAAAAGTTACTGAAGATGTCCTCTACATGATTCATTGTAACAAAAATATTTTGGATCAGCTTAAATACACACATCAAGAGTGTCTTGGGATTAAGTATGTTCTAGAATACCGATGCAATTGAGTAACAGCTTCCAGTCGGTTTGGCATTCTTAAGTAGTGCCCAGGCGTTCTGAAGTCAGGTTTTGGCACCGATGTCGAGGAATGTTCTCCTTAGTCTTAACAGTCTCGGTTACATTTGGCGTTCGTTTATATGAATCCGTTGTGTTCCGGCGATTTCGGATACCTTTCATCCTTTTTTCTCTTCATGATGAGATCACTTCAAAAGTTACTGAAGATGTCCCCTACATGAATCATTGTAACAAAAATATTTTGGAACAGCTTAAATACACACATCAAAAGTGTCTTGGGATCAAGTATGTTCTAGAGTACCGTTGCAATTGAGGATTGTTAATATAACATCTTGAAAATGTTGTTTCTACTTTTTAACATATTCCAGTTGGTTTGGCATTCTTAAGTAGTGCCCAGGTGTTCTGAGGTCAGGTTTTGGCACCGATGTTGAGGAATGTTCTCCTTACTCTAAAAAGTCTCGGCTACATTTTGAGTACGTTTATATGAATCCGTTGTGTTTCGGCGATTTCGGATACCTTTCATCCTTTTTTCTTTTCATGATGAGATCACTTCAAAAGTTACTGAAGATGTCCTCTACATGATTCATTGTAACAAAAATATTTTGGATCAGCTTAAATACACACATCAAGAGTGTCTTGGGATTAAGTATGTTCTAGAATACCGATGCTATTGAGTAACAGCTTCCAGTCGGTTTGGTATTCTTAAGTAGTGCCCAGGCGTTCTGAGGTCAGGTTTTGGCACCGATGTCGAGGAATGTTGTCCTTACTCTTAACAGTCTCGGTTACATTTGGCGTACGTTTATATGAATCCGTTGTGTTCCGGCGATTTCGGATACCTTTCATCCTTTTTTCTCTTCATGATGAGATCACTTCAAAAGTTACTGAAGATGTCCTCTACATGAATTATTGTAACAAAAATATTTTGGAACAGCCTAAATACACACATGAAAAGTGTCTTGGGATTAAGTATGTTCTAGAGTACCGTTGCAATTGAGTAACAGCTTCTAGTAGGTTTGGTATTCTTAAGTAGTGCCCAGGCGTTCTGAGGTCAGGCTTAGGCACCGATGTTGAGGAATGTTCTCCTTACTCTAAAAAGTCTCGGCTACATTTTGAGTACGTTTATATGAATCCGTTGTGTTTCGGCGATTTCGGATAACTTACATCCTTTTTTTCTCTTCATTTTGAGATCACTTCAAAAGTTATTGAAGATGTCCTCTATATGATTCATTGTAACAAAAATATTTTGGATCAGCTTAAAAACACACATCAAAAGTGTCTTCGGATCAAGTATGTTCTAGAGTACCGTTGCAATTGAGTAACAGCTTCCAGTCGGTTTGGCATTCTTAAGTAGTGCCCAGGCGTTCTGAAGTCAGGTTTTGGCACCGATGTCGAGGAATGTTCTCCTTAGTCTTAACAGTCTCGGTTACATTTGGCCTTCGTTTATATGAATCCGTTGTGTTCCGGCGATTTCGGATACCTTTCATCCTTTTTTCTCTTCATGATGAGATCACTTCAAAAGTTACTGAAGATGTCCTCTACATGAATCATTGTAACAAAAATATTTTGGAACAGCTTAAATACACACATCAAAAGTGTCTTGGGATCAAGTATGTTCTAGAGTACCGTTGCAATTGAGTAACAGCTTCCAGTCGGTTTGGCATTCTTAAGTAGTGCCCAGGTGTTCTGAAGTCAGGTTTTGGCACCGATGTCGAGGAATGTTCTCCTTACTCTAAAAAGTCAAGGCTACATTTTGAGTACGTTTATATAAATCCGTTGTGTTTCGGCGATTTGGGATAACTGAGATCCTTTTTTTCTCTTAATTTTGAGATCACTTTAAAAGTTACTGAAGATGTCCTCTACATGATTCATTGTAACAAAAATATTTTGGATCAGCTTAAATACACACATCAAGAGTGTCTTGGGATTAAGTATGTTCTAGAATACCGATGCAATTGAGTAACAGCTTCCAGTCGGTTTGGCATTCTTAAGTAGTGCCCAGGCGTTCTGAAGTCAGGTTTTGGCACCGATGTCGAGGAATGTTCTCCTTAGTCTTAACAGTCTCGGTTACATTTGGCGTTCGTTTATATGAATCCGTTGTGTTCCGGCGATTTCGGATACCTTTCATCCTTGAAGCTAGCGTAACTTGTCCATCGTTTATAGGCCCTTGGGATTCAACGAAAAGTAGATTACCAGATGTTATTCGTCTTTTGATCTTATCCATTACATTCAAACCTTGGGAGTTACTATCTCGGCGGATTTCCACCATCTTAAAACGATCTTTCATCTCCGCAAGTACGACGTAAACTCTTGTATGTAAAAGGCTGGATATTCTGTACCTGCCTTCTAATGTATCACTACTCTCGAATGCGATCCCAGCGAGACGGGATCTTGCTCCTGCTGTGGCAATATCGATTGGCTCGAATCCGAGTAAATTACGGTTTGGCACTAAATTCCCAACTATCTGTTCTGGCGGTAGTGGGTTGTAATCTTCTACTTCTTCTTGCGATGCTATCACTCTATTGGATGAGACTAGTGGCGATATATAGCACTCATAAACGTTGTGAGTCTGTGCATTCAATACGCCAAAGGAACCGCTAGGCATTAATTCTGCATCACCATCCATGATGGGACCTTGTGGAATGGCTATTAAAGGTAAATTAAGGCGGATCTCCTTGCCATCTTGCGTAATCACGTCCGTGATATGTGATATGTAATCCACTATTGACTGAGGCAGAACTTGGTAATCAGGTAGAATCTCTCTAGCATCGGTCCTCAGATTTAGAACGTTCTGGCCGGCCTTCCGTGCCACTTCCAATATTTCCAGGTTCAAATGTGTCACCATAGCGTGTGAAAACATTGATAATGGAAGTCGTTCATGTAGACGGGGATCTACACCCCGCATCTTCTCGTACGTCTCATTTATCAGGGGAATAAATCCCGAGAATTCAAAATTTTGACTGTACACGTCGAAATCCGGAATTAATGATGAATGTGGTCCAATGTCATATAAGGGTTCATCCCTGGCTCCTTCATCCACCAACTTCGGAACGACAGTCTGGTCCGTCTCTTTCTTTTGTGTTCTAGATCCTCCCCTCCCCCGGAATTCCTGGGATCGTTGGGTTGGTCTCCGGACTCTAACTTCTCGCGCTGGATCATATGGAGCGGGCTCATATGCCCAATCTCTCTCCAACTGTCGATCATTGAAATGATCATATGCTCTCCGCGCGTCGCGGGCTGCTCGGCGGTTGCCGCCGGAATGGCCTCTGCCACGTGGTGCTCCACGATTGCTGTTGCTTCCGTTATTTTGCATCTCGATGAGGTATATAATAACGTTATTAGCTTAATGTCATAAAAACGACAGAGTGGAATTTTTTGAGTGGTAGAGTCTAGCTGTAGGCTCTGTCTGCAGCGATTGCTGGGCTGACTCGACCGGTGAAATACCACCGTCGCACAGGAAACCGACGTGAAGTAGGAACGATGTTCCTGCGTTTCGTTCGGTGAGTGCGGTATCCGGTGCCCAATTTTATTTATTTATTTATATATTTTCTTAAAGGTCAGCAACACACCCCCAACACCTACAGTGTTGAGGGTAGTCATGGGCGGCGGTGATCACTTACCATCAGGTGACCCGCATGCTCGTTTGCTACCTATATTACATAAAAAAAAAAAAAAAAATCCTTTTTTCTCTTCATGATGAGATCACTTCAAAAGTTACTGAAGATGTCCCCTACATGAATCATTGTAACAAAAATATTTTGGAACAGCTTAAATACACACAACAAAAGTGTCTTGGGATCAAGTATGTTCTAGAGTACCGTTGCAATTGAGGATTGTTAATATAACATCTTGAAAATGTTGTTTTTACTTTTTAACATATTCCAGTTGGTTTGGCATTCTTAAGTAGTGCCCAGGTGTTCTGAGGTCAGGTTTTGGCACCGATGTTGAGGAATGTTCTCCTTACTCTAAAAAGTCTCGGCTACATTTTGAGTACGTTTATATGAATCCGTTGTGTTTCGGCGATTTCGGATAACTTACATCCTTTTTTTCTCTTCATTTTGAGATCACTTCAAAAGTTATTGAAGATGTCCTCTATATGATTCATTGTAACAAAAATATTTTGGATCAGCTTAAAAACACACATCAAAAGTGTCTTCGGATCAAGTATGTTCTAGAGTACCGTTGCAATTGAGTAACAGCTTCCAGTCGGTTTGGCATTCTTAAGTAGTGCCCAGGCGTTCTGAAGTCAGGTTTTGGCACCGATGTCGAGGAATGTTCTCCTTAGTCTTAACAGTCTCGGTTACATTTGGCGTTCGTTTATATGAATCCGTTGTGTTCCGGCGATTTCGGATACCTTTCATCCTTTTTTCTCTTCATGATGAGATCACTTCAAAAGTTACTGAAGATGTCCTCTACATGAATCATTGTAACAAAAATATTTTGGAACAGCTTAAATACACACATCAAAAGTGTCTTGGGATCAAGTATGTTCTAGAGTACCGTTGCAATTGAGTAACAGCTTCCAGTCGGTTTGGCATTCTTAAGTAGTGCCCAGGTGTTCTGAAGTCAGGTTTTGGCACCGATGTCGAGGAATGTTCTCCTTACTCTAAAAATTCAAGGCTACATTTTGAGTACGTTTATATAAATCCGTTGTGTTTCGGCGATTTGGGATAACTGAGATCCTTTTTTTCTCTTAATTTTGAGATCACTTCAAAAGTTACTGAAGATGTCCTCTACATGATTCATTGTAACAAAAATATTTTGGATCAGCTTAAATACACACATCAAGAGTGTCTTGGGATTAAGTATGTTCTAGAATACCGATGCAATTGAGTAACAGCTTCCAGTCGGTTTGGCATTCTTAAGTAGTGCCCAGGCGTTCTGAAGTCAGGTTTTGGCACCGATGTCGAGGAATGTTCTCCTTACTCTAAAAAGTCAAGGCTACATTTTGAGTACGTTTATATAAATCCGTTGTGTTTCGGCGATTTGGGATAACTGAGATCCTTTTTTTCTCTTAATTTTGAGATCACTTTAAAAGTTACTGAAGATGTCCTCTACATGATTCATTGTAACAAAAATATTTTGGATCAGCTTAAATACACACATCAAGAGTGTCTTGGGATTAAGTATGTTCTAGAATACCGATGCAATTGAGTAACAGCTTCCAGTCGGTTTGGCATTCTTAAGTAGTGCCCAGGCGTTCTGAAGTCAGGTTTTGGCACCGATGTCGAGGAATGTTCTCCTTAGTCTTAACAGTCTCGGTTACATTTGGCGTTCGTTTATATGAATCCGTTGTGTTCCGGCGATTTCGGATACCTTTCATCCTTGAAGCTAGCGTAACTTGTCCATCGTTTATAGGCCCTTGGGATTCAACGAAAAGTAGATTACCAGATGTTATTCGTCTTTTGATCTTATCCATTACATTCAAACCTTGGGAGTTACTATCTCGGCGGATTTCCACCATCTTAAAACGATCTTTCATCTCCGCAAGTACGACGTAAACTCTTGTATGTAAAAGGCTGGATATTCTGTACCTGCCTTCTAATGTATCACTACTCTCGAATGCGATCCCAGCGAGACGGGATCTTGCTCCTGCTGTGGCAATATCGATTGGCTCGAATCCGAGTAAATTACGGTTTGGCACTAAATTCCCAACTATCTGTTCTGGCGGTAGTGGGTTGTAATCTTCTACTTCTTCTTGCGATGCTATCACTCTATTGGATGAGACTAGTGGCGATATATAGCACTCATAAACGTTGTGAGTCTGTGCATTCAATACGCCAAAGGAACCGCTAGGCATTAATTCTGCATCACCATCCATGATGGGACCTTGTGGAATGGCTATTAAAGGTAAATTAAGGCGGATCTCCTTGCCATCTTGCGTAATCACGTCCGTGATATGTGATATGTAATCCACTATTGACTGAGGCAGAACTTGGTAATCAGGTAGAATCTCTCTAGCATCGGTCCTCAGATTTAGAACGTTCTGGCCGGCCTTCCGTGCCACTTCCAATATTTCCAGGTTCAAATGTGTCACCATAGCGTGTGAAAACATTGATAATGGAAGTCGTTCATGTAGACGGGGATCTACACCCCGCATCTTCTCGTACGTCTCATTTATCAGGGGAATAAATCCCGAGAATTCAAAATTTTGACTGTACACGTCGAAATCCGGAATTAATGATGAATGTGGTCCAATGTCATATAAGGGTTCATCCCTGGCTCCTTCATCCACCAACTTCGGAACGACAGTCTGGTCCGTCTCTTTCTTTTGTGTTCTAGATCCTCCCCTCCCCCGGAATTCCTGGGATCGTTGGGTTGGTCTCCGGACTCTAACTTCTCGCGCTGGATCATATGGAGCGGGCTCATATGCCCAATCTCTCTCCAACTGTCGATCATTGAAATGATCATATGCTCTCCGCGCGTCGCGGGCTGCTCGGCGGTTGCCGCCGGAATGGCCTCTGCCACGTGGTGCTCCACGATTGCTGTTGCTTCCGTTATTTTGCATCTCGATGAGGTATATAATAACGTTATTAGCTTAATGTCATAAAAACGACAGAGTGGAATTTTTTGAGTGGTAGAGTCTAGCTGTAGGCTCTGTCTGCAGCGATTGCTGGGCTGACTCGACCGGTGAAATACCACCGTCGCACAGGAAACCGACGTGAAGTAGGAACGATGTTCCTGCGTTTCGTTCGGTGAGTGCGGTATCCGGTGCCCAATTTTATTTATTTATTTATATATTTTCTTAAAGGTCAGCAACACACCCCCAACACCTACAGTGTTGAGGGTAGTCATGGGCGGCGGTGATCACTTACCATCAGGTGACCCGCATGCTCGTTTGCTACCTATATTACATAAAAAAAAAAAAAAAAAAATCCTTTTTTCTCTTCATGATGAGATCACTTCAAAAGTTACTGAAGATGTCCCCTACATGAATCATTGTAACAAAAATATTTTGGAACAGCTTAAATACACACATCAAAAGTGTCTTGGGATCAAGTATGTTCTAGAGTACCGTTGCAATTGAGGATTGTTAATATAACATCTTGAAAATGTTGTTTTTACTTTTTAACATATTCCAGTTGGTTTGGCATTCTTAAGTAGTGCCCAGGTGTTCTGAGGTCAGGTTTTGGCACCGATGTTGAGGAATGTTCTCCTTACTCTAAAAAGTCTCGGCTACATTTTGAGTACGTTTATATGAATCCGTTGTGTTTCGGCGATTTCGGATAACTTACATCCTTTTTTTCTCTTCATTTTGAGATCACTTCAAAAGTTATTGAAGATGTCCTCTATATGATTCATTGTAACAAAAATATTTTGGATCAGCTTAAAAACACACATCAAAAGTGTCTTCGGATCAAGTATGTTCTAGAGTACCGTTGCAATTGAGTAACAGCTTCCAGTCGGTTTGGCATTCTTAAGTAGTGCCCAGGCGTTCTGAAGTCAGGTTTTGGCACCGATGTCGAGGAATGTTCTCCTTAGTCTTAACAGTCTCGGTTACATTTGGCGTTCGTTTATATGAATCCGTTGTGTTCCGGCGATTTCGGATACCTTTCATCCTTTTTTCTCTTCATGATGAGATCACTTCAAAAGTTACTGAAGATGTCCTCTACATGAATCATTGTAACAAAAATATTTTGGAACAGCTTAAATACACACATCAAAAGTGTCTTGGGATCAAGTATGTTCTAGAGTACCGTTGCAATTGAGTAACAGCTTCCAGTCGGTTTGGCATTCTTAAGTAGTGCCCAGGTGTTCTGAAGTCAGGTTTTGGCACCGATGTCGAGGAATGTTCTCCTTACTCTAAAAATTCAAGGCTACATTTTGAGTACGTTTATATAAATCCGTTGTGTTTCGGCGATTTGGGATAACTGAGATCCTTTTTTTCTCTTAATTTTGAGATCACTTCAAAAGTTACTGAAGATGTCCTCTACATGATTCATTGTAACAAAAATATTTTGGATCAGCTTAAATACACACATCAAGAGTGTCTTGGGATTAAGTATGTTCTAGAATACCGATGCAATTGAGTAACAGCTTCCAGTCGGTTTGGCATTCTTAAGTAGTGCCCAGGCGTTCTGAAGTCAGGTTTTGGCACCGATGTCGAGGAATGTTCTCCTTACTCTAAAAAGTCAAGGCTACATTTTGAGTACGTTTATATAAATCCGTTGTGTTTCGGCGATTTGGGATAACTGAGATCCTTTTTTTCTCTTAATTTTGAGATCACTTTAAAAGTTACTGAAGATGTCCTCTACATGATTCATTGTAACAAAAATATTTTGGATCAGCTTAAATACACACATCAAGAGTGTCTTGGGATTAAGTATGTTCTAGAATACCGATGCAATTGAGTAACAGCTTCCAGTCGGTTTGGCATTCTTAAGTAGTGCCCAGGCGTTCTGAAGTCAGGTTTTGGCACCGATGTCGAGGAATGTTCTCCTTAGTCTTAACAGTCTCGGTTACATTTGGCGTTCGTTTATATGAATCCGTTGTGTTCCGGCGATTTCGGATACCTTTCATCCTTGAAGCTAGCGTAACTTGTCCATCGTTTATAGGCCCTTGGGATTCAACGAAAAGTAGATTACCAGATGTTATTCGTCTTTTGATCTTATCCATTACATTCAAACCTTGGGAGTTACTATCTCGGCGGATTTCCACCATCTTAAAACGATCTTTCATCTCCGCAAGTACGACGTAAACTCTTGTATGTAAAAGGCTGGATATTCTGTACCTGCCTTCTAATGTATCACTACTCTCGAATGCGATCCCAGCGAGACGGGATCTTGCTCCTGCTGTGGCAATATCGATTGGCTCGAATCCGAGTAAATTACGGTTTGGCACTAAATTCCCAACTATCTGTTCTGGCGGTAGTGGGTTGTAATCTTCTACTTCTTCTTGCGATGCTATCACTCTATTGGATGAGACTAGTGGCGATATATAGCACTCATAAACGTTGTGAGTCTGTGCATTCAATACGCCAAAGGAACCGCTAGGCATTAATTCTGCATCACCATCCATGATGGGACCTTGTGGAATGGCTATTAAAGGTAAATTAAGGCGGATCTCCTTGCCATCTTGCGTAATCACGTCCGTGATATGTGATATGTAATCCACTATTGACTGAGGCAGAACTTGGTAATCAGGTAGAATCTCTCTAGCATCGGTCCTCAGATTTAGAACGTTCTGGCCGGCCTTCCGTGCCACTTCCAATATTTCCAGGTTCAAATGTGTCACCATAGCGTGTGAAAACATTGATAATGGAAGTCGTTCATGTAGACGGGGATCTACACCCCGCATCTTCTCGTACGTCTCATTTATCAGGGGAATAAATCCCGAGAATTCAAAATTTTGACTGTACACGTCGAAATCCGGAATTAATGATGAATGTGGTCCAATGTCATATAAGGGTTCATCCCTGGCTCCTTCATCCACCAACTTCGGAACGACAGTCTGGTCCGTCTCTTTCTTTTGTGTTCTAGATCCTCCCCTCCCCCGGAATTCCTGGGATCGTTGGGTTGGTCTCCGGACTCTAACTTCTCGCGCTGGATCATATGGAGCGGGCTCATATGCCCAATCTCTCTCCAACTGTCGATCATTGAAATGATCATATGCTCTCCGCGCGTCGCGGGCTGCTCGGCGGTTGCCGCCGGAATGGCCTCTGCCACGTGGTGCTCCACGATTGCTGTTGCTTCCGTTATTTTGCATCTCGATGAGGTATATAATAACGTTATTAGCTTAATGTCATAAAAACGACAGAGTGGAATTTTTTGAGTGGTAGAGTCTAGCTGTAGGCTCTGTCTGCAGCGATTGCTGGGCTGACTCGACCGGTGAAATACCACCGTCGCACAGGAAACCGACGTGAAGTAGGAACGATGTTCCTGCGTTTCGTTCGGTGAGTGCGGTATCCGGTGCCCAATTTTATTTATTTATTTATATATTTTCTTAAAGGTCAGCAACACACCCCCAACACCTACAGTGTTGAGGGTAGTCATGGGCGGCGGTGATCACTTACCATCAGGTGACCCGCATGCTCGTTTGCTACCTATATTACATAAAAAAAAAAAAAAAAAATCCTTTTTTCTCTTCATGATGAGATCACTTCAAAAGTTACTGAAGATGTCCCCTACATGAATCATTGTAACAAAAATATTTTGGAACAGCTTAAATACACACATCAAAAGTGTCTTGGGATCAAGTATGTTCTAGAGTACCGTTGCAATTGAGGATTGTTAATATAACATCTTGAAAATGTTGTTTTTACTTTTTAACATATTCCAGTTGGTTTGGCATTCTTAAGTAGTGCCCAGGTGTTCTGAGGTCAGGTTTTGGCACCGATGTTGAGGAATGTTCTCCTTACTCTAAAAAGTCTCGGCTACATTTTGAGTACTTTTATATGAATCCGTTGTGTTTCGGCGATTTCGGATAACTTACATCCTTTTTTTCTCTTCATTTTGAGATCACTTCAAAAGTTATTGAAGATGTCCTCTATATGATTCATTGTAACAAAAATATTTTGGATCAGCTTAAAAACACACATCAAAAGTGTCTTCGGATCAAGTATGTTCTAGAGTACCGTTGCAATTGAGTAACAGCTTCCAGTCGGTTTGGCATTCTTAAGTAGTGCCCAGGCGTTCTGAAGTCAGGTTTTGGCACCGATGTCGAGGAATGTTCTCCTTAGTCTTAACAGTCTCGGTTACATTTGGCGTTCGTTTATATGAATCCGTTGTGTTCCGGCGATTTCGGATACCTTTCATCCTTTTTTCTCTTCATGATGAGATCACTTCAAAAGTTACTGAAGATGTCCTCTACATGAATCATTGTAACAAAAATATTTTGGAACAGCTTAAATACACACATCAAAAGTGTCTTGGGATCAAGTATGTTCTAGAGTACCGTTGCAATTGAGTAACAGCTTCCAGTCGGTTTGGCATTCTTAAGTAGTGCCCAGGTGTTCTGAAGTCAGGTTTTGGCACCGATGTCGAGGAATGTTCTCCTTACTCTAAAAATTCAAGGCTACATTTTGAGTACGTTTATATAAATCCGTTGTGTTTCGGCGATTTGGGATAACTGAGATCCTTTTTTTCTCTTAATTTTGAGATCACTTCAAAAGTTACTGAAGATGTCCTCTACATGATTCATTGTAACAAAAATATTTTGGATCAGCTTAAATACACACATCAAGAGTGTCTTGGGATTAAGTATGTTCTAGAATACCGATGCAATTGAGTAACAGCTTCCAGTCGGTTTGGCATTCTTAAGTAGTGCCCAGGCGTTCTGAAGTCAGGTTTTGGCACCGATGTCGAGGAATGTTCTCCTTACTCTAAAAAGTCAAGGCTACATTTTGAGTACGTTTATATAAATCCGTTGTGTTTCGGCGATTTGGGATAACTGAGATCCTTTTTTTCTCTTAATTTTGAGATCACTTTAAAAGTTACTGAAGATGTCCTCTACATGATTCATTGTAACAAAAATATTTTGGATCAGCTTAAATACACACATCAAGAGTGTCTTGGGATTAAGTATGTTCTAGAATACCGATGCAATTGAGTAACAGCTTCCAGTCGGTTTGGCATTCTTAAGTAGTGCCCAGGCGTTCTGAAGTCAGGTTTTGGCACCGATGTCGAGGAATGTTCTCCTTAGTCTTAACAGTCTCGGTTACATTTGGCGTTCGTTTATATGAATCCGTTGTGTTCCGGCGATTTCGGATACCTTTCATCCTTGAAGCTAGCGTAACTTGTCCATCGTTTATAGGCCCTTGGGATTCAACGAAAAGTAGATTACCAGATGTTATTCGTCTTTTGATCTTATCCCATTACATTCAAACCTTGGGAGTTACTATCTCGGCGGATTTCCACCATCTTAAAACGATCTTTCATCTCCGCAAGTACGACGTAAACTCTTGTATGTAAAAGGCTGGATATTCTGTACCTGCCTTCTAATGTATCACTACTCTCGAATGCGATCCCAGCGAGACGGGATCTTGCTCCTGCTGTGGCAATATCGATTGGCTCGAATCCGAGTAAATTACGGTTTGGCACTAAATTCCCAACTATCTGTTCTGGCGGTAGTGGGTTGTAATCTTCTACTTCTTCTTGCGATGCTATCACTCTATTGGATGAGACTAGTGGCGATATATAGCACTCATAAACGTTGTGAGTCTGTGCATTCAATAAGCCAAAGGAACCGCTAGGCATTAATTCTGCATCACCATCCATGATGGGACCTTGTGGAATGGCTATTAAAGGTAAATTAAGGCGGATCTCCTTGCCATCTTGCGTAATCACGTCCGTGATATGTGATATGTAATCCACTATTGACTGAGGCAGAACTTGGTAATCAGGTAGAATCTCTCTAGCATCGGTCCTCAGATTTAGAACGTTCTGGCCGGCCTTCCGTGCCACTTCCAATATTTCCAGGTTCAAATGTGTCACCATAGCGTGTGAAAACATTGATAATGGAAGTCGTTCATGTAGACGGGGATCTACACCCCGCATCTTCTCGTACGTCTCATTTATCAGGGGAATAAATCCCGAGAATTCAAAATTTTGACTGTACACGTCGAAATCCGGAATTAATGATGAATGTGGTCCAATGTCATATAAGGGTTCATCCCTGGCTCCTTCATCCACCAACTTCGGAACGACAGTCTGGTCCGTCTCTTTCTTTTGTGTTCTAGATCCTCCCCTCCCCCGGAATTCCTGGGATCGTTGGGTTGGTCTCCGGACTCTAACTTCTCGCGCTGGATCATATGGAGCGGGCTCATATGCCCAATCTCTCTCCAACTGTCGATCATTGAAATGATCATATGCTCTCCGCGCGTCGCGGGCTGCTCGGCGGTTGCCGCCGGAATGGCCTCTGCCACGTGGTGCTCCACGATTGCTGTTGCTTCCGTTATTTTGCATCTCGATGAGGTATATAATAACGTTATTAGCTTAATGTCATAAAAACGACAGAGTGGAATTTTTTGAGTGGTAGAGTCTAGCTGTAGGCTCTGTCTGCAGCGATTGCTGGGCTGACTCGACCGGTGAAATACCACCGTCGCACAGGAAACCGACGTGAAGTAGGAACGATGTTCCTGCGTTTCGTTCGGTGAGTGCGGTATCCGGTGCCCAATTTTATTTATTTATTTATATATTTTCTTAAAGGTCAGCAACACACCCCCAACCCCTACAGTGTTGAGGGTAGTCATGGGCGGCGGTGATCACTTACCATCAGGTGACCCGCATGCTCGTTTGCTACCTATATTACATAAAAAAAAAAAAAAAAAAAATCCTTTTTTCTCTTCATGATGAGATCACTTCAAAAGTTACTGAAGATGTCCCCTACATGAATCATTGTAACAAAAATATTTTGGAACAGCTTAAATACACACATCAAAAGTGTCTTGGGATCAAGTATGTTCTAGAGTACCGTTGCAATTGAGGATTGTTAATATAACATCTTGAAAATGTTGTTTTTACTTTTTAACATATTCCAGTTGGTTTGGCATTCTTAAGTAGTGCCCAGGTGTTCTGAGGTCAGGTTTTGGCACCGATGTTGAGGAATGTTCTCCTTACTCTAAAAAGTCTCGGCTACATTTTGAGTACGTTTATATGAATCCGTTGTGTTTCGGCGATTTCGGATAACTTACATCCTTTTTTTCTCTTCATTTTGAGATCACTTCAAAAGTTATTGAAGATGTCCTCTATATGATTCATTGTAACAAAAATATTTTGGATCAGCTTAAAAACACACATCAAAAGTGTCTTCGGATCAAGTATGTTCTAGAGTACCGTTGCAATTGAGTAACAGCTTCCAGTCGGTTTGGCATTCTTAAGTAGTGCCCAGGCGTTCTGAAGTCAGGTTTTGGCACCGATGTCGAGGAATGTTCTCCTTAGTCTTAACAGTCTCGGTTACATTTGGCGTTCGTTTATATGAATCCGTTGTGTTCCGGCGATTTCGGATACCTTTCATCCTTTTTTCTCTTCATGATGAGATCACTTCAAAAGTTACTGAAGATGTCCTCTACATGAATCATTGTAACAAAAATATTTTGGAACAGCTTAAATACACACATCAAAAGTGTCTTGGGATCAAGTATGTTCTAGAGTACCGTTGCAATTGAGTAACAGCTTCCAGTCGGTTTGGCATTCTTAAGTAGTGCCCAGGTGTTCTGAAGTCAGGTTTTGGCACCGATGTCGAGGAATGTTCTCCTTACTCTAAAAATTCAAGGCTACATTTTGAGTACGTTTATATAAATCCGTTGTGTTTCGGCGATTTGGGATAACTGAGATCCTTTTTTTCTCTTAATTTTGAGATCACTTCAAAAGTTACTGAAGATGTCCTCTACATGATTCATTGTAACAAAAATATTTTGGATCAGCTTAAATACACACATCAAGAGTGTCTTGGGATTAAGTATGTTCTAGAATACCGATGCAATTGAGTAACAGCTTCCAGTCGGTTTGGCATTCTTAAGTAGTGCCCAGGCGTTCTGAAGTCAGGTTTTGGCACCGATGTCGAGGAATGTTCTCCTTAGTCTTAACAGTCTCGGTTACATTTGGCGTTCGTTTATATGAATCCGTTGTGTTCCGGCGATTTCGGATACCTTTCATCCTTTTTTCTCTTCATGATGAGATCACTTCAAAAGTTACTGAAGATGTCCTCTACATGAATCATTGTAACAAAAATATTTTGGAACAGCTTAAATACACACATCAAAAGTGTCTTGGGATCAAGTATGTTCTAGAGTACCGTTGCAATTGAGTAACAGCTTCCAGTCGGTTTGGCATTCTTAAGTAGTGCCCAGGTGTTCTGAAGTCAGGTTTTGGCACCGATGTCGAGGAATGTTCTCCTTACTCTAAAAAGTCAAGGCTACATTTTGAGTACGTTTATATAAATCCGTTGTGTTTCGGCGATTTGGGATAACTGAGATCCTTTTTTTCTCTTAATTTTGAGATCACTTTAAAAGTTACTGAAGATGTCCTCTACATGATTCATTGTAACAAAAATATTTTGGATCAGCTTAAATACACACATCAAGAGTGTCTTGGGATTAAGTATGTTCTAGAATACCGATGCAATTGAGTAACAGCTTCCAGTCGGTTTGGCATTCTTAAGTAGTGCCCAGGCGTTCTGAAGTCAGGTTTTGGCACCGATGTCGAGGAATGTTCTCCTTAGTCTTAACAGTCTCGGTTACATTTGGCGTTCGTTTATATGAATCCGTTGTGTTCCGGCGATTTCGGATACCTTTCATCCTTTTTTCTCTTCATGATGAGATCACTTCAAAAGTTACTGAAGATGTCCCCTACATGAATCATTGTAACAAAAATATTTTGGAACAGCTTAAATACACACATCAAAAGTGTCTTGGGATCAAGTATGTTCTAGAGTACCGTTGCAATTGAGGATTGTTAATATAACATCTTGAAAATGTTGTTTCTACTTTTTAACATATTCCAGTTGGTTTGGCATTCTTAAGTAGTGCCCAGGTGTTCTGAGGTCAGGTTTTGGCACCGATGTTGAGGAATGTTCTCCTTACTCTAAAAAGTCTCGGCTACATTTTGAGTACGTTTATATGAATCCGTTGTGTTTCGGCGATTTCGGATACCTTTCATCCTTTTTTCTTTTCATGATGAGATCACTTCAAAAGTTACTGAAGATGTCCTCTACATGATTCATTGTAACAAAAATATTTTGGATCAGCTTAAATACACACATCAAGAGTGTCTTGGGATTAAGTATGTTCTAGAATACCGATGCTATTGAGTAACAGCTTCCAGTCGGTTTGGTATTCTTAAGTAGTGCCCAGGCGTTCTGAGGTCAGGTTTTGGCACCGATGTCGAGGAATGTTGTCCTTACTCTTAACAGTCTCGGTTACATTTGGCGTACGTTTATATGAATCCGTTGTGTTCCGGCGATTTCGGATACCTTTCATCCTTTTTTCTCTTCATGATGAGATCACTTCAAAAGTTACTGAAGATGTCCTCTACATGAATTATTGTAACAAAAATATTTTGGAACAGCCTAAATACACACATGAAAAGTGTCTTGGGATTAAGTATGTTCTAGAGTACCGTTGCAATTGAGTAACAGCTTCTAGTAGGTTTGGTATTCTTAAGTAGTGCCCAGGCGTTCTGAGGTCAGGCTTAGGCACCGATGTTGAGGAATGTTCTCCTTACTCTAAAAAGTCTCGGCTACATTTTGAGTACGTTTATATGAATCCGTTGTGTTTCGGCGATTTCGGATAACTTACATCCTTTTTTTCTCTTCATTTTGAGATCACTTCAAAAGTTATTGAAGATGTCCTCTATATGATTCATTGTAACAAAAATATTTTGGATCAGCTTAAAAACACACATCAAAAGTGTCTTCGGATCAAGTATGTTCTAGAGTACCGTTGCAATTGAGTAACAGCTTCCAGTCGGTTTGGCATTCTTAAGTAGTGCCCAGGCGTTCTGAAGTCAGGTTTTGGCACCGATGTCGAGGAATGTTCTCCTTAGTCTTAACAGTCTCGGTTACATTTGGCCTTCGTTTATATGAATCCGTTGTGTTCCGGCGATTTCGGATACCTTTCATCCTTTTTTCTCTTCATGATGAGATCACTTCAAAAGTTACTGAAGATGTCCTCTACATGAATCATTGTAACAAAAATATTTTGGAACAGCTTAAATACACACATCAAAAGTGTCTTGGGATCAAGTATGTTCTAGAGTACCGTTGCAATTGAGTAACAGCTTCCAGTCGGTTTGGCATTCTTAAGTAGTGCCCAGGTGTTCTGAAGTCAGGTTTTGGCACCGATGTCGAGGAATGTTCTCCTTACTCTAAAAAGTCAAGGCTACATTTTGAGTACGTTTATATAAATCCGTTGTGTTTCGGCGATTTGGGATAACTGAGATCCTTTTTTTCTCTTAATTTTGAGATCACTTTAAAAGTTACTGAAGATGTCCTCTACATGATTCATTGTAACAAAAATATTTTGGATCAGCTTAAATACACACATCAAGAGTGTCTTGGGATTAAGTATGTTCTAGAATACCGATGCAATTGAGTAACAGCTTCCAGTCGGTTTGGCATTCTTAAGTAGTGCCCAGGCGTTCTGAAGTCAGGTTTTGGCACCGATGTCGAGGAATGTTCTCCTTAGTCTTAACAGTCTCGGTTACATTTGGCGTTCGTTTATATGAATCCGTTGTGTTCCGGCGATTTCGGATACCTTTCATCCTTGAAGCTAGCGTAACTTGTCCATCGTTTATAGGCCCTTGGGATTCAACGAAAAGTAGATTACCAGATGTTATTCGTCTTTTGATCTTATCCATTACATTCAAACCTTGGGAGTTACTATCTCGGCGGATTTCCACCATCTTAAAACGATCTTTCATCTCCGCAAGTACGACGTAAACTCTTGTATGTAAAAGGCTGGATATTCTGTACCTGCCTTCTAATGTATCACTACTCTCGAATGCGATCCCAGCGAGACGGGATCTTGCTCCTGCTGTGGCAATATCGATTGGCTCGAATCCGAGTAAATTACGGTTTGGCACTAAATTCCCAACTATCTGTTCTGGCGGTAGTGGGTTGTAATCTTCTACTTCTTCTTGCGATGCTATCACTCTATTGGATGAGACTAGTGGCGATATATAGCACTCATAAACGTTGTGAGTCTGTGCATTCAATACGCCAAAGGAACCGCTAGGCATTAATTCTGCATCACCATCCATGATGGGACCTTGTGGAATGGCTATTAAAGGTAAATTAAGGCGGATCTCCTTGCCATCTTGCGTAATCACGTCCGTGATATGTGATATGTAATCCACTATTGACTGAGGCAGAACTTGGTAATCAGGTAGAATCTCTCTAGCATCGGTCCTCAGATTTAGAACGTTCTGGCCGGCCTTCCGTGCCACTTCCAATATTTCCAGGTTCAAATGTGTCACCATAGCGTGTGAAAACATTGATAATGGAAGTCGTTCATGTAGACGGGGATCTACACCCCGCATCTTCTCGTACGTCTCATTTATCAGGGGAATAAATCCCGAGAATTCAAAATTTTGACTGTACACGTCGAAATCCGGAATTAATGATGAATGTGGTCCAATGTCATATAAGGGTTCATCCCTGGCTCCTTCATCCACCAACTTCGGAACGACAGTCTGGTCCGTCTCTTTCTTTTGTGTTCTAGATCCTCCCCTCCCCCGGAATTCCTGGGATCGTTGGGTTGGTCTCCGGACTCTAACTTCTCGCGCTGGATCATATGGAGCGGGCTCATATGCCCAATCTCTCTCCAACTGTCGATCATTGAAATGATCATATGCTCTCCGCGCGTCGCGGGCTGCTCGGCGGTTGCCGCCGGAATGGCCTCTGCCACGTGGTGCTCCACGATTGCTGTTGCTTCCGTTATTTTGCATCTCGATGAGGTATATAATAACGTTATTAGCTTAATGTCATAAAAACGACAGAGTGGAATTTTTTGAGTGGTAGAGTCTAGCTGTAGGCTCTGTCTGCAGCGATTGCTGGGCTGACTCGACCGGTGAAATACCACCGTCGCACAGGAAACCGACGTGAAGTAGGAACGATGTTCCTGCGTTTCGTTCGGTGAGTGCGGTATCCGGTGCCCAATTTTATTTATTTATTTATATATTTTCTTAAAGGTCAGCAACACACCCCCAACACCTACAGTGTTGAGGGTAGTCATGGGCGGCGGTGATCACTTACCATCAGGTGACCCGCATGCTCGTTTGCTACCTATATTACATAAAAAAAAAAAAAAAAATCCTTTTTTCTCTTCATGATGAGATCACTTCAAAAGTTACTGAAGATGTCCCCTACATGAATCATTGTAACAAAAATATTTTGGAACAGCTTAAATACACACATCAAAAGTGTCTTGGGATCAAGTATGTTCTAGAGTACCGTTGCAATTGAGGATTGTTAATATAACATCTTGAAAATGTTGTTTTTACTTTTTAACATATTCCAGTTGGTTTGGCATTCTTAAGTAGTGCCCAGGTGTTCTGAGGTCAGGTTTTGGCACCGATGTTGAGGAATGTTCTCCTTACTCTAAAAAGTCTCGGCTACATTTTGAGTACGTTTATATGAATCCGTTGTGTTTCGGCGATTTCGGATAACTTACATCCTTTTTTTCTCTTCATTTTGAGATCACTTCAAAAGTTATTGAAGATGTCCTCTATATGATTCATTGTAACAAAAATATTTTGGATCAGCTTAAAAACACACATCAAAAGTGTCTTCGGATCAAGTATGTTCTAGAGTACCGTTGCAATTGAGTAACAGCTTCCAGTCGGTTTGGCATTCTTAAGTAGTGCCCAGGCGTTCTGAAGTCAGGTTTTGGCACCGATGTCGAGGAATGTTCTCCTTAGTCTTAACAGTCTCGGTTACATTTGGCGTTCGTTTATATGAATCCGTTGTGTTCCGGCGATTTCGGATACCTTTCATCCTTTTTTCTCTTCATGATGAGATCACTTCAAAAGTTACTGAAGATGTCCTCTACATGAATCATTGTAACAAAAATATTTTGGAACAGCTTAAATACACACATCAAAAGTGTCTTGGGATCAAGTATGTTCTAGAGTACCGTTGCAATTGAGTAACAGCTTCCAGTCGGTTTGGCATTCTTAAGTAGTGCCCAGGTGTTCTGAAGTCAGGTTTTGGCACCGATGTCGAGGAATGTTCTCCTTACTCTAAAAATTCAAGGCTACATTTTGAGTACGTTTATATAAATCCGTTGTGTTTCGGCGATTTGGGATAACTGAGATCCTTTTTTTCTCTTAATTTTGAGATCACTTCAAAAGTTACTGAAGATGTCCTCTACATGATTCATTGTAACAAAAATATTTTGGATCAGCTTAAATACACACATCAAGAGTGTCTTGGGATTAAGTATGTTCTAGAATACCGATGCAATTGAGTAACAGCTTCCAGTCGGTTTGGCATTCTTAAGTAGTGCCCAGGCGTTCTGAAGTCAGGTTTTGGCACCGATGTCGAGGAATGTTCTCCTTACTCTAAAAAGTCAAGGCTACATTTTGAGTACGTTTATATAAATCCGTTGTGTTTCGGCGATTTGGGATAACTGAGATCCTTTTTTTCTCTTAATTTTGAGATCACTTTAAAAGTTACTGAAGATGTCCTCTACATGATTCATTGTAACAAAAATATTTTGGATCAGCTTAAATACACACATCAAGAGTGTCTTGGGATTAAGTATGTTCTAGAATACCGATGCAATTGAGTAACAGCTTCCAGTCGGTTTGGCATTCTTAAGTAGTGCCCAGGCGTTCTGAAGTCAGGTTTTGGCACCGATGTCGAGGAATGTTCTCCTTAGTCTTAACAGTCTCGGTTACATTTGGCGTTCGTTTATATGAATCCGTTGTGTTCCGGCGATTTCGGATACCTTTCATCCTTGAAGCTAGCGTAACTTGTCCATCGTTTATAGGCCCTTGGGATTCAACGAAAAGTAGATTACCAGATGTTATTCGTCTTTTGATCTTATCCATTACATTCAAACCTTGGGAGTTACTATCTCGGCGGATTTCCACCATCTTAAAACGATCTTTCATCTCCGCAAGTACGACGTAAACTCTTGTATGTAAAAGGCTGGATATTCTGTACCTGCCTTCTAATGTATCACTACTCTCGAATGCGATCCCAGCGAGACGGGATCTTGCTCCTGCTGTGGCAATATCGATTGGCTCGAATCCGAGTAAATTACGGTTTGGCACTAAATTCCCAACTATCTGTTCTGGCGGTAGTGGGTTGTAATCTTCTACTTCTTCTTGCGATGCTATCACTCTATTGGATGAGACTAGTGGCGATATATAGCACTCATAAACGTTGTGAGTCTGTGCATTCAATACGCCAAAGGAACCGCTAGGCATTAATTCTGCATCACCATCCATGATGGGACCTTGTGGAATGGCTATTAAAGGTAAATTAAGGCGGATCTCCTTGCCATCTTGCGTAATCACGTCCGTGATATGTGATATGTAATCCACTATTGACTGAGGCAGAACTTGGTAATCAGGTAGAATCTCTCTAGCATCGGTCCTCAGATTTAGAACGTTCTGGCCGGCCTTCCGTGCCACTTCCAATATTTCCAGGTTCAAATGTGTCACCATAGCGTGTGAAAACATTGATAATGGAAGTCGTTCATGTAGACGGGGATCTACACCCCGCATCTTCTCGTACGTCTCATTTATCAGGGGAATAAATCCCGAGAATTCAAAATTTTGACTGTACACGTCGAAATCCGGAATTAATGATGAATGTGGTCCAATGTCATATAAGGGTTCATCCCTGGCTCCTTCATCCACCAACTTCGGAACGACAGTCTGGTCCGTCTCTTTCTTTTGTGTTCTAGATCCTCCCCTCCCCCGGAATTCCTGGGATCGTTGGGTTGGTCTCCGGACTCTAACTTCTCGCGCTGGATCATATGGAGCGGGCTCATATGCCCAATCTCTCTCCAACTGTCGATCATTGAAATGATCATATGCTCTCCGCGCGTCGCGGGCTGCTCGGCGGTTGCCGCCGGAATGGCCTCTGCCACGTGGTGCTCCACGATTGCTGTTGCTTCCGTTATTTTGCATCTCGATGAGGTATATAATAACGTTATTAGCTTAATGTCATAAAAACGACAGAGTGGAATTTTTTGAGTGGTAGAGTCTAGCTGTAGGCTCTGTCTGCAGCGATTGCTGGGCTGACTCGACCGGTGAAATACCACCGTCGCACAGGAAACCGACGTGAAGTAGGAACGATGTTCCTGCGTTTCGTTCGGTGAGTGCGGTATCCGGTGCCCAATTTTATTTATTTATTTATATATTTTCTTAAAGGTCAGCAACACACCCCCAACACCTACAGTGTTGAGGGTAGTCATGGGCGGCGGTGATCACTTACCATCAGGTGACCCGCATGCTCGTTTGCTATCTATATTACATAAAAAAAAAAAAAAAAAAAAATCCTTTTTTCTCTTCATGATGAGATCACTTCAAAAGTTACTGAAGATGTCCCCTACATGAATCATTGTAACAAAAATATTTTGGAACAGCTTAAATACACACATCAAAAGTGTCTTGGGATCAAGTATGTTCTAGAGTACCGTTGCAATTGAGGATTGTTAATATAACATCTTGAAAATGTTGTTTTTACTTTTTAACATATTCCAGTTGGTTTGGCATTCTTAAGTAGTGCCCAGGTGTTCTGAGGTCAGGTTTTGGCACCGATGTTGAGGAATGTTCTCCTTACTCTAAAAAGTCTCGGCTACATTTTGAGTACGTTTATATGAATCCGTTGTGTTTCGGCGATTTCGGATAACTTACATCCTTTTTTTCTCTTCATTTTGAGATCACTTCAAAAGTTATTGAAGATGTCCTCTATATGATTCATTGTAACAAAAATATTTTGGATCAGCTTAAAAACACACATCAAAAGTGTCTTCGGATCAAGTATGTTCTAGAGTACCGTTGCAATTGAGTAACAGCTTCCAGTCGGTTTGGCATTCTTAAGTAGTGCCCAGGCGTTCTGAAGTCAGGTTTTGGCACCGATGTCGAGGAATGTTCTCCTTAGTCTTAACAGTCTCGGTTACATTTGGCGTTCGTTTATATGAATCCGTTGTGTTCCGGCGATTTCGGATACCTTTCATCCTTTTTTCTCTTCATGATGAGATCACTTCAAAAGTTACTGAAGATGTCCTCTACATGAATCATTGTAACAAAAATATTTTGGAACAGCTTAAATACACACATCAAAAGTGTCTTGGGATCAAGTATGTTCTAGAGTACCGTTGCAATTGAGTAACAGCTTCCAGTCGGTTTGGCATTCTTAAGTAGTGCCCAGGTGTTCTGAAGTCAGGTTTTGGCACCGATGTCGAGGAATGTTCTCCTTACTCTAAAAATTCAAGGCTACATTTTGAGTACGTTTATATAAATCCGTTGTGTTTCGGCGATTTGGGATAACTGAGATCCTTTTTTTCTCTTAATTTTGAGATCACTTCAAAAGTTACTGAAGATGTCCTCTACATGATTCATTGTAACAAAAATATTTTGGATCAGCTTAAATACACACATCAAGAGTGTCTTGGGATTAAGTATGTTCTAGAATACCGATGCAATTGAGTAACAGCTTCCAGTCGGTTTGGCATTCTTAAGTAGTGCCCAGGCGTTCTGAAGTCAGGTTTTGGCACCGATGTCGAGGAATGTTCTCCTTACTCTAAAAAGTCAAGGCTACATTTTGAGTACGTTTATATAAATCCGTTGTGTTTCGGCGATTTGGGATAACTGAGATCCTTTTTTTCTCTTAATTTTGAGATCACTTTAAAAGTTACTGAAGATGTCCTCTACATGATTCATTGTAACAAAAATATTTTGGATCAGCTTAAATACACACATCAAGAGTGTCTTGGGATTAAGTATGTTCTAGAATACCGATGCAATTGAGTAACAGCTTCCAGTCGGTTTGGCATTCTTAAGTAGTGCCCAGGCGTTCTGAAGTCAGGTTTTGGCACCGATGTCGAGGAATGTTCTCCTTAGTCTTAACAGTCTCGGTTACATTTGGCGTTCGTTTATATGAATCCGTTGTGTTCCGGCGATTTCGGATACCTTTCATCCTTGAAGCTAGCGTAACTTGTCCATCGTTTATAGGCCCTTGGGATTCAACGAAAAGTAGATTACCAGATGTTATTCGTCTTTTGATCTTATCCATTACATTCAAACCTTGGGAGTTACTATCTCGGCGGATTTCCACCATCTTAAAACGATCTTTCATCTCCGCAAGTACGACGTAAACTCTTGTATGTAAAAGGCTGGATATTCTGTACCTGCCTTCTAATGTATCACTACTCTCGAATGCGATCCCAGCGAGACGGGATCTTGCTCCTGCTGTGGCAATATCGATTGGCTCGAATCCGAGTAAATTACGGTTTGGCACTAAATTCCCAACTATCTGTTCTGGCGGTAGTGGGTTGTAATCTTCTACTTCTTCTTGCGATGCTATCACTCTATTGGATGAGACTAGTGGCGATATATAGCACTCATAAACGTTGTGAGTCTGTGCATTCAATACGCCAAAGGAACCGCTAGGCATTAATTCTGCATCACCATCCATGATGGGACCTTGTGGAATGGCTATTAAAGGTAAATTAAGGCGGATCTCCTTGCCATCTTGCGTAATCACGTCCGTGATATGTGATATGTAATCCACTATTGACTGAGGCAGAACTTGGTAATCAGGTAGAATCTCTCTAGCATCGGTCCTCAGATTTAGAACGTTCTGGCCGGCCTTCCGTGCCACTTCCAATATTTCCAGGTTCAAATGTGTCACCATAGCGTGTGAAAACATTGATAATGGAAGTCGTTCATGTAGACGGGGATCTACACCCCGCATCTTCTCGTACGTCTCATTTATCAGGGGAATAAATCCCGAGAATTCAAAATTTTGACTGTACACGTCGAAATCCGGAATTAATGATGAATGTGGTCCAATGTCATATAAGGGTTCATCCCTGGCTCCTTCATCCACCAACTTCGGAACGACAGTCTGGTCCGTCTCTTTCTTTTGTGTTCTAGATCCTCCCCTCCCCCGGAATTCCTGGGATCGTTGGGTTGGTCTCCGGACTCTAACTTCTCGCGCTGGATCATATGGAGCGGGCTCATATGCCCAATCTCTCTCCAACTGTCGATCATTGAAATGATCATATGCTCTCCGCGCGTCGCGGGCTGCTCGGCGGTTGCCGCCGGAATGGCCTCTGCCACGTGGTGCTCCACGATTGCTGTTGCTTCCGTTATTTTGCATCTCGATGAGGTATATAATAACGTTATTAGCTTAATGTCATAAAAACGACAGAGTGGAATTTTTTGAGTGGTAGAGTCTAGCTGTAGGCTCTGTCTGCAGCGATTGCTGGGCTGACTCGACCGGTGAAATACCACCGTCGCACAGGAAACCGACGTGAAGTAGGAACGATGTTCCTGCGTTTCGTTCGGTGAGTGCGGTATCCGGTGCCCAATTTTATTTATTTATTTATATATTTTCTTAAAGGTCAGCAACACACCCCCAACACCTACAGTGTTGAGGGTAGTCATGGGCGGCGGTGATCACTTACCATCAGGTGACCCGCATGCTCGTTTGCTACCTATATTACATAAAAAAAAAAAAAAAAAAATCCTTTTTTCTCTTCATGATGAGATCACTTCAAAAGTTACTGAAGATGTCCCCTACATGAATCATTGTAACAAAAATATTTTGGAACAGCTTAAATACACACATCAAAAGTGTCTTGGGATCAAGTATGTTCTAGAGTACCGTTGCAATTGAGGATTGTTAATATAACATCTTGAAAATGTTGTTTTTACTTTTTAACATATTCCAGTTGGTTTGGCATTCTTAAGTAGTGCCCAGGTGTTCTGAGGTCAGGTTTTGGCACCGATGTTGAGGAATGTTCTCCTTACTCTAAAAAGTCTCGGCTACATTTTGAGTACGTTTATATGAATCCGTTGTGTTTCGGCGATTTCGGATAACTTACATCCTTTTTTTCTCTTCATTTTGAGATCACTTCAAAAGTTATTGAAGATGTCCTCTATATGATTCATTGTAACAAAAATATTTTGGATCAGCTTAAAAACACACATCAAAAGTGTCTTCGGATCAAGTATGTTCTAGAGTACCGTTGCAATTGAGTAACAGCTTCCAGTCGGTTTGGCATTCTTAAGTAGTGCCCAGGCGTTCTGAAGTCAGGTTTTGGCACCGATGTCGAGGAATGTTCTCCTTAGTCTTAACAGTCTCGGTTACATTTGGCGTTCGTTTATATGAATCCGTTGTGTTCCGGCGATTTCGGATACCTTTCATCCTTTTTTCTCTTCATGATGAGATCACTTCAAAAGTTACTGAAGATGTCCTCTACATGAATCATTGTAACAAAAATATTTTGGAACAGCTTAAATACACACATCAAAAGTGTCTTGGGATCAAGTATGTTCTAGAGTACCGTTGCAATTGAGTAACAGCTTCCAGTCGGTTTGGCATTCTTAAGTAGTGCCCAGGTGTTCTGAAGTCAGGTTTTGGCACCGATGTCGAGGAATGTTCTCCTTACTCTAAAAATTCAAGGCTACATTTTGAGTACGTTTATATAAATCCGTTGTGTTTCGGCGATTTGGGATAACTGAGATCCTTTTTTTCTCTTAATTTTGAGATCACTTCAAAAGTTACTGAAGATGTCCTCTACATGATTCATTGTAACAAAAATATTTTGGATCAGCTTAAATACACACATCAAGAGTGTCTTGGGATTAAGTATGTTCTAGAATACCGATGCAATTGAGTAACAGCTTCCAGTCGGTTTGGCATTCTTAAGTAGTGCCCAGGCGTTCTGAAGTCAGGTTTTGGCACCGATGTCGAGGAATGTTCTCCTTACTCTAAAAAGTCAAGGCTACATTTTGAGTACGTTTATATAAATCCGTTGTGTTTCGGCGATTTGGGATAACTGAGATCCTTTTTTTCTCTTAATTTTGAGATCACTTTAAAAGTTACTGAAGATGTCCTCTACATGATTCATTGTAACAAAAATATTTTGGATCAGCTTAAATACACACATCAAGAGTGTCTTGGGATTAAGTATGTTCTAGAATACCGATGCAATTGAGTAACAGCTTCCAGTCGGTTTGGCATTCTTAAGTAGTGCCCAGGCGTTCTGAAGTCAGGTTTTGGCACCGATGTCGAGGAATGTTCTCCTTAGTCTTAACAGTCTCGGTTACATTTGGCGTTCGTTTATATGAATCCGTTGTGTTCCGGCGATTTCGGATACCTTTCATCCTTGAAGCTAGCGTAACTTGTCCATCGTTTATAGGCCCTTGGGATTCAACGAAAAGTAGATTACCAGATGTTATTCGTCTTTTGATCTTATCCATTACATTCAAACCTTGGGAGTTACTATCTCGGCGGATTTCCACCATCTTAAAACGATCTTTCATCTCCGCAAGTACGACGTAAACTCTTGTATGTAAAAGGCTGGATATTCTGTACCTGCCTTCTAATGTATCACTACTCTCGAATGCGATCCCAGCGAGACGGGATCTTGCTCCTGCTGTGGCAATATCGATTGGCTCGAATCCGAGTAAATTACGGTTTGGCACTAAATTCCCAACTATCTGTTCTGGCGGTAGTGGGTTGTAATCTTCTACTTCTTCTTGCGATGCTATCACTCTATTGGATGAGACTAGTGGCGATATATAGCACTCATAAACGTTGTGAGTCTGTGCATTCAATACGCCAAAGGAACCGCTAGGCATTAATTCTGCATCACCATCCATGATGGGACCTTGTGGAATGGCTATTAAAGGTAAATTAAGGCGGATCTCCTTGCCATCTTGCGTAATCACGTCCGTGATATGTGATATGTAATCCACTATTGACTGAGGCAGAACTTGGTAATCAGGTAGAATCTCTCTAGCATCGGTCCTCAGATTTAGAACGTTCTGGCCGGCCTTCCGTGCCACTTCCAATATTTCCAGGTTCAAATGTGTCACCATAGCGTGTGAAAACATTGATAATGGAAGTCGTTCATGTAGACGGGGATCTACACCCCGCATCTTCTCGTACGTCTCATTTATCAGGGGAATAAATCCCGAGAATTCAAAATTTTGACTGTACACGTCGAAATCCGGAATTAATGATGAATGTGGTCCAATGTCATATAAGGGTTCATCCCTGGCTCCTTCATCCACCAACTTCGGAACGACAGTCTGGTCCGTCTCTTTCTTTTGTGTTCTAGATCCTCCCCTCCCCCGGAATTCCTGGGATCGTTGGGTTGGTCTCCGGACTCTAACTTCTCGCGCTGGATCATATGGAGCGGGCTCATATGCCCAATCTCTCTCCAACTGTCGATCATTGAAATGATCATATGCTCTCCGCGCGTCGCGGGCTGCTCGGCGGTTGCCGCCGGAATGGCCTCTGCCACGTGGTGCTCCACGATTGCTGTTGCTTCCGTTATTTTGCATCTCGATGAGGTATATAATAACGTTATTACGAGGGTCATTTGAAAAGTTCCTAGCCTAACGTACTTAATGAAACCACATGATTTTGATTATATTTTTATTTTTCAACATACTCTCCCCCGAACTCAATACACTTTTTCCATCGACCCGGTAAGGCTTCGATACCCATTTTAAAAAAATCTTCGTCTAACTCCTCAAAATAAGCGTCTACGGCGGCTATGACCTCTTCATTTGTAAAAAAATGTTTACCACCTAAAAATTTTTTCAGCTTTGGGAACAGGTAGAAGTCTGACGGTGCTAAATCCGGTGAATATGGGGGATGAGGTAACAATTCAAAGCCACACCGATGGATTTCTGCCATGGATTGCACAGAAGTGTGAACGCGTGCATTGTCCTGATGAAACAAGACCTTCTTCCTCAATAAACCTGGACGTTTTTCTTTGATTTTTTCTCTCAAAAGCCGCAGCAGGTTGCAGTAGTAATCAGAATTTATTGTTTCACCCTTTTTTAAATAATCCACCAGAATTATACCCTTTGCATCCCAAAAAACTGATGCCATGACTTTGCCAGCCGATAAAACCACTTTTGCCTTCTTTGGGGTGGGTGATCCTGCCCTTTTCCATTGTTTCGACTGTTCTTTTGTCTCAGGTGTATTGTGGTGAACCCAGGTTTCATCCATGGTTATAAATCTTTCAATAAATTCCTGTGGATCAGCTTCATATAACTCTAAACAGTCGCGGGAAGTTGTGAGTCGGTTGCGTTTTTGTTCCACTGAAAGCAGCCGCGGTACCCACCGCGCAGACACCTTAGAGAATCCAAGTTCAGAAGTAATTATATGATGTGTTCGCTCAGAAGAGATGCCTACAGTCTTAGCTATTTCCTCGACTGTCAATCTTCGGTCAGATAAAATTAAATCACAGATTTTTTCTTTGTTTTCATCAGTGGAAGCCGTCGAGGGCCGGCCACTACGGGGCTCATCTTGAATGGACTCACGACCACGTTTAAACTCTGCCACCCAATTTTTAACAGTCGCATACGAAGGAGCGGACTCACCTAAAGTGGCAGACATGTCTTCATGTATAGCTTTTGGAGTTAAACCTTTCAAATACAAGTATTTTATCACTGCACGATGTTCAATTTTATCCATTTTCAAAAATTGCTCTGACTTGACTTACGGTATCACGTGTAAACGAACAATTAATTATTGCAAATAAACTAAACTGTGCATACTTGTTGCTAAATAATGTAGCTATAAAATGAGGGTAGTTATAAAATATACCGACGAGTCTAACAATGTTAGGCTAAGAACTTTTCAAATGACCCTCGTAGCTTAATGTCATAAAAACGACAGAGTGGAATTTTTTGAGTGGTAGAGTCTAGCTGTAGGCTCTGTCTGCAGCGATTGCTGGGCTGACTCGACCGGTGAAATACCACCGTCGCACAGGAAACCGACGTGAAGTAGGAACGATGTTCCTGCGTTTCGTTCGGTGAGTGCGGTATCCGGTGCCCAATTTTATTTATTTATTTATATATTTTCTTAAAGGTCAGCAACACACCCCCAACACCTACAGTGTTGAGGGTAGTCATGGGCGGCGGTGATCACTTACCATCAGGTGACCCGCATGCTCGTTTGCTACCTATATTACATAAAAAAAAAAAAAAAAAAAATCCTTTTTTCTCTTCATGATGAGATCACTTCAAAAGTTACTGAAGATGTCCCCTACATGAATCATTGTAACAAAAATATTTTGGAACAGCTTAAATACACACATCAAAAGTGTCTTGGGATCAAGTATGTTCTAGAGTACCGTTGCAATTGAGGATTGTTAATATAACATCTTGAAAATGTTGTTTTTACTTTTTAACATATTCCAGTTGGTTTGGCATTCTTAAGTAGTGCCCAGGTGTTCTGAGGTCAGGTTTTGGCACCGATGTTGAGGAATGTTCTCCTTACTCTAAAAAGTCTCGGCTACATTTTGAGTACGTTTATATGAATCCGTTGTGTTTCGGCGATTTCGGATAACTTACATCCTTTTTTTCTCTTCATTTTGAGATCACTTCAAAAGTTATTGAAGATGTCCTCTATATGATTCATTGTAACAAAAATATTTTGGATCAGCTTAAAAACACACATCAAAAGTGTCTTCGGATCAAGTATGTTCTAGAGTACCGTTGCAATTGAGTAACAGCTTCCAGTCGGTTTGGCATTCTTAAGTAGTGCCCAGGCGTTCTGAAGTCAGGTTTTGGCACCGATGTCGAGGAATGTTCTCCTTAGTCTTAACAGTCTCGGTTACATTTGGCGTTCGTTTATATGAATCCGTTGTGTTCCGGCGATTTCGGATACCTTTCATCCTTTTTTCTCTTCATGATGAGATCACTTCAAAAGTTACTGAAGATGTCCTCTACATGAATCATTGTAACAAAAATATTTTGGAACAGCTTAAATACACACATCAAAAGTGTCTTGGGATCAAGTATGTTCTAGAGTACCGTTGCAATTGAGTAACAGCTTCCAGTCGGTTTGGCATTCTTAAGTAGTGCCCAGGTGTTCTGAAGTCAGGTTTTGGCACCGATGTCGAGGAATGTTCTCCTTACTCTAAAAATTCAAGGCTACATTTTGAGTACGTTTATATAAATCCGTTGTGTTTCGGCGATTTGGGATAACTGAGATCCTTTTTTTCTCTTAATTTTGAGATCACTTCAAAAGTTACTGAAGATGTCCTCTACATGATTCATTGTAACAAAAATATTTTGGATCAGCTTAAATACACACATCAAGAGTGTCTTGGGATTAAGTATGTTCTAGAATACCGATGCAATTGAGTAACAGCTTCCAGTCGGTTTGGCATTCTTAAGTAGTGCCCAGGCGTTCTGAAGTCAGGTTTTGGCACCGATGTCGAGGAATGTTCTCCTTAGTCTTAACAGTCTCGGTTACATTTGGCGTTCGTTTATATGAATCCGTTGTGTTCCGGTGATTTCGGATACCTTTCATCCTTTTTTCTCTTCATGATGAGATCACTTCAAAAGTTACTGAAGATGTCCCCTACATGAATCATTGTAACAAAAATATTTTGGAACAGCTTAAATACACACATCAAGAGTGTCTTGGGATTAAGTATGTTCTAGAATACCGATGCAATTGAGTAACAGCTTCCAGTCGGTTTGGCATTCTTTAGTAGTGCCCAGGCGTTCTGAAGTCAGGTTTTGGCACCGATGTCGAGGAATGTTCTCCTTAGTCTTAACAGTCTCGGTTACATTTGGCGTTCGTTTATATGAATCCGTTGTGTTCCGGCGATTTCGGATACCTTTTATCCTTTTTTCTCTTCATGATGAGATCACTTCAAAAGTTACTGAAGATGTCCTCTACATGAATCATTGTAACAAAAATATTTTGGAACAGCTTAAATACACACATCAAAAGTGTCTTGGGATCAAGTATGTTCTAGAGTACCGTTGCAATTGAGTAACAGCTTCCAGTCGGTTTGGCATTCTTAAGTAGTGCCCAGGCGTTCTGAAGTCAGGTTTTGGCACCGATGTCGAGGAATGTTCTCCTTAGTCTTAACAGTCTCGGTTACATTTGGCGTTCGTTTATATGAATCCGTTGTGTTCCGGCGATTTCGGATACCTTTCATCCTTTTTTCTCTTCATGATGAGATCACTTCAAAAGTTACTGAAGATGTCCTCTACATGAATCATTGTAACAAAAATATTTTGGAACAGCTTAAATACACACATCAAAAGTGTCTTGGGATCAAGTATGTTCTAGAGTACCGTTGCAATTGAGTAACAGCTTCCAGTCGGTTTGGCATTCTTAAGTAGTGCCCAGGTGTTCTGAAGTCAGGTTTTGGCACCGATGTCGAGGAATGTTCTCCTTACTCTAAAAAGTCAAGGCTACATTTTGAGTACGTTTATATAAATCCGTTGTGTTTCGGCGATTTGGGATAACTGAGATCCTTTTTTTCTCTTAATTTTGAGATCACTTTAAAAGTTACTGAAGATGTCCTCTACATGATTCATTGTAACAAAAATATTTTGGATCAGCTTAAATACACACATCAAGAGTGTCTTGGGATTAAGTATGTTCTAGAATACCGATGCAATTGAGTAACAGCTTCCAGTCGGTTTGGCATTCTTAAGTAGTGCCCAGGCGTTCTGAAGTCAGGTTTTGGCAACGATGTCGAGGAATGTTCTCCTTAGTCTTAACAGTCTCGGTTACATTTGGCGTTCGTTTATATGAATCCGTTGTGTTCCGGCGATTTCGGATACCTTTCATCCTTTTTTCTCTTCATGATGAGATCACTTCAAAAGTTACTGAAGATGTCCCCTACATGAATCATTGTAACAAAAATATTTTGGAACAGCTTAAATACACACATCAAAAGTGTCTTGGGATCAAGTATGTTCTAGAGTACCGTTGCAATTGAGGATTGTTAATATAACATCTTGAAAATGTTGTTTTTACTTTTTAACATATTCCAGTTGGATTGGCATTCTTAAGTAGTGCCCAGGTGTTCTGAGGTCAGGTTTTGGCACCGATGTTGAGGAATGTTCTCCTTACTCTAAAAAGTCTCGGCTACATTTTGAGTACGTTTATATGAATCCGTTGTGTTTCGGCGATTTCGGATAACTTACATCCTTTTTTTCTCTTCATTTTGAGATCACTTCAAAAGTTATTGAAGATGTCCTCTATATGATTCATTGTAACAAAAATATTTTGGATCAGCTTAAAAACACACATCAAAAGTGTCTTCGGATCAAGTATGTTCTAGAGTACCGTTGCAATTGAGTAACAGCTTCCAGTCGGTTTGGCATTCTTAAGTAGTGCCCAGGCGTTCTGAAGTCAGGTTTTGGCACCGATGTCGAGGAATGTTCTCCTTAGTCTTAACAGTCTCGGTTACATTTGGCGTTCGTTTATATGAATCCGTTGTGTTCCGGCGATTTCGGATACCTTTCATCCTTTTTTCTCTTCATGATGAGATCACTTCAAAAGTTACTGAAGATGTCCTCTACATGAATCATTGTAACAAAAATATTTTGGAACAGCTTAAATACACACATCAAAAGTGTCTTGGGATCAAGTATGTTCTAGAGTACCGTTGCAATTGAGTAACAGCTTCCAGTCGGTTTGGCATTCTTAAGTAGTGCCCAGTGGCCCCGTTCTGTAAGTCTGACACCGATCTCGATCGCCTTCAAACTCCCTTTGTAGAGAACTTTTCCGTGACATTTTCGACAACACCTTTCATCGAAAGCGATTGCTATTGCGACTACAATTGAATGAACGAAATTGACTTTTTGAAGGATTTCAACTGCTTTGAAAGATATACGACTTGTCAAATCAAACAAGGCACTTACAATTAATAACAACAATTGAAATGAAAGTAGCAGATTATTTACCGCTATTTTTTGGTGTTTTTCTCTCATTTAGGTAGGTATCTACTGAAAAAAGCTTTAAAACATTGCGCATTTGAAAATTTGAGTTTTTAATGTCTAACTTAACTTGTAAGCGTGCATACTGCGTAGTGGATCAATGGTGCATAGAAGCGGAATCACACATTAAACCTAGCTCTATGCATTGTTTAGTCACAGAAATAGAAGCAAACTCGAGTCGGTTTTGGTAGGTAGGTATAAAAGTAAAATTTAAATACCTTGCTAGCAATAATTCTAATTTATTGGTACCTACTGACCACTCCAGTCCAATTCCAATCATTTCAAGATTTCTAAATAATGTTTATGCCTAAATGAACCTATTTGAAATGTACTACATTTTGCACAGTACTTACCAAACAAAGTTTCATGCCATGCTTGATCTCAAAAAAGCCAAAATGTCTCAGATAAAAGGTAAATGTGAAGAAACACACATTGTAGATGCATGCATACTCAAGTAGGTTCTCAACTATCCATTTTGGTTCTATAAAATACCTATTTCACTCTAAAATCAAACAGCCGTCTACTCTTTAGTAGGTAATACAAAAGAAACTACAATTGTCAATTTTATTAAATGTTATATTCATCGTTTTGTTATATAAATAATGGTTATATAAATTAGTAGGTAACTCCTTGTTTCTGAATCCACTATTTTAAGTAATATTTAGATATTGCTACAATATAAATTGAAAAGCTAAGAGGTCATGCCGCTATATTTTTTTTTATGTAGGTAAATAGGTAAATATTATTTAGTTAACAAACCTTGATTATTTTGATATCTTTACAAATTAAGTTTCATATGATGTAACACTTTAAAAATAAATAAATAATACCAGCCCCAGTTGTGGTTCTTTCATAACCATCTTTTTTGTTAACAAAGTTTTAGTTAATTAGTAATGAAGGGAAGGCAATATTTGTTGACACCCATGATTCTGTTTGTTTCAAAATCTTCTTTAATTGTTCGATGTCTAAGTTCTCCATTAGCAGCATGTTGGCACAGTTGATACAACACTTTTGATTCGTACTAAAATCAATAATTTTAAATTACAGATATGCCTTGAATTCAACAATTTATTATATAAATTTGATGAATGAATGTTTCTTCATTTGAACAACTTACTAAATATTTGTAAATAATGGCAAATCTTAAGTCATAAATCTAGGAACATAACCTTCATACGTTAGTTACCTACCTAAAATATAGAACTATAACTTACAGAGAGGCTTAATCACAAACAATATTAATGATAAAACATTACGTTTTCTCTAAGTAAGAGTATTTCCAACGTTCATACAACATTAAATAAGTTATTGAGTTTATTTTAAGGTTAGTTAGCCTAGCAAAGTAAAGTAAACAAACAAAACAATAACATTGGTAGTGAGTGACATACGTACCTTTTTTTTTGGTTTATTTATGAGGCAAAGGTTCTTTCAACCATGCGCAGCCTAGTTTAAAAAAACCGTAGCTTTTCTTTTTAAAAGAATTTATTAATTCAATAATTTATTTTGTATTAAATTTTATATTTTTAAAACATATTTTTTATTTGCTCTAAATTACAGACTTTGAATGTTGGATAAAAAAGTCATGCTAACGGAGAGTAAATTGGTGATACAAAGTGCAATTCTAAGTTAAAATTAGAGCAATTTACGTAGGTATTTATGTTATTTGTATTTTCATTAATTCACAAAACAAATTTACTAGCGATAAATACAAATAAAAACAGTAAAAATTTACTCAAAAAAACTTAATTAAAAGTAGTAAGAATAATATTATTTATAATAATATCCACGGCATTTTTTATTTGCTTCATGAAAACACAAGTTTATTTGCATTGCTAGTAACAAAAATTGGAAAACTTATCTGACGTCAATGTCAATCAATTGTCATGTCAATGTCAAGTATCAGCGCAACCGCAACGTTTTATTTATTTGCTTTCAAATCAATTTATAATATCAATAATTTACATATTTTTATAAATAAAGTTGCGCAACATATAAGGGAAACACAGTCCTTATGTACCCGAGGTTCCCAAACGATACAAACAAGTAATAAACTTCATGTGTCTCGAGAAAAGTTTTGTTGTTATTAAAGGTACTTGTTTTCGTTATTTATCTTCTTCACTGCATAGTATAAAACAAAGTCACTTGCCGCCGTCTGCGTGTCTGTAAGCTTAGATCTTAAAATTACACAACAGATTTTGATGGGTTTTATTAATAGATAGAGAGATTCAAGGGGAAGATTTAATGTATAGGGAAAGGCGTTTTACTCCAAATGTGAAGCTTACTGAACCGCTGGCAAAAGCTATATAATATTATTATTATTGCAAAATATAATACAGCAAAAAACTTAGCCACAGCAACATGTGGCTGGTTAATATGTATATAATTATTTTATCATGATAGCGGAGAATTCTTTGCATTTTGATTGTGGTGCTACCAGCCTATCTTTTTTTTAAGTAATAATAATTAGTTTGATAGTATAATTAATATTACTTGTATGTTTCAGACGCACATTCTACAGAGAAGTAAAAGATATCATCGAAGATCATACCATCTGTTAAGTGAAAGGGCAGCGGCAGTCAAAGGTGTTAATTGAATTGCAAAAAAGAATTGTTAGTTTGAAAGGATGTAAATAACTACTTATTTTCTTAGCTGTCTTCAAATTATTTGCTTCCCTGTCATGTAAAATAAAAGAGATGCATCATTTTGACTATTTTTTCACAAAAATGTGAATTTGAAATTAATATAAGCTTCTTAATGAATTTTATGAGTATTTTATTTCTAATAATGTTCCTTTTTTGTGTTTTATATGACTTTGAATATATATTAACTCATTTCACCTTCCTCGATCAGTGAAAAATATAATAAATAGGAAGTGCCTATTTTGAAGTAGCAAAGAAATATTTATTATTAAAAAGAAGACTTACACAATTAGGTACTATTAATAATTTGTTACATGAGTTTAATTTCAAATATAGTATAGTTCTATTTAAATATCCAATTTTTATTAAATATTTAAATTGCAGAAATAATGGTTTGTGTTTCGTTGCATTTCAACTTTCCTAGGGCTTGTTTTTTAAATTACATTGACCTCACCATATCCTAATACTTCCTACTCATCATATAAACAAATACTAAATATAGAATTACTAGAGTGCGCTGTATGCTGAAGATATAGTTACCTAACTACACTAATTACCATGACTTAAGTCTCGTTGGTTATTGCAAACATTATAAACCACATATTAAGTAGCCGAATATAAGTTGCTAGTGGTTGTGCCGTGCTTGCAAGAAAGGTATAAAATTCTAGGTAAGTACCATCTTTACAAACCCAAATGAAATAAATATATGAATTTCATAGGATTTCATTAACTTGAATAAGTAAATAAGTAGGTTATTCGTAGGTTCATAGAATAAGTAATTTCCTACAAAATTTTCACTTCTTTACAAAGTATCTTTATGCGATACCTATCTTTACCTTTTATTTATTGCTCTTATACTAAATACTTTCCTACCTATATCTTTAACAACACTAATTTTTTTTATCAAAAGCGCCATATTTAAAAATTTGTTCATAAGTTACTGCATTGGTATCATACTTATTTGAAAGAGGGACCTCCAAAGTGAAATCTTTCATTTGACAAGTCGCAATCACAAACACCTTTCAAAATTGATAAATATCGTTCAAAAAGTTCATTTGGCTCATTCAAGATTGAGTCTCAAAATCAACACCTTTCGATGAAGGATGTTGTCGGAAAGTAAGGTTTGAAGGGTATCGCAATATCTCATAAGTGTCAATTGCGTTTTGAAGTCCGAAAAGATCTTCATTTTTTAATTTAAATTAAAGCAAAAATGAGTTTAATAATAAGTTAATGACATCAAAGATTAAAGTTTGATACTAAAAATTAATCCTACATTGTTTTAATAATAAATAAAAAATAAAGAAATAATTTTTTTCGTGAATAATTAAACGCAGCAACATCATTCAGCAATATCATTCAAAATTGAAAGCGATTGCCACTCGAAAACCGATTTCGTTCAAGAGTCCCGATACCAATACCTTTCAAAGGTATTGATATTCGAGTTAGAGAACAGGGCCACAGGTGTTCTGAAGTCAGGTTTTGGCACCGATGTCGAGGAATGTTCTCCTTACTCTAAAAATTCAAGGCTACATTTTGAGTACGTTTATATAAATCCGTTGTGTTTCGGCGATTTGGGATAACTGAGATCCTTTTTTTCTCTTAATTTTGAGATCACTTTAAAAGTTACTGAAGATGTCCTCTACATGATTCATTGTAACAAAAATATTTTGGATCAGCTTAAATACACACATCAAGAGTGTCTTGGGATTAAGTATGTTCTAGAATACCGATGCAATTGAGTAACAGCTTCCAGTCGGTTTGGCATTCTTAAGTAGTGCCCAGGCGTTCTGAAGTCAGGTTTTGGCACCGATGTCGAGGAATGTTCTCCTTAGTCTTAACAGTCTCGGTTACATTTGGCGTTCGTTTATATGAATCCGTTGTGTTCCGGTGATTTCGGATACCTTTCATCCTTTTTTCTCTTCATGATGAGATCACTTCAAAAGTTACTGAAGATGTCCCCTACATGAATCATTGTAACAAAAATATTTTGGAACAGCTTAAATACACACATCAAAAGTGTCTTGGGATCAAGTATGTTCTAGAGTACCGTTGCAATTGAGTAACAGCTTCCAGTCGGTTTGGCATTCTTAAGTAGTGCCCAGGTGTTCTGAAGTCAGGTTTTGGCACCGATGTCGAGGAATGTTCTCCTTACTCTAAAAACAAAAATATTTTGGATCAGCTTAAAAACACACATCAAAAGTGTCTTGGGATCAAGTATGTTCTAGAGTACCGTTGCAATTGAGGATTGTTAATATAACATCTTGGAAATGTTGATTTTACTTTTTAACATATCGACGTTTAACATGCAATAGCTAACAAGCCACATGACACTTACTTTACAGGAAAGGGTTATTTCTTGTTATTTCTATTACTTAAAGATGTTTTAGCTTTATTGTTTACTTACAGGACATTATTTTAATGAAAATTTTTTAGGGTTATGAGAAAAAATGAATAGTCACGTTAGTTTAGATTTTAATGTGGCTTACGAGTTTCTGTAGTTATAATTTTTTTTAAATTGATTGGAAAATGTGGTTTAGACGAAATTTTATCTAGAGCTTTACTTAATATACCTATGAGATTCTATTTTAAAAGAAGTAACTAATCAATGTGTTACATTTAAATATAAGACAAAAAAAATTGAGAAAAGACACTTAATTTCGATTTAAGTGTGGTTTGTGAGATTTTGAAGTTAAGTAAATATACACACAACACACACCCTGCTAGAAACCTATTCTTACAAAAACTCGCATGCCACATACTTAAACTTAGATTCCATAGTATTTTAAGTAGTAAAACTGTAAAATAACAGAAAAATTATTAAAAATGCAAATTATTAATTTAAAAAATACTGTTATTATTAAAAAATCTAGTCTTACACATCATGAGGCAAGCTGTCATAGAACTGGTGGGTGTCCCCAGGCAAGGCAAATTTTAATTCTTGGAGGTGTTTCCATTTACATAATTTAATTTTCAACTTCTCTGAATGTAACTGAGGCCAGTCAATACGTGACCGTTTTTTAGTCTTATGAGGCAGACTTTGAAATTCTTCTTCATAATTGAGTTTGACAAAAATTTTACCATCGCAATTGTACTGGATGCATTTAATATCTGTAACGCAAGGATCTCCCTTCTTTTTGCCAGGTCTAATAGATGGGTATCTGTACAGGTTGGTCAGTGCATAATTTTTGAAAAATGTGTAGTCCAAAACTTTTGTTTCATAAGAAAATGGGTTCTTTCGAGCTTCTTTTGTCAGTGTAGCATATTCACTTGGTAGATGTATTTCACGGTTTTTAAGTTTGCGTTCAATTGTGGCGTGAACAGAGTCACATTCATTTTGTGTGTGACCTACTTCTAAAAATTTCTGTTCAATAGTAATGTTATTTTTTATTGCGTAATCTAATAAACCATTAGCCATTGAGACATTTCGGTTTTGATAGGTACATCCATCTGAATAAATAATTATTTTATCTTTTTCTTCTGCACAACATTCAGTTAAGTAGTCAATTAAACAAGTAACAAAACTTGAGGCAGTCAAATCACCATCACATTCAGTGAACCAGTAGCAACGAGCGTGGTGTGTTTTCAGATTGTATATAGAAAAATTATGACAACAAAGTTTTGTTTTATAGTAGTAACCACTACATGTTAGGTATGGCGCCATTTTCACCGCCTGTAAGTCCATAGCTAACACTGTGCACTCAGAATTTTTATCTTTTTCTTTTTCTTCGCGCGCTCTATTTTTCTGTATTACATGTTGCAGATATATTGCCTCCTCTATGTTATTGTTTTTGTAAGACTCACATATATCACATTTGTCTTTTTTAAGAGGGAATATTGACAAATTCTTTGAGTGAAATATTTCATCAAACATTTTTCTTGAAGCTAAAAGATTCTCCTTGTTTACCAATGATTCTTTGTAAATTTGGTAGAGTTGAGTGTGTGTTTTAATATCAGTTTGAAGATATAACTTGGAGGAATATTTTCGACCATAGTGGGATGGTAATTTAGGTAGTGAATCCAAAAAATCAGAAAGATATCTTCGTTTTTCAGATTCAGGTTTTACAGAAAAATTTGTGCGTTTTATCATGCCATTTTTACCTTTTTTTACCCAGCTCCTTACTGTAAAAGGTCTCAAACCCAAAGTAGATAGAAATGTTGTCTTACATACTTGCATAGGTTTGTCTTCAACTGTCAAATAGTAAGACATGGTTATTTGTCTATTAGACACATCACCTTTTTTATAACTGCGTAATGGTGTTCCTTTTTTTACATGATTAATTACAAAAATTTTTCTTTGGTCCCAATTAAGTTCATTCCAAAAGTAATTGAATATATTTCTCCTGTTATCCTCCGACAAATAAAGACACTGTCTCTTAGGAGTTTTGAGGCACAACTTTAAATTACACATTGGTCCCATTTTTCGAGCCTCTCGTTGGATATTTTGTAAAATTTTGCCATTTTCTTTTGTAAATCCTTCATAACTTTTTCCTTTCATACGCAGTGATTGATTTTTTTGCCTTTTCCAGTTTTTTGGGTCAGCTTTGTGCTTTCTTTTTCGTCCTAAAAAAGAAAGGAAAACAGTTAAGAATAGTGATAAAAATTTACCTTGATATTTTAAAGTGAACATGTATTATATTACCTGATTCCATATCTGGTGTATTTGACCTTATTTCACTAAGATCTTCATCGGGTAGATATTCAGAATCGCTATCATTACATGAACCTAATATCAGATCTTCTGGAACATTGCAAGGTGAATCTTTTCGGCCACTATTTGTGAAGCTATCTTGCAAATTAAACATGCGATCAATTTCTAAAAAAGAAAATTATTTCAATTAGACACATAGATACTTTCAACCCATAGGAAAATTTCATTCAAAATGTTAATGTTTTCTACGGAGCACTGTACTTAAAATCACAACATAGGATTTGATAAAATTATTCAAACCTACCTGTTTCGTGGTCACCATAAGTTTCAGAAAGCTTTGACGGTTCCCCACCTGTGCCATCACCATCAAGCATAAAAAGTTTAGCAATTTCTGAAATAACCACATAGAAAATTATTAAAAACCTCCAAAATTAGGATGTTAGATTAAAATCGGAAATTAGCATAAAATTTAACACATACGAAGATAAAAACGTACCCGTTTCATGATCTTCGTAGCAATATCCATCATGCATTGGGAAAATATCATCAGCTTGAGGGTTTTCTTTTAGTATATTGCAAGATGGTTGGAGGGTCTCCTTAGGGACGGAATTTTTAAGACAGGATCGCCTTCGAGCATTCTTTAATGCCTCAACCTTTTTTCTTAGTTTATTCCTTAATTCTATTACGCTTTTGAACTTCTCAGCGGCATCATCTTCTGAATAATCACTCTGGTCAGATGACATGATCTTGCGACAGATTATTCTGAATGCACACACGTTCCTTTTTAATAGAAATCTGAATAAAGCGACGCAAAGCACAAATAACACAGGTATTCAAAAAGAAATTTACCCATTCACATGAAAAATAACGAAAAAATTACAAGTCAAACAAAACACAGCAAAACACAATGCAAAACAGCCCTTCTACCGCGTAACTAGCGTCAATTTGAACTCGACGTCGACAACTGTTTTCATAGGCTAAATTGTTAACAATGACGGGTCTCTAGCCAATGAAAACAGTTGTCGACGTCGAGTTCAAATCGACGCTAGTTACGCGGTAGCCCCCCAGCGCGAATAACATTGACATTCCTACGTCAAACTGACACTTTGAGTGACGCAACTTGGGTGGAGTTGCCAGCAATGATTCAGGTAAAATGTGGGTTATGAGTTTTTGCAAGGCAGGTTTGTGAGGAATTGCTCCTAAAATAGAACAAACTGTGGGTTGATATAAATTTCATTTTTAATAATGGCAACTTTTTACACCTTTGTGGCTTGTGAGGTTTTGCGACGTGCTTCTTTTCCAAACTTCCTATTTGAAATGACCTTAAAGCGTAATATGAATTTTTTGTGGGTTATGAGGTATTGCAAGTTAAACGTCGATATTCCAGTTGGTTTGGCATTCTTACGTTGGGCCCAACTGTTCTGAGGTCAGGTTTTGGCACCGATGTTGAGGAATGTTCTCCTTACTCTAAAAAGTCTCGGCTACATTTTGAGTACGTTCATATGAATCCGTTGTGTTTCGGCGATTTCGGATAACTTACATCCTTTTTTTCACTTCATTTTGAGATCACTTCAAAAGTTATTGAAGATGTCCTCTATATGATTCATTGTAACAAAAATATTTTGGATCAGCTTAAAAACACACATCAAAAGTGTCTTGGGATCAAGTATGTTCTAGAGTACCGTTGCAATTGAGTAACAGCTTCCAGTCGGTTTGGCATTCTTAAGTAGTGCCCAGGCGTTCTGAAGTCAGGTTTTGGCACCGATGTCGAGGAATGTTCTCCTTAGTCTTAACAGTCTCGGTTACATTTGGCGTTCGTTTATATGAATCCGTTGTGTTCCGGCGATTTCGGATACCTTTTATCCTTTTTTCTCTTCATGATGAGATCACTTCAAAAGTTACTGAAGATGTCCTCTACATGAATCATTGTAACAAAAATATTTTGGAACAGCTTAAATACACACATCAAAAGTGTCTTGGGATCAAGTATGTTCTAGAGTACCGTTGCAATTGAGTAACAGCTTCCAGTCGGTTTGGCATTCTTAAGTAGTGCCCAGGCGTTCTGAAGTCAGGTTTTGGCACCGATGTCGAGGAATGTTCTCCTTAGTCTTAACAGTCTCGGTTACATTTGGCGTTCGTTTATATGAATCCGTTGTGTTCCGGCGATTTCGGATACCTTTTATCCTTTTTTCTCTTCATGATGAGATCACTTCAAAAGTTACTGAAGATGTCCTCTACATGAATCATTGTAACAAAAATATTTTGGAACAGCTTAAATACACACATCAAAAGTGTCTTGGGATCAAGTATGTTCTAGAGTACCGTTGCAATTGAGTAACAGCTTCCAGTCGGTTTGGCATTCTTAAGTAGTGCCCAGGTGTTCTGAAGTCAGGTTTTGGCACCGATGTCGAGGAATGTTCTCCTTACTCTAAAAAGTCAAGGCTACATTTTGAGTACGTTTATATAAATCCGTTGTGTTTCGGCGATTTGGGATAACTGAGATCCTTTTTTTCTCTTCATGATGAGATCACTTTAAAAGTTACTGAAGATGTCCTCTACATGATTCATTGTAACAAAAATATTTTGGATCAGCTTAAAAACACACATCAAAAGTGTCTTGGGATCAAGTATGTTCTAGAGTACCGTTGCAATTGAGTAACAGCTTCCAGTCGGTTTGGCATTCTTAAGTAGTGCCCAGGCGTTCTGAAGTCAGGTTTTGGCACCGATGTCGAGGAATGTTCTCCTTAGTCTTAACAGTCTCGGTTTCATTTTGCGTACGTGTATATGAATCCGTTGTGTTCCGGCGATTTCGGATACCTTTCATCCTTTTTTCTCTTCATGATGAGATCACTTCAAAAGTTACTGAAGATATCCTCTACATGAATCATTGTAACAAAAATATTTTGGAACAGCTTAAATACACACATCAAAAGTGTCTTGGGATCAAGTATGTTCTAGAGTACCGTTGCAATTGAGTAACAGCTTCCAGTCGGTTTGGCATTCTTAAGTAGTGCCCAGGCGTTCTGAAGTCAGGTTTTGGCACCGATGTCGAGGAATGTTCTCCTTACTCTAAAAAGTCTCGGCTGCATTTTGAGTACGTTTATATGAATCCGTTGTGTTTCGGCGATTTCGGATACCTTTCATCCTTTTTTCTCTTCATGATGAGATCACTTCAAAAGTTATTGAAGAAGTCCTCTATATGATTCATTGTAACAAAAATATTTTGGATCAGCTTAAAAACACACATCAAAAGTGTCTTGGGATCAAGTATGTTCTAGAGTACCGTTGCAATTGAGGATTGTTAATATAACATCTTGGAAATGTTGTTTTTACTTTTTAACATATTCCAGTTGGTTTGGCATTCTTATGTTGTGCCCAACTGTTCTGAGGTCAGGTTTTGGCACCGATGTTGAGGAATGTTCTCCTTACTCTAAAAAGTCTCGGCTACATTTGAGTACGTTTATATGAATCCGTTGTGTTTCGGCGATTTCGGATAACTTACATCCTTTTTTTCTCTTCATTTTGAGATCACTTCAAAAGTTATTGAAGATGTCCTCTATATGATTCATTGTAACAAAAATATTTTGGATCAGCTTAAAAACACACATCAAAAGTGTCTTGGGATCAAGTATGTTCTAGAGTACCGTTGCAATTGAGTAACAGCTTCCAGTCGGTTTGGCATTCTTAAGTAGTGCCCAGGCGTTCTGAAGTCAGGTTTTGGCACCGATGTCGAGGAATGTTCTCCTTATTCTTAACAGTCTCGGTTACATTTGGCGTTCGTTTATATGAATCCGTTGTGTTCCGGTGATTTCGGATACCTTTCATCCTTTTTTCTCTTCATGATGAGATCACTTCAAAAGTTACTGAAGATGTCCCCTACATGAATCATTGTAACAAAAATATTTTGGAACAGCTTTAAATACACACATCAAAAGTGTCTTGGGATCAAGTATGTTCTAGAGTACCGTTGCAATTGAGTAACAGCTTCCAGTCGGTTTGGCATTCTTAAGTAGTGCCCAGGTGTTCTGAAGTCAGGTTTTGGCACCGATGTCGAGGAATGTTCTCCTTACTCTAAAAACAAAAATATTTTGGATCAGCTTAAAAACACACATCAAAAGTGTCTTGGGATCAAGTATGTTCTAGAGTACCGTTGCAATTGAGGATTGTTAATTTAACATCTTGGAAATGTTGTTTTTACTTTTTAACATTTTCCAGTTGGTTTGGCATTCTTACGTTGGGCCCAACTGTTCTGAGGTCAGGTTTTGGCACCGATGTTGAGGAATGTTCTCCTTACTCTAAAAAGTCTCGGCTACATTTTGAGTACGTTTATATGAATCCGTTGTGTTTCGGCGATTTCGGATAACTTACAGCCTTTTTTTCTCTTCATTTTGAGATCACTTCAAAAGTTATTAAAGATGTCCTCTATATGATTCATTGTAACAAAAATATTTTGGATCAGCTTAAAAACACACATCAAAAGTGTCTTGGGATCAAGTATGTTCTAGAGTACCGTTGCAATTGAGTAACAGCTTCCAGTCGGTTTGGCATTCTTAAGTAGTGCCCAGGCGTTCTGAAGTCAGGTTTTGGCACCGATGTCGAGGAATGTTCTCCTTAGTCTTAACAGTCTCGGTTACATTTGGCGTTCGTTTATATGAATCCGTTGTGTTCCGGTGATTTCGGATACCTTTCATCCTTTTTTCTCTTCATGATGAGATCACTTGAAAAGTTACTGAAGATGTCCTCTACATGAATCATTGTAACAAAAATATTTTGGAACAGCTTAAATACACACATCAAAAGTGTCTTGGGATCAAGTATGTTCTAGAGTACCGTTGCAATTGAGTAACAGCTTCCAGTCGGTTTGGCATTCTTAGTAGTGCCCAGGTGTTCTGAAGTCAGGTTTTGGCACCGATGTCGAGGAATGTTCTCCTTACTCTAAAAAGTCAAGGCTACATTTTGAGTACGTTTATATGAATCCGTTGTGTTTCGGCGATTTCGGATAACTTACATCCTTTTTTTCTCTTCATTTTGAGATCACTTTAAAAGTTACTGAAGATGTCCTCTACATGATTCATTGTAACATAAATATTTTGGATCAGCTTTAAATACACACATCAAGAGTGTCTTGGGATTAAGTATGTTCTAGAATACCGATGCAATTGAGTAACAGCTTCCAGTCGGTTTGGTATTCTTAAGTAGTGCCCAGGCGTTCTGAAGTCAGGTTTTGGCACCGATGTCGAGGAATGTTCTCCTTACTCTTAACAGTCTCGGTTACATTTTGCGTACGTTTATATGAATCCGTTGTGTTCCGGCGATTTCGGATACCTTTCATCCTTTTTTCTCTTCATGATGAGATCACTTCAAAAGTTACTGAAGATGTCCTCTACATGAATCATTGTAACAAAAATATTTTGGAACAGCTTAAATACACACATCAAAAGTGTCTTGGGATCAAGTATGTTCTAGAGTACCGTTGCAATTGAGTAACAGCTTCCAGTCGGTTTGGCATTCTTAAGTAGTGCCCAGGCGTTCTGAAGTCAGGTTTTGTCACCGATGTCGAGGAATGTTCTCCTTACTCTAAAAAGTCTCGGCTACATTTTGAGTACGTTTATATGAATCCGTTGTGTTTCGGCGATTTCGGATACCTTTCATCCTTTTTTCTCTTCATGATGAGATCACTTCAAAAGTTATTGAAGAAGTCCTCTATATGATTCATTGTAACAAAATTATTTTGGATCAGCTTAAAAACACACATCAAAAGTGTCTTGGGATCAAGTATGTTCTAGAGTACCGTTGCAATTGAGGATTGTTAATATAACATCTTGGAAATGTTGTTTTTACTTTTTAACATATTCCAGTTGGTTTGGCATTCTTATGTTGTGCCCAACTGTTCTGAGGTCAGGTTTTGGCACCGATGTTGAGGAATGTTCTCCTTACTCTAAAAAGTCTCGGCTACATTTGAGTACGTTTATATGAATCCGTTGTGTTTCGGCGATTTCGGATAACTTACATCCTTTTTTTCTCTTCATTTTGAGATCACTTCAAAAGTTATTGAAGATGTCCTCTATATGATTCATTGTAACAAAAATATTTTGGATAAGCTTAAAAACACACATCAAAAGTTCCTTGGGATCAAGTATGTTCTAGAGTACCGTTGCAATTGAGTAACAGCTTCCAGTCGGTTTGGCATTCTTAAGTAGTGCCCAGGCGTTCTGAAGTCAGGTTTTGGCACCGATGTCGAGGAATGTTCTCCTTAGTCTTAACAGTCTCGGTTACATTTGGCGTTCGTTTATATGAATCCGTTGTGTTCCGGCGATTCCGGATACCTTTCATCCTTTTTTCTCTTCATGATGAGATCACTTCAAAAGTTACTGAAGATGTCCTCTACATGAATCATTGTAACAAAAATATTTTGGAACAGCTTAAATACACACATCAATGTTCTAGAGTACCGTTGCAATTGAGTAACAGCTTCCAGTCGGTTTGGCATTCTTAAGTAGTGCCCAGGTGTTCTGAAGTCAGGTTTTGGCACCGATGTCGAGGAATGTTCTCCTTACTCTAAAAAGTCAAGGCTACATTTGGCGTTCGTTTATATGAATCCGTTGTGTTCCGGCGATTTCGGATACCTTTCATCCTTTTTTCTCTTCATGATGAGATCACTTCAAAAGTTACTGAAGATGTCCTCTACATGATTCATTGTAACAAAAATATTTTGGATCAGCTTAAATACACACATCAAGAGTGTCTTGGGATTAAGTATGTTCTAGAATACCGATGCAATTGAGTAACAGCTTCCAGTCGGTTTGGTATTCTTAAGTAGTGCCCAGGCGTTCTGAAGTCAGGTTTTGGCACCGATGTCGAGGAATGTTCTCCTTACTCTTAACAGTCTCGGTTACATTTTGCGTACGTGTATATGAATCCGTTGTGTTCCGGCGATTTCGGATACCTTTCATCCTTTTTTCTCTTCATGATGAGATCACTTCAAAAGTTACTGAAGATATCCTCTACATGAATCATTGTAACAAAAATATTTTGGAACAGCTTAAATACACACATCAAAAGTGTCTTGGGATCAAGTATGTTCTAGAGTACCGTTGCAATTGAGTAACAGCTTCCAGTCGGTTTGGCATTCTTAAGTAGTGCCCAGGCGTTCTGAAGTCAGGTTTTGGCACCGATGTCGAGGAATGTTCTCCTTACTCTAAAAAGTCTCGGCTTCATTTTGAGTACGTTTATATGAATCCGTTGTGTTTCGGCGATTTCGGATACCTTTCATCCTTTTTTCTCTTCATGATGAGATCACTTCAAAAGTTATTGAAGAAGTCCTCTATATGATTCATTGTAACAAAAATATTTTGGATCAGCTTAAAAACACACATCAAAAGTGTCTTGGGATCAAGTATGTTCTAGAGTACCGTTGCAATTGAGGATTGTTAATATTACATCTTGGAAATGTTGTTTTTACTTTTTAACATATTCCAGTTGGTTTGGCATTCTTATGTTGTGCCCAACTGTTCTGAGGTCAGGTTTTGGCACCGATGTTGAGGAATGTTCTCCTTACTCTAAAAAGTCTCGGCTACATTTGAGTACGTTTATATGAATCCGTTGTGTTTCGGCGATTTCGGATAACTTACATCCTTTTTTTCTCTTCATTTTGAGATCACTTCAAAAGTTATTGAAGATGTCCTCTATATGATTCATTGTAACAAAAATATTTTGGATAAGCTTAAAAACACACATCAAAAGTTCCTTGGGATCAAGTATGTTCTAGAGTACCGTTGCAATTGAGTAACAGCTTCCAGTCGGTTTGGCATTCTTAAGTAGTGCCCAGGCGTTCTGAAGTCAGGTTTTGGCACCGATGTCGAGGAATGTTCTCCTTAGTCTTAACAGTCTCGGTTACATTTGGCGTTCGTTTATATGAATCCGTTGTGTTCCGGCGATTCCGGATACCTTTCATCCTTTTTTCTCTTCATGATGAGATCACTTCAAAAGTTACTGAAGATGTCCTCTACATGAATCATTGTAACAAAAATATTTTGGAACAGCTTAAATACACACATCAATGTTCTAGAGTACCGTTGCAATTGAGTAACAGCTTCCAGTCGGTTTGGCATTCTTAAGTAGTGCCCAGGTGTTCTGAAGTCAGGTTTTGGCACCGATGTCGAGGAATGTTCTCCTTACTCTAAAAAGTCAAGGCTACATTTGGCGTTCGTGTATATGAATCCGTTGTGTTCCGGCGATTTCGGATACCTTTCATCCTTTTTTCTCTTCATGATGAGATCACTTCAAAAGTTACTGAAGATATCCTCTACATGAATCATTGTAACAAAAATATTTTGGAACAGCTTAAATACACACATCAAAAGTGTCTTGGGATCAAGTATGTTCTAGAGTACCGTTGCAATTGAGTAACAGCTTCCAGTCGGTTTGGCATTCTTAAGTAGTGCCCAGGCGTTCTGAAGTCAGGTTTTGGCACCGATGTCGAGGAATGTTCTCCTTACTCTAAAAAGTCTCGGCTTCATTTTGAGTACGTTTATATGAATCCGTTGTGTTTCGGCGATTTCGGATACCTTTCATCCTTTTTTCTCTTCATGATGAGATCACTTCAAAAGTTATTGAAGAAGTCCTCTATATGATTCATTGTAACAAAAATATTTTGGATCAGCTTAAAAACACACATCAAAAGTGTCTTGGGATCAAGTATGTTCTAGAGTACCGTTGCAATTGAGGATTGTTAATATTACATCTTGGAAATGTTGTTTTTACTTTTTAACATATTCCAGTTGGTTTGGCATTCTTATGTTGTGCCCAACTGTTCTGAGGTCAGGTTTTGGCACCGATGTTGAGGAATGTTCTCCTTACTCTAAAAATTCTCGGCTACATTTGAGTACGTTTATATGAATCCGTTGTGTTTCGGCGATTTCGGATAACTTACATCCTTTTTTTCTCTTCATTTTGAGATCACTTCAAAAGTTATTGAAGATGTCCTCTATATGATTCATTGTAACAAAAATATTTTGGATCAGCTTAAAAACACACATCAAAAGTGTCTTGGGATCAAGTATGTTCTAGAGTACCGTTGCAATTGAGTAACAGCTTCCAGTCGGTTTGGCATTCTTAAGTAGTGCCCAGGCGTTCTGAAGTCAGGTTTTGGCACCGATGTCGAGGAATGTTCTCCTTAGTCTTAACAGTCTCGGTTACATTTGGCGTTCGTTTATATGAATCCGTTGTGTTCCGGTGATTTCGGATACCTTTCATCCTTTTTTCTCTTCATGATGAGATCACTTCAAAAGTTACTGAAGATGTCCCCTACATGAATCATTGTAACAAAAATATTTTGGAACAGCTTAAATACACACATCAAAAGTGTCTTGGGATCAAGTATGTTCTAGAGTACCGTTGCAATTGAGTAACAGCTTCCAGTCGGTTTGGCATTCTTAAGTAGTGCCCAGGTGTTCTGAAGTCAGGTTTTGGCACCGATGTCGAGGAATGTTCTCCTTACTCTAAAAAGTCAAGGCTACATTTTGAGTACGTTTATATAAATCCGTTGTGTTTCGGCGATTTGGGATAACTGAGATCCTTTTTTTCTCTTAATTTTGAGATCACTTTAAAAGTTACGGAAGATGTCCTCTACATGATTCATTGTAACAAAAATATTTTGGATCAGCTTAAATACACACATCAAGAGTGTCTTGGGATTAAGTATGTTCTAGAATACCGATGCAATTGAGTAACAGATTCCAGTCGGTTTGGCATTCTTAAGTAGTGCCCAGGCGTTCTGAAGTCAGGTTTTGGCACCGATGTCGAGGAATGTTCTCCTTACTCTTAACAGTCTCGGTTACATTTGGCGTACGTTTATATGAATCCGTTGTGTTCCGGCGATTTCGGATACCTTTCATCCTTTTTTCTCTTCATGATGAGATCACTTCAAAAGTTACTGAAGATGTCCTCTATATGATTCATTGTAACAAAAATATTTTGGATCAGCTTAAAAACACACATCAAAAGTGTCTTGGGATCAAGTATGTTCTAGAGTACCGTTGCAATTGAGGATTGTTAATATAACATCTTGGAAATGTTGTTTTTACTTTTTAACATATTCCAGTTGGTTTGGCATTCTTACGTTGGGCCCAACTGTTCTGAGGTCAGGTTTTGGCACCGATGTTGAGGAATGTTCTCCTTACTCTAAAAAGTCTCGGCTACATTTTGAGTACGTTTATATGAATCCGTTGTGTTTCGGCGATTTCGGATAACTTACATCCTTTTTTTCTCTTCATTTTGAGATCACTTCAAAAGTTATTGAAGATGTCCTCTATATGATACATTGTAACAAAAATATTTTGGATCAGCTTAAAAACACACATCAAAAGTGTCTTGGGATCAAGTATGTTCTAGAGTACCGTTGCAATTGAGTAACAGCTTCCAGTCGGTTTGGCATTCTTAAGTAGTGCCCAGGTGTTCTGAAGTCAGGTTTTGGCACCGATGTCGAGGAATGTTCTCCTTACTCTAAAAAGTCAAGGCTACATTTGGCGTTCGTTTATATGAATCCGTTGTGTTCCGGCGATTTCGGATACCTTTCATCCTTTTTTCTCTTCATGATGAGATCACTTCAAAAGTTACTGAAGATGTCCTCTACATGATTCATTGTAACAAAAATATTTTGGATCAGCTTAAATACACACATCAAGAGTGTCTTGGGATTAAGTATGTTCTAGAATACCGATGCAATTGAGTAACAGCTTCCAGTCGGTTTGGTATTCTTAAGTAGTGCCCAGGCGTTCTGAAGTCAGGTTTTGGCACCGATGTCGAGGAATGTTCTCCTTACTCTTAACAGTCTCGGTTACATTTTGCGTACGTGTATATGAATCCGTTGTGTTCCGGCGATTTCGGATACCTTTCATCCTTTTTTCTCTTCATGATGAGATCACTTCAAAAGTTACTGAAGATATCCTCTACATGAATCATTGTAACAAAAATATTTTGGAACAGCTTAAATACACACATCAAAAGTGTCTTGGGATCAAGTATGTTCTAGAGTACCGTTGCAATTGAGTAACAGCTTCCAGTCGGTTTGGCATTCTTAAGTAGTGTCCAGGCGTTCTGAAGTCAGGTTTTGGCACCGATGTCGAGGAATGTTCTCCTTACTCTAAAAAGTCTCGGCTACATTTTGAGTACGTTTATATGAATCCGTTGTGTTTCGGCGATTTCGGATACCTTTCATCCTTTTTTCTCTTCATGATGAGATCACTTCAAAAGTTATTGAAGAAGTCCTCTATATGATTCATTGTAACAAAAATATTTTGGATCAGCTTAAAAACACACATCAAAAGTGTCTTGGGATCAAGTATGTTCTAGAGTACCGTTGCAATTGAGGATTGTTAATTTAACATCTTGGAAATGTTGTTTTTACTTTTTAACATATTCCAGTTGGTTTGGCATTCTTACGTTGGGCCCAACTGTTCTGAGGTCAGGTTTTGGCACCGATGTTGAGGAATGTTCTCCTTACTCTAAAAAGTCTCGGCTACATTTTGAGTACGTTTATATGAATCCGTTGTGTTTCGGCGATTTCGGATAACTTACAGCCTTTTTTTCTCTTCATTTTGAGATCACTTCAAAAGTTATTGAAGATGTCCTCTATATGATTCATTGTAACAAAAATATTTTGGATCAGCTTAAAAACACACATCAAAAGTGTCTTGGGATCAAGTATGTTCTAGAGTACCGTTGCAATTGAGTAACAGCTTCCAGTCGGTTTGGCATTCTTAAGTAGTGCCCAGGCGTTCTGAAGTCAGGTTTTGGCACCGATGTCGAGGAATGTTCTCCTTAGTCTTAACAGTCTCAGTTACATTTGGCGTTCGTTTATATGAATCCGTTGTGTTCCGGTGATTTCGGATACCTTTCATCCTTTTTTCTCTTCATGATGAGATCACTTCAAAAGTTACTGAAGATGTCCTCTACATGAATCATTGAAACAAAAATATTTTGGAACAGCTTAAATACACACATCAAAAGTGTCTTGGGATCAAGTATGTTCTAGAGTACCGTTGCAATTGAGTAACAGCTTCCAGTCGGTTTGGCATTCTTAAGTAGTGCCCAGGTGTTCTGAAGTCAGGTTTTGGCACCGATGTCGAGGAATGTTCTCCTTACTCTAAAAAGTCAAGGCTACATTTTGAGTACGTTTATATGAATCCGTTGTGTTTCGGCGATTTCGGATAACTTACATCCTTTTTTTCTCTTCATTTTGAGATCACTTTAAAAGTTACTGAAGATGTCCTCTACATGATTCATTGTAACAAAAATATTTTGGATCAGCTTAAATACACACATCAAGAGTGTCTTGGGATTAAGTATGTTCTAGAATACCGATGCAATTGAGTAACAGCTTCCAGTCGGTTTGGTATTCTTAAGTAGTGCCCAGGCGTTCTGAAGTCAGGTTTTGGCACCGATGTCGAGGAATGTTCTCCTTACTCTTAACAGTCTCGGTTACATTTTGCGTACGTGTATATGAATCCGTTGTGTTCCGGCGATTTCGGATACCTTTCATCCTTTTTTCTCTTCATGATGAGATCACTTCAAAAGTTATTGAAGAAGTCCTCTATATGATTCATTGTAACAAAAATATTTTGGATCAGCTTAAAAACACACATCAAAAGTGTCTTGGGATCAAGTATGTTCTAGAGTACCGTTGCAATTGAGTAACAGCTTCCAGTCGGTTTGGCATTCTTAAGTAGTGCCCAGGCGTTCTGAAGTCAGGTTTTGGCACCGATGTCGAGGAATGTTCTCCTTAGTCTTAACAGTCTCGGTTACATTTGGCGTTCGTTTATATGAATCCGTTGTGTTCCGGCGATTTCGGATACCTTTCATCCTTTTTTCTCTTCATGATGAGATCACTTCAAAAGTTACTGAAGATGTCCTCTACATAATTCATTGTAACAAAAATATTTTGGATCAGCTTAAATACACACATCAAGAGTGTCTTGGGATTAAGTATGTTCTAGAATACCGATGCAATTGAGTAACAGCTTCCAGTCGGTTTGGTATTCTTAAGTAGTGCCCAGGCGTTCTGAAGTCAGGTTTTGGCACCGATGTCGAGGAATGTTCTCCTTACTCTTAACAGTCTCGGTTACATTTTGCGTACGTGTATATGAATCCGTTGTGTTCCGGCGATTTCGGATACCTTTCATCCTTTTTTCTCTTCATGATGAGATCACTTCAAAAGTTACTGAAGATATCCTCTACATGAATCATTGTAACAAAAATATTTTGGAACAGCTTAAATACACACATCAAAAGTGTCTTGGGATCAAGTATGTTCTAGAGTACCGTTGCAATTGAGTAACAGCTTCCAGTCGGTTTGGCATTCTTAAGTAGTGCCCAGGCGTTCTGAAGTCAGGTTTTGGCACCGATGTCGAGGAATGTTCTCCTTACTCTAAAAAGTCTCGGCTTCATTTTGAGTACGTTTATATGAATCCGTTGTGTTTCGGCGATTTCGGATACCTTTCATCCTTTTTTCTCTTCATGATGAGATCACTTCAAAAGTTATTGAAGAAGTCCTCTATATGATTCATTGTAACAAAAATATTTTGGATCAGCTTAAAAACACACATCAAAAGTGTCTTGGGATCAAGTATGTTCTAGAGTACCGTTGCAATTGAGGATTGTTAATATAACATCTTGGAAATGTTGTTTTTACTTTTTAACATATTCCAGTTGGTTTGGCATTCTTATGTTGTGCCCAACTGTTCTGAGGTCAGGTTTTGGCACCGATGTTGAGGAATGTTCTCCTTACTCTAAAAAGTCTCGGCTACATTTGAGTACGTTTATATGAATCCGTTGTTTCGGCGATTTCGGATAACTTACATCCTTTTTTTCTCTTCATTTTGAGATCACTTCAAAAGTTATTGAAGATGTCCTCTATATGATTCATTGTAACAAAAATATTTTGGATCAGCTTAAAAACACACATCAAAAGTGTCTTGGGATCAAGTATGTTCTAGAGTACCGTTGCAATTGAGTAACAGCTTCCAGTCGGTTTGGCATTCTTAAGTAGTGCCCAGGCGTTCTGAAGTCAGGTTTTGGCACCGATGTCGAGGAATGTTCTCCTTAGTCTTAACAGTCTCGGTTACATTTGGCGTTCGTTTATATGAATCCGTTGTGTTCCGGTGATTTCGGATACCTTTCATCCTTTTTTCTCTTCATGATGAGATCACTTCAAAAGTTACTGAAGATGTCCCCTACATGAATCATTGTAACAAAAATATTTTGGAACAGCTTAAATACACACATCAAAAGTGTCTTGGGATCAAGTATGTTCTAGAGTACCGTTGCAATTGAGTAACAGCTTCCAGTCGGTTTGGCATTCTTAAGTAGTGCCCAGGTGTTCTGAAGTCAGGTTTTGGCACCGATGTCGAGGAATGTTCTCCTTACTCTAAAAAGTCAAGGCTACATTTTGAGTACGTTTATATAAATCCGTTGTGTTTCGGCGATTTGGGATAACTGAGATCCTTTTTTTCTCTTAATTTTGAGATCACTTTAAAAGTTACGGAAGATGTCCTCTACATGATTCATTGTAACAAAAATATTTTGGATCAGCTTAAATACACACATCAAGAGTGTCTTGGGATTAAGTATGTTCTAGAATACCGATGCAATTGAGTAACAGCTTCCAGTCGGTTTGGCATTCTTAAGTAGTGCCCAGGCGTTCTGAAGTCAGGTTTTGGCACCGATGTCGAGGAATGTTCTCCTTACTCTTAACAGTCTCGGTTACATTTGGCGTACGTTTATATGAATCCGTTGTGTTCCGGCGATTTCGGATACCTTTCATCCTTTTTTCTCTTCATGATGAGATCACTTCAAAAGTTACTGAAGATGTCCTCTATATGATTCATTGTAACAAAAATATTTTGGATCAGCTTAAAAACACACATCAAAAGTGTCTTGGGATCAAGTATGTTCTAGAGTACCGTTGCAATTGAGGATTGTTAATATAACATCTTGGAAATGTTGTTTTTACTTTTTAACATATTCCAGTTGGTTTGGCATTCTTACGTTGGGCCCAACTGTTCTGAGGTCAGGTTTTGGCACCGATGTTGAGGAATGTTCTCCTTACTCTAAAAAGTCTCGGCTACATTTTGAGTACGTTTATATGAATCCGTTGTGTTTCGGCGATTTCGGATAACTTACATCCTTTTTTTCTCTTCATTTTGAGATCACTTCAAAAGTTATTGAAGATGTCCTCTATATGATACATTGTAACAAAAATATTTTGGATCAGCTTAAAAACACACATCAAAAGTGTCTTGGGATCAAGTATGTTCTAGAGTACCGTTGCAATTGAGTAACAGCTTCCAGTCGGTTTGGCATTCTTAAGTAGTGCCCAGGCGTTCTGAAGTTAGGTTTTGGCACCGATGTCGAGGAATGTTCTCCTTAGTCTTAACAGTCTCGGTTACATTTGGCGTTCGTTTATATGAATCCGTTGTGTTCCGGTGATTTCGGATACCTTTCATCCTTTTTTCTCTTCATGATGAGATCACTTCAAAAGTTACCGAAGATGTCCCCTACATGAATCATTGTAACAAAAATATTTTGGAACAGCTTAAATACACACATCAAAAGTGTCTTGGGATCAAGTATGTTCTAGAGTACCGTTGCAATTGAGTAACAGCTTCCAGTCGGTTTGGCATTCTTAAGTAGTGCCCAGGTGTTCTGAAGTCAGGTTTTGGCACCGATGTCGAGGAATGTTCTCCTTACTCTAAAAAGTCAAGGCTACATTTGGCGTTCGTTTATATGAATCCGTTGTGTTCCGGCGATTTCGGATACCTTTCATCCTTTTTTCTCTTCATGATGAGATCACTTCAAAAGTTACTGAAGATGTCCTCTACATGATTCATTGTAACAAAAATATTTTGGATCAGCTTAAATACACACATCAAGAGTGTCTTGGGATTAAGTATGTTCTAGAATACCGATGCAATTGAGTAACAGCTTCCAGTCGGTTTGGTATTCTTAAGTAGTGCCCAGGCGTTCTGAAGTCAGGTTTTGGCACCGATGTCGAGGAATGTTCTCCTTAGTCTTAACAGTCTCGGTTACATTTGGCGTTCGTTTATATGAATCCGTTGTGTTCCGGTGATTTCGGATACCTTTCATCCTTTTTTCTCTTCATGATGAGATCACTTCAAAAGTTACCGAAGATGTCCCCTACATGAATCATTGTAACAAAAATATTTTGGAACAGCTTAAATACACACATCAAAAGTGTCTTGGGATCAAGTATGTTCTAGAGTACCGTTGCAATTGAGTAACAGCTTCCAGTCGGTTTGGCATTCTTAAGTAGTGTCCAGGCGTTCTGAAGTCAGGTTTTGGCACCGATGTCGAGGAATGTTCTCCTTACTCTAAAAAGTCTCGGCTACATTTTGAGTACGTTTATATGAATCCGTTGTGTTTCGGCGATTTCGGATACCTTTCATCCTTTTTTCTCTTCATGATGAGATCACTTCAAAAGTTATTGAAGAAGTCCTCTATATGATTCATTGTAACAAAAATATTTTGGATCAGCTTAAAAACACACATCAAAAGTGTCTTGGGATCAAGTATGTTCTAGAGTACCGTTGCAATTGAGGATTGTTAATTTAACATCTTGGAAATGTTGTTTTTACTTTTTAACATATTCCAGTTGGTTTGGCATTCTTACGTTGGGCCCAACTGTTCTGAGGTCAGGTTTTGGCACCGATGTTGAGGAATGTTCTCCTTACTCTAAAAAGTCTCGGCTACATTTTGAGTACGTTTATATGAATCCGTTGTGTTTCGGCGATTTCGGATAACTTACAGCCTTTTTTTCTCTTCATTTTGAGATCACTTCAAAAGTTATTGAAGATGTCCTCTATATGATTCATTGTAACAAAAATATTTTGGATCAGCTTAAAAACACACATCAAAAGTGTCTTGGGATCAAGTATGTTCTAGAGTACCGTTGCAATTGAGTAACAGCTTCCAGTCGGTTTGGCATTCTTAAGTAGTGCCCAGGCGTTCTGAAGTCAGGTTTTGGCACCGATGTCGAGGAATGTTCTCCTTAGTCTTAACAGTCTCAGTTACATTTGGCGTTCGTTTATATGAATCCGTTGTGTTCCGGTGATTTCGGATACCTTTCATCCTTTTTTCTCTTCATGATGAGATCACTTCAAAAGTTACTGAAGATGTCCTCTACATGAATCATTGTAACAAAAATATTTTGGAACAGCTTAAATACACACATCAAAAGTGTCTTGGGATCAAGTATGTTCTAGAGTACCGTTGCAATTGAGTAACAGCTTCCAGTCGGTTTGGCATTCTTAAGTAGTGTCCAGGCGTTCTGAAGTCAGGTTTTGGCACCGATGTCGAGGAATGTTCTCCTTACTCTAAAAAGTCTCGGCTACATTTTGAGTACGTTTATATGAATCCGTTGTGTTTCGGCGATTTCGGATACCTTTCATCCTTTTTTCTCTTCATGATGAGATCACTTCAAAAGTTATTGAAGAAGTCCTCTATATGATTCATTGTAACAAAAATATTTTGGATCAGCTTAAAAACACACATCAAAAGTGTCTTGGGATCAAGTATGTTCTAGAGTACCGTTGCAATTGAGGATTGTTAATTTAACATCTTGGAAATGTTGTTTTTACTTTTTAACATATTCCAGTTGGTTTGGCATTCTTACGTTGGGCCCAACTGTTCTGAGGTCAGGTTTTGGCACCGATGTTGAGGAATGTTCTCCTTACTCTAAAAAGTCTCGGCTACATTTTGAGTACGTTTATATGAATCCGTTGTGTTTCGGCGATTTCGGATAACTTACAGCCTTTTTTTCTCTTCATTTTGAGATCACTTCAAAAGTTATTGAAGATGTCCTCTATATGATTCATTGTAACAAAAATATTTTGGATCAGCTTAAAAACACACATCAAAAGTGTCTTGGGATCAAGTATGTTCTAGAGTACCGTTGCAATTGAGTAACAGCTTCCAGTCGGTTTGGCATTCTTAAGTAGTGCCCAGGCGTTCTGAAGTCAGGTTTTGGCACCGATGTCGAGGAATGTTCTCCTTAGTCTTAACAGTCTCAGTTACATTTGGCGTTCGTTTATATGAATCCGTTGTGTTCCGGTGATTTCGGATACCTTTCATCCTTTTTTCTCTTCATGATGAGATCACTTCAAAAGTTACTGAAGATGTCCTCTACATGAATCATTGTAACAAAAATATTTTGGAACAGCTTAAATACACACATCAAAAGTGTCTTGGGATCAAGTATGTTCTAGAGTACCGTTGCAATTGAGTAACAGCTTCCAGTCGGTTTGGCATTCTTAAGTAGTGCCCAGGTGTTCTGAAGTCAGGTTTTGGCACCGATGTCGAGGAATGTTCTCCTTACTCTAAAAAGTCAAGGCTACATTTTGAGTACGTTTATATGAATCCGTTGTGTTTCGGCGATTTCGGATAACTTACATCCTTTTTTTCTCTTCATTTTGAGATCACTTTAAAAGTTACTGAAGATGTCCTCTACATGATTCATTGTAACAAAAATATTTTGGATCAGCTTAAATACACACATCAAGAGTGTCTTGGGATTAAGTATGTTCTAGAATACCGATGCAATTGAGTAACAGCTTCCAGTCGGTTTGGTATTCTTAAGTAGTGCCCAGGCGTTCTGAAGTCAGGTTTTGGCACCGATGTCGAGGAATGTTCTCCTTACTCTTAACAGTCTCGGTTACATTTTGCGTACGTGTATATGAATCCGTTGTGTTCCGGCGATTTCGGATACCTTTCATCCTTTTTTCTCTTCATGATGAGATCACTTCAAAAGTTATTGAAGAAGTCCTCTATATGATTCATTGTAACAAAAATATTTTGGATCAGCTTAAAAACACACATCAAAAGTGTCTTGGGATCAAGTATGTTCTAGAGTACCGTTGCAATTGAGTAACAGCTTCCAGTCGGTTTGGCATTCTTAAGTAGTGCCCAGGCGTTCTGAAGTCAGGTTTTGGCACCGATGTCGAGGAATGTTCTCCTTAGTCTTAACAGTCTCGGTTACATTTGGCGTTCGTTTATATGAATCCGTTGTGTTCCGGCGATTTCGGATACCTTTCATCCTTTTTTCTCTTCATGATGAGATCACTTCAAAAGTTACTGAAGATGTCCTCTACATGATTCATTGTAACAAAAATATTTTGGATCAGCTTAAATACACACATCAAAAGTGTCTTGGGATCAAGTATGTTCTAGAGTACCGTTGCAATTGAGTAACAGCTTCCAGTCGGTTTGGCATTCTTAAGTAGTGCCCAGGCGTTCTGAAGTCAGGTTTTGGCACCGATGTCGAGGAATGTTCTCCTTACTCTAAAAAGTCTCGGCTTCATTTTGAGTACGTTTATATGAATCCGTTGTGTTTCGGCGATTTCGGATACCTTTCATCCTTTTTTCTCTTCATGATGAGATCACTTCAAAAGTTACTGAAGATGTCCTCTACATGAATCATTGTAACAAAAATATTTTGGATCAGCTTAAAAACACACATCAAAAGTGTCTTGGGATCAAGTATGTTCTAGAGTACCGTTGCAATTGAGTAACAGCTTCCAGTCGGTTTGGCATTCTTAAGTAGTGCCCAGGTGTTCTGAAGTCAGGTTTTGGCACCGATGTCGAGGAATGTTCTCCTTACTTTAAAAAGTCAAGGCTACATTTTGAGTACGTTTATATGAATCCGTTGTGTTTCGGCGATTTGGGATAACTGAGATCCTTTTTTTCTCTTAATTTTGAGATCACTTTAAAAGTTACTGAAGATGTCCTCTACATGATTCATTGTAACAAAAATATTTTGGATCAGCTTAAATACACACATCAAGAGTGTCTTGGGATTAAGTATGTTCTAGAATACCGTTGCAATTGAGTAACAGCTTCCAGTCGGTTTGGTATTCTTAAGTAGTGCCCAGGCGTTCTGAGGTCAGGTTTTGGCACCGATGTCGAGGAATGTTCTCCTTACTCTTAACAGTCTCGGTTACATTTGGCGTACGTTTATATGAATCCGTTGTGTTTCGGCGATTTCGGATACCTTTCATCCTTTTTTCTCTTCATGATGAGATCACTTCAAAAGTTATTGAAGAAGTCCTCTATATGATTCATTGTAACAAAAATATTTTGGATCAGCTTAAAAACACACATCAAAAGTGTCTTGGGATCAAGTATGTTCTAGAGTACCGTTGCAATTGAGGATTGTTAATATAACATCTTGGAAATGTTGTTTTTACTTTTTAACATATTCCAGTTGGTTTGGCATTCTTATGTTGTGCCCAACTAATCTGAGGTCAGGTTTTGGCACCGATGTTGAGGAATGTTCTCCTTACTCTAAAAAGTCTCGGCTACATTTTGAGTACGTTTATATGAATCCGTTGTGTTTCGGCGATTTCGGATAACGTACATCCTTTTTTTCTCTTCATTTTGAGATCACTTCAAAAGTTATTGAAGATGTCCTCTATATGATACATTGTAACAAAAATATTTTGGATCAGCTTAAAAACACACATCAAAAGTGTCTTGGGATCAAGTATGTTCTAGAGTACCGTTGCAATTGAGTAACAGCTTCCAGTCGGTTTGGCATTCTTAAGTAGTGCCCAGGCGTTCTGAAGTTAGGTTTTGGCACCGATGTCGAGGAATGTTCTCCTTAGTCTTAACAGTCTCGGTAACATTTGGCGTTCGTTTATATGAATCCGTTGTGTTCCGGTGATTTCGGATACCTTTCATCCTTTTTTCTCTTCATGATGAGATCACTTCAAAAGTTACCGAAGATGTCCCCTACATGAATCATTGTAACAAAAATATTTTGGAACAGCTTAAATACACACATCAAAAGTGTCTTGGGATCAAGTATGTTCTAGAGTACCGTTGCAATTGAGTAACAGCTTCCAGTCGGTTTGGCATTCTTAAGTAGTGCCCAGGTGTTCTGAAGTCAGGTTTTGGCACCGATGTCGAGGAATGTTCTCCTTACTCTAAAAAGTCAAGGCTACATTTGGCGTTCGTTTATATGAATCCGTTGTGTTCCGGCGATTTCGGATACCTTTCATCCTTTTTTCTCTTCATGATGAGATCACTTCAAAAGTTACTGAAGATGTCCTCTACATGATTCATTGTAACAAAAATATTTTGGATCAGCTTAAATACACACATCAAGAGTGTCTTGGGATTAAGTATGTTCTAGAATACCGATGCAATTGAGTAACAGCTTCCAGTCGGTTTGGTATTCTTAAGTAGTGCCCAGGCGTTCTGAAGTCAGGTTTTGGCACCGATGTCGAGGAATGTTCTCCTTACTCTTAACAGTCTCGGTTACATTTTGCGTACGTGTATATGAATCCGTTGTGTTCCGGCGATTTCGGATACCTTTCATCCTTTTTTCTCTTCATGATGAGATCACTTCAAAAGTTACTGAAGATATCCTCTACATGAATCATTGTAACAAAAATATTTTGGAACAGCTTAAAAACACACATCAAAAGTGTCTTGGGATCAAGTATGTTCTAGAGTACCGTTGCAATTGAGTAACAGCTTCCAGTCGGTTTGGCATTCTTAAGTAGTGTCCAGGCGTTCTGAAGTCAGGTTTTGGCACCGATGTCGAGGAATGTTCTCCTTACTCTAAAAAGTCTCGGCTACATTTTGAGTACGTTTATATGAATCCGTTGTGTTTCGGCGATTTCGGATACCTTTCATCCTTTTTTCTCTTCATGATGAGATCACTTCAAAAGTTATTGAAGAAGTCCTCTATATGATTCATTGTAACAAAAATATTTTGGATCAGCTTAAAAACACACATCAAAAGTGTCTTGGGATCAAGTATGTTCTAGAGTACCGTTGCAATTGAGGATTGTTAATTTAACATCTTGGAAATGTTGTTTTTACTTTTTAACATATTCCAGTTGGTTTGGCATTCTTACGTTGGGCCCAACTGTTCTGAGGTCAGGTTTTGGCACCGATGTCGAGGAATGTTCTCCTTACTCTAAAAAGTCTCGGCTACATTTTGAGTACGTTTATATGAATCCGTTGTGTTTCGGCGATTTCGGATAACTTACAGCCTTTTTTTCTCTTCATTTTGAGATCACTTCAAAAGTTATTGAAGATGTCCTCTATATGATTCATTGTAACAAAAATATTTTGGATCAGCTTAAAAACACACATCAAAAGTGTCTTGGGATCAAGTATGTTCTAGAGTACCGTTGCAATTGAGTAACAGCTTCCAGTCGGTTTGGCATTCTTAAGTAGTGCCCAGGCGTTCTGAAGTCAGGTTTTGGCACCGATGTCGAGGAATGTTCTCCTTAGTCTTAACAGTCTCAGTTACATTTGGCGTTCGTTTATATGAATCCGTTGTGTTCCGGTGATTTCGGATACCTTTCATCCTTTTTTCTCTTCATGATGAGATCACTTCAAAAGTTACTGAAGATGTCCTCTACATGAATCATTGTAACAAAAATATTTTGGATCAGCTTAAAAACACACATCAAAAGTGTCTTGGGATCAAGTATGTTCTAGAGTACCGTTGCAATTGAGTAACAGCTTCCAGTCGGTTTGGCATTCTTAAGTAGTGCCCAGGTGTTCTGAAGTCAGGTTTTGGCACCGATGTCGAGGAATGTTCTCCTTACTCTAAAAAGTCAAGGCTACATTTTGAGTACGTTTATATGAATCCGTTGTGTTTCGGCGATTTCGGATAACTTACATCCTTTTTTTCTCTTCATTTTGAGATCACTTTAAAAGTTACTGAAGATGTCCTCTACATGATTCATTGTAACAAAAATATTTTGGATCAGCTTAAATACACACATCAAGAGTGTCTTGGGATTAAGTATGTTCTAGAATACCGATGCAATTGAGTAACAGCTTCCAGTCGGTTTGGTATTCTTAAGTAGTGCCCAGGCGTTCTGAAGTCAGGTTTTGGCACCGATGTCGAGGAATGTTCTCCTTACTCTTAACAGTCTCGGTTACATTTTGCGTACGTGTATATGAATCCGTTGTGTTCCGGCGATTTCGGATACCTTTCATCCTTTTTTCTCTTCATGATGAGATCACTTCAAAAGTTATTGAAGAAGTCCTCTATATGATTCATTGTAACAAAAATATTTTGGATCAGCTTAAAAACACACATCAAAAGTGTCTTGGGATCAAGTATGTTCTAGAGTACCGTTGCAATTGAGTAACAGCTTCCAGTCGGTTTGGCATTCTTAAGTAGTGCCCAGGCGTTCTGAAGTCAGGTTTTGGCACCGATGTCGAGGAATGTTCTCCTTAGTCTTAACAGTCTCGGTTACATTTGGCGTTCGTTTATATGAATCCGTTGTGTTCCGGCGATTTCGGATACCTTTCATCCTTTTTTCTCTTCATGATGAGATCACTTCAAAAGTTACTGAAGATGTCCTCTACATGAATCATTGTAACAAAAATATTTTGGATCAGCTTAAAAACACACATCAAAAGTGTCTTGGGATCAAGTATGTTCTAGAGTACCGTTGCAATTGAGTAACAGCTTCCAGTCGGTTTGGCATTCTTAAGTAGTGCCCAGGTGTTCTGAAGTCAGGTTTTGGCACCGATGTCGAGGAATGTTCTCCTTACTTTAAAAAGTCAAGGCTACATTTTGAGTACGTTTATATGAATCCGTTGTGTTTCGGCGATTTGGGATAACTGAGATCCTTTTTTTCTCTTAATTTTGAGATCACTTTAAAAGTTACTGAAGATGTCCTCTACATGATTCATTGTAACAAAAATATTTTGGATCAGCTTAAATACACACATCAAGAGTGTCTTGGGATTAAGTATGTTCTAGAATACCGTTGCAATTGAGTAACAGCTTCCAGTCGGTTTGGTATTCTTAAGTAGTGCCCAGGCGTTCTGAGGTCAGGTTTTGGCACCGATGTCGAGGAATGTTCTCCTTACTCTTAACAGTCTCGGTTACATTTGGCGTACGTTTATATGAATCCGTTGTGTTTCGGCGATTTCGGATACCTTTCATCCTTTTTTCTCTTCATGATGAGATCACTTCAAAAGTTATTGAAGAAGTCCTCTATATGATTCATTGTAACAAAAATATTTTGGATCAGCTTAAAAACACACATCAAAAGTGTCTTGGGATCAAGTATGTTCTAGAGTACCGTTGCAATTGAGGATTGTTAATATAACATCTTGGAAATGTTGTTTTTACTTTTTAACATATTCCAGTTGGTTTGGCATTCTTATGTTGTGCCCAACTAATCTGAGGTCAGGTTTTGGCACCGATGTTGAGGAATGTTCTCCTTACTCTAAAAAGTCTCGGCTACATTTGAGTACGTTTATATGAATCTGTTGTGTTTCGGCGATTTCGGATAACTTACATCCTTTTTTTCTCTTCATTTTGAGATCACTTCAAAAGTTATTGAAGATGTCCTCTATATGATTTATTGTAACAAAAATATTTTGGATCAGCTTAAAAACACACATCAAAAGTGTCTTGGGATCAAGTATGTTCTAGAGTACCGTTGCAATTGAGTAACAGCTTCCAGTCGGTTTGGCATTCTTAAGTAGTGCCCAGGCGTTCTGAAGTCAGGTTTTGGCACCGATGTCGAGGAATGTTCTCCTTAGTCTTAACAGTCTCGGTTACATTTGGCGTTCGTTTATATGAATCCGTTGTGTTCCGGCGATTTCGGATACCTTTCATCCTTTTTTCTCTTCATGATGAGATCACTTCAAAAGTTACTGAAGATGTCCTCTACATGAATCATTGTAACAAAAATATTTTGGAACAGCTTAAATACACACATCAAAAGTGTCTTGGGATCAAGTATGTTCTAGAGTACCGTTGCAATTGAGTAACAGCTTCCAGTCGGTTTGGCATTCTTAAGTAGTGCCCAGGAGTTCTGAAGTCAGGTTTTGGCACCGATGTCGAGGAATGTTCTCCTTACTCTAAAAAGTCTCGGCTACATTTTGAGTACGTTTATATGAATCCGTTGTGTTTCGGCGATTTCGGATAACTTACATCCTTTTTTTCTCTTCATTTTGAGATCACTTCAAAAGTTATTGAAGATGTCCTCTATATGATTCATTGTAACAAAAATATTTTGGATCAGCTTAAATACACACATCAAGAGTGTCTTGGGATTAAGTATGTTCTAGAATACCGATGCAATTGAGTAACAGCTTCCAGTCGGTTTGGTATTCTTAAGTAGTGCCCAGGCGTTCTGAAGTCAGGTTTTGGCACCGATGTCGAGGAATGTTCTCCTTACTCTTAACAGTCTCGGTTACATTTTGCGTACGTGTATATGAATCCGTTGTGTTCCGGCGATTTCGGATACCTTTCATCCTTTTTTCTCTTCATGATGAGATCACTTCAAAAGTTATTGAAGAAGTCCTCTATATGATTCATTGTAACAAAAATATTTTGGATCAGCTTAAAAACACACATCAAAAGTGTCTTGGGATCAAGTATGTTCTAGAGTACCGTTGCAATTGAGTAACAGCTTCCAGTCGGTTTGGCATTCTTAAGTAGTGCCCAGGCGTTCTGAAGTCAGGTTTTGGCACCGATGTCGAGGAATGTTCTCCTTAGTCTTAACAGTCTCGGTTACATTTGGCGTTCGTTTATATGAATCCGTTGTGTTCCGGCGATTTCGGATACCTTTCATCCTTTTTTCTCTTCATGATGAGATCACTTCAAAAGTTACTGAAGATGTCCTCTACATGAATCATTGTAACAAAAATATTTTGGATCAGCTTAAAAACACACATCAAAAGTGTCTTGGGATCAAGTATGTTCTAGAGTACCGTTGCAATTGAGTAACAGCTTCCAGTCGGTTTGGCATTCTTAAGTAGTGCCCAGGCGTTCTGAAGTCAGGTTTTGGCACCGATGTCGAGGAATGTTCTCCTTACTTTAAAAAGTCAAGGCTACATTTTGAGTACGTTTATATGAATCCGTTGTGTTTCGGCGATTTGGGATAACTGAGATCCTTTTTTTCTCTTAATTTTGAGATCACTTTAAAAGTTATTGAAGATGTCCTCTACATGATTCATTGTAACAAAAATATTTTGGATCAGCTTAAATACACACATCAAGAGTGTCTTGGGATTAAGTATGTTCTAGAATACCGATGCAATTGAGTAACAGCTTCCAGTCGGTTTGGTATTCTTAAGTAGTGCCCAGGCGTTCTGAGGTCAGGTTTTGGCACCGATGTCGAGGAATGTTCTCCTTACTCTTAACAGTCTCGGTTACATTTGGCGTACGTTTATATGAATCCGTTGTGTTTCGGCGATTTCGGATACCTTTCATCCTTTTTTCTCTTCATGATGAGATCACTTCAAAAGTTATTGAAGAAGTCCTCTATATGATTCATTGTAACAAAAATATTTTGGATCAGCTTAAAAACACACATCAAAAGTGTCTTGGGATCAAGTATGTTCTAGAGTACCGTTGCAATTGAGGATTGTTAATATAACATCTTGGAAATGTTGTTTTTACTTTTTAACATATTCCAGTTGGTTTGGCATTCTTATGTTGTGCCCAACTGTTCTGAGGTCAGGTTTTGGCACCGATGTTGAGGAATGTTCTCCTTACTCTAAAAAGTCTCGGCTACATTTGAGTACGTTTATATGAATCTGTTGTGTTTCGGCGATTTCGGATAACTTACATCCTTTTTTTCTCTTCATTTTGAGATCACTTCAAAAGTTATTGAAGATGTCCTCTATATGATTTATTGTAACAAAAATATTTTGGATCAGCTTAAAAACACACATCAAAAGTGTCTTGGGATCAAGTATGTTCTAGAGTACCGTTGCAATTGAGTAACAGCTTCCAGTCGGTTTGGCATTCTTAAGTAGTGCCCAGGCGTTCTGAAGTCAGGTTTTGGCACCGATGTCGAGGAATGTTCTCCTTAGTCTTAACAGTCTCGGTTACATTTGGCGTTCGTTTATATGAATCCGTTGTGTTCCGGCGATTTCGGATACCTTTCATCCTTTTTTCTCTTCATGATGAGATCACTTCAAAAGTTACTGAAGATGTCCTCTACATGAATCATTGTAACAAAAATATTTTGGAACAGCTTAAATACACACATCAAAAGTGTCTTGGGATCAAGTATGTTCTAGAGTACCGTTGCAATTGAGTAACAGCTTCCAGTCGGTTTGGCATTCTTAAGTAGTGCCCAGGAGTTCTGAAGTCAGGTTTTGGCACCGATGTCGAGGAATGTTCTCCTTACTCTAAAAAGTCTCGGCTACATTTTGAGTACGTTTATATGAATCCGTTGTGTTTCGGCGATTTCGGATAACTTACATCCTTTTTTTCTCTTCATTTTGAGGTCACTTCAAAAGTTATTGAAGATGTCCTCTATATGATTCATTGTAACAAAAATATTTTGGATCAGCTTAAAAACACACATCAAAAGTGTCTTGGGATCAAGTATGTTCTAGAGTACCGTTGCAATTGAGGATTGTTAATATAACATCTTGGAAATGTTGTTTTTACTTTTTAACATATTCCAGTTGGTTTGGCATTCTTACGTTGGGCCCAACTGTTCTGAGGTCAGGTTTTGGCACCGATGTTGAGGAATGTTCTCCTTACTCTAAAAAGTCTCGGCTACATTTTGAGTACGTTTATATGAATCCGTTGTGTTTCGGCGATTTCGGATAACTTACAGCCTTTTTTTCTCTTCATTTTGAGATCACTTCAAAAGTTATTGAAGATGTCCTCTATATGATTCATTGTAACAAAAATATTTTGGATCAGCTTAAAAACACACATCAAAAGTGTCTTGGGATCAAGTATGTTCTAGAGTACCGTTGCAATTGAGTAACAGCTTCCAGTCGGTTTGGCATTCTTAAGTAGTGCCCAGGCGTTCTGAAGTCAGGTTTTGGCACCGATGTCGAGGAATGTTCTCCTTAGTCTTAACAGTCTCAGTTACATTTGGCGTTCGTTTATATGAATCCGTTGTGTTCCGGTGATTTCGGATACCTTTCATCCTTTTTTCTCTTCATGATGAGATCACTTCAAAAGTTACTGAAGATGTCCTCTACATGAATCATTGTAACAAAAATATTTTGGAACAGCTTAAATACACACATCAAAAGTGTCTTGGGATCAAGTATGTTCTAGAGTACCGTTGCAATTGAGTAACAGCTTCCAGTCGGTTTGGCATTCTTAAGTAGTGCCCAGGCGTTCTGAAGTTAGGTTTTGGCACCGATGTCGAGGAATGTTCTCCTTAGTCTTAACAGTCTCGGTTACATTTGGCGTTCGTTTATATGAATCCGTTGTGTTCCGGTGATTTCGGATACCTTTCATCCTTTTTTCTCTTCATGATGAGATCACTTCAAAAGTTACCGAAGATGTCCCCTACATGAATCATTGTAACAAAAATATTTTGGAACAGCTTAAATACACACATCAAAAGTGTCTTGGGATCAAGTATGTTCTAGAGTACCGTTGCAATTGAGTAACAGCTTCCAGTCGGTTTGGCATTCTTAAGTAGTGCCCAGGTGTTCTGAAGTCAGGTTTTGGCACCGATGTCGAGGAATGTTCTCCTTACTCTAAAAAGTCAAGGCTACATTTGGCGTTCGTTTATATGAATCCGTTGTGTTCCGGCGATTTCGGATACCTTTCATCCTTTTTTCTCTTCATGATGAGATCACTTCAAAAGTTACTGAAGATGTCCTCTACATGATTCATTGTAACAAAAATATTTTGGATCAGCTTAAATACACACATCAAGAGTGTCTTGGGATTAAGTATGTTCTAGAATACCGATGCAATTGAGTAACAGCTTCCAGTCGGTTTGGTATTCTTAAGTAGTGCCCAGGCGTTCTGAAGTCAGGTTTTGGCACCGATGTCGAGGAATGTTCTCCTTACTCTTAACAGTCTCGGTTACATTTTGCGTACGTGTATATGAATCCGTTGTGTTTCGGCGATTTCGGATACCTTTCATCCTTTTTTCTCTTCATGATGAGATCACTTCAAAAGTTATTGAAGAAGTCCTCTATATGATTCATTGTAACAAAAATATTTTGGATCAGCTTAAAAACACACATCAAAAGTGTCTTGGGATCAAGTATGTTCTAGAGTACCGTTGCAATTGAGGATTGTTAATATAACATCTTGGAAATGTTGTTTTTACTTTTTAACATATTCCAGTTGGTTTGGCATTCTTATGTTGTGCCCAACTGTTCTGAGGTCAGGTTTTGGCACCGATGTTGAGGAATGTTCTCCTTACTCTAAAAAGTCTCGGCTACATTTGAGTACGTTTATATGAATCTGTTGTGTTTCGGCGATTTCGGATAACTTACATCCTTTTTTTCTCTTCATTTTGAGATCACTTCAAAAGTTATTGAAGATGTCCTCTATATGATTTATTGTAACAAAAATATTTTGGATCAGCTTAAAAACACACATCAAAAGTGTCTTGGGATCAAGTATGTTCTAGAGTACCGTTGCAATTGAGTAACAGCTTCCAGTCGGTTTGGCATTCTTAAGTAGTGCCCAGGCGTTCTGAAGTCAGGTTTTGGCACCGATGTCGAGGAATGTTCTCCTTAGTCTTAACAGTCTCGGTTACATTTGGCGTTCGTTTATATGAATCCGTTGAGTTCCGGCGATTTCGGATACCTTTCATCCTTTTTTCTCTTCATGATGAGATCACTTCAAAAGTTACTGAAGATGTCCTCTACATGAATCATTGTAACAAAAATATTTTGGAACAGCTTAAATACACACATCAAAAGTGTCTTGGGATCAAGTATGTTCTAGAGTACCGTTGCAATTGAGGATTGTTAATATAACATCTTGGAAATGTTGTTTTTACTTTTTAACATATTCCAGTTGGTTTGGCATTCTTATGTTGTGCCCAACTGTTCTGAGGTCAGGTTTTGGCACCGATGTTGAGGAATGTTCTCCTTACTCTAAAAAGTCTCGGCTACATTTGAGTACGTTTATATGAATCTGTTGTGTTTCGGCTATTTCGGATAACTTACATCCTTTTTTTCTCTTCATTTTGAGATCACTTCAAAAGTTATTGAAGATGTCCTCTATATGATTTATTGTAACAAAAATATTTTGGATCAGCTTAAAAACACACATCAAAAGTGTCTTGGGATCAAGTATGTTCTAGAGTACCGTTGCAATTGAGTAACAGCTTCCAGTCGGTTTGGCATTCTTAAGTAGTGCCCAGGCGTTCTGAAGTCAGGTTTTGGCACCGATGTCGAGGAATGTTCTCCTTAGTCTTAACAGTCTCGGTTACATTTGGCGTTCGTTTATATGAATCCGTTGTGTTCCGGCGATTTCGGATACCTTTCATCCTTTTTTCTCTTCATGATGAGATCACTTCAAAAGTTACTGAAGATGTCCTCTACATGAATCATTGTAACAAAAATATTTTGGAACAGCTTAAATACACACATCAAAAGTGTCTTGGGATCAAGTATGTTCTAGAGTACCGTTGCAATTGAGTAACAGCTTCCAGTCGGTTTGGCATTCTTAAGTAGTGCCCAGGAGTTCTGAAGTCAGGTTTTGGCACCGATGTCGAGGAATGTTCTCCTTACTCTAAAAAGTCTCGGCTACATTTTGAGTACGTTTATATGAATCCGTTGTGTTTCGGCGATTTCGGATAACTTACATCCTTTTTTTCTCTTCATTTTGAGATCACTTTAAAAGTTACTGAAGATGTCCTCTACATGATTCATTGTAACAAAAATATTTTGGATCAGCTTAAATACACACATCAAGAGTGTCTTGGGATTAAGTATGTTCTAGAATACCGATGCAATTGAGTAACAGCTTCCAGTCGGTTTGGTATTCTTAAGTAGTGCCCAGGCGTTCTGAAGTCAGGTTTTGGCACCGATGTCGAGGAATGTTCTCCTTACTCTTAACAGTCGTTCATTAATTATTATAAATAAATGCCTGCAATGTAAAGAACGTAAAGACATAGTGAGCCTATCTATCGAGCAAACTATAGAAATAGCCTGTATAGAACTGACACACTGTATAGTTGTTTGTATTTATAGACCACCTAGGGCAAACTACGACAGTTTTGAGTTAGTTTTAGAAGAGGTATTAATAAAATTATGTAATAATAATAAGGATATATTTGTTTGCGGCGATTTTAACATTGATTTATTAGAATACTCTTCATTAAGTAAAAAGTTATTAAATTTATTTAAATGCCATAATCTTACTAACTTGTTCTTCGAACCTACTAGAATAGAAAAGAGTAGCTCAACTTGCATTGATAATATTTATTCTAATGTTACACCCGTAAATTCATCGATTATAAGTAAATTAAGTTCTGATCACTTCGGCCAGTTAGTTACATTTAAATACCAAAATGAAATAGAGATTAAGCGAAAATTAATGGTTGTCCCCGTCAATGAAAAACGTTTAGAGACATTCAGATGTAATATTTCGAATAATATGCCAAGTATTTTAAATTCTAAAAATGTTAACCAACAATATGATACATTGTGTAGTTTCATAAATAAAAATCATAAGAAAGTATTTATTCCTAAAAAAATAAATTCGAAACCATGTAAATCGTTCTGTAACTGGGCAACCCCTGGTATTCATATCAGTAGAAGAAAATTGTATGATCTCTATGATGAAAAATTATATAATAAAAATGATAGTTTTTACCAGTACGTTAGAAGTTACTCGAAAATTTTTAAAAAGGTATGCGCGGCGGCCAAGTCTATGTATCTTTGCAACAAAATAAAAAATAGTTCTAACAAATGTAAAATGACTTGGAACATAATTAATACCGAAACTGGGAAAACTAAAAATCGCGATAAACAAATTAAACTCGTCATTGATAATAACGTCATTAGTTCCGATGAAAACGTAGCTACAGCGTTTGAAAAGTATTTTGCGGATATTCCTATTTCGACCACTAAATTATTAAATTCATCGCCTGTGATGGCCGAGTTGTTACTTATTAATAATGTTAGTGAGTGCAGAAAAAGCTTTGGTTTCCAACCTATAGATACCGGGGACATTATCAAAACATTTAAGACATTAGATATCAAAAATACAACTGATCTGTGGGGCATATCAGTTAAAATTGTTAATTCGATTATAGATATAATAGCCCCTTATCTTGCAAAAATATTTAACAATTGTATTGTTAGTGGTGAGTTTCCGGACATGATGAAGCACAGTAAAGTCATTCCTTTATTTAAATCGGGTAGTACTACAGATCCCACTAATTTCAGACCAATATCAATTTTACCTACGTGTAGTAAAGTTTTCGAAAAAATTATTCTAAATCAACTATTAGTACATTTCACTGAGAATAAATTACTTCATAATAAACAATTTGGTTTCACAAGGGGTCGTTCAACTACTGATGCAGGTGTTGAACTTTTTGTAAATATTGTTAGTGCATGGGAAAAGTCACAAGACGCCCTAGGTATTTTTTGTGATCTATCTAAGGCATTTGATTGCGTCCACCACGATACTCTTATAAGGAAACTCAACCATTACGGAATCAAAGATACCAATCTTAAACTTTTAATTTCATATTTAAGTGCTAGAACTCAAAAGGTTGACGTCAACGGAATCAGGTCGTCTGGGACAGTTGTGAGCATGGGGGTTCCACAAGGATCAATTTTAGGCCCATTTTTATTTTTGGTTTATATAAATGATCTTCCCTTTATGGTAGGTAATAATCACGATATAGTGTTGTTTGCTGATGATACATCATTAATTTTTAAGATTAATAGACAACAATCTAATTATGACGACGTAAACAATGCGCTCTCTAATGTTTTACAGTGGTTTAATGTTAATAATTTAGCTTTTAATGATAAGAAAACCAAGTGTATAAAATTTTCAGCACCTAATGTAAAACAAGTCAACTCAAACTTGCAAATGAACGGTAAAAAACTAGACTTAGTAGATTCTACTGTTTTTCTTGGTTTGACTGTAGACTGTAAGTTACAATGGGGAGCCCACATCTCACAACTGGCGAGTAGGCTTAGCTCTGCAGCGTTCGCGGTCAAGAAAATTCGCTCTTTGACTGATGTAAAGACAGCTAGGATAGTATATTTTAGTTACTTTCATAGCTTAATGTCTTACGGCATCCTACTGTGGGGAAACGCTGCTGACATTAATACGATTTTTACGCTGCAAAAAAGGGCTGTTCGTGGAATTTACAAGCTTGCAAATAGAGATTCTTTGAGAGAAATATTTAAAGATAGTGATATTTTAACCTTCGCGTCCCAATACATTTTTGAAAATATATTGTATACTTACAAAAATATTGATAAGTTTGTAACGTTTAGTGATAATCATGTCGATAATAATTCGGTAAAAACTAGGCATGGAAATAGATTAGCTTTCCCAAAGTGTAGGTTGGCCAAAAGCAGCAAGTCGTTTATCGGTATGTCGATACTTATTTTTAATAAAATTCCGGAGTCAATTCAATCCCTGCCATTTAATAAATTTAAAGTTACAATTAAGCAAGTATTGTGCAAGAAAGCTTACTATAAAATCAAAGACTATTTAGATGATAAAACAGCATGGGATTGATATCTAGACAGGCTATTTCTACTGCTATTCAAGATTGTTTTGTATTAACTTCTCTGTAAACAGTTTGACTAGGACATGATACTCAACTTTGAGTATGTACTTTTATTGTTTTTTTTATTTATTTTTAAATTTTTTTATTTTATTTTGTACTGTTTTCTCGTTCCTCCTCTCACTGCTTTAACTTATTGTACGGGTTTCCTATTAACTTGCTGTTTTGTGAGGTTCTTTAGTGCCTTATTTGGCCCAGGGTAGTCATGCTCGCCTCGAAAGTTACTGGGGCGGTGGCGTTGTGTCAACGGGTCGCCCAACTCCCTCTAATATGGTTGAGTAGGACGATGGCTGGAGCACACGTCATACTTGTGATCAGGTGCCGCCTTCGGGAAACGGTCTGCTCTGGTTCCGAATTGTGGTGCAGGAAGAAGTCCTTAATTAGTTCGTAGTAGCAGTTTTAATTTTTTTTTTTTTTTTACTTTTATAGTGTTGAGTTGAGGTACGAGAAAATAATTTATATGTTCATTGAATGTACACGTTATAATTTTCAAAAAGAGTGCTGGGAGTTTTTTTCCGCCGGCTTTTTTCTCTCGGTCTACGGTTAGGTAAAGTCGAAGTTTGTAACATTGACGTTCATTAAGTATATGTTACATATCTATGATGAATAAAAGAATTTTGATTTTTGATTTTGATTTTGAGTCTCGGTTACATTTTGCGTACGTGTATATGAATCCGTTGTGTTCCGGCGATTTCGGATACCTTTCATCCTTTTTTCTCTTCATGATGAGATCACTTCAAAAGTTACTGAAGATGTCCTCTACATGAATCATTGTAACAAAAATATTTTGGATCAGCTTAAATACACACATCAAGAGTGTCTTGGGATTAAGTATGTTCTAGCATACCGATGCAATTGAGTAACAGCTTCCAGTCGGTTTGGTATTCTTAAGTAGTGCCCAGGCGTTCTGAAGTCAGGTTTTGGCACCGATGTCGAGGAATGTTCTCCTTACTCTTAACAGTCTCGGTTACATTTTGCGTACGTTTATATGAATCCGTTGTGTTCCGGCGATTTCGGATACCTTTCATCCTTTTTTCTCTTCATGATGAGATCACTTTAAAAGTTACTGAAGATGTCCTCTACATGAATCATTGTAACAAAAATATTTTGGAACAGCTTAAATACACACATCAAAAGTGTCTTGGGATCAAGTATGTTCTAGAGTATCGTTGCAATTGAGTAACAGCTTCCAGTCGGTTTGGCATTCTTAAGTAGTGCCCAGGCGTTCTGAAGTCAGGTTTTGGCACCGATGTCGAGGAATGTTCTCCTTACTCTAAAAAGTCAAGGCTACATTTTGAGTACGTTTATATGAATCCGTTGTGTTTCGGCGATTTGGGATAACTGAGATCCTTTTTTTCTCTTAATTTTGAGATCACTTTAAAAGTTACTGAAGATGTCCTCTACATGATTCATTGTAACAAAAATATTTTGGATCAGCTTAAATACACACATCAAAAGTGTCTTGGGATTAAGTATGTTCTAGAATACCGATGCAATTGAGTAACAGCTTCCAGTCGGTTTGGTATTCTTAAGTAGTGCCCAGGCGTTCTGAGGTCAGGTTTTGGCACCGATGTTGAGGAATGTTGTCCTTACTCTTAACAGTCTCGGTTACATTTGGCGTACGTTTATATGAATCCGTTGTGTTCCGGTGATTTCGGATACCTTTCATCCTTTTTTCTCTTCATGATGAGATCACTTCAAAAGTTACTAAAGATGTCCTCTACATGAATTATTGTAACAAAAATATTTTGGAACAGCCTAAATACACACATGAAAAGTGTCTTGGGATTAAGTATGTTCTAGAGTACCGTTGCAATTGAGTAACAGCTACCAGTAGGTTTGGTATTCTTAAGTAGTGCCCAGGCGTTCTGAGGTCAGGCTTTGGCACCGATGTTGAGGAATGTTCTCCTTACTCTAAAAAGTCTCGGCTACATTTTGAGTACGTTTATATGAATCCGTTGTGTTTCGGCGATTTCGGATACCTTTCATCCTTTTTTCTCTTCATGATGAGATCACTTCAAAAGTTATTGAAGAAGTCCTCTATATGATTCATTGTAACAAAAATATTTTGGATCAGCTTAAAAACACACATCAAAAGTGTCTTGGGATCAAGTATGTTCTAGAGTACCGTTGCAATTGAGTAACAGCTTCCAGTCGGTTTGGCATTCTTAAGTAGTGCCCAGGCGTTCTGAAGTCAGGTTTTGGCACCGATGTCGAGGAATGTTCTCCTTAGTCTTAACAGTCTCGGTTTCATTTGGCGTTCGTTTATATGAATCCGTTGTGTTCCGGCGATTTCGGATACCTTTCATCCTTTTTTCTCTTCATGATGAGATCACTTCAAAAGTTACTGAAGATGTCCTCTACATGAATCATTGTAACAAAAATATTTTGGAACAGCTTAAATACACACATCAAAAGTGTCTTGGGATCAAGTATGTTCTAGAGTACCGTTGCAATTGAGTAACAGCTTCCAGTCGGTTTGGCATTCTTAAGTAGTGCCCAGGTGTTCTGAAGTCAGGTTTTGGCACCGATGTCGAGGAATGTTCTCCTTACTCTAAAAAGTCTCGGCTACATTTTGAGTACGTTTATATGAATCCGTTGTGTTTCGGCGATTTCGGATAACTTACATCCTTTTTTTCTCTTCATTTTGAGGTCACTTCAAAAGTTATTGAAGATGTCCTCTATATGATTCATTGTAACAAAAATATTTTGGATCAGCTTAAAAACACACATCAAAAGTGTCTTGGGATCAAGTATGTTCTAGAGTACCGTTGCAATTGAGTAACAGCTTCCAGTCGGTTTGGCATTCTTAAGTAGTGCCCAGGCGTTCTGAAGTCAGGTTTTGGCACCGATGTCGAGGAATGTTCTCCTTAGTCTTAACAGTCTCGGTTACATTTGGCGTTCGTTTATATGAATCCGTTGTGTTCCGGCGATTTCGGATACCTTTCATCCTTTTTTCTCTTCATGATGAGATCACTTCAAAAGTTACTGAAGATGTCCTCTACATGATTCATTGTAACAAAAATATTTTGGATCAGCTTAAAAACACACATCAAAAGTGTCTTGGGATCAAGTATGTTCTAGAGTACCGTTGCAATTGAGTAACAGCTTCCAGTCGGTTTGGCATTCTTAAGTAGTGCCCAGGTGTTCTGAAGTCAGGTTTTGGCACCGATGTCGAGGAATGTTCTCCTTTCTCTAAAAAGTCAAGGCTACATTTTGAGTACGTTTATATGAATCCGTTGTGTTTCGGCGATTTGGGATAACTGAGATCCTTTTTTTCTCTTAATTTTGAGATCACTTTAAAAGTTACTGAAGATGTCCTCTACATGATTCATTGTAACAAAAATATTTTGGATCAGCTTAAATACACACATCAAGAGTGTCTTGGGATTAAGTATGTTCTAGAGTACCGTTGCAATTGAGTAACAGCTTCCAGTCGGTTTGGTATTCTTAAGTAGTGCCCAGGCGTTCTGAGGTCAGGTTTTGGCACCGATGTTGAGGAATGTTGTCCTTACTCTTAACAGTCTCGGTTACATTTGGCGTACGTTTATATGAATCCGTTGTGTTCCGGCGATTTCGGATACCTTTCATCCTTTTTTCTCTTCATGATGAGATCACTTCAAAAGTTACTGAAGATGTCCTCTACATGAATCATTGTAACAAAAATATTTTGGAACAGCTTAAATACACACATCAAGAGTGTCTTGGGATTAAGTATGTTCTAGAATACCGATGCAATTGAGTAACAGCTTCCAGTCGGTTTGGTATTCTTAAGTAGTGCCCAGGCGTTCTGAGGTCAGGTTTTGGCACCGATGTTGAGGAATGTTGTCCTTACTCTTAACAGTCTCGGTTACATTTGGCGTACGTTTATATGAATCCGTTGTGTTCCGGTGATTTCGGATACCTTTCATCCTTTTTTCTCTTCATGATGAGATCACTTCAAAAGTTACTAAAGATGTCCTCTACATGAATTATTGTAACAAAAATATTTTGGAACAGCCTAAATACACACATGAAAAGTGTCTTGGGATTAAGTATGTTCTAGAGTACCGTTGCAATTGAGTAACAGCTACCAGTAGGTTTGGTATTCTTAAGTAGTGCCCAGGCGTTCTGAGGTCAGGCTTTGGCACCGATGTTGAGGAATGTTCTCCTTACTCTAAAAAGTCTCGGCTACATTTTGAGTACGTTTATATGAATCCGTTGTGTTTCGGCGATTTCGGATACCTTTCATCCTTTTTTCTCTTCATGATGAGATCACTTCAAAAGTTATTGAAGAAGTCCTCTATATGATTCATTGTAACAAAAATATTTTGGATCAGCTTAAAAACACACATCAAAAGTGTCTTGGGATCAAGTATGTTCTAGAGTACCGTTGCAATTGAGTAACAGCTTCCAGTCGGTTTGGCATTCTTAAGTAGTGCCCAGGCGTTCTGAAGTCAGGTTTTGGCACCGATGTCGAGGAATGTTCTCCTTAGTCTTAACAGTCTCGGTTTCATTTGGCGTTCGTTTATATGAATCCGTTGTGTTCCGGCGATTTCGGATACCTTTCATCCTTTTTTCTCTTCATGATGAGATCACTTCAAAAGTTACTGAAGATGTCCTCTACATGAATCATTGTAACAAAAATATTTTGGAACAGCTTAAATACACACATCAAAAGTGTCTTGGGATCAAGTATGTTCTAGAGTACCGTTGCAATTGAGTAACAGCTTCCAGTCGGTTTGGCATTCTTAAGTAGTGCCCAGGCGTTCTGAAGTCAGGTTTTGGCACCGATGTCGAGGAATGTTCTCCTTACTCTAAAAAGTCTCGGCTACATTTTGAGTACGTTTATATGAATCCGTTGTGTTTCGGCGATTTCGGATAACTTACATCCTTTTTTTCTCTTCATTTTGAGGTCACTTCAAAAGTTATTGAAGATGTCCTCTATATGATTCATTGTAACAAAAATATTTTGGATCAGCTTAAAAACACACATCAAAAGTGTCTTGGGATCAAGTATGTTCTAGAGTACCGTTGCAATTGAGTAACAGCTTCCAGTCGGTTTGGCATTCTTAAGTAGTGCCCAGGCGTTCTGAAGTCAGGTTTTGGCACCGATGTCGAGGAATGTTCTCCTTAGTCTTAACAGTCTCGGTTACATTTGGCGTTCGTTTATATGAATCCGTTGTGTTCCGGCGATTTCGGATACCTTTCATCCTTTTTTCTCTTCATGATGAGATCACTTCAAAAGTTACTGAAGATGTCCTCTACATGATTCATTGTAACAAAAATATTTTGGATCAGCTTAAATACACACATCAAAAGTGTCTTGGGATCAAGTATGTTCTAGAGTACCGTTGCAATTGAGTAACAGCTTCCAGTCGGTTTGGCATTCTTAAGTAGTGCCCAGGTGTTCTGAAGTCAGGTTTTGGCACCGATGTCGAGGAATGTTCTCCTTTCTCTAAAAAGTCAAGGCTACATTTTGAGTACGTTTATATGAATCCGTTGTGTTTCGGCGATTTGGGATAACTGAGATCCTTTTTTTCTCTTAATTTTGAGATCACTTTAAAAGTTACTGAAGATGTCCTCTACATGATTCATTGTAACAAAAATATTTTGGATCAGCTTAAATACACACATCAAGAGTGTCTTGGGATTAAGTATGTTCTAGAGTACCGTTGCAATTGAGTAACAGCTTCCAGTCGGTTTGGTATTCTTAAGTAGTGCCCAGGCGTTCTGAGGTCAGGTTTTGGCACCGATGTTGAGGAATGTTGTCCTTACTCTTAACAGTCTCGGTTACATTTGGCGTACGTTTATATGAATCCGTTGTGTTCCGGCGATTTCGGATACCTTTCATCCTTTTTTCTCTTCATGATGAGATCACTTCAAAAGTTACTGAAGATGTCCTCTACATGAATCATTGTAACAAAAATATTTTGGAACAGCTTAAATACACACATCAAAAGTGTCTTGGGATCAAGTATGTTCTAGAGTACCGTTGCAATTGAGTAACAGCTTCCAGTCGGTTTGGCATTCTTAAGTAGTGCCCAGGTGTTCTGAAGTCAGGTTTTGGCACCGATGTCGAGGAATGTTCTCCTTACTCTAAAAAGTCAAAGCTACATTTTGAGTACGTTTATATGAATCCGTTGTGTTCCGGCGATTACGGATACCTTTCATCCTTTATTCTCTTCATGATGAGATCACTTCAAAAGTTACTGAAGATGTCCTCTACATGAATCATTGTAACAAAAATATTTTGGAACAGCTTAAATACACACATCAAAAGTGTCTTGGGATCAAGTATGTTCTAGAGTACCGTTGCAATTGAGTAACAGCTTCCAGTCGGTTTGGCATTCTTAAGTAGTGCCCAGGTGTTCTGAAGTCAGGTTTTGGCACCGATGTCGAGGAATGTTCTCCTTACTCTAAAAAGTCTCGGCTACATTTTGAGTACGTTTATATGAATCCGTTGTGTTTCGGCGATTTCGGATAACTTACATCCTTTTTTTCTCTTCATTTTGAGGTCACTTCAAAAGTTATTGAAGATGTCCTCTATATGATTCATTGTAACAAAAATATTTTGGATCAGCTTAAAAACACACATCAAAAGTGTCTTGGGATCAAGTATGTTCTAGAGTACCGTTGCAATTGAGTAACAGCTTCCAGTCGGTTTGGCATTCTTAAGTAGTGCCCAGGCGTTCTGAAGTCAGGTTTTGGCACCGATGTCGAGGAATGTTCTCCTTAGTCTTAACAGTCTCGGTTACATTTGGCGTTCGTTTATATGAATCCGTTGTGTTCCGGCGATTTCGGATACCTTTCATCCTTTTTTCTCTTCATGATGAGATCACTTCAAAAGTTACTAAAGATGTCCTCTACATGAATTATTGTAACAAAAATATTTTGGAACAGCCTAAATACACACATGAAAAGTGTCTTGGGATTAAGTATGTTCTAGAGTACCGTTGCAATTGAGTTACAGCTACCAGTAGGTTTGGTATTCTTAAGTAGTGCCCAGGCGTTCTGAGGTCAGGCTTTGGCACCGATGTTGAGGAATGTTCTCCTTACTCTAAAAAGTCTCGGCTACATTTTGAGTACGTTTATATGAATCCGTTGTGTTTCGGCGATTTCGGATACCTTTCATCCTTTTTTCTCTTCATGATGAGATCACTTCAAAAGTTATTGAAGAAGTCCTCTATATGATTCATTGTAACAAAAATATTTTGGATCAGCTTAAAAACACACATCAAAAGTGTCTTGGGATCAAGTATGTTCTAGAGTACCGTTGCAATTGAGTAACAGCTTCCAGTCGGTTTGGCATTCTTAAGTAGTGCCCAGGTGTTCTGAAGTCAGGTTTTGGCACCGATGTCGAGGAATGTTCTCCTTACTCTAAAAAGTCAAGGCTACATTTTGAGTACGTTTATATGAATCCGTTGTGTTTCGGCGATTTCGGATAACTTACATCCTTTTTTTCTCTTCATTTTGAGATCACTTTAAAAGTTACTGAAGATGTCCTCTACATGATTCATTGTAACAAAAATATTTTGGATCAGCTTAAATACACACATCAAGAGTGTCTTGGGATAAAGTATGTTCTAGAATACCGATGCAATTGAGTAACAGCTTCCAGTCGGTTTGGTATTCTTAAGTAGTGCCCAGGCGTTCTGAAGTCAGGTTTTGGCACCGATGTCGAGGAATGTTCTCCTTACTCTTAACAGTCTCGGTTACATTTTGCGTACGTGTATATGAATCCGTTGTGTTCCGGCGATTTCGGATACCTTTCATCCTTTTTTCTCTTCATGATGAGATCACTTCAAAAGTTATTGAAGAAGTCCTCTATATGATTCATTGTAACAAAAATATTTTGGATCAGCTTAAAAACACACATCAAAAGTGTCTTGGGATCAAGTATGTTCTAGAGTACCGTTGCAATTGAGTAACAGCTTCCAGTCGGTTTGGCATTCTTAAGTAGTGCCCAGGCGTTCTGAAGTCAGGTTTTGGCACCGATGTCGAGGAATGTTCTCCTTAGTCTTAACAGTCTCGGTTACATTTGGCGTTCGTTTATATGAATCCGTTGTGTTCCGGCGATTTCGGATACCTTTCATCCTTTTTTCTCTTCATGATGAGATCACTTTAAAAGTTACTGAAGATGTCCTCTACATGAATCATTGTAACAAAAATATTTTGGATCAGCTTAAAAACACACATCAAAAGTGTCTTGGGATCAAGTATGTTCTAGAGTACCGTTGCAATTGAGTAACAGCTTCCAGTCGGTTTGGCATTCTTAAGTAGTGCCCAGGCGTTCTGAAGTCAGGTTTTGGCACCGATGTCGAGGAATGTTCTCCTTAGTCTTAACAGTCTCGGTTTCATTTGGCGTTCGTTTATATGAATCCGTTGTGTTCCGGCGATTTCGGATACCTTTCATCCTTTTTTCTCTTCATGATGAGATCACTTCAAAAGTTACTGAAGATGTCCTCTACATGAATCATTGTAACAAAAATATTTTGGATCAGCTTAAATACACACATCAAGAGTGTCTTGGGATTAAGTATGTTCTAGCATACCGATGCAATTGAGTAACAGCTTCCAGTCGGTTTGGTATTCTTAAGTAGTGCCCAGGCGTTCTGAAGTCAGGTTTTGGCACCGATGTCGAGGAATGTTCTCCTTACTCTTAACAGTCTCGGTTACATTTTGCGTACGTTTATATGAATCCGTTGTGTTCCGGCGATTTCGGATACCTTTCATCCTTTTTTCTCTTCATGATGAGATCACTTTAAAAGTTACTGAAGATGTCCTCTACATGAATCATTGTAACAAAAATATTTTGGAACAGCTTAAATACACACATCAAAAGTGTCTTGGGATCAAGTATGTTCTAGAGTATCGTTGCAATTGAGTAACAGCTTCCAGTCGGTTTGGCATTCTTAAGTAGTGCCCAGGCGTTCTGAAGTCAGGTTTTGGCACCGATGTCGAGGAATGTTCTCCTTACTCTAAAAAGTCTCGGCTACATTTTGAGTACGTTTATATGAATCCGTTGTGTTTCGGCGATTTGGGATAACTGAGATCCTTTTTTTCTCTTAATTTTGAGATCACTTTAAAAGTTACTGAAGATGTCCTCTACATGATTCATTGTAACAAAAATATTTTGGATCAGCTTAAATACACACATCAAAAGTGTCTTGGGATTAAGTATGTTCTAGAATACCGATGCAATTGAGTAACAGCTTCCAGTCGGTTTGGTATTCTTAAGTAGTGCCCAGGCGTTCTGAGGTCAGGTTTTGGCACCGATGTTGAGGAATGTTGTCCTTACTCTTAACAGTCTCGGTTACATTTGGCGTACGTTTATATGAATCCGTTGTGTTCCGGTGATTTCGGATACCTTTCATCCTTTTTTCTCTTCATGATGAGATCACTTCAAAAGTTACTAAAGATGTCCTCTACATGAATTATTGTAACAAAAATATTTTGGAACAGCCTAAATACACACATGAAAAGTGTCTTGGGATTAAGTATGTTCTAGAGTACCGTTGCAATTGAGTAACAGCTACCAGTAGGTTTGGTATTCTTAAGTAGTGCCCAGGCGTTCTGAGGTCAGGCTTTGGCACCGATGTTGAGGAATGTTCTCCTTACTCTAAAAAGTCTCGGCTACATTTTGAGTACGTTTATATGAATCCGTTGTGTTTCGGCGATTTCGGATACCTTTCATCCTTTTTTCTCTTCATGATGAGATCACTTCAAAAGTTATTGAAGAAGTCCTCTATATGATTCATTGTAACAAAAATATTTTGGATCAGCTTAAAAACACACATCAAAAGTGTCTTGGGATCAAGTATGTTCTAGAGTACCGTTGCAATTGAGTAACAGCTACCAGTCGGTTTGGCATTCTTAAGTAGTGCCCAGGCGTTCTGAAGTCAGGTTTTGGCACCGATGTCGAGGAATGTTCTCCTTAGTCTTAACAGTCTCGGTTACATTTGGCGTTCGTTTATATGAATCCGTTGTGTTCCGGCGATTTCGGATACCTTTCATCCTTTTTTCTCTTCATGATGAGATCACTTCAAAAGTTACTGAAGATGTCCTCTACATGAATCATTGTAACAAAAATATTTTGGATCAGCTTAAAAACACACATCAAAAGTGTCTTGGGATCAAGTATGTTCTAGAGTACCGTTGCAATTGAGTAACAGCTTCCAGTCGGTTTGGCATTCTTAAGTAGTGCCCAGGTGTTCTGAAGTCAGGTTTTGGCACCGATGTCGAGGAATGTTCTCCTTACTCTAAAAAGTCAAGGCTACATTTTGAGTACGTTTATATGAATCCGTTGTGTTTCGGCGATTTCGGATAACTTACATCCTTTTTTTCTCTTCATTTTGAGGTCACTTCAAAAGTTATTGAAGATGTCCTCTATATGATTCATTGTAACAAAAATATTTTGGATCAGCTTAAAAACACACATCAAAAGTGTCTTGGGATCAAGTATGTTCTAGAGTACCGTTGCAATTGAGTAACAGCTTCCAGTCGGTTTGGCATTCTTAAGTAGTGCCCAGGCGTTCTGAAGTCAGGTTTTGGCACCGATGTCGAGGAATGTTCTCCTTAGTCTTAACAGTCTCGGTTACATTTGGCGTTCGTTTATATGAATCCGTTGTGTTCCGGCGATTTCGGATACCTTTCATCCTTTTTTCTCTTCATGATGAGATCACTTCAAAAGTTACTGAAGATGTCCTCTACATGATTCATTGTAACAAAAATATTTTGGATCAGCTTAAAAACACACATCAAAAGTGTCTTGGGATCAAGTATGTTCTAGAGTACCGTTGCAATTGAGTAACAGCTTCCAGTCGGTTTGGCATTCTTAAGTAGTGCCCAGGTGTTCTGAAGTCAGGTTTTGGCACCGATGTCGAGGAATGTTCTCCTTTCTCTAAAAAGTCAAGGCTACATTTTGAGTACGTTTATATGAATCCGTTGTGTTTCGGCGATTTGGGATAACTGAGATCCTTTTTTTCTCTTAATTTTGAGATCACTTTAAAAGTTACTGAAGATGTCCTCTACATGATTCATTGTAACAAAAATATTTTGGATCAGCTTAAATACACACATCAAGAGTGTCTTGGGATTAAGTATGTTCTAGAGTACCGTTGCAATTGAGTAACAGCTTCCAGTCGGTTTGGTATTCTTAAGTAGTGCCCAGGCGTTCTGAGGTCAGGTTTTGGCACCGATGTTGAGGAATGTTGTCCTTACTCTTAACAGTCTCGGTTACATTTGGCGTACGTTTATATGAATCCGTTGTGTTCCGGCGATTTCGGATACCTTTCATCCTTTTTTCTCTTCATGATGAGATCACTTCAAAAGTTACTGAAGATGTCCTCTACATGAATCATTGTAACAAAAATATTTTGGAACAGCTTAAATACACACATCAAAAGTGTCTTGGGATCAAGTATGTTCTAGAGTACCGTTGCAATTGAGTAACAGCTTCCAGTCGGTTTGGCATTCTTAAGTAGTGCCCAGGTGTTCTGAAGTCAGGTTTTGGCACCGATGTCGAGGAATGTTCTTCTTACTCTAAAAAGTCAAAGCTACATTTTGAGTACGTTTATATGAATCCGTTGTGTTCCGGCGATTACGGATACCTTTCATCCTTTATTCTCTTCATGATGAGATCACTTCAAAAGTTACTGAAGATGTCCTCTACATGAATCATTGTAACAAAAATATTTTGGAACAGCTTAAATACACACATCAAAAGTGTCTTGGGATCAAGTATGTTCTAGAGTACCGTTGCAATTGAGTAACAGCTTCCAGTCGGTTTGGCATTCTTAAGTAGTGCCCAGGTGTTCTGAAGTCAGGTTTTGGCACCGATGTCGAGGAATGTTCTCCTTACTCTAAAAAGTCTCGGCTACATTTTGAGTACGTTTATATGAATCCGTTGTGTTTCGGCGATTTCGGATAACTTACATCCTTTTTTTCTCTTCATTTTGAGGTCACTTCAAAAGTTATTGAAGATGTCCTCTATATGATTCATTGTAACAAAAATATTTTGGATCAGCTTAAAAACACACATCAAAAGTGTCTTGGGATCAAGTATGTTCTAGAGTACCGTTGCAATTGAGTAACAGCTTCCAGTCGGTTTGGCATTCTTAAGTAGTGCCCAGGCGTTCTGAAGTCAGGTTTTGGCACCGATGTCGAGGAATGTTCTCCTTAGTCTTAACAGTCTCGGTTACATTTGGCGTTCGTTTATATGAATCCGTTGTGTTCCGGCGATTTCGGATACCTTTCATCCTTTTTTCTCTTCATGATGAGATCACTTCAAAAGTTACTAAAGATGTCCTCTACATGAATTATTGTAACAAAAATATTTTGGAACAGCCTAAATACACACATGAAAAGTGTCTTGGGATTAAGTATGTTCTAGAGTACCGTTGCAATTGAGTAACAGCTACCAGTAGGTTTGGTATTCTTAAGTAGTGCCCAGGCGTTCTGAGGTCAGGCTTTGGCACCGATGTTGAGGAATGTTCTCCTTACTCTAAAAAGTCTCGGCTACATTTTGAGTACGTTTATATGAATCCGTTGTGTTTCGGCGATTTCGGATACCTTTCATCCTTTTTTCTCTTCATGATGAGATCACTTCAAAAGTTATTGAAGAAGTCCTCTATATGATTCATTGTAACAAAAATATTTTGGATCAGCTTAAAAACACACATCAAAAGTGTCTTGGGATCAAGTATGTTCTAGAGTACCGTTGCAATTGAGTAACAGCTTCCAGTCGGTTTGGCATTCTTAAGTAGTGCCCAGGTGTTCTGAAGTCAGGTTTTGGCACCGATGTCGAGGAATGTTCTCCTTACTCTAAAAAGTCAAGGCTACATTTTGAGTACGTTTATATGAATCCGTTGTGTTTCGGCGATTTCGGATAACTTACATCCTTTTTTTCTCTTCATTTTGAGATCACTTTAAAAGTTACTGAAGATGTCCTCTACATGATTCATTGTAACAAAAATATTTTGGATCAGCTTAAATACACACATCAAGAGTGTCTTGGGATTAAGTATGTTCTAGAATACCGATGCAATTGAGTAACAGCTTCCAGTCGGTTTGGTATTCTTAAGTAGTGCCCAGGCGTTCTGAAGTCAGGTTTTGGCACCGATGTCGAGGAATGTTCTCCTTACTCTTAACAGTCTCGGTTACATTTTGCGTACGTGTATATGAATCCGTTGTGTTCCGGCGATTTCGGATACCTTTCATCCTTTTTTCTCTTCATGATGAGATCACTTCAAAAGTTATTGAAGAAGTCCTCTATATGATTCATTGTAACAAAAATATTTTGGATCAGCTTAAAAACACACATCAAAAGTGTCTTGGGATCAAGTATGTTCTAGAGTACCGTTGCAATTGAGTAACAGCTTCCAGTCGGTTTGGCATTCTTAAGTAGTGCCCAGGCGTTCTGAAGTCAGGTTTTGGCACCGATGTCGAGGAATGTTCTCCTTAGTCTTAACAGTCTCGGTTACATTTGGCGTTCGTTTATATGAATCCGTTGTGTTCCGGCGATTTCGGATACCTTTCATCCTTTTTTCTCTTCATGATGAGATCACTTTAAAAGTTACTGAAGATGTCCTCTACATGAATCATTGTAACAAAAATATTTTGGATCAGCTTAAAAACACACATCAAAAGTGTCTTGGGATTAAGTATGTTCTAGAATACCGATGCAATTGAGTAACAGCTTCCAGTCGGTTTGGTATTCTTAAGTAGTGCCCAGGCGTTCTGAGGTCAGGTTTTGGCACCGATGTTGAGGAATGTTGTCCTTACTCTTAACAGTCTCGGTTACATTTGGCGTACGTTTATATGAATCCGTTGTGTTCCGGCGATTTCGGATACCTTTCATCCTTTTTTCTCTTCATGATGAGATCACTTCAAAAGTTATTGAAGAAGTCCTCTATATGATTCATTGTAACAAAAATATTTTGGATCAGCTTTAAAACACACATCAAAAGTGTCTGGGGATCAAGTATGTTCTAGAGTACCGTTGCAATTGAGTAACAGCTTCCAGTCGGTTTGGCATTCTTAAGTAGTGCCCAGGCGTTCTGAAGTCAGGTTTTGGCACCGATGTCGAGGAATGTTCTCCTTAGTCTTAACAGTCTCGGTTTCATTTGGCGTTCGTTTATATGAATCCGTTGTGTTCCGGCGATTTCGGATACCTTTCATCCTTTTTTCTCTTCATGATGAGATCACTTCAAAAGTTACTGAAGATGTCCTCTACATGAATCATTGTAACAAAAATATTTTGGAACAGCTTAAATACACACATCAAAAGTGTCTTGGGATCAAGTATGTTCTAGAGTACCGTTGCAATTGAGTAACAGCTTCCAGTCGGTTTGGCATTCTTAAGTAGTGCCCAGGCGTTCTGAAGTCAGGTTTTGGCACCGATGTCGAGGAATGTTCTCCTTAGTCTTAACAGTCTCGGTTACATTTGGCGTTCGTTTATATGAATCCGTTGTGTTCCGGCGATTTCGGATACCTTTCATCCTTTTTTCTCTTCATGATGAGATCACTTTAAAAGTTACTGAAGATGTCCTCTACATGAATCATTGTAACAAAAATATTTTGGATCAGCTTAAAAACACACATCAAAAGTGTCTTGGGATCAAGTATGTTCTAGAGTACCGTTGCAATTGAGTAACAGCTTCCAGTCGGTTTGGCATTCTTAAGTAGTGCCCAGGTGTTCTGAAGTCAGGTTTTGGCACCGATGTCGAGGAATGTTCTCCTTACTCTAAAAAGTCAAGGCTACATTTTGAGTACGTTTATATGAATCCGTTGTGTTTCGGCGATTTGGGATAACTGAGATCCTTTTTTTCTCTTAATTTTGAGATCACTTTAAAAGTTACTGAAGATGTCCTCTACATGAATCATTGTAACAAAAATATTTTGGATCAGCTTAAAAACACACATCAAAAGTGTCTTGGGATTAAGTATGTTCTAGAATACCGATGCAATTGAGTAACAGCTTCCAGTCGGTTTGGTATTCTTAAGTAGTGCCCAGGCGTTCTGAGGTCAGGTTTTGGCACCGATGTTGAGGAATGTTGTCCTTACTCTTAACAGTCTCGGTTACATTTGGCGTACGTTTATATGAATCCGTTGTGTTCCGGCGATTTCGGATACCTTTCATCCTTTTTTCTCTTCATGATGAGATCACTTCAAAAGTTATTGAAGAAGTCCTCTATATGATTCATTGTAACAAAAATATTTTGGATCAGCTTAAAAACACACATCAAAAGTGTCTTGGGATCAAGTATGTTCTAGAGTACCGTTGCAATTGAGTAACAGCTTCCAGTCGGTTTGGCATTCTTAAGTAGTGCCCAGGCGTTCTGAAGTCAGGTTTTGGCACCGATGTCGAGGAATGTTCTCCTTAGTCTTAACAGTCTCGGTTTCATTTGGCGTTCGTTTATATGAATCCGTTGTGTTCCGGCGATTTCGGATACCTTTCATCCTTTTTTCTCTTCATGATGAGATCACTTCAAAAGTTACTGAAGATGTCCTCTACATGAATCATTGTAACAAAAATATTTTGGAACAGCTTAAATACACACATCAAAAGTGTCTTGGGATCAAGTATGTTCTAGAGTACCGTTGCAATTGAGTAACAGCTTCCAGTCGGTTTGGCATTCTTAAGTAGTGCCCAGGTGTTCTGAAGTCAGGTTTTGGCACCGATGTCGAGGAATGTTCTCCTTACTCTAAAAAGTCTCGGCTACATTTTGAGTACGTTTATATGAATCCGTTGTGTTTCGGCGATTTCGGATAACTTACATCCTTTTTTTCTCTTCATTTTGAGGTCACTTCAAAAGTTATTGAAGATGTCCTCTATATGATTCATTGTAACAAAAATATTTTGGATCAGCTTAAAAACACACATCAAAAGTGTCTTGGGATCAAGTATGTTCTAGAGTACCGTTGCAATTGAGTAACAGCTTCCAGTCGGTTTGGCATTCTTAAGTAGTGCCCAGGCGTTCTGAAGTCAGGTTTTGGCACCGATGTCGAGGAATGTTCTCCTTAGTCTTAACAGTCTCGGTTACATTTGGCGTTCGTTTATATGAATCCGTTGTGTTCCGGCGATTTCGGATACCTTTCATCCTTTTTTCTCTTCATGATGAGATCACTTCAAAAGTTACTGAAGATGTCCTCTACATGAATCATTGTAACAAAAATATTTTGGATCAGCTTAAAAACACACATCAAAAGTGTCTTGGGATCAAGTATGTTCTAGAGTACCGTTGCAATTGAGTAACAGCTTCCAGTCGGTTTGGCATTCTTAAGTAGTGCCCAGGTGTTCTGAAGTCAGGTTTTGGCACCGATGTCGAGGAATGTTCTCCTTACTCTAAAAAGTCAAGGCTACATTTTGAGTACGTTTATATGAATCCGTTGTGTTTCGGCGATTTCGGATAACTTACATCCTTTTTTTCTCTTCATTTTGAGATCACTTTAAAAGTTACTGAAGATGTCCTCTACATGATTCATTGTAACAAAAATATTTTGGATCAGCTTAAATACACACATCAAGAGTGTCTTGGGATTAAGTATGTTCTAGAATACCGATGCAATTGAGTAACAGCTTCCAGTCGGTTTGGTATTCTTAAGTAGTGCCCAGGCGTTCTGAGGTCAGGTTTTGGCACCGATGTCGAGGAATGTTGTCCTTACTCTTAACAGTCTCGGTTACATTTGGCGTACGTTTATATGAATCCGTTGTGTTCCGGCGATTTCGGATACCTTTCATCCTTTTTTCTCTTCATGATGAGATCACTTCAAAAGTTATTGAAGAAGTCCTCTATATTATTCATTGTAACAAAAATATTTTGGATCAGCTTAAAAACACACATCAAAAGTGTCTTGGGATCAAGTATGTTCTAGAGTACCGTTGCAATTGAGGATTGTTAATATAACATCTTGGAAATGTTGTTTTTACTTTTTAACATATTCCAGTTGGTTTGGCATTCTTATGTTGTGCCCAACTGTTCTGAGGTCAGGTTTTGGCACCGATGTTGAGGAATGTTCTCCTTACTCTAAAAAGTCTCGGCTACATTTGAGTACGTTTATATGAATCCGTTGTGTTTCGGCGATTTCGGATAACTTTCATCCTTTTTTTCTCTTCATTTTGAGATCACTTCAAAAGTTATTGAAGATGTCCTCTATATGATTCATTGTAACAAAAATATTTTGGATCAGCTTAAAAACACACATCAAAAGTGTCTTGGGATCAAGTATGTTCTAGAGTACCGTTGCAATTGAGTAACAGCTTCCAGTCGGTTTGGCATTCTTAAGTAGTGCCCAGGCGTTCTGAAGTCAGGTTTTGGCACCGATGTCGAGGAATGTTCTCCTTAGTCTTAACAGTCTCGGTTTCATTTGGCGTTCGTTTATATGAATCCGTTGTGTTCCGGCGATTTCGGATACCTTTCATCCTTTTTTCTCTTCATGATGAGATCACTTCAAAAGTTACTGAAGATGTCCTCTACATGAATCATTGTAACAAAAATATTTTGGAACAGCTTAAATACACACATCAAAAGTGTCTTGGGATCAAGTATGTTCTAGAGTACCGTTGCAATTGAGTAACAGCTTCCAGTCGGTTTGGCATTCTTAAGTAGTGCCCAGGTGTTCTGAAGTCAGGTTTTGGCACCGATGTCGAGGAATGTTCTCCTTACTCTAAAAAGTCTCGGCTACATTTTGAGTACGTTTATATGAATCCGTTGTGTTTCGGCGATTTCGGATAACTTACATCCTTTTTTTCTCTTCATTTTGAGGTCACTTCAAAAGTTATTGAAGATGTCCTCTATATGATTCATTGTAACAAAAATATTTTGGATCAGCTTAAAAACACACATCAAAAGTGTCTTGGGATCAAGTATGTTCTAGAGTACCGTTGCAATTGAGTAACAGCTTCCAGTCGGTTTGGCATTCTTAAGTAGTGCCCAGGCGTTCTGAAGTCAGGTTTTGGCACCGATGTCGAGGAATGTTCTCCTTAGTCTTAACAGTCTCGGTTACATTTGGCGTTCGTTTATATGAATCCGTTGTGTTCCGGCGATTTCGGATACCTTTCATCCTTTTTTCTCTTCATGATGAGATCACTTCAAAAGTTACTGAAGATGTCCTCTACATGATTCATTGTAACAAAAATATTTTGGATCAGCTTAAAAACACACATCAAAAGTGTCTTGGGATCAAGTATGTTCTAGAGTACCGTTGCAATTGAGTTACAGCTTCCAGTCGGTTTGGCATTCTTAAGTAGTGCCCAGGTGTTCTGAAGTCAGGTTTTGGCACCGATGTCGAGGAATGTTCTCCTTTCTCTAAAAAGTCAAGGCTACATTTTGAGTACGTTTATATGAATCCGTTGTGTTTCGGCGATTTGGGATAACTGAGATCCTTTTTTTCTCTTAATTTTGAGATCACTTTAAAAGTTACTGAAGATGTCCTCTACATGATTCATTGTAACAAAAATATTTTGGATCAGCTTAAATACACACATCAAGAGTGTCTTGGGATTAAGTATGTTCTAGAGTACCGTTGCAATTGAGTAACAGCTTCCAGTCGGTTTGGTATTCTTAAGTAGTGCCCAGGCGTTCTGAGGTCAGGTTTTGGCACCGATGTTGAGGAATGTTGTCCTTACTCTTAACAGTCTCGGTTACATTTGGCGTACGTTTATATGAATCCGTTGTGTTCCGGCGATTTCGGATACCTTTCATCCTTTTTTCTCTTCATGATGAGATCACTTCAAAAGTTACTGAAGATGTCCTCTACATGAATCATTGTAACAAAAATATTTTGGAACAGCTTAAATACACACATCAAAAGTGTCTTGGGATCAAGTATGTTCTAGAGTACCGTTGCAATTGAGTAACAGCTTCCAGTCGGTTTGGCATTCTTAAGTAGTGCCCAGGTGTTCTGAAGTCAGGTTTTGGCACCGATGTCGAGGAATGTTCTCCTTACTCTAAAAAGTCAAAGCTACATTTTGAGTACGTTTATATGAATCCGTTGTGTTCCGGCGATTACGGATACCTTTCATCCTTTTTTCTCTTCATGATGAGATCACTTCAAAAGTTACTGAAGATGTCCTCTACATGAATCATTGTAACAAAAATATTTTGGAACAGCTTAAATACACACATCAAAAGTGTCTTGGGATCAAGTATGTTCTAGAGTACCGTTGCAATTGAGTAACAGCTTCCAGTCGGTTTGGCATTCTTAAGTAGTGCCCAGGAGTTCTGAAGTCAGGTTTTGGCACCGATGTCGAGGAATGTTCTCCTTACTCTAAAAAGTCAAAGCTACATTTTGAGTACGTTTATATGAATCCGTTGTGTTCCGGCGATTACGGATACCTTTCATCCTTTTTTCTCTTCATGATGAGATCACTTCAAAAGTTACTGAAGATGTCCTCTATATGAATCATTGTAACAAAAATATTTTGGAACAGCTTAAATACACACATCAAAAGTGTCTTGGGATCAAGTATGTTCTAGAGTACCGTTGCAATTGAGTAACAGCTTCCAGTCGGTTTGGCATTCTTAAGTAGTGCCCAGGCGTTCTGAAGTCAGGTTTTGGCACCGATGTCGAGGAATGTTCTCCTTACTCTAAAAAGTCTCGGCTACATTTTGAGTACGTTTATATGAATCCGTTGTGTTTCGGCGATTTGGGATAACTGAGATCCTTTTTTTCTCTTAATTTTGAGATCACTTTAAAAGTTACTGAAGATGTCCTCTACATGATTCATTGTAACAAAAATATTTTGGATCAGCTTAAATACACACATCAAGAGTGTCTTGGGATTAAGTATGTTCTAGAATACCGATGCAATTGAGTAACAGCTTCCAGTCGGTTTGGCATTCTTAAGTAGTGCCCAGGCGTTCTGAAGTCAGGTTTTGGCACCGATGTCGAGGAATGTTCTCCTTACTCTAAAAAGTCTCGGCTACATTTTGAGTACGTTTATATGAATCCGTTGTGTTTCGGCGATTTGGGATAACTGAGATCCTTTTTTTCTCTTCATGATGAGATCACTTTAAAAGTTACTGAAGATGTCCTCTACATGATTCATTGTAACAAAAATATTTTGGATCAGCTTAAATACACACATCAAGAGTGTCTTGGGATTAAGTATGTTCTAGAATACCGATGCAATTGAGTAACAGCTTCCAGTCGGTTTGGCATTCTTAAGTAGTGCCCAGGCGTTCTGAAGTCAGGTTTTGGCACCGATGTCGAGGAATGTTCTCCTTACTCTAAAAAGTCTCGGCTACATTTTGAGTACGTTTATATGAATCCGTTGTGTTTCGGTGATTTGGGATAACTGAGATCCTTTTTTTCACTTAATTTTGAGATCACTTTAAAAGTTACTGAAGATGTCCTCTACATGATTCATTGTAACAAAAATATTTTGGATCAGCTTAAATACACACATCAAGAGTGTCTTGGGATTAAGTATGTTCTAGAATACCGATGCAATTGAGTAACAGCTTTCAGTCGGTTTGGTATTCTTAAGTAGTGCCCAGGCGTTCTGAGGTCAGGTTTTGGCACCGATGTTGAGGAATGTTGTCCTTACTCTTAACAGTCTCGGTTACATTTGGCGTACTGTTATAGATATGATATGTATTGTATAATGCTTTGTCACAACCCTTTAGTCCTTACTCAGCATTTCCGGCCTAGTTCACTTAATTAACACCTACTCTACTAACATCAGTCTCATCCCAACACCCGAGCTAGACGGCTGCCTTCTTAAATCAATCAATTGTTTTTTTAAAAACCTATCCAAATCGAGACTCATAACATTTGGTGGCAGCGTAAAGGGATCTTAGAGGTCCCCGGTATCGCCTTCAAAGTCCAAACGTGTATCGTTTTTTTTTATGTACCTACTAATCACGTAAACGTCACGTAAATAGTGAATGTGTTAAACGTGTATTCTTGTGGCAAGTAAAATTTACAAAATAGTGTAAAGTGCGTGAAACAGCTCCACTCTGCACACACGGCGACTGTGTGTACTGCACCGAGCTTACTACATCGTCATCTCGCCGTTCAAGACACAATCATCCCCTGCCGGAAACCCACTGCTGCGCACTGGTCGTGTTGCAGCCGGTTTTCACTTTGAGCAAGGAGAGTACACCATCTGTTGCACAAACATTGTAGCGACCAGCGTGGGTACCGACGTGTCTTCACATCGACGTCAAGATCACACACAACGCTTCAGGCCTGTACCAATAACGAAGAAAAGTTCCAAGAAATGTTTGTACTTATCACTCTTCCAGTCCTGTAAGTGATTTTATTTTATTTCCCTCTGGTCATTGCAATCTTTTTACCTGTACCTACTTTACTGTGTTCAAATTGTTGTTTTGTGTGTTAAAACTATTATAAAATGGCGGAAGCTAGACCCAATAGTCCAAAGCCGGAAGTAGTCGTAACTGATACAGAAGACGATGGCCAAAATCAATTTGCAGCCCCGTCTGGGCCTACTACTAGATCTGTTGCGAAAAAGAAATTAAATCCAAAGCCCGAAAAAGAATTAGAATTATCAACTTTATTAAAATTTATCAAACCTTACGATGGCTGTAGAGAAAAACTTAACTCATTTTTAGTTAATTGCAATAATGCTTATGATTTAGCAGTAGAATCTCAAAAAGACATTCTCTTCAAGTACATACTGTGCCAATTACAGGGTAAGGCAGAAACTGCCTGCTCTATAAAAGAATTCCATAATTGGCAGCAATTGAAAGATTTTCTTAAAACTCAATTTAGTGAAAGGAAGCACTATGCACACTTACTCACTGATTTACAAGAGTGTAAACAACAACATAACGAACCTGTAAGCCAGTACGCTCTCCGTATCGAAACCTGTCTAAGCCAATTACTAACAGAAATTTCAATTTCTCACGGTCATAAAAACAGGGAAATGATAGGTAGAACTGCAGCGATGGAGGAGTTAGCCCTCCACCATTTTCAAATGGGCCTAATACCGCGCCTTTCTAACATCGTTAGATGTAAGTCCCCACGGACATTGAATGAAGCGATAAATATCGCAATCTCTGAAGAAAAAATACAGCATTCTCTATTTAAGCATAACCCGTCTAGTTCACACCGCCAAGATCGGCAGAATCAATCCTCTCGAAACCCTCAAAGCTCTAACTTCCCTCGAAATTTTTATTCAAATAACCCAAAGCCCAATTTGAATCGCGACCGACGCTCTTTCAATGACGCCCCTATGTTCTGTAGATACTGCAAAACTCCAGGACATACCATCGAACAATGCCGTAAAAGAGAATACAATAATAACCGTTTTAAAAATTCAGACTCCAACCAATACAGACCCTTTCAAAGAGTCAATTTTGTTAACGATGCAGACCAATCAGAAGATCCAGTCGAGGGTTTTGACACTGTCGACGCTGAGCAAAAAAACGAATAAATGTCTCGTCCCGGTGTCGTGCGGGACTCCAAAACGTAAAAATCGATACCCCTACTCATAATAATAAAAAGAAAACTCCGTTACATGGAGTCCATCTTACGCCTACATCATTACAGAAATCGCTACATGATATTCTGTCAGAATCCACTGAATCCACGCGGCAACCGATGGATGTTGAACCGCCAAAATATTCTAAATCCAATGTCTATGAAATAACCAGTGATCCTACAAAAATGCTCTTACCTCACGTCCTGGTAGACACTTCTATATCCGACATTCCTTTGTCCTTGCTTGTAGATTCTGGATCTTCTGTAAGCCTCTTAAAACATTCTTGTCTGAGAACACATCCTAGACTCATCAAAGAAACTATACAACTGAAAGGCATTGATTCATCCGAGGAATCTATTCAAACTCGTGGTCATTTCCAATTAAAAATAAATCTTTCTAAATCACATAATGCTACTCACCAATTCCACGTCGTCGACAAAATACATTTACCATATGATGGTATTATAGGTTCTGATATGCTTAATACCCATAACTGCAATATTGACTACAACAAAAACCTTTTACACCTTGGAAAATCTGCAGTTAAACTACATTTTCATGACCCTGCATACTTAATCCCTCCTAGAACTGAAACGATAATTGAATGTTCAGTTAGTAACCCCGAAATTAAGGAAGGGATGATTCTTGATCAAAGCCTTTCTGAAACGCTTTTAGTTGCTAACTGTTTAGTCTGCGTAAAACAAAATAATCGAGTGAATATATCTGTTGTTAATACATCTGAAAAGCCCATAACTTTAAAATCTAATCTAAATTTCAAACTTACCCCAATTGATTCTGCATATTCCCAAGAGTACCTTATGAATCATGAACATCATAAATCTAAAAACAGTGTAAACCGTACCAAAGAGGTGCTTAACCAACTTCGCACTTCACACCTTAATAAAGAAGAAAAGGAATCTTTACTTGAAGTATGTTCCGATTTTTCCGACATTTTCCATTTGCCTGATGAAAATTTATCATGTACAAACGCACTAAAACACGAAATAAAAACATCAACTGATAATCCTATTAGCACTAAAACCTACCGTTTTCCAGAAGTTCACAAAGCCGAAGTTCGAAACCAGATAGATAAAATGCTGAAACAAAAAATCATTGAACCTTCTGATTCCCCGTGGTCTTCGCCCATATGGGTCGTCCCTAAAAAACTTGATGCTTCAAAAATTAGGAAATGGAGAGTTGTGATAGATTATCGTAAATTAAATGACGTTACCATAGGTGACACATACCCTATCCCTCAAATAACAGAAATCCTCGATCAACTTGGCAATAGCAAATACTTTTCAACCTTAGACCTGGCATCAGGTTTTCATCAAATCCCTTTAAACGAAACAGATAAACCTAAAACAGCCTTCAATGTCCCTGAAGGACATTTCCAATTTCTGCGAATGCCATTCGGGCTTAAAAATGCCCCCTCAACCTTCCAGAGGTTGATGAACTCTGCTCTATCAGGCCTTCAAGGCATCCGGTGCTTCGTTTATCTCGATGATATAGTCTGCTATTCTCACGACCTCAACTCCCACATAGAAAACTTAACTTCTATTTTCCAAAGAATCAGAAACTTTAATCTAAAATTACAACCCGAAAAATGCGAATTTCTAAGGCGTGAAGTCGCCTACCTTGGTCACATTATTACCGAACAAGGGGTAAAGCCAAACCCAGAAAAAATTAAAGCTGTGTCCGAATTTCCCGTTCCTAAGTCTGCAAAGGACATAAAATCCTTTCTCGGGCTTGTATCCTATTACCGGAGGTTCATTCCAGATTTTTCAAAAGTCGCAAAAGCACTTACAAGCCTCCTTAAAAAGGATACTCCATTCAACTGGGAAAACCAACAACAACTCTCATTCGATTCTTTAAAAAATAAACTCACTTCAGCTCCACTCCTTATTTATCCCGATTTCTCCAAGCCTTTCATTCTAACCTGCGACGCCTCAAATTATGCTGTAGGAGCTGTATTATCACAAGGCCCCATAGGAAAAGATCAGCCTATAGCCTTTGCTTCTCGCACACTGAATAAAAGCGAAATTAATTACAGCACGACGGAGAAAGAGTTATTAGCCATTCTGTATGGATGTAAAACTTTTCGCCCCTACTTATATGGTTATAAATTTCAGATTATAACTGATCATAGACCCCTGAAATGGTTGTTTAATCATAAAGATCCTAGTAGTAAACTTCAAAGGTGGCGACTTAAGTTAGAGGAGTATGATTATGATATTACTTACCGAAAAGGGAAATTGAATTCTGCAGCAGACGCTCTCTCTAGATATCCAGTGAATCCTGTCTACCCTGGAAAAGATAACTCTCTAGACAATCCTAGTGAACCTTACCTTAATAATAGTGAAATTCCACTACCAACATCACAACCACAAAGTTCTCTTCAAGACTTACAAGATGATTTCGAAAGTCTGTTAGTATCCCCGCCTTCTGATCTAGGAGCTGACCTTATAGACCCTGAAATAGAAAATGAAGTGATGGACTATCTCAACTCCGCAACTGCTCCTGAAATCGTAAACCCAAATCTTCAATCTTCCTCCAACGAAAAACCCGAAACTGAACCTGTACCTACTAAATCTAATTCTGAAACTCTTTCAATAAACGAAAGTTATAGTAAATTCTTAAAATCCCCAGTAAAAATGTTTGATGTAACTATCAATGAACATAGCGAAAGCGTATTTAAAGCAAAACAAGACATAATAATAATACCTACCTCCATAGATTTCGATGAATCCATCCCATATGTGCAGGAGATCCTTAGTAACTGTCCTGATACTGAAAGAAACAATTTTTTAAAACTAGAACGATCCTTATACACACATATAACCCTGAAAATAAAAGACAAAACTTACCTCTTTTTATTTACAAAAGTACATTATTTCGACAGTAATTCATATCCAGAAATTTTTCAATGTCTTAATCATATTCGAAACCATTTAATTCATTCTGTTCCTACTATAACAGAAATCGCTATCACAGATTTCAAAAACCCTTTCGATAAACACTCCTTTATTAAAATTTACAATATGTTAGGCTATTTATTTGATGAAACAAAGATAACACTACATATTTATCATAATAATATCATCTACCCCTCATCAACCGAAATACCTGTCATTCTCAAGGAAAATCATGACATACCCATTGCAGGACACCAAGGCGCTATAAGAATGTTAAATCGAATAAAAGATAAATTTTACTGGAGAAACATGCGCACTGACATTGAAAACTATATTAGAAAATGCACACAATGTCAAACAAATAAAGCCTTGCGCAGAATTAATAGGGCTCCTATGGTAATAACATCGACATCAACCGCTCCTTTCGAAAGACTTTCTATCGACATCGTAGGACCGTTACCCGAGTCTGGAACAGCCAAGTTACGGTTCATACTAACCATGCAGGATGACCTCACTAAGTTCTCCCTCGCATATCCAACTCGCTCTAATACCGCAGAAGAGTCTAGTGAGTGCCTTCTACACTTTATCAGTTTGTTTGGCATACCAAAACATATATTAACCGACCAGGGCACAAATTTTACTGCCGAACTTTTTAAAAGAACGTGTGACTTCCTTAAAATAAAACAACTTTGGTCCACTCCTTACCACCCCCAAACTCAGGGTGCCCTCGAGAGGAGTCACTCGACCTTAAAAGAATATTTAAAATCTTACGTAAATGAGAATCAAGATAATTGGCCTAGATATGTATACACAGCTATGTTGGCTTATAACACCTCTACACATTCCACAACTAACTTCACTCCTTACGAGTTAATCTTCGGTCATAAACCATACCTACCAAATCCTATATTCGAAGAAACTCTCGGCGCCACTTACCCGGAATACGTAAGAATGTTACAAAACAGACTTAAATATTCCAGAGATAAAGCATTTGAATTTATTCAAAAATCTAAATCAAATTCAAAAACGTACTATGATTCCCGAACGCGCTCCACTCAGTACAAAGTCGGAGACTTAGTATATCTAAAAAATCACCTCAGATTACGCAAAGCTTTATCTCCAATTTGGAAAGGACCCTTTAAAGTTGTAAAAATTCACGGAAATCATACGTTATCATTGCTTATAAACAGACGACATGTTAAACACCACTACGACGAAGTGAAACCCGCTACCTCAGGTTGAACTAACTATATACCTGTCTACTTATGTTACAACCTAATTAGTATATCTCATTTTTTTATTTATTTATATAAGTACACTTACTTTCTCTATTACTATCACGTACACGTACTTATTACATTTTCTATTACAGCCTGAACGTACTGGTTAAAGGACAACAAGACCAAATTATACAACCGATAAAATCAAGTCCCGGCATATATTTCGATCCAATTGGAGAGTTAAAATTAAACGCTGGCTACTTGGATGTTATAACTCCTATCGATATATCATACATAGAACCACATATCAAGAATATAAATCACATCTTAATCACAATACGCTTATTATGCAATCAGACCGAAATAAAAACCGCAATTGATTTAGAATGCCATAACATTATAGAACCCTTGTTAATTAGATACAAAGAAATAGCAACAGATTTTATTTCAATTTCGCATTTGGTCAGTAATAGGTTCAAACGGGATGCGTGGATAGGCGGAATAGGAAAATTGTCGAAAATCATTTTTGGTACTTTGGATGAAGACGACGCCATTAGATATAACAATGCCATAAATAATTTACAAAATAACCAAATAAAGTCAGCATCGTTAATTAAAGAAAATATTCTAATTACTACGTCTATGTTGAGAGAATTTAATTCCACCTTGTATAAAATTAATCTTAACGAACAATATCTTAGCGAAAGCATTAAACAATTGTCAATAGAATTAAAAAACCTATCCAAAGTATCAAATGAATTAATAGTTAAGACTAATTTCAATTCAGTTATAAACAGTCTGGAGGCAGCAATACTTACCTTATCTTTTAAAGTAGACGACATTGTAAACGCAATCATATTGAGCAGTCAAAACATCCTACACCCGTCTGTACTACCGCCCACGTTATTGTACCAAGAACTCGTTGATAACTACAGACACTTGCCAGCAAATTCCATGTTGCCAGTGAATTTAGAATTAAGTAATGTTCATATAATTTCTAACGTCTCTAGTGTTTTAAGTTTTAGTTATAATCAGAAACTAGTTTTTATTTTAAGAATACCTCTTGTATCCTCTAAACGTTTTACTTTATTTCATAACATAGCTCTACCTACCCCTCACAGTTGGGTTAAACCTAATTCTTTTAGTTTTATTATACCTAGTTCTAAGTATACAGCAATGACCATGGATAACTCGGAATATTGTAATCTCGACTCACTGCAGGACTGTAAAGTTATAAGTCAGTACGAGTACATTTGTAAAGTTTCCAGCGTGTTCCCATCTAGTGCGAAACCGAGTTGTGAAAGTGCATTACTGTCCAGTGTAGTGAATAATATACCTCCACAGTGCCGAACTGACTTTATTAAGGGACAAATAAATTTATGGAAACCATTATCTAATAGTAAATGGATTTTTATCCAATCATACAAAAACAAATTGTTATTACAATGTTTATACAAAAATTACGAATTCGACATTGTCGGAGTGGGAATACTCCACGTCCCAAACAATTGTATTGCATATAGTAAATATGTGAAGTTGATACCCAGCAGCCATGCTAAAATTAATGTTTCATTAACTTATTCTGATTTTAATATCATAAATGATTCTTGTTGTAACTTAGATAGATTTTTATACAAAAACGCAAATAATGAGCTTCATACCAAGATCTTAGAAAACATAGATTTAGACAGCTTCATTTTAGAAAACAAATCAAAACTAAAGACTTTATCCGAAGAAACTAATAAAATCATTAACCAACATAATATCCTTAAATATGAAACTCATTATTCCATTTTCTTTGTTATTATAGTTAGCATTATTATCCTATTTTGTATTTTTAAATTTGTAATTTATATTAAATCGCGCAGCCGTCATCCCTTCCAACTCCCGCAACTCTCTAACCCTGAAGCAGCAACTCCAGCTTCACCAGCTCCTGCTGTAAATCCAATTCCACTCATTCCCATCAAATCAAAACCTACGATTCATGAAGACACACCATCTCCTAGTCTTAGAATAAATATATAGAGCCACTCCTACAACTCCCTTTTTCCTAAACTTTGAAAATTGAACCCCAAAGTTTAGTCTTCTGCGGGGAGGTGTTATAGATATGATATGTATTGTATAATGCTTTGTCACAACCCTTTAGTCCTTACTCAGCATTTCCGGCCTAGTTCACTTAATTAACACCTACTCTACTAACATCAGTCTCATCCCAACACCCGAGCTAGACGGCTGCCTTCTTAAATCAATCAATTGTTTTTTTAAAAACCTATCCAAATCGAGACTCATAACAGTACGTTTATATGAATCCGTTGTGTTCCGGCGATTACGGATACCTTTCATCCTTTTTTCTCTTCATGATGAGATCACTTCAAAAGTTACTGAAGATGTCCTCTACATGAATTATTGTAACAAAAATATTTTGGAACAGCCTAAATACACACATGAAAAGTGTCTTGGGATTAAGTATGTTCTAGAGTACCGTTGCAATTGAGTAACAGCTTCCAGTAGGTTTGGTATTCTTAAGTAGTGCCCAGGCGTTCTGAGGTCAGGCTTTGGCACCGATGTTGAGGAATGTTCTCCTTACTCTAAAAAGTCTCGGCTACATTTTGAGTACGTTTATATGAATCCGTTGTGTTTCGGCGATTTCGGATACCTTTCATCCTTTTTTCTCTTCATGATGAGATCACTTCAAAAGTTATTGAAGAAGTCCTCTATATGATTCATTGTAACAAAAATATTTTGGATCAGCTTAAAAACACACATCAAAAGTGTCTTGGGATCAAGTATGTTCTAGAGTACCGTTGCAATTGAGGATTGTTAATATAACATCTTGGAAATGTTGTTTTTACTTTTTAACATATTCCAGTTGGTTTGGCATTCTTACGTTGGGCCCAACTGTTCTGAGGTCAGGTTTTGGCACCGATGTTGAGGAATGTTCTCCTTACTCTAAAAAGTCTCGGCTACATTTTGAGTACGTTTATATGAATCCGTTGTGTTACGGCGATTTCGGATAACTTACATCCTTTTTTTCTCTTCATTTTGAGATCACTTCAAAAGTTATTGAAGATGTCCTCTATATGATTCATTGTAACAAAAATATTTTGGATCAGCTTAAAAACACACATCAAAAGTGTCTTGGGATCAAGTATGTTCTAGAGTACCGTTGCAATTGAGTAACAGCTTCCAGTCGGTTTGGCATTCTTAAGTAGTGCCCAGGCGTTCTGAAGTCAGGTTTTGGCACCGATGTCGAGGAATGTTCTCCTTACTCTAAAAAGTCTCGGCTACATTTTGAGTACGTTTATATGAATCCGTTGTGTTTCGGCGATTTCGGATACCTTTCATCCTTTTTTCTCTTCATGATGAGATCACTTCAAAAGTTATTGAAGAAGTCCTCTATATGATTCATTGTAACAAAAATATTTTGGATCAGCTTAAAAACACACATCAAAAGTGTCTTGGGATCAAGTATGTTCTAGAGTACCGTTGCAATTGAGGATTGTTAATATAACATCTTGGAAATGTTGTTTTTACTTTTTAACATATTCCAGTTGGTTTGGCATTCTTACGTTGGGCCCAACTGTTCTGAGGTCAGGTTTTGGCACCGATGTTGAGGAATGTTCTCCTTACTCTAAAAAGTCTCGGCTACATTTTGAGTACGTTTATATGAATCCGTTGTGTTTCGGCGATTTCGGATAACTTACATCCTTTTTTTCTCTTCATTTTGAGATCACTTCAAAAGTTATTGAAGATGTCCTCTATATGATTCATTGTAACAAAAATATTTTGGATCAGCTTAAAAACACACATCAAAAGTATCTTGGGATCAAGTATGTTCTAGAGTACCGTTGCAATTGAGTAACAGCTTCCAGTCGGTTTGGCATTCTTAAGTAGTGCCCAGGCGTTCTGAAGTCAGGTTTTGGCACCGATGTCGAGGAATGTTCTCCCTTAGTCTTAACAGTCTCGGTTTCATTTGGCGTTCGTTTATATGAATCCGTTGTGTTCCGGCGATTTCGGATACCTTTCATCCTTTTTTCTCTTCATGATGAGATCACTTCAAAAGTTACTGAAGATGTCCTCTACATGAATCATTGTAACAAAAATATTTTGGAACAGCTTAAATACACACATCAAAAGTGTCTTGGGATCAAGTATGTTCTAGAGTACCGTTGCAATTGAGTAACAGCTTCCAGTCGGTTTGGCATTCTTAAGTAGTGCCCAGGTGTTCTGAAGTCAGGTTTTGGCACCGATGTCGAGGAATGTTCTCCTTACTCTAAAAAGTCTCGGCTACATTTTGAGTACGTTTATATGAATCCGTTGTGTTTCGGCGATTTCGGATAACTTACATCCTTTTTTTCTCTTCATTTTGAGGTCACTTCAAAAGTTATTGAAGATGTCCTCTATATGATTCATTGTAACAAAAATATTTTGGATCAGCTTAAAAACACACATCAAAAGTGTCTTGGGATCAAGTATGTTCTAGAGTACCGTTGCAATTGAGTAACAGCTTCCAGTCGGTTTGGCATTCTTAAGTAGTGCCCAGGCGTTCTGAAGTCAGGTTTTGGCACCGATGTCGAGGAATGTTCTCCTTAGTCTTAACAGTCTCGGTTACATTTGGCGTTCGTTTATATGAATCCGTTGTGTTCCGGCGATTTCGGATACCTTTCATCCTTTTTTCTCTTCATGATGAGATCACTTCAAAAGTTACTGAAGATGTCCTCTACATGAATCATTGTAACAAAAATATTTTGGATCAGCTTAAAAACACACATCAAAAGTGTCTTGGGATCAAGTATGTTCTAGAGTACCGTTGCAATTGAGTAACAGCTTCCAGTCGGTTTGGCATTCTTAAGTAGTGCCCAGGTGTTCTGAAGTCAGGTTTTGGCACCGATGTCGAGGAATGTTCTCCTTACTCTAAAAAGTCAAGGCTACATTTTGAGTACGTTTATATGAATCCGTTGTGTTTCGGCGATTTGGGATAACTGAGATCCTTTTTTTCTCTTAATTTTGAGATCACTTTAAAAGTTACTGAAGATGTCCTCTACATGAATCATTGTAACAAAAATATTTTGGAACTGCTTAAATACACACATCAAAAGTGTCTTGGGATCAAGTATGTTCTAGAGTACCGTTGCAATTGAGTAACAGCTTCCAGTCGGTTTGGCATTCTTAAGTAGTGCCCAGGCGTTCTGAGGTCAGGTTTTGGCACCGATGTCGAGGAATGTTCTCCTTACTCTAAAAAGTCAAGGCTACATTTTGAGTACGTTTATATGAATCCGTTGTGTTCCGGCGATTACGGATACCTTTCATCCTTTTTTCTCTTCATGATGAGATCACTTCAAAAGTTACTGAAGATGTCCTCTACATGAATCATTGTAACAAAAATATTTTGGATCAGCTTAAAAACACACATCAAAAGTGTCTTGGGATCAAGTATGTTCTAGAGTACCGTTGCAATTGAGGATTGTTAATATAACATCTTGGAAATGTTGTTTTTACTTTTTAACATATTCCAGTTGGTTTGGCATTCTTACGTTGGGCCCAACTGTTCTGAGGTCAGGTTTTGGCACCGATGTTGAGGAATGTTCTCCTTACTCTAAAAAGTCTCGGCTACATTTTGAGTACGTTAATATGAATCCGTTGTGTTTCGGCGATTTGGGATAACTGAGATCCTTTTTTTCTCTTTATTTTGAGATCACTTTAAAAGTTACTGAAGATGTCCTCTACATGATTCATTGTAACAAAAATATTTTGGATCAGCTTAAATACACACATCAAGAGTGTCTTGGGATTAAGTATGTTCTAGAATACCGATGCAATTGAGTAACAGCTTCCAGTCGGTTTGGTATTCTTAAGTAGTGCCCAGGCGTTCTGAGGTCAGGTTTTGGCACCGATGTTGAGGAATGTTGTCCTTACTCTTAACAGTCTCGGTTACATTTGGCGTACGTTTATATGAATCCGTTGTGTTCCGGCGATTTCGGATACCTTTCATCCTTTTTTCTCTTCATGATGAGATCACTTCAAAAGTTATTGAAGAAGTCCTCTATATGATTCATTGTAACAAAAATATTTTGGATCAGCTTAAAAACACACATCAAAAGTGTCTTGGGATCAAGTATGTTCTAGAGTACCGTTGCAATTGAGTAACAGCTTCCAGTCGGTTTGGCATTCTTAAGTAGTGCCCAGGTGTTCTGAAGTCAGGTTTTGGCACCGATGTCGAGGAATGTTCTCCTTACTCTAAAAAGTCTCGGCTACATTTTGAGTACGTTTATATGAATCCGTTGTGTTTCGGCGATTTCGGATAACTTACATCCTTTTTTTCTCTTCATTTTGAGGTCACTTCAAAAGTTATTGAAGATGTCCTCTATATGATTCATTGTAACAAAAATATTTTGGATCAGCTTAAAAACACACATAAAAAGTGTCTTGGGATCAAGTATGTTCTAGAGTACCGTTGCAATTGAGTAACAGCTTCCAGTCGGTTTGGCATTCTTAAGTAGTGCCCAGGCGTTCTGAAGTCAGGTTTTGGCACCGATGTCGAGGAATGTTCTCCTTAGTCTTAACAGTCTCGGTTACATTTGGCGTTCGTTTATATGAATCCGTTGTGTTCCGGCGATTTCGGATACCTTTCATCCTTTTTTCTCTTCATGATGAGATCACTTCAAAAGTTACTGAAGATGTCCTCTACATGAATCATTGTAACAAAAATATTTTGGATCAGCTTAAAAACACACATCAAAAGTGTCTTGGGATCAAGTATGTTCTAGAGTACCGTTGCAATTGAGTAACAGCTTCCAGTCGGTTTGGCATTCTTAAGTAGTGCCCAGGTGTTCTGAAGTCAGGTTTTGGCACCGATGTCGAGGAATGTTCTCCTTACTCTAAAAAGTCAAGGCTACATTTTGAGTACGTTTATATGAATCCGTTGTGTTTCGGCGATTTGGGATAACTGAGATCCTTTTTTTCTCTTAATTTTGAGATCACTTTAAAAGTTACTGAAGATGTCCTCTACATGAATCATTGTAACAAAAATATTTTGGAACAGCTTAAATACACACATCAAAAGTGTCTTGGGATCAAGTATGTTCTAGAGTACCGTTGCAATTGAGTAACAGCTTCCAGTCGGTTTGGCATTCTTAAGTAGTGCCCAGGTGTTCTGAAGTCAGGTTTTGGCACCGATGTCGAGGAATGTTCTCCTTAGTCTTAACAGTCTCGGTTACATTTGGCGTTCGTTTATATGAATCCGTTGTGTTCCGGCGATTTCGGATACCTTTCATCCTTTTTTCTCTTCATGATGAGATCACTTCAAAAGTTACTGAAGATGTCCTCTACATGAATCATTGTAACAAAAATATTTTGGATCAGCTTAAAAACACACATCAAAAGTGTCTTGGGATCAAGTATGTTCTAGAGTACCGTTGCAATTGAGTAACAGCTTCCAGTCGGTTTGGCATTCTTAAGTAGTGCCCAGGTGTTCTGAAGTCAGGTTTTGGCACCGATGTTGAGGAATGTTCTCCTTACTCTAAAAAGTCAAGGCTACATTTTGAGTACGTTTATATGAATCCGTTGTGTTTCGGCGATTTGGGATAACTGAGATCCTTTTTTTCTCTTAATTTTGAGATCACTTTAAAAGTTACTGAAGATGTCCTCTACATGAATCATTGTAACAAAAATATTTTGGAACAGCTTAAATACACACATCAAAAGTGTCTTGGGATCAAGTATGTTCTAGAGTACCGTTGCAATTGAGTAACAGCTTCCAGTCGGTTTGGCATTCTTAAGTAGTGCCCAGGCGTTCTGAAGTCAGGTTTTGGCACCGATGTCGAGGAATGTTCTCCTTACTCTAAAAAGTCTCGGCTACATTTTGAGTACGTTTATATGAATCCGTTGTGTTCCGGCGATTTCGGATACCTTTCATCCTTTTTTCTCTTCATGATGAGATCACTTCAAAAGTTATTGAAGAAGTCCTCTATATGATTCATTGTAACAAAAATATTTTGGATCAGCTTAAAAACACACATCAAAAGTGTCTTGGGATCAAGTATGTTCTAGAGTACCGTTGCAATTGAGGATTGTTAATATAACATCTTGGAAATGTTGTTTTTACTTTTTAACATATTCCAGTTGGTTTGGCATTCTTACGTTTTGCCCAACTGTTCTGAGGTCAGGTTTTGGCACCGATGTTGAGGAATGTTCTCCTTACTCTAAAAAGTCTCGGCTACATTTTGAGTACGTTTATATGAATCCGTTGTGTTTCGGCGATTTCGGATAACTTACATCCTTTTTTTCTCTTCATTTTGAGATCACTTCAAAAGTTATTGAAGATGTCCTCTATATGATTCATTGTAACAAAAATATTTTGGATCAGCTTAAAAACACACATCAAAAGTGTCTTGGGATCAAGTATGTTCTAGAGTACCGTTGCAATTGAGTAACAGCTTCCAGTCGGTTTGGCATTCTTAAGTAGTGCCCAGGCGTTCTGAAGTCAGGTTTTGGCACCGATGTCGAGGAATGTTCTCCTTAGTCTTAACAGTCTCGGTTACATTTGGCGTTCGTTTATATGAATCCGTTGTGTTCCGGCGATTTCGGATACCTTTCATCCTTTTTTCTCTTCATGATGAGATCACTTCAAAAGTTACTGAAGATGTCCTCTACATGAATCATTGTAACAAAAATATTTTGGAACAGCTTAAATACACACATCAAAAGTGTCTTGGGATCAAGTATGTTCTAGAGTACCGTTGCAATTGAGTAACAGCTTCCAGTCGGTTTGGCATTCTTAAGTAGTGCCCAGGTGTTCTGAAGTCAGGTTTTGGCACCGATGTCGAGGAATGTTCTCCTTACTCTAAAAAGTCAAGGCTACATTTTGAGTACGTTTATATGAATCCGTTGTGTTTCGGCGATTTGGGATAACTGAGATCCTTTTTTTCTCTTAATTTTGAGATCACTTTAAAAGTTACTGAAGATGTCCTCTACATGATTCATTGTAACAAAAATATTTTGGATCAGCTTAAATACACACATCAAGAGTGTCTTGGGATTAAGTATGTTCTAGAGTACCGTTGCAATTGAGTAACAGCTTCCAGTCGGTTTGGTATTCTTAAGTAGTGCCCAGGCGTTCTGAGGTCAGGTTTTGGCACCGATGTTGAGGAATGTTGTCCTTACTCTTAACAGTCTCGGTTACATTTGGCGTACGTTTATATGAATCCGTTGTGTTCCGGCGATTACGGATACCTTTCATCCTTTTTTCTCTTCATGATGAGATCACTTCAAAAGTTACTGAAGATGTCCTCTACATGAATCATTGTAACAAAAATATTTTGGAACAGCTTAAATACACACATCAAAAGTGTCTTGGGATCAAGTATGTTCTAGAGTACCGTTGCAATTGAGTAACAGCTTCCAGTCGGTTTGGCATTCTTAAGTAGTGCCCAGGCGTTCTGAAGTCAGGTTTTGGCACCGATGTCGAGGAATGTTCTCCTTACTCTAAAAAGTCTCGGCTACATTTTGAGTACGTTTATATGAATCCGTTGTGTTTCGGCGATTTGGGATAACTGAGATCCTTTTTTTCTCTTAATTTTGAGATCACTTTAAAAGTTACTGAAGATGTCCTCTACATGATTCATTGTAACAAAAATATTTTGGATCAGCTTAAATACACACATCAAGAGTGTCTTGGGATTAAGTATGTTCTAGAATACCGATGCAATTGAGTAACAGCTTCCAGTCGGTTTGGCATTCTTAAGTAGTGCCCAGGCGTTCTGAAGTCAGGTTTTGGCACCGATGTCGAGGAATGTTCTCCTTACTCTAAAAAGTCTCGGCTACATTTTGAGTACGTTTATATGAATCCGTTGTGTTTCGGCGATTTGGGATAACTGAGATCCTTTTTTTCTCTTCATGATGAGATCACTTTAAAAGTTACTGAAGATGTCCTCTACATGATTCATTGTAACAAAAATATTTTGGATCAGCTTAAATACACACATCAAGAGTGTCTTGGGATTAAGTATGTTCTAGAATACCGATGCAATTGAGTAACAGCTTCCAGTCGGTTTGGCATTCTTAAGTAGTGCCCAGGCGTTCTGAAGTCAGGTTTTGGCACCGATGTCGAGGAATGTTCTCCTTACTCTAAAAAGTCTCGGCTTCATTTTGAGTACGTTTATATGAATCCGTTGTGTTTCGGCGATTTGGGATAACTGAGATCCTTTTTTTCTCTTAATTTTGAGATCACTTTAAAAGTTACTGAAGATGTCCTCTACATGATTCATTGTAACAAAAATATTTTGGATCAGCTTAAATACACACATCAAGAGTGTCTTGGGATTAAGTATGTTCTAGAATACCGATGCAATTGAGTAACAGCTTCCAGTCGGTTTGGCATTCTTAAGTAGTGCCCAGGCGTTCTGAAGTCAGGTTTTGGCACCGATGTCGAGGAATGTTCTCCTTAGTCTTAACAGTCTCGATTACATTTGGCGTACGTTTATATGAATCCGTTGTGTTCCGGCGATTTCGGATACCTTTCATCCTTTTTTCTCTTCATGATGAGATCACTTCAAAAGTTACTGAAGATGTCCTCTACATGAATTATTGTAACAAAAATATTTTGGAACAGCCTAAATACACACATGAAAAGTGTCTTGGGATTAAGTATGTTCTAGAGTACCGTTGCAATTGAGTAACAGCTTCCAGTAGGTTTGGTATTCTTAAGTAGTGCCCAGGCGTTCTGAGGTCAGGCTTTGGCACCGATGTTGAGGAATGTTCTCCTCACTCTAAAAAGTCTCGGCTACATTTTGAGTACGTTTATATGAATCCGTTGTGTTTCGGCGATTTCGGATACCTTTCATCCTTTTTTCTCTTCATGATGAGATCACTTCAAAAGTTAATGAAGAAGTCCTCTATATGATTCATTGTAACAAAAATATTTTGGATCAGCTTAAAAACACACATCAAAAGTGTCTTGGGATCAAGTATGTTCTAGAGTACCGTTGCAATTGAGGATTGTTAATATAACATCTTGGAAATGTTGTTTTTACTTTTTAACATATTCCAGTTGGTTTGGCATTCTTACGTTGGGCCCAACTGTTCTGAGGTCAGGTTTTGGCACCGATGTTGAGGAATGTTCTCCTAACTCTAAAAAGTCTCGGCTACATTTTGAGTACGTTTATATGAATCCGTTGTGTTTCGGCGATTTCGGATAACTGAGATCCTTTTTTTCTCTTAATTTTGAGATCACTTAAAAATTTCTGAAGATGTCCTCTACATGATTCATTGTAACAAAAATATTTTGGATCAGCTTAAATACACACATCAAGAGTGTCTTGGGATTAAGTATGTTCTAGAATACCGATGCAATTGAGTAACAGCTTCCAGTGGGTTTGGTATTCTTAAGTAGTGCCCAGGCGTTCTGAGGTCAGGTTTTGGCACCGATGTCGAGGAATGTTGTCCTTACTCTTAACAGTCTCGGTTACATTTGGCGTACGTTTATATGAATCCGTTGTGTTCCGGCGATTTCGGATACCTTTCATCCTTTTTTCTCTTCATGATGAGATCACTTCAAAAGTTACTGAAGATGTCCTCTACATGAATTATTGTAACAAAAATATTTTGGAACAGCCTAAATACACACATGAAAAGTGTCTTGGGATTAAGTATGTTCTAGAGTACCGTTGCAATTGAGTAACAGCTTCCAGTAGGTTTGGTATTCTTAAGTAGTGCCCAGGCGTTCTGAGGTCAGGCTTTGGCACCGATGTTGAGGAATGTTCTCCTTACTCTAAAAAGTCTCGGCTACATTTTGAGTACGTTTATATGAATCCGTTGTGTTTCGGCGATTTGGGATAACTGAGATCCTTTTTTTCTCTTAATTTTGAGATCACTTAAAAATTTCTGAAGATGTCCTCTACATGATTCATTGTAACAAAAATATTTTGGATCAGCTTTAATACACACATCAAGAGTGTCTTGGGATTAAGTATGTTCTAGAATACCGATGCAATTGAGTAACAGCTTCCAGTCGGTTTGGTATTCTTAAGTAGTGCCCAGGCGTTCTGAGGTCAGGTTTTGGCACCGATGTTGAGGAATGTTGTCCTTACTCTTAACAGTCTCGGTCACATTTGGCGTACGTTTATATGAATCCGTTGTGTTCCGGCGATTTCGGATACCTTTCATCCTTTTTTCTCTTCATGATGAGATCACTTCAAAAGTTATTGAAGAAGTCCTCTATATGATTCATTGTAACAAAAATATTTTGGATCAGCTTAAAAACACACATCAAAAGTGTCTTGGGATCAAGTATGTTCTAGAGTACCGTTGCAATTGAGGATTGTTAATATAACATCTTGGAAATGTTGTTTTTACTTTTTAACATATTCCAGTTGGTTTGGCATTCTTATGTTGTGCCCAACTGTTCTGAGGTCAGGTTTTGGCACCGATGTTGAGGAATGTTCTCCTTACTCTAAAAAGTCTCGGCTACATTTGAGTACGTTTATATGAATCCGTTGTGTTTCGGCGATTTCGGATAACTTACATCCTTTTTTTCTCTTCATTTTGAGATCACTTCAAAAGTTATTGAAGAAGTCCTCTATATGATTCATTGTAACAAAAATATTTTGGATCAGCTTAAAAACACACATCAAAAGTGTCTTGGGATCAAGTATGTTCTAGAGTACCGTTGCAATTGAGTAACAGCTTCCAGTCGGTTTGGCATTCTTAAGTAGTGCCCAGGCGTTCTGAAGTCAGGTTTTGGCACCGATGTCGAGGAATGTTCTCCTTAGTCTTAACAGTCTCGGTTACATTTGGCGTTCGTTTATATGAATCCGTTGTGTTCCGGCGATTTCGGATACCTTTCATCCTTTTTTCTCTTCATGATGAGATCACTTCAAAAGTTACTGAAGATGTCCTCTACATGAGTCATTGTAACAAAAATATTTTGGAACAGCTTAAATACACACATCAAAAGTGTCTTGGGATCAAGTATGTTCTAGAGTACCGTTGCAATTGAGTAACAGCTTCCAGTCGGTTTGGCATTCTTAAGTAGTGCCCAGGTGTTCTGAAGTCAGGTTTTGGCACCGATGTCGAGGAATGTTCTCCTTACTCTAAAAAGTCAAAGCTACATTTTGAGTACGTTTATATGAATCCGTTGTGTTCCGGCGATTACGGATACCTTTCATCCTTTTTTCTCTTCATGATGAGATCACTTCAAAAGTTACTGAAGATGTCCTCTACATGAATCATTGTAACAAAAATATTTTGGAACAGCTTAAATACACACATCAAAAGTGTCTTGGGATCAAGTATGTTCTAGAGTACCGTTGCAATTGAGTAACAGCTTCCAGTCGGTTTGGCATTCTTAAGTAGTGCCCAGGCGTTCTGAAGTCAGGTTTTGGCACCGATGTCGAGGAATGTTCTCCTTACTCTAAAAAGTCAAAGCTACATTTTGAGTACGTTTATATGAATCCGTTGTGTTCCGGCGATTACGGATACCTTTCATCCTTTTTTCTCTTCATGATGAGATCACTTCAAAAGTTACTGAAGATGTCCTCTACATGAATCATTGTAACAAAAATATTTTGGAACAGCTTAAATACACACATCAAAAGTGTCTTGGGATCAAGTATGTTCTAGAGTACCGTTGCAATTGAGTAACAGCTTCCAGTCGGTTTGGCATTCTTAAGTAGTGCCCAGGCGTTCTGAAGTCAGGTTTTGGCACCGATGTCGAGGAATGTTCTCCTTACTCTAAAAAGTCTCGGCTACATTTTGAGTACGTTTATATGAATCCGTTGTGATTCGGCGATTTGGGATAACTGAGATCCTTTTTTTCTCTTAATTTTGAGATCACTTTAAAAGTTACTGAAGATGTCCTCTACATGATTCATTGTAACAAAAATATTTTGGATCAGCTTAAATACACACATCAAGAGTGTCTTGGGATTAAGTATGTTCTAGAATACCGATGCAATTGAGTAACAGCTTCCAGTCGGTTTGGCATTCTTAAGTAGTGCCCAGGCGTTCTGAAGTCAGGTTTTGGCACCGATGTCGAGGAATGTTCTCCTTACTCTAAAAAGTCTCGGCTACATTTTGAGTACGTTTATATGAATCCGTTGTGTTTCGGCGATTTGGGATAACTGAGATCCTTTTTTTCTCTTAATTTTTAGATCACTTTAAAAGTTACTGAAGATGTCCTCTACATGATTCATTGTAACAAAAATATTTTGGATCAGCTTAAATACACACATCAAGAGTGTCTTGGGATTAAGTATGTTCTAGAATACCGATGCAATTGAGTAACAGCTTCCAGTCGGTTTGGCATTCTTAAGTAGTGCCCAGGCGTTCTGAAGTCAGGTTTTGGCACCGATGTCGAGGAATGTTCTCCTTACTCTAAAAAGTCTCGGCTACATTTTGAGTACGTTTATATGAATCCGTTGTGTTTCGGCGATTTGGGATAACTGAGATCCTTTTTTTCTCTTAATTTTGAGATCACTTTAAAAGTTACTGAAGATGTCCTCTACATGATTCATTGTAACAAAAATATTTTGGATCAGCTTAAATACACACATCAAGAGTGTCTTGGGATTAAGTATGTTCTAGAATACCGATGCAATTGAGTAACAGCTTCCAGTCGGTTTGGTATTCTTAAGTAGTGCCCAGGCGTTCTGAGGTCAGGTTTTGGCACCGATGTTGAGGAATGTTGTCCTTACTCTTAACAGTCTCGGTTACATTTGGCGTACGTTTATATGAATCCGTTGTGTTCCGGCGATTTCGGATACCTTTCATCCTTTTTTTCTCTTAATTTTGAGATCACTTAAACATTTCTGAAGATGTCCTCTACATGATTCATTGTAACAAAAATATTTTGGATCAGCTTTAATACACACATCAAGAGTGTCTTGGGATTAAGTATGTTCTAGAATACCGATGCAATTGAGTAACAGCTTCCAGTCGGTTTGGTATTCTTAAGTAGTGCCCAGGCGTTCTGAGGTCAGGTTTTGGCACCGATGTTGAGGAATGTTCTCCTTACTCTAAAAAGTCTCGGCTACATTTGAGTACGTTTATATGAATCCGTTGTGTTTCGGCGATTTCGGATAACTTACATCCTTTTTTTCTCTTCATTTTGAGATCACTTCAAAAGTTATTGAAGAAGTCCTCTATATGATTCATTGTAACAAAAATATTTTGGATCAGCTTAAAAACACACATCAAAAGTGTCTTGGGATCAAGTATGTTCTAGAGTACCGTTGCAATTGAGTAACAGCTTCCAGTCGGTTTGGCATTCTTAAGTAGTGCCCAGGCGTTCTGAAGTCAGGTTTTGGCACCGATGTCGAGGAATGTTCTCCTTATTCTTAACAGTCTCGGTTACATTTGGCGTTCGTTTATATGAATCCGTTGTGTTCCGGCGATTTCGGATACCTTTCATCCTTTTTTCTCTTCATGATGAGATCACTTCAAAAGTTACTGAAGATGTCCTCTACATGAATCATTGTAACAAAAATATTTTGGAACAGCTTAAATACACACATCAAAAGTTTCTTGGGATCAAGTATGTTCTAGAGTACCGTTGCAATTGAGTAACAGCTTCCAGTCGGTTTGGCATTCTTAAGTAGTGCCCAGGTGTTCTGAAGTCAGGTTTTGGCATCGATGTCGAGGAATGTTCTCCTTACTCTAAAAAGTCAAAGCTACATTTTGAGTACGTTTATATGAATCCGTTGTGTTCCGGCGATTACGGATACCTTTCATCCTTTTTTCTCTTCATGATGAGATCACTTCAAAAGTTACTGAAGATGTCCTCTACATGAATCATTGTAACAAAAATATTTTGGAACAGCTTAAATACACACATCAAAAGTGTCTTGGGATCAAGTATGTTCTAGAGTACCGTTGCAATTGAGAAACAGCTTCCAGTCGGTTTGGCATTCTTAAGTAGTGCCCAGGTGTTCTGAAGTCAGGTTTTGGCACCGATGTCGAGGAATGTTCTCCTTACTCTAAAAAGTCAAAGCTACATTTTGAGTACGTTTATATGAATCCGTTGTGTTCCGGCGATTTCGGATACCTTTCATCCTTTTTTCTCTTCATGATGAGATCACTTCAAAAGTTACTGAAGATGTCCTCTACATGAATCATTGTAACAAAAATATTTTGGAACAGCTTAAATACACACATCAAAAGTGTCTTGGGATCAAGTATGTTCTAGAGTACCGTTGCAATTGAGTAACAGCTTCCAGTCGGTTTGGCATTCTTAAGTAGTGCCCAGGTGTTCTGAAGTCAGGTTTTGGCACCGATGTCGAGGAATGTTCTCCTTACTCTAAAAAGTCTCGGCTACATTTTGAGTACGTTTATATGAATCCGTTGTGTTTCGGCGATTTCGGATAACTTACATCCTATTTTTCTCTTCATTTTGAGGTCACTTCAAAAGTTATTGAAGATGTCCTCTATATGATTCATTGTAACAAAAATATTTTGGATCAGCTTAAAAACACACATCAAAAGTGTCTTGGGATCAAGTATGTTCTAGAGTACCGTTGCAATTGAGTAACAGCTTCCAGTCGGTTTGGCATTCTTAAGTAGTGCCCAGGCGTTCTGAAGTCAGGTTTTGGCACCGATGTCGAGGAATGTTCTCCTTAGTCTTAACAGTCTCGGTTACATTTGGCGTTCGTTTATATGAATCCGTTGTGTTCCGGCGATTTCGGATACCTTTCATCCTTTTTTCTCTTCATGATGAGATCACTTCAAAAGTTACTGAAGATGTCCTCTACATGAATCATTGTAACAAAAATATTTTGGATCAGCTTAAAAACACACATCATAAGTGTCTTGGGATCAAGTATGTTCTAGAGTACCGTTGCAATTGAGTAACAGCTTCCAGTCGGTTTGGCATTCTTAAGTAGTGCCCAGGTGTTCTGAAGTCAGGTTTTGGCACCGATGTCGAGGAATGTTCTCCTTACTCTAAAAAGTCAAAGCTACATTTTGAGTACGTTTATATGAATCCGTTGTGTTCCGGCGATTACGGATACCTTTCATCCTTTTTTCTCTTCATGATGAGATCACTTCAAAAGTTACTGAAGATGTCCTCTACATGAATCATTGTAACAAAAATATTTTGGAACAGCTTAAATACACACATCAAAAGTGTCTTGGGATCAAGTATGTTCTAGAGTACCGTTGCAATTGAGTAACAGCTTCCAGTCGGTTTGGCATTCTTAAGTAGTGCCCAGGTGTTCTGAAGTCAGGTTTTGGCACCGATGTCGAGGAATGTTCTCCTTACTCTAAAAAGTCTCGGCTACATTTTGAGTACGTTTATATGAATCCGTTGTGTTTCGGCGATTTCGGATAACTTACATCCTTTTTTTCTCTTCATTTTGAGGTCACTTCAAAAGTTATTGAAGATGTCCTCTATATGATTCATTGTAACAAAAATATTTTGGATCAGCTTAAAAACACACATCAAAAGTGTCTTGGGATCAAGTATGTTCTAGAGTACCGTTGCAATTGAGTAACAGCTTCCAGTCGGTTTGGCATTCTTAAGTAGTGCCCAGGCGTTCTGAAGTCAGGTTTTGGCACCGATGTCGAGGAATGTTCTCCTTAGTCTTAACAGTCTCGGTTTCATTTGGCGTTCGTTTATATGAATCCGTTGTGTTCCGGCGATTTCGGATACCTTTCATCCTTTTTTCTCTTCATGATGAGATCACTTCAAAAGTTACTGAAGATGTCCTCTACATGAATCATTGTAACAAAAATATTTTGGAACAGCTTAAATACACACATCAAAATTGTCTTGGGATCAAGTATGTTCTAGAGTACCGTTGCAATTGAGTAACAGCTTCCAGTCGGTTTGGCATTCTTAAGTAGTGCCCAGGTGTTCTGAAGTCAGGTTTTGGCACCGATGTCGAGGAATGTTCTCCTTACTCTAAAAAGTCAAAGCTACATTTTGAGTACGTTTATATGAATCCGTTGTGTTTCGGCGATTTCGGATACCTTTCATCCTTTTTTCTCTTCATGATGAAATCACTTCAAAAGTTATTGAAGAAGTCCTCTATATGATTCATTGTAACAAAAATATTTTGGATCAGCTTAAAAACACACATCAAAAGTGTCTTGGGATCAAGTATGTTCTAGAGTACCGTTGCAATTGAGGATTGTTAATATAACATCTTGGAAATGTTGTTTTTACTTTTTAACATATTCCAGTTGGTTTGGCATTCTTACGTTGGGCCCAACTGTTCTGAGGTCAGGTTTTGGCACCGATGTTGAGGAATGTTCTCCTTACTCTAAAAAGTCTCGGCTACATTTTGAGTACGTTTATATGAATCCGTTGTGTTTCGGCGATTTGGGATAACTTACATCCTTTTTTTCTCTTCATTTTGAGATCACTTCAAAAGTTACTGAAGATGTCCTCTACATGAATCATTGTAACAAAAATATTTTGGAACAGCTTAAATACACACATCAAAAGTGTCTTGGGATCAAGTATGTTCTAGAGTACCGTTGCAATTGAGTAACAGCTTCCAGTCGGTTTGGCATTCTTAAGTAGTGCCCAGGCGTTCTGAAGTCAGGTTTTGGCACCGATGTTGAGGAATGTTCTCCTTAGTCTTAACAGTCTCGGTTACATTTGGCGTTCGTTTATATGAATCCGTTGTGTTCCGGCGATTTCGGATACCTTTCATCCTTTTTTCTCTTCATGATGAGATCACTTCAAAAGTTACTGAAGATGTCCTCTACATGAATCATTGTAACAAAAATATTTTGGAACAGCTTAAATACACACATCAAAAGTGTCTTGGGATCAAGTATGTTCTAGAGTACCGTTGCAATTGAGTAACAGCTTCCAGTCGGTTTGGCATTCTTAAGTAGTGCCCAGGTGTTCTGAAGTCAGGTTTTGGCACCGATGTCGAGGAATGTTCTCCTTACTCTAAAAAGTCAAAGCTACATTTTGAGTACGTTTATATGAATCCGTTGTGTTCCGGCGATTACGGATACCTTTCATCCTTTTTTCTCTTCATGATGAGATCACTTCAAAAGTTACTGAAGATGTCCTCTACATGAATCATTGTAACAAAAATATTTTGGAACAGCTTAAATACACACATCAAAAGTGTCTTGGGATCAAGTATGTTCTAGAGTACCGTTGCAATTGAGTAACAGCTTCCAGTCGGTTTGGCATTCTTAAGTAGTGCCCAGGTGTTCTGAAGTCAGGTTTTGGCACCGATGTCGAGGAATGTTCTCCTTACTCAAAAAAGTCAAGGCTACATTTTGAGTACGTTTATATGAATCCGTTGTGTTTCGGCGATTTGGGATAACTGAGATCCTTTTTTTCTCTTAATTTTGAGATCACTTTAAAAGTTACTGAAGATGTCCTCTACATGATTCATTGTAACAAAAATATTTTGGATCAGCTTAAATACACACATCAAGAGTGTCTTGGGATTAAGTATGTTCTAGAGTACCGTTGCAATTGAGTAACAGCTTCCAGTCGGTTTGGTATTCTTAAGTAGTGCCCAGGCGTTCTGAGGTCAGGTTTTGGCACCGATGTCGAGGAATGTTCTCCTTAGTCTTAACAGTCTCGGTTACATTTGGCGTTCGTTTATATGAATCCGTTGTGTTCCGGCGATTTCGGATACCTTTCATCCTTTTTTCTCTTCATGATGAGATCACTTCAAAAGTTACTGAAGATGTCCTCTACATGAATCATTGTAACAAAAATATTTTGGAACAGCTTAAATACACACATCAAAAGTGTCTTGGGATCAAGTATGTTCTAGAGTACCGTTGCAATTGAGTAACAGCTTCCAGTCGGTTTGGCATTCTTAAGTAGTGCCCAGGCGTTCTGAAGTCAGGTTTTGGCACCGATGTCGAGGAATGTTCTCCTTAGTCTTAACAGTCTCGGTTACATTTGGCGTTCGTTTATATGAATCCGTTGTGTTCCGGCGATTTCGGATACCTTTCATCCTTTTTTCTCTTCATGATGAGATCACTTCAAAAGTTACTGAAGATGTCCTCTACATGAATCATTGTAACAAAAATATTTTGGAACAGCTTAAATACACACATCAAAAGTGTCTTGGGATCAAGTATGTTCTAGAGTACCGTTGCAATTGAGTAACAGCTTCCAGTCGGTTTGGCATTCTTAAGTAGTGCCCAGGTGTTCTGAAGTCAGGTTTTGGCACCGATGTCGAGGAATGTTCTCCTTACTCTAAAAAGTCAAAGCTACATTTTGAGTACGTTTATATGAATCCGTTGTGTTCCGGCGATTACGGATACCTTTCATCCTTTTTCTCTTCATGATGAGATCACTTCAAAAGTTACTGAAGATGTCCTCTACATGAATCATTGTAACAAAAATATTTTGGAACAGCTTAAATACACACATCAAAAGTGTCTTGGGATCAAGTATGTTCTAGAGTACCGTTGCAATTGAGTAACAGCTTCCAGTCGGTTTGGCATTCTTAAGTAGTGCCCAGGTGTTCTGAAGTCAGGTTTTGGCACCGATGTCGAGGAATGTTCTCCTTACTCTAAAAAGTCAAGGCTACATTTTGAGTACGTTTATATGAATCCGTTGTGTTTCGGCGATTTGGGATAACTGAGATCCTTTTTTTCTCTTAATTTTGAGATCACTTTAAAAGTTACTGAAGATGTCCTCTACATGATTCATTGTAACAAAAATATTTTGGATCAGCTTAAATACACACATCAAGAGTGTCTTGGGATTAAGTATGTTCTAGAGTACCGTTGCAATTGAGTAACAGCTTCCAGTCGGTTTGGTATTCTTAAGTAGTGCCCAGGCGTTCTGAGGTTAGGTTTTGGCACCGATGTCGAGGAATGTTCTCCTTAGTCTTAACAGTCTCGGTTACATTTGGCGTTCGTTTATATGAATCCGTTGTGTTCCGGCGATTTCGGATACCTTTCATCCTTTTTTCTCTTCATGATGAGATCACTTCAAAAGTTACTGAAGATGTCCTCTACATGAATCATTGTAACAAAAATATTTTGGAACAGCTTAAATACACACATCAAAAGTGTCTTGGGATCAAGTATGTTCTAGAGTACCGTTGCAATTGAGTAACAGCTTCCAGTCGGTTTGGCATTCTTAAGTAGTGCCCAGGTGTTCTGAAGTCAGGTTTTGGCACCGATGTCGAGGAATGTTCTCCTTACTCTAAAAAGTCAAAGCTACATTTTGAGTACGTTTATATGAATCCGTTGTGTTCCGGCGATTACGGATACCTTTCATCCTTTTTTCTCTTCATGATGAGATCACTTCAAAAGTTACTGAAGATGTCCTCTACATGAATCATTGTAACAAAAATATTTTGGAACAGCTTAAATACACACATCAAAAGTGTCTTGGGATCAAGTATGTTCTAGAGTACCGTTGCAATTGAGTAACAGCTTCCAGTCGGTTTGGCATTCTTAAGTAGTGCCCAGGTGTTCTGAAGTCAGGTTTTGGCACCGATGTCGAGGAATGTTCTCCTTACTCTAAAAAGTCAAAGCTACATTTTGAGTACGTTTATATGAATCCGTTGTGTTCCGGCGATTACGGATACCTTTCATCCTTTTTTCTCTTCATGATGAGATCACTTCAAAAGTTACTGAAGATGTCCTCTACATGAATCATTGTAACAAAAATATTTTGGAACAGCTTAAATACACACATCAAAAGTGTCTTGGGATCAAGTATGTTCTAGAGTACCGTTGCAATTGAGTAACAGCTTCCAGTCGGTTTGGCATTCTTAAGTAGTGCCCAGGCGTTCTGAAGTCAGGTTTTGGCACCGATGTCGAGGAATGTTCTCCTTACTCTAAAAAGTCTCGGCTACATTTTGAGTACGTTTATATGAATCCGTTGTGTTTCGGCGATTTGGGATAACTGAGATCCTTTTTTTCTCTTAATTTTGAGATCACTTTAAAAGTTACTGAAGATGTCCTCTACATGATTCATTGTAACAAAAATATTTTGGATCAGCTTAAATACACACATCAAGAGTGTCTTGGGATTAAGTATGTTCTAGAATACCGATGCAATTGAGTAACAGCTTCCAGTCGGTTTGGCATTCTTAAGTAGTGCCCAGGCGTTCTGAAGTCAGGTTTTGGCACCGATGTCGAGGAATGTTCTCCTTACTCTAAAAAGTCTCGGCTACATTTTGAGTACGTTTATATGAATCCGTTGTGTTTCGGCGATTTGGGATAACTGAGATCCTTTTTTTCTCTTAATTTTGAGATCACTTTAAAAGTTACTGAAGATGTCCTCTACATGATTCATTGTAACAAAAATATTTTGGATCAGCTTAAATACACACATCAAGAGTGTCTTGGGATTAAGTATGTTCTAGAATACCGATGCAATTGAGTAACAGCTTCCAGTCGGTTTGGCATTCTTAAGTAGTGCCCAGGCGTTCTGAAGTCAGGTTTTGGCACCGATGTCGAGGAATGTTCTCCTTACTCTAAAAAGTCTCGGCTACATTTTAAGTACGTTTATATGAATCCGTTGTGTTTCGGCGATTTGGGATAACTGAGATCCTTTTTTTCTCTTAATTTTGAGATCACTTTAAAAGTTACTGAAGATGTCCTCTACATGATTCATTGTAACAAAAATATTTTGGATCAGCTTAAATACACACATCAAGAGTGTCTTGGGATTAAGTATGTTCTAGAATACCGATGCAATTGAGTAACAGCTTCCAGTCGGTTTGGTATTCTTAAGTAGTGCCCAGGCGTTCTGAGGTCAGGTTTTGGCACCGATGTTGAGGAATGTTGTCCTTACTCTTAACAGTCTCGGTTACATTTGGCGTACGTTTATATGAATCCGTTGTGTTCCGGCGATTTCGGATACCTTTCATCCTTTTTTTCTCTTAATTTTGAGATCACTTAAACATTTCTGAAGATGTCCTCTACATGATTCATTGTAACAAAAATATTTTGGATCAGCTTTAATACACACATCAAGAGTGTCTTGGGATTAAGTATGTTCTAGAATACCGATGCAATTGAGTAACAGCTTCCAGTCGGTTTGGTATTCTTAAGTAGTGCCCAGGCGTTCTGAGGTCAGGTTTTGGCACCGATGTTGAGGAATGTTCTCCTTACTCTAAAAAGTCTCGGCTACATTTGAGTACGTTTATATGAATCCGTTGTGTTTCGGCGATTTCGGATAACTTACATCCTTTTTTTCTCTTCATTTTGAGATCACTTCAAAAGTTATTGAAGAAGTCCTCTATATGATTCATTGTAACAAAAATATTTTGGATCAGCTTAAAAACACACATCAAAAGTGTCTTGGGATCAAGTATGTTCTAGAGTACCGTTGCAATTGAGGATTGTTAATATAACATCTTGGAAATGTTGTTTTTACTTTTTAACATATTCCAGTTGGTTTGGCATTCTTATGTTGTGCCCATCTGTTCTGAGGTCAGGTTTTGGCACCGATGTTGAGGAATGTTCTCCTTACTCTAAAAAGTCTCGGCTACATTTGAGTATGTTTATATGAATCCGTTGTGTTTCGGCGATTTCGGATAACTTACATCCTTTTTTTCTCTTCATTTTGAGATCACTTCAAAAGTTATTGAAGAAGTCCTCTATATGATTCATTGTAACAAAAATATTTTGGATCAGCTTAAAAACACACATCAAAAGTGTCTTGGGATCAAGTATGTTCTAGAGTACCGTTGCAATTGAGTAACAGCTTCCAGTCGGTTTGGCATTCTTAAGTAGTGCCCAGGCGTTCTGAAGTCAGGTTTTGGCACCGATGTCGAGGAATGTTCTCCTTATTCTTAACAGTCTCGGTTACATTTGGCGTTCGTTTATATGAATCCGTTGTGTTCCGGCGATTTCGGATACCTTTCATCCTTTTTTCTCTTCATGATGAGATCACTTTAAAAGTTACTGAAGATGTCCTCTACATGAATCATTGTAACAAAAATATTTTGGAACAGCTTAAATACACACATCAAAAGTGTCTTGGGATCAAGTATGTTCTAGAGTACCGTTGCAATTGAGTAACAGCTTCCAGTCGGTTTGGCATTCTTAAGTAGTGCCCAGGTGTTCTGAAGTCAGGTTTTGGCATCGATGTCGAGGAATGTTCTCCTTACTCTAAAAAGTCAAAGCTACATTTTGAGTACGTTTATATGAATCCGTTGTGTTCCGGCGATTACGGATACCTTTCATCCTTTTTTCTCTTCATGATGAGATCACTTCAAAAGTTACTGAAGATGTCCTCTACATGAATCATTGTAACAAAAATATTTTGGAACAGCTTAAATACACACATCAAAAGTGTCTTGGGATCAAGTATGTTCTAGAGTACCGTTGCAATTGAGTAACAGCTTCCAGTCGGTTTGGCATTCTTAAGTAGTGCCCAGGTGTTCTGAAGTCAGGTTTTGGCACCGATGTCGAGGAATGTTCTCCTTACTCTAAAAAGTCAAAGCTACATTTTGAGTACGTTTATATGAATCCGTTGTGTTCCGGCGATTTCGGATACCTTTCATCCTTTTTTCTCTTCATGATGAGATCACTTCAAAAGTTACTGAAGATGTCCTCTACATGAATCATTGTAACAAAAATATTTTGGAACAGCTTAAATACACACATCAAAAGTGTCTTGGGATCAAGTATGTTCTAGAGTACCGTTGCAATTGAGTAACAGCTTCCAGTCGGTTTGGCATTCTTAAGTAGTGCCCAGGCGTTCTGAGGTCAGGTTTTGGCACCGATGTCGAGGAATGTTGTCCTTACTCTTAACAGTCTCGGTTACATTTGGCGTACGTTTATATGAATCCGTTGTGTTCCGGCGATTTCGGATACCTTCCATCCTTTTTTCTCTTCATGATGAGATCACTTCAAAAGTTACTGAAGATGTCCTCTACATGAATCATTGTAACAAAAATATTTTGGAACAGCTTAAATACACACATCAAAAGTGTCTTGGGATCAAGTATGTTCTAGAGTACCGTTGCAATTGAGTAACAGCTTCCAGTCGGTTTGGCATTCTTAAGTAGTGCCCAGGCGTTCTGAAGTCAGGTTTTGGCACCGATGTCGAGGAATGTTCTCCTTATTCTTAACAGTCTCGGTTACATTTGGCGTTCGTTTATATGAATCCGTTGTGTTCCGGCGATTTCGGATACCTTTCATCCTTTTTTCTCTTCATGATGAGATCACTTCAAAAGTTACTGAAGATGTCCTCTACATGAATCATTGTAACAAAAATATTTTGGAACAGCTTAAATACACACATCAAAAGTGTCTTGGGATCAAGTATGTTCTAGAGTACCGTTGCAATTGAGTAACAGCTTCCAGTCGGTTTGGCATTCTTAAGTAGTGCCCAGGCGTTCTGAGGTCAGGTTTTGGCACCGATGTCGAGGAATGTTGTCCTTACTCTTAACAGTCTCGGTTACATTTGGCGTACGTTTATATGAATCCGTTGTGTTCTGGCGATTTCGGATACCTTTCATCCTTTTTTCTCTTCATGATGAGATCACTTCAAAAGTTACTGAAGATGTCCTCTACATGAATCATTGTAACAAAAATATTTTGGAACAGCTTAAATACACACATCAAAAGTGTCTTGGGATCAAGTATGTTCTAGAGTACCGTTGCAATTGAGTAACAGCTTCCAGTCGGTTTGGCATTCTTAAGTAGTGCCCAGGTGTTCTGAAGTCAGGTTTTGGCACCGATGTCGAGGAATGTTCTCCTTACTCTAAAAAGTCAAAGCTACATTTTGAGTACGTTTATATGAATCCGTTGTGTTCCGGCGATTACGGATACCTTTCATCCTTTTTTCTCTTCATGATGAGATCACTTCAAAAGTTACTGAAGATGTCCTCTACATGAATCATTGTAACAAAAATATTTTGGAACAGCTTAAATACACACATCAAAAGTGTCTTGGGATCAAGTATGTTCTAGAGTACCGTTGCAATTGAGTAACAGCTTCCAGTCGGTTTGGCATTCTTAAGTAGTGCCCAGGCGTTCTGAAGTCAGGTTTTGGCACCGATGTCGAGGAATGTTCTCCTTAGTCTTAACAGTCTCGGTTTCATTTGGCGTTCGTTTATATGAATCCGTTGTGTTCTGGCGATTTCGGATACCTTTCATCCTTTTTTCTCTTCATGATGAGATCACTTCAAAAGTTACTGAAGATGTCCTCTACATGAATCATTGTAACAAAAATATTTTGGAACAGCTTAAATACACACATCAAAAGTGTCTTGGGATCAAGTATGTTCTAGAGTACCGTTGCAATTGAGTAACAGCTTCCAGTCGGTTTGGCATTCTTAAGTAGTGCCCAGGTGTTCTGAAGTCAGGTTTTGGCACCGATGTCGAGGAATGTTCTCCTTACTCTAAAAAGTCAAAGCTACATTTCGAGTACGTTTATATGAATCCGTTGTGTTTCGGCGATTTCGGATACCTTTCATCCTTTTTTCTCTTCATGATGAAATCACTTCAAAAGTTATTGAAGAAGTCCTCTATATGATTCATTGTAACAAAAATATTTTGGATCAGCTTAAAAACACACATCAAAAGTGTCTTGGGATCAAGTATGTTCTAGAGTACCGTTGCAATTGAGGATTGTTAATATAACATCTTGGAAATGTTGTTTTTACTTTTTAACATATTCCAGTTGGTTTGGCATTCTTACGTTGGGCCCAACTGTTCTGAGGTCAGGTTTTGGCACCGATGTTGAGGAATGTTCTCCTTACTCTAAAAAGTCTCGGCTACATTTTGAGTACGTTTATATGAATCCGTTGTGTTTCGGCGATTTCGGATAACTTACATCCTTTTTTTCTCTTCATTTTGAGATCACTTCAAAAGTTACTGAAGATGTCCTCTACATGAATCATTGTAACAAAAATATTTTGGAACAGCTTAAATACACACATCAAAAGTGTCTTGGGATCAAGTATGTTCTAGAGTACCGTTGCATTGCAATTGAGTAACAGCTTCCAGTCGGTTTGGCATTCTTAAGTAGTGCCCAGGTGTTCTGAAGTCAGGTTTTGGCACCGATGTCGAGGAATGTTCTCCTTACTCTAAAAAGTCAAAGCTACATTTTGAGTACGTTTATATGAATCCGTTGTGTTCCGGCGATTTCGGATACCTTTCATCCTTTTTTCTCTTCATGATGAGATCACTTCAAAAGTTACTGAAGATGTCCTCTACATGAATCATTGTAACAAAAATATTTTGGAACAGCTTAAATACACACATCAAAAGTGTCTTGGGATCAAGTATGTTCTAGAGTACCGTTGCAATTGAGTAACAGCTTCCAGTCGGTTTGGCATTCTTAAGTAGTGCCCAGGTGTTCTGAAGTCAGGTTTTGGCACCGATGTCGAGGAATGTTCTCCTTACTCTAAAAAGTCAAAGCTACATTTTGAGTACGTTTATATGAATCCGTTGTGTTCCGGCGATTACGGATACCTTTCATCCTTTTTTCTCTTCATGATGAGATCACTTCAAAAGTTACTGAAGATGTCCTCTACATGAATCATTGTAACAAAAATATTTTGGAACAGCTTAAATACACACATCAAAAGTGTCTTGGGATCAAGTATGTTCTAGAGTACCGTTGCAATTGAGTAACAGCTTCCAGTCGGTTTGGCATTCTTAAGTAGTGCCCAGGTGTTCTGAAGTCAGGTTTTGGCACCGATGTCGAGGAATGTTCTCCTTACTCTAAAAAGTCAAAGCTACATTTTGAGTACGTTTATATGAATCCGTTGTGTTCCGGCGATTACGGATACCTTTCATCCTTTTTTCTCTTCATGATGAGATCACTTCAAAAGTTACTGAAGATGTCCTCTACATGAATCATTGTAACAAAAATATTTTGGAACAGCTTAAATACACACATCAAAAGTGTCTTGGGATCAAGTATGTTCTAGAGTACCGTTGCAATTGAGTAACAGCTTCCAGTCGGTTTGGCATTCTTAAGTAGTGCCCAGGCGTTCTGAAGTCAGGTTTTGGCACCGATGTCGAGGAATGTTCTCCTTACTCTAAAAAGTCTCGGCTACATTTTGAGTACGTTTATATGAATCCGTTGTGTTTCGGCGATTTGGGATAACTGAGATCCTTTTTTTCTCTTAATTTTGAGATCACTTTAAAAGTTACTGAAGATGTCCTCTACATGATTCATTGTAACAAAAATATTTTGGATCAGCTTAAATACACACATCAAGAGTGTCTTGGGATTAAGTATGTTCTAGAATACCGATGCAATTGAGTAACAGCTTCCAGTCGGTTTGGCATTCTTAAGTAGTGCCCAGGCGTTCTGAAGTCAGGTTTTGGCACCGATGTCGAGGAATGTTCTCCTTAGTCTTAACAGTCTCGGTTTCATTTGGCGTTCGTTTATATGAATCCGTTGTGTTCCGGCGATTTCGGATACCTTTCATCCTTTTTTCTCTTCATGATGAGATCACTTCAAAAGTTACTGAAGATGTCCTCTACATGAATCATTGTAACAAAAATATTTTGGAACAGCTTAAAAACACACATCAAAAGTGTCTTGGGATCAAGTATGTTCTAGAGTACCGTTGCAATTGAGTAACAGCTTCCAGTCGGTTTGGCATTCTTAAGCAGTGCCCAGGTGTTCTGAAGTCAGGTTTTGGCACCGATGTCGAGGAATGTTCTCCTTACTCTAAAAAGTCTCGGCTACATTTTGAGTACGTTTATATGAATCCGTTGTGTTTCGGCGATTTCGGATAACTTACATCCTTTTTTTCTCTTCATTTTGAGGTCACTTCAAAAGATATTGAAGATGTCTTCTATATGATTCATTGTAACAAAAATATTTTGGATCAGCTTAAAAACACACATCAAAAGTGTCTTGGGATCAAGTATGTTCTAGAGTACCGTTGCAATTGAGTAACAGCTTCCAGTCGGTTTGGCATTCTTAAGTAGTGCCCAGGCGTTCTGAAGTCAGGTTTTGGCACCGATGTCGAGGAATGTTCTCCTTAGTCTTAACAGTCTCGGTTACATTTGGCGTTCGTTTATATGAATCCGTTGTGTTCCGGCGATTTCGGATACCTTTCATCCTTTTTTCTCTTCATGATGAGATCACTTCAAAAGTTACTGAAGATGTCCTCTACATGAATCATTGTAACAAAAATATTTTGGATCAGCTTAAAAACACACATCAAAAGTGTCTTGGGATCAAGTATGTTCTAGAGTACCGTTGCAATTGAGTAACAGCTTCCAGTCGGTTTGGCATTCTTAAGTAGTGCCCAGGTGTTCTGAAGTCAGGTTTTGGCACCGATGTCGAGGAATGTTCTCCTTACTCTAAAAAGTCTCGGCTACATTTTGAGTACGTTTATATGAATCCGTTGTGTTTCGGCGATTTGGGATAACTGAGATCCTTTTTTTCTCTTAATTTTGAGATCACTTTAAAAGTTACTGAAGATGTCCTCTACATGATTCATTGTAACAAAAATATTTTGGATCAGCTTAAATACACACATCAAGAGTGTCTTGGGATTAAGTATGTTCTAGAATACCGATGCAATTGAGTAACAGCTTCCAGTCGGTTTGGCATTCTTAAGTAGTGCCCAGGCGTTCTGAAGTCAGGTTTTGGCACCGATGTCGAGGAATGTTCTCCTTACTCTAAAAAGTCTCGGCTACATTTTGAGTACGTTTATATGAATCCGTTGTGTTTCGGCGATTTGGGATAACTGAGATCCTTTTTTTCTCTTAATTTTGAGATCACTTTAAAAGTTACTGAAGATGTCCTCTACATGATTCATTGTAACAAAAATATTTTGGATCAGCTTAAATACACACATCAAGAGTGTCTTGGGATTAAGTATGTTCTAGAATACCGATGCAATTGAGTAACAGCTTCCAGTCGGTTTGGCATTCTTAAGTAGTGCCCAGGCGTTCTGAAGTCAGGTTTTGGCTCCGATGTCGAGGAATGTTCTCCTTACTCTAAAAAGTCTCGGCTACATTTTGAGTACGTTTATATGAATCCGTTGTGTTTCGGCGATTTGGGATAACTGAGATCCTTTTTTTCTCTTAATTTTGAGATCACTTTAAAAGTTACTGAAGATGTCCTCTACATGATTCATTGTAACAAAAATATTTTGGATCAGCTTAAATACACACATCAAGAGTGTCTTGGGATTAAGTATGTTCTAGAATACCGATGCAATTGAGTAACAGCTTCCAGTCGGTTTGGTATTCTTAAGTAGTGCCCAGGCGTTCTGAGGTCAGGTTTTGGCACCGATGTTGAGGAATGTTGTCCTTACTCTTAACAGTCTCGGTTACATTTGGCGTACGTTTATATGAATCCGTTGTGTTCCGGCGATTTCGGATACCTTTTATCCTTTTTTCTCTTCATGATGAGATCACTTCAAAAGTTACTGAAGATGTCCTCTACATGAATTATTGTAACAAAAATATTTTGGAACAGCCTAAATACACACATGAAAAGTGTCTTGGGATTAAGTATGTTCTAGAGTACCGTTGCAATTGAGTAACAGCTTCCAGTAGGTTTGGTATTCTTAAGTAGTGCCCAGGCGTTCTGAGGTCAGGCTTTGGCACCGATGTTGAGGAATGTTCTCCTTACTCTAAAAAGTCTCGGCTACATTTTGAGTACGTTTATATGAATCCGTTGTGTTTCGGCGATTTCGGATACCTTTCATCCTTTTTTCTCTTCATGATGAAATCACTTCAAAAGTTATTGAAGAAGTCCTCTATATGATTCATTGTAACAAAAATATTTTGGATCAGCTTAAAAACACACATCAAAAGTGTCTTGGGATCAAGTATGTTCTAGAGTACCGTTGCAATTGAGGATTGTTAATATAACATCTTGGAAATGTTGTTTTTACTTTTTAACATATTCCAGTTGGTTTGGCATTCTTACGTTGGGCCCAACTGTTCTGAGGTCAGGTTTTGGCACCGATGTTGAGGAATGTTCTCCTTACTCTAAAAAGTCTCGGCTACATTTTGAGTACGTTTATATGAATCCGTTGTGTTTCGGCGATTTCGGATAACTTACATCCTTTTTTTCTCTTCATTTTGAGATCACTTCAAAAGTTACTGAAGAAGTCCTCTACAGGAATCATTGTAACAAAAATATTTTGGAACAGCTTAAATACACACATCAAAAGTGTCTTGGGATCAAGTATGTTCTAGAGTACCGTTGCAATTGAGTAACAGCTTCCAGTCGGTTTGGCATTCTTAAGTAGTGCCCAGGTGTTCTGAAGTCAGGTTTTGGCACCGATGTCGAGGAATGTTCTCCTTACTCTAAAAAGTCAAAGCTACATTTTGAGTACGTTTATATGAATCCGTTGTGTTCCGGCGATTTCGGATACCTTTCATCCTTTTTTCTCTTCATGATGAGATCACTTCAAAAGTTACTGAAGATGTCCTCTACATGAATCATTGTAACAAAAATATTTTGGAACAGCTTAAATACACACATCAAAAGTGTCTTGGGATCAAGTATGTTCTAGAGTACCGTTGCAATTGAGTAACAGCTTCCAGTCGGTTTGGCATTCTTAAGTAGTGCCCAGGTGTTCTGAAGTCAGGTTTTGGCACCGATGTCGAGGAATGTTCTCCTTACTCTAAAAAGTCAAAGCTACATTTTGAGTACGTTTATATGAATCCGTTGTGTTCCGGCGATTACGGATACCTTTCATCCTTTTTTCTCTTCATGATGAGATCACTTCAAAAGTTACTGAAGATGTCCTCTACATGAATCATTGTAACAAAAATATTTTGGAACAGCTTAAATACACACATCAAAAGTGTCTTGGGATCAAGTATGTTCTAGAGTACCGTTGCAATTGAGTAACAGCTTCCAGTCGGTTTGGCATTCTTAAGTAGTGCCCAGGTGTTCTGAAGTCAGGTTTTGGCACCGATGTCGAGGAATGTTCTCCTTACTCTAAAAAGTCAAAGCTACATTTTGAGTACGTTTATATGAATCCGTTGTGTTCCGGCGATTACGGATACCTTTCATCCTTTTTTCTCTTCATGATGAGATCACTTCAAAAGTTACTGAAGATGTCCTCTACATGAATCATTGTAACAAAAATATTTTGGAACAGCTTAAATACACACATCAAAAGTGTCTTGGGATCAAGTATGTTCTAGAGTACCGTTGCAATTGAGTAACAGCTTCCAGTCGGTTTGGCATTCTTAAGTAGTGCCCAGGCGTTCTGAAGTCAGGTTTTGGCACCGATGTCGAGGAATGTTCTCCTTACTCTAAAAAGTCTCGGCTACATTTTGAGTACGTTTATATGAATCCGTTGTGTTTCGGCGATTTGGGATAACTGAGATCCTTTTTTTCTCTTAATTTTGAGATCACTTTAAAAGTTACTGAAGATGTCCTCTACATGATTCATTGTAACAAAAATATTTTGGATCAGCTTAAATACACACATCAAGAGTGTCTTGGGATTAAGTATGTTCTAGAATACCGATGCAATTGAGTAACAGCTTCCAGTCGGTTTGGCATTCTTAAGTAGTGCCCAGGCGTTCTGAAGTCAGGTTTTGGCACCGATGTCGAGGAATGTTCTCCTTACTCTAAAAAGTCCCGGCTACATTTTGAGTACGTTTATATGAATCCGTTGTGTTTCGGCGATTTGGGATAACTGAGATCCTTTTTTTCTCTTAATTTTGAGATCACTTTAAAAGTTACTGAAGATGTCCTCTACATGATTCATTGTAACAAAAATATTTTGGATCAGCTTAAATACACACATCAAGAGTGTCTTGGGATTAAGTATGTTCTAGAATACCGATGCAATTGAGTAACAGCTTCCAGTCGGTTTGGCATTCTTAAGTAGTGCCCAGGCGTTCTAAAGTCAGGTTTTGGCACCGATGTCGAGGAATGTTCTCCTTAGTCTTAACAGTCTCGGTTTCATTTGGCGTTCGTTTATATGAATCCGTTGTGTTCCGGCGATTTCGGATACCTTTCATCCTTTTTTCTCTTCATGATGAGATCACTTCAAAAGTTACTGAAGATGTCCTCTACATGAATCATTGTAACAAAAATATTTTGGAACAGCTTAAAAACACACATCAAAGGTGTCTTGGGATCAAGTATGTTCTAGAGTACCGTTGCAATTGAGTAACAGCTTCCAGTCGGTTTGGCATTCTTAAGTAGTGCCCAGGTGTTCTGAAGTCAGGTTTTGGCACCGATGTCGAGGAATGTTCTCCTTACTCTAAAAAGTCTCGGCTACATTTTGAGTACGTTTATATGAATCCGTTGTGTTTCGGCGATTTCGGATAACTTACATCCTTTTTTTCTCTTCATTTTGAGGTCACTTCAAAAGTAATTGAAGATGTCCTCTATATGATTCATTGTAACAAAAATATTTTGGATCAGCTTAAAAACACACATCAAAAGTGTCTTGGGATCAAGTATGTTCTAGAGTACCGTTGCAATTGAGTAACAGCTTCCAGTCGGTTTGGCATTCTTAAGTAGTGCCCAGGCGTTCTGAAGTCAGGTTTTGGCACCGATGTCGAGGAATGTTCTCCTTAGTCTTAACAGTCTCGGTTACATTTGGCGTTCGTTTATATGAATCCGTTGTGTTCCGGCGATTTCGGATACCTTTCATCCTTTTTTCTCTTCATGATGAGATCACTTCAAAAGTTACTGAAGATGTCCTCTACATGAATCATTGTAACAAAAATATTTTGGAACAGCTTAAATACACACATCAAAAGTGTCTTGGGATCAAGTATGTTCTAGAGTACCGTTGCAATTGAGTAACAGCTTCCAGTCGGTTTGGCATTCTTAAGTAGTGCCCAGGTGTTCTGAAGTCAGGTTTTGGCACCGATGTCGAGGAATGTTCTCCTTACTCTAAAAAGTCAAAGCTACATTTTGAGTACGTTTATATGAATCCGTTGTGTTCCGGCGATTACGGATACCTTTCATCCTTTTTTCTCTTCATGATGAGATCACTCCAAAAGTTACTGAAGATGTCCTCTACATGAATCATTGTAACAAAAATATTTTGGAACAGCTTAAATACACACATCAAAAGTGTCTTGGGATCAAGTATGTTCTAGAGTACCGTTGCAATTGAGTAACAGCTTCCAGTCGGTTTGGCATTCTTAAGTAGTGCCCAGGCGTTCTGAAGTCAGGTTTTGGCACCGATGTCGAGGAATGTTCTCCTTACTCTAAAAAGTCTCGGCTACATTTTGAGTACGTTTATATGAATCCGTTGTGTTCCGGCGATTACGGATACCTTTCATCCTTTTTTCTCTTCATGATGAGATCACTTCAAAAGTTACTGAAGATGTCCTCTACATGAATCATTGTAACAAAAATATTTTGGAACAGCTTAAATACACACATCAAAAGTGTCTTGGGATCAAGTATGTTCTAGAGTACCGTTGCAATTGAGTAACAGCTTCCAGTCGGTTTGGCATTCTTAAGTAGTGCCCAGGAGTTCTGAAGTCAGGTTTTGGCACCGATGTCGAGGAATGTTCTCCTTACTCTAAAAAGTCTCGGCTACATTTTGAGTACGTTTATATGAATCCGTTGTGTTTCGGCGATTTGGGATAACTGAGATCCTTTTTTTCTCTTAATTTTGAGATCACTTTAAAAGTTACTGAAGATGTCCTCTACATGATTCATTGTAACAAAAATATTTTGGATCAGCTTAATACACACATCAAGAGTGTCTTGGGATTAAGTATGTTCTAGAATACCGATGCAATTGAGTAACAGCTTCCAGTCGGTTTGGCATTCTTAAGTAGTGCCCAGGCGTTCTGAAGTCAGGTTTTGGCACCGATGTCGAGGAATGTTCTCCTTAGTCTTAACAGTCTCGGTTACATTTGGCGTTCGTTTATATGAATCCGTTGTGTTTCGGCGATTTGGGATAACTGAGATCCTTTTTTTCTCTTAATTTTGAGATCACTTTAAAAGTTACTGAAGATGTCCTCTACATGATTCATTGTAACAAAAATATTTTGGATCAGCTTAAATACACACATCAAGAGTGTCTTGGGATTAAGTATGTTCTAGAATACCGATGCAATTGAGTAACAGCTTCCAGTCGGTTTGGCATTCTTAAGTAGTGCCCAGGCGTTCTGAAGTCAGGTTTTGGCACCGATGTCGAGGAATGTTCTCCTTACTCTAAAAAGTCTCGGCTACATTTTGAGTACGTTTATATGAATCCGTTGTGTTTCGGCGATTTGGGATAACTGAGATCCTTTTTTTCTCTTAATTTTGAGATCACTTTAAAAGTTACTGAAGATGTCCTCTACATGATTCATTGTAACAAAAATATTTTGGATCAGCTTAAATACACACATCAAGAGTGTCTTGGGATTAAGTATGTTCTAGAATACCGATGCAATTGAGTAACAGCTTCCAGTCGGTTTGGTATTCTTAAGTAGTGCCCAGGCGTTCTGAGGTCAGGTTTTGGCACCGATGTTGAGGAATGTTGTCCTTACTCTTAACAGTCTCGGTTACATTTGGCGTACGTTTATATGAATCCGTTGTGTTCCGGCGATTTCGGATACCTTTCATCCTTTTTTCTCTTCATGATGAGATCACTTCAAAAGTTACTGAAGATGTCCTCTACATGAATCATTGTAACAAAAATATTTTGGAACAGCTTAAAAACACACATCAAAAGTGTCTTGGGATCAAGTATGTTCTAGAGTACCGTTGCAATTGAGTAACAGCTTCCAGTCGGTTTGGCATTCTTAAGTAGTGCCCAGGTGTTCTGAAGTCAGGTTTTGGCACCGATGTCGAGGAATGTTCTCCTTACTCTAAAAAGTCTCGGCTACATTTTGAGTACGTTTATATGAATCCGTTGTGTTTCGGCGATTTGGGATAACTGAGATCCTTTTTTTCTCTTAATTTTGAGATCACTTTAAAAGTTACTGAAGATGTCCTCTACATGATTCATTGTAACAAAAATATTTTGGATCAGCTTAATACACACATCAAGAGTGTCTTGGGATTAAGTATGTTCTAGAATACCGATGCAATTGAGTAACAGCTTCCAGTCGGTTTGGCATTCTTAAGTAGTGCCCAGGCGTTCTGAAGTCAGGTTTTGGCACCGATGTCGAGGAATGTTCTCCTTAGTCTTAACAGTCTCGGTTACATTTGGCGTTCGTTTATATGAATCCGTTGTGTTTCGGCGATTTGGGATAACTGAGATCCTTTTTTTCTCTTAATTTTGAGATCACTTTAAAAGTTACTGAAGATGTCCTCTACATGATTCATTGTAACAAAAATATTTTGGATCAGCTTAAATACACACATCAAGAGTGTCTTGGGATTAAGTATGTTCTAGAATACCGATGCAATTGAGTAACAGCTTCCAGTCGGTTTGGCATTCTTAAGTAGTGCCCAGGCGTTCTGAAGTCAGGTTTTGGCACCGATGTCGAGGAATGTTCTCCTTACTCTAAAAAGTCTCGGCTACATTTTGAGTACGTTTATATGAATCCGTTGTGTTTCGGCGATTTGGGATAACTGAGATCCTTTTTTTCTCTTAATTTTGAGATCACTTTAAAAGTTACTGAAGATGTCCTCTACATGATTCATTGTAACAAAAATATTTTGGATCAGCTTAAATACACACATCAAGAGTGTCTTGGGATTAAGTATGTTCTAGAATACCGATGCAATTGAGTAACAGCTTCCAGTCGGTTTGGTATTCTTAAGTAGTGCCCAGGCGTTCTGAGGTCAGGTTTTGGCACCGATGTTGAGGAATGTTGTCCTTACTCTTAACAGTCTCGGTTACATTTGGCGTACGTTTATATGAATCCGTTGTGTTCCGGCGATTTCGGATACCTTTTATCCTTTTTTCTCTTCATGATGAGATCACTTCAAAAGTTACTGAAGATGTCCTCTACATGAATTATTGTAACAAAAATATTTTGGAACAGCCTAAATACACACATGAAAAGTGTCTTGGGATTAAGTATGTTCTAGAGTACCGTTGCAATTGAGTAACAGCTTCCAGTAGGTTTGGTATTCTTAAGTAGTGCCCAGGGGTTCTGAGGTCAGGCTTTGGCACCGATGTTGAGGAATGTTCTCCTTACTCTAAAAAGTCTCGGCTACATTTTGAGTACGTTTATATGAATCCGTTGTGTTTCGGCGATTTCGGATACCTTTCATCCTTTTTTCTCTTCATGATGAAATCACTTCAAAAGTTATTGAAGAAGTCCTCTATATGATTCATTGTAACAAAAATATTTTGGATCAGCTTAAAAACACACATCAAAAGTGTCTTGGGATCAAGTATGTTCTAGAGTACCGTTGCAATTGAGGATTGTTAATATAACATCTTGGAAATGTTGTTTTTACTTTTTAACATATTCCAGTTGGTTTGGCATTCTTACGTTGGGCCCAACTGTTCTGAGGTCAGATTTGGCACCGATGTTGAGGAATGTTCTCCTTACTCTAAAAAGTCTCGGCTACATTTTGAGTACGTTTATATGAATCCGTTGTGTTTCGGCGATTTCGGATAACTTACATCCTTTTTTTCTCTTCATTTTGAGATCACTTCAAAAGTTATTGAAGATGTCCTCTATATGATTAATTGTAACAAAAATATTTTGGATCAGCTTAAAAACACACATCAAAAGTGTCTTGGGATCAAGTATGTTCTAGAGTACCGTTGCAATTGAGTAACAGCTTCCAGTCGGTTTGGCATTCTTAAGTAGTGCCCAGGCGTTCTGAAGTCAGGTTTTGGCACCGATGTCGAGGAATGTTCTCCTTACTCTAAAAAGTCAAAGCTACATTTTGAGTACGTTTATATGAATCCGTTGTGTTCCGGCGATTACGGATACCTTTCATCCTTTTTTCTCTTCATGATGAGATCACTCCAAAAGTTACTGAAGATGTCCTCTACATGAATCATTGTAACAAAAATATTTTGGAACAGCTTAAATACACACATCAAAAGTGTCTTGGGATCAAGTATGTTCTAGAGTACCGTTGCAATTGAGTAACAGCTTCCAGTCGGTTTGGCATTCTTAAGTAGTGCCCAGGCGTTCTGAAGTCAGGTTTTGGCACCGATGTCGAGGAATGTTCTCCTTACTCTAAAAAGTCTCGGCTACATTTTGAGTACGTTTATATGAATCCGTTGTGTTCCGGCGATTACGGATACCTTTCATCCTTTTTTCTCTTCATGATGAGATCACTTCAAAAGTTACTGAAGATGTCCTCTACATGAATCATTGTAACAAAAATATTTTGGAACAGCTTAAATACACACATCAAAAGTGTCTTGGGATCAAGTATGTTCTAGAGTACCGTTGCAATTGAGTAACAGCTTCCAGTCGGTTTGGCATTCTTAAGTAGTGCCCAGGAGTTCTGAAGTCAGGTTTTGGCACCGATGTCGAGGAATGTTCTCCTTACTCTAAAAAGTCTCGGCTACATTTTGAGTACGTTTATATGAATCCGTTGTGTTTCGGCGATTTGGGATAACTGAGATCCTTTTTTTCTCTTAATTTTGAGATCACTTTAAAAGTTACTGAAGATGTCCTCTACATGATTCATTGTAACAAAAATATTTTGGATCAGCTTAATACACACATCAAGAGTGTCTTGGGATTAAGTATGTTCTAGAATACCGATGCAATTGAGTAACAGCTTCCAGTCGGTTTGGCATTCTTAAGTAGTGCCCAGGCGTTCTGAAGTCAGGTTTTGGCACCGATGTCGAGGAATGTTCTCCTTAGTCTTAACAGTCTCGGTTACATTTGGCGTTCGTTTATATGAATCCGTTGTGTTTCGGCGATTTGGGATAACTGAGATCCTTTTTTTCTCTTAATTTTGAGATCACTTTAAAAGTTACTGAAGATGTCCTCTACATGATTCATTGTAACAAAAATATTTTGGATCAGCTTAAATACACACATCAAGAGTGTCTTGGGATTAAGTATGTTCTAGAATACCGATGCAATTGAGTAACAGCTTCCAGTCGGTTTGGCATTCTTAAGTAGTGCCCAGGCGTTCTGAAGTCAGGTTTTGGCACCGATGTCGAGGAATGTTCTCCTTACTCTAAAAAGTCTCGGCTACATTTTGAGTACGTTTATATGAATCCGTTGTGTTTCGGCGATTTGGGATAACTGAGATCCTTTTTTTCTCTTAATTTTGAGATCACTTTAAAAGTTACTGAAGATGTCCTCTACATGATTCATTGTAACAAAAATATTTTGGATCAGCTTAAATACACACATCAAGAGTGTCTTGGGATTAAGTATGTTCTAGAATACCGATGCAATTGAGTAACAGCTTCCAGTCGGTTTGGTATTCTTAAGTAGTGCCCAGGCGTTCTGAGGTCAGGTTTTGGCACCGATGTTGAGGAATGTTGTCCTTACTCTTAACAGTCTCGGTTACATTTGGCGTACGTTTATATGAATCCGTTGTGTTCCGGCGATTTCGGATACCTTTCATCCTTTTTTCTCTTCATGATGAGATCACTTCAAAAGTTACTGAAGATGTCCTCTACATGAATCATTGTAACAAAAATATTTTGGAACAGCTTAAAAACACACATCAAAAGTGTCTTGGGATCAAGTATGTTCTAGAGTACCGTTGCAATTGAGTAACAGCTTCCAGTCGGTTTGGCATTCTTAAGTAGTGCCCAGGTGTTCTGAAGTCAGGTTTTGGCACCGATGTCGAGGAATGTTCTCCTTACTCTAAAAAGTCTCGGCTACATTTTGAGTACGTTTATATGAATCCGTTGTGTTTCGGCGATTTCGGATAACTTACATCCTTTTTTTCTCTTCATTTTGAGGTCACTTCAAAAGTAATTGAAGATGTCCTCTATATGATTCATTGTAACAAAAATATTTTGGATCAGCTTAAAAACACACATCAAAAGTGTCTTGGGATCAAGTATGTTCTAGAGTACCGTTGCAATTGAGTAACAGCTTCCAGTCGGTTTGGCATTCTTAAGTAGTGCCCAGGCGTTCTGAAGTCAGGTTTTGGCACCGATGTCGAGGAATGTTCTCCTTAGTCTTAACAGTCTCGGTTACATTTGGCGTTCGTTTATATGAATCCGTTGTGTTCCGGCGATTTCGGATACCTTTCATCCTTTTTTCTCTTCATGATGAGATCACTTCAAAAGTTACTGAAGATGTCCTCTACATGAATCATTGTAACAAAAATATTTTGGATCAGCTTAAAAACACACATCAAAAGTGTCTTGGGATCAAGTATGTTCTAGAGTACCGTTGCAATTGAGTAACAGCTTCCAGTCGGTTTGGCATTCTTAAGTAGTGCCCAGGTGTTCTGAAGTCAGGTTTTGGCACCGATGTCGAGGAATGTTCTCCTTACTCTAAAAAGTCAAAGCTACATTTTGAGTACGTTTATATGAATCCGTTGTGTTCCGGCGATTACGGATACCTTTCATCCTTTTTTCTCTTCATGATGAGATCACTCCAAAAGTTACTGAAGATGTCCTCTACATGAATCATTGTAACAAAAATATTTTGGAACAGCTTAAATACACACATCAAAAGTGTCTTGGGATCAAGTATGTTCTAGAGTACCGTTGCAATTGAGTAACAGCTTCCAGTCGGTTTGGCATTCTTAAGTAGTGCCCAGGCGTTCTGAAGTCAGGTTTTGGCACCGATGTCGAGGAATGTTCTCCTTACTCTAAAAAGTCTCGGCTACATTTTGAGTACGTTTATATGAATCCGTTGTGTTCCGGCGATTACGGATACCTTTCATCCTTTTTTCTCTTCATGATGAGATCACTTCAAAAGTTACTGAAGATGTCCTCTACATGAATCATTGTAACAAAAATATTTTGGAACAGCTTAAATACACACATCAAAAGTGTCTTGGGATCAAGTATGTTCTAGAGTACCGTTGCAATTGAGTAACAGCTTCCAGTCGGTTTGGCATTCTTAAGTAGTGCCCAGGCGTTCTGAAGTCAGGTTTTGGCACCGATGTCGAGGAATGTTCTCCTTACTCTAAAAAGTCTCGGCTACATTTTGAGTACGTTTATATGAATCCGTTGTGTTTCGGCGATTTGGGATAACTGAGATCCTTTTTTTCTCTTAATTTTGAGATCACTTTAAAAGTTACTGAAGATGTCCTCTACATGATTCATTGTAACAAAAATATTTTGGATCAGCTTAATACACACATCAAGAGTGTCTTGGGATTAAGTATGTTCTAGAATACCGATGCAATTGAGTAACAGCTTCCAGTCGGTTTGGCATTCTTAAGTAGTGCCCAGGCGTTCTGAAGTCAGGTTTTGGCACCGATGTCGAGGAATGTTCTCCTTAGTCTTAACAGTCTCGGTTACATTTGGCGTTCGTTTATATGAATCCGTTGTGTTTCGGCGATTTGGGATAACTGAGATCCTTTTTTTCTCTTAATTTTGAGATCACTTTAAAAGTTACTGAAGATGTCCTCTACATGATTCATTGTAACAAAAATATTTTGGATCAGCTTAAATACACACATCAAGAGTGTCTTGGGATTAAGTATGTTCTAGAATACCGATGCAATTGAGTAACAGCTTCCAGTCGGTTTGGCATTCTTAAGTAGTGCCCAGGCGTTCTGAAGTCAGGTTTTGGCACCGATGTCGAGGAATGTTCTCCTTACTCTAAAAAGTCTCGGCTACATTTTGAGTACGTTTATATGAATCCGTTGTGTTTCGGCGATTTGGGATAACTGAGATCCTTTTTTTCTCTTAATTTTGAGATCACTTTAAAAGTTACTGAAGATGTCCTCTACATGATTCATTGTAACAAAAATATTTTGGATCAGCTTAAATACACACATCAAGAGTGTCTTGGGATTAAGTATGTTCTAGAATACCGATGCAATTGAGTAACAGCTTCCAGTCGGTTTGGTATTCTTAAGTAGTGCCCAGGCGTTCTGAGGTCAGGTTTTGGCACCGATGTTGAGGAATGTTGTCCTTACTCTTAACAGTCTCGGTTACATTTGGCGTACGTTTATATGAATCCGTTGTGTTCCGGCGATTTCGGATACCTTTTATCCTTTTTTCTCTTCATGATGAGATCACTTCAAAAGTTACTGAAGATGTCCTCTACATGAATTATTGTAACAAAAATATTTTGGAACAGCCTAAATACACACATGAAAAGTGTCTTGGGATTAAGTATGTTCTAGAGTACCGTTGCAATTGAGTAACAGCTTCCAGTAGGTTTGGTATTCTTAAGTAGTGCCCAGGGGTTCTGAGGTCAGGCTTTGGCACCGATGTTGAGGAATGTTCTCCTTACTCTAAAAAGTCTCGGCTACATTTTGAGTACGTTTATATGAATCCGTTGTGTTTCGGCGATTTCGGATACCTTTCATCCTTTTTTCTCTTCATGATGAAATCACTTCAAAAGTTATTGAAGAAGTCCTCTATATGATTCATTGTAACAAAAATATTTTGGATCAGCTTAAAAACACACATCAAAAGTGTCTTGGGATCAAGTATGTTCTAGAGTACCGTTGCAATTGAGGATTGTTAATATAACATCTTGGAAATGTTGTTTTTACTTTTTAACATATTCCAGTTGGTTTGGCATTCTTACGTTGGGCCCAACTGTTCTGAGGTCAGATTTGGCACCGATGTTGAGGAATGTTCTCCTTACTCTAAAAAGTCTCGGCTACATTTTGAGTACGTTTATATGAATCCGTTGTGTTTCGGCGATTTCGGATAACTTACATCCTTTTTTTCTCTTCATTTTGAGATCACTTCAAAAGTTATTGAAGATGTCCTCTATATGATTAATTGTAACAAAAATATTTTGGATCAGCTTAAAAACACACATCAAAAGTGTCTTGGGATCAAGTATGTTCTAGAGTACCGTTGCAATTGAGTAACAGCTTCCAGTCGGTTTGGCATTCTTAAGTAGTGCCCAGGCGTTCTGAAGTCAGGTTTTGGCACCGATGTCGAGGAATGTTCTCCTTACTCTAAAAAGTCTCGGCTACATTTTGAGTACGTTTATATGAATCCGTTGTGTTTCGGCGATTTGGGATAACTGAGATCCTTTTTTTCTCTTAATTTTGAGATCACTTTAAAAGTTACTGAAGATGTCCTCTACATGATTCATTGTTACAAAAATATTTTGGATCAGCTTAAATACACACATCAAGAGTGTCTTGGGATTAAGTATGTACTAGAATACCGATGCAATTGAGTAACAGCTTCCAGTCGGTTTGGCATTCTTAAGTAGTGCCCAGGCGTTCTGAAGTCAGGTTTTGGCACCGATGTCGAGGAATGTTCTCCTTACTCTAAAAAGTCTCGGCTACATTTTGAGTACGTTTTTATGAATCCGTTGTGTTTCGGCGATTTGGGATAACTGAGATCCTTTTTTCTCTTAATTTTGAGATCACTTTAAAAGTTACTGAAGATGTCCTCTACATGATTCATTGTAACAAAAATATTTTAGATCAGCTTAAATACACACATCAAGAGTGTCTTGGGATTAAGTATGTTCTAGAATACCGATGCAATTGAGTAACAGCTTCCAGTCGGTTTGGTATTCTTTAGTAGTGCCCAGGCGTTCTGAGGTCAGGTTTTGGCACCGATGTCGAGGAATGTTGTCCTTACTCTTAACAGTCTCGGTTACATTTGGCGTACGTTTATATGAATCCGTTGTGTTCCGGCGATTTCGGATACCTTTCATCCTTTTTTCTCTTCATGATGAGATCACTTCAAAAGTTACTGAAGATGTCCTCTACATGAATTATTGTAACAAAAATATTTTGGAACAGCCTAAATACACACATCAAGAGTGTGTTGGGATTAAGTATGTTCTAGAGTACCGTTGCAATTGAGTAACAGCTTCCAGTAGGTTTGGTATTCTTAAGTAGTGCCCAGGCGTTCTGAGGTCAGGCTTTGGCACCGATGTTGAGGAATGTTCTCCTTACTCTAAAAAGTCTCGGCTACATTTTGAGTACGTTTATATGAATCCGTTGTGTTTCGGCGATTTCGGATACCTTTCATCCTTTTTTCTCTACATGATGAGATCACTTCAAAAGTTATTGAAGAAGTCCTCTATATGATTCATTGTAACAAAAATATTTTGGATCAGCTTAAAAACACACATCAAAAGTGTCTTGGGATCAAGTATGTTCTAGAGTACCGTTGCAATTGAGGATTGTTAATATAACATCTTGGAAATGTTGTTTTTACTTTTTAACATATTCCAGTTGGTTTGGCATTCTTACGTTGGGCCCAACTGTTCTGAGGTCAGGTTTTGGCACCGATGTTGAGGAATGTTCTCCTTACTCTAAAAAGTCTCGGCTACATTTTGAGTACGTTAATATGAATCCGTTGTGTTTCGGCGATTTCGGATACCTTTCATCCTTTTTTCTCTTCATTTTGAGATCACTTCAAAAGTTATTGAAGATGTCCTCTATATGATTCATTGTAACAAAAATATTTTAAAACAGCTTAAATACACACATCAAAAAAGTCTTGGGATCAAGTATGTTCTAGAGTACCGTTGCAATTGAGTAACAGCTTCCAGTCGGTTTGGCATTCTTAAGTAGTGCCCAGGCGTTCTGAAGTCAGGTTTTGGCACCGATGTCGAGGAATGTTCTCCTTAGTCTTAACAGTCTCGGTTACATTTGGCGTTCGTTTATATGAATCCGTTGTGTTCCGGCGATTTCGGATACCTTTCATCCTTTTTTCTCTTCATGATGAGATCACTTCAAAAGTTACTGAAGATGTCCTCTACATGAATCATTGTAACAAAAATATTTTGGATCAGCTTAAAAACACACATCAAAAGTGTCTTGGGATCAAGTATGTTCTAGAGTACCGTTGCAATTGAGTAACAGCTTCCAGTCGGTTTGGCATTCTTAAGTAGTGCCCAGGTGTTCTGAAGTCAGGTTTTGGCACCGATGTCGAGGAATGTTCTCCTTACTCTAAAAAGTCAAGGCTACATTTTGAGTACGTTTATATGAATCCGTTGTGTTTCGGCGATTTGGGATAACTGAGATCCTTTTTTTCTCTTAATTTTGAGATCACTTTAAAAGTTACTGAAGATGTCCTCTATATGATTCATTGTAACAAAAATATTTTGGATCAGCTTAAAAACACACATCAAAAGTGTCTTGGGATCAAGTATGTTCTAGAGTACCGTTGCAATTGAGTAACAGCTTCCAGTCGGTTTGGCATTCTTAAGTAGTGCCCAGGCGTTCTGAAGTCAGGTTTTGGCACCGATGTCGAGGAATGTTCTCCTTAGTCTTAACAGTCTCGGTTACATTTGGCGTTCGTTTATATGAATCCATTGTGTTCCGGTGATTTCGGATACCTTTCATCCTTTTTTCTCTTCATGATGAGATCACTTCAAAAGTTACTGAAGATGTCCTCTACATGAATCATTGTAACAAAAATATTTTGGAACAGCTTAAATACACACATCAAAAGTGTCTTGGGATCAAGTATGTTCTAGAGTACCGTTGCAATTGAGTAACAGCTTCCAGTCGGTTTGGCATTCTTAAGTAGTGCCCAGGTGTTCTGAAGTCAGGTTTTGGCACCGATGTCGAGGAATGTTCTCCTTACTCTAAAAAGTCAAGGCTACATTTTGAGTACGTTTATATGAATCCGTTGTGTTCCGGCGATTACGGATACCTTTCATCCTTTTTTCTCTTCATGATGAGATCACTTCAAAAGTTACTGAAGATGTCCTCTACATGAATCATTGTAACAAAAATATTTTGGAACAGCTTAAATACACACATCAAAAGTGTCTTGGGATCAAGTATGTTCTAGAGTACCGTTGCAATTGAGTAACAGCTTCCAGTCGGTTTGGCATTCTTAAGTAGTGCCCAGGCGTTCTGAAGTCAGGTTTTGGCACCGATGTCGAGGAATGTTCTCCTTACTCTAAAAAGTCTCGGCTACATTTTGAGTACGTTTATATGAATCCGTTGTGTTTCGGCGATTTGGGATAACTGAGATCCTTTTTTTCTCTTAATTTTGAGATCACTTTAAAAGTTACTGAAGATGTCCTCTACATGATTCATTGTAACAAAAATATTTTGGAACAGCTTAAATACACACATCAAAAGTGTCTTGGGATCAAGTATGTTCTAGAGTACCGTTGCAATTGAGTAACAGCTTCCAGTCGGTTTGGCATTCTTAAGTAGTGCCCAGGCGTTCTGAAGTCAGGTTTTGGCACCGATGTCGAGGAATGTTCTCCTTACTCTAAAAAGTCTCGGCTACATTTTGAGTACGTTTATATGAATCCGTTGTGTTCCGGCGATTACGGATACCTTTCATCCTTTTTTCTCTTCATGATGAGATCACTTCAAAAGTTACTGAAGATGTCCTCTACATGAATCATTGTAACAAAAATATTTTGGAACAGCTTAAATACACACATCAAAAGTGTCTTGGGATCAAGTATGTTCTAGAGTACCGTTGCAATTGAGTAACAGCTTCCAGTCGGTTTGGCATTCTTAAGTAGTGCCCAGGCGTTCTGAAGTCAGGTTTTGGCACCGATGTCGAGGAATGTTCTCCTTACTCTAAAAAGTCTCGGCTACATTTTGAGTACGTTTATATGAATCCGTTGTGTTTCGGCGATTTGGGATAACTGAGATCCTTTTTTTCTCTTAATTTTGAGATCACTTTAAAAGTTACTGAAGATGTCCTCTACATGATTCATTGTAACAAAAATATTTTGGATCAGCTTAAATACACACATCAAGAGTGTCTTGGGATTAAGTATGTTCTAGAATACCGATGCAATTGAGTAACAGCTTCCAGTCGGTTTGGCATTCTTAAGTAGTGCCCAGGCGTTCTGAAGTCAGGTTTTGGCACCGATGTCGAGGAATGTTCTCCTTAGTCTTAACAGTCTCGGTTACATTTGGCGTTCGTTTATATGAATCCGTTGTGTTTCGGCGATTTGGGATAACTGAGATCCTTTTTTTCTCTTAATTTTGAGATCACTTTAAAAGTTACTGAAGATGTCCACTACATGATTCATTGTAACAAAAATATTTTGGATCAGCTTAAATACACACATCAAGAGTGTCTTGGGATTAAGTATGTTCTAGAATACCGATGCAATTGAGTAACAGCTTCCAGTCGGTTTGGCATTCTTAAGTAGTGCCCAGGCGTTCTGAAGTCAGGTTTTGGCACCGATGTCGAGGAATGTTCTCCTTACTCTAAAAAGTCTCGGCTACATTTTGAGTACGTTTATATGAATCCGTTGTGTTTCGGCGATTTGGGATAACTGAGATCCTTTTTTTCTCTTAATTTTGAGATCACTTTAAAAGTTACTGAAGATGTCCTCTACATGATTCATTGTAACAAAAATATTTTGGATCAGCTTAAATACACACATGAAAAGTGTCTTGGGATTAAGTATGTTCTAGAATACCGATGCAATTGAGTAACAGCTTCCAGTCGGTTTGGTATTCTTAAGTAGTGCCCAGGCGTTCTGAGGTCAGGTTTTGGCACCGATGTTGAGGAATGTTGTCCTTACTCTTAACAGTCTCGGTTACATTTGGCGTACGTTTATATGAATCCGTTGTGTTCCGGCGATTTCGGATACCTTTTATCCTTTTTTCTCTTCATGATGAGATCACTTCAAAAGTTACTGAAGATGTCCTCTACATGAATTATTGTAACAAAAATATTTTGGAACAGCCTAAATACACACATGAAAAGTGTCTTGGGATCAAGTATGTTCTAGAGTACCGTTGCAATTGAGTAACAGCTTCCAGTCGGTTTGGCATTCTTAAGTAGTGCCCAGGTGTTCTGAAGTCAGGTTTTGGCACCGATGTCGAGGAATGTTCTCCTTACTCTAAAAAGTCAAGGCTACATTTTGAGTACGTTTATATGAATCCGTTGTGTTCCGGCGATTACGGATACCTTTCATCCTTTTTTCTCTTCATGATGAGATCACTTCAAAAGTTACTGAAGATGTCCTCTACATGAATCATTGTAACAAAAATATTTTGGAACAGCTTAAATACACACATCAAAAGTGTCTTGGGATCAAGTATGTTCTAGAGTACCGTTGCAATTGAGTAACAGCTTCCAGTCGGTTTGGCATTCTTAAGTAGTGCCCAGGCGTTCTGAAGTCAGGTTTTGGCACCGATGTCGAGGAATGTTCTCCTTACTCTAAAAAGTCTCGGCTACATTTTGAGTACGTTTATATGAATCCGTTGTGTTTCGGCGATTTGGGATAACTGAGATCCTTTTTTTCTCTTAATTTTGAGATCACTTTAAAAGTTACTGAAGATGTCCTCTACATGATTCATTGTAACAAAAATATTTTGGAACAGCTTAAATACACACATCAAAAGTGTCTTGGGATCAAGTATGTTCTAGAGTACCGTTGCAATTGAGTAACAGCTTCCAGTCGGTTTGGCATTCTTAAGTAGTGCCCAGGTGTTCTGAAGTCAGGTTTTGGCACCGATGTCGAGGAATGTTCTCCTTACTCTAAAAAGTCTCGGCTACATTTTGAGTACGTTTATATGAATCCGTTGTGTTCCGGCGATTACGGATACCTTTCATCCTTTTTTCTCTTCATGATGAGATCACTTCAAAAGTTACTGAAGATGTCCTCTACATGAATCATTGTAACAAAAATATTTTGGAACAGCTTAAATACACACATCAAAAGTGTCTTGGGATCAAGTATGTTCTAGAGTACCGTTGCAATTGAGTAACAGCTTCCAGTCGGTTTGGCATTCTTAAGTAGTGCCCAGGCGTTCTGAAGTCAGGTTTTGGCACCGATGTCGAGGAATGTTCTCCTTACTCTAAAAAGTCTCGGCTACATTTTGAGTACGTTTATATGAATCCGTTGTGTTTCGGCGATTTGGGATAACTGAGATCCTTTTTTTCTCTTAATTTTGAGATCACTTTAAAAGTTACTGAAGATGTCCTCTACATGATTCATTGTAACAAAAATATTTTGGATCAGCTTAAATACACACATCAAGAGTGTCTTGGGATTAAGTATGTTCTAGAATACCGATGCAATTGAGTAACAGCTTCCAGTCGGTTTGGCATTCTTAAGTAGTGCCCAGGCGTTCTGAAGTCAGGTTTTGGCACCGATGTCGAGGAATGTTCTCCTTAGTCTTAACAGTCTCGGTTACATTTGGCGTTCGTTTATATGAATCCGTTGTGTTTCGGCGATTTGGGATAACTGAGATCCTTTTTTTCTCTTAATTTTGAGATCACTTTAAAAGTTACTGAAGATGTCCTCTACATGATTCATTGTAACAAAAATATTTTGGATCAGCTTAAATACACACATCAAGAGTGTCTTGGGATTAAGTATGTTCTAGAATACCGATGCAATTGAGTAACAGCTTCCAGTCGGTTTGGCATTCTTAAGTAGTGCCCAGGCGTTCTGAAGTCAGGTTTTGGCACCGATGTCGAGGAATGTTCTCCTTACTCTAAAAAGTCTCGGCTACATTTTGAGTACGTTTATATGAATCCGTTGTGTTTCGGCGATTTGGGATAACTGAGATCCTTTTTTTCTCTTAATTTTGAGATCACTTTAAAAGTTACTGAAGATGTCCTCTACATGATTCATTGTTACAAAAATATTTTGGATCAGCTTAAATACACACATCAAGAGTGTCTTGGGATTAAGTATGTTCTAGAATACCGATGCAATTGAGTAACAGCTTCCAGTCGGTTTGGCATTCTTAAGTAGTGCCCAGGCGTTCTGAAGTCAGGTTTTGGCACCGATGTCGAGGAATGTTCTCCTTACTCTAAAAAGTCTCGGCTACATTTTGAGTACGTTTTTATGAATCCGTTGTGTTTCGGCGATTTGGGATAACTGAGATCCTTTTTTCTCTTAATTTTGAGATCACTTTAAAAGTTACTGAAGATGTCCTCTACATGATTCATTGTAACAAAAATATTTTAGATCAGCTTAAATACACACATCAAGAGTGTCTTGGGATTAAGTATGTTCTAGAATACCGATGCAATTGAGTAACAGCTTCCAGTCGGTTTGGTATTCTTAAGTAGTGCCCAGGCGTTCTGAGGTCAGGTTTTGGCACCGATGTCGAGGAATGTTGTCCTTACTCTTAACAGTCTCGGTTACATTTGGCGTACGTTTATATGAATCCGTTGTGTTCCGGCGATTTCGGATACCTTTCATCCTTTTTTCTCTTCATGATGAGATCACTTCAAAAGTTACTGAAGATGTCCTCTACATGAATTATTGTAACAAAAATATTTTGGAACAGCCTAAATACACACATCAAGAGTGTGTTGCGATTAAGTATGTTCTAGAGTACCGTTGCAATTGAGTAACAGCTTCCAGTAGGTTTGGTATTCTTAAGTAGTGCCCAGGCGTTCTGAGGTCAGGCTTTGGCACCGATGTTGAGGAATGTTCTCCTTACTCTAAAAAGTCTCGGCTACATTTTGAGTACGTTTATATGAATCCGTTGTGTTTCGGCGATTTCGGATACCTTTCATCCTTTTTTCTCTACATGATGAGATCACTTCAAAAGTTATTGAAGAAGTCCTCTATATGATTCATTGTAACAAAAATATTTTGGATCAGCTTAAAAACACACATCAAAAGTGTCTTGGGATCAAGTATGTTCTAGAGTACCGTTGCAATTGAGGATTGTTAATATAACATCTTGGAAATGTTGTTTTTACTTTTTAACATATTCCAGTTGGTTTGGCATTCTTACGTTGGGCCCAACTGTTCTGAGGTCAGGTTTTGGCACCGATGTTGAGGAATGTTCTCCTTACTCTAAAAAGTCTCGGCTACATTTTGAGTACGTTAATATGAATCCGTTGTGTTTCGGCGATTTCGGATACCTTTCATCCTTTTTTCTCTTCATTTTGAGATCACTTCAAAAGTTATTGAAGATGTCCTCTATATGATTCATTGTAACAAAAATATTTTAAAACAGCTTAAATACACACATCAAAAAAGTCTTGGGATCAAGTATGTTCTAGAGTACCGTTGCAATTGAGTAACAGCTTCCAGTCGGTTTGGCATTCTTAAGTAGTGCCCAGGCGTTCTGAAGTCAGGTTTTGGCACCGATGTCGAGGAATGTTCTCCTTAGTCTTAACAGTCTCGGTTACATTTGGCGTTCGTTTATATGAATCCGTTGTGTTCCGGCGATTTCGGATACCTTTCATCCTTTTTTCTCTTCATGATGAGATCACTTCAAAAGTTACTGAAGATGTCCTCTACATGAATCATTGTAACAAAAATATTTTGGATCAGCTTAAATACACACATCAAAAGTGTCTTGGGATCAAGTATGTTCTAGAGTACCGTTGCAATTGAGTAACAGCTTCCAGTCGGTTTGGCATTCTTAAGTAGTGCCCAGGTGTTCTGAAGTCAGGTTTTGGCACCGATGTCGAGGAATGTTCTCCTTACTCTAAAAAGTCAAGGCTACATTTTGAGTACGTTTATATGAATCCGTTGTGTTTCGGCGATTTGGGATAACTGAGATCCTTTTTTTCTCTTAATTTTGAGATCACTTTAAAAGTTACTGAAGATGTCCTCTATATGATTCATTGTAACAAAAATATTTTGGATCAGCTTAAAAACACACATCAAAAGTGTCTTGGGATCAAGTATGTTCTAGAGTACCGTTGCAATTGAGTAACAGCTTCCAGTCGGTTTGGCATTCTTAAGTAGTGCCCAGGCGTTCTGAAGTCAGGTTTTGGCACCGATGTCGAGGAATGTTCTCCTTAGTCTTAACAGTCTCGGCTACATTTTGAGTACGTTTATATGAATCCGTTGTGTTTCGGCGATTTCGGATACCTTTCATCCTTTTTTCTCTTCATGATGAGATCACTTCAAAAGTTATTGAAGATGTTCTACATGAATTATTGTAACAAAAATATTTTGGAACAGCCTAAATACACAAATGAAAAGTGTCTTGGGATTAAGTATGTTCTAGAGTACCGATGCAATTGAGTAACAGCTTCCAGTCGGTTTGGCATTCTTAAGTAGTGCCCAGGCGTTCTGAAGTCAGGTTTTGGCACCGATGTCGAGGAATGTTCTCCTTACTCTAAAAAGTCTCGGCTACATTTTGAGTACGTTTATATGAATCCGTTGTGTTTCGGCGATTTGGGATAACTGAGATCCTTTTTTTCTCTTAATTTTGAGATCACTTTAAAAGTTACTGAAGATGTCCTCTACATGATTCATTGTAACAAAAATATTTTGGATCAGCTTAAATACACACATCAAGAGTGTCTTGGGATTAAGTATGTTCTAGAATACCGATGCAATTGAGTAACAGCTTCCAGTCGGTTTGGTATTCTTAAGTAGTGCCCAGGCGTTCTGAGGTCAGGTTTTGGCACCGATGTCGAGGAATGTTCTCCTTACTCTTAACAGTCTCGGTTACATTTGGCGTACGTTTATATGAATCCGTTGTGTTTCGGCGATTTCGGATACCTTTCATCCTTTTTTCTCTTCATGATGAGATCACTTCAAAAGTTATTGAAGAAGTCCTCTATATGATTCATTGTAACAAAAATATTTTGGATCAGCTTAAAAACACACATCTAAGTGTCTTGGGATCAAGTATGTTCTAGAGTACCGTTGCAATTGAGGATTGTTAATATAACATCTTGGAAATGTTGTTTTTACTTTTTAACATATTCCAGTTGGTTTGGCATTCTTACGTTGGGCCCAACTGTTCTGAGGTCAGGTTTTGGCACCGATGTTGAGGAATGTTCTCCTTACTCTAAAAAGTCTCGGCTACATTTTGAGTACGTTAATATGAATCCGTTGTGTTTCGGCGATTTCGGATAACTTACATCCTTTTTTTCTCTTCATTTTGAGATCACTTCAAAAGTTATTGAAGATGTCCTCTATATGATTCATTGTAACAAAAATATTTTGGATCAGCTTAAAAACACACATCAAAAGTGTCTTCGGATCAAGTATGTTCTAGAGTACCGTTGCAATTGAGTAACAGCTTCCAGTCGGTTTGGCATTCTTAAGTAGTGCCCAGGCGTTCTGAAGTCAGGTTTTGGCACCGATGTCGAGGAATGTTCTCCTTAGTCTTAACAGTCTCGGTTACATTTGGCGTTCGTTTATATGAATCCGTTGTGTTCCGGCGATTTCGGATACCTTTCATCCTTTTTTCTCTTCATGATGAGATCACTTCAAAAGTTACTGAAGATGTCCTCTACATGAATCATTGTAACAAAAATATTTTGGAACAGCTTAAATAAACACATCAAAAGTGTCTTGGGATCAAGTATGTTCTAGAGTACCGTTGCAATTGAGTAACAGCTTCCAGTCGGTTTGGCATTCTTAAGTAGTGCCCAGGTGTTCTGAAGTCAGGTTTTGGCACCGATGTCGAGGAATGTTCTCCTTACTCTAAAAAGTCAAGGCTACATTTTGAGTACGTTTATATAAATCCGTTGTGTTTCGGCGATTTAGGATAACTGAGATCCTTTTTTTCTCTTAATATTGAGATCACTTTAAAAGTTACTGAAGATGTCCTCTACATGATTCATTGTAACAAAAATATTTTGGATCAGCTTAAATACACATATCAAGAGTGTCTTGGGATTAAGTATGTTCTAGAATACCGATGCAATTGAGTAACAGCTTCCAGTCGGTTTGGCATTCTTAAGTAGTGCCCAGGCGTTCTGAAGTCAGGTTTTGGCACCGATGTCGAGGAATGTTCTCCTTACTCTTAACAGTCTCGGTTACATTTGGCGTACGTTTATATGAATCCGTTGTGTTCCGGCGATTTCGGATACCTTTCATCCTTTTTTCTCTTCATGATGAGATCACTTCAAAAGTTACTGAAGATGTCCTCTACATGAATTATTGTAACAAAAATATTCTGGAACAGCCTAAATACACACATGAAAAGTGTCTTGGGATTAAGTATGTTCTAGAGTACCGTTGCAATTGAGTAACAGCTTCCAGTAGGTTTGGTATTCTTAAGTAGTGCCCAGGCGTTCTGAGGTCAGGCTTTGGCACCGATGTTGAGGAATGTTCTCCTTACTCTCAAAAGTCTCGGCTACATTTTGAGTACGTTTATATGAATCCGTTGTGTTTCGGCGATTTCGGATACCTTTCATCCTTTTTTCTCTTCATGATGAGATCACTTCAAAAGTTATTGAAGATGTTCTACATGAATTATTGTAACAAAAATATTTTGGAACAGCCTAAATACACAAATGAAAAGTGTCTTGGGATTAAGTATGTTCTAGAGTACCGATGCAATTGAGTAACAGCTTCCAGTCGGTTTGGCATTCTTAAGTAGTGCCCAGGCGTTCTGAAGTCAGGTTTTGGCACCGATGTCGAGGAATGTTCTCCTTACTCTAAAAAGTCTCGGCTACATTTTGAGTACGTTTATATGAATCCGTTGTGTTTCGGCGATTTGGGATAACTGAGATTCTTTTTTTCTCTTAATTTTGAGATCACTTTAAAAGTTACTGAAGATGTCCTCTACATGATTCATTGTAACAAAAATATTTTGGATCAGCTTAAATACACACATCAAGAGTGTCTTGGGATTAAGTATGTTCTAGAATACCGATGCAATTGAGTAACAGCTTCCAGTCGGTTTGGTATTCTTAAGTAGTGCCCAGGCGTTCTGAGGTCAGGTTTTGGCACCGATGTCGAGGAATGTTGTCCTTACTCTTAACAGTCTCGGTTACATTTGGCGTACGTTTATATGAATCCGTTGTGTTCCGGCGATTTCGGATACCTTTCATCCTTTTTTCTCTTCATGATGAGATCACTTCAAAAGTTACTGAAGATGTCCTCTACATGAATTATTGTAACAAAAATATTTTGGAACAGCCTAAATACACACATGAAAAGTGTCTTGGGATTAAGTATGTTCTAGAGTACCGTTGCAATTGAGTAACAGCTTCCAGTAGGTTTGGTATTCTTAAGTAGTGCCCAGGCGTTCTGAGGTCAGGCTTTGGCACCGATGTTGAGGAATGTTCTCCTTACTCTAAAAAGTCTCGGCTACATTTTGAGTACGTTTATATGAATCCGTTGTGTTTCGGCGATTTCGGATACCTTTCATCCTTTTTTCTCTTCATGATGAGATCACTTCAAAAGTTATTGAAGAAGTCCTCTATATGATTCATTGTAACAAAAATATTTTGGATCAGCTTAAAAACACACATCAAAAGTGTCTTGGGATCAAGTATGTTCTAGAGTACCGTTGCAATTGAGGATTGTTAATATAACATCTTGGAAATGTTGTTTTTACTTTTTAACATATTCCAGTTGGTTTGGCATTCTTACGTTGGGCCCAACTGTTCTGAGGTCAGGTTTTGGCACCGATGTTGAGGAATGTTCTCCTTACTCTAAAAAGTCTCGGCTACATTTTGAGTACGTTTATATGAATCCGTTGTGTTTCGGCGATTTCGGATAACTTACATCCTTTTTTTCTCTTCATTTTGAGATCACTTCAAAAGTTATTGAAGATGTCCTCTATATGATTAATTGTAACAAAAATATTTTGGATCAGCTTAAAAACACACATCAAAAGTGTCTTGGGATCAAGTATGTTCTAGAGTACCGTTGCAATTGAGTAACAGCTTCCAGTCGGTTTGGCATTCTTAAGTAGTGCCCAGGCGTTCTGAAGTCAGGTTTTGGCACCGATGTCGAGGAATGTTCTCCTTACTCTAAAAAGTCTCGGCTACATTTTGAGTACGTTTATATGAATCCGTTGTGTTTCGGCGATTCGGGATAACTGAGATCCTTTTTTTCTCTTAATTTTGAGATCACTTTAAAAGTTACTGAAGATGTCCTCTACATGATTCATTGTTACAAAAATATTTTGGATCAGCTTAAATACACACATCAAGAGTGTCTTGGGATTAAGTATGTTCTAGAATACCGATGCAATTGAGTAACAGCTTCCAGTCGGTTTGGCATTCTTAAGTAGTGCCCAGGCGTTCTGAAGTCAGGTTTTGGCACCGATGTCGAGGAATGTTCTCCTTACTCTAAAAAGTCTCGGCTACATTTTGAGTACGTTTTTATGAATCCGTTGTGTTTCGGCGATTTGGGATAACTGAGATCCTTTTTTTCTCTTAATTTTGAGATCACTTTAAAAGTTACTGAAGATGTCCACTACATGATTCATTGTAACAAAAATATTTTGGATCAGCTTAAATACACACATCAAGAGTGTCTTGGGATTAAGTATGTTCTAGAATACCGATGCAATTGAGTAACAGCTTCCAGTCGGTTTGGTATTCTTAAGTAGTGCCCAGGCGTTCTGAGGTCAGGTTTTGGCACCGATGTCGAGGAATGTTGTCCTTACTCTTAACAGTCTCGGTTACATTTGGCGTACGTTTATATGAATCCGTTGTGTTCCGGCGATTTCGGATACCTTTCATCCTTTTTTCTCTTCATGATGAGATCACTTCAAAAGTTACTGAAGATGTCCTATACATGAATTATTGTAACAAAAATATTTTGGAACAGCCTAAATACACACATGAAAAGTGTCTTGGGATTAAGTATGTTCTAGAGTACCGTTGCAATTGAGTAACAGCTTCCAGTAGGTTTGGTATTCTTAAGTAGTGCCCAGGCGTTCTGAGGTCAGGCTTTGGCACCGATGTTGAGGAATGTTCTCCTTACTCTAAAAAGTCTCGGCTACATTTTGAGTACGTTTATATGAATCCGTTGTGTTTCGGCGATTTCGGATACCTTTCATCCTTTTTTCTCTTCATGATGAGATCACTTCAAAAGTTATTGAAGAAGTCCTCTATTTATTTATTTATTTATTTAATTCTTTATTGTACACCAGAAATATACATAAAAAATGGTAAATTTAAAAAAAAGAAGTACAACTAGGCGGCCTTATCGCTAGTAAGCGATTTCTTCCAGGCAAACCCAGCAGTGAAAGAAGATCATTCATATGAAAACAAAGCAGGTTGGCGTACCTACAGAATAAATACAAAATACTAAATATACCTGAGAATAAATATATAACATACAATACAATATTTTAAATATATATTTTAATAGGATTAAATGAATACAATAACAAAAATAGAATGATACATTTACTTAAATATAAACTTTAAAATACTATATTAGAATAAAAATAATATAATTATAAAGAAAGAAAGTGAGTCTTAACGAGTCGTTTGAACGTCGGTAATGTGAGAGCATGCTTGATGTCTACAGGTAAATCATTCCATAGCGTCACTGCACGCACTGAAAAGGATTTACTGTAGAACTCAGTACGGTGCGGCGGTGTCGTCAGGAGAAGATTGTGCGATGAGCGTAGCGTACGATCATTGTTCTCGGACAGGAAGTTGAAACGCTCTTTGAGGTAGTTAGGACTTTGTCGATCGAACAGAATACGGTAGAGAAGGGAGAGGATATGCGTATTCCTGCGAAGGCGAATCGGAAGCCACTTGAGTTTACTGCGAAATTCAGAGACGTGATCATATTTGCGCAAGCCAAATATGAATCTAATGCAAAGGTTTTGAAGGCGCTCAAGTTTGTTAAGAAGTTCTTCCGTAAGGTTAAGATAGCTGACATCAGCATAGTCGAGAATAGGATGAAAGAGAGTTTGTGCAATCATAACTTTAGTCGCAATAGGCAGGACGTTACGTAAACGCCGGAGAGAATTGGTCGCGGCAAACATCTTTCGGCTCACATCCTCAATTTGTTTTTTCCATGAGAGGGTTTGGTCGAATGTAACACCTAAGTTCCTTACAGTTTCACTTTGAGGTATATGGACCCCGTTTAACTGGACTGGTGGAAGTACATCCCAATTAATACGTGAGATGACGTATGGACTTCCTATAACAATAGTTTGAGACTTAGTCGGATTAATAAAAAGACCGTATCGAGAACTCCACAAAGAAATTATGGACAGGTCACGATTTATTTTAATTATTGCCTCAGAAAGGTTATCAAGAGAGGCTGAAGTGTAAATCTGAAGATCGTCTGCATACATATGGTAGGAAGAAGAAAGATGTTGAGTAATAGAGTTAATGAAAATGGTAAAAAGGAGTGGAGACAACACGCCACCTTGCGGCACGCCGGCTTGGATATCGACCCAGTTAGAAACACCATTCTCAGTGCACACACGTTGCCGGCGGCCGAACAAGTAGGAACGAAACCAAGCAACTGTTGATGGAGATATGTTAAAAGAACCCAAAATATGTAGCATGATGTCAAAGTCTACGGTATTGAACGCATTACTGAAGTCAAGTAGTGTCAGTACAGTCAACAGCTTGTTCTCCATACCGAGTCGAATGTCATCTGTGATATTGACTAGTGCAGTAGCCGTGCCATGACCAGGGCGGAAACCTGACTGGTAGGGATCGAGGAGATTATTAAGGTTAAAGAAGGAACTAAGCTGGTGGTGTAAGAGACGCTCAAGAACCTTGGACAAAAAAGGTAGAATGGAAATAGGACGGTAAGTTTGATCAGATTCGGGATTGCACTTTTTGGGAATAGGGATAACATTAGTGTCTTTCCAAAGGGAAGGAAACGTTTGGGACTGTATTGACTTGTTAAAAAGTCGGGTAACAATAGGAACAAGGATATCAATAATAGGGACTATCATAGCACGGCTAATGTTATCACAGCCAGTAGAGTTGGAAGAGATATTAAGGATATTCTTTTTAACATCACATTCCAACAGTTGCGCAAACGAGAAGGAGGGGACATTTGGTGTCGGCAGACATGAGATATGATTAAGGGTTTGTGATTTAACAGAAGGGTCTAGTGGAGAAAATTTTGAAAATTGTGTATTAAGTACGTTAAGGTTAATATGACTAGGAATGCAATTACTACTTGGTTTGCCGACACCCAAAGTTTTGAGAAATTTCCAGACTCTAGCTGGATCACCATTGGAGACAGAACTATGGATATGGCGTCGTTGTGCATCCCTACACATAGTATTGCAGCGATTTCTAAGATTCCTATACGTTTCACGATTTTCATCGGTAGGCAGAAGTTTAAATTTAGTTTTGGCGCGATTGCGCTTCAGCATTTCAGTTTTGATTTTCTCTGAGAGCCAAGGAGCGGGAAGATGCTTGATCTTTACAGGTCTTAATGGAGCGTGGCGATCGTATAGCTGTGTTATTAGCGAATTAAATAAAGAAAGTTGTTCGTCAATGGTTTCAGCCTTATCGATAGCAGACCAGTCTATATTACGCGCATCATAAGTTAGTTGGTGAGTGTCTATGCTTCTAAAGTTACGCTGCAGAAGAATTCTCGACTTAGCTTTTGGGGGACGGATTTTGTAGGATAACATAAGTAGATTATGATAAGAAAAGGCATCAGCAACGATTTGACCATGTTTCACAACATGGTCACACGATGAGACAATCATTAGATCAAGAAGAGAAGGGTTGGAGTTAGGAAAAAAGTGAGTAGGACCAGTAGGAAGAATATTAAGATTTATAGAATTGGTAACAGAAAGGAGTTTAGATGATCGGTGATCGTTTTTTAAAAGACATGTATTAAGGTCTCCCATAATAATGACATGAGCGTAATTAGGGACCAGACCTTCGAGTAGTGTCTCAAATGAAGAAAAGTAGTCCAGATGTAGGGAAGGACTATAAACAACTCCCATAAGGACTTTTGCGTGGCACAGCGTCGCTTCAAGAAAAAGATACTCCAGACATTCCTCACTGTGGCTTGGGGGCGAAATGCTGACCACGCAATGAGCAATATGTGAGCGAATGTAAATAGCCACCCCACCACCTGTACGTCCCACCCGATCATTGCGCACAAGTTCAAAACCCGGTAGTGCGTAGGATACTGATGATAAGCAAGGTCTTAGCCAGGTTTCAGAAATCATTACTGCGTGAATATTGTTGATGTCAAAAGATGTCAGCATATCGGGATAATGAGCATGAATACTTTGAGCATTAATGTAAATAACATTAAAGTTTTTCGGAAAACTAGAAAATTCATCGTTAAGAGAATCTATATGATTCATTGTAACAAAAATATTTTGGATCAGCTTAAAAACACACATCAAAAGTGTCTTGGGATCAAGTATGTTCTAGAGTACCGTTGCAATTGAGGATTGTTAATATAACATCTTGGAAATGTTGTTTTTACTTTTTAACATATTCCAGTTGGTTTGGCATTCTTACGTTGGGCCCAACTGTTCTGAGGTCAGGTTTTGGCACCGATGTTGAGGAATGTTCTCCTTACTCTAAAAAGTCTCGGCTACATTTTGAGTACGTTAATATGAATCCGTTGTGTTTCGGCGATTTCGGATAACTTACATCCTTTTTTTCTCTTCATTTTGAGATCACTTCAAAAGTTATTGAAGATGTCCTCTATATGATTAATTGTAACAAAAATATTTTGGATCAGCTTAAAAACACACATCAAAAGTGTCTTGGGATCAAGTATGTTCTAGAGTACCGTTGCAATTGAGTAACAGCTTCCAGTCGGTTTGGCATTCTTAAGTAGTGCCCAGGCGTTCTGAAGTCAGGTTTTGGCACCGATGTCGAGGAATGTTCTCCTTAGTCTTAACAGTCTCGGTTACATTTGGCGTTCGTTTATATGAATCCGTTGTGTTCCGGCGATTTCGGATACCTTTCATCCTTTTTTCTCTTCATGATGAGATCACTTCAAAAGTTACTGAAGATGTCCTCTACATGAATCATTGTAACAAAAATATTTTGGAACAGCTTAAATACACACATCAAAAGTGTCTTGGGATCAAGTATGTTCTAGAGTACCGTTGCAATTGAGTAACAGCTTCCAGTCGGTTTGGCATTCTTAAGTAGTGCCCAGGTGTTCTGAAGTCAGGTTTTGGCACCGATGTCGAGGAATGTTCTCCTTACTCTAAAAAGTCAAGGCTACATTTTGAGTACGTTTATATAAATCCGTTGTGTTTCGGCGATTTAGGATAACTGAGATCCTTTTTTTCTCTTAATATTGAGATCACTTTAAAAGTTACTGAAGATGTCCTCTACATGATTCATTGTAACAAAAATATTTTGGATCAGCTTAAATACACATATCAAGAGTGTCTTGGGATTAAGTATGTTCTAGAATACCGATGCAATTGAGTAACAGCTTCCAGTCGGTTTGGCATTCTTAAGTAGTGCCCAGGCGTTCTGAAGTCAGGTTTTGGCACCGATGTCGAGGAATGTTCTCCTTACTCTTAACAGTCTCGGTTACATTTGGCGTACGTTTATATGAATCCGTTGTGTTCCGGCGATTTCGGATACCTTTCATCCTTTTTTCTCTTCATGATGAGATCACTTCAAAAGTTACTGAAGATGTCCTCTACATGAATTATTGTAACAAAAATATTTTGGAACAGCCTAAATACACACATGAAAAGTGTCTTGGGATTAAGTATATTCTAGAGTACCGTTGCAATTGAGTAACAGCTTCCAGTAGGTTTGGTATTCTTAAGTAGTGCCCAGGCGTTCTGAGGTCAGGCTTTGGCACCGATGTTGAGGAATGTTCTCCTTACTCTAAAAAGTCTCGGCTACATTTTGAGTACGTTTATATGAATCCGTTGTGTTTCGGCGATTTCGGATACCTTTCATCCTTTTTTCTCTTCATGATGAGATCACTTCAAAAGTTATTGAAGATGTCCTCTACATGAATTATTGTAACAAAAATATTTTGGAACAGCCTAAATACACAAATGAAAAGTGTCTTGGGATTAAGTATGTTCTAGAGTACCGATGCAATTGAGTAACAGCTTCCAGTCGGTTTGGCATTCTTAAGTAGTGCCCAGGCGTTCTGAAGTCAGGTTTTGGCACCGATGTCGAGGAATGTTCTCCTTACTCTAAAAAGTCTCGGCTACATTTTGAGTACGTTTATATGAATCCGTTGTGTTTCGGCGATTTGGGATAACTGAGATCCTTTTTTTCTCTTAATTTTGAGATCACTTTAAAAGTTACTGAAGATGTCCTCTACATGATTCATTGTAACAAAAATATTTTGGATCAGCTTAAATACACACATCAAGAGTGTCTTGGGATTAAGTATGTTCTAGAATACCGATGCAATTGAGTAACAGCTTCCAGTCGGTTTGGTATTCTTAAGTAGTGCCCAGGCGTTCTGAGGTCAGGTTTTGGCACCGATGTCGAGGAATGTTGTCCTTACTCTTAACAGTCTCGGTTACATTTGGCGTACGTTTATATGAATCCGTTGTGTTTCGGCGATTTCGGATACCTTTCATCCTTTTTTCTCTTCATGATGAGATCACTTCAAAAGTTATTGAAGAAGTCCTCTATATGATTCATTGTAACAAAAATATTTTGGATCAGCTTAAAAACACACATCTAAGTGTCTTGGGATCAAGTATGTTCTAGAGTACCGTTGCAATTGAGGATTGTTAATATAACATCTTGGAAATGTTGTTTTTACTTTTTAACATATTCCAGTTGGTTTGGCATTCTTACGTTGGGCCCAACTGTTCTGAGGTCAGGTTTTGGCACCGATGTTGAGGAATGTTCTCCTTACTCTAAAAAGTCTCGGCTACATTTTGAGTACGTTAATATGAATCCGTTGTGTTTCGGCGATTTCGGATAACTTACATCCTTTTTTTCTCTTCATTTTGAGATCACTTCAAAAGTTATTGAAGATGTCCTCTATATGATTCATTGTAACAAAAATATTTTGGATCAGCTTAAAAACACACATCAAAAGTGTCTTCGGATCAAGTATGTTCTAGAGTACCGTTGCAATTGAGTAACAGCTTCCAGTCGGTTTGGCATTCTTAAGTAGTGCCCAGGCGTTCTGAAGTCAGGTTTTGGCACCGATGTCGAGGAATGTTCTCCTTAGTCTTAACAGTCTCGGTTACATTTGGCGTTCGTTTATATGAATCCGTTGTGTTCCGGCGATTTCGGATACCTTTCATCCTTTTTTCTCTTCATGATGAGATCACTTCAAAAGTTACTGAAGATGTCCTCTACATGAATCATTGTAACAAAAATATTTTGGAACAGCTTAAATAAACACATCAAAAGTGTCTTGGGATCAAGTATGTTCTAGAGTACCGTTGCAATTGAGTAACAGCTTCCAGTCGGTTTGGCATTCTTAAGTAGTGCCCAGGTGTTCTGAAGTCAGGTTTTGGCACCGATGTCGAGGAATGTTCTCCTTACTCTAAAAAGTCAAGGCTACATTTTGAGTACGTTTATATAAATCCGTTGTGTTTCGGCGATTTAGGATAACTGAGATCCTTTTTTTCTCTTAATATTGAGATCACTTTAAAAGTTACTGAAGATGTCCTCTACATGATTCATTGTAACAAAAATATTTTGGATCAGCTTAAATACACATATCAAGAGTGTCTTGGGATTAAGTATGTTCTAGAATACCGATGCAATTGAGTAACAGCTTCCAGTCGGTTTGGCATTCTTAAGTAGTGCCCAGGCGTTCTGAAGTCAGGTTTTGGCACCGATGTCGAGGAATGTTCTCCTTACTCTTAACAGTCTCGGTTACATTTGGCGTACGTTTATATGAATCCGTTGTGTTCCGGCGATTTCGGATACCTTTCATCCTTTTTTCTCTTCATGATGAGATCACTTCAAAAGTTACTGAAGATGTCCTCTACATGAATTATTGTAACAAAAATATTCTGGAACAGCCTAAATACACACATGAAAAGTGTCTTGGGATTAAGTATGTTCTAGAGTACCGTTGCAATTGAGTAACAGCTTCCAGTAGGTTTGGTATTCTTAAGTAGTGCCCAGGCGTTCTGAGGTCAGGCTTTGGCACCGATGTTGAGGAATGTTCTCCTTACTCTAAAAAGTCTCGGCTACATTTTGAGTACGTTTATATGAATCCGTTGTGTTTCGGCGATTTCGGATACCTTTCATCCTTTTTTCTCTTCATGATGAGATCACTTCAAAAGTTATTGAAGATGTTCTACATGAATTATTGTAACAAAAATATTTTGGAACAGCCTAAATACACAAATGAAAAGTGTCTTGGGATTAAGTATGTTCTAGAGTACCGATGCAATTGAGTAACAGCTTCCAGTCGGTTTGGCATTCTTAAGTAGTGCCCAGGCGTTCTGAAGTCAGGTTTTGGCACCGATGTCGAGGAATGTTCTCCTTACTCTAAAAAGTCTCGGCTACATTTTGAGTACGTTTATATGAATCCGTTGTGTTTCGGCGATTTGGGATAACTGAGATTCTTTTTTTCTCTTAATTTTGAGATCACTTTAAAAGTTACTGAAGATGTCCTCTACATGATTCATTGTAACAAAAATATTTTGGATCAGCTTAAATACACACATCAAGAGTGTCTTGGGATTAAGTATGTTCTAGAATACCGATGCAATTGAGTAACAGCTTCCAGTCGGTTTGGTATTCTTAAGTAGTGCCCAGGCGTTCTGAGGTCAGGTTTTGGCACCGATGTCGAGGAATGTTGTCCTTACTCTTAACAGTCTCGGTTACATTTGGCGTACGTTTATATGAATCCGTTGTGTTCCGGCGATTTCGGATACCTTTCATCCTTTTTTCTCTTCATGATGAGATCACTTCAAAAGTTACTGAAGATGTCCTCTACATGAATTATTGTAACAAAAATATTTTGGAACAGCCTAAATACACACATGAAAAGTGTCTTGGGATTAAGTATGTTCTAGAGTACCGTTGCAATTGAGTAACAGCTTCCAGTAGGTTTGGCATTCTTAAGTAGTGCCCGGGCGTTCTGTAGTCAGGTTTTGGCACCGATGTCGAGGAATGTTCTCCTTACTCTAAAAAGTCTCGGCTACATTTTGAGTACGTTTATATGAATCCGTTGTGTTTCGGCGATTTCGGATAACTTACATCCTTTTTTCTCTTCATTTGGAGATCACTTTAAAAGTTACTGAAGATGTCCTCTACATAATTCATTGTAACAAAAATATTTTGGATAAGCTTAAATACACACATCAAGAGTGTCTTGGGATCAAGTATGTTCTAGAGTACCGTTGCAATTGAGTAACAGCTTCCAGTCGGTTTGGCATTCTTAAGTAGTGTCCATGTGTTCTATAGTCAGGTTTTGGCACCGATGTCGAGGAATGTTCTCATAATTCTAAACAGCCTCGGCTACATTTTGAGTACGTTTATAAGAATTCGTTGTGTTTCGGCGATTTTGGATACCTTTCATCCTTTTTTTCTCTCTTCATGATGAGATAATTTCAAAAGTTACTGAAGATGTCCTCTACATGATTCGCGGAGCCATCTCTTTGGGCTTGTTTAAGAGCCCAAGCCTAGCAAAATGTCTTTGAACCAGATATTCCATTACCCTGTTCACCAGAAAAAGAACTAGGTGTTCTTGAGGTCGGGTATCCGGGTTTCTTCATTGCTTAGCTTTGGGTTTGGCATCAGTTTATGGGGATGGACCCATGTTTCCTCCATTGTAACAAAAATATTTTGGATCAGCTTAAATACACACATCAAAAGTGTTGTTGTGTAAATAGGCTAAAATTACTGTTGGTACGATAAATAATCGCTTTACGCGAATTATCCTTCTCTTTACCATCATTTATATAGTGCACAAGTTCTTCCTTAGTACAAAACATCTTGCCAGCATAAACGAAAGGGTACAACTTTGTAACAACCCTGACTTCTGTAATATCTGAATAGTGAAACATATCATTATAAAGTTCACCAGATATACCATACTTATCGTCTAGACTGTTAGTAAGCGCACCCTTAGGCACATTATTTTCGTCATAAATATCAATTCCTACAAAATTTTTCAAATCACCAGTAATATAATTCTGCGGCTGAATTAACAAATCTTTACCATCATACGAAAAGTTGAGTATCTTTTCATCATAAACATTATAAACTCTATCGCCAATAACAATTTTATTCGGTTTAACCTGTGAAGCAGGAAAATTTGTGGAAAAGTATCCTAACATATGATGATGAGTACTTTTAAGTGTATTATTAAGAATATCAAAAACCACAATTTTATCTTGTGCAGCCACATCAGAATAATACTTGGAATTTGCCATTTTCTCTTCGATTTTGAAACTATACCCATCTATCTTAACTTTATAACTAAACGGGTTAATTTGGTGTTGATATACCTCTATTAGCACCCGACCAAATCAAAGATTTCTCAAATTCATATGTATCTCTGTCAAATATTCCTACGATGACATCTGGTCCTTTGACAGAATGTAACAGATTATAAACATCATCCAAAATATGATACCATGCAACTTTAGCATCGTCCATACTCTTTTCAGAACTATTAACATTCTCTTCATATTTTCTATCATAGTTATCCAAAGTTGACAGCATTCGCATATACATGACAAAAACAATCCCTCATTTAAATTGACATATAATATAAAATCAGTAGGAAATCTAACATGTTGATCAACTATATATTCAACATCACAAGTCAAATATTTTCTAAATTGATCTCTATTCTTTTTAATCGAGAACTCTTTTAATCTAATTAGATTTATATACTTAATAATTTTATCAAATCTAATCCATTGATGACAAAAACTAATAGAGTATGATTTATAACCCATATTTAATATACAATTTATATAATAATTAATATAGAAATTTATACTATGAAATCTAAAAAAAACCCCAAAAAGAAATAGTATATAGTTAGTATAATATATATATATATATATATATGACGAAGACGGCAGCAATACCTTCGTCATCAGAGCCGTCTTCAGGGGCCGTTTAGTACTATAACTTGTGTGGGCGTACGTGGGTTATGTGTTAGACTCAAATAAAACCAATAGAACTGTTTCAACACTGTAATTATCTCCTCTTGATAGCACTCCGTAGGTCATTCAATTAATTCACAAGAAGGCACGGATCACGGACAGTTTCTACGCAAACACCAAGCACTCTCATTTTCCAACCGCTCTTCACCAAAGCCCAAGACCATCTCTGTCACTCTGACAGCTGCTCGCTCGATGTCACATAGACTCTGTCTAGCACCATATTTGGTACTGGCAATCCGCACTCTTCTTATATCAACCATAAGCATAGTCGATCTCCGACATATATATATATATATATTTATAAATCTAACCGTATCACTACTATATGATGAAGAATATAATAAAATTTCATTCATTACCAGTAATATCAAGTAACAATTTATAATATTCTATTGAACCCGAAGGATAACTATAAAGTAATTTCAATAAATGATTAACCAAATTCTCATGGGCACTATACAAAGGATTATACTTTTTGATATTTAACAACAACTTTATGGAAAGTTCACGAGAATATTTATTTTCTATATCATAATTCAACAACAAATTTAAATACTTTTCCATGATCCAAATTAAAACACATATTAATAATTACCATATCTTTTAATCAAAAATATTTAATAAAAATTTTGTGAAAGATTTTGTTAAAGATTTTGTTTTTCTCTTCGGTAACATTGCTACACCATCAACCTTATTAAATATAATTATAAATAGTACATCGTCATCAAAAGGAAAAGTACACGAAATCTTCATACTATTAATAATATTAAAACAGTCATTAACATATGATAAGTTCTCTGCATTAGAAATACAATTAAACAAAGCCGAAATAGATCCAGATAAAAACCCACTTGATAAATCAACATAATATGTATTGGCCTTTATTGTATCAACATTATGCAAAATTAAACTCTTAAATCCATGAGTTATATCATATCTAGTTAAGACACAAGTTGCGAGCTTATTAAGCATGTCCCTAAATGGCTCAAATTCATAATAGGTCATTTTATCAGCATAAAAAATATTGAATAAACTATACGAAAAAGTGAAACCGGATATACTTTTTTATAACCAATTATTATAGATAAAATTATTACGATTATAGATGAATTCAATTTAGAATTAATCTTATATGAAAACAACATATATAGAACCATATATTCTATTAAGATATATTTTTTGTCAAAATCTAATATAACTTTTAATACATCCTTAACAATAATAATATCTACTAAATCTTCCATAATAAATTTTACCACTCTAGCAAAAATATCCAAAATAAATGAAATAAATTTTTCAAAAATAATATTGATAAAAGAACCAATATCTTCCAAAACATGATATGTATGGTAAACTATGGAATAACATTTATGCCCATAATCAAACCTTAGATTATGAATATTAACTGTAGAGTACATACTAGGACATAAAACTCTTGTATTGTCAAATACTTCATTACAAAAATATGAGTCTTTGGTAACGAGAACGGGATCATTACATGTAGGTACAGGATAATGATAATGATACATTTTAGTCGTTGCATTAAGATACTTCGCATAATTCATATGACTATGAGCATTACATTCGTATTCAAGTGGCTTCAATCCAGCTATGTTTCCACCAACCTTAAAGGTACCCGTTAATAAATTAAATGGAACAAACAATTCACGAATAGAATAAGACAATCTATAAACTGCAGATTTATTTATAATTTTTCTTAAAATAAACCAGGGATAAATCTCAAAGACACACTTAGCATCCATATAATTAAATTCAAGGAAATCTTTATGACTAACATTATAAGGTGTTCTTATCAAATTCAACATATCATTATCAAGTACTTTTGGTATTATATAATAGCTGTACTCATGAAGTCTACGATCATTAACAGAAGATAATTCAAGCACATCAACAGGTATTTCCAATAATAAACTCGCTGAAAAATTTCTATTATAATTTCGCAGTCTCATTAGTCTTGTTTCACCACCGTTCCTGAAGATTTCACATGATCTACGTGAATCACACATATGAACCGTATCAGACATATCAGTGGAATACAATTTAGCTATATATTTATGGGATTGAACAGTACCATTATAAGCATTTTTAGGTCTACCAAAACATAACACAATTAGGTTGCCATACCAAGTATAACTAAGATCTATTTTTCTTATGATATTACAACCATATCTAGGTTTACAATCCCAATTAGACAATGCAGGATAACTCATAACATAAGAACATTTATAAAAATTTGAATCATCAACAATGGGTACATAAATTTCGCCAAGAGACTCTACCCTCGATTTATACATTAAATCTACTGTAAACCCTCCTAAACCATAATTTTTATTCTTTGGTAATAAATTGTAGAGATTTCGATCACTACCATAAAGATATATATCAGAATGAGTAAACAATTGCAAAGGTAGACGATCTCGATCCTCCAAACTTACAGCAAAATCGATACATATAAAAATAAAAAATATAAAATTCATTATGGTTTTGTTTTTGGTGCTGGCAGTTCAGGTTTCGCGTAATAGATGTACAGTAAAACAAAGGCGGTCAAAATTACAAAAAAAATATTCTTTCCTCCATTAATACATAAATACATAAATACCGCTGAACCAATAACCAGATGAAAATAGAAATCAACAGCAGGATGAACGATGAGATATCCACTATATATAGTCAAAATAACCAAATTAATGAATACAGGTTTTAATATAAAAGTCACAAGATTCAAAAATATCAAAGTCGCAACCACCTTATGCTTTTTTACACTCTCTATCAATGTTATAAAGATAGACAAATCCACTCCCTTGGTACTTTTGAGTAGTCTCAGTTCTTACAAGACATATTCAATAGGATGAGTATGTCCATCATATTCGGCCAAAGTAAAAAATAACCATATAACAAAGAATAATAAACTCAAAGGATTTTGGAATACTCTGTAGAGTAGACCAGTTATAGCATTGAAAGACATCTCGTTTTTAAACAACTAATATATTACTTTAAAATTTTATTTACTTATCTATTAATTAGTCCATCTTTCAATATTATAGCATTATCAGCAAAATAATACAATTCTTTGAATCTATCTTTATCTGAAATCAAACCACGAATTGTTTCATATACTATAGAATGATCACCTGACACCTTATATCTTTCATTTATTGCTTCATCTAACCAAGTTGTTGGGTATTAAATAAATATTCCCGCGTTTAGTTATATTTTTGATTAATATTGGCTTGTATGTGGGTAATCCTACGTCCTACCCTCCTTTTCTACAATATGTGACGTGCATTGAATGAAGGACAGTTGCAAGGGTGCATAGCCGTAAGCAAGACGTGGTTGTATTGTCGCCACTTTGTCGTTTGAAGGTGTGTAATGGCCGCCTGGATCTAGCTACCGTGCACGCGCGACGAACCTTACATATCTCGATTTATTTGTGCAATCCTTTGGTATAATTAGTTCTGTGAATTGTATTAAATAGCCAGTGCAATAAGGACACTTTATTTGTGGCGATTTAAGCGAGCTCGCTGTGAACTCATGGACTGTTGGTGCCAGTGACGTGAACACGTATCGTACCTTGGCTGGCTCTGCCGCCAGGTCCTCAATCTTGGAGTAGCAGCGCTCACAGTAAGCCCATTCCTTTCCTAACTCATATACAAGCCATTTGTCTCGTCTATAGGCGCGTGATTTACCGGATTAACGCGAAAGATTAGTTAGTACTTGGGTGGAAGAGGCTGTGTAATCGTTGAACCAAAAAAATACAGTCCACCCTAACATCTTTATTTACCGGCCTTGGAAGTTCTCCATACCACGGGGTGTTTTACATAACACTTTACACACAAGTATTATTCAAAGCATTAGAGTATTGAAACATCAAATCACACAAAGAGACTCTATACTGCTCAACATGATCATAATTGACTAAATCGGATCTGCCCAATTTTACAACCAATTTAAAAGGGTCAGGTATAAACAGTATTCTATCACCAACTGAAATCAAAAATTTTGAACAAAAATACGAATATTTATATCTAAAGAATTTAGATTCAAGATTAAACAATTTAGCACAATCATCATTTCTGTCAATGTCCTTAACTCCACCGATCAATAAACTATCATCACCAGAAAAAAAAACATATTTAACTTTACTGAGATCCAGTAAAGTAGCCATTACTCCCATTAGTACTAAAGTGTTACCAATATAAGTACTTGCATTACCAGATTTACGTTGATATTCAATTTCAAATTTTAATTTATTACTTTGATCAAAAAGCGTTGTATATTCATGAGCCAATTTCCATTGCATTAATCTTTCTTCATCAATACCAAATAATCTGTATATCTCTAATTCAAATTCCAACAGCAACTCTCCCTGTGATTTGTCGTATTTAGAAATATCAATTTCTAACTTATCGTTATTGTTAAGATCATCTACAGTCATCATATTATTCAAAATCATTTCAAAATCTGCTGGTGAACAATCAGTAAATAGTTTAAATTTATCTGGTAACACAGATAATAATCTCGCTTTAAACTCTTTAAAAATTGGACAAAACACTACGTTAACCGTCTTGGAATGTGCTGCAATTGTTTGAAGAGCAGCATACTCATTTATAGCTGAACGTTCTAATTTGGGTTTAGGTGTCCTTTTAATCATAAGACTGTATCAAGATTACTCATCTCTATCTATAATTATTTCCGGATCAACCATAGAATCTATTTTACAGTCCTGTGACGGCAACCATGAGTTAATTAAAGACTGATTCAATTCTATTTTATGTTCAAAAAATTTTTTAAACTCATAAATTTTATCTTTAGATACAAAAGATGCAACAAATCTCCTAACCATTAATCTAATCAAATCAGTATCATTCATTGTCTCTGAAATTTTATGTACTCCCAAATTTCTTTTAATAACGGCCAGCAACATTTCATTAAAAGTAGGATCTCTTTTAGATGGACAATTAGTTTTAAGAACAGGTATCATACTATCATATTTTTTAGTACAAATATTTTTAATTGTTTTAACATATTTAAAATTTACCGGTGGTAAATCAATATCCAATTCATTAATTAATTCACTTTCCAAAGACATGTCACAATCAATCCAATTAGGTATTACACTATTAAATAAATTCTGCAACGCGCCTACATCATAAGATCTGGGTTGATAAGCAAAGTCAATAGTCATTGGTACCTCAGGTAATATGTTTATTTCTATCATCTGATCGACACCTGTATCTACATCGCACGAAATGTTACTTAACAACGTCTTGATATTATCTACTCTGTAATGAGTTTTATATCTATTACCTGTCCTAAACTGATACTCTCTACTATTTGCATCACCATATGTAAATTCAGAATAAAGTTGTGAATTTATATCAAATATAAAACGCTGTTTAACTCTAGATTTCAAATCACTATGTTTAATCAAGAAATTTTTATTAAATTCCTTTTCTCTATTATCAATATCGACGTTTTCAGTAACTAGCTTATCAGCGCCAAATTTAAAATTGTTGTTTAATTTATTTTTATATTTATATATGTTATGTAAAGAGATGGTACCAACATTAACATTAACACTAATGCCAACATTTTCACCAAAATTTTTAAGTATATTAATCAAACCAACACGTGAACCTGATTTTTCTATATAAAAGGACACCATTTGCGCATTTTCATTTTTTACAACAACATCAATTTCACTTAACGATGCATTTAAATGATTTATATTATCGTCAATCAAACACAAAAAGTATTTATTATCAACTAGTACCATTTTATTTGAAAATATTTTTTTATTCATAAAAATTTTATATACAACTATTATATTCAAACATTCATTATCTACACAATCCTTTTCTGTTACAGTAAATTTAGAATTATGAATAACTTTAATTTTTTCTTTTGGTTCTAAATCTGACTCGTTAATATTTATAGTTAAATTATTTGTTTTAACTATATATTTTTCTGCAGGTACATGTTGTTTACTAGTAATTCTTCTGCATAACGAATCACCCAGTTTTCTAGTAAAATAGGTGAAATATCTAGTATGTCTAGTCACCGCAACTAATTGATGGCTCGAACTGTTATAAATTTCATCCATTTCCAAGTGAGATAAACGTACCAGCAAAATATTCTCACTAGTTTGACCCTGAAATTCATGTATAGTATAACAATTAGCAGCAGTCACTCTATTTATCTTTGCTATAAGTTCCTGTTTTTCCTCTTGTTTGAAAGTCAAAACTATAGTATTATTATCTAATTTTTCTTCAATCGATCTATATTCCAACAATGCAACTATATTCATACTCTTATGTACTCTATTGGTTGTTAACATACCCTTCATACCTGCATTCCTATAAACGTCATCCAATAATACACATACATCAGCTGGACATCTAGAAGATACATTAAATACATCCTTTAAAAGTGAAACTTTGTCCAAATCATCATACTGAAATACAACCATCTTATCACGTTCGATATACGGTAATTGAAATTTATCACCAATACATATCACTAGATTTATATTAGTGAGAATCATAGCCGGCAATAAACCACCCAAATTCATCATATAGCATTCATCTATTATCATGATTCTAAATTGATCATCAGAGAAATCAATAGCAGGCGATGCCGTTTGATCCAAACTAGGAACAAAACAATCGTTCTATTTAAGTGGAACGAAGGAGTAACGCCCTTCACTCAACCGAATAGAAGCAGATGCTAAAACTAGAGTACGCACGCTGGCATCCATCTTAGTGAACGGCTTCAGGAAGCCCAGCAAACGTCTCATCGTAGACGAGGCCCTGATGAACAACTTTGGTGCTTTAGTTATGGCTGCACGTCTCGCAGAAGCGGACGAAGTCCTGATTGGCGACACTAACCAACTACCTTATATCGATCGAGAGAACCTTTTCCCGCTCAAGTACAACAGACCAACCCTCATGACCATCATCGGCCAAGAACTGCTATGTACACATAGAAACCCAATGGATGTAGCGTACGCCCTAAGTGAGGTATACAGCGGCGTATACTCATCCCAAAGAGTCGTACACTCCCTAAAACTTCGGCACTACTCAGGAGCGCAAATACCAACAACCATGCCCAACACCCTATTCCTGGTACACACCCAGGCAGAAAAAGAAACTCTGTCGAGCAGGGGATACGAGACGGGTACAGGTTCGCGCCTTCTAACAATACACGAAGCTCAGGGATTAAGTAGCGACCCAGTTGTCATCATGCGTACTACAGTTGAAAAACAGCAACTGCACGACAGCGTCCCACACGCCGTCGTCGTAGTGTCGCGTTACGCCCGCGACTGTTTGTACTACACAGACAACAGTGATGATTCATTCGGCGGGCAACGGCTGCAACTACCTCAAAAATCTTCCTCTCTTGTAGTCTATACAACTTGAAGATGGCTATGAAAAATAGGGATAAATTCGTCGTTGAGACACTCATAAACGCAAACGGCACAGACAGTGTATATGCATAAGTAATATTTCATTTATATTTGTATGTATAAAAATGTATTTAACTTTATTATTTTATTCAATTAACTTTAAGTAGGTAGGTATAACTAATATTATTTATATAAGCGGAGATGAATTAAATTGTAATAATAATAAGAAAAATTGTAATTATAAAAAAAGACACGGACCTCGAGTCTGTGGAGACTGTACTTTTTCTAATAAAAAAAAAAGGCTAAAATGGCAAAGACACTTACCAGAGATAGGTAGTGGATCCACCTGGTAAAAACCTGGTAAAATTACCAACTTCACTTCGCGGCAATAATAAATGTAAACACCTCCTTACGTTCGCGGGTTCAAAGAAAAAATATAAATAATCGAAAGTCAAAAAACTTTACGATCGAAAATATTACTAGCGGTTAAATATAAAATATAATCTTCTTATGTTCGCGGGTTCAAAAAATATATAAAAACAATCGACAGCTAAAACTATACGATCAAAAATAGCGGTAAAATAAAATAAAAATGGTTGGTTGCAAAAAATACGTGGCCGTTGTAACTTGTGAGTACCTAACTCGACTAATACCGAGCGCACCCGAACTATCACGAAAGTTGAGCGCGATGTCGAATACGGTTGGCAGCACTGCGTGCGTGCCACACGTTATGTTACGAATCAAAAACCTACCTACAACAATTTATAAAATAAGTACCCTACTCGAAGCTTCGCGATCAAATGGAATACTCGAACTAATGTTATAAATTTTAGATATATCTTATTAGAACCTTGTTTCTAGCTAATAATAGAATAACTCACGCTGCCGTAGTATCTTGCGGGTTAGAAAAAATGAGAAGTAGTTGCTTAAAAACAAACTAATTCCCGATATACGGTTTTGTTGAACATTCAATAGCATAGAATTTACTGGAACTTAATATACTTATTAGCGGAAATCTAAAGTACATAAAAATACTTAGATATAAGATAAATACATAAGATATCTATGTAAATGGGTACCTTTAAAACGTTTGTGGCGTAATATTACTTTTTTGTGAAAAAACTACTAAATTTTGTATTAATAAAACTTTAATATGGACCACAAAAAGGGACTAATCCGGTTCGATTAGGACCAAAACAGAGATGGTAGGAAAATTCCTCCAAATCAATACTAGCGGGTTGAGTGGACTGTATTTCAATTAATTAAATATTATAAGACACGGAATGTGGCAATCTGGCTGAAATAAAAAGAAATTGGAACAATCTGGGACTTACTTGAAAAGTTCAGGCACCACGTGTATGATGTTTATAAATGTTCGTTTCTACCATAAATCAGCACAAATCCAATGTCCATGGGTTAGATATCACTGCAGTATTCACATTCACACGGTTTTTGATAGTAATTGACGTAATTAACACCAAATATAATTAAAAAGGGCGCACACAGAGTTACTCGGCAGACATATTTTTTGCAACAACAAAATGCGTCTCCAGTGCATTAGAAACGCATAGAAGTGTGCGAGCGAGATGCCCAGATTGAGGATTGTGAATAAAGGAGAGGGAAAGAATGATGGGTTTTAAGATTGCCACATTAATAATAAAAAATAGCCAAAAAATAACCATCAAATAGGTACAATTTTTTTTTTAGTGCCCACCACTTCAAAGCTATCGATTTTATGGTACCTACTAGGGCCCCCCCGCGACTCCTTTCGCGTGGAAGTCGGTTTCCCGTGGGAATGAGTAGTTTTCCCGCGGTAAAAAGTACCCTATAACCTATCTTACTGTAAAGTTTCATCAAAATCCGTCCACTAGTTTTTACGAGAAAGAGTAACAAACATTCATCCATAGATCCATACATCCATACATTCTCACAAACTTTCACGTTTTACCTATGCATCTTTGGAAAGACAATATCTCTCCTGTATTTGAAAAACCTATTCTTCCACAAATTACGTTAATATGTACAATTATTTGACGACCTCTGTCGCGCAGCAAACTTCTTCTGCAAATCAGCTCGTATCTGCGTGTTCCTAAGTTTTCCTTTAGGCTATTCTGTAACGCCAACTGCGGTAACTTTAAAACCACAATGTTTGTATGGTATTCTGAAGATTTATTTATATAATAATTAATGAATTTGTTATATTGGTCTGAAGTATAGAATACACTACGTAAGAACCTAACTCTTGGCAGTGGTTCGTTTAATAAAACATAGCTTTGCCGAAATTGTATTTTATTGGTGTCAAAGTAAAGGTGTAACTTATAATTCAACTTTGGTTAGGTAGAAACATCATGAATAGGTTATTAAAATTCTTAGATTTACGCGATTATTATTACTTGAAATTAAACTCATTTTAACGGGTTTTACGCGTTTATTTTATTATTTTTGATTTTCCGACGTTTCGACATTTTTACAAATGCCGTGGTCACGGGTAGACTGAGATGTTTGACGTCTTCATAGAGTTAAGTAAAAAACGATTTTTCGAATTCACCGCCATCTGTTTCGTAATTTTCTCGCATAGTCGCTCGGGTTCACGCAGTATACGCTGACAGTGTCTTTATTTTTCTGCTTATTGGTCTGCTGGTTGTTCTTTTTTATTTTGCTAAGTATTTTATCCCACGTTGGTGACAGCTTCCAACCATCTTCTCTATTGAAGTTAGGGTGTTTTTTAAATTCAATAGTTTCTCTTACCAGCCTAGGAATAAAATGTTTCTCTTTTGCTAGGATTTTAACGGTATCAAATCTTAGATAGTGGTTGGGCTTATCCATGGAATGCTCACAGACTGCTCAGTAATCGCGCATTACTGAACGCAGCCATAGACAATCGATCGCCTTCAAAAATCATAGAGACTGATCGGACAGTTGTCAACCTGTCAAAACATAACCTTGAAAGTGATGTTACTAAATTGTTAACAAAAGGCTTAAACTTTGCACCAACTCCAACTAGAATTCCGGTGGAAAACATAATATGCCAAGTAGAGGATTGTCTCTTGCAAAATAAACTTTCTAAAGAAGATTCTGAAAGCATTCGCCAAGATGTCTCCGGCATTTTGCGGCGAAGTCATCTTCCGAAATCGAATCTTTCTAAAGAAGAACGCCTTGCATTAAAGAACTTACGCAACAATGAAGAGGTAACAGTCCTCCGCGCAGACAAAGGCAATGCCACCGTAGCCATGGACACGTCTAACTATAACCAAAAGATCATAGATCTATTGTCGGATGAATCTACGTACAAACAAGTCAAGTCTGACCCAACACCTAAAATTACGAAGAAAACATCCAGTTTATTACAAAAACATAAAGATCGCTTAAGTTTAGACGTGAAATACTTAACACCTTCGTGCACAAAGCCTCCCAAACTATATGGGTTACCTTAAATACACAAAACTGATGTACCATTGCGACCTATAGTGAGCCAAGTTGACACACCAACCTACAAACTGGCCAAACATCTTGCTAAGTACTCTCACCACTTAGAGGAAAAACCAGTGCATATGTCAAGGATTCTTATCACTTTGTCGAGAGTCTCAAAGACCTCCAACTCACCGACAATGACATAATGGTGAGTTTTGATGTTCAGTCTTTATTCACATCAATACCTGTGAAAGACTGCATAGTGAAAAGGAAGCTAATTGATTGCAACTTGCCTGAAGAATATGCAGAACTACTTGAGCTATGTTTAACATCTGGCTACTTCATGTGGAACAACAACTTCTACATCCAAGTTGATGGTGTAGCCATGGGCTCGCCCGTGTCACCTCTCATAGCTGACATCTTCATGGAGGAGTTTGAGGAGCAAGCGCTCCGACTGGCACCTGTCATGCCGAAGATGTACAAAAGGTAACGGCCCCACCGAAAAAACGTGCAAGAGCTCTTACCCAAATTTTTTTTTATTTGGTTTTCCGTTTCTTGGACCCATTCTAAATCTATGGATTTTTTTATAAATTTTTTAGACTCAAAATAAGGCTTTTATGGCAGTATATTCGTTTATTGTACGGAGATTTTATTTTTTATATTTACTCGAACAACAAAACATGCGCCTATTGCACAATATTTGTGTCTCCGAGAATACACGAATAAACGTGTTAAGTCAATCAGACACTTGTGTCTATCCGCGTCTTTGAATAATAATTACTTACACTTTTATTCGAGTAAAAATGTAAAAATCTTTCAATAGTAATGCTGTATCACACAATGGAACTTTGATTATTGATTGATTAATGAAATTTGAGACGATTTTTTTTAAACAATTTTGGACTTTTGTAGATGTTGAATGACAGTGGGATTTTGTTAACCGGCATTTGGCAAAGCAAAACGCCAAGAAAATAACAATTGAACGCAAAACCAATCGTACTCAAACATTCATATACAAACTTCCTGACGACAATTATTATCTTTGATTATTGAAATGAAATGAAATTACTTTATTGTATGTAGGATTAAAAACTAATCTCTTATACCTACATTGTCAAAAGCATAAAATAAAATCTCAAATCTAAAACATGTCACGGGACTCCCCTACATTCATCAGCAATGGCCGTAGTAGACCGAGAAAAAAAGCTGGCGGATAAAACTCTCGGCACTCTTTTTGAAATTTTACTATCATAATTTAGATTTATTTTTTATTTTTGAAAACATGGTCCATTACACAGCAAGTAGTTTATACAGCTATTGACAAATTGGGAGATGACAATTATTTTAAAGATTACAGAGGAACTCATAGGAATAGGCCAAGAATGACAACTGACAAAATAACAAGATAAATCTAATTGAGAGCTTGAATCGTGTGATGGATGTAAAGATAGCCAAAAGCAGTAGGTATCTGTGTGAAACATTGAATGTATCTTAAATCCATCGCCTTTTCTAAGAATGGATGAATACAAACACCCAGTATAACCAAACATCCAAGGCAACTTAACGCCAATATGAAATAATATTTTATACTAAATTTTCTTATACATATAAAGGAAGAAGTATGGGTAGTATTCCAGTGTATGCGGATTTCAGGCAATCCTCGTCTGCTATAGGTTCTCCTCATCGCCTTCTTGAATTGAATCCAGTGATTGTAATTCGTCTTCGAAACTGTATCTGACGTGAACAACTTACATCAGGATGATTATAAGCAAATGTCTTTTATTCTACTCCAGTAATTGTTATTGCCATTTTTATCTTTCAACCAATTCTTTCCCTTTGTCATCAGCTTAACTTCAAACTTGTGTCCGGTAACTTTGGCATTCTCTATCAAGTCATACATTTGATCAGGAGTGTATATGGTTTGCCTTTTATTTGAAAGCTCAATAGCGGCATGAATAGAATCACCCTACGATTGGCTATAACGTTTCTCAAAAAATATATCGACACTAACAAAAACATGACAAACACAAACCGATTTCGATTCTGCCCAGCGCAGAAATCAGAATAAAACGTGATATTTTTTATTCTCGCTTCGACATGTTTCTGAATAAATTACCAAAGACAACTTGCTATATCAATGGCACCACCTTGTACAATCTGAGAATACCAGATGTAGCAGTAACTCTTCTTATCTTTAATATTAGGTATTTCTAGATCAAAACATGCTACAACACTGTCATTTGAACAGAAAATTCTTGTTTTTTTAACTGCCTTACCAATTGCTTTTCTTTCAAGTGCTTTTCATTAATTCTTTTTTCCTAACATTATCAGAACTTTGGTAAATCGAACATACTTCACATAAATCTTTTTTATATTTGTGGAAGGACAGATTAAATTATTTAAGGGAAGTCTGTTTGACTCAGGAGCTATTCCTAATTATTACCTGGGTTTCCATAGAAATTTAGTGCTATTACAATCCACGTCAGTTAACAATGATAGTGATGAAGATAATTAGTAGGAACTTATTTGGTGTTTTATGTTGATTTGTCATTTTTTAATAGTTTGTCCCTCACATTCATTCGGAATTAAACTTATTATTTCAGTTAATATTCATACTTTAAAAAATATATTAGCTATTTTACATCATTTTACAAGGCGCTACTAAACATTTATTACCTAAGTAGTGAACGGTCTCGTTAACCATAATAAACGTCCGTTTTGTCAATACACTCATGAAAAAGCAACAAATTAAACAAGAATAAGTGTGTAGACTGTCAGAGCTGGGCGCGGGAAAAAAATATATTACGTAGAATAAACGTATAATATTTCCCTACACTTGTCCCTATTTCATATTATTACATGAATAAACGTGCAATGATATAATACTGTTAACTAGTATCTCGTTATTCACTAGAGTAATAAAATTATGTGCTTTTTCTCGATTATCTTTAAAATCCATATATTTATTCTTATAATAATGACATGTGTTGATAGATTATTTTTTTACCTTTAATTTGATTATACATTATATATACATATTAACTATGAAATTCAAGCTATGTCATTCCAAACGTTTTTTGGCTCTCCTGAAAAGTTGTTGTTTTTCATTAGCACGTTTATTCGGTGGGGCCGTCGGTATGTTGACGACACCTACACCATACTTCCTAAACATGAGGTTACTGCTTTCCTTAACCATCTTAATTCAATTAATTCTAAAATTCAATTTACTGTAGAATTAGAGCAAGACAATAAATTAGCTTTCTTAGATATATTAATAATAAGAAATCCTAATGGTACACTTAGTCATACCGTATATAGGAAACCCACTCATACTGACCGATATTTAAATGGTAAATCCCACCACCATCCGAGCCAATTATCTGCCGTAGGCTCCTCTTTGTTTCAGAGAGCACGTGGAATCTGCGACGCCCAGCACGTTGAAAAAGAACTCAACCACCTGAAACAAGTGCTTCGGGACAACGACTTAAAACCACCACGTCGTCGTCGCAGAAACCGTGTCAAACCACTCACAGTTGAACGTAGAACAGCTTACATGCCTTACATAAAGGGTGTTACTGACAAAATTGGGGGCATTCTAAAGCGGGCTTCAATAAAAACCATATAAAAGCCACACAGCAAGATTAGCCACCATCTTCGTCTAGTAAAAAGCAGCATCCCTTTACAAGACCCAGGCGTATACAAGATTGACTGTGGCTGTGGGCTCTCATATATCGGTCAAACGAAACGGAACGTGTCTACTCGAATAAAAGAACATATCGCCGATGTTAAAAACCGTCGCTATACAAAATCAGCAGTCTGTGAGCATTCCATGGATAAGCCCAACCACTATCTAAGATTTGATACCGTTAAAATCCTAGCAAAAGAGAAACATTTTATTCCTAGGCTGGTAAGAGAAACTATTGAAATTAAAAAACACCCTAACTTCAATAGAAATAAGATGGTTGGAAGCTGTCACCAACGTGGGATCCAATAATTAGCAAAATAAAAAAGAACAACCAGCAGACCAATAAGCAGAAAAATAAAGACACTGTCAGCGTATGCTGCGTGAACCCGAGCGACTATGCGAGAAAATTACGAAACAGATGGCGGTGAATTCGAAAAATCGTTTTTTACTTAACTCTATGAAGACGTCAAACATCTCAGTCTACCCGTGACCACGGCATTTGTAAAAATGTCGAAACGTCGGAAAATCAAAAATAATAAAATAAACGCGTAAAACCCGTTAAAATGAGTTTAATTTCAAATTATTAAAATTCATTTACTAAACACATCCTGTTGAAAATTTTACCCAAAATTCATTTTCTATTTGAGAACCACTCACTGCTTGTAAATAAACGGAGATATTAATTAATAAAGGCATGACTAATCGCTTCATATGAACAGAAAAATTGTTTATAAAATATAACAAAATTGATTTGGGTTTATTTATGAATCAATTTGAGCTTTCAAAATTTTGGTTTGTTTATAAACACTTCTCAGTGCTTGTCAAAAATGTCAAAAACCATTCTACTTTTTGCCTACCTCATGTCATTTAGATTTAATTATTCCTCTGAGCCATTGACATTGACTAACGTTTGGGGGAAACGTGAAAGAGAATAAAAGAGTTTAAACGTTTTAAAGCTTTATATTGAAAGCATAAAATTAAGTTTAATGTTATGTGCTCACATTCCGAGCACGAAAATACGACTGAGTCTGGAAGGAAGCTGTCAATATGCCATTGTTTCCTCTTCAGAATCTATTTGAATAATATAAAATAATAGCTGCCAGTATTCAAGCAATAAGTATACTACATAGTGCTTATGCACATTACACATTGTCAATTAATTAATAATATTTATGATAACATTGTTTTAAGGTAAATGATAATCTAAAAAATTATGAATATAATAAATTAGATATGCATAGTAGTTGACAAGTAAATTTATTGACATGACTCAAACAGCATGTGAAGGCAAAGGTTACAACATTCGTCCCCGCTACATCTCTTCAATGAGACGTCTTGGTGGTCTGACTACGCGCTGGCTACGTCGGGGCAGGGCCATAGGGGGTGCAGGTGTCTCAACAACTTGTGGTGAAACGGTTGTCGCGGGAGATGCTATGAGTCCCCCTGGTGTTCGCTCGGTGAAAACCGAAGTTGAAATCACTGGTGTTGTTGAGGTGGAGGCAGCGATGGGTGCTGTTGAGGACGATGGGGCCGGTGAACTCAAGCGTGGTCGAATGTGATCCGCATGACGGCGTTTCTCTTTCCCATTCGGTGTCGTCACAACATAGGAATACCTATGTTTCCGAGCCGTGATGGTGGCAGGTTGCCAGTTCTTCTCTTGCCGAGTTACACACTGTCCCCGGTCACAAAGTTAGGTGTGGCTGTATGGCTTAGAATATTGTCCCGGATCTGCTGATGTTGTAACTTCTTTCTAGGTTAGGAGATATTGGATAAGAGACAGTTTAGTCGTCGCCCGAACTTCATCTCACAAGGGGCTTTTCCGGTGGTGGTATGCGGTGTGTTGCGGTAGGTGAATAGGAATTCACGTAGTCTCGACCGAACATTTCCATCCCCATTTGTTGCCATTCTGGACTTGAAAGTTCTGACCAACCTCTCAGCCAGGCCCATCGTTCGAGGATGATAGGGCGATGATCGTATATGCAAAATGCCTTGCTCGTTACAATATTCTTTAAACTCGTGGGAGGTGAGCTGGGGACCATTATCAGAGACAATCATGCGTGGAAGGCCAAAAACGGAAAATATCTCATCCAATTCAGAACACAGATTTTTAGTTATGATATTTTTCATTGGACGTATCTCAATCCACTTAGATAAGGCGTCAGAGAGCACCAGCCAGTAAGAGCCTTCAAATGGCCCTGCGAAGACTATATGTACCCTTTCCCAAACTTGCTCTGGGATGGACCAACTGAAAACTGGAAGTTCCTGGTTACACGGTCGATTTTGTTGACATCTGGTACATTTCTAAACAAATACATCGATATCCTCTTCGAGGGATGGCCAACAAATGTTATATCGCGCAAGAGCTCGCATGGCGGATATGCCGGGATGTCCACGATGAAGGTACATAAGGACTGAACGTCTTGACGCCTGTGGAATAATCATTCGGCCTTGCCACATCAGTATTCCGTTTTCGACTGACAGCTCGTCGCGTTTCCTATGGAAATGTTATATGTCTTCGTTGAACTGTAACTTCCTCCAACCAGTTTTATGCCACAGTAAAACTTGAGAAAGGACAGGATCTTTTGCGGTTTGGTTTCTAATTAATTCTTCTGTCAAATGGAGGTCAGCAATTCTAGATCCTGATTACTAAATCCTGCATCGTAACTTCAAAATCATTAATCGCGACGAGAAACGAGACCTGTTCCTGGCTTGCGATGCGTCAGAGAAAGGCTTAGGAGCAGTACTGTACCATATGAGTTGCAACACCGAAGAGCCTATTGCCTTCGCTTCAAGGAAGTTACGATCGGCCGAAACGAACTACTCCGTTATAGACCGAGAGGCTCTTGCCATATTGTTTGGAATCAAAAAGTTTGATCAATATCTGAGAGGAATAAAATTTACTTTGGTAACTGACCACAAACCTTTGATCCACATACTAGGCCCACGTCGTAACCTTCCCAAACTCGGTAACAACCGTTTGGTGCGCTGGGCACTGCTCATTGGTAGTTACAGTTACGAGATTCGCTACCAGAAAGGCAAAAATAATGTTCTAGATCGAGTACACCGGTTTCGGAAATTCCATTCCAAACATCTCACTCCATCGCAGTCCAAAAAGCATAGGATTGGCGTTTTTCATGACTACGACGGGTAAAGTTTGCTGCTGTCCGTTGACTTCCACAGAAACGTCTGTAATACCTTTTGTTTTAAGCTTGTTGTTGCCACATGCGTTAAGTTTTGGTGCCTTCGATAGTAGTGGTGAATTAATTTGCCTCAAGAACTTCGTATTGATTATTGAATAGGATGATCCTGGATCCCAGTCCATTGTACGGTCAATGTTGTTGATCTTGCAATCAATACGTTTACAGTCTTTGGTGTTTGTTATATTGCAAACGAACTGTTCTTTATCGTCTGAATTGTCACTTGTTTCAGTTGAGTCATGTGATGACGTTGAGTGTCGTCCCGTAACTTTTCGTTTATGGTGCATTTGGTCATTTTTGTCTTTTACAGGGGCGATGTAAGCCCTACCAGATTTTATGCAGCAAGATTCAAAATGACCATCAGCATCACATTCCGTGCAGACGTGTTTGTTTGCAGGACATCTGGCGAAACTGTGTTTTTCGCGTTTTCCGCATCGTAAACATTGATTACCATATATTTTGCGGGGAGACTTATGTTTAATAGCCGTATGCGTCTGTGCGGATGTTTGCTTCTTCACTCTGTTGACGTTAGAGCTCGTGGCAGGTAAATCGTTTTCAGCTTGTTCACGGGATTGAGCGACAGAAAATATTTGCGAGAATGTCACTTCCTTCGTCTCCACGTTACAAGTTTCTAGTAGATCGGGCCATTTTTGTTTCAAGTCTGTCTCCAGATCGGAGTGGTTAAGGCCAGTAGCAAACCGATCACGCAGTTGTCGTTCAAGTAATGTGTCGTCATAGCCGCAGTCTCTACTCATGTATTTTAGTCTGTTGGCGTAGTGTTCCTTTGTTTCGTCTTGGTTTCTTACAAAACTCCAAAAATCCGTTAACGCACGATAGCGAGTTCTCTTGATTCGAAACAAATCTAAAAGTTTAGCTCTCATTTCAAGGTATGAGCTCGTATCAATTTTGGGTGTTAAGGCAATTTTGACTTCATGGTATATTTCAGGGGTTAGTAGTTACCAGTAAGTCTTTTTTGATGTCGTTTGTTATCTCGTAGATTTTGCATTTGGCTTCAAAGAATTCGATAAATCTTCCACACGACTTGACTCAGGGTTGAATTTGTCGACGTTTATGTTTTTGAACATGGTGGTTTTGTCCTTGCAAGCGCTCGTGGTGCTGGTAGAGAGTTTCGTCGTTGTCTTTACTAACAACTTCATGATTTGAGTGATTTGCTCCTGCTGCGCCTGTTGGGCACACAGGAGTTGGGCGAGTTGTTCTTCGTCCATTTTAAGCACTTTTATTCGTCGCCAATATAATAAATTAGATATGCATTGTAGTTGACAAGTAAATTCATTGACATGACTCAAACAGCATGTAGGCAAAGGTTACAACAATGAACACCACACACTGACTTATGACTGACTAACAAAAATAGTCATTTCCTATGCCAGTTGGCAAAATATTGATGAATGATTGACGAGATTTGGTAGTCAAAAGAGATTACATCACTAGTGACTGGTTGAAAGGAAAGCCTAGAAGGCTAGGAAGTAAGCCCCTAGAAGGGCGCCGACCAATTTGAACCACACGCACGTTACCATTATGGTAAAAAGAGATAGAAGATAAATAAAAGGCTGAGACCAATAACTTAGGAACCCTCATGTATCTACACATAGCATACCTAACTATAAATATACGCATAATTTATTTAAGAGAAAAAGCCCTAGCAGTAATTAGCATCGCTAAAATAATGGTTACTTATATTTAAATTAGCCGCCTTAAATTTTAGAACTTCAACTACCAAGGATTCTGTAGACCGGGAGAAAAAATTACCAAAAATACAACATACTTGCTCTTACTAGTGATCAATATTATTAGCATATTTTACATATTAAAGGGACACAATTAAAGGGAGACCAGTGATTGCAAAAATAATAAAATTACCCAAAAAATAAGAAAACTAAAAACTAAAATGGCATAGGTATTTTAGTTTCTATGTTTGTTGAAAACAAATCTGGTTTCTACGAACTTATGGACAGCGACTTTGGTCACGTCTGCTAAATAAAGTTTATTTTACAGCAGGTACCTACCTACCTACTTAAAAACTTTTCAAATAATTTTATATTTTTAAAACATAAAAAATTTGTGGAAAATATAGGTTTAAAAGTAAATTTTTGAGTAATGAAACTAAAAATTTGTAATAAACGATCATAATTATATAGATATTAAATTTTCGCATTACCGTAATCGACTAATAGTATGTATTTGTTTATAGGCCAAATACCTTGCGACGTAACTCAAAAGTGACGACTTAAGTCGGGGAGTCATGTCCAATAGTTCGCGAAAATGGCTATGTCCCAGTGACGTGTAGTTACAGAATACCAAAATAAGAAAACGAACGTGTGGCTCGATGCAGCGTGTGGGCGTGTTACAGAATACGAAAATTGCAAAAACGTCACACGTATTGGCCGACATAGACCGTGTTGCATCGTTAAATAAAGTAACAAAATCGGGCCCCAGGAACTATCACACTAATTACTAAATAGCTTATTTCTCGAATAAAAGACACTTTTCACAACGCTCACAAATCGAACCGCTATAACCTATCTGACCGCCGGATGACAATGCCAAATGGCCGTTCCAAAAACAAAGCGCGTTTTTTTTATAGTCTATGAAGTCGCCCTATGGCGTATTTATTCCTAATTCGGCCTCTCCTGACGGCTTAACGTCCTCGTTATACTGATAGTGGCTTAACCGACTCCTGTCCCGTGACGCGCCTAGCGCGTCATGAAGAAACCTTCAGGGAGGCCCATGACGCGCGAGATGCGTCATTAGAAAATAGTTGCAATTCAAATTTTTATTTGATTTAATCAATAAAATATCTTATTTTATATAAAAATTAACTCATTAGGAACACCAATATCAAGGGCCACTATTTTTTTTTTTTTTGAAAATTAAATTGCCAGTGGTTGTCAACCATAGGGTGCCTACCTACAGGTAACTGTTTATCCTACTAATATTATAAATGTGATAAATTAAATCAAATCAAATCAAAATTCTTTTATTCATCATAGATATGTAACATATACTTAATGAACGTCAATGTTACAAACTTCGACTTTACCTAACCGTAGACCGAGAGAAAAAAGCCGGCGGAAAAAAACTCCCAGCACTCTTTTAGGAAATTATACAATCGTAGCGTGTACATTGAATGAACATATAAATTATTTTCTCGTACCTCAACTCAACACTATAAAAGTAAAAAAAATATATAAAACTGCTAGTAGGTACGAACTAATTAAGGCCTTCTTCCCGCACCACAATTCGGAACCAGAGCAGACCGTTTCCCGAAGGCGGCACCTGATCACAAGTATGACGTGTGCTCCAGCCATCGTCCTACTCAACCATATTAGAGGGAGTTGGGCGACCCGTTGACACAACGCCACCGCCCCAGTAACTTTCGAGGCGAGCATGACTACCCTGGGCCAAATAAGGCACTAAAGAACCTCACAAAACAGGAAGTTGATAGGATACCCGTACAATAAGTTAAAGCAGTGAGAGGAGGAACGAGGAAACAGTACAAAATCAAATAAAATGAATAATTAAAAAAAAAACATAAATGAAAAAAAAATAATTAAAAAAACAATAAAAATACATACTCAAAGTTGAGTATTATGTCCTAGTCAAACTGTTTACAGAGAAGTTCATAGGTACAAAACAATCTTGAATAGCAGTAGAAATAGCCTGTCTAGATATCAATCCCATGCTGTTTTATAATCGAAATAGTCTCTGATTTTATAGTAAGCTTTCTTGCACAATACTTGCTTAATTGCAACTTTAAATTTATTAAAAGGCAGGGATTGAATTGACTCCGGAATTTTATTAAAAATAATTATCGACATATCGTTAAACGACTTGCTGCCCTTGGCCAACCTATACTTTGGGAAAGCTAATCTATTTCCATGCCTAGTTTTTACAGAATTATTATCGACATGATTATCATTAAGCGTTACAAACTTATCAATATTTTTGTAAGTATACAAAATATTTTCAAAAATGTATTGGGACGCGAAGGTTAAAATACCACTATCTTTAAATATTTCTCTCAAAGAATCTCTATTTGCAAGTTGGTAAATTCCCCGAACAGCTCTTTTTTGCAACGTAAAAATCATATTAATGTCAGCAGCGTTTCCCCACAGTAGGATGTTGTAAGACATTAAGCTATGAAAGTAACTAAAATATACTATCCTAGCTGTCTGTACATTAGTCAAGGAGCGAATTTTCTTGACCGCGAACGCTGCAGAGCTAAGCCTACTCGCCAGTTGTGAGATGTCCCCATTGTAACTTACAGTCTACAGTCAAACCAAGAAAAACAGTAGAATCTACTAAGTCTAGTTTTTTACCATTCATTTGCAAGTTAGAATTGACTTGTTTTACATTAGGTGCTGAAAATTTTATACACTTGGTTTTCTTATCATTAAAAGCTAAATTATTAACATTAAACCACTGTAAAACATTAGAGAGCGCATTGTTTACGTCGTCATAATTAGATTTTTGTCTATTAATCTTAAAAATTAATGATGTATCATCAGCAAACAACACTATATCGTGATTATTACCTACCATAGTTAGATAGTTTGTAAGTACGTGAGGATGTATGGATGTTTCTTACTCTTTCACGTAAAAAGTATTGGACGGATTTGGGTGAAACTTTGCAGTGATATAGGTTATACATCAGAATAACACATAGGGAACGGAGTCGCGGGTATTTCATAATACTAAAATTTAAAAAAATACGTACGTAATAAAAAAATATTTATTTTCCTTTGTTTCCTTAGGCACTACCGCTTGGCAATATTAGTTGAGTCAAGGGAAATTTCACATTCCCGTGGCACTACTGGTAAGGCTTAATGAACATTTCCAGTGACACTACACTCTTGCCAGTAGATACACGGGAAATGAACGGTTTTCTGAAAGCTGATTAATTTTATGTTGATAGATGGATCAACTACGAACGTTATTTTTTTAATGGGAAAGACAAAAGACTCAACTTTAATAAATTAAAATTTCATTATTTTATTCAAATTCAAATCAAATCAAAACTGACATTAGTATTGCTAGAGAAAAAAATAGCTTGGTTTTTTTTCTATCCTTTTCCTATTTTAAAGGTAACACCCGCTTACTTAGTTTGTTCAGCGCCATCTTGCGAATTTTTATGAACTATTTTAATATTTTTTGAAAACCGCTCATTAATTTCCCATGGCACGAGTGAGATATCTGTATTGGGTTATTAAACCTTACACTATTTGGAATGGTAAAAGACTCTTGAAATGTAGTTGATGAGTAGAAATTGCCCTTGTCATGCAATATTGTATTTTATTAGATGCCAATGTCTTATTTAAATACTACATGATTTAATATATTCATATTATTTTATAATTGGCCCCTTAATTATTTAAAGTATATAATTAAGGTGGCAAGGTAGGTCTGAATCGTTATTTTCAATTTTAGAAGTTCAAACTACATAGTTTCGGGCACATACTTGCGTTTTTTTAATTAATTCTAGAAAAAATATATACCCTTATAATTAAAACTGCATTGAATAATTATTGAAGAATGTTATTATCAAAGCCAGGATTCGGACTTAGCAAATGTATAAAAATAATGAAGGAAGATGTTTTGATTTGCGATAAAATACTTCCCACAGGTTGACAACCAATGGTGGAAATATATAACTTACTTTCCATCTCGTATAAAACACTTAGATCGACACTTTTAAATACACTAAACTAATAAATGAAACATAACAAACAATAATAGGTCTCACTTTGTATTATTTTAGTTGAAACTGCCTAAAATAGCGTAATAACATCACCAGTGGCCCACGACGCGTTAGGTGCGTCATCATTTAGGAGGGCCCGTGACGCGACTAGCATGTCATTGAATTTTGTATGGGGCCACGGAGGAAAGGCTCGTAAAATGATGGTGGCAAGGAGTCGGTTAATGACTAAAGCAGCTTATATCAGGGACATACTTCTTGCTTCTGATCGCGTATTTTCGAGGCCCACGAGAGCCGAAGAGGGTCCAGCCGAAGGATCAGACTCATTACTTTCCTCATCATCTGAAATGTCGGTGTATGTCTCGTGTCCCTACTATTTGACCTACCAGTAGGTCTAGCGATGCAATTTCTACGACTCGTGGTCCCACCGCTCGGTTGGGCTATTAGACATGCAAATAAATAAAATAAACCTATGACTAGTAGTCCCACCGTATTTACTATTAGAGTGTAATTAGCTAATTAAACCTTTCTAATTTTAATCCGTGAGTCAAAATACTCGATACGATACTTGTTTTTAAAAAAAAGTATATATTTCAATTTTACACTTTAATACTTTTACAATTATAATTCTCATAACTAAGTTAAGACGATTAGTTACTAAGGAAGGATCTCCTCGAATGCTGGCGTGCTGCGCCTCATATACTGGAGGCTTGTTGATTGTTATGACTCTCGATGGCTCGTCTTTCATACTGCGTAGTCCTCGGGGTCATAACAGGAATTCGCGTTATTAAGTTACAGTGATCCTTTGTTACGCAAGTAGCAACAGTTGTTATATTTTTAGTAGAGTCGCTAGGGGTAGTTCACTCTTCTCTCCCAATTTTGAAGTCCATGGTTTTTTTACAGACTTTGGATCTATAAAATTTAAAAAGTATTATAAATATGATAATAACTGTAACAATACTTATCCAACTGTATTGGACATAATTATGTATTTCTTACGTTTCCAACGCTTGTATTTGCTTCAGCTGTTTCACTTTTCTTGTTATTTTAACTGGATCATAACTTAATTCTATTTCTGGAATGTTCTCCGTTTTGTTTATTTCCAAATTTGTTATTATTACTCTATCATGTGAATATCTTGTTTCAAACCTTTTTATGCCTGAAATACTTAATTCACAGTTTTCTCCATTTAACAAATAAGCACCTCTTATCCATAAGGTTTCTTTATGTTAACTACATATTATTTAAACTTCAGTTATATTATTTAAATATAAATAATAAGCTTTTAGTTATACTTCTTGGATTTCTTTCTTGAGGTCACCCAGATGTTTAAGGTTTAAAAACCACGTGAAAAGTCAAACAACGAATTTGGATCTTATCTTCAAAATTCTTGAACTAATAACTTACACTTTTATGCTGGGCCCCACGTTGGGCGCCAGTCAAAATACGCAAAACGTCACTTGTTTTTTAAAAAAAATTTTTTTTCCAATTTTACACTTTAATACTTTTACAATTATATTTATTTATTTATTTAATAGTTCATAAACATGGGTAATAGAAATAGTACATGACGACAAGTAGTAAGTAGTACAGCCATGATTCGCCTTAGGCATATGAACACAAGTTTATACATTTAAAATTATTATGTAAGCAAATAACAAAACTATCAGGTTAAATTAACATCGTCAGGAAAATTCAAAACAATTAAATTAATATGGAAGCAAAACAAAACGATCAGTTTGAATTACATTAGGATCATATAAATTATTTAAATCAATTTTCAATGTCAGTAATTAAATCATTTAAAAATGAATTAATGTCATAATAAGCTTTATTAGTAAGGAAGCCATTGAGTGCAGTTTTAAATCCGTGATCGTCTTTAATATTTCTAATTAATTCAGGAATTTTATTGTAAATGTGTGGTGTCATGCAGCTTACACTTATTTTATAAAGCAATGATCTACGAGTCTGTGTAAATTTAAGTTGGCCTTCGCGACGGGATCCGATTGGCCATGTTTCAAAGTAAGTAGGATTTTTTCTAACAAAAATTGCTACCTCACTTATGTACGGTAAGTTGCAAAAGTGCATACAGGTTTTGACAAAAATTATCGCATCCAGCGGTCGCTTCACACACACACTGACATAAATAAACTTCTATTTTACTACTACTTCTTATAGTCCAAGATCCCAGAGCCGTATACCTGAGGGCCCTGCTGACGAACTACCTCCAAGGCCGGGAGGTACTGTTCGTCGGCAGGGACGGCCGCATGAGGCGGCGGCCGGTGGAGTCGGGTGTTCCGCAGGGGTTGGTCCTAGGACCACTCCTGTGGAACATAGGGTATGACTGGCTCCTCCGGGGCGCCCTCCCCGATGGCATGGGTGTCATCTACTATGCGGATGACACTCTCGTCACGGCGCGGGGCGCGACTACGGGGAGGCGGCCGACCGGGCGTCGGTGGGGGGAACCCTGGTCGCCCGTCGTATCGGGCGGCTGGGACTGGGGGTGGCGCTCCACAAAACCGAGGCCATATATTTCCATGGGCCTCGGGGGGAGCCGCCGCCTGACGCCCACGTCGTGGTGGCGGGGAGCAGGGTGGGGGTGCGGGCCCAGATAAAATCTGGGCCTCACCATATCTTGCCGGTGGAAGTTCGCGGAGCACTTCCGCCTGCTCCGCGAACGCCTCCTCAAGTCGGCGAGGAGCCTTAGTTGGCTCCTCCCGAACATCGGGGGGCCTGCTGCGGCATGCCGGCGCCTTTATGCCGGCGTGCTACGTAGCATGGCGCTTTACGGTGCGCCCGTGTGGGCGCACGACTTGGTGGAGACTAAGGCTTCGTTCACACGGCATTGTCCTGCACGTTTTTTTGTTATCGTTTTCTTAACGTATAGTCAACCGGGTGTTCATATGGTACACGGCATTGTCCTGCACGTTTTTTTGCAATTGTTTTTTTAACGAATAGCCGCAGTTTCCACACAGTTGTCATAGTGAGTAGACGTACTGATGGATCCACGCTTGGTTGTACTTTTATATTGGTATCGAAGGCGCCAATGGTCTCGCCGGCGACAAAACAGAAGATTTTGGGTACATCCTATTAATCAAGAATCTGTGCGAACGATCACATTTGAAAAATTATTCGAAAATCTTAGAAACGATGAAAAAATGTTTTTTAATTACTTTCGAATGTCTATTGAAAGTTTTGAAAAGTTATTGACTCGACTGGAAAATTCAAGCCTACCAAAATCAAATACGAATATGCGGAAATGCATTAGTACTAAAATGAAATTAGCCCTCCGGGGTATGTTGGGCCAAAGGGCAGAATGTCCAAGGGGTCATAATGCCCAGACGTTAAAAATTCTATAGCTCAATACGTCCAAGGGCCATAATGTCCAATGTGTCAAAATGCCAAGGAAATAATGTCCTTTTGTTAAAATGTCCAGTGGTCTTAACATCCAGGTGACTTAAAACCAAATTGTTAAAAAGACAAACTGATATTAAGTCCATTTGTCAAAATATCCTATTGTTAAAATGCCCAGTTGTCATAACATCCATGTGTCAAAACAACAATTGTTAAAATGTCAATTTGTCATTATGTCCAGTTATCAAAACACCCAATAGATAATATGCGCAACTGTCATAATGTTGAATATCAAAACACCCAATAGCCGAAACGTCTAGTTGTTATAATGTCCAGTTACTGGAACCACAAATTAATTGTTAATTACCCTCCATCTATGCAATTTCTTAGAGCCTTATCACATTTGCGATGTGCGAGCGAATTTCTCATACAAAACTCGTACGCGGCGAACTCGCTGCGTCTTCGCCTTTATACAAAATTCGCTCACAAATCGCAAGTGTGATGAGGGTGTATTTTTTTAGCGAATTTTAAATGAAGACGAATACCTACGCAGCGAGTTCACCGCGTAAGAGTTTCGAGTTATGTATGAAAAACTCGCTCTCAAATCGTAAATTTGATAAAGCCTTTAAAGTTAGGTTTTAATTCGACGCGTCATCATGGTTTTATAATTTATAATATTTATTTAACCTTCAGTTACACATTATATAACACAAAGTACAAATGGCGGACTTAATACCGTAGGCATTCTCTGTCAGTCAACCGTTTGGCCAAGTAGATAGAACCACTAGGCCATAGAGAGTATTTGTGTGCGTTTGCATGTGCGTGTGTGTGTGCGTGTGCGTGCGTGCGAATATAAATATCTTTGCGAATCGTCGTCGTAACAAATAAGACATCAATTAAAGCTTAAAATTTATTTCTTTCCAACAAAAATCAACAGAAAATATAACTTAAACAATTGTCGCTTTCACATATTCCCTAATTTTAAATCATCGATAGGAACAGGATATTATCTACTTAAACTTACAATTGCTGGCACATACTTATTATTTACACTGTTTCTGTAATTTTATGCAGCCTTGAAGAAACTGCAGTGGCGTAATATTTTTCTCAATTACGTCGTGTAATTTTTCAGTATACTTTTTATTGAATAAAATCACACTCCTTTTTCTCTTATTACGGTCAAATAAACTTCTCTTTATTACGTAATCTTTGTGTTTTGCCTCTTTGCGTAATAAATCTATAAATTTGAATAAATTTCGCTTCGTGCCGTGCATCCTCTTCTTGATACGACTGTGCCAAGCCTCGACAGAGTTGTTCGTTCTGTGTCTATCACTAGAACAACTTATATCAGCCTGTAATGATTTTGACAGCCATTCTTTGACAAAATAATGTTCAAAATTTTCGATTTCTGAACTTTTTTCAGAATTGGAATTCACGATATCATTCCAACCAGCAGAAATCAAATCTTTTGGCAAAAGTGGCAAATTGGAAGTTAAGCGAGCTAATTTCCTTCCCTCCATTTTATCACAAAGATTGAGCTGCTTTGCTTTTCTCCATATAGCTCTTTGGAAATGAAAAAAACAACCTGTTATTTCACATTCTGGGAAGACCATTCTCATAGCGTTAATCTGTGCCTTCTCGTAATCGCACTTGAATTTATTAATTACTATGTTAAATTTATCTCTTAGTGTAGAGAAGACACGTAAATATGTTTCAGTGCTTTTGTCCGGGAGAAGAGCGTATACCACTGGTACTACGCAAGTATGTTCATTGGTGCTCTCTATATCCATGTGAATACTGTACAATTGATAGAAGGGAGAAGGCACAACGTCAAAAGTACCATCACCAAAGAAGGTTGTTTTGCTTGAAACGAGGGCATTTTTCATAGTCTTCAAAGAAAGTTCACGTGTGTTGTGTTGGAATCGGAATCACTGTCGTCATCCGCCTCATGTAATGCACTAAAACACTCCTCATATATCTTACGCACAGGAGAGTAGCGAGTGCATACATTACTTTTAAAATCTTGTTTCGCTAGGTGTATTGCGTTTTTAGACGTACTCGCCTCGCAAAGATGCGTACTCTCTCTTATAACCCTCGTCCCTTCACTATTTATCGTGATTGACGCCGCACATTCGTCTCGGTTCACGCATCTCCACAGAGTGGTGCCGTTAATGTTTGAACCATTTCTATTATACCTGTGCAATCCAACTAGCACTGTGTCTTTTCCTTTTTGATTTTTACTAAACGTTATTTCCTCCATATTACGCCGCGGATATTAAACCCAAACGAGATCGACTGGATGACAGGAAATGTGGTGACATTGCAACTTCATTTATTTTATTATTAATCATTAATATCCTCTTCAGCCAGTATCTATCGGAATTGATTAAAACCTTCCTGTTGTATGTAGTTGTGTACAGTTTACAGAAAAATGCATAAGCATATATATTAATATTTCATACTAGCAGCCCGTCCCGGCTTCGCACGGGAATTGAAAGAAAACGGTAATATTAACAAAAATTACAAATTTTAGCACACTGATACACCAATCTGGATACACCAAAAATGAGGAATCAATGCGGGGTCTCCATACAACGACTCGCTTTATTTACTACACCAGTAGGGTTCCGAAGCCGTTAGGTACTATACTATTAAGAAATGCACTACTGATGAAAATTGTGACTTAGAGACTTGTACACATTCACTATAATGGTCTTTATATCATCTGGACATTATGACTCCTTGGGCATTTTGACATTTTTGCATATTAACAAATGGTCTTCATATCATCTGGACATTATGACTCCTTGAACATTCTGACTCTTGTACGTATTGACCAAAAGTCTTTATATCATATGGACATTATGGCTACTTGGACCCTCTGACCCTTGGACATATTGACTTATAGACTTTTTAACGTCTAGACGTTATGGCTACTTGGACCCTCTGACCCTTGGACATATTGCCTTATAGACTTTTTGACGTATGGACATTATGGCTCTTTGGACATTATGGCCCTTGGACGTATTGAGCTATAGAATTTTTAACGTCTGGGCATTATGACCCCTTGGACATTCTGCCCTTTGGCCCAACATACCCCGGAGGGGAAATTAGCCATCTGTTTAAGGTGAGTACACAAATAAAAATACACAGGTTGTGATTATTTAAGTTTTATTAATGTTAATGAAATCAATATTATAATTTTAAAAATATTAAAATTGGACCAATTTTACTATAGTGTATTCGTGTTTCGTATTAAAAGTCATTGTAATCAATATCCGAGTAGTTAGAATAGTAGGATTCGACAGAGGACGGATTTTGAAGAGAAGCTGCTGTAGTTAATTGTACAGAGGCTGGACTTTGAAGAGAAGTCGTTGCAGTCATGTTTGTACTGGTAGAATTAGTAGCTTCTTGTATATTACTGTTTTGGAATTGTTGTGTAAAATATCCTCTGTGAACTGATGAGAGATTGAAAGACGACGATTCACGAGTTTGGCGACTGTTTTTAATTTTTTTCATTAATTGTAGCACACCCATTTGGAATTCGAGGACTTCATCATCGTCATACTTATCTAATGATGGTAATATCCCATTAAAAAATGAAAGGTGCCGATTCATTGGTTTAGATTCGTTATTTGAATAAGAATCCATAAATTTCATCATCTTCGCATCTACAGGACTAATCATATTTTTTACAGATCTTTTAGGTACACGATTAGGTATTGGGCTCTTTGCCGCCATTGTGTCTATAGAGTTTTCCAATGTTTCATTTCTTCCCTCAGAATTATTTTTCTGGTTTTCGTATTCTGTGTTATTGTCGGATTCCGTGTTGTTATTTTCGGTAGTTACGTTGTTTATTGTCTCTTTTGGTTGTATTACTTTCTGCAGAAAAGATAACTGTTTACTATAAACATAGGGCTTTGCTGTTTTGGCACCACTTCCTGAGCTTTTCTGACCTTTTATCTTTTTATATGATCGATTATAATTATCTCTTATATGAGCCCACCGTTGAATAATCATTTTAGCTGTAAAAGACAAATATGATAAGTAATACAGTACATATTATACATTCCTTTTTTTAGGTATTTAGCATCGGGGTGTTCTATGAAAGATTTACACTATTCATACAAAGTTGGAGTATCGACTATAAGTGGTATCATCTGGGATGTTTGCTGGACTCTGTGGCATGTCCTTCAGGGAGAATATCTTCAAACGCCTTCTACAGAAAGTGAATGGATGAAAATAGTGGAAGGTTTTGAAAGAAAGACTAATTTCCCTCATTGTTTAGGTGCAATTGACGGGAAACATATAAAAATCTTAAAGCCTCCTCATAGTGGATCCATGTACTTCAATTATAAAGATTTTTTTTCAATTGTGCTACTTGCGGTGGTTGATTCGGAATACAGATTTATATACGTAGACATAGGATCATACGGAAAAGATTGTGACTCATCCATTTTGAAAAATTCCATCTTATGGAAAAAAGTTAATGATGGTTCGCTGAATATACCCAAACCAATGCCATTATTAGAAGGTGGAGAAAGTACACCTTACGTATTTATTGGTGATGAGGGTTTTGCTCTACATAATAATTTACTTCCCCCTTTTGGAGGAACACATTTAAATTTACGTAAAAAAATCTTTAATTACCGCCTGAGCAGAGCAAGGAGGTACGTGGAGTGTGCTTTCGGTATCTTAGCGGGAAAATGGAGAATTCTACATAAGGCTATTGAAGTTTCACCAAATTTATTGACAGAAATCATAAAAGCATGCATTGTATTACACAATTACGTTCGTGAACATGATGGACACAATTTTGAAGATGTGGCAAATCCTCCATTATTTGAAAATATTCAAAGTACGTCAGTTCGAAATGTTCAAGCAAACAGCGTAAGGTCCACTTTTAGTGACTATTTTTTATCAAACGAAGGATCAGTCCCTTGGCAAAACGAATATATTTAGAACTAAGCAGAGTAAATTAAAATATGTTGTAACGCAATTTTTATTATTAATAATAAAATGTACATACCTAAGGCTTGTCTTGTTTTTTCTTCCAATGTCTCAAAATTAGGATCCATTATTAACATGATTCCCTTCCAAGCCGCTTGAGTTGCGACGCGATTTTTATAAAGTTCCAAAGTTTTATCCCATAAAACGGGATTTTGCTCCACTAAAGAAATCAATAGTTCGTTATCTATAGAAGATTCCTCAACCATTTTGAATAATAACACCCCAAATCAAACAATACGTGCCACCCGTACAAAAGACGCTCAGGTACTAAACGCTTCTTCGGTTGCTATTCGATAAAAAACGTATGACATCGTGTCGTGTGAAGGAGACAAAGCTATACCATATGCCACTGCGAACCGAATACGTCAAAATTCATTCGATTTGCTTGACAAGTCCGTTGAGTATGCGTTTAACGTATAAGCGGTACACGTTTTTTTGCAGTACAATCGACGTGTGAATGGATCTATGTACGTTGTATGTTCACTATTTATACGTTAAGACGTACACTGCAAAAAAACGTGCAGGACAATGCCGTGTGAACGAAGCCTAACCGTGCCCTGCTCCGTAAGCCCCAACGCGCCATCGCACAGCGAATGGCGCGGGCTTACGGCACGGTTAGTCACGGAGCGGCATGTGCCATGGCGGGCACTCCGCCATGGTACTTTAAGGCCGAGGTGCTGGCCGCCGTCTACCACTGGACGGCGGACAAGCGGGCTCAGGGGGAGCCCGCAGCACCGGAAGAGAGGGTCGCCGTCTGGCGAAGGGCCCGCGAGGTCATGTTCCGCCGGTGGACGGCGGAGATGGCCAACGCGGACGACGGGCGGTGGACCCTGGACGCCATCGGTCCAGTCATAGAGGGATGGATTGACAGGAGGCATGGGTTCCTCACCTACCGTCTGCCGCAGGTCTTGTCCGGGCATGGCAGCTTCGGACATTTCCTGTGCCGGATTCAAAGGGAGGAAACCACGGCGTGCCACCACTGTGGCGCGCCGGACGACACAGCGTGGCACACCCTGGCCGAGTGTCCGGCCTGGGATGTGCCACGTCGTCGCCTCCAGGCGTCCGTTGGCCCGGACCTCTCGCTGCCCGGCTTGGTGTACGCCATGCTGGGCTCCGAGGCGGTCTGGGTCGTGGTGGCCTCTTTCTGCGAGGACGTCATGTCGCAGAAGGAGGCTGCGGAGCGGGTGCGTGAGAATGATCCTCTCGCGCCCCCGCACCGCAGACGTCGAAGGGGCCGGACGAGGCGCGATCGCGCCCAAGTCCAGCCTGGTGGTGGCCAGTGGGCGGGGGACGTGGGAATCCACCTGCCCGCATTGCACGGTCCACCACCGTCGACGGGTGGGAACAATCGGGCGCTCCCGGTTGTTAAAACAGGCCCCCCTTCACCGCGGGGGGGTCAAAATGGGCCCGTCGTGCAGTAGACGGGCCCATCGCCGGTGAAGTCGTGGCGTAGGGCCGACGGTCCGGGCCCCACGGCTTCACCACAAAGGCGAAGACGGAGCGCCGCGGTGTTTTAGTGGGTAGTCCCCTGGGCGACGTGTCAGATGCCCAGGTGGGAGTCCCACACACGCCCCCGCCACCCCGGTGGGGGGTACGGTGCGTAAACGCATTTCACCGCGCAAACAAAAAAAAAAAAAAAAAGATCCCAGAGCCGTAAGACACAACTTATTTTCTGAAGAATAGATTTTTCGATTCTAAGTAGTCTTTTCATGTACTTTTAATACCTGCACGTTTGTGGGACTTTCCCGGTGACACCTCCGCAAGTACCAGGTGAGAAAAGTAACTAAAAGTCACAGTTACTTAACTTAAATTTTTATGACTGATTTTGCTATATATTTTGTAGAGTATTACTCTGAAGTCATATCAGAGAAGTCAGACGCTTTCCATGGGCCAGAACTTTTGTCAGACGCTTTAAAGCTCTATCAAAAAAAATATAACTTAACTTATTTTTAAATGTCTGACTTTTATATATATTATTCAGATAACTATTACAAAGTTATATTAACACAGTCAGATAATTTGTAATGACCAAAAACCCCCTAAACACCAAAATTACTCAGCCACGAGTATAATCGTAACGATTTATCGTACTCCAATTGACATTTATTGTGATACTATATTATTGAACCGGTAACAAGTTCAACTTTTTTAATTAATTCCGCAAAATCTTCATCTTCTTCGTATATATTTTTTTTAATTTCATTTTTATCACAAGCATGCAACGGCAGTCTTTTGAGTTTTGTCTTTTAGTCTTTATGTATGATTTTCACCAGCACTTACATCACTTTCAAATGAAACATTACTAGAAGGGAAATCAACAGCATACTCAAACGCCACAGAAGGGTCTTTAGAATTAGTTGGGACCGGATCAACTGATTCTAATTCAACAGCTGGCTCAGGAATTTCAGTGGGTTCAGGTACAGTACTAGCTGGACTTGAGTTTGATGCTATAGCAGAATCTGGAGCTAGAAAATCAGGTAGTTGATTTGAAGTAGAAGCTGTACATGTATCATTATTAGTGCTATCAATACTTGATGTCGATACTACAGAATTATTGCTAACAGTACCCGATGAATTAGTTTTTTGATCATTATTTTGTTTTTCGGAAATTGGAGTATAATATTTTCTCGGCAAAGCAAAAAAAAAAAAGATTTATAACACTCGCGATGGTACCCACTGTCGTATAAATCATCCGGTAGAACTACATCTTTGAATTTGAGGTTATGTATTTTTCGCTGTTTTAAGATACTGGAGCACTTTTTAAATGTCTCGTTTGAAAATAATATTATTTTATCATGAGATTGTTTACAAAATATACACGTTAATGACGGGCCCAAGGATTCATCCATTATCCACTCACAAATCACACGATATAACTGACAAAAACATGTGGTCTCTTAAATCAGAATATAGGACTATACTGTATACTATACAACGTGTGCACCTGGTATATCCACATACACATACAGTAGCTGAAACAGATTGTGAATTTAAGAAGGGGAACCGAGTTACCATGGATGTCTCACTCGCTCTGAAACGCGTATATTGCTATCGCGCTCATACTCGTGGCTGAGTAATTTTGGTGTTTAGGGGGTTTTTGGTCATTACAAATTGTCTGACTATAACTTTGTAATAGTTATCTGAATAATATACTGGGTGTAAAAGAACTGCTTCCGAAAACAAAAACTGGGCATTGCTGGAAGGGTACTGGTTACGTATTGAGCAAAAAAAAAATTTTTTTATGATTAAGAAAAAAAATTTTTTTTTACGTAATTTTCCAAAATTGCATTAATACTATCAGATTTTGCGGTGATTTCAAATTAAATAGGGTTTTAATTTAATTTGCAATGTAAATAATCACAGTACAACCGACAGTTGATGTGTGAGCGATGATTTCAAGCGGCGAATATGACTTTTCAGTCCTTAATAACTTTTTTAAATTGGGTTTTTTGGGTATGCTGTTAGTGAATTTAGTTACTATTGAGGCTCAAGAATTCAAGGTTTCAGGCTTCGGAAGTGGTCTTTTTACACCCGTTATATAAAAGTCAGACATTTAAAAATAAATTAAGTTATATTTTTTTTGATAGAGCTTTGTGATGCAGGCATCAAAAATAAAATAAAATATGCGAAGCCACCACCGTTTGCTTCTTCGTCCAACCGAATACGTCCCTTTGATGTGATCAAAGTGATCTACCCCACCCATTATTTTTGTATATTCCTTTACTACTGCAGGACACACTACATCTGTCTTTGAACCATCTCTTCCTTTCCTGGACAGGGACGTTTCATTGTCCTTTGGATGAAAAGCATTGGTCATGAATAAAACTTCTTTTGTATCTTGCCAGATAACAAAAGCCACATTCTCCTTCACTCTCCATTTGTACTGCCCTTTTCTTAGTTTTAGTTTTCTTTTAGATTTTAAAAGTTTCGGTAAGTCTGCTCTTTGCCTGCGTACAGTACCGCTCGCATGAATCCCATTTACATATAAGTAATTCATTAGATCAAAACCGCAAAAAAAATTGTCAAATGTGACATGCACAGCTGCCATTCCTTTCAATTTTTCCGTTAGTTTCGTGACCACTTTTCCACCTAAATTGGTTTCTACTCTATCACCATCTCTTCCAGTATATATCTCAAATTCGTACAGATAACCAGTGGTACTGTCACAGCGGCACCACACCTTGAAACCCCTTTTTATCGGCTTCATAGGCATGTATTGCTTCAATGAAGACCTTCCTTTGAAAAGGATCATTGATTCATCTATAGACTGGGATGAAGAGTTGTGTGCATTTTCTTGAAAAGCGGTGTTGATAAGCGTCAATAATGGCCGAATTTTAAATAATTTATCATACTCGGGACTAGATCTAGCAGGTTGTTTAGCATTGTCATTTAGATGCAAACAACGTAAAATTTGCTTGAATCTTCGTAATGTCATGGTGGAGGCTATTTCGTCAACTCTAAATTCGGGATCTGATGACCAATATAACTCGAATGTAGGTAAAATATTGTATCCCATAATAATGAAGATGCCTAGAAAAGCCTTCAATTCTTTTATATCTAGTACTGTCCAGCCTATTACGTTATTTTGACTCGCATACCGGTTAGTTTCTGTAAGTATTAGTTCAAAAACTTCTTGAGTAAATAGTTTTTCAAAATAACGGATAGGCCTTGCATTAGATGGTAACACGCGTGTTGGAGTCATCGGAACACTGTCAAAGAAGTCAAAATGTGGCCTTATATCGGTCCACATGGTTTTCTTCCACGCTTCTTCATCCCTGTCAGAATCACTCGCATCTGACTCTGCTCCTGATTCTGGTGACGCATTGTTTTCGGATGAATCGCCGTCTTCGTGTCCTGAACTTTGTCTAAGGCTTATATTCCGCCGTATGCCTCCAATCTCACGTCCTGGTCCAGATCTACGTCCTGTTCCTGATGTTCGTCCCGTTCCAGATCCACGTTCCGCCCTAGCTCCTCGTTCTCTTCCTCTTACAGGTAAGTCACGTGAAACAAAAGGCTCAGCAGATAGCAGTACAGCTAGTTGCGGCACAGCAGGTAACGGCACTGCAGATGAAGATGCAACAGGTTCTGACACATAAGGTGGAGGCATAACAAGTACAGGCTCAGCGCATGGGACCTCCAAATCAGATGAGGTAGATGGTTGAGGCGATAACGACGCTTGTATTGTTGCAGTAGATCGAAGGTCTGGTTCGTCTAAATCCCCTAAAATTCGCTGCAGTTTCGTGACATTGTACGGAACGTCATCTTCTTCCGACTCTTCGCCATCTTCGGACTCTTCTGGTTCAGACAAACCAAACATATCGCACAATTCTTTCTCAATTTCGTCATCTCTGATTATTTTCATTTTCTATCAATCTGTAAATAAAAAGCAAAGGCCATGCAAAAACCACACCAAAACCCCAAGGAAAAGCAGTGCTGTCATAAGACCACCAAAAACATTAATCTTTAGTCGCATACCAATAAAACAGTTACCACAGTAAGGAAATATTTTCTATATACATATTTGTTATAGAAAGCGGGTGCCTCACGGTTAGTGGGAATATTCTTCCCACCAACGAAATTCGACATAAATTAAAATTCGTGGCAAATAGATCAAAAATACGTCTTACATCTATGAAACAACATTCATAAGCACAATATCTAGAAGAACTTACCTTTTTTTTACCACTTTATTGCCAAGATATGTACCGATTTCCGTCGCAGTAGTAAAAAACGCCCGATTTGAAAATTCGCTTCAACAATTTGAAAACAAAAAACAGTCTGTCAATGTCAAAAAAGAACAAAGACAACCATCGTAATGTTGCATTGGTGTTGTCAGGTGAAAAAATAAAGTTTTAAAAAGAAACTTTGAATTTTTTATTGGTTTTAATTGGTGGGAAAAATATTCCCTCTAACTGGAAAAGGGTTAAAAGTCGTAAAGAAAGAAATACTAACAAACTTAATGAGGGTAAATAAATATAAAAGGTTAGTTAGAAAAAAATAAAAATAAAAAACAGTAGTTTATTATAAAATAATTAGCTTATTTTACACTTGTTTACAAATATATTTAGGTATTGATTGATACTTAATTAAAAAGTGTTGATTCCAAAAAAATAATAATTTACAGTCTATATTTCAAACTTCTAACAACAAATATTAATGTAGTTTTACACTTGATTTACTTTTTAAGGTTAGTTGTAGCTTAAGTACTCGTAACGAAAAGAAAATTGAAGCTAGCCAACCATAAAAGATGACATTATTATTGAAAAATGTATTACTTACAAACTTATATTTAATAACTACCTACTTTAATGAAATGCTATTGGTATTTAATATGTTTGTAATAACCACAAGCTAACGCGCACCGTCACATTGATTGAACTATATTCAAACAAATCGCAGTTCCACTTCATTTTTTCCACACTTCCATACACTTTACACTTCGATTGGTAGCCAATACCTCTGTAGTTCTTTCATTCCACATGTCCCATCTCTGCACCATCAATCCCCATATGTTTAGGTTATGTCGGTGTCTTGAACTATTGTAAACCCACCGTTTTACCGTTATCTACTGAAACAAAAACAAAAATAGGTATAAATATAACAAACCACATATTAAAATCGATAATTATGTAACACACGCTAAATTTATTATAATGATACCCAATCAAAGCAAAATAATTGATAAAAAAACACTTTTTTCATACTTACAGTAAATCTAGTCTCGTTATAATATTATGATATATTGCATCATATATTTTGCATTTCGACAATACACATTCTGTCTTGCATACTAATAGATATTAGCTTGCATATTATAGAACTTAGAAATAAACTTTATCAAACACAACACTGGCACCCTCGCTAGCGAACCAACAACGACAAAGCATTTAGCAAACAATTCAATCATTGTATGATTTTGGTTATTTTTAGTTTTACCCTCAAATTGTGACGTCTCTAAAAAATGTTCAACTTGTTTTTTAATTTCACTCACAATACGACTAATATTTTTGACAATGTGTTTAGGCTTAAGTCTTTTACGTTAAGGTTGAACATAATTTGTAACATTTAATGTCAATGTGTGTGTAGTTTGTACGCAAGCAGTTAAAGACCTTACACTCGGTATGGACTTTTGCAACTGACCGTACATTGATGGCACCGTAAGAATTTTATGCTGTATAAAATATGGTACACATGATTCATCCGGCTTTAATCCGAACATCGATCTAATGCATTTTTTTGGGATTTGAAAGCCTTTTGCTTGTCCGTACTGTTGCCCCAGAACATTATACCATAACGTAAGGTTGACGCAACGTATCCGTGGTAGGCTGTTAGCAGGGTTGGCAACGTTTTTTAATTTGAGCAGCGCATAGGCGAATTGTTAACTTTTTTAACTAATAAATCAATGTGATTTTTCCAAGTCAACTTGTGATCTAGAGTCAAACCTTAAAATTTTGTGTAGTCAACTTCTTTCACTGATATTCCCTCAAGAATTTATAGGGTCCAGAGGTTCATTAGTTCTTTGTTTAAAATTTATTAAGAAAGTTTTTGTTAAATTTATTGTTAAGCTATGTAATTTCAACCAATCAATTAAATATTTTAATGTATTCATTATTTCTTGTCCTAAATTATCAGAATTGTCCTCAGTAAATGAAATAGTGAGATCGTCAGCAAACACCATTAGGGAACACCATTACATATTATTCTTTCTCTTGAAGCATAATTAGTATTATTACCGGTTTTAATGTTAGTTTTATTAATCTGAGTTATTTGCCGTCTATTGCTTAGGTAAGATTCAATGAGTCTTAAAGTATTTCCCCTGACATCATACATTTCAAGCTTGCTAAGTAACATTTGATGATTTACATTATCAAATGCTTTAGACATATCCACAAACATAGCTACGGTCGGTTTTCTTTTATTTTTATCAACATTTAAAATTACATTTTCAGCTAATTCATATATATCCATATTTATGGACTTATTTTTACGAAAGCCATATTGATGTTTTGTGAACAAGCCATTTATTTCAAAGTAATTTTTAAGTTTTTTGTAGATAACATGTTCAATAATTTTTGAGAAAATAGGTATGAGTGCAATGGGGCGGTAATCTTTAGTTAGTTTCTTGTCACCTTTTTTAAACATTGGCTTGATAATTGTCAACTTTAGCTTATCCGGAAATATTCCTTTTTCCATGCATAAGTTTACAATGTGACAAAGGACAGGTGCTAAAAGAATTGACACTTGTTTAATTATTCTCGTAGAAATTTCATCAAAGCCAACACTGTTTGTGTTTTTTAAAGAATTTATAATATTTAATATGTCTCGCGTTGTGGTCGGGGTCAAAAACATTGAGTTAGATTGAGTGTGTCGAATAAAATTTAATTTGAATTTTTGAGACTGACCAGTATTAGTGTTATCAATAAAATAGTCGTTAAATTTGTTTGCAATGTCAACAGGTTCAGTTATCTCTACCTCGTTACATAAAATACTGGTAATATTTTCTCTTGGCACATTATTATTGTATTTGTTAATAATTTTCCATGTCGCTTGGGACTTGTTTTGAGAATTTTCTACATAATATTCATTTTGGGCTTTTTGTGTGAGCTTTACAACTTTTTTATACCTACGGGAATATGTTTCAAAATTTTGTTTATTTTTTATAGTTGGAGAGAGCCGGTATTTCCACAACAAATATCGTCTTCTTTTGCTGCATAAATTAACACTCTTTGAGATCCATTTAGGTTTTCTTTTTGAGGATATTTTCATTTTTAATCTTCGGAAAGCATAAATTGTAAAAGAACATGAAATTGTCATGAAATATAGTAAAAGCAGAATCTGGATTTTCAGTTTGATATACCTCTTTCAAACTTTGCTTTTCAATATATCTACAAAATGTTTTTATATTGTTTGGTGAGAAGTTACGTCTAAGAGTATACCAGTGCTTTAATCGACATGTTCTTTTGACAGGTACCTTAAGAAATTGAGCCATGTGGTCGGATAGAGCTAACTCTATAATATGACCTCTAGCCCCGCGGAAGTTATGTAAAATATTATCTAGACACGTTTTGCTTGTAAATCTAGTTGGTTCGTTAAATTGAAATTTGATGTTATACTGGGATATCAATTGTTGAAAATTATGAGATGGTGTGTTATTTTTTAAAATGTCAATAATAAAATCACCGCAAATAATTATTTTATAATTGTTAATGTCAGTAAGGTTAATAATTTCGTCCATTTTACTTAAAAATAAATTAATAAACTTTACTTTTGTCCGGGGAGGTCTATAAATACATGTCGGAGTCGGTGGACATTAAATGAAACTAAAGAACGCCACCTATCTTATTTTCATGAGAAGCTTTGTAAAATGCAAAGGTGCCAAGCCTAACCAAGAACCATGACGTCCGACGCGTGCGCGGAAAGAATCCTGTCAAGGGAGAATAGCGCGGGAATCGGGGAGAAGCAGTTGTCTTGTCCACATTCAATTTGCTGTTTGATTTTATATCGAGTCATTGCCTAAGTTTAACAGTTTGTATTCTAATGCTGTATCGGAAATCTTCAATACGAAAGCTAAGTATCTTTGTATCCGTTAATCATGTAAACTAGTTGCTAGATTTCTGTGAGTAATGTAATAGCGAGTTTTATAACGTTCCTTTGTATTTGAATAATGATAATGGCAAAGTGGAGTTTATTCACCGGGTTCTTCTCCACTCAATATGTCAGACAGATTGTACCTGTCTTTATGAATCCGGTAAATTAAAACAAAGTAAAAGGTTAAACTGTTTCTTTATTATTCCAAATACCCTTGTAGTTCATTATGGTAGTGAGGCAGGTCTTTTCAATACAGTTGCATTAGTTTTATCAGATCATTGAGCTAAAGTAGTTAACCGTTTGTTCCAATATTCTTCTATAATGCTTTAAGTTCTTGTTTGCTGCCTTCTACGCCCACTAAAACGTGATCTTAGCATTCTACCATTAACAAAAGACACCCCCGCTGCCGACATCAGAAGTGGTATATACCTCAAATTAAAACAAATAAACTATGAGTTTCAGAAACTCCACGTCGGGTCGCTTTGAGAACAGCCATCTGATGATTCAGGCATGCAAACAAAGAAAATGACCTGGATACCACTTCGACGAAAATTAACCGTCAAGTATTTTTGAAAACTAAGCTGAGTGATTTTGTGCAGGTGAGTATTGAACCAAGGTCAGTGTTTTAATTTTATTTGACGATTCTCGTTTTGAGTTATGGGGGGTAATTTACAAAAAAATATTGGTGGCAATCACAATTTAATAGAATCAGAGTTTAAATGACGAAATTGTTTAAAAGGCTAGTTAACTTTGAAATGTATTGCTAATCGGGCTTGCTTGGGACTATACTAGCTCGATCGGTATACCTTGGAGGGTAGTCCATGAGTGCGTCGCCAGCACGCAACGGTTGACTTTGGCGAAGGTCAGGTTTCAGGGAAACCATGGAGATATTGGCAACGAATATGAAAGAAGCCTAGTTGTTAAAATTTATAATGAATTAAGAGCCACAACTTTCGGTTTTAGTTTTGCTTTGTCATTATTGAGTTTTACATACTGTGGGTCTAAATAAATAATTTCTAGGCCACCCAGACCCAACCATCGAACCACCTTCACATCCTTTGTTATTTTCGACGAGTCTTTTTCTGCCGTCTCAGTTTTCTTAATTGCGTAAAATAAAATATTGCCGAACAATATGATGCTGTGTGATAAAATTTGTTTCAGAAAAGCTGCTACAATAGTGTAATTGCTGGATGGTTTGAATCTGGTAAAAACAAAATAGAAACATTGAAGTACGCGGCAGTACCTTCATTATTACGTTATAACCGGACACAACTTAACTGGGTGATGTACAATGTTTTGTAATAATTTATGGCAGAGCGTGTTCTTAAATTAAATTGTGTTTTGGCGGGAAAAGTAATTCAACTGATTTAGTTACAAAAGTCGCCAGCTGACATTAAATTAGCGTGCACGTAGCTACTATCTACGCCTATCTACCTACTTACCGACACCTTTTTGTTTACAATTGTTAATTGATTAGTATTCACTCTCTTGAACTATTTCATGTGTTACATTTCTTAATTGTTAGTTTAAAGTTAAACCAAAATATTGACGCTCAATAGAAATTTATGGTTACTACGTTTAGTGTTGATTGATGCTAATAATGGTATGGGTACTGGTTTTATTTACAACTGTTTTATTACAATTCACATGTGTTTTAATATGTTCCGAGGATACATCGAATGGCGATTACAATAAACCAACGCTGGAGCCGCGAGGACGAGCTATGTCGACATCAGGACTTAACCCAGCGGTGCAGCAGCGGACAGCGGGGACTCTGATTGCTACAAATGTGGCGTGCTGGGACATGCCGCAGCCAGATGTAAGCGGTGACGGCGTCGCTGAGGCTGGGGCAAGCTGCGGGTTGATGTATGCGTCGTGAACCCTCCCACGGGTTGTCTTGAACGCAAAGGTGAATGCTATTGTTTCTTTTATGATTCTGTTGCTGAATGCTCGTTAGTTAATGAAAGTTTTGGCGCGAAATTTTATGTGGGATCATTTAAAAAGGTTTAACTGTGGCCTATTGATCAAACACGCGTATTCAGCCCAGAACTAGTTAATGTCATGTGACGTTCGATACTCCACCTCTTGAGGTTATACCTTATTGGCGACGTTACATTAGATCGGTCAAAAATTATTGAAAATTGCTAGTAGATCATGTACCAGATGTAATTGATAATGTTATTGACGATGTTGAATTGTTTTTGGTGGAAACGCAAGTGAGAACTCTATCTGCCGTATTGTGGTCGTGTGTTGTCTGAGGATGAACACTGGCGGCCGAGGCCGTGGAGATAGAGGGGTGTTCACTCGCGTCGTGGCGTGTTTCAATGATTGATTTGTTGTGATAAACTAATTACCTTTATCGATGGTACATGATCTCTACTGACTTTAGTGTTGTGATATTACTGTTTTATGACAGTCTAATTTACGTAGTTTAAATTTACTTTCTTGATTTGAAAATATTACCTATTAGTAAACTTTGGTTGATGGATATCTCTTTTCACGAAAATTTATGTTTTATGTGAAAGTTTACTATCATTGTAAATTTAAATATTGAGCTACTGAGAAGGTACATCCACGAATACTGATTAAGGTAAAAGGTATGTCTTAGATACTTGTTATCCCTTTTTTTTATCAGTGCGAAGGACTGATGTTATTTGTTTTTTTTTACTTGCATTTGTTACCCTTACCAGTGTGAAGGACTGGCTAAGATGAAATTTGTTACCCTTACCAGTGTGAAGGACTGGCTAAGATGAAATTTGTTATCCTTACCAGTGTGAAGGACTGGCTAAGATGAAATTTGTTATCCTTACCAGTGTGAAGGACTGGCTAAGATGAAATTTGTTATCCTTACCAGTGTGAAGGACTGGCTAAGATGAAATTTGTTACCCTTACCAGTGAGAAGGACTGGCTAAGATGAAATTTGTTACCCTTGACAGTAAGAAGGACTGGTTAAGATCAAATTTGTTATCCTACCTAGTAAGAAGGACTGATACTAGCTTTAATTGACTTTAAATTTTGGATACACGGATAAAAGTAACTAAGTTAAAAAAAGAGTTTTAAATCTTGTGAGATTCTTTCATGTTTAATATTGGTTCATTGCAAATGACCAATCCTTACATTACTTTCTAACACATCATGCTTTTTGTATGTAGAGCTATGTCAGGGAGGCCGAGCGAAGAATACGCTTCAGCTCTATTTTGTTTTGTTGGCAGGTACATGTTCACACGAGGACGTGTGATGGTCAGAATGGCCGTGTCGGAGTCGGTGGACATTAATTGAAACTAAAGAACGCCATCTATCTTATTTTCATGGGAAGCTTTGTAAAATGCAAAAGTGCCAAGCCTAACCAAGAACCATGACGTCCGACGCGTGCGCGGAAAGAATCCTGTCAAGGGAGAATAGCGCGGGAATCGGAGAGAAGCAGTTGTCTTGTCCACATTCAATTTGCTGTTTGATTTTATATCGAGTCATTGCCTAAGTTTAACAGTTTGTATTCTAATGCTGTATCGGAAGTCTTCAATACGAAAGCTAAGTATCTTTGTATCCGTTAATCATGTAAACTAGTTGCTAGATTTCTGTGAGTAATGTAATAGCGAGTTTTATAACGTTCCTTTGTATTTGAATAATGATAATGGCAAAGTGGAGTTTATTCACCGGGTTCTTCTCCACTCAATATGTCAAACAGATTGTACCTGTCTTTATGAATCCGGTAAATTAAAACAAAGTAAAAGGTTAAACTGTTTCTTTATTATTCCAAATACCCTTGTAGTTCATTATGGTAGTGAGGCAGGTCTATTCAATACAGTTGCATTAGTTTTATCAGATCATTGAGCTAAAGTAGTTAACAGATTGTTCCAATATTCTTCCATAATGCTTTAAGTTCTTGTTTGCTGCCTTCTACGCCCACTCAAACGTGATCTTAGCATTCTACCATTAACAAAACACACCCGCGCGCCGACATACATATAATAAAAATTTTATGTTGTACTAGTTTGATCGCCGAGCATTCAATCGCACCACTGATCGATTTTTTAACTATGGAGGTAACGTTTTCGTATTCATGACAGTTCTGAATAAGAATGCAAGATCCCCCTCTATGTTGTTGTCTACAAAAATAAGAAGCCAATTTAAAATTGGTAACATTTAAACGTTGTAAATCGTTCTCCATCATATTGTGTTCCGTTATGCATAACACATCTATAGCCTTCTCCGCATCTTTTAATTTTTCTAAATTGACCATAAGTAAGTCCGATTTATTTATAAGTCCGTCCATATTTTGATGAAGCATATTTAAATAGTTAAACTCGAAATAAATGGTTAGATGTTGAGTTGACCATAGGTTTATCACTGAACTCGATGGCTTTATTACTGTCAATACAAGTTTTGTTTAAGATTGGGAAATTTTTAAAATCAATTTTAATACAATTCATTATTATTTGATAAATGTTGTGCAGTCCCTTATTATTAATTTTACCTGTAAAACTAGAAAACATGTCAAAAGAAAGATAAAAATTTGTATCAAAGAAATGAATATTCGGATTCTTTCTGAATTCCACATATAACAGACTGTTAAACATTTCAATTTTGTAGTATAATTCTTATGACTTAGTTAAGACGACTAGTTACTAAGGAAGGATCTCCTCGAATGCTGGCGTGCTGCGCCTTATATACTGGAGGCTTGTTGATTGTTATGACTCTCGATGGCTCGTCTTTCATACTGCGTAGTCCACGGGGTCATAACAGGAACTCGCGTAATTAAGTTACAATGATCCTTTATTCGCAAGTAGCAATAGTTATTATATTTTTAGTAGAGTCGCTGTATTGGGGTAGTTCACTCGTGAATGATTGTAAAGGAAGGTTCAACCTCCCCGTTAAGTAGGAAGGAGGTCTCGCGAGTCTAACGCGGGCCATCGCCGCTCGGGCTGATTTGTGAGATGACTAACGTATGCCGCAGCCCCGGCACTATGGCGCCATGCCTTCGAAGGACAGCGACTGGTTTTTAGTGGGTATACCCGAAAGGGGGAGTCCCACACACGTCTCTCGTCCCCCCGGGCGGGAGGTATGGTGCGTAACGCATTTTCCAGTCGTAAAACAAAAAAAAAGGCAATCTTCCAATATCAGCTTCTATTAGTTACATACATCCATCTTAAAAACTTTTTTTCTAAGGTAATATAAGTCTATTAAGTAAAGACTCTGTTCATTAATAGAAAATATTTTATTTTCGTACCTAGTATATTAATATGATGACCTGACCATATTCTTTAGAAAATTTAAGCTAAAAAATACTGTCCTGCTATGTTTGCCCTGATATCTAGGCATAAGCTTGAAAAGTAAAATAGAAAGAACGAATAAATCTTACTACTCACTCGTCTTATACAGGGTCTGTCGTAATGAATGGATAACCTATTACCTACAGTTGATCCGGATGTGAGGCTATAAGAAAATGGTGTCTTCTTTTCTGGGTTGTCAACCATAAGAAAATGGCGTAGACTTTTAAACTTTTTTATAAATTTCGCTATTTTTTTCATTTATTCCATTGCCATTTCTTAAAATTTTGATGTATTTGTATAATTCTTTTAGTATTATACTGCTGAAGACGTGTATTATGTAAATACAATTGTAGGTGTTATTCACGTTGAACATTATCTAAATACTCATTTTAAGAAAAACATTTCCAATTTTTTTTCTTTATGTCAACTTTTGATCATCTCCTGTGGAAAAAAAAAGTTCGCGTATTCGGCCGGCGTGTACTGTTGCGGCATGATACACAAACTACACAAAAACTTTTCCAAAACAACAAGTTCAATCGATAGCACAACACAATGTCCGTAAATGTGAGCAAAGTCATCAGTATCACCACGTTATCAAGTCCAAATCACAAGGAAAATCCTAGTCAATTATTAGAAAGCAGTAACAAATTGACAAAAATAGTGGCCCCGATTCTCAAAACACTCTCTAAAACTAAATTAAAAATATCGCTGTCATGTGAACAAAAGGACATGCGATGGTCAAAATCACACTGATGTGATGAGTACCCTTTTCTTTGTAAAGCGGTCTTGTTCGATTTTTAAAATCCGTTTCAATTTCGAATAAACTTGTCGCAACATGTTTGTCGCATGTAACTATTAGAGCACAACAATTTTCATTTGTACATTTTCATTACATTATTATCGTGAAGTAATGTTATTTTTTTCCCAAAAACAACCGGGTTTTCTTCTGAATATCCTATTAGTGGCCCGATAGTGTTTGTGCAAAGTATCTTGATAGAATAAAATCATTATGACGAAGTTTTACAACCATTTGTAACATAACAAAAAAAACCTAACGTATTTTGAAAGTGCTCTGTGTTATTAAATTAAAAACAAACAGTATTTCTTTGCAAAAATATATTATTTTACATGTTTGTGCACTAAAACATTACGTTTCACTAAACCGACCTAACAAATCACGTAACACTTAACTACAGTGATAACTCTGCAAACACTCCAACTTTAAGCTCTACAACCAATATGGAATCGATCACCAAAACTATCCATGAGATGAAGGAAACATTCAGCACACAAATGGCTGAATTTAAAGCTGAGTTGGCTAAGAGTCACACTGGAGGATCTTCAACTTCTATTACCACAACACAAATTGAACGGAACTTCACAAACTTCCAGTCTTATGTGATGACAACTATCGGGCACCTCCTGGAGCAAGTACAAATCCTCAGTCTTGAATGTGATCGTCTGGAGATGCAGGGAAGACGTAGCATTCTGCTGCTTCATGGTGTCCCTGAAGCCAAAACCGAGGACTGCATTAATGCTGCGTTGGCTAGGTTGACCGATTTTGTCAAAGCCACTGGCACCTCCAAAAGTGATATCTCTCGGTGCCATCGGCTGGGTAGGGCTTCAACGAAGGATAAAGCCACGTCCACTGCTTCTGGAGTTTACAACAATCATAAGCAGAGACCGGGTTTGGTTTGCCAAGGCTGCTTTGAAGGGGTCAGGGGTTACCCTCTCCGAGTTTCTGACACGGCAGCGCCACGACGTCTTCGTTGCTGCTCGGCAGCGCGTTGGTGTTTCGAGGAGCTGGACGCGGGACGGTGCAGTCTTCGTCCTGGATCGCGACGACAAGCGCCATCGAGTGGTCACACTGGCCGACCTGGACGTTGCGGTGCCGGCTGAAGCAACTGGGCCGTCTTCGCCTTCTCTAACCAAGCAGCAACACGAAAAGGTTGTCCCAACCCGTAGCAAACGCATCATCGCGCGCCCTTAAGTCGTGGTAACTTTTCGTAGTTTTTGTTTTTTAGTCACTGTTAACCTTTTCTTTCTGTCACTATAACCTACTCTTTTAGTTTTAATATCATTGTCCTTCTTTTTATTGCAAATTACTATTATTGTTAAAACAAACAGTAGAAGCAACCTGTAATTTGTCACGAGTTCGTAACTATTTTTCGACATTGACGTGTTGTCATTGTCAACTGTCAATTCTTACATGTTAATGTATTCTTTTTTAATTTATTTTATTTTACACTGGCAATTTCTTCTATGCTGTCGGTTAGTGAAACGAGGTGTAGTGCAATAAATTATATATTTATCTGTTATAATTAATACATACTTTATTATAGTACTTATTCATTTTTTGTTTATTTATTCTCATATTTATAATATTAATCTATATATAATTAACATACAGTAAGTTTATGTTTTCTTCTTCTGATTTTTCTGACTCTGACGATGTCGATGATTTTCTTTCATGTAGCTCTAATCGATCGAACAACAGCTCGGTGAGCTATCGTAGTATCTTAGTCCCTCTGAAAACATCTCTTAATGATGAATTTTCTAGTTGTCTAAAAAACTTTAATGTTATTTACATTAATGCCCAAAGTATTCCTGCTCATTATCCCGATATGCTGACATCTTTTGACATCAACAATATTCACGCTATTATGATTTCCGAAACTTGGCTAAGACCTTGCTTTTCTTCGGTATCCTACGCATTACCGGGTTTTGAACTTTTACGTAATGATCGAGTGGGACGTACAGGTGGTGGGGTGGCTATTTACATTCGCTCTCATATTGCTCATTGTGTGGTCAGCGTTTCGCCCCCAAGCCAAAGCGATGAATGTCTGGAGTATCTATTTATTGAAGCGACGTTGTGCCACACAAAAGTTCTTATGGGAGTTGTTTATAGTCCTTCCCTACATCTGGACTACTTTTCAACATTTGAAATACTACTCGAAGGTCTGGTCCCTAATTACGCTCACGTCATAGTCATGGGAGACCTAAATACATGCATTTTAAAAAACGATCACAGATCATCCAAACTACTTTCTATTACCAATTCTATGAATCTTACTATTCTTCCTACTGGTCCTACTCACTTTTTTCCTAACTCTAACCCTTCTCTTCTTGATGTAATGATAGTCTCATCATATGACCATGTTGTAAAACATGGTCAAATCGAGGCTGATGCCTTTTCCTATCATAACCTACTTATGTTATCGTACAAAATTCGTCCCCCTAAAGCTAAGTCGAGAATACTTCTGCAGCGTAACTTTAGAAGCATGGACACTCACCAACTCACTAATGATGCCCTTAATTTAGACTGGTCTGCCGTGGAAAAAGCTGGAACAATTGATGAACAACTTTCATTATTTAATTTGTTAATAACTCAGCTTTATGACCGCCATGCTCCATTAAGACCTGTAAAGATCAAACATCTTCCCGCTCCTTGGCTCTCGGAGAAAATTAAAACCGAAATGTTGAAGCGTAATCGCGCCAAAACTAAGTACAAACTTCTGCCTACCGATGAAAATCGTGAAACTTATAGGAATCTTAGAAATCGCTGCAATACTATGTGTAGGGATGCACAACGACGCCATATCCATAATTCTGTCTCTAATGGTGATCCAGCTCGAGTCTGGAAATTTCTTAAAACGTTGGGTGTCGGCAAACCAAGTAGTAATTGCATTCCTAGCCACATTAATCTTAACGTACTTAATACCCAATTTTCAAAATTTTCTCCACTAGACCCTTCTGTTAAATCACAAACCCTAAATCATATCTCATGTCTGCCGACACCAAATGCCCCCTCCTTCTCGTTTACGCAACTGTTGGAATGTGATGTTAAAAAGAATATCCTTAATATCTCTTCCAACTCTACTGGCTGTGATAACATTAGCCGTGCTATGATAGTTCCTATTATTGATATCCTTGTTCCTATTATAACCCGACTTTTTAACAAGTCAATTCAGTCCCAAACGTTTCCTTCCCTTTGGAAAGACACTAATGTTATCCCGATCCCGAAAAAGTGCACTCCTGAATCTGACCAGACTTTCCGTCCTATTTCTATTCTCCCATTTTTGTCCAAGGTTCTTGAGCGTCTTATCCACCACCAACTTAGTACCTTCCTTTACTTAAATAATCTCCTCGATCCCTACCAGTCCGGGTTCCGTCCTGGTCATGGCACGGCTACTGCGCTAGTTAATATCACAGATGACATTCGTCTCGGTATGGAGAACAAGCTGTTGACTGTACTGACACTACTTGACTTCAGTAATGCGTTCAATACCGTAGACTTTGACATCATGCTACGTATTTTGGGTTCTTTTAACATATCTCCATCAACAGTTGCTTGGTTTCGTTCCTACTTGTTCGGTCGCCGGCAACGTGTGTGCACTGAGAATGGTGTTTCTAACTGGGTCGATATCCAAGCCGGTGTGCCGCAAGGTGGCGTGTTGTCTCCTCTCCTTTTTACTATTTTCATTAACTCAATTACGCAACAACTTTCTTCTTCCTACCATATGTATGCAGATGATCTACAGATTTACACTTCAGCCTCTCTCGAAAACCTATCTGAAGCTATAAGTAAAATAAATCGTGACTTGTCGATAATTTCTTTATGGAGTTCTCGATATGGTCTCTATATTAATCCTAGTAAGTCACAAACTATCGTAATAGGAAGTCCTTATATCATCTCACGAATTGATTGGGATCTCCTTCCACCAGTTCTTTTAAATGGAGTCCATATACCTCAAAGTGTAACTGTCAAGAATTTAGGTGTTATATTCGACCAAACCCTTTCATGGAAGAAACAAATTGAGGACGTGAGCCGAAAGATGTTTGCCGCGACCAATTCTCTCCGGCGTTTACGTAACGTCCTGCCAATTGCAACTAAAGTTATGATTGCACAAACTCTCTTCCACCCTATTCTCGGCTATGCTGATGTCAGTTATCTTGACCTTACGGAAGAATTACTTAACAAACTTGAGCGCCTTCAAAACCTTTGTATTAGATTCATATTTGGCTTGCGTAAATATGATCACGTCTCTGAATTTCGCAGTAAACTCAAGTGGCTTCCAATTCGCCTTCGCAGGAATACGCATATCCTATCCCTTCTCTACCGTATTCTGTTCGATCGACAAAGTCCGAACTACCTCAAAGAGCGCTTTAACTACCTGTCCGAAAACAATGATCGTGCGTTACGATCATCACACAATCTCCTCCTGACGACACCGCCGCACCGTACTGAGTTCTACAGTAAATCCTTCTCAGTGCGTGCAGTGTCGCTATGGAACGAGTTACCAGTAGACACCAAGCGTGCTCTTACGTTACAGACCTTCAAACGACTCGTCAAGACTCACTTTCTTACTTTTTAATATATTCTTATCTTAGTTTAGTATGTACTAACTCCCGGAGTTTATATTTAAGCAAACAAATCATTCTGCTGATGTTATTATAAGTATTTATTTAATCCTATTTGAATTATATGTATGTAATATTATAAATATCTACTAAAATTTAGTATATTATATTTATTTGTACGCCAACCTGCTTAATCATTATAATGAACAATCCTCTTTCACTGCTGGGTTTGCCTGGAAAAGATCGCTTACTAGCGATAAGGCCGCCTAGTTGTACTTCTACATTAATAATTTACCTATTCTGTATATTTTATCTGGTGTACAATAAAGAATTAAATAAATAAATAAATAAATAAATAACATGAAAAATAAAAATTCCGACCTTGATTAGTGTTCTCGCTCCTGTAACTTAATGTTGCTTGTAAAGTACACATCGTTATACCTTTTTAGACTCTACACAAACTAGACAATTTATTGAGATCATGGGCAGCTATAACGTCATACTTTTTTTTTCCACAGGAGATGATCAAAAGTTGACATAAAGAAAAAAAATTGGAAATGTTTTTCTTAAAATGAGTATTTTGATAATGTTCAACGTGAATAACACCTACAATTGTATTTAAATTACATAATACACGTCTTCAGCAGTATAATACTAAAAGAATTATACAAATACATCAAAATTTGAAGAAATGGCAATGGAATAAATGAAAAAAATAGCGAAATTTATAAAAAAGTTTAAAAGTCTACGCCATTTTCTTATGGTTGACAACCCAGGCAAGAAGACACCATTTTCTTATAGCCTCACATCCAGATCAACTGTAGGTAACGGGTTATCCATTCATTACGACAGACCCTGTATAAATATCATAACTTTGCTTTATTTATACAACAAGATCTTTAAAAAAAAGAAACGGCAGAATTATTTAATGAAAATCTAGACGTCGGGCGTGTAGCCTCATCAGACGTATTTCAATTTTATTAAAAAACTACTAGGCGATCAGAGCTGCCAAGGAGACAAATTAATAGAGACAGCCCGTGAGAGTGAGAGATTTTTTTTAAATTTATTTAAAGACTTTGACTATTATGTCATACAGTTTAAACAAACTTAATATTAAAATTAAAATTAAAAATACATTTAGTACCACCTTAAAAGAGAGTGTTAAAATTAACAAAAAAATGAGATATGAGGAAACATTTACGTAGATATTACAAAGTTAAATTTTCTTAAACGTACTGTTATAATGCATACAACCCTACCACCTTATGTACGCGAACGCGCTGACAACGCGTCCTAGATATTTGATGATTTTGTTTTTCTAATGTTTAATTGTTTTTTCATTTTTATTTTATTTTAGTCTAATTCCAATTTCCGTCTCGTTCGGTCCATACGCACATTCTGTGAACACGTCTCTACTATTTCTATTTTCTATTTCCATTTTAATATTTTAGTGTAAAGTTAATTTCTACTTTTAAAAGTGAATAAACCGTGTTTTTGAATAAAAGTGTTTTTTTAAAAACTTGGACGTGACCCGCCCCGTAACAGTGGTGTCAGAAGTGGGATACCAGCACGTAAAAGTGAATAAGCTGGTACCTCATACGGTAAAAACTCTGTGAAGTGCCGTGAAAAGTACAATTGTGCATTCTGTTATATCTTTTGAACTTACCGGCTGCTGCCGTCACTGTATCTGAACTGCGTGTACGTGGATTGCCCGCCAAACTTACTTATACAAAAACCTTCTTACCACCGTCTCTGATCACCGCTTCTCTACTACGAATCTTATTTGCCGCCGCTTCCTGCCGCCATTTTCCTGTCACCGGTTCCTGGCGCTATCTACCTGTCGCCGCTGATGCTGAGTTGTTAAGCTCCTGGATCGTGTCCTGAAACTGATCCTGTGGAAGTAACCCACTTACGTCGCTGCCTCTACGCTGCCGTCTCTATCGGATTCCCGCTGTTCCTGATAAGTTCCTGCCACTCTTCGTTTCAACTTCCAAAGATGTTAAGACAATCGTTGTCACAAGAAGATGACTTGACTAATATTAAAAGAATTAAAATATGAACTTTTGAATATATAGCAACAAAAAAAAAATATTACGTACAGCAAGATTGTAATATTTTTTTTTTGTTGCTATATATTCAAAAGTTCATATTTTAATTCTTTTAATATTAGTCAAGTGCTAGGTTGTCGCTCCCACTCGTATCGACTCTATATTATTTCTTATTTTTCTTAAAACTATTAAATATCTATATTTTTTTTAATTTACAATCTCAATGTCTCAGTCAGAAAATAAATCAGTCACTTTGTCGCAATCAGAGGTACATCCGACACAAGTTCTGTGTAGTTTTATCGATGTTTATAAAGGAGAACGTGAGACATTATGTGCTTTTCTGACTAACTGCCAAAATGCATTAGACTTAGCATCCAAAAGCCAAAAGTCTCATCTATTTAAATTCATTCTGTCGCGGCTATCTGGAAAAGCACAGATCGCATCGAATTTTCGAAAGCTTCGACGAACTTAAACTATTCCTTAAACAAAATTTCGGCGAGAAGAAGCACTATAACTATCTTCTTTACGAATTACAACAGTGTAAACAATTACCTAGCGAGTCCGTTGCCGAATACGGACTAAAGATTGAAAGTTGCTTAACGAACTTACAAGCCGAAATTCATAATTCCGATTCTTTGAAAAAAGAGCTGCCAGGACGAATTGCCATGACCGAAGACCTCGCGTTGTACACTTTTTCCATGGGTCTTAATCCAAAATTAAGTACTATTGTTCGATGTAAAGACCCCAAAACTCTTAATCAAGCTATAAATATAGCTATTGAGGAAGAGAAAATTCAAGGATCAAACCTTTCCACTCCTTTAATGTTTTGTAGAAATTGTAAAAAAATCTGGACACTTTGTCGCAGACTGCCCACAGAAGAAGTTCTCATTGGAAAGACCAATGAGAACTGCTAACCAATACCAACCTCAACGCTCTTTCCAACATCCATCAACATCGCAACAAAAATTCGGTGGGCCACCAATAGTTTGTCGCTATTGTAAAAATATCGGTCATGACATTTCTGAATGCCGAAAACGTCAGTATAATAACGCAGTAAAACAAAAACAACCGAATCAAATCAGACCTCAATATTTTACTGATGTCCATTCAAACCCCTCGTATAATGATGACAACGCACATTTAGATGAAAAAAATTTAAACTAGAGGCTGGATTGTTAGATCAGTGCCGGCTACAACCCTATCCGAAAGGCATTCATACTATCTCTGACCTTTGTTCCCCGTCGGTTCTGAGTTGCGAGGAGTGTGAGTTGAATCCGCGTTACTGTATACAAAATGTTATGTTCGAAAATTCATAAAAAGTGGTAAATTTTAAGATTTGCGTATAGTGCTATACATCAAAAGTTTCGTAAAAATACCCTCTATACGGTGGGTCTAGTCTCGAAAGTGAAAGTGAAACCAGTGGAAAGTTATAACGAAAACAGTGAAAATTTTTCGAAATCTGAAAACTTAAAAATAATTCCAGCTCGGCAAAACGATCTTTAACACTAGTATTTCTTGGTGTCGCTGGAATCGTCTCATCGAGACCTACAACCTGATACCAAACTTGGATTTTTTCTGCCCCCCCCGGCAGAAATATCAACAAAAAAACAAGTTGCACGTTTTCCTGAAAAAAATTCCTGAAAATATTTCACAACTTCAGAAGGTACCAACGTGTAGAAGACTTCAGCCCGAACTCGCAGACACCTCAAACACCCTCGAGGGTGAAACGGTTCGGTTGTGACAATTTTTTTTAAAATATTTTCAAATTTACAAAATTGAAAAAAAATTATAACTCCTAATTTAGATCTTTTACCCCCCCTTTTTAATGTCTCAAAAATTTTCTTTTAACGATCCCTAGCCTGTTGCCAAAATTCAGATTTTTTGGACAAGTAGTTTTTGAAATCCAGAATATAGGTCATTCAGGGGTTCTCAAATAGCGTAAATTCAAAATTTTGAAACGCCATATATCAAAAGCAGTTAGTCATATCAAAATTCTGAAACCAGTTTCGGCATTTTCTCGGTTATATCTATATAAAACAAAAATTTTAAAACCCTAGACTCAAAATTTGGAGGGGTCATTTTCATTTTCGAATTACGAAAATCGAAAATTTTCAAAACCGCGCGGTCCATAACTCGACAACTATCAGGCCCAGAATTACGAGGTTTTCGGCATAATAAACAGCTAGTCGAGGGCTATTTTTTTGACATCAAACTTGGACGCCCCCTCCCCCACACATTTTTTTTATTTTTTTTTATTTTAATTTTTGACAAACTGACACAAAAACCAAACCAGTGACCACCCGACCGAGGAGGACCGGAGTATATCGTACAACACCAACAAACCTGCGACCTGCAACTTTTTGTAACCGGTGACCTTGGACCTCTCGGGGTCCAACTCAATACAACCACATACGATTCAAGCCCTTTTACAGCTAGATACAATAAAAACTACCTACGTGTGGCAAGATCGACAACTGTCCCTTAACGGAGCACTCAGCAGAAAAGGATAGAAGCAAGCATCAGAATACCCTTTTTCAAATTTACTCAATAAATAAATAATTTTATTTTAACTTCATTTAAATTTTAATATCTCTAATCAATATTTTTTTTTTCTGTTTCTATTATTATTATTTCTTCATAACATAATTCAATCATATATTATATACTTATAAGTAATTTAGTTAACTACAACATATTAAGGTAGAATAATAAGCAAGAAAAAAAAAAAAAAAAACTTAATTTTAATTTTAAAACTGTTCAAATATATTTTATTTCCATCTGGATAATTTTATATTTATTGTTACATTACAAACCACCTATGAACTTTACATAGAGCCTTTTAGATTTAAGTTTGAACAAGTGGGAATAAGACTGAGCTACTATTGTAGCAAACTAACAAGTAGAATCGCACTCTGCAGAATATTGAATATTTACTTTGTTAAATAATAATAATAATACTTTACCTGACCCTTGTGTATATTTACACACTCTACATCATACATACACACACAGTAACACAAACTACTAAGTGAAGACCCTCTACACCTTCACGTAGTGGCTCACACCTACATACATACACACATAAGTATACACGTACCTACATACATATACACACACATAAACACATACATACACGGACATACACATACACACACACTTAAATACGCTAAGACGCTTTTAAATAAATCCAGACGAAAGCCGGTATACCTGGAAAATAAAGAGAACTACATAATAAGTAAAAATAATAGATAGTAAACAAAATCTTAGGTCTAGACGATTTAAATCACACAATGACTAGTAGAACTCCTCCAAGGCAGTTGAGAGGCCCTTCCTCGAAGCCTTCACCTCCAGCTATAACCTCTGACATTTCTAAAGTAAGGAGAAGTATTGACAAAATTGAGCACAATAGGAGCAAAGATAGTGGTACCATTAACGAACAAACACCTAGGCAATCTGCAAAGGTAAAAACCACGGTTAATAGCAGAAAAGACACTTTCATTATTGAAAGTAAATCTTTAGCAAAAGAGGGCACGTCTGAGGAGGCCCTTTACACCTCTCCAGCCAAAGTATCTCACAACCCACCGTGGATGGACAAAGCTATATTATACCACGGCCAGATGATAAGAGCACTGGATGGTGCCGGATACATCAAAAAGAATCCAAAACGACATTGCTGCAACTGGCAGACAAAATAATAAAACTGTTCACAGAAATATGCAGCGATAAAGAATCAACAGAAAGAAACGAGACAACGGAAAACTGGAAAAAAAGAACAGAGGAAAAAATCGAAAGACAAACCCAGATAGCGGAGGACAACACTAAAAGATTAGACGAGATCCTACAAGTACTGAGTGAGGGAAGGGGAGCATTAGGAGGCGGCACATATGCACAAGCTATCTCTTCGACATCGAATGCAATCCGCGACGAAAAAGGTGCGCTACACTCAATTGTGGTTACCTCTAATGACGATATGGACACAGGAGAAGAAGTGCTTGAAAGAGTAAGAAGCGCAGTAGATGCAAAAGAAGGATGGGTCCACGTTGAAAGAGTCCGAAAAGCAAAAAACAGGAAGATAATAATGAGCTGTAGGACTGAGGATGACAGAAGAAAAGTAAAGGAAAGAATAGAGAAGGAAGGTAACAATCTGCAAGTCGAAGTGGTCCAAAATAAAGACCCCTTACTGATACTCAGAAATGTAATGTCATACCACAACGATGACGACATTATAAAGGGACTTAAAAACCAAAATCCCAATGTATTTCGGGGATTAGCTGGGAGTGCAGACCGGATCGCAATAAAATATAGGACTAAAACAAGAAACCCGCACCAGAACAACGTGGTCATTAGTACATCGCCAGTCATCTGGCAACGGGCAGTACAGGCAGCAATCCTCCGCGTGGACCTGCAGCAGGTCAGAGTTGAAGATAAGTCGCCTCTGGTCCAGTGCTCGAGATGTCTGGAGTACGGGCACAGCAGGCGATTTTGCAAAAAATCTGAGGATACCTGTAGCCACTGCGGGGGTCAACACCTAAAGCAAGCTTGTCCGGAATGGTCTACAGGAACGACGCCCACATGCGTAAACTGTACACGTGCCAGGCTAAATAATCCAGTGCATAATGCTTTCAGCAGTGAATGTCCTGTGAGGCGTAAGTGGGATACATTGGCGAGAGAAAGCGTGGCCTACTGCTAATGTTGCCACAGGCGACAGTGCAATCAAAGTAGTGCAGGCAAATCTCCAAAGAAAAAAACTGGCGACCGATGAACTGCTGCTTGAAGCTACCCTGAGGAAGATAGGAGTCAGCATGGTCCAAGAACCCTATGTGGGATCGGAGGGTGTTATGGCCCAAAAAAAGGGATATCGTGTCTTCCAACACCAGGAAGATAGTAGTCGACCGGTGAAGGCAGCGATAGTGATCCTCGACGATGACATTAGGGTGACGGAATATCCCAACTTAACCACAGAAAACATGGCAGTTCTAACTCTCATGGCAGAAGGAAGTGAAATCGGAATTATATCCGTATACTTCGAAAAGGACGCGCCACTAGAACCCTATATCGAGAAGTTAGAACTAGCCATGTCAACCCTAAAAACGTCAAATATCATAGTGGGAGGAGACGTCAATGCCCATAGTATTTGGTGGGGTAGCAATCGCGACAACCACCGAGGCACGACACTAATGGGAGCACTTAACGAGATGAACCTGCATATACTAAATAAGGGCTCCGAACCAACCTTCTATACTGTCCGCAATGGCACTGTCTGCAAGAGTGTCATAGATATCACGGCATGCAGCGATAGCATGCTAGACCTCACCGAGCACTGGAAAGTCCCTGACCATAATGCAATCACTTTCACCATCAAACTGAAAAAAGATAAAAATATTAACAATAACAACAAAACAAGAATATATAATACTAAAAAAGCAAACTGGCAAAAATTTCTGGAAATACTAAAGGAAAACTTAGAACAAGACAATATCAATACAGATCAAATAAACACAATAACAGAGAAAGAACAACTAGACTGTTTTATTGAAAGATACACTGATTGCATAACCCGGGCTTGTGAGGCAAGCATTCCACTAATTAAAAGAACAAAGAGTGGCAAACTTAACCTTCCTTGGTGGAACTCAAACCTTAAACTCCTAAAGAAAGAGGCGACAACAGCGAAACGTAGAATTAAAAACGCAGCGCCACATCGGAGACAGCACGTAGTAGAGCAATATGTTGAGAAGAAAGATAAATATGAGAATGCGGCTAGAAAAGCGAGGCAGGAAAGCTGGAAGAACTTCTGCACCACCCAACCGAAGGAGAGCATGTGGGATGGAGTGTACAGAGTATTAAGGAATACCTCCAAAAGACATAAGGACAGGCCACTTCGGATTGACGGAGATTACCTTGCTCCTGCGGAGTCTGCCGAGCTTCTCTCGACAACTTTCTTTCCCCAAGACGAGCCGAGTGACGACAACATTCACCACAAAAAAGTAAGACGCAAAGCTGAAGCATCTACGAAAGCACCCACCGGCGAAGAGCATACTGATCCACAGTTTACGGCCCAAGAGATGAAACAAGCTGTGAGGAGCCTCAACCCCAAAAAAGCGCCGGGACACGACGGATTAACCGCAGATATTTGCGAAAAGGCAATATTCGCAAATGAAAAATTATTTTTACATATAGCAAATAAATGCCTCAATCTATCCCACTTTCCTACGGCCTGGAAAAAAGCCTCCATCATCGTTATAAGGAAGCCAGCAAAAGCAGACTACTCACACCCCAAGTCCTATAGACCCATAGGATTGTTGTCAATCCTGGGAAAAATAGTAGAAAAGATGATGGTGAGAAGACTTAGCTGGCATCTCTTACCTAAGATGAGCCAGCAACAGTATGGGTTCTCGCCCCAGCGTTGCACGGAGGACGCTCTCTATGACCTTATATACCACCTCAGGGAAAACCTAAGACGGAAGAAGATCAGCATAGTAGTTTCCTTGGACATAGAGGGCGCATTCGACAGCGCGTGGTGGCCAGCGATTCAGCTCGAACTCGAAAAGAAGGGGTGTCCAAATAACTTACGCCGTCTAGTCAACAGTTACTTCCAGCAGAGAGAGGTCACCTTGAGCTATTTGGGGGTAGAAGCCCAGACCCGGCCGACTAAAGGCTGCGTACAAGGCTCAATAGCGGGTCCAACCTTCTGGAATGTCTTGCTGGAGCCACTCCTCAAGAAGTTGGAACTATTAGGAGTCCACTGCCAAGCGTTCGCGGATGATTTGGTGCTGGTCTTCTCGGGCCACTCAGTGACAAAAATACAAGCCAAGGCGAACCGGGTGCTACAAACTGGGAACCAGTGGGGAAGCCACAACAAACAGCGCTTTGCACCGCATAAAACTCAGACAATGATCGTCACCAAAAAGTTAAAGTACCAAACACCGGACATCGAAATGGGAGGAATTAAATTAAAGCTTGTAAACGAAATAAAGATACTGGGGCTGATGGTCGATAAAAAATTAACCTTTAATAGCCACGTCTCGTACGTATGTCGTATAGCGGCTAATATCTATAAAATAATAGCCAGGGCAGCAAAAATCCAGTGGGGCTTAGACCCAGAAATAATAAGAACAATTTACGTTGCTGTCATCGAGCCTACAGTATTGTACGCGGCTAGTGCATGGGCTACGGCAGCTGACAAGATCTGCGTGCAGAAACAACTGAATTCGATTCAGAGAGGCTTCGCCCAAAAAATTTGCAGATCATATCGCACAGTTTCACTGCATGCTGCGCTCGTGCTGTCAGGCCTGCTTCCTCTCCACCTGCGAATTAAGGAGGTGACTAAAGTCTACGAAGCAAAGCGGGGTAGGCCACAACTCATTCTTGGAGACAGAGAAGTCGAGAAAAAGATACCAGTCTCAAAACTGCCTCACCCTGCCAACAACATCGAAATACGCTACGAAGATCATACCAAAGAAGATGATGAGACCCAGAGGGGAGATCTGGAGCTACTCAGGATATATACAGACGGCAGTAAAATGGAGAACAAAGTCGGTGCAGCCATATCCGCGTGGGCAGGAGCTGTGGAAGTGGCTTCCGGGCGATACCGTCTAGAACCATTTTGTACGGTCTTCCAAGCCGAACTGTTTGCCATTTACCAAGCAACCGAGTTAGCGCTAAAAACATCGTATAAACGCGTGAATATCCTGAGCGACTCCAGGTCCTCCCTCGACATAATCAGCAGTGGGAGACTTGATCACCCATTGGTCTTCGACACCATTGCCAACCTCAAAAGACTGGAAGTTGACCAAAGAACGGTTCGCCTGCTGTGGGTAAGAGCCCATATCGGAATACCAGGAAACGAGCGTGCAGATGAACTAGCCAAGACAGCTTCCCAACTAAAATCAAAAGCCTGTTACGACAAATGTCCTGTATCACATATTAAACTACACAATAGACACTACACAATAGCACAATGGGACAAAATGTACAGAGACGGCGACACTGCTGGCATAACCAAGCTCTTCTTCCCGGGGGTGGAACAGGCGTATCGGATTGTTCGAAAAACAACGACCGATCATAGTATGACACAAGCTCTCACTGGCCATGGGGGGTTTGCAGCGTATTTACATAAGTTCAAATGCAAAGCTAACGCCTCATGCGCCTGCGATCCAGCTGAATCCGAAACAATAACCCACCTAATAGACGCCTGTCCTATATTTGGGAGAGAACGCTTTGATCTCAGTCAGAAGCTTAGTATGGAAATTAAATCTAGTAATTACTCTAATATTATGCAGAATGGCGAAAAAAGACCTATGTTTGTAAATTTCTGTAAATACATTGTAAACAAAGTAAGAGAAAGGAATAAAACAAACGTAGATGTATAAGAAATGGTATATAATGTGTTTATATTCTAAGCAATATACAGCAATATATATGCACAAAACAAACAGCATAAAAAAAAAAAAAGAAAAAAAAAAGAAAAAAAAAAAGAAAAAAAAAGAAAAAAAAAAGAAAAAAAAGAAAGAAAAAAAGAAAAAAAAAAAAGAAAAAAAAAGGAGAAAAAAAAAAGAGCCATTCAAGACAATAGCATTATAAGTATTCCATAATAAGCTTTCAATTGTTACTGTGTATTGTGATGTATTAATTAATCTTGACCAATGTAACATTCACAGCGATGTAAATGTATTTTCTGAAATAAAAAACTACCTATTCACACTCCTCCTTCCTACCCTACCCCGTCGTCTAGACGTGTTATAACTCTATAGTTATAACTAACACAGAAATAAAGCAAACAAATCAAACTCTGATGATAAGCCTCCATGCAAACAAAAACTTTGACCACCATGTCAAAGGTATACTTGCCGAAGGTACAAAAAAAAAAAAAAAAGACCTTTGTTCCCAATGTAAACAAAGGGTTGTTACTATTCCTACTAGATCATTTACTATCTCTACTATGTCAAAACCTACTAGTTCTTGTATGCCAAACTTTACTAAATCTACTATTTCAAATCATACTAAATCTAACATTTCTAATCATACTAAATCTACCAATTCTAATCATACTAAATCTACTATTCCAAACCATATTAAACCTACTATTTCTAATCATACTAAATCTACTATTTCGAAACATACTAACTCCACTATACTAAACCCTACTAACTCCCAACATTCAAAACTATCGAAGTCTGCCACTAACTTCACTGTCCCAGATATTACTAATCCAATTATCAGTTCAACTAAGTCTAAAAGTATTTCAAATATCCATAACAACTCTCTGTCAAAGTGTTATCTTGAAACTTCTAGTATATCCACTAATCCTAATAATATAAAGTCACTAAACCCTAGCTGTAAAGAGCCAAGCTATACTAACTGTATCCAGAACAATTCGAGTTATACTAACAAAAACCATCAGAGAGAATTAATTGACAATTTTTTAAGTAACACTGAAGAATGTCCGATGGTATACGACATTTCATCATGTAAGAAGTCACCTCTCCCATATCTTGAAGTCAAGACTGCACATTCAAGTAAACCTTTGAAGTTACTCGTTGATACCGGCAGCTTTGTGTGCCTAGTTAAAGAAACGAGTCTCTGTTCAGTCCCCGAATTAAAAAAAGATATTTTGAAGTTTAAAGGCATTAACGATGTCAATTCATTCTCTGAAACCAAAGGAAGTTTTACATTAAACATACACTATGACGAACAAACATATTTTCCATTCTCTTTTCATATAGTAAATAATGTCAACCTAAGTTATGACGGAATTCTCGGATCCAATTTCTTAACACTTTACCGCGCTAACATTAGTTATATAGAATTAAAATTACAACTCTTTTGTAATAACGATAGCAAGTTGTTTACGTTAAAAACCGCTGATCAGTCATACATCGTGCCCGGACGTTGCGAAATGTTCATTGATTGGTTTCTGCAGCAATCTTTCTCTCCTCAGCAAGGGTAATGTCTCCACTGTCGACCAAGCTCGAAATTCGAGTTCAGAATTCGAATCCTCGGTTAGGTAGGTAGGTAGAACCCTGGAATTTAGTGAAAACTGACATTACAAGTCTGTCCAGTTTCCACCTTGACTGCACCATGTTCGTTTCCCCGCAATTAATTAAGCGGGTTGGGTTTTGAAATCGGTCGCCTGATTTAAGGGTTGTGGGGGGTTTGGGGGGGTGGGGAGGAGGGGTCTGAACCCCCTACAAGTAATTTTGGCTGCCGGAGTCGCGTCTAAATATTTTTTAAAAAAATTCAAAATTTCCTAAATACATACTAGCATAATTGCGTGAATCGGAACGCATTCAGACCCCTCCCCCCCCCCCCCCCCAAGCCCCAAAACCCCTAAATCAGGCAACCGATTTCAAAACTTTAACCAATTAAGCAGTGCGGTAAGCTGTTATTTTAAACTAATAATGCATTCCATGATGAGGCAGTCAAGGTGTTAAATGATGATTCAGATGGACGATGCGAAGTAAATGAGGTAATGTTATTAGGTATTGAGATGAATTACAATTAATGAGATGAATTAGGATTAATTTAAGTGCTAATAATTTATGATTTAGCTTAATCATGTTTGAGATTTTACTTTTAATTTTGCATTATAAATGCTAATTTATTAATTTTGAAGTTAATCATGTTTTTTTTTATTAATGTAAGGTATTTGTAAAAAAAAGTAAACTAGGAAATCTAACATAATACGATCTACGACACACTACAATATTTTTATACATGCGCTGTAAACAATACACACAATAACTAAGCAGTACACTACTGATTGGTGCTTAATTAAACAACTTAAAATTAAATATGTACCATCGTAGGTGGTTACACAAATATACAATTATTACTTACTCTAAAAGCAACAGCGACTATGTTATTAAATAAATACATAACTTACCCTAGATTGGGGTTGTTTAAAACACTGAGTTTAAAGTAACTTAGTAATTATATTAAGGTGGATCGAATAATTGGCTAGAGCCGAACGCTCGAGTAGCGGTGACTGTTCGATCGCCGTCGTATTCGACAAGGCTCGCGAATACCGTGCGGCTGCTCGCGCGCAGTCGGGAAACCAACCGATGATAAACGAGCAAACGGCGCGCTCGTTTAAATTTGGTTGAGACAACGTCACAATATCCTCCAATATCCTGATTTTACAAAACCTTTTATCCTTACAACGGATGCTTCCAATTATGCTATATCTGCAATCCTTTCTCAAGGCGAAATAGGTAAAGACCTACCGATTGCCTATGCCTCTAGAACCCTCAACAAAGCCGAGGGTAACTACTCAACTACAGAAAAAGAATGTTTGGCAATTATATTTGGAACTAAAACATTTAGACCCTATCTATACGGCAACCAGTTCAAAGTCGTAAGCGATCATAAATCTCTTCAGTGGTTGTTTAATTGTAAAGACCCGAGCTCCAAACTGGTTAGATGGAGGCTCAGATTAGAAGAATTCGATTATGAAATCGTTTATAAGAAAGGTAAATTAAATAACAACGCTGATTCTTTATCCCGAAACCCGGTTCTCCCTGTAGACTCTGACTCGCCGACATCACCTGAAACATATGAAAGATATCTTCAAATTAGTCAACAAGATACTCTCAACTTTGACACCGTTATAGAAGAACATAACGAATCACTTCTGAAGGCAAAGTGCAAACTAATAACTTACCCAACAGCTTGCGACCTTGACGACTCTATTCCCTACTGTTCCGAAATTATACAATTATCAAACACAAGTGACCCGCTCAACGATATACGTAATACCGAACGCGAATTAAGTAGTTATTATAGCACATTAAACGACAAACACCTTTTCACTCACTTGTTTCTTAAAGTACGGTAAGTTGCAAAAGTGCATACAGGTTTGACAAAAATTATCGCATCCAGTGGTCGCTTCACACACACACTGACATAAATAAACTACTACTTTTTAATATCAACCTTAACGCGACAGTTTTAAAGCTCAATGTATTTTTATAAACTATTGTGGTAGTTAAAACATTTTCTTAAATACGATGATGTTTTTTCGGATCAACCTACACTCTAACCGACAACATTGATACTAATTGTTACAAATAATTCTCAGCCTTATTCAGAGAGTCTTAAGGTTCAGGTTCAGGTTCAGTTTCATTTATATTGCTTTTTAAGTCGTAAAGAAAGCAATACTAACAAACTTAATGAGGGTAAATAAATATAAAAGGTTAGGTAGAAAAAAAAAGATAAAAAACAGTAGTTTATTATAAAATAATTAGCTTATTTTACACTTGTTTACAAATATATTTAGGTATTGATTGATACTTAATTAAAAAATGTTGATTCCAAAAATAATAATAATTTACAGTCTATATTTCAAACTTCCAACAACAAATATTAATGTAGTTTTACACTTGTTTTACTTTTTAAGGTTAGTTGTAGCTTAAGTACTCGTTTTCGTAACGAAAAGAAAATTGAAGCTAGCCAACCATAAAAGATGACATTATTATTGAAAAATGTATTATTTACAAACTTATATTTAATAACTACTTTAATGAAATACTATTGGTATTTAATATACCCTCCCCTGTTTTCAATAACCACAAGCTAACGCGCACCGTCACATTGATTGAACTATATTCAAACAAATCACAGTTCCACTTCATTTTTCCACACTTCTATACACTTTACACTTCGATTGGTAGCCAATGCCTCTGTAGTTCTTTCATTCCACATGTCCCATCTCTGCACCATCAATCCCCATATATTTAGGTTATGTCGGTGTTTTGAACTATTGCAAACCCACCGTTTTACCGTTTTCTACTGAAACAAAAACAAAATAGGTATAAATATAACAAACCACATATTAAAATAGATAATTATGTAACACACGCTAAATTTATTATAATGTTACCCAATCAAAGCAAAATAATGGATAAAAAACACTTTTTTCATACTTACAGTAAATCTAGTCTCGTTATAATATTATGATATATTGCATCATATATTCGACAATACACATTCTGTCTTGCGTATAATAGGTATTAGCTTGCATATTATAGAACTTAGAAATCAACTTTATCAAACACAACACTGCACCTTCGCTAGCGAACCAACAACGACAAAGCATTTAGCAAACAATTCAATCATTGTATGATTTTGGTTATTTTTTGTTTTACCCTCAAATTGTGACGTCTCTAAAAAATGTTTAACTTGTATTTTAATTTTACTCGCAATACGACTAATATTTTTGTCAATGTGTTTAGGCTTAAGACTTTTACGTTAAGGTTGAACATAATTTGTAACATTTAATGTCAATGTGTGTGTAGTTTGTACGCAAGCAGTTATAGACCTTACACTCGGTATGGACTTTTGCAACTGACCGTTCATCACTATCAGTTACAAAGATATATTTAATATGTTAAAAACGTATCGGGATATGATAACATCCTGGTACAGTGAAGAAAAAGAGTTTGCCATTTCAGATTTCCAAGATCCCTTCAATAAACCTTCATTCACTAAAATATATAATATGTTAAGCTTCCTTTTCAATAATACTGGTATAAAAATCCATATTTACCATAATAATATCTTGTTTCCAACACCAAACGAAATACCTACTATATTGAAAGATAACCACGATTCACCTGCAGCAGGACATCCAGGTATTACCCGGATGTACGGAGAGACTTAAGGCTATGTATTGGTGGAAGAACATGAAACAAGATATCGAAAATTATGTTAAAACATGTAGGTCTTGTCAAATAAACAAACCCTTAAGGCAAACTAATAAATCTCCAATGATCATAACTTCCACTGCTACCAAGCCCAACGAAAAGCTTTTCTTAGATATCGTAGGACCATTACCCGAAACTGCTCATGACAAATTTAAATTCATCCTGACTCTGCAAGACGACCTTACGAAGTACTCACAAGCTTACCCCATGCAAACTTGTTCCGCACAGGAATCCGCTCAACGCCTCGTACACTTCATTTCTCACCTAGGTATTACTAAAACTATAGTAACCGACCAAGGCACAAACTTTTGTTCAGATTTATTCAAACAACTAGAACGGCTTTTCAACATTAAACACATTTTCGCCGCTTGCTACCATCCTCAAACTTGCGGTGCTCTCGAGAGAAGTCATTCTACATTAAAAGAATATTTGCGCTCCTACGTTAACGATAACTCTCACACATGGTCACTATATCTAGAAACCGCTATGCTCGCATATAACACAAATGTACATTCAACAACAGGCTTTTCGCCCCTAGAACTCTTGTTCGGCTATAAACCGTATATACCTACATCTATAGACCACCTTGAAAGCAACACCTACACCGACTACGTCAGAGCACTGAACCATAGGTTATATTACAGTCGACAAAAAAAAAGCCCTACAAAACATTCAAAACTCAAAAGAAAGGTCAAAGAGATACTATGGCGTCCATTCAAAACCTGTAACCTATAAAATCGGAGATACTTTTTTTTGTGCGATGTCATCATAAGCAAAATAAAGCGCTTTCTCCTACTTGGAAAGGACCATACACAGTTATTAAAATTAATAGCAATCATACACTCACAGTTTTAATGAATAGAAAACACGTCCGATACCATTATGATGAAATAAAACTCGACCGCTCAAATTAACTCATCATTTAGTCTTATCTTTCATTTCCAGGTACGTCGTTACGTCATCACTCGCGAGTCCGTTCGTTATTCGTTACTCGTATTCCATACAGTCCCGGTATTTATTTTGATCAGCTGTTAGACGTCAAATTCTCGCATAGTTCATGGGATGTCGTTACTTATATAGATCTAAGCCATATACAACCCCATTTAGATAACATAGAGTTTTTATTCGGTAGAGTAAAACAATATTGCGATTCAGTCCAGTCATCAAAAATAAAGGAACAATGTCAAAATTCACTGACTTCGCTACAAGCTCAACAGACTAATAATGAGAAGAAGTTTTCATCAATATCCTATTTAGTTAAGGTTCAACAAGCTGGTCGTTACAAGAGAGGTTTAGTCGATGTGGGCGGCTCTATGTTAAAAACTTTATTCGGTTCTTTAGACGCTGACGACGCGATGCTATACAACGATGCAATCACCAAAGTACAGTCAGACGAGAAACAGTTATCTTTGTTAATGAAAAACAATATCCATGTTATTCAGTCCACTATATCTACATTTAATTCTACCATGTCAAAAGTAAAAGAAAATGAAAAGAGGTTGAACCATAATTTAAATATTATAGAAAAAGCTTTCGAAAACTTGATGAATACCAACGATAAAAACGATATCAGAATTCAAATGTCTCTTTTGTTTAATTCTATTGAAAGTATTATGCTGACTGTATCTTTTGACATTGATGACATTAACAATGCAATTTTATTTACTCAAATGAACGTGTTGCACCCGACAGTACTTGGGCCGCAACAGCTGTTTCATGAGCTCCAGTTACATTTGAACGATATGCCTCGCCATTCTGAATTGCCACTTACCTTGACCTTGCACAATGTTTATGGTTTAATAAAAATATCTGACTTAGCATGTTTTTATAGTAATAACAAACTAGTTATCGTAATTAAAATCCCGCTCGTGCTATCTCAAGTTTACAACCTATTTCATACTATTCCTTTACCAGTTCCTTACGACAACTTATCACCTGATACTTATATTCTGATAGCCCCTAGTAAACAATATCTAGCAACATCGGTAGACCGTCTGTTTTACTCTCAGCTCGACAGTGTTAGTGAGTGCAAAGCGTTGGAAAGTCAGTGCTATGTGTGCCCTTTGACAAACGTTTATTCGTCAATAGTCAATCCTACATGTGAAACCGTGATACTTACTGAAGTAGTAAGAAAGATACCTAGCTCGTGCCAAACAAAAATCATACATGGCTCTATTGATTATTTTCAAAAAATTACAAATAACCGCTGGATCTTCGTACAGTCGGATCAGGGTAAATGTCATATAACTTGCGATAAGGAGTTATCAACAACCGATGAGATTTTGTTCGGCACTGGATTTTTACATTTACCTAAGTCTTGTACAGCATATTTCAAAACCCTTACCTTTACTGCTACTGATAAGTTTGTAACTAATATTACTATTTCTGTGTCTGATTTTAATATCGTTAAGGACGACTGTTGCGATCATGTAAAAAATAATAAGACATTATCATCTTTACCTTTTGTTAAATTAAACGAAATAAATAATCTAGAATCCCTAATTCAAGCAAGTTCTCATTTAAGCTCACTTGAAAAAGATATTAATAAACTGGACGAGCCGTCGCATTTTACTAAATACGGTGTTCATTATCTTTCCATAACACATGTACTTTCCGTTATCTTTTTGTGTTTTATACCGTTTAAATTAAGAAAATACCTATGTTCTAACTCCGGTTGCTGTGTACACAAAGTGGTTAGTGTAGTGCCGACTTCAAAAGTTATGTTTACTTCCGATTCTTCTGAAGCGGAAGAAGTTGACTCTGTATCCATAAAGTCTTTACCAGTTCCATTAAAAAGGAATGTTCTACGCTAAGCATCTTTATACCTAAACTTAGTACATAGTTATAAGTTAAGCATAAGATTTCGTTAATTTTTGTAAAACTAAGTATGTCCTTATATTTCTTAACTATTACGCTAACTATTACTATTATTTTATAACTACTATTACTATTATTAGATAAAAAATGGGTTTATATTCAATTTTATATGGGTTTAGTTGTTAAGTTTTTATATCTCTTGAATTTCTCATCACTTTAGGGTGATGATCAATCTTAACGGGGGGGTTGTTATAATGCATACAACCCTACCACCTTATGTACGCGAACGCGCTGACAACGCGTCCTAGATATTTGATGCTTTTGTTTTTCTAATGTTTAATTGTTTTTTCATTTTTATTTTATTTTAGTCTAATTCCAATTTCCGTCTCGTTCGGTCCATACGCACATTCTGTGAACACGTCTCTACTATTTCTATTTTCTATTTCCATTTTAATATTTTAGTGTAAAGTTAATTTCTACTTTTAAAAGTGAATAAACCGTGTTTTTGAATAAAAGTGTTTTTTTAAAAACTTGGACGTGGCCCGCCCCGTAACAGTACCCTTTACATATTCAAAAATATATCTGTACAGAACTTTGTGTTTTAACAATTCTTGTAATTTATTAAATTTGACAAATTGTAATGACCAAACATCCCCTAAACACAAAATTACCCAAACATATACCCCACCTGCGCAGGTGTCACCGGGCAAGCTCCACAAACATTCAGGTATTAAAAAGTACACAAGAGACTACTGAGAACAGAAAGTTATATGCTTTAGAAAATAAGTTGTGTCTTACAGCTCTGGGATCTTTGACTATCTTGAACGAAATCGGTTTTCGAGTCGCAATCGCTTTAAATTTTGAATGATATTGCTGAATGATGTTGCTGCGTTTAATTATACACGAAAAAAATTCTTTTTTTTTATATAATTTTTAGTAACAAACTTTAATAATTGCTGTCATTAACCTATTATTAAACTCATTTTTGCTTTAATTTAAATTAAAAAATTAAGATCTTATGTGATATTGCGATACCTTCAAACCTTACTTCATAGTATACTTTCCGACAAAATATTTATCAATTTTGAAAGGTGTTTGTGATTGCGACTTGTCAAATGAAAGATTTTACTATGGCGCTTTTGATAAAATTTTGAAGTGTTATTTATTTATTTTTTATTTAACATTTAATGTATTTACATACAGTTATAACACATACAACAAAAGGAGAGACAAAACATAAAATTAAACAAACATAACATGTATACCTATATAAATACAAAGGAACTGCTTATTCCAAATAGAAATTTCTTCCAGCAGTCCTAGTTTTGGAGAGGTGGGTCAGTTATGCAACTTTCGTGTGTACCTTTATATAAAATACATAATTTACATATAAAATACATAAATATATAAATACAAACTACTATCATTTACATTTACAAATATAAATAAAATCTAGGTACAAATATTTTAATACTAATATGTACACATACCTACATATACGTATATATATATATATAATACTATTATCAAATATGTACATAAATAATACTATGAAAGATTTAAATAAAAAGATTTTACAAGTTTTTTGAACAATGAGAGAGCTTTAGTCTCGCGAATCTCAATCGGCAGTGAATTCCAAAGTCTGACAGCAGAAACAGTAAAGGAAAATAGAAATCGGTGGTGTGGGTAGGCACGGAAAGAAGGTACATTTTAAGAGGTCTACAGATTGCATCTTCGGGATGGTTGAATGTAAAGCGGTTGCGGAGGTAGGAAGGGTAGTGTGGATTATTAAGGACATTATGGAGTAAGCAAAGTATACGAGTATCCCTACGAAGTCGGATTGGGAGCCACTGGAGATGCTTGCGAAGATGGGAGACATGGTCAAATTTTGTGAGATTAAAGACAAACCTAATACAAAGATTTTGCAAGCGCTCCAGTTTGTTTAATAGCTCCTCAGTGGCATCGGGGTAACATACATCAGCATAGTCAATTAAGGGTTGTATAAGAGTAAGGGCTAGGGAGATCTTAGTTGGCAGAGGAAGGAAGGATTGGAGGCACTTTAAGGAGTGAAAAGAGTAATGCACTTTCCGCCTGATTTCATTGACATATGAGCTCCAGTTAAGGTTAGAATCAAAGATAACGCCTAGGTTTTTAGCACTCGGAATACCATCCAGAAAGATAGGTGGTAAGGACGACATATCAAGACGACTGCGCATGCAGTGACTTCCTACAATTAAGGCCTGTGTTTTTCGAGGGTTGATAAGAAGACCAAACGATTTAGCCCAGGTGGAAATGCGATCCAGCTCTTTATTAATGAAATCAATAGCATCGTGAACGTTAGAAGGCGCGAAATGATGGTAAATTTGCAAGTCGTCCGCATAAAGGTGGAATTTGGAGGATAAAATTTGGGTAATGGAGTTTATAAAAATGGAGAAAAGTAATGGGGAAAGGACACCACCCTGAGGAACACCCGCAACGATGTCAGACCAGTCTGAGAACCTCTCATCAAGACGAACACGCTGCGAGCGACCACGGAGGTAAGAATAAAACCAGGATAGGGCAGGAGAGGAAACGTTTAAGGATTTCAAAATTCCGAGGAGAACGTCAAAGTCAACAGAGTTGAAGGCGCTGCTGAAATCTAGTAGTATAAGGATCGTGAGATTTTTGTTCTCCATGGCCCAGCGAATGTCGTCAGTAACATTGATTAGTGCTGAAACCGTACTGTGGCCAGGACGAAAACCTGATTGAAATGGGTTGAGAAGGCTGTGAACTGACAGAAATTTTGCTAACTGGTCATGAACAAGGTGCTCGAGGACTTTGGATAGGAATGGTAAAATTGAAATAGGTCGGAAATCAGATAAAGCAGTAGGATTTGGAACTTTAGGTAAGGGTATTACATGAGCGGCTTTCCAGGATGAAGGAAAGGTTGACGAGGAAAGGGAAAAATTAAAAATATGTGTCAATACTGGTAACAGTAAGGAAAGGATTGGAGTAACCATTTTTGAGCACAACTTATCATGGCCAGCAGCTGCAGAACTAATAGCCAAAACTGCTTTCCCGACGTCCTCCTCATTGGGAACGGAGAAATAAAATGAAGGGTGGTGGGCAGGAGCATCGGCAAGCCTACTCAGCGTCTGAGCTTTGATATTAGGATCAAGTACAACGGGAGGTGTAGAAAAATATTTGTTTAAAGACCCTAAATCAAAGTCGTTGACTGAATTTGAGGTACACTTGCCGACACCAAAGGATTTAAGAAAATTCCAGACTTCTGCGGGACTGCGGTTGAGCAAAGAATCATGGAAGTAACGCCTTTTGGCGTTACGACACATGCGATTGCAACCATTTCTCAGTTTTTTTAAATTCAATAAGGTTAGTCTCCGTGGGGCATCGCTTGAAACGTCGCTTGGCTTTATCACGGGCAGCCATTAAGTTTTTGATAGATTCAGATAGCCAAGGCGCAGGGTTGTACTTTACCTTGACAACTTTGAGCGGTGCATGAGAATGTATCATGACGATCCAAACCAAGAGAGAGTGCTTCAACCTCCTTCTGCAACTGTGCGAACAACTGCCAGACGAGTGTCTTGAAAGCACCAAATTCTTGGGAGAGTGATGTGACATCAGGGGCAGCAGTAGTACCGGCAACCTTCTTCAGCTTGGACTCATACTCACACATACGAGACTCAAAAAATTTCCCCAGTGCGTCCATGATGAATTTGTTTTGAGTGTGTAGTTGTGTAGTGAAGTGATTTTGATCTGAGATATTGTATTTTCTTGAAAGTTGAGTAGGAAAGAGCACAGGAGAGTTCCGCAAGTAGTTTAAAACATAAGGATTGTAATAAAACTTTATAAATAATTAATAAAAACCGGAGCACACAAAATTGCGTGTTAATGCTACGAGATCTACCCGCAATTTTTAGTGTTGTTAAAGATATAGATAGGAAAGTATTTAGTAGGTATAAGAGCAATAAATAAAAGGTAAAGGTAGGTATAGCATGAAGATACCTTGTAAAAAAGATGTACCTTGTAAGAAAGAAGATACCTTGTAGGAAATTACTAATTCTATGAACCTACGAATAACTTACTTACTTAGTCAAGGTAATCAAATCTTATGAAATTCATATATTTATTTCATTTGGGTTTGTAAAGATGGTACTTCGCTTGAATTTTATACCTTTCTTTCAAGCTCGGCACAACCACTAGCTACTTATATTCGGCTACTTAATATGTGGTTTATAATGTTTGCAATAACCAACGAGAAGTGTAGTCAGGTAACTATATCTACAGCATACAGCGCACTCTAGTAATTCTATATTTAGTATTTGTTTATATGATGAGTAGGAAGTATAAGGATATGGTGAGGTCTATGTAATTTGAAAAACAAGGACTGAAGCCCTAGGAAAGTTTAAATGCAACAAAACACAAACCATTATTTCTGCATTTTAAATATTTAATAAAAATTGGATATTTAAATATAACAATACTATATTTGAAATTAAACTCATTTAACAAATTATTAATAGTAATTGTGTAAGTCTTATTTTTTTCATAATTATTATTTCTTTCCTACTTTAAAATAGGCACTTCCTATTTATTATATTTTTTACTGATTGAGGAAGGTGATATGAGTTAATATAGATTCAAAGTCATAAAAAATACAAAAGTTATTAATTGAGTGATAGAGTTAAGAAAAACATTTATAATATCATCACTGTTAATTAAATTTTTAAAAGTATCTGTAGCATTTCTTTTTTTTAATTCATGAAAAGCATCTTTTCCTAAAACATCTGCATATGAACTCTTTTGTGACTGGGCTTTGTTTTCTAGTTTTTTTTTAATAGGTCATACACCTGTTATGCTGATATGATTACCATTTCAATTGGCACAAACTGCTTTATCAGAGGGTGTTTGGCAAGTTTTATAGTGGTGGTTTTCGCCACATATTGAACAACGTACTGAATTTCTACAAAACTTAGTCAAATGACCATACCTGAGGCAATTATAACATTACTTAATAGGTAGAATGTACTTTTTAACTGCATAACGCCAGGCCTGCGAGTCGACATATTCAGGCAACAAATTGGATGCGAAGGTAATGACAGCACGAACCCCCCATTATCCATCCGCATCTTTTTGGTTATGCGTTTAACGCATATTATTTTCCTGTGAGTGGAAAGCATCGCATATATTTTCGAGTTTGAGTATTTAGTATCGACGTTACTTATAACCCCCGTCACCTCTGAACCTGAGGCAGGGATATTAGCTTTAATCTGATAATCGCTGAGAAATGTACTATTATTTAAAAAGGCGTTAGCCAGTGATGGCTTTTCAAAATAAACTCCAATTTTAAATTTGTTAATAGCCTGTAGATATTTGATGCCTTTTATAAATCTTTTAAGGTGAGACGACAAAGAGATCATATCTCGGGTATCTCATCTTCTTATCTTCATATATCATCTTTCAACTTCTTCTTTTCCTCTTCCCCATATTAAAAACGAAAAAACACCGAAAACTTTGAAAGTTTTTATGTACAAAGTATAAAACCTAAATATAATGGAATATGTAAAATTTTTACAATTTATTTACAATACTTACAATACTTTTGCGAATAATTAAAACCGAGAGAAAATTTTAGCTTCCAATTTTTCCCGCGCTCAAACCGGAAGTCCTGATTGACATTGATGCCCAGTTAACATTATTCCAGTCCAGTGATCTAGCGAGATTCCAGTCCAGTGCTGGACTGGATCTGTTACGTCTACATTATTCCAGTTATTTAGAAGCCGTTGAAGTGTGAACACTACAGTGACAATGATTTCAAGAAGAGATCAGTTTCGAAAATGTTTTAAACGTGCTCAATAACTCTTGCTACAAGAAGTTATTAATGAGGTTGATAAGGAACTAAAAAAAAAAGGAACGGATTTGGGTGAGAAACTGGATCAGCGAAAGAGATCAAAAAGGAGGGTCAGCAATGCTTTTGCAACAACTGAAGGTAGAAGATCCCAATGAATATAGACTGGCACTGAGAATGACAGCAGAAAACTTTGAAGAACTGTTATCATTAGTTTCTATTAATATCCAGCGTAAGAATACGTTGTTCAGAGATGCTATACCCGCAAAAATAAAATTAGAAGTCACTCTTTCTTTTTTAACTACTGGAGATAGTTACAGAAGCCTCAGTCGTATGTTTCGATTGCCAAAACCAACTATTTCAAAAATTATACCAGAAGTCTGTCAAGAAATTAAAAGGGCATTAAAAGACCACATCAAGGTAATATTTTTTATTAAGTATCATATCTATGACAATTAAGCATTATTGAAAGCATTCATGATTATATTAATGTATTCTGGGTCATCGCTTACTACATTTAACGAGTCCTCAGTGGTTTGTGAATCTACAGACGCTGGACTATTCAATGGCATATAAGTACTACTACTCGTACTTGGTCTTGACGAATTGTCACTGGCATGTGTGTTTGCAAAATATTTAGGATTATTCCCTGTCTTATTTCCGTATTTCAAATCTTGTAGTCGACATTTTGTTATCACACTCTGAATTTCTTCTTGGCCTAGGATAGCCTGTTCTGTAGAAAGGGTTCTTAATTGCTTCGCAACGTGTTTCCCGAAAATGTCGAATTCATCTTCCACTGTTTCTGATTTGGATAAATCGTATTGCATATCTTTCATGCTACTGACTATTGTAGACAGCTGTGAAATTTTACTTCTTTTCTTTCGCGGTTCTGATAGACTTGGTTCTGGGTTTGTATGAGTAGGGTTCCCACATTGGTCACTAGGTTGAGTATTGTCAGTATTTTCTTTATTTTGAGCATCATCAGTATTTTCCTGAAAATAAAATATTTTTTCTTTATTTTTGCAGATACCCACTGCGGAACAATGGAAACAAGTCGAGGAAGGCTTTCGAAATAAGTGGAACTTTCCTATGTGCTACGGAGCGTTAGACGGAAAACATATAAAAATTACTGGCTCCTATGAATATGGAAGTACGAACTTTAATTATAAAAAAGAAAACAGCATAGTATTGATGGCTCTTGTTGACCATGATTACTGTTTTACGTATATCAATGTGGGCGCAAATGGAAGCGCTTCGGATGGTGGTATTTTTAAAAACTGTTCCATTTTTAATGAATTAGAAAATGGCAGTTTTATTCCAGAAAATGGAGTGATTGTGGCTGATGCAGCATTTCCACTAAAAACATACTTAATGAAACCATATCCTGGGGCTAATTTAACTTTTGAACAAAAAATATATAATTACAGGCTGTCCCGTGCTAGACGCATTGTAGAAAACGCTTTTGGAATATTAGTAAGTCGATTCAGAATTTTCGAAAAAGCTATTTCAACTAAGTTACAAACTGTGGATCACATTGTGTATGCAGCTTGCTCTCTACACAATTGGTTGAGAAAAAAGTCAAGTAATTATATGACTACTACTTGTGTAGACCATGAAGATCACAACGACCATCATTTGATTAATGGAACGTGGAGATCCGAAATAACCTCTTTAGATAGTATCATACAGCAGGGCAGTAACAACTCAGCAACACATGCCAGGGAAAAAAGAACTCAATTCACTAATTATTTTGTGAACGAAGGAAAAGTACCATGGCAAAATCACATGATACATTGATAAAATTTGTGTGTTTTAACAGATAATATGCTACTAAAATAAAAATAAATAAAACTCTTTAAATACATACGTGTGTTTTACGCTTCACCATCACATTTTTAATAAATGAATTGAATTCGGCGAACCATTTCACTTTGGGTTGGTAAACATTGCCACTAGCACCAGATGTGGATGACTTTTTAATCTTGTCTAGTTCAAGGTAGTATGTCGAACGTATACTTTTTATTTTGTTTTTCACATCTTCCACTGTGAATCCTTCAATTTCCATACCAATGCACAGATTTTGCAAAGCAGTTTGGCGCATAGCTTTGTTTTTATAATTTTCTGATGTTATGTCCCATAAACACGGATTATCTCTGTATACAGAGACAAACTTTATAGTTTCGTCTTCATATAACTTCTTCACCATTGTTAAAATCCTTTTTCTTCGCAAAGTCCGCAAAAACAACCAACACGTGTGTACTTCGTCATCACTGGAATGGCACTGGATTGGCCGTCTACATTATTCCAGTTGCACTGGATTGATCGCACTGGACCGAAAAGTAGACCGCGAATCCAGTTACTGGACTGGAATGCTTACTGGATTCAGTTCATTCCAGTGCCGGTTTACATTTTTCCAGTAAGCAATCCAGTACTGGACTGGATCGCTGGACTGGAATAATGTAAACCGGGCATGAGGTCAGATAAGTTTTCCAATTTTTGTTACTAGCAATGCTTCTATAGGAAATAAACTTCTATTTTCATAAAGCAAATAAAAAATGCCGTGGATATTATTATAAATAATATTATTTTCACTACTTTTTACTAAACACACACGTATTAAAAAAAGTAACACGGTAGGACTACGAGTCATGCTTTTAGACCATGCCTGGTAGTCCTACCGCGCGGTAGGGACACGAGTCATGGTTTTTGGCGGGTGGTAGGACTAACAGGAATGGTAGGACTACCGTGGTAGGGACACGAGTCATGCATCATTAAAGAAAAAAAATGAACACGGCCAGGGGAGGTTTGTTAGGGTGAGTAGATTTTTACTGTTTTTATTTGTACTTATCGCAAATAAATTTGTTTTGTGTAATAAATACCTACGTAAATTGGCTCTAATTTTAACTTAGAATTTCACTTTGTATCACCAATTTACTCTCCGTTTTCATGAATTTTTGGATACATTCAAAGTCTGTGATTTAGAGCAATTAAAAAATACGTTAAAAAAATATAAAATTTAATACAAAATATATTATTGAATTTCTAAATTCTTTGAAAAAGAAAAGCTACGGTGATTTTTAAACTAGACTGCGTATGGTTGAAAGAACCTTTGCCTCATTAGAAACCAAAAAAAAAGGTACGTATGTCACTACCAATGTTATGGTTTTGTTTGTTCACTTTACTAGGTTAACTAACCTTTAAATTAACTCAATAACTTATTTAATGTTGTATAAACGTTGGAAATACCCTTACTAAGAGAAAACGTTATGTTTTATCATCAATATCGTTTGTGATTAAGCCTCTCTGTAAGTTATAGTTCTACATTTTTAAGTAGGTAGCTAACTAACGTATGAAGGTTATGTTCCTAGATTTGTGACTTAGATTTGCCATTATTTAAAAATTTTCGACTGTTCAAAACAACAAACTAGTAGGAGTTAAAAAAACTTAGTTTTTTTTATAGAAGTTAATATTTTAACAATAAAATAATTTGGGTTTAAATAATTATTAAAATACTAGGCAGTCATACATGTAGAGGAGTTAGTTAATAACACTGATTTTGTCTTTCAGGGGCAGGGCTGCCATTTGTACATTTTTGTTGCAAATTTTGTATGAGTACAATCGCTACACTGAAATAGAATTGCAGACTTCCTCGAATTCTTTTAAAATCATTCAAAGGAATTAATTCCCTTGGTTTAGTAGTCTATTTTCACTTCTAACTTCTTTGCATTATTTGTGGGTTTTTTAATAAAAATTTGTAAAGAAATATACCTTTGGCCTCATGCAATATTTTTCACTTTTTTACCTTGCAACCCTGTTCAAAGCAGTATTTTCAAAGAATAAAAATGATCACCCCAATAATTAAAAATGAGTTGACATACTAGGATATCATAAAATAAGGGAGGGTTTGCAATGAAACTAATTTTTGGTACAGTATTGTGCCCGTAGCACACGGGTTGCGGTTCTGTTGCGGTGCCGCGTAGCTTTCGCACGTGTTTGTCGAAGTCGTCAAAAATAAAAAGCGAAACCGCATTTTTTAATAACATGGACGTCGATTTTACAGAAAAAATAATTCAAGTGGTTAAAAATAGACCTATTCTCTATTTATAAAGTCATTCAGAAATTTAAAAAAAAACAAAAAATTGCAAGCAAAAATAATATTGCTTCCTCCTCAGAATCAGACAACAACGACATTTTGCTCCGATTACCGCAACTGATTCCGCTAAGCAAACTACACTAGATTGCGGCAGAATACCTACAGAGCGGTTGCGTGACCAAGTTTCGCAGCGGAGGTGAGCTCCGGGCATTAATTAGATCACAGTTTAAAAAAGAGAAACAAAATCGCATAATTATCTTACCAGGATATTATAAAATAGATAGAGTTTAACGCAGCGAAAGTTTTCATTTTAAATTAAGCCCGGTTCACACGAAAGATGGTTTTGTTACCAAGTAAAAACGAATTAAATATACTATGAAATATTTATTAGCAGCTATTATTTTATTATAATAGAAGCTTTTTAAAGTGTGTAATGGACATCTGTTCCAGGGGCACCAGTATTACCGAAAAAAAATGCACTTATATAAGTTATATACAGTGAAAATGAGACTGCATTGAAATAAACATTGGAATTATAAAATTCATTATTTTTTCAAAGGCATACAAAACGAATAGCTTTAAGTGTAAAATGTCTGTAATGCAGCCCAGCCCACAAACGTCGTAACGAGCTGCAAAATACCGGGTAGGAGTAAAAGGATGTTCTTCGTAATACCGTTGCATATCCGTTTTCTGTTGGTTCGTGATTCGACGAACGCCATGATTATACCGTCGCCTGCCTTGAAGGGTACTCTCTTCAGCGTGCCGTCTAATCCACGTTCTGATGGTGTTCCGACTTATATTTAACTCTCGTGTTATTTCCCTAATGCCATAGCCTTGCTCACTGAGCAGTATAATGCGAGCTCTTTGTTCTTCCAAATTGGCCATTTTAAGATTTGTTAATTTGTTTATAGATATTGTAGATACCTAGATTTCTTAGAAGTAAATACTTGACATCTAAAATTATGACATAACGTCATTTTATTTCTAAAATTATACTACTTCTTTTTCTCCGTAGGTAGTGAAAAGAGTTTGGATTATAAACGACTTGTAATTCAAAGTAAGACTGCTTTATCTAAAATATATCTAGTGCAGTGGTAATAAAGGTTAAAAATGCAACAATGTCTGACCCGTAATGACGCATTTTTATTCATTTTTAAAACGTACTAAGTGCAACATGCATGATAGCAAAGAAAACCTAGCTACATTTATGATTTTATACAACTAATCGGCAAATTCAATTTTGTTGATAGTACGTCTCTACCAAATTTAAAAGATCACGCTTTTTGCGCTCTGTAATAGGAATCTTCGTGGTATATGCTGGTTTTTGAGAGATCTCGTTAATACTTAACACAGTACCTCGACCACGACGTAAGTTTATTCTACTTGGTTCTATTACAGCTTTAGCCTCTTCCCTGTTTTTAGTCTTGTACGTCGTTCGATATTTATAATTGGTGCAATTTTTAATGAACTTGATACCCATAATATCACTAACCCTTATTACAACTCCGTTAACATTTTTACTCATGTTAAAGATCATGTCATCTGTCAAAGTCTTGAGGTCGAAGAAATCGCTGTAGTTCATTTCTCTCACCGAAAAAGGTTTCCCTGTCTTCTTCGCTCCTCGTATAATGGATATGTATTGTTCGGGAATGAAGATAGGCCCCGATTTTTTGGCTCGCGTGATGGCTTTTTCAATTACTGAATGCGCTGTGTCGCCTTCGTTCTGCGTATGGCCACGTATCAAAAAGTTATGCTGTATTGTATTTATATTTGTTGTTATTGCGAAGTAGTACATTGCAAATACAAATCTGTTTTTCTGCTGACCACAGGAGTTATCAGAATGAAAAATAACGTCACATCCAGGATATTTATTAGATACTTCTACCGAGTAGGAATATACACAAGAACCTATTTCAATAGATCCTCTATTTCCCAAGCCTTCATGCCAAAAATAGCAAGTAGTCTCTCGCTCTTTCGCATTGGAAATCGTAAATTTGTAGCAATTTCATCTTGATTTATAAAAAAAGCTGATAAGTTTCCTACAGGGCATGGCAAGACGGCTTGTAAGTCGTAGGTACATACAATCTTTGTGCTTTAAGGAACTTGGCATTCTTTAATATCCCTACCCTTTTCGATTCTACTCAAGCTCTTTTCTTCTTGATGAACCTTGTAGCTGAGATATAGGTTAACTTTTTCTTGTGCTGGTGCATTTTCGTATGCAACACATTGATCACAAAGATCTTTCTTCGGCTTAAAAAAGCATTAATTAAAATCTTGATTAAAGATACGCTGATAAGCGTCGTAATTAACAGCTGGCTTATTATTTTGATTCTGAACGTCCGTATAGTTTCTGTGTAATTCAGCGACAGTTAAACCACCGTCAATAGATAACTTGTGTTGGTTCCACAGATCACCTCCTAATAGATTCCGCATGTTCGTACATTTACGTTGTATCAGGGTCACCAAAAGTTGAAGAGCGGGGGAGGAAGTAATGACATTCTGATTGGCTAGTTCAAAAACGTTCTAAGATGCACCCGTCAAATAGTGATAAAATAGTGATGTAAGTATTCGATAAATTATAAATAACGTTTAATAAAAATATCGACAGATTTACAGATACCTGGTTGATAGGCCTTCATTTTTTATTATAGGTAATAAATGAGACTATTTATGTTGAGCCCAAATTAGAAAAGTACCGACCAACAAAAAAACTTTTCGCACTACTAGAAATTTTATTCATATCAATTATTGCTATGGTACCAAAACTGTGGGACAAGTACTTAAGCTATTATAACATTTTGAAGCCTTTTTAAGTAGGCATTAGACTGTTTTTCGTCTAACCTAGATAATATATTTTTTATCTCTTAATGAGAGAGCAAACATTTTTTACAAATGTAAATCTTTATTTTTACAGTTTATGTTTGAAATCTAGAATTTTCGCAATTTTAATTTTTGGCCCAAGTTTGCTTGAGTTTCCTTTCTAATTTATAAATATTAGATTCAAAGTAAATATGTTTTACCTAATAAGAGGGTACTACACGATATCTAGTTTAAAATTTAGTTAAAAGTTAAGCAACCTCATTTTACGAAAAATATCGATACATCGACAGCGTTGATGTATAACTTTCAAACTCTAATCTTACTCGGGTAAATTCGTGCTTCTTTAAGAAAATGAGATGACCGTATATATATTTGTACTGATAGAAAGATATATCCTTTGATTGTTAACAATAAATAAACCAACGCAAGTTGAACTCCTCAAAAACAATTTTTCTATGCACAAATACGGAGTGACACGGATGCGTACGTGTCTGTCGGTTGGTCATGACTAAATCAAAAAATGTAGGCGTGGCTTGCGCTATGTTCTAAATCACATAGTGGCGAAACATAGGTCGTCGCCTCTAATGCGGAATCTATTAGGGGGTGATCTGTGGTTCTAAGATAATGGCTCTCTACTTTCGGGATGGATTCAATGTGATCTTTAACGGTTTTTATTACTTCATTATCCAATTTGCAATCACTTCCGGGTTTCCCTCGGTTGTCTTCTGGAATGACACCGTTATTAAGTTTTTTAGCATCAATGACAGTTCTCATTGTCCTTGGTGAAATACCTAAAGGGTTTTTATTAAAAATGTTTTGCCAACCCGGACTGATTGACCTTCATTGAGTAAATAAAATGCAGAGTTACTTTGTCTCGGGTATCGCCTATTTGTTTTTATACGGCGGCTAGCAATTTCAAGTGGTCTAACGCAGGGATTCAAAAAATCGCGATGCCTTTGTACGCTGCCTAGCTCCCAATAAGAATTGAATATTTGAATTCTTTTTTCATGAGAAAATTTAGACGAACAGGCCAGCCGACACTTATCTGCACAGGAAAGACCAATGTTTCTTGCTTGTACTGTATTACCAGTTTTAGTGGATCGGTATTCTTGACCTGAGTTCCTTAGCTTTTTGGCATTTCTTTTATTCCAGCTATTGAGATTAAGAGTACGTTTTTCCCCTTTTTTCGGTGTTGATGTTGATTGTTGATCACCAACAGCTTCATTCTCGGAGCTACTATCACTAGACGAATTACTTGAACTAGAGGAACTACTGGAAGAAGAACTAGATGAGGGCTTGAAATCGTCACCTGAATCAGTACCAGAATTGTCGCCAGTTGGAGCGCCCCACATTGCTGTTCTGCTACTGAGTTTTCGTCGTCATTAGATACCATTAGATAGATTTACGACGACTATGGCGCTCACAAGGTTATTCTGAAATTTGTTTGGCTTATTCATTTAACTCACAACTCCAACCTCTCCATCCATTTTGATTAATGCTGTTAATGACGACGAAAACTCAGTAGCAGGACAGGAATGTCGGGGAATTTTGGACCTTTAAGTAGATTTCCACACCACCTCCAGTACGATCCGGTCGATCGTTCCGTAGTAAGTGGAATCCAGAAAGAGCATAAGAAGTGGAAGGGAGACAGGGACGTAACTATGATTCAGACACTTATAGGATTGCGTGGATTGTACAATTGGAAAAGGATGTCAGCATATCAGAGTCATGCTCGCCTCGAAAGTTACTGGGGCGGTGGCGTTGGGTCAACGGGTCGCCCAACTCCCTCTAATATGGTTGAGTAGGACGATGGCTGGAGCACACGTCATACTTGTGATCAGGTGCCGCCTTCGGGAAACGGTCTGCTCTGGCTCCGAATTGTGGCGCGGGAAGTTTCCTCAATTAGTTACTAGCATTTTAATATTTTTAACTTTAATAATGTTGAGCGAGGAGGTACGAGAAAATAATTTATATGTTCACTGTATGTACACATTTTAAATGAATATTACTTATGATTGTATAATTTTGAAAAGAGTGCCGAGAGTTCTTTCCGCCAGCTTTTTCTCTCGGTCTACTACGGCCATTGCTGATGAATGTAGGGGTGTCCCGTGACATCTTTTTTTATTTTTTTTATTTTACGCTTTTGACAATGTATAAGAGATTAGTTTTTAATCCTACATACAATAAAGTTTTTCTTTCTTTCTTTCTTTCTTTCATATCAGAGAAGTGTGCCGGAATTCTCTGAGCATTTAAATATATGAAATTATTATTTTTATTAAAATCTTTCGAAAGTTCTGATTTAGTTTAAAAAACCGGCCAAGTGCGAGGCGGGCTCGCGCCCGAGGGGTTCCGTACTATCAATTTCTACCGGTTTATTAAGACCGAGTAAATATAGCTTAAAAATTACGTTTCTTGTATGGGAGCCCCCCTTTAATATTTACTTTATTGTCATTTAATTATTAATTTTAAAAGGTAATCTATACTAATATTATAAAGCTGAAGAGTTTGTTTGTTTGTTTGTTTGAACGCGCTTATCTCAGGAACTACTGGTTAGAATTTAAATTTTTTTTTTGTGTTGAATAGACCATTTATCGAGGCAGGCTTAGCAACTATCAGGAGCGAAGAAATAATGGTAAATGTAAAAAAAACGGGGAAAATTATTCATCCTTGTGGGCTTCCGTTGCGTACGCTGCGAAAACGGTTCTAGAAACCAAAACATATGTATAAAAGATTTAAGGGAACTTTTTACCGCGGGAAAACTTCGCATTCCCACGGGAAACCGACTTCTACGCGAACGGAGTCGCGAGCGGCCACTAGTGTATTTGTAAGAGGAGGGGGAGATGTGTATTAAAAGCACCGTCTTCCATTATCAACAATGTATTTTATTCACATAATAAGTACCTGCAAAATCACAATTTCAATCAATTAATATATTCCTTAGCTATTAATTATTAATATTACTACTTATAACATGTGATTATTTCATCGTATAACAATCAAAAACACTGCACGATAATATTTATGAACACGTGTTGCCGAAGTGGATAGTGCTGGCAGACTGACTTGCTTTGAAGCGTTGTTCTGCTTTTATACAAAATGGCGGGTAGTGGAAGGAGACTAGTGCGGTGGTGCTGCAAAACTCTTGCGCCGACACGGCCATTCTGCAGTAGGCACGTCCCTGTGCCTCACTTTTTTTTTTGGTTACACTGAAATCAAGAAACATTATGGTAATAAAATCAAACACGGAACTTATTTGTTAAAAGAACGTTAGACCTCATAGCCTCGGCGCTAATTTTGGTCACGACCACAGAGCCTCAGCGCTCATCTTGGTCACGATCTCAGAGCCTAAGCGCTCATCTTGGTCACGACCTCAGAGCCTCAGCGCTCATTTTGGTCATGATAACACAATTAATATAACCAACGTTTCCGTGAATTCATCTGTGTCAGTATTTCCTAAAATTACACAAATTACACCTCAGAGCCTCGGCGCTCATTTTGGTTATGATAACACAATTAATATAACCAACGTTTCCGTGAATTCATCTGTGTCAGTATTTCCTAAAATTACACAAATTACATCTCAGAGCCTCAGCGCTCATTTTGGTCATGATAACACAATTAATATAACCAACGTTTCCGTGAATTCATCTGCGTCAGTTTTTCTTAGAATAACATATTTATTCATAGCCGACATGGCCATTAAACTCTGAAACCCGAATTTAGGTGTAGATCTTAAATTCTCCGCATCTCACATCGATCATATAGAAGAATTTTCTTAACTTCAAACGGGTCGTCATATTTTTGACTTAGTTTGGTACCCAGTCCAGGAGGTTCTTTGAAAAAGCTATATTCTCCTTTTTCAAATCTCGTTAACTTCGCTTTTCCTGTAACGTACTTTGTCTTTTTCGGATTGCTCGGTCATCGTAAAAGAAAATAAGAATATTTTTAAAGATTTGTGGATAAATACATTTATTATCTTCGTCAATATGCTGCAGTAATTCTAGAGGCACACATCCCCTTTTGCCAGTTAGCATTTCGATGGAGTTTGGCCGTTTTTTAAGGTCCCGTTTTACTCTCTGGGTACTAAGCCCCGCTGTCATATGCATAGGTAACATATAGCCAATCAGTTACCTTATTTTTGATTTAGTTGCATTATTTTACTTATTATTATTTGTAAATAGTATTTATTTAGTCATTAAAATGTCGGGCTATATACATACAATACTGTATATCTGGTCGAATATGTTCCGGTATTGTGGAGCATTATTTTCGAAACTGGTGTTATTAACTTATTTCTTTCCGGTCTCAGGGCAAATCGTCGCGGTTCCTCGTCCATATGTTTATATTTTTGTGGATAATTCCGTTTTATTACAGAACTTCAGCTTTGTTTTGATCCAAACGCAGAATGAATAGCGCCACGTAATTTGGTATTTAAGTATGATAACTACACCAGCTGAGTCAAAAAACCACTGATGAGCTAGAAACTCTAGAAATTGTAAGATCAATATAACATTTTCGTCACTTCTTATACGGGCGCAAATTTACAGTAATTACTGACAGTAATGCGGTGAAAGCATCACTACTTCCACAGATTCATAGGTGGTGGGCTTTTTGCAAAAGTTTGAGTTCGAAGGTAGAACATTTAGACATGCAGAGTTATTAAGCTGAAAATCCTTTTCAAACTATCATGAGCATCACGACTAAGGACGACTAGTTAATAATGGAGCAAAATCGGGACCTCTTAAACCACAAGATTATTCTTGAAGTCCAGAATAATAACAACATTCAGTGTATTCCTACATAACAAGAGTAATTTTAATAACAAATCCAATTTGAAAAAAGTGATCCCACAGTCTTACCAATGGAGTCTCAGCATATGGGTTGGGAAAAAAAAAAAACCTAAATATCTTTTAGCGAAGCTTTGGGAGAATTGTTGGTTTCCTAAAATGTCCAGTACTGTTAAATATTTTGTGAAACATTGCATTGTTTGCAATACCATGAAAGGACCCTCCGGATCTACGCAAGTGGACTACATCCTATAGAAAAAGTGATCCATTTCATGCATTGCACATTGATTTTTCTGCATTCTAAGAGCAAGTACTAGCAAGCGCAATAAATCATCGCCGAGAAATGGTTTTTCTTTTTGGCGCACCAAAACATATTGTTGTCGATGGCGATGGCGCCTTGTATCCAACTACAAGTTGTTTTGTTAAGAATATGGAATTCAATTACATCAATGCGCCGGATATACATATAAGTAGAAAATCACGTTTGTTGTTAATATATTTCTAAATATTTACTTGCAAAGTTTCAAGTTTCTACTTGTTTATTAAGATCGAGTAAAAATTGCTTATAAATTACGTTTGTTGAATGGGAGCCCCCCTTTAATGTTTACTTTATTATTATTATTTATTTTAGAAGGTAATATAATATATGTAATATATTGGTATACAAGTAAATATTCTGTGAAAGTCGGAAGCGTCTACCTGTTACCGTTTGTATGGGGACACCCCTTAATATTTTATGTTTTTTTTTAAATTTGTTGTATTTGTTGTTATAGCGGCAACGGAAATATATCATTTGTGAAAATTTTGGCTTTCTAGCTATCACGGTTTATGAGATACAGCCTGGAGACAGACAGACAGACAGACAGCGGAGTCTTAGTAATAGGGTCCCGTTTTATCCTTTGGGTACGGAACCCTAAAAACATTTACTTTAAAATTTACCCACTTAGCTACGTTTATGCCGACATGTGGCAGTTGTCGGTTTTTTTAATTATTAATACACATATTCATAATTCGATAAGTGCATTTTTCAAAAACTTATAAATTATGAATGTTTAATTTAATACTGATATTATAACAACTACCTCTAGTCACAACCAAAATCTTACTGAGTTTACTTAAATAAAAAAAAATATTCAGTTTTGCCATAAATTGCTCCTCCTGTAAAATTTACAAATATCAGATGTCGGGTTATTCGTTGTTGCCGTCTTTATTTATTATAATTTGCTGTTTCTTTTATTTATAGTAATATTTCAGAACTTTTGAAAATAATTATTATGTAGGTATTCTTTACTATTGTATTGAAAATAGATATGTCGGAGATCGACTATGCTTATGTTTGATATAAGAAGAGTGCGGATTGCCAGTACCAAATATGGTGCTTGACAGAGTCTACGTGACATCGAGAGAGCAGCCGTCAGGGTGATGGAGATGATCTCAAGCTACGGCCACAGGCGGTCGGAACAGTTGTAATTCTTGGTGTCTTGGAATCTGGTGCCTTCCTGTGAATTAATCAAATGACCTACTGATTGCTATCGAGAGAAGATAATAACAGTGCTGAAACAGAATAACTTCTTTTATTGAACTAACTACCCACGTACGCCCACAAATCAACTTATAGTTGGCCATAGAAGACGGCTCTGATGTCGAAGGTATTCCAGCCGCCTTCGATATAGTGGGATCAGTGTTAGTTCAAAATGAAGAAGAAGAAAAAGATAGAGAAATTGACCGTTGCTATGCATTGTTTGAAAAACAAAATGAAAACATGCGCACGCAGATGTACCGAAAACAAATGCATGGAGCTACCTGATTGCAACCCTGAGAAGAAGGTCATGGACGTGAGATCACGATGCGCAACTGTAAATTGTGTTTTGAGAAAATTATTTGTTGTGGTACCTAGTCAACATGTCGTCACGATATTCAATGAAAGAAGAAAATAGCATCAACACGGTTGTTAAGGATTGCATACCAGGAATTTCATAAACTGAGAATTAAATTCTGTTCACAAGCAGAGCAGATTAATTTCTACCAAAGAACTAGCAAGTCATCTCTATAACCTGTTTTGCCTTAAAAATCTGCATAGCGACAGATCCTGTGACAAAGAAACGTCAGTTGAAAATTGCAAGTTTATTATTTACGATTTCACAAACAATTTTAGAAGGAAGAAAGGAAGGATCGACAAAGTGCTAAATAGCAGGAGCATCTGAACATTTCTCATGTATCTCTATTTGAAAACTTACAAGAAACATCCTTAAAGGGAGGAAGGAAGAATCGATGAGGAACAAATTAGCAGAAAACTGTATCTGCACATGTGACTCTATCTAACAAAATACAAGTAACTTCCTTATTTATTTATTTTACACTTAGATGTACACACAATTAAACAATTAAAAAGTCACAAGTAAAACAACAGGCGGTCTTATCGCTGGAAGCGATCTCTTCCAGACAACCTTAATTAAAATAAAGATAGGGTACAAAAGTGGATAGGTGTAAAATAATTTAGAAAACATGGATCAGAATTATTAAAAAATTAGAGAAAATATATATACACAAGGATACATATTATATAAACAAACATACATAGGTACATAAAATTAATAATAATATTAGTACATACACTTATATAAGTTCAATAAATACAAAAATATACATACATAAATACATGAGATGCATAAACCATATGAACAAAATCACGTAAATAAATTGTGGCATAAGGATTACTAGAAATTTATAAAGACATATAATGAGAGTGGACTAAATTTTTGAAAGAAGAAAGTGTTTTAGCATTCTTTATTGCAGTAGGAAGATCATTCCACAGTTTGGTAGCTTTAAGAGTAAAAGAATTGGCAAAGAAAGATGTGGAATGTTGTGGAATTTTGAGTTCAAGCCTGTGAGCTGTGCGAAGATCACGCAACTGATTTTCACAACGTAGTTGAAAACATTCTTTGAGGTACTTCGGGGTAAGAGGATCAAACAGAACACGAAAGAGAAGGGAAAGAATATGGGCGTTTCTGCGATGACGTATAGGTAGCCACTTGAGCTTTTTACGGAACTCAGAAACGTGATCATACTTGCGTAAGCAAAATATGAAACGAATACCAAGATTCTGTAAACGCTCAAGTTTATTAAGCTGTTCTTCTGATACGTCACAAAAACAAGTGTCAGCGTAGTCCAGGATAGGCAAGAGGATGGAGTGAGCAAGCGCAACTTTTGTAGCGACTGGTAAGAGATAGCGTAGTCGTTTCATTGAGCCAGCCGCAGCTAAAATCCTCTTAATCACTTCATTTATATGAGATGACCAGGATAGTGTTGGATCAATAAGTAAACCGAGGTCTTTTACTACGTTATTGAATGGAACAATAACGCCGTCGAAAGTAATGGCTGGTAAGTTATCTTGTTTTATAGAAGCGAGTAACTTGGAACTGCCTAAAATAATGATTTGAGTCTTACGAGGGTTAACGACGATTCCGTGATAGCGACTTCAGTTAAGTACATTTTCAAAGTCTCGGTTGATATTTGCGATAGCCGAGCCAATATTGTCGACGGGGCATTGTGTATATATCTGTAAATCGTCTGCATACAGATGGTAGAGATAAGATAATTGGGAGGTAACAGAATTAATGAAAATAGAGAATAGAAGCGGAGACAGCACACCACCTTGAGGGACGCCGCACTGGAGATCACTCCATGATGAGTGTTTATCAGCATTGCTACGAGTAATTCGTTGGCGACGTCCTCCCAAGTAACTTTGAAACCATTGGACTGCCATTGGGGACAATTTGAGAGCACGCATCTTTGCCAGAAGTATGTCAAAATCGACAGCATTGAATGCGTTCGAGAAGTCGAGTAACGCTAGGATTGTTACTTGTCGATTTTCCATACCTTGCCGGATGTCATCAGTAATTTTGGTGAGTGCAGTAACGGTACTGTGACCTGGACGAAAACCGGATTGGAGGGGATTCAGGAGGTTGTGCTCAGTAAGGAATGTGCTTAGTTGTCTATGAACAAGACGCTCTTAAAGTCTTACTTTTGACAGGAACGGTAAAATGGAGATAGGGCGGTAGTAGGAGAAATAGTTAGGATTTGATATTTTTGGAACAGGAATAACGCTAGCGTTTTTCCAAGCAGCTGGGAAGGTAGAGGATCGGATAGAGTTATTTAGGATCTTGGTAATGATAGGAGTTAGGACAGTAATCAAAGGTAGGATCATATTTCGGCTGACACTATCACACCCAACTGCGTCCAAAGTGATAGCTCGAATATTACTTTCAACGTCACTGTTAGTGAATTCGTTGAAAGAAAAACTGTTAAAGGGAGGAATAAGGGCAAGAGCAAGAACTAACTACTTATTCACATCTTATACCTAGTAGACCATACAAATCCTACAATCCAACAAAACAAACAAAAAAAATCGAGATGTCACAAGTTTCAAGATCTGCAATGGTTGATGCAAGATGTATTGTGTGTAGAGTCAGCACAACCAAGAGTGATGTCGGAGCTCCAAAGTCAATCGTGTTCTTCAATTGAGATACTGCGTCACGCTATCCGGTGAGAGTATATTGCTTTGAATAAAAGTTTTCCGAACTATGTGATGCTGTGTGATATAATTTGTTTCAGAAAAGCTGCTAGAATAGTGGAATTGCTGGGTGGTTTGAATCTGGTAAAAAAAAGAAACATTGAAGTACGCGGCAGTACCTACATTATTACGTTATAACCGGACACAACTTGACTGGGTGATGTACAATATTTTGTAATATTTGCGGCTAAGTATGTTCTTTAATTCAATTATGTTTTGGCGGCAAAAGTAATGATTTCGATTTAAATGAAAGTCATTAAAAGAGGGCATCTGGCTGCTGTCTGCGCCTATCTACTTACCTACCTAACTACATTTGTGTTTACAATTGTTCTTTAATTGGTATTTATTCCCTTAAACTTTTTTTTTTATGTGTTGCATTGCTTATTTGATAGTTTCAAGTTAAACCAAGTTATTTACGCATAATAGAAATTATTGGTTTGACATTTAGTGTTGATTGATGTTTAATAATGGTATGGGTGCTGGTTTTATTTACAACTGTAATTCTAATGTGTTTTAATATGTTCCGAGGATACATCAAATGGCGATTACAATAAACCAACGCTGGAGCCGCGATGACGAGCTGCGCCGACATGATGACCAAACTCTGCGATGCAACAGTAGACAGCGAGGGCGCTGCATTGCTACATGTGAGGCAAGCCGCGCTCCGAGCAGCGGGTCAACTTATGCATCGTGGACCTTGCCACGGGAAGTCTTGCACACAAGGTGAAACGTATTGTTTCTTTTATGATTCTGGTGCTAAATATTCGTTGGTAAAGAAAAGTTAAAAGTTAAAACGGAACTTTAAACGAACTAAAACGTTTTGAAAAGGTTTTAACTCTGATTTGTGTTACAATAAACTTCGTTTTGATAGTATAAACTCACAATCACGTTTAAGATATCCCTGAGGGTCAAGTACCAGTTGATATATTAGATGGTAATGATGAGGATGAAGTTGCATCCGTTTAAATTTTGGTGTAGAGGTTCTTGGTTCGTTGGGTCGGAGACTGTACCAGAATATCGTAGCCGGTAGTTCTGGGTAGTACAGTCAGGTCTGGCTTTGTAGCTGGGAGTCGTGGACTCGACTCGGGCTCCTTTGACGGGCAGTTGGTATGTGTATGGCTAAATGACAAGCTGAGCTATTCAAATAGCTGTTGACCACGAACAAGACACCTTACAGTAATCACATAGATTTTATTTTTTGTTGTTTGGATAAATGGTACTTTGCTTTCACTTATCTTGTTAAGTCACTTAACTATGTTGTAAATTTACCTCATTGTTTACTGAATAATTGTTTTAATGATGACGTTACGATAGATCGTTCAAAATGATTGACATTGCTGGTAGGTCATGTACCAGATGAAATTGATAATGCGTTGGCGAAGTTTAATTGTATTGTGTAAACACGAGTGAGAGCTCTATCTGGCTGGTCGGGGTCTGTTGAGTAGACGTGTGTTGTCTGAGGATGAGCACGGGCGATCCATGTGGTGGATGCGTATGTGTAGAGCAATGGTGATATTGCTGGTCGGCCGGGGCCGTGGAGATAGAGAGGTGTTCACTCGTGTCGTGGCGTGTCTCAATGATTGATTTGTTGTGATAAAGTGAAATGACCTTTATTGATGGTACATGATCTATACTGATTTAAGTGTTGTAATATTACTGTTTTATGATAGTCTAATTTACTTAGACAAGTAGTTAAAACAAAAGTTCAGAGAATGAGTTTAAATTTTGGTTTGCATGTGAAGTAGAGTCATGATTGTTGGTCAGAATTGGCCGAGCTGAACAAGTAGATACTGTCGTTTTGTGTTTTTCCACAGTATGGCAGTATGGCCGTGTCGGAGATCGACTATGCTTATGTTTGATATAAGAAGAGTGCGGATTGCCAGTACCAAATATGGTGCTTGACAGAGTCTACGTGACATAGAGAGAGCAGCCGTCAGGGTGATGGAGATGATCTCAAGCTACGGCCACAGGCGGTCGGAACAGTTGTAATTCTTGGTGTCTTGGAATCTGGTGCCTTCCTGTGAATTAATCAAATGACCTACTGATTGCTATCGAGAGAAGATAATAACAGTGCTGAAACAGAATAACTTCTTTTATTGAACTAACTACCCACGTACGCCCACAAATCAACTTATAGTTGGCCATAGAAGACGGCTCTGATGTCGAAAGTATTCCAGCCGCCTTCGATAGATAAATAATAATATTTTGATTTATATTTATATATTCCATATTATGTATTGGGAAACCGTATTGTACGACACGATAAAGCACGACATGATAAAACGCGACACAGTTTTGTACAACCTGATAATTGATGGCATGTGTCACCAATTACAGGGTCGTACAATACTGTGCCGTGCAATACTGTGTCGCGAATTACAGGGCCGTGTCAGTAATGTACGGCACGTATTGCCCGACCTGATAATTGGTGACACATGCCACCAATTACAGGGTCGTACAATACGGGCTGGGCTTTATTGTGCCGGGAAATACAGGTCGTACAAATAATGTACGACACGTATTGCTCAACCTGATAATTGATGTACCACCATAGACAAGCGAGAGATGAGTAATTCTTAATAAATCTTATGCTTCGTTTACATTCTCTTTTTTTTACTGTTGTGGCTTTAATAATCTTTTTAAATATTGTTATAATTGATACAAAAACAAAAGAATTGTCAACACTTTATTTGATATGCGAATATTACAAAAATATATCCTACTAATATTATAAATGTGAAAGTTTGTGAGGATGTATGGATGGATGGATGGATGGATGGATGTTTGTTACTCTTTCACGTAAAAACTACTGGACGGATTTTGATGAAACTTTACAGTAATATAGCTTATACATTAGATTAACATATAGGGTACTTTTTACCGCGGGAAAACTTTTCATTCCCACGGGAAACCGACTTCTACGCGAACGGAGTCGCGGGCGACCACTAGTATTAGCATAAAATGTGTAGGTAATATTATGATTTGCTAGTTTTGCAGAGTGGGTTGGATTTTGAAATCGGTCGCCCGAATTTGAGGGTATTGGAGGTGTAGGGTATTTTGGCTACCGGAGTTACGTCTAAATATTTTTAAACAATTTCCAAAAATTCCTAAATACTGTCACAATTATGCCAAACGGAACGTAACCGAACGGTTTTATGTGAAAAACGTGAATCGGAACGCAACCGCCATCTTGATGAATGATATTGACAATTCTTAGGTAGCAATGTCTTATTCCGAGTTGGCACAATCCGACATCAATAGGTTAGGTTAGTTAGGTTACTTTTTTAAAACCGCCCAGAAAAAGGAGTCCTGCGTAGCGGGACTCCGTCGACACATAATTGAAGCAAGTTTTAGTATATATATATTTTTGTTACAGTTCGCCATATTACGGAAAATGGGTTCTCGGTATGAATGGGAAAACATTTTTTTTCTTCTAAGGAAATCAAGTTTTTCCGGCGGCTGAAAATGGTCAGGGGGGGGTTCAGACCCCTCCCCCCTTCTCCCTCCCACACCCCAAAACATCTCAAAAAGGCGACCGATTTCAAAATTTTTACCATTCGTTAGTGTGTACCTTTCCACAATACGCTTGATTATTTTAACGTTGTCTGCACCAGATGATTTACGCCGCACCGTATCATAATGCACGCAAATGACTACCCATCTCTATCGTATACTACTGCGAATTAAGTTATAGCAATACTTATTGTTTAATTGCGAGAGTTTTAATGTAGAATCGGTACCAGTCTTACTAACGGCTAATCTCAATAATCTACTAACCTTTGACGCCGAGTTATTTGTATTACTCTGGTCACCTTTATCTATATGTTCAATCTCAATAAACTATGATAAATAGTTGTTAATAAGAAAGTAACAGAAGCCAGATACCGAGGTTTTAACTATAGTAGGAATATCGAGAACAGAACCTTAGTTATTATGTAAGTAGGTAATGTAGATTTTAGAAAGACAAAATGATGAACCTCAGTATTTACGTTTTATTTTGTAATTAGTTTGTCCTTGTATGTATATAATTCTGTAGGTATAGATAAAAATACTTACTTAAATAAATAAATAAATGAAAAAAAATATATGTATAAGTACTTATATCAGTTATAAATGGCACATTTATAAAAACATTTTTTAATTCGATCTAAAAGTATTTTTGTGTGTGATTCTTATTGTCGTTCCTCCTGACATAAATATGCTCGAGAGTTTAGACATTTCAACTAGAGGCATTAAACTTAAGCATTTTTTGGGGATAAACGATAAGAAACTACTCATTCAGAGTATAGAAATTCAAATACACATTTTATTAAAATCATTTTGTCTTATCTTTAGAAACCTAAGTGTTAACTGAAAAAAAATATTCTTGACCTTCGCGCAACTTTATTAATGTTATCTCCATTGCGTAGATATATAAGACTCTAAAAAAAGCAGGTTTCGTAAAGGGTTATCCACGATAGATTTTATTTATTTATTACAAACAATTTATAATTAAGGAATAAAGTAAATTTGCCGGTCGTTAAGGCATCAGCCAAACGTGCTCGACCGTAACTTCGTAACGTAGCCATTTTTTTTAGGATGATTTCGTTCAAACGAAGCATGAAATTGACATAAAAAAAAGTCTATGTATCACCGACCAATGAGAAGAATGTTTATCAGCCAATAGCAGGCGACTGTACACCAATTATCATGCCGTGCATTCCACCCTGTACTCAACGACTCACGCTCCGGAATGTACGACATGATAAAACACAACATGATAATTCTCAACACGATAAACCGTGTCAATTCTTGTGTCTCCAAATACGGGTCGTACATTATCATGTCGGGCTTTCCCGGGCAATATCAGCCCGTACCGATATTGCGCGACACGTATTGTACGACCCGTAATTGGCGGCACGCCTTGGTCGCGGATTACTGGCCGTGCAATACGTGTCGTGCATTATCATGTCGTGCAATACTGTGTCGTACATTATAGGGACCCTTATGTATTTATTGTACTACTGGATTTTGATCCTGGTACAATTTCATGCATGGGGTGATACACAAAGGTAAAGGTAAGGTGGCATTACAAATTTTGCATTCAAATTTTGACCGATTTTTCTCTTTTCTTGTGCTACAAAACCTGCATCGTTTTTACGTTGCCAATGCCAAAAAATGACTTCCTTTTTGACCCAGTCTTATTTCGTCCGGAACCCCAAAAACACCTCCTTCTTTGTTTTTGTAAAGTACTGGATTTTATTTTCCCTGAGACATGTGCCGATTTCAAACTTCTAGCTAATCGTAATCTAAAATTGCGATGCACATTTCTACGATTCTCATTTTTATGTTTATATAAAATATATGCATTAATAATGACACTCTCAAACAAGAACCAAAAAATCCGAAACCAAGATTTTTTTGACCTGCGGCCAATTGAGTAGGAACTGCGATAGTGATCAAAGTGGTCTACATAACCCATGCTCCTTGTGTATTCTACGATCGCAGAGGGACAAAAATGACTTTTTTTGTCCGTTCTTTAGTGTTCTCTGGATCACTTCTACTTTGGTTGGATTAATTGCAGTAGATAGTATGAAAACTTCTTTAGTGTCTTGCCACTTGATCACGACACAAGGGTTGCAGAAGCGGAATGTGAACTCCTAAGGATTCAATTTATTTTCTTTGGATAGTCTTTGTTCTTCAGGTGTTTTAGGATTTGATAGACACTGCTCTTTAGGAAGGCCTTTGCGATTAATTCTTACTGTTCCCGTTGCAAAAATAAGTATATGATAAAGAGCTTCCATTAGAGCTAAGGAAGAGAAAAGTTGTCAAAAATCAAATGTGCATTTCGTGGTAAATTCCCTCCAAGTTTCATTACAACTCTGTAACCTGTCCTTCCTCTTTGAATTCTTGATCTTTGCCTGTATAAATATCACACTAAGGCCCAATTGTAGGGAACGTTTTAACCTCGGGTTAGCTAACTCAGATTTAAATGGCGCCACCATCGATTGTAATAATAAGTAGTTACAATCGATGGTGGCGCCATTTAAACCTGAGTTAGCTAACCCGAAGCTAACCCGAGGTTAAAACGTTCCCTGCAATTGGGCCTAACAGAGATATCCTGTCTTGGAATCACAACGGTACCATGCTTTAAACCCTCTTTTGATGGGTTTGGCCGGCATGTACTGTATTTTTACTATCGCGACCTTTAAATTTTATCATGCTTTCATCCACTGATTGGGTTTCTGAGTTGGTGGCATTTTCTTGGAAAGTTCTGTTGAGATAATCGAATAGGGGTCTTATTTTTTGCAATTTGTCATGATCTTTGTGATTCAGTGGGAAATGAGTTGTATTGTCGCAAACATGTATATTTTCTATCATTTTCTGAATTTCTTGCAAGTCATGGTACCACTAATTTCTATATTATTGCAAAAAGGATCCACGTTTCAATACAACTCTATATCTGATTGAGGATTTATTCCAATTAGAATAACTATTGCTAGGAAAGCTTTTAGTTCATTTACATTGGTGTCACTCCAGAATTTGCTTTGTTTTATTCTTGCGTATTTATTTTTGAACGATCATTTTATAAATGTCATCTGGAAACAAGTTACTGAAATATTCTATGGGGAGACTTTGATGGCTATATGGTTTAGTGGGCTCTATTTCCTTGTCCAAGTTAAAAATTTCAAGATTTGTAGTCTATGTTCTATCCTGTGCTAGCAATTCAGCATAAGTAGGCCAGTAAGTCTTCTTGTATTTAGATACATTAATTATATTATATTATCCGTGGTTTAGGATGGTCACAAAATAATAATTCCTTTATACGTATTAGCAGTTATAATTAGCAAGGAAAACAATCTTTAGCAAAAAATCTACAGGTCTTTTTAAAATAATCAACGTCTGAACAGAAAAACCATAGATGACATACTAACTGTCATTGGAGCTGCCGCTTGACAAGTTAGTCTATGATAAACTGAACAAAACCAAACAAATAAAACCGATATATTTGCATCGAGTATTCAATAAATAATAATATAATAATTAGTTAATATCTTAATAGTTTATTTATATGAGTAATAGTTTGATTAATAAATAAATATAATTTAGTAACGGGCACTGTATGTGGCGCTAGTGGTGCTGTTTGTTAACAATTAATTATACATATATACCTGTATTTCCCGACGTTTCGACCGAGTTACATCGATCGTGGGCGCGGGCAGGAGTGTTGATAATTTGTTGCTGCGTGTTTGTAAATAGTTTTTACAAACTACCCACGGATGGCGACGAGCGGTCCGTTATTTGCATACGACACACAACACTCACAGTATCCACGGGTCGGGGACAATTCTTGACGTTTTAATTTCGCAATCACTGGATTCCAGACAGAGATTCCATATTGGATGTGTTTCTATAAAATCACGACCTATTTTTGAGGTAAGAAACCAAAATATTTACTTATTGGTAATCGGTATATAACAATACCGGTAATAAAAAAAAACCGATTTTGCTAGTTTTTGTTTCGCCTGGCAGCTTATACAAGATCTCAAATGTTTTTTTTTTGGTTTATTCCATAAAGGAAAAAGCAAAGGATTATAATTTTTATCCATACAGCCAAGACTTCAGTATCAACTTTCAACATTTGAACACCTGTGAAACTCATAAAAGCAACTCAAAAATACTAAACAAATGAAATAACAGCAATAGTTAACTCAAGAAAACAATAAACATATTTCGAGAAATTCACTGTACAAAGCAGTAAAAAGGTCAATCAAAATATTTATTTTTATAAACTTCCAATTGTGGCAGTTTTATAATTAAAAATTGGAACATAGCATTCGGTGTTTCAAGAATAACATCAAATTCGCGCGGGATATTTTGAGGTGATTTATAAATTTCTAGGAAGTGGTCAATCAGAACCATACGATAAATAGCAAACTGTGGACAATCAAAAATGATATGGTTAAGAGATTGAAGATCACAACCACAAAAAGTACATGAAGCAGAAGCAGCCAATTTAATTTTACATAAATGTTCCCCAAAACTACCATGACCAATTCTCATACGACAAAGCGTAACATAGAATTTCCTACATACAAATTTTCTTTTGCTAAACCAAGGAATACCAATGGTATTGTTTATTCTACGATACCATTTTCCTTTAATATTGGATGAGTCTTCCCATTGTTTGTACCATTCTTTCTGTATATTATTTTTAATTAAACCTAAACAATCAGTGTACGGAATATTAACTTTTTTAATTGGTGAATTAATTTGCGAACTAGTCATAATTTTCGCTAATCTGTCTGCTTCATCGTTACCTTAAACCCCAATATGAGATGGAGTCCAAAACAAAATTATTCTTGCACCTTTAAATCTTTCTAAATTATATATTTTTTCTCTAATGTCATGCAAAATATGAAGGGTATAACATGAAAACTTGGGATTGTTTAAAGCCGTTAATACACTCATAGAGTCATTTATAATTATCTTTTCTTATTAGGTCAAAGCATCGTTTCGATGAGATCCAAGGCAAATAAGATTGCACTTGCCTCTGCCGTGTATATGCTAGAATGTTTGAATAATTGATATCCATGCCCAATCTAAGGCTTAATATCATATGCCGCTAATGACCCACAATCACCTATTTATTATTTTGTAATCTTGGCAATACTCTAAGTATCTGTTGAAATCATATTTGTCTTTCAAATCTTTAAATTTTTTTTATTATGAAATTTACTTCCATATGAGCCAGAGTAACACGGTAGAATATTGTTTTTATAAATGTTATCATTGCTGACTACATCTATAACACAGACTGCATCTTCTTTTAAAAAATACTCACATTGTAATATCTTACTTAATAAAGAGATTTTGGTTTTAGTTGCAAGAAATAGCAAACATTTATATTTTAAATATTGAAACCTAAGTGTTAGTGGCATTAAGTTTGTTTCTATTTGCATAGAATTTATAGGAGATGAGGACATTGCACCAAGAATAATGCTCATATTTTTATTTTGGACTTTTTCAATTTTCTCAACTTTTCCTTTTTGTGCAGCAAAACAAAAGAATGCATATTCAAAATGACTTCGTACATAGGCTTTATAAAGATTTAACAAAATTTTGGGATATGTACCCCAATCTTTACCAACAAGACATTTTAACATATTTGTAGCCTTTAGAGCACGTTCAGTTAACCTATTGATATAATTATTAAAGTTCAGATTTTGATGAAAAATAACTCCTAAAAATGTGTGACTCCCCACAACGGGAACTACAGTACCTTCAATGCTGAAACATAAATTATAGTATAGTTGGTAAATGATAACTGCCCATTGTACATAGTACAATTTTAAGTTTGTCCATTACTTAATTATATTAGTTTTTTTATTGCTGAAAGTTTCCTTGAGTACATGTAAAATGTTTTTGGAATTAATATTGGTATCATTAAGTTTGTTCATTGTTATTATTTTAGTTATTGATTCAATCAAAAGATTTAATGAATCAGTATCTCTGGTTATAATGTTTAAGAAATCATAATTACTTTTTTCTTTGTTTTGTCCTAATTTAGGGAATTCTTTCATGTTACTTATTTCTGCATAATGTCCTTTTATTATTATATTTATTTCTATTTTCTTGATTTTTTTTAATTTCAGTGGACATAGTACAGAAATGGCAACATGATTTCCTTTACAGTTATAGCACACTGCCAAATCCGGTGATTGAGTACAGTTTTTGTATGAGTGATCACCCATACATATGGAACATTTAATTGATTTTTTACAGAATTTAGCTAAATGAAGCGTCTTACACTAATAATTTTTTGGAAGTTGCTAAATTTGCAAATATTTTTTTGTTGCTCCATTCTTCTTGCACATTTTTAATTATACCTGTTACCTCTGTGTTAGCAGCAGGAATAAATGCTTTTAACTTGTAATCTTTTAAAAACGTTTTATTATTAAGAAAGGCATTTGCCAAAGATGACTTTTCAAAATAAATACCTATTTTAAGTTTATATTTTTTAGGTATTTGATTCCTTTGATGAATCTTCGAAGACAGCTAGACAAACTAATCAAATCCCTGTTACCAATAGGTTGCTTTTCTTCTACAGACTCTATGAAGACTACAAAATTTGTGTTTTGCGAATCTTCTGGATACATCCGGGAATAATCATTAATGAAATAAGGCACATACTTGTTAGCTTCAGTACTGCCGTCATCGGAATCTGAAGAAGCAGCAGTTCCATCCTTATCAGACTTGCGCTTTTTACGTTTTATAAGACACTTACCAAATCTTTTTTTCTATTTAATATTTATACAAATGAATTAATAAAATAAATAAATACTTTGTACAACTTATTTACACTATTTAACAATAATATTATAATAAAAATTTGAGAGTAGCAAAAAAAAATCTTTCCCACGCGCAAACCGGAAGTCCAGATCTGAAATGAGTAGTTGACACAGATTTGTCATTTTTAATCAAATATCAACTAATGCTCTGATTACACGGTACGATTCAAGTTTGTACTTACCCAATTACCACACAAAGTAGAAAAAGCTAGGTTTACTTTTTTCAATACTACTTTGTTATCAATTTTGCACTGAAAGCAATTTTTTTTTGTATGCCTTTGAAAAAATAATGAATTAAATAATTTTATGATTTTAATGTTTATTTCACTGGGGTCTCATTTTCGTTGTACGTATTATACAAAGTGCATTTTTTTTTCGCTCTACTGAAATGCTTGTAGCATTGTGTAAATTGGCCTTTAATTTTGTGTTTTAATAAACTTGCACTGTGATCTCTTTTACCTTGTGATATACTGATACTTGAAAGTTAAAATTTAAGTTTTACCTGGCACATTTTCCATTAATTTTTTGAACTTTATGTCCATTGACTATCCTCAGGGCCCAGTATGATGATGTTTCGTAGCATCATAGGTACCTACAGTTGTTCAAATCATTTTTGTTACGCATGCAATATATGGTGGGTGTTTCTTTATATAAAAATTAACTATCTCAATAATTGTTTGTTTGGAATACGAAAGGTCGTGTTATGTAAAAATAGTTTTATTGTATTTGATATAAGATGTCCGTTAAACAATTTAAAAAGCTTCTATGAAAATAAAAGAATAGCTGCTATTTTATTTAAAAGTATATTTATTTATTTAATTGAATTCGCTTCAACTCGGTAATAAAACCAACGTCTAAACCGGGCTTAATTTGCAACCGAAATGCAAACTTGCGCTGCGTTAAACTTTTTCTATCTTATAATACCCTGGTAACAAAATTATGCGATTTTATTTCTCTTTTTAAACTATGTTCTAATGCCCATAGCGCCCCTCAGCTGCGAAACTTAGGTCACGCAACCGCTGTAGGTATTCTGCCGTAATCTAGCGTAGTTTGCTTATCGAAACTTAACGTGAATCGGTTGCGGTAATCGGAGCAAAATATCGTTGTTGTCTGATTCAGAGGAGATAGCAATATTATTGTGGACTTTTATTAATTCAGTCTAGATTTCGCTCCATGCTTGCTATTTTTATATATTTTTTTATTTCCTGGATGACTTACTAAATAGAGAATAGGACTATTTATAACCTCTTGATTTTTTTTCTGTAAAATCGACGTCAAAGTTATTAAAAAATGCAGTTTCGCTTTTTATTTTTGTCAACTTCGACAAACACGTGCGGAAGCAACGCCGCACCGGAACAGAACCGCAACCCGTGTGCTACGGGCATATAACTGTTCAAAATATTAGTTTCATTGCAAACTCTCCCTTATTTTATGATATCCTAGTATGTTTACGCACTTTTAATCACGGAGGTGATCTGTGGTCATACATTTAAAATTTTTGAAAAAGACTGCTTTGAACTCTAAGCTTTGAACAGGGTTGCAAGGTGAAAGGTTGCAAAAATATTGCATAAGGCCAAAGGTATATTTCTTTCGTATATTTAAATTAGTTTTATTTGGTAGAAATTCCGACAAGATACCCTTAAGATTAACCAATTCTGACATAGTATGTGCGCCAGCGACATATTCAGCTCTGCTGTGGATCTGTACATGTCTGCTTTCTGGAAAACCATTAAGTTGTTATCATGGAAAATTGCACAATCACTGCTATTTTTTCTGTCAGTTGTATGAGCAGCCCAGTCAGCATAGGAGTAAGCCAAAAGAGAGATAGGTTTTATAACTTTCCTGTATAAAACCTATCTCTCCTGTTCAGGAGTCTCCTTTAGATAACGTAAGATTCGTTTCCCTGCTTTCCATAATTCATTTGTAGATTTATCCAGGAATCTACTAAGATAAGATACAGCAAATGACTACGACTATTAGTTGATAAGTAAAGTAGTGAACCTTTTAATTCTTTAAATGGAACATCGATTATTTTCTCTGAAGTTATGTCACTAACATTGAACTTAACCTCCATCGTTGTTTTACATCCTCTACAATCTTTGATGTAACATTTTTCTAATAGTCTCTTGATCATTTTACTTTGTTTTATTTTAATTTCATTCTTTCCACTTGTAATTTCGAATCCTAAATATTATTTTATTTCTCCAAGATTTTTTATGTTAAATTTACTTTTAAGATACTTTATTATTTCTTTATTTTCTCCCAAAATTAGTAGATCATCGACATATAGTATTATAGTATCCATGTATTTCCTTTCAAGTAAAGACATGATTCATATTTTGATTGAATAAAACCTTGTTCTGTGACAGATTGATGGAAACTTTGGTTCCAGCACTTCGGTGCTTCTTTTAATCCATATAAAGACTTTCTTAATCTTAACACTTTGTTAGGAGGCAACTCTAAGCCTTGCAACCTTACCTGGGCTCGGCTTGAGCTATGAGACAAAAAAGAACCTATCTAACAGGGTTGTGGGAGCGTTAGGCCTAGAGATGAGCAAGCAGACTAATTTAAATTTTAAGGACGCCTATCCGCTGCTCATGCAAGCGTGGTTCAGATACACCTATGAAATAAAAAAGGTTACAGTCGATTATTAACAATTTATTGTACAGATATATTTGTTTACAAACTGTGCAAGAGGAATGCTAAACTGAGATTATTTAAACTCATAATAAACTAATAGTTTACATCAAGGTCTTTCACTTAACGCTATACACATTATAATTAGTTACAATTTTACCTTAACTTATGTTGTACTGGTGTGACGGATGTATTAGAAGAACCAAAGCTGTATGCGCTGGTGCATATTAACATTGAAGCTTAGCAATTAATATCCATTAAAGTGAAGTAGAAAACATGGTAGGTACTTGTGAAATGCTTGAGGTAAAATAGCAAGTGTGATAATTTTATATGGATCTCATCGTTGGTGCAGAAGCAGGAAAAAGTTTAATGGTCCATTTTTGAAATTAAAATCAAGAACTAAATTAAAAAGGATAACTAGAATAAAAACCAAAAACCCTGCAACAAAAGATACAAAATATTATATCACATGCCGCAACAAAATAGACTAACCAGATGGAAGATCAGCAAATTACTTACCAACATCGTTGGGTTTAAATGAAATACAACAATCCTTTAAAGGGATGCATGTTGATTTTAGTGGCAGGCACGAAGCAAAGCCTAAGAACAAACAAGCATGGAAAATGTTAACATGCCGTCTTTGAAAAAGCACAGTTTGAAGAAAAATCACCAGCGAAGAAACTCACCAATAATAAATATTAATTAGAATGACTTAAAAAGCCATTTGGAGATGAAACACTGCTTGATTGGTACACTCCTCACATCTTCTCAAGAAATTACGACAAAGCGTCTGACTCCAACCATTGTTGACAAGAAAAGGGCTCGTAAAATGGAGGCACCGAATGTTACCAACAGAAATTACCGAATTAACAAACGCGAAAACTAACTTTCTCAAAACAAGACAAAATAAGCTCAGAATGGAATATCTTGTTTAAAATAATAAATTATCATTTTATATTTATTTATTAACTATTATTTCTCCTTTGAAGAAATTAAAATCTTTCTCATCAACCAAAACAAATAGGCAACTTCGCATACAATAGATAGGAATGACACAACTAACGCCATCTATGTGTTGCAAGCAACAACTTGATATCAAATATTAGAACTGAAGTTAGAAAATAAGACCCAGCAAATTAGATGTCGCTACCTTCTTCTCCAGACCCCTATAGCTACAAAAAAAAGTGTTACAGCCTTCAGGACACTTGATGTATACTTCCTCTTCCAGAACACCATTCAAAAATGCTGTAGGTACATCTAACTGTAACAAATCTAAATCTTTTGAAATTGCCAAACTCATCATCAGTCTAATTGATGTCATTTTAGCCACTGGAGCATAATTATTGTCTGCTGAAATTTGCTGAAACCCCTTAGCCACTAAATGTGCCTTTTTGGTACCATCTTGTTTTGTTCTAAATATCTTTTTCGTGTCTATAGCTTTATTCCCTACTGGTTAGCTGGCTAGATTTTCTAGAGATTTTCATTCCTTTTGTATTGCATTCTTTTATTCTTTATCTTTTAAAGCCTCTTCAAAACTCTGTGGCTTTCCTGATAGTAGGCAGTAAGCAGTATACATTGTATAGTCTTCTGAATATTTTTGTGGCGGCCCGACTCTTCTTCCTGATGATGACTTGTATTCTTTACTTCTTTCTTTATTTTGGTGACTCTTCATCAACTTCTGTTTCTTCTTTATTTTCTTCACTGTCCTTTTCAACTTCTGTTTCTTTTCCTTCAATTTTCTTCTGAGTATTCTTTTCTTTTTCTTCTTTATTTTCTTTACTGTCCTCTTCTATGTATTTGATATTAGTTTCATCTATTCTCACATCTCTTGATGACGATCTTTGAAGACTTGCCTGCGCTTAAAGCACTGTTTTGGCGAGGCAATGCTAAATATGATTTCCTGTTCTACACTATCTCTTTCGTCTAGCTCTAAGTCTATATTTTGTGAATTAAGAATTTCTATTTTAGATTGAAACTTCGTGAAAAGAACCTCAAATTTCCTAGTTTAATGGTTAATTTCGTTACCTGAACGATCGTGGGTTGATCTTTAGGCAATCGATCTAAATATAAACTAATTTAATGGAACTACGATAAACGAAAAGATCCTTTAATGGATTTCTAACAGACTCACAAGGAGAATGATCTCTTGGTGAATATTTATCTTGATTAACAAACCTTAAGATTATTGTAATTTGATAATAGAAATCTAAATGCTTAGCTGACACTCCTGATCTGACGCCACCTGAGAGGCAGGTTCTGTAGCACAGGCCGCGCAGGCTGGGCGCAGCGCGACACGCTGGCTGAGGCGCGCGACTTGGGTGCGGAGCAGTCGCTCCCGGCACGCACACGCTCAAATATATTCGGCAAAAACAAATTAAGTAATTGTAATAACTAATATTTAAAATTCGGTTTTATCTAACCTGCTACTAATGAATAATTAATTTATGGATTTCGTATCAAAGAAAAAAATTGAAAACACCTAGCAATGTATTTGTATTAACGTTAAGTCGATAAAAAACGAACGTTTTTTGAACGTAACTTATTGGTCTGTTTCGTACTTGACGGTAGAAATATAACGACTTAATTATGTTATTAAGTAAAACGAATAATGGATAAATTCTAATTACAATTTGCCCGTTACGTCTTATTTATGCGTAACCTGGCAGCAAATGTAAAGTTGAGTAGAAATAGGAATAGTAAAGTTAGTGATGGAATTACCCGTTGTGTCTTACCTTTAGCGCAACTTGGAGGAAATTGCAATTGATGGAAAATAAATTATACTAAGGTAATATTTTAAAAAAATTCCTATTGCGTCTTATAAATGCACAATCTGGCAGCAAATGTTAATATGGAATTGATCAATAAAACGGTTGCGTCTAACAAAAAAAAAATTATACATATAGATAAAAAATAGGCAATATTGCAACAATTTGCCCGTTGCATCTTACAATGCACAATTTGGCAGCAAATGTTTGATTAGATGGATGTATGGATGGATAAAATGGACAAGGAATCGAACACTAAACTTTTGCAGTTCCGCTGATTTACGTTGAACCGTTGATTCGTAGACTTGTAGCTCGAACTTCGGCAGTCAGGCTCTCAATGTAGGCTAGATCTAGATGATATTGCTTGCCGCCGTGGTGAGATTCCAGCCGCCAGGTACCCGCCGTGTTGCTGATTTGTCGACCTCGGGTCCAAGGTCACCTCGGGAATGCGCTTTGTTCGTATTCTGCTGTTATGATTCTTCTTCACGTTACGGCGGTTGTTGTAATTAATTAACTTCCAGACATCAAGAACCTTGGTACCCAAAGAGTAAAACGGGACCCTATTACTAAGCCTCCGCTGTCCGTCTGTCTGTCTGTCGGGCTGTCTGTCTCCAGGCTGTATCTCGTAAACCATGATAGCTAGAAAGCTGAAATTTTCACAAAGATGTATTTCCGTTGCTGCTATAACAACAAATACAAAAAAATAAAAAAAAATATATATAAAGGTGGGTGCCCATACAATAAACGTGAATTTTTCGTATTTTTTGCTCAATAATAAGTCCGACTCCCACTTGGCCGTGGTTGGCGGCGGAGAGGCGGGAATTTTTGATGGTTCTCAGGTAGCCGACACAGGGTTAGGTCGGTATTTTAATTGATGCAACCCCGTTGTAACCTGTCTTCTTTCCCTGGAAGGTCAGGTATTCGTAAGGAATTTTCCTGGGATATAATAAAAATAACTACGTTGAAAAAAACCGACTTCAAAACTAAAAAGTTAAAAATAATAAATATTTAATATAATTTAAATACTGCCTATTATTAATACGTGCTATTATGGACCAGGTTATAGGGTAAAAAAAACAACCCCTAGAAGGGGGGGGGGAATTTCATAGGGGTGCGTGGTAGTATGATGTGCAAACTACACTGAAACCGAGATTTGAAAAAGTACCAACATAATTATAATATAAATCTATCTAATATCTTATCTAATCTAATAATAATATAAATTCTATAATTTTCTAAGATAAATAATGATAATACACACAAACATCCAAAAAACCATAACAATATTACGAAAAATGAAAGGAATAAAACATGTGCATTCCTTCCGTCCTTCTTGCTTCCATCTTGCTTCATCTCCATCCATTGCGCATGCGTAGACATTTTTCATCATCGGGTCATCAGCCTAAACATGTTTCTCATTTCTTATTCTTTCTTTATTTTCTAGTACATTTTCATATTGAACAGTGTTGGATAGGAGATTTTCCTATCTATAATCCACCCACAGTAACACGATAGTAATGAAACTGCAGATTGTTGTGACTTCTTGGAAAACAGCCCGGCAAGTGGCTATGCTTTTTATTGAATTCTTCAATCACTGTACACTTTCACAGGTGTTTGCTACTCATTACACTATCACTAATATGATTCAAACCCCGAAATATACATAAATTTAAAATTTAACAACAAGCACGACTCCCGCCAAAAAGCCCTGTGCGTAGACAAAGTTATTTCGTTATAGGCTAAACCAACATACCTACCTATTTTGATTTTAAAAATAATTATCGTGACGAATCTTTTACGTAGATATGGAACGTAATTTTGAACTTAAGACAAGGCTGTATGGTACCTTGCCTGTTCAGTATAGCTTGGCATGAAAGAGCAGATATAAAATAAAGTGAAACTAAATTTTTTCTTCATATCGCAATGCCACCGCAGCAAGTGTCAAACGTCATTCAAACTGCCATAAGCCGCACTTGACAGCTCTGTGGTAAGTACCTATTGTATTTTAGTGAGTAAGGTGCCACAATTACTTGAATAGACTTATTTTCTTCTTCTAAGTTGGCGAAATGAAGTTCGCGGGCTAGTGTTAAATAAACCTTTTAGATACTGCACTACAAACCTCTATCGCGACGCTGAAGTGCTGTCGGTGCGCCAGCTTTATATAAGCGTAATATCCACATCAACCCACTCAAAGACAATAAAATCTGTGAATTACCAAGCTTTAATCTCCAGGAGGGTCTACCGGTTACCTCAAATAACAATTAACACCTCCTTTGCTCAAAGGCTGCCATATTTTCTGAGTAATTTTGTTTATAATAGAGTTCTCGTTCACTGTAATATTTAAAGCGATACTGTTGGACAGTCTAAGTACGGTAAGTTGCAAAAGTGCATACAGGTTCGACAAAAATTATCGCATCTAGTGGTCGCACACACACACACTGACATAAATAAACTACTATTTTACTACTACTTCTTAATATCAACCTTAACGCGACAGTTTTAAAGCTCAATGTATTTTTATTAACTATTGTGGTAGTTAAAACATTTTCTTAAATACGATGATGTTTTTTCGGATCTACCTACACTCTAACCGACAACATTGATACTAACTGTTAGGGATAATTCTCAGCCTTATTCTGAGAGTCTTAAGGTTCAGGTTCAGTTTCATTTATTTTGCTTTTTAAGTCGTAAAGAAAGAAATACTAACTAACTTAATGAGGGTAAATAAATATAAAAGGTTAGGTAGAAAAAAAAAAGATAAAAAACAGTAGTTTATAAAAAAAAAAACTCATTTTACACTTGTTTACAAATATATTTCGGTACACCTGGTCTTTACTCCTCGGTAGGCGCCCCCGTTAGGCGCTTAAAGTTAAAGTTTAACAAAAAGATCACTCATTTTCTTTGAAATTCAATATGTATTCGAGATTCTTGCCTCAGCTACTGTTTTATTCTTACAACTAAATCACGAGTATCTTAAATATCAACATTTTGACATCCTTTACGCCATCGGAAGCCACTAAAAATTATTCGAATTGCTCTGGCACCTCCACTTCTTCCAAACATTTAAAAAACAAGAGTATGGGACCTTAAATATTTTTTTTCTCACTCTGTATAACGAATTTTTTATTGAAGAAAATGCTGGTATTGCAGGTTTATAAACATTGCCTTTTTTCGCCAATTCTTCGAAATGTCGTTCGTAAATTGATTGGTTAGGGCCAAAATTAACACAAACGTCCTTTTAACATTTTTCAATAGTTATTAAAATTCATTCCTGAATTTATCTTTTTCGCATGTATGCGCTTTTTCTCTCAATATCACAGTTTTTGTTAAATTGAGTGTCAGACTTGCCGAGCATTCCTGTCGATTTATGCATCTCCACAAAGTAGAATTAGTAATAACTTTGCTCTAATTGTACCTATTTCCACCTCGCAACAGAGTCTGATTACCTTTTTGGTTTAGTTTTTTTGAAAATATAAAATCCATCTTGCAAGAAAATTGCAGTGAAATCACATCGATCAAACTTGAAAGACATTTAATGTAAAATATTTATTTTATTTATTTTTATTTTATATGAAAACAAGAATTATCGTATTGAGCAAGGGTGTTACTTATCCATCGGGTTAGCGAGTAAAAAAAATCTACAGCGGCAATAATTAAGCGGTGTTACGGAAAGGTAGACATTTCGGGGAAGTAAACGTTTTGGTAAAGTAGAAATTTCGGGAAAGTAGACATTAAGGAATGTAGTAATTTTGGTAAAGTAGACTTTATGTGCCGAAGGGATTATGGTGAATACTCGATATGATATGGATTAATTCTGTTTGTAACTCGCCCACATTGTCGTGTCGCTTTTTTTTTGGCAAATTTTGCACGTTTCCCCAAAAGAAGAAATCTAATGGTGTAAGGTCGGGGGATCTGGCATTGATTGAAAAATCTGTTGCCCTTCGACTAAGATGAGCTGGAGCTCCATCTTGTCGGAAAATTAAGTTTTCTTGCTCCGCCGCAGAAATATTACTTACATCATCTCTTAAAATTTGAAGTATTTCTAAATACTTTTCTGTGTTTAAGGTTCCTTGGTAAAAATTGATAAAGAAAACCCGGTACTATTAAATTCCGTACCAACAGTTGAGTGAAAAACGCACTTGGTTATGCGTTTCAGTGATTACACTATTATTGTAGCGGTTATGTATACCGTTATTACTAAAGTTAGATTCGTCTGTCCAAATGATATTATCCAAAAATTAGAATCTTCGAGCACATGTGCCTGGATATCAAGACAGAAATTTCTCCACAGAATTTTTTATTTCTTCAATAGTCATGTCAGTAGGAATACCCTTAACAATACCTATTCTGGTAACATTATATGAAGGAATAAATACTTTATAATTCTCTTTTTTTAAACATTCAGAAGACAGGAATAAATTCGCATTTTTTAAATCAGAAAAGCTAAGTGACATTCTGTTACGGCCAAGCCTTTTAACACTACCATTTATAATGTTTTTTAAGTTTTTTTTTTTTCAAGAAATTGCCAAAATGGATGGGGTGAAAGGTGGTGCCGCTGTTAGGAAAAGACTCTAAACGCTGAACATGTATGACGTACGGTGCGAGATCTGTATAAACAAAAAGTTTACGCGCTACAGGTTCTGGTGTGTTTAAAGTGATTGGTGAATTTTTTAAAGGTACATCTGTTGTGTCTAATGGTTTAGGGCATGTTAGTCTCGTGTCTCGTTGAAAAGGCAAATCATCTTTGCACGCACATCCATCAATATTGTCTTTTCCATTGCGTTTTCTTTTTTTATTACAGTATTTACAAACTTTTGACGTTCTAAATGTTCGCCTTTTGTATCCATACTCGATTCAATTTCAATATTGTATCCCACCTGGAGGCTTCCGACTCCAGGATCTGGTGGATCATTCATTTTACTCTAAGTACTCAACTACATTCAAATAGTATGAAAAGTTAAAACTCACCAATTTATGAAGAGAAACACAAATAAACTATCAAACTACATATAAATACAAGTAAGGAATACAGTTTTTATGAAACTTTTAGCTCAATTGCTCACTATTAAAGAAATTAAAAATTTTCAACTGAAAAAACACCCGCGCTTCGCGAAACTTCCCGCCGTTTTTTTTCATCAAAGAGGTTGCTCACTCAAGCTCTTTCCTGTATATATTTTTAATTTGTTAATTTATTGATATCCGCAGCACAGGCATGCCTAATGCGGAAATCATTGTAAAAAATGTTTTTGTATTTTGTTTTTGAATAAGTTTATTTTTCTCTTTTTTTTGTCTTATTATCAATAAAAACCTTATTTAATAGGCATAAGTCTGTTCATATTTTATTTTGACCCGAACAAAGAGCGTTTAAAGTAGGAAAATATGTTGTTTATGAATAAGATGTCAATATTTTTTTTATAAATCTATACGTTTCATTTTCACCTTTTTGTATGGAAAAAATCAACTTTCATTTCCCATTAACATGTAAGATGTTTACTTTAGGATGTTAGTGGCCCCGATTCTGAAAACACTCTCCAAACTAAACTAAAACTATCGCTGTCACTTACTCATCAATAGTATAAGACAGAGACAGGTAATCATTTTAGTCCCGTCAAACTAAAATGTACGTGCAATATGACACGGCGAAGCCAATTTTAGGGTAGTCCTCAGCGCATTTCGTTCAATTTTACAATGATTTGGACTAAATTTAGTGAGACCAATGTACCTGTCTTGTTCTTATACGAAGCATGAGAAAGTGACAGCGATATTTTTAATTTAGTTTTAGAGAATGTTTTGAGAATCGGGGCAGTGTCATACAATAAAATTATCAGATTGATGTGGCCAAGGGACAGTCATATGAAACTTTTTTTTTGCTGGCCGGCATTTTTTACTTTCGTCATATTCATTCTACTTTTGGGCCCAAGTTTGTGTGGAGCTTGAATGGTCTCCTTTAAACTATCTATTATCTAGTTGTTAGCATTTCAAAAAGACATTCTGCCGCAGGAGAGATTAGAATCCGCATCATACAGCAACTTTATACTCATACGTCTGTCCGTCTAGCTAGGGGTACTTAAAGCAATTTCGTAAAATAGTGCTTATATAGGTACATAATTTCAAATATTTGTCGTCAAAAATATTTTGGAGAAGGCCGGATTAGAACCCAGATTCGAAGATTGTCTGTCCGCTGTCGTGCCAACCACTCCACGGTGTCTTGTTAATATGGACCTAAAAATATGGAACACATATAAGGTCATCATATTTATATACTAATTATGTAAGTAAGATTTTTCTAGTTATGAGCAGGATCTTTACCTAATAGACTAAATACATATTACCTTAGACAACCGTAACTACCTGGTTGGGAGACAGCAGTGTATTCGGATGGGTGATAGGATTTCTGGGTTCTGCAATGTGTGTGTTGCTGTAGTACCACAGGGTGGGGTCTAATCCCACCTTTTTTGGTGTATGTCTCGTGTCCCTACTGTTTGACCTACCAGTAGGTCTTTTTCTTTTGTTAGTCTAGGAAAATGCCTACGCATACAGGCCCCCTCCAGGGAAAGGAGACGGGTTATGTCGGGCTCGCACCGACTAAAAACCTAGAGTATTCCTTCAGGCCGTCGTATAATGGCGGGGACGCGGGAATGTCCTGTAAAGGCCTGCTCGCCGCGAACCCACCGACGGCTGGCCACTGAGCCAGCCTTCTCAAGTTTGCAGACAAACCGTGGCGCGCCTACCCCTCACGTTCCCTTGGTTAGCTACCGACCTAGCCCTGTGTCGGCAGCCTGGAAAACACCCCAGGGTCTTCGGCCCTCTGCCGACCTTTTTTACCACGCTTTTATTAGCTTGGGTTGTATCTATGTAATGGAATCTTTGAGCATAAATTTGACCGATTTCCAGAAGTTCGATTAATTTGAAACTTTGCACACGTATTAAGGACCGATGACAATGCAATAATTTAATAAGAGTTTCTCATTATCCTTATTAGGACCACCAGGATTAATAAATTCATCTTTAGATCCTTTTGTAGGAGAGTAAGAGAGACAAAGCTAGCGCGTGATCTGCGCCTTTCATCACTAATTGAACTAAAAAGTAGAAAATAAATAATAGTTTAAAAACTAAAATACCACGCTTTTATTGCTAATCGAACTAAAAAATAGAAAATAAAATTTCAAATCGGAGTAAAAAGCGTGGGGTGCTCGATATAGTATGTAGAGAGTTATGAAAATGAAGTAAAATGCTCGGAGAGCCCACCATGCCCCGAAAAGATATGGGTTGTGTGGTAGGTTGTCTTCATCTTTTTTAATACTGTATATGCGTCGGTGGCGTTGGGGAAGAAGAGTTTGGTGACTGACCCGGTGTCTGCCGTCCTGTATAGTTTGTCCCATTTGTCAATAGTCACAGAACGTATGTGGCTCTTGACAAAGAAACAGGACACAGGTCGTAGTCCGGTTTTCTCTTCAACTTTAACGCTGCATCTTTGGCCAGTCGGTCGGCCCTTTCATTGCCGACAAGCCCAGCATGGGCTTTGATCCAATATATTTGGACTTCTTTACCCTGAAGTGAGCACTGGTGGATCTTAGTTCTCGCATCTACCGCCAGCGGGTGGAGGGAGTCTGGGTTTGTCACGCTCTGGATCGCAGCCGTACTATCACTAAAGATGCCGATGCTCCGCGCTTCGCTCTGGAGTGCAACTGATGTTGCTTTGTTTATGGCCAGAAGTTCGGCCTGGTAGACCGTGTTATGACTTGATACCGAGAGTTTGAGGGCTCCGGTTTCCGTATGGTTATTCCAAATAGAGATAGCGGCTCCCACTTTGCCCTCAGTCTTGCTACCATCTGTATATATTTTGAGCTCCCGACCTTGGACCTCACCGGCTGTGGCGCGCCGCCCAATCTGCCCTGGGCCGAAGCGAGGGGTTTCCCCACCACCCCTTCCTCAACCTACCTCCAATCCAAATCGCGAAGGATCGGATGCCGCAGCCGCCACGCCGCACCACCCAACCCTACACGATTACCCCCCTGGGTGCTCAACAGAACGGGGCCCAATACTGGTAGGTCAAATAGTAGGGACTCGAGTCATACACCCATTTTTGTCGAAGTTCGATGGTCTTCCATTTTAAAGTGATCTTGTTATAAATTTATTTAATTGCCTAAGATTGAGTATGAATCTATAGCCACCGTTTGATTTAGATGTTAGAAAGATACTTGATATGAATTGATCTTTTACAGGTTTACATTTTGTTACCGCACCTAGGTTTAACAAGTTTTTAATAGCTCCTTGCATAACCTTAGTTTCCAGCCCCCCAAGTCAAGTGGCAAGTGATATTTGCGATAGCGAGTGAATAGAAAAAATATGTATGAAATTGTCATTTTTGACAAACTTGCAATTGACAGTTTCATACATATTTTTTCTATTCACTCGCTATCGCAAATATCCCCCCTGTTATTCCTTAAGTGTCTGGTTCTCGGGGACCACAGATCACCCCCTAATAGATTCCGCATTAGAGGCGACGACCTATGTTTCGCCACTATGTGATTTAGAACATAGTGCAAGCCACTCCTACATTTTTGGATTTAGTCATGACCAACCGTCAGACACGTACGCATCCGTGTCACTCCGTATTTGTGCATAGAAAATTTGTTTTTGTGGAGTTCAACTTGCGTTGGTTTATTTATTGTTAACAAACAAAGGATATCTCTTTCTATCAGTACTAATATATATACGGTCATCTCATTTTCTTAAAGTAGCACGAATTTACCCGAGTAATATTAGAGTTTGAAAGTTATACATCAACGCTGTCGATGTATCGATATTTTTCGTAAAAAGAGGTTGCTTAACTTTTTACCAAATTTTAAACTAGATATCGTGTAGTACCCTCTAATTAGGTAAAAAATATTTACTTTGAATCTAACATTTATAAATTAGAAAGGAAACTCATGCAAACTTAGGCCAAAAAGTAAAATTGCGGAAATTGTAGATTTCAAACATAAAGTGTAAAAATAAAGAATTACATTTGAAAAAAATGTTTGCTCTCTCATTAAGAGATAAACAAAATATTATCTAGGTTAGACAAAAAACAATCTAATGCCTACTTAAAAAGGCTTCAAAATGTTATAATAGCTTTAGTACTTGTCCCACAGTTTTGGTACCATAGCAATAATTGATAGTTATGAATATAATTTCTAGTTGTGCGAAAATATTTTTTTGTTGGTCGGTACTTTTCTGATTTGGGCACAACATTAATAGTCTCATTTATTATAATAAAAAAATGAAGGCCAATCAACCAGGTAAATGTAAATCTGTCGATATTTTTATTAAACGATATTTATAATTTATCGATACTTTTATCGAATACTTACATCACTATTTTATCACTATTTGACGGGTGCATCTTAGAACGTTTTTGAATTAGGCAATCAGAATGTCATTACTTCCTCCCCCGCTCTTCAACTTTTGGTGACCCTGATACAACGTAAATGTACGAACATGCGGAATCTATTAAGGGGTGATCTGTGTCGGGGACCCTACCATTCTTGCAGTCCCTAAAACAAGTGAATAGCTGCCGACTAGACAGATTCTATCATAGACAACTATTACATTTCTAATACCCCTGCTCAAGTTCAAGTTCTTTAAACTATTTACTTAAAACATTCCAATATCTTACACTTGTTACAAATAACATAACTTAACAAATCTATACTAATATTTAAAAGCTGAAGAGTTTGTTAGTTTGTTTGAACGCGCTAATCTCAGGAACTACTGGTTCGAATTGAAAAATTCTTTTTGTGTTGAATAGACCATTTATCGAGGAAGGCTTTAGGCTATATATCATCACGCTGCAACTATAAAAAGCGAAGAAATAATGGAAAATGTGAAAAATACGAGGAAAATTATTCATCCTTGAGGGCTTTCGTTGCGTGCGCTGCGAAAACGGTTCAAGATACTAAAAATATATGTATGAAAGAATTATTCCTCTTGAAATGATCTAAAAAAATGTCTGGGACAGTATATGTCTATCTTTAAGATTAACTCACTAGAACCGTTTTTATGGTAATCAAATATGGTTGAAATTAATGCATTATTTGTTAAGAGTTGTATCAACGTAATAATATTAATCTTTATCCAAATAAATGTGTTTTTGATTAAGAGTATTTAATTGTATTCAAAATTGTCTTTGACATCATTTAATTTCAATGAATATCTTAGAAGATATTACAATTTTAAAATAACACCGATATAAAATTCACCCGCGACGCATGATGTGCAAAACTTAACGCTGCAAGGAGGAGAGGCGTTGTATGAAAAAAGTTGGCGAAAAGTGTAACGCGGGAAAGATCTCAATTTACCTTATAGTATAGGGAAAGGGGTTTTACTCCGAATTTAACGCGTGTGAAGCCGTGGGCAAAAGCTAGTTAAACTATAAAATGGCAACGAATCAAGAATTCGTTGCTTTCATTTACTTATCTCTTAAAAAAATATTTTAGACAGCATAAAAAAACTTACTGACATGATACCATGATATCCCATCATTTGTCAGTAACAACAAAAAATATTTCTAGTCATTCGATGAACATCTTCAACATTAGTTCAGGACTAATAAAAATAAAGTGTAAAAACATTAACATAAACCAAGCGAACTCCAAAAAAATCATGTTTAACTTATGTTAACGACTTCGTGTTCAGGGACCCCCTAAGACTTCCACGGTCTCTTTCACACTTGCTGGTGTGTGTGGCTGTCCCCTACACTCCTGCCTGTGGCAGCGGGGGGAGCGTCTTTAGACATCCACCAGCGAAGTGCGTGAAAGGGACTTCAACGGCAACCTACGCCTAATGAATGAATCATCGTCATCGTAGTGTGTAATATGTGTGACAGTGTGTAAGGACAATAATCGTGAGTAAATTGAACTTTATTAACTAGTAGATCGGAACTTTAACTTTTAGATTTGTAACCAGTACATTCTTCAAATTTCAACCTTATTGCTTAGTAAACCATAACTTGTAAACTTAATTTGTAACATTTCAACTTGTAAAAATTTCGTTGTTTGTAGTTAGGACTTAGAATAATTTTAACTAGCTGTAGCTACGGGGAATCCATACCCATTTGCAAACAGAATTGTCAAACACTTAGAAAATGTTAGATTTAAAAGAGCAGAGTAGCTTACCAAAACTGTATAGTGGAGTTAAAAAGTGAACACAGCGATACGATGGATTGATGATTATAACACACGAATTTTTATATAGTTCACACACGCGAAAACACTTGGCTATTTTATTATTTTGTACTAGTGGCCGCCCGCGACTCCGTTCGCGTGGAAGTCGGTTTCCCGTGGGAATGAGTTGTTTTCCCGCGGTAAAAGTATCCTATGTGTTATTCTGATGGATAACCCATATTACTGCAAAGTTTAACCCAAATCCATCCATTAGTTTTTACGTGAAAGAGTAACAAACATCCATCCATCCATCCATACATCCTCACAAACTTTCACATTTATAATATTAGTAGGATTAGTAGGATATTATCGGCACTATTTGTTACTCAGTTCAGTTCAGTTATTTTTCATGAGTGACATGACAAGATTATAAACAGTTGGTAGCCTAGCAACGCTCACAGACTCTTAACTAGTGCTACACAACCGTAACACTTTTCCTCACTAGTTAGAGAGGTCTTGCAGCCCCAAGTCTGCTCTTAGCATTGTGAGCCTAGGTCTTGGCACTGCCTTGGTCAAAAGGTCAGCTAGTTGTTCGGCAGAACTTGTTTTCTGTACATCAACAAGACCTTCTTGTACCGCCTCCCGAACAAAGAAGTGTCTCACTCGGATATGCTTTGTTCTCTTGTAGAACTCAGGATTATGTGCAAGGCGTATGGCCGCTTCATTATCAACTTTCAGTGTAGGTATTCCTCCTAAGCTTGTAAGTGCACTGAAGATTCTTTAAAGCCAAACTAACTCGCGTGCGCCTTCGCTCGCTGCAACAATCTCTGCTTCCGTCGTTGAAATGGCAACGGATGGTTGTCGTTGGCTAAGCCACGAAACAACTCCTCCAGCGAAAAGACATGTAACTCCCGTTGTGGAGCGTCCAGTAAGGTCATCACCAGCATGGTCTGCGTCGCTGTAGCCTTCTATTATCGCATCAGCATCGCCTGTCTTATACTGTATGCCATAGGACATTGTTCCCTTTAGGTATCTGAATATTATTTTAACTTTGAGCCAATCAGCATATGTTGGATTTTCTGATTTTCTTGAAACAACTCCAACAGCATATGCAATGTCAGGCCGCGTACCCGTCATTAAATACGCAAGAGCGCCTACAGCTTCTCTATAGGGAAATGTACTTTCCTGATTTTCGCTTTTTACTTTCCCTGCTTCAGCAGTCGGATTCATGTCAATTGGTGTCGAAACTGGGTTACATTCTGACACCCGAAACCGCTCTAAAATCTTCCTAGTATATGATTCTTGCTTGATGTGAACAGAACCGTCATCTGCGCGATCGATTTCCATTCCTAAGTAGTAGGATGCTGTTTTAGTAGTGATTTTTACAATTTTTCCTAATCTCTTGAGAAATTGTTCAGCTACTTCTTTATTAGTTGAAGCCACGAGCCCATCGTCTACATACAAACTAATCAAGATTTTCTTGTCTCCCACAGTTTTTGTGAATAAACAGCAGTCAGCTGTATTTTGTATGAAGCCTTGTGCCAGCAGGATTTCCTCAAAACAAGAGTTCCAGCAGCGAGGTGCTTGTTTTAATCCGTACAAACTCTTTAGTAATCGACATACTCTAGGAGTGCCGTCACTGAATCCGTCTGGCTGCATCATATAAATTTCTTTGTCGAATTGGATCAAATTTAGCTTTTCTTTGGAGCTGACACTAAGTAAGGCTCTTATAGTGGCCACTCGGGCTACTGGGCTGAAGGTTTCTTTATACTCAACCCCTTTTACTTGCTTAAACCCTTTTGCTACTAGCCTAGCTATGAAGCAAACAAACTCATCATATCTCTTGGGAAAGTCTTGATCGTATGCCCAGCATTCTTAGCTTCTTGTAGCATTTCATAATCAAGTGCTTTTACCTACAGCATTAGTTAAAGCGAAAACAAGACATTCAAATTTAGTTACCTTGAGATCCTTGATTGATTAGAGATCTCAAGCATCTTTTATCACGGAGTCTGCCGTGCAGCTACTGGGTCTCAAGAAGATCCCGGAGCAAAGTTTTATTTCTGGAATTGGTTGGGACTCAAATTCGAAATTACAGTCGAAATACGTAGTGTCCATAATTAATTAATTACAATCAAGCGATCTGTATCCAAACTTGTATTTCTTCCATTACTTGAATAATAATAAAGTTCGGCCTGTATTTTGCAGTTGTTCAGGTTCAAGGTTGCACACTTGAAGGTTTGGCTTTTTACTAATATGTTTGTGGGTTATTATATTGATTGTAATGAGGAACTTCTGATATTTTAACTGTTTATTTTAATCGGCTTGTAGATCAACCAACACACACGACACATGACACCGCATACGAGCAAACAGACACAGACAAAACAGTGTTGCCACTGACTAACTATAAAATACACAACACTCTCCCCCTACAAATTAAGCCTTATTGGCGGTTTAGAAACGCGAGTAGACCTGCGAGGTACTACTTCTGATGGGGCACAAACTGGCATTGTCACTGCTGAATCTTCAGTAGGTCTATTCATAGCTACTGGACTACTAGACGGTCTATTAGAAACTTCAGGACTTGAAGAAGTAGCAGGGACAACGACTGGATTCCTGGGAATTGACAAAGGCACATCGGTGTTAAAATAAGGCTGTTCAGTCGATGAACAAGTAGGCATGACTGGAGATTGTTTCTCTTCAGTATATGGACAGTAACTCAATTGATTTAAATGTGCCTTTTTCAATACACCTTCTACTAAAACTAAATACTGAGTAGCACTAAGCACTCTTACAATTTTTCCTTTTTGAGGCTGCACTGTACCAACTCTGACAAGTACTAAATCATGTTCTTTAAAATGTGGATACATTGGCATACGTTTTGTTGCTTTTGGATTTAAATTTGGGTTTAACATTGACAACATGGTTCTAGGTTGATAAGAAAATAATAATGAATTTGGTGTTTTCTCATTGACAGTAGTGTGAGTATTACGGTAATTAAATAAAAACTTTTGTAACAACAATGTTAAGTCACTTACTCTATTTTCATTACAAGACAATACAATCTTTTTTAATGCTTTCTTTGCAATTTGAAAATTTCTCTCCGCTAATCCGTTACTCTCAGGATGGTATGGTGCAGACTTACTAACTTTAATATTAAGTTTGGTACAAAAATCTATAAACTTAGCTGAATCAAAAGGAGGTCCGTTATCGGACACTAGTTCACATGGTAATCCTACAATTGCAAAAATAGATGACAATTCTTTTATTACATGTTCTGCATTACACTGTGTCATTAATCTAACATCAATCCATTTGGAATATGAATCACAGAAAATTAAAAAATGATGTTTTTGAAATTCAAAAAAGTCTATGTGAACTCTTTCAAAAGGTACGTTACACTGAGGCCAGGGTAATTTAAAATTATTAGGTTTAAAGTTGACAATAGCACATGGTTCACAAGATTTACATTTAAGTTCAATATCAGAACACATTGTAGGCCACCAAAATAAAGATCTTGCTAACATTTTTGTCCTGACTACCCCTGGATGTCCTTCATGCATCAAATTTAAAATATGTCCTTAACATTTCTGTGGGACAATAACACGGGAACCAAATAATAAACAATTGTCTGATATAGAAATATTATCACGAATTTTAAAATAAGAAGACAATGCAACATCTTTTAAACTATTAGGCCAACCTACTTTTGTAAAATTATAGACTTTTGACGATACAGGATCATTTAATGTTTCTAATGCAACTTCTGTAATACTTAAGGGTAGTTGCTCCCATTCATTAATAAAATTAACATCTACAACAACTTTGTTCAAAGGTAACCTTGATAAGGCATCAGCATGACACAAAAGATCACTTTTCCTATGCACTATATTATAATTATAATTTTCCAAAATTAATGCCCAGTGTTGAAGACGCTGAGCTGCTAAGGTAGGTATTCCTTTTGACGGGTGTAAAATATGTCTAATTGGAGAGTTGTCTGTCACTAGGGTAAATGTTCTTCCCCATAAATACTTGTGAAATTTAGTCACTGCATATATAATTGCAAGTGCTTCTCGGTCCAACTGGGAATAACCCTGTTGTACTTTTGTCAAGGAACAAGACGCAAAAGCTATAGGTTTTTCAACAGGTTTACTACCATAACTCTCTAAAACGTGACACAACACTGCTCCTAGTCCAACGGGACTTGCATCGCAACAGACTACAATAGGTAAGGACGGATCATAATGAACTAATATATTGCTATTTAATAACTTTTGTTTAGACAACTCAAATACTTCTTGATGTCTATCAGACCAAGACCACTTAGAATTTTTTCAGTTAATTCTCTTAAAGGTTTGACTAAAGAACTCAAATTATCAATATAACTGTTATAAAAATTCAATAAGCCTAAATATGACCTTAACTCTTTGACATTTTTAGGTGCTTTTGCTTTTACTATAGCATCAACTAATGCTGGACTTGGTTTCCTTCCTTGAGAAGTAATAATATGACCCAAGTATTCCACAGACTGTGAAAACCACTTACATTTTTCAAAATTTACTCTAACATTATGCTCACTTAACCTTTTCAAGACTTTAACAACTGTATCAAAACAAGACTGAAAGCTATCACCCTGTATTAAAATGTCATCAATGTAACAACAAGTATTTTCAACACCAGATAATATTTGATCCATTGTTTTCTGAAAGATAGCTGGTGCTGAAGCAATTCCATATATAAGGCGATTATAACGATATAACCCTTTATGTGTGTTTACAGTTAACAATGCCTGACTATCTTTACTGACTTTTAATTGGGTATATGCATCTGACAAATCAAGAACAACAAAAACTTTGCCATGAGACAATGTTGCAAAGACATCTTCAGCCTTAGGCAATGGATAGCAATCTATTTTTAAATTTAAGTTGACAGTTTTCTTAAAATCTACACACAACCTATAAGATCCATCGCTTTTCTTCACAGGAACTAAGGGTGATGCCCATTCTGAATGACTAACTTTGTAAAAATTTTCCATCATTTTCCATTTTATCCAATGTTTTAGATATAGTGTGCAAAATACACACTCGAGGGTCAAACAGCCCTATTAAGAGACGCGAATTTGATGAACTTAAAACAGCTATTTGCCGAGATCTAAAGCCCTGGGGCTCTGATGATCAGTGATGGATTCAAATCAACAGTAAAATAGAAAAGCGGGCACGTACCTGGACTTTCAGCATCTAGCAATCGCCTTCACCAACGCATTGGCGAGTTAATACTTGGTTCACAACACAATTTTATGATTGATTTCACAGTAAGTAGATTTATTTGGAAGGTAAATGAATTTGCTCCGATTCTTAGTGCGTAACGTTCTCAATTGAAAAATCCTCGTCAAGTGAAATGTCACCATGACAGCACAGCAGCGCCACGGAAGGATTCAGCAACTACTCGCTGGTATCCAATAGAAATGCACGGCCCGCGGGCGCGTTCGAATGCGCAATTTCACTATTAATTGATCCATCACTCATCAATAATTCAAGGAAAAACGCAAAAAAATTGAATGTTTTGAAAATTACGAATTTAAATATTATATAGAATTACAGTTAACATGAATACGCAGCATTCCGCCCACCAAAATACAACCCTTTGTATTTTCAAAACTAAGTGATATGTGAAAATAAATAATCTCTGAACTTACACTATGGCATATGAATAGATGTGGACGAATGCTACTTATCTTCCGTAAAGCTACTACTTGTTGGGAATTAATAATAATGCACGTAATGTAAGATAAGATGAATAAAACTTAACTATATTTAAATAAAACTATAATGCGTGACAAGAAACATTGTTTTAAATTATTCGTTAAGATTGGGTATGGGGCAGAGTTTGGTTAAAGGACGTATATACTCTGAATGAACTGTTCTGACAGTTGCCACACGGACGATCCCATCAGGACCGCTATGTAGCTTTACAACACGTGCCAAAGGCCAGTGTAAAGGAACTGTGTTGTCAGACTTGATTATAACCACCGAACCGATATCTAATGGCTTGCAATGTTTGTTCCACTTTGCTCTCTGAGTCAAAGTGTTAAGGTATTCTACCTTCCAACGATTCCAAAAATCTTGTATAAAACGCTGTAAGAGTTGCCAGCGTCCTAAACGAGTAATGTTAATAGACGTTAAATCTTCATCGGGAACCGATGTCAATGGCTCCAAGGTCAAGAAGTGACCTGGAGTCAATACACTTAGATCGTTAGGGTCCGAACTCAGCGGACAGAGAGGCCGCGAATTCAACATGGACTCAATCTGTACAAATACAGTCGAGAGCTCCTCAAAGGTAAGAGCCTGAGATCCAATAATACGAAAAAGGTGGGTTTTGACTGCTTTGATTTGGATCTCCCAAACTCCGCCAAAGTGTGGACTAGAAGGAGGATTAAAACGAAACTCAATGTTACTAGAATGAGCAGCAGTTTCCATAAACGAAGTTAATTGGGTTTGTGCACCTACGAAGTTGGTGCCGCAATCTGAGTGTATCACACTTACTCTTCCACGTCTACCAACGAACCGTCGAAGTGCAGCTATAAAGGCGTCTGAAGAAAGATCCGAGGCAACTTCCAAGTGGACCGCTTTAGTTGTGAAACAAACGAATAAACACAGATAAGCCTTTCCTATCTTTGCGCCTCTATGTTTACCGAGCTTAATGCGAAACGGTCCCCCGTAGTCAACACCTACAATCGAAAATGCCTTTACTTCGTTGACGCGACTTGCAGGAAGGTCACTCATAAATGGTTCCAAAGGTGTAGGACGAGTACGATAACATTGAACACACTTTGATAAGCAATGACGTATTGCACGCTTAGGTGAAAGAATCCAAAACTGTTGGGACAATAAATATTGCATAGTATTGACACCGGGGTGGCAATGTTCCCGATGAATTGCCTCAATAATCAGAGACGTCAGTCTTGACGAACGAGGCAGTAAGGCAGGATATTTATGCTCAAATTCTAGTCCAGACCGTGACAAACGACCGCCCACCCTGAGAACACCTACTTGGTCGATGAATGGATTGAGTTTTCTGAACTGCTTGGGCAGCAATTTATCAGTCTGCAATTGACGAATTTCGTCCTGAAAACAAGTAGCTTGAACGTGTTTGGTTATGACTAGCAACGCATGATGAACTTCCGAACTACTTAAAAGTAAAGTAGAGCGACGACGAATTTTATTCTTAAAATTATAAATAAAACGTAAAACGTAACCTACAATTCGTTGTGTTTTACGAATTGAAGAAAACTTGTTGATAAGGTTGTCGATAAAGTGAACTTCTTCCTGGACAAGAAGGGAAACGTTCCTGACTTCGGCTTCAACGACTGGATCAGGACCACCAGCAGTTAAGCTCGCAGGCCACGAATCTGGTGATTGCTTGAGCCACGAAGGACCCGCCCACCATAAGGAATTGTTAATCAACTCCGCCGAAGATTGACCACGAGATGCGATATCGGCTGGGTTGTCTTTAGTAGGGACGTGGTTCCAGCGCGTGCCTGGAATGGCATCTTGAATGTGACTCACACGATTACCTACGAATGTTTTCCATCGAGAAGAATCGGAGTGAAGCCAGGCGAGAACTACAGTGGAATCTGACCACGCGAATGTATCAGATCCAGGAATAAAAGGCAAGTAAACTTCTTTAACGAATCTAAGCAGATTTGCGAGAAGGACTGCAGCGCAAAGCTCCAGACGAGGTAATGACACTCGTTTAATCGGAGCGATACGAGACTTGCCACACAAAAACGAAATATGCACAAGACCGTCAGAGTCTATGGAACGCAAATAAATGACAGCACCATATCCCTTTTCCGAGCTATCACAGAACCCATGAATCTGACACGAATTCCTATTATGAGTGGACACATAACGAGGAATATGCAAGTGTTTGAGGAGTGGTAATTCCTTTAGGTATTGTTCCCACTGACAAACGATTTGATTTGGTGGGTTATCATCCCACCCAACTCCCTGAAGCCAGAGTTGCTGGATCAGGAATTTTGGAATGAACGTCAAGGGACAAAGAAAACCTAGGGGATCGTACACACGAGAGACTTCACTAAGAATCGCCCGTTTAGTGCATTTACGATCTAGGGGGGAAACCTCAAAGAAAAAACAGTCCTCTCTGGGGTCCCACTTCAACCCTAGCACTTTAAGTGTTGATGTGTGTTCCATATCCATTGAAACACACGAGGTGAGACAATGTTCTGTAGGTAAATCCGAAAGCAATTGAGGCTTATTGCTAGCCCACTTTCGAAGCTCTAGCTTACCATGATTGAGAAGCTCAATAAGTTCGGATTTAGCCTGCTCTGCTTGTTGAAGGCTTGAACAGCCGGTGACAATGTCATCAATGTAAACGTCAGAGGAAAGAATTTGACTGGCTAATGGAAAGGGCGTACCTTCATCTACGACCAACTGATTGACAGTACGACACGCTAAGAAGGGAGATGAAGATACCCCATAAGTGACAGTAAGAAGCTCGTACTCCTGTACTGGTTCTGACTGATTAAATCTCTAGAAGATCCGTTGATAAGCACGACTGTTTTCATCAACTAAAATTTGACGATACATTTGACGGACGTCAGAGGTGAAAACTACGTCATGCATGCGAAAACGTAAAAGGATCTCTGAAATGTTGGTTTGTAACTTTGGGCCCACGAGTTGTACGTCATTCAAGGACACACCTGAGTGCCCCTTGGCCGAGGCATCAAAGACCACTCTGAGTTTGGTCGAGGAACTATCAGGTTTAAGAACACAGTGATGTGGAATATAATACTGACCTTCACTCAAACCTTTAGCAGGAACACGAGTCATGTGACCGCTGCTACAATAATCCGCCATGAAATCTGAATATTGCTGATGCAGTACAGGGTCAGCTGTCAATCTCTTCTCTAAAGAGTAGAACCTGCGAAGAGCTACTTCACGGGACCCAGGAAAGGAAGGGCGTATGTCCACCGACTTGAAAGGTAGCACAACGATGTACCTACCATCGGCCGCACGAGAATGAGTACGAACAAAATGATCTTCACACTGCTGTTCCTCAGCAGTGAGTTTGTGAGAGTGGGGAATATGATCTAATTCCCACAGACGGTTTATTTCTTCAGATATAACATTCTCTCCTGAAATGAAAAATGAATTAGTGAAACCAAAAGGTTCACTAACGCTCACAGTACCTAGCAAAATCCACCCGAAAATCGTATTTAATGCTGAAGGTTGATGTGGACTTCCCTGAAGTTTACCTGATAAAAGAATTGAAGTGAAAACCTCTGCTCCAAGCAAGACGTCAATCGGTCCGGGCTTGTGAGCATTTGGATCTGCAAGAGACAAGTTTTGAAGATGATGCCACGTTGATGTATCTAAGCGAGCTGAAGGCATCTTTCCGCAAATACGAGGTAAAGCAAGTGCTTCAATATCGAATAACACTTCGCTACACGTCCCTACAGATAAGGTTACTGTACCTGTAATTGAAGCAGATGATTGACCGAGGCCACTTACACTGCTACTTATTGTCTTACGCTGGAAACCTAACACTTCGACTGCCCGTTCAGTAATGAAGTGTGATTGACTACCTGTATCAATAATTGCTCTAAAGGGCTGAAGATTACCTTCAGAGTCACGAATATGAACTATTGCTGTAGAAAGCAATACAAAAGGGCTGCCTCCTATGTTAGTAAAAACACTGACTGAGGAACCGGGCTTTTGAGGATCCCGAAGCGATAAGTTTGATTGATCCGACGCGGCTATGGTGATTTTATCCCCTTCCTGCACTTCTGGTGCGTCATTGTGAAGAAGAGTGTGGTGTCGTCGATGACACTTCTGACATTTGAAAAAGGACTTACAGTCCTTCAACTGATGCGACGGCCGTAAACAATTGAAACACCAACGGTGTGCTTTAACATAATTTATCCTGTCTTGAACAGGTTTTTGAATGAAAGCCCTACAATTAAAGATTGAGTGTGAATCGGAGCAAAATACACATTGAATTGAAGGAGAAGAAGCCGACGATGAAGTGGGTGAAGACCTCTCGTGCTTGTGAGCTGGAGATGGCGGCGGGGGTGTAGGCTTCTCGTCCTTGAAATGCACCCTTTTATTTGGGTCAGTGTGGGAAAGGAATGATGCAACTGGTTTCTTCGACGGTAACGACTTACCTGTATATGTGGATGACACAATACGTGACCTATTAACATTAGATTGAGATGAAAAATGAGTATCACGAACAAGTGCTTCGCATTGAGAATACAGGAATTCCTTAAGGTCCTGATATCTAGGTAGTTCCTTAGAGGCCTTAGACTGTTCAAACGAGCGACGTAGTTTAGAGTCCAACTTCGATAGTAATAGATAACACAAAACAAAATCCCAATGTTCAGTTGGAAGCGAGAGACCACTAAGAATAATCAAGTTCTCGTTAAACATGTCCAGCACGCGTCGAAACTCAAGGGGAGTATTCGATTTGATTTCTACGTTTAACATCTCGCGCCAACATGTAAAAGCTAGTTCACGACTGTCACGGTAACGTTCGACTAATGTGTTGTACGCTTGTTCATAAAACTTACCTTGCACAGGGAATTGACGAATGAGTACGAATGCATCACCCGTAAGACTGGATATTAAATAATGTATCTTTTGTGTATCTGAAAGAGAACTATTCTCGTGAATGAGGGAGTTGAAGACATCGTAAAACTCCGGCCACTCTTTAATGTTTCCTGAAAATTGTGGTAAATTAATCTTAGGAAGTCTTATTTGCAAATTATTACTCGATGATTCTAGCGAAGTGTTCAATTCACTACTAGTACATGGCTTAGCAGTTAATTGTCTATGGATAGAAAGAATCTCGAAGTAGGCTTCATCAAACAATGAACGAATGTGGTCCTCTTGCTCCTCCAGCGAACTATCAATAAGAGTAAGAATGTCCTCGTGTGCACCCTCGAAGTTAGACGCGCATTTCTTTACATCTGAATAATGTGCAAGAAAGTCATGAAGTCGAGTTCCATTAGTAAGCGCAACTCGGGCTACCTCTAAAGTTTTCTTTAGTCGATTAAACGCTAAAGTGCGTTTCCGGCGTAAAGATGGTAAGTCATGAATGGTTGGAGAATCAACCTCTGCAACCTTGCATTTAGATCCCTTAGAACCCCTGCGGTGACTTTTAATCGCAAGAGACATCTCGAAATTTAATAAAAACAATTTTTCAAAACTCAAATAAAGTTAAAAAAATATATTTTATTTTATCGATAAAAATTAACATACACTTTCCCAACACTAGAATGTACTTTTGTCAAAATATTAATTTGGTTGACTAAAATGTACTTGTCCCATCCCTAAACACGCAACAATAGTAAAAATGAATATTTCCTGTCAAACACACAGTTTAATTTATTTTACAGAAAAATATCACACAAAATGACGGTAGATACAAATGACGCCGACCGAATGTTTTTAAGTAAAATAACTCAAGAAGAAAGATAAGTTGCAACCTAAAATTGAATAACTATCATAAAATTCTAACACCGAAAAAAAAACAAATGTTGATTGCCAGAAAGTTATGTATAGTTAGGTACACAATTGTTTGAATGCAGAATCTCTTAACTAGGAAAGGTAATACGGTCAAATTTAGAGTGTCGCATACAATACGATCTTACATACAAAATGCAATACCTCTTTAGCAGGACGGATTATACGGCGAAATATTTTAAAAAATATTCTTTTGCATAAAATTTAAACCTTTTCCAAAAATATTATATAAAATGCGTAGACAATAAACTATAACATAGAAATATTACTTTTCACACAAAAAATATTCATATGCCATAAAGATTTTTAAGGATGAAAATGACAATACAATTGTTTGAAACTACAGCGTAGACTATGATGGCGGATGCCGCGTAATAAAAACTACAATGAAATTGTTACGTATTCAGTGTGAATGAGTATAAAAGGATTAAGTACGTGCCTTAAAGTTTAAAATAATATGTTTAATGACCTTTTTTGAATGAATTATGGAGAAATATACGAGAAATTCCCGGGTTTCGGCACCAAAAAGAATGTGCAAAATACACACTCGAGGGTCAAACAGCCCTATTAAGAGACGCGAATTTGATGAACTTAAAACAGCTATTTGCCGAGATCTAAAGCCCTGGGGCTCTGATGATCAGTGATGGATTCAAATCAACAGTAAAATAGAAAAGCGGGCACGTACCTGGACTTTCAGCATCTAGCAATCGCCTTCACCAACACATTGGCGAGTTAATACTTGGTTCACAACACAATTTTATGATTGATTTCACAGTAAGTAGATTTATTTGGAAGGTAAATGAATTTGCTCCGATTCTTAGTGCGTAACGTTCTCAATTGAAAAATCCTCGTCAAGTGAAATGTCACCATGACAGCACAGCAGCGCCACGGAAGGATTCAGCAACTACTCGCTGGTATCCAATAGAAATGCACGGCCCGCGGGCGCGTTCGAATGCGCAATTTCACTATTAATTGATCCATCACTCATCAATAATTCAAGGAAAAACGCAAAAAAATTGAATGTTTTGAAAATTACGAATTTAAATATTATATAGAATTACAGTTAACATGAATACGCAACATATAGTATCGACAATGTTGTAAGGTAACTGGTGAGGTTTATGAAAAACTGGAGTATGACTCTCCTTCAAACTTAATTTTGCTTCAAAACCTAAAATTGATGTATCTGACTGCTTGGAAAACACATTAGGAAACTGACTTTGTAACTTTGTTATGACTGATGATATATACTGATTGGACTGACTATTAGACTTGTTAACATTTGACTTGACTGACATACTTAATTTAGGACTTTCTTTGACAGATAACATTTCTTGACTTTCACTCAATTGGTGATAATTGTGACAAGACTTATTTTTGACCGACTGACTAAAATTATTACTTTCCTGATTACTGACACGCACTGACATATGTGACTTAAGATTTGATTGACTGGGAGGTTGAACAAGTGACTGACTATGACTGACTAACATTAAGTTTTGACTGACTGATTTCACTGTAAAATTTTCTCTCCAATTTGGAAAAATAATGTCCAACCAATCTCTTCCTAATAAAGGTATAAAATCATGACTATTGCTTGACGCTACTATTAAAGGCATTTGCTTGACTTCATTACTAGTGTTGACTTTTACTGACACTTTTATTTCACCTGCGACTTGAATAGGACCTGACATTGACTTTAATTTTACTTGAGACTTCTCTAAAATACAATTATTAAATTTTTCCAAATAACAAGAGTGATGAATCATAGATATAGCCGCCCCTGTGTCAACTTCCATGTTAAGACTAGTGTTATTAACATTAATAGTTACAATTTCTGACAAATGTACCTTATTAATACTTATATTAGAACATGCTTGACATGCACTTTCACAAGGAATATCACAAGACAAACATGAACATTGGGCTGTAAAACTATTGATTACTTTGCACTGACTCGACTTTTCCATTGATATATTACACTGAGTCGACTGTTCCGATGAAATATTATTAACAAACAGCTGATTAACAACGCAGTCACTGCTATCCTGACTGCCATCAGTATCCTCTCCTTGAAAATCCTGCATGGTTTGATGTACTTGACGTTTGCGACATTTCCGTGATGTGTGCCCTTGCCTACTACACACATAACATGTCCAATGACGGGCTGGACATGTGTTAGGGTCATGTAGTCGACCACATCTATGACATTCTTTAGCAGTTTGCTGAGTATGACTGCGATTTAATTGATTTGACATTTGTTGACTTGACGGTTGTTTACCTGATGATTGTTGACTTGACTGTTTAGGGCATGACTTATATTGGTTGCTCGAATTTGTTTTTAATGCTGTGGCAGGGTATTGATATTGCCGCTGACTTTGACTTGACTTTGATCTGTGCTTTGATTGACTGACTTTATTGACTGACATTGACATGGTCTGCAATTGCGTAGCTACTGATTCATCTTGTAAGAATATTTGTTTTGCCTGATCATATTGCAAATTAGGTATACATAGCAATTTCTTTCTGGTAGAATCGCTTCGCATGCCACAAATGAGTTGGTCTTTACAAGATACATTTACGTTTGTTCCGAAATTGCATTTTGATGCTAACTCCTGCAGAGCTCCTATAAATTCCGCCGCAGACTCATGTTCGTTTTGACGTCGCCGATAAAAATTAAACTTATTCATTGATTCAAGACCTAACGGTTCATATTTTCCTTTCAAGATTTCAATTAAAACTGGAATTGACTTTTGATTAGGTTTCTCAGGCAAACAGGCACTATGAAGAATGTTGTAGTGCTTAGTTCCTATATGCGTTAGGAACAGAGCTTTCCTTAAATTTGATGTGGCGCCCGCATCAGACTCCTCGGGGACTTCGTTCATTAGACAATACTCCTCGAACAATTCGAACCAGCTTGACAGGGACTGAATTTTTTCATCGAATGGGGGCAAACTTCCGATATAGGGAACCGCCGCCATTTTAGACGCTATGTTGCCGGATTCTTTCGACTTGACTTCGACTTTTCCTGGTGTAATTTTTGATCCTCGTCGCCAGTAATATGTTTGTGGGTTATTATATTGATTGTAATGAGGAACTTCTGATATTTTAACTGTTTATTTTAATCGGCTTGTAGATCAACCAACACACACGACACATGACACCGCACACGAGCAAACAGACACAGACAAAACAGTGTTGCCACTGACTAACTATAAAATACACAACATTTACAAGATAGATTTATTAAAGGGCACATGTTAATGTTTTTTGCATTATCCCTGTGCAAGACGGCGACATCAACCAAAGAAAACACTGCAAAAGTGTGCGGTAACCACAAAATAGAGGCTTTCTAAGAGAGAGGTTACTTCTTTTATTAGTAGAGTTATCAATCAAATACTTAGTTTAAGTATGACAAATGTACCTTTTTAATAGCTAATGAATTGAGGAATTGTTTTATGTAAGTTTTACGCAACATTATTTGGACTTTTTTTTGAAAATTGCATTTTATTGTCATAAGACTAAACTTTTTTTTAAAGTTGTACTTGATTTCTTGACTTTTTCTGAAATAAGGACGATTTTTTTTAACAAATTTTAATGTAAAATTTTATTTTAGTTATCAAGTTACCATAAAACAACAAAATATTAAACTTAAATTCATCATTAAAAATATTAATTTCAACTTCGAAAATGGGGTTTTTTAAAGAAAAACTTAAATGATGAATAACTCAGAAATTACAAATTTTCGGACATGGCATGATTTGACTTAATTGACTGCAAATAAGCTCTTCTTTAACCCCTTAGAAGGAATGTATCGCATTACCAATCACCCTGTATACAATAAAGCTGCCCGTCTTGCAACCACTGGTGTGGCCACCGTTGTCGGGCGCCGGCAGAATTTTACAAAAAACAGAAACCTGCTGTGTGGGAATTGTGGTTTCGTGAGTTTGGTTCTAGGTTAATTAGATTATACCTAATTAAATACAATTAGACTAAAATTCGTAAACAACAAAAAAATCAGAAATAAATCAGTTTTTCATATTGTTCAAAATTTTATTTATAATGAACATATTGCACTGTTTCTACTTGACTAGATACATTATACATTAAAAACTAAAGAACCACCAGTTCTTAATAAATTCTGGGTTAACATTCGTTGCAGCAAATTAATTTTATTACTTAAATAAATAACATAGAAACTACTTACATCAATCTATTTGTATACAATAAATTATTTTTTATTATTTTAATATAAATACACATTCTAAACAATAAATATTACTTTATTTTGATGTATCGGTAACTTAACGAAATGGAATATCTACAATGGCGACTAATCTAGGCAGTGACTGCAGTAATTAACTATTTGTTTCGTGGAACTGTCGAATATAGATGTCTTGCTTTGAACTTTTTCCTTGATCTCTAAAGTTTTAACATTATTATATCGAATACCTACAAATACTTATACATGACAACAATCGAATACTTGGCTTATAGTTCAATAGCCAACATAGACCACGGCAAAGCTAGCTTTTCAATACCAGGGACTACCAATGGAGACCGCGGGGGTATGTGCTAGTTAGTGGGCTAGTGGCTATATCAAAACAATAGTTAACCTCTAAAAAGTTAATTCCATAGCCTTCAAAATGCTTGTATTCCTGAGTGACTATCACTTTATAACGTCACACGCTCCCCATAAGTTCAATGCTTTCCATCTATACTAATAATATTATAAAGAGGAAAACTTTGTTTGGTTGTGACGAATAGGCTCAAAAACTACTGGACCGATTCTAAAAATTCTTTTACCATTTGAAAGCTACACTATCCACGAGTAACATAGGCTATATTTTATTTTGGAAAAAATAGGGTTCCGTAAGATATTTGGGTTTTTCGGACACAAGGTGTAAAAAATCAACCAGAAAAGTTAGTTATGCGTACGCTGCCTTAACTATAAAAAATAGAACCATAAAATGTTGTAATTACTGCGGGAAAAAGCCTCATTCACACGGGAAAAACCATTTAGATGCGGGTGAAACCGCAGGGTGGAAAGCTAGTAAGTTATATACACCATGTTAATAACATAGGATAATAACGTAGGCTTTTTAATTATGTGTGTACTGCATATTATCTGAGTTGAGAGCCAGTGACGTCAGCACGCTACGCCTCTGAGGGTTTACTCCCAGGTTTTCCCAGTTGATCCAAGAAAGTCGCGCTGTCAGATCTGAAATTAAAATACCATTTGAAATAACTTGTAATGAACATAGATGTCGCTACTAGTCTCATATTGCATGACAATTAAGTAAAATAAATATGCAACAAATAGAGGGTAAAAAAAAAGAAAGAAAGAAGTATTTTTATTTTTGAAATACTACATGCCAGGTTTATGGTTCACTTAATTATATGTAAGTTAGTTTTAAGTTATATTATATAATTTCAAGTTAGGAAAATATAATTTTATATTCGGTATTAATACGCATTTTATTTGATGATTGAGTGGAGGCGCTGAAGTAGTACCCGGTAAATATATGTATAGAACCCCGAGCATTACAAATTCAACTTATTATATTTGCTTTACTTATTATATACTTAAAGATAAGTGAAAAGTAACGTTTTAGCAGTTATAAGCTTGCAAATATTCTCGTCCGGGGCCAACGGACTACATGATTTTTTTTATTAATTTAAATCCAATGGTTGAGTACCAAACGTACAAAGTTCATTTTTTTTTTTCTAAAAATGAAAGCTAAGTAATATAATAAGGAAAATGGTTTCCTTACCGCTTGTATTCCAATGTAGACGATCAGCTTTGATCTCTCCACGAAGACATTTCTCTACATAGGTTAGAGGGTCGTAATCTGCGTCCAGCACCTGATGAAAATCCACTCTTACAAACTTCTCATGTAGGCTCGTATAAGATCAAGTGATGTAAAGCAAATAAGACTGCTAGACTAGAATCTACCCTCATTTTAAGTTTTCTATTCTTTCATCATCATTCTCAATAACTATAATACCTAGAAAATGGAAAAGTAGCATAGAGACTTGAAGTCAAACGTACCTCTCTCAGAAGTGATATGTAGGCGATGGCCAATCGCAGAGTGTCGATCTTGCTAAGCCTCTTCTCGTAGGGGAACGTCGGCACATGAACCCGTAGTTCATCAAACGCGGAGTTTATACTGCTAAAGACACAAGGCGCAAACCCGTTATAGCATACACCGTTGCAGGGATATTACACATTTTTCCTAGACTGGAGTTGTGTAAGTACCGTTTAAATTTAAAAGATGAGATTTATCTTTATCTAAAGGTAGCAATTTAAAAATCAGTTAAAGAGTAGCCTTTAAAAACGATTAAAACCTTTATAAAGAAAATTACATAATGAGGTCTGGCATATTTCTTGCAAAATATAGAGGCATATTTACTCATGAAAATTATTTCTAGACCAACAACTTTCATGATTTTTATATAACTATGTGAAATATAACTGTGATAAAAAAGAAAAGTAAATCTATACTAAAATTTAACAACCGAATCGATCTTAAAAAATCTTTCACCTGCAAAAGCCACTACATCAGAGCGTGACTTTTATAGATAGTTTTTTGTTCTCTAATTTTACTTTGGAAGGCTAGTTGAAATGTAAAGTGGGAGGGTACCCATTGGGGCCGGACCTCAGCATCCTGCGGCGCTCGCGCACGTTGGCGGCCGCGCGCTGCACGCGGTACGGGGAGCCCCCGCACTGGTACTCCGGCTCGGCGGTCGCCTCCAGCAACGACTCTGGGGAGGTCACACGTTACTTATTCCATTATTTATTTCAACGCTTGAAGAGGCGTCAAATACTAAAACAAGACTGACGTCTACACAGAATGAGGCCCTCCAAGTGGGGAAAAGCCTTTAAATGAATACGACCCGCTCAACACATCTGCTCATAGTCTAAAGACAGATTGCATGATACTAAAATTATAAGAAGAAAAAAAATATTTCATTTTTTTGTCGCCTGGCAGCACTGCCGAAGTACAACATAAAGCGAATTCGCTAAACAATTTTAATTTTAGCTTAAGTTGTACTTATTTTATAAAATGTATTGTTTATATCTTGAGAAGCTTGTACTATAGTCTTATTTTATGTTATTATTTTTATGTTTTAAAAGTATAATTTTCGTTTTGTAAACCAAATAAAAAAAAAAATTAGGACGCCTTCAGCAACGTCTCTCAGGAGTTCACTTGTTACTATGAAGTTAGACGTCTTTTAATATTTAAGTAGTGACCCGCCCATGTATCGCTATGGCGTAATTTTGGGCGACTTATTCGTAACACATTGGCAAATTAAAAAAAAACTGTTTGTTATATTTTACAGATGTAAATTTTTTATTACATAAAATATAGTGAAAACCGCATTAGAATCCGTTGCGTGGTTTAAGGGGAATTATACAAGCATACAGACAGACACGATACGATAAGCGATTTAATTATTGTAGTAGTAGAAAACCAAAGTTTATACAATAGTTACCACAAAATCTAAGTATTTGGCTTTTGGTTAAAACGCACTATTTTGTACGTCGATACCTACGCTTAGCCCAGGTATAACACGATATTTAACAAACACGATTACTTACGAGTACTTTTTCCTACGGTAAACCGACTTCCAAGCGAACGGAGTCGCGGGCGGCCACTAGTGTTAGAATATTTAAAATAAAAGATTGCTGAAAGTTTTTTTCCGTCGGCCTTACAGACCTGTGAAAACGGCTGTAATAATCAACTTGTGTAAGCTCGATATTTAAATACCGTTTTTTATTAATCGTATACAATTTTTATGATGAAATCTCACCTCTTATTTTTCCGTAGAAACAACATGAAAGTTATTTATCCATTTACGTTGACTTTCTCCGTCGGCTATTTTCATTATACGTAAATATTTTGTAAAGTAAATGAATCTTATGTATTTGCAAACATACACACTTATGAGAACCACTAACTTTAATGATATCTAAATTACATATTTAAAATTATTTTTAACCTATTTTTATTATTAATTTTGTAGTTATAGATACCGGAAAAAGGTACGCGGGTCTCCGAGCATTGTGCGACTAGGAATCGAACCCAGGACCTTTGGATAACCGGTCCAATGCTCTGACCACTGAGTTACCGCACCGCTAAGGTGAATTACCGAACCTGCCCCCCAAGTCAAGTGGCAGTAGAAAATTGCGATAGCGAGTGAATAGAATAAGAAATGCATAGATTTAAATCGTTAGATAGGCTCTTACCGCAGTGACACCGCGTCGTGTTGTTCCACAGTCGAAGTGAGTGAGCTCACTAACCTGGGAGTGCACGAAAGAGAAAGAAGTGTTTCCAACTTATGTAGGAGAAAAAGAGATGACACTATTTTCTCAGTTCACTTGTTGTGTATAGATTGCAAAAAAAAAACAATGCTACAGTTTTTGGTGTCGGGGCCTATCTAACGATTTAAATCTATGCATACAAAGTATCATGCAGGTACCTTACCTATTTACAACTATAAATTATGAAATTGAAATAAAACCATATTTTTGTTACGGTTTACCTTTTAAATAAATATTTTTTTTTACATTCATACATACATTAACTGAATCCATTTAAAATAAATTTTTACTAAAACAAGTAAAACCGCAATCAGCTGATCGCAGAAGCCGCCATTTTGTCGCCGGAGTTATCTACAAGGTTTTGATGTACGCTTCATTTTCTATTCTATCAAGGCGAAACGCTTGTCAAAATTGCCACATGGCAAGGAAAAGTCAAAAAGTCATAGCTACGATCTTTCAGTTTCTAAGGAACATTTGTATGACAACTTGTTTAGGCGTGAATACGAATCGACAATTAGCGAATGCCACTTGACTTGAATCGAATCGGCTGGAATCGAATTAAAATTCCGAGTTTAGAACATGACAAACACGTTAAAACACAAGGTGGGGATGTAAGTAAAATCTTTACATCATTTTCACATACATTATAATAAAGTGACAAGAAGCCTATACTACTATACTAATATTATAAAGAGAAAAACTTTGTTTGGTTGTGTCGAATAGCCTAAAAACTACTGGACCGATTTTAAAAATTCTTTCACCATTTAAAAGCTACATTATCCACGAGTAACATAGGGTATATTTTATTTCGGAAAAAATAGGGTTCCGTTAGATATTTGCGTTTTTCGGACACAAGGTGTAAAAAATCAACCTGAAAAGTTACTTATTTTGCGTACGCTGCCTTAACTATAAAAGATAGGACCATAAAATGTTCTAATTAATTGTACATCTTATAAATATCTATTCCCACGGGAAAAACCATTTAATTGCGGGTGAAACCGCAGGGCGGAAAGCTAGTATTACAATAAAGTGACGTCATCTACCTGCATGTAGCTGTCTCGAGTGTTGGTGCACGTAGGCCGCTAGAGGCAGCTGCAGCCGCCCCCGCGTGGCTGCGTACACGCAGGAAGGCAGCTCCGGCGTCAGCGACGGACTCTCGTCATCAGATGCCTCCCCGTAGGCAAACTTCAGACCAGAGTAGTCCAGGCGACGGTCGCTGCAAGATGAGATTTTTGCTAGATTTGTTGATTGAAAAGTAAGCAAATAGGTATGAACCACTTATCAAAAGGTGGTTCACGGTGCCTATAACGTACCAAACTTTAGGGTGGTTACTTCGTTTCCACGTTATCAAAATCAGTCCTGTACTCTACATCCACATAATTTAAAGTTACGGCAATTCAAATAAATATATTTTTTGAGGGAATATAATACCTACTTTCTAGAATCAATTACAATCAATTAAGCCCTAAATATAAGTACCCCATGTTCATTATTGTACATTATTTTATGTTTATTTTATTAATTTACCGACTCGCATGGTTAAAGGCAGGCACAGCGGGCGAGTGTTTACACTTTGTCGTTTTTTTAATTAGTTTAGTGCATGCTACACAAATCATTTTATATTCTCCAATTGCCTATACTTTTTGATTTAATTCTAAAGCGGGCTTGTCTCGTTTTCTAAAACCTATTCATAGATTAAGATCCTACTTCCTAATAATATTACATATGCAAAAGATTTTATCATGTGTTCTTGTCTGATGACGATGAGTTACTTTCTCAAGGTTTGATTGATTGGCTATGTATAAAATTATGTGCTTAGTTTTATTTTAACCAATAATAACTTTAATAATAATATGTTAACAGCAACAGCCTATACAGGGCTCCAACAGAATATTTCCCAAGCCATAAACCAAGTACCAACCTATTATGAAGCCTAAATCGTAACAAAATTTAGTCACAAAGTAAACGCTCACACATCACACACGCCTAATGATTCTGGAGCGATCATTAAAGACATTGCAGAGTAAATTAAAGAACTATTATAATAAATATTATGAATATACTTTTATATTAAATAATAAGATTGTATATTTTCCGAAAAGAGTGCTAGGAGTTTTTTTCCGCCGGCTTTTTTCTCTCGGTCTAGGTACGGTTAGGTAAAGTCGAAGTTTGTAACATTGACGTTCATTAAGTATAAGTATGTTACATATCTATGATGAAAAAAAGAATTTTTATTTTAGATTTTTGAATAGTTACATCTCCAGCATAGCATACAGCATATTAAAATAAAACTAAATTGTTAAATTATTTATTAAATTAACGGTCGTTGACCGTCGATGTATAATCTTAACAAACCTTGATAAAATCGCTTACAATCTAAAGCTGATGCACTTACTGATGAATCGGAAACATTTAATAAAATAAAACTTTTTTACTTTAAATGTCCGTCGGCAATTTAGTCCAAATAGTTGTTCTGAATTGATATTTCGAAATTTAAGTATGATACGTAAGTAATAGGGCATACAAAAAATATTCCATTATTACCGGCGGAAAAATGCGCAACCATCAAGGCTTTTCATTTTAAATCGGTATAATATAATAAAAGCCTATATTTTTTATTTAAAACTGACACATTTTACCTCCAATGCAATGTAGAGCATAATATCTGGACCATAACTGTACTATATTTTATTCCACAATTCTGACACACGTCACTTTGAACAAAGCCACAATCGCTTGCATACTGATTTCTCTGTATTCCCGTTAGTAAACCCGACAACTGAGCCAGAACAATCGGAGGTAGCTTTATCTTTGATAACCATTTTAGAGCTCTATTCGCTAGCCAATTAAGCTTATTTTTAAGTAAACAAAATATTCGATTTTCGTAAAACAAAAGCGTTACCTTAATGGCGGCGATGTTGAAGAGTCAGCAAGCTGCGTCCGAGTTGCAGACATTATCACTTTGTTAGATACAAATCAGTCAACACTCCATACCGACAGCTATCCAACTTACTAACACAACTGGACAGGATTTTCATTGTCTAATTCATTTATACTAACAGGGGTGGCGTGAAAACGACGACGGTTTATTTTATGACAATAGCAATTTCAAACTCTATGGTAACGTGTTAAGGTTGGTATTGGAAATGTTGGGGAGGAGTTTCACCAGGCTGGGCGTGGGAGGGGCCACCAGATTTTCCACGAATGGGGAGCACAGAGTTTTTTAATGATCTTTTGAAAATACCATTACCACATTGCGTCAGTTACTTAACCGTAATTTGATTTTATGCTTTTCAATAATATGATGGCAATTTTGCCTCAAGCACGAAATATTTTGTAACTGAAGAGTGATACACTTAATTTTCCAGTGCAATTTCATCAGGTTTTTCAAAATTAATAAAAAAAGTTTTAAATTTTACTTCTATTGAATATTTGGTTCATCTTATAAGTAAAGTAAAGAAAGCAGTGACAATCATAAGAAATTGCTATTAGATATATTTGATTTTATAGTAAGCTTTTGTTATGCTTGCTTAACAGTTTACAGGGACAACACTTAGTTAAGTTTGTGTTTATATTATAATTAAACAAATAATAAATTATTAACATAGGTATACCCATTACCGACTTGGTGCACTTTACTAGTCTTTGTTTTGGGAAAGCTAATTTTTAAACATTAAGGTTCCATACAAGATAATTAACGACATGAATATCAACGTGTTAAAGTGAAGAGTTAAAATGGGGTTATTTGTAAAGAAATAAATTGTATAAATCTTAACTATGATAACCTCAAAATTCAAATTCAAAAATCAGCGAGAATATTCAATCATCATGACTAAAAAATACCTAAGTAGAATATAGGATCTCCTTAAATTAATCCGAGCTTGATCAGATTTATTTAATTCGTAGACACTTTGTACTTGGTTTAAACTCCAAAAAGAATTAAGAAGAACAACAATGAGAAAGCTTACAAAAACGAATATAACAATAGAAATATTATTCTGTAAAGAATTATTTGCATTCGAAAAAGGTAACCTTTATTTGTATGTTTTGTATTTGCTTTTATCGTGTTTAGCTTTAATTGTTTTCTATGTTGTTGCAAATTCGAATTAATAACTCCCATTTGTTTTATTAATGAAACATTTGTTATTCAATTTTGTACGAACATAAAAATATATTTCAAGTGAATTTCTTGTATGAAACTTGCATGAGGTTTGACCCTGTGGTTTGACCAATACATTCTTAAGTCTATGTTTTTTTATGTTTGAAAGTTTATATAAAACACTTTTTATACTTGAAATACAGGTGAAGTAAGTTTTTATTCGGATTCTCTTTCATATTTTTCCGCCGGTTTTCTTTTTCTTGGCTACTGTTACTTCAAAGGCGAAATTCGTAAATGATAAATGAAGGCATTAATTTCATGTAAATTTTACTAACAGAAAATATTTTATTAACTTTTTACGATTCTGTACCCAAAGTGTCATAACAATGTATTACATAATTCTTATTTCAATGACTGATATCCACACAGCCAGAATATGTTTTAGTTGTTTTCATAGGTTACTGTGTTACGGGATGCAAGTAGGTGTATAAACTTGAAAACAAACTAAATAAGTTAAATTTAATTAATAAGTTAATATTAATGAGTATAATAAAGCTAGGACCCAAAAGCCAAAAGGCACTTGAAATAAACCTAACACACTAAACATACTGTAGTAAAACAAGTGTTTAAAGTTGAGAGACAAAAAATTTTTAGAAAGAATCATAGACATCCTTTTTTTTTGACATGTAACAAACGACCATAGGTGGTATAAAATTACTCTAAGAATGAATCTATTTTTTTATACATAAATTATCACACATACAAACTAATATTAATTCTCAACAATAATCGTCGAGTTCTCAGTAATTACACGTAAGCTGTTAAAACCAACAGTTATTTCATAGCTAAAGCATAAATATTTCCACTGAAGGTTCTATACGTGTTAGGAAGGCATTTATTTATGTTAGGGTCGCGATCAATAAAAGCGGCGTGGTGGTGCCTCGGCATAAACAGGCGAGTGTTTCTGACAGATCGTAAAACGCAAACTCCATTGCAGACCCTGCTGGAGAGCGAGCGAGATGACATCATCATCCATGATCAACCATCTCGCTCTAGCGCAAGCATTGGACGAGAAAAGTAGGGATTTCAGTGTTTTCTAACTTTATATTGCGACGGGCGTGGAAAATTGTTTTAGCTGATCGATAGGAAAGCGTAGAGAAGGAATACACACTGTTGGTGGTAATTTCTAACAAGCAACTTCTTTCCAGCATGAAAAATATAAAATTAACAAATTGTTTTATTATTTGATTACCTTTATACCTTATTAACTTTTAATTAAAGGGACACAAATATTTGTGTCACAGTTTTCAAATAAGGTAGCTTCCGTTTTTACTTTTCTTTATTTTTATCTTTGAGATATTATTTTTTACGCTAACAAATTCATAAAAATCAAATTTATTTAAAAATATAACTAGCTTTTGCCGGCAGCTTCGCACGCGTTAAATTCGGAGTAAAACCCCTTTCCCTCTACTATGCAAACCTTTCTCTTGAATCACTCTATCTATTAAAGAAAACCTCATCAAAATCCGTTGCGTAGTTTCAAAAAATTAAGCATACATAGGGACAGAGAAAGTGACTTTGTTTTATACCTCTACTATGTAGTGATACAAATTATGTACTAATCTAGTATATTTGCTTTTTTATTTTAGCTAAAAATTATTCTAGTAACAATCTAACCTTGTGTCGATTAGTTAACAGCACAAATTAACCTAGTGTTGAATCATTAATGTCACATAGGTACACCGAACTGTAATTGTGGGGACTGCTGGCCTTTGACGTGGACAATTAACTGATTGATAAGCTGTTTGCATTTAGGCACAAATTTAGTAAACGATAAATCCAAGCTTTATTTCGTCTTTGTTCCTACCTAATAATTTTTTATATGTTTGGACAATTAAAAACACAATACAATTAAAAAACATCCAACTATCGATCCAAAACACTCTTTTCCAAAACAACAAAAAAAAATAAACAGTAGTTGACATCCATAAATTAGCGGGTCATAAAATGATAACTGCGTAATTCGGGGCTAATTTCGGTTCGTAAGTTTTGCCCCGGGGTGACCCTGTAATTGATTTGTCGCGGGACGAGCGGCGCGCGCGCCGGCACGCGACCCACACGCGCAGGCGCGGGGCCCGCCCACAAGAATATGTTTGATGACTGTGCGCGTGAGATCGCGAGGCAGCACTTGAGTCGAGGATGGGTTCTTTGAAATGATGGTGAAATGTGGAAAACAGATAGTTTGGCAAGTTAGTGACACTTGAGTCGAGAAGGGACATATGATGGTCTGTTTGAAATGACTATAAAGTAAGTGGGAACGGGATGGGCAGTAGATAAAAGAAGATGGCATGGTTAGATATTTGTAGATGTTATCTGTAAACGCCGTACATAAAAAAATGCAGATATTTACAGATCGGTGGATGTAAGTTTGCGGACTTTAAACTCTTCTGGTAAGATTTCTTAAGATTCAATCAAATACATAATTGATTTATTGCTACACTTTAAGCCAAATATTGAATTAGTAGGAAGCCAGAATGCAAGCTTAATTCTTGAACACATATAATGTCATACTTTTAATCCTAAGTAAAAACCTTTTTTATTTTATGTATATTTCTTTTCGTTGATGTCTTTTGTACTACGTGTCTGCTACGAGCTACGAAATGACCTCACAACAAACCGTAGTCTTATCTCTAATGTAACAACATTTATTAATAGTTGATTTTGGAGTAGACTGTTTACTTAACATATTTGTTATTTAATTACCCATAGGTATAGACCCCTATGTTCAGCAGGTAATTTATATCTTGATAGTGTATTTGATTACAGAGTGTAAACTGTCGAGCAGTAAGTGCACAAACATTCAAGCATCCTTTTTTATATGCCTATATAAAGTGGAGGTATCTTAATCGGAAATTACTGACAAGAAACATATATGAATTTAATATACTTTTAATAATTAAATAAATAAATAAATAATATAACAGGTAATCTGGAAACACTCTCTAAACCAAAATAAAAATATCGTCGTAACATACTTAGTACCTGCGGCAAATAAGAGCTATCTTAATTAAAACCGTCATAGTTCCAATATTTAAATTAAATGAATAAAAAACAAGACATATTCAAACACAGCTTTTTGGGTTTCTTCCATCATTTTACTTCAAACAGAAGTTTTTTGAAACACTCTTTATAGCACTTATTAAACTTAGGTGGTTTAAAAAGGACCGAATTAAAATCGAATTGGGCTTTATTAATAGGAACACAACGTTTCCTGTTTCGACTTACGTTAATTATCTTTTTCTAGTATAATTATATTTTCAATAAAACTTAATAAATAAGAAAGACTCAATGAGCCATATAGTCCGCTCAATCTAGACATTACCGAACCTTTATATCTCAATAAACGGTGGCTTGTAGGAAAAAAGTATTGATACATTTTTGTAGATTATTTTATGATCTACAATTGTTGTCGAGATATGTTTATGATAAAACTTACCGTTTCGCTGAAAATCGGGAAAAACTCTTTTGATCTTTAACCTTGAATGAAAAAAATCCAAACAGGGGAAAGATGGGGATTTTTAATCATATTTTTAACAACCTTACTGATTTTCAGCTTAATGGGAATTTATGTAGCTTCGAATGTTTAAATTGACCGGACTCATATCAGCATAACAAAAAAAATGCATTAAAAAGTAATTAAAAAATAAAAATAAAAAATACTTATGTGGTGAAGAAATAGGATCGTAACAACATTTAAATATTTTAATAAAAACAAAGAAAAGAATAACTATTTTTAAGGGCCACAAACCCTTTTTAGACTTATGAGATCTAACAGAATGAATTCTAACAAAAAATAACTTATGACGACAGATGGCACGAAAACCTAAACATAACTATGAAAACTAGAAGTATTTTACTCTTTGAAACCATCGTTTTTTAATTAAAAGATTGTCCATATAATTAATCATTGCAAAATGATTGTCCATGTATTAGTAAAACTAGACATCCTGTAAGCAGCCCTGTTAAACCTTCTCAGTGGCCCATATTACAAATGTGAAAAATTGATAAATTTCAGTAAAGCGGTTAAACATACCTTTATTAGTTATCAAAAATGGCTGTTTGTTGGTATTGAACAGCAACTATTACAAACAGCAGGCTATTTTACGAACATTTCTTTATTAGAACTTATTTTTTTCAGTTTTGCAAAAATATTTTTATTATAGAGTGACAAAATAGAGCATCGTATGATCATGAGTCCGCGGAATTAAGCTTTTCTATTAGTCCTTTATATGTGTGCGACATCGCAATTTTAGAATGAGGTTGAAAGTGTGTTTTTTTAATACTGGCTCTTGCAAAACGCCGGCTCTTCTTACCCACCGGTAACTTGGTATAAGACAGACACAGTTATTCAAACACTATTTAATTTTTCTATGATGTGGAGTTTATTTATTAGACCACCACCGTAAACTAGCAGATTAAAATTCAAAACCTAGTAACTAAAAAACTCGTTCCCCGGCAGTAATTCACAGGAGTATTAACTCCGCAGCATTCCTACCCGCGTTTTAGTTAATTTATTTATTCGCGTCCGCAGGATTAGTTGGAGTGGCTGGTCGTTGCACGTGGTCGTGACGTCACGTGCCTGGTCGGATCGCCGCGTGGCCTGCGCGTGCGACGCCGCTGCAAACATGCACACACACTCTGTGATTGCACTTAATTAATCCGTGTCGACGGTCTATAAACACTGGAGTTGGCAGAGCAATTTCTTGAAGGGACGGTTTGCACGTGCGTTCCATTCGAAAGTTCAAACGCAGTGCAGATAGCTATTAACTTTTGTGTGTAGGCGTTATCGGAAGGAAAATATAGTTGGGGATTTTTAATAGTTGTTATAATAAGGAACATCTTGATCGCAAGCTATATTTACTTTCTTCAAAATGTTGTATTTCTTTTTTAGAAAGTGAAGTTAGTTTGCTATGCGAAAAAACAAGCGCTAGCTCAGTTTAATTTCGTCTTTTACGATGTGTGAAGGTGGCATACAAAATCTTAAAAAAAATCTTATAAACAATACTTTTCTAGTATGAAATTCAATCAGCCACATTGAAAACAATACCGATTAATAAAATCTAGATTTCTCAACCACAACAATCAGCAAATGTTTTAATAGTTTTTTTAGGGTTCCCCAGTGACAATGGGAAGTAAAGCAAATCATCCTTTTGTAAGCGCACCCGTATTTGTCTGTTTGTTGTATTTAAGCATTTATTATACGCAATTATCAAACAGTCCGCTGCAGGCACATCATGTCAATTGCTGACTGTATTTCTCAAAGTTTGCGATTTATCTTTTTATATTACCATTGTATGTTTTTATGGCTTTAAGTACTAGAAAGAAAGATATTACTACAGAAAAATAAAAAATATATATTTAAAAAAATATTTCCTGTAGGTAATAATAATCCATTTTATTGTTTGACTTTTATATCTCAAAAGTCTTGTATTTCTTGAAAGTTTAATCACAGAAAAAAAAGTTATGCAACATTAAAAAAATGACCTTAAATAAATTTATTCTTCTATACATTTACAAAAAAACTTCTAACACCTAAATAATCACGTTTTTACAAAAAACTTTGAGCGACTGCGTAGTACCATTCGCGACCCTCTCATCGCAGGGTCGCGTGACGTCACAAGTGCCCGCCCCCCGCGACCCCCGGCCCCTTTCCCCCCGTACATAGGGTGGTCTGGGAACCGCATAACACCCGCAGCCAATTCAACAACTCAACGCCTCATTTAACTTAACAGATTGAGCGTTTGAACCAATTTGCCGGTCACAGTTAAGCGGTCGATGGGTAAAAGAATTTTATTAATGATGTACGAATTTCATAGTTCCGATAAATACTTGAAAATTATGTTAGAAATTTCAAATTGATTAAATGGATTTTAACTTTACCTAGTACGATAAATTAATTTTTATAATAATTACAATAAATAATAATAAATAGACTAACACACAGATAATGTGGCCCTAAAGTTAGCGCAGCAGGCGCTTTTGTGATAGGTGAGAATAAAATTCAGCTTTTACGACATTGGCACAAAATATGCACTTTGATTATTAAATGAATTTAAACCCTACATATATGGCACCATAAGACTTTTTATTAATAAAAAAAAATGTTAATAAAAACCGACTTCAAAAACTAAAAAGTTAAAAATAATAAAGATTTAATATTAATTAACTACTACCTATTATTTATGTGGGCAATTTACTAATAGGTTTACAGTCGGTGCCAAATCAATTTAATACTTATGTAATTAATTGCTATACTTATATATTTTTAATATTATTTTTTGTTTAAGGCTTGGCACCGACTTCAAACCTATTATTAGTAAATCTTTATTATTTTTAACTTTCAGTTTTTGAAGTCGGTTTTTTTAACGTAGTTATTTTTATTTAATACTTTTTAGTGTATTGTTGTATAGGGAACGGATAAAAGTAGTTGTCTCCGTATATGCTCTTCGAAACACGTTTTTCACATTCTCGAGAGACTATTCAGGATCGTGAAAATAGTTTCTTGGCCATGAAAGCATATATGAAATCACGTTTACCTCAAGAAACTCTTGAAGAGTATAATTATTGATTTTTGTAATTACTGAGTTCGTTTGGCCACCTTTTGACTCCTACATCGAACCCTGGGTTCCTAGTTACCAACAGCATCAAGACGAATCAAATGAGCCCAAACTCGATAGAGTTGTGTCATTTAATTATTAAGTTACTTTGGCCGCCAGACCCTGGAGGATCCTAGTTACTACCAAACATCAAAGAGCTAGTCAAGACAAATCAAGCGATCCCAAACTCGGTAGAGTTTTGTCTTTTAATTACTGAGTTCCTATGGCGACCTTTCGATTCCATCATCAAATCAGCTCCATGTCATCAAATCGGATTAGCATAGTGTTATTTTTCTAGTATTTTTATTACTAAGAAAAAATCAATATTCTCCAAATACTTTGTATTTTTATATAGTTTTGATATTTTAAATGCTATCTGTCCATCTCCAGCTTTTTCAGTAAGGTAACTTCACAACACCAACGAGTAGTCACCCAGGTGAACAAGCGCGACTTTTACAATTTATTTTGTGGGCTTTATTCACCTGAAGAAATATCAAAAGACTGTTATGACAATGTTCAAACTTTTAATATGATTTATACACAAAACACACAGAAATAATAATAAATATATAAAAAATACAAGTAAGTATGTTTTAAAAAATAAAATATATATTTTTTTAAAAAACTTAACTGAAATGGTTATTTACTTAGGTATGGCAGTGTTTTGAGACATGTAGCAAATAATAAATGATTTTACGATTATTAAAAAGGGTCGGGGCAAAGTAATGTTACTTGCTTGATTACTATAAGAAAAAAACATACAAATCTTGCGCTGGTATAATGCTCTAAGGCTGGTATATTTAGTTGAGATGCTGGAAACAAGTGAAGAGTAAGTGCATTGGGTCCGTAACTATCCATTTATGCTTACTTTTTTGTGAGTTTATTTTAAAAATAAATCATTAATGTTGTCAATAGTTCGATTATTTATATTATTTTTTGGTTTTATCTAACATGGCCTACTGTAAAAAAAGGATTTCCTTCTTACTAACTTGAATTATAACACTATGTACGTTGCTTCTTTGTTTTTTATGTAAAAATAACATTAAATATCTTTGAATATAAAGGTGATCTGTGAATATAAATGTCTTTTAGTATTTCTTCAGGTGAACGAAATCCTATTTCCTATCCTAATTGCAAAAGTCGCGTTTGTTCACCTGGGTTATATCACCTAGGTGAACTGATCCAAGGTGAATCAAGGACACTTAAAATCCACTTTATGCATCCAGGTGAACAAAGTGGAATAATTCATATTCTCGGATGTAGATACACACGGTTTACAAGACTTTGTAAATAAAATAAAAATTGTAATTAATAAAAATATATTACAACAGTTTACATCTATGCTGGTGTTTTTTCAGGTGGTTTGATCTCACTGATTGGTAACGCTTCGGTACTCGACTTGTGTACTACATATTTATATTTCAACGCCATGAAGGTAAACACTAACATGTCTAAGAACATCAGACCCGCAAACAAGAAAAACTCCTTCCACTGAAACAAATAAAATACAAGGTCAAAATAAAATTTTATCAGTAAAAAGATTTTTACGATATGTTGTTTAGGCGGTTAAAACTTACGCGGTATCATTATTTATCTACTTCAACGCCCTTAGGTATTTAACTAATTATAAATACTAGAATTTAGTTAAAACATCTGAATGATGTACAGGGAATCAGACGAGACGATTTTATTATATTCCTTATGGCCTACGGTTATGCCCACTTTTTCCGTAAGTTGACTAATTAAATACACGTCTGTCATGATAACGAATTGCAAACCCACTCGCTAACGGCCGAAACCAATATTCTACTATAGTTAAAACATTGGTAATTGGAAACTGCTAGTTTTGTTTTTTGTGACGTGTTTCTGTTATTTCCATATCAACAGCTATCTACCTTTATTTATTGCGACGCAAAAAAATGGATAATAGTTACCATAGTTACACAAATAACAAGGCGTCAAAGGTTAGTAGAATATTGGTTTCGGCCGTAAATGAACAGAAAACTCGACCACGACAACGTCCATCGTTCAAACCCTTACCTGGTCATCGAAGACCTTGCTCTGAACAATAGCTATAACAATCAGGTTCCCGAAGGTGACCGTCAGCAGCCACATCGACGCCAGCACCGACTTCATCGTCACCGGCGCCTGAGTGAAGGAGAACTCAAGCCCGGTCACCGAGAACATCACCTCGCCTGATGAGATCACGACGTACTGCGGGATCAGCCAGAGGATGTGCACCGTGTTGGGCGGCGTGATCTCTAATACTTTGATATGCTGAAAAAGATTATTGTATTCAATTTTGTAAGAAAATAATTGTGGTTTTTTTTCGTTGTTTCTTTAAAGTTAACTTAATAACGATATTTCTAAAGTGTCAAAAAAGTCAGTTAAAAAGGTACGTACCTAACAAATCATTTTCTATGTATTTTTACATTATTAAATGGGATGTTAAATCAAAAACACGTATTTCTTAAAAAGTGGTTTAGTTATTGGTTCGCCATTCCGTAGGTTCTCGGTAAGATTCCCAAAAAAGTATGTAATACCAATTTTGCTTTTGCAACTTAATTTTATTTGATGTTATTTAAAAAAATGAATGGATTTACTATACAGGGTTATTTCTAATTAGCGCATCACCTCTTGTAGGCAGCTTTTCTACATCAATACAGTATTCACTGTTGTGCAAGACTGTTTTAGTCCAAGCATGATTGGTTATTTATTAGTGTTACAGTGAGAAGACTATAATCAAATGCGGAATTGGATTGCTTATGTAACAACCCTAGTAAGTGATATGCTCGATGCCTGTGTCTAACTTAAGAAACGTCTAAAGGTGTTCACAAAACTGAGCGCACAAATATAATATTAAGAAAGTATAAAACAGGACTATAATTAATAAAAAAAGTATTTATTGATGCTTACATATTGGTTTGGTTGTTCTTCAAAGACGTTTATAGTGTACACAGCTCCAGCACCGAAGTCATAGGTGAGCACTTTATTGCCTCCAATGATTATGTCATGAGAACCCTGAGGTATCTTAACTTGAGTCATATTATTGCTATTTAAAGTGACTGAATTCATATTTTTTTTCACTTCCAGAACATTAATTACGACATCTTTCGTTAAAGTTGATAAGAATCTGAAATAAATAGAAATCATGTTGCTATTATATAGAGAAAGAAACAAAAAATGAGAACAGATCGTGATAAAATTGACGTCTTATAGAACGATCTACAATATTGGGATAAGACAATGAAGTATTTATAAAACACGTCCATAAAAAAAAATACAAAACGGTTATCTCTGAGTACCTTTCCATATTTGCTAAACTTAGCAACAAGTCAATGCAAAATTAAAGCATTTAGATACATTCTTAGTTTCATTTAGTACTTTTAGCAAATGGACAGCTTTTTGGCATATTTATATAAGGCAGCGGTGGGCAACCCGCATGCGGCCCGCCGACGTCTTCTTTGCGGCCCGCGAATGTATTATAAAAATATACATATAAAATAAAATTTCACATAAATAAAAATAAATAAATAAATAGCCATGTCCCATAGTTGAGCACAGGCCTCCTTCTCGGATAGCGAGAGGGTTTGAGCCGTAATCCACCACGCTTTCACATGTTTATTAAATTTAAAACCATTGGAATTTTTTGTTGATATGTTATTATCACAAGTGTGGCCCGCCTTTGGTCGATTTTTTCACAATGCGGCCCTTGCCTGCTAAAAGGTTGCGCCCCTGCCTGATATAAGGTATATTAAAAACAAGTTGCGGCTTTTAATGCAGAGAATGTCACATTTATTCTTTTACATCTTTGTTAAAGATTATACATTACATAGCTATTCTTGGCGATCTATACGTTTATTATTTTCATTTTTCTTTGTCATAACTTATTTTCTTAGTTAAAAATATATTTTTCTTTAATCTAAACATTGAAACACTTGACTAGGTTTAATTTGCAGCTGCTTTAGATAACGAACCAGGTCAACTCTCAATCAGTTGTAACTGGTTTGCCAAACAATGAGTGATGTTTTCGGAAATAATATTTTTGTATCTTATAGCAGCTCAGACAGAGTGTTTCAAGGTGGAGGTGAAAGTTCAAGAAGGCACTGTTATAGGAACCACTGAAGAGACTATGTTCGAAGGCAGACTATACGCAGTTTTTTATGCCGTGCCATACGCGGCTTCTCCTATAGGCAAACATAGATTCAAAGATCCCCTGCCAATGGCGAAGTGGAAGATGCAGCGCGATTGTACCAGTGAGTACTTCGGAACATGCGCACAGCACCACATCACCCAGAGAAATGCAGTATTCGGCTTTGAGGACTGCCTCCGACTGAACATATACACTCCGTACACGGAACTTCACAGACAATCCATCTTAAAACCAGTCCTGGTGTGGGTCCACGGGTTCGCCTTCACCACCAGCTTCAGTCACATCTACCTGCCCGACCACTTCATCGATAATGACATCTTGTTCGTATCGATCTCGCACCGCATAGGCGCTTTCGGATTTCTGAAGCTCAACGAATCGGACTCCAATGCTAACATGGGACTAAAAGATATTCAGATAGGGCTCAAATGGATAAGAAAAAATATACACAAGTTCGGTGGAGATAAGAATCAAATAACACTCATGGCAAGTGGCTCTGCGGGAACCTTCGCTTCGATGCTGCTTTTGACTAAAGCGAGGAAATTATTTTCTAAATTGATTATACTCAGTGCAGGAATATCTTCACCGTCATTATTCCATGATGATCAAAACACTGAACTCTTTAAATTGAGTAAAGAACTGAAAAAACTAACAATTGAGAACGTGACAAAAGCTTCAACTGAAAATATAATTACGGCATCCGATCGAATTTACAAACGTAAAGATTTGTTTAATGCTCAAAGACCCGTCATTCCGTTCACACCAATAGTTGAAAAGAAATCTAATCAGTCTCTTTTGACTAGACGACCATCAAAATCCGCTTTAAAGAAGGTAAATATTCCCATATTGATAGGGTTTAATGCACAGGAAGGACTCACGGAAGTTATACCTTTTCTGAGTAATCCAAATAATATGAAGATTTTGGAAAAATCATTTAAGTATTTTGTCCCATTTCCGAGCGGTTGCCATCACGACATGAAAGCACAAACTTACAAAAGAGTCGCCCACAAATTAATTCGCAGTTATATGAAAGAGGACTTTTCAGAGAAATCTGTGCAAAGAATTTTAAAATATGCTTCGGATATTCAGAAGTATCCAATTTATAAGTTCATCAAGGCACTGGTTGAGCATAAAAAGACAGTTTACGTTTACAAGTTTAATTATAACGGCATGTTCAATGCTTTTAAAAACTCCGCAATTTCGGAGAGTAAATTGAATGTGTCAGGAGCAGCTTCTGGAGATGAGTTGTGTTATATTTTCAGATGCAACCCTATTATTGAAGGCTACCATCCGTTAGTAACAAACATGACACACCCGGAACGAATATTCATTAAGAAAATTGCAACTGCTTTTTCCAATTTTGTGAAGACAGGCGACCCTACCCCCGACACATTTCACGATTTTAAATGGCCACCGATGACTTCGGAGTATAATCAGTTACTTTTGTTTAAAAAGAAGGAAATCAAGATGACATATCCACACGCTGAGGAGAAGATGTTAAAGTTTTGGAATAAAATCTACGACGAGCACTACGCGCCTGAGCATTGCGTCAAGATTAAACATGAAGAATTATAAGATAAAAATAATCACGACACTGCCCCACCAATTATTTGTCTTTAAACTAAGTGTATCACCCTATAGATGTTGCGAGAGAGAAGAGATTACTTATAACTATCATTATGTTTGAAACTTGTTACTAACCTTATATTAGCGCCATCTGTAACTTTATCGTTGTTGTCCTCAAAACTGTGCACTCCAGTTGCGTTTATAAAAAAACCGTTGGCAGTTTTTTCTTTTAGTCTGAAGTTATTGTCAATGGTGCCAAGTTCACCACATACGCCGGCAGGATCTGTGGCTTTCAGTGAATATGGTAAATCAACGTAATCCTTGGTTGGTATGTGTAGGTTTGTATACATTCCTAGTGAGTCAATAGTTATAGATTCGTTGTTGACTTCAACTGTGAACGGGCAGTTGTAAGTATTGTATAGCCTCAATTGCGCTTCACCAGTTGCAACGGGGTGTCCGTACGTGGGCTGCAATATTAATGATAAAATTATATTAACAATATCAATGTTTAAACATGCTTTGTATACTGCATTACATTAAATTTAGAGGTATTTTTTTAATTCTGCGATTTGTAGTAAGTAACAAGGTTTAGAAAATTTTCGTTTCTAGAATTTTAGATAAAATTATTAGACCTTAAACGGGAGAAATTGTAGTGAGAAGAAAGGAGAACAAGCATAAGGTAAGTTGGTTGGTTTTAAGTTGGTTTCTTTCTTTGGTTTTAAGTATTTGTAGATTTCTGAAATTATTTACTCATACAGGAAAAAATCGACTACGAGATTGGCATTTTCATCAAAAATATATAAGCAATTGGTCAAAAATATATAAGCAAAAAGTTTGTGAGTATGTATGGATGTATGGATGTTTGTTACTCTTTCACGTAAAAACTACCAGACGGATTTGAATGAAACTATACAGTTATATAGGTAACACATCAGAATAACACAAAGGGTACTTTTTACGGCGGGAAAACATCTAATTCCACGGGAAACCGACTTCCACGCGAACGGAGTCGCGGGCGGCCACTAGTTTACTATAAGCTTGTGCTTGTTGGTAGGTAAATCAATTAAAACAGCGCCCTAAAGAAATCTCTGGTGTTATTTAGGTCTACTCATAGGTTACATCTAGATCTTCAATTATGCAATGTAATTGACTGGTGAATAAACGAATATGAATATGAATATCTTCATCATAAAAGGTACCTAAAGTTTAATTAACTACGGAACCTTATTTCAAGCACCACCGGTCTGTGTTCGATAGTTTTGACCACAGACCACGAGCTTGTTTTAAATGTAACTTGAACATTTAATCCCCATTCATTTTCAGTTACTGTAGTATACGGAGTATTTACAATGACAGGCATAAGTGTAATGTTACCAGTAGTGTAAGTTCAACGATTCCTGACAAAACGAAGGCAAAAGCGGCCAGCATTCCTCCCCAGATCATCTTATGTAGAGGTTTCCTTATCAGACGGAGCCAAGTCATGCATGGGTAGATCGCCTGCAATTAAATTAAATATTAGATGTCATATGAAGAACTTCTGGATTTACGATTCTTTGAACAAGGGAATTGGCGCAAGATTAATGGATTTATTCATGCGTGGCGAAAAGGTTTGTGTAATTTCAACTCTTTTTTCGGGTATATGAATTGGACGCTCGAGACATAAGTATAGCAAATACAATTTTGTTTTGCAAAAATGTTAATACGCCGGAAAATAAATAACTAATAAAGATTTTAATCCGTTGGAAATTACTTTCATAGACAATGTTAGCGTAAATCTTAGAAGTCTCATTAACGTTTTTAATATGGATTGAAACAAGCAAAGTTGAGCCTTGTGTAAAGTAATTATTATTATTTTCTTATGTTTATACTTACAACTTCAAAAAGTGGTAGCATCATCAAAACCAGCAACGGATTAAGCACTTGCATTTGATCAGGTTTAAGAGTCCAACTGCCGATGTCCTGTCGCATTCGAGTTGCTTGAAAGGTCCATCGCGAACCCTAGACATATTAATAAATTAATTAAAAAAAATATCTTGACTAGTCATAGTCATTGACCAGACAAGCCAGAACTTGAACTCAAGAACTAAAATACCTCTTATTAGCTGGACAATAAAGTTACAATTACAATAAATAGTACCGCAACTAAATTTTTAAGTAAGAGATTTGGTTTACGTACTTAAATCTTTATTAAAAAAAATTGTCCTTTGTAAAAAGCGTGTTTGCTTCAAAACGAATTATAGTCTAAAAAACAGACGTGTTTAAAACATAATCCAGTTCATTTAAAAAGTTCATGCCCTTTAATAAATTTAAGAAAGCTGTCAAGGAAACTTTATGTAGAAAAGCTTATTATAAACTCAAAGATTATATAGACGATAAAAGGGCGTGGGATTGATATCTGTACAGGCAAAGTTCTAAAATGAAAATTAATATTTATTTGTAGCAGCCTGACTGAGGCATGACATTAATATGCATGATAGCTGTCTTGTGCTTGTTATTTTCATGTCTTAAATAACATACATGTATCCACAAATTTTTTTGACAAAAGAGTGCTGAGAGTTTTTTTCCGCCGGCTTTTTTCTCTCGGTCCACCTACTAGCTTCCTACTTAATCTTAATTAAAGCCGAAGTTGTTAAATACTGACGTTCATTAAACGTTCAACCGTTACTTATGATGAATAAATCTTCATTTCATTACATAATACTACAGAGGTACAATAATAGCAGAGGTAATAAATTTTATTCTGTTTTAACAATGCTACTAGTTTCAGGTTTAAACTGATTCAAATAAGTACGATCATTATGGATCTTCTTCCCTATAGCATACTTTTTTTACATACCTGTTGGTCAAATAGTGCCCAGAACACAGGCAGCGGAATAAACAGCACTAGGACTTTTAAAACAGACTTGATGTCCTGAATCAAATCACTTTCATATTTATCAGCTGCGTGGTCAAGCCAATGATCTTTTTTTTCTTTAGTTGCATGCTTCTTTCTAATCGCGTGCTGTAACAATGTAAGTCATTAATGGTTTATTTTGTCCATAGATTTTTATATTTACGGATTATTTATATGGTATCGTTAAAATTGTTTTGTATGAGAATTAAAGCTGTCGTAAAAGATTGACAGAGAAGAAACATAATAAATAAAAATCGTTGGTAGGACGATTATTATAGGTTCTATTACGTTTTTTCACATGATTGAAATAACACTGTCTTCTTGTGAAAATAGTAAACTAAAAATATGAGAAATATATTTTATCTTCGATTATCGGTTTTTAAGCCAAACCTACCATTTTGAACGTGAAAAATAAAAATAATATCATAGCATGAAATTACATGTAAACCAATACACAAAGTCCCTTTTATGTTTTGAGTACAAAACAACGAGAATTTGCCGCAGACACCCCCAAAATCGATTTTTATGCTGGCCCACTTGCTGAGTCCGCAATTTAAAAAGTCTGATTTTCAATATGTAACATCCCACTGCTGGGCAAAGAGTTTTAATCATGTGTCTTAAAAACATTCAGTAAAAGTTTATACTTAGTCATATTTCCTGCCAAATAATGTTTGTCGAGTAATAACAATTTTCTAGGTATTACCACTATATAACCTAAGTTTTATCACAAGGATGGTTACAACACAAATATTACGACTTATTCAATCTAATTCGAATTAACCTTATCACAAACAGTATTTCTTTCACAAAAAATATGACAATCATGTAGTGGAAAATGCAAAGCGGTTGAAAAAAAACTTATAACAAAAGTGTGTCAGTTGTAAAAAAATCAATAACTTACACCAATACAAAGGCAGACTCTTCCTAAGATATTTCCTGAAGGCTTTCTCATTTTATAGAAACCTTTACCCGCAACAAACGCCACTGAAATCAAAGTTGCATATATAGAAATAAATAATAAAATAAATTTTATATTTTGTTACTTAACAATTTGTCTTTTTCTTCAGTAGCTAACTAGCGATTTAATGTCACATGTTGGTTATTTTTTTTTAAATATTAATACCGTTTCATCAAATAAAGTTTGTTTGTGAGAAATAATCTAGAAAATTCTATAGACCATTTTAGAATTCATACTAATAGACAACTGTTTAAGTAACTTGCTACGATAGCGTAGTAGATTTTTTCTGTACAGCCCCCCAAGTCAAGTGAGTAGAATGAAAATGTATGAAACTGTCAAATTGCAAGCTTGCCTTATTTTTTTCTTGTAGTTGTTAGGTCTTGGACTGTCGCTGGGTTTGACTTGATGACTGTACGTTGGGAAATGGAACACCCTGAATATACAGGGTGATTGGTAATGCGATACATTCCTTCTAAGAGGTTAAAGTAGAGCTTATTTGCAGTCAATTAAGGCATAATATGCTATGTCCGAAAATTGATAATTTCTGAGATATGCAACATTTAAGATTTTTTATAAAAAACCCCATTTTCGAAGTTCAAATGAGTCCTTTTAGTGAAAAATTCAAAATTGAGTTTAATGTTTTGTTGTTTTATGGTAGCTTGATAACTAAAATTACATTTTAGATTCAAATTTGCTAAAATTAATCGTCCTTATTTTAGAAAAAGTCAAGAAACTAATAACAACTTTTTAAAAAAGTTAAGTCTTATGGCAATAAAAAGCGATTTTTAAAAAAAAAGTCCAAATAATGTTGCGTACAAATTACATAAAAAACTTCCCCAATTCATAAGCTATTCAAAAAGGTACATTTGTCATACTAAAACTAAGTATTTTATTGACAACTCTTCTAATAAAAGAAGTACACTCTCTCTTAGAACGCCTCTACTTTATGGTTACAGCGCACTTTTGCAGTGTTTTCTTTGGTTGATGTCGCCGTTTTGCACTGGGATAATGCAATAACATTAAAGTCTGCCGTTAAATAAATAAATTTTGTAAAAAGCCAGAGCTTCAAGTGTGCAGCCTTTGCAGTCAAATAGAAAAAAATGTGTTAAGCGCGAAAAAAGTGACCTCTATTAAAAGAAAACTAACTGCATATTTTCATTAAGAACTCTTGAAATGATATTATTTAAGAGCCTTCGAAGACTTTTTGTAGCGATGCTGTCGCGCGTTAAGTAAACGCATGTTAGTCGAATTTGCAACGCGCTACATTATCGCAACTGAATCGATGTAAAGACAATACTAACTCATCGCGACTAAATCGTGGCTATGAAAGCGCACAGTCAGCGACTGCTAGTCTACGATATCGATGCGAACGCACGACAGCATTGCTACAAAAAGTTGCTGTGGGCGAGGGCCTTCTGTAATGAAGAATACACAGACATTCTTCTTATTTACGTATTGTGTAACGGCAACGCTGTTACAGCGTAAAAAAAAGTACTTGTTGCGTTTCCGTAATCGACGTGTGTCAAACGTTAGAGTGTTTTTGGGGACGTATCGACGTCTTAGAAAAATAAAGCTTGTATCCGCCCGAACAAGTAAATCTAGTAGACCACGAATTTGGCGAAGTAGACGAAGAAATGATAGATGTTTTTCGCAGAAATCTAGCAACCACCACAAGAGTTGGCGACATCGACCAAAGAAAAAACAACAAGTGATGTGTAGTGATTAATGAAAAAGATGAAGTTAGCTTTCTTTCTTTTGATAGAAGTAACTTTTTCCGCACTCAGTCTCTTTTTTTTCTAATTAACCGCAAAAGCTACACATTTGAAGGTTTGGCTTTTCAAAAAAAATATTTATTTAACGGCAGATCTTAAATGTTATTGCATTATTCCTGTGCAAGACGTCGACATCAACCAAAGAAAACATTGCAAAAGTGCGCGGTAACCACAATGTAGAGGCGTTTTAAGAGAGAGGTGTACATTTGAAATGAAGTACATTTATTAGTAGAGTTGTCAATCAAATACTTAGTTTTAGTATGACAAATGTACCTTTTTGAATAGCTAATGAAGTGAGGAAGTTTTTTATGTAATTTGTACGCAACATTGTTTGGACTTTTTTTTAGAAAATCGCTTTTAATTGCCATAAGACTTAACTTTTTTTTAAAAGTTGTTCTTGGTTTCTTGACTTTTTCTAAAATAAGGACGATTATTTTTAGCAAATTTGAATCTGAAATATCACTTTAGTTATCAAGCTACCATAAAACAACAAAACATTAAACTCAATTTTGAATTTTTTACTAAAATGATTCATTTGAACTTCGAAAATGGGGTTTTTTATAAAAAATCTTAAATGTTGCATATCTCAGAAATTATCAATTTTCGGACATGGCATAATTGCCTTAATTTACTGCAAATAAGCTCTACTTTTACCTCTTAGAAGGAATGTATCGCATTACCAATCACCCTGTATATAGTTGAAGATTTAACAACTCAAAAGCAAAAAACTTGTTATTCTCACCTATCGCCGTCACCATTAGTATACCAGGCACGCCAAACGCCAGAGAGAAGCAAGTTCTCTCCCCAAAGCAATGGACATCAGCCCTTAGTATCGGCGTGATGAACGTGGATATCAAACTACCCGCATTAATTGAGAAGTAGAAAACTGCGAAGAAGTATCCGAGGAACTTGGCTTGCTCTGGAACCTTGAACTGGTCTCCACCGAAGGCTGACACGCAAGGTTTGATACCACCAGTGCCGAACGCAATCAGGAGCAATGCGATTAATGTGAACGCACTGAAAATATAACGGACACGATGAGTAAGAAGTAAGAGTTTTTTTAATTTGTATTTAAGTACAAAGTTATTGCTTGTTCTAACTGCCCCTAAACCATTTAACGGATTTTAATACAGATTTCGCCATAAATTCATAAGTAAGTAACATTTAGAAGGTTTTCTTTAGTTAGTCAAAATTAAACAAGTCGGTCTAAGCCAAGTCACTAGTTATTTATAAAGTGAACTGCGGTAGTTTATTATGCAGTTACTGTTGAAAGTATAAAAAATGTTTAATATTTTTGTCAAACAGAATTTCACTTTAATTTTTTTCTCCGTCAATTAATGTGAGTGCTTTCGAAAATAGATGTCAATGTTTATAAATACAATACAAAATAAAAGAGTAATAATTATAGTATGAGTACTAACTTAGGTGGTATTTTTAATGTTGGTATAGCCGTCAGCGATATAAGTGTAGTTCCAGTGGCGTAAACAATCGACAAGTACAATATGGTCCTGTAAAATAGTAATAATTATTACTCATAGTAAGTGTAAATAGTGTACATTTATTATTTCATATTTGTACTTTTTAATATTTTAAGAATCATTTTATTCGAATAGATTAGGTATCGAAGCTGACAAATAATATCGTGCACTAGAATCATAGATTTATTATTGGTCTTGTACTTACTATTAATATTTGGCATAAATATATTCTTCGTTTAAAATCTGATGTTGAAGATAAAAAGGAGCCGCAAAAACAGACCTATTGTTTACAGGCAGTGCTCCATTTCGTAAGATCGAGAGCGAAGACCAATAATAAATCTATGACTAGAATATATACGACAATAACATTAGTCTATGTGCGGTCTATCACTTAGGCACAAGCCACCTTCTCGGAAATCGAGGATGATGAGCCGTAATCCACGATGACTCCGTGCAGGGTGATGAATGCACACAATGGATATTCATAAAAAAAAACATTTGGGTTTCCTCGCGATGTTGACCCTCACTATAAGTGTGGGATAAATATGTGTATACTTTAAAGAGGTTGAATTACAGGTACAAGTAGGTATCAAACCCAGAACATTTCGTACAGTAGCTCTGTCCCCCAATTCTCCCAATCAGCAGTATTTCCCGGCAACTTAAGGTTATTTTGATCATCAATGAGTCATTTTATAAATGAAATTTTATTTATTTGTTGAAGTTTTTTATATGAATTAAACTGGTGGGACTTTCCAGTCACGGACTCTGCTGCACGAGTTACCTTTACATACAAGTCACCGCTTAAGTTCCTACGCTAATCGAAAAACTCTTCTCTCGTGTACACACAATACAGCAATATGAATTAAACGTATAGTTACTTGTATTTCCCCAGCCAGTTATCCGCGATGATTGCTCCCGCCAGTGGGAAGAAGTAACAGAACATCGTGAACACGTGGTAGATGACAGTCGCCTGGTCGTCATTGTATAGCAGCCTGTCTCGCAAGTACAGCGCCAGGATAGCTGGAATGAGAAAACACATCTTACTTTTATAAGTTTTAAAACCATGGCACATGAAACTGTGCCGAAATATCGGAAAACAACAAAGAAAATAATCATGGTGAATATCCCGTAAAAAGTGTTGTGAATTGTATTTATGCGAAAGTTTGTGAGTAAGAGTGTTTGTTGTTCACGCAAAAAATACAGAACGAATTTGAATGAAACTTCGGAAATGGATAGACTCTAATATGGGTACTTTTTTCCGCAGTAAAATATGAATAATCTTAGAGATAAATAAAGTGAAAACCTAGGCATGATTCAACTTAACACGGGAGTCGAAACTGCCCCCCAAGTCAAGTGTTAATTGTAATGTTTGTCAAGCTTGCAGCATAGATTTATTATCTTCGCTCTCGCTCTTACTAGATGGAGCACTGGTACTCGTAAAATGCGGCAAAACATAGTGTGCTGAATTGAGCATACTCGAACCTACCCGAGCTAGTGTCTTAATTTTTATGCAGGGGCGTAGCCACCGTAACAATTTTTTGGGGCCCCCGAGCTACAGGGGCCTAAAAATAGTGAAAACTTAAAAAGAATGTATTTTTTTAAAACCTACACATTGAATATAGCTTACTTTAATTTAAATTAAATAAAAAATCTCCATAAGTCCATGCGTTTCCAAATTGACGTTGTTAAAAAGTAAAATATTGTTTACAAGATATGGTCTAGATATAGGATTTGTCGTATGCAAATGTATAGTAAGATCAAAGAGGATAGTCTGACAGAGGATATACTCGTATATAAATAAGTATATTTTGATGGAACTAGTAATAAGCTACTTTAAAATTCGAAAACTGGTTCTAAAAGTCACTATTTATTATAACATCCAAAACCCTAGAAACGTGTATAGTAAAACCCATAAATGAATAAGCAAAAAGATAAATATTCCTTATAATGTCTATAATTGGTGCTTTTACCTTACTTTATTTATTATCACGCATTTTACGAGTACTATGGGCAAGGAGTAATTGTGAATCTATGTTTAATTTTTTTCTTATAGGGCCCTTAAAAATATCGTTACTCCTACGCCCCTGTTGTTATATGACATAATATTTGACATTAACCCTTAACCACCTAGCACCTATTTTTGTCCTGTTACCACCACCGTGCGGTCGCAAAGACCGCTAATAGATAATTGCGTTGATTTTAGGATTTTCAATTACCAAATAAAAGTTCCGTAGCAAAACATGCAACTTCATACGCCAATGCTTCGTTTTAGCACCAAAAATTTGCTATTGAATTATAAATGTCTTTAGAAACTGAAAAAAATAATAAAGCAATTGTTTCGTGTTTTTGTAAGTTTTTCACATAAAAAGTAGTAAAAAATAACCATCAATTTTTTTTATTAAAATTATATTTGAATTTTATAAATATTACGGTCTCTGAGACCGTAGGTAGGTGGTTGATGGTTAAAAATAGTCAATTTTAAGAGTAGTTACTAACATATAACAGCTTGCAAGGAATGTCAGGGGTCATATATAGATGGCGTTTCAAAGCAATTGAAACATTTATTTTTTATTGCCAAAATGATTGAAAAACGACACAAAGATAGATGTGTAGTTTCCGTTTTGTCGAGCTTGATTTTTTTACGTATTATTTTGTTGCTCAGCGAGGAAAATGAGTAAATAAAAGGTTCGGACTTAAGCGACATCTTGGTTTGTTCCTAGTACTAAGTCAGAAAACATGACATGGTTTGGTTGGAAGTTTTTCGAACAGTATGTGTATTATTTGACACACGAGTTGGCACGAAAATAAAAAACTGCCGCAAGATCAAAGCTATTGTTTACAGGCAGTGCTCCATCTTGTAAGAGCGAGAGCGAAGATAATAAATCTATGGCTTGCAGTTTCAAACATTTTTATTCTATTCATTCGCTAACGCAAATATCACCTGCCACTTGACTTGGGGGGCTGGGAGGTACCGCTTAAGAGGGAACTGCATCTACAAGATTTTTGAAGAACGAAATAATTAGCTGTATAATTAACATAATCGTGTTTTCTCATACCTAATTTCTCTCACAGAAATTAGTTTTTTGAAAAAATGAAAAATAATAAAAATGTACCTATGGCTTGGCGTTTCTTGGGGCTACTTTAAAATTATAAAGTTAAGGCTCGAAGGCATGCATTATGAAAATATTTTGTATATTTTTTATTGTATTAGAATACTTATCGCTGCAGTTTAAAGTTTAAATTAAGTTTATTCTGTAATTCGATAAACAGTAGCATTTGAACAATAGTGAATTTCTTTTAAATCAAAAGTTTTACAAAAAATTCAAGAGAGCGAATAACTCTATAAACACACGCTAGTTTAAACGTCAGACGTTGACTTTGGGCAGCAATATCCATATGTGTTTGTAATAAACGATTGTTGACTAAAGTGGTCGTTTTCTCTGCGCACGATTATTTCGAGAAATGCCGCCTGCGCAGCGCTATTTGCAGACAGTTCTTCCAGATGTGAGTAATTTACTCAGCTAATTATTGGAAATCTACAACGGAAATATTTAGCTAACTAGTAACAATAATGCAAGTAGTAAGAATAATATGTAAAACCTTTGTCCTATATACCTATTATTTGCAATTAGTGGCCGCGCGCGACTCCGTACGCGTGGAAGTCGGTTTCCCGTGGGAATGAGAAGTTTTGCCGCGGGAAAAGTACCCTATGTGTTATTCTGATGTATAACTTATATTACTGAAAAGTTTCACCAAAAAAATCCGTTCGGTAGATTTTACGTGAAAGAGTAACAAACATCCATCCATACATCCGTCCATACATACTCACAAACTTTCACGTTTATAATATTAGTAGGATAATTAACGATCTATTTATAAGAGTTAAGCTATTACATAAAACCTATGTACCTGCCAATTCCATGTTTTTATTATATAACTTCTGTTATCGATCGAGTTTCTGCACATGAGTTAAAGATTTTATTAAAAAACACATTCATTAAAAAAAGCGTCGAAATATATATTCTTTTAACGCGAGCTCATAATTACTACACCCTTTTTTAACATATTGTCTCCTGTTTAACATAAAGTATACATATAATTATTACAAAACTATAACCAACGATCTTGACTATACCTATTTAAGGTAAAGTATACTTATGAGTTATTGAAAAGGCAATTGACCCAAAATGAGTAAATATTTGTCAAACAATTACTATGTTATGATAACGATAAGTGCTTGACATGAATACCTTTGATAAGTAAACCTTCTCTTTCAAGTAGGTCGCAGGGCAAGTAAGGGCCTTACAGTGAATGGAAAAATACAAGTAAAATTTCCTTTAGATGGAACTATACGCGCATTTCATACGTAGAAAAATAATTTAATACTTTCTACTCTTGATAAACGCACTAAAGTAAGAAAATTAGAAAATACATTTACTTGATACCGTTTAAAACATTGACCCTGTAGTTTTTTCTTTGAACTTACCTCTAAATACAAAATAGTTAATAAGAAAGCAAATATAATAACGTCTGCAACAATATATTGGATAAAAAATGAAAATTGCTATAGTAATTTTAATAAGTTTTTTGTTTTAAATATAAGTACTTAATAAACAATACACACTCAAATAGGTACCCATTTAGCTAACATAACGCTACGCTATGAGAACAATAAATTGTTTGCAGTAGTATGAAAACTACAATGCAAAATAAATTTTAAAAACTAATAACCGTAAACAATTGAAATAAAACAAATCATCAAGCTATTTATTTATTAATATGTGTTGGTAGCTTGAATTTCATTGTTGTTAACGATTGTCATTTATATTTTTATATTTTGTATTTTATTGTAATAATATTCCAGTACTTAAAATAAAATAAATGAATAAATAAACAAAAGCAGCGTATATCTACTCGGACAATGAAAAAACATTTTGGTGGCATCGTTACAGTTTAAATTATTACACGAATGTGTATTTTTAAGCCTGATTTTCTTTAGTTTTCAGTTGGAAAATTGGGCTTACAAGAATTTTAAGTCATTTAAAATTAGGAAAACCAAGCCACAATTTTGTTTCGATTAAATGTTGCTACAGATCCCTCTTAAGCTTTAGATAAAACTAAGATTTTGTATGTCACATCTAATTTTAATGCAAGTTTATTAAGAATTATAATATATATGTAAAGAGCAACTTACCTCTCAAACCATAGTATGAAAACCGTTCGCAAAATTCATTGAGTACGATGAATATTACAGACCGCGGATATTTGCGAATCTGAAAAGATAAATCAGGTAAATACATATGAACATAGCAATGGACATCCTGTTTAATCCTACTAATATTATAAACGTGAAAGTGTGTAAATATGTATGGATATTTGTTACTCTTTCACGTAAAAACTACTGGACGGATTTGGATGGAATTTTACAGTAATATACCTCAGAAAAACACATATGGTACTTTTACTGCGGGAAACTTCTCATTCCCATGGGAAACCGACTTCCACGCGAACGGAGTCCCGGTCGTCCACTAGTATTATTATAAAGAAAGAGCAATTTTGATGGTTTTTATTCATAAGACTATAACAATGAATATGTTCCAAACAGTTGCCAAGGAGAACCAGCTGACAAACTGTTTTTCCAACATAGATAAATATAATAAAGGTAAACTACTTGAATTTGTACAGTAGTTTGCTAAGTTGTACTTAATTATAATTTTCGAAATAATAAACTTAACGTGCATCTTTTGTTTCTCCGCTGTATTTATATATTTTTTAAACAGTTCTAATGAGATTGATTATACTGGGTGCTTGGTTATCCCACTTAGCTGTTTACTAGATGACAAAGAAAAAACTTCTTATATAATTACTATAGTAATACTCGTACTGATGTTCCTCTTGAATCTAGCACTTGATACATGATAAACAAAATAAAAGTCGTTTTCCTTAATAGTTCATCGTAATTACGTGGACACAAACTTATAGACAATAGATTACTGCGTAAGTTAACGAATTAAGGATTTAATTGCATTAGCAATTTAGGTTAAAATCATTAATGGAATGAATCGATCGAATGTAGTGTTGGTAAAACGTGGCACCAATCATCAATTAACTTCAATTTTCTTCCTCTTGAATTGTTTTTATCAACTAGGTATAGTTATGTTTTTGTTATTTGTTGTTCCTATGGTGGATCCACAACACCCGGCGGCATGAGCCTACCCTGATTCTGTAACTCATAAATAAAAAAATGGCACAAAATTTGCCGTGTTCTAAATATTAGGAATTTGTGTAGCTACTTCCACTGTGGAATTTCTATAACCTCGCCTTATAAAATTATGCAGACAGACACAGGCCATCACAAGTGTTGCTCACTGAGGTAGTAAATTTATACGTGTATGAAGAATCCTGAATGTCGGTGCCAAAATGCCAAATGCCTACAACCATGCTTCCTCGACTTATTCTGTAATTGAAAATTCTCTTAGGCGATCCCTTCACATGATTTCCTGAAAATGGTTTCATGATGTTGGGCGAGATGGGGAATGCGTAATCACCGATAAAATAAATAGGCACTCTTCCTCTGAGTTTAGTAATCTTATATAGCCTGACAAGGTTGACACCAATGCTTGACACACATCAGAAATAGTTGACCTAACTATTAGTGGAGAAACTTTGAAAGAGTACCAGATGAAAATATGACTTTCCTGTGCCAGGTATCTTAAAGCTATTGTTAACCGATTCTGCGCTGATATAGCTCATCTCGAATTAGTATTCGCTCTTGATATTATGGGCCCAGTTAAGCATAAAAGTGTTTCAAAATCTTCACTAGAAACCCTCAGAAACAATTGAAATTTTGAGGGAACAGCTTTTAGGTTTATGTCATCCAATAGAAACTCCTGATGCATTCTGGAAACGTCACGCCTATTTCAAAGCCTCGGTCTCATCCAAAATCTTTTTTTACATTTTTTTTCTATCGACATAGGATATCACCAAAATTGCAGCGGGATTTGCCATGTTATCTTCCATGTTAGCGTTCACACCTCTTACTTCACCGAAATTCACAAACAACTGAGATTATCGGTTCAAAGCTGAGCTTATTTGGAGCCTTTGCTTGCGGTTAGCCGCCGGCAGTGCCGCCGGGTTGTGTGGATCTACCATTATACATCACCCAGGTTCTTTAAAATATTACTCAGATGTATTTTAGAAACTCGGTTTGAACTAAAACATAGGTTTATTTTAAAAGAGTAAGCGGATATACCTCCAAACTGGGGTATTAGGTACCTACTCGCTTTAATCAAACCATATTGCAAAATGAAAAAAAGAAGGTGTCTAATTAAAAAAGTGTAATGATTTTCTCGTCTGTGTATGAATTATTGAAAATATGGTCAGATAATAGAGAAAGAGTAAAAAATTTAAACCAAAATACAACGAAACGTAGGCATGTAAATATTGTATTCGTGATCGACTAATAACGGTAAAGTAAAGCGCGACACGTCTTATTACTGGCACGCACCGGTTTTGCGAGCGAATTGTCTCAAACCAATTATGGGAGTTTGGTCCGCGTACAGTCAGCTACATAAAATATTTTGCGATGGTAATATATTTTTTTTTTCATAGTAACGGTTGACGAATAGGTATTAAATTGTTGAACGTCTTTTCTAATAGTTTTGTCAAAATAAAATTTTTTAAACCAAAACCAAAAAAAAACTTGTGCAATTTATGTTTATAGAAGAAATTGGATTATACTTTTTTTACAACATGGATTATACTTTTTATTTGAAAACCCCAAATTAATACTACGATGCATAAATTTACAAATGTTTGTCAGCTTCACTAGGTAAGATTACACTACACTCCTTTGACCTATAGATGATGTAATAGGTGATCATGTAAGAGCTACTGATAAGAAAGTGAGCAATAGGGTCCTGCTGCGCAAATCACAACTATACTTACTGCATCGAGTAAAACCACATACAAGTACTCATGCACATGGTTCTCAAAAACAAAGAAAAATAGTTAAAAAGGAAGCCTTTGTAACCAACCCCTAAAATCCTTACCCGTTGTGAATCCGCTATTCAAAATTAATCAAATCAGAATCAAAAACAAATAAACAAAGCCTTATGAAATACTAGCGACCAGCCCACGGTTCGCAATGGTGTAATTTTGCCCGACTTGTTCCCGAAACATTGTCTTTTAGCTAACTTAAAACATTTTTTTCTAAATGTTCGATATTTACAAATTTAAACGAGAAAATATCCTAAAATATAGCGAAAACCGCATTAAAATCCGTTGTGTGGTTAAGGAGGAGATAGTGGACAAACATACAAACAGACACAAATAGCGACTTGGATTTATACTATGTAATGATAGCGATATACCTAATGTTCGCCCTCGTGTATCGTAAATACCACAAGTTTATTATTCAAAACATCAGACAATGCATGCTTAAGAAATGCAAGTAGCATTGATTTTACAATTAAAACTGAAAACCTTTTGAAAATATGTCATAACTCTGTCTGGTTAATTAATTTTACTGATTAAAGTCATTAGGTAATAGCATATTGTACCCACGACGTCTATTAACGCGATTTCATTATAGACTTTCTGACGTTTCCTTTTTAACGTTTGATTTAGGGCTGCCGCACACGGGCCACAGGCCACGGGCCACAAAACGCCGCCACTGGCATATTTCCTGTTATTTTCATACATTTTATATGGACTCGCCGCACACGGTTGTCGCCGGTGGCGGCCACACGCGGCTTAATAAAATGTATGAAAATAGTGGCCTGGGAATGTATGAAGCCAGTGGCGGCGTTTTGTGGTTGTGGCCTGTGGCCCGTGTGCGGGAGCCCTTAGACAAAGAGACTTGCATCATCAAAATTGGATGTTATATTGTCATTACGACTAACTGTTGTATTTACAAAAGTTAATAAACGGAACGATTTCTTTTTTAACCTTCAACTATAGAATAGTGTTGTATGTGTTTATATTTACGTTTTGCGTGTATGTTTTTTGACTCTTAAAACGGATGACCCAATTTAAATTTACTGTTTTATTGGGAACCTTCCCAACCGTCTTTATAATAATATATTTAATATAAGATTATATTCCATGGGTTAAAAAATATTCGGTTCAAACTGGAGTTGCATTTTGTTTATAGACTCGGTTTATTATCTTTATGCCATCGAGGGCTCAATAACATTAAAACTTTAGTTAGGGCATCCATCTTATCATATCGAAGTTAATAAATGAACGAGGTTGGCTGTACATTCAATTGACTCCGAAACGATTTCAGCGACCAATTTTAATTTACAGTTAGTTAAAACTTAAACAGGAATTTGTGTCGTTTAATTCACAGTACTTACGTATTTGCTACATGAAGACGACTGATTTATGACGATTATTCACCTTATCATAATTGTGAATATCATGAAAGTATTCTTTATTCAATCTACGATAAAACATAACATTTAGTTATTTAATTCCTTATAAATCACTCAATGAGTGGGCAGATAGATAAAGTTAAGTTAAAAAAATGAGTAACGGACACTGCTTTATTAATATAACTAATGCTAATCAATACCTAAAGCTAGTCAATAACCAATCTTTAGGCAAACAGGCAACACTGATGGTATTCGTGTTTTTTAACGTTAAAGCTAACTATTAAATTTTATAAAAGAAAATCAGGTCAAATCATTTGAATAAATTAAAGGATATATGAATAGTTTAAAATTTAAAATCCTTCCTATTAATATTATAAACGTCGAAGTTTGTGAATATGTATGGATCTTTGTTACTCTTACACGTAAAAACTACTGGACGGATTTGGATGAAACTTTGCAAAAACATAGGTTATGCACCAAAATAACACATAGGGTACTTTTGACCGAGGGAAAACATTTTCAAGGAGGGATTCCCACGGGAAACCGACTTTTAAGCGAACGGAGTCGCGGGCGGCCACTAGTAGTCAATAAATTTATGCATAAGGTAAACTTTATTGACGTAACTCTAAAAAGTTGCAACTTTCAAAAACTAAATATAGATAAAAGGTATTGCAAAATTTGCGAATTGGACATAAACAAGACGCTAAAAACGTTGCCAGGGTTTTGATGCAATATATATCAAACTTGTATCCTTTAATATGTTTGTGTGGGTGAAATTTCCAAAATTTTAAACAAATGTTATCATTCAGAGAGTATCGCCCATAAAAAGTGTTAAATATCGCGTGTTTTGGTTTATCTTTCGTAACGTTGCAAAGATGCAAAAACCAAAGTTGATCTAGGTCGATGTTGAAATTACCGACAGCATTGGCGACAATGTATTATTATAGTATGTTAAATAACTCTGTGTTTTTATAAATCGTGTCAACCAAACGAAATAATATGAACTCTGATTGTAAACAACGCATATAACACGCACAATGAAGCTTATTTTTTTGGCATTGAATCCAGTAAAACAAAAAGAAAACGGTCAGGTGCGAATCACTGTTGTACCTAAGGTTTCGTACAAACTTAGCTTATAAATAGCTTATCTATTAAGGAATTACAGCCTTAAACTACAAACTCAGTTTAGCTTTGGAAACCTGTCCCCATACTTCGATTAATTCTGGGCCAGTTTACCGACTACAATATGGATATAATAAATGTTCCTATTTTTTAGACTTTTCCATTATATTATCGCGCCAATTACAAGCATTATAACGCCTAAATATACTTTTAGAACTGCCACGAACTTTGAATACATTAGAAGGTATACGTAAAATTTAATATTAACCTTTAATGTACCCAAAACCTGTTCAAAACTACTAAATCTAAACAACGGGTGTTCTGGTTGTAAGTCACCTTTTTTTTCCTTCATATAATTCATGGAATGCGATAATTATCTTCCTTACATTAATGTCTTCGCGTAAACTGAAGTGCGTCAATAAACAAATTTTATCTATGTGTTTGTGTGAATGTGTGTGTGTGTGCGCGTGCGCGTGGAAGTACAGAATTACGCGCAAGCGCATCGCTGCAAATGCCTCTTACTGCATTATATATGCCATAGGCCAAATGTGAGATATTTAGACGAACTTAATAATAGTACGTACCTAGTCGTCGCTTGTATTACGGCATAAAATTAACTAAACAAAAACATATTACGTAAGCCCTCAAAAACAAAACAAAACCTGCTAACATTACCAGCTATACCAGGCAAAAAATCTACATTATTTTTCTACATTGACCTTGCTTGATACAATAGATAAAAAGTTAAGATGTCTCTTCAAACTCAGAAACATGCTAAACAATTCAGGTATCTAATTCTTGATAACTTAAGGTACTTTTGCTTTGACTGGACTTACAGTGAGTGGGTCATGGTGAGCGAATGCAATCATTTAACTACCGATGTGAAGGTAATCTAATGACAAGAATCGCAATAAACCGAACAGGAAAATAAACTGAACAATAGATCCTCTTTGGTAAGTATCACGTACTCACGAAAGACATTAACTGTAAGTAAATTTTAATAAATAAGTAGGTAGAAAAAGTGTAATGAATGATTTTCAGTTATGATTTCTAGAGTGATCTTTCGTATTTCAAATCCAGTAACGGCCGAAACCAATATTCTACTATAGTTAAAACCTTAGTAATTGGAAACTGCTAGTTTTGTTTTTTGAGACGTGTTTCTGTCATTTCCATATCAACAGCTATCTACCAAAGTTTGCGACGCAAAAATATGGAAATAATTACCATAGTTACACAAATAACAAGGCGTCAATGGTTAGTAGAATATTGGTTTCGACTGTTAGTTGATCAAGCTACTTGAGATTTTATTGAAGAAACACACACAGCAGATATTTGGGTACATTCAAATTTGTCGCATTCGCCTAGGTAGGTAATTATTGACAAAAATTGCGAAAAACATCGTCATGAAATGCACATTTAATAGACATATACGTATTTATGAATACGTCAGACATTTTACGTTCTTACCTAAAGTACTACTAAGTAAATGTATGCTATAAAAATATAAAAAACCAAAGCTTATCTACTACTTATACGCATTTTAATAACAATTTTCCAGGTAAAACAGTTGCAACATATGGTTAGGTACTATATTTACTTAAATAGGTATTTAATATATTCTTCAACGTATAAAACAATTTTACTAGGCGAGTCGGTACTTTAAGCAACTACGAGAATAATTAGTAAGTATGCTGTCATGTTAAAAGATAACATTAAACAGCTTGTCGTCTTTAGTCCTTAATACATGCATCGTTGTAAAATCCTTATGTATAGTGACTTATTTAGAAATAATTTAAATTTAGGTTTAGTGTTTGCACAAGTTATTCTTAAAAAAGCAATCAAAAGATTTTCTAAATTTAAAAACTGATTTTGCTTTAGAGCTTATTTCAAAAATGTTATTGCCAAAATTAACAATATTTTATACGATAAATAATTAACAAGTGTATGTTGCTTATTTTATGGTTAGTATCTTTTATTTGTAATTATTATATTATTGTAATTATACGCGTTTACCTTTATTTTATGAATGTTTTAGATTACTGCTTGTATTTATTAATATTTTGTATAATCCCCCAGTTATTCAGCCAACGTGTAAGGAGAGAGCATATGAAAATGAAATAATCCCGTCTACTACAAACGTGACACGCGTCAGTATCATACTCATATATCCAAGACCTAGACTTTTCCAACTGATCATCAAAAAAAAACATGACCGTGTTGACACAGAAACTTGACATTGGCGGGAATACTCCTTGGTAGAAACCAAAATTGCCCAAAAGTTGTTGAACATACCCACATCATAGGGTTACTATAAGTTTTGCCTAAAATATTATGATTGTACGAAATATATATAATATGGCCGCTCGCGACTCCGTTCGCGTAGAAGTAGGTTTCCCGTGGGAATGCCTAGTTTTCCCGCGGTAAAAAGTTCCCTTAATTCTTTCATACATATATTTTTGGTTTCTAGAACCGTTTTCGCAGCGCACGCAACGGAAGCCCTCAAGGATGAATAATTTTCCCCGTTTTTTCCCCATTTTCCATTATTTCTTCGCTCCTAATAGTTACAGCGTGATGTTATATAGCCTAAAGCCTGCCTCGATGAATGATCTATCCAACACAAAAAAAAAATTAAATTCGAACCAGTAGTTCCTGAGATTAGCGCGTTCAAACAAACAAACAAACAAACTCTTCAGCTTTATAATATTAGTATAGATAATACAAAATCTTGTATTTTTTTAAACTTTTAATAAAATCTAATTACTTACTTCAAGTACTACAGAAAAAAATTTGAAATATATATTGTATCTTTAGTGAAAACCGCATTTAATTACGTTATCTAGTTTCGATGTAGTTTACAAACAAACAGACACAATTAGCGACTTTGTTAGTTATGATTATGTAATATTACGTCACTAGTTACCTATTTACCTGTCTTAACACAAATCACAATAATAAATGAATAATATTCGTAATACATTGTTTTAGTGTATTGTCGAGTCATTGTGTTATATTGTCGAACAATGAGTGCTTCAGACAGATTTAATAGATTCATAACTTGTGTGAGTTATCTTTACGAGTGTAAGATACCGCAATCTGGATTAAGATAATACTAGAGAATACTCTGAAACGTAAAAGATTTTCGTATGATATTAAAAGTCGTTTTATATGATATTCAGATTAAATCATTTTTAGTTAGTCAATTTAAGGCCTAAATACTTTCGTTATTCAAACAGATATGAGTAGAAACTTGGCTGTATACTATTTGAAAAGAAAAGATAGTTACAGAAAGGAAAAAGAAAAGTTTTTTTTTAAATTTTGGAACACTGCAAATAATATCGAAACACAGACTTTATTTGACAATGGCTGTAAAGACTACTATAAAATAAATTAATGGCAAATCTAAGTAAAAGAAGAAGTTAATTCTTCTGTCTTTCTCTCTTGGCATGTTTTTTAATTACTGTTTGTTATCCGAATAAGAACTCATTCCGGCAACCACATTTCTCTGGACACAAAACAGTCTGAGTTATGTCAATATCAATTCTAAATCAATTTGTTAAAGTCGGATCTTTATTACCCCGATAAGTAATTAATGAATGAAACTTAAACCAACGTTAAGTTTTAATTACTAAACCACTCGAGCGAACATAATCTTACGGATTAAAATTTCTTAAATAATGGTAACTGGTTTTCCGCCATATATGAAGCGATCTACCCTCTTTTTACTTTGTCAATATTTCTACGTTATAAATACACCAAAATTTATATTTGAATTTTAGTAGCAATCTCATTATGATTCAGGCAACTGATTAGCATAAATTAATAAAATATTAACCGTACACGCTCGGGCGACAGTAAACTATTTGATGAAAGTACCTACGCAAATAATTTATTTTTTGTCAGCCGCGATACGAGATGACGATTTTTGTTGTCGCGATCATGTGGTAGTTAATATTGCAAATCGAGAGAAAGGTGATATTATAAATAAATTGTTATAGTCGTTTCTCTTTCAATAAGTCAAGCGTTAGATGAAGGCTTCTAGCTTGTCATATTTTCCATGATATTATTTTATTATATTAAGATTTAATGTTGAAAATATGACGACGTTAAGAGTCAGCAACGAATTGCAACGGACCTTTACGACATATACGAGTATATGTACCTGCTTGTTAGACGAACGTTTGTAAAAAAGATCGCAATGGATCGTTGATGGAGTACCTAAATCGTTGTTTCAAATTAATACGAATCATTGATCTACCTTGCGTTGTTAAAGAATTTAAACTTTCGGCACTCTGTATTTGCAACTTTCTAATTGTATTGCAAATATTTACATTTTAAATCAGACATATTTTATTTACGTATTAATCACAGTTATACCTAATTTTTTTTCAATATCATCCCAATGGTGTTAATAAGAGAATCACTTTGGAAAGTAAACATTTAGATTTATACATTTTTCAGTTTCAAATGCTTTAAAACTTATATTTAAATATCCCGCGAAACAGCTAGTTAAAAGCTAGTATATTATACAAATGTTACAAGGACGGGCAGTATGCGTTGCAAGTTTGTCAAGTGGTAATCTGCAATTACTATACATTAAAATGACTTGGCGCAGTTTCTGATTTACTTATTAAATCTGTATCAAGAAACTTGGTTGCTTAGGTACACAATAGTAACACGTGGTTTTAATATCAAAGTACATATTATAAATATTACCAACTATGGTCAAAATAATTAATACATAGGTATAACATGCATAAGACATACATTAAAAGAATAGTCATTTAAAATTTACTTGTAATACTAAGTTAAAGGCTTCAAAACGTACCTTTAATCTGCAAAATAACGAATTGTCCCAAAAAACATTACAAAAGACAACTTTATAGAGGTTAAGATATTACCGCAAATCAAATAACAAGTTTACAGGCAAAATTTTAAAGTATTTAAGTACCTTTATGCTAAAATTTTATGATTATACGTAAAAACGTTTTGTTATTGACCATGAGAGGATTAAAAGTAAACGAGGGAAGGACGAAAGATTGTTTGAAACGTACAGATTACTGCTATAAAACTAACTAAATGACCATGCAAGTTGTATTTTAGAAATTCTGTACTCATTGTCATATTTGATAAGGTAGTCATAGTACGTTTGCTGTTTTTAAACTTAGAATTACAAAAGCTTTGACTTATTTTAAAGTATTTTTGAAGTCATTAATACTGGTAAAAGGAACGCGGGTCTCCGAGCATTGCGCGACTGGGAACCGTGTGGGTCACCGTAGCGGCGCGGTAGCTCAGTGGTCAGAGCATGACCGGTTAACTTAAAGTCCTGGGTTCGTCTCCCAGACGCGAAATGCTCGGAGATCCGTGTTCCTTTTTCCAGTATCTATAACTTCAAAATTAATAAATTAGCATTCTAAATGCAAAACTAAAAGTATAATCTCAATTATATTAAAGTAGTAATAATATCGCCACGTTGTATAGAGACATAACAGTTGAAGGCCAATACTGATTATATAGAAAGATTGCACCGTTATTGACATGCAAGTATCTCTCAAATGTCTTCAAAGAGATTATCTATCGCTATTTACTGTACAAGTGGTTACCACTTGTGTAGGGGAGATAAACGTTTTTATATACGAAGGAAGAATCGATCAATCGGTCCATATTATCGTGATGGATAGGTTAAAATATAGCACGAGAAGGTGTGCCATACTAATAGGAATTGAAAAGGCCTAGGAACAGAAAAGGAGTTTTGAAGTGCAAATATTTTGGCTTTTTAATCTTACCATACATACCTATCTGATACATTTTTTCAAATGCTATTTAATTTTAAGCAGATTATTATCATGTATTTTAACAATGATTTATAAATCTCAGTAAAAACTGAATATCTGTTTCGTGACACACACCCCATGCCTCGGAGATTATTATTTTCTGCTTTCAAATTAAGAGCGATTTATATTTTATTTTGCCGAAAAAATGACTCTTAACCCAAAATGTATGTCTATCCGATGTAGTTTTGACAATATCTTTTCTTAGTTATGAGTAATTGAAAATGTTATAATGCCTAGTTTACTTTTATTTCTAAATATTGTTAATTCGCTTTAAAACTAATGAAAACAAAGTTAGTAGTTTAAATCTGATAGGCTTTATAAAAGACTAAATCAACGCTTTTTATCTAGTCTTGGATTAGATCAATAATATTTCTTTTTTTTTGTTAATTTACATTACTTCTCCCAAAAAAGCGCACCGTATCATATTTGTTCCGGCAAAAATAATAAGATTTGGTACAAAATGTATCTTTTAAAGGTTAATTAGGAGGTAAAACCATAACGTTTAGCCAGTAACGTAGTTTAATATAATAACAGCCAACAAATGTAATTCATTGCGATAAAAAATAAATTCGAATTGCGTAGATACTTTGGTAGTATTCTGTAAAATCTACACAGTCTATATTAGAAGCCGTTGATATTTAATTCCTTGAATAAAAACGTGTTTTTATATCGTTAGCACGTTTTTCAAGTAAATCTAAATCTTATATTAGATTTTGATTTAATGTCACTACTTTAGGCATAATATAAGTCCTAAATGGCATTAATTACCTATAGTTGGTTTTTATTTTAGATTGTTTGATTACCTATAGAATATAACATAAATGACACATATTGAATACAATGATGTGATTGCCGAAGCTCGGTACTTGAATTAATAAAGATATTTGGTTTGAAAATACACAAAAGTCACGTATTTTTATATTGGGTTTTAAAATGATAAAAAACAAGCAACAAAGTCAATATAATAAAGGGCGAAAGTAATTTAAAACCTGTGACATTTTTTTTTCGTTAAAATATGGCTGCATAAGCGTGTACAGAACGAAACACAGAAAACATATCATGCAAGTACTTAAAACTGAAAAACCACCGCTTTAATTTAGTGTGAAGAGGATTTATATAGTGCCCCAAAAATTATATTTAATTTGATACTAACATAAGCAAAAGATATATAAAAATATATTTTAAACGCTTTATATTATTGCTGTATATATCTTTAATCGAACATTAACATCCTATTGTAGAAATCTTAATAAAATACTATCAATCAAGTTGCCTGCAATAATTTTAAGCGTATAAATTATATTTTTACATAAAATAGTTATGTTACATACACACACTTGAAAAACATTACCCTCCCTTCTGTAGCAATCGGGGAAAAGAGCTGAACCCCTATAATATGGTTTTATTACAATCGTTTGTTTTACTAAATATTTAACCACAAGTCATAGTTTCACTATTATTCAAAGACAAAGGTTACAGAAAATATACACACGTATTTTTTTCTGATACACATTGATTTTATTTTAATAAGAAGAATTGCTTGGGATCTTTCATTATTAATGGATGGTTCTTTTATTGTATATCTATTTTTGATATCCAAAAATCATTACTAGGTATTGTCAAAAATATAAACGAAGGTTTTAGAAATTTCGATAGCATAGTTCGCGTTTTTGCCAAGTTTATTTTATACGCAAGTGACTGAGGATCTGTGCCTGATCTGACCTACTATAGCAATAAAATAAAACTTAGAATCAATGTAAAAATAATATGATTTTAAAAACACAACCTCCAACAGCTAATGTAGTAATAATTAGATAATAAGTTTTCAGTCTGATGTTTTTTTAGTTTGTAATTAAACAATACTAAACAAAACAGCCAACTATTTTTTATAATTGAAATTAATATAAAACCTTATAACACTTAGGACGGAAATAAGTAAGTTCACTAAAACCAGGATTATAAATTTTTGTGAGTATAAAAAATGCACATTCATTTCATTCAACGAATTTGTAACAAAACAACAATAAAACAGTACAAATATAGCGTGCGCAAATAATAGCGTTACAAACATAAAAAACAAGTACACAAAAATACCGTCGCATGGCCAATTAGATAATAAATATCGCACCAACCTTCTTGGGCTTTTCCTCCATTTTCAAAACAGTGTTGTGGTTCGTCGTAAATTACATAAGTTTATAACTTTCACCGTGGCGCGGGTTTTGTATTTTGTTGTCGTATGCATTCGCGCATGCGTGGTCGAGCGCGGCGAGTGTCAGTGCGCCCGCGGCCCGCTCTCGACTGACAGTGAGTGGTGGTGAGTCGCCTGCTACTACCGACTATTACATATTGGTCAGTCGTCGCCAGTGACGTAGCCCGTTGATGCTATCTCCAATCTCCAACAACTGTGTCACTAAAGTAACGAAAACGACTCAGGCGCATGCCGCGCCAGTTTAAACCAATCAAACCAATAGCGTGACGGAAATAGAAGACCCTTTTTCGTATTATTAGACGCGAACGCAGAATTAAGGCAGATGAGCTAAATTAACCGCTTTGTAGTAAGTCGTTTTTTACAAGCATCGCTGTAGTAGGTTATAACCACAAATCAAACTGTAAGTATTGTAATCTAGTAGGAATATATTAAAATTTACGTGTTTAAACTGAGGGTAAATAATAAATTTTGAGAATGTTTTGGACAACTTGATGTTGGATATCTAATCAATTCTAAGCATTTAAAACTAGATTTGCTTGGCACTTCTGCTTTTCTCAATGTAAGTTACGAGCAATTTCAGTATTCAAAAGAAAAACTTTATTTTACTCTGGTGTTTGTTACAAAAGTAGACACCATAATATCAAAAACCTTTGTTTTTAATATTATCCTTTACAAAAACCTTGGTCTGATAATGACAAACACAACATACAAAGAAATAATCTTATTTGGCCTAGTCGTTTTGAAGTTATAAATATTGTTTGATATACATATAATATTATAATTAATAAGAAATTTCACTAATTGAGTCACCCGGTAATAACAATAACATAGTACCACTACCATTCATAAATGACATAAATATTGATTATGTAAAAAATGAGTTTGAAATAGCATTTCAAGAATTTACAAATATAAACCCAATAAGTAGACCAAACATCCCACAAGAAAAGTCATCTAAAAAACTAGCTTCATGAAACAACCTTTGAAACACTGCATACTTATTTTAATGGAAGCTATTAGAGAGAATACAAACGCAAATTCGAAAAAAAAAGCAAACCACCGTGGCAAAAGAGATAAGAAAAAATAGTTAATAAATTGGGGGAAATTTCGTCGGGTCACCGTAGCGGCGCGGTAGCTCAGTGGTCAGAGTATTAGACCGGCTATCTAAAGGTCCTGGGTTCGATTCCCAGTCGCGCAATACTCGGAGAACCGCGTTCCTTTTTCCAGTATCTATTACTTCAAAATTAATAAAGAATCTATAAACTAAGATTTTACATAAGACATACTACTCAATACATGTTAGGTTATCAAAATCCAAGGATATTTAAAACTACAACTGACATTAAAACGAAATATATTACACACACTCAACACCAAAATTCAAACTCACAAATACAACATTGTTTGGTTACTTTAGAACAAAGGTTAAATGCACATAGTAGTAGGCTTAAAAGGTACCTAAAGTATAATAAACGTAAGGCTAAGAATGCTCAATTTATAAATTTGGAGAGTCAATTTTATAGGAAACTTTCTTCAGGTTCTCAGCAGCCAACGACACTATACAGAAAGCAGTAATTCTGAACACGTGTCGAATCACAAAAACTTTTTGAACACCAGTTGCCCAAATAGGTACATGATACAAACATTACTCGCTGAACCGCTCGGCTTGCAAACCCGCGTGGAAGAAAAAAAGTCTCGTAAAAGGTGAAAAAATAAATCAAAATCAAATAATATAATAAAAAAGTTAAGTCGTCATTAGTGTGATTTTACTGCGGTTTAACTATAGTTTTTTTTTATGTATGAATGAATGTATAGTAGTAAAATGTATTTAAACGAAGATTTTTCAATTGCCTGATAACCATAATATCTGACGAATATGGCAGTCCTTTAAACAGGAAAACATGACAAGCCACAGGGTTTTTGGAAAAAATACCTTCTTATAAACACTTTGATTAAATAACTATGTAACTAGCAAATGAGACAGGCTTCTTATTAACTATTTAGTCCTTTTTTGTAATGCCACTTAAAGCAAGCAACAAATAAACTATTATTTTAATACCAAGTCAGGTTTTACCACGGATTTACGTTTACAGCTTTATCATATTCCTTAAAATATTACATTACTAGCTTTAAAGAGTTTTTTTTTATATTTAGCCAGTGAAACTATACCTCAGAAACTGTTATCTTGATTACTTATTATTAAAATAACCGACACATATGCAAATTTAACACTTATATACTTTTCCCATAGATGCCATTGTTGGAATTGGACCAAAATGAAATGGGACCACTCTGTCATAAAATATATACAGTCGCATTGAGACGCTGCTCTTTTTTTTAAGTCGGTTAAATTAGGAACAACTTCTAAGTGTGAATCATAATATTAATTCTTACTACTCTAAGATACCATCATCAAATTCTGACCATTGGATTCTATCTAAACAAAGGCTTTTCCAATTGTTCAAGGCGTCTTTGAGGTATCGAGTATCGTTTGGCAAAAATTTTATGAACTGTGCATTTTAAGAGAAAAGGATCCATACCTCACTATATCTGTAAATAGCTATATATAGAGATGGCGAACACACTCTCTGTTCTAATATATCTATTAAGAAAGTTGTTGTAACTTATTTTTTAATTATTTTTCTCGTCAAACACCATCAACATTTTCAATAGTAAACAAAACAAATAGGTAGGTACATACATCTTCCGTAGCTTCTTCATTTTCATCATTAATAGGTTCACTCATAAGATTTGTAATTTTTTTGATAATTTAATTGAATTATATGTAAACACTTTTAAATTTGGGATTTCAAAACACTAAATTTGGGATTTCAAAACACTTTTAAATTTGGGATTTCAAATAGATGGGTTTGTTATGACATTTACAAGGTGGCGCAACTTTAACTTCAATTGCCCAAAAGTTGAAGTTGAAAATCACAGATCACCCCCTAATAGATTCCGCATTAAAGGCGACGACCTATGTTTCGCCACTATGCGATTTAAATCATAGTGCAAGCCACGCCTACATTTTTTGATTTAGTCATGACCAACCGTCAGACACGTACGCATCCGTGTCACTGCGTATTTGTGCATCGAAAATTAGTTTTTGTGGAGTTCAACTTGCGTTGGTTTATTTATTGTAAACAAACAAAGGATATCTCTTTCTGTCAGTACAAATGTGTATACGGTCATCTCATTTTCTTAAAGACGCACGAATTTACCCGAGTAATATTAGAGTTTGAAAGTTATACATCAACGCTGTCGATATATCGATATTTTTCGCAAAAAGAGGTTGCTTAACTTTTAAACCAAATTTTAAACTAGATATCGTGTAGCACCCTCTAATTAGGTAAAAAAATATGTTTTACCTAATTAGAGGGTGCTACTTTAATCTAACATTTATAAATAAGAAAGGAAACCCACGCAAACTTGAGCCAAAATTAGTAGTGCAAAAAAATGTTTGTTGGTCGGTACTTTTCTAATTTGGGCTCAACATTAATAGTCTCATTTATTATATTATACAAAAAATTGAAGGCAAATCAATTAGGTAAATGTAAATATGTCGATATTTTTATTAAACGATATTTATAATTTATCGATACTTTTATCGAATACTTAAATCACTATTTCATCACTATTTGACGGGTGCATCTTAGAACGTTTTTGAACTAGCCAATCAGAATGTCATTACTTCCTCCCCCGCACTTCAACTTTTGGTGACCCTGATGCAACGCAAATGTACGAACATGCGGAATCTATTAGGGGGTGATCTGTGTTGAAAATGAACCTATTTCGATAGAGTTACAAATTTTGCGCCACCTTGTATACAGGGCGTCCCAAGAAGACTACGGTACATCAAGGGAAAGTACCTTAAATATCGTTGATAGGATATTATGCTAAAAGAAGACTTAATTTAATTTTTTAAACATAGTAATTCTGCATTTAAAAAATTTCTAAATAATTAAAAAAAATACTTAATTTACTTTGACAGTTTCACGTATGTTTTTAATTTGATTAAAATGATTGATTTCACTTTGTTCCGTTCTTTTAAGATACTATGTTACTTGAGAATAATTTTTACTTTTTGTGTATTCTTTCGATTGACATCATAAAAATAGGTGGGATTTCTTTTCATATTTAAGTGGGTGCGATTCCCAGACGAACAATTCTTTAGAAATTCTTTAAAAACAGCATTACTAAGTTTAAAAAATAAAATAAAGTCTTCTTCTGCAAAATATCCTATCTACAATATTTAAGGTACGAGTACTTTCCTTTGATGTCCCGTAGTCTTGGGACGCCCTGTTTAGTTAACAAAGATTTAAAAGAGATACTACGTATGGGAAAGCCGACTGGCAAACGAAAACGCTCGACACACGGAACAGAGAAGTAGATGGAAGTGTGAAGTGGGCGGGGCACGCGCGCCACTAGTAAGCGGAGGCTCGCAAACCTATACCTCAGTCATACCTGTCTTATTGTCGAGTACGGTTGTGTTTTGCTGTGATCGTATTGCGTTTAGGAGTGGGTAATATCTGGTTTTAGAGATATCGAATCAAAACTATATATCGATGTACGATATCTGATTCCGAAACTATATATTTTTTGAAACTATATATTGGTGTATTTGTTAACACTGAACCTATAAAACGATGTTTAGCTAAAACTAGATAATGTATCATACGTACGTTGGGTGTATGTATCAGATATTTTGTGGTTACTTTTAAATAAAGCAGGTAATTTTTACTTACTTATTTGATATTCTATATCTATAAATCTTGGATATCGAGCGAGCGAGATAACGAACCAAATATCATATTACTACGACGCGATGCAGCAATATCGCGCTTCAAAAATATATCGTTTTTAGATGCATCGATATCGGATATTGCGATATTGATCTAGTATACGTTTCAATATCTATATTCGATTTGTATTACCCAGTCCTAATTGCGTTTTCTTAATCTAATATCGACTTTATTTTTAAAGCATTAAAGTTCAATTCATATTTGTTCTAATTCTAATGTAACATAAAACATAACAATTGTAAACATGAACTTTATTTGCCAAGAAATAAAGTTCAACTTACATTGTTAAATGTAGGAACGCCACCTATTGTTAAAAAGTTGAATTTTGTGTGTGTCAGAATGGCGGGTGTACCTTAACAGATTCGAGCGAGTCATATGAAAACTTTAGTAGGTACCTAAGATGTACTATTTGGTAAGAAATTGGTGTACCTCCTTAAAAGCAGAGATATAACCAAATGTGAGTACACCCGCCACATTGACTGTAAGAATGGCGGGTGTATCTCCAGTTCTGGGTTATTTTTATTTTATTTTATTTGTCTTAGGGAGTCTTACGGCTAAATTACAACAAAAATACTTATAACTATAACATAACTCAATGCCAATAAAAAGTCTCCACCGATAGGTTGTTGACGGGGGTGGCGGAGTAAAAGCATATGGACGTTTCACAGCTTTATTTAACGTAACAAATTACATCTCGTAATTAAATTAAAAATGCTCACATGCATGGCGTAGTACGAACCGAACAGAAAAGACATAGACTAGCAAGAGTCGAGGCATAGACCTAAAATATTGGAGTGGCTTGTGTAATGCCATAGAGTAAAATATAACACCTTACTTAAAATACCAGACTTGAGGCCCTGTATTTAGGCGTCATATGTGTAAATGCGTACCGCCGGGAAGAATGTTGGCGACGATAAGCGCGATGTATGTCGCTACAAAGTCTCTAATACCAAAATCTTGGATTCCTTTGGAATCGAGCAATATTGCTTTTTGGTGCTCTTTTATGTTAGGTACACCAAAGGTACAGAAATTTGGTATGATTTAAATAACTTACCAACATGTCTATAACCCAGAACTGGAGATACACCCGCCATTCTTACAGTCAATGTGGCGAGTGTACTCGCATTTGGTTATATCTCTGCTCTTAAGGAGGTACACCAATTTCTTTGATGGGTACCAAATAGTACATTATATGTACTAAGTTTGACATATGACTCGTTCAAATCTGTTAAGGTACACCCGCCATTCTGACTCTCACAGAATTTTTTGTATGTCAACGCGAACGTGAAGTAAGTTGCGGAAGGTCGTAAATACATTATGGGTTTTAGTAAAGTAAACTCTATTCATCACTGACAAGGTGTGTTTTTGCTTAGCAGCATTTAGAAATAAGGTCATTCCGGCACTAAGGATATGCGACCAATAAAAACAATTGTTTACATGTAGTGACTATGTTTATTATCAGTTCCATGTGTGAGTTTTGGCGACTGCGGTTCCGCTAGTAAGTTTGTCGTAAAGCATTTCCATCTACTTCTCTGTTCCGTGGCTCGACATTGCTAACTTTAGCTTTTTTTATTGGTGATGTAACCGACAGTTATTGTTGATGCCAATGATATTTTATACTATAGATGCGTTATGCGTTATATTTAGAAAAAAAGTAATTTTCTTTAAGCGAAAAGATTGCAAATTAGGGTCCCTCGAAAATATAATTTTGAGACAGTTATCTGTATGTAGGTACATCTCAAAATAAAAAGATGTTTATGAATGACATGCCCTTTGCATATTATAATCATAATATATCGTTGGAACAAAACACAGATCACCCCCTAAGTTTTTGGCCCAATTTTGCATGGGTTTTGTTTCTTATTTATAAATGTTAGATTCAAAGTAAATATGTTTTACCTAATAAAAGGGTGCTACACGATATCACAAACGCATGCGAAGCTGCGGGTTGAAATCTAGTTTAAAATTTAGTTAAGAAGTTTAACAACCTCTTTTTACGAAAAATATCGATACATCGACATCGTTGATGTACTCGTATAACTTTCAAACTCTAATATTACTCGGGTAAACTCGTGTTCCTTTAACAAAATGAGATAACCGGAAATATATTTGTACTGACATAAAGAGAGATATCCTTCGTTTGTTTACAATAAATAAACCAACGTAATTTGAACTCCACCAAAACAAATTTTCCCTGTCACAAATACGGAGTGACACGCGCGCGATGTATGTCGCTACAAAGTCTCTAATACCAAAATCTTGGATTCCTTTGGAATCGAGCAATATTGCTTTTTGGTGCTCTTTTATGTTAGGTACACCAAAGGTACAGAAATTTGGTATGATTTAAATAACTTACCAACATGTCTATAACCCAGAACTGGAGATACACCCGCCATTCTTACAGTCAATGTGGCGAGTGTACTCGCATTTGGTTATATCTCTGCTCTTAAGGAGGTACACCAATTTCTTTGATGGGTACCAAATAGTACATTATATGTACTAAGTTTGACATATGACTCGTTCAAATCTGTTAAGGTACACCCGCCATTCTGACTCTCACAGAATTTTTTGTATGTCAACGCGAACGTGAAGTAAGTTGCGGAAGGTCGTAAATACATTATGGGTTTAGTAAAGTAAACTCTATTCATCACTGACAAGGTGTGTTTTTGCTTAGCAGCATTTAGAAATAAGGTCATTCCGGCACTAAGGATATGCGACCAATAAAAACAATTGTTTACATGTAGTGACTATGTTTATTATCAGTTCCATGTGTGAGTTTTGGCGACTGCGGTTCCGCTAGTAAGTTTGTCGTAAAGCATTTCCATCTACTTCTCTGTTCCGTGGCTCGACATTGCTAACTTTAGCTTTTTTTATTGGTGATGTAACCGACAGTTATTGTTGATGCCAATGATATTTTATACTATAGATGCGTTATGCGTTATATTTAGAAAAAAAGTAATTTTCTTTAAGCGAAAAGATTGCAAATTAGGGTCCCTCGAAAATATAATTTTGAGACAGTTATCTGTATGTAGGTACATCTCAAAATAAAAAGATGTTTATGAATGACATGCCCTTTGCATATTATAATCATAATATATCGTTGGAACAAAACACAGATCACCCCCTAAGTTTTTGGCCCAATTTTGCATGGGTTTTGTTTCTTATTTATAAATGTTAGATTCAAAGTAAATATGTTTTACCTAATAAAAGGGTGCTACACGATATCACAAACGCATGCGAAGCTGCGGGTTGAAATCTAGTTTAAAATTTAGTTAAGAAGTTTAACAACCTCTTTTTACGAAAAATATCGATACATCGACATCGTTGATGTACTCGTATAACTTTCAAACTCTAATATTACTCGGGTAAACTCGTGTTCCTTTAACAAAATGAGATAACCGGAAATATATTTGTACTGACATAAAGAGAGATATCCTTCGTTTGTTTACAATAAATAAACCAACGTAATTTGAACTCCACCAAAACAAATTTTCCCTGTCACAAATACGGAGTGACACGGATACGAAAGTGTCTGACGGTTGGTCAAATCAAAATAATATGTAGGCGTGGCTTGCACCATGATTTCAATGGCATGGTGGTGAAACATAGGTCGTCGCCTCTAATGCGGAATCTATTAGGGGGTGATCTGTGGAACAACAGGTCTAATTTGTGTTGTACGTTTCATAAAGCGAACAAGTATATTCATATAGAAAATCCTAGAAAAAAAAGACGTGTGGCACTCGAGGACTGCCGCGGTAAAGCTATTGCATAGCATCTATTCAAAAATTATTCATCTTTGAGGTCTTCCGTTGCGTGCGCTGCGAAAACGGTTTAAGATACCCAAAATATATGTATAAAAGAATTATTCCTCTTGGAATGATCTAAAAAAATTGACTAAAATAACTATTCCACGCGGACGAGGTCGTGGGCACAGCTAGTATAGTATAAATCCAAGTCGCTAATTCTGTCTGTTTGTATGTGTTTAAGTAAGCTATCAGAAAGTGGTGTCCATATAATTGTTTTGCCATAGATTTATTATCTTCGCTCTCGAGAGCGAGAGCGAAGACCAATAATAAATCTATGTGTTTTGCTTTAATAACAGCGGTTCTATATAAAGTTTGTACTAACGTTCGATAGATGGCGCCACTGGTAGATTAAATCGCGCTTGTATTATGTTTTTGAGTTTGATGGGCCCCTTACACTACACTTTGATCTTTGTCAAAAGGCCGAGAAGCGAATGATGGGTCCCTTATAAGAAAGACGAGAAGATAGCATTGTTGACAGCTGTTTTCATATTCGTCCAATTTCGGAGCACCTCGTCTCGATTCGTGCGAGCTACGTACAGACTACACGCATACGTACGTCTAATCGCACGCACCTATACACCGTAACGAAGTCTGCCGTACTGAACCGACGTTACACGACGTGTTAGGTTTTTTCGTTACGGAATTTTTACATTCGGTCCCCGCGCTCAGAGCCTGAGATAAAAGCTATGCAATAGCTTAAAAAATTAAATAGGGTTTTAATTTAATTTGCAATGTAAATAATCGCACCTGAACCGACAGTTAATGTGTGAGCGATGATTTCAAGCGCCGAATATGACTTTTCGATCCTTAATAACTTTTTTAAATTGAGTTTTTGGGTATGTTGTTAGTGAATTTAGTTACTATTGAGGCTCAAGAATACATGGTTTCAGGCTTCGGAAGTGGTCTTTTTACACCGCGAAGTGTTATTATTACATCCCAATTAATCTATTAAGATGATTTCTGCCTGCAAACGTGATTTTATACGACAGATAACCTGCTTAAAATAATGAATCTTTCTGTAATAGTATGTTAATTATATGCAAAAAAAAAATGACTTCGCTATAGCTCTATTATTTTATTATGTACAAATAATGTCCATGAAGTAGACCCATCTAAGGGTCAAGTACTTAGTGAGTGCTTACAAGGTACTTTTTATTTTTTTTCTTAAATATTGGTACTAATAGACTGTAATTATAAGTAATTCCCGCGGCAAATCAAACACTTCAGAATTATCATTGATATTGCTATTTACACTTAAATTGTAAACAATACTATTAAAGTGCACAAACATTATACTGCTAATTCATCACCTGATAGATTTCAGTAGCAATGACCTAATAATAAAGTATCTCATATCGAAAGTTGACTTTGATCGTAAAAAAAAATATGTATAAAAAAGCAAGTCTTATTCACCTAACCTATATATCAACGCACAGCCGGAACTACTATAGTGGTTGCTTTCATGATGTAAGTGGGCAGTAAGAAAGGAATTTTAGAAATACAAAATGAAATATAAAGTTACTGTGGAATTTTGGGTACTTAAAGTCGCAAATCTATTGACACATCTGAAGTGCATAATAAACAATATGTTCTCTAGGACTTTTCTGTGAAGAATGTATAACAAAAATAGCAGGAGAATATTAATAAACCAACCTTTTTAATTTTCTGTTCGCCACCAACAAGGCACTCTTGCGCAGGCTCTTGTCCCTCCATCTCACTTCACCTCAATTAACTAGTACGAGCAAACGATTCGGCGATGAGATATCTATTAAAAACCTTGATAAGAAAATCAACAACTTCCCAGCAGGTATAGTTTTAGTTATCTCAATAATGCATCACTCTTGCGTTTCCTACAAGAAGTGATCTACAAACGATTTTAGATCTTACAGACCTTTTTTTAAAGTTTAGACAACATTTTACTAAAAGGCCTACTTCATTTAGCAATTGAATAAATATGTAGATGGAATCACGTGATTTTAAAAAATATTGCAGATAAATTGGTTATTACTATTTAATATTAAAAAAAGAGGAGTTTGTTTGAACGACGACGACCTCTGTGGTGCAGCGGAATATATACCGGACTGCTAAGCGGATGGTTCCGGGTTCGATCCCCGGGTCGAGCCAATTTCGTAAAATTGTTTTTTCGATATTGGCTCGTGTTTGGGTGTAACTAGGTTCTCCCCTAGTCCAGTATGTGGTACCTGTAATACAAGTGCGTACATATTTTCACATAGATGAAACCTTAGAGTCTCAGTAGCGTCTCGTGTACGATACTTTGAATACCAGCGTGCTTATGAAACTTGCTGAGTGACACCTGGGTAACTAAAACTAAAGAGTTATAAAACTTAAATTTGTATGACTGATTTTTATACATATTTTGTAGAATATTATTTTGAAATATTGTTATGTGTCAGACACTTTTCATGAACCAGAACTTATGTCAGACGCTTTTAATCTCCACTAAAGTTAAATGAACTTAACTTATTTCTTCATGTCTGATTTTTAAATATGTTATTAATGTAACTATTACAATGTTATATTTGATCAGTCAGACAAATTAGAATGGTCAAACATCCCTCAAACACAAAAATAGTTAGCCAAAAGTATGAGCGCGAGAGTGCTGAAAAAATATTTCCTTTGAGAGCTTTCCTTGTTTTCGTTTTGTTAGCGGTGAAAGTTAACTAAATACGAAATAGTTTTTAACAGATTTTTGGAAAAGGTTAAACATACACGTTAATGTGACCAAAAAGTTGATCCATATCAAATGATCAAAGTATCCAAATGAAGTTGCGTAGACACACAGTTTCTTTGACCAAGTTTTTTTTAAATTAAATATCATTTATGGTTTTATCTTTCACTATCAGGTAGCTCCTGTAAACAACTAGAGTCACCTTTAAGAGACAGATTTGCAAATAGTGTTACAAGACAATGTTGACTGAATGATCAGGTGGTGTTACCTTCAGACTCTATGCTTGTAAAACCAAGAAATCTGATTTTGTAAGTTTACTTACCATTCATCAAAGATCGTTTTTGTTCAAAGGTAGCTCAATAATTAGACCTTAACCTATAAAATATTCTCATAATGCACTATGCGAGCAAAACAAGTATGGTGGTAACGTGTAAACTTTCGCTATTTAATATCAAGACTACATCATATCAATATCATGACAAAAATAGTTTGGTTATGTAATAAAAATATCAATACTACTTCTTGTAAGGTCCAGCGACTGAGATCTGCAGTTCAGTTAGCGGACAAGCCCCAGCACCTGACGCCTCCAAAATAGACGATTCTGTATTTATTAAATCCACATAAATATAATCTGTTAAATGGTAGCAGCATTGCAAGGAGAAGATGTACAGGTTAGACGACATGCCGTGGCAGTTCATGAGTTCCCTGCAGATGTTTCCGAAGGCGTGGCTAAGGCAGAGGTCCAGCAGCTTGGCGAAGGGCCGCTGTCTGCGCACCCTCGCACTGGTCTGCGATGAAGAACTCATGGATGCTTCACATGCAGTAGTAGCAGCAGGAACCGCGAGGATGAGCAGGCACTAACTTACTCGGATACGTCTGCGTAAACGCTGCTTTCTTCGTAAACGGATTCAACGGTTCCTCGATCCTCTTATGCTTCACTTCCATACAAATCCTCGCAAACCTCTCACCTTTCTCCTCTTCTTTCCTGACTTGAATGTAATATGGTCGAAACTCGTGTGGTCTGGGCCTCTGACGCGGGGGGTGTGACGGGTGCGGCTGTGGCATTTTTTTTATTTATATTCTTTTATTTTTTAGTAGAAAATATATTAAATCTTTATATGAAAACTGGAATTTCCCATTACAGATTCTGTTGACGTTTAAACCATTGCTTTGACACTAAATTTGTGATAGATTTCTAAAGTAATATTTAAAAGGCAAAGGTCAGTAATAAGGTCTACGTTTTCTATGTACCTTTTACCCTTAGAGCATTTAACCAATGCTCTAAGCTTTTACCACACATTTTTTTCCCAAAATTTTATTTGTAAAACAAACTCCAAAACTCGTAGCATCAGTCTCGGTATGAAGTTGTTGTCCATTATATCCTACTATGCTTAAAACTATATATACATTGTTAATTTAAAGACTAAATTTACTGTCCGCAATTGGATCTTGAATTTGATCACATATTTTGATATTGACTTCTAATAAAGCATGTATACCTACATATAACTAAAGGATATGGGTACGTTTGACTCTGATCTACAGAGTCAATACGGCAGAGTCAAAACTATGAAAATTCAGGGGATAAACTTTCTTGTCTCAATTTCTATGATCGTAAATTTTTTTGATTTATTTAACCATACTTACAAATATCCATTAGAAGACCTTCCTACAGCTCGTTAATGAGGTACTTGAAAATCAAAAAATCGGTAGTCATGATTAAAGAAAACGCATTCATAAAGAAGGATTCGATTTAAATATATTGAAAGATTAATCTTTTAGAAGACATTTAGAGCAGATAGACACCGGTTTAATAGTAGTGGTAGATACATGGTACACTCTCTTCAATTGGTTGACCAGAGACCAGTAGTTATTCTTGTTCTTTAGGATTTTGTGATGTTGAAGCATATTCATCACCATCTGGATCTGTTTGGCTACTGTCGTCTTCAGTGGCACAGGAGTCACTTCAATGGATCCTCGGTTTTTTCGATATTTCTTCGTTGTTTTCGTCAGCATCTGTTATTCAACAACTATACTATACAAGTCTCATCAACCAACATCAGATTGCCTATACTAAAAGGAAAAACAGAATAAAATATATTTATAAGTAGTGGGAAGTGGCGTTTGCAACGCGGAAGAGGACCCTTCGCCGCGGCAACATGAGTTTCATCACATGGGCGACCGAGTCTTCGGCTTCTTTATTTTGAACATTACCGCCGCAAGTTTTACACTGAAAAGATAAACTAGACTGGGGACTTGTGACTGGCCTTTGGGCGCTTAATCTAGACGTCTAATCTAGAGTTTACCAATCTCTCATGAGAGGAAACATGTCGGTTTGAGTACAGAAGACCTCTTCGTAACTCCTAAACCAAACTTACTACACTCTTCCCATGTCTTCCCACGTTGCCGCACTGAAATGTGAAAACAATTTTCTGTAGTCCAGTAAAATAGGATAATCTTATTTTGCCGGACTGAACGAAAGAAGTTTTATTTTTAAATCCACGTATTATTCCAGATTGAAGTACAATTGTTTTCAGTTTCAGTGAGGCAAAACAATTAGGAAATCGAGTCATAATCTTAGTAATGATATTATGAGTATTAAAAAAACAATGACGACGGTTATAAATATAGTTCTGCTTATCGCAGCACGCAGCTCTACCTTTAAGTATGTACTACACAAGTCGCCTCTTGTGCAATGATTTGTATACCTAAAACTTAACTACGAGTACCTAGTAGGCACACCAGAGTTTTCCAATCTTTTTACACGACTTCTGACAATTTTTTTAACACTTCGATTTATATCATACGAAATAAACTTTCAAGTATAAGTAAGTGACTCTGCGTGGGTCTAGTAGATAAGTATAGAATTAGTCTTACACGGGAACAACAAAGTATTATAATAGAGTGTCAATGAAATTGTCGTTCTACTACAAGGTAAGGGCCTAAACCTGATATATTCAACTAGTGACCGGTAACTCGATTACAATACATTGTATTGCATCCTGCGGAAGGATTTTTTTCAATATATAGCAATATAAACTTTTTCATACAAAATAGGTAGGTTAAAATTTTAGCAGAAAAACATACAGACTCAGATGGCGATTTCACTAAAATAAAGACAAAGTAAAGTATTAAATACGCTGGTTTTGAATTGTTAACTTATATTTTAGTATGTATTCAAAGTTAGCGTCCTAATAATCCTCTATATTTCCGCTTTAACTTTTTTAAAGCATTTTTCGCATATCTGGAATAGCGTTTTATTAGTTTTTTTGCCATTTTGTGATCGACTAGGCGGAACGTGTCAGAATCATTTGAAGCCTTGTTATTATCAATTTCGTTTGTAATTTTTCGATCCTTATTTTCCTTACTTTGTTCCGAGCTTCCACTCTCAACATATTTATCACCGATTCTTAAATGTCTAGACTTATGTTTGTGATGAAAATGTTTGTGTTTTTTTGACCTCTTTTTCTGAATAAGGAGAAATACATCGTTACCTAAATACTCATCCCATTATTTTTACATTAAAGTAGGCTATAATGTACAATATAATATACTTACAGCATCAGTAAGGTATATGGCCATTACAACAACCAGTAGCAAGAATATAATCTTCATGGTTTTCTGGTCGATTGGATATTTATACAACAAATATTTTATTTTGAAAAGCTCTTCGTAAATTGCTTGCAGGATTTTTATGACGACATAAAATATATGTAACTATAGTGAACGTAAATGCTTTATGTCTTGGTTATGTAAAATAGTTTAAATTGGAAAGCGACATAAAATGTAACATAAAAAATTGCTACACGTCTCGTCTAAATGTATAGTAATATTATGAACCGGTAAAGTTTTTTTAGTTTGGAGTTATTCTTAAAACCACAATACAGATTTCACAAAATATTAGGAGAAAGAAACATTTTCCCACAATTTGCAAGATTTGCATAGGCTTCTTCTATAGGTTCTATAACTATTAAACAAACCCTATTTTGGTTTATTCTATCGTACTAATAACTCATTAAGGCCTATGTTAGACTTGAGATATTGGACAAAGCAAATAGGTAACGGGTGTAAAAGACCATTTCCAAAGCCTGAAACCACGTATTCTTGAGCCTAAAAAGTAACAAAATTCAGTAACTGTATACCCAGAAAACTCTATTTAAAAAAGTTATCAAATATTGAAAAGTGATATTCGCCGCTTGAGGTCATCGCTCACACATCAGCTAATGGTTGGAGCGATGGTTTACATAGCAAATAAAACTTAAAACCTATTTAATTTGAAATAATACGAAAATTTGATAGTTGACATGCAATTTGACACAATTAGGTCCAAAAATTAAAAAAAAAACTTATCATTTTTTTTGCTTTTAGCGTAGCGAGTATCCATCCAGCAATGCGCAGTTTTCGTTTTCCACTGTATAATACCAGGGTCATATTAACTACATAGAGTCTCTGAGTGTAGACTTGCCGTTTTGTTTACTCACCTTACCCAACGGTAGAGTCCACTCCGAAAAGTTTTTGTCGAAGGTTTTTTCTTACTGATTTTATCTCTGAAAACGCATTTTAAATACTAAACTACAAAACTAACTTCAAAGAAATAATAAGTAACATTATGTTACTCAATTTCCCTCTGAGATGTAACGTTAAAAGCCCTGCTAAAAACAAATAGCAAAGTTTGATAAATACACCCTTTTTTACAGTCAACTGCGTAAGACGGTAAAAAAATCTAGTTTTGGCCTAATACGTTGACAGTTTGATAAGTTATTACTTTTGCCTAGAATAGTATAATTAAATTAACATAATATTTTACCGCTGTAAAAGGAACCTACGTTTTATTGAAAGTATTTTTTCACGCAAAATTATTGAATGCTTTTATATCTTTAATACATTGAACATGATACAGCGGATAAGGATATTTTTATGGTTTAATTCGGTCCCTACTTGTTATAGTTTTGGAAATAAAATTCATAAAAATGTTTATTTATACCTTATGTTATTAACTTATTAAGTATGTTTTCTTATACTTTTGTACTTTGTAAATAGCAAATTAAAGTTGGAAGTAATGTGAATAGTTTTTCTTTATCCTGACAAAAAGCAAATTAAGGGTTTTCCTCGAAATTTAAATTAATTCGTTGACTTATCGTATAATATTTATTTATCGCTTTCAAGCCTAAGTAAGAAGACAATTAAAATATTATTCCCTAAACATTTTATAAAAAGCAAACAGTGTAGCTAATTTGATTGGCCTATAATGGGATTATAGAGTCCGGGTTTGAACGCTAAAGGGCAGACCACGGAAGAGAAGAAACATTTGACTTTGGACAGTATTTAGTTTAGTCTAGAGGGATTGGCTTGGAATCGGGACTAAAGTTATAATAGGTTAGAGCGGATAGGCACGCAGGTGGTGAGTCCCATGGTCTCGTTGTCGACGGCCATGCAAGCGATCAAACACTCCGCCTGCGACTGGAAGTTGTTCTGGTTGCCACCACAACCAGAGTATATGCGGGTTTTGCAACTCCTGGAAAATCAAGAGATTTTTTTTTAGTTTCAGGAAAAAACTGAAGAACTAATTGCTAGGTAGGTTTTCTTGACGTTGGGGATGACTCGCGTATTACTTAGTCATACGGAAAAAAAACTATATTTCATTTTATCATGCCATAATCTAAAAATCACAGGTTGTTCGATCTTCCGTGCGATTGGTAAAAATGAGAGATGTGAGATGTTTGGGATTTTTTTACCTATATGTAGGTGTCACCCTTTTGCAGTATATATTTTCCCAGTATAACTACTAATGTGATAGTACAACAGGCTAAACAACTAAGTTAACCATCTGGGTCACAATTTGTACATTTTGGTGAAGTGAAGAAGAACCCGACAACTGTCTTTCATTCGCAAGCAACTTCCATTTATTCTACTTACTTAGAAAATTTATCGTAGGCATAGCGCTCGAAATTTCCGAAGCAGGTTCCATAGTCAAATGGAAATAAGCAGTAAACATTTGGATTTTCTGAAATACAGTTATTACGAATTAGTTGTTTTATAATTATTTGCATTCGCAACCAAGAAGATATCATTTTATCGCAGCCTGCTCTTTGAAAGGTTTTCGCAAATACTTTTGATAACAACCGTTTCTAATAGTGATAACATCTTATTTGGTTACGATATCGGTGTTCTGGTGATGTCCATCTGTACAGATTGCACTTGTGATGATAAAATTCGGGTTTCTGTTGTTATGCCATACGTATCTGTCACAAAGCATTTTCTCTGCGTTTGCTTTGGTAGATAACCATGGTGGTTTTCCACGCCGTCTCTGTCGTAAGTATCCTTTATATAATTAATTTAAGGCAGTATTAACTTAGGAAAAATTAATCAATCTCAAAATGTAATCAAAATAAAGATTACATGATATTATTGAGCGTCACTAACGCGGCTTTGCGAAACGCTTAAACTGTAAAATATACCCTGTGTGAAAGTACTAAAACGATTTATTATTTTAACTCACTGCGTTTGCTTGTGGATTTGCTAAGGCAGTTGGATAAACATAAACGTTTGGTATCGAATCTATTGCCATTGCCCTGACAACCGCCCCACCAGAAGCGGTAGCAACGTTGCTTTTTCACGTCGAAGTACCACTGAATGATATCAGCCCGGCAAGGACCCGAGTCAGGTCGGAGGAAACACGTCTTGAACTGTGCTGTTAAAAAGTTACTTATATATCTCCTGTACGTACACGCGAACTTGTTTCGAATAATTGCAAATTATAAAATATATTATAATCTTATATGCTGGCATTTGGAAGTCATCTTATGCCCTAAATGTTTAAAAGGTGTAAGTGCTGTTTTTTGAACCTAATAAAAATCAAAGGGGGACACTCCCGCGTTTTGGTATGAGCGCAAATATATATTTAAAGACGTGGCTAGCAAATGAAACCTAAACAAACTATACGTCGTCAGTGATAACCGTATCCATGGTTCAGAATAGTTAGCGGATATTGCTTTCCCTCACCGTTACTGCGTGATAAATATTTACTTAATTTGGAAAATACCAAAGTAGTGGTGCCCTTGGGTATAGTTAGTTAGGGTTATAACCCAGTTCCTTTAGTCACAAGGCTCTCCCGTTCTTTTCTGGGATTGAATAGGACCAGCCCCGCAAGACAACTGACATGTGGTATTTGCGTTAGCGAGTGAATAGACATCATACTCGTAAATATGTACGAATCTGTCATTTTGGATGGAAACTATGCTTTATACGATTTAGACAAAAGAGGTGATCAGAGAATTATCATTCTTCTAATTTATACCACTGCTTAGTTCCATTTTTTTTTTGGCTTTGATTTTAAAATAATCTAAATATAATCAAGATTTGGCATTCAACAGTAGGTAACTAAATGTACCCGTTAGAATGAAGTAGATAAGCATTAGATTTCTTACAAGTACCAAGTTTGTTTTACCGTGCAACGCGTTCTTTTGCTGGACACATATTTTTTGGGTAACCGTTGTCATTTCTGTGGTGGTCTTCTTTTTTCTTCTACGAATTGCAACATCTCGACTCTCAATTATTGAACAGAAGTACATAATTAAAAGCAACAACAAGGAGAATATGATTATCTGTTCGTTGCTTTTCCATTGTGAAATCATTTTTATGCGATAAGTTAGAAACTGGTACAGTAGTGGCGAATCATAACTACGTAAGTAGGTACGTATCATAAAATGATTTTGTTACTTTATTGCTTGCGTTTTTTTTATCAAGAAATCGTAGGTCGTTTTGGTAGTTTTTACCGCGCATTCGCCGAGTTTTATAACCAACGGATTTATAACCTATGATGGATTTCAAGCATTCTAAGAGCAGTCTGTTGACATTTGATGCCAGTAACTGTGTGATGGACACTTTTAGTACCTATCATTGCGATAATTTAAAACACATCTTAAGAGAATACTCAGCGATACCATCTTTGTGTTATTTCCATTCATTTAAGTACTTTAATGATATGATGATCGCTGTCGTATTTTTTTAATGCGCATTTAGCAAAAACTGACAAATTCTTAATTATCTTAATTATCTTAAGACTTCAAAGTAGTCTGTTTTTCTGAAGTTCACTTGTTGCCAACAAATTACACAGGATCAAGAAAAACATTCAGTTTTTCATGAATTACTCTTACATTACATGTGAATATTTAAGATTTTGGCGCGTATTTACATGGAATAGCAAATTATCTGTATCGTACATACAAATCTCGAAAGGAAACAAAGTTTTGTTATAGCCAAGGACGCTTTTATATAATTACACTACTAAGGGCCGGTTTTTCAATAGTCAGATAAATGTTGTCTGACAGAAAATCAGTATGTTTTTGTTGCACGTCGAACATAAATACTTGACATATGTATGAAGTGAAAATAAAAACATACCTCTTGTCAGTCAGTTCGCATTTATCTGACAATTGAAAAATCAGTCCTTAAAACAGTTCTCTGTATCGTTCCAATTTTAGTATATGTACTGCCGAAGCAAGTACAGTCCTTAAACAGTTAAAAACCAAAGTTTATAGCGACTATATTTAAGAACATCAAAATGGCATCTTAATTTGCTATCGTCAGAGCACGGGATCCTTAAAGATAGAAGGTCAGTCTAGTAATGCTCTTGTATGAGGCTTAGGCCAAAGTTTCAGTTTTCATCAGTTTCATCTACTGGTTGCTACTACGCTATAAAAAGCAAGTAAAGGAATGGTCAGCAACGTTCACCCTAATAATGCGTATAGCACCAACGTAACGCAAACACTTAAAACAAAGTGAATGCGTTGGCAAAACTTTTCTGTTATGTGAGAGAACTGTGTCCTGCAGTAAATTTACAGAAGTTGCAATGACAAAACCACGAAATGATGTGATGAAGACGTTTAAGACACCAGTTGTAGTGAAACATTAATAAGCATGTTTGATTAAAAACCCTCAAAATAAGTTATAGCAAATTTGTACTGAGTCTAATTTGCTAACTTACAAACTGTAGACAAACAAAATAATAACTAAACATTCTATAAGTGACATCACTGCACCCAACCCCACTTTAGACAGGGATGTTGCTCCTCCTAACAAATGCAATAGACACCATTTAACGCTTGTTTAAATCTTCGCGTCTTAATGAACTATTTAAACGTATCAACTAGTGGTCAGAAGTTAATTGATTTAAAGGCTGATAAGAACCCTTAGAATTGTAAAATAACTTTCACTAAGCATTCTTAAAAATAAATATGTTTTACAAACATTTCTGTATAATTTTTTTTATTTTTCTATTTCACTACATTGTAATATTAATAACTAATTAGACTTAAAATCATAATCTTTCATTCTTAATAATGAGAACCAATTAGTTTGAATTACCAAAAACCGGTAGTTTCAAGTCCATGTCATAATTATACAATCGACACATTAAGATGAACAAACGTCACTTTACTGTGAAATTACGAAACGGGATCTACTTGTTATGCACTTCACATGTCTAAAACGTTCAATTAAGTGTTGGTGTTTGTTTCCATGAAGATTAAAGATGGTCAACACCGGTTTTAGCAGTAAATGTCGTTGAGTTACGTTGTGCGGCGCTCGAGTGGCGAGGGGCGGGGCGCGGCGGCCACACTACTTGCACTTCGCTTTTTGCTAGTATAGCCCGAGCGCACGCGCACATATACAACCGGGACCTATCCTTTGTATGTTGGAGATCTCCTTTATTTATTCGACCCGCAACTCTCTCCCGCGCCGAACGTCTCCGATCTCGACGCTCGCAATCCTATCGCTATCGTTCATTATAAAAATGATTGTCAAACACGGAACGCTACCGGAACCTGCATTAGTTTTTACAAGTGTGCCGCAGTAATCGTTAGGACTTTGATAAATTAAATATTTGTTTGTATTGTGTTAATTAAGATTAGCATTATGAATATCAATGACATTGTGTTTAATTTGTTTCTGATTTACTTGTTTCCAATTTTAACGAGGGCTGCCACTGCGCCGGATGCAAAGGTATGTGACATCACTTCTTAAACTCTATTAATCAAACTCTCAGAACTATAAATATTTATTAGTTAATATTTATATGACACATAAATTAAGTTTTATTTTAATATCGGAGTGACTTAACAGAGCTTGGTCAAACTATAATTAGCGTTTGATTTTTACTGAATTATTGGTAGTAACAAAAGATGCCATTTTCTTCGTGAACTCTCGTAGATCAGGATCCTATAACTCAAAAAGACCATAAAATGGTGTTCAATAAAGCCAGGAATAGCCACTGCCTCGCCTCAACGAAAACAAACAGAAATCCATTAAAACACTCGCCTATTAAAAGAACAATTAATTTTATGTCTGCATTCAGTTAAGACCGAACGGCCAAAGCTGTATAAGTTTCGTAGATCTTTAACACTGAACTCAATCCCACTTTTTAATATTTTTTTTAGTCAAATCCTATTGACAATTCATTGCACAAAAGAAATTGGCATCCATTGATATATACGAACGAGCAGCGACTATGTGTCCAGCATACAGACAATCACATTAACAGACACTTATAAGGAAAAATAACCATAAGCAAATAATTTTAAAGTCCTTTCAAGTGCCACCATTGTTCTAAGCAGAACGAGTAGCCGTGTCGGCACCTTTACGACTCATAAAAGTTTAAACTTTTGTGTATCCAACGGTTCTATCGGAGTTAATCCCGTGATCGACTACGAGCGACAAAAGAAGAAGAAAGTTTTACAAGAATACTTACCTACAACGAATAAACAATAAGCTTTTAAGTTTAAATATTTAACGAGTCAATAAGATTAATATCAACATTGTTTCTAATCCTCAGAACCAACCGCAGAATTGCTCTGGGCGTCTTGCCTCATGCAGACAGAAGTTTGGGAATTCCCACAGACCAATGTGTGGCACTAATGGTCAAACATACCCGTCGAAGTGTCACGTCATAGAGGCCCAGTGTTCGGGGAAAACAGTGGCCATCGCCTACAAGGGGGCTTGCAATGGTAAGTTCTGGAATCTTGATATCAATTATAACGATCTCACTTGAAATTAGAAAAAATATCTTTCAAAATCAAATAATTACCACAACTAACTACGCGTTGACGTTATCACTCCCTATTTGTAAAGAATCGCAATTGACAAAAGCGAACTAAATAAAACAAACTCATTTGCGATTTGCATTGCAGTTGTAGCTTTTGTTAACAATATTTTGTGTTAAGTAAAATACAGTAAGTCTTGTTTGTACTCGCACGGAAGCCGCTCTATCTAAATGTTAAAAAACTCTTTGTATTCCGCTGACCTTGTTACGAGAAAAGAGAACTCTATTCCTATCATTGATCTTGGAAGATAGTTATATCAATTAGGTATATTACTAAACAAACGACAATAGAAAATACTTTAGCTGCATTTTAGTCAGACTGATAGTCTTATCATTATTTATTAATGAATACACGTTTTCCTTCCTCCTATAATTTAGTTGTGTAAGACTGAAACTAAAGGAACACCATTTAAAAATGAGAATAACTTGTCAAAACTTCTTTGTGAATAAAAAACCCTTTGTGTTCAACAAAGCAAAACAACACTATACTTATCTACAAAATCTGGTTCACCACTAAAGTTGTTTCCTCCAGGCCAGTCATCCTGCATCGAAGTACAGCGCTACGCCCTGAAGGCCCAGGCCAGCAACCGCGCGACGTTCGTGCCTCGGTGTCGCGCCGACGGCCGGTACGCACCAGTGCAATGCATGCTCAATGCTGGGTGCTGGTGCGTCTCTCCAGACGGCAAGCATCTGCCAGACTCAGTGCTGAGGAGCGGGAGACCGGACTGCACGAGGAGTGGTAAGAAAAATGGCTTAAAAAAATTGCTAACGATGTTTGCTAGTACAAAATGAAGAGTAAATAGCTCTAACAAGGGAGAGTTATAGTTAAACTCACCTTTTGTGTCCAGTAAATTTAGCTACAGCTTCACAGTAAACATCGTTTTCGGTATATCCTTAAAGAGTTATTGAGAGTTTTTTGTACAATAATATTTTCGTAATGCAATTCGTTGGAAAATTACCAAAGTGAAAAAATATTAATTTAAATAGACATTCTGAAAAATCGTTGGAGCATCTGTTCGACGTCTTGGCTTTCTGTAAACATGTGGGGAGATATGTGTTTACGTTATCGATTGGAAACAGTGTCGGTATACCTGTCGATACCCTATCAAAACTGTTCGGAATAATACGCTTTTTGACGATTAAATACAAAGCTAAGAGTATGATTCGGCTAATCAATTACCCTTTTTAACTCTTGTTAACTTTTTATACCAGTTGATACTTACAACTTTGTCGGTTTATTCATATTCTGTGATGAGGTAAATTAAAGAAACTTTCCCGCGGTAACAAGTATCCTTTTTTTTACCTGGGGTGTCGAACTATCTCTATTCCAAGATTCAGTATGATCAGCCGTTTTGACGGAAAAATGGAATAAACAGACAGCCGAACACACACATTAGGATTTCAAACGTTGAATATTTTGTTTCATTTTTTTTTCGAGTTTTCTTCCTAAGAAGTGTAATAAAGTAGCATAACCATAGTAATTATGCTACTCATTAAACTTACGGCTAACGTTTAAAAAGGAGATACTCGACGCAATTAGAGAAAAAAACATACGTATGTAGGTAATGAACCATTTATAGCGCATTCCATATGTAATTGATAAAATCTACTGAGCACAATGGGTAACTATAAAACTATTGGTTATAACAGTGTGTATTAAGTTAAAGACGCATAAAGTTCGATCATTAAGGTAAAATGAAATTGAAAATTCTTGATACTGTAATTTGTGTTGGGACACTTTTAACGTTTCTAGCTATGTATTTATTTGACATAAAATCCTAACACCAAGGCCAAATTTTATATAGGTAACTAAAACGTGAAAGATCAATTTAGCATTTGCTCCGTGCGGTTTGGTCCTAGAGTAGCAGCTCAATTAAAATGGTCCATGCAGGACATAGACGGTTCAACCTGGCTGGGGTCAGGGCCCAGATTGCGGAAGACAGCAATCCTACTCGTTTACCAAACAGACACCTATCATTGGACGACATTGGACCACAGTCATTTAGAGCCAATTTATAATCCTGATTTGAATTTAGAAGATTGAGTGGGCCCTTATTTTGTCACGGACTGTAGCAATCGAAGGGATCTAGGTGCGTTTGTTTTAACCGACTGATGATGATTGATAAAACTATAAAACAAGAAATAAATTAGCGAAAGATTCGAAGAGACAGCAAATGTGAGACTAGACCGACCTCTTTAATAAATTTTAATAATCTAAACAGTTATCTTAAAGTCGCAACATTTGATTATTGTGGTTATTTTATTTACAGAATTTTACGAGCGTCGTTAAATTTTAATAACGATTTGAATAAATAGACATATCGGTAGCGGTTTTAATAACCCAAATATGAAGTATACTCAAGTTGGTAAATTGTCAGTCATCGAAATTTTATTCGCAAAATTATATCCATGTTTCGTTATTTTAATAGTCGAAATGGGGAATCATTTGAAGGCACTGTAACTGATACTGCAGACAGCCATAAAGCTTGTGGTTGTTCGGTTTTATGATCAGGCAAGGGTCAGCCCACGTAGGCCGATGCCCCACTTCTCAGTGACAGCCTGATCAACGGTTTCCTTCTACCACCTCTCAAATATACACATTAACATAACCACACACAATTAGCAATTAAACACAATCTCAATTGTCATGATAATAGCCATTTATTATAATTTTATGACAATTCTAAGCGGCTCCACTTAAGGCATCGTAAATTCAAATCTTGCCCACTACATCAATTAGAATACTTTGATTACAAATTGATTACAGATTCAAAAGATGCATTATAAATATTAGTTGATCTCTCGTCCATAGTTTAACGGCCTAGTTAACACGCGATAGCTCTGTATTCAATCAAACGATGCAGCATAATTTTCTCTGAATATGAAATTTAATATAGAGGTATTTTAACAAGCTTCATTTTGCGGTTTATGACAAATGTTAAAGGCCAATCCACAAAGGCTTCGCAGGAAGTTCTTAAAATCTTCATTGAATGTCTCATCACACAACATACCTGCAGGCACTGAATCCAACGAGAATCCGACAATTTAAAAATAAACTCAGGTATAAAATTTCTAAGTCAGCTCAGCTTTAGAGACGACCGTATGCAAATAACTCATTAATTTAAATTTACGCGTTTGATCGTCTGATAAAGAATATCAATAAACTATTGTTTGGCTATGTCTTAATAGTTGGCTTGTGCATATTTTAATAATGTATAGTTTTTGGTGGACCATAAAAAGTTATTGGCATATCGAAGTAGGCATGTATAAGCCTAGTAAATCGGATATTTTTATGAAAACCACTCAACATTCCAGTTATAAGAACGTGTGAATGCGATGCGCCGACGCATGCAAATAACACTCGTCTATATTCAGCTTTATTTGGCGCCAGTTAGTGGTGTCTAGGTCTCTTAATTAATTCCATGTCGTATTAGAAAAACATGTGTTTTTATTACTATCTATGAAAGCAATTGACAGTCTATAACATTAAACGTGCTAACATTACGAATGTGGTTTCGATGTATAAGTTTAGACTAATTGCTCGGTACTTAGATAATTTGGTAGATTGGTAATAAGACGTGTAGTTCCTTTTTATTGCAATATGACTGAATACCCTTGCTCTTGAACTAAGAATTTGTCTCTTTACGCCAAATAAACACCATGGATTATAAACCGATTGCAAACAATTACATTGCGTTTCGGTCAAATTTGCATAGACATTGCGCGCGCATGACTCTCGTTTGGAGCCTAGAACCTTACATCACGGCAGCATACACACATTTATAAAGTAATTAACATACAATTTCAAATACATTATCCGTTGAAAGCACAAATACAGTGTAACACAGCACTACATCCAGTCGTCAAGAGATCGCGCGATAACTTCGGAAGTAGCTCCTTGTTTGCCCATTAGCCGGAGTCTCTTCCATTACCCGCCGGCGCCCGCGCAATGAGCAAGAGCAATTAACCACTTGCTGCCACTTGTGGCCCGATTTTAATGCATACGGCGCTGCGATTACGCTTGCATGCAATCTTCGTACACCGGGGCCCAGCTGACTACATATTCGGGACAGCCACTTTCGCGGCAGCCTCAGACATATGATAAGGATAATTATAAGTTCATATATAAGTTTATAATCATCTTATTTGGTGTTGGATTAGCACAGAGACTTTCTATTAAATCCCTGCTCTAGCAGTAATCTTGACAAAGCCTTCAGACTTATAACTCTCTGTGTAAACCGTCAATAAACCTCAAGCAACGAGTAAATTATGTGCGCGGCGTCAGATATCACCGAGCACATTCATCTCACCAACGTTTATCTGCCAGCGTCAAAGAAACACTTTACGATTCGTGTAGATTACAACTGCTAGATATATTTCTAAGGGCTTATTGACTTTTATTTCGATCCGAGTGGTTTTCTAAGAATCACCGGTCGTGTCAGACAGCCCGTCGCCTCGCACAATGGTTTCCAGTTTTTTTTCAAGGTACCCGCCTCGAGCTTTAACAAAAAACTACGCAGACGAAGTTTTAAAATCTAACCAACCGCTCTTTGAAGTTGTATACCGAGACGGTCTACCTGTGCTTCGATTTTAATGAAGTCGTAAATAAAGTATTCGAGATAAAACAAAACGTTTTTAGTTATCAACAACCGGTTGTAGAGTCCTTGTTGTGAGATTAAAGTTTTCAAAGGAGACATTTTATGTGCAATATCCAATCCTTTATAAATCTTTTGCTTAATCTACTATTGTAATTAGCGAATAGCTTCTAAAACTGGTTTTAATCTGAAAAATGTTTCTTCTTTTTTGGGATGTGTTATCTTGGTAACAATGATAAAACTGTTCATCTTGCATTATTAACATTAGTATTTCGGCATTTTTTAAACAGCTGAAGAAGTGTTTCTAAACATATTAAACTATAAATAGTTAAATCTATTTAAGGAGACATTAGTCAGGAGAGTTCACAAACCTAAAAAGTCATGCGAGCGTTAATCGATATGCAAAAATCCGACGATCGTATTAATTTTTAAATTCGTTAGGAATTTATCGACCGCTTATAAATCCATAAGTGTTATTGCATAGGCTACGCAGATATGAAAGAACAATTGGCTTGAGCGTTGCAACAGAGAGTCGGTTGTAAGGGCTCGGCGCCGTGAAGTCTGGCGCGTCCCGGTCACCCACACTCACACACTTTTTGTGTATCACGTTACATGCCCACAACCCGTTCCTGTAGGGATGAACGCAACCCAATTTAACCTAACGGTTCATATCAGGTCACTACACATTCACAGACAAAGTATTTTAAAACTTCAGCCTAATTTATAATTGATGGCAACGAGATTTTAGAGTAACATTATTGTACAAAACTACCTTCCGTAAAATTCTTGAGCTGAATAGTAAATAAGCATTTCAAGAGTTTCTAACGATTTAAGTGACTCGTGTAAACATATAAGGAAAAAGCTCGTAAGAGCAGCGGCTTTGATAGAATGCTTCTGTATTGCACATCACTATCGTGAGACCGGTTTTGCGTCGGCGACTCTACACCGACACAAAGCCCCAAAGAAATAAATCATAACAACCGATACTTTTTTTGTATATGGCCAATATCGATAACAGATTTTTACATTATTTCTGAACGGCATTCTTTTAAAATATATCACAGATGGCCTCGGCGTATAACACGAAGAGTCAATGCCTCCATTTAATAAATACGATTAACAAAAGGATTCCAATATCGAACTGCTACATATACCAGCTATAGTAGAAGACGTTAAAGCTTCAATAAAATGTGAAGTCCTATCAAAGCGTCGCTTTGAATCAGATCCGCCTCAATCGATCAGCTATAATTTAAGCCCTCGAGATATTCTTCGCGTGCTCTGTCTCACAACATCCATTAACGCTAAACTATACATAATTTTAACGAGCGGCCCCAAGACTCATCCCTGAGGCTGCCCAGGTGATAATGAATGCAATTTTTTCAATCTGTGATGATTGTTCGCTTAAATCTAATATGGCGGAATTAATGGCTTTTAAAATAATACTTAGTTTTTACGTTGCACTTTAAGAAGTCAGCCATAACCTGATTTGAGATTTGTTTCCAGGCAAGTCCCATACGAGGCGACGATCGTCAACTAGAGGACAAAGAAACAAAAGAAGTGCGTATTGAATCCAGTACTGTGGAATTTATAGTCTTATCGAGTATTATACGTTTAAATCTGATTTATTCTCGCCAGGTTGTACCCGCACTGACCGTATACAGTTTAACAAGAACTTGATCAAAATATTCGGAGGAGAGTTTGAAAGAGCTCGTTCTGGACAAGGAGGGTTATTTGTGGAGCCGAGATCAGTGGCGGAGTGGAAGTTCAGAGAGTTGGATCGAGATAAGAATGGTGCTCTTCAGAAATCTGAATACCGAGGGTTAAGAAGACTCATCAAAAAGGTGCGTTACTCTTGTTAATACTCTTTTATTTCAAAAATGCTCTTGGACTTGTTCTAATCATGCTTGACGTAAAATTAGCTTCTCTTTTTAGGTGGTTAAACCAAAACGTTGCGCACGCGCTTGGGCAAGGGGCTGCGACGGCAACGGCGACGGCCAGATCGAGAACAGCGAGTGGGTGGGCTGCCTGCTGTCCAACCCGGAGCCACCAGCACCGGACTGTGAGTACATCAGCATCAATAGCTAGCGAATTAACACTTTGAACGCAAAAATTAAAATTTAGGACTGAATTAATCATAGAGCTGTACTCCATAGATTAAATAGATGGTGTAACTATAAATTTTCGTTTACTCAATAGTGCACATAGAAAAGCCTTATGATCATATAAATATGAGGGTCAAGTAGGGAATATTTCATAACCAGAAACATTAATTGGTTGCAATGCGAATTATTATCTAAATGAATAGTATTAGTGCGACGCCGATTTATTTTCATGTTTGATTTTTTTTTCAATATTAATACAATATTGGTTTACCTAAAAGCGTTCATATTTGTGCAAACATAATAATAATATATAGTCTCTCTCCGTTTCTTCATGTCATTGAATGCAGACGAAGATAATGGGCCTCCGGAAACTGAACCAGATTACAACGAAGAGAATTACAGCGATCCCACTGGTACGTTCTTAATCGAAAATATTCTATCTAAATCCTACTAAATGTAAAAATAATATATAAACTTCGATTACAGTCATACCTCAAATCATGAAGAACTCTTTCCCCGTGGCTCCAGAACCCGACAACGATTCGCGGAGAGAAGACGAAGCAAACGACTGCCTGACGGATCGCCAAGCAGTTCTAGATGAACAGGTCTGAACTATATTAGTATTTACACATAAGACCATCAATGTGCCAAGCGACTGCAAGCCAATGCGAAATGCCTTATAGCGAATTCAAATTTTTGTTGATGTCTAGTTCAAGATTTTCGGTGACCAGTTAGATAAAGTTTTCTGGTGTTCTTTGCCAACAGAAAGCTGGAGCAGCACCGTTATATGTCCCAGAATGCACCGGTGACGGAAGGTACGCCAGAGCTCAGTGCTACAGGTCTACGGGATATTGCTGGTGTGTTCATCAGGATACAGGAAAACCAATACCGGGATCCTCAGTCAAGGACAAGAAACCAGATTGTGATGCCGCTCCGCATCACGCTAGTCCAATGAGAGGTAATAAAATAAGCTGAATACAAACACTTTGCCTCACACTTATTTATATGACAAATATAATTAAGTAATATTATATTTTTAGGGTGTCCTGAGCCAAAAAAATCAAACTTCCTACGCGACCTCATTCGGTTCTTCGTCACCAAAATGGCTGCATCCACAAATGGCACCGGCCCCGGGTATGTAAATTACAAATTGGTTACCTATCTTAATCCCGAATATCATAATTCAGAAAACGTTTGGTAATTTTTTCATAATCCGGTTTTTTTTAATTTCGAAGTTTTTTTGGCACACTCCGAATTTCATTTGCCCATTTATTCGTTTGTACGACGTTTTAAAATCCAGACGAATGAGTTCCAGACACACGAAAACCAATTGCGCGAAATCTAGATGACCGATATCCATACTATGCACAAAAGCGAAATATTTAAAACAGTTTTTAATTGATATCCAGACAAACAATATCTAGATTTTTAAAACATGATGTTTTAAATTCAAATAAACGATATCTAGAAAAACTAAATCCTTGTTTTTTAAATGGCTCTCTACTTTTAAAAAAGAACTTCGGTTTTGGCGCTTCGACGACCGCTGCTGCCGCGGTACGCTCGCTTCGCTTGCTCGGCTTGCGCACTGCGGGTCAATTACCGTATTTTATGCAGTGCTGCTTAGTTGCGTTTACGTCTTGACGTATTGACCCGTTGTATGGTCACCATTTAACCACATACTCCTCATCACTTCGCTGGTCGTTGTACTGGTATAACTATATCTGGATTATGAGAATATGGGAACCAAAAACATATTTTTTGAAAATTTGGTTTTACGAGTAGTGCACCTGGAAATTGAGTCATCTGGGAAATAAAAAAAGGAATTTTAAAGCTGTCATTCTTTTCATCAGTCTTTTAATTCTTTATTTATATAATTAATTCGGATAAAAGATATTCGAGATTTCAATAGGTTACCTTACAAATTATATTCCCCAACTTTCCATCAACATGGTTTATTACATCCAAGTTATTTATAGAGAAATGGTGAAATGGGGAGCATCAAAAGAAGAGCAAGCTGCTACCTGGACTTATGTGATGTTAGACAAGGACAAGAATAAAGCGTTGGAGAGGCGGGAATGGAAGGCGTTCCATCAGTTGATAGCGAGCGCTGAGCCACTGAGACGATGCGGCAGAAAGTTGCCACGATACTGTGACGTCAACCATGATACCAAGATCAGCATTACAGAGTGGATGGCCTGTCTAGAGGTCACGCAGACTTCACAGGGGCACTCGAGTAAGTTACTTATCAATTTTCATTTGCTTTACATTTTATACAAAACTCGCACCGTGATAGACATCGGTTCAAACTTATCGCTTTTCAAAAATTTAATAATATTGAAGGATTACTCACATTTATTAAACAATGTATCCTGATGCAATCAGTCAAGTTAACTCTGAAAACAATAACATGGTATTTAAAAACTTAATGTGTATTTAAATAACCTCAACAATAGTAATAACGATATTACCTTTATTTTCTAGCTGAAGTATCGACGACATCTTCAAGCTCAAGACGAAAAGGACCCAATCCGCTAGAATCAATATTAAAACCGGACGACTAGGAAACCTAGTTCAGGTCAAAGCATATTCCTTGATAAGAGCTTAAATCAACAAGAGCTTACTGATATCCAGTGAATTTCGTTGTGTATAGAAATTGTAAATCTTATAATGTTATTTGAAAAAATATACTCGTGGCTGGTACGAAACCAATCTACGGTTTTTGCGTGTAGGTAATTATTGAAAGGAGGTAGGGCAGTGTTTTTTTTAAATTCACTTGAGTTGAATTTGCTCTAATAAAACTTCCGACCAATGGGCGCTATGGTTATGTCTCAATATTTGTTAAGTATAAAATAATACTCTACTGTTTTTCGATGATGTGCAATAGAAAACATGTAATCATTGTAAACATGTAATCATTTACACAATATTTGTTTCGTTTGTTTTTATTGAAGCTAAAAAGCCCTTCGAGTTTGGCAACTAATAGTAAAGCAAATATAAATAAACTTGTTCGGAACTAATTCTCAAGTCTGAATAAATATCAATTCAAATGCAATATCAAATTCGAATACAATGGTAAAACATTATTAGTCTCGTGCAATAACCCAGAGGAAAAGGAGAATACGTTTGTATAGACGCAATGCCACTTCTACTCCTGAACAACATTAATAAGCAGATACCTAAAAATATGCGTTTTATTACTTGGGACAGGTAAAATTAGAACAAAGAAAATGTTTTTACACATGTATATAATATTAAATAGCAATGCAGGGTACGCATTGTTTAATTTACAAAAAAAATATAACACCAGCTTTAAGTACTATTGGCTCATAATTTTATGAAACACGAAATGAACAATTTGAGGCTTTTACCAACTTGGTCACGAAAATACATCATACACTTTCGATTATAGATAATAACCAATTAATTTATAAATCATAAATGGATTGTTAACGTAATTAGTTATTAAGTATTCTCGGTATTTATAATGCGTGTCGTATCATAGCTAAATGTTGTGTATTTACGTTTATTTAAAATAATTATCATAAATAATATGTATCGATATGGAAAAAATCGTTTGCGGTAAAATATAACTGTTTTTATTTAACAGTGTACGAAACATATTGAAATTAATTTATAAAACCTTAGCTAGTTGGTGTCATATAAGGAAATGTATTGTGATATTTTTCGATACTATTATTGCTTAATAAATATTTTTGATATTTTCAAAGTTGTTTCTATGTTGAACGATGCAGCGGATCTAAATAATTTACAATCACAATGACAACTTACACATGCCATTGTCTATAAATATGTATAGTACAAAAGTTATATTTAAAATATCTCAAATTGGAGAAGTAACATGCACTTTGACTAAACATTTTTCTATAACATCTAAACATTAATTCACAGATAGTTTACCGAGTAAAGCTAAATTCAATGTTTATTATTACTATATTAATATAAACGGTCCGTTTTCATCACACACGTTCCGACACTGAACAATAATGTTTAATGCAACTCTCGATTAGAAAACTTGCTGTAAACGTTACCACCATTGTAAAAGTATGATAGATCAATATACAAAATATTAATTTAACATATCGCCTTGCGACTAGACAAAGTTTCTTTTTCCATGTTGCATTTCGCCAAAACAGGGGTACATTTACTGTAAACATTGATCGCAATGAGCTAATTTCACTTCGTTAATAACGTCGCCAACTTTGATGTGAATGTAGCACATGAAAAGCGGTCGCGTTCAATGTTATCATTTAGGCTATTGTGCGTTTGAATGCACGTCTGTCAGCACCGAATTTGATAAACAGACGTAGCTTCACACATACTCAAACAAAATATGGAACTACCCAATAAATATAGGCATTTAGTAAACCGAGTTCGCTACTGATAGATGTGCGTTCCTAAGCTTATCTACTTCGTCTATACAACCAGCTTAAATAAACGCTGATTTTCGACCGAAACTGAAATCAATAATTTATATTACAGACAGTAGGTATAGACGTTACAAAAATATCTAAACCCATTCACATTGGCCGATTCGAAACGCTTTTCTTCACAATCCAACATTCAGTAACGACATAGAAACTCCAAACAACCAACAGATTCAAACCGGCTAATGCGCACGGCATTTCGCTCCTTATTCCCTCATAAATATGTTACAATTTACTACTAGACATCTAAGTTACATCAACAGCGTTTTGGTTTCAACACACATTAGGGTTCCAAGGTATGACTATCTAGGTAATTCAGCACGAAGGTTTTGGTAGTACGATTTTCTTGTATTCAGCTATGGTTTCATTGAGCATGGTTTGGCAGATTGTGTTGAATATTTGGCTTTTGATGTCTCCTTCGCTATTGTGTAAGGAAGTCCATTCGGGCTCGCAGCGGCGCCATTCCGTGAATAAAACATCGTCCACGTGATCAGATCGACGCGTGCCGACACCTGATACAGTTAATTATATATTAGGATAACTAAGAAACAAGACAAGTTATTTTTGATTAAAAAAAACGATAAAGTCGAAGTTTTCAACTAAAATGCCCAACTTAAAAATAGGCATATTAATATAAAAGTTGTAATGGTCTTAAAAGTGCAATTCATTGTCATATAAATAATAGCTCTTTCAATGAGCTATAATATCAGCTTTACCAAAACCCGTTCAATCGTGAAAGTGTTAAAAAGCTTACTTTTACGATTATGACAACATTAACTAAGCAATTTATAAGTAATCCAAACTCTTTCAAGTTATTAAAAGATCTCTTTATTTAAAGAGTTTATACATAAATATTACTTAATTAATGTTTTTTCTTACAAATCGAGTGTGAAAATTACCCAAAAATATGAGAAGACCGCATTAAAATCCGTTTAGTGGTTTTGGAGGAGATACCGGACAAACATACAGACAGAATTAGCGACTTGGATTTATACTATGTAATGATAATGATAATGATAACTTACCAGGTACAACAGTAGGCTTCACACCAGACAGCACCTCCTCAAGCTCCGCCTTTGTTTTCTTCACCAGCTTGTCCACATCAAGCGGCTGATTCTGCGGCAACAAATTACACGAGTCCCACGGCTTATCGCTGCTCTGTGGACTCTGCTTCTCCAGCGACTCCTCGCAGAAGTCCTTGACGAACACTTCTAGAGGGTCCTCGGGGTCGACTTTGACTGGTTCTCTACTGATATGGCCTCTCACTTTGCCTTCGGTGATGTCGTCGAGTATGAAAGCTCGGTGGAGTTTGGAAGCGCGGGTTTCGGTCGGCGGTGTGTAAGGGGGGGGAGGTTTGTCGGGGATCTCCCGGACTACCAGCAAATGGCATTTCTGCTCTTCGAGAGCACGGATCTGGGGATGTAAATTGTTATTTGTTTAAGACACTGGTATTTTTATAAGGGTAATAATAAAGCTTTTGTTCCTAAAGGCTGATTCTAAAATTGTCAGTTAAATGCTGTTCGACTGATCTGTAGAATGTTTTCACTGTCACTTCTTTCATACACCATTTTTTATTAAACAAGCACTTTAAATTTTTCAGACTATTGGCTTTACTCATCAATTACTCTTAGGAATATTATGACTAACAATTGTAACCAAATAAAATGACGATATTATATCTTAGACCAACACAAACGGGTATACGAATCCGTATAGTTACCGGGTTAAAAAAGTTCCCATACCATAACATTGTAATAAGGTTTTGATATGTATAAAATTACTTACCTCTCTTTCAATGGCCAGCTGCTGTCTTCTCAATTCCTCGGCTTCACTGCGCATAGACGCGATCGACGTTATCGAAGACACATCCAGAGGTGGGCTCGGTATTGGACTAGAGTCTGAAAACATTATTATTATGCTATTTAAATAGCTTAAAGCAATAAAATACAGCAAAATTATATAGAAAGAGAGAAAACTTTGCAATAAAAAAAGATTTACTAGCAAATCTCTACAGTGTGACATTGAGTTAAGTTTCACTTTTGTATTAATACCTAATGCTTTATTGTAATCAAATTTATTTTATTTATTGATTGTTAACAACGTGTGGTAATGGTGATTACACTACTGACAAAACAAACTGAAAAGCAAAAAAAGTTTTAGGTAAATCTCATTTCACATTTCTTACCTGAGGATGCGGGACACGGTGAGGTCGTTGGAGCCATATTAGGTAATTGACTAGCCGGCTCCACTTCCTGGAATTTGTCCTCCACTTCCTCGTACACACTTAAGTCTTCATTGGCAAGATCATCCTTACTTGTACTACACAATGGCACATCTCCAACAGGCAACACTTCAGACACAACCTCAGACGGCACAGTTTTAATTTCACTTATAACATAACTCTGACTAGGGTTGCCCTCCTCGGATTCCACTGGAGATTTCTCCTCTGACAGACCCTTGTAATACTGGTCCAGTTCATCTACCAGACTCCTAGCCGTTGATGGACTGCTAGACTGATCGCACTCGACAGTACACAGCTGCTCCATTATCCTTTCAATGTTGTCCAAATCTCTAATCCTAGTGCTACTGTTGGCAGAGTTGACGAAATGCTTTAACGCTTCCTCGTTGACTTCGTAGAGCTTCCCCTTGTTGAATATCGGTGGGAGGGAGAGATTGCCAAAGAGTATGTTCAGGTAGCTGCCATCAACGCTGACGTGGTTTTCCGCTGCGGTTTCACTGTGTTCAATTGGTGACGGGTTTAATACGCTGTCTGATATAAAAGACTTGTCGACACTGAGGGCGCTCTCACTTAGATGCTCTGTTTCTGATTTTAATGGAGGTGTGGAAGCTTCTTCACAACCGCTGCTAGATAAGTCGAAACATTTCACTGGAGCTACGGATCGGTCGGACGACGGGCTCCGTTTTAGCTTCTTCTTACTAAGCAGAATCTGATCAACGTCAACGCTGTTTCGTAACTTGAGCTCTATGTTTTTCTTTGTTTTCATGAGCGCAAATTTCCTTCGCTCCGACAAAGTGAGCAGCGCTTTTCGCATCCGCTGCATTTCGCCGCACTCATGTTGCAGTTTAAGCAATGCTCCTCGCTGTTTTTTCTTCAACGTCGATATATCAGTGTTTTGTTGTTTCTTCTTATCCTCGAGCCAAATTAATTGGGATTTTGTGAAGTCTTTCAGAGCATCCTCGCGAATTTTCAACACGATGAGGAGGTTTTCTGCGCGTCGCTGTTCATTACGAATGAGCAAATTAAGCTGCAATTAAATAATGACTAAATTAGACACAAATACTAAATTGACATATCACTAAAGCCCTATTAAAGGGCAATAAAACTAATGAGTACGAAGTCATTACAATTTTATGAGTGTGTCATGCAGGCGTGTGAATCAAAGAGATGTGAACAGTTAAATGTTTACAAAATAAAGAAACACACTTACTAGACAAAGACTTTTGGATGCCATTGTTTCGGAGTCATCGAGGCGCTCGCCATTTTCCAACCTGGGCATTAGCGACCTGTTCAAATCGAGCCCCGCCTTGGTGATCCACCTCTCAACATTGTTATCGGGAAATATTCTCTCGGCTAACGTGAAATTTTCTAAATACTGTAGAGATTCAAAGAACGAATCTATAAAATTGAGTTCCCTTTGGAACTGCTGGCAAACGTGTTCGCCTTGCAACATGTGGTTGTTAGCAATGATCGCGTTGATTATATCAGATGGCTTTATTAAGTGACGGCTGTTCAGAACGTAGGAATAATTAAGCGATGCCACTGCATTCACGTTGTTTATTACTTCAATTTCGCGCTCGTGCTTGCTGTCGTCTGACTCATCTTCGTCTTCATCTATATCGCAATTACTCATTTCCTTTTTAAAGATAGATACTACGTTTAAAGGATAGGATAATGGACTAGGCGATATTGTAGACGTAGATTCCTCTTTCTCTAATAATTTAAAGTTTATCTGTTGACTACTTGTGTAAGTCACTGTGGTTCGACTAATAATATATGAAGGAGTTTCAGGTGGCGGTTCGGCGTCGAAAAATTCATTTTGTGAACCAATTTCAACTACTGGCAAATGATTTTGAGATACTCTATTTTCATGAATGTCTTGGGTACTGAGTTCAATTGAATCAATTAAACTTTGAGAACTTATTTTAATTGGTGAGACTTGTGTCCGAGAATTTAGTTTTAAATCGGTTTGAGAATTGATTCTTATCGGAGGGATTTCTAAGTTAGGTAAAATTTCTGATTTTTGAGATTCGTTTCTATCTTTAGTTAATGTGACGTTTGGAATATCAAGATTATCAAAGGGGTCTGTTTGTGAGGAGGTATTGTCCATTCCTTTGAACATAATGCCAACGTCAAAAGCATCCACTTCGGTGATTTTGTTTTCTGTCTTTGGCGGAGAATTTGTTGATAACTGTACATCTTTTGATATAAGTGTGTGGTCGGGGGTTGTATAACTGTCTTTGTTTGTATAGAATCTAACAACCCTCTCAGCTTCAGCTTCGTTCGAGCACTGTATGGGTACATTATCCCGACTTTGAAGTATACTTTTAGGTTTTTTAGCACCGGGCTCGTATATTCTACAGGAACAGTGTACATTTCGGGTTTGACGAAATGATTCTGAAAGATAAAGATGTAATACAAGTGTAAATATAAGATTTCAACCATTTATTGTTTTTTTTTTTAATTAACAGAAACAACCAAACCTTTTTTAACGAGGCAAGCTTTGTCGTCAGACTGTAAATTAAAGCTTTTCTTTTTAAAGTTGGTAAATGACAATGGTACACGTTGCTTAGATTCTTTTTCAGTATTGTTTGCACATTTTTCTGTAACAAGCATGATAATTGTAAGGATTTAAAATCATCAGTGAGCACTTTTAAACCTAGCAATATCTTCAAAGTCCCTATTACAATATTAATTTGATATGGACAATGAGAATGTTTGTTATATATTTAAGAACAGTAAATTGAATGACTGAAGATCACTGCATAAGTAATTGGATTTTACTACTGGTCAAAAATTTTAATATTTAGGTATTTGACTAAGATTAATCTCTCGTGTGGTGCTGTCTCATAAGAAAACACTGTATGCAATTATTTTGCTACACTTAAACTAAAAATATTCAACTATAATAACAGACTAACAGCCATCTTCATTACAGTTTTGGGCTATTGCAGTTTCTTGCTGTCCATTATACTTAAATCTGATTATCTATACAGTTTATCATGCATACTTTGTGGATGTTATAAAAACACTTAATTACATAATGTAAAGTAAAAATAATTTTATGATGTTTTGTTTGTTATAGATGAATGAAAAGACAAGCTACAAAATACTGTCAAGTCATTTTACTAGTTACTGAGGTGCAAACTATGCACATTAGAATTTGCAAATAACAAATCAGACATCTTATTTTTAATAAAACTTAGTTTAAAGTGTTTTAAAGGTATGTTGTTACAAAAATATTTTATCCGAGTAACAATAACATACCTGCATCTTTTTTTTCTAACTGAATCTGCTTATCTCTTTTAACAGGAGTTTTGCTGACATCTAACTGAATTTGCTTATCCCTTTTAACTGGAGAACGGGAGGAAACATTTGGTGGGTGTTTGTTTTCAACAGGGTCTGCAATCGAAGTAAAAATGGATAAAATAACAAAAACATAGAATAAGATATTGAAATAATGACTATTAAAAAATAAGAAATCCTACTTCTAGAGCTCAGTCTCGATTTCAAAGATGTTTTTGTTGCTAATGTCTCTCTTGCTTTTTTTTCCACCACCTCCGCTGAAACTGATCTGTTGCAAGGTGAGCTGGCTGGAGTACGGGAGAGAGCTAAAATATTTCATTCATGATCAATAGTTGTTAAAGGTACATATTACTGTGCTAAATATTTAAAGTATTTCTTTTTATACAAGTTCATAATTCTCTGAATAAAAGCATAAAAGGTGTACATCTCATAATAAGATTTTTTTTTTGTTTTTTTAAGCAAATGTGGATTTCCATATTATTCATATTATGCCAAGCACTTACATCTCTTTTCTCTTTCAATATCTTCTGCTATTGTAACAATTTTTCGCCTTGTAAAAGATGGCATCATTGTTTTATTAACAGGTTGCGCTTTCAAGGAGCGTGTTGTTTTTATTTCTGGATTATCGATGTAAACGACGCGTCGTAACCGCGGTTTTACGTTATCACCATCCTGCAGCCAAGGATCTACGGATTTGTTTATTAATTAATAAACCTTAAAGCCTTAACAAATGATGATTGGACTTTAAATAAAAACTGCACTTACGTTCAACTGAATCAACCCCTAAATCTGGCAACTGTGTATACTTAGTTGTAGGATGTGGCTGCACAATAGGAGTAGAAAACGTAGAACTGCCTAGTTGTATAAGGTTAAATGCTCTTCTATAGCTCTCATCCACACTCTCTGAAGCCTTTATATCCATACTGTTGCTAAAATTTCTGACGCAGCGTTACACACTTCTCACGAAAACACAAGCTACGCGACATATGATATGAATAAATAAGCAAGATCACATAAATTTGATATTTTAGGTACAAATAGAGATTTTTTTTACATTATAAAAAACGTTTATTATGCTGTATTTTTTTGTGGTGCCGAAAACTGAAAAATTGAAGTTTTGATGGCTGTTTTTTCAGTTTTTTTTTTATTTGCCTGACAGTCTGTAGACAACATAGAGTTGGATGACAGAACTCATTAGTCGAAACAAAACTGTGCTTCCAATGTAGCGGTAATGTTTTTAAGCCTCAACCAATACCATATTAATATTTCAAAATAACATACAAGATCATTTTAGCAGGAACATATTTTTCAGGCACTTTTAGTGGGGGACGAGGAAGTGATGTGACAATAACAATAAGAATGAATGGGTATTTTTATTGAACGAATGAAGTTTTTTAGTTCAATTTAATTATTAAATTTTGACTTTTCTTCTTAATACTACTACAATTGTAAATTTGTAAGTGTTTAGTAAAAACACTTACAAATTTTGGTTTATCTAAAAAAAGATGGTATTGCTCCCTTCTTTAACCTTTTATTTTTATATTTTATATGGTCTTCATAGTTTTCAGAATTAAAATGTTCTGAACAAATGGCGCTTGTTCTAAGAGGTCTCCACAATTCGTCACGCGCGCAAAATTTTGTCCAAATGTCCTTTACACTTGGATTTTTTGGGAAACTAAAAATAATAAGGTTTATTTTAATACTAGCTTAGGTTTTAGTCCGTATCTTCGCAAGTCTTAGCTTAAAACCTGTAAGCGCTATTTAGTAATATATGTCTCCTAAACTTTATATTTTTCGAACCATTCATTCATCCCACCAGTCATTCAAATCAAAATTCACTTTTATTTTCCCATCACTGTCTAGAATCCCGGCCTGTTAAAACGACATTAAAAAAAAATAAAAAGAAATCTCATCACAGAGGTTGTCAGCTTTGACAGCGTTGACTGCTTGTCTCCCTAATATAGTATTCGTTGTTTACATTTGCTATCGTTTAAAGTGTCGTTACGATCAAGGTTAAAATTCGAAAATATCAATAAATAGTGTAGTAAATTGCCAAAAATACTAACAGGTGATATGAAATCCCATGTAAACATAAATTCGAAGTTTCTGAACGTCGTTTACACAACAAAACCGAACAAATCACAATTTTGTGGAGCACATAAACACATGACAGAGCGACACAGAATGATCAAGTACCGTGCGTGGTACTTGTGTTCACGACTATGACCATCGCTATGACCAAGATTTTGCCTGAGGGGAAAGGCCTGCTATGCCATCTCCTTTGGTTAAATGCTCTAAGATTTAAAGTGCATATCAAATAACTTAATACTTTTAAATCAATATTGCTATTTTTTTTACAAATAATACCTATACAGTTCCATTGCCAAAAAGGATTTATAATTGTTTTCGCAAAGATGCGCACCTAAAAAGCTGTATGTACAAAGCTAATTGCCCGGGGTTTAATGTGCAAACAGTATTAAGCTGTTTGCACATTAAACCCCGGGCAAACATACATAATATTTTTGAAACTTGTTTTAAGTTGTTTCCCAATTTGGTAAAAGATAGTAATAGTAAGTAACTCAGCAATCCAATAAATAAATTTTGAATTTAATTAATCAAATTCTCCTATCAATTAGCATTTATTTTAAAAAAAACACTACACTAAAAATAAAATTAGGCAATGTTAAATTAGGTTACATCTAATAACTGACCATAATGCTGTATGTGTTGTAAAGAACCAAGTCACATTCAAAATAAGTAGTTCTGTTGAGTCTACTTTGGCCCTGTTAAGGCAGGATTTTTGACTGAGGAAAAAAGCTGGTTTTTGCCATCTCCTTCCTTTGGTTCAAAGCAGATTTACAATACCTACATTAATAATGTTTTTAGTAGATGTTGAACGACTAGTCAGTTTTGATAAGGATTGCTGATATAATAATGTCTGTGGCACAACTGTTAAACAATTAGGAATCACAGGGGGCAAAAAATTGATGGGGCTATATCAAATTAATATCTTGTTACCAAATATGTTAAATTCTTCTTTATTACATGAAAACCGACTAAGAGAGTTTGCCCCTTGCTAACTTAGAGCATTTAACCAAAGGAAATGACAAGAGCATTTTAGCAGGTACATATTTTTCAGGCCCTTTTAGTGGGGGACGAGGAACGTAAAAGTGATGTGAAAATAAGAAAGAATGGGTATTTTTATTGAACGAATGAAGTTTTTTAGTTGAATTCAATCATTAAATTTAACTTTTCATCTTAATACCACTATGATTGTACATTTTTAAGTGTTTAGTTAAATCCTTTTTTGAAATTTTTGATTCGGTTCGATTTATCTAACAAGAGAAACTACAAATAATAAGGTTTATTTTGATACTAGTGGCCGCCCGCGACTCCGTTCGCGTGGAAGTCGGTTTCCCGTGGGAATGAGACGTTTTCCCGCGGTAAAAAGTACCCTATGTCCTTTCCCAAGTTCAGTTCTTACTTCATACCAAATTTCATCACAATCGGTTCAGTGGTTTAGGCGTGAAAGCGTAACAGACAGACAGACAGACAGACAGACCGACAGACAGACAGAGTTACTTTCGCATTTATAATATTAGTAGGGGTAGTAGGGACTAGCTTGGTTTTTAGTCCGCATTTTCACAAGTCTTAGCTTAAAACCTATAAGTGTGATTTAATAATATATGACTGCTAAACTTTATATTTCGAACCAATCATTCATCCCACCAATCATTCAAATCAATTCACTCTCATTTTCCCATCACTGCGGTTGTCAGCTTTGACAGGTTTGACAGCTTAACATGGTATTCGTTGTTTACAGTTGCTATCGTTTAAAGTGTCGTAACGATCAAGGTTAAAGTTCGAAAATATCAATAATTTCCAAAAATACTGATAGGTGATATGAAATCCCATGTAAACGTAAATTTGCCGTTTCTGAACGTCGTTTACTCGATAAAACCGAACAATTCACCATTTTGTGGAGCACATACACACGTAACAGAGCGACACAGAATGACCAAGTACCGTGCGTAGTACTTTTGTTGACGCCTATGACCATCGCTACGTCCAAGATTTTGCCTGAGGGGAAAGGCCTGCTTTGTCATCTCCTTTGGTTAAATGCTCTAAGCTTGCTAAGCATCTGACTACACATCGTAAAATATATCCTTAATTCGGCAGCCCAACCGTTTTCATTCGTTTACAAAGCACCAAAGTAGCCTTGTAGCCAAAGCATTAATTTTAAAAAAAAAGCGCGAAAGTAAACTAAAATAAAAAAAAACAATTGTCTATGATCTTCCTTTGAGTGATAGAGCGAGATTGTTGCTAAAACCCTTTGTGAATCGAAAATCTTAACTTTTGACAAAAGTTCCTTCTACTTTGTTTTACCAAGCTGTTTCCATCGTTTGTTAACAATTAGTGTGTCTCCAACATATTTCATTGACTTTTCTATCAAGTTATCAGTGAATCTCGATCCGTGGACTAAGAGTGAAGTCATAATGGATACTTTGTTGACGAAATGAAATGTGTCCCTAATCAAGTGCACCCGACTTATCCCTCTGTGAAATGCATTCTTACACGAACTGCAACGATGCAATTGATATTTCGATATCGATTCAAAAGATAGAGGTGCAGGACATGATTTATTTTAGTGTCGATGAGAACTAATGTGATTGAGTGAGAAGGGAGATCTTCGTAATTTCCGTGTGTAAGTTGCGATTCTGCTTACTCCTATGCGATTCGTAAAATGTATATTTTATAGTGGATTGTAGTTTTCGGATTCAATTTTGTGTTTTTGACCGGACATTACGATGAAATTCCTAGATGAAGTTAGGCATAGGTAGGTTTGGATCGCGCATCGCATTGCTCAAGTAGCTGAAACGCAGATGTAGTCAATATTGTGTAACCTGGTTCCGGGCGAGTGACAGCAACCCTAGCTGCATCTGTCTGTTCGTATTATCGAATTTCCGCGCAGTAATCCCTCGGCAGTCGCGAGTGCAACACCTTCCAGGATGCACATGACGTTGTCAGTACAAAATAATATTATGTTATTTGTGTGTGTGATAATTGAAATGCATATATAAACACAGATTTTGCATCAAGTCCCCTTTATGTTACAGCTTAATAGTATTTAAATAGCCCATACCACACTACACAGATTGTAACTGATGGTACAGTAAATATTAAAAGACCCATCATGCATAAACATAGGTAGGTGATAGTAGTTTTTAACTCTTGTTACTTATGTCTGTTGCAATGAAGATAGATGATAATGCTGTGGATTGAGGCAGTTTGTTGTGTCACCCTGTGCCAATCCTTACTCTATTCTACGATATGATTTTTCTTTTTTTACAAAAGAAAATACTTAAAATTTCGTTATTCTATTTATCTAAAGTATTATTCGTGCCTTCAGTACCTTAATTGCTTGTTGAATGCATATTTCGCTTTGCATTTATGTTGACATGGTGTTTAGTGGTTGAAGTTACATGTTTCTACGTTAAAATTCTACTCAGTTCTTACTTTTCATACGTTGGGCTATCGTTTTGCTGTAATATTTAGGATATTAGAATCTACAATATTATTTCAATTATCTGTTAAGTATTTTGTTTACATATCTACACGTTAACTTAACATTACTTAACTTTATAAAGTTTATTATATGTATCTGTCACTGTTTATCAACATTAAAAGTTAAAAACAATTATATTCATAAATAAATCCTTGAGTTTTAAGTGAATTGTTAAGAATTTGGTAATGTTTTAAATATTATTCGGCTGATATTGATATAATAAATAATAATAATAATAAATAATAAATAGCCTATATATGTCCCATAGTTGAGCACAGGCCTCCTTCTCGGATAGCGAGAGGGGATATTGATATAAGAACTTATTTATTTTCTGTTAAGAAACAACTTTTTCTTTCAGTTAATATGTGCATAAAAAATTGATTAAAGCTATTTATTTACCCTAGTAAATAATTATGTAACTATCATTTATTGCAACAATTTTTAGGTGTATTTTCTTAAAATGGAGTTAGATCTAGTAATCCCATGTTACTATTATTATTCATATAAACCCTTATAGCAGCTAAATATCTGTCCAGCTATTGCAAACTATATATATTTATACTATAAAACTATACTTTAGTATGACATGACAACTACAAAGTACAATTATAACCAAATATTTAAAAGTGTGCGTATTTTTTTACGACATTTTAATTGAAATCTTTCAGGAGAGAAATTTTAAAATTACATATATAAAACTGAAGGTATTCTAGAAAATAAAAAGTATTTTACAAAAACAAAACTATAAAGTAAATTTTGCCCAAATTTTTAATATTGTATGTTGTAAACTAGATTTTCAATCTGGACGCATGATATTCTTTTTTCATTATTTCTCGTCTTAATCAAAATGTGGAATATGTTTTTTAGCCAGTATTCCGTCGAAACTCCAATTTTAAAAATCCCGCCACATAAAAGCTGTTGCAAAACCAATCAATATGTTGAGATAGTCGCGGCGGAGTATTGGGTGCGTTCGTTGTAATTAGTGGATAGGAAATGAAAAAATCCTATTTTCACGTTACTGTAACTCCTGTGAGTGAAACGAACCGCGAATACGGTATTTTACACCATGCAAGAAAAAAGATAAAAGTGAATGGTTATTATAGATTTCGTATTGACTTTTATAATCTGTTTTTGAAATTTCAATTTAAAAACGCTTTTCGCCATATTCCGCCGTGGGTTCCGCCGTGACATCACTCCGATAGTAAACACATTGTCGTGCTTTGAGAAGATGTGTAGAAATTGTAAATTTGTTAAGTTTGTGAACGTTTATCCATTGTTTTATTCAATGATAAGGGTCATAACTCATATTTCCGAAAATATTTTCACTTTCTCTCTAACAAAATCGTATTGTTTACTATCGGAGTGACGTCACCAGTCGAAACAGCATGGTAGCTACTGTTTCCGCGCGCAATTTCAAAATCATAAATAAAAAGAAGGTTTTATGGCATTTTAAAGTAATTTAAAATTAACATAAAATTTCTAATAAAGATGGATGGATGGATGGATGGATGGATGATGGATGGATGATGGATGGATGATGGATGGATGGATGGATGGATGGATGGATGGATGGATGGATGGATGGATGGATGGAGGGATGGAAGGATGGATGGATGGATGGATGGATGGATGGATGGATGGATGGATGGATGGATGGATGGATGGATGGATGGATGGATGGATGGACGGATGGATGGACGGACGGACGGACGGACGGATGGATGGATGGATGGATGGACGGATGGATGTTTGTTACTCTTTCACGTAAAAACTACTCGATGGATTTGGATGAAACTGCAGTAAAATAGGTTATATGTACATCAGAATAACTCATTTGCCTACTTTGCTATACTATAAACTTTTAATTAATGCGTGATTTATTTATTTTCGTCAAGCAAGACCCAGTAAATCTTCGCTCCTATAAAATTTTCCTTGATATTATCCTTATTATCTAATCGACTTTTACTATAAGGGTCATTATTAAGTAATTGGCAGAATTGTTGTGTTTTTCCATTACTAATATTTTATATATGTATTTTATTACTTAAAATAATAACGGTAATGAATATATGAGCAACTAGTGGCCGCGTGCGACTTAGTTCGCGTAGAAGTCGGTTTCCCTTGGGAACGCGAAGTTTTCCCGCGGTAAAAAGTACCCTATTCTGATATACAATCTATATAACTGTAAAGTTTTATCAATATCCGTCCAGTAGTTTTTATGTGAAAGAGTAACAAACATCCATACATAGTTACTCACAAACTTTCACGTTATATATTAGTAGTATTTATTTCTGTTTATGAGTACGTATTATAAAGGAAACAATATTTAGTGGCCTTTAGTTAGATTAAATATCTCTTTATAAAATATGTAGCCGCCATTAAAAACAATCCAAATCCGCAAACCAGTGATGTCCATCGAATGCTAGGGATGTCCAGTTACCGTTTACTTTTGTTTTACAGTTAACAGTATGAAGTGTTTAAATAATTGTTTACATTAATCACAAGTAGAAATAGCAGGAATGCAAGGAATAACCATTAATTTTAGAATTATAAATAAGTTTGGAAGTGAAAACGTTTCTTTTGTCAAACTTTTATCATGTTAGGTATGTATGAAAAACAGGTAACTTCCCTTTTCTTAAAAAGAACTTTACAATATTAAGGTTACCTACTATGAATTTGCTAAAAACATCGTCTAGGTGGTACAGTTTAGTCGCTGAACATTTAAAAACATGACATTGGTAATCTATAACTTGTACAAATTAAAGTATCTAAACTTATTTTTTTTAAAAAATTAAAATATTAACAGTTTCGTATAAAATGTAGGCACGCAAACTGCGGCTTCAAGAGTTCGCAATGTTTTGTCCGCAAGGATTTAATTACATAGGCATGTTAATTTAATGGTTTGCGATGTCCAAAATAATTCAAATAATCGATGGCGACATGGCACGTACTGTCGGCTAGTTTATTTACTAAATATTTCAGTGTAAAAATGTTAAAAGTGGTGGTTATTATTAAAAGAATTTAATAGTTTATTTTTATTAAATTCGCAAACGTCCATAAGGTTTATATTAAATAATTGTAAGACGAGCCGGCGTTTAATTTGCGAACGCTATTATACGAAAGCGAAATATGAACAGGTTAAAGTTTTAATTCGGTTTTACTCCATCGTGAAACAATTAGTGATTGTTGTTCGTAGTTTTCCCCGAGCTTATATTTTACACAACAAATGTATGGATACCTGAAAAACAAGCCTTATAAGATATAATGTAGCATTCGATATTTGTACAATCAAAATTCACGCATCATTCTTTAACAATTATGCCCGACCCATGACTCCAAAAAAAACATTCGATTGATAAAAATGGAAAAACAAGGAGTATGTAGGTAAAAATTCCTAGGTCAACAACAACCTGTTGAAACCCTCATCCACTTATGAAATCCCAGAACATCTTTATTAAATGTTTAGGCTCTTAGCGAACACATACTTTTAGGTTTATTCATTGCGTGCTGCGTTAATGAGTTTCGTTGTTAGGAATCGGTTAAGCGACTATTTGCGTCCACATAAATTAAATATAATAAAAAAAAAGATTATTTTGTTTGTAATGTAATCAATAAACTGCTAATCTAGCCGGATTACTTACTACAGCTTTTTAATTTAAATTCATAAAGTAAATTACTTTTGATTGTTACAACACTTCGATAAGCGATGTGCAAAACGTCTTGCTTAAATAAAGATTTGGTTAGGGATGTGAAGTTAAAGAAAATAAATCGATTAAATAAAAATCGATTTTTTTAATAAAAAATTAAGCGATTAGTCAAAAATAGATATTAATAAAAATTTTTTTTTTGCAATTATCAAAGTCTTTGCTTTTAATATTCCCATAATGAACCTTACACATTCATATTAACTATTAATCATCAAAAAAGGTTCATTTTTAGCATCCCAACAAAATGACAAACTTATCGTATCTAAAATTAAAATATAAATAAAAAAAAAAAAAAACGTAAGTGTAAATTATATAATCGATTTTTAATAAATCGATTATAAAAAATGATTATTTGTAACATCCCTAGATTTGGTAATATCTTAAATAAAATAAATCTATCTTTTTTTTTTTTTTTTTGTTCTCGCGGTGAAATGCATTTACGCACCGTACCCCCCACCTGGGTGGCGGGGGGGCGTGTGTGGGACTCCCGCCTGAGCAACTGACACGTCGCCCAGGGGACTACCCACTAAAACACCGCGGCGCTCCGTCTTCGCCTTGGTGGTGAAGCCGTGGGGCCCGGACCGGCGGCCCTACGCCACGACTTCACCGGCGATGGGCCCGTCTACTGCACGACGGGCCCATTTTGACCCCCCCGCGGTGAAGGGGGGCCTGTGGGAACGACCGGGAGCGCCCGATTGTTCCCACCCGTCGACGGTGGTGGACCGTGCAATGCGGGCAGGTGGATTCCCACGTCCCCCGCCCACTGGCCACCACCAGGCTGGACTTGGGCGCGATCGCGCCTCGTCCGGCCCCTTCGACGTCTGCGGTGCGGGGGCGCGAGAGGATCGTTCTCACGCACCCGCTCCGCAGCCTCCTTCTGCGACATGACGTCCTCGCAGAAAGAGGCCACCGCGACCCAGACCGCCTCGGAGCCCAGCATGGCGTACACCAAGCCGGGCAGCGAGAGGTCCGGGCCAGCGGACGCCTGGAGGCGACGACGTGGCACATCCCAGGCCGGACATTCGGCCAGGGTGTGCCACGCTGTGTCGTCCGGCGCGCCACAGTGGTGGCACGCCGTGGATTCCTCCCTTTGGATCCGGCACAGGAAATGCCCAAAGCTGCCATGCCCGGACAAGACCTGCGCCAGACGGTAGGTAAGGAACCCATGCCTCCTGTCGATCCATCCCTCAATGACTGGACCGACGGCGTCCAGGGTCCACCGCCCGTCGTCCGCGTTGGCCATCTCCGCCGTCCACCGGCGGAACATGACCTCGCGGGCCCTTCGCCAGACGGCGACCCTCTCTTCCGGTGCTGCGGGCTCCCCCTGAGCCCGCTTGTCCGCCGTCCAGTGGTAGACGGCGGCCAGCACCTCGGCCTCAAAGTACCATGGCGGAGTGCCCGCCATGGCACATGCCGCCCCGTGACTAACCGTGCCGTAAGCCCGCGCCATTCGCTGTGCGATGGCGCGTTGGGGCTTACGCAGTAGGGCACGGTTAGTCGCCACCAGATCGTGCGCCCACACGGGCGCACCGTATAGCGCCATGCTGCGTAGCACGCCGGCATAAAGGCGCCGGCATGCCACAGCAGGCCCCCCGATGTTCGGGAGGAGCCAACTAAGGCTCCTCGCCGACTTTAGGAGGCGTTCGCGGAGCAGGCGGAAGTGCTCCGCGAACTTCCACCGGCATGAAATGGTGAGGCCCAGATATTTTATCTGGGCCTGCACCTCCACCCTCCTGCCGGCCACCACGACGTGGGCGTCCGGCGGCGGCTCCCCTCGAGGCCCATGGAAGTATATGGCCTCGGTTTTGGGGAGCGCCACTTCCAGCCCCAGCCGCCCGATACGTCGGGCGACCAGGGTTCCCCCCACCGACGCCCGGTCGGCCGCCTCCCCGAAGTTGCGCCCCCGCGCCGTGACGAGGGTGTCGTCCGCATAGCAGACGACACCAACGCCATCGGGGAGGGCGCCCCGGAGGAGCCAGTCGTAGCCTATGTTCCACAGGAGTGGTCCTAGGACCGACCCCTGCGGAACGCCCGACTCCACCGGCCGCCGCCTCATGCGGCCGTCCCTGCCGACGAACAGTACCTCCCGGCCTTGGAGGTAGTCCGTCAGCAGGACCCTCAGATATGGAGGCACTCCGTGATACCGGAGCGCCTCCAATATTGTGGCGTGGGGGATGGAGTTGAAGGCATTTTTAATGTCAAAAGACACCGCCATCACCCCTCCCCCCGCCCTCGCCCCCTCCTGGGTGATGCGCTTCACCTCCAGAAGCGCATCCACCGTGGACCGGCCCGTCCGAAACCCGTACTGGGCCTCGGACAAGTCGGGGCCGGTCCCCCCCAGGTGCTCCTTGAGGCGTGCCGCGATCACGCTCTCAAGGAGCTTGGCCGCATCGTCCAGGAGGACGATCGGCCGATAGCCGGAGGGCGAATCCTCCGGCCGACCCACCTTCCGGAGGAGGCACAGAACCCCCTCCTTCCACACCTTCGGGAACCTCCCCGACGCAAAGCAGCGGTCGAAGAGGTCCCGAAAACGTCGCTCCATTTGGGCGGTGGCTATCGCCACCACCCGTGCCGGCACGCCGTCTGGCCCCGGCGCCGTCTTTTTGCCCCGGAGGCGGGCCGCCGCCGAGGCAAACTCCGTCTCCGACACCGGGGGAATCCCGGCGTCGGCCGGAGGACCCATTCGCGGGAGCGGGGCCATCCGGGGAGGGACGAAGTCCGGCGAGCGGTCCGGGAAGAGACCCCGGACCACCTCCTCCAGCAAGGCCGGCTGGAGGGCCTCGACTACGGGGGGGGCCGATCGGACGCAGCTGATTGCGCGCCGCCCGATACGGCCTCCCCCAGGGGTCGGCATCCAGCCCCGCCAGCATCTCCAGCCTTGCCGCCTTTTTGGCCTCCCGGATTGCCACCTTGAGGACACGCCGGGCCTCCACGTAGGAGGCATAGAGGCGGTCCTCGTTGGCGGCATCACGGTTGGCGCGGCGGCGGGCCCGCTGGAAGGCCCTCCTCGCGGCGCCGCAGTCGTCCCGGAGGCCGGCGAGCTCCGCCGACCACCAGTAGACCGCGCGCCTGGGCGGCGGCCGTCTCGACCGAGGCATGCTGGAGTCGCACACCTCGGTCATTGCCTCCCTCAGTTGGAGGGCGGCCTCGTCGACGTCCGGACTGTCCGACGGAGCGAACCAGTCCTGGACGAAGGCCGCCTCCGTGGCCGCGATGCGGTCCAGCCGCATCAGGGACCACCGCGGGAAGGACCTTCTTCCTTCCCGCTCCCCCCCCACCACCGGTGGACACTGAGTGGAGAACTCTATCCGAAAATAAATCTATCTAGCAGTTAAATTTCAAACTAACAATTTAAGCTCATGACGTGTAAAATGCAGTACTCAATAAGTAAGGTAGAAGAACCAAATATGGAAGTTATAAGGATTATGTTTTCGTTTTTCATCTATAATTTTTACGTTTTACTATACACGTTTCTAGAATTTTGGACGTTAATAAATAGTGTCTTTAAGAATAAGTTTTAGATTAAAAAAAAAGGATTATTTCTAGTTTCATCAAAATAATCATAATTAAATATATTTGATATCGGACACCTAAATATATACACAAAATATTTACATTTGGACAGACGCTTCATTTGCTGCTCATTTAAATACGATAATAAACAATTAGAGAAGAATAAGATGCAAAAAAAAATATCCGGGCATATAAGGGTAATTTTCACGAAATCCCGAAATTCGGCTATCTTAAAATGACAAGAAATATTGAAATTATTTAATAATTATTTTATGTGAATTTGATAGTACTTTAGTAGAAATTATGTAGTGGTCCCAAAAATTATCGCGTTTTATGGAAGTTATGGGGACATTAAAAAAAACTAAGTGAGGGAATGATTATTGCAGACAAGCCATGAAGCTTTTTAAATGAAATTAGTTTTCTTTCAAAGAAATCTTTTTATTAAATGAAATTTTGTTCTTAAACAATAACTAAGATCAATATGAGTAATTCCAGAAAATAACAAAATTATTGCAGCGCTTTGGCATAACAGTTTTACAAGATCAGTTTTCATTTTTTCCCTGCGCCTTCAGTCATATTCTTGCTTTTTTAATTTAGCTTCTTCTTTGCTTATCTTCTTTGTTCTTGACATTTTATAACCTACAACAATATTGCAACAATAAATTCAAGCGTTAATAAAAGCAAACAATAAAAAAAGCCAGTTAGCCCATCCAAAAATCATTCCCTCATATATCGTCATTCCCTCACCATATTTTTTTATGAGGGAATGATGGTGAGGGAATGACGAAATAAAGAATAACCGTAAAGAACTCGTGACATAAACTTACTTTTAAAACGATTTTTCGGCTTAAGGAAAGTACTCCACAACGACATCTTATCTGTGCAACTTACAATCAATTAAAGTACTTACCTTTTGTTTTTTTAGAATGTGAGGAAATGACGATCAAAAATTTAATTTAAACCATATCATAGTAAAATATTTTTGCAGCACACACCCGAACACAGCTACAGAAAATACGCCATTTCGACAAATTGACATTAGTGCCAACCTTTAAAAACGAATGGTAGCGTTCCGTATTTTATTTCAAAATTGCGTGCATAATTCAACTGCCCGTAATAGTGTGAGGGAATGATTTTTTTTGTGAGACACATGTAAATATTCAAATCTTTAACACATTTTTTCCTTTACAACGCTAATTGCGGTTTTGCCCGTTAATTTTTAATAGTTTGAAATAATGTAAATTACTTCAATATGAATCGAATGAATTTTGTAGTTTTTTTGTAAATAAAAGTAAATAAAATTGGTACTTGGGACACAGTGAGGGAATGATGTTAAGAACATTATGTTTATGCATTTTTATTTATTTCTTTATACGGCTCTAAAATCTTATGTGAAACCTTTAGATATAGTTATGAGGATTGTATAGAAATATTAGTAACATCTGAATATAAATTTTTAAATAAACTCCAAGGACAAGAATTTCGGAATTTCGTGAGAATTACGCATAACCGGATCCAATTATGAATTAGGAAATTTTTTAAGTGTAAAATTCCATTGGGGTTTTATGTTGGAGCGTATAATTAATATTTCGTTATCAATGGTTCCACCAATAATTACAAAAATTAACAATACAGTTACTCCTGTCATTTAAAAAGCCTATAAATGTGCCTACTTGCGACACGATCCTTACAAGAAATTCTAAATTTTTCAAATGAAAATACCTACGTCTGTAAAATTGTCTAAAACTAAATTGCGGATAGCCCTAAATTTTTTATTCCATAGCACTTTGAATACTGGCACGACTGATTAGAGTTGCTATTTCAATAAAATACCTACGTCTATAAAAAGGGCTATTGTCGAAAACTAAATTGCAGATAGCCCTAAAATTTGATTCCATAGCACTTTGAATACTGGCACGACTGATTAGAGTTGCTATCTCAATAAAATAATTTACCAGGCTATTTATTTTTGAAGAAATGTCGATGAAAAACCATAATTGGTCCAGCGCCGTAATTGGTGCTCTTACCTTAGTAATCTAGTTAAAAAGAGGGATATTATTTTCAAATAAGTGAATTTAAACTTTTATAAACCTTTTCAATCTCAAGGTAGAAGTGATTTAAGAATAAACACCGAAACCTTAAGAAAGCTAATTCTGTGCCGGTATTTTATTAATTCTTGGCTCAATAAGCTTTTGAGACTAGCAAAGCGCGCTAGGAGAAATTTATTTTACAATATTGATTTCTGATTATTATAGAAAGTACGTATATTAAATTTAAAAATATATTTATTGAAAGCGTTGCATGGTTATCATATGGGCAATAATTATAAAAAAGTTTTATGAAGTTATAAAAGTATCTTATATTTAAATTGTATCAGAAATATCTTCTTCTACTGTTTACCGAGGCCTAGTATGTTTCGTTGTTGATATAATTTTGCATCGCAAATTATAATTTATATTTCCGCATATTTCAGCAGTATATTCTGTAGTTTCAATGCGACATGCCTGATCTGTTGTGATTACATTGACTATATACATTTAATTGGCGAAACTTTAATTGAATTGACAATTACAGATATATTTTAAAAAGAATGGCGGTTAAAAAACACGAGTTGGTTCCGGACAACCGCAACCAGCTGGATCTGAATGCGCTAGCGCAGTATATTCAGTTGATGAATGACCAACCCAGCTACTTGCCACCACCGAACGAGTTGGTCAAAAACTGTCAAGACATCGTCAAATGCCTCGGTGAGTGAAAGAGATAGCAAGCATGAAGTACGAGTGTCTTGTCTATTTTACTTTTATATCAAGACCTAGACTTATTACGATACAAGTGACCCGCCCATGTCGCGCAATTTAGCGGTCTTGTTCACAAAATATTAAATTGGTCAAATTTCATTTTTTTAATTCTTAATCTTCTTATGTATAATTAATTATGGACAAAAACCGCATTAAAATCCGTTAAGTGGTTCTGGGGGAGTAGTGGACAAACAGACACGATTAGCGACATTGCTTGATACTATGTAAATGCTAATCCTTCTTTCATTTAGCTCGCACATCTGGCACACCAGAGGAACTGTGGGAGATATTGCAATCAGTGGAAGAGTTTCTGCTTCGTGTTGTAAACTCAGTCCACAGCAGTCTCCGGCATGAGGTTGTCACTGCTGTCATTGACAAATTCCACTCGTTTATATCGGATCCGCGTAAGTACGAATTTCAAATCGAAAGGGGGTTTATTAGAAAACAACGTAGACGTTAGAAAAGTCAATAGAAACTCGGTAATTCTTTACATTAACCAGTCGGTGAGCAATTTGAATCGGAGTAGTCGACTGTGTAAAATAGCAAACACCACTTTTTTCCTGGATAACCGAAACTTGTATTAATTTCCAATAGAATCGGACGCTTGCCCAGCAGCTTCGGTAGTGCTGGTCGTTCTTGACGTGACCGATAATGAAGCGATATTATCGGCTGCCCGCTGGCTGGTCCAGCAAAGGGAAAATGGCCCAGCAGGGGAGGGGCTTAGGGCTTCGCTATCATGCCTGTATCGTTGGATGTACGAATGGCATGGAACCCCCGGCCTTGGGAACTGGATTATGGCTTATATCAAAGCCTTGGAGGTGATGCTCAATCCTTCAATTTTTTTTTTGTGTTTTTGAAGGATTCTAATGTTAATTTTTTTTTCAGGAAAATGAGAAATTCGACATACTGATAGAAGTGTCGATAGACAATATTGGGCGTCTTTTCAAAGCTATTGAAGACCCCGTGCTGCCTCGGCAGGCAGTGGCTGACGTCATTTTCCACGTCCTGGCCAGCCTCAGTGAGTCGGTCGAAGCTTTTGACAGGGTATGTTGTTTTTTATTATTATTTATAAACTGCATTGAAAGTACTTCAGATGGACAAAAAAACGTTAGAGTAATAGGTTTGTTTTTGAGAGCAATGGATTGCGAAACTATTGTGAAATAATTTCATAACCTACCGTGCTAATTTATAAATTCTTTGAAATACTTTTGGTAGAGCAGCCCACGATGCTAAATCTGGATTTACTCTAGCATCATAGCTACCTATTTGGTTGAAAAACTTAAATGACAGAAAGAAAAAAATGTTATATAACATATACCATTTCATCGGCGGGGGAAACGGCTATAGATTTTCAAAAACGTTAAACAAATCATTTGCATGGACATAGTCGGGCGTGTCAGATATTGATATCATCCATGTCACACTTTCTTTTTAAAACATGTAAGTACGTCTGTTAATCTAATGGTTTCCATGATGGAAGTGGTCGTACGTAAGGATTGAAAATAAAAAATATTTTTTTTATCGAGCATGTCAGATTTTACAAGGGAATGTTTATTGGACCTAAAACAACGCTCTTCACTACATAGTATAAAACAAAGTCGCTTTTTCTGTCCCTATGTCCCTATGTCCCTTTGTATACTTAAATCTTTAAAACTACGCAGCGGATTTTGAAGCGGTTTTTTTTAATAGATAGAGTGATTCAAGAGGAAGGTTTATATGTATAATAACATAGTACAGGGAAAGCAGTTTGACTCCAAATTTAAGGCGTGCGAAGCCGCGCGGGTAAAAGCTATATACAATAATCTGACGATTTGTTAGAACGCCTTTATGTCCAAAAAAATAGTCATTTTAAAATAATCCAGTGCGTCAGATTAATATATGTATGGCTCATCTTTATGCACTAGACGTACTGTCTTTTAATCTGACGATATCTGGAGGGACTTACCTAATCTGTCAATAAAATTGAACTGAATTATTTGAAATAATTGAATTAATCGGGCAGCCATATACAGGGTGTCCTAAGACTACGGTACATGAAGGGAAAGTAAATCTCGTAGATAGGATATTTTGCTGAAAGAAGATTTTATTTTTTAAACTTAGTAATTCTGCATTTAAAGAATTTCTAAAAAATGCTTGCTTTGTCTGGGAATCGAACCCACTTAAATATTTTAAAAAAAATATATTTTTATGATGCCAATCGAAAGAATAGACAAAAAGTAATAATTCGTCTTTAGTAACATAGTATCTTAAAAGAAAGGAACAACGTGAAATCAATCATTTTAATCAAATTAAAAACATACGTGAAACTGCCGAAGTAAATTAAGTATTTTTTTGTAAATTATTTAGAATTTTTTAAATGCAGAATTACTAAGTTTAAAAAGTAAATTAAAGTCTTCTTTCAGCAAAACATCCCATCTACGATATTTAAGGTACTTTCCCTTCATGTACCATAGTCTTGGGACGCCCTGTATATCTGGTGGAAGTGCTTAACTGGGTACAAGGTGTCCCTCAGTACGTTAAAATGTCGCGCTTGAGTAAATCCAGGAATCCTCTCTAGGGCTCCCCTACTATTTATTTTCTAGATCTTTTTAAAAGTCTGCAATTCGCGACACACACCTAAATAACTCTCTTATCAAGCTGCAAAATCGTTTTATTTGTCAAAAATAATTAGCCTTGTGAAAGCTCTCTTCACGTTATTTGCAATTTTGCACATTCCTCAGCTTCTTAAGACGAGGAAGCTAATTCCATGGCGGGAATTAATTAAATGCCAATCTAAAGTTATCGTATACGAAGCGGAAAGCTGGTGTGTTTCAAAATTTTACAAATTTCTTTCAAAATTTGTTGCTCTTCCTCACCGAAAGTACGTGATTAGTATGTACAGTCACGATCAATAATATAATATACATTGTTAAATTTTTACAAATATCTCAATTACTGCTATTTGAGAAATAAGTGTACGACAATTTAGTCTAATTTATCTAACCTTCAAACTGTAATAACTGAAAATAATTTATACATTAGTTTCAACATATTGATATAAACGAAACAAATTCAATAATATCTTTACACTTTGAATGTAATTTTAAAGAATCTACCACGATTTCTAAAATATGTATTCAAATTGTTTACATGTAATAGAAACTGTCACGGATACATAAAAATGAAAAATACATACAGCTTATTCGTTACTAGCTTCCCGCCCTGCGGTTTCACCCACAGCAAATTTTGGTTTCATACAAACTTTCATCCCCCCCTTGGGGGTATAATTGATCAAAATCCTTTCTTATAACATCTACCTGCATGCCAAATTTCAGCCCGATCTGTCCAGTGGTTTGGGCTGTGCGTTGATAGATTATGTCAGTCAGTCACCTTTGAGTTATATATATTTAGATTATTGTCAATGCGTCTCTGACATTAAAATCTAAATATACCCTTGTACATATGTTTTTGCAACCAAGCCTTAATATTAGGTCCATAAAAAAATTATGAATCTGTAAAAAACCGTCTAAACTGTTTTCGACAGAAAACTTAGGCAGTACATAGTTTCACGCCACGGTCTGGATAATGATATACAGGGTCTGTCGTAATGAATGGATAACCCGTTACCTACAGTTGATCCGGATGTGAGGCTATAAGAAAATGGTGTCTTCTTGCCAGGGTTGTCAACCATAAGAAAATGGCGTAGACTTTTAAACTTTTTTATAAATTTCGCTATTTTTTTCATTTATTCCGTTGCCATTTCTTCAAATTTTGATGTATTTGTATAATTCTTTTAGTATTATACTGCTGAAGACGTGTATTATGTAATTTAAATACAATTTTAGGTGTTATTCACGTTGAACATTATCAAAATACTCATTTTAAGAAAAATATTTCCATTTTTTTTTCTTTATGTCAACTTTTGATCATCTCCTGTGGAAAAAAAAAGTATGACGTTATAGCTGCCCATGATCTCAATAAATTGTCTAGTATGTGTAGATTCTAAAAAGGTATAACGATATGTACTTTACAAGCAACATTAAGTTACAGGAGCGAGAACACTAATCAAGGTCAGAATTTTTATTTTTCATGTTATGTTATAAATGGTTGTAAAACTTCGTCATAATGATTTTATTCTATCAAGATACTTTGCACAAACACTATCGGGAAACTAATAGGATATTCAGAAGAAAACCCGGTTGTTTTTGGGAAAAAAATAACATTACTCCACGATAATAATGTAATGAAAATGTACAAATGAAAATTGTTGTGCTCTAAACATGCGACAAACATGTTGCGACAAGTTTATTCGAAATTGAAACGGATTTTAAAAATCGAACAAAGACCGCATTACAAAGAAAAGTGGAAAAAATTAGAAGGAAATCTTCCTTCCATAAATGCATTGTGCACTCTAATGAACACACGGTAATCAGGATGTCGCACATTTGGATATCTTACACGATAAACACTAGCAGCTCTATTGGTGCTGCCATTACATACACCGTAAATGTAATGCATGTTCGCGTATTCGGCCGGCGTGTACTGTTGCGGCATGATACACAAACTACACAAAAACTTTTCCAAAACAACAAGTTCAATCGATAGCACAACACAATGTCCGTAAATTTGAGCAAAGTCATCAGTATCACCACGTTATCAAGTCCAAATCACAAGGAAAATCATAGTCAAATATTAGAAAGCAGTAACAAATTGACGAAAATAGTGGCCCCGATTCTCAAAACACTCTCTAAAACTAAATTAAAAATATCGCTGTCACTTTCTCATGCTTCGTATTAGAACAAGACAGGTACATTGGTCTCACTAAATTTAGTCCACATCATTGTGAAATTGAACGAAATGCGCTGAGGACTAGCCTAAAATTGCCTTCGCCGTGTCATATTGCACGTACATTTTAGTTTGACAGGACTAAAATGATTACCTGTCTCTGTCTTATTGATGTGTAAGTGACAGCGATAGTTTTAGTTTAGTTTAGAGAGTGTTTTCAGAATCGGGGCCAATGTGAACAAAAGGACATGCGATGGTCAAAATCACACTGATGTGATGAGTACCCTTTTCTTTGTAATGCGGTCTTGTTTGATTTTTAAAATCCGTTTCAATTTCGAATAAACTTGTCGCAACATGTTTGTCGCATGTAACTATTAGAGCACAACAATTTTCATCTGTACATTTTCATTACATCGTTATTATCGTGGAGTAATGTTATTTTTTTCCCAAAAACAACCGGGTTTTCTTCTGAATATCCTATTAGTTTCCCGATAGTGTTTGTGCAAAGTATCTTGATAGAATAAAATCATTATGACGAAGTTTTACAACCATTTATAACATAACATGAAAAATAAAAATTCTGACCTTGATTAGTGTTCTCGCTCCTGTAACTTAATGTTGCTTGTAAAGTACACATCGTTATACCTTTTTAGAATCTACACATACTAGACAATTTATTGAGATCATGGGCAGCTATAACGTCATACTTTTTTTTTCCACAGGAGATGATCAAAAGTTGACATAAAGAAAAAAAAATGGAAATATTTTTCTTAAAATGAGTATTTTGATAATGTTCAACGTGAATAACACCTAAAATTGTATTTAAATTACATAATACACGTCTTCAGCAGTATAATACTAAAAGAATTATACAAATACATCAAAGTTTGAAGAAATGGCAACAGAATAAATGAAAAAAATAGCGAAATTTATAAAAAAGTTTAAAAGTCTACGCCATTTTCTTATGGTTGACAACCCTGGCTAGAAGACACCATTTTCTCATAGCCTCACATCCGGATCAACTGTAGGTAACGGGTTATCCATTCATTACGACAGACCCTGTATATAAAAGTAGTTGTTGCTTCAATTCGCACCTGCGCTGTGGATACAGTTCGACTTTGTGACCACGCCAGTAGGAGTGCGTCTCCGTGTCGCTGCAAACTGCATAGTTCGGGAGTGCCGCTTAGACTATCGAGAGTGTAGACCGAGAGTCCGCGATGATTTAAAAAAAAATGAACTGTTTGGTGTTGAGAATAAATTTAGATGGCCTTGGATAGGTAAGTTGGTTTTAACTTTGGGTTGCAAAGCTATTTTAGCTTTTTTTCTGCTCAACTCAACTGTCAGATAAATTATATTCGACAGGTGGGTAGTAGGTAATGTTCTTGTTGCACGTCAAATATAAACGTTTTAATATGTTTGAAATGACTTTGCAGGCCGTAGCCAAATAGAAAGTATCTGATTATAGATGTTTTTAAAAATCAATTATTATAAATGTTCAATCATTGTGAATATATTAGAAATATTCAATAATTTCTAAACAATGCTTGCAAAAAAGTTTGGCAACTAGAGTCCTTCATATTATTTTAAAATTTTTGCCAGATTAAATTATTTTTTTCGCCAATATGATACGTTTTAGAAAAAAAATCACCAATTTTAATTTAGAAGAAATAAAAAAAAGTATATTCTTATTTTATAGATATTCTTTGCTTAACTTTACTAATATTTTTATTGTTTTCGAAGATTGTTTTTCCTTTTACCCATTTTTAACCCCATTTTTCTAAAACAATCCCTTATTGAGAAACATTTTTTTTATTTTTTCTTGAAACTAACAATAATTTCAACTGAAAAAACGACTTCATGGAACTTTTATACTGGAATTTTGTGTTTTCATCCTCGAATATAGGCATATTAGTTATAATCACCAAAAAATCGCTCGACCAATTTATTTACGCCACTTTTTCGCCAAGTTTTTCGCCAAGGAATTGATTTAGCCAAAATCTCGCCAGGGTCATAATTTTCCGCCAGAATGGCGTGAAAATACCCCTATCTGGCAACGCTAAATCCTCTTATTAAATGCTATAAGTAACTAATACTTTGATGAACATTATAAGTATTTCAAGTTTTAATTATGATCACGGAATAAAACTGGATTATTAATGTCGCGATTTAATTAAGTTTACGGGAAAAGTTAATTCTAATTGATTAATTAAGTATGTTGTTTGTTTGATTTTTTGATTGTTAATTTATTTTATAGATGATAAGCTCAAAAGTGTTAAGGCAAATTAAGATTGCGCGCAGCACTCGTTAGGAATGTAAAGTGTCAAACACTTATTAAATCTTAAACGGATGTTTTAAAGAAATTTTTAGTTTGCTTTAGAATCCAAGGTCCGAAATCTTGAATAAGAAATCTCCAGCAACGTATGTAGAAGTTTTTTGCATAACAAAACTACCGACCGAGGTGAAAATTACCATTCTGAATTAGTTAGCCCTATATTCATATCGTATTGTGTTTTACTTTTATCACTTTGTATATCCAAGGCCAGAACATTATTAAACAGTCCCATGTTTTGTATTCAAAACCGTGATAATATGAGATCACATTACTGAAGTTTTTGCGTTGCAAAACAATTTCCGACTACCCTGGTTCTGATGCTATTCCAACTTTAGAATGCCAAAGTATTTCGAAAATGCAGTTTCATTAATCCAAAACTCGAGCGACATATCCATCCACGTATGTACTAGGCTTTATGAAGCATCGAACGGGTCGCCGGGTAAATTTAATAGACGCCGCGCATCTGAAGCTTGGATCGGAGCACCCTTTATGTACCATGTCAAAGGGAGCTTCTCAGAATACCTTGCGTCTACAGGGTGTGCATCACAATCCGTGATAGCTTACATTCCGACTGCATTTAGCAGATCCAATTAACAATTTGATTATTGCCAGCGGATTTTACATTGTTTGACGGCGGTGGTTCGCTTAGTGCCAGCAGCAGTTAGACAATGCAGCTTCGTTTACCGTGTATGGTGATTGGATTTACGCCGGTCACACATGTAGTTTAGTCCATAGTGTAGGTATTTTGAACGTATTGTGTTGCTTTATTACTGCGAGTAAGTAATTGTTACTATAGTAACCCATGTTTATAATGCGATGTAGGTTGAAGGTAACTTGTTTCGTTTCAGACAAAATAGATGATGAAAAATATTTACTGTTGGTGTCTTTTTACATAAACACCAGAATATGATGGCTCCTTAACATTAAAGAATTTTAATTATATTATTACATTCCAATATCAATATCCGCGTAAGCGAAATTTCAGAATACTTGCAATCAAAAGTTATAATTTTGCGTACTTTTAATTGTGAAATAAAGAAAAACGAGACAGTTATTTGTTTACTTAATTACATTATTTAAAAAACACAGCTCGCCATTTACGTTCTTTTTTTTCAATTACAAAACACATAGAACTGTTGCGTATTCATTTCAATTCGAAATTCAAACTTCTAACGCTTTGACGAGCTCATGACGTATAACTGGCGAGTGATGGATCAGCCAATGGTAAAAGCACCTTCAAAACAAACGAACGGGCGCGGTTTTGCTTTTTCCCACCCTGCCGCGGTGATGTACAAAAATCCAGACTTGCTCTAAAATTTCAGGTACAGGTTTGAAAAGATTTTACAAATTGCTTCGCTATTTTGTTATCAGAGGGCCGTAGATCTCGGCGAATTCATTTTTATTTTTTGTATTCATTACACCATTCGTAAATAGGTATTAAACGTAAGGTGTAATACACACTTGCACATTCATTTTTGCTTCCGAGAAATTTGGTATATTCATTCATTTTCAATGCTTACTCAGTATTTAATAAAACTTTATTAATAAAATGTTGCGGTACCTAGTCATTTATCTAACCTTAATACATAGCAATTTCATTTTATTCTCTAAACGCTGCTTCCGGCATCTCGTAAAAAGTTGTAATTACAAACCAAAATCTATATCATATTTTAGACTAATTTCTTTTGTATAATTATTTAAGGTCATATCGTTTCAAATTTTTTGTAATTTGTAACCTAATCTGTGTTAAAAATTATTTTCCGTATAATCCGTCCCGATCGGTAGTTATAACATTCTGTATGTGAAGCCGTATTTCATACGACATTCCAAATTAGAAGCAGCATTCTTATCGATTCTAATGTAATTTACTTCGATTGGTCATTTTCCTTTTAATTTCTATTAAAGTAAGGGACTAATAGCGAGTAGTGCTTTGCTAATAAAGTTTCACGTTCCCGAAGAAACTCTTCAGTTAGAGACTGAAAAGGCTCATGCATTTTAGAAAACTTTATTTATCGCCTTAGAAGTTGTTCACAGCGTTGGCAGTCTTTTCTTACGTACATTTCCTTTACATTTTATATTTAGCGAGCTGTAAAGCTTCATAGTAGCCTTGGGGGGCTGTTCCATAAGAAAAACACCGAGCGCAATCTCTTTCAAACGCTAACTTCACTTATTACTTTTCAAGTGTATTAATAAACGCCTCTTTAGAACCACTAAGAATAACTTGCTTTAGAATTCGTTCTAAAGGATAGTGAAAACTATGAAAAGAAACGTTCAGTCACAAATCATCTCCCACCCGAAGAACACACTTCGTTCCTAGGTCTATAACTTACTATTTTCAATTTGATTTTCAATCAGTGTTACGTCATGTAAACAGTATCTACAAAATTTGTTTTTTAGTTTAACAATTATTATCGTTTTTCATTTGTTTTTGCAAAAAATCGTGAATGTAATTAAAAAAAGTAGCGCAACCGATAAAAATGGTAATACCGAACTCTTAACTCTACTTAATCCAAAACAGCACTCAATTATTTTATTCACTATCCCCTTATTCATTTGTTATAGATATCGCCATTTGTGGATATCGTTCTAATGAACCTAGCCGCAGACAGTGGGCGTTGGAGTCGCCAACTATTGCAGAATGTCGTTGATATTCTAACTGCAATATCGGAGAACCTCCTGGACAATCTTAAGACGCAAAAGGCGCAGGATATGTTTAAAAATAAATACGCTGCATTCGTAAGTATTTTTTTTTGCAGAAAATGTTTACTGTCAAATTGTTGTAAGGGTGTGTTTACAATGTTAAAAGATTTGGCCGGAGATAATATTTTGCGTCTTGGAACACCTACGCAGGTATTTTAAACGTCTCTAATTGAGTTTATTAAATTAATAAGCGTATTAAAGTATTAAATATTACTATCTAATATTTTTTAATTTTTTAGAAGCAATTGTAACGCCTACATTCATTAATTTTTTTATATAATAAATATTTTCTAATCTGGTAAAAATACTTGGGGGCAGATAAATTTCTATAGAAATTTCAGTCAGAAGAAGTTTGTAGTCTATAAAGTCGGCAACGCTTTAGTACCGCTGCAGAAGTCAATAAACTTCGGTGGCCATCCACCACCAAGCGACCCAACCATTCGCTTGTCGCTTCCTTAAATAAGCAATTTAAAATATTCTTCTATTCACACAGTAAACAACAAAATGTCTTCTAAACACTAACCGAAAACCCTGGTCCAGTTCTTTTGCCTAGGCCAACACATGGCGTCACGTGGTTACCGCGGTCAGAAGGTGGCTGCCTGGCGGCCCAAGAACACGGCCAAGCAGCCCCCGCCCACCACCGCCGACAAAAGCAAGACCTTACTGAGACGGGCCGGGCTTCTGAACCTGGGGAATACGTGCTATATGAACAGCGTGATGCAAGCCCTGCTGGTCACTAGGCGGTAAGTGGAGAAATGCTGTCGTGCGATAAGACAACGTATGAGGTTGAAATAAGGTCTTTTTTTGATATTGGTAGTTTCACTTTAAGGATTTAAAAGTGTCGTATCGCGCACGGTGTGCGATATGACAACGTATATGGTTGAAATAAGGTTTATTTTTGGTACTAAAATACTTTAGGGAGTTACGCGTCTGAAATAAGGTCTCTTTTTGATATTAGAAGTTTTAGTTTAAGGATTTCAGAGTGTCGTATCGCGCACTGTGAGAACACAGTTATCGGTAGCCTTAGTTTGATAATCGATTTCACTCACTTTTAAAAGTTTAAATACTGCACTTGCACTAAAAATACACTATATTTCGTTTTTAAAACACTTTCACTAAATACTTATGCTAGGTTGAGGTCGATATTTACTTAAAATTGATTAAAATTTAATTAATTTTGGGAGAAGTAAAAAAGTACGTCTGTCTACCTTACTTTTTTTTGCAAAAAAGTGAGAGATCGAGATACCAAATTTACAGAAACACGGTGGTAAAAATTAAGTACATATTACTTAATTCCATGTTCCAAGTTAGACTGCACTCGTTCTATAAAGTTGACAGTATAAGAAAACCCTTTTTTTTCATTTTGTTTCCCTATTTCTAGCCAAGCTTTATTAATAATGTAAATAACCGCAGCTACATACTTTGACCGCTTTGTTGGTACAATTCTGCCACTACACGCTGTGCGATATTTAATTACATATTCCTTTATAACTGCTTAGCGATTGGGGTGTGGGTTTCACCCCTAGAATGCCCTAGACTATGTAGCGTAGGTGTATCATTACTTAAAGTATGGCGCCAGTGTTAACTTGATATTGTAAAAGAACGTCACTTACAGTGGCATGAAAGACTCCATTAGTGGTTAAATGTAGCTGCGTTCTTTTGTTCTGGATGTCAAGTCTGTTTACTTGATGTCAGTTCTTCTTTATAATAACGGTTAAAGTTCAAGCTATTATAAGATTTCTCATGTTTTACTCTCTATTTTTGCTTTTGTTTAGATAAGTACCTTTATGAGTGCCATTGTAGGTGTGTTTTCTGCATTATATATATATATTTTTGTATTGTGAAAACCTTTCGATTTTGTGCACATTTTTGTATTTTTATGTTTATGATTTTAACCATTACATGTATGTTGTTTTGCTAAGCGAACGTTTATAAAGCTAGAAACACTGCCCTGCGATAATTATTCAGTAAAGGAGACCAATCAATTTGGGCCCAAATTGAAAAGTGCCGGCCAACTAAAAAAATATATTTTCAAACTGTTACTAATATTGTTCTTATCATTTGTTACTATGGCATAAAAATAGTGAGATAGATACTTTAGCTGTTATAAGATTTCCGAAGCACGCTGTGTGTTGTAAGGGTCCATGTCTCAGCCCCGTATGTATAATACCGGCATTGCATGCATTGGTCAAAGACATTGCGGAGTTAGTGAGGAAAAGATTCGATGTAGCTTTTTAAAAGCAGCCTTACCTAATTGAATCCTCCTATCCATTTTCTTCTCAAAGTTGTTTTTACCCAACTCTACAACGTTTGCTCCAGGTATGTGAGCACAACTTCAAGAGGCGTATCAGCAATGGTTACTGATCCCGGAGAAACATGTTTGTTAAACATAATTTTGATTTTATCAAAATTCATGGCGTTACCAACACGTTGAGAGGACACTTTGGGGTCGAGCAGCATTTTTTGTAGATCTTGCAAGGATTCTGCCATAATAACATTATCGTCTGCAAAGCGGAGAAGTGAGATGTGTTCGCCGTTGATATTGAGGCCTGGGTGATATAATATCGCCCTGCCTAACACCTCTTCGTAGCTGGATAGGACAAGTTCGGACGGACATTGTGGCATTTCTGTACATACACCTTAGTACATCTATGTATCGCCAGTCAACTTGGCCTCGTTGCAAGGAATCGAGAACAACCCAGGTTTCGATCGAGTCGAAGGCCCTCTCAAACTCCACGAATGCTAGACACAAAGGCAGATTAAACTCTTTTGTTTTTTTTATTATCTGTCGTTTAAATGTGGTCTTTGTTACCCAAACAGAACCCTAGCTGCTCTGGAGGTTGGAAATCATGGACATGGACACTAGACGATTTCTGAGGACTCTTGAGAACAGCTTATGGACGAGGCTAGAAGCGAGATTGGTCGATAATTCTTCAAGAGGCACCAATCACCTTTTTTAAAGAATGAGACGACATTGGTCCGACTCCACGCCATTGGAGTTCTCCCATTTCCAATTTCGGAATTAAAGAGCTTCTGTGGCTCTATTATGGTTCCGTCATCTCCTTGGTCTTTTCCATTTTTCAGCTGTCTCAGAGCCATATGTATTTCGTCTAGACTGACGTCAGGTAGTTCGTCGGTGAAGTGGCGGCTACATATAGCCCTTGGATCTGTATCTGTAGGTATCTGTCTTGGTTGTTGGCACGCGTACAGTTTGCCGCAGAAGTTATCAATTTCAGTGAAAACATTAAGTAACCACCTACAGTTCAACTGCATGTGATGGTTTTTGTGTTTTTATTATTAATAAAATATATTGTTAATATTCCCTAAATGGGATTACAAAATATTTTTAACAAATGCAAACATTTTATTTTTATACACTTTATGTATAAATATACTACTTTCGTTTCTTATTAACACGTAAGTTATTAACTTAAGGTTGCTAGTGCCATACAATGAAATTATCAGATTGATGTGGCCAACCATTTTAAATCATTTTTTTGCTGGCCGGCACTTTTAGTTTTGGGCCAATTTGTATGGAACGTGAATGGTCTCCTTTTTGACACACATTCATCCTGCTACTACTTTTATTGTTCAGTTATTTAGAAATCCCTAACATATTTACAGAGATATTCTGCAAATATTTCTAGATTTGAAATTAAGTTCGTATAGTTTGTGTTTTTTTTACTTACCACATTTCTCATAGGTATTCATATTTTTATAAGTTTTCTGTATATTTCCAAATGTTCATATCATTAACTGCATTATAACTGACAGTGGTTATTTAATGTTTATTCTATGAAAGATCTATCAAAGCACTTGACGTGTAATGTCATAGTGACGATAGCTTAAACGATGTTGTCAAATCCTCAAATAAAATATGGTTCGAAAACCAAATCATGCTAACCAAAATTATAACTATATCCTTCGATAACTGTTTTGCTATATATAACACTCCTGTAACCTAGTTAGTTATTCGCCTTTAAATTTTCAATTGCAATATTATCTGAAGGAAATGTTTTTCCCATTCGCATTGGTATTTAAATCCTATAACAGAGACCTAACTAACTTTATTAGCGCGAAAGCACCAACTCGTCGAACAAATATGAAGTTTTCAATTTGTAGACTGTCGTATTTGGTTACGGCTAAAATAGAACTGCTAATCAATTGGATTTGTGCATCCGCAATTCTTGCTTGCGATATAACCTATAACTAACTGAAAATGAAATAAGCTATGAAGATGGAATTCGTTAGTTGTGTTTTCTGCTATTAATTGGACCTTTACTGGTCGCTGTACTTTGTGAAAAAGCAATGCGATGCAAGTTTCATTCTGTAACGAAAAACCCGTCCTTTATATTTTACCTAAAAACTGCTGAATGGATTTGGTTGGTATTTATCCAAATTAACAAAAGAAAGATGTGGACATATCTGAAACAAAGTCATGTCAATAACAATATCATACAAATGTATGATACTTTTGTATATTTTATTTATTTAAATGTAAACCACAGACATCTTAAGAATTTATAGTTGTATAGAAAACTATTAAAGTAAAAGGAACTACTTTTCTTCTGAGCTTTTCTTGCTTCTGCGAATGGTTTATAAGAGGATGATTTTATATTCTATTTTATAAAACTTTTTCCTAGAAAAATACTTAATTCTCTGCTTATATTCCTTTGACATCTGTGCGTGGATCTCAGAGGGCTAAAGAAATACTCAACCATTTATAGCAAGTAGATTTTTATCGGATGAAAATATTATTCCCTGGAAAATATATTTCTGTTGAAAATATATTTTAACCTAGGAAATATATTTTTGCTGAAAATCCCGTTTTTCTTTATTTGCCTAGAAATCTTTTCCCTCTGTATAGTTCTGAAGCTCCTTTTAAAACTTTTTACGTGAAGTTTAGTTCCTTTTACGTAAAGCTTAGTGCGATATTGAGTGCTATTATACTACTAACAAGCGTTGTTGAATATAGGAATTCTGCCCAGTTAAGCTTAGGTACTAGAACTTTCCAAGTGTCTTATTACAATACTGAAATTCGTGCTTATACTCGTATTTAAACTACGACTTGGCGCAGCGGTATGTACTGAAATGTTAAATGAGACGAGACGGGCTTGATTCCCAGGTCCATACAAATATGTCTGTCTTTTTGAATATGTTTAAAATACAAGCTTGCGCTTAATTGAATGTCACACAGTTGGTGTTTATTCATATTTAATTATAAAATGTACGTGATACGAATGCAGTCTGCTTGATTTTAATATATCTTGTTTAATAAAATGACCCCAGCTTATTTATGTAAAAGCAATACAAGACCATCACTTAAATTACAAAAATGATGTACAATTTGACAAAAGTAATACGAAAGTAATTTATTATACGCAGCTGTTTTTTTCTACATCGAATTAGGTAACAAGTACTTAGTAGTCGCATTATTGCAGATATATTATTAATAGACGGAGTTATTGCACTAAATAACAGTTTATACCAGGTTTAGAATTTCTATTGATGGCTTATTGAACAATAATGTAATTACATAATTATTATTCGTAAGTAACTACTTCGTTGAAAACATTTCATAAACAGATACCTTATTCCTTCACTTATTTGTAATGACTGCAACGCTCCTTATCATGTAACAAATGAAATGCATAATAACAGTGCACAAAAAATCGATATCCGTTTTCTATAATTTTTTACATCGAATTACGATACAAATGCTTATTAGTCTCATTAGTACAGAAATACTATAAATCCTACAAATCCTACAAATATTATAAATGTGAAAGTTTGTGAGGATGTATGGATGGATGGAGGGATGTTTGAAATGAAATGAAATGTTTTACCCTTTCACGTAAAAACTACGGGACGGATTTTGATGAAACTTTACAGTAATATAGCTTATACATCAGATTAACATATAGGGTACTTTTTACCGCGGGAAAACTTTCATTCCCACGGGAAACCGACTTCTACGCGAACGGAGTCGCGGGCGGCCACTAGTGGACTATAATCCATAGTGCAATACTAGTTTTACAATTTCTATTGATGGGTAATTGAACAAAAATGTAATTACATAATTATTATTGATAAGTAACCTACTTCGTTGAAATAATTCTATAAACTGAGAACTTTTTCTATTTTGTAATGCATTTGTAATGTCTGCAACGCTTATCGTGTAACATAAAGAGAATGCATAATAACTCATAAGGAATGATACAGATTTTTTTAACAAGAACTTTGTTTTTTAAAACCGCCACGACAGTTTAATTTTTTGTCTGGGGTTTGTCTGCAGTTAAGCGCCTTTTCCCGTGGAAATGAGTTACTTTACCGCGGTTGAAGTTCCCCATGTGTTATTCCAGGTTAAAGTCTGTTGCCTACAAAATTTCATCCAAATCCATTCAGCAGTGTTTGCGTGAACCAGTTCAAATTGTAGGAACTGGGATATTTTACACAGCCCTATGCACAGCACAACTTAATTTGTGACTATAAAATTTATTTGAATCAAGAGACAAAATTCCGTAAAATCTTAAGTTTTATATAAAAGGTACGAACAATAGTATATGACTTCCAAAATTGGTTTGCAAATATACGAGTGACTCGTTAAAATATTCTTCATCGTAGCATATAAGTAAAGTTCTTTCACGATGTCATCATCAAGTGTGCCTTCTATTTGCCAACAGCTTCAGCAACCACGTGGTGCAGCGTATGAATTCTGCACCTTACTGGTCTCGACTGAGTGTTCTATTCGCAAAGATGATGTTCTCGATCACGAACAAACTGAATCCGCACGAGTTCTTCACGGTGGTCCGGTCGCCGCTGTTCATTGGTGACAATCAGCACGATAGCTCCGAGTTTCTGGGGTAAGTTCTATACAGGGTGTAAGCAGATCATTTCCGAATAGTTTGGTTAGAGTATATTTAGCGCCTGGTGAAGCTGGGAAGGCCATCGAGGTGCCAACAGCAATAAACATTCCGAAAAAAAAACAAATCGGTAGCCATGTATCATTAGGTCGAAAAAGTAACAAATTTCACCAACTAAATACCGAGAAAACTAATTTAGAACAAATTTAACGATTAAGGTCAACGCTCACACATCATCTGTTGGTAAGGCGCGTTCATTATCACTGCAGATTACGTCAAAACCTTACCATTCTACCCACTAACACTAACAGTTACACTATTTTTTAGGTATCTATTCGAGTTGCTGCAATCATACGAGCACGAGTCAGATCGCAACTTCGACTATTCTCGCACGGCGCAGCCTTGCCGCCGAAGCCAGCGTATCGCCTTGGCTAACACCTCACCGGCTCATACCAGGTAAGACTCTCTCCAACTAATGTACAGACGCGGACAGAGTGAGCTTACCAGGCTGATTTTAAAACACGAAAATGTAAACTTGGCATAGAAATTTATCTGTGAGAAATATGAAACAAATATTTTAATACACAATCCATTTTGCGATTCCCTGTTTGTGTTTTCAATATTAGTTACTGTTGTGTTTAAAATCAGCCTGTTAAGGTCACTCTGTCCGCGTCTGTACATAAAAAATCGTGGATTTTGTCAATTTAACTGCGTAATTTGTCCAGAATGCGGTTATCTCTCTTACGCATCAGTGATTGGCAGTTGGCGAAAGAAAGTGATAGCAATATCTTTTTAAAATACCTATCCTTCAAAAACCTTGTCGGTGCAGCTTGCTCTCAAAGGGGCGTGTGTTATATCATCGATATAGATGCAAGGATCGGAAGGAAACTTTGAATGCAGAACAGGATGGCAGGGACGTTACTAGCGTTATTAAATCAGGAAGTAAATCGAGCGAGACAAATTGGGGTTTCACTTTGGGATACCTGCTAAGAAGCTGTCTAGTCTACAAACAAGATGGAGAGAGATACCCTAAATTACCTCTCTTGAAACGCTTTAATTTTATTATAAGAATTGTTTACATAACGTAAAAATCCTCTTTTTCTATTTCAACAGTTAACAAATATTTTTCCTCGAAAACCAAAACCTTGAACTACAGTCTGGCCACCGAGAAAATGCGTTTGTGACACATACCATTAGTGTTGGGATAAAAAAATAACATTGACCAATATTTTTTCAATCAACATTAGAAAACAAAAACTTGGTTATCTTATTTCTATTTTATGTATAATATAAAAATAGTTTCATGTTGTTACGAGTTGAGGGTTCTAGGTAAAATAAAAATAAAAACAAAATGAAAACAATATTGTTTTATTGTAGGTACGTAAATAAATAGATTAAAGGTACTTGTATAACGTTGATTTTGAAGCTAAGCCCAAGGTGGAAAAGTCAGTTTAGCACATCCCTAAGAAAATATCATAACTACATAACCTTGTACTATTTAGAAGTAGTGCTGTATATATTTAAAAAAAAAATATTTTATCAGTAATTATAACCCTTACAGTTAGTCCTCAGTTATAACATTTAAAATCATTGTGATTTTTTTTCACGAAATATAGAATTGTGCCTAACTTAAATAAACTTTTTCTGAATGTTTTTTATTTACAAATTTAAATGAAAAAACTACTAACTGATGGTCATGAAGTTTTATTAATTATTATTTGTTTGTAGGGTAAATATAGACGACTTTTTTTTGTTTGTTTAGTAGACGGTCTTTCAAAGTCACCTCGTTATTTCAAACACAATGTGTCAGAAACGCATTCTCTCGGTGGCCTGTACATCTTAATAATCAGCCATAGTCAATCATCATTTCTAAAGCTTGATAACTCTCCTGCAGTGACAATGAAACGGACTCGAACGGCAACCGTCGCTCCATGTCGCCAAGACCTGGTACCAGCGCCAGGACCAGTGCTGCAGCTGGTAAGTTTTATACCATGGACTGTTACAACTGCTAGGATAAAGATTGTATACGGCGATATAGAGGTTCAAATTCCACTTTACTAAGGACGGGTTGTACCAAACAGTTGGTTAACGCAGGGACGTATTTTAGATTTTTACACCCCGGGCAAAAATTATACGGCCGCCCCTCAAACTCTTCAACCTAAAAAAGGCAGTTTGCCATCTTTATTAGCAATCTATTCTCCTTCAACTTTAAAAAAAACTTTGCGCCGACACCGTCAATAATACAATAATAATACACATGCGCTCGATCACTTAGGTACAGGTATTTACTTGTTGAAACTTAAAATAAATGACTTTTATAATAGTTCTACCCATGCAGCCCCGGATCTTCAATTTTTTTTAGGTGGGGCAAAATCTGAAATACGCCGCCCCCAACCACTTTTATTTATTTACCTTTATCATCTTTATAATTTCAGTTATCAGATGTCCACTAACAAATAGGCTTTCCGGAAATAATGGATTTATTTACAGATGTATAGATATGAACGCGTAGGATATACAGGGTGTTTGCTGGTTGAGTAGCCAAATGTAAATGGTGGTTAGGCGAGGCTATTAGCTTTTTACTTCTACTTATTAAATTGCATTTTGGTTCAAGTTTAAGAATTTACAATAATTTTAAGATTTTCCTAACCACAAAAATAATTTTAATTTAAAGCCTAAATACCTATTATTCAGATGCAATCATAAATGTATACCAATCATCACACAAAAAGTTACAGTGGATTAATAAACTTCGTTGAACCAGTGGGAAAAAAATGTAATGTCAACTTTGCTATTAAAAAAAAATACGAGTTTGAAAATTTCATTTGCTTTTAAAAACTCCTTCAGTTAATACACTTTATATCGATATGCTACATGTAACATTAACAATTAGAAATCTCGACAAAAATGATAAGTTAGTCCCCAAAGACGACTGATAAGGAAGGTACAAATCCGTTCAACTACCTATGTAAAAACTTCTGTCTCATTATAACAAATCTTTAACAATTATGCTGTCTCATTTGACTCTCCCTTCACTTTTCCTGCCTCAAATAGAAGAGAATTAAGGATTCCTGCTATCTCACACGTTTGACTCCAGTCCGCGCAGATTTTCGGTGACGTACACTTTTCGACAGTTGGAGTAAAATGTCGCTTGAAAATAAGCGTATCATCTATCCGGCTTGCGTTCGTCCAGTCATGACCAACGGTAGCGTGGATTTACGCATGCAAGCAAATCTCATCTGGTGGTGGAAGCCGCAGAATATTATGCTATTTGCGACCTTTGCAAGAGGCGACCGAAAAATGAACTCGAACGTTAAAAGATTACTGTCGGGAACAATCTGCTTCCTCCAGCCCGCGCCCGCTACCGACCCCGTGGTCACGATTGTGGTAACAGCCTTAAGTTTTCCCTATAAATACACCTCTCAAACCAAGAGGTGCGGCATTCAACAATTGGTTTCATCGCCTATCAGATCCGACTCCCGTCGGGTTTCTTGTTGGCTTCTTAAAGAAAGGCTCCTTAAGGAAACAGTGTATTGAACATGATCGCGACGCACTGAGGACCGTACATAACTAGGTGGCCGTAGTAGTTCGGTGAAGCTGTAAAGTTTTCATTTGGGCCAACAGCAATCGTTACTAAGAAAATTTAATCATTTTTTATACATAAGAATAGCAAATAAGAGAAATGTTGTATGGTCACAAAATAGATATAACAATAGGCATAGTTTTTTTAAAATGAGACAAAACTCTTACCTACATAGGTAGTTGAAGGGGTTTCATACCTTCCTTACCAGGCGTCTTGAGGACTAACTTACTATTTTTGTTAAGATTTCTTACTATTTATGTTACTTTTAGCATATCGATATAAAGTATTTTAACTGTAAAAGTTTTTAAAAGCAAATGAAGTTTTCAAACTCGTAAACTTTTTATTTTTTTTCATAGCAAAGTTGACATAAAAAATCCCCACTGGTTCAACGAAGTTAATGAACCTACTGTAACTTTTTGTGAGATGAATGATATAGATTAATGATTGCATCTGAACAAGACAGTATTAGTTTAAATTAAAATTATTTTTGTTTGGTCCGAAAGTAAATAAAAAAAAATTGACTTCTCATAAAAAACTCGGGATTTTTTAGGAAAACCTTAAAAGTATTGTAAATTCAAAACTTGAACCAAAATGCAATTTAATAAGTGCTACTCACCCACCAAACACCCTGTATATTTTATACACAGCACAGGATAGGATTTAAAATAAAAAATATATGTAGGTACTTATAGTAAAAATAAAAATCAAATAGGTATTCAATTGCAATTTTTATGAATTAAAATTAAAATTTACTTTTCGAGCTTTTTGTTCAGCATAATAATCTATGACTGTCATAATTTGCGTTCCTACGCGCGAACTGATGCGCGTTTTTGAAATACGCCTAGAGAGGCGCCACACGAATAATACGAGTATGTCACATGTTCCGTGTGCGTGCTGTCCCTGAGTATCGGTCAAGTTGATATGGCCACAGTAAAATAAGAGTGAAAGTTCGCTAATTGAACTTTTATTTATTCTGTGGGCAAAGTTAAGTAGGTATTTTGAGTTGTTATTTTTTTGTAAACAATGAATTTGGCCGCCCCCTGAACTTGCCGCACGGGGCATGGGCCCCGGCTTGCCCCCCCCCTAGATCCGGGGCTGTACCCATGCTCTTGAGTATTTTTTTCCCATGTCCGGGCCGCCCCTTGAAAATGGGCCGCCCCGGGCAAATGCCCGATGGTCCCTATGGGAAATACGTCACTGGGTTAACGTATTAACGTTCGTAACTTTTTGACGTTTACATCAGATGTTTAACGTACGTCAAATACAAAGCGTTTTTGACATTGTACGTCAAAAACAACCCGTTTTCTAGCTTGACAGTTGGTTAACGCCATTTTTAACGTTTACAGACACGTTAAGTAGTTGTGATGCAACCCGCCCTAAGACTAATTTAATTTATTTTTCTTTCTATTAAATACAACTTTTAGTGGGTATGATAATATCATTTTATTTCAAGAATATTATTCTATTTCAAGTTTCAGATGGAAGATATTTCAATGCTACTTTCGTATCTGCATTCATAAATACGTAACTTTTCATTTCTCGTTGCCAATTAGCTTCTAGCTAGAAGGCTTCCAATTAGCTGCACCATAGGTGGGGCGTGAGTTACGGAATTCACAAAGGGAATAAATAATCGAATTAAAAAATAATAAATTAAATCGTTCCTGATTACTATTAGTACTAGTATTTGCATTAAAATAGTATACTCTTTGTTTAGTCAAAAAGAGTCTTGCACGAGTGCATTTTTAATAAAATATTTCACTTTTTTATTTTATAACCACAATGTAAAAATCTATCATGCATTAGATAACATACTAAAGATGTTTTAATATGGTAAATGCGAAAATGTAAATTATGTAAATCATGTTTTTGCTTTCACGTCAACACTGAACAGATTTACATGAAATGACGTTATTATAATGACACGTTTGGCGACTACGATTTATCTTTTTAGACAGATTATAAACACACTGCAGAGTTACTAATAATATTTGAGTAGGTTCTTAATTGGCATTTTAATATTTGGTTAAGCATGTTCTACTTTGGAATCAACTATGTCAATAACTATACGATTTTCGGTTAAGCAAAAAATATATAATAATCTATCTTACATAAGAAATCACTCGGTTAACTTAAAAAATAACTTAATACACTTCTTCCTGTTACACTTTTTATTTATGCCCAATTTAGAATATTTGGTATAAAATATGCGTTTTGTACTTATCATTCCTCCGATTCGGTGGCGTCAATTCCTAGCATTACAGCGCTCAAAGTTTTTGACACAGTGTATGTATAAATTTATAAAATATAATGTTCCCTTTCATATAGGTACATGAATATAACAAAATTAAACCCGGTCATGTGTTACCTATCTCAGTATTGATCTAGTTTGTGACATGACTGCATAAATGAATTAAGAACGTTGGCGCTCCATTTGATCGGCGAGTTAGGAAACCGGCTTACATAAATAACATGGTTACTGAAAGCTGCATATAGTGCAGACTACTGAATATTGCAGTAAACCAATCGATAATCACATATGGCATCTTTCGCATATTTATTGCAAATCACTTCTAAAGTATTTATTAGAATCCTTGTTATGAAACTCGGTGTTTTTAAGTTTATATGTTGGAGTTTTTGTTTTTGAAAGCAGAATTAACCTTTGTTGGAATTTAGATAGATATACAAGGTTTTCAATTCCAATAGCTATTTTCTTAATTTCAATCAGTAAACTTAACACAGTTCCAAAAATTTACCACCATTCTTTATCACCAACAATGCCTAACGGAAACTCTCGCCAGTATATTATCTTTAAAACACTTCTATTTTTAAATATAGAATTAATATAAATAATTCGTCATTAGGCTCAAGCTCCGGCTCTCAGAGGCGTCCTCACGAACAAGACCAACGCTCTGTTCCGCCGAAAAAGCGAATGCGACTCGGCGAACCAACTTCCTGTCTCCGCCGCAATTCCTTCATTGACAGCCTCTTTGGCGGCGCTTTGCTCACGCGCATCGAGTGTCTAGAATGCCACACTTCATCTCTATCTCGCGACGTGTTCTGGGACCTGCAACTAGCGTTCCCAGATAAACCAGAGGGCTGGCAGCATAGCGTTCAGAATCTGCTGGAGTACTTCTGCTCGAGCGAGCGTCTGTGTGGAAATAATCAGTACGATTGCAACGATTGCGGCGCGTTGCGGGACGCAGAGAGGAGCGTGGTGATCGAGACCACGCCTAAGTATCTTATTCTGGTGTTGAAGAACTTCAAGTAAGTTTGTTTGAGTTTAAATATAGGGTTCCGAAGGAATTTTTAATTGGTTTGAAACTTTTGATTTTCTCTTGTGCTTAAAGTAACCTCTTAGATTAACTCCATCATTCATCATCATCATCAAGAGCCAACGGCCTTGCGCATACGCAATCATAACTTCAAAGTAAATTTATTTAAATGGGTTATTACGAGTAAAAGTTGAAGCCTCTTGCTTCACACTTTCAACTTTTAATTTTTGATTGATCACAATATGCAATATAAAATCTAGAATTAAACTTATTGTAACCTGTCAAATATAGCTAATACACAATTTCCCCCGCAGATTCGAGCCGAAGCTCCAAGTGCAGACCAAGCTCATGCACTCGATGTACTACAACGACACGATCACGCTGCCCACCGTGCGTCCGCAGGCCGACCACGCGGCCTACATCCTGTACGCGGCCATCATCCACGAGGGGACCACGCTCGACTCCGGCCACTACTACACCATCGCCAAGGAGCCCGACAGCTGGACGGTGTACAACGACGACGTGGTAACCAGCAGCACCCGCTCCGAGCTGAACGTCAGCAACCGCGCTTGCACACCGTACATCCTCTTCTACCGACGCACGGATATCGAGGAAATGCCAGAACCGACGCTAAGGGAACTACCACCGGCGCTCCAGGCGTCAATCCTGGCGCACAACAAGTATTACGTGGAGGATGTCCACAACCGCAGAATCGCCCGCCCATGACGCCTGAGGTCCGACAAGTATATCGATTAATCGGTGCTTGATTGCTTGGAGGACGAGTCACCCGATTAGTGATATTTTTGCAAGTGTACGGCTTTTTTTGTTGATAATGTTCTTTCGAGGAAAGTGTATTCATGGAATTTAAACTGGTTTTATATTGTTTACGTACATTGTCTCGAAAAAGTATCGGATATAACCCGTTTTTATTATTCGGATTTGTTTTGTTATCACTTTTTTGTTTAGGTTTAATTTGTTTTTTTGTCTTTGGTGCATGTATTTTTTGGTCTGGTACATTATTTTAAACAGATTACACATTTATGGGTGTGTGCTTTTGAGTTTCGGACCCTACGTTAACCGAAATGTAGGCATTGAATTAAATGTGTCATTTAAAGGTAATATTACTAGTACGTAAGTTTCGTTGTCTACTTAAAAATATCAAGTTGATGTGGCAGAATTATTCGTATATTTGTCATATATTATATATTGTAATCCATATATTGATTGTAGTCTTTCGCAATGGTATCCTTGCGATCTGTTGTGACATATATACTATATGTGCTTCAATGTAGACATTGATTCTTATCGTATGTTTTTTTGTTTACATACTTCTGATTTTACATAGACTTATTTTTATTCTGTTTACTAACTTTTTACAGTATTTAGTAATATTTTCAGCTAATACTTATACATGTAATTCTCACGATATATTGAATGTTATATGTTATTATATCATAAACTATGATATTAGAATATTGATGTTTCAATGTGTAGCAAACTGGTGTTTAAAAATAGAGGAATATGTTTCGAATAGTATTAACAGAGTGGTATACACTGTGCATATGTGGTGTTTTTCTTTATTCACAATTTACAATGTCGTATAAAGCAGCTTTGTTTTTTTTCGATGCAAATTTCAACACTTTCAATTCAACAAATACAGGATAATGCCTGGCAGGTACACTAAATTATTATTATTTTTTATATATTATATTAAGGTTTGAGAAGCGTTGTGAGAATAGTGTAAGGTCTATACTAGGTTATAAATTTTTGTTTTGCGCCCTAAATATAGCATATAGTTAATATTACATAAAAAAGGAATTGTTGCAATAAAAGTTATTTATTTCACTACACGAGGTAAAGATTTTTATATATCATTCTTTATTTAGTTCCATCACCCATGTATATTAATTTCGTGTATAAAAAAAACATAATTTCTTACTTTGTGTACGGAAGAACTGTCTATATATTATTTTCTAGTGTTTTCTATTCATTCTTGTTAATATTTCCTATGTTAAAAAGTTCTATGTTTATGGTTATTAAGGACTTTAGTGTTATTGTTTTTGTACATATGGTAAGCTCCTTGGCTCTTGTTTCACAGCTTCCGACTGGATGCGAGAAAGTAACTGAGCTTAATATAGAATATTAAACTTTTATTCGAAGAAACTTTATAATGTAATTACTTGTATATCTATTGGATACTGGGAATGAAGAGAGTTTATATATATTTGATTCGAGTCTCATAAGCTGATTATTATCATCTTTGGGTTAGAAGGAGAAAACTGTAACATCTGGCTTTGAGAATTAATTTGATTACTTGTAAATACATACATACATACTTAAAGCATTTAAATTTAAGCTAGATATTATATTCAGTCATAGATAACAGTAGTTATAACATATGGAAGTTTGTAATGAAATGGAGTTTGTATCTGATCCAGCAAATCAAGGATGGATTAACTTATTTCAGTATAAATAAAGAATTACTCGTAAAAATTCGTCTTTTTATTGCTTTTTGTCAAAAAATGTCAAAGTATTGCGTACTTGCAATTTTGTCAGAACATAGGACAGAGATAACGTTTCCTATTTCTGACCTTTATCATTAAGTTTAGGCAAATAGAGTTAATAACACATACCTATTAGCAATAGCGCCGGTGAAGGGGCGGGAGTTTATTTTGGTACCCTTTTATATTAGCTCAGGCCTCATAAACGTTTGGTTTTAACATCATCTTCGTTTACACACCGGAATCAGGTCAACAATAAATTTATAACATTAACCATAACATTTTGTTTATTACTTATACATTTTAACATATTTTACACTTAACAAAAGTAACCTAGATATTTTTAATATACCTAAAGCCCGATCAGTTTGCTGCCTAAATTGTTGAGTTTTGCACTGGCTGATTTTGCTATTTGTCTGAAAATATTGCCAGGAGCCTGGAAAAACAAAAGTCGATTAGTAGATTATTAGGTAATAAAAATAATAAGTTATTATATCTACATATAAACTTTCCTCTTGAATCACTTTATCTGTTAAAAAAACCCCATCAAAATCTGTTGCGTAATATTAAAGATCTAAGCATACAGACACACAGGCGGCGGAAAGCGACTTTGTTTTATACTATGTAGTGATTATGAATTGAACTTTTTGATTTACGGAATGTTTACCAGCTGTTCAGCTATAGATCACCGGTCAAGGATCACGCGGTCAATCTAATTTAGTTAACAGTTTTTTAATTGCTCGAGTCTATAAGCTTTGGGCCATAAACGTGTCGTGGTTATCTTAAAATTATAAAAACACCCCTTACCTCTAACAATGAATTGATAAAATTAGACGCGTTGGAAGCACCACCGACCAAAGCTTTGCCAGCGCTGTAGAATTTATCACCGTTGTTTCCGTATTTATCCTCTTCTCTTATAGTATCCACTATGGGCTTAGGCTGTTGAGAAAATCACTTTATAAGTTATGTTGTAATATACTAAAATGTAATAACCTAACACGAAGAAGGAAAATATTGTGTACAACCGGCTTTTGGATTGAGAAATAAATTTGAGTCACCTTTATAGAAGTAAAAAATGCTTTGTATAGTCAATTACTTAAGTATGGTACTTATAAGTTAATCAACTTCAAACACGCAATTTGGAAATCAGCCGTTTGTAATGCAAATATTCATCATCCAATAATTTGTACCTATTATTTAGTAGGTACCTTCGTAACTACCTTCAGTATTTAGGTATTTGCGTGTGAAGTAAATTTTTTTACACAAGAATGAAGAAGTTGCCAACTTAAATAAAACTGTTGTTTTTCAGTTTACAGAGAATATATCAATACAAACCTGGAAGAAGCCCGCCACCGTGTTTTGTAGGTTTTCTTTGACAGACAAAGCCTTGCTGGGCAACCCTTCCGTCTCCAACAACACGTCTTCTCGACTCGTCACAGGAGCAGCAAATAGTCCTCCAGCTATGGAGTTGTCCAACTAAAGAGTAATATACTTAATATTAATAGGTAAAAGAAAAAAAGTTTTACATTCGTCAGTAGGTAAGTAGGACATTCATCACTGATTGGCTAGAACGTATCAGGCGTAACCCTAACGCTACTTTTATAACCGACTTTGAAAAAAGTTTATAATTCTTCGGAATCTCCCACTGTGATTGATGGCTTTACACTCCTCAACAATCTTAAATTTTATATGCCAATGTATTAGTAGATAATTAGTAAATGGACTAACCAATCCACTTAAGAGTCCATTCTTCTGCTCAGTATTGGTGTTTTTGTGGCTATAGTCTGAATAGTTTTCTGGCTCAAGGGGTGTTTTGAGATGGACGTCCGAGCTGAGTTGGGGCTGGTCGTAGCCATCTTCGGGCTGGTTGTAAACCGGGAGGTCTATGCGGACTGGACCCCCAGCTGGAGCTGATATAGCCCCACCGAGGATGCAAAGGATGATTATAGATACCAGCATGCTGAAAGGAACAAAGGCGTCTTAAAGTTCTATTGGGTAGACAAACCTCAAATACCTATCAAAAATCTTAAATAGTTTCATGGTGATTTACGACATTCATTACCTATCCATCAATAAACTGTCATTATATTCAAGTCGATGCAAAGTACTTAGTTGAAGTTTTAAGTGATTTAACGCAAGGAACCTAACTAACTTTGAAAGCAACTTTTTGAAGATCGGATTTAGAAGGATTTTTTTCCTTTTTTCTTCCCTGCAGATTTACCGTTAATGGTTTTACCGAGGGAGTTAGGTTGGTAGGTACTTATCTATTTTTTTACCTACATTTCTGTCTATGCCTAGGTATACTTATATCCCAAATTATTTAAATCCGTTAGCTTTTGCGTGAGAGTTAGGTACAAACATCATAAATACATCGTCACATTTGCATTATCAGTAGAATTTCGAACGTCTGAATGTTCGATACGTCTGAGAATGATTTACAATTAATTTTTTCTCATGTATAAACGATAATCTTTGTAACTGTTAGATATCTACATAATCCGCGGCAATAGGTCTAAGCATGTCAAGTTTAAACCCGCACCTCTAGGTACATACCTACACTAGCGATTTGTTAATTTATTTACCTAAATTAGTACCGCATACTACTAAGTAATTACCAAGCATTAACGATTTGTAATAATAACCAAATACCAAAGAAGTGGTTTTACATAGCTCTAAATTTTTATCTCACCTGACTAATTTGCGTGATCATTTTAGTAAAAATCAATGTTAAGAAACATAGAAGAATAAATTAACAAATAAATATAATTTGCAATACTTCAATTATGCAATATGCATCAAGCACAATTTATATATAAAAAGGTGACTTCGCTTTGCTCTTCAACTTGAGTAACGATTTATTTGAGGTACCTACCCCTCTCTTAGAAGTTTGTGGGTACCTACCTAACCACGTAAAACACTTTGTACGACAAAAGCCGTTAAAAACTCAGACCACAGCAAAAATATAAACACAATAATGCAACAGCTTACTTAAATTAATACAAAATCAAAATCGCACTGTTCTTTCTTCACTAACACAACTGTCTGTGATTTTCTATGTTATTTCGCTTCACAATTCACACTTGTACACACAGTTATCAATTTATTATAGGTAAAGTAAATAAAGTATTTTACCTGTTATTTTCGACTGCAGGTCCTCAAAACCATGCGCACACTACCTACGTGACAGGTTGTTGTTGCCAAATGCTTGCGCGCACTTTCACAGGCTGACGTAACGAAGCCTTGGCTCTTGTACCCGATGCGGCTGTCTTGTCATAACCAACTACATAACACACGCGAGGCCGACCAACATTTTCTATGGAAGATGTAAAATCTTTAAAATCAATGCAGGATTTAATCATCCGTTGAGCAATGATTAGGTTAGTATTAAGTAATTGAAAAGTTGCCTACTTTAAATTTCTTTTGAAACTTGGTGTGCACTGTTTTTATTTAGGTAGGAAAAAAGGTAGGTTATCTACAAACAAACCTACAAACAAAACGTAGGTAAAAGTAGTTTTTACTAAACTCTTTATCTTTAAACTATTGACCTCTTAGTTTGTAATATAATAATTTTACGTTTTACGTAATTACTCAGACTTATTTTTATTTTATGGTAAGGGTAATCTAAAAATGCACTTGTTAAATATACATTAGGGCCACTTAAAAGCCTCCACAAACAGAAATTTGATTAAATTTCCAAATTTTGACAGTAACAAAAGTAACAAACCTTACACGACACAGAATGCGATAAAAGTGCAGTGAGCAGCCAACTATATGTAAACAAGAACAAGCAAGGATACAGATACAAGCAAAATCAAGACATATACATGGTATCAAGAAAATATGTGATTAATTAATACACTTTTGACCACGGAACAGAGAAGTAGACTTTTGACCAATGAGGGGTTGGAATGGAATAAATCAATAAAATTTTAAAGCACGAATCATATAAGAATTACTTTGGTAATTTGTGCAGGCAGAAATATGGAGCAAGTGTCTTTTTCGCGAGTGACGGTACGGTATATGGTATATTCAGTCCGAGTTTCTCTAATAGATAAGGGTAATCGACTTTGGATTGTGCTAATTTCATTAAAAACGTTACACCAGCGACATGGGCCATGTCACATGGCGACGAAAAAACAATGGTAGCAAATGAAGTCGACTACATAGTACATCTGATATCATATAAGGCAGAAGGAATGTGAAATTTATAAAACAAATATTTGGTAAATTTTCTTTGGATACTTTCAATTCTATCCTTGACATCTTGTACAATGGGTTCCAAACCTGACTACCGTACTCTTATTGGCTATGAACGTAGGCACAGTAAATATTTTTATAAACTAAGACTTGGTTAAGTAGGTTACCTACCAACGTTTGACTAATTTCTTAATAACGATGTCCTTCACTAAGGGCATTAACTAATGAACACATTTTAATGATGATTTAAATTTAACTTTCAAGAAAGGTTTGATAGGTATTCTATATTACATCAGCCCCCCAAGTCAAGTTGCAGTAGAAAATTGCGTTAGCGAGTGAATAGAATAAAAATGTATGAAACCGTAATTTTTGTCAAGCTTGCAATTTTCCAAATTCATACATTATGACTTGAGGGGCTGGTAACTCAGTAGGTACCTGCGTAAGTGGTACTACGTAAACGTTTTTTTGAATTAAGAACACTTATCAAAATATGTCAATTTGCGTTTTGACTGCTAAAACATATGTCTGAAAATTGTTTATTTACAAGTTAATGGAAAAAATCTTAATAATATGAATTTATTAAATAGAGGAGGGTGTTTTTCTCGTAGCAGTCGGTCCTGGTTTTGGAATACGCCGTGTTGCAAAGACGTTTTCAAACCATCTAGTGTATGTGATCTAAATGGAGAACGGGTCAATTTGCTTTCCAGACACAATAGAGGAGTAAACTTGAGAAAGACACACTGCACGCGTACAACAACATTTTTAACATCATACACCCAAGTGCGCTATAAAAGTGATGATTACCCTCCACCGCCAAAATCTACAGACTTACATCGTGATATGCAATTTCCTGACTTCAGTAAAATTAGGAAGAAACAATTCATGGACCCTACCAAAACAAAATACGGGCAAGGAGACGACAAAATTGGTATGACGTATGTGGTGGCATTCATCGGTGCACTTGGAGCGATTTATTCAACAAAGGCCCAATTAATGCAGTACATATTGTGCATGGGACCCCCAGCCGACGTGCTAGCTATGGCTTCTGCTGAAATAGATATATCCAGGATTCCACCAGGCGGCTGCATGTCCTTCAAATGGCGAGGTAAACCTCTCATGATAAAGAACAGAACCCCTAAAGAAATAGAGGTCGAGAGCCAAACTCCCTTATCAGTTCTTAAGGATCCTGAAGAGCCAGAGCAACGAGTGCAGAAGCCCGAGTGGCTGGTAGTGGTCGGTATTTGCACGCACTTGGGATGTGTTCCGATTGCTAACAGCGGCGACTATGTCGGTGGCTTCTACTGCCCGTGCCATGGCAGCCATTTTGATAATCTAGGCCGGGCTAGAAAAGGACCCGCACCAACCAACCTTGAAATACCTCCTTACAAATACTTGACCGATAAATTACTTTTAGTTGGTTAATTATGTACCTATTGTGTAATAATTTGTTGATTGTATGATTTGTTAAATATAATGTTTTACTTTGCATTAATTCTTTTTAAGCAGTTGCTACACAATATCAACCTACGGTAGGCAAGTTTCTTTCAAAAATTATAGTAAGAAAGGTGTTTAGGTAAAAGTGTTATAATTATAGTATAGGTACCTACTTAATTTTTGATCTCTATGTGCCCTTGAGGTTCATCAGCGATTTTTCCTACTGTTACGAACTTGCGGAGACTTGCACTCAGATGTTATTCGTATTTCATGCACTCGTCTTCAAATATCATAACATACCTAAGTACTTACATTTAGAAACTTGTTGTTGGAATTTTTATATCTCATGTATACCTACCCTTAAGCAGGGCCGAGCCGCCCATACGTGCGATGTGTGCGGCGCACACAGGCGCCTAAGCAAAAGGGGAGCTGGATTGTTTTTTTTTTTAATTCATCATAGTTGAAAAAGTTGTCTAAACCGACTAAAAAAGGCGCTTCATAGGTTTCGCACACAGGCGCTTCATAGGTTTCGCACACAGGCGCTGCTTAGGGTCGGCGCGGCCCTGCCCTTAAGGGGTAATCTGTGATATTTTAACTTAGTATTTTAATGATTTGCTTCCCAGATATGTATAAATGCTTACATTTCGTAAGCCTGCTTACCCGTACTCGTACTAAATACCTACTAATAGGTAAAAAGTAAAGAGAATTAAAACACTGTTCCCAAGAACTATGATAAATACCTACAGATGAATATATGCTGCAAAGTCATAGCTATTTATCACACGAAAAAGTATAGAAGTGCATACGAGATATTTCTTAGCTACTTATTAGGTACCTATAGTTCATTGATATATAACTCCTAATAATAAGAGTAATATATCAATGGTATAGTTATTAGTAAGTATTCAATGCAACCAATATTGAACTGGTTAAATACCTACCCAAAGACCTTAACTTTTCAGCACACTATTCTAGTGTTGCAACCCACTGTATTTCCCATTGTATTTCATTGGGTTCATTCGCCAAGTACCTAAGCTTTAACAAGCTGTATGTGTCGGTTATGGATGGAATTCATCTTTTCAATAAGTAATCAGCTTTGATTCATAGAATTCCAATGTTTCATTTGTTTGCCATAGATTTCTTACTTGCCATACTTAATTACTCAAAAACCCATACATTGTAAGTTTGAATTGTAACTCTAGGTATTTTTATTCTATATTATCTAGTTTAATATTATATTAGAATATTAAACTAGATAATATAGAACTATATAACTTTTAAAGTTTTGAATAGAAATGTTAAGCAGCAATTAACATCTTTTCAGAATCGCAATTGCCAGTATTAAATAAAAAGTCGTTAACTGACTGACAAGATGACAACTTTGACTTGAAGCATGCGGATTGGTTGACAATTTGACATGCATTTTTTAAATCTGTAGTTACCTATCAATTTTGAGTTTTCCACTTTTTAGCTAATATTTTAGACCAGTATGTAGTGAACATTAAACAAAATTTCAGGATATTTAGTATTTTTTTGCAACTCATCTAAACTACTCTTTCAATAAATAATTGAATAAACTAATGAATAAAAACTATTATTTGGAGACACTGCAGTGCATTTCAAGTCCCATTATTCACAATATTCACATTTAACACAAACAACAAGCTTTTACAATCGTGTAAAATAAAACATGTTAATATACTATCATTCCTACCTCACCTAAAAGATGATAGACAGATAGGGAAAAGCAATAAGTTGACCACAAACATAGAATAAACTTATATTTTCTAATTTACTACTGGTTCTTTAGTCAAGCACAAATCCTCTTAGATAGTATAACGCTTTTGTCCTTGTCAATTAAAAGATGCGTTATTTTCCAGTAACACGTTTCTTCCTTACGGTTAATTCACTCCACAATCAAATAAAATCAACATCAAAAATAACACAAACCTCCTTTGACATTTCTCGCTGCGAGCCCCTGAATAATATATCCAAAACAGTTACTTCTTTCTTATTTATGAAAATTGAAGTAAAATAAAAGAGTCAAAATAGCAACCCTTTTTACAAATATTGACATTTACAAAATAACGACTTAATATCTACAATTTACTCTTTGGATTTATATAATACTCATATCCTATATAACAATAATGGAATAATAAAAGACTATACACATACAGGTAGGTACTTAACCTAACAATAGGTACTATCAATTTCTCACCTTCAAATTATGTGATACTTACAAAAATCTGTATTAAAGTACTTAACCAAAATTATATAACTCTTTTCTCAAGATACAAATTTTCTTCTAAATCGAACAACAAAAACCAAATTCAAATTCTTCTTATCTTCCTTTTTTTCTTTTTAAAAATCTATGCCCCATCAAACAGCCTTGGTTCACCACAATGCTGCAAAGTGTCTGGCCCCTCAGACACACCACGAGTTAATGGAATGCTGCAAAAAAACATTACATAAATATACATGCCAACTACTTGGATTAGTAAAGACCAGGTTCAGGGCTGCACTACAATATCAATTTCTACAAAGACCAGGCTCAAAGACCACTACACATCATATAGTAGAGACCGGTCCCAAGGACCTGCACTACACATCATCAGTTGTAAAGACCAGGCTCAAGGACCTGCATTACACATCACAATCTCTTAGAAACCAGCAGCATAACAGTTTAATCAATACAATTGCATTTCTATTAACTCGCAAAGACAATAACAAAAATAAGTACAACATACCCAAATAACTCATGTTGCCAACAATGACTATACCAACGGTCCCAATCCCCAATGCGAATCCATGGCTTCATATTTTCAATGGCAGCAGTTCCAGTATTTGGTTTCTGACTTCTCTCACTTCCACGCACATCCGCCACCTCAAATCTATTATGCCCTAGTTCCTTAGTTATCTGGAACGGGCCTTTAAACACAGGCAGCAGTTTCTTGCTATTGCCATCATTATTTTGACCTTGAGACTTTATCAGTACCAAATCACCCACATGATACCGAGTTGACATGGAACGACTTCGATCAAATCGCTCTTTTTGTTTGTCTGTATTTAACTTTATGTTTTGGTCTGTCCATTCACGTAACTTAGTAAGATCACCTAGATAAAGAGTAACACAACTCAAAATAACGCAAAACAGAGTAATTATGCGATTTTCGGAATCTGTGTAAAAATCTCATTAATAAAAATGTAGATGGCTCCGTAAGTTAGTTTTTGTTAGTTGCGTCAGTTGCGAATTAAACGTTTTTTGCTGTTCCTGTAAAAAGATGTTTTTTTGAGTTGTGTTACTCTTTAACTAGGTGTGCGATATAATCCTTATCAATGGATAAAACAATGGATAAACGTACACAAACTTAATAACTTAACAATTTCCACAAATCTTCTCAAAGGACGACTGTTTACTATCGGTTTTAATATATAAAATGTACTCTGTGTATCGGAGTGACGTCACGTCATGACGAACAGCGTTTTTTGACATTTCAAAAACAGATTATAAAAGTCGATTTTAAAATTGGATATATTAAATTTATAATGCATTTCTATGAATTAATCAACGTTTTTCATTTATATTATATGAAATCTAATATAAACATTCACTTTTATATTTTTCTTGCATGGTGTAAAATACCCTTTTACATTTTGTGTAAGTACCTATCCGTGTTTCTAACAAACTTTGTGAACGCATCAACTATTTAATATTTTACAAGCAAATATTTGTTTTTATTAGTTGTGGTCATAAGTGGGCCTAAATGGTCCATATGTAATGTGTGAAAAGGTTGAGCATGTTTGGGTATAGAAAATAATTCTCCCTCTTTACGATTCTTACTCTATTAAAAGCGCAATTTCAACAATTTTTAATATATTTTTTACAATATGTCTCATGCGCGAAAACCAATAAAGAGATTTAATGCGTTCTTAAGTTTTATCCAAAGCAAAATGGCCCAAATAATCATGGTTATACTTTACAACTTGTCATATACATTTCTTAGGAATCAACCAACGACGTCCTTCATTAGTACGTCAATAAACTTTACTACCCAGTAATTCATAATTTTTAAAAATTGTTTATTTTGTTTGGCCTAACCTGACAACAATATTTTTTTTATATTTATCTTGTATTTGTACAGAGAGAAGCCAATCAGTTTCTGTTATAGATAAAATAAGTTCTGTTTCAGACTTCTCGCCGACATCAACAGGATTTCTACTTAATGCATCTACATGTTGCATTCGTGAACCATTCCAATGCACAATGGAAAATGAAAATCCTCGTGTAGAAAGCCATCTCGCAATCCTACCTAACCGCATACCTACCTAACCGCGTTGCAATCGGTAACAATCTTAAAACTTTTACCTTATAAATACAATCCAAACTTTTGGAGAGATGCTATTGCTAATAATTCTAATTCAAATGAATGAAATTTCTTTTCGTCGACAGTTGTTTGCCTACTATAAAAATGGATAGGTTTCTCACCCTTATCAGTGACCTGCATTAAAATTCCAGCAATTCCATCTCTGCAAGCGTCCGTATATAAGATTGATTCCTTTTTCGGATCAAAAATGGTAACAACATTATCAGAAGTAAGACTTTCTTTAATGTGAGAAAAGATGTATTTTCATCTTCACTCCATTTCCAAATGGCATCTTTTTTATCAGTCTAGACAAAGAATATGATAATAAAGCACAGTTACGTATAAACTTTCTAAAATAACTTATCAAACCCAAAAAATGACGTAACTGATGAACGGTTTAAGGAATGGGATTTTTTTTCACTGCAATTAATTTACTCTCGCTGGGCCTCATATGTACCTTCTTTATTAATTCTTTAACCTAAAAAATCAATTTGTGTTTTAAAAAAAAAACATTTTTTTAACGTAACCCCAGCTGAACGAAATTTTTCTAGTACAATTTCGATGAGCTTTAAATTTTCCTCTACAGTTTAAACTAATAATCAAGATATCGTCTAAACAAATTCATTGTCCGTTGAAATATAGATGGACCATTAACCAAACCAATTGGCATCCTTAAAAATTCATAATAGCCATCTTCCGTTATGAAAGCTGTCTTAGAATTGAATGCATTTTCAATTGATAATAGCCACTTTTTAAATCAAGACTAGTAAATACTTTGGCCCCATTAATTCTATCTATCAAATCTTCTATACGAGGTAAAGGATATTTATTGGTAACAGTCACCTTATTCAAAGCTCGATAGTCTATACATAATCTCTTCTCTCCATTTTTCTTACCAACTAATAATGCCGGACTTGCATAGCTAGAATTACTGTCACGTATAATATTGTTATCCTTTTATTTCTTGACTATTTCACGAATTAAACTTCTATCCATGACTGAAGCTCTAAACGGACAATAGATTTAGCTATACAGTCTTTGAATTTATTTAACAATTTTACCTAATCATCATGTTTAGAATCAGTATCATATTTACAGACATTTTTAGCATAACTGAATGTAAAATTGTTTCCTATTCTAAAATACATAATATCAGTTCTTTCCGTTACATTCCGTCCAATAATAATGGCACAATCGAATAAATCATCCATAATATACATTTCTACATCTTGAAACAAAACTGAATCGATTTTTATATTTATTTTTACCGCGTGGGTAACTACCTTAACATTTTCTTTAGAAAAACCTTGTAATGTTATGGGAATGTTCAACAAATATGGTGTGATCATAAACTTATTAACTACTTCATTAATAATCAAAGAACAGCTACTGCCCGTATCGATCAACGCATCATGATCTCGATTATTAACCCATATTTTTTTTATAATCTTCTCTTTTCGTGTTTTATTGCATTTAGAAGATTTTAAAACTGATCGGCAATTAACTTCATTATGCCCTTTATAACCACATCTTTCGCATTTTACCATACAAAATCGCTTAATGTGATATCCACCGCAACTAAAACATTTTCGATCAAAAGTACGCGTTGAATTGACATTTGATGTCTGTGAAGAAGTCGGTAAAATATTTCGAGAAGATGATTTATTGATGACGGTTTCACTTATATTCTTACCAAAAGAATGAGTTGCCGGGCTTTCGCAAGAATCAAAATAACTGGCTTCCACAGAAGTACCACATAAATTGTTATCACCAATGCATCCTAAAATTATTGATATAATATCTTCATCACGAAAATTTAACGACAAACGATCAATCTTACGTTTTTGCTCAAAAGAAAATTCAAACAGCGATTGTTTGTTTTTTGGTTTATTCTCAATAATTTCTTTTAATAATTCAAACATGTTACTTCTATTTTTAAAAGTAGTCAATTTTTTCACGTTGTCAGCCAAAGGGTCAAACTCGGGTATCATGCTGTCTGATTCAGAGGTACTTGTACTTACAGTCTCGTCCTTTTCCCTTCTTTTTACATTTTTACGTTTAGGTGGCGGAGGCGATGGGGTCCGACTGCTCGAACTGCTGCTCGTGCTCGAGCAACGTCTTCTTTTGCTATTCTCCATTGGGTGCAGTTAATATTCACTACCTCACCTAAAAGATGAAAGACAGATAAGGGAAAGCAATAAGTTGACCACTGAATACATAGAATAAACTTATATTTTCTAATTTACAACTGGTTCTTTAGTTGTGTTTGACTAAAGAACCAGTTGTCAATCCTCTTAGATAGGTACTAGCAATTTCTCACCTTCAAATTATGTGATACTTACAAAAATCTGTATTAAAGTACTTAACCAAAATTATAGAACTCTTTTCTCAAGATACAAAATTTCTTCTAAATTGAACAACAAAAACCAAATCAAATTCTTCTTATTTTTCTTTTTAAAAATCTATGCCCCATCAAATCGCCTTGGTTCACCGCAATCCTTCTCTATTCGTCAAAAATGTTGCCAACAATCGCTCATACTATTGATTTGGCTGTTGACCGACTTGCACTGATAAAAAATATATATTCAATTTGCTTTCATATTACGACTTTATTTAGATATAAGTGACAATAAAATTACAATGTAACGAAGGCAAGCGGAAGTTTTAAAAAAGAATGAAAGCGTTACCTATTATCCCGTATAAAGAATTAAAGCTTGCACAAGCTTGAAAACCGAGGAGAAGAGAGTTAACTCCATATAAAAAACTTTAACCTCACACGTACAACACTACCGCTGCGACGGATTAGCAAGACATCTAATTCTATCACGAAAAGCGCGGGTATAACAATTGTTTTAAGATTTAATACCTACTGTTATATTAAACTTGGGATGAAATAATGAATAGAACGGGTATTTACGTTTCAGAATAATCATTTATTCCAAATACTATCATTTTACTGTGTCGATATATGTGTGTATTTCTTGTTTTCGATTTACCTGATAGTAGGTAAACAATCATATCCTTTGTTGGTGCAGCGGTAGATGTTATAAAATTTAACTTTGAATATGTTGCTTGATTTTGAAGTGTATGTGTATTACATAGCATTTTTTATTTTTGCCGGTGTTTTCTGAAATTAAATCAGGTCATACATGTTATGTGATTAATAGACGCGTTTTACCTGAAATAAAACGCATATTAAACATACTTACCTTATTAGAAGCTTATTAATATTGAGATAGGCACATCCGTTTCCCGTCGTATCTTACCTCCCTTTCTACCTTTAGCTTACGTTATATATATCCTTCTCCCTCACTCATTTGTTCGTTAGTTCGTTTTGAATCAGGCAGGGGGCTCAGGCGAGCCTGAATAGGTCTTCATTGCGTCGAAATATGAACCAGGCAGGGTTTAAAACCTAAGCTTCTAATAAGGTAAGTATGTTTAATATGCGTTTTATTTCAGGTAAAACGCGTCTATTAAACCACTTGACCGTTATTAGAAGCTTATTAATATTGAGACCTGTTTGTTATCGCCTGGTGATAAAACTTAAACGCCAATGTGATATTAATACCTTTATCATAGAAGTAGGTAGACAAGAAGATATCTACTTACATACGAAGTTCATTGATTTAAAATTATTCTAAATGGAAATCAATCTTCATAATTAAATTATAAATAAAAATCTAGGTATCTCACTGATCAAGAAAGCTTTATTAGAAAATAGGGTAGGTACCCCTCTGTATCTAACCACAAATGTAAAAGTATTTACATACCTATTAGATACTGATCCTTATTTCATGAAATAACATTAGATACAACAAAAACAGTAGGTACATATTTAATTGCTTTATCAAAACAAACAATCATTTAGTCTTCATTTTATGTAGTCAGGTTAAATTACATTCAAAAGGTACATGTTATTAAGATGGTACAAATGTTTTCAGATAGGTACTTTTTATTCCCAATATATTTGGATAGCAAAAATTTTAAGTTTTTGAATCTATTGTAAGAGTTAAATGAACCTACATAAAAATGTAGGTTAGTAAGTAATCATAATAAATCAGGTAATGTTAGGCATTAGGTAATCAACAAATTAAATTAGCTTAACATCAAAAGTTCGAATCATACTGGATTAAAGAAAGTAACAACCGAAGTTTCATTTGCTGATGGATTAATTACCTCGCGGTTATAAAATTTATGGAAGGTCTCAGCAGATTGCCAATTACCCCTGGCCAATATATCATCGAGTGGGACATTGTCTATCCAGTTTCTGGAAGCCACGGCAGAGCGTACACTTCCAGGAGTCGCCGCTATACCAGCGTCCTTCATGAGAGACTTTATCCAACCCGCAATTATTGTGCGGGAAGCTGGTACTGGAGAACCCCACAGGGTTATGAATAAATTAGAGGAGTTTGAATTAGTGCGACGATCATTCAGGAGCGTTATGGTTCTCTGGATCCAAAATACGGGATCCAGGTTCTGGTTTTGATGGTTGCGGGAAAGTTTCCAACCTGATTGTCTGTATGCCGAGGAGTCGGTTTTCGATCCATATTTAGGCCAAAGAACTATACTATCATCGTTAACAATAAGATGTTTGTTATCAACACATAGGAGTGTCAGATCATGGATCCTGCGGCCCGAACAAAGAGCGAGGAGTGTTGCAGTATGGCGTAGCGTTTGAAATTTATTATTAAGATCGACCGTATAATCCCTAATAAAAGATGTTAAGATGGAAGTGTCCCAAACTGGTGGTTTAGTAGGCTTTGGATTTTTAACCGAAATAGATTTTAGTACATGTTTAACCAAAACATCTTCACTTAGCTTACCAGACAACTCTACATTACAGAGCGTGGAAACAACTGACTTGTGTAGGAACACTGTACTGTAAGACATTTTCATTACCAAAAACAAATCGGCTAGAAATTGTGCTAGGTCTGCCCCTTGAGGCTTACAGGGATCGATGTTATGTTGTTTCGTCCATTCTAACCATCTGTTCCAGGCTGATTTATAAGTTTTCAATGTTGAAGGTCTCCAGGATGATTTGAGTAAAGACAGTTGATTGGGGTTCCATGAAGTTAATTTCTGCGACCACCCCCACATTTCCAAACTTCTAGAATCATGTCCTGAACTTTGGGCGGTGGACGTCTGGTCGTGGTGTCTATCAGGAATCGTTTCAGATTCATCAGTGTGAAGGGGGGTCCGATGGCCCGCGACTTGAGATCCGCCCTCCAAAATACCTTCTCCCATCGAGGGACTACGACTAGATACACTCCTGATGATTGGTTGAGATGTGTCAGAACACGGGGAATGAGGAATGGTGGTGGAAATATCCATCCCAGATGAAAGTTCCAAATTTGACTGAATGCATCGTGGATCATCGCGTCTCGATCGTTGGGATCTATTGTCGCATAATTGGCTACTACCCGTGCTGTTTTGGAGGCGAATAAGTCGATCACCGGGGTCCCCATCTTCGCAAATATCATTTCCGTGCATTCTGGAAGTAAATGCCATTCCGGAGGAAGTCGAAGTCTCGAGAGGGAATCTGCGTGACTGTTGAACCTCCCCGGGAGGTGGTATACTTTGAACTGTATCTGAAACTGATCCATCATTTGTAGAATCTGAGTCGTCAAAGCCAGAAGAACCTGAGATTTTGTTCCCCCTTCGTTGCGAAGATATGCCACAGCAGACCGATTGTCTGACTGAATGATCATGGTTGCTTGAGCTAGGGTTGGAGCATATAATTCGAGAACCTTGTAAATTGTTAGCAGCTCCTTTACATTGCTGTGTGAATATTTTTCTTCGCTGCTCCATCGGCCAGAAATCATTTCGTTGTTCAGTAACGCACCCCACGCTGTGTCCGAGGCATCGGTGGCTAGATAGTGGGTTGGTGATGGCAGATGCAATGGTTTCATTTTGTGGCAATTTTGGAGCCACCAATTCATTTCCTCTTGTACAGTGTCCGGAAGAGGCCATTTCACTGTGGCATGATCTGGTAAGGTGTTCAGGAAACTCAAGGTATGCCGATGGTATAATCGGCCCCGTGGAATTACGTAACTGGCAAAATTCAGGAGGCCCACCAGACTTTGCATCTCTTTTAGTGAGGATCGACCTTCTTTCAATATCCGAGAGACCTTTGTGACTATCAATGCCGACTTTTCTATGGGCAGCAGTTTCAGATTCAACCAAGGATCCCAAACAATCCCTAGGTAACTTAACCTTTTTTGAGGAAGAATAATTGACTTCTCGTAATTTATGAGGAAGCCCAAGTATTCCAACGTCTCTAACAACATTTTTACGTGATCTTGCAGCAACTTCGGGTCTTGATGTGCAACAAGAAAATCGTCGAGGTACACTATCAATCTTACTCCGCGTTCGCGTAAGTATTGCGCTATCCAGTTTGTCAGACAGGCAAACACCTTTGGGGCAGAACTTAGGCCGAATGGCGGACAAGTCATTTCGTAAATGTTTTCTTTGTACATTAGTCGTAAGAAGCGCCGGTGTGCCTGCGCAATAGGTACGTTGAAGTAGGCCTGTGATAGGTCCACCTTGCACATCCAGTCTTGAGGTTGGAGGAAGTCCGGGATACGAAACATGTTTATGAGTCGAAAGTGGTCTATCTGGACAAATTCGTTTAGATGCCTCAGGTTGAAGATGGGCCTTTGGCTCCCGTCTGACTTTGGGATCAGAAACAGTGGCGATATAAAGCTTGGTGATCTCTTTACTCTTTTTAACACGCCTTGGTGTATCATTTGGCGTATTATCTTTGACATTTCTGGGGACACAGGGGTTTGATGAGTGGTTTCTGGAGTCGGAAGTTTTAGTGGGGGTTTGCGTACGAATGGTATGCGATACCCGTTTATTACTTTTAAAAGAAATGTGGGGGCATTTAGTTCTTCCCATTGTTTGACATAGTACTTCAAACCCCCCGCTTGGAAATGATTGTAGTCATTGCCTATGTCGTGTTTGGCCAGATGGCGAGTAAGAACGGCCTTGTCTTGTAGGGTATCTTGACCTTGATCCACGAGATCGAAAGAAATTACTGCCTCTGTTATTATTTTGAGTGCGAGTTTCTTGTCTAGGAGCAATAGGCCTTCGAGATTGATAATTACCCCGCGAGGGTACAAAATTATTATGCTGGCTTTGATTGTAAGCAGCAGATGTGTGATGATGAAATCCACTGTCATGAAACTGACCACGCGATGGTCCAACTTGGCGGCTATTACCCCGCGAGGGCTGCCGTGGTAAGTGAGAGACTTTTTGGCTCGTATTTATATTATTTAGTGGCCAGAATGATTTTCTTATACCACCAGCCTTTTCCAGCGCGACTGTGAAGGCTTCTGGGTTAAAAATATGGGTATTGGATGGAGGTATTTTATTAAGGGTTGTTCTAATAAGTGGGTCGCGAGTCATCTTTAGAACACCATCTCTCCTCATCTCAATAACTTCTGATCTGTGGCCGCAAACCAGCTGAATAAGGTCAGCTGACACTTTTTGAAATTCGCCTTTACTAAAAATTTCATCAATCTTAACACCTAGGTCAACCATCCTTGCGTCAGAGGAACGAGACCATGAAACTAATTGATTCAAACTAGTCAGGAAAGCTTCCTTTTGTTTTAATATACAATACGTTATTGCGGCATATGATTTATCAGAATGGGTTAGATGACGAACATTGTCATACGCTTTTATCTCTTCATTGGTTTCAAGATCAGAAAAACCAGGTGAAAGATTGTAAAGTTTTTGAGTATCGTAATAACGCACACTTGACCAATCATTACTATCAAACCGTTGAACTTCATCCAACTTTTTAAGATACTCAGGAGGGGTACGAGGCACTGCCGGGTCTTTTAATTTCGTGACAATATCGAACGATAACTGAGTAGGAATCTCGGCATTCGAGTGATAAGATGATGTCTGCGAGGCACAAAAGTTATTATCGTAACACTCTGAGTTAATGTCTAACACACCTGATTCATTATCGTTATCGTAGGTAGGTTGATATTGAATATTTTTCCTTAATTCTGACACCTCCTTTGACAATTTTTCTAAAACATCGTTACGTTTATACTTTTTAGATTTACGGCGATGCGATCGCTTCTTTTTCTTTCTAGAATCTCGCGAAGATTCCGACGAAGTAGATGTACTTGAGGTCGAACTGCTGCTACTAGTACTTCTCATACGATTACGTTTGCGCGATTGCGGTTGATTATTTTGTGAAATTACACCGACACCAGAAGGCCCAGCAGTGGCCAAATCATAATTTTCGTCATTATCCATAATCAAAACTAAGTCAATTAGTTTTATGCCTAAAATATTTCAATTTCTTACAATATGAACGAGTATTAAAAAATTGTAGGTAGAAAGAGAAAATACAAAACTAAGATGACTTACCAGGAATCACCTTTTAAAAAACAATCAGCTGTAGTGTAGTGTTCAAATGCCAACGTCAATGTCAAAGTTACAGTGACAGTTAAACAACAAATAAATCGGTGAAGAGGCGAAATTCTACCCATCTATAATAATCGTGTTAAATTATAAATATGTAAAGTGCTATTTCTGTGCTAAAGTTAACATGGTTCTAATTTTTGAAAGTGTGTAAATATAAATTCGTCATCTGGACGGGTTAAGGTTATGGCCATCTTCGAGCCAACATATAACAACAAATCACTTGTTGACGATACTGAGAAGCTCATTTGCATCATTGAAAATGCCCAAAATGTCGATAAGCACACTGTTAGTAAAAGTTTTTATGTAATCCTATGATTCATTAAAGTTTTTGAACTATGTCAATGTCCTTTTTTATGTGATAGGAATACATTTTGCGGATACAAAGAGGGTCGAGTAAAGAGAGTAAATGGCTCGTTTCCCGTCGATACCGTGACTTTGCGTCCTTGCACTCCGCCCTGCAGCCAGCTGGCATTGACCTACCAATGCCGCCAAAGAAACTCCTTGGAAACATGCAACCATCCTTTATAGCTGAAAGACAGATAGCATTATATTATACACTTTTAACGAACGGTAATACCGTTAGAATATAACACTTGTGCAATTCTTTAAAATGTTATAAATCTTAGGTATAACTGAAATATGTAAAAGATTTATGTTCGACTATGTTAGTGAGCACAAGTGACCGTTCACGACGGAAAAATTTTACGCCAATGAAGACCTATTCAGGCTCGCCTGAGCCCCCTGCCTGATTCAAAACGAACTAACGAACAAATGAGTGAGGGAGAAGGATATATATAACGTAAGCTAAAGGTAGAAAGGGAGGTAAGATACGACGGGAAACGGATGTGCCTATCTCAATATTAATAAGCTTCTAATAACGGTCAAGTGGTTTAATATTACATTGATAAATGAATAAAGTCGATAACAAATTTATTTATTAATACATTTTAAAATGCTACCTTTTTACTATTCAGCTTAGATATTTCCATCACTTTTCATAGCTGTTAGTTCGAGGATAGGCGAGCATAGCTTTCATTCTTTGAATTTGAGAAAGATTGCCAAATGGCTTTGGTTGTGATTTTTACAAGACCAGGGGCCCGATTCCGTAACTTTTTTAACGATGCAACACGGTCGATATCGACCAATACGTGTGACGTTTTTGCAATTTTCGTATTCTGTAACACGCCCACACGCTGCATCGAGCCACACGTTCATTTTCTAATTTTGGTATTCTGTAAGTACAATTTAATGTCATTGTTTCCCAAAGACTAATAAAACCTATAGACGTACAACATTTGTTTTCAACAAACATAGAAACAAAAATACCTTCAAGCGGTCGAGTAGCCATTTTGGTTTTTAGATGCCTTATTTTTTGGGTAATTTTATTATTTTTGCAATCACTGGTTTTATAAAATATCCCTTTTATTGTAAAATATGCTAATAATATTGATTACCAGTATGAGCAAGTATTTAGTATTTTTGGTATTTTTTTTCTTTCGGTCTACCGAATCCTTAGTAAAGCTGAAGTTGTAAATTTTAAGGCGGCTAATTTAAATATAAGTAGGTAACCATTATTTTAGCGATGCTAAAAACTGCTAGGGATTTTTCTCATAAATTAAATTATGCATATATTTATAGTTAGGTATGCTATGTGTAGACACATGAGGGTTCTTAAGTTATTGGTCTCAACCTTTTATTTATCTTCTATCTCTTTTTACCATAATGGTAACGTGCGTGTGGTTCAAATCGGTTGGCGTCCTTCTAGGGCTGTGCTTTCCTTTTAACCAGTCATTAGTGATGTAACCTCTTTTAACTAACAAATCTCGTCAATCATTCATCAATATTTTGCAACATACCACCAACAGGCTTAGGAAATAACTATTTTTGTTAATTAAAGTCAGTGTGAGGTGTTCATAATTTTTAGATTATCATTTACCTTAAGACAATGTTATTATAAATAATTTTATTAATAAATTGACAATGTCAATGACTTAGAGGAATAATTAAATCTAAATGACATGAGGTAGACAAAAAGTAGAATGGTTTTTAACATTTTTGACAAGCACTGACAAGTTGTTTATAAACAAACCAAAATTTTGAACCCAAATCAATATAGTTACATTTTATAAAATTAGGAACATATTTTCTGTTTCTATGAAGTAATTAGTAATGCCTTTATTTAATAAACATCTCCATTTATTCACAGGCAGTGAGTAGTCCTCAAATAGAAAATCAATTTTGGGTAAAATTTATTTTCAAAGTATGAGATGAAATAAATTCAACAGGGTGTGTTTAGTAAATGAATTGTAATAACCTATTTATGATGTTTCTGTATGTTTTTACCCAACCAAAGTTGTATTAAAAGTTACACCTTTACTTTGACACCAATAAAATACAATTGCAAAGCTATGATTTATTAAACGAACCACTACCAAGAGTTAGGTAGGTACTTACGTAGTGTATTTTATAACATTTTTATTATTTCATTAATTATCATGTAAATAAATCTCCAGAATACCATACAAACAATGTAGTTTTAAAGTTAGCGCAGTACGCGTTACAGAATAGCCTAAAGGAAAACGATACGAGCTGATTTGCAGAAGAATCGAGAATCGAACACGGGACCTGCCTCACAACAATCACGCTGCGCAACAGAGGTCGTCGCAAAAGCTTTTGCAACTTACTGTACTCGTACCTACATATTAACGAAATTTGTGGAAGAGTAGGTTTTTCAAAAAAATGAGATATTGTCTTTCCCTAGATGCATAGGTTTTGCCTCCGATATCCTTGTAATATTATAAACGTGAAAGTTTGTGAGAATGTATAGATGTATGGATCTATGGATGGATGTTTGTTACTCTTTCACGTAAAAACTACTGGATGGATTTTGATGAAACTTTACAGAAATATAGGTTATACATCTGAATAACATATGGGGTACTTTTTACCGCGGGAAAACTACTCATTCCCACGGGAAACGAGTCGCGGGCAGCCACTAGTAGGTGCCATAAAATCGGTAGCTTTGAAGTGGTAGGCACAAAAAAATATATTTGTATCTATTGTTAAACTTAAAACACTTACAAATAGGTAGGTTTTACATATTTAAGGTAAATTTAATCAATTATCTAGCTTTAACTCGCTAATAACTCCGAAGTATGTATATTGTTTGTTGCACAAGTCGTATTTTTAATATATTTTTGTGTTTTTGAAGTAATTTCTATTTCAGTTACGATTTTTTGTAAAACCAAAAACTTAGGTAGTCAAACATACAAAATTATAGACAATAACAATAGAAAATAATAAGTGCTTTGCCGTTTAGAAATAATAGGCGCCAACATCTTTCTATTCAAAAAGTATATTTATTAAACAATTCAACATTAGAAAGTACAAATTATTAAGTAAGAAAGTAATTTATAGTAATAATCAATCAAATAATTATAAAATATTGCTAAATTATCAAAAACGTTCGAGTAACAAGTGGCCGAAGAGTAACTGTTGTAAATCGCACCACACGCACGTCAAAAATGACGTCACATTGTCCCAAAAGTTTAGAGAATACCTATTTTTACCGGACAAGTTGTGACGCCCAGTCGTGTGGGCTTATAGAATACCAAATTTAAGAACATAGATATTGAACAACGCGTAACATGAGTGAATGGGTTGCGTCGCTGTCATGTCATGTAGTGTCACCCATTTCTGTAGGTTTGTTAGCAAACAAAGATAAATATTGCATTTAAAGGCTAAAGTCAGAAAAAAATACTGAAATAAAGTATAACGTGATAAGTGTGACTGGGAGAAGCTCTATTTTGAGCTGCCGAAACTTTATGCCCATAAGAGAAGTCATCGCCTCGCTAAACTAAATTGCGTGTAGTAACGAGGCTTTTACCAAGTTCTTGGTTCGTTTTGGAAAGAAATGATTACAGTTAAAGGTAAATATCAATTTAAAATATTCAATATTATCTATTTCAATAAGAAAACCTCGATATTCATAATAAACGATGTGCTTAGATTGCAATTGGTTCTAAACAGAAACTTTTCCCAATTTGGAATTTCATTGGATGTATGTATGTACCTACGTATGGGTACATACATACATCCACATAAAAAATATTCAGTAGGTACCTAAGTAACATTGTACCTAATATACTTAATTATGTTTTCATAAATATTTTTTTTAGGTAAGCTACTGGTTCAGTGGCTTCAATGGTAAGAGGAAATATCCTCAGCAATCTGCTGGTGGAAACAACTAAGGTGTGACGTCGTATTAGCTCGACGCCCGCTTCATGAAGTTGAACGTTCACGCCAAAGCAAAAGCAGGAAAATAACTTGATTAAAAATATATCTTTTATTATACTATTTTTGTATAAATTAATACAATATATATTTTTCAAACCTATAAACCTAATTACCATTTATTTTGCATGTTGTGTAATCATAGGATATTACAATTTTAAGATAAGCTTTGTCATGGTATTATTAGATTGTGTCTATAGTCACCAACGCACACAACGATCAAAAGACTGCTTGCCACAGGATATTCGTAACACCACGGTCTTGCTACGCTATTTTCCCGTTAGCTTGAAAAATATATAGGTAATACCTAGTCCTTAAGGCAAATCATGATGGGAACCTAACCATTCCTTTTTTTTTTTTTTATTGAATAACTATTTGAGACCAACAAAATAAACGTGTCTAAAACACGGAAGAAATCAGAATATAATACCACAAGCGTTCACCCATCCTAGGACTGTCCGCGGCCGACGTCGCTTAACTTCAACAATAGACTCGAACCTTAGGATTACAACGAGTTATCGAATTATTACATTTCAAAGTCAGGCTCAAGGTTTAAAGGCAGAGCAGACGAAACATTATTTTAAATAATATTTAATCAAAGCGCTTAAAAAAGTATATCCATTTCTATTCAAAAAACTTTTAATACAGATTTAAAATAAAATTGTACAAAAGTATATATTTTTTTCTTAATATTGATGAATTATTGACGAGATATTGATATTGAGAAATAATGAATGGTTGAATGAACTATCAATCTAAGCGAAGCGCCTTATGGAGTTGCTTGCAAGCCACACGTACGACACGCGTGGCTTACAGAATACCTACAAATTGTCCTCACAGGACCCACTGGCATGCCACACGCACGTTACCACACGAAACGTTAAAAATAACAGAATCAGGCCCCAGGTCTTCATATAATCTGTAAATAATTCGTACATTCATAATTATATCATAATTTATACCTAGTAATAATAATAAAAACATTTACCTAGTACCTGAACTGACAAGATTTCTTTATAACCCAACAGGAATAGCAAACTTCTGCGCTGCAACTGTAAAAACTGAAAAAGACTTTATTTGTTTTGTGTTTGCCCAAGTATGTGCCCTTAAGCAAAAATAACAGGAAACACATTTATTGCAATTGTATAAACAGAAAATAAACTTTCCATCAAGAATCATTTGGTGCAAATTAGGTACCTCCAAGACAAAATTATTACTTAGTTATATTTTGATTTTCTAGTTCGAGAAATCTGCGGTAGATTACAGATATATCTTGGGCTCCTGTTTTTCTGCACTTTCTGTAGTTGACCTACATCTTTGTTACACAAACAAAAATCATCCAATTTAAAGCCGTCTGGCCGTAAGATTGTGTAACTATATAGAAAAGGACTTTTCATTAGTAAATCCTAGCGAAGATGTTAGAGGCACTTTTGTATTTGTAGTTCTTTCTTAAACGACACTGGTTGAAACGTTTAAATGAAAAGACAAATACAAACTTGAACACAAAAAAAATCACTACTGGCGGCCATACCTACTTGTTTTAATCGACAGCATCAGTGTTTCCGAGAATTACCATAGAAATAGCATGAAAATACGTAGACGCCATTATTAATATCTGTTTAAAAATTGCCTGCCTATTATGCCTTAAAAGCCGCAGTTAATTACTGAACCACTTTTCGTCTTCAATCATCAAATGTACACATTACCGAAACTCGGGCCTCAAAACATAAAAGGCTTTTAATAACGTAACAGATTACTAAGTGAGTTAATATTAATAGGGGAAAGAAGGGTGATAGTGAAACGATAATTTTCTTATTTTTTAAAAAAAGCTACATAAATAATAGAATATTAATATACTAAGAACTGTGTAAAAAGCTACAGAATCGCCAACACAAACAGCGACTCCCAATCAGTGTGACCATTATTTAAGATATAAATTTACTAGCTTTTACCCGTGCGGCTTCGCACGCGATAAATTCGGAATAAAATTCCTTTCTCTGTACTACGTATACATGTAAACCATCATCTTGAAGCACTCTATCTATTAAAAAAAACCGCATTAAAATTCGTTGCGGAGAAAGCGACTTTGTTTTCTACTATGTAGTGATATTTTTTTTAAAGGGGTCTTCTATAGCGACCACCACTAGTAAAAATGTTTATATGTGTGCAAGGTGTGCAAGGTTAAAAGATTCTATGGAACATATAGGACCCTGTTGACAACTGTGTAGATAGAAATGTCATTATCAGATCTATAATTCAGTCATTTGATTGATATTGATAATAAATTAGTTTCGCTTGCTGTCTGCTAAGAAGTTGGTTGTGTTATTCCGCGTATCGATTACGACATATTGTTATGAAAAACAGCTTGAAAAACCGGAATAATAACAATTTAGACTGAGTATGCGCTCGATGAATAGATTTTCATTTACATATTTTAGTTAATCGCCGCCGCTTTATGTTTTCGGAATTACTACTGTAGGAATTATTTGTTCCTTTGTGTAGTTAATTTTAGAAAGTGAGATGAGAGTAAGTAGGTTCAATAATTCGTTTTTGTGGGGGGTTCTTATAGCCTCAGCTACATGGAGCGTATCTTTATATTTATATTGGCTATTGAACATGAGTGGTGAGTACTATGTTTCGAATATTAATAACTTGCAGGTTCAAATCCGTTTTATCCAGAAAGCCTTGTTTGTATTTTATATTTTAAACTTTTATTCTATCATGCTGGATTTATAAAAAAAACATTGAGTAAGTAATGTTTTTACTTTTATTCATCATTTTATTTTATCGTACATTTTAGGTACAAATACCCTCAATGATGTTGAAATAAAAATGCAGTACCACTTAGCTAATTCTGAAGAAAAAGATAGAATCAAAAACAATGACAAATCCATAGCTTCCCTTAAAGGAAAGAATCTCTTGTATGATAATGCCAGCCCTTGGGTTGGTCTCAAAAACATGGGAAAAATGTGGAATGACCAGAAACTGAGTGCAGAATATCAAAAGAAAATGATGCTCAAGGCAAAATTCGCCAAACAATTTAGTGCCAAGAAAACTGCTAAACTTGATAAGGACATAGGTAACATTATACATTTCTTATCAGCACTAACTAAAAAACGGTTACTATCAAGATTGTTCACTTGCAGATGGGCAGTTTGGTTTAATCCAAAACTCAGATGATATTAGGGCAAGGGATGAGGGTTACAATCAGCATGCCTTTAACACTCTAGTTTCTAAGCGGATTGGCTTCCACAGAACTATACCTGATACTAGACATAAGCTGTAAGTCACAAAGCAAACCTTATTTTTACTTATTATATATTAATTTTTTTATATTTGTTATACTTTATTAACAAGTCAACTTTTTTAAAGGTGCCAATCACAAAAGTACAATAACAAGTTGCCAAAAGCCTCGGTCATCATTTGTTTTTATAATGAAGACTTTGACACTCTTATGAGATCCATTCATTCCATCTTAGACAGAACGGAAGTACGTCATCTAAAAGAAGTAGTCCTAGTTGATGATTTCAGTGATCTCAATGGTTTGCATGATAAAGTACAAGTAGCAATAAGTGAATTAAATAATAAAATGCGCAAGGAAGAAGAAATGTTAGAAACAAACAACATTGATGGTGAAAATATTGTTGATTACATTAATGATGATGACAATAATGTTGATAAAAAGACAACAGACAAAACTACAGGACGATTATCAAAGAGTGGATTAAACATACGGTTGTTAAAGACCAGCAAGAGAGAAGGTCTAATTCGTGCAAGGCTGTTTGGAGCTTCCCATAGTCTTGGTGAGGTATGGAATTTCAGCTTTCGTTTTAATTTAATGTATTGTGAAGTAAACTATCTTATGTCAATGTCTAACTTTACATGGGTGATGATTAATGTTATTATTTGGTGCAATTCTTGGCTTGTTTTAATAGATATTTATTTTTGACTAAAACTTTGTCACTTCTGTAAAGCTTTAGTTCCAGGCATACAATAGTCTTTTAAGGAGCATTGATTTATGTCAAGGTAAAAACTGCTGTTTTGAAAATTCAGATCCTTATCTTCTTGGACTCCCACATTGAAGTGAATGTTGACTGGCTGCCACCATTGCTGATGTATTTAGCCGAGGGTGTCGATGGTCACACAGTCAAGTATTCTGAACGTGCCGCTGTGCCAATTATTGATATTATTAATGCGGATACTTTTGAATATACCGCTAGCCCACTGGTACGAGGTGGATTTAATTGGGGATTGCATTTCAAATGGGACAATTTACCTAAAGGAACACTGCAAAGTCTGTACTATTTTCCTTTTAATTTCATTAAATCATTCCTTATATTTTAAGTTCTTTCTACATAAGTGTACTATTTTTTTTTTCATTTTATTCATAGATGATGAAGACTTTATTAAGCCAATAAAAACCCCTACAATGGCAGGAGGATTGTTTGCAATTTATCGTGATTATTTCAACTACATAGGCAAATACGATGCTGGTATGAACATTTGGGGTGGCGAAAACTTGGAAATGTCTTTCAGGGTAAGATTTTAAACCATACCATTAAGTAATATGTAGTTTATATATTTTGAGATAAAATTAATGTTTATGTTTAGATTTGGATGTGCGGTGGATCCCTAGACTTAATACCATGCAGTCGCGTCGGTCACGTGTTTAGGAAAAGAAGACCTTATGGCTTTGGAGAAAAGGAAGATTATACGTTGCGCAACTCTATGAGGATGGCTCGGGTTTGGATGGATGATTATGTGGTAGGCAAATCTTATTAAATTTACATATATTATATGGTATATTGAAAAAGGGTCACTGACATTACAAAAGTGAATAGGGGCCGAAATGAAAGCATATTTTAAAGCGGCCCAATCTTATTGTAACTGTTTTGTTCTTTTAAATAAAAACCATTTTCAAATGGTGTACTCTGTTGCTATTATAACTGTCATTTTACACGGCTACTTAACTACATAGTTAGTATCCTATTGTTGTCACTCACTGATTGAAATATTATTGTCAAAGCACTACAATTTCAAGTGAAGATCAAAACATAAAAAAGACAAATAATAATTAAAAACCTTTATCATTTAATGAAGTATATTATTCAGCATACTTTTAATCATTTAAAAGAGTATTATTCATAAACTTCTTTTCAATCACCAGGACAAAGTGATAGCCCAAAATCCATCGGCAGCCCACGTAGACATCGGCGATATATCCGACAGAGCCGCTCTAAGAAACAAACTTAATTGTAAATCATTTAAATGGTATATGGACAACATATACCCCGAGTTTGGTAGCGATGACAACTCAGCGGCCAAGAAGAGAGTCGCGTCTCTGAATGATCCGGAGAAAAATAAGTTTCAGCCGTGGCACTCCAGGTAAGGGTCTTGCGATGTGGCACAAGACCTATTTCTTAGTGTTTGTATAGTTTATTTTAATGTCCTCAGTTGATGCGATGTCTACAGATAAACTAACAAACTCTTAGGCTCAAGGAACTGTACCCCATATTCTTAATCGCAGTTTTAACCAACAGAAGTTAAGATTGTATTTGTCTCTGTCCATTATAAAAGCTGTCCCATAAGATTGGGGGGAGAGACAAGATATACTAAGATGACGTAGGTTTATAGTACAATAATGGACATGGGAGTTGTGATTTGCAGTTTTATAGTTAGAAAAAATTCTCTTAGAACTCTAGTCAAGACAGAACAACACATTTGAGCTTTGTAAATACTTGTGTCAGCTAAAACAGTTATAAATCTCTGCTAGTAACGAACCTAAAGTATATGTATTTAATTTTCCTCCGTTACGTAATAAAAACCTAAAATTTTACTAACAAATGTCTTTCAGAAATCGCAACTACACAGATTCATTTCAAATTCGATTGAAGAACACGACGTTATGCATACAAAGTGCTAAAGACATAAAGTCAAAGGGCAGCGGGTTAATACTATCAAGCTGCATAAGAACTTTGAACCAGGTAATGATAAGCAAGTTAAGTTAAAAGTCAACGACTTATAAGTGATAAAAATAATTTAAAAATATTAATTTTGTAACATGAATTTAATTGAGATAAAAGTGTAAACATTCGTGAGGTCATTGATATCGAAACTTAATTGCGTATATTTTGCGGTTTTATTTTTTTAACAATCGATATAGTCCTACGATATTCCTACCTTCTATATTCCAGATCTGGTTTGAAACAGACCGCCACTTATTCTACCTTGTACATTCCAGATCTGGTTTAAAACAGACCGCCACTTATTCTGCCTTGTACATATATTCCAGATCTGGTTTAAAACAGACCGCCACTTATTCCACCTTGTATATTACAGATGTAGTTTTAAAACAGACCGCCACTTATTCCACCTTGTTTATTCCAGATGTGGTTTAAAACAGACCGCCACTTATTCTACCTTGTACATTCCAGATCTGGTTTGAAACGGACCGCAACTTATTCTACCTTCTATATTCCAGATCTGGTTTAAAACAGACCGCCACTTCTATATTCCAGATCTGGTTTAAAACAGACCGCCACTTATTCCACCTTGTATATTACAGATGTAGTTTGAAAACAGACCGCAACTTATTCTACCTTGTCTATTCCAGATCTGGTTTGAAACGGACCGCCACGAGCTAGTGTTGGGCCGCGTGCTGTGTCTGGACGCCACGCACGGGGTCGCGCCGGCGCTGGGCAAGTGCCACGAGCTGGGCGGCTCGCAGGAGTGGAAGCATAAAGGGAGCGTAAGTATGTGGTTTAGTTTAGTGTTATGTGAGCAGATTACTCTCTTGGTCCCTTTTCCCTTAATATATGTATATGTTACGGCTAATACCCGAAGTGCGGCTACACCTAGTTTTAGCCGGTTAGAAGTGTTTTTTATATGGAAAACTATAAAAAAAAAATTCTATGTATATAAAAACTGGCTTCAATCATGAGTTGAAATAACGTTTGGGGGAAACGTGAAAGAGAATAAAAGAGTTACGATTTAAAGCTTTATATTGAACGAGTGACCCGCCCACGCTTCGCAATGGTGTAATTTTGCCGACTTGCTCGCGAACCCTTGCATTTTTGGTAACTTAAAAAAACTTTTTCTAGACGTTCTTTATTTAAAAATTTAAATGAATCAATACCCTAAAATCTGGAGAAAACCGCATTTAAATGCGTTACGTACTTTAGGAAGAGTTAGAAGCCAACCATACAAACATACAGAATTAGCGACTTGGATTTATACTATGTAATGAAGCGTAAAATTGAGTTTAATGTTATGTGCTCACATTCCGAGCACCAAAATATGACTGAGTCTGGAAGGAAGCTGTCAATATGCCATTGTTTCCTCTTCAGAATCTATTTGAATAATATAAAATAAAGATGCCAGTATTCAAGCAATAAGTCTCCTACATAGTGCTTATGCACATTACATAGTGTTAAACCTTAGTGTTAACGGCTGGGCTATTTTGTAAGTCAATAGGAATCGGATATGACTTTTAGATAATTCAGAAAAAAAAGTCAAAATGTTCACTCGTTTTGACTTATTATTTTATCAGTTTGGTGTTGTATGGATAGATAATCATGATCGTTACGTGTATGAATTATAGTACAACGAATGCTGACTAAGATATAGCAGTAAATTGCCCTTCTGTTACGATTGACTAATATACTAACCCCAATGCAATTAATTACAAGAAAAAATATTATTTTAATGACCCTCGTTTCATTGAAACAAAAATGGATAACCAGACGTGTAAGTGATAGCTACAAAACTTATATTTTTAAGACAAATCATATTTCGCAAACAAGAGCTGTAGTTTTTATAATTAATAAAATGAGTTATTATTTCTATTTGTGATATTATAGTTCACACGCTTATTCAACATGTATACACATTGCTTTTAAATCAAATATGTGAGAATATTTATAGACTTGTTATTTAACAACTATTCAAGTGTAATAATATTTTGAATACATTTAAATTCTCATTAATGTAAATATGTTATTGTTATTATATTTGGGTTAGCTCTTGCCTAACTTTATTAACTTTTTTGTTATTTACTTATCAAAAGCATAACTGTTCAAAAAATAATAATTCCTACTTTTCAATACACATTTTTTCTTTCTTTTAAAATACTTGTTTAATAAAAAATATTTTTTTGTTTCGCTAAGTTTCGCTAATTTCGCTTAAAACGTGTTTTCATTTTGGCATATCGCCATCGAAGAGTCAATTAATAATAACTGACTTTTTAGCGACTGCTTTATTGTATTTTACATTGCCAAATAAATACACATGCTGACAAAGGTATTGAGTCCTTTTCGTAGTTAATTAGAAAACATGAACATTTTAAACAATTAAATGCACAATAAAAAAAACTTGCTGAAAAGTTGCGTTCTTGCAGTTTTTATTTATACACTCTTCATCGGCGATATCTACACTAATATTATAAAGAGGAAAACTTTGTTTGTTTGGTTGTAATGAATAGGCTCAAAAACTACTGGACCGATTTTAAAAATTCTTTCACCATTCCAAAGCTACATTATTCACGAGTAACATAGGCTATATTTTACTTTGAAAAAATAGGGTTCCGTAAGATATTTTGGTTTTTTGGACACAAGGTGTAAAAAATCAATCAAGGCGTAAAAAGCCTTTTTGTAGGTCTATCCATACTATAGTATTATAAATGTGAAAATGTGTATGTCTGTCTGTCCGTCTGTTTGTATGTTCGCTTCACGTAACAACGGTTGAACCGATTGTCTTGATTGGAATAGAGATAGTTCGACACCCAGGGAAGAAAATAGGATAATTTTACTGCGGGAAAAAGCCTCATTCCCACGGGAAAAGCCATTTAGCTGCGGGTGAAACCGCAGGGCGGAAAGTGTTATATAATTTCCTTCAGTTTTGGAACTCAACTTGTAATTTCATATCTTTACCTTACAGGCCGGCAGTCCAATCTACAATTCAGCAGCTGGCATGTGCCTCGGTGTCGAAAGGGCGTATCGTTCTGAACAACTTCTTATGGTCATCTGTGACAACCAACCGACGAACCAATGGGATTTCGTAAGATCATAAACTTAGGTATGTTTTTTCTAAAACCATCACGCAAAAATAAAAAGGAAAAAGCTCAAATATTAACAATATGTATCGTCGGAACTCTGGTTAGAGTACCTCGCCTCTTTTAAATGTATTTGATATGATTATTATTATTATTGTATTTAGTGTTTACAGGGATTATTCTTGAGCCGGGCAAATTCTGAATCAATTATAGTTTTTCCTTCAAATTGCAGTTTAGCATTTATAGCTTGCTGTAAGCAATTGATAAAACTAAAAAATGCAATGAAATTTTGTTATAGTTTTGATAAAATGTTTAAAAGTTTAAATTTTTACCCGACTCAAGTTTATACCCGGTAAATAGCAAGTAATGTTCAGCCTTGTGTCAACGAAATAGGTATCAACAATATGTAGGCAAAGATCTGATATAGAGTCTTAGAAAAATGCAAACGAGTTAAGAATGAATTTAGCTTGCCTTAACTTTTGTAGACTATATTTTGTAGTGTAGGTAACTATCTAGCAGATATAGCTCTTAAGTTTTTTTGTAACCATTTATAAAAATATAGATAAAGTGTACCTAGTACTTTTACATATAGACTTATAACCTTGAGGTTAATAATGATTACCGTATTGAAAAATCTCTCTAGATATTGATATTTTTTGTGATATTCTGATGGTTGCCGAATTGTATCTTTTATTGAAACACGCTTATTATTTCAAGTGAATTTATAATTGAGATTTCTTTAGAATATATGTTCAAAGCGTTTTAATATTAAACTTTGCTTTGCGAACGAATGTTATTTGGCACAACTGCTTCTAGTCTTATGCCAAGCCAACTAATATTGTTTCATATCATTTGATCTATTTGTAATACTTGTTATAATTACTTTTAATTGTATCTTCCTTCTACTTATACACGTCAGCGCGAATTTCTGTTTGTAGTATGACTCTGTTAATTAACACATTTTGTACCCATACGGTATAAAAGTGATGACAAAAGCTGTTTTATAAGATTGGCTTTGACACAACATCCTTTATCTACTAAAATGGTTTCAAATATTTTTTTATTGTTTCCGTCCTTTATAATTTATTGTTTGTATGTGTTTGATCTCTTCGAAGTGACTGATTTTTTTATTATTTTCTCACGCTAAGAAAACGATGGGTTGTTTAGGTTCCGGCAGTTACATCAGTGGGCAATATCGATTTCAAATAATTTTCTTTCTTTTTAATTATGTTTTGGCGTTGTACTAAAAATAAGCAAAACCAAACCGTCTTCACTCGCCTTTTAAAAAAATAAGTTTTTCCGTACAAATTTATTAGATGCCTCTGAACGGTCAAATACTCTACGCGCACGCAACTAGCGTGGCGGGCGCGCGGGCGACGGGGGGGTGTAGTCGGTACTTCTCTCTCTCACAAAATACAGAGTTATAAATAACAGAGCGCGCAAAATTGTTTTTTTAATACAGTTGCTCAAAAAGTGGCGTATTGCAGGGACGTATAGCGTTCGGGATGTGGGCTATTACACACGCGTGCTTTTTTTTTACCTTTCCCGCACTCGTGCGTTCTCTTACCCAACTGTCAAAATAATGTCTATTAAAAAGAAAAGTTAACCAACCATGAAGTTTTTACAAAAAAAAAACAAAGAAGTTTTTATGATTCATGTTACCTAATACTTACGTAGCGTAGGTATATTTCTAAAAAAAGCTATTAGTTTGTTTCGATATCAGATTTAATGATTTGATTGAATTAGAGTGGTTGGTTTCATTTCATTAAATTTCATTTTCATTTCATATCAATAAAAAAAAATCTACTGAAGACTTGGCTGTATGGGCATCGTAACCTTTGCCTACCAAATGGGTGAAGAAAAAATGGCGCCATTTTCAAAATTAGTAATTTCGACATTTACGATCCTAATTTTACATTTTATTAAATTGCTTTATTTTTTCGCAACTGTATTAAAAATAGTCGTTCAGTACACGTGCGGAACCGTCATTGCAACTCGTCCCGCCTGTCAACCCTCGCCTTCGGCTGTGCCTCGGCTCGGGTAGACATTTGTCGGGACTCGTTGTAATGACAGCCTTTCCACACTTGTATTGAAATATACTATTGTTTTTTGTTCCAGTTTTGCAAAAAGTCGTAGAACAAATGTTTTTGGGATTGATGTAGGGCAGCCGCATAGCTTCTGGTTTTTATGACCGTGTGTTACCGTCAGTTCATGCACTCTTCTTTTATTACTGAAATATTAAAATATCGAAGCCGAAATATTATACCATGTATATTAAATTTAGTTATCCAAACCCCATTCAACACATTAATTTACTTTACGAAAGTCAGTATATATTTTTTGTTGTATTTAAATTCATTCAATAACTTAACATTATCCATAATAATTTTTCACTGTTCTATTTTTACTGTGAACATTTTTGAAATTCATAAAAGCGCTTTTTCATCAAAAGATTCTATGGAATACGATAGGGAGTACGTTAATTGAACAACTGCTTTCTATCAGCTAAACTTCAGTAGTAATATAATTTCTATTAGTTAAACGTTGCCTATAAATCTAAACTACCCATCGTTTAGCGTTTATACTTGTCAATAGTAAAATACATTCCATACCGAAGTTATTAATAATTTAAATATTCAAACATGAGAGTTAAGACTTCACGATCTTATGCAATTTATCCTTAATTTTTACTATTTAGTTTTATATAAAAATTAACCATGACAATAAAAAAACTTATCATTAGGCCCAATTTTTTTGTGAAAATTTAATATTCGTATAATATTACTATACAATCTTTGATAGATTACTCGATTTTGATGCTATAATATAAACTTTACCCCCTTACTATAAATAATAACTTGTAGCGTTGATTTTATTAATTTAAGAGTAAAATAAATGTACGCCACATAATAATTGTACAGTATGAAATCAAATGCAAATTTCCCTTTTTTGGGGTTCCGTGCACAAAATGTAAAAAAGCTTGAAATTGAACTCATTTTAAAGGATAATTACGCGTTTATTTTTCTATTTAATGATTTCAGACGTTTCGACATCTTTACAAATGCCGTGGTCACGGGTAGATTGAGATGTTTGATGTATACATAGAGTTTAGTAAAAAACGATTTGTAATAATTTCGAAACATCGAAAACCAAAATAAAATATTAAACGCGTAATAATCTGTTCAAATGAGTTTAATTTCAAGTAGTAATGATCGCGTAAATCTGTCATAATTGTATCTTTTAAACTGTTATTAAATGGCAGTGGGAAATTTATTAAAATATTTTTAAAGTAAAAGTATTGAACATATTTGGGTTCCGAAGTGTTATTTTAAGAACAAAGGACGACACACTTGTATGGTTTTATTTAAAGAAGTATTAATCAATGTGATAAATATTGTTCAATGGTACAGAACCCTTTTTGTATAAAATCGACTCGCACTTCACTTGTTTAAATATTCATATTTTTCTCACTAAAGGTACCAATAGTCTGTGTATTGATGTTCTATAATCATGTAAAGAAGAAATTATATAAAGCCATTAAAAAAACGTAATACACCATAATTAACATTGCACAGGTATTACAATCGAATTTTAAGTTTTTTAAGGAAACAGAACCTTATATAGCATATAGTGTATAACGAATAGACAGCATATAACGTTGAAACGAGAATTATAAATATACGAGCGACCCGCCCACGCTTCGCAATGGTGTAATTTTGCCGACTTGCTCGCGAACCCTTGCATTATTGCTATTTTAAAAACTCTTTTAAAAAACGTTCTTAATTTACAAATTTAAATGAAAAAATTACCTTTAAGATGGCGAAAACTGCAATAAAATCCCTTAAGCGGTTTAGGAGGAGATAGCAGCCAAACATACAAACAGACAGAATTAACGACTTGGAATTATACTATGTAATGAATGATAATGATGTGCTATCGAAAGTGTTCTCCATGTGTGTCGATGAAAACATAATAATATCCTAAGGTCCTTCTTAACTTTATTTTATTTATTTTATAACGCTTCTAGGTTTGTTTCTTTCTATCGAAATAAGCTTCAGGTAAAGGAGAAACTAAATTTTGATACAATAATATTTTTCCTAAAATATTTTTTTCTACAGCAGTAACGACGCATTAGCGCTTAAGTTACAAGATATCTTTTTAAATATTTTTTTGTGATTATGATACCAATTATGCCTAAATCTATACTAACTTATAATAAATCTGTAGAGAGGTCAATTCTTTACATAAAATATATTTCCAAAATAACTAGTGATTAGGGTTCGATACTGACGCCAAAAATGCAATCAGTTTTTTTTGTCTGTCTGTCTGTCTGTTTTGTATAACCGTTATAGAAACAAAAACTACTCAATGGATTTTAACAGAACTTGGTACAATTTTTTTTCATACTCCTGATCTGGTTATAGTATACTTTTTCATACAATGCAAGCCTTCCAAAACACAATCATCATTACTACATAGTATACAACAAAGTCGCTTTCTCTGTACACACCTAATGCAAAGCATTATTCTTTATTCTTATGTATAAATCGTATATTCGTCACTAACTTTATTTCATCATTTTCTTCATGTTCCTGTTTTATATTCATTAGAGATTCATGACAAATCCCATGCATTACTTTATAGTTAATAACATCTGAGTAGATCTTAAGCCCTAAATTTGTCTATATAAAAGTTAAATACCTATTATTACTTTCTCTTAGCGCATTGTAAGTCTTACCTTTCCGTCCTTTTTTCAACTATACAAAACTTGATTTTTATCGCCAAGTATGCTTCAAACTTTTTGATATCTACATACGAATGAAGTACAGAACAACGTTTACAGTAATTCCTAGTATTTATTTAAACTTAGTTGTTGTATTTTTTTTAAGTAATATTTTTACCGTTTTTATACTCGCGAGCATTATAATCCGACAGTATTTAAATATGTTTATTTTTATTGTTAATCGTAATGTAATATCTACTAGTGTCTGATAAATAAGATTAAAAATGAATTCAAAATATGTTTTCTTTTTATTTTACTACACGGAATTAAAATAGTGTAAGTTTCACACGAAATCTTTTAGGTTCCTGAATTTTATTAAATCCTGCCTGGTTTTATGCTCGCGAGTGTATATTATCTTTGTAAAAGACTATGTTAGCTTTAGTATTGAATATTTATATGTAATATATACATATTTCGCACTACAGTTAATCGGTCTTTGATAATAATTTGTATAAGCACAGTGTAAAAATATAAGAATTTATATGAGCGTTGTTGTAATAAATAAATGTATTTTAGTTTAAATAATATCTTTAATTTCAAATGATTAGGGATGGGAAAAAAAACACCATTGGTCGATATGTTATTCAACATTTATTTTAACATTTAAAATTACATAAAAAGGAGGCATTTTGCCTTAAAAGTCTTTGATTATTTATTAATTATGTGCCTACAGAATTGATTTCATTTATAGAGTGATTTACAATGAATCGAGGAAGACTAGCAGTGTCGGAATATACTGTTTATTAAAACACGATATAAATAAAAACAATAACCTTTAATTTGGCTGCATACTTTGGTTCAATCTAAATGAAAACAAAAACAAGTGTAAATTTAGACTTTAATTCAAGAAAAATAAGAGAGACAGTATATTCCAACGAGATATAAAACACATTTGGAAATGAAGGGTACAAATAGGATATGTCACAGGTTTCAATAGTTTAAACATTTATTGAGTTTTATACGGTAATTTCAATTATACATTTAGTTTTATCAAAGATATGATTCACGTTAAGTTCGAAGGTTGAATCAAATCACAGTTTAGCTTAAATTTAATTTTAACAGTTTTTTCTACATTAGTTTCTGATTACGTCTTTACTACAGCAATGAATAAAACCTTGATCTTTTAAATGCGTATAAATTTGTGTACCATCTTTAGTTTCCACAGGGTTTTTACAATTCGCATTTTCAATCAAGGTCTTTTACATATTTCATATGCGCTGTGCCAATCGAAATGACAAAGTTACAAATGCATGAAACTATGATAATTTAATATTGTCCTTGACTTGTTTGCATTATGTAACATTGATTACTTTTGGTCAAATATAAGCGGGATGCATATTGTAATTTCCAAAACCTGATATTTTAAACTTAACCTTCTGTAAATAATTCTCGGTTTAATTTCGAATAATATTTCACTACAGTTATAAGAAAAGCATCAGGTTTAAATGATTTAATGTGATACTAATTTACGAGCAAGCATAAATTTTTGAGCTAAAATCTTGTGAAAGTTTTGGTCAAAAGCTTGTTTCACTAATAGGGGTAACTTCAATTAACTAATTGTCGCAATCAATGTTAATAAAGCCAATATTTTAACACGTTTGGTCCCACCAATTAAAGAAGGAGCCGTTCGATAAATTTACTATAATTTTGTTAAAAATTGAGGTTAAGACGCCACTGGAGTCTATTTTTTATTATAAATTTATAGTTAAAATATTTGACACGTAGATTAAGGGTTAGAGATTTGCTGAGCTGTTATTTCTATAAAAGTTGTTTTACAATTTTATTTCCAAAGTTGAAGGAAGCCAGATATGTCAAGTGATATTTTGCAACGTATGAATAGGTACATCGAGATGAGAAAACAACATTAAATTAGCGATAGAGTAAACTACACACGAACAGCCACATTCAGAAACTGGGCCAATCCGAAATTCAAAATCTATTATTTTTATCAAAACTTTCAACATTTCGAGTAATAGAATTCGAAAGACGGGAACCCAATTTTATATCTGCGTGAACCATTTGAAGAAATGAACCTTAAAACATTCGTTGTAAACAACCCACAAAATCTTAGGAGATTTCTGACGTACAATTATGTTAAAAATACAATAATATTATAATTACGATTACTCTATAAATTGAAATATATTCTTGCAGGAGATAGCTTATTCTAGTTTACCTTAGCTTACCTGTTTTCTTTTTAATAAGTAGAGAGTGGTGTGTGGTATGGAATTTGGGAATGGGTTAGTATTAAAGACGGAGAGCTGATGGCTTAAAGCAGTGTCAAATCGGCAATTAATTAAAAAATGTATCAAATCGAAGAGTAGCCGAATATAATATGGCTAACTTAGCTAATATATTAAACAAGGAAATAAACTTATAGGAAGCAAGTTTAATTTTAAACCTGTTGAAATATTTAAAAAAAATATAGAAGAAAATATTGAGCTACATTTTTAAAGAAAAACTTTCGAAAAACTATAAAAATGTCTGGTGTATGCTACAATGTTGCAAAAATAATTGCAGTTATACAGCGAAGTACAAATGAATATCTTTCCATCGATACGTGAATAAATATTTGATAAAAATATTTAGTGGAGATGTTATGTTACCTCATTAATCATAAACTAATATAAACTCAGACGTGTCAGTGTGTGCAACAATATAGGTAAGAAATATAAAAGAATAAAAATATTTAAATAAGAACTAACTGAAAAACTAATAGTTTTTTTTAAGACTTTATGTAAAATTAAATATAAATCTTCAGACTAACACACCAAATATGCGACCCTTAACTAAGAGCAAGGTTTCGAATAACCAAAAAATTCCCGGGGAATTGAACCTAGGATCTTTCTTTTGATAGTCTGGTACACATGCACATTATTGCACATTGCCACATAGGTCGTATTATACCAAACTATAAATTACACGGTTTAAATATTATAGTATTTTCAAAATTTACAGCGAAATTCGTAAGTACATTTGTAAGGGCCCACCCTTGACTTTTAAATTATCTGATTAGTCTCTTTCAATATTAATATGTTCCAGTAGGTACCATATGAAGTAGGCTGACGATAAACAAGTGGTCGCTTCTGAGGTGACATCGCATCTATGACTAATTAGCAGCCCCCTACTACATTTTACACATGCTTTCTATATATACAAACAGTTTTATATACGGGGTGTAAAAGAACTGATTCCGAAAACAAAAACTGGGCATGGCGAGAGTTTCGTTTTGAGCAAAAACAATTGTGTTTATGATTATCAGAAAAAAAATATTTTTTAACGTAACTGTACAAAATTGCATTTATAATATCAGATTTTGCGATGATTTAAAATAAAATAGGGTTTTAATTTAATTTGCAATGTAAATAATCGCACCTGTACCAACAGTTCATGTGTGAGCGATGATTTCAATATGACTTTTCAACCCTTAATAACTTTTTAAATTGGGTTTTCTGGGTACCTATATAATTTTGCAATGTTTTTTGTTTGTCCAAAGTAACCAGAAACAGAACCGTATAGTAGACTCTTTAATGCCAAAAATATTTTGGCTCAGTTTATTATTGAGTAAAGTTTTGAAATTGTGCTTTTTTTAAAATTTACTAATCCCTACTAATATTATTAATGCAAAAGTAACTCGGTCTGTCTGTCTGTCTGTTACGCTTTTACGCCTAAACCACTGAACCGATTTTGATGAAATTTGGTGTGAAGAAAGAACTGATCTTGGGAAAGGACATAGGGTACTTTTTACCGCGGGAAAACTTCTCATTCCCACGGGAAACCGACTTCCACGCGAACGGAGTCGCGGGCGTCCACTAGTTGCTCATATTTGTTCGAAAATTTGCTTTTTAAAGATAAGTCTGAGTTGTGCTTGATGCTCAATTATACTTTTATGGGAAAAAAACTAATTTGATGTTTAATCGTTATAATTGTTTATGTTAAAAATATAATCTTTATAATTGCTTGTAAAATATTTATTGGCTAAGTTTACTATTTTAAACAAAATGAAAGTTTCAACTGGTTGTTTTTTCCTTATAGAAATGCGTTAATTATTGAAGCTTTATTATTAATTGAATTAGGATTTGTATTTTTTATAACTTTACTAGTTGCTCAATATAGTTCGAATATTTGCTTTCAATTTTTAAATCACCTGAATTGAAACTGAAAAGTATGGTAATCTACTGTATTTATTTTTTTGTTGTAGTTTAAGTCGTAAAAATTTATATTTAAAATGTAGGTATCTGATTAAATTTGAGTCAACTGTTAGTTTCTATAAACCGACCTGAAACCTCCTATTGGGTTATGGGCGTCTAATTGCAAATAATCAATAAATCTATTCTACTTTTCTAATCTACAAAATTATAATTATAACTCATAAAGATAACTATTAAAATAAAAGTATAATAATATAATGCCAACGCTGAGTTTTCAAGATTAGTCTCCGCCTTCCATATTATTTAGTTAGCGTAAAACGTCACTTTCAAAACAGTGTCGGCTATATTCCTAATCCTATAATGTTGTGTTCAGTTTAAATTGCTGTCTCTACCCTTTTGAATATGCCAGCAATTTTCTGTAAACCAAACACATACATCAATATTAAATGTCTATACTTACTTAAGCCAGTATTAAATTATAACTCTCTTAAATCTATCTGTATTGCTGTCAGTATTATGCGACTAAGATTGAGGTCATACGGTTTTTTTTTACAGTTTTATGCTATATTTAAGTAACTAATAATTAATGGCAGTGCAGAACAAAAGCCGTTGCCAAAAATAACAGCAAATCCGAAAAAATGAATTGTAAAGTATATACAAGTAATATTTTTTTTTAATAAATATGGCAACGACTTTTATAAACTATTATTAAATAACTGTACAAAGTAAATACACTTTTTTTTTGTTTTTTTTTTTATTTTTTTATTTAGTTAATGGGGTCTAGTCTAAACTAATCTTGAGGGAATAACTCTTACTGCTAACCACTTGTTAAGTTAATATTAGTGGTCTTAATAACTATATATTACAAATGTCCTTGGTTGTGTCGAAGAAAATATTTTCTATAAATAATCGTCAATTAAAATAAAAGCAAAATTAGTAATTTTGTTGCATTTGTATGAGTTTTACATGCTATTTGATCACGATGATGATAATGATATTTATAATGAATTGAAATTGACTATTGATAGGTCTAACTATTCGAAAAAAAATCGGTAAAACTGCATTACTGAAACTTTTGTTAGAAGTACCGGCCGTGATAAGCAGCAGAGTTATCCCTATTTTCTACTGTCGGGAGCCTAAAATTAAAGTTTTTTACATAAATACAATAATGTACAATTAAATTAATCCGTTCTCTTTATTTCACCACCTCGAAGATCGTATAATAACCAAATTATTCATTTTCTACTATCGTTGTTTTGCGCAATCAATATAATATAACTTAACCACTAATTAATTTGAAGCTAAACTAGGGTAAATGCAATTAAAAATGCTTTGACATTAAATTTTGACATTGCAGGAAATTAATCGACTGCAACCTTATGTACAATTTTTTCCAAATGGGGCTTGGTATCGGCAGTTTCACTTCGGTCATTTTTCGCTATTTCGCCACAAATACAACATAAAAACGCTTTTCGTCCGATATGCGCAACGATGCTTTGCATTAAATATTTTAGACCAATTAAAGGTTTTGATGCAGGAAAAGATGATTGAGCAATTCGAATTGTTCTACTTTTTATTTGCCTATTTGTAAAAACAATTGAAATTTAATTTGAACTGTAAAAAAACAATTGAGATCCGCTGAATATTGTCTTTTTCTCCGATGAAGATGGAAAGCCAGAATTTGCAGTCTTTCAGCTGTCTTCATGGAGTTTTATCGACAATTTGTGGTTAAATAACGTCAAATGACACTGAATACCCATACTAGTTATAGGCTAAAACTGCTCTTAATACCATGCGGGTAATATCATCGCATTCTTCATTACATTTAAGGACACATAATCTACATATTCACATCGATTTTATGTATTGCTTGCTACGAGAATGCCACGCGTAGGTTGGTTTTCAAAGAAATAAAAAATGTTACTAATAAGTAGATTTCCAGTTTAAAGAAGGGAACGCGCTGAGAGATCCCGCAGTTGATATCCGATATATAACCTTAAAAATATAAAAGTAGGAATCAACTGCCGTAACAATCAGCGTCTTCTAACTTCTGAACACTGAAAGACTCTTATAAGAACGATTTCATAATAAACAAAAAAATATTCTAATAAAAAGCTTTATCTAAGGCTATAATACGTTTGAGCTTTCTAACTAAAGTTCAGGTCGGCGTGATTTTTGATGAAGGATGTTAAATTCGGACGGGGGGTAGACCAATATTTGGAAGAGTTGGCAGAAGTGCAGAAGTGGTCCGCGGTTCTAGATTAATCTGTAGGTACCTATAAAGAAACTAGTCCGGACTGACTGACTGACTGTCTGATTCCTGATCGTTGAGCGTAAACTATAAAAAATTTAGGCCATGAAAAATTGGTACAGACGTTTCGTTTATGATGTAGAAGTATTTTTTGAAATTCCCACGAGAAATGCAATTTAGCTGCGGGTGAAACCGCAGTATGGAAAGCTAATGTTATACGCAGTAGGAAGCTGCTACAAGTCATCTGGTTTGTTATTATTAGCGTCTCACCGAACGTTCGGATTAGGTGTTATCAAAAGTACGCGGAAGTTTTTTTGTTATTAAATTTCCAAGTTATCGTCGTATAAATTTCAGAGAATCAAATATTTTAATAGATATTTGTAGGTATCGCTAAGTTAACAACCAAATTTTACCAAACAGAATTGAAATTTTAGTCTCGTCAAACTATACAGGGTGTAAAAGAATTGCTTCCGAAAACAGAAACTGGGCATTGCTGGAAGTGTACTAGTTACGTTTTATGCAAAAAAATAGTTTTATGAAAATCAGTTTTTCTTTGTCTAACGCTATAATACGTCTGAGCTTCCTAGTTAAAGTTCAGGTCGGCGTGATTTTTGATGAAGGATGTTGAATTCGGACGGGGGCTAGACCAATATTTGGAAGAGTTGGCAGAAGTGCAGAAGTGGTCCGCGGTTCTAGATCAATCTGTAGGTACTACTTATAAAGTAACCAGTCCGGATTGACTGACTGACTGACTGTCTGATTCATTATCGTTGAACGTAAACTATAAAAAATGTAGGCCATGAAAAGTTGGTACAGACGTTTCGTTTATGATGTAAGTATTTTTTGAAATTCCCACGGGAAATGCAATTTAATGCAAGTTATACGCAGTAGGGAGCTGCTACAAGTCATCTGGTTTGTTATAATTAGCGTCTCACCGAAGGTTCGGATTAGGTGTTATCAAAAACGCAGAAGTTTTTTATTATTAAATTTCCAAGTTATCGTCGTATACATTTCAGAGAATCAAATATTTTAATAGATAATTGTAGGTATCGCCAAGTTAACAACCAAATTTTACCGAACAGAATTTAAATTTTAGTCTCGTCAAACTATACGGGGTGTATAAGAACTGCTTCCGAAAACAGAAACTGGGCATTGCTGGAGGTGTACTAGTTACGTTTTATGCAAAAAAAAGTTTTTATGAAGGTTTTTTTTATACTTTATTGTACAAAATTGCATTTACACAATCAGATTTTGCGATGATTTCAAATTAAATATGGTTTTAATTTGCAATGTAAATAATCGCACCTGAACCAACAGTTGATGTGTGAGCGATGATTTCAAGCGCCTAATATGACTTATCAATCCTTAATAACTTTTTTAAATTGAGATTTTTGGGTATACTGTAAGTAAATTTAATTACTATTGAGGCTCCAGAATACATGGTTTAAGGCTTCGGAAGTGGTCTTTATACACCCGTTATACGTATAAGGTATATTCAGAAAAATATGTCCAAAATAGTATTTTATGATACAAGTGTGCAAAGTTGTTCATTACACACGAGGCTGAGGGTTGCAGCCCGAGCCGCAGGCGAGGGCGTAAGTCAGCCGAGTGTCTATTGAACATGTTGCTCACGAGTACCATACGCACTTTTTCAACACACTTGCGAGGAAAAACAATTAAATCTAGCATAAATAGTTTTTCTACACAGCATCAAATGCAATGTAAACAAAACATAGAGAATTCGGGAACGACGCGCAACTTTTTTTTCGCACACGTCAATCAGCCGCAATACAACCTATTTTTGAAAATATATTTTTTGAGTTAAAATACAATGATTCTGTAACAAAGTATTATCAAAAATTCCTCGCAAGTGTGTTGAAAAAGTGCGTATGGTACTCGTGAGCAACATGTTCATTATACACTTGGCTAACTTACGCCCTTGCCTGCGGCTCGGGCTGCAACCCTCAGCCTCGTGTGTAATGAACAACTTTGCATACTTGTATCGTAATATACTATTACAGGCTCTGTTAGTCTGAAGTATCGAATATGAAAATAAAAAAATGAAAACTTGGTATACTTTTACATGACACTAAATACACTAAAAAAAGAAAAAACTGTACGTTTTAAGTTCCAAGTTAAAGTCGTTCTCTAAAGCAACTTTTTTATAAAGTAAACAATACTTAATGTAGCCCAATGATAAAAAATTAAAAGGTTCCTTGTTTAATTAAACACTGAAACATTGGGTTTATTTTCAAATGAGCATTAAGATAATAGCAACTAAATGTGTTTGTACACCGCTCAGCTGCCATCAGCTCCGTTCACCAAAAGTAGATATTACCATAAATTTGAATCTTTACTGTTAATTGAAGGAACAGCAAGCACCTCGTTTCATTGATACTTGTGTACCCAACCAGTAGACTTAAATAACGAGCTATTCGTTGCTTCGGTAAATATCTCAAATGTAAAATCACCTTAAAAGGTACTACACTGCGCGAGTAGTCGTTATTTAGCGTAATGGTGTATGTAGAAGTAAGCGAAATTTAACTTATAGTGAGGTGCCGTTTGCCGTGGGGTGAGGATATGTGTGTGTGAAAAGGGATTTGGAGTACCTTAACACTACTGTGAACAACAATTACAATGTGACACAGAAACACCCATTTATTGTATATGTACCTAATTAACTATTATTATATGTGATAGATGACAGTCTAGATTACTCGAATAATTCGGCTTATTTCGACCTTGTGGTGCCAAGACCCATTTACGATCGCTTCGTCGACTATAGTCCTTCCTAAAATTTGGCCCTACGACGTGATTAAGATCACTTTCAATCCTTAAATAACTCTCTCTGATCGTCAACGACACATTCGAAATGGATCCAAGCGGCTAATCTTTGTGCCTTATCAAGAAAACAAGAAGCATAGGGGGCCCACGCCCAGGAGGTGTTCACCTCGAAATATATTAAACCTTAACATTTAAAACAGGTTTAAAAAAATAGGAGTTAGACTTTGGATTTGGATATATTATAGAATAAGGATCGAGTCCACATGAAACCGAGACGTATGAGTCCTGCGCGGACTATTTTAATTTGAGCTTTAGTTTTTTTAATGTCGTCAATTTTATGTGTGCTCGGCCCGGGAGTGTTCCTACTCGAATATACATAGTAGGTACGTATAAGAAATATATACGTTGTAACAATCTTGAGGGGGTTGTGAGGGAAGATTGCTATGTGATTTTACATCTATATCAAAGTAGAGCACAGTGAGAGCCGTGATCGCGGGGTGTTACTGGAAGATCGTGGAGCGCTAGGCTAAGGGCGCTAACATAGCTTAAAGTGCTAAACCGGACAAACGTTTCTATGACATCCCAACCCAGTTACCCTCAACATACAGCAGTTACCTTCTCTCGTCAAAAACAATCAGCCGAAACGTTTATCCAGCGACAATCTGATACAAAACAAATGTCGCGCCAGAATTGAAAGCTCATTCGCATTTCCGCGATTTACGGCGAGAAACTCCGTCTGACTGCGACATTTGTCGTGCATCCGGCAATATGTGGTAACGATGCCGCCATCGACGACCCGCCGATGATAAACGAGTAGATTACAGCCGACAGCTGCATCGACACTGACATACCGCACACAGATTTCTGAATAGTCTTCGCTAGCCTTAAATTCATTACTATCTACTCTGGTGACTGTACAATTCGCTTTCGAAACTACCTACATGGAAGACCAGACGGAAATCTGCAGTTTTTATATTGATTCAATTGGGAATTTGATTTTTCTGTGCACTTGCTAAGACTTGTGTTTCGGGGAAGAAGGTGTGATGAGCAAGTGGACAGAAAGTCGCGAAGCTCCTGCTACCTACAGCACACTAAACTTACTAACTACAAATTCTTAATGACTAGATAATGAACATAATACTGTTCTGTTTGAGTATCGTATAACTTCTATGCAGTCTGTTTTCAAATTGTCCTTGGTTATCTATGACGAAGATTCAAGGAACCGTAAACTCACAACTCTGGATATATTATCAATATTTTAGGTCCATTATGGAACATTTCTGTTGACAAAAAAATCTTACTGTACGTAATTTCTGATATTTTCAGTGGTCGATTTGTTCCATTTAAATAGTTTCCATAATTAGGTGTCTACGTTTAAATTGTAGTAGTCGTATTCGGGGTTTTGTCATTTTCCGAGTTTCCATATTACTTTTTGGTTAAGACAAGAGATGAAGAGTATTTGAGAGTAATTAAAAACAGCTTTGCATAAAAACAATCTTAGGTAGGTACACAGCCAATGGAATTGATACATAATATACTTATAACAAGAAGTCTGGTTAAACATAATCGATAGTCCAAATTAGCGTACCGGTTCGTAGATTTAGTGTGGTGGTTTGTATCCGTTTGACATGCGATCGAGGAAGCGGTGAAGGTCGTGGAAGCGAGGTCGCTGGGAGGGTTCGCGCTTCCAGCACTCGTGCATGAGGTCGTAGAGTTCACGGCGGCAGCGGGGCGGGGGGGCGGCGGGGACGCGCGCGTTGCGACCGCCGCGACGCCACTCGCTCGCGTTCGACACCACCTAAAGGATGAAGCTTACTTAATATACAAGCTCAATTACTGCTAATGTCATTTGTTTATACTCGCTTGGACCTGTTCCTGAAAATAAGCCTGAAAATAAACGTGAAATCAAGTAGCTGCCACTGAAAATAAACCTATAAGGCGAGATAGAGGCTAACGCTAATAGCATAAGTCTACAATGTTGATTACTGAAGCCATCCTCTGGAAATCGCATCGAGCCTTTGATCGATTCTTCTTAATAACTAATATTACCTGATCATCGTTCATTTCGTCAAAAGGCTTGGAAACACAATACGTGAGAATCTCCCAAACTGTCACTCCGAAGGACCACACATCGCTTGCTGGTGAATACATGCCCTGAAAAGATTAACAAATATACCATTGTTCATAAAACAATAACAATTAACACCAAAAGCTTAAAAAAATGTTTACCAGTAGTAAGCTTTCCCAAGCCATCCAGCGTAGAGGAACCCTAGTGTCATCAGCCATGATGTGGTACTCCCCAACAAATTCCTCACAGAACATTGCATAGTCCGAGATCTTAACACTTAGATCTTCGCTCACCGTGATGTTCCTTTAACGAAAGTTGGTATTAGATTTTGAACTTTAAAGGGTTTTTAATATGAGCGAGTTTAAAGCTAACTTACCGGGCAGCAAGATCTCGGTGTACCAGCTCGAACGACTCTAGATATTTCATACCGGCGGCTATTTGGCAGCATATGTGAATTAAACTCGAGTAGCTGCAAAAACAATGTTTTATACGTTTTTGAACAAGGTAAGAAAACAGTTTTTTTCCCACGGTGAATTGTTGACGTTAAAGTCATAAGATTCTATGATTAAAACTTTCTAAGAGGTATTCTTAAATTATTATCCCTCGTAATGATTACAGCAGTATCATAGATTTGAGAATCGCCTATGTTGTGATTCAGGTGAGGACCTACTGTAGGATATTTCAAGACGTTTTCTGGACTTAATCTGAACAGTAAATAGTGTTTTCACCTCAACAGCATAACGTGCCTCAGAGCATTAGCCAATTCTTACTGCTGGACAGCTGATGCTATCCACATAAGTGATTAGAAATAAGTCCTTACTTCAACTTCCTGTCCAGTCTCAAGATCGATGGCAAAGGAGCTGCGTCTCCTCGGTCGAGGGCTGCGCATGGCGGTTCTAGAAGACTTAGACCGAGAACTCTTGCCAGTTGAGGATGTTTTAGTCCGGCGCCCCACGTGGCTTCGCGGGCAAACGCCGCTCTGGTGAAGAAACACCATTGAGAACCGGAAAATCCATATACGTTATAAAATCATTCGTCCTGAATGACTTATGGATAAACGCACAACCTATACCGCTGATTGTAAGGACCTGAAACTTGGAGGGTGTGTTCCTTGCATGACGTAGGCATCCGATAAGAACGGATTTTCCAAAATTCCCAACCTAAGTGGATAAAAAAGGGGGGCAAAGTTTGTATGGGACAACGTGATTCCTTGGTCTTACTCTACTAAATCTATTTCAAATTTTGCATAAACATTCTTTAACAGCATTGATGAAAGACATGATTCGTATTTTCGATAAAATCATCACCGAAAATGGTAAAAATGAGGTAGAAAGATATTTGCATTAAATTAGATATCAATGCTCTTTAGTGCTTTTGATTTAAATTACTTTTTTATTTTGACACATGTTTGAAAACAAAATCAAAGGTTGACTTTGAAATTGGAATGTCAAATATAAAAGACTATATAATCGAATTAGAATTCTCTATTTAACCCAGCGAAAATGACCTTACACAATAACGTTATTAAGTTTATCAATAAAATAAATACAAAAAATGGTAAACCCCGGTCGCAAAATATGGTTCTGTTGACTTGATAACCAAGGTGATGGGATAACTTTTGGGGCGACTTACTTGATATCGCTAGGGCAGCCTCTCCATAGAGTCTTCAAGACAACAAGCCGGCGGCGGTTGCCAATAGGGGGTTCTTCGTCGATCAGCTCCTCGATACCGTCCGTCTCGCATATCTGTAGCTGTTGGATGAACAATAGATATGTTTTTTTTTTTTGGAAGAATTATAAGAGTTCTTGGATCCTTATCTAAGATGCCTGTGTTGAATAAGTGGAAGCAATATTATAAGTGTATTGGGACTCAATCTCCCTCGCTGGTGAGAAGAAGGCCTGTGCTCCACTATAGGATGTCTGTACGCGATTATTTTAACATATTTCATTGATAACTGAATATAGGCGCTGCCTTTATGTTTCGGAAAAGGCGACATGGTATTAGAGTATGTACGAGTATGATAAACATAGTCAATACTGTTACTTCCATTAATTACATGCGTACTAACCATAATTATGTTGAAGGGCCTTTTTTAATCAAACCAAAATACCAATGTAAGAAAACTAGATTAAAAACAAAGAAAACCCGCAAAAATAACCGTTTAGACATACCAAAACAATGTTTGTGGATTCCAAAATTTGGAACACAAGAAAATGTAGGTTACTACGGCCATCACCGATATCAGGAACGGTTTAAGTAAAGTCATGCAACAATTTATTCGATAATTTACATTTTTATTCGCTAGCATGCAGCAACTTTGTGGAAAATAGTTCTTAAGCACGTTATGTGAAGTGCTTTGTGCCCGTAGCTTGAACTTTTTTAATACACGACCTGGGTTGCCAGATGCAAGAATAGTAAATTATTTTACTGGTCGTTCTTTTGTTTTGTAAGTCGGATGGGATTCGGTATTATCCGGTATTGATATTCAAATCAGATAATTGCATTTGCAAACCTTTACAAATAAGATTGGACAAATAAAATAACTTTGTTAGGAACGAATAAACAGTAGTTAGGAACTGCTTTTAAATGCAGAGGGAGGTTTAAGTTCAATTCTCACTGAAGTGAACGTATTTTTTTTATTTCTAACATTTTGAACACAAATGCGATAAGGGAAGACATTGCTAAGAAACCTACCTACATGTTCGTGTGATTATCCATCATGTGAATCCAACAATCCGCGCTAAGGCAGTTCGGTGAATTACAGCTAAATATATTTTGCTAACCGGGTAGAAACCTTGTGAAAATTCATATGATATAACTGAACGACTGAGAATGAATGAGATTTTTTGTAGGCCATTTCCTATTAGGCCTTATCATTTAAAATAAAGACAGCAAAGTCACATCTGAAAAGCAACTTGACTTGAAAGACAATGGACTTGGTTATTTCAATTCAAGATGCTTAAAAATCACACCTTACATTGCCATACTTCCGTCCTGTGACAAATTCCTTCAAACATGAACCGATATCCAAAAGCCAGAGTGCCTTCTACTCATAGGTTTCCACTCAGGGAACGGAGCGTAAATAATCTCGCTGTATATTCGCAAAAGCTTTTCTTGCCCCACTTTCGGAGTTACCGACCGAAGAAAATGGCCTCTCGCCTAAAGGATTTGGACCTGGGTGGGTAATCCCACCTGAAATCTGTTCAGCGAACGTTTTAACTTCAACGCAATAACTTCAATAACTAAGATAAAAGTAAGATTAATAAAAGTGGTGAGCACGGGGAAATTATTTGTTCATTTTCACTCATTTTTAATGTAAATTTGTGTTGTACGTTTTTTTCGTGTTTTGCAATTGTGTTTATGACGCTTTGTAGTCTGTAGTCACGTTGGCGGTTTTTTATTGCGTTGTGCTATAAAATATTTTAAAGTACACAAATATCTGCGGTGTACCATCGATGATTTATCTGGTCCCATCCACCTGCTACCCTAACATGGGAAGGGTAGCCTATTCATTTCAATAGCACACGCCTATAATGTTTTTTTCTGAATAAAAATGGCGATATTGATGTTCACATTGTACACTGCGGGTGTAAAGGAAAGTTCACACTGTGGCTATAGAGTTTACGAGTAAGGAACACCGACAAAGGAATTCCTAACCTGCGCGGTTCTTCCTGGAAAATTTCCTCATGAAATGCTGCTTATGCAGACGGGGCAGGTATTAAGGGTTCCGTTTGAAAAGGTTGAATGTCAAAAATTTCATTTTTGTATGTAAAATATATCTATTTGGAATTTTCATATCAAGTCTTGTTTTAGTTTGAAACTATAACTAAGTTAGTTAAGGATTTTTTGTAATGTTAACGCAGAGTTTAAGCACGCAGAAAAAATACTAAAAGCTTTAAATCATACAAAAAGGTTTTTAGAGAGTAAACTTAAAAACTGGATATAATAAAAAATTAATTATACAAGCGGTACAAAAGCTTCCGTTCGTTTTACCTCTTATTAAATTATTCATAGTTTTTCCATAACAATAACAGCAATTTCTATTGTGTTCTAAACATCTTACATTCTTTTGTTAACAGCTACTGCTATTTCTCTTTGAATTACCAAGTAAGCTGCTTAATAAACTAAACAGTAACTTCACTGTAAGTACTTACGACCTTAATAAGTAGGTTCTTGTTTCCATTAAACATCTTCCATACTGGTCTACGTACCTATATTTCTGCTATAACAGTGCCAAGTCGGGGTAACTTTGCGTGTAACAGTGCCATTTTGATTTAAAACGTTAAATATTAAATTCTAAATTCTATTCTGCGCTCTTTTACTGGATTAATTTACATAATTAAACTCGCAGTTAGTAAATGCACATTTCGATTAAATATACATTGGTCGTGAAATATTATTGTTGCATTTACATTGTATTTACATTTTGCTATATTTAAACCGTACATGTACGAAACATTTATTTAAGCCCAAGAAATGTTGATACATCGACTGTTGTAATTGTATAGCTTGCATATAACTATATGATTTTTTTGAATATTAGATTTTCAGTCGCGCTTAAATCATTCAACTCGTCGAGTGCCTACTCGTTAACTCAAGTCTGATAGCGACCATAACCGCAATGGCAATAAGTATTTTTTTATATTATAGGAAGCAAACGAGCACAAAGTAGGAGGTAAGTGATCACCGCCGCCCACGGGCAATTGAAATGTCATTGTGACACTATTTTTTGAATTTAACCCATTGCAGCCGCTTGATACACACACCCGCATCGAGCCGTATTGATGCAACAAACGTGTTCATGATAGGCTCGACGGCGATTAGCTCCATCGACATAATCACACAAATGGCAGCCCCACGTACCCTGATAACCAGAACCTAATTCAATTAATACCATCACATTCTGGAATGTACTCGATATGGCATGGATGTCGGAATTGTGGTATCCTATGACGTCATTATTACATATTATTGCTGATTTGATTGATTTCGACTCGATTCAGTTAAGCCGCTAATTAATGAAAGATTTTGATATGAAATCAGACGACCGAATTTATAAAGCAAATTGAGGTATTTAATCAGTTTTTGTTAGATTCTAATATTAAATATAAAGTCTAAGCGAAGAAAAAAACCACAGTTTAATATAGGAGTACATGGCCACAGCATAATGTGTTGGGTACACGAAATGGCTATAAAAATTGATTACTTGTTGTAGCAAGAAAATGCAATCTGATGTCACCCTGCCCGCCTCCCATTTTCCGGGACCCCCTCCAATGGACCTTAATAGCCTGGGAAGATCATTTTTGTACGCCCACTACATTCCCGTTGCTTCAATGTTAAATTAAGTGCGAAATAGATTTTCATTGCTACGATTAGGGGTCAAATTTAGATTGATATTAACTGGTACACAGATCGGTAAAAGGTAGTTTAGTATGTAAATATGCAATGACGTAAAGGTTATGTTTTGAATTACTTAATTACTATTAAAAGACCTATAAATACGTGTCTCAGCTTTATTATGATCAAAAAAAAAATCGGTTGTCTGTAAATTCGGTTTACTGACGATAGTTGAACGTGACAACGTCTTAAGATGTCGAACGCTGCCGAACGCGGACGCGAACGTCAAAAGTAAAAAAATAACACCTGAAGCTTACCCAAAATCACAAAAACAATGCACGATACGTTTGTTTTCATCACAACTAATATTTTATGACAGGTGACAGGTGTCAATTTTGTTTGTAACATGTCATGCGAGCAAAAGCTTCTCGTCAAAGGTTAAATTTTAAATAGCCAATATTGCCTAAAAGTTGAAGTTGAAGTTAAATTTTAAATAGTGTTAACATGTTTCCGTAATATGTAATCTGTTTATTACAGACTAGCCTAATAGTAAAAAATAAATAAATGAAGGTAGCCTTTAATCATTTCTACAGGTGTTTCTTTTATTAAATGTAATTCAGTAATTCCAGCGATTACCTAATACAATAAACACCACAAATTTTACATTTTTATATTACAAGTATTATCAATATCAAAAGATATTGTCCGAAATGTTATTTGGAGTAAGTAAATCATAATGTCAACATAATATGATGCCAGTATTTATTAAAGCACGATTAAAATTCAATCTGAAATGAAATTTCGTATTTTATTAAAATAATCAAACGAAACGTTCTAGAATATTCGCAAGAGCAAGTTCCAGCTGCGGAACTAAATTCCTGAAAATTGTGTGTTACATTACGTACACCAATTATGCAGATTTTGCAATTATTTCACGAGTTCCACGAAAATATATTATTGTAGGATGTATTTATGTGCAAACGAGACATATGGATACGGGAATTTTGGTTTGAGAATGCGCTGTTTATGCCTAAGTTATATGTTGAAGAGGTTTTTTTTTAAAAAAAAGATATAAACAATCACAAAATATAACTAAACAAGCGACCCGCCCACGCTTCGCAATGGTGTAATGTGGCGCGACTTGTTCCCGTTAAGTTGAATTTTAGCTTACTTAAAATAACTTTATCAGAATTTTCTTCATTTACAAATTTAAATGAGTAAATATCCTAAAAAATGGCGAAACCCGCATCAAAATCCATTACGTAGTTTAGGACTTTATATAGCTTCTTGAAGTTTATTCAACAGCGTTCCCTCTAAAATCATGACGACAGCTTCACTTGTACACATTTGCTCAGCAAATCACAGACGAAAGGTCAACTTTACCAGATTTGCCAATTGGTTGAGCCAACAGCTTATTCATCTAAAAACTAGTCTTAACCGGTTTAACCGAAGTACACAGTAACTTCAGTCTGCAAGTTTTGCCGGCTGACTATCGACGTATGAGTTGGTACTTCGCCTGAATTTGTGCATTAGCTTGTATCGAACTACTATTAGCTTGTACACGACTTGGTTGAGGTTATAATTTAATGAATGCCAAACGGAGCTGGGGAACTGCGATCATGCTCATTGCTATAGTATAGTTATTATTATGATCAAATATTGTGCGATGAAATTTAGTTCTACCCTATTGGAGGTTTATCGTGACGTCATAGTACTTAGTTTAAATTATCAATTATTATTTATCAAAAGAAAAGTAAAAGATAAGGTAGGTACTTTTTGGCTGTTTAATTTATTACATGTTTTTAATATATTTTAGATCTTAGTTCTGAACCTACTTGTCTGTATATTATAATTGAATAAATTTATTAATTTAATTCCATCAACAGATTAAACCTAGCACTAGTTGTATCAGTACAAAATAGACATGTAATCGAATTCCGAGCCCAGTCAACTGAAGCGTAAGTTTCAATTGAATGTTAACTTAATTTAACTTGATTCCATGATTGGTTAAAAACTTAAATCAAACGGTGTTAAAGATTTAGAGAACTGAGTTATTCTTAATAATTTCCGCGACAAAATAATAAGTTTGTTTCAAACAATGTTAAAAGTAGATTAACTGATTGTTGAACTATTTGTTAATAATGGTATCAGCTGTTATAATCCGAAGGTCTTTTATTTTTTATTACAAAATATGCCCGAAGATCTAAATAAAAATATAATACACACGGCAAAATTAAATAACTTTTTCACGACCATTATAGGTACTATTGATTGTAATGTGTTTTTTACTTAAAATCTTTTTAACAATGTTTCACAAAGGAACGAAATATAAAATACTAAAATATGCTCCGACAAAGGGAATACTGTAAAAGATACGTATTGAAAACAGAATAAAAACAGATACAAAATGCAATTTCACAAAGACACTTACGATATCCTGTTCATAAAAGGATTTCCCTCAACACGCTTTGTTACCATGACACCAAAGCCAGGTTTATTCAAAGAAATTTAACCATCCGTTCATAAACAGGCCAGAGATAGATACACGTAATGGTGATTTATAAGTGGCTTTTGACTCGAGAAATCGACTTCCACGTGAACGGAGTCGGGCGGCCACTAGTGCCTACATATTTTCGAAATAACATCAATTATAAACCTAAAAACTGACGTCAGGCTAGCAATTAAATTGTAATCACTTAGTAATATCTTGCGGGGTTTGGTTTCCGTCTATGAAACAATCAGCGAGTGATACCTATTTCAACTTCGTAATATAGGTAGATATTCTATACATATTGGAGGGTTGCGCCCCCTACCCCGTGCAAGCCAATTAGGGAAACATTCCCATTTTGAGTACAGCCCGAGGGCAATTTTTTCAGAAACACCTGACGTAGCATGGAATTTACGATATATTTTGTAAATTAATGGACATATGATTCATCCCGCGTTCAATCGATAAAAACATTAAAACGGTTTGATTTGTGTGATCATAGACTTATACATAAATAGACTTCATAAATGTACTGTGTGTATAAAAACGCTCGCTTTAATGCCTAAACAAATACGCCCAACCTACGAACTCGGCTTTCCCTTTTATTATCGTTATAAATGTAATAAACAGGCTTGGCAAACATCTATCACCGAGTAAACAGCCCTCTATATCTGAAGAGCACTTATTTCTGATCGCTTAACGCCTATGCAGTGAGAAGGCTTGAGTGGACATCCTTTCACGAGGGCCTTCCTGCTAATACGCATACAACCACTTAGGCCCCTCGTGGGTACCGCAGCGAGGTCGTATCACAAGTTTAACGAGTAGTTTGCATAGGTCAACGCTTATATTTTTGCAATATTTTCAGCTATCAGGTGTAAGTGAAGTTTTCGTCATCAAATGCTCTTTACTCTTTTTTATAAACTTTTATGTTTTTTATATTTCATCTTTATTAGAAGTATTAAGATTAAGAAAAGTTCCAATATTTTAACTATAAAAATCCAACAAACACTTGCATATTTTATGTTTTGTTACTACGAAAAGCGTAGGTACTATAAGTAGCTTACAAAAGCTCACTTCTCATCCATCATTTGAAAAATCAAAATCAATCTCTATTTTCAATGACACGATTTATTTGCGACTTCCTTATCTAGTAGCTGCCACATCTATGTGTACCTACATCTAGTTTCACACAAGTCACGGCAAAAAGAAAATACGCAGCTGTTGAACTTTCATTAACATCGTGCAAACGAATTAGTCGACAAACTACTTACAAGTGTGAATAGGTCGGATCGGGGCTGTGGATCGGGCAGATTTCAGATCGGTCTCAAAGGCAGAACTGCTCAATAGGTTGAAAGGGTTGAAAGTTACCTATGCTTTATACAAAGTTATGAATGAGAAGCTGTTTTCATATTCTTTTGACGTATTTTAAACTGCCAAAGCTAGGACTACCTACGACAATGTACATAAACAAAGAAATAATGTATAAAACCAATTAAAATGTGATCAATAAAGCGTAGACTTAGTATTACCTACCATCCGCCCACAACTATCTTTCAAATTCCTTAGTATTATTTTTGGAACCCTAAAAAAGCGGCGCCCATTAATTTAAAATATTTAACGGGGTTATAAGGTTCATCTGCAGCTATGGGCGGTGGTATTAAAGATCACGTGAAACAAATATTTAACGAAGACAATATTGTTAAAGTTTTGAAAGAAGGTGAGTTAGAATAAGGTGATTTTTTACGCTTATAAGGTTTTAAAGTCTTTGTGTATTACGACGTATTTGTGCTAGGAACGTGGTGGGTAAAAATTATGATTTTTATTGCAATGTATACTCTGTCTTCATCAAACATTAAGGGTTCCAAGAAATAAAGTCTCATTACTGTAACTTCATGTTTTTAGCCAAATTGATTGATGAAAATCATATAAAAGAAGATGATGTACGCAAACTGGTAAACAATTGCGATCAAAAGTATGAATCAATGAAAATTAAAGTTGTAAATGTAAGTTTTCTATCTTTACAACACAGATTTTTTTTTAATATAATTTGCGCTAGTATGTTTTTGCTATACCGCATTTTCTTAAAGAATATTTCTATGATATCTAAGCTACTGAAGTTAATCTTTATTCGCATCGCTTGTTCTTGTAAGATATGTAGGTACGAATTAAGCAACAGTAAGTTTGTAACGTAACCGACAAAAAGAAGAGTAGGAGAAAGTTTTTAACTTCACAAATACTATTATTTGCAATTTTTTGTAACTTTTCTACATTTATTCTTTTACAAATTTTATGAATTGGAAATACTATAAAAAATATAATATGAAAGTTTTGATGTAGCATGTAATCTCCGGAATTACTTAACCTAAATCAGTCGAAATCATCTGTGTGTAAGAAGCCACGGGTAGCTTATCATAAGTAAGTTAGTAAAATTTTATGACTTGTAGGCGTTCGGTGCCGCATCTGATGCAACCAGAACATTCATATCAGTTGTCAGAAGTCCAGATGAGGAGGAAATACCACCGATACCGATGCTGACACGCAAAGAAACTGCAGAAGATCTTGGTAATTTTGAAAATATTTCAGTACAAAAAATTTGGAGTTGTATACAAAAAAAAAATGTATGTGAAAGATGATCCACAATGGATTTTGTATTTCCTACATTTGTTTGTATTTTATATTACAATAATAGAAAATTAATAGTTTTTTTCATTTTTCGTTATTAAGGTATAAGTTTAAAAATAAAGAAATATTTGTTTCAGCGATAGACAGTGTATCATGAATCCTCTAAATATTTATCAAATTCACAGGCCCGCATCTTAGCAAGGAAGCTCGATCATTTATAAAAAAAATCGACACGGGAAACAAAATTGACATCGAAGACTTAGACCACAAGGTAGGAGCTGTGAAACATAAGTCCAAAGAAATACTCGAGGAAGCAGACAAACGATACAAGAAGGTATCAACTTTAACAAATAATAGTGTATTTCCAAACTACCACATCAAATATGTGGCTCTTAAGTAAGTGCAGTAAATGCTTGTGTCATAGACACCAAAAGATAGACTAGAGGACAAAAAATAATCTAGTTGCACCCCAACGCGACCTAATTTCGAAAAAATACAAATTGGCCTGACCCGGAATTTGAACTCGGGACCTTCCACTTACCAGTCCGATAATCATACCACAACGGCACGCGGGGACATCAAATAGTAGTTAGAGCAGTAAATATACTTTAAGATTTTGCGCTAAAAGTGGGTGCAGCAGGACCCGTTAGACAGAACATAGGCTCGGTTTTGTTTACACTAAGTATCTTCAAGTTATAATCTTTGGCGGCATGAGAAGTAAGAATAAGCGCGCGTTACAATCGCTTTTTGAAAATGTCTTGAGGTGATACTGTTAAGTCTTTGGTCTTAGCATAGCACCCCTGCATTGGCTAAGATTTGTGTTTATCTGAATGACTAGTGACACTATAAATAGGCCTATTACCACTAATTATAATCTAAATTAAGGCGTGCAGTAACTTTATAAAAAAATGCTGTCAGCCTTTCACGGTTGCATAATTTATTCCCACAAGTAAATAGGTATATGTAAACTATCCCATATAACTTTTACAAAAGCTTAAAAGTATACTTTGACCGTCTTTTTTTAGGTCAAAAATGCTGCGGAGGAGGCTGTGGTGGTTTTTAGGGCAAGTTACTTGGAACGGATGAAGAAGTCCCAGAGAGACGATGATGACGACTAAGAACAATATCAAACTATATGTAAATTATTCAATCTAAAAACTTAAGTCCCATTTGATAAACGTGTTTTCTTTGATATAATTTTTTATTGAATATTATATAAGTATTAATACTCGCGACTGACTCCAAACCGGTGAAAAGTAGACACAGATTAGTTGAATAAAATATTGATTTATTTGTTTTAACGTGAAAATGGCTTTGCCCACGCTTTTAATGATTTCCCAATGGGAATACGACTTCCCACGGAAGAAGTAGCTTTGTATAATAATATTATGTCCTTTGCAGGGCCGCGAATTATTTCTAATTCAAATTTCATTAAAATCGAAAAAGACTTGAAAGTGGACCGTACAGACATATTTTTACTAGTGGCGATGATTTTCCGGTTTATCTGTATTAATAAACAGCAATAACAATCTCGTACTAATGCACTATTGTGTGAATTTGAAGGTGTTATGCCGTTTCGGTCATTAGCCAAAATGTGTACAAACACACTCCTCTAGCTTTGTAATGCTAGACTTTGTAATAGCAAAATCAATAGCAAGTGAATTTAAATTCGTTTGTTTTCCTCCCCAGTACTCAGTAGTCTTACCGAGTTGTCTTTCAAGTATAACTAATAGGAATTTTCTTCCTAATAGTCTTACTAGTAAGACCTCTAGAAATTTTGGTTCCCAGTAGTTTTACCAGTAAAACAAATGACCCAGTAGTCCTACTTTCATGTTTCTTGACATACTCTTCTTTGACAGGGAAACAACTTAACATCCTATGTTGTGTAACATTAAGGTATAAGGTACTAGCCGTCTCATATTGCGTAACCTTAAGGTACTCATCGTCCTATGTTAAGGTATAAGGTACTTACCGTCCCATGTGGGCCTTCTCCAAGGAAAGTAACTGGTCTGATGCGCCCCCGCGGGAAGTCTAGCAGGGGCGCCACACCGTTTGGGGGCTCGGCTTCGGGTAGTTTGATCGACGTGAACAGCCCGGGGGCGGGTCGCTCGCGGCGGAGGCGCTCTTCGGGGTACGTCTGCTGTTGAAGATATGCAGGGTTAAGATGGGCATTTGGTGTGAGACTTACAGGTACGAGTTATACCGCAACTATGATTAACCATTTATAAGTTAGTGCCTGTAGGTGTTCGTTAGCCCGTAGTAGTAGGAACTAAATAATTGTTGAATAACTATATACACATAACTTACGGCTTAAGGTAACATCTAAAAAACACACATCTCCCGAGTTAAAAATAAAACTATCAGGTATTATTTTCATATTAAAGAGTGAATGTCTACAAAACATTTGTTATCCACTCCAGAAAGCAGCAAAAATATTTTTACTAACACAAAACCGCTTGTATACGCCGCTGCATAACTCCGTGGAGAATGTCCTTGTAAATCATATTATTATTAATATACCATATTTCGTATAGTAAATAACCCAGTGCTGGTTTAATTGTCCCACCTCCAAGATTGTTCAGGGGTAATTTAGTACAGGCTTGCTATAATTTATCGTAGTTGAGGTATGAACTAATAATACCGGGGGTTATAATAATGGTGTTAGTGTTATGGATAACCTTGTTTACCGATTCTGACGGACGATTTGCGTGGGTGTAAGAAAATTGTGGGTTGTGCGTTTTTTCTCAAGGTTAGTTAAGAATATGTTGGTATTAAGGTCCTATGGCCTTGTACTATTACAGTGGGAAAGGCACGTGGTCAATCACTGTTTTGGGAAATCGCTTTTTCTGGGCTGTTGGTAGACGCGAACTTTGCGGTTTAATTCCAATAATACTGAAGCATATGATTGTTTAAGGCAAGAACGGATAGGTAAATAATAAATCAATACAAGTAGGTATCTTTATAGCTTGGTATATGAAGTGGAAAATAAAATGCACTCAATGCAAACCGTAGACGTCTAGATCAATATTCCCGAAAAATAAGACTTTCATGTGTTGTTTTAACATTTTACTAGTATGTATATTCTCTTTAATTTACGAGTGCCTGCCTCCAAGGTACACTGATTCTAAATCTAAACATACAAATCTCTTAAGGCTCCATCGTTATATACTGAAATAATCGTATTGCAAACCATACAACCGTGAACATAATGCTGCAACATTTCGAATTTCATGCGAAGCGGATTTCGTCTACTAAGCTCGATATGCAAGCATTACTACCCAGCTGGTAGGTAATACTATAAATAATCTGTGTTTTGTTCCATAGGTTTGAAAGCGGAGGTTCGAGAGTGAATCAAATCTGTAGAACGTAATTCGATCGTCTATAGTTGCTTTTAAGGAGCGATGTTGCTGCAACAACAATTTATACCTAGATTTAAATCACTATGGGATCTATCTATTTATATATAGTATGTATATTTATAGTATAGAAGGAGTAGGTGTAGATAGGCATCTAAATTTGAAGCTTTGTAGTCATGGGACGACCAACACGTGTGATTGGATTCAAAGGATCAACGGTTACAAAGGAACGACTAACTAGTCTATAATTGTAAGACTAGGTGACCAAACTCGTATGTATTGTTTAAAGAAACGGCGAAACTCTACTTTTTGCTTTTCTAAGCTCGTATTGCTACTGCCGTGTCCCAAAATGACCAACAAACTTAGCCAAGTCCACCTCTGTCGTAATAAATATTTATACAAATCGTTGTATATAGAAAGAATACCAGGCATATATCAGAGAGAACTAACAATAACAATCAGTACCTAAATAATACATATCATAAATTAAAACCAACTTTAATTGCAGTGTATGTAAGCACGAATATAATAAATGTAATTCTTACGTAAACAAAGGAAATAAACGTCATCCTACCCTCACCCACGGCTAACTAGTCTAAAACATTCCTCATTTTAACTAAATGTTCAGGCATTTTGCACATAATCCGTAGTAACAGTTTTTACATAACATTTTAACTACATCTCTTGCTTGGTACGAACCTACCCTTAATGACGCTGCCCAAGGTATCCACGGATTTTACTCATTAAGGGTATTACATGGTGTATGAGAAATGATAAATCAACATTGTGGTATTAAAGTCAGCGAAAGCTTAGTCGGGCTGCAGTGGGTCGCAATGTTAAATTTTAAGAGATTGTGAGTACTATTTTAACTATATGGTTACTAAATGTATTGTTTATCGAACATCATTTTCCTAAAACTGTTAAAACATAAGAGGTCATGAAACGGAAAATTTCGTTAGTAATTTATTTTGGACCTATTCGTCAATCGTGGTAAGGTTAATAATGCTGCCAGAAATGTTTTCTCAATAACTTTAAACGTACAAACACTAAAATGAATCATAACACAAAAATGTCTATCAGTTTGTTAACCAAAAGTCACATATTGATTTATTATCCAACTAACTAGCGACCCGCCCACGCTTCGCAATGGGGTAATTTTGTGCGACTTGTTCCCGGCACGATGAATTTTAGCTAACCTTTAATAACTTTTTCAAAATGTACTTAGTTTACAAATTTTAATGAAAAAAATCTCTAAAATATGGCGAAAACCGCATTTAAATCCGTTACTAAGTTTAGGAGCAGATAGCGGCCAAACATACAAACAGACAAAATTAGCGACTTGGATTTATACTATGTAATGATGATGTTTTCCTTTTGCGGCCCCTCCGCGCTATAGCTAATCTTCACTAATTTTACAGGACGGTCTCTTTTGCGCTATAGATTAGTCGGTTTTAACGACCCCGTGGAGATGTGTTTGTTTTCAATTTGTTGTTGGTTTAAGGTTATGTTTAATGTCCTTTGTTACAAATGCGATTCAGGTAAACAAATGTTCACCGAGTTTTATAGGCAAGAAAGCTTTTTCGTAAGAACCCCTCAATGAAATAAGAAAAAACAAGTAACTTGTTAATTATTTCTACAAAAACGTTATTCCTAATTTTTTATTAAGTTATTTTTTAAGCCGTTAATAAAAATAACCCTCATAATTTTTATGAGTAGAACATATTATTCGGGTTGTATTACTTTTTACGCTGCAGTTAACATTATCGTAAAAAGTTTTTAAGCACACCTCTATAATTTAAATAACCATATTTTATATCCTAAACCCAAAAAAAACATGTGTCCTTCGGGACAAGATGCAAAAGTTTGTAAACACAATTTATAATGTACCTACGACAGTAACTTTGTTACACTCTGTACTGTTACGGCTGTCTGAATATTACATAGCCCGAGCGAATAAGATTATTATTTACACTTTGCACTTTCAGGCGTAAAGTTGGTCATTCGATTTTTAACAACTGTTATTTATGAAGTCACTAGTGGCTTGGAAGTCGGTTTCCGGTGGGAATGAGAAGTTTTCCCGCGGTAAAAAGTACCCTATGTGTTATTCTGATGTATATTACAGTAAAGTTTCATAAAAATCCGTCCAGTAGTTTTTACGTGAAAGAGTAAGAAACATACATCCATACATCCATCCATACTCACAAACTTTCACGTTTACAATATTAGTTGGATTTTAATAATGTGAAAATTTAATCAAAATGCTGAAACTCAACTGTTTTTCACTTAACTGTAGCCAGCAATGATATATTTAACTCTATACATACAAAATGAATTATTTTAGGCTTCATCCCGAAGCGTATATGCTCTAAATCTAAACAATGGGCTGTGATTTTTACGAAATTAAATGCAACCTTTACTCCGTATACTATACTTTGGATATGACATACTTTTCCGGTGGAAAAACACAAAAAATACGGTATTAATTAATAAGTTTAACAAAACCACAAAAAAACTGTTTACATACACCATGATAGCTTTCATATACTCACATCACACGGGCTTTAGAAATGGTCATCAAACTCAAATAAAATTTTCAAGTAAGTACCTATACATTTTTTAAAGTCAGCCAATATCATATTTGTTTATCATTGATTTGACCGCCTCGTGTCCTATGTTATGACGTGTATTCTACCTTATTTTGTTAGTCACCCACTTTATAACTCTTCCTACCAGTCGCCCACGCATCATGCTTGCTTTTATATATCATAGAATAACTCATAGAATAACAAAAGAGTACTCTTTGTGGATAATACACCATTCCCACGGGAAAACGCAATAACTTAGGTAAAAACACGTGAAGCTAGTTAAAAATAACTGACAATATCATTTATCTTGTAAATAAAATATTTTCTCCAAGTACCTAATAAAATTAAACAAATAATACGAGGTAGGAATCGTGTTTCTAAACTTTGAAAACGGAACAGACGAAGCTATCGTATTTCTTTGCAGTTTGTAAACCGAACACTGCACGGACAGAAAGAAATCTCTTACACAACTACGATGCAAAATATCGTCATCAAATAAAAATACCAGCCAAGTCTTATTTAATTACTGGGTAAGACAGCAATAACACTCTTATTACTGTATTCAAGTACCCCACGTGATCTCTGTAGGTGCCCTGTAATTTAAAATTAAGTGTTTAGTCGCAGGTGTACTTAGGGCGAATGCATTAATTAAGCCGCGCTGGAAAAACAAAGGCCGGGACACACTTGTCTGTGGCATGGACAGGTGCAGATAGATAAAAAGCTAAGGCCGCGGGCACGCGGGGCGGACTCGGTAAGTTTGATAAACTGGCGAAATGTAATTTTTGGACAAATTAAGTAATTGTAGGGTTGTTTTTAGGAATATTGATGACGAAAAAATACCTATTTTGTCGAAGATAAACTTTAGTTCTTGATGTCATCAGACAGGTTTTTTTTCCGCAAGTGTAATTTTGACGACTTTCTTAAAAAAATATTAACTTTCATAAACTTTCATTAAAATCTGTTACTTACGTACTTTAAGAAGAATAAACGAACAAACATACTGAATAGCGACTTTACTATAGACTATGTATCTATTTAACATTATACATTCAATCAGAAGTAAGGCTTGTAACTCCTCCTAGAATGATAAATCAACGTTCACACTTGTAAAAGGACAAATGCGTACCCGCCGAGCCGTAATCCACCATGTGTCCGCAGCCTAACAGTCTCGGAAAAACTAAGCTTACTTGGTGACACCCTAATTAGATTAGTTGCCTCATACTGGGCGTTGCTTTATATTACTTCAGTTGGAAACCATTCGTTTGGTTGTCTTTGTACCAAACAAAAATGTATGTTTGCTGTGGTAGGACAAAGCTTTTGTCTGAATGTTGAACTAATTAAAAGAGAGACGGAGCTCTTAGTTGTTGAATAAAATGCTCTTAGAATGTTAGATATAAATGAGGTCGACTAATCTTTTATTTATGGCCAGGCGCTTTTCGTATTAGTTAAAAAGTTTTTAACCGTGTACGCATCTTGGCGTGACATTGTAAAATGTAGGCTTGGAATTTTGGTAAAATGTAGGCTTGAAAGATTGGTCATTTTATTGCACTTTACTTATCTGATATATACCAACAATTTTAATTTTTTTATTTTTCAATCGTTATTAATTGATAAACTTTTAGCGGTAGGTACACAAGTAGGAACCAATAATTTAAAAACGGTTCAATTCGATTCGGCTATGAGAACCGAGCGTTAATCAACAGTAAATCTGATAAGCTGCATGTGCTAAAGAGGTTGTATGTACGAGGTACATTAGTAAAATATTTATTTTTTATTTCATTTCCATGTTCCGTTTTACTTTGCTTTTAAAAAATGAAGCGACAACGCGTTTCACCTGGATATATCTCTTTAAGTTAGGGTAACTGACGAATCTGATAATAAAGACGAAACTAAACTAAAATATTGTCATCTCCTTCTATCTATTAGCATTAGAAAGAGATGAGTGCCTAATATCATTAGCTGTTCTAACAATTTAGATACAGCGCAAGTAAATTAATCTGGTCCTCAGTGATAGATTTTTCTGCAATAAGCATTTTAGTTAATTACTTGTAGAAACCGATGGCAAAATTTTAAGTTCAGTGAAGAAATTTTAGATAGAGTCGGTGCCAATACCACTCAAATTAAAATATAATTAATTATTGTCTCTATAAATAATTCGGCTGGGCAGCAAGTTAGTGCTTCCAATTATATTACACTACGTACTTGGAAAATTATACCTTGCTCGTAAATACACAAATAAGGATATTAAAGCATCCTAATTAGGCTATTTGAGTGCCATTAAATTGAAGGGTTATTTTGATTGGAATCAGATCAGTGGTACCAATCATTGAACGGTGTGATGACTGACTAAATTAGTATTGCCAAATCATAGGATTAGGAAATACATTTTGTCATTACTGAATTATTTACGCACCATGGCAGTGGTCCACTGCAATATATAATTTTAATAGGATATTTGTGTTAGTTGCAATTAGTTTGATATTTTAGTACGTTAGTAAATACGTACAACGTAAATAAACTGAGTAATATGACATATCAAAGGGTTTAAGGTTTAATATTGACAGTGTAATTACTATTTCCAATTATTGGATGTTAGTTATAGTGAAATGAATTCGTATTCACATTCATTTACCAGCCTATACATTTATACCTGCAGCATTTTAAACTATAATATGAAGTGCGAAATTCTGATTCGAATTAAAGACTATAGAAGTACATCTACGGTTTTTATATTATTCAGTTTTTTATGTTCATTTGGTACATGTAGTCAAGACTCCCCATTATTTTGAGTATGATCGCTTCGGGTTTCCTACAGATTGCTTACTTTGATAGAATTTTAACTTTATGGAGATGATTCCGTGTACCGATTTTAAAGCCATTTTTAATAAATTCAATCAACTTACATTGCATAAGTAACGTTAATTACGTGTGTGTGCATTGATAACAAAAAAAAAACTATTTGTATCATACATCAGGAAAAACAAAAGAATACAAAATAATATTACTAACAATGTAGCTTACGACAGGAGCACTGTAAAACGCGTCGAGTGTAAGAAAGATGGGATTATGTAACAGCATTGATATCTTATCCTATTACGTTGTACGTAACAATGAACACAAAATATATTTACGGTTTACAATGACACCCCATAACACCTGTGTTACGTGGACTATAGAAAAAGACTGTAAACAAGATCACTTTAATGCATGCTAAGGGCATATCTATATATAAAATACCATTGTTTCAAAGGTTCACAAAGAGAAAAGCCAAAAAAAACTTTACACTTTTTTCGAAAAGTTGCTAACACCACCTCTAACCTCGTTTTTAGATGTTAAGAGCAGATGCAAAGCGAAAAATGGTAGAAAACGGCGTGTTGACACCCCTAGATGGTATTACTAGAGTGGGCAGCCAACATACGCTGTACACAAAGTGTGGTGTCGTTATAAAATACGGGTAGCGACGCGCTTTCACTTTGAGAAATGTGCCCCGCGCCTTAGCACACCTGGGGCCAGGGCTGCCGACCGCGGTTTTGGTCTATTAAGTATAGTGCAACCGAATGTAGTGCCGTGTAGAAGATTTGAATTTATGGTTGTCAGTATACGGAGATATATTGGTGTTTTAGTGGTCGGAATTTAACGGGGATACACAGTTGCTAGTTTATGTTGAGTAGCTGCTTATTATACTGTTGTGTTGGCTTTTAGCTATTGCCTAAAAAGCATGTGTTTCAAAATTAAGTAGCAGAATACAATTTTAGAAAAAAGGTTATGTTTTTTTATGGATTATTTATTTAGAAATTATTGTTTGGCAACCCTGAAGTTGCCTTAAAGAGACTAGACGCTGTTGCGGTCCCCTTTTACATTTTGTGTGTACGTACGGAGTGCTTCAAGGGGAAAGTTTTGTAAATTATGATTTCTTTTTGCTGCCAAATTAGCTTATTATTTTGTTGTTTAGTCGACTGAGGGGCGATTTTTCTTTTAGATAAAATTGTAACATATTATTATTACATATTATGTGGAAGCTTATTGGGGTGGGTATTTACTGTGTTCGAATTAAGTATTATTTATAAGGCGACAAATAAAAAGTTGGTCCACTATGGTGGTAGTTTATTACCAAAGTCTATTTTTCTTCTTATCGCGTGTTAAATATGGGATGCAGTTTATATTTATTTACGTATTAGTAGAGTACAGCAAACCACTATTTATGAACCCTGACGTGTGTAGTGTATTGAAATGGCAAACCCACTGTTTTTTGTATTCTTACAACATTAATAAGCGGGAGCTAGATGCTAAGTTTCAATGCCAATAATTACTCTTTCACCCTATAAACCGAAACACTGTAAGCTCTTAACCGTTGCATAAAATCCACAAATCAAAAACCTACACCTTCATAACAGTATACAATTACGAACAATACTAAAAGTACTCTGACATCTTAGTCTTTGAAAGAACACGTAAACTTTTTATCGATGCGCATTTGTCTCTCTGCACAACGCAATCAGTTTTAAACTATCATTTGTATGTTGCCAGTAGTTTACAAGAGAAGCGTTGACTTCGATGGAATAGTCGCGCTTTCACGAATTTGATTCCGGAACACCGAACACCGAGTGCTCTGCTGTTTTAATAGTTTTTTTAAAGTGTAAAAGCGATGGAGAAAGAACGCATTGAACGAGTTCCATTTTGGAATCGAATCAAAGACGCGAGGCACGAGACGGTTGTGAATATTTGAGTAAAAAAAGCAAAGGTAAGTGTTGTTTTGTTTGATTTTGAGTATAAAATCTTTCTTTGTAGAGTTAGCAATGGTTTTTTTTTGTAATTTTTCGAGGCCAGTGCAGAAGTTTATTTTAATCATAACAGCTTACCGTTTGACAAGTGTAGGCAGTTTTGTTAAAATAATAAATGCTGTTTTATATCTCAACGCAACCATAACATGGTTCCTAAATGGTTCTCAAAATCGGAAGTTTACAATAATTTGATTAATTATATTAAATAAAAACTTAAATATTAAGTTTTTATATTTGAAAAAAAACTTTCTCTTCCTTATTTTAAAAGAAAAATGCTAAAGCAGCGACCGAACGTTTACCTGCAAATAAAATTACTTGATTGCAAGAAGTAAATCGTATTAACGTTATGCATGTATATACCAACATATTTTCAGCTTACAGCAATGCATACACTCGTATATCATACTAGTAGGGTCTAAAAAAGAAATTATTTAACAAAAAAAAAACAAAATTTTAAATTTTATGAAATTTACTTGTCAATTTTTTCTTCAATAATGTTACTCTTTACTGTAATAACTACCATTAAATGCTCTGTTAAGCTATTTACAATCTATACCGTCCCATTTAATAACAGTTATTTTTTCAATTATTTCCTTTTAAATAATCTTAACAAACGCAGCACTCTAGCACACGCACACAATGATACAAATCACGCTTCACATTCTAAAACACCAATGAACTCCTATTGTGTTGGTTGCACCGCGATGCAAAATCCCGTCTCATTAAGCCTCGTGAAACTTTTCCATACATCCTGATCTCCACCCTGTATACCGTTAGTTAGTGCCCTGTAACTGAACGTTCTAATTTGTTGATACAGGGCAGGTGTCACCGGTGGCGAGCGCATTTTGATGCAACCAAGTGCAGGCTGCATTCGCAAATAATTCAGAAGGTACAGCCTTATTAGCTAGTATTAGTTCGGTCTGTGCATTAGCATAAAGATGGACGCGGAATAACAAATGTATGGGCTTAGGAAATTTTAGGGGGTTCAATTAGGGTTTAGTTTGTATGGGGTTAATTTGGCTGGGGATATGAATGGAAACTAAATACGGTGTAAATGTGCATGCATTGATTAATAATTTTGGGTGGACTTTACTAATGAGTATGTAGTGAGTAAAATCTGAATCCAACGTGAGGCCACTTGATATTTGATATAAGATTTAAAGTATACACTCACATTTTCAACAATTAACACAATAACCCTTTGACATATTCCGTTTTTATTATCTGCATCGCGAACATTTACGTCTACTTGCTTTGTTCCTACCAAAAGATAACCATTAACATATGTAAACGTGTACTTTGTTCGCAGTCTTATACATAGTACAATGCACTGCATTCATACAAAACTACGATCATAAAATTGCCGCTCCTATTCTGCCTGCCGACGTTAGAACGATATACAAACGTTACGGTGTTCTCGTTACAGGCACGCAGTATGCATTTGTAAGGTTTATTAGAATGATGTCTGTAAGCGTAATTGTAGCTAAAGAGCGTCGAGTAATACGGAACAGAGTTTGGGGCGGTGGTAAATTCAGTGAAGCGGACTATGTTGGCTAACGATTCGAGAACAATGGAGTGGTTACTTTTTATACTCTTTATTTAAGTTTTGTAAATGAAGACGATAAAGGTTAGTTTTAAAGTTACGTGTGTGAATTAATGATGAAAATGGGCAAAGAAAGCATTTCAAGTCCTTAAAAGTTATACAAGTTTAAATTTGAATCCTATATAAACATACCAACAGGCAAATAAAAGTCTAATAGTTTGTACCTTTAAGTTTAAGAAAAAATACAACAGGTCGACCGTGTAAATAAAACATTATCCCGGTAATTGAATAACGCTCACGCAATTCCGGGGAACACAAGTATCGAAAAATCCGAGTCGAACAAACCTTCATTGATTATTCCCGTTAGCGCAGTTAACTACCATTAATGCCGTTATGTCTCTCGTAACGTTCTCGGAATAACCCCCCGGCGGTCACGATCACGACACGATTTTTTCTTCCTTTCGACTGGTGCCGTAAAATACCGTAATATGTTTCGATTATCGTTGCTTTGGCTTCGTACGAATTGAAAAATGGATCCATTCTCTCCCTTCGTGCTACCTACCCCTATGTTTTCATGATGGGGTCATTTTTTCTCTTTTTTGAGGACGTTCGTACGGGGAACAGAACAAATACGAGCTTGTAATAACATCCGAGCACACTGATGTTATTGTTTATTGAAATAATATAAACTTTTGTATTTGCATTTGAGATTTTTTGCTAAAGCTTTTTCTACCTATACTTTTGTGTTTACTAGCGAGAAAAACGGTTTGAGGATTTTATCAAACTACACCATATGAAACATCAAACGAAAAACTGTATGCTCTAAATAAACAAAAAACGTAAACGCAGCCATCCACATAGATATCAAAAACAGGACTATAATTTCCGGTGTTGCAGTCCCGTTATAGTTGTCGATAAAAGCCTATACATACATACCTATACATGACGATATACTACCGTGTTGAATGATATAATAGTTCAATTAAAATCTGACAGAGACTAATCAGTCACCAGGGCTATTTGACCGAATGAAATCGTTTTTTATAACCCGCGTTGGCTATAAGTTTTATCGCAGGCAGTTCAATAATAGAGGGAGCAATCAAGTTCTTTGCTGCAATATTTTTTGTCAAACGCTTGTTTCAGTTACTTACGGTTCAACTGTTTTATTAATGTCTCTCAGGAAACTTAGTTTTTCCAAACGAACGAACTTTCTGTCTAGCAATAATTAAATTTATCTGTAACTTGGTCTTTCATAATTTGAAACTAGGAGTTCGTACTTTGTTGATTGTTTTGATTTTGTTGTGAACTATGTAAAGTTCGGTCGTATACGTATTTTGAATAACTTTTACACGTCGTAGAAAGTGTGTTTGGTTTCTAAATTTTAGCCAAGATATGAAATTTGCCACGAAATATTCCTAGATATCTTTGTGAAATATTAATCATTATTTATAAACACAACGTCTTTTAAAGTTCAATATGTAAATAATAAATAAACACAAAATAAAAAAAAACATTGCCTTTATCGCTATTCCCACTATATAAAATCTTACCGGACCGTACGACTTTCCACCTATGATTCAAATTGAACGTACCTACACAATTTTAACTCCAAAGACAAGCGAGTAGTACAAATATGTAACTTCCAGTGATCATGCGCAACGTAATTGTTGATTGTCAACAAGGAACATTGTCCTTAATGTTTAAATATTAGTTCTGCTTGGCTTCTATGTTGACTTCATTACTTCAAACACCGCCTGAGGTTTGTGTTACAGTGTTTACGTGCGATGTGTTGTGTCTTAATGTACAGACGGGTTTGGTAGTCATATCGTTTTTTTGGCATCAGTTCTTTTTATAACGTCTGAACCGAACAACAAATTTCATAAATTACTTCCGTGATATTCTCGGACCTTAATTCCTATACTCACCTGTGATTTTATTGTATTGTAATTAGAATGATTACTGATTCGAAAACTATGAGTAGGTATTTATAGTTACAAGTTTAGATGCAAGTCGACCTAAATCTTATTATTATAACTAAAGATTCTAAAACAACCCCGCATGCAAATTATTGCCATGAATATCGAATTGTTTATATTTATAAATAAAAATCAATACATTGTAGGATCATGTGGACTTACCCTAAGTCCAGACTTACACAACCTGAATTAATAATTAATCCCCTAGGGGTAAATACCGACAACAGAAGGCTTAGTACGTTCGTTTTTCAAAGGCCCTATACGTAGCTAATACATATTTAATGTGAACTTGCAAAGAGATATAATTTGTACGAGAAATAGCAATAATTCGTATACTAGAATATTACAACAGCTACGAATTGCTACGAGTTGCTACGAAATAAGTCTACGCCGTAGCATTTATATTTTATGGTGTATCTGTTACGGCTAATACCCGAAGTGCGGCTACACCTAGTTTTAGCCGGTTAGAAGTGTTTTTTATATGGAAAACTGTAAAAAAATAATTATACCTATGTATATAAAAACTGGCTTGAATCATGAGTCGACGGAGACCCGCTACGCGGGACTCCTTTTTCTTGGTGGTATCAAAAAAGTAACCTAACTAACCTAACCTATTGATGTTCTAACCGGTGTTGATGTTCTAATAGGTGTAGCCGCACTTTGGGTATTAGCCGTAACATATCTATTCCTACGGCAATGTAAATAAGCGTTTTTAGACATTTTATCCGTTGAAATATGTTACGTTTTTACAATATATGTTTCATAAAATTGACACAGATAAATAATGAATTTAATCTCAAACCTAACACACCATTTTGAGGCACTATAAAATAAGCTGGTAAATTGTTACACGAGCCAATTTGAAAAGGCATTTCCACTAAATTGGCTCTTTCTAGGTATCGAACCTGGGATCTACCGCCTTACAGTTCAGCATGCATATCAATGCGCCTCAGAGATCGTCTGATTAAATTATTAACGTACTATTTTTTACTGTTACTTGCATTTCACGGTGACTTTATTTGTAAGACTTAATTCTAGGAACAGTCAGTAGTGATTAAATTTATTCAAGCACGAAGGTACAATACACAAAGTATCAGATACCTTATTAAGGACAATACAAAGCTGTATTAAAAAAAAACATACTAAATAATAGGTAACAAAGAAATATGATTTTAAAAAGTAAATCTTTTCTCCTCCGAACTAGACTAGAGTTTACTATACACATGTGCAAACTAAACGGACGACCTATTAAAAAAAAAAGTTTACATGATTTTAGTTAAAATTAACCATAAAATGGTTACCTTCGACTTGGTTTAAAGTAAGTAAGCAGTACTTAAACTAGGAACATTAAATTGTTTACTTTATAAATGAGATAAAAAATCTAGTATAATAATATAACAAGTTAAACTCTATTTCTCTTAACTATCAAGTTAATACTTTAACCGTTTAACCACTGAAAGTTGCAAGAGTGGTTCTTTGAATTGGTTTAAGTTGGCATCTTAAGAGAACTCAAAGTTATAATAATAACTTAGACAAGTATAAAGAATATTTCATCGTTTAATTAGCAGAACAAGTTTGCGTTGCAACAAACTTAGAAGGCCTCTTCTAAGATCTAAAATAAACATTGAAATTTAATTAAGTGAATAAATAATATTGCTAATGAATTCAATCAAGGGATGTTTACATAAATAGAATATTTAAGATTTTTACTGTAATCACGTAAATATATTTAGCCCCTAACTAGTGGGTAATCCTACCAATATAATAAATGTGAAAATTTGTGAGTATGTATGGATGTTTGTTACTCTTTCACGTAAAAACTACCGGACGGATTTGGATAACACTTTACAGTAATATAGATTATACATCAGAATAACATATAGAGTACTTTTTACCGCGGGAAAACTTTTCATTCCCACGGGAAACCGACTTCCATGCGAACGGAGTCGCGGGCGGCCACTAGTGTTTTATACATATCAGTCATTTACAGACCTACAAAGCTAAAGCAGTATGCAATGATCATCATATTATTATAATGTAGAATTCGGAATAATTTGCACCAGCCACGGGGTAGTGGGTCGAAACTAACACGCCTTTGAGTCGTGACCCCGCTAGGGCTGCCTCCACTTTAATATTTGATTAGCAACAATAAATTAACCGTGACACGACAGAATTCGAGAACACTGCGGTCAGTGAGTTTAGGTGATGTGTTTGACTTATTAGTTGAATATGTGTTTTGATAGTTGTAGTAATTTGCTGAAAAAGGTAGAAATGTCGTCGAGGCTTGCATGGGCACTAGGTAATTTTGCAGAAACTGATACGCTGTGATATTTTTAATGGTTACTTAGGTATATTATGCTGCCTCAAAGGCCTTGATTCTTCTAGCTATGCTACTCCAGTACGCTAATACATTTACAGGCTCATGCCAAATTTCTTATTCTAAGAATTTGTCAAAACCTTTCTATCACTTTCTTTTTTCTCATTCAAATTTATAAATATTATCTTTTGCTTAAAAAGAACTTAGTTCTCAAATATTTTTTTCAATTATGTAAAGAAATATAAATAATGAAAGCCGGCCCTAGCTGTCTCCAAGTTTGTAAGTCGTTCGTTGTCTTTGACGGAGCGAATGCACGAGCATTAGGGCGGCGAACACTAGTTGCCTGTGAACCAGCCACCAAATATAACCAATGAGGGAATTTGCATAGTTTTGTAGTTACATTTAGTTATTAATTTGAGTCCCTAAGCTAGGTAGACACGAAAAAAGCTACAAGTCATAACTAATTTCACAAAGTTACTACGAAAATAGTTAATCAATTTCAAATTTAATTACTATTTTTATAAACGCAAAATTTACAACAGAATGAATAACCTGAAACAGTTAAATTGAGTAAAAAAGAAAATAAAAACTGTCAAGAGCGTTTAAACTAAAAAATATAGATTACTTCATCCCAACAACCTCTAGTAGACACCCGATCCGTTCTTTACCAGACAAACCACAAAAACGCTATAGAGTTAAATACCAATACCTTTAAAGTTTCTTTCAAGTGGGTTTAAACCCCGCGGTGCCTGATCAAAGCACTACCCCGTACCAAGCTTCAAAGGCCGCTCACGAAGACTGACAAGTTTTATAACAATTTAATCTTTACAACAATATTCTTCGGTAGGAAATAAGAATATCGTGTTGTTAAAGGTGGGAGGTATTGTGTTGGGTAAATTTGATGTAAAAACTAGTGCCATTGCCGATGCTTCTTGTGGGTATCACTGTATTGTTTTGTACAAAAAAAACAGAAAAATGATTATAGGAACCGTACTTAAAAGCTGATTTAAAGAGGTATTGATTATATCTTTGTTGCGCATCCATCTAATATAATAATGTAATGACCCACATAGTTTGACTACATAATTAGCTATTCATAGGTATGTTTACTCAACCTGACATTTGCACTTCTAATGCCCATATACAAAGCATTCCAGTACAAGTTCATATATTATACAGCAGAATTAATTATTAAATAAGGCATTTACACTGAATTGCCAAATATTTACTACTAACTAGATATAACCTTGTCCTGAGTTTGGGTTTCCAAATGTATTCCTCACTTTGAAAATTTGTTCTTTCTATTGCTTAGAGTACATTCACCTCAAGCCACAAAACCACTAAATAACACGTATATTTACAAAGATACGATAATACGACAATTTTACAAATTAATCACCCCTTAACGCTCTCTTAATATTTGAATAGCTCCTCTCGTATTTAACTATGAGTACCTATTTTCCTATACTCTATGTATTCTGATATGTATGTAAAGCTCTCCCACAAAGGGTCAGACCTCAGGTGTTTCCCATCAGCCACCGTCACCGCATGTACCTAAATCACTTACAATGTACAATAAGAGTCAAAGCAGTGCGGGTGACATAAACGTCAATATCGATTAGCAAAAGGAAAATGTAGACATTTAGTTTGTACAAGATTCTTGGAGAAAAACTTTTTTTTTCGAGTACTTTGAAATATAAGAATAAAAGAGAAATATAAGAAGAAATATATGAATTTGAAGATTTAAAAACGTTGTAAAATCAATTTTTAAAAGCGAGCTTTATATTTTAATTGTTACTTTTAAGAGGGTACTATTAATTTTATTTAAAACAATCTATTTCTAATTTAAATTTATCCCTGTGTACATTTGTTGATGCCATAATTTTCTGTCGTGTCCAGTATCGCCACCGACTGTACGTTGAATATCCTGGCTATAGTCATACTTATGTAACTTCGTTTCCCTTTCACCCTAATAGGTGCTGTTATTCGCTATTTCCAATCAATGTTAAGAGCCGATGTATAAAACCCGATCAATAGACAAGTACTATTACACGTACTATCCAATATAGAAGTGACTCGTGTTTGATACAACGAAATCCTGGAATTTTTAGACATATGAAAAACTTTCATCGTATACAGACTTTTACGTGGATTACTTGACTTTTGAAAAAAGAACCGCAGCGTATGTTTTGCAATCCACCAAATGATACGTACGGATCTGTGAACGGGTATTGGTTTTTTTGTAATAACTTTGTTTTGATGGGATGTTTTGAATGAAAAAATAGTAGTGCTGTTGCTTTAACCAAAACACCAATCGAATTTTATGAAGGTACACCTTTTGCTAGTTTTCTTGGCTTTGTTGATTAAAAAAATCTATTACGCGGCTTTTGCGACAAAAAAACTGAGAAAGTCTAAGCGAAAATCACTGAATACCAAATTTTTTGTAAACTGCCAGAAAAATGCTAATATTTTGAACATCAACAAATGACGTATTAATGATTGATCAACACAACATTTTCTTGTTGATTTTCGACCAAAATTTCCCTGCATACATTTGGCCGGTTCTTGTTCAAAATGACAAGCTTTACAATCCTTTGTCATCGAGATGATGGCGCCCCCGTCCGCTGCAGGGAGCTTTACAATAATAATAGCTTTTAGCTTTAATAGTTTATAGCTTTTGATGTGGACAACCCTTGAAACCGGAGATAAGAAAATGTTGCGCTACCCTATAATTAAACCATGTAAAATCGGACCCTTAAATATCTTGGCATGTAAATTATTTTGGTGTTTTTTATTGATAATTTACAAAAATTAATGGTTAAAACGAAATTTGGTTGAAAATATAAATATATAACAGATTATGGATTTCGGTTTAAATTGAATTTAACTAAGTTACAGAAAAATGAGGAATTTTACAAAGATGCTGTTGCAATAGCGTTTTAGCAACAGATATAATTTACTAGGGTTATAGGTAACCGTAAGTTTTTTCAAAATATTGAATTTCGCTTTAAAAAAACGCAATGTCTGCATATTCTTTTTGATGGTTCAAATCAAATAAAAACATTTTATGCGCTCGTTCCAAATTCAACTTCTCTCGTCAAAACGTCAAACACGTTCTAATTTTAAATCCATGCAGTAACATTCCAACATTAATCGGCACTGGTCGGATTCAAAAATAAAATATTTAACGTGCTCAGAGTTCCCCAGGTTGGTTTCATCCATGGAATGAGAAATTTGAATAGAGAATGCGAACACATAGACGGCTAGTTGTGATTATTGTGAGGGGCGAGGTAAAGATCCTCCCATTCGATAAGGTGCTATAAAGGATATAAAGTACGAACTTGTGATTGAGAAAAACTGAAAAGGAGCCTGCGTCTTATATGAATATATTACTTTATTGAATGCAATTGTGACGTAATATACCTTAAACTATATAATTAAAATCTTGATTTCGTACGGCAGTTGCGTACTCTTCATCAAACTGATGTTAGAGGGAGACAACAAATGTGACTAGGCTCTTAATTATGTAATGTGTTTTTAATGAGAAATACCGGACACGGTATGCCACAATTCAAAATGAGGAATTGAGGTGAGCGGTAGCTGTAATGTTTTAGATTAATTATAATTGAATTGAATTGACTAGTGCTGTAGTTATAATAGTGATTAATATTAAATTTCTACACTGAAAGGCTTCCCAGTGTTTAAACATGAAAATAAAAAGACACACCGTCATTTGAAAACAATTTCAAGTGTGCGGATGCATGAAATTGGATCATATTTTAATTTTCAGTTTTAAAAAAAAAACGTACAGGACGTGTAAGTTAAATTATCGTGTGTAGAGAGTAGATAAGTGGTGAGTTGACAATTATTTGATTTAAGTGTTTTCTATCTTTTTAAATGTTATGCTCTAGATACAATTCAATTTCTATAAATACTTTTTCAGGCTGCATAATTTAAATTCCTTTACTTTTCCACCAGCTAAAACACAAACACTAAACAAAAAGTATTTGCGTCTTCGTGCTGGCCACCTATAATATCTTTTTAAATCATCCTTGTAGCTACTACGCCACTGCAACATATTATCCTGTATATTTAATTTAAGTGGGTACTTACGTGATGTATAATATCGGTAGCAGCATAGAAGTTCTCGTGTGGGTCGGGTCGTTTCATCATGTACGGTCGCGGAAAATCGGGCTCCTCGCAGATTTCTGCACAAACACAGATTACGATTCAATACACATTAGTTCGTAAGTACTTTGTAAACAGTATTATGAGGGTAAGTGGTGATTTTGTAGGTTAAGCTTGGAGTTTTATTATTTTTATTCAAACAATAAACGTTAATATGATATTAATGTCTCGTATACTATATCTAAATCGGTTACTATATCTTATTTCTATCTTGTAATCTTACTTTTTCTTAAACCTACTTTTAAGACAATAATTACCAATGTTCATTCAGCGTAAATATAACAATATTTAGAGTCAATTTGGAGAATAATATTTAAAAAAGAAAGCGCCATCTGCCACCTTCTATCACCAATCACAAGATCCTATTATCGAACGATTTGAATGTCAGATTCGTATGGATCGACAAAACAATAAAATCTCGAATTCATTCGAGGCAATCCAACCGACGTCGTTGTTGCTGATTCCAAAAAAGACTAAATATTGAAAACCCAATCACTTCTCCAACATCAAAACTCGACGTTGAAATATTTGCTTCATTCCCCTATACAGCTTTCAATGGGAGTAATTTTTTTTCAATATGGCGTCATCCGGACAATAAGAGCGTTTCCGGCGGAAATCCGCTTGACAACTTAACGAGAGAATATTTCTATCTGCGTCGGCGCTCGTGAAATTTTGTAAGTTGACGGTATTTGTATATTTTGAAATTTACAGGAAATGCTGTGAGGGACTGGCGTAGTGGACTGGATTACCGAAATAGCTATGTCAAATGTGAAGCTTCTGCTATTTTATGTTTGTTATATTTTGTACAAAACCTTGATACTCGGTAAGTATGTATATTTATTGGATAGAATTAATATACTTAAGCGTTGATGAATTTGTATAGCACTCTAAAATAACATTTCTAAAAAAATAAAGTAAGCTTTTAAGTCTGAAACTGTACTTTGCAAAGATTAGATATAACAAACAAAAGTATAACTCTACTTTTTAATCAAGCTGTCTGTTAATATCAAAAAAAACAAAAAAACAATCTTGAATGTGTAATGGCTAAAACATAACAAATCGATTTATGGATACTAACATGTAATCTTCTGCACACGTTTTCATAGTCAGTTAAAGATTTATGTCGATTTCCTTCCGTACCCATGGCATTACTATCAGTGTTACCAATTGCGAAAATTGAAAATCTCACATTACTTAACAAAGAAAACTCTGTAGTTAAAAATTTTGAATCTTTTTATTTGAACTTATTTATATGAAAGTCAATTTTATTCCAAAAATTCAACTTAAAAATTGACATACGATGCAAAAGTGGATATAAAACTCTATTCGAAGAGACCTTTGTTACAGACAATGCAATAGCTCTATGTTAGATCTGTGAGATTTTTGCATAATATTACGCGCCGTGGTCTTTGTGTCACGATAGTGTCGCGTAAAACGTTTGTGATAAAAATGTATTTTAAATCCCAAGATAAAAGTCCCGGATTCGGTTTTATCTTTGACTTCTTGAAAAAAACGCTCAGTATATTTTTGAATTATTTGCTTTTGTTTGTGTATAAGTACAAAATATTAAAATTATTTATGTATATAACACAATATTAAAGAACGTTTGATATTAAATATAAATGTATATATTAAGTTCATTGAATACTTGGCACGATATATACCGATCCTCAGAGTCAAACAGAATTCAACATTGACTTGTACTGCGATGGAGTGCAGGCGGGCCACGGAAACTGAGCAATTATGAATTTTGATGTTTTAAATAAATGTGTACCAGTACGTCTGTCTTTTCGATAACATTTATTATTGCTATATCAAAACACTGTAGATCAAATTTTACTTTATCGTGCTTAACAAATTAAGTGTTTTTAATATGAAGGAAAAATACAGGTTTTCAAATGATTAGCAAAACTGAAGTTTTTTCCATGAAATTCACCAATTTTTAGTTAAAAAAAATCACAGCCAAGGCTTTAGGTTTATGAATGATCACCTACATAGGTACACTATTAGTCCATCGTTACTCAGGTTTAAAATATTTATCCCATAAATAGGTAACCCTTTTTTTTAAGTTTAAAGCTCTAGCGGTTCATGGCCGCAGTGTGGCAGTGCTTCTTGTCAGTTAACGAGCTGCCTCGAGGGCCACTGGAGGGCGCCACTAACTAGCGCGACACGACCACCGAGAGAGTTAATTCGGAACGCGGCCGTGACTGACGGCATTTTGTGACTGACAGCCAGGACTGACAGTACCTATAGATAAATAAATGTGAAATAGAAGAAAATTTACCATAACAATGTTAATTAGACTGACCATTGAAGGTTAAGTAAGCAGCGGCTGAATTCATATTTATTTCCACCCATTTTCTTCTTAAACAGAATGACAGTAAAAAGTTATTAATTATTTCAATATTTTATTAAAAAATAAAAAAACGTTTATTTCATCATTAAGTAACTTAATTACATTCGATGAAAGTCAAAATATCGATCATCAGCTTATCATCACTTGAATAAGTAATAAATAAAACCCCAGACTAACACACCAATTATGTGGCCCTAAAGTAAGTTGCAGTAAATACTTGTGTTATAGGTACCATAATATAATTGACAAGGGGAGAACCTAGTAATTAATTAAATAATAGGAAAATGCTGTGATGTCATTGAAAATTGTAAGCAGACTTAGGTAGCTTCTTAATATCGTCGTATGATTAATTTATTTAATTAAATCGCTGCGGAGTCTGATAATATTGAAACAAACAGGTAACAGCATCAAAGCGCTCAAAATTAGTTGTCAATCCATCATTTACGCTTTCTGTTATCCAATTAGAAGGCAGGAAACACGCGCGAATGTGATCTCGTATCGTGGATTTGAAATTGTGATGTTTTCGATTTCGCAATGCGGTATTATGAACGACGATTAGCAACGGTCGGCCGGTTCAATCGAAATCTGGAGATTGAGCTGAACGTTTTTGTAAGCTGAATCGATTCAGAGATCTAATTTTATACTGAAGTTTAAAAAAATTGTTTAAAACTTTAGTACGTGAAACGTTAATCATCTTCAAGGTAAAATCACGAAAATTTACCTCAGTTGCAAGGGATCTATTCAAGTAAGAGACCTTTAGAAAAAAACTCAATTGCAGAAACACCGTTCCACTGAATATGTGGTAATTAAGAGTGCATATATATTTTTGCAACTCTCTACCACTTCTAAGCGCAAGCAACTGTAACCAACATTTTTATTAGAAAAACTATAATTCGAGCGACGCCGAACGTAGCGTTCACATTGCCGCGGAGTGAAATAAAATTTACATTGAACATTTTGTTGGCGTACTCCTAGAAAGCTTCAATATTCAGCATTCAATGAAACATAGTCCAGGCATCGTATGGAGAGCCGTTTTCACACTCTGCTCATATTGACTGTAGAGTGTGACTAGCGCAGAAAGTGAACACTTCCTACATAAGTATTTGATGTAAAATATTTTCCAACTTTTACTACGCCCGTAGTCGAGCTAAAAGTAATATTTGTTCGATTCGGTAACATGTTACGGTAAGTAAGTTCGGATTCTAGTGTTGAACTTTTATTCCATGAATTCAAAATAATGTTGCTTTGAAAGTAGGTTTCAAGACTAGGTACTTTGTATGTTACTATCACAAAAGTTCTAATACAGGATCTATTTATTGAAATGCTATCATTGTCATACACAATCACCGAATTGTTTTGTTTCAAACTTCTCCCCTTCTCGCAAATCCAAAGTTTTATGTTGTTTAAAATCCTATGTTTTATTCGGTATTCGAGATTCCAGGAATAAAATACTGTTGTAGCTGTTAAAGGTTATTTTATTTAATCTAAATAAGTGACGTAAATGTAAATAGATATCTTTCAATTGCCATTAAAGACAACATCAAAACTGAACCCTATAGAAATACGACGGCACTAACAAAACAAAACAGCCATCCTTTGGCATTAGTTAAAATCGATCTCCTCTCAATAACTGTATTGCAACTAAGTTTTGTAACTTTAATACAGATACAGAGGTATTGAAATCCGCCCCCCGCCATCCATCACCCTCACCTTGGGGTATCACACAGCGCCCCCTGGCGGACGGTTGGCAAAACAAGCCCAGCAGTTATTTGTTAATTTAAACTAACCCCTTTTAGAAGCATTGTGTAAGTGCGATCGGCAGTCAAGACCGACGTTATTGCAGTCTTCGCTTGTTTATGAAGATGGTAGGTAGTTGCGAAAATATTTAAATTGAGAGGTCTGGCGCGGTGAGCTGTACTGGAAGTTCGACGCGGGATTAGTGTCAAGAGGAAGTGAACTACCCAATAGTTGGCAGGAGCGTGTTTATTGCCAACTTACATTATTGCGTTCTAAAGTTTAAATAATAAATAAAAGACGTGTTTTATGATTACACTTTATGGTACTGACTGGTTATTTTTATCGAAACATTGTTGCGACACTAAACTCGCCTAAAAATGATACAGTAAAATACCAAATAAAGTTTTTCACCTAAAGTGGGCTAGAAAGAAATAAAAAAAATACAGCAAACGTTCTCTTTTTGACTGCTGATATCTAACTAAGTAAAACCCTCACTGTTTTTAATTAATACGTAATTACGCCTCACCGTCCCAACTTATTGTCAATTATGAAGAAATGTTTAAGGGATAACCCCTTTGTTTTCATCTAAACACGCTTACAATCAGAAATCATATCTATTACCGCATACATTGAACTACACTAGCACTCAATCCATTTAATCCCAGTTAACTATGACCCGTCAGTCGAAGGATCTTGTTGGTCAAGAGTAGTAACTCCCCATGGGTTCCTCTTTAAACACAACGGATTAATCTACCGCGTATGTCAGAGTATTCAACTGTGGCGGCTTTTGTTGCAGCACTGTATCTGAGGATTGGTCCGGTAATTGTGCCGTATACTGTACGGACTAATGCTAATAGCCAAGATAGATCAGTGAATTTGATTGGCTTGCGGCTATGATAAAGACAAGGCCTAATTAAGTGATCTAGTATGCATTGTTGCAATTACTGTTTACATGTTGGGGAAGTTATTAGTTAGCATTTAAATACTGTTAGAGTCTCATGACTTCTTTTCTATAAAATAAAATCCAATGTAAATCGTAAATGAAACTGATTGTGTCAAAAGTCGCGTTGTGTATGAAAACTCGTTTTTATTAAAACCTATTTGTTTGTTTACCAAATACATCTATTTCCGAGTTGGTATTTGCTATCGATGTTAATTTGCCAAATTGATATTTGCCTCGACAACAGTGGTCGGCGACTTCGAATTTTTCATTTGTGTACAACAGAATACCGAAGCGGCAAGTTAGCTGTTTGTTTTTTTAACAAATGGTCGAGTTCTATACGAATTGTTTGCTCTGCACCGGAATCATTGGTAATTTAAAATAATTTGTTTGCACAATTCGGAACGTGCTTCTGCTAGATACGGGCTGCTGATGTGGCATTGTTACTTTGTTTATCAAGTCTGCAAATTAGGTGGGTTTAATTAACTACTGCAGTTTTTTGGTTATCTTCTCTAAATGTTTTTGAGATCGTGCTGATATTTTGTTGCTTTAAAAATGTTTTAAGTTAATATTTTTTTAATTTGGTAGCGAAAAAAATCTCATATAGTTTCATTTTGAATGTTTGATCAAAAAAAGCAAACCACAAAAAGCACAAACATAATCCTCACAACAACTTACCATTGTATTCGTTTTGTTCCAGTGTTCCCCTTTTATCCCTTCGGCCCAGGGTCTCTCGCCATATGTTGTAGGGCTCCCTATAATCCTCGTCTACCACAGCGGGCCTGGGGCAAAAGTAAATTAATTAGTCGTTTGACGGTACTACGATATTTAACAAAGGGCCCGCGCGGTTATGGAATCCACTAGCATTGTGAATTGTGTCGGATGAAAGCGAACAAACGATGGTTGTACTGTGATGATAGGAAACGTAATCTTGATTGTGGTTTTAAGTAGTTCACAAGGAATTGTTAGGGTTTCATTCAATTGTTTGTTATACTCGCTTTTAATAGATATTTGGTTTTTGGTAAGGACAGTACGCAGATTCATCAGTTTTTAAGCAATTAAAATTTTCCAAAATTGACAGTGAATGGTGTTTGAACGCACAGATAAATATTTACACATATTCATATAGATTATCTGTCTTCGCTGTCTAAACAAAAGTGAAGACAGTTATGCGATCACGAAAATAATAATAAAAACTATTTCCTGCGTAATAAAATGTAAAATGCATATGATTGGTCGGACTTCAGTAAATAAACCATACGTCATATGAACTTCGCAAATGCAAAAGGTGATCATTCATTTTTGTGACAAGACATCGAAAACGATTCGAAGACCTTTAAACCAAGACTTGGCTTTAAAGATTTCAAATCAGAAAAGATAATTATTATCAATTCAAACAGTTAAAAAAATCTTTTACCTAAGCATATGAATCGGCGGACAGTTAGAGAGCGCCAGCGCCAGCCGCGGCGCTCGTCTATTGTTCCTCGCATTCGCGTTCCCTTGCCTCAGCGACGGGCAGAACGGCTTCTTCAGCATATTCGGGATTCTTCTCCTGGTCTTCTTCATGAGTAGGAGAGCCGTTGCAGCTATGAACGCCCCCCCTCCCACCACGGCGCCGCAAGCCAGGCCGACTGACACACGGAGTGAGGAGTTCCTCTTCTTCCGGGATGATGGAGGGGAGTCCGTGTGGTAGTACTCGTCAAGGAACTCCTGGGAGCTGTTGATCACCGTGGGGACTGGTGGCAAAGACAAGAGAATAAGGAGTGTGTGGTGGTTTATGTTAGAAACTTTAAAGGCTTAGGCGATTGCATAACATTAATTTATACAGTGACTCAAATCAATAATGGAATGATATTTGATCGTCGAGAAATTGCTGAAGTTGATAAGCTGGGAGACGAAGGTTTAACAACCAACTTAGTTTTATAAAGAAAAAGTATAAAATTCTTTCTAAATAATTATATTCAATGATCCCTTTGAACCTAGCATTTTAAGTTAAATATTTAGTTAGTTTTCTTAAATTTCTTTTCCAATTATAAATCCATATAGCATCTTTTTTCTTAAAAATAAAATAAAGTAAAGTAAAATTCTGTGAGAAAGTTTCTTTTGAACGATATTCGTGCATTCAAGTTTATTTTGTAAGTTTCTCTTCGGGCTTTAGAAAAGTAAACTATTGAACGTATTAAGTTACGCGTGGGTTTAACTCATATTAGTTAACTAAAATTACGGTAATTTGTAGTAATATCATTAAGCCATAAAGAACAATTAAGTGTTAGCCTAGTGCCCGTTTTCACCAACTGTAATTTTAAAATTTAGGGGATACTTAAAAATTTTCAAAGGTCTATAAAATAACTGTTTGTAGCATTATTAATTATTTTTAAACTAAAATTTACTGTCAGTTTATATTTCTATTAACCTTGAAAATGTTGTTGCAAAATATTTAAATTTAGGTGTTGTTTCAAATGAGTTAGGAGTCCCTTAAATTTAGGAGACGTTGGTGAAAACGGGCATAAGCCACTCTTTGAATTCACTTAAGACTGTTTTTTTTCTTTGTTATAATATATGCTAATAAAATCTTGTTAGTTTTAACATTTGAGTCATATAGATGCAAAGGCAGCATTATCCATTTTTTTCTTGAAAGCAACTTTGAATGCAGTCTGTCAGCATAAAATCTGTTTAATCGGTTGATTTATTTTGTTCGTAACAAAAGTAACAATATCTTGTATAAAATTACAGTTTACATTATAGTTTTGTAGCAAAAACAGCATTATCCACTTGAATAATGCCAAAGACAGCAACATCCGATTCCGGCCAATCAGGTGTCTGTATTTGGCCGCCATGACGCTTTAATTAGTATGGCGATTACTAGAGTCTGATTATGACCTCGAATCTGTGGTGGCAAATGCAGCAATATCCCAGATTTTTGACTGCAAAGGTAGCAATATCCACAAAGTTGGGTGCAGAAACAGAAATATCCAAACCAAACATCTAGTTTTTAGAATAAATATGATATTATTGTTAAATCTTCAAACATTTCTTGTATTAATCACATGATTCTCTAAACTTTTCTGTTAAAAATAGCATCGTATAAATTATATTACTGCTATAAAACAAAAAAAATTGTTTACTGCCATTTTGGTCAAACTGGATGTTGCTACCTTTGCGTCTATATGACTCATTTAACAATATTAATAATTAAAAGATTTTTCTCCAATATTTAGTAGTAAAGAAAAGAAACAAAAGTAGTAATAGTACAGAAACCGACTTAATAAAATGATTGACCAACGTGTTAATCCCCTAATATCATGGCATGGAGTTTATTCGAGAGTTTAAAAATAAATATAATATTTATCTACATATGACACAAAAGAGATTCAGGTAAGTTATTTGTTTCTATTATCCTTGTTGGGACATTGGTCACCGAGGTAATAATATTTCCTTGCCAATATTACAGACGGATTTCCCAAGACCAATATTATTCGGTAGACTACTGCGTAATTCTAAATTAAAATCAGCCAAGTGCAAGTAGGAATCGCACACGAAAGGATACGCCCAATAACTGTTGTAAACATTATCTGTGAAAGTTTTAATTGTTTAGCTATCACAGTTTTTAAGACCTGGTATCAGGCAGACGGACAGACGGACGAGCGCCAGCAAAGTCATTGTAATAGCATCTCGTTTTTACCTTTAGGGTTCGGAACCCTTAAAAATATAAATCTATGCCAGTAACTACTACGTCTATGATCCATGCTATGTCGTTGCCACTCCCTCGGTGTTAATTAGGTCGACGCATTCCGTTTTATTACTTTATTTACTACTTAGTCGTAAGGGGATTGACGTGCCAGCTTTGAAGGAGGTTTTAATTAAAATACTTCAGTGCAGCGATATTTACAAGGACTTAGCGAGTTCCATTGAAGTGAGGGAAAGAAAGAAGACAAAGAATTTTTAGAGGTTTAGTTTGATACTTGTTTCGTATGTGTGAGACTTTCTATTTTAACTTTAAATACTGTTATCACTCACTGGTAGTGCAAGAAAGGGACGGGTAATTATTTTAAATCTTCAATGACCGTTAAAAGAGAGTATTTTGGCATTATTCAGATAACGAGGAAGTAAAATTGAGTGAGTGTATTTTACATTAATAAACAGTGATGTTATGAACAGATTCGAATTTGTAATCAACAATTAATCTGTGATATGTCAACTTAGTATGATTTTTCAAAAAGAAAATCCAATTTAAAGTATCTCAGTTGCATTTTATCAGTAGATATTTAATTGATCACTAAAAGTAAAGTACAATGCTATTTTGTGAAAACCATTTTGCATTTTACCTTTTCGATACCATTATAATGAGCAACCGAGTTTCTGGTTTCACCGAACTGTAAATACATGTTTGCATTTGGTTAAGTGAGAATTGCTATTAATGGATAATTACATTATTGAAAATAAACAGGTTTTAAACAGAGTTCTTTAGAAGCTAATTAGTACTTCCAACATTTAATTATTATTTCTTTCTTTTAAAGTACCTTGCTAACCCAATGAAGGCAGAAAACCAGCTTCGGAAAGCCAAGACAAAAGACCTTCAATGAATAGGTGTCGTCCGCAGAACTAATTGTGCGCCCACAATACGAGAAAACTTACCTAACCGTATACTAGACAACAATATTGTTGTATGCACAGCAAGTAATGATAGACGCAAGTTGGCTAGGGTACAGTGTGATCTTAACTGGGCTGAAGATTCAGTAAGTAAACCGTCTTTGTTAAAGTTATTATAGATATTCAGACTAACATAAAATATAAATTATGTGAGTAGTTCAGCTATTATATCAAAGTACTTGAAAAAAAACTGTTGTACTGAATGTAGGCCAGTCAAACAAGGACGTAATCGTTCGTACTCGTAGAAAATACTTTGCGTATACTTTGATTCAATAAAGAAACAAACATAAAAGAGGAAATTAATAAATAATTTCCATAAAAATTCTGAAATTGAACATCGGGACGTATTTTCGAAGCTGAAACCTGGATTTACTTTTTTATTCCTTCAACCTCGTAATACACCGTTTACAGCGATTTCAGACCAATCAGATTACTTACACCGAATTGTTTTCGAATGTAAGCAAAAAACCATGCAAAAACTCTTTGAAAGCTTCACAACACTCGATTTCAAATTTCGATTGAATCGGTTCATTAGATGAAATGGAACGACCGGATGGGTCCGCGGGCTTTGAGAGAGAAAAAAAACATTTTATTTACAGTTAAAATGATGAAAAGCTGGACGTAATGAGCAGATGGTGGGGCCGGGGCCGGCAACAAAGAGGGCTCCGGCCTTTTCAAAGCCAAAACCGGATTGAACCGACTGCGTCCGTATCTGACATATACCTACGGGCTCAGAAAAATGCAGCCCAAAAACTTAGTACCTCATCCATGGTACCAGTCACTTGATAATGACGTCTTACGGCCGAAACTATTCTACTAAACATTGATGCCTTGTTATTTGTGTAACTATGGTAACTATTATCCATGTTTTTGCGTCGCAATAAACTATAGTAGATAGCTGTTTATATGGAAATGACTAAAACACTTCACAAAAAACAAAACTAGCAGTTTCCAATTACCAAGGTTTTAACTATAGTAGAATATTGGTTTCAGCCGTTAATAAGATAACTGTCATCAGGTTACAACTCTGAATTTGTGACCTTCGGTTCCTGTCACTTAAGAATGATATCATCACATAAACACTTTTATTAATAATTTTCAATACACAGATTAAACACTAAAGAGTTTATGAACTCTGAATTAGTGTCAGTGAGGTTCTAGATAACGCATTTGGTTGAAGAAGTAAGTAAGTACTTTGGTGAGAATGCTTAAACCTGTAATATTCCTAAGTGTAGTTTGTTATCTTTATCAGAAATGTGACTACACTAAAGTAAGTTTGTCACTTGGCTTTTGCGGCACACTTTTGCTCAGTTCCTACTTAGTTTAACTGTACATTAGTGAAGTCCAAAAGTAGGCCTCATAGACCTACATCTAAAGGTTAGTGTTTCAGTGGTTACGTGCCAAAAGCTACTTATTCGAGTACTTATATGTAATTGTACTGTCAACTTCCATTTCACTGCAACGCCTCATTTGTTTTAATGATTATCGTTTGTATATTATATATAACTCGGTATACAGCGTGTTTGAAATTAATTATTAAATAAACTTTTCATTTTATTACAAAACAAATGTCTTTGTTTTAAGCTTAATTAATGACTCCGAAATGTTCACGGTCTATATTCAGATTTTTACGATGTCGACTGCGATATGAATGCGCTGTTGCTCTTATAAATTATAATGTTTAATCAATATGTGTGTGTAACACCCTGTATACATATACACCGCGTTAGTGTTACGTCATCGCACTTGCTGGACGTGCGGGCGTTAGATCATAAAATTTAAGTAGTTTTAACTTAAGTTATGTATAATGTGACATTTATTACGTAGGGACAGTATAAGTACAGTTCATTTTAGTATGGTCGAAGGGTTAATGTATATTTAGGACCCTGCCCTATCGTCGTGATGTTTTTGTAAATAAACAGAGTAGTAAAGATAAAGGATGTAATAATGATTTTTGTTTAGATGATTACGCAGGGGTTTTAGTTTAAACTTTCTTATATTTATTATAATAATATTATAATAATAATAGCAAACTTCCAGACTACCACGCCGGCTGACCCTCGAGTTTGAATACCTATAGTACCTTCTTTACCTCTATTAATTGGTTTGGAGAGAACCTTTATACACTATGTGACCAGCAAATGTCAAAATTCGAATTTAGCTCGAAACTATCCTTCTACGGAGGTCATCATATACAATGTATACAACATGTGTTTTTTATCTATGTAAAATTAAATTTTACGACACTCGTAAACAAAACAAAACTTAAAGTTAGGTACTGCAATTCATAAAATATGACATTCAGCAATATCATTAAGCGTCCAATGTATTAATATACATTTAAGGTTTTTGAGTAAACTATAAGTAACTGTTGTCAGGCCATACGTCTGTCTTTTCTATTGTTTTCAAAACTTTATCAATATTTAATTAAAACATATAGGTACCTAATATATCAGTAAATGTTTATAAAACATTCAAGTATTTATGCAAGAGTGGGTTACGATGCAGTTTTCGGCGGTAGTTCTCTGCTAGAAATTGTGCAAGCAGTTTGCATTTTTACAACATATTCTATGAAATTTTAAATTTAAGCTTGCAACCGAGCCATAATATAATAAACTTGTGAGGGGATTGTTTCAGAATGCAGGGTAATGCTCTGTGCTACTTTAGTAAAAATTCAAAGAAATTTAAATACTTTAAGATATCAGGGCAATATGAAACATCTTTTAATCGAATGGGAGTGGTTTAAAAAACCGATCTTAATAGATTAACGGATGAAAAGCCGTGGCCATAATAAAGTATAAACATTAATATTTACAATGTTTCTATTATTGATTCTGAATTCAGCAGTATGTCAATAAAGCTTAGAAAACATTCCAAAGAATCACCTACCTGCGCGTGTACAAAAATCTTTATTTGAATTTATAAAAAGTGTGTAGGTATGTCTGTCAGTATGTCCCTCTTTCATGTCGAAACGGTTGATCCGATTCAAATGTATTTTGGAATAGATATAGTTCAACTGCCTGAGATTAAAATAGGCTACTTTTACAAATAAAATTAACATTAAAAAATATCCATAAAGAGCACACTTACCAACTAAGTCCTTGGTAATTGCCTGTACTACAAAAGTATTTCTTAAGTGCCATATTTTATCTGGAATTTCCATTATTACACCTGAACGCTAATGGTGGTTCAAGTAAAAAATGGGGTCACAACAAATTAGCTATATTTAACGGATGGCGAACCCAAGCCTTAGAATATAATAGACGGGGGAATAAAGCCAGATCAAAGATTTTCTTTAATTACGAGTTGCTCATTTACCAGTGAACGATTTATCACTTAAGAAGCGATTCGTTCAAAAGGCAGCGGATTAATTAGAAAGGGAGATAAAATTTGTGAAACGCCCTGGGGCGAGTGGCGGCAACTGATAAGCCTATGAGAACTAAGATCATAACACAAACTTCGGGAATACATATCTAACGTTGGAACTTGCGAATGGGGACGTACTTAGCAAGTTCGCTTTGGCTGACAAATTAAAAGCGAATGTTAAGTAATAGGAAATTGAGATTAATCGATTTTTGAAGATTTGTGAATTTTAACAAAGAATTTTAAGAAGCCCATAACATTATCAAACAGTTGGTACCGAGTATGTACATACATATTTTTCAATTAGTAAAGACGCTAATAGCAAAATTACAGCACCCACCATCTCTCAGTTTAAATCGAACTGAATTCAAGCACTTACGCTAAAAAAATTAAAAAGAAAATCATCCACAGATTCTATCTGCTCAACCGAGACGGAATCAATCTTTTTTACCAAAATAATTCAACTGAATAATGTTGTTGGTATTGAACGTTTCATCTGATAAACTGCTTCGGACTTCGAAAATGTTTATCGTGCCCCGAACGCTGATTGGCCGAAATAAAATGAATTTGGAATAAATTCTTTGTGATTGGCGGGGAATTTAATTTGCAAAGTTGTTCACATGTTTTAAATTATGAATGGTTTAAGGGATTTGAGGAGAACTGCCGGTCGATGGAATGTAAATCGCGTCTCGTTTGGGCTTCGATTTCGTGAATACGGGTTTTGACGAACTCATTAGTCAGTTATTCGAGTTTCATAACTTTACCGACTGCGGATAAACATCTCAACTTATCGGCGGATTTAATGGTATGACGTGAATTTTTGGAGTACTATTAAATTGTCGTTTACTGTAATTTTTGTATCTTACTAATTTATTAAAGTAATACTTATTTCACGTTACGTTATAATATTTAAACATTCATAATGACATACATTTGAATATTAATACAATCTAATCTGAGAAAATTAAGAAAACTTATAACATTAAATCTTATAAAGGACGTTTTTGCCTGAGTTTTCTAGACTTGCCTAATGTAAAAATCAATACAAAATCATTATCAAGTTTTGGTTAGAGTTTTATCGAAAAGAAAATATTGTTGTTAACTTGAGAAAACATTTATGAACTACCGCCATTATCGGGAAATTTCGTCGTTTGGGAACACTGTTTTACGATGATTTTTCAACAGTGCTTTCTAGTTTGGATTTTATTACTAGTTAAGGTATACCTCATTTTTAATTTTAACTTATATTACAATAAATATTTATTTTTGACTCCGTAATTTTTTCATAAATTTTTAGGGAACAATATCAAGTGGATTCAATGTGACAGAATGCGATGAAGATCCACCAGTTCAGGTAAAAAAGGGCTTAATCAAATACCTTTCTGTTATTGAAAAAACTTCCTTATGATTCAAAACATAAGTTTCAAATCAACATATTTTGATTGTTTAAAACAGATAAACCCAAAAACCTGTTGCGACATACCGCCTTTAATAGCTTCTAATGCTAACGAAAAGTGTGGCGTAGACTCGATTGAAGCAAGCAACCCTCTATCCGTAAGTAACCTTTTTATGTTCATGATTTTTATATTATTAATTAAATAAACTTAAAATATTCTAGTGTAAACAACAAAACTGTGTGTTCAGACATCACAAATTGTTAACTCGGGACGGTATCGACAAGAAAGCGTTTAAACATTTCGTTGACAAGTGGGCGGATAGAAACCCGAAATGGAGGCATGCTATAGACAAGGCCAAGGAAAGATGCCTTATTGGGAAGATTCCTATCAACGATGACGTGTGTGATTCTATCAAAATTGTGTTTTGTATTTCTGGCACTTTGTACGAGGTGAGTTAAATGGATATAAATGTTTACCCTGTTAATTATGCACCCCCTTTTTTTAAATTAATATTTTAAATTAATTTGATTATTTGTTTATTTGGATCAACTATCTTTTTGAGAAATATTTTCATAAATTTAAAATACAGTTTACACGCGGTACACGTTAGAAAAATAATAATGTGCTTAATCTTTTTTCAGCAATGTCCAGTTTGGAACGTAAAACTGAGAGATTGTAGAAAGCTGAAGGACTACATGGAAAAATGTTATTATAACGCGGAAAAGAAATAAACTAATATGTTGTATAATTATGTCCAGAATAGACAATTACGCACAAATATCCCTAATATAAAAATGCTGTCAACCTGTTTATTTTTCATACAATTGATTGATAGCCGTTGCGTGATACTTCAAAACCAAATCAAATTTTCAAAAAGTCTTATTTAGTGCAAAATAATAAAACACAAAAAAATGGTTTTGAAATAAATAGAAAAATTTAAAATATTGCAGTTTATTTGAAAATTATATAGATATGGTTTAGGATAACTATAGGTACGATCATTTAAGTCCCAAAAACATCACAACAGCATGAATTGAAAGTCTAATGTAAAAAAGCATAACATATTAAATAATATTCACTACAACCATGTCCTGTTTAATTTTCATCATCATCATCACTTATGACATTAGACGTCTACTGCTGGATTACCTCTACCATAGATTCTCGGAGGTGACCTGTATCCATCGCTTTCCACTAATTAATTATTTATTATGTATTTATTTATTTATTTTAATAGCCTTCGCTGAGCTTAATATCAGTTCGCAAGGACTTTCATAGTCGTCTTTTGCTGAAATCTATAGAGCTGCCAACATGCTTCAACTTCGGCATAAGTTTGCAACGACATAGGTGAAGATTTGCATTTGTTTTTTAGTACAAACGATGAATACATTGTCACATTTGCTATTAGTAGGGGAGCCTAAGAGGGGATTTCTGGATTTCTCAAGCGTGGCAGATTAACATACTGAGAGATACCTTGTACCAGGTTTAGCACTTCCGCCAAATATTAACCTTTTATAAGTGGCCACCCTATTAATTCAATAATTTTAAATAATTCAGTTAATTTTTTTGACAGATTAGGTAAATCCGTCCAGATAATCGTCAGATTAAAAGACAATCTAGGGCATAAAGATACATATCTTAGACGCGCTGGAGTATTTCAAAATGTCGATATTTTTTGCACATTCTAATAAAGGCGTTCTAACAAATCGTTAGATTATTGTAAATGAGCGTTGTTTTAGGCCAGCTAAACATCCCCTTAAAAAAACTGACGTGCTCGATTAAATGTTTTTTTTTCATTTTTAACCCTTTTGTAAGACCACTTCCATCATGGAAACCGTCAGATTAAGAAACGTACATGTTTTAAATATAAGTAGGACATGGATGATATCAATATCTGACACCCAAAAGTATGTACATGCATAAGGTTTTTTTAATTTATTATGAAAATCTATAGCCGTTTCGCCCGCCGAGGAAATGGTATTATGTTGTATAACTTTTTTTCTTTTTGTCATCTAAGTTTTGCAACCCAATAGGTATCTATGACGCTTGAGTAAATGCAGATTTAGCATAGTGGGCTCCTCTACTCAATTATTTCTGTTAGGATTGAATAATGAGATAAATTGTAAAGTGTAGTATTCTAAATCACAAGTAAATTTATCGTAACAATACGTAAGTTGAAAAATACCTATTTGCACAATAAAAACAATTGAATGTTTTATCGACATATGATTTTGTTGCACTAAACCTAAGGTTAGATAACACGACAACTAAAAGTACCTCTACAAAAAAACCATGAAACATTTATTTTTACATACACGTTATTATGTTCGTTCGTATGAGACTTACTGCATTTTTTCTTATATTACAAGTAAGTATCATAATTTCTATTAATATGTTACTTATCACTTAATGTTTTTTTTAAATATTTTCTATTTTTAACAAGGCATTAGATCTGGTGACTTCAGTTGAGGAAGAAATAAAATGTGACGCTAATTTTCAAGTTACCGTGAGTTTAAGTGTATAAATGACAATGTAATTTTTCAATCGCGGCTTAGGCTCTTCCTTTCTTGGGCTCCTTGTGTAATTCTAGATAATTCTAAAAACTCATAAATTTTCTCTTACCTGTTGGTGGTACTTAAACTATCTACACATAGTTTTTTTTATATTTTTAATATAAATAGGATTTTCATGTAAAACAATTACAGATTAAGCCGAAACTCTGTTGTCGTATTCCTGCATTTTTCTCTGACGCTGAACTTCAATTTTGTCATATCACAAAAACCGATGTTCTGGACCCTTTAACAGTAAGCAAATAGTTTAAAGTGGTTAACAGTTTACCTATTTCAATCTTCCTAGTATTATAACGGGTAAAAAAGACCATTTCCGAAGAATGTGAAACCATGTATTCTTGAGCTTCAATAGTAACTAAATTCACTAACAGTATACCCAGAAAATTTAATTTAAGAAAGTTTTAAGTATTAAAGTCATATTATATAGCTCATACATAAACTGTTGGTTGCAATAAAATTTTAACACTATTTAATTTGAAATCATCAAAATCTTATAGTATAAATGCAATTTCGTAAAATTAAGTAAAAGAAATATTTTTTTAAATCATATAAAACTTTTTTTGCTCAAACCGTAACTAGTACCTCTCCAGCAATGCCCAGTTTTTGCTTTCGGAAGCTGTCTTTTTACACCCCGTATATGTTGTTGTAAGCCACTGAAGTAAATTTTGATTCAGATTTCCTGACGAATAACAAAGTATGCCGCAGTACACGGACCCGATTGATTGTCTTTGATTTAAAATAATATTCTTGAGAATAATATTTTAATATGAAAATAAAATAATAGACAGACTTAAAAGGCAACTTAAAAGGCTTTAACTACGCGTATTTAAATTTAAGAAGACGATATTTTTTTAAACCTAAAAACTTTATTTTTTCAGTGTAACCAGCGGTCATGCTTACTGAAAACTCGCTATTTAATGAATGAATTTGATATTATCAACAGAAATGCAGTTCTTAATTTCTTAGACCATTGGCTTATACAAAACGCAAAGTGGAATTCTTCCATTATTAAAGCAAAGCAAAGGTGTTTCGGGAATGTCATACCTATATCTGACCTACATTGTTCTTCTAACAAACTGTTTTATTGTATAATAGCCACGCTATTTGAGGTAAAAAAAATATAACTCATTTCATTTATCTTACAAAGGCGTTTTTACAGAGAAAAAAAAAGGAAATTTTATCAAAATTCAGGAAAAAATTGACTTTAAATTACAAATAAAGTTAATGTGATACGGCCTGCAACCTGCAAACTATTGAAGGCTGTTACTAATAAATAATAATAGTAAATAACTCCCAGACTGACACACCAATTATGTGGCCAGGTAATTACGTTGCTCTAAGCACTTGGGTTATAGGTACCACATAATGCACTAGGGGAGAACCTAGTTACACCCAGATACGAGCCAATATCGAAAAATATTTTTTACGAAATTGGCCTGACCCGGGGATCGAACCCGGAACTATCCACTTACCACTGCACCACAGAGGTCGTATTAAAGTATTCTTGATAATATTATGAGGTTTTCCATTGGATTCTTTATTGATAGTTTTAAGAACTCTACATTGTAAATGAATGATTGATACTTTTGCATTTATCACCAGCTTTAAAAAAGTTAAAATATAAAAATATATAGAAGGGTTTATGTCGCCAACAATATGTGCAAACATTTCAATGAGAAAATTATTTCAGGACTGCCCTGCATGGTTATATGAACTAGAAGATTGCTATAAACTAAGGAAATTTGTTGATGCATGTATTAAATTAATAATGGAGAAACTAAATGAATACCACCCAATAAACACCCCCAACACCCACAGTGTTGCGGGTAGTCATGGGCGGCGGTGATCACTTACCATCAGGTGACCCGCATGCTCGTTTGCTTCCTATTTTATAAATATATATATAAAAAAACAGCTTAATAAAGTACATCAAAATTATTCAATAACCTTTCTCTGGTACCTCTTTGTACATCCCAATCAAAGGTTAAAAGAAAGACATTACGAAAATGTATAAACATTAACATCACCAAATTGTTAACTCGGGAAGGTATAGAATAGATAGGTTTATTTATTAAATTCAAAATAGAAGACAACTAATGAAATAGCAAAATCCCATATACATATAATATATGAAAACAACGCCATTCGTATAATAAAATACATGAGTAAATTTATGTTAAATGGATTTACGCATTTGTTCTGCACATAAACTTTGATATCAAAACGTGTCAGGAAAATATACCTTACAAGAAATCAGACATTTGATTTTAGTTATAACATTAAAATGATCAATCGCTTGAAACTTTCTGCATTTTATTTTATGTTAAAGGTGAGTATTGAATTTCATTTAAGAATGTTACCCTACATGTTCTGTTTATATATTTTAACTTGACATTATCTGCACAGTTTACGTTTTCAAAGTTGCAAGAAATACAATGTAATGGTAAACCTGATATAAACGTGAGTTTTTTAGTTATATAGTTTATTTAAACAAACTTTATAAAGCGGCTTAGTAACTTTTTCCATGAGAATGTTAGCAAGGAAACAAATATGATATTAGTACGATTTTAATATTTAAATAATTACAGATAAATCCGAAAATCTGTTGTTTTATTCCTGCTTTTTTCTCTGATAATGAACTTCATCATTGTAACATCAATAATACTGACGTACTGGACCCTCAAACAGTAAGCAATTTAAATCAATGATTTTAGGTTATTTTACTAATGTTATATTAATATTAGTATGGATTTTCCTTATTGAAAATGAAATGAAATCAGTAATCCAATTTAATACAAACATAATAGAACCTGGTGGGTTTTGTGATTCAGACAACCTACCAATTAAGTTTACTGAAAGGTACTCAAAGATTTTAAGTTAATGTGAAAATAATATACCTTTAGGTTTTATTAACTTGCGTACACAATATGTTACTGATGTTTCCTCCACGCATAACTAAAACTAGTGTTATAGCAAACAGACAGGAAAACAGAACAGTAAGGTCCATATTATTAGAGATATTAATATTAAATTACTCGTTACGGTTTTTATTTGTTTTCAGTGTGAGCAGCGGACGTGCTTACTTAAAAACCGCTTTTTAATCAATGAGTATAATATTATCAACAGAAAGGCAATTAAAAACTTCCTAGACAACTGGCTTATTCAAAACGGGAGATGGAAACAATCCGTTAACCAAGCTAAGAAATTATGTTTCGGTTACATTATACCTTTCTCTGTCGTGTATTGTAAAGTTAACCAAATATTTTATTGTATAATTGCCACTCTTTATCAGGTAAAAATAAATTATACCGCTTTTATTTATATTTACATATTAAAAAATTTAGGTAGGTATAATTAAAAATATGAAGAAATTTTATCAAAATTCAGGGGTATTTAACTTTAGTAAAACTAGTAGTTACGAACTGTTAATATAATAAGAAGCTGTTAATCCCTACTATCCCTACTATTAATATTATAAATGCGAAAGTAACTCTGTCTGTCTGTCTGTCTGTTACGCTTTCACGCCTAAACCACTGATCCGATTTTGATGAAATTTGGTATAAAGAAAGAACTGAACTTGGGAAAGGACATAGGGTACTTTTTACCGCGGGAAAACTTCTCATTCCCACGGGAAAACGACTTCCACGCGAACGGAGTCGCGGGCGGCCACTAGTATTAAAATATACTTGATAATTTTAAGATGTTGTCCATTCGAAACATTAACATGGTGATTTTGGATAAGCCAACTTGAATTTAGCGACAACTGGAACATATTTTTTTATATTATAAAATTTTATTAAAATATGACGAGAAAACTTTGGTTGAATATCGCTTACGCTATTTAAAAAAACAGAGTCTTCTAACTTGTGTTACAAAATCTAAAAAATCATTAGCTAAAATTTAAATAAAATAACATTATTTTCAGCTCTGCCCCGTATGGTTAGGTGGATTAGAAGAATGTACGAAACTAAGGAACTACCTTAATTCGTGTCTTAATTTAATATTGCACAAAATACGTGGAACTACACAATCATTAAACTAGATCAAAACATTCAATAACCATCCTATTTTTTTACAAACCTTTGTAAAGTTCTTATCTTAGGTAAATGATAATAACATCACGGTAAGTAAACAGTAAATAAGTGTTTATACTTTGAAGAGAATTTGCACATCACTACATAGTATAAAACAAAGTCGCTTTCTCTGTCCCTATGTCTCTTTATATGCTTAATAGTAGGGGGAACCCATGATACTAAATCTGCATTTACTCAAGCTTTATAGATACATATTGGGTTGCAAAGCTTAGATGACAAAAAGAAAAAATGATATATATGTCGGAGAGAACACAGATTCAATGGACTTGGTCAGTTGAAGAACTACTTTACTATCTACCTTGTCTATGTTTTGTATCGTCAATGTAAATGTCAACGTAAAAATGTGTTATTGGTTGCGTTAAGGTGTCTAACTTGGGTGTAGTCGGTGCGAGGCTTTATGATTGAATGACTGAATGAGTTTGTCATTTCCGTTGTGTCTAGTTAGCCTATCTTGTTGGATGGATATCATTCTAATTTGTTCCGTGGGGCAGTGCAGACGTGTAGTGAATTGATCAGTGACAGCCACAGGCCGAATTTACCGCGCTTTCTATATCCATTTACATCCTGAAAAGTCTTGATGATTATTGTAAACTTGCCTAACGTTGTGATTAATACACGCCATTATACCAAGTTCTAAGTTTTTTTTCGAAGTTCCCGTCATGATCGAACCCAGAGACAACGAATTCCCCGTCATATAACATTTCATCGGCGGGGGGAAAGGCTATAGTTTTTTTTTTAATCGTTGTATGGTATGGTTGAAAAACCATTTCTACGAAATTGGTCCCAGGGATCGAACCCGGAACCATCCGCCCACCGCTGCACCACAGAGATCGTAATTAAGTATTATTGTAATTAAGTGTAATGTTTTGAAGTTGTCCATTGAATACTTTATTTATAGTTTTAAGAACTCTACATCCATTTATAACACGATTTATTTTTTATAAGGTTAATTTTGCATTTATTTTTATATTTCAGCTTTAAAAAGATGATATTTAAAAATATATAGAAAAGTTTATGTCGCCAACAACATGTACAAACATTTCAATGAAAAGTTTATTTCAGGACTGTCCTGCATGGTTATAAGAACTAGCAGATTGCTATAAACTAAGGCAATTTGTTGATGCATGTATTAAATTATTAATGGAGAAACTAAATGAATACCACTCAACATACACCAGTCCAATAAAGAACATTAAAAATATTCAATAACCTTTCTTTGGCACCTCATTGTACATCCCAATCAAAGTTTAAAAGAAAAATATTAACATTACCAAATTGTTAACTCGGTAAGGTATCGAATAGAAAGGTTTATTTATTAAATTCAAAATAGAAGACAACTATTGAAATAGCAAAAGAGATATAAGAAAAAATCCCTAAGAAAATAATGTTAGTAGTTGATTGATTCGTTGAACGTTCTTTTTTAGATACTCTGATAGTTGTAAGTTGCATTTTTTTTGAAAAAGTTATATGAGTACTAAGGCTCGGTATTTGCTGTTATAGTCACAACTTCGTAATAATGAAACAGATCAAAATCATAACGTTAATAAGAACAATTTGTTAGATAATTATCTCATTGTCAATCACTTACGTGCATGACTGTGTGCGTTCTAATCACTGAATTAATAACTATTTATGGAATCAATTATAGATCTCACTAATCCATTCGAAAGCATTTATATAGTGTCATGATAATCTTATAGACGCCGTAGTGATTCAAAGAATTTTAGAATTATTTGTTTATATTGCAATTAACAATAAAGAGGGGATCGATAAGTAACTTGTCGCATGCCACATTACAATCATAGGTATTTATTTATCAAAATATTGGCTTAGACTTTCTTTTGTTTAGTATATTAAAACAAAGCCATTCGTCTAATAAAATACATAAGTAAATTTATGTTAAATCGATTTACGCATTTGTTTTGCACATAAACTTTGATAACAAAACGTGTCAGCAAAATATAGGTACCTTTATAAAGAAAGCAAACATTTGATTTTAGTTTTACACAGTATAATGATAGATCGCTTGAAAGTTACAGCATTTTATTTTATTTTACAGGCGAGTATTGAAATTAATTTTGGAATGTTACCTTACATGTTCTTTTTTATATATTTTAACTTGACATTATCTGCACAGTTTACGTTTTCAAAGTTGCAAGAAAAACAATGTAATGGTAAACCTGAAATAAGCGTGAGTTTTATAGTTATATAGTTTATTTTAACTAACTTTATAAAGCGGCTTAGTAACTTTTCTCATGAGAATGTTAGCAAGGAAACATTCATGATATTAGTAGGATTTTAATATTTAAACAATTACAGATAAATCCGAAAATCTGTTGTCATATTCCTGCTTTTTTCTCTGATGATGAACTTCGTCATTGTAACATCAATAATACTGACGTACTGGACCCCCAAACAGTAAGCAATTTAAATTAATGATTTTAGGTTATTTTATTAATGGTGTACTAATATCAGTATGGATTTTCCTTATTGAAAATGAAATTAAACCAGTTATCCAATACTGATGTTTCCGCCACACATAACTAAAAATAGTGTTTTAGCAAGCAGACAGGAAAACGGAACAGTAAGGTCATATTATTAGAGAAAATAATATTAAACTTTACGTTACGGTTTTTTTTTGTTTTCAGTGTGAGCAGCGGACGTGCTTACTTAAAAACCGCTTTTTAATCAATGAGCATAATATTATCAACAGAAAGGCAATTAAAAACTTCCTAGACAACTGGCTTATTCAAAACGGGAAATGGAAACAATCCGTTGACCAAGCTAAGAAATTATGTTTAGGTTACATTATACCTATCTCTGTAGTGTATTGTAAAGTTAACACAATATTTTATTGTATAACTGCCACGCTTTATCAGGTAAATAATATTATACATAGGTATAATATATGTAGGTATAATTAAAGATATGAAGAAATTTTATCAAAATTCAGGGGGTATTTAACTTTAGGTCTACTAGTAAAACTATTAGTCCGTAAATAGGCTGATAATATTAAAATATACTTAATAATTTTAAGATGTTGTCCATTGGAAACATTTACATGGTGATTTTAGATAAGCCAACTTGAATTTAGCGACTACTGGAACAAATTATTTACATTATAAAAGTTTATTGAAATATGACGAGAAAACTTTAGTTAAACATCGCTTACGCTATTTAAAAAAGAGTTTTCTAAAACTTGTGTTCAAAAAACTTTAAATCATCGGCAAAAATTTAAATTCAAAAAAAATATTTTCAGTTCTGCCCCGCATGGTTAGATGGATTAGAAGAATGTACGAAACTAAAGAACTATATTAATTCGTGTCTTCATTCAATATTGCACAAAATACGTGGAACTACACAATCATTAAACTAGATCAAAATATTCTATAACCATCCTATTTTTTTATAAACCTTTGTAAAGTATCAGTAAGGTAAATGATAAAAAATCACGGTAAGTAAACAGTAAATAAGTGTTTATACTAATAATATGGAGAGTATTTGCACATCACTACATAGTATAAAACAAAGTCGCTTTCTCTGTCCCTATGTCCCTATGTATGCTTAATAGTAGGGGAGCCCACGATGCTAAATCTGCATTTACTCAAGCTTTATAGATACCTATTGGCTTGCAAGAGTTAGATGACAAAAAGAAAAAAAAACTATAACATATACCATTTCATCGGCGGGGCAAACGGCTATAGATTTTCATTTTTTTTTATTAAAACCTTTGAAAATTAAGAAAATAAAACATTTTATGGAGCAGGTTAGATTTTATAAGGGGATGTTTATTGACCCTAAAACAACGCTCTTATACAATAATCTAACGATTTGTTAAAACGCCTTCATTAGATAGAATGTGCAAAAAAAAGATATGTATGTTCAGATTAAGATATGTATGGTTCATCTTTATGCTCTAGACGTACTGACTTATAATCTGACGATTATCTGAAGTGATTTACCTAATCTGTCAATAAAACCGAACTGAATTGTTTAAAGTTACCCACTTATATAAGGCTCATATTTGGTGGAAGTGATTATGTTCAAAAAATCCCTTCTTGGGCTCCCATACTATAAACTACGCAACGGATTTTGATGCATTTTTTATAATAGATAGAGTGATTCAAAAGGAAAGTTTACAAGTATATTATCATAGTACAGGGAAAGGAGTTTATGTGTGCAAATAGCAAAATTGCATATACATACAAACACAAATTCATTATTCGGGAAGGTATCTCTATAATACTCTTATTCAGAGTTAACGATATGTTTTACCGTCGTCGTCCGAAGTATCATAGTTTTGCGTACGGCCATAGGTACAAACCAGAAACGTTTAGGTTTATTCATTACCTTTCTAACCATTAGACAAATGGATATTTTGACATCGGCTTATCGAGATGGACAGGTAGATAAGAACAAGTCGCTACATAATTATCTTATTGTCTATCACTTTCGTACATGACTACATGACTATGCGCGTTCTAATCACTGAATTAATTACAATCAATGGAATTAATTATGGATTTGACTAATCCATTAGAAACAGGGTTAATACAGTATACCTTTAATAGAATGTCTTACAAAATATTTTAGAATTACCTATAGCTGAAATAATTTTTAGCTAGCTATCTGACCTCCGGTTCTACCTGCAGATGTATTGCCAATCCCGTTGGAATTTCTAAAAATCCTTTCTAAGTGTGCACTTGCATTATAAAAGGAATGCTTGTTCTAAATTTCATGGCCCTAACTTTAATAGTTTACCCTCGGCAATGATGAATCAGTCAGTCAGGACTTGTTATATTATAAGTAAATATAATTAATCAAATTTTACATGCAAAAGTACCAAACACACTCGTTTGTTATGTTTTCAAAAATGCCATTTCCATAATAAAAAGCATGTAGCGGAATGTTTTATCGACTTATGCATTTGTTTGCAATTAACCTAAGATAACGAAACACGATAACAAGAGTGCCTTAACGAAGTGACCAAACATGACGTTTTGGTTACACACGACATTATGATCGATCGATTGGGACTTGTTGCGTTTTTTCTTATAATACAGGCGAGTATCGTAATTTCTTATGAAATATTACCAAATTTCTGTATGTTTTTTAATTAACTAGATGTTATCTGAATAGCTTACATCGTCAGAGGTGGGAGCAGTAGCATGTGACGGTAATCCTGGGATACATGTGAGTTTTATTGCTTTCTGTCGAATTTTCTAGGACTAAGTTACTTTTCCCGTGGGAAACATGATTATTATTGTGGACAAAAGAATGCGCGCTGTTATTTAATTGAACTAACATCTAGAGGTATAGAAACTGTCACAATTACATTTTATATTTGCATATTATATTTACAGATAAAGCCTAAAATCTGCTGTCGTATCCCTGCATTTTTTTCTGACACGGAACTACAGTATTGTAATGTCACTGAAACTGATGTACTGGACTCTCAAACGGTAAGTAATTATGCAATAAAACCATTTAGTCGCAGGTCATAATTGAAAATAAATCGAAAATAGTTGTTAATAATTTAATTAGTACTATTTGAATTCGCATAATTTTATTTCCTAGTATTTTTTTTTTCAATTTACCTAACTATGAAGTTTCTCGAAGTTGATAGATAAGTAATTGAGAAGAAAATGTATTCTTTTCGATTTTCTTGACAATCACAAAATATACCTCACAGTTGTATTAGGTATACCTACAGTTCTAATTGTTTTGCAATATTATAATAACCGTAATACATGTAAAGTATGCGTAAAACAATTACTCTTCTAACCCAGATCAGCCTAAAACGACTTTATAACATATTTTTAAAACGAACAATAAAATAACATAAGTGGATAGTTAGCTTTTTTTATTTGTTCTGTTAAAGGCTTAAGCAATGTAACGTACTTAATCGTAGAAATATCCAATTTATAGACTCTCTTTCTTTTTAGTGTGAGCAGCGGAAATGCCTGATGAAGATTCACTTTTTAATCAATGATTTTAACTTTATAAACCGAAAAGGCGTTTCAGATTTCTTAGATAACTGGCTTGTACAAAATGGGAAATGGAAATCATCCATCGATAAAGCAAAGCAAAGGTGCTTTGGTGAAGTTATACCTATCGGTGATAGCCATTGTGTTGCTAACAAGCTATTTTATTGTATAATAGCCACTCTTTATGAGGTAAAAATCAATTTTAAGACTTGTTTAATATCTTTACTTATGAAAGGTTACAAATGTGTGTTCTTAAGACAAACGTATAACAACCTTTGATCGATTTAATCAAAATTCTGGGTGTAATCAAGAGAGGAATGAACCTACAATTTGTTGTTTTATGAAGATTTGGTTTTGAAAACGATATTGTTTATATTGATATTGACGTACCAGTTTCAACTCCTGGGTTGAACCAATTTTGTAAAAATAATTATTTCATTTTCAAAATTTTGCTCGTGTCTGGGTGTAACTAGTTTCCCTTTTAGCCCATTGTTTAGTGTGTTTATCGCAAATGCTTATTTCGCATACTTGGGTCACATATATGGTGTACGTTAATTACGTTATTTTTTAAATTATTGTGTTCAAACGTTTCTATAATCGTTAACATTAGCAAGCATTTTAATGAAAAAAACTTTTTCAGGATTGTCCTTCATGGATATACGAGATAGAAGACTGTGTAAAGTTAAGAAAATACCTTGATAAGTGTATTTATTTCATGATGCACAAATACACTGTATCACCGGGCTATAAATAAACTTGATCAAAAATATTCAAAAACCCTCTTATATTTAATACCTCCTTGTACATCCCTAACCTAGGATATAAAAAAGACATGGCATAAATTTACAAGAAGAAAATAAGTGTCAATTTGCGGCTGAAAATATTATAAAATACCAGATTGCTACTTACCAGATTTGAAAGTGATTTCACTTATCAGGATCCACTCGTGTTGGAATTTGAGCTTTATCATGATGTGCATAGCGGTGCGGTTCTGAAGATCTATATGCACTGTGCGAGCATGTTCAGATACTCTGTCCTGCTTTGGCTCATAAGAAACATAGTCCTCTTGCCATCTCTCTCCCTCAAGAGAAAAGTACACCTCCGCTTCTTTGAAAAGCTGCAACAATTCCCGAAATTGAAAACATACGAAGACTACAGCCGAAGACGGTTATTTATTTAGAACGCTTCGAAATAATAAAGACCCGATAAAAACAATCTTTACAATAGTACAAAAGCACGTAATGTTATTTCATTCCCAAACCTCGGTTTTTGTATAAATAAAAAAGTAATATTTACCTGAACATCCTTGGTAAACATGTTGTTTGTGTGAATATCAACGTAGTTGAACAGTCTGGTTCCAGTGAAATTGAAAGTCAATTCGACTTCATCTTCAATAAGCATGGATTTATTCCAGCCCACCCAACGAGTACCTATAATATATTTAACTGTCAATTTTCTCCTTATCAGACAGCGCCTCAAATTCGATTTCCTTAGTGAAAAACGTGGAAAATACAGCTTGAATCGAATTGCGGCAAGTGCTTTAAGAAGCACCAGCTTTAAAAGATTAATGTAATTGATTTTAGTTTTGCAAGTTATTTTCATTGCGACTTCAATAACAGCACAGTTCTACTGTTGATAGATATAACGTTCTGGACACGTGAAGTAGCTACAAAAATCATTCGAGAACACATTAACATATTTTTTTCTTAAAGCAAGTAACCATATTTAGCTCCGAAAAGTAAATAGATGTCGTGTACATCATTGATATACAGGGCGTCCCAAGACTACGGTACATCAATGGAAAGTACTTTAAATATAATAAAATAATCGCTATTTTTCGAACGTCGTCGTCGACAATATTTAATTTTCTTGAAATTTGTAAAAAACATTTCACGTTGTTTCTTTCTTTAGATAGAAGATACTATGTTACTTAAGAAGAATTATTACCTTTTGTCTATTCTTTCGATTGGTATCATAAAAATAGGGTTGTTTTTTTCATATTTAAGTGGGTTCGATTCCCAGACGAAGCAAGTAATTTTAGAAATTATTTTAATGCAGAACTACTAAGTTTAAAAAATAAAATAAAGTCTTCTTTCAGTAAAATATCCTATCAACGATATTTAAGGTACTTTCCCTGTACCGTAAGGATGTACCGTAGTCTTGGGACGCCCTGTAGATCAGTTGATTGGTCAACGTCATTTAGTTTAGAAACTAAAACAAAATCAGTATGTGTTCCCAATTGATTTTAATTTTCCATATAAAGATATGTCAATCTCAGTAACCGAATGCAAACGCAAATGCACATAACTCTATTCAAAGTAAGCCCTCACCTCGGGTATCGAGTGGGTCTGGCAATTCGAAATCATTCGGTCCAGTGAACGAGTCACTGATTTGACCTAGTCCATCGATAAGTCTACCGTCCCGCACGACTCCATCGTACGACAAATCTTCAAACTTAGCACCGCCAGTCATAGCCTGCATCTCCCCCCCTTTAGGTGCCGTATACGAAATTAAAGCCTCTGTGAACATAATAATATGATATACAATAAACACCCACCAAACGGCGGTGTTAACACATAAACGGTGTAACTCTATTCTAAAAGCGCAGCAGAATTCGCGTTGCAGTTAGCGCGCGCAGGTCCCGGGATGGTTTAAGCGAAAGTTAACCTTATCCTTCAATACGTACGTTTCCATTTACATCCGTAGAGCTCGACCCTCATGCAAGCGGTGCGAGGGTGGGCGGCGTATGGGAAAAAACGGACTTTCGACGCAATAAATGGTGCCTCTAATGTTGTCTTTTTCGGAGTGTACGTATTCACGTTACCGGGTATTAGCTGGAAACAAAACATTGGTCAGACCTTTGGGGAATTTCACTTTGCTCTGGTGAGTTTTAGCTTCGATATATAGTGTATCCTAAATCTTGTGTACATTTCGAGGGTTAAAGATATTAACCTTATAAAAGTACAGGAACGCTTAGGAGAAAGTGTAATATCCAGTTTCGCCCGCAGGGGAACTAATTTGATGTAAGCCGAGAGTCGACGGTCGCTACCCGAGTTGAACATTTGTCGCACAAGTTGGCAACACCTCTAATTGATATATTAGTCTTGTTTGTGCCGTTATGCTGCCTACACTGGGTAAATAAATATGACAACTACCCGAAAATTGTGACAGGTACGATTTATTTCACGTTTTTGGGATATTGTGCTCTATTCACATGGAATTGTTTTATTTGTCTAAAGCTTTGTTTGTGTCAGTTTAAAAAAAAAGTAAAAATAACTTACTCTTGTTCCGTTGAAATCTTTGTATTTAGCCCAACGTTTGAGTGAGCTGCGCCAGTATTCGACCGAGTAGCTTTCGACAAATTCCACTCCAATGGAGTTAGCGAATCTGCCTTGAGTCTCTGTAGCCGTGATCAGGTATTCTCCATGAAGGTTTATTTCCAGGTACTGTCGGCTATTCGCCGTGATAAGTCCGTTGGGACACCACGCTCCTCCTCGGATCTCCGTCCTTATTCTATTTAAAACAAAAAAGTACATAAGAAAACTTGCGCTTGTAATAAAACTCTCCCAATTACTTCTAAGAAGCAAAATCCAAAGTCAAAAGGGGCGATACAATAAACTTGAATTCAAAATTACGGTCATTACCCAAATCGTCTAAACGTTATAGTGTTTCGTTTGTCAACAACGGCGGGACCCGACCGGGCATTCAATTTGAATATCTTCAGTGCAATCTCCCGTACCCGCAGGTACCTACCCGCACACCCTGGAACCCCACTTTCTATGCTAATCAAGTAAAACAGAAGCCGCCATCGCTGCATACCGTACGGGAACAAAGCACACTAAAAGGTAAATTAATGCAGCATCCTGACCTTATGTAGAGGCATACGATAAGGCAGTTTAACCTACACTTTTATGTTATCTGCGTCTTCCAAGGATCAACTAGGAGTATGAAAATTTAATTTTGCTTTGGCAAACTCGAAAGCGTCCTATTGTGTTGCCGACTTATGCGGGTTTAGAGCCTAGATGTGCGGGTCTGTTAATTATTTAAGCCGAACACGAGCCTTTGCGGTGGGATCCACAATTATTATAACAACTTGGCTGTATCATGGCTCCCTTTTATAATTCGTACAACATTACGAAATGTCGACTAATTGCGTGTATCAAATATAGTGTACCCTATTAAAAACGCATTCTGAACTACTTATACCAATTATACCGTGCAAGTTTCTTTGAGGATGCAAAGCTTCTTGACGGCTTGAGAAAATGTTGTGATAACTTTATCACAAATTAAAACACCTACACCTTAGTAACGTATCCTTGTTATAATACGTTGATGGAATATTTTAGAGATATAATTTAGACGAAAATAGCTCTTTTGTGTATGGAAATAAAATTAAAATTACCTGGAGCTTGGTGGTGAAACACTCTGGTCGTAGTTGGAGCTTGAGGAGAGTGACTCGTTCGAGATCATTCCATTTTCCATTCCGAGAGGCACCTCGCAGCTGCCCGTGTCGGCTAAAACAAAAGAATAAACTTTTAAAACGATCTGTATTTAAATTATAAATAGGTAGCTAGGTAGTTTGCGAATTTGGATATAATCGGTAAACGATAAAACCGTCGTGTTTTTTCTTTCTTTATCTTAAACTAGCGTTTACCCGCGCGGTTTCGCACGCGTTAAATTCGGAGTAAACTCCATGCCCTGTACTATGTTTATAATCATGTAAACCTTCCGAAACCGCATCAAATTCCATTGTGTAGTTTTAAAGATTAAATCATACAGGGACAGAGAAAGCGACTTGGTTTTATACTATGTAGTGATTACATTATATTTCAACGGAATCTAAGAACACGTTTATCCGGGTCCAAGGTATCGAAATAAAATAAAATTCCTCTTTTCATACTGGACGATTGTAATTGCAAATCTTTATCATTATGTACTAGCTTATTGGTGACGCGTGCGCAGATAGGTAAATAGGATAGACAGAGCAGGGAAATTTTCACATTGGTAGTTATACTAAATATTCGTTAACATATAAATGAGAAAATTCTTTATTTATAAAGCAATAATCGAAATTTATTTGAACGTCGAGATAAATGGTCAATAAATTATGGATAAGGATTAGCTGGAAGTTTTACCCTTATATGTAATAGTGAGCACTAAGTTTTATAAGATAATACTTGTACTTAAACTTAAACTCATTTAAAACATGATTATGAGGTAAAGTACGTGAAAAACGTACATTCTAACTCATTTCGGGTGTCATATCGAACGATTTTCAAAATAACACCATGAGTAATTTCATGACAAGTGCTTGCACACGTGTACATTGTACTTGTAATGCTTTGTTTAGAATCCACACCCAAACCGAAAGTAAACATGTAGGTAACCATCAAAGGTGCCAAGGTAAATTACACAATTGCGTAACAAATTACAATTAACAAGCTCAATTATTTGTTATAATTAGTCGTTCTACTGTTCTCATTTATTCATGTTTAAGGTTTGTTTTTCTTTAATTAATGTGTTTCATTGTGGAAAAGGAGGGGGGATTCTAACATCGCTTGCGGCAAGCTCGCAAAAACTACGTTCGCCACTCGACGATAGATGGCGCCACTCTGTGTTGTCACGTTTCAGAGAAAAACTGGTTTCTTTTTGTTAATTCAACTCTTTAGTGATAAGGACAGGGTGACGTTTTTATTTTAAAAGACGCCGTTTAAGCCAAGTTTAAATTAAGTCGTTTTTAGAGTTTTTACTTGAAGTAGTATGTTTGGCATTTTTTGTTTGGAATGTTTTTGTTTTAGAAAGTGGGTGATACCTAGATTAGAATTTGAGTAGATTTCTCATTTATGAGATGTTTACTAAAATATTTTTGTCAATGTATTTGAAATAAATGATAAAGAACAATATGAAAATGAAAAGCATGATTACTGTATTTGTCCGTCATTTTCCGCTTGATATATTCCACTATCAGTGTTAAAAAATGTATGTTCAATAAAAACGATTTATTTTATGAGTAGGAAAACATTAACGGGCTTCAAACATTTTGGTATCACTTAAATAGATTTATGTGTTTATGCCTTATAATACATTTTTTAAATAATAAAGTAATGTGGCATCCATTAAATACTTATTGAAAAACAAGTTTTAAATTCTTTGAATTTAGCCCGCTCGTGTTTATTATCCAATAAATCTGTACTGAAATATTATAGTGATTAACATACAATATACAAAATTAATATGAAAGCAAACAAAATAAATAATTTACAAAACACGAGTATTTTATGATTTATGCTCTCTTTTTAATACTACGTAAATAATAATGCTCATATTACAGTACCGAAAATAAAGCAACAAGAGAATAAAAATCTTCCAAAAAAAGAAATATATTTTCGCATTTTTATTTACTAAAAGAACTTTGCAGCAAGGTTTTCATAAAAGTATCACCGTTTTATTCATAAACCTTAAAGAATAAATACAGGACTTAAAAAACTAAAGGTGAGGCAATATTTAAAACGTAGTTTTTGCAAAAAAAAGGAAACAACTTTATCAAGAAAAATTTGAAAAAAGATTTCTTAGAAAAATTCTCAAACATTATAAAAATGTTCTAGGAAATTAAAAGTCTTTTTAGATTTTAATTTATTTCAATTAAAAGAAACTCAAGACTCTTCGACTATCGTCTTTATTCTGCTGAAGTCTTTGGCGAAACTACAATCAATCATAGAATTTGTCAAACCGCCGGTCTTAGGACAAAAACCGTCCAAGTGCGAGTTGGACTTAGCAAATTGAGGGTTTATTAGTTTTATGGAAACCGGTCTTGATAGCTAGTGCCGAAATTAATCATTTGAGGTCAACTAAAATATCGCTTTTATTTCATTGCACTATGGAGTATTTATTATATTTTTACTTCATAAATACATAATTCACAGCTCAAAAGCGTCTTAGTTGATAGCTTAATAAGATGAAGCTAAACGTATGAAGTTAGCCAAATACACACTTTTCAAAAGACAGCAACCGATTGCCTACACGCCGAAAAATATAAATTAATTCGATAAACACTCAGCAGCTTAACTGTTTGCTTTCGTGTTACGTTTTTGTTTTACGCATACGGAACCCAAAAAGCATAGCTTTTCTCGTGTGTGTGTTCTATCTTGTACACGAACACACACATTAATAACATCAGTTTTAATATAACATTTCGTTCAGCGTCTAAAATATTTTTGTTTTCCTTCTCAATAATAAGATTCTCTTTGAAGTATTATTTATGTTTTGATTCTGAAGATATTTAAAAGGTTTAAAAATATGTTCCTATTTATTTCGGTGTTTTGGAGTAAGGAACGGATTTTTATGTGATCATCCAATTAGGTTAGGTTTCATGCGTTGATTATTACGAATCCCAATTAATAGTAGTCAGTTTACTGCTATTACATGCAAGTTTTATTGTGTTATTTTATAATAATAATAATACCGCACTACCGTTAAGCCAAAAGCTCGCAGTTGCGCGTAACCAACCCTACAAAAGGAGATTCTGTAAAAGTATATATCCAGAAAAATACAGAATAACACACCAATAATGTGGCCTTAAAGTAAGTTTAAAAAAGCAGTTGTGTTATAAGTACCGCAAATGGACTAGGGGAGAACCTAGTTACAGCCAGACACGAGCCAACATCGAAAAAACCTTTTTACGAAATTGGCTTGTCCAGGGAATCGAACCCAGAACCATGCGCTTAGCAGTCCGGTATATGTAAACCTACCGTTGCACCACAAAGGTCGTCAACTAACATTAAACTTTATTTTTTTAACATTAAAATTAACTCAAAATTTGTAACATTTCAACTTCTAAGTCTACCATAGCCTTCTCTCGTCATTTAGCGACAAAACGTGTATCTTTTGTAGCAAATGTGACGTTCCCATATCTCCGGGATAGAATAAGAAACGTGTACGTAACATTTATAACGTTTTCTGACAAACCTACAGCTGTGGTCGCGCCACTCGCGCCCTGAGCGATGTTCGTCTAATCCGCGCCGGTGACGTGCTGATAAATTGCTACAAGAATTACTCAAATGCCGGCAACCAACTAGGGAACCTAAGTTCATTGAAACGTAATAGAAAAAACGGGTCTCACAATGGTTTAAAGTAGTCGAAGTAGTTGTGAGTTTTAATAGCTATTGCTAAGTTATGGATGAATAAGGTTTAAATAAAAGTTCTTCACCGCCAAAATATGGAAATAACTTCGTGTCTGTCCTCATATCATATCGTGCATTATTAATTAAATGCTATTCTATTCGTTAAATGTCAGTAGGTCAAATGTAAAGGTTGGCTTGATATTGTTAAACTATTTACCATCTTCGTATTATAATTTACTTAATTTATTCCCTTAATTTACACAATATCTACGATTCTAATTAATGGAAAAATTTAACATTCCGTTTGATTTGCCTTTTTATTAAAAAATTCAATAAACACGGCCTCTTTTTATGATTTTCTGTTAAAAATTAACAAATTAGTGTACCTTAATAATTGGTAGCAGTAAATTTTAATTTAGATACTTTGAACAAAATTAACATTAAAACTCCGCAAGACCGAAAAATAAACGCTGAATTAGATCCTAATCATCCACGAAAAAGTTAAAACCTTCTCATTACAGTAATTGTCAGTACCAATCGAGAGAATACTATTAAAAATTCATTGTTGAGCCCCGAGCAACGTCTCTCAAATAGCATTATTAATATTTGATTCGTCCGAGATGCCGTACCTAATGCTCTCATTTAAAATTCTTACGTAACTTAATATAAGAGAGGGGCAGGCCCCCAAGGAATCTATGCCTACTGAAATTACAGTAGGCGTTACAGTTGCTACGCGAAAGTTGTTTTCCATCGCTGGGTTTGGTGGGCGGCGGTGGCGCCGAGTCTGAGGTGAAAGAGCAATGTACTACGTGTACAGGGGGCGGGTCGGTGTAGTGGTGATTTTGGTAGTGGCGAAGGCTTGCACGTTCGGTGGTACATAAATTTTCCGGTGGCACCGCATTCGAGCCGCAGTAGGTAGAGCCCGAATGCTTCCAAACGTGTTGCTCTGCCAAATAAAATGCTTTGAGGACCTTCTGTGCATAAAGTTCCATGAAAGTAATACCGTCTTTAGGTGAATAAGACCACATTTTGGTATTAAAAATACTTATATGTATTAAAAATACTTAGTTTTTTGTGGTTGGAATCTTATGTAATGTATATCGTTGTATAAAAGCAATTACATTTAAATTTGAAAGCTGATAGGAATGTTTGCGTATGTCAGGCATAGAAATTGAATTTTAATGACACTTTGAATACTTAATGTGGAACTATTAACTAATTAAGAAGCATGAATTATTTCCATTTCTGTTATTAGCAAGTTTCTAAATTACAGTTTTCTAATAATACCACACAAGTTTCTGTTGAAATAAAGCCTAAACGATCTTAATAAATAATTCATTATGGAATTAAGAACTTAGCAAAGTTTCCCGTCTGTAACAAACTTTAATGAAAGTGTTTTCTGTGAGGATTCATCAAATTAGAAAACCTCTCGATTTTTCGGTGGAAATGATTTAAATTGTAGAATGGCGTTTAATAAAGATGATCTTCGATTGTTTTGATTTCGTTACAAGTTGGGATGATACATTTAGCAACTTTGATTGTTAATTGCAAAACTTTCTATGCCTATTCGTGGAATTTTACTCTTATTATAAGGCTTTTTATTATTGTGTGACTTTGATTTACCTTGAGAAATCATTTTGGGAATCTATAAATAAATGTAATCAATAATCATATATGTATCTTAAAACGCAGTTAACGTTTCCTTTGTAATTAAATATACCTACCTACAAGGAGTAGGCATATGAGCAATTTTTCTTTGTTTTTTTCAGATGAAATTTACACAACTGTTCTGAAAATTTGGTCGCATTAGCTTTACGTTATATCTCACTCGTGCAAAGTCGGCGTAAGCAAAAAGTTTACATCAACATCTTTTTTGCATTACTAGTTTTTTCCAAATTCCATTGTACGTTTCATATAACATTCCATAATTCAAGCTAGCGCTATAGCATAGTATTAGTATTAGTAGTAGGTGCTATCATAATTATCTATTTCGCTTTAATAAGCTTTGAGTCACTGTTCACAAACGTTTCTGTCAAATCATTTCGAACTGTATCAATTATTAGTTTCGATTTTACGTTTAATTATCTATTTCCTCTTTGTCAAATGTACCGTCACACAACCCTAATATTACAAAGGGATTAATTATTGTAACATGACTGTTAATTGTACTCCTATACTAGCTCTGTTTTACGGCATAACTTGAGTTGAGAATAAACCATATATTGCCTAAAAACAACCTGACTTTACTTACAAAATTATATAATTATTTATTAAAATGTAATATGTCCCTATTTAATCATGATACTAATAGCTCTTCACCGAACTATAAACACATTTATCTATTTCCGTGTTTGAAATTTCCCGTCTGTCTGTCTGTCTGTCTAAGCTTTAAAAGCTTCAGAACTCGGTCATTTATTAACGTGGAATGAACTCGACTTGACAAGACTTGGAATATCGTTTTAGATGGTTTATATCTACTTGGGGAGATTATCATTAACTGACATCTCGTGTCTTGCTAGTACACACACTCACGTACATTTAAAGCGATAATATTTTTTTGAAATAACTAATAAACAAAGGTAAAATGTGATAATTTAAACTGTTCATTGTATCTTCGCACATAATGCCTTTAATTTTCAGTTAATTCTATTCAAACTTTGCATAAAATTGACCATTTATTCATTATTTTTATCAAGAACAATCATAATCATTTTTATTATTTTTTAACCGACTTCCAAAAAAGGAGGAGGTTCTCAATTCGGCCGGTTTTTTTTAATTGTTTTTGTTTAAGTTTTACACCCCAAAAAATGGCAAACATTATTTCCTTACACTACACGGCTTAGTATTTTGTGCTTGAGGGTTTTGATGGTCAAACACTCTCTGCCTGCTCCGTGTACCAACAAAGCGGTCGCCATCTTAAATACACAATGTATCGTGAAACAAACAAGAGGTTTAGTGGCTTTGTGTGACAGTGACGTACTCTAGACACCTACACACCTACGTACAGACAAATTTGTTATACCCTCGAGAATTACACGACAAATTGTGATGCTTGAGCTTCGGCGATGCTAGCGTATGACGTGAAGGGTTAATGTTTTGGAATTTGAGATTGGTTATAATAGAGGTGATTTAAAAAAGGAATATGAATTTTACAGTTGCAACTAATAGTTATCAATATAATTTATATGTGTATAGAAAGAATGGGTACCATATTTTCAGTTAAGAAGCATGTAAAATATTTTTTTCCAAATAGTGATAAATTTCATAACTAGCGTATTACACACTAGTGGCCGCCCGCGACTCCGTTCGCTTGGAAGTCGGTTTCCCGTGGGAATGCGAAGTTTTCCCGCGGTAAAAAGTACCCTATGTCCTTTCCCAAGTTCAGTTCTTTCTTCATACCAAATTTCATCAAAATCGGTTCAGTGGTTTAGGCGTGAAAGCGTAACAGACAGACAGAGTTACTTTCGCATTTATAATATTAAGTAGGGATTTCCAAACTTTTTTCTCCTAAGCGGCGGACTGCAATGCCTCCTACAATCGTGCAACAAATATCAACATCACTGTTTTAATTGTACCAAACTACACTCAGATACACGTTGTATAGTTATTTCAAGTTTACATCTCGCCAAAACCTCAAGTGAACTAACAATAAGTATTAAGCATGTATGTGTACAGGGTGTCACGAACTGTTTCGCTACAAACGACATTGCGTCTCAAGTGTTTACTTTGAATACCTACACAATTTGCTAGGGTCTAATTGAGGTTAGTGATAAAATGGAGTGCACTTGTTTTTGAGCTTATCGTTTACATATTTGTTTCGTTTAACTGTCCAAATAACATTTGGAAGTGTTTGTGTATATGCTAATTCTTTCGATAGCATACCACGGTTCTTGATACGATTCTAACATAATTTTTATGTTTCTTTTAGGCTTCTTAGTTTACTTAATTAGGTGAAATTTAAAGTTTTCTGATCATTTAGAAAATGACACTCATGCAAAGTTCTATCATTCATAAACTTAAGCGTAGTTCCCACATCATAGGTCAATCTTTCAAGACCATTCGTGCCCATAATTAACCAAAAATATATAGCATCAGTTCTATTACAGGCTTAAGTCTGCTTCACTCACTCAGAACATTAGGCAGCTACTAATGATGTGGCGTTCTTGCAAAAACCAACTTTACTACCTACTTGGTAAAACCTAGTATTTAATCTAGCCAAGAAGGCTTTGGGTGAGCAGAAGCTGAAAAATCTGCGTCGATGTAGTTGCTCTGACATTTCTTACTTCAAAACAAATAAGATAACGCTTCTCAAAGTAAAAAACTCTCGTAATATGTATAGGTAAAGTCTTATTATATACAGAGATTTAGTAGTATTACACTACGCAGAAATGTAGTGTTCAGTCTGGACAAACGATTTTACAAATACCTACATAATTTGATCGTGAACTTTACTTCAAGCATACCAACTCTAACATACATACCTGCACACATCCAAACGGTTTTTTTTGACCACCTCGTTACAGGCATCTGTAATATTTTTACACAGTTTTTTTACATTGTGAGCCAAAGTATTAGGCGGGACCGTTTATACTGCAGTGCGACACACCGGCCCAATTTGTTTGGTCTGTTAATGTCTGTACTTTACTTTCCTGATACTTTTTTATCTTTTAACACTGAGGGACGAAACGGGCGTTGAGTAAAAACAATTTTTTATTTTTTCATTTTAATTGTCACTAAAATACTGGGTTCGTTTGAGTAGCGTCATTTGTAGTGCTGATAATTTTTTAAAGTAATGTTTTATAAAGTTTTTGTTATACTTTGTAGGTTGTAATACCTACGTATTAGAATATCCATATAGTCTCTACTCTCTTCTAACGAGCCAAAGAAAATACCACAATTAGAACTTTTTTACATGCTTATGCGCTTTCTATTTTACTCAATACCTTAGCTTTGCACCGACCAAGTTACCTTGCTACCAATTTTTGTGTTATTATTCCAACTAGCATTATCTAACAAAACTGCTTTAAACTCTTCCCAAAACTAGCAACGCAGGTTCCTCTTCTACCAGCCATGTAAATTTTCCAGTACCCCTTCACGCAATCCGTCAAAGTCACCTCCAATTTCTTGGCGTAACTAGTTTTCTTCGACAAGAATTTGATTTCGGCGCTTTTGTGTACAAGTCGCGAGTGATTTTCGTCAATAACTGTCAGTCGGAACTTCCGTCACTTTTTTCGCGCGTAGATGTCAATGTCAGGTTTGACGTATAAAGGTTAGTACGTTTACTGTGCGTATCTAATGTATTTTTAACTACAACTGTATAAGAAACAGATTTTTAAATTTTTAACCGTACAATAGGTTACATGTTGTACCTAATTTATAAAATCTGCTGTTATTCCTCAGCAACAGCTCTAGACCTCATTCTAAACGCCACATTATTATTCCCAACATATATTCAGTATAATATGCGCAAAACACTCAGAAACCAACATCCAAACCTCCCTTTTACCGATCGCGTCACAATTTATTGTTCTTACATTCCGTATTATTATATCACATCGCGGATCTAAAGTGCGGAACCTTGACTGAGTAAGGGGTTACCAAACTTTTATGAGAAACTGGCACAGGAAGCAGAAAAGGTTGAACCTCTCATTTCACGGCTCTTGCTCCCGAACACCCTGTATTCCGCGTTATCCTTGTCAAAACCATATAAAAACAAGATTCAACATATTACATCGGTGTTCAAGTTTTATTGAATCTCTTTATTGTTATTTGAAAGACATTTGTCGGCGAGATTTTGTACTTTCGGATGTCGGTAAAATTTTTAGAGTACAATTCTTTTGGTACTTACTAAAGGAGTGTAGAAAAAAACTACGTCACTTTTCAAAAACAGTTACTTTTAATCCAATTACAGATAAAACTGTTGAATACAAAAATGCAATGAACTGGATAACATTGGTCGGGTATTCTGGCAAAAACGAAAAATTGACTGTGAAATCACTTTTTTATTCGAATTCAAATTAACTGTCATTCGATTATTCTATTCGAGTATTAATTGACTAGTTTTTATGAAGGTTTGTTTTGTTTTATACATTTATTACTTACTTGTGGCCGCCCGCGACTCTGTTCAAGTGGAAATCGGTTTCCCGTGGGAATGAGAAGTTTTCCCGCGGTAAAAAGTACCTTATGTGTTATTCTGATGTATACCTATATTAATGTAAAGTTTCATCCAAATCCGTCAAGTAGTTTTTACGTGAAAGAGTAGCATACATCCATCCATATATCCATACGTCTATACATCCATACTTACAAACTTTCACGTTTATAATATTAGTAGGATATGAGTATGCGTTGCATTGATAGTTTACAATTTGATCATAGAATTCTTCCAAAAAGAGAAGATACTGATTCTTGTATTTTTAATTGGTAATGACACTATCAAATTATAATTAAGGCACCAAAAATAAACAAAACAGTAACATTAAAATATGAATTTAATCTATTTACATAATATAACTAATCCTTAATAACAACCTAATGATCTGCTGTTTGCGCTTCCACCGAAGTTATTAGCAGACCAACATAGACTTTTTCAATCAAAATATTTTTTACGAGTCTCAAAATGGCGGACTGCCAGTTTCGGCTGGAAACGAGAATGGCTATTGACTCAAAGTTATAGCCGTGAGCAGCGCTGAGTGGAAGAAATTCATGAACTAAAATATAATGAGTCGGATAACTGAAATGTTAAGTACGGTTTGTTGCTTATGCTGATGTGCAGTTATGGAAAGTATAATAATAAGTTTATTATATTTTTTATATATTTTTTAGTTGTGTTTTTAATTAATATTTTTTATTATATTTTAAGAATTAAAACGACGTAAGTCACTTCTACGACTATTTAACGCGTTTACTTATGTATTGATGTTGGACGTCTAAACGTATGTTTTAAACACAAAATGTGTGATAGCAATCCCTTCCCTACCAAATCACATTAAAACTATAATTTAATTTGGTATTTGTTTATCAGAAACGATATGTAATTAAATCATCACATTAAAATATTTCCCTATAACCCATTCATAATCGAAAAAAACTTCACGCGGCTAATACTATACAAACATTCTTCCCGAGAGAAAAACAGAATAAAAATCCGGTTTTCATGCGCCCATCTATCTAATAAACCTTATATTGGTTCCGATACGGGACCAACAACCGTGAAATGACAATCTCTCCCTTAAAGAAAAACCGACCAGCTCATCCTGACCTATATCCGACATCAGCGCGAACGTTCAAGAGGGATCACTTTAAAGTGGCAGTTAAAAACCGTCTAGCTTCACCTGGCCTGTGTCTGACTGTAGTCGGAGGTTTGAAGCGGGTCTTTTGAAAATGGTTGCTAAGCGATGCACCCCGCAGAGTGTGCAATTAAAGAGTCGATAATAGCCCCTTGTTCTTTTATTCGCGTTTTTATGACGACGTTTACGCATTGTCCGAGATTCTGTAATGAGTTCACGTTTGTGTTACGTGCTTGTTGTTTTGTTATGATGTTCATTTGTTTTGAACTATGACACGCAGCAACCAGGGTATGCATTCTATCGGCGAGAAAAATGAGAGAAAGACTTTAGTATGGGTCTCTTTTACATCCGTGTGTTTGTAAAAACTCTAATGGTAGGTTACTTTGCATATTGCATATTAATAGTATACAAAAAAAAATTGTAGGCTGAACATACTACTTCCTCATACCTGATTTTCTTATCATTAGTTGAAGAAGCCTTTACACCACATATTTTTCTAATATCACAATTCTGGGCTCAACCGGGAAGGACTTTTAAAGTCCTTGCAACCTCATCCTTGCACTCATTGCATAGACTGTGAATATATTAGATTTCCCAACACCCTTCGCACTTTGCTAACAAGTCTGTAGTGATTCGAAGGTCGTTGGTTAGTAATAGTCGCTTACGAAACCCATGGGACCTAAAGGGTGGACTATTCTTATCAGGTACATGGAAAATTTGAATGACTAATTAAATAGAACCTTGAGGATTTGCGTTGCTTGTTTATATTTGTTGTGTACTTGGGTAGTGATTTTTTTATTTTATTTTAGGTGATTTCTTGGTAAACGGAGGTTAAGTTTCTGAAAATTGACTTTACATATATTGAGAAAGGGTTGCTACCTCGTAGTTATCACAACTAACATAATTAGGATTGTTTTCTTCTTGTCTTATGAAAAATGAATTTTAAACAGATTTATAAAAACTATAACACTTTTAACTAATTTAATTCTTCAATTTGTTTTCCTGTTTTTTTTTTCTTAATTTAGTTTTAGACTGTATGATAGTCTAGAGATTTTATTGTTGAAACATTTTTATTTTTTACAAACTCAATTTCATTAAAAAACCACATTCCTGTTCTATTCAGAAAAAACACCGAAAGAATGCAAGCATAAAAAACTTAATTAAATATTTTTAAAAGTTAAAGGAATCTTAACGTCAACCAGTAATGTTTAATGGTGTATGTAAGTCAATTTTTATCCCCATCAACCCTTTTCACTTTGATGAAGCTAGATAATTCCGGATTTATTTGGTGGATTCCATCACAACTTTCAAAATTAGAACTCTTTTGTTTTACACACGAGGCGATAAGCTGACGTCAGCAGTATTTTTTAATCTAAGTTATAGCTAACCTTTTTATTGATTTTACTTTTTTGTTGAAAAGGTGATCGGAGTCGTCATTTGTATTTTTTTCTTTTTGGTGTTCATCTAATATTTATTTATAGAATAGAAATTTTAAAATTTTCAAGTAATCTTTTACGAACGATTACACCTGAATTTTTAGAAATATCTGATGTGTATCAAGTACCTAAGTAAATTTTCATAATTAGTTCAAAATTAATGGCTATCAACGTAATTATTAATAAGAAAATAAAAAATCTCTCATAAACATTCTTTACGAGCGTTTAATTTAAAATCACTCCGCGCATTATATTACGAACGATATTTCTCAAGCGTTGGCTGGATGACGGATAACGCAATCTTCTACCTCTATAAAATAAACTTTTGCCCCATAAAACTACTTCCATTAGAGTGTCAGGTCATGAGCGTCTATTACGTAGACCACGCCACGATGACCGACACGAAGTAGCCCCCCTCCGCTGGAAACAATTTGGATTTTCGCACGTACCACGGGAAGCATTCCTTAAGGGGTCTTAGAAAACTATGCGCCTTAAAACAGAGGGACCCTACCATCACTTTCTTGGGATATGCCCCAGTAAGGCAACGCCAATATTTTACTAAGGCAACGCTAAGTACAGAATGACGAGTTTGTTTAAAATAGGGAATTAAACAGATAACAAACACAGAAGAATTCTTTGCTTTGTACAGGAATAGCGGCTGCATTAAATAAGTGAAAATAAAGTCGTATTCGACAACAACGTAATATAAAAATGTGTTGTTAAATAAACTTCCAGGATAATTCAATGGAATGTAAAACAGCGCAAACTTCTTTCACTACGTTTTTTAACACAGGTTTTCGCAACATTTTCCTTTCATAAAAGACGAGATGCGAAATACTTTTCCGCGAGCGGCCGCTTTAATCAGTTAATGAGCTGAACACGTTCTAGCTAACGAGAATTTAATTGTAATATGATTTATGTTTGTACACCACTCCGCCTAAATATTCCGTAAAAGCCTTTTTATTACTCGGAATACACCTGGCCGGCTCCATAATTTTTCTCCAATTTTGTGGACCAGGAATTTGGATATAAATCTCGGGGATTACAGCCCGGCCGTCGAAACCGTTAGATACAACCTTCATAAGATACGTTAATTAATTTTTAATGTCCGTTTCTGAATTTAAAATTCTGAAATTGGTAATTGGACTGTCGGGGCTTCGGTGGTCGGGTAAACAAATCGTGGGAGTGACTGCTGATGGAACGATTTTGATTTTCGGAATTTTCGTTTCTAAAATTCCCGAAGTTTCTATAGCGGGAAACTTTCAGTTGAATTAAGTTGGTACTTGTTAAGGTTATAAATCAATTATGTGGTAAGCGTTTATTTTAAGATCTTTTACGAATCTTATTCACTATTTCTTCAACTTTGAACACAAAAAATAGGCTTAGAAGAAGGCTTTATATTTCAAGAGTGTCTTCGCAAATAATCCGTATTTTTTAAGCTTTCACGCAACCTATTGACTATATAAACTTACTGTGATCAAAAGTGCGTGGATCCACCGTGGTAGTGGTCGGCTGCGTAGTCGGCACGTCTTCATCGTCCTCAGGCTCCATTGTCGTGGTCGTGGTCGTAGTCGTCCGTCGCTTGCGCTGGCGGCGCTCCGGGCGGCGCGGCGCGGCGGTGCTGACTTTGACAGGTCTGGTGACAGCGGTCGGAGCTGTCATCGCCGACGTGTTGACGTCCGGGTCGGCGATCACTAGCGCCACCAGTGACACGACGGCGAGCCGTATCACCAGTGGCGCTGGACCCCACATGTTGCCTGGGAAAGAAAAGGATGGAATTAGAATCGTATTTTCATATTAGGTATTTAAAGTGGAATATGAAAATTGAGTACAGTTACTGCTAGCGGTCTGTTTGTCTATAGCTTTCGTAACGGACTTACTTAATAGATTTTTCTTATATTTCTGTATAAGAACGTTTTTAGAGGTAACATAAAATTATTAAAAAAAACTTAAAATCAAATGGGATACTAAAGTACGATACAAATATTAATTGGACGCTTGGCCATGTTCAATAGTCTCATCTATTACGTATATAACAAAGCCTTTTATTATCAAACGGTTCTTGTAATAATATTGGAGCAAATCTCAAAAGTACTTTTAAGCTTAAACCAGGGGAAAATGAACACAGAGGAGTTATTGTATTGATCGATGTAATATTCCATGGTCAGAGAATATAGCAAAGACGAAGAAAGCAAAGATCGCGTCTGAAGGTACAATGCACTTACAACTTAGTAGGTATATCTATTGTAGGGTTATTAAATTAACTGAATCCTACTAATATTATAAACGTGAAAGTTTGTGAGTATGGATGTATATATGGATATTTGTTACTCTTTCACGTAAAAACGACTGGATGGATTTTGATGAAACTTTACAGTAATATAGGTTATTCCGAGAACATATAGGGCACTTTTTACCGCGGGAAAACTTCTCATTCCCACGCGAGCAGCCATTAGTATATTATAACTTTTTTGTGTCACTGTGAGGTATAAACAGCTTTATTAAAAAAATTCGATTTGTAACGTTAATTTCGTTATAAAAGTTACTTAAGGTGGCTCCTGTGGGAATGTCATGAAATTGGGCTACTGGGCTGAAATTAATTGTCACTTGCTGCCATCTTAATTACGAGAGTTTTTATTTGGTTTAAACAAAATCATTGTGTATTTTAATAATATTAAAGAAATATATGTAACACGTTCTGTTGTATTAAAATAAAAAACATATTAATGTTTAAGCATGTCTCCTCTAATTGCTAACCTTACTTACCTGTCTAGAAATTAAGGACAATGGAAAATTAGGATGAAACGTAAGATTTCAAAACGATTTGAGTGAAGATTCACCCTTTTCACAGCTAAACCCCCTTTGTTTCTCTTTTTGTTGACGTTAAGCCTTTATTAGGGATGAAAGCCGTAAAGTGAGGTTGATTTCATTTATATAACTCTCATAATACAATCCCATGATTTTTGACTACACATTTAGTGTTAAAGTGCTTTCACGTTGAACTTAATTTGATTTCTCAAAGTTGTTTCTGGTGCTTAAACATATGTTTCAACTTTGTTCTATAATTGAGAATTCACTCAGAAGTGAATGTTACGGGATAAGCGTTAGATTATAAAAACTGTGCTCGAAAATAAAAACAAATAATACTACCTTTGTTATCTATTGAAGATGATCACATTATTTGATGGAAAACATGTAACAATGCGTTACGTTGCAAATATGTTCTCAACACTACTTTAAAACCAAAACCTTAGTTGATCCCTTAACATTTTCAAAGCGTTCTTTTGCCCAGATAATCTTCCTAACCTCAAGGTTCTATAAACTAGTAAGATAGTACACTCAGGTTACCCACCTTTGCCGGTTCAACAAACCACGGATCCCTTGATCTAGGAGTCTCTACCTACATTTGCATTTTATTGCAAAACTTTCAAGTTGAACCGCGCCTACTTTTATTGCAAACTTATTCAAATGCATTATGATGTCAAAAATCCATGAAAGACGACAAGGCGGGCACGCGCTTAAAATATTTTTTACGAAAGTTCTTTCTTTTGTGCGAGTGAAAAATATTGGGTACTAGTCGAGAATATTTATTCATTAGGTTTAGAAATATAGTTTTTTGGACTTTTAGAGCTTCATTTAGTTCTATTAACGTATAAATAATATATTTTGTTTATATATAAAAATATCCCCGTTTTTATATAAAATATTAGATAAAATTATATCAATGTAAATTCTAATAATACAAATTTACAAGGCGTATTATATGACTATCTTTTTATCTTGTTTTCTTATTTCAAAATCATATACTGCGTTTTGACAGTTGTTTAATGGCCCTTGATTTTAAAGCTTTATTTTCCAAAATTTCCTTGTCAATCACATAATTAAAATACCAGTGTTAAATTTACATCTAAAATTCAAACCCTAAGTCTTCGTAAGCTATTTCTCCCATGTATTCCGCATTGCCTTACTTTACGTAGTCACGTCGATCTCAGGCTTGCATTTCTGGTTAGAGTAACATGACATTCATGTATAACACGCTACACCGTAAACCGTGTCACATTTACTTTAGTCAGGCTACAGTAGCCTAATCACGAATCTATCGAATAGTAATCGTAACGTAATCTTACAAAAATGTATGAAATTAAGACAGCGTCTTTAGTCGACGTGAAAGTAACTAAATCAACAAGTATTACTCAAACTCAAAACTAGTTTTTCTCACTTTTGACCATTTATTTACGCTCAAACATGTGGTCTTTCGTATCGAGTACGAACGTACTTCGTGCTCACTTCTTTCATCAATCTCCGTTTTCGTTAAGCGACCTCGATACGTTAACGGGGCGATTTGCAAAATATTCGTGATCGAGGCACTGAAAAGGAACTGAAGTTTAGTTATGCCATAGAAACTGTTCGACCAAATTCCATCCTAGTTTATTCTCGACCATGCGCTTGCGGTTATAAACAATCCGCTTTTGATTGACGGAAACAATCATGTAATAATTCCGGTCATTACGTTCCGTAATAGGACCCTCTGCAACGGACAATATTCGGCGACGTCAGTAATTACTATTTTACTATACAAAGGGAGACTAACTCGTAATCACGTTGTCAATTAAAGTATGATATTCTATGGAAAATTGCAGTAATAGTTGCAGTTTAGTTGGAGAATTTTAAACATTATTTTTCAAGTTTTAGTCCTTATACAATAATAACCATAATTGTTAATAAAATACTACATTACATTTTTATTGTTTTTGAACTGTGAAGTCAAATTTATAACCTCAAAGAGCATCGCGCTATTCCAAGTTTGAAGTTCTGTCAAACGCGCTTTCCTAATATAATCCGAAATATTACCTTTCACCATACATTTATTTTACAGGTGAATAGTAAAAACACAAATGGTTATAACCACTGAGCCTCGTAAGCGACAACAAAAAGAAAACGTCATAAAATACGATACGGCATCGTTTAATCCCGCGCGCGTCACCGCAGCCCCCCACAATTTAGGGGAGGGGGGGGGGGGTATCAAGGATTTTTTCCATTGAAAGCAAAATCAATTTGGTAAGATGTTGAGAAAATTCATTTGCCGGCCACCTGTAGGTAGGTGAATTTAGTTCAATCAACCGGGAGAGGTAAGAAGGGGACAATGCAAGCTCAAGATATCAACTTACGGAAGGGATGGACTTATGGCCGTATTTTGTAACGGGACTTAAGTCTAAAACTAGAATTAATTCGCTTTTTTATCAAATATAATATTAATCATGTATTATTTCTAATATATTGACTATCTGATTAAACCATAACTCTAATAAAGAAAGTCCTATGATCGACTAGCTTAAACATTGATTAAATCTGAGTGTCATTATATAATTATCCATTGATGTTGTATGGAATCGTAGTTCTTAACCTTCAATTAGAGAGGGGAAATTCATCACACGTTTAGATAAATAGCTGTGTACAATTAGCTTATATTTAATGTGGTATGATTAATATTCCGTTAATATACCTGTTTTGACTGTTTAACTTATCGTGACTAGGTTAAGTGAGTATCATACATAATATTAGAACAAAACAATATGCCTTGGATGATTTTAGGTAAATAAGAAGGAAGTTAAACTGTAAAGATACTTTGACGAAAGAAAATTCTTAAACGTGTAAAAGTTGCCTAGTATTATGAACAACGAATTAGCTACATGATCGTTTTTCTATAAAACACTATCCATAAATACACATATAACCATCGATCTTTCTCCCAACAATAGCGTCGATTGCTGCATTATTTGCAAACTGCTCCGCCCGGCTCGCAGCTGTGCAGCAATGTATCGCTAACAGATTATAAGTGTCAAGTTAAACTTTCGTTCGCGCTTACCGTGCAGGTTATAACTGTCTAAGTTTATTATTGGTGGCGTTTTGGCAGGTATTCACAAACGCTCGATAATTTTGCGGAATAATCGGAAACACTGATCTTAAAGTTTGAGAGCTTTGGCAAATGAGGCGGAATAACAGGTAAGTGGAATATGTCAGATAATGTTTACGTGAACTAAAGAATGGCGTATTTTTTCGGATAACTAAGATGGATGGATGTTAATTTCTTTTTTGAGAGCAAACAAGTATTGAAAGCTTTGTTTTTTTGTGGTTACGAGTATATGTTTGTGTATAATATTATGTCAACTTTAAATTTAAGTAACTTACGTTAAAAGTAAAAACGTTTTTTTTTCATGTTATTCAAAATACATGCCTTGTCTTTTATTTTGCCTTGTTTTTGCACATGCCTTGTCTTTTATTTTTCTTACCAAAACATACCTCCATCAAATATTAAAAGATTTTTGGATACCTGTTACCCTTATTTTTTCATGAGAGCCTTAACTTTTTTATTCACAATCCAATGGCCGTCACAAGATTGTACTTTCGAAACAGTACCCAAAATTATTGATGGCTACCTGTGTTTACTTTAATGTTGTTTTCAAAATTAAAAAAGATAAAATATATTATTCTGTTGTCAAATGTACTCTTAATTTTTTTAAATATGATTTATTGTTTACAAGTCTCAATACTTGGTGCTAATATGTACTAATAATAATTGGTAATAGGTATATATTACTAATAGGAGCCTATTTTAATCCATGAAATTTTTTAATCGACCAAAATTAATCGATGATTTTCTACATTTTCTCAGAACCTTTTAGTGAATAAAGGCTGTCAATCAAAAAAACGTTACAATTTCTTCCTCCAAGTGAACTTCTCAGAAGTGAACATAGGTTAATACGTTACGTTATACATTTCATATATTTGCTTCGAAACGTCTGTCAACCCCTGTCATACTGTCAAAATGATCGGGGCCCCATGAAGAATAAATAACTAATTCTGGATCAATCAATGAAACAAAAACGTGACAAAACTATTACCTTTTCCCCAAAAAAAAACATAGGTGCGAGTCTTATATTTATTTCACCACCTCTCACGCCCGATTCTTGGTAAACTCAACTAGCAACATTGGAAGGCTTTTAAAAAAATATTTTAGTGTGGATTATTGATTTAGTGTACAGTGTACTGCAAAGAATATTGAAGTTTTCTGCCTTACTACAGGGGAATTCCATTTGGCCGGGCGCAGTAAAGAAATTTCTTAACCTTTACACCCTTGTGACATTAAGCAAGTTGAAATTAGAAGTTGGATAAGGGACCATTCGGGTTTATATTGGGTAACTGGGGTTGAGGGACTTAACTTTAATGTAAAGACCACGTTAGGCGCTAAACAATGCTCAGTGAATTATCACCATGAGCTTCAGAGGTCTTGAGGTCGTTACACTATTCACATATTAACTTATATTTATGTATAGAATGTGACAAATAATTTACCTTACTGATCTTTGCACACACATACAACAAAATAGAGTAAAAAAAATAATGTTAAGGTTTATTACCCTAATAATAACCATCTATAAAAAAGAACATGTTTTTAAAGAAAAAGTTTTCTGAAACTTTGTGTTTTTCCCAATTTAAACTCACTTCGTTTCACCCTGTATTCCCTTCCTTTATTTATACTCACCCATCGCCTAATTGAAGCCGAAGAAGCCGTATAGCTATACAGCGTGTCCCAAAAGGTTACGTAGCTGGGAAGGGGGGTGGTAGGGATGGTCACAAGGGTCACCAGAAAAATAATAAAAAAAATCCCCTCTGGATATTTCAATAAAAAAAATACATTTTTTAAAAAACTAAAAATTTTACACCTTGTTCCCCTTTTTTGCTTACTGTACCTACAGATATTGCTGTATTTGAAAAAAAAAAACCTGTTATGTAATCGTCAATAACCCTTTATCAAATTAAAATAAAAAAAACTATACATATCTAACCAAGTTTTAAAGAAAATTAAGTTCTTGTCCAGTCAAGGACTTAGTAATTACGACTTCACTCAACTTCCTCCAAGCATACTGAAAAAAAAACGTACTACGCATCTCCGGCGAGTAAGTTAAAAAAATAGGTAATTTTATTGCAATTCCAAAATGGTATAACACTTATTTGAAAAATTCATACTAGGACATTTAAAAATATTTTTCGGGAACAATACTCCTGCAAAAATAAAAATATCAAAAAACAATAGTCTCAAATTCGTACGCAAATACATTTATAAATGTCTGTTCTGTTGCTTTGATGTTACTGCCCGGTATAATTCTCAAGATTGGAGTACAGACATACCTCAAACATTCGAATAAGGCTAGATTAAGTTTTTCCATATTCTAGGGAAAATAATCTTTACTGCATTTACTCAAGTAAACGAAAGATGTAGGTAAAGGATCAAGCTTCACCTTGTCTGGTGTGTACAAAAGCAAAGGTTGATAGATTTGATTAGCTTATCTAACTGGTCTCTTACCTAAAAGTTTTCAACAACTTTTTTCAAATTTCAACTTTCAGCTCATCCCTAAAATAGTTTTGGTAATATTCATCATAATTTCAGTATAGGCCATAGACATCTATTACCCTGTAGGTATAGTCTAAGACTAGGTAAGCTGGGATAGCAAATAAAAATAAATCCTATTTCCATACAAAAAAAGTTCGGTTAGTTAGTTTCAAAATGACCACAGCTTACTCGACATTACAGTTGCGATTTTAAATGAAACTCGAAAGAAAACAAAATTATAATTTATTATTTTAATAAAATGCTCGAAATGTCTACCACCAACATAAATACATGCCCTGCGTCGTTTTAAAAATGAGCATTATAAATGAACTCAAGTCAACTAAGTCCTTGATGGGTTTTTCATAAACTTTTTTATTTTTTATTAAACGAGCAAACGAGCATGCGAGGCACCTGATGGTAAGTGATCACCGCCGCCCATAACTACCCGCAACACTGTGGGTGTTGGGGGTGTGTTGCTAACCTTTAAGGTGGGAATACACTCTCGACTTGAAGAGCCCCATGCTGTAGGTAGCCAGGAATACCGCTGCAGGAAGTTCATTCCACATCTGCGTTGTGCGCGGCAAAAAAATCCGCGTGACACGCACGGTGGTACGCACAAATGATGCGCAGATCAAGCTCCATATGTTTACAACTTACGCGTTGATCTAGCCTAGACTGTACTTGAATGTTTGAAGTATGTTTGTACTCCAATCTTGAGAATTATACCGGGCAGTAACATCAAAGCAACAGAACAGACATTTAAAAATGTATTTGCGTACGAATTTGAGACTATTGTTTTTTGATATTTTTATTTTTGCAGGAGTATTGTTCCCGAAAAATATTTTTAAATGTCCTAGTATGAATTTTTCAAATAAGTGTTATACCATTTTGGAATTGCAATAAAATTACCTATTTTTTTAACTTACTCGCCGGAGATGTGTAGTACGTTTTTTTTTCAGTATGCTTGGAGGAAGTTGAGTGAAGTCGTAATTACTAAGTCCTTGACTGGACAAGAACTTAATTTTCTTTAAAACTTGGTTAGATATGTATAGTTTTTTTTATTTTAATTTGATAAAGGGTTATTGACGATTACATAACAGGTTTTTTTTTTCAAATACAGCAATATCTGTAGGTACAGTAAGCAAAAAAGGGGAACAAGGTGTAAAAATTTTAGTTTTTTAAAAAATGTATTTTTTTTATTGAAATATCCAGAGGGGATTTTTTTTATTATTTTTCTGGTGACCCTTGTGACCACCCCTACCACCCCCCTTCCCAGCTACGTAACCTTTTGGGACACCCTGTATAATGCATAGCCTCAAAAGTAAGTGAGTGAAGTGTGTATGTATAATGCAAGTGCCTTTACTTCAGAGGTACTTTACAGCCGGTGTAAACTTTCCGGTCAGGTGCTGTAACGTAAGGCTCCGAGATAGTACAGTCAGCAACTGACGTGTTTATTTAATGTATATTTTTTATTAATTTAGATTTAAATAAATAAATATTAAAGTTTGGTGTAAAAGCTCATTCATGACTGTCGTGGCACGAGTGGCATCGAACTTTGTTGCGTTGTTTAAATTTATGAATTAACTGCAACTAGGTTCTCCCCTAGTCCATTGTGTGGTACCTTAAGCACATGCGCATACTGTGCTTACCTTTGGGCCACATGATTGGTGTGTTAGTCAATAAATAAATAAATATATATGACAAAAATTAAGAACTATTTTGAAAACTTAAAGTACTTATTAATATTTATAAAATTAAAATTAAAGGCGGTACATAATTTAAAGACAACAAACAGTTTAATTTAAAACTAACATACTTAAAACTCTCGAACTACAAGTATAGTAAAAATAAGACCTCATTAAAGTCGACATGCAACTTTTCTTGCTTTCAATACTGTACTGGAGCAAACACCGCATAAAATAAGAAAACCAACTTCGCAACTTATGCCATTTATCTGCTTCCATCGTAAAAGCGGGAAAGACAGACTTATATAACGATGTATATAGACAAGTGTATACATATCGGTGCATTCGACAAACTACGCTCACGTGCCTAGACTTGGAAGCAGATATTATCATCAAATATTTGAATTCTATCATATCTTCTAAATTTAAAACCAGTGTTTTAAAATGTTGGTGACAAAATAAATAATTTTCATAAATTCTAGCCCTAGTTTAATAACCTACTACGTACGTTACTGTTGTAAACAATAATTAATATTTTCGTTTCCATCCAACCTATTAAAACCCACAGGTATAATATTCCATCATTATTTCCTTTATTTCCCGTTGAAACCCGCAGAAACCCATCCCCACAATTACTTACGTTGCCATACTGCGTGTTCAAGTACATCTGCTTGCGTTGCTGACTGTACATGAAGTAGCTAGACGCACGGTAGTAAATGTTTTATTTCTTTGTAAGGGAGGTCTCTCCCTAAAACAGTGTCTTGTTACGATTCCCATTTATGTCGTAGATTACGTCACAGGGTGCGTTCTAGTCCCCCACTTGAACAGGTAGGGAATGTTTGGGGCGATTACCCACATTAAGATTTCATAGTGTAGTATTTTTTGAATATAAGGATAAGGCATTTAGTGTGTCTCAATATTAAAATCCTACTAATATTATAAACGTGTAAGTATGGATGGATGTTTGGATGTTTGTTTCTTTTTCACGTATAAACTATTGGACATATTTGGATGAAATTATACAGTAATATAGCTTATACATCAGAAGGGTACTTTTTATCGCGGGAAAATTTCTCATTTCCACGGGAAACCGACTTCGACGCAAACGGAGTCGCGGGCGGCCACCAGTTAAAAATAAACGATCATCTTACTTTATAGAATGACTGGTTCATTCGTATAACAGTCTTTAAATTTTATTGTAATTATTGTTTATAAAAAAAAACTATATACAACTAAAATAATAATATCTAAACACACGTCATGTCAAAAATTTGTCATCGTAAACTCCACAAAGTAACGTTACAGCTATGGCCTATAATATTTTATTATGTTTTGATGGTGATGTCCAATTCTTCCGAGTAAAGTGAAGAGAGATATTAGAAATAAGATACCTTTGAAGGCACCGAATACTTTATTCAACTGAATGGGCCTTCCGTATCTTGTGATACAGGGTGTAACGTAACACTTTATTCGAACAAAATTGTTGTTGAAGGTTTATTTAAAAGTATGTTTGTCTTTGTTGTTCATTGTTTAGATGTTAAAATAAAAAATATTAGTAAAAAAACGAGAAGAGTTAGTGTTAGTGTTCACTCTTTTTTCTTCATACCTACATGTAGGTATATGTTTCGAGTGTACATGTTTGTCTGTATTTGTTTTTAAATCTTTAGCAGTTAAAATTAATATAATAATAAAAAAACGAAGAGAAGTAAAGTTTGTGTTAACTACTATCTATGAATTTCATTTACAACTAATTAAAATATAAACACGCTGTACACACAGAATGATTAATAAATCAATGACCAAAGGCAAAAAATTATCATCCGAACAAGCAGAATAGAGTACAATCCCTGCTGTACAAAAACGCTCGTTTTCCCCGAAATCTTTGTCTAACTATTACATAAGTGCTTTATATAGGACGGTACAAAAACAATTTTCGTTATTTCGGGGAATCTGCCAATCGAGCTTGTCTAATGATGGATCGCTTGCCACGGGGGTAGCACTGATTTATTTCGTTATAGAAACGAATATTGTTGCTACAACTCATGAGGGAAGCAAACGGTACTACGGCGTAGCATAGCTTGGTCTACGGGAACGTAGCTTGGTCTGCGGAAGCGTAGCTTGGGCTATGGTGGCGTAGCTTGGTCAAAGGCAGCGTTACTTGGTTTACGGCAGCGTAACTTGAGCTACGGCGGCGTAGATTTGTCAACGGTATTGAATCGTGAAATGCAGTTGTAAAAAAAAACAAAATATAAACTCTTACCTACATTCACTGTCACTTAAAACTGTATTCTTTATTAATTAACGTTTCCGAAATTAATTTTTTAAGTGTCGTTAATAAAACGAAAACCCAGTTTAATCTAAAGTCCGTCTAGACCGCTACTTCTAATTAAAACTGCAATTGCCGTCCCTGTATTTTTATATCGCTTAATTAATTTCTAAAAACAACGAAGCCCGTGACTTTGATGGATTCCCTATTGTATCAAAAATTAATTTGTTCACAACTTCAAGAGGAGAACATTTTAATTTGATTGTAAAGTCTGAAAGCAGATTTCGAATTTCATAATTTCCAGGTGGGTTTAATAATATTTTTACGGTGAAAGTAATTAACAGAGCTTAATTTTCTGTTAACTTATTTGGTTGAACCTTAATTTGGATAAACTTTGTTAGAATTGTTTGTTATCGTTGTAGATTAGCAAGAAAACTGTTCTTAGATATTGTTAATACCTGCATCAGTAAACTTACAGTACCTACTATTATTCCGATAGAAATACATTTAAGGGCCTTTCATTGTTTATGAATTTGAAAATAATAATTTAAAACCCAGAAGCTACTCTTATATCGAAATAATTGTCCGTCTTGTTGTGGGTTAATTTGGGTACAACCCAATATTATGATATTTTGCTTACATTCTAAACAAAGTGCCCCAAAGCGCAGCAGTACGATCACATTACTATAATTGGGGGGTTTCAAGTTTGATTCACGGTTCAAGCCAATTAAGGAAAATATGACAGTTTAAAATTAGCGTGTGTTTGATCAAAAGTAATTTTAGTCCTAGTAACCCGAGTCTGTTGAACAACAAGCCTACGTTTTAGGCCTCAATCACATTGTTTGTGGGTTGATTGTTTTGATTTTAAACTGAAATTACATTTTCGAAATAGATTTTAGACACTGTTAGATGCAAAAGAGCATCTCAATTGTTTTTTATTGCCTAAATTACGTTCATCGTACACAATTACATAAATTTCCTGGAAATCCATGAAATACCGTGTTATTGATTGAATCAACAGTTTAGGCTCTTATTAACATATCTTACACTAATTCAACGGTTGCAGGAATAGTGTTCATTCACGATTAGCTTTTATAAACTTTATTATAATCACGAAATCTTAATTTAATACGTTTACTAATAGCGCTTTCAGAATTAAAAAGTCATAAAACCCCATGTAACCTTTGATTTAAACATGATTAACTGCCAAGAAAATACAGAACACGCTACACTACAACCATCTTACTTCCTTTTGGTTCAGAATGAGTTTCCACTATTTCTTCGAGAAATGGTAAGAAAAGCTGTTGTTGTTTCCATTTGTAGAAAGCCAGTGATTGGCTTACGTCCCGCTAGGAGTGCACAATGCGTGCCTTTATTGGTACTCACTGGCGTAGAGTCAACCTAAAATAGCCGAGTAAGACGCCCCCGCATTAATCCTCTATATCACGTAAATATCTCAAGATATACAGTCAAATAGATTGCAATAGCTTGTGAAGTTTGTAATGTCTCATTGATGAATAAAACACAAATTAAGTAAATTTCCTATACTTGCTTAAATCTGTATGCTGATTGTATTGCCCATTTTCCGTAAACCTTGCAAACAATTATACACCAACATACCTACATCTCAACGCAATCTCACTACAAAATTTTAGGCTATTACCGTAACATATAACTTATCCGTGGACTATTTTACGGTTAGGCGGTGATGCGGCGCGCCGGTTAAAATGCAATTAAGGAGCAGTGCCCTAACCAGGCTTAGCGTTTCACAAATTCCTATACCTAAATGCCGTGTACGTTGCTTGTAAACGGGGATTTGCGAGAAATATTTTTTGGGGAATTTAGGTCGTGTTGCGGCAATATCGCTTGACGGATATTGGCAACACCTGATGAGCTGCGCCGTTTTGCCGGGTTTAGTTTGCGCGGTGTTTCGGCTTAGCAAAGCCTAGTTTAATTAAGGGAATGTATTAAACGTGTTTCTTATGTTATATGCTTAAAATATATTTGTTTGGTTTAGTTTTTAGAAAAATAAAATATTTCTTATTTAAAGTAATTTAAGTGTAAGAATAGTAAAATAACTTAAATAAAATTTAAAACAGAGTTTTCACAAAACTACAGCAATTTACTGTTGAAAATTGTCGAACAAATCCTGATCATTAGATAAAATGTGACCATAGCAAAACTTAACCGCTCGCGGTGCGTGCATAATAGCAGCATCAGGGTCTGACGAACTAATCAGCCAAATAGTCGGTTAGGCACGGTTATGTAGGTGTAATGACGGTTAACGTGATAATACGGGCCGCTGTGAATATGGTGATTGTGGCTCAGGTACCTGGCTGACTAATAAGCCAGTTGAAATCATGAGCCGACACGATCGAGCGGTTAGACAATCTTTTAATTGTTTGCAATGGCGCCGGGTAATGAATTCGACGCAATTTTGAGAGTGATTTGAAAATACTTTAAGTTATATTTGATTTTTAGACCAGTTCTTAAAGTAGTCAGTGTTTGTTTGTTCTTTTGTTTAAGTTACTTCGAGATAGTGTAATTTTACAATACTTTAAGGCAGCGGTCAGCAACACGCGACGTCTCATTTGCGGCCCGCGAATGTATTTAAAAATGTTTATAATTTAAAATATCACATGTTTATTAAATTAAAAACCATTGTTATTTTTTTGTAATATTATTATCACAAGTGTTAGGTCGATTTTTCCACCATGCGGCCCTTGGATTTTTAAACAGGTTCTTGGAATAGTCAGGGTTTGTTTCATCTTTTGTTTCAGTAATTTACAAGTTATTCATAGTCATGTCAGTAGAACCTAAGTATGATTAAAGTTTCACAATTATTAACTATTTATTTTATTGACATTAGTAACATTTTTATTTTATTTTATACCTATTTATGATTATTATAATTTAACAATAGTTATGTCTTTGTTTATTTGACTTCTTTTACGTCTTCTTAAGTGTGCTTAATTTAGCAATAACCAAATTAAGCACAAGTTTGTGCTACTATATTTAATGGTAAGACCATAAAAGAACCGATTTTGTTACCAAGTAATATTTCTCGCTAAAATAAACGAAATACGTAGTAATTAAGGTAGAATGTTTTTCCTAGAAACAAATTTCAGTATCTTCCCCACATACCTACGCTTACTTGTTCCTAATGAAGTAATTTTAATTAAAATAATAATAACGTACGATATTTCAATCTCATTGTGTGAAAACCGTCATCTATACTGTTATAAATACGAAAATGAGCATATGAAAGGCCGCTAAACCCGAATAGACGTATTTGAGCTAGCCGTAAGCTTTGTAAAAACCCATTCACTCGAAAGTTACCTCGGCTCACAAAACATGTAAATGAACTACATTGTGTAAACTGAAGGGTGTTTTCAAGGAAATTCAATGAATTTTGAACAATGCAATCTGAAATGTCCATCAAAAGGCACGCTATGAATTATCGATAATAAAATGCACTAAGAGGCCGCAAGGAAGGCTCACTTCATTTTTATTAACACGCTTACCTTTGTATTGTATGTTTTTTAAAGTTCAACGCCATCTAGCAAATTTGTATGAACTTTTTTTTTGTGAAAACCGCTTATTGAAACAAAATAAAAAAAACGGTCAAGGTGACGTGACTAATTGGGTAACATACTTAAAAACTAAACATCATCGCTGGAACCTTAAAAAGAAAATACCGAGATACAGTCTCTATAACTGTGAAAATATAATTAAGGCTAAGCCGTTTGTAAGAAACTTAATGGTTTTAAAATTGCACCTCTCTTGGAAGCATGTTAGTATTTCTATAATATATTTTATATCCTTCGTTGTGGTCGGGCGGTACTAGTCTTTAATCTCTTGTAATAGTTTATAGCTGATCGTTATTTTACTTTGTTCAATTAGAAAAGCTTATGTTGCATACAATCTCAAGTAATACGACTTTTGAGTCAATTAATTAATTAAATACATATAATGCGTCAATTTTTTAATAAAAATAAATAGTTTTTGAATTATTTGTAAGTTAAAAAACTAAAACAAACAGTAGATGTAGAGACCTAATAAGCGTGAAACAATCAACAAAGAAACAGGTAAAATTTGTACCTAAATTCATTAACAAAATTGTCTCAAAATCAAGTAAGCACATAATATTCATAACGTGAGTTGCTCTATAGGTCCATGTGTTTACGTTCCTTCACTTTACCCACATCAGTCGTAAGTTGACGAGACCCTAATTACATAAGGGGTAAAAAAGGGTTGCAGGTTCTGAAAGGGCGCCAGAACCAAAAAGTTGGGCCGACAAACCGCGCCGTTACTATCATGAGCATGCATTCAGCGTGATTGATTTCTTAAATAAAAACAAAGATATGTTTATGAATTGTGATAATTAGTATGTTTGGGCTTAAAGTATGAATATTTATTGTGAGGGTAGTTTTTTGCGAAAATAAATGAGAATCCTAAATTAGTTAAATACAGTTCCAATGAAGAACTATATTTAATAAAATAATTGTAACAATATAAAAACAAATTAATGGCAGGTGCTCTCTAAATAATTTATAATCGCGAGCCAAATTATAATAATATCTTCGTCTTGCATCTAATGTTGTGTTAACCTATCGCTTTAGCTTATAAAGTATGAGTAGGTACTTAGTTAAGCACACTGGTGCAATAGTAATCCGTTGCAATTTGCTCGAACAACCTTCAAGATAATATCTACCTCCCTCCCTTACGTTCTTTAGAAGAAATAACGTTTTACAAAACCAATAACAGAAAGCGCTCAGCAACCTGGAAAATATTACCGACTTAATTAAATAACTCAACAGATTTCCATCCGCAAATGATAATTTAAACCAACTAGCAAATAGAATCAACCAGAGTTTTTAGATTTGCATTTCCCCTTCCTCATTCAAGTCAATATTGGATGCTTTTAATCAATATTTGTATTACAGCTGCAAGACGTCGGCAGACTAATAATATCAGATCGAGGCTTCAAATAATTAAAGAAATACATTGGAATTGGATCGGGTTACGGAAAATCTTTACCTGCTAGTGCCGAGGTAATTTGATTTGTGAATGCTGCAGAACGCTTTAATATTAAACGTCTGGTTATTTCAAATAAATCGAATTCTTAGCAGTTAAACGACGTAAAATCTTATAATGTTTCGATAGCACGAAAAACTATAATGCATTCGAAAGTAGCCTCAATTTTAAAACGTGGAATGTGATTTAGCTAATGCCACGTCGCATCGGTTTTGTGAAAAAGGTCTCGAGTGGCTCACGAACTATCAAATCCGCGCTGCATTAAGGCACGTCAGTTCGCCGTCGAATTCTTAAGAATTATCCTCGGAATTGAAATCGGGGCTTTCGGAATTTAAAGCGACCTCTGTCGTTGCGAGGTAACCTAATTTCACTGCACGAATCTCGCTCCATTCCGATATGTTGTGATGTCGGGCGAAATAGTTAAATTCGGAAAATAGGCATTCGGCGCCGCCTGTGCTCCGGGCACAATTTGCAATGGAGGATTTCATTCAATAATAGACAACCTTTACTCTGTGCTTGCGTACGAATTCAATAAAAACATGTACTTTTACTAGGGCTTTGATTAACAAACTGCACATAATCTAAACGATTATTTTACTCCCGCCAGGCGCAAAGTTTGTCATCCGGAACGGAAATAAAGAGACAAAATAACACAAATGCAACAAACAGATTTATTTGAAATCACTTGAGCTAAAACGCTAAGCAAGAACGGTTAGCACAACAAAGGTTTTTATCCTTTTATTTGAATATAAAAGGAACATTTCATTCGATATTGTTTCCTTAGTTTAAGCTTAAATGCGTTGAGCTTCGTGACGCTTTCTAGAAAGCGGTTGGAAATATGAAAAAGCAACGGAATTTTTACGTGACAAAAAACAGAAAGCTATGTTCTTTTCTATTTATTTGACTGGGCATGAAAGATTGGCAACATTTTAAAAGAAGGAAAGGGAATTTACTCGCATATTGTTGAGAGTCGACGGCGGGTATTCTGTTAAAAATGATAGTCCAATGGCGTTACTCGGCAGTAATATTTACCGTAAACAATCTACATTTTGTCTGAAACTTTGTCAGAATTCAGCCGAACAAAAAAGTTGCTCTCAGAATTCTCGAGGTGAGTTAGTAAGTTCCGTATGTAAAACTGTACGTAAGTAGATTCGTGTTATCTTGTCAATCCACCGTCAGGCGTCTCCAATCCAAATATTGCGGAAATGAATTCGAGCCGAGCGAGTACACGCAGATTCCCCATTTTCCGGGAAAATTTCCCGACGTTCCCTTCACGCTTACCCCACTCCCTACTCCCCAGAAATCCACATGGGACGGTACTACAAGGCTTTTAACTTACCTAACGTTTCATAGTGCAGGTGTTGCCATGCTAATGCAATGTTCGAGTTTTTGAGAATTGTAATTTAGTGAAAAGAGCCGCCGGCGGCGGTACGAAACTTTTACTGTACGGGGATCGTTTTTGGAAGTGCAAGAGTTGGCAAGTTAAACAAAGGGGAGCATATTAAAACTAGAATATTGAATTATTTCGGGTGTTCTTTGTGATATTTCATTTTTGCAACTTACAAAGAAACCGCTACATGTAAGTAACTTCAATTTAAGCGACACGCATTTTCACCAAAGAGTTTTTATTGCTGATTTTTGTGAAAAAATTACTTTGAGGTTTTAATTAAATAGGAATCTTGAAATTAGTATGAATCCTAATTAAATGTTAGGGACAATTTATTTGCACCTTTTGTTTTAAAATAGTAGCCACTCAGTTATAAGTAAAGTATACCTAGGTCTAAAACTGTAGAATATTAGATCCCACACAGAAATCAATAGCTTAACAAACTTTAAAAAAACCTACGCAAATAGTGTGGGTTTGCCACTGCAACGCCTTATTAAATCTCAGAAAAACGCACACATACAACTTTACTCTTATTAACGAATTCGTCTGAAAAGTTCGATAATAAAATAATAAAGTAGTTATAACCTTTTCTTTAAGCGTCACTTGGAATTGCGTCAACTAGAAGTTCAGACTTGCCCTGCCCTCGCCATGAAAATCCGTTATTTACAGAAAAGTTTCAAACTTTAAAGTTATACTTTCCAAGTTTAAGTTTCAATTAATTGAAAAGAACACCGTACACCCTTTGCAGGATAACACTTCTGTGTGTTTTAAAAGCGAAATAAGGCAACCAACTTTTGAAAAATAAAATAAGTAGTTAATATTCAACCAATTAATGGATACAGTCTTATTAATCTGTCTGGAGATTTATTATTAAACGTAGAGGGTAATCAGATAGAGTGTTTATTACGCCTCAAAGATTATGCAGGATTAAGTATTTTTATCTAAGCGGATTAAAATATGTTTACAGAGCCTTGTAAAATCGCAAATAATATTCTTAGCGTGGGAATATTCCACGGTATAATTAAAAAAAGACTAATAAAACCATCGATAAGTGTGGGTGGTGGAAAGCACTAAGAAGATTACAGGATCTGTTAGGTATTAATTACGCCCACTAGTTAATACTGCAATAAGGTTCTTACAGTGGTTTTGCCAGTGATTCTATTTGAACTATCGCGGAGTAAAAATCGACTTGAATGGTTACCAAGTAAATATTATTTCTTTGAATATTTAAACCAAAGTCTGATTCCCCAGTATGTTTGAAACTTATTTTATGGAAAAATACTGTTTTGAATTTTTTTTGTGTCCTTATTTTTCGCGACGTTATCAACCAATGACAGTTTTCTCAAAATGTCTTCGTTCACGGTAAGAGCATCGTAAATAAAATGAATTTAAAAAAATATATATACTTTATTAAAGGTAACTATCTCTGGGAATCAAATACAGAACCTTTCGAGATGTAGACTTCCATGCATTCGAAGCCATCACGCAAAGTCATCACAAATTACCCTCAAAAACTAGAGTATTCCTTATATACCTGTATTTTTATTGCCATTAATTCCAAACTGTATAAAAAGTAATGAAAGTAATTCGTTATTCTTATTTTAATCCTTAAATAGGTTTTCGTATTAAATTATCAAAGTACTTACTAATAAAAACTTAACTATCTATATATATAAAATCCTTTGTTCTGAATGACTTATGGATCAACGTACAGCCTAAACCGCTGATCGTAGAGACCTGAAACTTGGAGGGTGTGTTCCTTGTATGACGTAGGAATCCGATAAGAACGGATTTTCCAAAATTTCCACCCAAAGGGGATGAAAAAAAGCTGTAAAACTTGTACGTTACAACGTGATTTTTTGGTTATATCTATTTCAAATTTTGCATAAATATTTTTTAACCGTATTGATGTAAGGCGAGATTCTTATTTTAACGAAACTCATCGCCCATTTAAGTAAATTTGTGTTAGTGCTTTTGATTTATTTATTATTTTTATTTTGACACATGTTTAAAAGCCGTTTTCAACTTTATCGCTGAAGTTTAAATGTCAAATAAATCAAATTAGAATTTTGTATTTAACCCAGCAAAATTAACGTAAAAACAAATTACTAGGGCGATGACGCCGGGTCATATTGACCGAAACTTTAAAGATAGTTTTTCAAGAAATTAAGCAATTCACATTTATTAGAAAAGCTGTTTATTGAAAATGGTTTTATGCTGAGATACAACGAAAATAACTACAATGAGTTCTAGATTTTTGTAAATTATCGCCGGATTATTTATTTTTTGTTAAGTAATGGATATCCGAATTAAAAACTTACTTGACTAGCCTAACGACTGCTGTCGTATTTATTTTGAATATTCTTTTGTTTATTGTTATTCTTACCCCTAACTGAAATCATAATTGTAAAAAAATTAATGTCCGGCTTAACCGATTTTAAAGAATTTTGGAATTCACATAGCTCAACCGCCTGGGATGAAATTGTCTACATTTTACCACAGTAATAATCTTATTTCCACGGGAAAATTAATTTTATCGCAGACGAAGTTGCGGGGTCCTACTAGTTTTGCTATAAAATGAAAGCAACTTTTCAATTACGGCGCCGAGCGCTTTAATATGATAAACAAATTAAATACTAGGTAAATTGACTTCCACTAAAACCTTTGCTCTTTGTTAAAAATGAGACTTTTATCATAAAAGAGTAGATTTAAATTAGATTTTCTGGTTCTTTCTTTTCTAAAATATACCAATTTCTTACGTATAAATCCGTTCAAATTTCACGGCGGCAATAGTTGGAAGTACGTTTTCATTTGAAATCGGCTTTCACTATTGATATTACCCAATTTGTAACGATACCAATAAAACGTTTGAAGTATTCTCAGAAATGTATTTAATTCAATATTATTAGCAAACAAAAATAAATATTCCAAAATACGTTCCATTCATCGTCGTATCATAATAATGATGTTATGCGAAAACTTAATAAGCCTGCGGAGCCATCTCCAATGAAATATTTAAAACGAAATTTTGCTGAAACTTCGTGAAATAATAAGCAAATTGGGTGGAAAACATGCGTTTTGAGTAACGACTCAACTTTGCTTGAAATTGCTGAAGGTAATGAGGTAGAGCGACGAAGATCTTATTCTTAGAAGAGCCTTTAAAGGTTGCGCGCTAGACAAAAATATTAAGTTATTCCAGACGCTCTTACGTCAAAACTTTTATACTAAACAGATTAAAACGGGAACATTTTAAAACGTCTTTGTAACAACGTAAGGTTTCATTTTGATCGGAAAACCTTTTTATTTTGTTTTTACGATAACATGAGAGGCGTACAATAGATAGGTTGCAAGAATGGAAAGTTATATAAAAATTCACAATAGGGTATTGTAGAGGTGTTTCTGATGTAATAGGATAACGTCTATTACGTTGTATTGGTTTCATACAGCTTAGAGTAATCTTCAAACGAGTTGTTTATTAATTTAAAAAGAAATATGAATCATTTAATAAAATTTTGGTGTTGAAAATAATAATTTCTATTAAATCATTTAAAAGATCAAAATTTGTCAAGAACGTTTGTCGTCGCGTCTTATAAAGTCATTCGGAATATCTCAAATTTCGTTTCCTTAAGAAACGGAGTTGTATAATGAAATTTTCAGGTTACACAAATATATCATTTCGCGCCCAATTATAACGACAAGCGAAGGGTGAGGAGACAAAAGGCGGCATCAATGAGACGCGAGTCATCCTGCGGTGTGGAGCCTATTGGGACCAGTCGTTTGAGAACACCGAATACGTTCTTATATCTAAAGTACTTATAAATCATAGTTTTCATTTTTTTGTCCTTATTTGAATTTTAGTATTTTGAATTAGTAGATGGCGTTGTGATGTTGCATTAAATAAACTTATGTTGAAGAAACTTTTCTACTTTCGTGGGAACATGAACATAATTATGTTTTATATGGTTGATAAAGATTTTGATAACATTGTTTAGAAGTTATTATCAAAACCCTGCAAGAGCACAGCAGAGGATAATAGGTATGGGCAAAATAAAAAACATCATACAAATTAAGTTTTTGCGACTTTTAGGCGTAGGTATAGATTTCATGAATAAAGTTTCACAAATACAAATACGTAAACAACTAACTAGGCATGGTGAAAATCAATTACTAACATTCTTTTAAGTCTCGCGTGTGTTTGGTTTAGCTATCGTGCTGGAAGCAGCCACATGCCGAAGTCTACATACCTTTTTATTTTGAGAAAGGAACATTAATAAAATGAAGTTTAATGACCTCAGTTATCGTAACTTTAAATTTTGTTTGGTAATAAAACATAAGTGCAACAATTAGAAAACCTATTGAAATAAAACAATTAAAACTTATCGACTAGACTTCAAAACAAATATTTAATTTAACCATTTTAATTGTAACTTTGAAATTTTGAATGTGTTCGAAAATTTTATGCTTGATAACAGTTTCAAATTGTTGAATGTATTTTGTTTTCTATTATAAAATAGTCGTTACATACAAAATCAAATGTACCCAGTTTAAGTCGGTCCCAATTGACACAATGCCTTACCTACCAAGCGTGCCAAATGTCCTATGATAATGCCCATTAATTTATTGAATGAGGTAAACGTATAATGAACTTTTGTTTTGCCTTAAATGTGAACCCATTATATGTCTCTTTTGTATTAAGGTACGAGACTGTAAGACATTATTTGGCTTCATCAAATGATTATCCAGCAACTTCTCGTAAAAAAATCTCGCAAGTAGACAATAATCGGTAAATCGGCTATTGAAATTGTAGCGTCACCGTAAAAACTTTAACCAAATATATAAAAAGTAACAAATAACGTTCGATATAAGCTACCTTCAAACCACCACAGGACTTACAAAACTCCACTCGTATCTGTTGGCCACAATGACTCGCCAGAATCCGTCCATTGATCAATATACCGGAGGATTTGCAAATAATAACACCAAGAAACCGATCCGGGACCCACCTCTTGGTCCCGTGGGGCGGAATATCAGCGTGTCATTTGTTTGTATTGTCGAATTAATCCCGGAGGCAAGTTGACTGATGACTTCCAGTCAAACGTAATACCAAACAAAAGACAGTAAGGTGTATTGTATAATCGATTCTCACTTAAACGACAGATGCTACAAACGGGGACCATCAATCCAGCGACCCCCGCCCCCGCCTCACCTGTCTCAGCCCCCCCTCCCAGCGGAACAAAGTGGTTTGCGTTATTTTACTTCAGGTGATAGCACAACTCGATCGTTTAATGTAATTCACGTATTAGGTTTATTGCTTATTTTTAAATTATGGTATAAAACTTGGGCAATGGATTTCTCATTGAGTTTAGGGGTTTTGTGCTTTATTTTGAGTGGTAGAGTGAGTAAAAGTTTGAAGCAAACCGTTATAAATAATTTTTGAAACATAGCTGTTTATTGCTGTGTAAATTATTCTTATACTGAATAAAACGTTTTTTTTTATTGATGAAGATATTTTGAGCAGGCAATGGCAGGTCCTAATCAACGCCAGCCTCAGTCTCGAATTGTTATTCTCCTTCCATTACCTCAATTTTTTAGTGCCGAGGTAGCTGAAAGGAACCCTTTTACTTATTGTGTCTCATCCTTGAATAGGTGGAGTACCATCGTGAAATTAAATTTCTTTAGATTACTCATTTTTATAGGATTTTCCAGCCTTTCTTTCACTCAGTGAGTAGCTATTTATTCTTTGTCATCATTTTTAATAAACGCCCCTTTCAAAATTAACGCCTCAGCATTGTCCGTGCAAGTCGGTAATATTCGAGTATGGAGATTGAATTCCAAGTTCGTAAGAATGACTGGAGTTGTATTATCTCGATACAATAAATTCAAAGTGTGCGGTATCGAGTACGAGACAAGAATCGTTGTAGAATCGATTTAAGTGAGTCGCGTGATCGAACAAACACTCGAGCACACTTGTCGGTCCCGGTCACGTGCGGCTGCAACCATACTTGACTTTGTTTTGGTTCTGTACATTAAAAAACTTAAACTTTTTATACTTCGTCTACGCCGTAGCTTCGTAGACAAACCGTAGCAATGTCTCAAATTTTATTTGAAAAATATCACATCATAGGAATGTACCTCATAAACACAATAACACCAAGTTATATCCACAACCTTTTCCCACAATTGTAACAGAAACAAACCAATATATCAGAGCGCAAACAAATCAAATAAAATGGACCGCAACACAGAAACACGTTTGGAAAAACTTATCTAAGAACACGTCCCACCGTGCTATAATTCAATAAAGTGCGATCCTACGTCAAGTGAAATCGTATCTTCCCTACAGTTTTACACGCACCCCTAATGCACTCTAACTGGAAAACCATAAAGTCTATTTTCCAATGACAGATCGCGCCGAGGCGTTCATACTGAAACAACGCCGTGTTTTTAGACAATTTACCTCAAGTTATCCGGACGTTTTGCTTCGGAATTAAAAATAAGACAGGAACAGTTGTGTGCATTATGTAGTCAATTTGAAGAGTAAATGTTGACTTTTTTAAAATTCATAAAAATGTATGCTGTGCAGTACTTTGGGTGATTTTAAAGTTGTTTCACAAAAATTAACGCATTTTTGTCACTGTTTTTTTGTGTTAAATTTCTGCTCAGTTTAGCTGATTATTGTCTTATCTTAAATTTCGAAGATGATTTTAAACATTTCTTTAAATATATTTATCTTGATGAACATCAAGAAATGGAAAAATATCAAAATTTAGATAACTTACGTAAGAGGAATAACTTTATGTGCAACAGCTTGACCTTGATATTGCATTATAACGCATAATAGCTAATTGTATACCTGCATAACATTTCGGAAACTGTTGGTCCACTATTGCCCATATTTTTATGGAATAGTTACCATGAAATAACGTTGTAAAATATATCATATTCATTTTACTAAAATATTTCGAACCAATTTTAAAATGAATTAAAGTACGTAATTTCATCTGCACAAGCTATTCGATAATAATATTTCGTATTTGTATTGCAATATAAATAAAACCTACATGATAAATATAAGCTTTGATGAGATACGTACTTGTATCATAACTCTCTGAAATTAATACTCCAATACATTATGTGCGTGAATCGTATTTTAAATTAATGCCAAATAATATATGTAAAATATTAATAAGTAGTTTTCAATATCGAGTATCGCCGAATCTGTTGCAAATGAAAACTGTTTGTATACTATAGGATTTATTATTGAAATGTTAATTAAAATGTGTAGGTTGATTCTTTATGGTAAATTAACTAATTATTTCATTGCAACATAGATTTTTTCAGTTTTCTTTTCCTGATTCGTGGAGGCCTAAAAATAAGCGAATAAAAATAATAATAGAACATTTAGAAAAAATGCGTTAAAATATCACCCCTTTTATTCAAAACAGCGTTCCACCCACGGCCGTTAGAAATCATGTTTTGCATAGAAACATTTTGTAAATAACCTTAATTTTCAGCTGCGGTGAAGCCTTCATTTCGTAGTCTCCCTTCAATGTTTAAAAGAGCTTTAATTAAAAATATTAAGTACTGGTTTCGCCGAATTATTTTTCTCTCTTACAAGGATTTTTACTTCGCACCATGGTTACCAAAAGCAAGATAAAATGTACATTAAAAATGAAACCAATCATTAAGAAAAAAATCAGCAAATTCATATTTACTTCACGTTTAATTAAAACTTGCTACTAAATTTTTTTTGGAAACGATACATTCTATTTAAAGCACATAATAAATCAAAAAATTGTTAATCAATCAAAATGATCATAATCAATAATTATGCTGCTAAGTATGTCATGTTTCAAAAACTTTGACAGACTTTAAAGAGATAAAGGCTTTGAAATGGGGTTAAATAAGCAGACAATCCAAAAAAAATTCGCTAAACGAAGTAGTTTACGTTAAGAATAGCTACATTTCTAAAGCTTAGCGGGTATTTCGTGAAACACTCGAGAGCAATGCAAGAAGAGCCTGCTAAGTCTGTTTAATGGTTTGCCTGTACAACTTAGTCCCTGACTGACCGTCCAAGTTGGACACGACTACTTATAAGACAAGGCACAGACTCAGAAATAGATGCTTTTATCGTGGGAAGCCTAAAATAAAGTTCTGGTAAGGCAGAAGCGTAAGGGAACTTGTCTGTAGTTGATAATGGGGCAGAAGTTTAAAATGAAATAGTCATCTTATTCAGTTTCCGTTATTCATACGATTTTAAATAATTAGTTATCTAACACTATGTTAAGTATTACTTTATTAGATAATTTTGTGTGCGCTTTCGAAATGCTAGAAGTTTAGCAAACATTGTCAATAAAAGAAACAATTTGTCAGAAAGAAGTCATCTTTACCTAGAAAAGCATTGATATTCAACCATTCATATAAGACGTGGCCCCTATTCACCAAATAACTTGTAAATCAGCATAAAAATAAAAAGGTAAGTCGTTTACCTTCAGAGGAAATCGGCTAGCTAGACTCAAAATGTATCCATCGAGAACATTCGAATAAGAAAATCTTTCCGATGCCTTTGATGTTCCCGTATATAAAGTTTATATAAAGCTCTAGCATGCACGCGAATTCAGATATTGGCAATAGGTAATTTCGGTATATGCTTTCCGAAATGAAAAATGTCATTTCGGCGCTTCGCGGTACTTGACTTCAAAGGAAGGTACGGTGTTTTATTAAAAAATATGGGGAAGGCAAAACTTTGTGGTGTCTAATTAGGATTTCCTAAGGTATTTCGGATTAAAAACGTTAATATCTGATGAGCATCGTGTGGAATAACTTTGCAGTTACTTTTTGTGTTTGATTTGTTTTAAAATTTCGGTATTTTTTGTCCTATTTTGATTTCTCATTTGTTATTAAGAGTTTATAAGATCCACAATTAGTTTACTAAATACCTACCAATCTTACTTTTTATTCTAAGTTTATTCCATGTCAAGTATATAATAATGTTTAGTGTTGTATCAAGAATAATATATTTAAATTTGAATAACACCCTAATTAAACTAGTTAATAAACTTCATTCACAAAATGTTGTCCGTGTAAATTCTTAAACAGACGTATGCGAAAGCAAAGTCCGTTTATTTAGAATGTATGGATAATTCACAAACAGAAATTCACGTGTACATTTCAGTCAAAATTTCAGATTTAACTTTGTAAAGGGCAGTTCAAAGCGTTGAAATTATACGTATATCTTCCCAGGTTAGCATGTTCCAATTCCAAAATACCTTGGACAAAATATTGTCTGTCCAAAACTGAAGTTAAACACTGCCCCTTTGAGTCCGTAAAGTAAAATGTTAAAATTTCACGTGTTGAAAAACAGTCTGAGTTTCAGCTTTATTTATTGTACATTCGAGTACACGACACACGAGTAAGTATCATAATTACGTGGTAAATATTCTCAAAAACATTTTTTCTTCAAAGCAGATACGTAAACATCGATAGCAAGTAGTTACGCGAAAAAATTACGCCCCAGGGTATAGTTTTAGCAGCGATCACACAGTATTGTCTCCGGGAACAATAATTATGCGCCACGCTCCCTGAATTTTTTATTGTTGTTTGTATGTGAATGTGTTAAGCGCGTTGAGATTGTACTGTTTAAGTAAAGGGTGTTTTAGTATGCGAATATTTGATTGTTAAACAGATGCTAGCTATATCATAGGTCTAGAGAGCTCAGCACTTTTAACGTTTATGATCATAAAATAAGTAAATTATATAAGCATGACACTAATAGTGACATGTTTAAAGTATTATTGTTTGTTAAACAATATTTTTTTAAATCTTAAATGTCGAATGAAACTAGTGATTTGCTTATATAAGAACTTTTAAAGTTTTTCTGCAATACCCCACCTTATAAAAGTACGCTGTTAATGCTATGCGATATTAACAATGTACGCTGAATACATTAATTATTTTAATCAAAGAAATTTTAAGAATAAATATTATTCTATTTACATTCTAAATTTTCATTTTGAATCAACGCAGAAGAAAACAACTATTTATGCCGTAAGGGAGTCGCAAAAGAAATGAAGTTTCTGCTTGTAAATAAGGATCAGCAGATTATTACAGCTTTGGCTTTATTCCACAAAGACAGATTTACAACATCCAATGTTAATAATGTACAAGCAGACTTGAATCTTGTGAAGGTACATTAGAGTGCTCAATTGCATGAATACGTATATGTTGTTCAGATTTTTAGGTAAAACTTGGGAATAATTTTAAAACACTTTAAGATATTGACTCCTTTATATGGTTAGTATTTTACGTACTTCACAAACGCTTTGTCAACCATAAAAATGTTAATAAATCTAGTTTTATGCACTTGAACAAGAAAAATGCTTCTTCCCGAAATATACTTTCGTATTCATTCATCAAAACTTTCAATTTTTAAATAAAATGTCTTTCCTATAAATTTAGAAAGCAGTCAAAAAACATCGACTAACCAAAATATATTCCTATTTAAATATGTATAAAGTGCATTATAAAGGGGATGAATATTTATTCTTAAATACTATTACTGCAAGAAAAAGCAGTAAACAGACTACTTCAATTTGTTTAATGAACGAAAGATTATTTACTCGTTTCTATTTTGTTATCGAGTAGCTAATTAGCGAGGAATTATACGGTCTTTGTTCAAATGAAGGTTAATTAGGCAAAAAGATTTCGTTATAAATTTTCTCTTTATTTTAGAAACAAATACTTGCTGATTTATCTTTTTAATATAACTTGTTAATTAATTAAGCGAAACTGGTAGTAAACAGTTACTACTTCAACTTTTAAAACATATCACATTGATGTATGTACAGAAACAACCAGTGTATAGGAAGTGAGATAAACTTAACAAATTTCGTGTAAAATTCCAAATAGTTTCTTAAAAAACATAATTATAAAAATATATTATGTTTATTTAAGTAGAAGTCCCTATTACTTAAAAACTATAAGAAACCGAGCAAAATCAAGCAATCTTAACTATCACAACTCTCAAGACAAAATAACGAATCGGAAAGTAGCGTTTGTTCCGACAACTTGAAAATTCAATTACTTTAAAATACAATTCTGTAAATATTTGAAGTTCAATTTCAGTATCCATTAACAGAGTTTCCCTGGATGATGCAATCAGACTTTGGATATAATTGCTCCGGTCCTCGGCACGAGACGATCTGATTCCTGGAGTCAGATTGGAGGTAAACTTCATTTATGATTTACTTTGAAGTGTATTTAATTCATTTAGAGCTAAATCCCACTTGTCTTACGTTACCTAGTTCATGTATTAATTTATATGTTGTAAAATAAAGAGTGTAGTTAAAAGTTTTTTCAGAATAAGTTGAATTGACCGTTACATATTAATGATTTCCTTTAGTGAGCCTATTTTTTTCATCTTCTGTTCATCATATTCTGTAACTGTATGAATCATAATTTAATACAGTTATTTTAAGTTAAATCCTAGAACCTATTGACCCGTATTCCAAAGCTTTAGAATACTGAATATTTGAAATAAGCTCTGAAATTTCTGAAATTGCAACCTATCTTACAAAGAACACTATTAACTTTGCTTTAGTTGAAACTTCGGTATTATCAATAAAACAGTCAAACATCTCTAGAGGTTAAGTGGTTAAAGTGCAGTCGGCTGCTAGGATGGGCTGGTAGGTTTATAGGTACGTTTCAAATTAATTAAACCTGTGACACCCCTTCATACCTTGTACCTATGGAAGTTGGTCATTACTTAAGGCGCTTAGCATGTACTTTGCGGGTAAGTAGCATCGGGGGCGAAAACGCATGCAAAATGGTAAATGGCCTTTAAGTTTGTATTTAAAAAAATAAATTTACTATAGCTGCTAAGTAACTAGTTTATAAGTGTGACCAACACCTAAAAACAATAAAATGAGGCAAAAAATACAAATAATGAAGACACTCACTTACACACACAGTAAAGCGGTGTTTTGCCTTTGAAAATATTATACATAAATATTCTTTTAAAATTTTAGGAAACCCTAGTACGTAAGTCTCTTGCCCGAACGGAAACTGAAAACGTTAGCCCAAAGATATAAAAATAACTGTATGATTCACTTCCTTACCCGATTGTACCTTGTTCAGCTATGTCTAACTATTGTTTCTGAGGTGTTCACAATTTGATTGAATTTAGTCAAGGGCTGTAATCTAAGAGGAGGCGCTCTGCGATAAATTGTTAGTCTTGGTAAATTAAGTTGGATAAATCAATTGTCGTCAGACCGCTAAGCGAAATTAATTGGTGTCAGTTTAAAAATACGTTTATTGTATTATGTAGGGATTGCTTTTGAGTTATTGTTGGGTGTGATTTCTGGAAATGATTGCAAATCTGCTAGGGGATTTATTTACTTTTCATTAGTAAGAACGTTTTTGGTTCCTCACATTTTCTTTCTGTCTGTTATTGGTGTTATATTAGTCTGATATTTTAACTATAATTTGATGGAAAGAGCAAGTTTCATAATACTTTGAATCAGACTAAAATTATAACAAACTAGTTTATCTAATACTAGGAATCTCTCATGCTATTTCTATTTCTAGAAAAACTATCTATCTGTCAACTATACTAAAACATAAACGAGCTACAAACATCTAAACATTCTAACCACTTCAAAACTAACGCATCCTAAACATATTATATTTCTTGAGAAACTAATTCCTGCAACAGTAATTAAAAGGTGCTATTAAATGCAATGGTCTTAACAAAAGAGAAACAAAAACTAGCTAGGATTAAGAAAAATTGCGATACATAAAATTCTTTTCATTAAAGAACATTGCCCGAACACGTAGGGAAGTAAGAACCGAATTGCAATTTGAAACGAAATACTTCGACGCATTGCAGCGTGCTCTTAAACCAAGTTATTCGCTGATTCACAAGTAGCTTAGGATTTTAACAACTACATTTTGGTAGTTCTGATATAGTGCAGGAACTTTTAATTTGGTTTGTTGCTGAGCGCAGGATAATTTTGTGTGGGCTCTAAATCTGGGTAAATAAAGTCTATATTATGCTCTGTGTTTTATACATAAAAGACTAAACCTCTAAAAGTTAATCTCTCAATTAAATCATTGATTACTTTATTGTTTTTTGTTCAGTCTGCAATTCACAATGAAATACAGTAAACCATAACTGAAACTCTTAACTTTATACAGAAATAGTGCAAAAAGTTAGGAATGTCTTTTATAAAATGAGTACTATTTTTTTGAACAAAATTAACGATTATCATCGATTAACTTTAAAAATACCTACTAAAATAAAAAAGGTAACCTTACGTAAACAGCCTATTGCGTTTAACACCACGCTGGCCTTTCCCGTTGCTCCCCTGAAATACCACTAATGGGTAATTTAGACCCCCACGTGTATACACCTAACAGCGCACAGACCCCAAACGACTGGGTCATTCATCCCGACAACAGTTCGGGTTAATAAGGAAATAAAGTACATGTTTGACATGTATAGGGAATAATAAATGAATGATGAATGTTGAAGGATGCAAGAAAATAAGTTACTCGGTGTTTTTTAGTAACACCAATTATAAAAGGCTCTTTTGACTAGATTTTAATGTAGTGCCTTGTAGTGAACGTTTAGGAATGACAGTGTAAACCAAATCAAAATCCAAAACGTAATATAAAAATTATGTTCATAGGATAGTCTAATAATATATTTTTGTGCTCGATTTACACCCGTAATATGTAGTTATTAATTAAATCAGAACCATATTTCTGCAACAAAATTCAAATCAGTTTTTTCGTCAAAATTTTTTTTATCCAGCTACAAATACCGCGGGGCTCTTTCATTGATGGAAACCAGTTTCCACAGGTTTCGCGGGTTGTAACTGCAGTCCTGTTGGTTTACGGAAAAAAAATTGAAAAATCCAGGCGACCGCCACCGTAGTGTTGTTTTAAAATTTTCTGGAACCTCCACTCAAGTTAGTATTGGGTTTTCTTTAGTGTAATTAGAGTGGATTATGCCTGTGGTGACTAGAAAAAAAAAGAAAATTATTTTAGCTTGCAGCTTGATATGGGATAGTATTCTTTTTCTGTCGATAATGTTGTTTAGTATTTCAAGTTATGTAAACCCTCTAACAGTGTTTTCTATATGGATAAGTTTATGACCAAGTTTTTGTGCTTTCTTATATGAAAAGCTCTCTTAAATTAATTTTATTCAAACAAATCGTTACGAAACAGTGTAATATCGGATTTCGAAGTTGTCAGGCCAAGTATTCAAGAAATGTTACCCTGGCAAAGCTTTATAAAGTCACCAACTAATAAATAATAAATAAAGTGTTAAGAACAAGAATAACACGAAAAGCCTTTTCTTAGTGTTATACAGATCACTTGAGAATTACTGCTACAAAAGTCGCTTTGGTTCTCTCCAAGGAATTATTGTATAAAAGAAGAGTTTAAGTCCTGGGATTCAGTTTTTTTAATTAACATTTTTGTGCAAATTTTATTACGTTGCGTTACTTAATATAATAACGTTAATTAATATTCGTTGAAAGTTGTATTGAAATAAATGTATAGTATTCAATTGACAGAATAACAAAGCCTCTAATTGGCTCTCGTTACAGTCAAAAGTAAAATTAACAAAATTCGTATCACTTATACTTTTACAATCAACTCTGGTCTTTATTCATAAGCAGTTAAAGCTCATTATCCGCATGTAAACGGTACCAAAACAAAACACAGTCATAGATTATCATCACTATCATAAAAACTATGTCATTCAATCATTATGATCTACTGGATCATACTACTAATATTTTAAACGTGAAAGTTTGTAAGTATATATGTATGTATGGATGGATGTTTGTTACTCTTTCACGTAAAACTACTGGATGGATTTGGATGAAACTTTACAGTAATATAGGTTATACGTCAGAACAACACATATACTCTTTACCGCGGGAAAACTTTTTATTCCCACGGGAAAGCGACTTCCACGCGAACGCAGTCGCGGGCGGCCACTAGTGAAATATAAAACGATGTTATATCAAGAGAACTGACGCAGTTAAAAAGCTACCTTGTATAGACTATTTATAGGTTTTATTATAAAGCTTCTAAGCTTTGAAGTTCTTGGCAGAAAGATGGCCACTTCCTACAGTAACCTCGTTAGTGTATTTATAGGCTTTTCTCGGCACTTATGTAATATATACCGACCTAGAATTGAGCTAGTTTTTATTTTATTTGTTATTTCAGATTATTATTTTAATAATAAACTCTTGTAAGAAAAGTATTTTTTTGCGAAAATGAATTTCTATACAAACATTTTAAAACATTTTTTTTAAATCGCAACATCTACGCCGTAGCAACGTAGTCGTCTACAAAATCCGATCGTAGCAATTACGCCATTGATCAACACAACGCTGAAATTAACGAAAATATTAGCTGTAACTTGTTAAAGATGTTACCAAAATTACCTTAATTAACGAAAAATTACCGTTTCCAATTACTTATTTATATCCAAACAGTTTTGGTTACAAAGGTTTACGTAACATTATTTGCGTTGTTCGAGCCGAGGCAAACGTTCTAATTGGGTTCTGTACCCGCCTGAGGGAGAATGGAGAACGTACCAGTATTTTGCTTGTACCTTATTATTACTAACAAGTACCCTCTTTTAATAAGAGAGGCGGTACATTAAAAGTTTGGTCGAAGGAACCCTAATTATAAAATTAACGTGGCCAACGGTCTGCCGGTTATTGATTTACCGGTATACCAAAATAACGATAGCTAACCGATGTTTTAATCAACGTTTTAGATCATTAAGAACCAGGAGGTTATAAAAATATAAATAGTTCAATTTAAATGTATTTATTCACAAGTATCATTTAACGCCGGTCATGCTTCTATGAACTCAAACATTTCTACCAAAAACATAGTATTGAGTAACCATGTTTTTAGGTAGTAAAAAATATATTGATAGATAGTATATTATAAGTTTGAATTTTATTCTTTTCTTCTAAAAATAATCACATGATCTTTACAAATTCTTAACCAATCGGATGCGAGGAATCACACCCCGTAAAACAAAATAACAAATAATGCATCAAAAACATGAACATTTCCTGATGCGAACCCTAACTATATTTAGCCGCATACACTTTGCAGGTAATTGGTAAAATGCTAATTTTCCCAAATTATTATGAAAGCCACGCGGCACTTCCCGAAGTAACAATGTATGATACACTCTCAATATTCGTGAACACTGAAATCATTTTACATGAACATAAAATACCTTTTAATATAAGCATTTGTAGACCCATAATGGATGAATCAGATATTCTAAATTAGTATGCTTCACTAAAATAACCTTAATTGATAGTTGTGATGACGTTTTTTTGCAGCGACTAAAAAGAAAGAATGGTAATTATGGTATTTAAACTGCAAAATTTAAGTAAAGTGAAATAAAGTTTATGATTGTAGTGTATCCTTACTAATATTATAAACGTGAAAGTTGTGAGTATGGATGTATGGATGGATGGATGATGTTTGTTACTCTTTCACGTAAAAACTACAGGACGGATTTGGATGAAACTAAACATTGCAGTAATATAGGTTAGAATAAAACATAGGTTACATTTTACCACGGGAAAACATATAACTCCCACAGGAAACCGACTTCCACGCGAACGGAGTTGCGGGCGGCCTCTAGTAAACTATATAACCGGCGTGTTTCGTCGATGCTACACGACCACAATATACATAAAAAATGCACCAACTAAGAATAAACTTAAACGGAATTATACGTTTATAATTTTAGGATTAATTAATACAAGTATTAAGTATCTCAGAACCCGCCAGCTTCATAAATTAAGTGGCCAATAACTATACCATCTTATAGTGGCCAATAACCGTGCGCAATTACGCGGCCGCGATTTATTTGTTTTTCCCCATCGTTTTTGAAATTCAACAGCCGTGCCCTAGCAAAGTGAAACTGTGACGGATGCCAGCTCCCATCGGCCATGACTTGCAACTCGTACCAAATGGATTAGAAACAGCCGTGAGAGAAATACAAATATCCAAGTTGCTTACATTTGTTTACCGATAGATTAAACACGGACGTTCAAGGGTAAACTATTATTTTATATTAAATGTAGCAGACGTTTCGGGGCTTGTTTTTACGGTTGAAGGGGGATAAGGGATTGTTTTTATTTGTTTTTTGTGGGGAAAATTGTGCGCCTGCCAACATTAATTAATTATTCGTATGTTAATAGCATGATTCATTTGCCTACGTAAATATTATTAGGTACTTATATTTATTTTTAAAATATTTTTTCAAATGAAAATCAAGCTTCTATAATACTTGTGTAAATGTTGTTATTAAGTTTCATTGAGATTCACCTATTTAATAAACTAATTATATTTAAATCACCAACTCAAATATAGGTACTACTTGCGTTAAATGCATTTATTCCGACTCAATTTCCCTACACGAAGTAGGTACAGGTTCCCTACCCGAGAACCTATTACAGTATGTTTGTGACACCCATCTCCTTAATTTAATTTATCATTTTACCGAAATGAAAAAGAAGTGTAGCGACGATTCGCATTCTTGCTCACCTGGTACCAAGTGGCGGGAAATAATTTAATTTCGCCGTTTCATCCGAGGCTGTAATCGGAAAAAAGACTGAAAAACTCATAAAGGCATTACGGCGGTCGGAAACTCCTGACGCTGGAAGTTTTACTGCAGCGGGGCTCCTGTCGGGACGCGAGGGGCCGCTCTCTCGTTGGTAGTTTAGGTTTCGCTTTGTCGGTGGTGAACGTGCGATTTGACGGTAACATTCGAAGAGAAGTCCAAAGAAGGCAGACCAAAATTATCTTGTTGATCTTTTGATATGAGACATTAAAAAATATGTTCATGCCTCGCCAAAGTTAAATTTCATGTATTGAAATATAAAAATATCTTATTTTTTATTATTTACTTAGAAATACTAAGTTTGCGCCCTAAAATATAGCGCTAACCCAGAACCACTGACGTTGCGTTGCGGGACCAAAAATTAATAATAATTGTTACATTCCAAACGCTCAATCAAAATCATTTCTAGTGAGAAGTGTAAATATTTTTGTAAAATGATTTTTTCCTTGACAGTTTTGCAGCAATTTGTTGATATTTTATATCATTGACGTGCAAAAAGTGTTACTCGAATGAGACTCCGCCTGAGATACTTTTCTTAAGCACGAGTGGCGTGATTCACTGTTTTATTACATTAAGTTTAGTCTAGAAATAATATTTTGCTATAACATTATTAGTGTCATTCTTCGAATTGAGCTTGTAACTCTAAAAAGTGTATGTACACTTAAATAAGCATTGTAAGTATTCTGACATTTCAAATATTAATTAATGATTTGCATAGATATTGAACTACGGAAGGTACCTACTAATTTCAAATATGTATTAGTAAACATGAAAGTAAAACAACTTTGAATTACCTTTCAACACAGTTTAATCAACTTGCAGCCAAAGCCGAAAAACCTCTCAATTATTATTGTAAAAACGAAAAAAAAACTCCACAAAATCCCCAGATTCGCACGTGGAATTCCGATTAAGCTGCCTTTGATTTTTGCGAATTATTCGTCAAAAAACAAATTGCGACTGACACGCGAATCGCGATACCGGCGATTTTATTGCCAATTACAGAATCGAGCCGATGATGTTTTTTCGCCAATATTTAATTACCATTAAATAGTAATTTGTAAACATGAACGATGATAAAAAATTAATGCAAATAGGTTTGGTAGCTGTGGAGTTAACGAGATACAAAGAATGCAAGGGCACGGATTCCGAGAGAGTTATTTTGACACGTTTTTATAAGTTTTAGTAGTTATTTTCTGGTCGTTTTATTTAAGGCTAAGTAGTGAGATTTTATTTACTGATTGAGATTAGTATCAAGTCGACATATATAAGTAAATCTTAATTTTTTACGCTTCCAGTAGTATAAGATTTCATCAAACTTACTTTAAAGATTTATTCATGTTTGCGTCAACCGAAATGTATCCACACAGTGATCGTTACGGTTTCGTATATTTATTTTAACTTTAGTTTAAATCATATCAAAAGATTTTTTTATTTACCAAAAATTTTCAGTTAACATTAAAATTATCTTTCAAGCTGCTTAAGATAAGTTAAGTTTTGATTTTAACCCATTGTCAGAAACGGAACAACACTCTCGTACACTCTCAGGATTTTACCTCAAATATTTAAGACACAGAACAAAAGCATTACTTTCTATTGCGGAACACAATAAAATGACAATGCTGGTATTGCGTTCACGCGACTTCGGTTTTCTTTGTCAGAGGCTTCTACGAGAGTACATTTCAAATAGTGGGTACATTTCGTGGTAAACTGAATTTGACAAACCAGCAATAGAGCACGAACTGGGTTTAAAATAAAATCGTACTTAAGTATTTCATTGTATATTTTAGTAAGATCTGCATTAAATATCCACAGGGTAATTCTTTAGACGAATGAGTTTTTTTATAGTATTTAGATCGACATTTGTTTTAATCTTTGCCTTACATTATTAAACTCGAGGATCAGCGGAGTGATTCTGTAACACAAATTGTCCCCACTGCCATAAAAATAAACGTCGAATTGTACATTTGGCCATACAAATAATACAATTTTCACGTTTTTCGATAGTAGTTTATGTCACTCGAAAGTTACAGAATCGCACGTCTGTAAGCTATTGAAAGGAAAAAGTACAAAAGTCCAAAGTCCATTTCCTACAATCCGAGAACTTCTAAGTGTAGACTGTAGTACTACAGTTAGTAAGTGTCGAGTAGCCAACAATTGCTTGTATTTTTAAGTGAAGCGTTCTCCCCGTGACGTTTGCTAATTATCTACACTCTCTCTTGGAATGGCGGCAGGCAATTAGACTCCTTAGATTCTACTTCTTTCGTGTCAATTGCCAATACAATGACTCAACAATTACTGTAGGTAGCTTATGGTATGAAAAAAATTGAGTAAGTTTTGTCTCTATCTTTAAATATACAACGACGTTCGTGTCTCGAATGTAAGTTTTCGAACTCCTTCGAACTAAAAAACTTATTAAGATTTCAGTATTATTTCGATAAATTCTAAAAGAAAGTACACGTAAAGTAAGTACAAATAGTTTATTTTATTTCATCATATTTCAATAACAAATTAAATATAAATCGCCGCCATCCAGAGCTTGAAATAAAAGTTCAGAATGATGGAAAATTAACTTTATCCGGATATTTTATTGAAGTTGGGCGTCGGTTTGATGCGTTTATAACTTTTCCAATGATGGTCGCCACGGCAGTTTTATCGCTATTACGAGTTCAACTTAAATACATTTTCATAGTTTATTCCTACCGTGATTCGATATTTACAAAAGTTTTGTTTATGCTTGAACTAAATTTTAAAGACGATTTAGTGTTATAAAGTAAATCACTTTCGTCTTTAATTACTCTATCTATTCTCTTTAAAAAAACATCAAAATCTGTTGCGTAATTTTAAAGAACTAAGCATAAAGACACACATATGGCGGAAAGCGACTTTGTTTTTACTATGCAGTGATTATTTTGTGGAAAATAGATAAAAAGTGGTTTTAAACGAATTTGACAATATCTAGATTCATCTTAGCGTGAAAAAGTATAAGAACTCGTTAAACAAACAACCCATAAAATGTGGGTTTAATTAAAAATATTTCTTTACCTTCCGGTTATCTTATAAGTAAAGACGTTATTTTTTTGTATTCATTAAGTAACGCCCACAGTACGATTAGTATTATTTTGTTAATTTCACAAAAAAAACATCTAAAGTACGACGGCAAGTAAATAGATAGGTTGATTGAAGATTACAACAGTTTTTAAATCATCAAACCTATTAGGTATGTTTATTGATAACTGTGTGACTTATACCAGTCAGATAGTTAATAGTAACAATTCGAGCCAATACAAAACACAGGTGATTATGAAAGTAAACATCTTAAATACAATCACCTCAATATTCATAATTTATATAACAGTCACTTACGTATAAAATAATATTAAATCGTTGCATTGCGAGTTTAACTGAATTTTAGCTGGACTATTCCGAACCTAAACTTTGTGAAAACCTCATTTTTAACCCTTACAGCGAGGGTAGATTGTAAAGCCGTCTCCACACGTAAGGTAATGTCGGATCATTTATTTCAAATGATAAGGAGCGGACCCGATGTCGGTTCCCGTTCGCGCCAGATTCAGCAGCTTACAGCTTGACAAGTGAGTCCGGCGGCTATTTATTATAGTCAAGGAGTTAAACTCCTTCGCCTGGACTGTGGGCAAACTGTAGGATAATCGGAAAGGCTTAGCCAGATGTAGAAAACTTGACAGACAGTTTAAACCACAATTACAGGCAAAGATGACGGGCGATAAGATAATAATATGAACGATTGATCTTTTACTTAAGGAAACTAGAGATTCAATCAGTAAAATGATTTTTTTATTGAAATGTGGTACCTAAGAAGTATGGCATGTATTAATGTCTGCCATATCTTTTTTTTATTCGAGAGATAAATTATTTTAAACTTTATAAAGGTAATTTATACAAGAACAACGAAACAGAAAGGATGTTTGAAATTTCTAAGTTTCTGCACAATCAAATAACTAATAGTTTACTATTATTGTATTGTGTACCATATTTCAAAAGACCACTGCTCCTTCAGACAAAAACTATTTACGGAAGTGCTTTTTCATTACAATTTAATTTCTCTCTTACGTAGTAGTGCATATAGGAATGGCTGTGTGTGTTGTCTATAAATATCCGAGGTTCGAATCTGTGGAAATGAAAATGAATGGGCTCTGTTCGGAGGTTATCAACAAGCTTTAAACTTGAGAATTAACATTTAATATCATTTTTATATTCATAACAATGAATGAAAATGCCGGGTGTTAAAATCTAATCATTAACATTAGTTATACAAAAAGTAAATGACAGTGATCGTATCAAAATATTTTTTTAAATTAAACTTCAAATAAACAAAATGATTAATAATAATAAAGCTTTGATCTCGATGATCTTTTAATTACATTAGGTATGCGTAATGAAGTACCTTTTATTCTGATTCTGCACTTAAGATGACCACCATACGACTATGTAATTATGACACTTTAATATTTGTTTATTCTTTACGTCTTCCTTCTTAAGTTCATCGCAATACTTACCTGGAAACTACAAGATAAAAAAATGAACTTCAGAACTTACCTGCTTCAATAATATTGTGTTTACGTTCACCACAACTGGGGGAAAACGCAGGGAAACCCAGTCGGACATTTCTCAGTCAGAAGTTTTTAAAACTTTGATTAAAACTCAGTGCCTACAAATTACTTTCTCAAATAGACGGTAACTTTGAAAGACATCCCAGTAAATTCTGGAGGCAAGTAATCAACTAGTAAAACAGTGGAAACACGAAAATGATTATACTAACTGTTTTTTTTGTAGAAAATGAAGGTTTTTGGCTGTAAATTTTGATTGAGCAAGAGTTTCTTACATTAATACAACATGGAACCTTGCATTTAATGACGTTCTGTCTGTTTTTACGCTTTCAACTTAACCGCTACTTTATTCAGGCTGCAAAGTCTCTCTCTTATCCACATCCAAAAATATATCTGACTTTAATTATAAATACTTATACGATAAAAATAATACAACAAAACGAAACGTACCGAAACACCAGCCAATTACTAGCCACGAAAATCTCTGCCTCAAAGATCACCCAATACCTTCCCACACCGAGCCATCCTCACGTGTATACACTATCCCATTATATATTTTCCGTAACTTATGTTCCATAATCATCATAAAATTTCCGAAGTCCCACAGGAAGGTAGCCGAGTTTGCGTGATAGCTTATGTCCCTGCGGTTCTTACGGAGAGGGAAAATATTTTTATTATCGCATCTAGTAGTTAATAACAAACATTATTCAGAGCCATTGTTTATCTAGCGGTGGCACGCAGACCTAAAATGGTAATAGCATGTTTATTCATGGGAATACCGATTGTTTGGTAGAATTGACTCACGGTTTTGGCGAGATTTTTTTTAATATATTAACTAAAAAATACTTAATTGAATGATAAAAAATACATATTTTGTCGTAACCAATAAAATATAAGTATAAATAAGTCTGTTCCCGAAATGGCACCGGCTTGATTTTATATTTGTTTTAACTTCGACTTGGTGTAAGTTCTTATTAACTAAACTGTTAAATTGCAAAAGTTACACAATAATCTATACTTATAATAAATCTGTACAGAGGTCAATTCTGTACATGAAATATATTTCCAAAATAACTATCAGGGGGTGATTAGGGATCGAAACTGATGTCAAAAATGCAATCAGTAAAATTTTTGTCTGTCTGTCTGTATAACCGTTATAGAAACAAAAACTGCTCGACGGATTTTAACGAAACTTGGTACAATTATTTTCATCACGCTACAATCAATAGGAGCAGAGCAGTGAAGGGAAATGCTGGGAAAACGGGAGAATTTACTCCATTTTTTAAGCATTTTTCTAACTACTTGACGGACTTTGATGAAACTTTACAGTAATATAGGTTAAACATCAGAATAACATATAGGTTACCTTTCAGCGCGGTAAACTTCTCATTCCCACGGGAAATCGACTTCCACGCGAACGGAGTCGCGGGCGGCCACTATTTTATTAATAAAGTTCTTTTCTGCAAAATGAACCTATAAAGTTCGCTGACATTAATTAGCTAAAGAATTCATTTGAACTTTGCTACAATTTGGTAAATAGAATCACAAAAGTGGGTGCGCAGGTAGTGCTTGCAGCGTATTTTTTGTATATTAAAAATTCTTGTTAGAAAAATCCTTCCTCTTTTTATGAACGTTAATAACCGTGTGTTTTTGTCTCATCTTTTCTTTAATGGATTTTGTCCCCGTCCTTGTCTAATGCACGAGGAGTGATTGTTATTCTGTCTCGGTCTAACATCGGGTGGTTTCCTCGAATATATATTTTAATTAGGATGCTTTTAGCGACATGCTGTTTGAATTTTATTAAAAATGCGAACATTAAAAAGGCGGTTTTTCTTGTCTGGTATTGTTGATTGTTTTAATTTACACTTTTAGTTTGTCTTAATTTTCATTTATTTTCAAGATGCTTTTTTTGTTAAAGGAGCTTTCTAATCGTTGCCTGCGGGTTATTTTTACGCTAGTGCCTAAAACAAATTAACTTTCCGGTCCCTCAAAATATTCTATATTCGTGACATAACAACTGTTCCGCTATTTACATGTTTTAGTACAAAAATAACTTTTTACTTCAATAACAACTTCTCATATAAAGCCATGTACTGTTACTGAATATAAACCGTTGATAAAACAAACGACTCTCGTAGTCGATGTTTCTAGTCTATAGAAAAAAAAATACGAATTAATATAGAAGAATTATCCGTAAACATTTGAAATTAAAAAGCAAACTTCAGCATTACGTTATCTACGTTCAATTATACAAAATCTGGCAACATCTTGATTGGATGAAGGGATTCGTGATCTGCCTTTTTGTCACAAATGAATGATATTGAGAGTGTCAAATTAAATGGACGGTAATCGTTCGCTGCCACATTTACATATTCATAAGTTTTTAACCTACCAATGCAGAGGTGACGGGATGAAATCTTTGTAAACAAACACATGGAAATGATCAATTTCCTGCCTTTACTCTGCAGGCATGTTTTATTTTTGTTGAGTATTTGTTTTCCTGTATGTCTGCCGGTGACTTTGTACTTACTTAATTGGTGAAAACATTTTGATTGGGGGTTTTATATTAACAAGATAAAGAAAAAGCTTTGAAGGCTTTTAGATTTATAAATAAAATAAAATACAGGCTAGAGTGAATTGACTTAAACATGGAAATAAAAAATGAAACACTATTTTTATTTAGGTTCTGCAACGAAAAACTTATCTTGATTCTTTGTTGCAAAAAAAACCCGAAAAAAGTCTTAAGTTATGAAAAAAACTTATTAGAATTATGATCAGTTTCACTAAAGTTTCTATTTATAATCTTATAACTAACTAGCGACCCGCCCACGCTTCGCAATGGTGCAATTTTGGCCGACTTGCTCACGAAACATTGATTTTTCGCTAAATTAAAAAAACTTTTTCCAATTGTTCTTTATTTACAAATTTAAATGAAAAAAATACCTAAAGGATGGTGAAAACCGCATTAAAATCCCTCAACTGGTTTAGGAGGAGTTAGCAGTCAAACATACAAACAGACAGAATTAGCGACTTGGATTTATACTATGTAATGATTATGTTTTCCATTTAAATGTTACCCTGTATAATTTAAAGTGGTCGTTAATTAATTATTTGTTCATAGAGTTTAGTGTATCCACCCTCTGGTACGTCGACATGGCGCATGATCGTTAACTTGAACACGAGGTGACACGTCATCGTTATATTTACATTTTAAACATTCACATTGGAGTTGTGCATATTTATTGATCTTTGATTTAAAGCTGCAATTTTTACGCAGTTACTTTCAGGTGTATGGGAGTCAATTTAATTACTTATTATATAAATGATAGAGAGATAAAGTAGTCGTATGGCATGAAAATATATAAAAAAAAATTCGGCGAGTAAAAGTTAATTATTTTTAAAAAATGATTAGGGAAAAAGTCAAAAATATACTTCATAAATGAAACGCATTGTTGATCGCAGTAGTCTAAAACCACTTTTGCATTTTAAATGGATGGTAGCAGTCTATATTATGGTCATGTGCAAAAAAAATTTTGTTTTTATAAACTGGGTAAGCTTAGTGGCTTTCGATAGACGATTTCTTACAATATTCATAAATTTTTTTTAAAGAATATGAGGACATAAAGAATAATGTTTTTTTTTTAAGAAAACGCGAAGTTTCTCAAGTCCAATACAAAAAATATATAAAACATTGTGAATATTACCTATTTTTTAAACACAATATATAGCAACTGTTTAACAAAACAAGCTAAAATCCATAAACAAATCACTAACACCTTTTTATACACATTTTCCGGTCGCTTACGCAAACTCGCAAAAGCAATCAAGAAGTTAGCGCAAATTGATATCAATTTGATTTGTCACGAAGCATTGTTCAATCCGTTGGTAACTTTGGGGATTAAGTCTCGAGATATGTCTCTAACGAATTTTTACGTCAAAATATAAAATACTTACAGATAAATTACAAAAAATAATGAAAACGAGTTTTTGATTAAAATGTATATGTCAGAGATAACACAGATTCGATGGACTTGGCCAGTTAAATAATTACTTTACTATCTACCTTGTCTATGATTTGTATTGTCAATGTAAGTGAGATATTGGTTGCGTCAAGTTGTCTAACTTGGGTGTAGTCGATGCTAGGCTCTATGAGTGAACGACTGCATGAGTTTCTGTCATATTCCGTAGTGTCTAGTTTGCCCATCTATATTGTAACAAGATTCTTGTTGCACGGTCATCACTCTTATTTGGTCCGTGGGGCAGTGCAGACGTGTTGTGAATAAATCAGTGACAGCCACAGGCCGATATCATTCACCGCGCTTCCCATATCCATTTACATCCTGACTAAACTTGATGATTGTTGTAAAGTTGCTTAACGATGTGATTAATACACGCCCTTACATCAAGTTCCACGTTTTATTTCGAAGTTCCCGCCATGATCGAACCCAGAGATAACGAATTCCTAGTCATATATGTGTACCTGCTATATCCTCCTTAAGTAGTAAGTAATGTACGAAGTTCTGTATTACACTTAAAATAATGAAAAATATATTCTGATAATAATTAAACAGTGTTCTAAAAATAACTCCGCTATTTCAAGCATGACATTTTAAGGTTCTTAGTCAGATTAAAATATTGTAAAAACCCGCCGTATTTTCTTTTTTTCCCACTTTTTTTTTATAAACAAAGGAGTGAAACTCGTTAAAGCCGAAGCCTTTTAAAGATAAAAAATCTGTTAACTGAAAATGATTAATGTACACACATACCCTTAATGTCCTGTCGGCTTTTCATCAAGAATGAAAAATAATCATATTGCCCCTGATTTTCAGATGTTGCTATGTTAAATTAAGCAATTTTACATATGTAAGATTCATAGAAAAACATGTAAAAAAGTTTGATGGCAATGATTTAAATGTTTATTTAAACATTTTGAATCACTTTCTTAAAGAAACCGATCTTGAATTTATACAATTGCGGATAGAAAAGAGTTGGGCAAAGATATTATCTAGCCTGAAGTAACACAACTATATAAACAGTTGCTTGACAAAAAGTGTTATTTCCCACTTTTTGCCAAGCTTCAAGCCTTTGTACAACATTTTATACTGAGTTATTTACCCAAAATTTGTTGAAGCAAAGCCCTTCGCAGTATGTTGTTTATTAATATCCGAAATTTCTTGTAAACAAGAAAAAATCTGGTAAAACTGTGGAATTTCACCTGATCCTTTTGTTTATTACACAATGAAAATTAGTTTTCTTTATAGCAAACATTAACGGTTAACGACAACCAAATTAGAAGCGCCTTCGGCCTTGGAAACTTCGTAAACCAAACAAAACAGTCGTTAAATATCTTATCCTAAGTAGCTGGCAAAAAATAATAATTAAAACTGGATTCAAGCTGCTAAAAAGTTGCGCACATTTTTTTCCTTTGCTAAAAAAAACAAAACTTACCTTTAACCACGACGAAAGTATTTTCAAAAATCGAATTCATCGTCGAGATCCTTACCTGAAAAGAGAATACGACTCATTAAGAAATCATCTTTAATGTCAATGTTAGAAAGGCTATTTTTACACAAAGATTTGTCCGTTAAGTAAGCAATACGACCCCTTTTTGTAATAGGCTTATAGCCGGTATCCTTTTCATACTTAGGGGGGTGTAAGGCAATTTGGACGTCACTTTCCGTCGTCTGGGCCCAAATTACCCGAAATTGATAATGCTAACTTATATTGGGTATGCAATACTGTTAATATATGAAACTATAGTTAAAGTTATTTAATTTGCCTGTTTGGATACTCATGTAACTATTCAATCAGAAAATGTTCAGCTTTTGTTAAAACAAATACGCTAGCTTTCATAATTGATAGAGGCAAAATATATTTTAACTAATAGCGGGTGTTAGTTCCTATATCATCTTTTTTTTACATCTTTTTTTATTTTTATTTTACGCTTTTGACAATGTATAAGAGATTAGTTTTTAATCCTACATACAATAAAGTTTTTCTTTCTTTCTTTCTTTCTTCTATATGGTATTAATACTACCTATTAATTAATTAATGCGAATAAATGGGTATTTTTTATGATTTGTATTTTTTTTTTAAGTTCAATTATTTCAAACTTAAAAATGTATATCCAAATATAACAATTTTTCGTTCTATTACGGTAAAAGCTAAGAACATTGATCGCTATTTAGCTGTTGACTCCGCCTTGGTAACCTAGCAACGAGGCACTTATAGCTTTTGATCGTCCAGTAAGACAATAACAATGTTTTTAGGCATTTTCTTAAGAGCGGTGCCACACGAGCGTTGTTGGGGCGATGCGTCGTCGCAACGCAGTGGTTTCAGCGGACGGAGTGCCACACGAACGCTGCGATGTCGCATCGCTTTATTCCGACGCCGTAGTGTTGGTGTAGTGTGTGTCAGTCTTTGAGCGACAATAGTTTTCTAAAACATATTGCATTGTCGCTCTGGCATCACCCCTCTCCGCCTCGTCTGTCACGCCTCTTTATCCGTTTCACGTGCGTTCTGTAGCCGCACGTTGTTTCAACGCACGTGTGGCCTTGGTTAAAATTTATATGCAAAAGTACGGAGCGTTATCGCGCAGTCGTCGAAGCGATAGCGCAACGAAACGGCAACGCTCGTGTGGCAACGCTCTAATGTAGCAATAGCAAAGTGTAACTAACGTTTACTAAATCATAATAAAGCTGATCATTGCTTTTAAATCAATTATAATGCACAAAAACATATTTTTGATTTACTAAAGTAAATTAATATTAGTCTAAAGTATAGTTAATTAGGCTAACAAGTTAAATTATTAATTATTTGTTTCTACTTAGAATAATATATAATTTTTATATTTGTCTCAAACTCAAACTAAATTTTGTTTAAAATGTAGACTTGTCAGCAATTAAGAGTAACCGACACCCAAACAAACCAGGAAATTGAATATTGATTTATACGATCGGTAAAAGCGATAAAAAATATTAAAAGTAAGCCTACAAAATAAATACGAGCCAATGACGACCTTATATGTATAATTGTTAGATACAAAATAAAGTGTATTCATTTTATAGAAAACAAGTTTTCCGCACTACGAACTCGCTCGCGGCTAAATAATTTGTCGAGATAAAAAGTAGTATTTTCATGCGGTAAAAAGCATCAGTTGTGCTAAACTAGATTATAGTCTTTCCATATACACCGTTGATATTTTAGTTTTATTTATGTTTATTGAGTTACAATTATTCAAAAAACCGTAACTTTCACATTTAATATTCTTGTAATACTCGTAATTCCGGCATCATATCTCCCTGTAAATCTATACAGAGCGTAATGAAAAACATGCTTTATGCTGTCAGTATTAAAATTATTATCCAAAAATGGGGTTTTTCGTTCATTTTCTCTGCTCATTCATCACCACTGCTCTTCATGAAGACCGACTTCAGCAGCCAATTTACAGTCTTTGACGTGGATTTGACACGAAGTAGCTCCGTGAAGCTTGCTAAGTTGATGGCTTAGCAGAACAGGCCAGACGCCTATTGCGACCTTTGCGAAGATAATCCCGCTTTTATTTATCCAGGATGTTCCAAATTCAATTTGGTTTTTTTTTCTTCATCAGTTATTTTTGAATATTCAAGCAGTTTATGCAGTATTCCAGCTGTGAAGTTGGTTTTGGACATTGAAATTTTATATGATAAATTGGGATTTTTAATATTATGTTTAAAATAAATCATGCTGTCTCTGAGGTGTTTTTAAATCATACTTAAATCAGTTTTTAATTTGTATCAAACAGTCAAAAGACCACGATGAAGTAGAAACTTTTAACTCATAATGTGTAGACAGCTTGCAGGATATTGCTAAAAAGGTTGCATGGGCCTAGTCGCCCCCACACCTTGGGGTAATCACTCGTCATTTCTTTGGCGAAACCAAATTGACGTTATTGAAAATATTTGAAAAGCCGCCATTACGGCCAATCCACTCTTTCCATTGACGGGTACCGTTGCTCAACTCAAGTTTATATTTATGCTAATAAAGTAAACACCTATACCTACCTATTTTACATTTTATTATAAACTTTTCAGGCACTTATGCAGAAAAATATTGTAAACGGTTTTTTTTTCCAAAAAGTTTTGCTTATTTTGAGTATTTTATTTTATTAAGATTTTTTTTGTATTATTTGGAGTCATTTCTGAAATCTATACACGTTGGTAAAAACCTAGTGCCTGTTTCCCTAGTAAATATTTCTCATTACATTAAAAAACGCGCAAAATTCGCGCACACATGAGTTCAAATATAACGACAAATGCCACCATTGTTACATAGTACAAACAATTACATTTCGAACAGTCGGACCCAACAATCCGTGACCCAGTTACCCAAAACTTCATAGAATTCCCCATAATTTATATTAGACATTCATTTATTTTAATACTACTTCGGAACAGTTGCATCGGCCCAATTCATTCCTAACTGAGCGCTGTAATTAAGGCTATCGATTTCTGTATACTCGTGAACAAAATTATTTGCCCTCTCAAGAACGTAAAATAAAGTTTAATAGTCGAAGTTTGTTTCCCCAAGGAGCTGTACTTTTAGTTACAAAATTGATTTTCTTAAAGCAGTCTGGCCTTCTTAGCATAGGGTTCCGACGGCAAAATTAAACGAAGGAAGTTCTTATTTCAATGATTTCTGATGATTAGAACTCGTATTTCTCATGTAATTACTGTGTTTCTTTGTACAGTTTTCGTAGACAAAAATACAGGTCTTTGAAACCAATCCCTTAACACACTAACGCTATTAGAATGCTTATCAATCGAAAAAAAAACATCTCAAAAATGACACTGCTCGTACACAAAATATTGATTCAATTCTTAATTCTTTTAACCCGACAAATACAACCTGCCAAGTTACAACTTGGCATTATATACGTACAATCTCTCGTATAATACCTACCGACATTGCTAATTTTATAGATTTATAGCGTTGAACGTCCATATTTGTATAGCAATATTGTTCACAAACTCGGGCGGCTAAAACCGGCGGCTTCCCATAGAGAACAATTTAACTTGGGCCATAATTAAATCCAGATAAACAATGAACGGTTCGCACGAAGGAATGTTAGTGATTTATCGATGTATTCGATTGTGGTCAACTTGGATTAGTTTGTAAAGTAGAATGCATACATTTGGTCGGTGGAAATTGTGAATCGGTAAATCATGATTGATGACGTCACGTTGCTATTGTCTACTTTATTTTACTTGATGTATCTTAAAATAAGATTCTTAACATTATAACATTTTATAACTAACTCTTATCTTTGTATTATTGTTAAGTAAATGTCCAGGTGAAAAAAAAATACAGATTATTAAATGTTGGTTTTAATAAATAAGATTTTAAATAAATGTTAATTTGTAATTAAAACTAAACCGTATCGCTAAACAGAAGACAATTCTTTGTACAATTGATTCTAAGCGCCGATCTCTTAACAAAAAATCATCATAAAATCTACCTAAAAGAATTTCAATATGAAAAACCAAAAAGTTCGGAAGTTCACGAAATAAAAAAGTTTTTCGAGTAATATTTTTGTTGGATATTCCTTTGTCCAAACTGGTAGTCTCTCAATAGCTTAACTGTCCCCAACAGAACAATGAAAGGGTTTTTGTTTGTCGTTTGTTTATTTTTTTGCCGACAATGGCCAGCTTAGTTCACTAGCTGCGGTATTAATTACCGAATTCAGATTTTTCATATTCAGAAATGAACATTGGATGTCATTTTTAAGGTTTCGTTTGGTACGAGCGGCTTTAACAATTGAATGCGGAATGCAAAAGTTTAACATTTCGAGACTGAAAATAGAATTCAATTTCATGTTTTCGGAGCTATTGGACAAAAATGAATGAAAGTGTGTTTTTTCAATATCACCAATTCTTTATATATTTTTTATAGAATAAAAAAGGAAATAAAAGAATTTGAGATATTGGGGACAATTTTAACTCTTTCTCGCAAATATTAATTCATTGCATTTTAATGGAACTCAGCTACTATAGACATGGTAATAAAACAAAGGCTACTATTTACCGCGAGAAAACACCATATTCCCACGAGATAAGCCATTTAGCCGCGGGTGAACCACAATGCGGAAAGCTTGTGTATAAATAACTAAGAGTGATTTAAAATGTTATTTCTATTTTAAGTTTCAAAAGGACTTTACGCTATAAACACTCCAATAATATAACAAACACACGCTTTCTATATATATTTTTTTTTAATTACTTAAATACAATACTCACTCTGACAATGGAAAGCAGACAGGACTTTGTAATCGCAAAAACAAAGAAAAAAAATACCAGATTTTTCATTTAACTAGACACTCCTTACAAAGATTCTACCGCTCCATTTTCACGGCTAATTCTTCCAGGGAACGAATGAAAAAAGGCTCTCACAAACTATTTTTTCGTTTGCAACTCGAGACTGTTTTAATCCGATTCATATTCTCCCTGCTGTATGGAGTTAAGCAACCAAGTAAACAAGTAAGTTATTAAAATCTGTTAAATATTCTATAAGTTGCTCCGAGCAAGTCCGGAGAAGGGTCAGAGTTTGCGTCGTTCCGAATAAAGCCTTTATTTGTTATCTAAGAAACAAAAGACGTATGAAATGGGAAGAACGTTCTAGTACAATTGGAGAGAGTTCTAAGAACTGGAATAGATAATATTTTGTTTAACGTGTAATTTGTATTGCGATTTTTCTTGTAAGCTAAGATAATGTCGGTTCAATTCTAAGAAAAATAGTTTAAGCGTTGTGATTCCAAGAAATTGTTTTCTTGTTTAGAGATAATCGTTGCTCAATTAAGAATACAATCAAAACATATAAACATCAAACTGATACAGGTATGTCGTTGACGTTTGTAAAGTAAATTTTAAATATACCAAAATCTTTTCACAGAGGCTGTGACGTGACTGTCACTTTAACCCCTATTTAAAAACACGCTATTTATTTAACACTATGGCTAATACTCGCCGATTTGCTCGACTGATACAAAAGTATTATGTAAATTGCTTGGGGCAGTCGCATAAAAAATATTTCTATCGCGTAAAGATTCAATATCTATGCAAGCTCAGAAGTGCCCTGACGGTGGTCAGATGGCGCCCCCCCTCGGTAGATGGAATAGGGGATAGGAACGGGGGATAGGGGGGTAGACACCTTTACGAGAATCACGTGTGGTCCCCAGTAATTTTTGATAGAATTGTATTACACTATATGCTGTTTGAGTCACTGCACTGAGATAAAGGGACTCGGTTCGGGATTTTAAAGAATATTTTGCAACATTGCAGCTTTTACGGCGACGTTTTTTATGAAGATTACGTGGATTTCCAAGCATTGTGTTACTTATATCAGGTGTATAAAGGTCTTGTATCTATGATTTAACGTAATTAAATTTTCGGGAATTGTCAATAGTGCCTTAACGTTACTTTCAATGCTGATTTTAAAAACTGCCATAATTTATAATGTTTGTGTTCCCGTTGTAAGCATGATATCTTATTATATCTATCAATCATTTAATATTTCAGTCTAAGAAAGAAACAATAACGACGAATTGACATTAGCAAATCTAATTAATAACTATCTAATAGCTGTCGACCAATTCCGAAACCTAATCTAAAATTTTATATATTAATTTATCATTTATTAATTACACTATAACATTCTTAGAATATTACCTCGCATTATTAATTAATTTTAATTAACATTCCGTCTGTTGCCGTCGGATTCAGGGGTTATCATATAAATCATCGTGATAGCAAGTATTTGAATAATTTGTGTTAAGATTTGTTAGTTGACAAGTAATATGATATTATGTTTATGATTTATATAATAGTGATCGAATAAAGAGTAAATTATCTTATATTTTAGTAGTAAGGTTTTGTTTACAAGACATTATTCATAAACCTTTTCCTAAGTTGCGAAAGTCTTGATAAACCGAGCTTTGCCCGAACTTAACTTGCATGTTCATATACTTTACAATCACCTAATTTTAAAGTAGTAAGCCTTCCTACGTTTTATTCAACAAAAAACAGATAGATAAGCTCAAGGAACTAAACACTCAAAAAATAGAGAGTCAATTTGGTTAACATTCTCACTTCCAAAAGTATTGTGTGAATTTAGCAACATGCTGTGTCACTCGACAAGAACAAGTGACTGTCGCGTTCAGATGGTTCTGGCATTTATCCATAGACCAAAGAATTAGCAGCGGGACTATTGCAATGAGGGTTATAAAGTGTATAGGAACTGTTTAGTCTTAGGTCCGTAATGAACCGATTTTGATATCAAGCACAGAGTAAGTTTATCAAAGACTTAAATTTGGTGTCAGAATAGATTTTAGTTTCAAAAACCAAGGTTTTATTTTGCATACACGTAGTTCTTAATTAAATGATAACATTAGCATTTTGTTTCGGCTCAGAAAAAAAGTTTCTCTTTTTACTTTGAATTTTATATTTACAATTATTTTTTTTCAAATCATGATATCTAATACGATAAAATATACGTTACAAAAATGTGAAAATATTAATTCAAAGCCAACGCAGAAAGGAAAGCGAAACAAAAATCTGAACCCTGCGTAAGTTTATTTATTTATTTATTTAGGAGGGGTATTCTAAATACATTTATATGAATATCTGCGTTCCCGTGAATCGTATGATCATTCAAATAAAACGTGAAATGTTCTGAAGGCCCTCGAGGGGAGTTTTTACTCACTTTTGTGTATTTTTTCACTCCTTTGATAAGCACCGATTGGGGGGAAGGGATGAAATCACATTTTTGAATAAATGAAACTTTTTTTGTTGAAGATGGGTCTTTCGAATGCGTTAGCTTTCTTATATTATAGTTAAATCATACATATAATGTTCCTGGAAAGAGTATGCTGATGGTAAAATCAAAGAACTAGAATTTGATGCATTAAAATCGATTACTAGATAAAAAATGGACCACACTATTCAAGCGTCCTTTTGACATAGTTGAAATACTATTCTACCTGTGTATTCTACCTAAACTAAATCTAGACCCAGGACATCACCAGGTACAAAAGCCATCTTATTCCCTAACAGCTTGATTCTCAGCCAAATCCTATTTCTAGAACTTAATCTCAATTCAAATATTAGTATACCCGGATATTACATTCCGAGAGTCCCATTGTAGGGTTGTCGCCGAATCGGCACGTCATTTCCGGTAAACGAAAACATACTCTAATTATACGGAAATTGGGAACGGTATCAGTTTAGAGGATTGCTGTAGTTTGTAGTTGTCAAGTTTGTTCTGTCACGTTTATTTGAGGTGTTGCCAACCTCTATTATTACTCGATTAAGTTTGTACTGGGTATCAATTTGCATGGGGATTGTTTAGAGATGACCGAAGCGAAGAGAATATGCTCTGGACAATGGTCAGAATCAATTTGAAAAGTGACTTTTAGTTGGTCGTTTAAGAAATGCTAATCATTGCTGATTGGTGAGCGTGGTATTTTTGAATAAGCGGAAGTTGTTGATTTGAAAAGAAAATACAATTTAAAAAAATAGATAGGTATATTTTAATAATTCGAGTAGTATTATTGAGTCGAACGTTCACGTCATGCTTTTGGGTCAAAAGCCACTAGGGTATCACGTAAAATCTTATTGGTACTTAATATTTCGTGAAAGATGAAAGCTGTGATAAAAGTGGATTTAATTAATTTCAGAAAACTATAACAGAAGAACTGCTAAGTGCAGGTTTACTGCTCATAAAGCCAGCAGTGGTATTAATTGTATTCAAATAAGAAAATTTCCTTTCTTCTCTGTTTTTCCAATTATAAGTAATATTAATATAATCACCTATTGTTAGGAATTTTCATCTTTTAGATTTATAAGAACAAAAAGTTTGGATACTTATATACAGACAGGGTGATTCATTAATGAATGGTTTAAAACCCGATGTTATTTTTTCAACAATGGCTAAAACCAATTTAGAGGTGTGACAAATTTTAACAAATTTTAAAAGTAAGCTCTTTTACTTTCAGACGGCTATTATTTAAACTATCTATAAATACATGCTGACAGCGCGCGTCGTGTGTAAATTAACCCGAACCATTTGAAGCCACTTTTGTCTCCTGCATAACTTTAAAAATTTTGCACAAAAAGATGTTAAATATAGCAAATGATGTTAAATATAGCAATTGGCGAGATAAATATATGCTCCACATTTCATTTCTATACTTTAAATAGTTACTGTTGGATTCTTGTCTGTTGACGTTGCCGTATTCTACACGTCAAATCACACCATCCCTGCACATACAAAGCCACCAAAGAATCACGGTGTATACCCCAATTTTTTTTGTTCCATATTTCAGAATGGATATTTAAAGACTGGCTGGGGCCCGTTTGATCGTAACTATCAATTTCGATTTACACCGGCAGTGACGCGGTAAAACGTTTAAAAATAACCGCGGGGCTAACCGATTTTCTTTTACATAATCGGTACCTACGGCGCGAAGCATAAATATTGACGGGCTGTGTTTCTCTTTCTTTTTTAAAAGAAAAGGTAAAGTAATTTATTTTTAAGCGTTTGGTATATAATTAATAAAAAAAAGGATTTGGTATGCAGAAAACTATCACGCAGCTATGATTTGGTTCAATGTTTTCTAAAATTGTGTGTTCTGGAGGAAATACAATTATAAATATAATTTTAGATCACATTATATCATATAATTATATCATCGGACCTAATGTGGAGCTGATGTGATTAACAAAATATTATTTTTACATAATCTAAAATCGCTAATACGCCGAGTAAATATAAAGGATTAGCTTCAGACTTATTTTCCCAAATATAATTTCATCTCTTATCCCGATTCCTAAATTGGTTTACGCAAAAAGCCATCGAGCATCAAGCGCGGTAGTACGTTGCATCACCGCATCACCACAAACTGAATAGAATGGCCCGACGTCCAACCAAACTACGGTTTGGTCCGACCCCCCCCCCCCCCGCGGCGTGCGGGGTTGGGCCCTATCAATTATCCACTTGCAAAATAGCCAACATACCATTAGCCCAATATACAATTGGTACAATTACGAGAACACAAACTGCACGGGCCGATACGGTATGATGATTACACATGTTGTAAATGCTTTGAGGTTTTCATTACGATGTTACTGGTATAGGAAAACATCCTGCTGATATCCTACTAATATTATAAACGTGAAAGTTTGTAAGTAAGTATGGATGTTTGTTACTCATTCACATAAAAACTACTGGACGGATTTGGATGAAACTTTACAGTAATATAGGTAACATACACATCAGATTAACACATAGCGTACTTTTTACTTTCTCATTCCCACGGGAAACCAACTTCCACGCGAACGGAGTCACGGGCGGCTACTAGTATTTAAAATAACTTCTTTGATTTACACAATTATTACTTTTATTAGAACGCATTTTAATAACTTAATAGTTATATTTTGTTTTGCGACGTTTTTTTTCCATATGTCGCTGTCACGAAGAAACAGAGGTTTTGATGACGCCACAGATGTTTAGTAACAACTAGCTGAGTTTCATTTCTATACATGCCTGAAACATTTTTTACATTCAACACACTTGTTCAGAAAGTCAGCCTTATTACATCGTTTTTAGGGCCATAAACCGACCTTTTACACATAATCGTGCATAATAATAATATTACACACTAGTGCATAGCATAACGATTAAAAGCTCTCTATTTTCTGCATTCTATCAAAAACACCGCATAAAAAATCATCATCAATCAAATTAATCGTGGGCGGATTGTTTAACGCTTCGAGTGCGCTATATCACCGATTTCTGACAGTTGAAGTGTAAATCTACCGACACGACGCCTCACCGATAATCGGAACACGATGTATATGGAGATCATTGAGTCCAGTCAAGTGCACGAGTACAGGTTCATACGATTCTAGGATAATTCCACTAGCAATACAATTGGATGCAATTAATTGAAGCAGTGAGCTTTTTTTGACGTATATTCCAAAAAAAAGAAATGCCGTCACAAACATAAATGTAAAATGAGAGACAATTTCAATATGATGTTCACAACGAAAGAAGTGAGATCTAAATGGGTGCCAAGCTCAATAGACAGTCAAAAAAATTATTTATATCAACATAAACAACCTAATTTTTTGTTATAATTTAGGATAATATATTAAAGCTTAAAGTCTGACTAGGCTAGTTTGAATATACTAGGTAATTATTAAGTACCTTTAATAATTAACATGGAAGAGACCATTACTTCTTGAGTCTAAAAACAAACACTACCCTTTTTTATAAGAACCTTGAAAGCATAAAATAAATCTCTTTCCCCGAAACTCAATATTATTTATTTACAAGTCTTAAAGGAAACTTTAAACCGCTCTGCCATACTTCTAAGAAAAAACAGACCCCTCTAATATGATAAATATGAGTCTATTATGAAAATTTGATGCTCGGTATTGAATTTACGAATAGTATTACGAAAAACATACTTGGTCTGACTCGCTGCGTTACGGAAATCGCCGAAGGGAAGAGAAAAAGGGAAAAGGGTTGAAATCCGGTTTCGAGGATGAAAAATAATGTATTTTGAATAAAAAATAATTGTTTATCCGTTTTTTTCGTATATCACCTTGTTCTTTGTTCCAAGACTCACTCTTAAACGTCATGAATAACATCCACAATCAATGTAGAGACACAAGAAATTTTAATAAATACCTATATAAAAATTTCCATTTGAGATAATCTCTCTGGAAAGCAACTTGTAATTTTCACGCTTTAATTTTAAAATAGCATCAACAAAAATTACGTTGTACCTGCGTGGCGACAGGTTTATTATTTTGCCCTGAAAATATTTGAATTGCCGACGCTCCCTCGCAGACTGGGAAAATTAAAAAATAATGATGGAATAACCGAAAAAATCTCTTTGCGAAATCTTCTTATTCGTAATTACTGGGGTTTTAGAAAAAATATACAACAACATGTCCTCATAAAGAGGGTGGTTCCAAGACCGTTGAAAAACGGGAGGGTATTTATTTCTGAGTCTTTCGGGTTTAAATTTGGATTTATGGATGTACCCACATTAAAGAAGCTTTGCATCCATCTGGCGGACTTATGTGACGGCTTTTACCTGCCGACCTTCTTTAAGTTCATGTTAAATAAACAGAATCGCAGTATTTTATAACGTAGATTACATAGTTTTGTTCAAATAACAACGTTAGTATGTTTGAAAGCTTTACAAACTGGACCCTGGCTACTTTTCCGTGAATGTTCTTTTGTAGTTTACACGAATTGTTATCTGTGGAATTGTTGCATCAACTTCGAATTTAGTACAGCGTTGTAATGACAGGCATCACGTACTTATATTCAAATACCAATGAGGTACAAATGCAAATAAAAGTAACAAAGGTGCTGCATAGGAAATTGTTCCTTCGAACTCCGGTTGGTATTGGAATTCCTTGAAAAGTCAAGTAACAAGGAACACTGAAGTGCGGGTGGTATCACTATACCAAGGCAGCCTGAGGTTACGTTGATAAACTTGAACACCAGACAACTTAGTTGTTGCAAATCGAAATCTGAGAAGTGAAGGGGACAACTTTGGATCGCTAACTATTGATAATATTGCTAAAGTATACATCAACTAGGTACTGAGTTTATAATAAAGTTTAAGCTAGAAACTTTCATTTTATTGTTTTGGAAATAAACATTTTAAGCATGTATTGGTACAACTGATCGTGCTAGGAACAAGCATTTTTGCAAGCTATACTCATTGAAAACATGTGCTTTGTTTCTCCAAGCCATTAATAATAATAATAATCATTTATTGGAACAGAAACAATACATACATATAAAATGCGCGATAAAAATCTGCAAAAAGTTAAAAACTGTGTCGCAGTTTTAACGCCCTCCTTCTTGGACTTTTTGTTCCAAATTAATTAAAATTATTTGTAATTTAACAAAAACAGGAAAAAAAACAAAAAGTTAAAAAAAAACAAACAAGTAAATGAAAGATACGAATAAAAAAATAAAATAAAATTAAATAAATTCAAAACAAAATAAAATTATAGGATAGGATATCTAAAGATTATTATCATAAATATTATCAGTTCCCTTTAAATAACACACATAAGAACATAAAAGCCCAACTCCCAAGGGCAATTTAATGTTCTAACGACAATTTCCCGTGGCCGCTAACGCAACATCTAACCGAATTACTTCCCTAATAACATGAGGCCCTGGTACACAAAATTCATTAACTACTAAGGCAACATACGCTGTGAAGAGTTGCATGCACCATCGATCACCATGATCTTATTTGCTGCCGCACTCTGAATGCACAGGACTGCCCGTAGCGTTCAGTGAATACGCCTTTATCTGAATCGACACGATTACGGTCGGCCTAAAACTGTGGCACCGAAACGTTTACAATGTGATAATAATATAAAAAAGGTGAAAGTTATTGAGCATAATGAACTGCATTTTTAAATTTTAAATTGGTTAAAGAAAACGTTTCAACCAGGATATACCTATAGAGTTAAGCTAGTACCTAATAGATATCATAAGAATTAATATTCATAAAACATAAGGTTTTTAAAGTTTTTTTTTCAAGGTTTTTAATCAACCTTAATATACTCTAACAATCCATCATGCCCTATTGTTAATAATTACTTTGAAATGTAAAAATACTTCAATAATGATATTTTGTAATCGTAGTCGTATCGTGTCCTGTAAAGTGTTCAAATCGATCGTATGTCGAGCGAATATGAAACTCGGATGCATCCTTTGTAATGCGACGATATTGGACATACTGTGTGCCTACGTTGTCGACATTGTTTGCAGACCTAATCTGGAAGTCACTCGAAATAGAGCGTCAAACAATTTAAATGGAACCGACCACGTTTCATACCACCACTATTAAAAAACACCAAAAGAAAAAACGATGATGACAAACCCCATTTCGATGAAGAACCATTTGTGCAATTCCAATCAAATTCAGAATCCAATTTGTTTTCTAGTTTTCTAAATAAAACACGAGCTGAACCAGCTCTGGAAAATGAAATGTAATCAGGTAGGTACCCAGGTTTGAGCTGTTGGCGAAAAGTGGAAAAACATTGTGACACCTGACATGACTTTGTTCTCGAACCTCAAAGGCACCCTAAGCGTTCACTGTAATCGAGTATAAGTTATCAAAAGGGAACTTTAACTTTCATCTTAGTGAAATTGCGAGTAAAAACCGACGTTTAATCGGCCTAGCACCCACCCTACCACTCGGAGTAAATCGTTTAGGTATTCAATCGTGCCGTAATAGCAGGCTTTTACCTTTTTTAGTTTTGAAACGTCGCAGAAAAACAAATGACGTCGCTAAGGAAATGGTTCATATTTTAAGTTCCGAACTCCCGCGTCGTTTAAGATATTTCCAATATGAATGTTCTAGAATACTCGCTTGCACAATTTCGTATGACGTTGCCGTCTTAAGTTCTGTTGTAAAATGAAATCGACTTGCTTTGCATACAGTGTATTGTGGCACTACAAAATATGAGCAGTTGAATTGTATTGGCAGTTGAATATTGAGTTAGAAAATTGACAATAAAACTTTTTTTTTGTAATGTAGTCATTCATACGTCCACATAGGTAGCGGTAAGTTACCCACAGACTTGGCCTATAAACTTCTATAATATCAAGGTGAACGAATGTCATTGCATAGAGATGTTAGATGATTGTACAATGCCATTAATGACATAAATAGACATAATGTTTGTGAAATTATCTATGATTCACATTAAAACATCACGGCATCAAGTTATCAGAAATATTTCAGACGACTTAAGACTTTTCTATCAATTTATAAATAATACCAAAGCACCGGAAATAGCCAGTATATCAGTGCCTATTTTTTATTGAAGCAGCCCAAAATTTTGTTCATGTATTTATTTTTCAATTTTCGGGTAAAATAAAAAGGCCGTTATCAAAATAGAATCTAAAAAATTGCATAAATCAATGCACCCGCACCCTAAAGGGTGAAATCACGTAAATAAACCAGATCGACGATCGGCCCTCATTGAAATTTAGGGTGCGGCCCCACCTTTTCTTTAAAAAAAACAGTATTGATTTTTAATAAATACACACTAAATTTTTTGTCAGTTTTCATTTACTTTTTCAGAATAGTTCCATGTTTCCCGGAAATACCGAGACTAACGAACAAAGCGATATGTCGATCGCTGTCTGCCCCTTGACGGTCTTTACAGTTTCATTTGGAAGGAGTACCTAAGCGTTTTTTGCACATGCAATTTCGCATATTTTCAGGTAAATAATCGCATATTTTAAATTAAACTTTATTAAAAAAAACACCTACGTCCTTTGGGTACGTTACATGTATTTTTTCGTGAATGATGTGGCTCTACCCTTAATACAAAATGTTTAATTTATAAGGTATGTTTTTATGGTGATCGTTACCATGGCGATCTGTATGTTATCCTGAAGCTTTAACGTAAATTGTAATACATTTTCTCGTTTTTTACTTTTTATATGAATGAGATTTAAAAAAAAGCTTGAAGGAAATGGTATGGCATCGATGGTAGGGGAATGGAAGAAAAATAAGGATTTTCCTCATTTGGTAACATTTATAAATAAAAATTTAGAAACCTTTGTTTTTCAGTATCAACAAGAAAACGTTTTTAGTTAATTTAAAGGTTTCACCTACAGCTGATATTGAGAGCTTTTTAAGAATTTTACAAAATTCTATTTGAATCAAAAATCGAACTGTTATTCGGTACTTGCGTTTGACGAAACTAATTTTCATTAATGCGGACATTGCTTATAATATTATAAATCGATTTTATATAGATACCAACAATGTAGCAGTAAAACGATAGTATTTTCACCTGTACAGTAGCCGTAAAAATCCTTTAAATCTAGATTCATGGTTGTGCGGCACTTTTTGGAGAGACTGCATCATTTTGCGATACATTATGTTAATGCGCCGTTTCGCTTTTGTCCGGCGACCATTTGCCTCGGACAAATAATGGGATAGTCAGCCACCTATTTTTAACCGACCGTGAAAAAAGAGATTTTTTGAAAATATACTAACCCAAAACTTAAGAAACGCCTTTTTTAAGCAAACTCAAAGAAATAAAGAACCGTCATTTCTTAATGAGACAGAGATCAAAATGCACGCACATTATTATTTTATTTCACTCTAACTCAACCAACAAGGGTGAAAATAAAACTTCGTAGAACCAACTTGAATTAATTATAAAAAGAGCTTGAAAAACGTTATCTCTGTTCTGTTGGTGACACTTTGTAGAACGCCGACATTGCTTATCGCGATCACTTGGTTCTTATATAAACTTATGTCGAGAATTTGAATACTTCTCCCGAGTTAATTAACGTAACTACCGTCAAATAAGAGAATATACGTTATTCCGGAAACAAATAGTTGAAAAGAGCAGTTGCTGAACCAATTAAGCGAAAACGATTTAAAACTTGGTAACCACTAACGTGGGAGCAACAACAAAAACCGTTTGCAAAGAAAACAAACCGGTGCTGCTAATTCCTAATTTATTTCTCTGCGTCCCGAACACTGTTTGATCCCATTAACCAATACTTACCTGTGAACTACAACAAGGAATCAAGCTGCGCACACATAACGAGCTATATGCTAAAAATACTCCTCGATACACGTATCACTCATAAATGTAGCTCTGGAAAACTATATCGATAAAAATAGGTTTTAAATCAATAATCTTTTTTGTTTTAAAATAAACCGAATTTAATTTAATTGAAAACTGCCTATTATTTATACGTGCTATTTACTAATAGGTTTTTAGTCTAAAAAACATACCGGCCGAATTGAAAAACTTCCTCCTTTTTTGGAACTCGTTTAAAAAAAACTAAAAAGCAAAAAACCTTAAACCCTGCTATCAATCTTGTAAAAACTTTTTCGCGATTTCCATATTTATCATAATGCATAAATATACAAACATTGAACTCAAATTGCCCTAACATCACCTCGGGCAATCAAAACCTTAGCATCGCCCACCGAGGAGTCCCGACTTGTCGTGGAACACAAAATAGGGAAAAACGAGACGAAACAGAGCTTAGGGGAGTTGGTAATCCCGTAAATCCCTTAATGGACGTTGGAAAATGTCTAAAAGGTGTAGCCGGCGACTGTACGAATTCAAATTGGCCGCTCGTCACAGATGTTTTATTTACTGCACCGTCCTTTGCTCTTTGCGTATTGATTGAAAAATATGCTTCTTCGATAGACATTTTTCGTGTTCGCCTTGAAATATTAGAATAATTTCAAGCCTTGCTTTACATTGCAGAACTTATAAAAAGATTCATTTTATAAAAATAAAGAAACCTAAAATTGGCAAGCTAAATTATGGATAAGTATTTTTTTGTTGACTGTACAAAGGGATCAATGTAGGGACATAGTAGTTACGAAACAGACTGTGTAAGTAGCTATTAAAGGACCGACTGGAACCTTCTATTACAAATGTTTATCTGATAAAAGCTCGCTTACATTACAATTTAAAAAACCAGTAAGATTGGTCTTTTTTAATTCCAAAAACACATTTTCTCCTAGAGTTATTAATTATCCTGACCATTTTTTGTGCAACTCTTTCTCCGACTCTTTTTGGTTTTGTTTCCCTCTTACTACTGCATTTTACGATGTGAAAAAAGCATAAAAGCTCATCCAGACTGACAGACACCGTTCCCTATAACTGAATGCAGCTTGTTGAAATTAATTCTTCTGCAGTTTCATAACTCTCTATTCATACTCTCGACACAATTCACAATCTCGACATAACTACGAAAAAAGTGGTAAAAACGCTTCGTCAAACATAGCCTCTTCATACCCATGCAGAATTTATATCCGAAATTCAAAATTGCGCGAAACGCCAAATCTGACAGCTAGGTTCTCGCTGTCAGAGCCACAACGGCCGTTAGCTTTCCAGTAGGTAGTTAACCCTTTGGCGAGTTTTAATCAAAACCGATTTGCCTCTACCTGACTATATTATGCATGGACTAGTTGCAGTTCCATACTAAATGCAATAGTGCATTTTGTTGGGTCGTTTCAAGTACGGAATGTATGAATTTTAAACCGTCTGCATACAGATGAAGCGCGACGGGTTGACTTCGATGGAAAAATTGGACTGAATTGGTATTAAACGCGGAGAATGTATTTTACGTTCGTATGGTCTTGCATTCGGCTAGCTAACCTGAATTGATTTTAATAATAAACGAACCAAAGCCCTATCGAGTCTACTTTGTTGTTAGAAATAAAACGAGTCGACGACATTTCGGGCAAAAAAAACTCGGACACCTTGGCCAATGTATGGATTTTTAATTTTAATATTATTTTTTACCTAGGTGTCCGAGTTTTTTGTGTCCGAGATGTCGTCGACCCAATAAAGGGTTATATTACAAACGTTCGTCTACAGCGAAGTTAGTTCGAGTGAATGTGTAATGGTCAGGGGGGTTTTAAAAGCCCGCTTCCTTTAGCGTTTATTCAAATTTCCTTCACGTCTCGTCATAGAAGTAAGCAGTCTTCGAGTAAGTGTTGCGCTAACATATTCAAACTCACGTCGTCCATGTTATCTAAAGCCTCCAGGCGTTCGCATCAATTGTTTATTTCTGCGGATAATCTTTACAAATGCTTAGCGGTTTGAAATTCGAATGCGCTGTCAAACGTACACAGAAAAACAAACATGGCTGCCCCGCTCCCTGTCATTATGCGCTGTCATGTGTCATTACGACACAGATAATGGTCGGGAGGGTAATGTTTAAATTTTTCGTGTTATTTAGCTTTGTTTGGCTTATGTAAATTTTGTGTGTTATTTGTTTTCATTCATTTCAAACCGATGGAATCAAACGGAATGCGATTTGCGATTATAATCAACTTTTTCATATTACATTCCGCCGGTTCGTTGTATCCAGTTAATACATTATGGTCTCGTTACAAATCAGTGTGTATTGTTTTATCATTTGCCGTACGAATATATTTTTGAGGTTGAATAATTTCGTATAATTTCGAAACAGCATAAACATATTCAGTTACATGTAGCTGTAATGGTTGTGAATTTTGGATTTGTTACGGTAGTCATTATGTAAAATAGGTCCTAAAACAACCTTAAGTTGGATAAAACGGTATCAGCAGAAAACACCTTCAAATAAAGGTCTGAGGGTCCGCTGATATACATTGAGGGTTCAATACCAACTTTTTCAATATGTCACGAGTAAGCTAGAGCGATAATGCTTTTGATCTTATTTTACATCTTATTTTAAACATATTATAAAAAAGTAAACAACACATTTTTTACTGCATAACACCCATGAAGAATGTACAAAAAACATTTTGATAATTAATTTAGCATTCTGAAACCTTTCAAAATGGAAGGTCCCTATTTACGAGCCTTTTCCTGAACAGTGATTATTCTCTAGATAGATGCCACCTCTTTTAATTATTCTAAATTAATGCAAAGGTAATTAAAAGGGTTCCTTGATAAAAAGGTTAATAATTAATATTGTTACGGCAACAATAATTAAGTCTTTCTCTTTTAAGATTAAATCAAGTTACGCCGTTTAATGTTTGAAGTTTGAAAATTACCTTTAAAAATTTTTACTTGATATTTTTACCCTTTTTAAGAGAGAAATAAAAAAAGAATTGATTTTGTAAATTTTACGCTCAATACCAAAGTGTCAATCCTTTGTTTGAAGATGTATTTATTTACCTATTTATATCGATTTTAATGCATTTGGTTTACGAAGGCAGCTTCGTACCGTGAAATCTATATATAACATATACATAACTATTAGTTTCTTTATTGAAAAGGTATTTTAAGTATGTTTAACAATTTAAATCTTATTCTTGAACAATAATTACACATTTACACATTTAGAAATGATTCTGAGTTAATCTAAAGGACGCTTTGTTAAAATCGTATCAATGGCAAGTCATCCAATTTATTTAATAGCTGCCTCAAAACCATGGACAACAATCAGTTGTAGACATATTGGGTACAACACGACCGCTACGTTTGTCCAACATGGATGCTAGTAACACAATTATAGTGGTTATGTACACGGCACTAGAATGTTTGATAGCAATAGTGGGAACATGCTTAAATACTTAACAGGCGGTTTCAAAATGAATTCAATGAATGAAATACTTTTTGGGAATCGAAATGGGGAGAGAATAATGTAGTTGACCACCTCAAATTTTGAAAGCGTGTTATAAGCATTTGCCGCCATTGAATACCTATCGTAAGGAATAGTCATCTCTTTATAGTTTCAACCCTGACGGCCGGGATGTACCCATGCAATTTACATGGGTATAGTATCCCAAGCATTTGATTAAGGTCTCCACCAAAGGTTAATAGCTTACCAAAAATGACCATACAATCGTATCATTCGTAAAAGCTCCATTCATAGTATCTATATTATATTCAGTACGGAGGTATAAGTCATCATGGATATTTGCGACCCGCTTTACCTTCGGGTCTACCGCGCTCATGCCGACGCAAATATAATACGAGGTAGACGTATAAGCCATATGCAGTCAGCAGGCAGCGACCGACCTCAGAGCAATGGCTAAAGCACATTTGAATAATATTATTATTTTTAATTTAATTGTTAATTGTTAAAACCATGTATTAATGAATCTTGTAGAATAAATTGAGGAAGGCATCGACGCGGGCAGCACGCTGCTATTCAAAAGGTAATGTGATTTGCTCTGGACACACCAAAAGAGCACCTACACATTAATTACATACCTGTACATTAATTGAAATAAACTGATTTAAAATACACTTTGAAAAGCTTAAGTGAATCTGGAAAGTTATCCCGATATTATGCCGTTTATTTGTTACAGTACTCTATATTGACAGCCATAGAATAATTACGATATTTACGTATTTCTATGATAATAATCGTTCTATGGAACGACCGCTCCAAAATTCAGCTTTGTGTTACAGTCACATGTTGACTCTGTCTGAAACTGACCTTTTTGCACTTTTATCAAAGAGTGTCATGACAAATACTCACACCTTTACCCTGCACTGGGTAATAAAGTAATTTTATTCGCGCGTACATTCACAGTTGTGTAAATGAAGTTTTTTTTTGCTGACGGTGCGGCTACAAGTTTGAAAACCTTTGTTGGGATGAAAGTTCAGCTAAAATATTTAACTGACAATTTTTGGGTATGTTTTGTTTTATTAATTTAAATGACCAATTATATCTTTTCATACTTCTTTATTTCGGGGGTTTTGTCATAGACAAAAAATTTATGCAATGCATCAAGAATTACGAAGTAATATTATTAGACAAATTATTCATGACTGAAAAATATCCAACCGTGAATAATTTAATTAAGGTCCATACCTGTCACAGTGCCTGTACATTCTTTTTGTTTTGTAAACACGTAAAATAGTTATTGTACAAAATATCCCCATACCCACTCTATAAATAATGGATCACTCTATAATAAATAGCCAACTGCCTTGTTTGTGCCTAATATATCTGCATTATGTAGTTATATATTTACTGTTATGTGTTCCGCCGCGAGTTTTCTATTTGAGCAGAGCCCTGAAACTTTCTGTACATATTTCAGCGTTCACACGGACGGGGAAATTTACATAAATGCATCTACCATGTTACTACTATGCCTAGTTTTTATTTAGCTTACTAGTACCACGTCAGCCATTCATTTTTTTTAGTAATATTTACTTTCATTATTAATAACCAAGTCTTTTCATAAATATAAATTGGTTTAAAAATTTTGATTAGCATTGTACCTTTTAAAACGATAGTTTTTTATAAAACTTCCGGTTGATTAGCGAACACAGCTTTTCTAAAAGCATTATTTAAATGAACACACGCAATATTATGCTGAATATTAATGTGTCGTTTAACATTAGCAAGTCCTTATCAACTTTTTTTGCATATAACTCAAAGTTTTTTAACCTAATAACTATAAACAGTATTGTAACTGAGTTATATTTAACGTTTTTTTTCATAGTTGGTTTTGCCGACGGCACACTAAGCTCTGTTGCTGACTGTACAAGTATAAACCTTATACCGTAGGAACCAATTACACATGAGTTCAATTTGTACGTTCTTGATACAAGAAAATAAATATCCGAGCAGGTAGAATTGTATTAGGAAATCTAATATTGAAATATTCAACCCAACTGGGTAAGATATGGGTTAACAAAGAAACAATACATTTGTAAGGATTATATTTTGCATACTTGATTATTGAAACTATTTTTTAATTATTAAGTTTGATTATAATTTACTTTTTTATATGATTATAATATATGTAATGATTTTTAAATTAAAGATTTATGTAACGAATTTCTGGAAAAGTTTTTTACTAATTACTTCATGCGTGCTAATACACCATCTACTTTTAATGTTAGAAGAGAAAGAAACTTAAATACAAACGTTTGTATCATTTTGCTTGCATTATACGAAAATAAGAATTATTATCAATAAAATACACCCAAATATTCGCCCTTGATGAGGTATTAATAATCCTTCCTGTACCTGCTATCAACTTCTCATTTTAATATTTATTATTACATTTAAAAACACCTGGTCACTCACACGCTGCCTACGTGAATTGCATTCACAAATTAATAAATACTTTTGCGATATTACCAGGCTTAATGCATACTTTTGTAACAGACAGAAACATTTATATTACCACATATATAAGTACTTATAAGTACCTCATAACTCTATTGTATTGTTAGCAAAAAGGATTTAGCAAAATGAAATAAATATGTCTTCTTTTATGGAAGTAAAATAATTAATACCTATTTAAGTATGACATTAACTTTAATAGAATAACCACAACTGTTTTTTCAGTATTTAGCTTAATATTGAATGATATATTCTGGATTTACTTTGGATTCCCTTATGTCAAAATTTGATTGGGACAAAGATTTCTTTTGTGATGTGACTGTGATTCAGTGACTAAGAAAAGATAGACACTTACTTAATATACTATGTTATACTAACTATAATTGTAACTTAGAGTTTTAAGTTACTGATAGTTTAGTTACTTAATTTTTTTTTAATTACTTAAAGTTTTAAGTTTATTACCTCATATGTAATTACGCGTTTCACCGAAAATTTAGTCTTATGGCCGTTTTTTCATATGAAATTGAATGTACTAAGTAGCGTATTCGATTCGGATGGCAAATCACTACATCATTTAGAATGTAAGACAAAGGTTTGTACCTTTCTAGTATAGACATTTTTCTGGTTTAGACATTTTTTAAGTATGTTACAAAGTCCAAGGTCAGAAGGAAAGATTTTCGTAATTTTTGTAAGATTTTCTGCGCGGTTGGCCTTTTTTTTGTTATGATCAAAGTTTGTCTGAAAGAAACTTTGTTTTATAAGTCACGTTTCATTTGATTTCAATGTTTGTGTTTAAATGTTGTATAGTTGTTATTATGCATTAAAGTAATTTAAGTACTATCTATTATAGTCATTTATATGTATTGTATTATATATATTCCTATCATTATTTATATATATTATTAGTATATATTTATATTATGTATATTTATTGTTAAAATATGTGTGTATTTAATTTACTTATCTTCTATTTTTTTAATTTGAAACCGCTACTGTTTTTCTCACTTTAGCCAAATGGTTGACTGGGAGAGAATGCTTATGGGCATTAAGTACGCCATTGTACAAAAGTACTATAAGTTTGAAATAAATAAAGTATTCAACTGATTCGTAGTATAAGTTATTTTGAAACTTGCTTGTTAAGTTACGAGCAAATGGGAGTTATACCTAAGTAGTCGCCGCTGTACTTACTCGTAGCTAGCTGGTGTATTAGTATCATTAGACTGTATGTCATAGTTAAAGCAGTTTGTACTTAACAGGACTTACCTACGAACTCTAACTACAATTTGCAATACTAAGTTTTGGAGTCTCCAGCCAATATCCTAGTGAATTATCGGACGTAGTTAGGTAACCCTGCTTTATTCAGTAAGAAGTTTACATGCATCATATTAGAATGTATAAAAAACTAAAAAAAAAGTATGTAGGTTTAATCTTTTTTTTTCTCTTTGTTGATTCGGTCACTTACCTTACCCGTAGATTTTTTTAATGTGCCCGATAATTATTTTTCACCAACATTTAGTTCCACAGTCTTGATCGCTGACATAAGGGAATTCTTTAATTATGCTTATACGTAGGTTTACTCAAATTCTCACCCACACAAAAGTAGTGTTAAAACTTAATAATATAATAATAATAATAATAATTTATTTCAAAAACAGTTTGTTACATTTGACAGTTTTGAATGAACCCTCCTTTTAAGTATAGAAATACCTGTATCAGGAGGACTCGCTCTTTCATATTTCATTACATTTGATTTTATTATTTATTATATTTTTACAATGAAAAACATATTTAATATTATATATAAAATAATCAAAAACATTACAATAATAGTCTGTTAAATAATTACAATTATACAACATATAACATGCTATTATTTGTGTGTGTGTGTGTGTGTGTGCGTGTGTGTGCGTGTGTGTGTTTGTGTGTGTGTGTGTGTGTGAGAGAGAGAGAGTGTGTGAGAGCGTGTATGTGAGCGCGGGAAAATAATGGGCTGTATCTAGCTAAATTTGTGTAAATGTGAGTGTTTTTATGCAAGCCATAGAATATAAGAATATTAATGTGTTACTTCAAGTATTTTTTCAATTTTGTTATAATTAAGGTCCTGGAGATAATTACATATTGCAAACTTGCAAGTGTAGATGTTCATAGGGTAAATATTAAGTTGTTTATTTATTTCATTATAAAGAAGATGTGCACGTCCATAATATTGTCGAGCTGCAAAAGTGGTTTTTATTGTGGGATTTTTTAAAACTGAGTGTTTTCTTCGTTTAGACAAAAGAATAGGGTCAAAGATAAGGGTTTTTTGTTTTTTTAAAATGGTAAAAAGTATATATAATTTCCGAACAGATAGAACTTTAGCTTCTGAATACAATTCAGTAGTATCATACCTTCTAGGTTTAAAAAACATAACTTTTAGTATGGTACGCTGAACTCGTTCTAAATCTAAGAATTTTGTTTTTATTGCACCTCCCCATACTGGTATACAATAAGACAGAATCGATTGTACCAAAGCTTTATAAATACGTAACAAAAGTTCCTTGCCAGCAAGGTGCCTTAAGGTTTTAAAGATCCATATTAATTTTCTAGTTCTACTCATGAGGAGTTCGAGATGTGTGATCCAGGATAAACGTTGATCAAGCATGACTCCAAGATATTTAATGCTTTCAACCTTATTTATGGCCAAGCATAAACATTCACAGTTTTCAGAGTGACAGTCGTGTACCTGAATTTTGAAATCTGATTTAGGCTGAGTGCGGTTGTCCAAAGAGAAGCAGATAAAGTTAGTTTTAATTATATTGAGCGTAAGTAAGTTTGATTTTAGCCAGTCAGATATTATTCGCAGACCACACTCGGCCTTCAATTTAGTGTTATGCCAATTTTTACCAGTAAAAACAACTGCCGTATCATCTGCGTAAGAAAATATATGACCCCCATTTATTTGCAAGTTGCAGAGGTCATTGATATATATTAAGAATAGCGTTGGGCCCAAGACACTTCCTTGGGGCACTCCATACTCTACCAAGACGTCTTCACTCAGTACATTCCCTATCTTAACACACTGTCTTCTTTCAAAAAGGTAGTCAGTGAAAAGAGCAAGGGGGGCACCGCGAATACCAATCTTTTCAAGTTTTTTTAAAAGAATGGATGTGGAGACGGTGTCAAAAGCCTTTTTCAGGTCTAGAAACACGGTTAGGCATTTCTGACCACTATCAACTGCTTTTACTATTGAATTTGTTACTGCAGTTATTGCATCTTCGGTGGACAAATCTTGCCTAAAACCATATTGTCTTGGTGAAAGTATGCTGTGCCTTTTAAGATATTCTAAGAGTCTAATATTCACAATTTTTTCTAGAATTTTCGCGATTACAGGTAAGACAGAAATTGGCCTATAGTTAGTAGCGTCATTTGGGTCACCATTCTTGTAAACTGGAGTAATTATTGCTTTCTTAAGTAAATTTGGAAAAACACCTTGATTAAAACACAGGTTAGCCAAGTAGCAGATCACAGGAGTCAAAATATGCTTTGATATTTTTATAAAATGTGAGGTGATATTATCCCAACCCGGAGCACTTTGTGATTTTAAATTTGTTATTATGTTATGAACCTCTTTTAGGTCTGTTTCCATTAGAACAAAAGATGATAATTGATGTCTATCTGAAGTGGTTTTGCATATTGAGCCCAAGCAACTTCTATTAACGATATTTTCTGCGAGGGCTTTTCCAACAGTACTGAAATATGTGTTTATATAATTTACCGATTCTTTAGGAGAGACTTTTATATTTAATAATTGATTGTTTGGAGACTTTGCTGGTTTGTAATTAGTTATTTTGTTTATAGTTTTCCAAAGAGTTTTACTATTGTTAGAAGATACAGTCAAAAGATCCCGTTCATACTTTCTTTTAAGTTTTTTTATTAAATTATTACAGAAGTTCCGGTAACGTCTATAAGAGATTTTTAAAATTTCGTCATCTGGATTAATTCTCAATTTACGCTGCATGTTATTCCTAGTTTTAATACAACGTAGAATACCCTGCGAAATCCACGGCTTCATAACACGTTTGCTTTTTTGAATTTTGACGATAGTTGTATTTTCGTTTAAACTGTTTTGTATTGCACTTAAACTCCCAGCATTGTTGGAATACCCTTGCTATGGCAGTTCCAGAGTAAAAAAAACACCTTTACCATTCATCCGACAGACGTATTACGCGCTAATTAAATAAAGGAGCGCTCAAAGTTACCCCCACCCCTAAACTCCCCCCCCCGAACCATTTTGTACCCCCCCTCGTCCCGCGGGTGCGACGAATTGAGAAATTTCAATTCCACAGCAAGATTTTTATTAAAGTATCGAAGCTTGGAAAGCTCGAATATAGTTTGGAAACAAATAAACGGTTTTCTTGGTTTTTTCTCGTTTTTTTTTACATGAAAGCTGCGGGTTGATTTATCGTTAAGCGTTTGCCGCCGCCACGCTTCTTGATCGACGGAGTATTTCAATTTATTTTATGAGTCGACACCTTCGGAATACGTGTTTTTTTTACATGACAAGCCGGCATTAGGTAAAAGTGGTAATGATGACGCAGTTTATAATTTCGGTTTATTAGCAGTTTTGCAAATATTAACTTTATTAAATTAAATATTATTTTTTTATGTTAAAAATTCAGTAACCGTTTCCATACTATAACTCTGGTTAAATGGTTGTTTAAAATCATTTTAATGAACCGAAGCATAAATAACATTATTATTTTAATTTACATGGGTATAGGTAAAAGTAAGGAATAATTTTTCTAACTATTTAGAAATATAAAAGGATCTTTTTTATTAATTAGAATTTTGTTTAGTTAAAAATTAATTTAAAAACAATTTTTTTTCGTCGCACATATTTTTACCATATTTAATTACATATTTTAATTCGGGCTATCGAAATAGAAAATTTGCTAAGACAACTTAAATTATGTTTAAATGTTGCATTTTCAATTAATTAAAATAATTTATTTTAAGACTTTTAATCTTGGTTAATTATTTTCCTAAGAACATTGTTTAAATTATTTTATTTACATTATTATTAATTTAATATTTCAAATTGTGGATAACCTTTTATTACTTTAATTAAACCAAGTTTAAATAATTTAAAACAACCAAGTCATATTTTTTTCTAATATTTTGAATTTCAAATTTCTAAATTTAAAAATATTAGTTTTTACATATTTCAGTTTAAGTTTTTTTTTTTGCAAAAAACTTTGGAACTAAAAATTTTCTGCTTTTCCGTTTTTTTTACTATTCCTATTTCACAATGTAATTTTGCGTGTTTATCTTCCCGACACAATACAGCTGTGCGCGTCCCACGAACAGCTTCATAGGGTCTCACCGTAAGGGTTTAGACACAACCTTTTCCGAACCCCAAACATAGCCCAATAAAAAATATTATATCATGAAAACAGTAAAAAGGTCAACCCAAAAATTATTTTCCTTTTATATCCAGTCCGTAACATTTCGGTCGCAACATAATTTTTATGTCCAAACCACATGTTGACTGTATATCTTATTTCAGCTAATCTGTTGGGATCTTACCTTTTGGGCTCCTCACTGGTCACTGGTACACTGCACAGTCATTTTTGGGAATGTCATCCTCAGTTCTTAAATTGGCACAGCACAAAATGTTCGAAAAAAATTACACAGATTTAAGAGACATAACGAGTTGTCTAGTTGAGTGGAGGTCTGAAGGTTCAGGACCTTTTCCGGGGACTGAGAGCGCGGTTATGGCTAGAGCCCCGTGCTGTCGGGCTTTTTATGCATTCAGAGGAGACAGGGCGCATGCGCCGGGCACCCTGTTGCTTCATAGTGCCAAACCGAGGGGCAGTATCGATAGGCATCGTTGCAAGTTGGTTTTTATTCGAATTAGCATTACGTAATTTTTTCGTAAGTAATGTCCATGCTATTATTATTATAAATGATTAACCTTTTCTAAAGAGGAATTTAACTGTACCTTAATAGACAATTAAGAAAATATACTTTTAAGAGCATAATTATACCAACGCATGCAAAGCTTTGCATTGCTTTTTACGTGGATAATGTGCAAAATTACTTCATCCACCCAAAACCAAATCGACATCAAATCGATTATATAGCAACTCGATTATTTTCGCTACGGCCCACCCTACGCACCCTCACCTCACCCCTATCAACCTCTAACACCCCAGCCTCCCCTGCGTTTAAACACTGACTTATCAAAAAACTTATGTTTTAGTTACAAGTTTCCACCACAAGCTTGCTACGTGCGGATTTCATAACACATTTAGGGGAAGCAGGGGGTAATTGGTCCGAGAACTAATTAAGTTTTGAAGTATTTTTCTCGTTTAGGAATGATGGAGAAATTTCATTACATGGTAAGGGTGCTTATTGAGTGTCTGTTTTTATTAAGATACAATTTGTTTATTTTTAGATTTAAGCGTATAATACATAGGTTATATTTTAATTAATAGCCATCAAACTAATAGGTTTTTACAAAATTATAACCTCAACTTTAGTCAGTTATGATTTATTTCTGTTTCTTTTCTTTGACAGGTGCATTTTCAGAAAATTTGAAAATAAGAAACATAAAAATGTTAATAACTGCTTTTATGTTTATTTTTATAAACATCAATTGAGTATTATTTCCTTTTTTACAATTTTCATTTACTTTTAGACACTTTTGAATCAAAATGCTTAAAGGTTTGCTCAACATACGTGCGTCAGACATGTTTTTCTTTATCTATATATTGCTAAAGGTACGCAAACACTTTTTGAGTTTCTTTCTCGAATTTTCTAAATGTGCTGTAGTTTTCAGCAAAATCGCATGGTATATCAAACATCCTAAATAATCCTAAATAATAGTTGTAGGTTTGTGCCCGAATTACACCGACCAAAACCGATTAGAAACCTATCAGGGAAAACAAAGCCATAAGAGGCTTTCGACCAGCAAGGTATGGTCCGACATCGTATACGGACATCGTTACTATAGTTACGGAAATGTAGTTGTATTTGTTATTATATCATATTTGTATGGCATCTAAATACTTGTATTGCATTTTCGTCCTTTGCAGACGATTCCGTTAATTTGTTATTATCTACTAGCGTATAAATGATACTTTTGGTAAACCTATTTTGTATGTAAAACTTTATAAGAAACTTAAACCATACATTTGCGGTAGTACAGAACAGGATTACAAATTTGCTTGATATTTCGCAAGAATATTCAAGTTAAAATTTTGATACTTTTATTTGAAATATGCAATTTTTGAAAAATATTTTTTTTTACTTTTATTGTAATAGCCGTTTCTGTCTATTATTTAAAGCATTTACGCAAATGCAAAAGCCACTAAACACCCTGAATAATATATGTTTAAATATCGGAACCTCTACAAGTTGTCGATTTATTTCATAGTACAGATCATATTGATTTGTTTTCAAGGCCTACGTTCGTAGCATGGTGGCTACGTTAGTAGTATGAAATTTCTATCTATAAATAATAACAATACAGTGTTAGATGCAAATCCCTTGCCAACCCAATTTCGATATCTACTATGACAATTTCTATGCACATTTAGATGAAGTAATAAGCGAACTATGTTGTAAATTGGAAGGTTCACATATCTACAAAATAATTATTTATAATAAGAATTATAAAAATCACAGAGTATAAATAATGCTTGTATTTGCGGAACGCAGGTTTTTTTTACAATTTTCTATTATTTACTACACAAATAAAAACAGATCTTTGTTTAATCCGCATTTTATCTTTACCTCGTGGACAGTAAATACATCATGCATAATTAAGATGGGTCCTCACATAAAGTATTTACGTCGGTGTATGCCTAGGCAATGCACTCAAATATCCAATGTTGTATCTGAAAAACACTTCAACCCACGACAAATCTCGCTGCATACAATCTTCTGAGAAAATTGTAGCACTCTAAACACCCATGTAAGCTCGTGACATGCAGCGATGCATAAGAATTGCAAATCAATTTATCATAGCGCGATAGTACACCAAGTCGACTCGTTATAACTTGTGCCGCAAACCCGAAACATTTAAAAAGGATTCAATGATGTTATTCATAGACGCAGACATATAACGATGTCGCGTAAATTATATTTGGGGATCCGACTCGTTAAAATGTTTTAGACACGGAATCGTGACTCTCTTTTGTTAAACTTGATATTCCCAAAGATAAAATATGTACCTAAAACTACATAAATATCATTTTTTTGTCTTATGCGATGAAAGAAGAATCAAATCATACTACCTATAGCAAATGGGAACTCATCTTGATAAAAAAAATGATTGTCTTGGCTATCGTATAGCTTAAGGTTTAAGATGATGATGAATGAAAAACAGGGAAATTAAATAATGGTAATATATGAACTTTTTCTCATAGTTAGGTTTAAAGATCTTTATTCTCATAAAAACTAATAGTTTAATTATAATGAGATGCAATAATTAATTTAAAGGTTAGTAAATTTTAGTAGTCTGCAAATTTTTTTGTTACAAATTAGTTTTTTTATTGTTTTTCAAATAAAAAATGAGAGTCGTGTACTAAGGTTATGGATGGTATTGGAAAATAACTTTAAATGTACTGTGCCTGTTGAAACACACTTTAAACTAATCGTGAATATTTTAGTTCTCAGCTTAGTACCTTATATTAATGTAGACCAGATTTTTTTCCCTTCATCCACTTTATAAAGCCTATGTGCCACAAATTTTCTAGATTATTTTTGTTTAACTTACGCGCTCACGAATACGAGAAAAATAAAGGTTATTAATGCAATATGCCTTAGCTAGTCTAGTTTTCTTCAAATAACGAATCAAAAACGTTTTTTCAAATCACTTTAATAGCAATTCATCGAAAAATTGAAACTTTCCAACATTGGGACAAAACATTGGTCCGATATTGTGGGACCAATCTAGTAATAGCATCTAGCTCTGGAATTTTCGATTGGCCTAGTGGGAGGATGCATTGTATTTTATTGAAGCTAGGTTTGTATCGTATGTATAGACACAAGATGTGATAACGGGTGTCCGGACGGTAAACAACATTCCGCGAACCCCTCCCAGGGAGGGCGTGGGGTCACACAGGGATCTAGGTATCTCAGCAATGAATAGACTAACTACAAGTGGAATTCGGCCCGACGTTTCTATGGGTTGAGATTCAAAACGTTTCCACTTGAGCGCTTGACGGTATATTTCAGATATCCGGTTCGCTTTTTGAATTGGTCGATTTGGAAACGGAAATTCATGTAAAATTTTATGTTAGGGAAATTGAATGATTGATGATAAATTCCTTGGATTTTTACGCAACGTATACACAAGTTATTTCCTTTTTATGTAAAGGAAGTTATTGGCTTTTTTTTACTCTACTTCTATACATTAAACTTTTTAATTCTCAAATAAGGTACAGAAAATTTTGTAAATGATGATAGACTTATATTTCTAATACCTCTTGACTCTTCTATTCGAAGGTCCGTCTTCAATCATACATGATATTGATGACACATATTAATACAATGCTTTTAAAAGTCTGCGATTTAAAGATAACGTTTTTATATCAAGTTCAATAATGTAATTTAAATTTTAAATGCCTCGATTGAAAAAAGATCACTTGCTTCTTTTGAGCGAAGATCTTTTTTAATCTATGATATGATCAACTTGGCAACATTAATTAAAAATCGTTTTATCTAATTTGTTCTAACTTTCTCGTAAAAATATCGCAATAACAGAGCTCTACTGTAGAAAATCCGTTTCAATATAGAAATAAAATCCACTTGCTCCAGTTTCCACTAATAAGCGGAGCACCAGAAATCCGGCTTCATTAGGTCAATTTTCAACAGTTTCATTGCCTACATACTACACCAAATCTATAAAGCTTTATTACATTTGTGCCACGGTTAAATCTAGCCAAACAAAATGGCGGACAGGCTTGGTATTTCTCTACGGTGCCTACAACAACGTTAAACTTTTCTAATATATTAAAAATTTTATGGAGCAAACATGCAGAGGAGGCGTACAAAGGCTGCGTACCTTCAACAAAGTTGAGACTTACATCCACATGTTTAGGAATTTATTTGCATCAGTCTCTCGTCGAATAGAAAGAAAGGTAGATTCTTTATTGCACATCCTAATGATATTATAAACGTGAAAGTTTGTGAGTATGTATGGATTCTTGTTACTCTTTCAGGTAAAAACTAGTAGACGGATGAAACTTAACAGTAATATAGGTTATACATCAGAATAACACAAAGGGTACTTTTTACCGCGGGAAAACTTCTCATTCCCACGGGAAACCGACTTCCACGCGGACGGAGTCGCGGGCGGCCACTAGTAAAACATAAACAAAACAACTTAACGTAGGTTATTTTAGGTACCGCACAAAGGGCAGGTTTAACGCTAATAGCGATTTCTTTCAGACAACCATTTGGTTAAAGGATCTTTACGGATGGTATGTATTTGCACATTGAGTATTCATTTTAAGAACTAAACACTTCTGTTACAGCACTTACAAAAATTATAAACATAAATTTACCATAAGATTATATTATAACTAATAAAAATATTAACCATGAAGGACTGGAGTGTTCCTGGCTGGAAGGTAAACTGATATTTTGTTATAACAGACGTTATTTGGAAGGTAGTTTTCAGTTATTATTTTTGACGTTGATTGACGATTAAAGGAGCCAACGTCTTTATAAATTAACTTGGACAGCTCTAAAGGGAATTTAAAGCCCAATAATCAGTTATCTGTAGAAGAACATAAAGCGAAACTGTAAAGTTTTTAGTAACAAACTAACTAATTTTTAATTGAAACCTATACGGAGGATTACACTCTGGCTAAAATAAATTCTGGATAAAACAAAGTCGCTTTCTCAGTCTGTCCCTATGTATGCTTAAATCTTTAAAACTACGCAACGGACTTTGATGTGGTTTTTGTCAATACATACTCGTAGAGTGATTGAAGAGGAAGGTTTATAAGTATAATAACATAGTATAGGGATAGGGGTTTTGCTCCGAATTTAGCGCGTGCGAAGGCACAGGCATAAGAAAAGAAGGATGACTAATCTCGCATAATAATATCATGAAAAGGAAAAATAATTGTTACCCATAAATAAACAAGTAGGTGATGGTAATTGTGAATCAAATCAGAGCAAAACGCGCTACCGTATTACTGAACCAGTTTGAGCTGAGAATAATATCAGTCCGTGACACTAAGTTGCGATAAAAATAACGTAAACGTAGAGTACATTATAAAAATAATACGTTATTACGGAAGTTAAAAGGTAGGTAGAGTTTGTGACAAGCATTCTGAAATACCATTTTATGTGCGGCTAAATCGCTTAATCAATAATGTAATATTGAAAAAATATTATTCCGTCTGAGTAAAATTTCGAACATAAAGGGTGTTACTTAATGCCAAAAGGTACAATATTCGCAACTAGCAGACCTCCCCTATATTTCTTTAGAGCCACTTATTATGCAAAGGGGTTTATTCTACTTAATTTCCGTTGAGGAAAAAACTAGGAGTCCCCCGTGTTTGCATTTATCTTGTTTGTAGTTTTTGCTGCTATTGATAAAGGTAATAAATTATATGAATTATCTGACTTTCGCAAAACGTACTATAGTAATAGATAATTTTGGATAGTTTTAGATAAAAAGAAACTACTTTGAGGTTTTACATAAGAAATCTAACTAACGTTTAAGATTTGTAACAGAGTAAGTTTCTGTTTAAACAAATGGTAAAGAAAAATATGAAATTATCTACCTTACCGAATTGCTATCGCTTCTTCAAAAGCCATTTATAATTTAATTATCGAATACCACTCTTACTTGCTAGTTTTTACAAAAGCAGGTTGATTCTTAATACACACCTATTACAATGCCTCCCTCTTACTAGGGAAACTAAGTACGGAGAACAACGAGAGTATTGCCAAGTTATGTCAAAACTTTCCATACTATCTTGCCAAAGTTGAGTTTAACTGGAAACACTGTACAATTAAAAGTAAAACATCACAAAAGCAAACACTTAAAAGTAGCCATATCGTTTTACCATCTGTACCTAACATTTTACATCTTTTTACGTAAAACCGCCCTTACTGCACCATCCCGCAAAACAATCTACTGATAGATTTCATCCCTCACCCTTAAAAAAAACTAATTCAATGCTTTTATACTAATTTATTGCTACCGAGACAACCTGTGACACTCGAAAAAAAAATACCACGTGCGACCCCTTTTAATCCTAAGGGTTTACAATAAAAGAAAATAACTTCATGGATAATAAAATATTATTGATTCTACCTTTGCTGACCGATCTATGATCCCCTGTATTATTCGGTGAAGAATAAACATACGTTGGGGTGTGTCGGAGATGGGGTGAGAGCATGTTCATAGGGGCAGCGGGTCCAAAATAATGTGGATTTTAAAACAGGACGGAACAACGCTATTCGCGTGTGGTTATTTTGTTTTGTCTTTAAAATATTTTCGTAATGAAAAACATAATTACATATCATAAAATTCGATATTTTGTAACCAAATAATATGAAATGTATGTAGCTCCCACTAACGATTCTCAATTTTTATGACAAAATCTAATGAATGTTAATAATGCTAATAAAAAAAACTTCATTAAAAATAATGATAGCTACCTTAACAAAAAAAAGTAAGATCAATCCGCCAACGCCTATCAACATGTAACCACCTGAATCCTCTCAATCATTAAAAGCTTGGCCCTGCTCTGCAGAACTACATCGCTCTGAGTTTTATTTCGCAATATAACTACGCAGCTGTGGGGCATTAGTCGTGCTAGTTACCCGGCCCATTGTTTGCTGCCAGCAACAATGCGAGTGCATTCCAATAAAATAAATAACAATAACAATAATGTAATTATTCGTGAATAGTATTTTTAAGATACACTTATCACGTAGATATTAAGTTGTGCAAACACTTTAGCTGAGGTATAAACCTGTATCTTAAATCGCTTTTTCATATTCTTGGTTTCCCTAATTCAAAACGGTTTTTTTATATTGTTTTAATGAGTGCAGTCATGTCTGTTTGATTTGTTTTTAATTCACAAGGATAGAGCACTGAAAGTCACTGAAAGTGGGTATAACACGATTGTAACTTTAATTACAAAAAAAAACAAAAAAATAAGATTTAGCGGCATTCTTTAAAAAAAAACTTTTCAGATTTGGAAGATGAAAATAAGGATTACGAAGAGAAGTTTTTGTCGATTTTTACAACAACTTAGGCCGTCACCCCTGAAGTTCTCTCTCAACTTAGCGGCAAACAGAGAATGATAGCTTTTTAAGACTTGATCTCCAAACATCTCATTTTGCATTATTTCGATTCTCCATACTAATTTATTGCTTGCATTACAATGATTTCTTACAAGAAAATAACAATAACAATGTTCTCTTTACTCTATAGAAATAACGATCCTTGGGTCAAGTGGCTTAAAGATTTTGCAAATTTATGAAACTAAGAAAACGTTTTCTTTCCTCATTACTGTATTACGAACAACGCTGGCTTTAAGAAGCAATTATAGAATAAAATATATAAGAAGGGGCTTGTATGTTTAAGCTTGATAAGTGCACAATCCCTCTTAATTAGCGTGTGGGATGAATATTGAATTTTCTTGTTAGTGCTTACTTATAATAATACCTAATTAGTTAGGTATTATTTTATTTTATAAGTATTCTAAAAAAGTAAGAAACAAATTTTCCATGTCTGTTGCTACGTATTAAACCAGGTACAATATTTCTGTTCGGTTTTTATTATCGTAAAGGGAAGAAAAATGGTAAGGAATACTTTAATGTTTTTGACGGCAGATTATTCAATTATTATTGCTACCCGGACAATAACAATATACAGTGTTTATTGTTACATCATACCTACACGCCTATCTAGACACGTGGCAGCGTGTCAAGCCAAGTACAGGCTGACAGCGCGCGATGTGTATATTAACACTTACACGAACCATTTGAAGCCACTTTTGTCCCCCATATAATTTTAAAACTATTGCACATAAAGATGTTAAATTTGGCCAATGTATTAATTAAGATTGGCGAGATGAGTATATGCTCCAAATTTCATTTGAGATAAAAACATCAAAAATCGCAATTTTTCATACTTACTGAATATATCAAAACTATATCCCACTTCCAGATGACCTAGAGAGTTCAAATTTGGCATACTGTTAGGTAATAGGGAAAATTTACCTGAAAAATTTCGAAAGTGGAGTTTTAATAAAATTTCTTTAACAATTTTTCAATAAAGCGTTTGTATGAGAAACACTTTGGTACTTAGATAGAATGTATGACGACCTCAGTGTGACCTCGGCGGTATATGTACCGGACTGTAAAGCGGATGGTCACGGGTTCGATCCCCAGGTCGGGCCAAGTTTTTTAAATTGTTTTTTGTTCGAATTTCGTAAAATAAATTATAAAACAAATTGGACCACAGCAAACAGTTCAGGGTGAAGAGTGCTGCGAAAATACTTGGACGCGAACGAGCCGGAGCGGGCCACAGCCGCACTTGACTTGGTGGAAACTAGCCATCGTACTAAGAAGGGCTCTTCCATGTTTATTTTATTATTGCAGGTAATAATTAGTATATTCAAACTAGCCAAGTCAGACCTTAAGCTTCACTTTATTCTCCTAAGTAATAAGAAGAAAATATAATTAAGATGTTTTAAAATATTTTTTATTGATTACAACTAATTTCTTGACTGACCATTAAACTTGGCACCCATTTAGATCTCACTTCTTTTGTTGTTAACATCATATTGGACAACATCTCATTTTAAATTTATGTTTTTGATGGGATTTCATATTTGATGTGCAACGTGAACATACGACTTATCTGTCAAATGGAATTAATATAAGTATGTCTTTTATTCAGCGTTTTAATCCTTAGGAGTTATATAAAATTGGTGGAAAAATATGAGTATTTTTTTCATTCGAAGGCCTTTGGCATTTTTAGTGTAGCCATTCCATCTAACAAACAGATCATTCCAAAATCACTAACAGACTGATTAAATAGATACTCCTATACTGTCAAACATCAACGCAGGTAACATCAACCAATACCACTCAGTCTCGATCTGATGATTAACAGTACTAAAGTCAGAGTCGGCATGTGTTCATAGTACATATACCAAGGTAGGGCTAACTGGGCACCTTATAAAAGTCAATAAGTCGGCAATGAACTTCAAATGCAATAACCCTGTAAAGAGCAGAAATTAATTAATTTGTAAGGTTTCAAGAAAAGTTTTATGAAAGTTGATTTCCCTTACGGCATCTTATACCGGCTTGACGATTACGTATTTTCTATCGATTATATCACTCAAAGTTTTTAAAATCTGATGACATTAGTAATTTAAAAACAAAAAAATTATCGATTCTTAACTCCAAACTTTTATTTTTGACATAAGCATTTGACTAAATTAACTTTGATAGACTATCAAGTTCATTCGCAACTAACGTCTTTGAAAATATTTTCCTCGATGCAATTCTCCTGATTGTCTTATGTGTTACATCACTCGATGCCTACTTCACTATCCACGGCATACTATACATGTACCGTTAACACTCTACCCGCGGATAGGCCGCCCGGGAAATCATGTGTATGTCGAATGCGCCTCACTTGCGCCTCCGGTGAAAACACCGCCGCTGCGCCTGGAGGGGACGGTGTCCAACAAATTAACGGCTGGCTCGGAAGGGAGACGGGTTTTAAATTGGGATGTTTAAGGTGGTCAGTGTAAATGTTTTTGCACTCTTTTTTTACTTGCCTTATACACTTGTATATGTATTTGCAGATTGGAAATTATTAATAGTATACCTAAGTTTACATGTAATACCTATTACAAAATAAACATATATTTTACCAAATTATAAACAAACTTCGTAGTTGATACATATTGGGCTACTTCTTTTTACAAAGTAGGTAAGTTTGTTTTGTACCGCTAACCAAATGCTTTTGAAGCACGATATTTTTAATAGAAAACAACCCATTTTAAATAAAACATTACCTACCTAAAGTTTATAAACACCAACGTTATACCCGACTTCCCTTTATGTAAACTTAACAAGTTTGTAAAGATAACTTTCTTTCCTCACCGGCGTAAACAATTCAAATCCAATGCAATATGCAAAAGAACGGGGAACATTAGAACTTTATCTTTCCCCCACTTTATTTTTAAGTCTTCGCTCAATAGAGCTTGTTAAAGTCGGGAAATATTGCAACAGCCCACGCTTAAACCTAAAATAGCTTGAAATAATTCCATTAAAGAGGCTTCTTTTGCTACACTAATTGACTGCATAAAAAGTTGGCGAGGATTTTTATTTATAACAAGCATTTTGTGTTGGATTATTTTATGGTATCTTCAGGTTTATAGAAACTTCTGCGTAATTCTGAAGGTCAGTTGCGCTTTAAAATATCGCTCATTTTAATTCGGAGTCTTTCCACTTTCTTACAGGTATTTGTTGCAAGGCCCTTTGTTGACATTGTAAGTATTTCACTGTCGTTATTATGGCAGAATGTGTTAGAAGAATTACATGTAATCGTTGTTCGGGACATCACTAGTGTCATTGGACATCCCCATTTGGAGACTTATTGGTTTTCCCAAGCGTTGAGTAGTCAAATATGGCGGGCGGCCGAATGTATTTTATTTTTAACCGACTTCCAAAAAAAGAGGAGGTTCTCAGTTCGGCCGGTATGATATTTTTATGTATGTACGACGATTACGTCGAGTTTTCTTAACTGATTTACGTGATTCTTATTTTGTTTAATGTGGAATAGTTCTTATTGGTCCCATAAAAACAATATTCAGGTGGGCCCAGTAGTTTTAATTTTATGAGATTTTTTTTATTTTATTATTTATCCTGATGTCTGAATTCAAATATAGCAAGGTTACCGATTGAGCTGTAATTGTGTATACGTATGTAAATTGGATGCCTACTTGATATGTAAAGATAAAGAGTAATAGATAAGGGCAATTAACTCTACTTGTTAATACGTAAGTTATAAATTGATTTGGCACCGAGTGTAAACCTATTAGAATGTATTTTATTTTACAAGATAATTAAGCACATTAAATAATACAGTCTATAATGTAGTATTTTATGTTTTAGGATTGTAAGTATATTTTAATTTAGCATATTAACTTACTTGTCACTCACATTAGTGTTGATAGCAAAATATTTATATTTGAAAATTTAATATCTACTAAGCTTGTTGTTTCTTTTATAATGATTATAAAGCAGAGCGTATGTAATAAACTTGAAATGAGAACGGAGCGGTGAAGTTATGCCCAAAAGAGATTTATTTTATTGGGGTAAAATACTAATGGTTATAAGATTTTCAATAATTATCATCAACCAACGCGCTTTGAGCCAGCGTGCTGGATTACGGCTCGAACCCTCTCGCTATCCTTCTCGGATGCCTACGGTAAAATAGAAGAAAAGATATTACGAGGTAAAAAAACCAAACCTATCCGCACAAAATAATATAAAACTAATCCTCTTTTCATTTAGAATGCTTAATTACTTAACTTTGAACAACTATTATGGATGGTGTAATTTGAAATGGGTGCCGAACTACCTGCCTTTGACGTTAGGTACTCACAGGGCCCCCTCACCTCCGACTCTGGACACCTACATCGAACTCATGCAAAATTCATCCCCACACCCCCCCCCCAGTTTTCGCCCCCGTTTCGCCCCCATATTTATAAATGATTCGGGTGAAATTTCCAACTAACGCTCGTGTTTTGTTTGACTTGCAGAGACACTCGATAGCTGGACGGTGTCCATTACGTGTACAATATAGAGAAATAATCAAAGTTGAACGGTAGTATTTATTTTATTGTAAACTAGAGGCCGCCCGCGACTCCGTTCGCGTGGAAGTTGATTTCCCGTGGGAATGAATATTTTCCGCGGTAAAAAGTAATTTATTTGTTATTCTGATTTATAACCTATATAACTGTAAAGTTTTATCTTAATCCATCCATTACTTACAAACTTTCAAGTTTATAATATTAGTAGGAAGCTTTTCTCCCCGTTGCACCTGTTAACTCATCTCTTTTTATTTGTTCGATACATGAATATGTCTTAAACAATTTAACAATCTTACATGATTTTTGACAATAACGGGGAACGTTTTTTAAAACGTTCTCTGCAATTGGGCCTAAGGAACTTCCATACAAACTTTCATCCCCTATTTCAACCCTACCCTTTTTTTCGTGTTATATAGTTTCCTATGTCCGTTCCCAATTTCAGTTCTATCTTCATACCAAATTTCAGACAGACAGAGTTACATTCGCATTTATAATATTAGTAGGGATTAAATATCGCAGTTGTAACTCGAAGCCCCATTGCATGGTAGTTTTATGAAGCCTGATCTAGCATTGAACAATTGAATAATGAAATACTCAGTTGTTGATTGAAATTGCACACTTTATTGAAGCATCCGCATTGCAAAGGCTTCAAAGTATCGGTATTTAATGGAAACAATATTTGTGTTATGATCATTGTCTGGTTTTATTAATACACTTCAGGGAGAAAATGTTGTAAATACAAAGTAGAAATTGAATTTGAATAACCATGACTTTACTAAAACAAGTGAAAAAAAACGAACTACCTACATCCTTCTAATATTATATTTGTGAAAGTTTGTGAGTATGTATGGATGTCTATTACTCTTTCACGTAAAAACTACTGGACGGACTTGTATAAAACTTTGCATTAATATAGGTTATACATCAGAATAACACATAGGGTACATTTTACCGCGGGAAAACATATCATTCCCACGGGAAACCGACTTCCACGCGAACGGAGTCGCGGGCAGCCACTAGTAGTTAATACAAAATAAAGATTCACCCCTCGAATATCAAGTACCTACAAAGTCCATGTATTGTTTCTCATTTACTAAAAATATGTAAGAAGCGAGTACTTATAGCTCTAAAATATAAAATATTTCCAAAAACAAAAAATACGCAGTCTGTCTCGTCCTTTTTCCTCTGTTTTATTGATTACTTAGTTTAACCTGTTACAGCGAAAATACAACATAATTGACTCATGCGTGTAATAGTTTACCATTTGCATTTTACCCATTGCTCCTAGGTGTCCCTGTAGCTATCATGTGGTGATCAATATGTAATTCTCTAAAAAAATTCTGAATCTGGTTTGAACTAAAATTTGTACCGCGATCTGTGATAACCAATGAAGGTGTACCAAACAATGTAATCGTTTCTCGTATAATTGGAATAAGTTCTTGAGTATTTAACGTTTTAAGAGGTTTAAGTAAACAAAATTTGGTAAATCCGTCTACAATTAGCAATATATGTCTAAAACCTTCATTAGTTACTGTAAAAGGTCCGGTACAATCTAAGTGTAAAGTGTGAAAGGGGATGGCAGTTTTGTCAATTGGGTGTAATAAGCCTTGTTTTGGACCCGAATGTCCTTTTCTTTCAATACAAATTAAACAATACCCAATATATTTTTTAACAAAAGCTGCCATTCCAGGGAACCAAAAATATTCTCTTATTTTATGTATTGTTTTATCAAAACCTACATGGCAGTTTTCATCATGATAGAGACGTAAAATACTTAATCTATAACCTTTTGGTACGAACAACCTCGGCTTTGCATCTGGTTCTGTTTTATAATACAATAAGTTATTTTGAATTAGATATTGAGTCGAATCAACTTCACCGGCTACCACTTGTGACATTAAAGACTGAGTTTCTGAATCATTTTGCTGTGCTATTTCTAGCCATGACGGAGAAGTATGATTTTCATCAATTTCTATTACATTTACTTCAGGTAACGGCTCAAAACGTTCTGGCTTTGGGTTTAAAACAGGATTGCGGAAAGTCGACATGACTAATATATTTACCTTTTTTATAGACAATTTCAAACCGAAAATCTTGTAGAAAAGTCCACCAACGGGCAACTCTTGGGGACAAATCTCTTTTTAACATTGTTGCCTTAATAGAATTGCAGTCAGTCACAATTTTAAATTTAATACCAAGAAGGTACACTCTAAAATGTTTAAGGGCATTATAAATTGCTAACGTCTCTAAATCATACGAGCAATATTTTGCTTCTGTTGGAGTTGTTCTTTTACTGTAATAAGCTACTACTTTATTAACGTTATTATTTTCTTGTAAAAGAATTGCACCGAAACCAATCGAGCTAGCATCAGTATGTAACTCTGTTGGTAGTTTCGGGTCAAAAATTGTTAATAATGGCTTAGAAATTAAACTGTCTATAACATATTTTCTGGCCGCATCCTGCTCCGTCCCCCATTCCCATTTTTGATTAATTTTAGTTAATTTAGTAATGCAAGCTGTTCGAGAGGCAAAATTTAGTATAAATTTTCTAAAATAGCTAGCTAAACCCATGAATTGCCGAACTTGCTTAACTTTTCTGGGTACTGGTGAATTAATAAGTGCAGACACCTTAGATTCACTAGGCCTAACACCGTCTTGAGAGATATGTCTACCTAGATATTCAATATGTTCAACGAAAAAATTACATTTTTTGATATTTATTGTAAAACCAGATGTGGCAAGCGCTGAAATTGTTTGCTCCAAATAATTAAGACCCTGTTCGATAGTTGCAAAAGGTATCAATATATCATCAATATATACTAAAAGGAAATCCAAATGCTTTACCGCTTTAACAATAGCTCTCTGAAAAACGGAAGGACCATTACAAATACCAAAAGGCATCTTGAGGAATTCATAGTGTCCATCCGGGGTTATAAAAGCAGTATACTTAGTTGATTCCTTTGCTATTGGTATTTGATAGAAGCCATTTTTCATGTCAATAGATATATAATACTTCGCTCGCCCTAACTTATCTATTTGGTCCTCGATGAGAGGGAGAGGGTATCTGTCTCTTTCAATCAATCTATTTAACGCTCTAAAATCTATACACATTCTATCACTTCCATCTTTTTTTTTTACTAAAATCACAGGACTTGCAAAAGATGAATTACTTTCTTTAATATTTTTTTTATTTAATAAATCTTTGACGATTTCTTTAACCTTCTCCCTTTCTATCGGTGCCAATCTATACGGTCTGTAATACACGATTTCATCTTTCTTTAATTTTATATTTAATTCTCCCGTTTTTACTGTACCTATATCGTCTAACACCGAAGGATACTTTTGAAAAATAACTTTTATCTTTTCTTGTATTTTAATATCCAAATGAGTCATTGCATTATGTAGGTCAGTTAATGGATCGAATTGCAACGTGTTAATTTTGAGGGTAGATTTAAAAAATGATTTTCTAGCTAAACGTGAACCGAAATTATCCGTTATAATTTCAATATCTGAATGTTGAATAGCATTCCGTCCTATTAATAAATCATACACACAATCAGCATCATTGACAACTAATATATCTAGTTCAATCAACAAATCCGAAAATTTAACGGGAACTAAAACTTTTGCGAACACATTTAATGTACCTGCACCGATTCCGCAAATACGTAAATTACATGGCAAAAGGCGGCAACCCAGACGTTTTACTACAGATTCTTTTATTAAACTACAATTAGCTCCGGTATCAATAAGAGCATTAATTATTACATCATTAACGGATACCTTCGTTAATTTTAATTCGGATTGCCTAAAAAATTAACCTCGTTTTCTGATTGATTTACTTTGTTATTAGTATTTAATACTGAGGGTCGGTATCTGCAAATTGAATCTGTATGACCCGCCTTTTTACAATAAGTACAAAATCTATCGTAAACCACATTAGATTTTGATTCAAATTTTGTTGTCGAATTTACTTGGCTATCTTTCCTATAGCATTGCGCCTTGGTGTGCCCCAATTTACCACAGTTAAAACATTTAGCTTCATTAGGTCGTTGTTCTATTCTATTCCGTTTAATGTTACTATGGAAGGCCTTATCATTACTTTGCTCTAATGGACGTTTTTTTGTTTTAACATATGAAGTAAACAAAGCAATTAGTTCAGAAGGGTTCTTAACGTTGCTATTGAAAGACGCCATTTTTACATTTACATCACTAATGCCCCCACAAATTAATTCAGTAAGTTGTGTATCAGTAAAATTAACTCTAGTGCCACGTAATAATCTTAACTTTTCTCTAGCATATTCGCAATACGACTCTGAAGAATCCGATGTGAACAACACAGCTTTCTGTAGTTTTTCAGATAGATTTTTTCTTTCAGGGTAAAGATCTGTTATTTCCGATCGGAAATTCTCCCAAGATCGTCCGCCTAATGGTTCCCATGATTCAAACCACAATAAAGCAGAGCCTTTTAAGGCCTTACCGGCTTTAGCAACAGTAGCAATGCTGCTCCATTTGAATTCCTTGGCGAGGGTTTCAATATTGACGCACCAGGACTCAGCACCACTGTCGCTTGTAGCAGGGTTGAACGTGGGCAAGGCGACGTCATCATCTCGCTGCCGAGGCGCCGACGCAGCATCTTGGATCGCTTTGAGGAAATCTTGGAATGCAGAGATATCCATCCTGAAAATGTAGAAACACGTGTTAATTTACATGTGTTTGAAATTCGATCCCACTTCTGATAATAGTTTACCTATATAAAAAGCCCTATTTATAGAGTAGGTACTGGGTTCTTCCTCAAATGAAGCCCTAACAGTTTAAGTTATTTAATTTGACTTAACCAACTATTCATTAATAACCTACAAAATCACTAATTATGAAATTAATAAAAGTCTGATTATTACACTACCTTCCTAGTAATTTCTTGGTGGAGGATATTTAAAGGAAACATAAGAAAGACAAATAAATATTTATTACTTACTTGTCACCTTGATAGTTACACATAAATAGGGAAATGAATAAAGGGTAGTTGTAATATAAAGTATTTTAACACAATTTATAAAATTATAAAATAAAATAACACAAAGAATATAGAAATATACCTAATTTCTACAGAATTACAGACTAATGAATACAAAGTACTTAACTTGTTATCGATGCAACGGCCAATTGAAAAAGTGACCCGAGCCAACCACAATATGTGCTTTTATAGACTTCTCCTACCGTCAAAGTCAGGAAATCGCCCCACTTAATCACGTGACGGTAGCTACTTTGCGATTGGTGCGGTTTACAAAAACCAATCAAGAAACAGTACGTCATACAATTCTGACAAGACGATTCAAAATAATAACTTTTTAAATACATAAACTGTGCTACCATTTAAAAGTTCTGAAAATATTAATATTCACATTTATAGTTTTATAATATAATGGTATTTCTACTTATAATCTAATACGTGCATCGGAAATTTCTTGTTGTTCACGTTAATTTAATAACAAGTCAAGACTAAAACTGTTTACTAATAATTCAGCCTTTCAGGAACAGACGGTTTCAACGCCGGTTTGATATGGAATATCCATTTTTATCCAATTAACGACGATCAGATAGATACAGACAGATGCTTAGCTTGTCAAATGCAGCGTAATGAATGGAAACAGCGAAAACATGGTATAAATAGGTACTCAACATGTATTATGGAAAATACTAGAAGTGATGCAGAAAGACTTAAAATTTTGTTGAATTTTTGATAGACGCTTATTATACTTTTTATTCTATACTACGTAGCTCTTGTAATGTTATGTTTGATTTAGTTAGGGGAATTTCTTTTAAGACAGACCAGATTAGTGCTATTATTTTTCATGCCTCTATTATTAAAACTTAAATAATGGTTTTTATCTATAGGTATACAGGGTGACATCTAATGTCACGTATTCCTGTTAAGGGGTGATATATAAGATCAAAAGCAACAGATTTTGACCAATAATGTCGTATGCAAAAGTTAACCGTTTTTGAGTTATTTCAATATTAACTTTTTTATTTTTTATTTCGATTTCCGACGGTAAATCTAAATAAAAAAAAACTACCTGCTGGAGTTAGAGCTAAAAAGCTACGAACGTTTTAAAATTACGCGTTTATAAAGTATCATTTTCTTATTTTTTTTATTTTCCGTAATGAATCTCCAAATAATGAAATGTGCAAAATACGTAAATAATATCTCTATCTAACAAGCTTTCATTTGAGGTATAAAACTTACACGTAGCGGAAGTACATGCTGAGATAATAACAATGAAACCGGTTTTCAGTTAATGTGTGGATGGGCATCATTGATGGGTATTTAATTGGACCTCATATTCTTCCCAACAATTTAAATGGAGAAGTGTTTGCTGATTTCTTGAGAAATCACTTGTTAATTAAATTAAATTGAAAAACTCAAAATCGGTTAACTTTTGCATACGACATTATTGGTCAAAATCGGTTGCTTTGACCTAATCTATCACCCTTTAACAGGAATACGTGACATTAGAAGTCACCCTGTATATGGAACAAGTACATCAAGATACATTTAACTTTGTCAACATAATATAACCAAACATTTAAAATACTCATTAATTATTATCTGCAAAACTGATTGAAATTTATCAATTTGTTTTCTAGCGAACAAATTTAATCAACGCCATTTAACAGTTACTCAAATTAACGATTTGTAAACTAACATTAAAACGGGCATGAAACCTATTTCGTATTTTATTCACAGTGTGCCGAATCTAATTAAAATTATACCTTAGAGACTCAAACTGAAGTTAAATAAAAGTGCAACACCGTGTTCCGGTACGAAGGGCAGAAAAGTCAAAAATAGCCTTAAATGTGCTGAAGTTTTTTTAACTATAATTTAAAGGATTTCTTATTTTTGTATACCTAAGTACTAATCTTTTTTCATTTCAATGATATTTTTTCCTAAAACAATCAAATTTACGGACTGTTTTTTTTTTCTTAATTTTGATATTCGCGTCACTTTTACGTCGCATGCAAGGAACCTCCAAAGATTTTTTTTTTCAGTTTTAGCATTTTTCTTTCCTGCGCCGCTGTTATTAGGTAGTCGTAGCGTATACAGGGTGTAAAACAACTGTTTCCGAAAACAAAAACTGGGCATTGCTGAAGGGTTACTAAAAAGGTTTTGAGCAAAAAAAATTTTTTATGACTAAAAGAAAAAAAAAATACCTAATTTTCCAAAATTGCACTAATACCTACTATCAGATTTTGATATGATTTAAAATTAAATAAGGTTTAAATTTAATTTACTGCATTATTATTACAGCAACTCCGCAAATAAATATCCAGCACAAACGTTGAATTTAAGCGATGAATTGTAGTAAACTTTTTTAATTGCTGCTGGCATCTTTCGAAACTTTGATTGAAACCGCTCCCGAAGCCGAGGTTGCTGGGGTTTTGATAAAACTTTACTATTCGACTAATATTACATCGAGAAACAACTAACTCCACTACGAAATACACCCCGCATTAGCTACCAACTACTTTGACATCGGTCCCTCTAAAAAGTGAGAGCAAATGAAATAAAATGACGTCGTAAATCATTAAGTTCACAACACCGCTAGTCAACTGATCATAAGCCAAGGTTAAACTGTCAGGACAAATACTTTTGATCCCCATAGCGAGGGGAAACCGCGAAGGGTTGCCCCCCGAAAATACTCATATAATTGGATCGACACGAACGCTCAAAATTAGTTGCTAAAATATGCATAATATTATAGAGCTATGAATGGTACCGTAGGTGATTCATATTATGTTTATCTGTTTGTTCAGTTTACTTTGTGTTGATGTAAGATGTAACTCTTTTCTATAAGCTCCTCAAATAATAACATATCTCACAACAATCCGATCTTAAGAATCTGTAGGGAATTTAATGAAGTGTGCGATGTTATCGACCTATTTAACCGTAACATAAAATTATTTAAGAACCAGGTTTATAAAATCTAGTATGACGATGTTTAAGTAAGTACATACGGTTTTATATAATATGTTTATGTAAGTAGCTCATAAGTGTCTATTTTTATATTAATTTATTATTAGTTTGGAAAATGATGTGTAAAATTTTAATTGGATTTCAGTCAGGGTAACAAAATGTTTTTTCTATGACTGTCAAGTTATAATCCTATTATGTGTTATTGTACCTAACTGTAAAAAATAAATAAAAATAAAATTAGCAAAATAGGTGTATTAACAAACGTAGACATTTTAAAATCATTTATAGATTACGACAGAAAGAAAAGTAAGCAATATGAGTATAAAATAATAGCAAAGTAGAAGATAATAGCGGGTCTTAAATTACGACGTATGGATTTTTTATCCCTACTGTAACATTAAACTTTGCACATTCACCTAAAGTAAACATTTGCGAACGGTAAAATGATTCCTTATCGCCTCTGCCATTATTAGAAAATTTAATTATTCAAAAGCTTGCAAATTGCTTAGGGGATTTTATAATGTTCACCTTTTTATATGTTCCTTTTTAATCTTAACGCGATCTCTTTACAAATAATAAATGACTCGCTTGCAAATTATCATAACTACCTCTATTTGTTTAATCTGAATGGGCCATCTCTTTGTTAATTAATAATACGAGACATTAGAGAAAAGGTTTGTAAAATGGTTATTTACAGTATTAAACCCGTCACAAATAAACTGAGATGAATTTGAATTAAAATATATAAACAACTTATCCTACTAATATTATAAATGTGAAAGTTTGTGAGGATGTATGGATGGATGGATGGATGGATGGATGTTTGTTACTCTTTCACGTAAAAACTACTGGATGGATTTGGATGAAACTTTGCAGTAATATAGGTTATACATCAGAAAAACACATAAGATACTTTTTACCGCGGGAAAACATCACATTCCCACGGGAAACCGACTTCCACGCGAACGGAGTCGCGAGCGGCCACTATAGTATTAAATATTGTTTTTACCTGAGTTTTAAAATACATTGTATGCCGCTCAGACAAAAGCTGTCGGTTGTCTCGCATTATATGTATAATAACTCATGTCGCTGGCGAGCAAAATTTAATATAAACGTTATTAGCGTGCATAAATTAACAGTTGAAAAATAACTCCTTTGGTAGCCCACGTGAGGAAAGATTTTTTTCTGACCGTTGATTGCTGTTAGCCACTTGACGGCTTTCACAGCTTCACCGAGCGTAAGTAGGCGTGTGGAGAGTGTGTTGCTATCACTTAACTAGCTTTATTATTCAAAACTATTAATCTGAATATTCGTTTGTTTTGTGTGACGTGGCAGCTATTTATTCTTTAGTATAATTTTAATATCAGCAGCAATCTATCTTCTATTGAAGCGCAAGAAGGCAGATTTAGTTATCAACGATAGCATTTAAATGTATTTTGAAATCGACCGTGTATAAGGAATATTTGATTACATTACGTTTTTCGTATATACAACCAGCCAGTTACAATTCTCTGTATAAAAAAAATTACCTTCAGCAATACAAACTTCAAATTGACATTATTTTGACAGTACGAACGACGATAAATATTTACAAGTTAAATAATAAAATTAAAATTTACAATCCGTGAAAGTTTAAGTTTTGTTTTATATTATTGTGATTAGTTTAATATAATGGCTGATTTAAAGAGGACAGAAGACCTTGCACCCAAACAACGCATAGCTGCAAAGGGTCTTATGTACCAAGATGAAAAAGCAATAACTGCATGCCAGAGAAAATGTGCCAAACGACTTGCTATGACCATACAGCTTGAAGATGAGGCTTACATGGCACGACACCCGGAGGTTGCTTAAATGTTGTTCAAAAATGATTCTTAACACAACTTTAGTATGGTGTATAAAGAGACTAACAAATCTCTAGGATATCGCCTTATGATATATGTGTTGAATAGGAAACAATGTTAAACCAAAAGTTAACATTACGAAAAAAAAAACGTAAAATGTTTGCTTTTTTTGTAATATCTGTATTCATGGGATTCTGCCGGGAGTTTAACCCTAAAACACTAGAATGATGATTTACTTATGCTTATTTCAGAAAAACCGCTATTTCCACACATTTTGATGTTGTATGTAGGTACTTAAGTCTTATAGCTTCTTCAATATTTAATCGTCTGTATTACCCCGTCTTAGTTTTAATTTATCAATATATTTTTGAATTGAACTTTCAATGCCACAATATTAATTGGGGCTAGTGCCCGTTACGTGATATAGGTACACCTCAACTTAATCATATTTCCGATATTTTGATTTAATTATAGCATATTATCGTTATTATATTTGCTATTTAATTTATAATATCTACAATATACAATAGCATTTTTGTCCTTCATCGTCCTAACTCTACTGGCTCCACATGCTCAAACTAAATTATTTTTATTCTAATTGAGATTTTATCACCTGCATTTTTGCTCGTAGGTCCTGTCATTATGTAAGAAGTTTATAGCTCAGATGGCGTCAATAAATTCGCTTTCTAAAAAGAAGGAAGCTTTAAAATATGCTGCTTACTTTTTTACGAGACCTTTTGAAGAACTAGATCAGGAAGCAAGACAGCACCTAGGGTTACCTGCGGAAGGCTCTTATGTTCGAGTAAGTTTTTAATCAAGTACTTATAATGTAAGAAATTTAAGATGAGTTGTGACTGATCTATAAAAGTTTTGTATAATGCCACTTAAACTTAATTGGGCGTAGTTTCAAGAATAATGTGTAAAGATTCTTATTAATTATTGATTATTTACGTTTTTTATATCCCATTACGAACCAACGTACCGTATTCATAAAACAGTGATAAAAATAAATACTTTTTCCAGACTGATAAATTACAAAAACCTGAATATTACGATGACTATTTGGAAAATGATCTTAAAAAGATCATTTACACCCATTACCCTCCAAAGGAATGGTCCATATCTGAACCGTCAGTTCCTACTGAAGACACTCGGTCTTCATCTTTCAGATCTGAGGTTACTTCAAATACCACTCTCCCAACTCCAGGTAATGTCGCCACAGAACTAATAAGTTAATAACTGAATGTAAAGAATAATCATTTCTAGTTTCGGTAGCAGGTAAAAAGTAAAGCAGTTAGAGATTTCAGTATTTTGTTAAAAGCATTAAATATGACTGAAATACACATTTTCATCATCAGTTGCATCTTTATGTCACTTCGCCTAGCTTTGGGAGATCCGCCATTTAAAACAATTTCAATCATTACATAATATCAATCAAAACTTTCTGATTGTAACTGCATATCTGTTGTAATAACAAGATTTATTAAATATGATCATATTTATTTCAGAACCAATACCAACCCCAGAACTAACTGATCCAGAGTTCATGTCCGAAATAATTAAATTCGCGATGGAGAAGGCCACCATGATGAATGTAACTGAAAAAATCGTATTGTATGATACCGCTTATGTCGAGCTCATGAATTTAGTCGAAGATGCAATGGAAATACCTATCCTAGACATTAAAGATGATATAGCTGATATGTTCTTTAGAGCATACAAAAAGTTTGACGATCAAATCGCAGCTCAAGAACAAATTGGTACTGCATGCAATTTATTTCTATATTATTTAGCTGTACGCTTAATTTTACTAATGCAATGATTATGGTAGCTGCTGATTTGGCTTGGGAAGCTAGGATGCGGAAGAAACTAAAGCGTACGCTACGCAGGCAGAAGAACTTTAAAGGTGAGTTAAACAACATACTTTTCCTATTTGTTCCAAAATAAAGTTCTTTGAGAAGACAAACAGCAACAAGCAATACAGTTATATTTGACAAGTCGTGGTAAGGAAGTCGATGATTTAATCATACTTTCAGTATTCGTTGTAAACCCAATCTACTGTTAATGATTTCAGGTTATGAAACTCCGCCGTTACCAAAAAGCGTGATCTCTGAGCATGACAGCTGGAAAGTACCGCCACAGAAACCTTGCGAGTGCTTCCCACAGTTCAAATATAATCGATACGCTAAGGTACATAGCCTTTGTATTGCATTCTTCTTTTTTGACGACGTCTGTGGTGCAGAGTATAAATACGGAACTGCTAATCGGATGAACCCGGGTTGAATACCTGGGTCTTGTCTACTTCGTTAAGATGGTTTTTCGAAATGGACTCGTGTCTGGGGATGACTAGGTTATTCCCTAGGCCATTATATGGTACCTATAACACAAGCGCCTTCTGCGCTCTCTCTAGGGCCACGTCATTGATGTGTTATTCTGGAGATTTATCATTAATTATTATTTTAATAATTTCGAGGTCTACAAAAATATGTTCTATTTTCCTGTCTTATTTTCGTTCATTTCAAGGATCGCTTTGGAATCTACCTACCTCGTCATACGGAGTTCAATGCTGCCAACGTGACAGTGACGCCTGCGATCTCCGAGGCAGACGTCAGCGAGGCTGGCAGGACCGCGTCGGCTTGCTCGAGCCTCACCAGCACGAAGAAACGTTCCAATTACTCAAGATTGCGACTCCTACGACCATAGTGATAGCCTTTGTTACCTATTACTTATTTTTCACTGTACTGCTATATGTAATAAAATACCAACTTAAAAAAAGTGAATATGATTACTTTTAGTCCGGTCAAATTAGACCAAATTATAAGAAAAGCAAAGCAAAAAGTCCCAACAAGCTGAAAATCTGTGAAGTTGTTCAAAATACAATTATAAATAATATTTAGAAGTTGCCAATCATTGCATTGCATGGATTTTTTTTATTCAAGGTCGAAAGTAAAAAAAATGAGTTTTTCGCGATTTTATGCGAAACGGATCATAAAATAATCTACAAAAATGTATCAATACTTTTTTCCTACGTGCCACCGTTTTTGAGATATAACTATTCAAAAAGTTGTTCAAGTTGTAATCGTCATAATACGCACACGTTTCCAGTAGGCCTATTCCACGAGCAAATTATGATCCTTTTTAATTTGTAAAAACTGAAAAATAACTGAACAATTACAATTACAATTCGTATAATAGAAATTATGGCACAAAAGTTGTTCGTTGAAAAAAAAACGAAAGTACAATTTTTCCAAAATGTTTGACCTGAGTGTTCCATTTAAACGGTTTTAAGAGTCAAACTATAAGATAAATGTATCATATTTATGTAATTCATTGATTAAACTCATGTTTTGGAGATCACTCAGTTCAGACGCCGCCGTATGAATTGAGTGTTCCATTCAAACCCAGATTAATCTGTAGGATCACATCCTAGGAATTTGTTATTTCCTTTAGTTTTTTACAATTTTTTTACTAATTCTTAATATAAAAACTATCAGCACAGAGTTAGTACTTTTTGAGATTGAGACCTTTCCATTTGGTTCAAACGTCTGAACTGAGTGTTCTAGTTTTTGGGTTCTAATAGATTTAATTTACTTTTACTAATTTTTGACGGTGCTATGAGTTTTTACTAATTTTTTTTCTAAATATCTTCAAAATCTCACGTATTTTACTAAAAGTTGAAAAAAAGAACACTCAATGCAGATGCACATCATTGACAGTACGAATTTCGTCGGTTGGTAAGTAAGTTTTGAAGGCGCTTGACGATTCGAACGTCATTTTTATGTCACTGTGTTACAAAAACGTGAGGACACTTTCACCCCGTTTAGGGTGGACAGGTGAACGCGCGTTTCCGAGTATCCACCATAGGGTAGCTGTTTCTGGGTGGATAAACGGAAAAAACCACCAGGCGCTTTTGAAATGTTTGTAGCAGAAGTTAAAATACAACCGCAATCCAATCATGTTATTTTTAATCAGGAACCTAGGAGGGTGTAAGATTTTCCGAAATTCACCTCTAAGGAGTTGAAAAACGGGAGGAGGTATGCACAGCCCTTAATCATCAATAAAAATGTTCCTAATTACCTACAGTCCATATCTTCGTGGGCAACTTGAAAAGGAAACAAACAAAAAAACTCAGCTTTACTATTTAATGTATTATTATTAAGTAAAATAAAATTAAGAAGGTATGTACTATATTTTAAAGTTCTTGTTGTATGATAGTATCTTCATAGAAGAGGTCAGCCTGGAAAAAAACAATACACAATATAAGTTACAGTTGGGGGAGTAAGAGTTGGCACACAAACTCACAAAGCGGCCTATGGGCTCGATTCAGAAATACTCATTTAACCCAATAAAAAATATTGCAGTCACTTTTTCTAACATTGGTAAGGTCGATCAATCGATCTTACTAAATCTAGTCTACATCATTGTTAAAAAATACATTTGCCCTGAGGACTGGTCTTGATGCACGCATTTCAGTGGGACAGGACTATAATTACAACTGGTTATTCTCTGTCTTATACTATAATTGCTAAATTAGTGAAAGCAATATTTAGTTATACAAAATGTATACAAAAAATTGTAGTTTAGTTTAAAAGGTGATAACTTGTAATCGGTGCCAACAGTAGACTAATACCTGATCATTATATTTTCAACGATAGGTAAGTATTGTCACATTCAAATAAGGTTTACATTTATTCTGCAATGTAAATCATACAAACCTGGGTGCTTGCACCAACAATCTTGCAAATATTTTCAGGTCTACTTTCTCCTATTTCAAGTATTTCACGAAAGCTGAAGGGCTCAAACGGAATACCAGCACCTTGGAAGAACTTGCTCATGAACTCAACCCTGAAATTAAATTGAGATTCAAACCAAGTTCATTATGTTATAATTGGGAATTTGAACAAAAAAAATTATTAATTTTTGTAGTTTAGAACTTTATTATTAAAAATATTGATAAATAATGCGAAATAACTTTTAAAAAAATCTGTGAATTAAAAATTGTTAATTGACATAATATGTACATATTATGTATGACTTTTATAAGTTGAATACGGTATTCCTGTAATTTAATTTCATTTGACTTCTGTATTTATCCATATTGAAGCAATAAACGATTATGATTTGATTTGATTTAACAAAATTAAAAAAGATCACGTTACTATAAACGCGCCACCATTGGGCAACGTAGTTGTGACGTCAAATTGTTATAGCTGTACAGCGTTCACGACGGACCCGAGACCAGACAATAATATTAAATAAAAATCCATATATTTATAACTTCTGTATCAACTGCAATCAGAGAACTAACATTATGACGTCACACACGCACGGATTGATTCGGGAGCTGTCGCCGTGTCTTCGGTACTAGATTCAAAAACTAATTTTTCATCTATACTAATATTATAAAGCTGAAGAGTTTGTTTGTTTGTTTATTTGTTTGTTTGTTTGAACGCTCTAATCTCAGGAACTACCGGTTTGATTTTAAAAATTCTTTTTGTGTTGAATAGACCATTTATCGAGGCAGGCTTTAGGCTATATAACATCACGTTGCAACTATAAAGAGCGAAGAAATAATGGAAAATGTGAAAAAAACGGGGAAAATTATTCATCCTTGAGAGCTTCCGTTGCGTGCGCTGCCAAAAACGGTTCTAGATACCAAAAATATATGTATGAAAGGATTAAGGGAACTTATACCGCGGGAAAACTTCGCATTCCCACGGGAAACCGACTTCTACGCGAACGGAGTCGCGCGCGGCTCCTAGTATGAAATAACTATGGAATTAAGGCGAAAAGAGCAGCAAAATTTTTTTTTTTTCAACAACCCATTTGGTTTTTTTTCCTCCGTAATTTATTTGTAGTTTTAAATCCGAAAGGTATGGGACATATACCGGGAACATGCCAGGTTTTTTTTTAGTTTTAATTTAGATACATCTTGTTTAAACAATTCTGTGATTTACTACATAGTATAAAACAAAGTCGCTTTCCGCCGCCTATGTGTCTGTACGCTTAGATCTTTAAAATGACGCCACAGATTTTGATTTTTTTTTAATTGAAAGATTGAGTCAATAAGAAGGTTTTTATAATAAAATCCATTAAATAGTGAAGAAATACTGTTATTTTTTAAGGTTTTTTAATGTGATGACGTTAATTATTCTACAGCAATCTAAAGTACATAGACGAAGTTGCGGGTACCAGCTAGTAAAATATAAATTAAATAGATAAATAAACTTACATAAATAAATCAAAAATTAAATATTAAAAAACAGTTCTGCCCATGGTGTAGCGTATAGATTCGGGTTATATCACTAATAAATCAGAAAAACAGATACGCATCACAAACCAGTGCAATCGTAAGGTATGTAGAAACGCTGATAGTCCTTCCATCACAACTAAGATAGCTACGGTCAGTATCGCCCACAGCCCAAAAGCTAGAAAAATGTTAAACATAGCGTACGCGTGATTTTGTATTAGACCGTTCTTCATCATAACCATTAACCACAGCATTTCTGATAACTCTGCAAAATATCGACAGTTTTAAATTTTAAGAATTTATATTATAAAAAATGATATAAAAATTTAATTGCATACTCACGTGAATGAGCCAACGATAAAGCCCACAGTCGTAGATATGATGCTGTATGGGAAACAGTACTCAACACAAACTCCACCGTGTGAATATCTTCACTTATGAGCATCTCAGCTAGTCCTCTGCTACACGTTTCTAAACTTGAAAGTAGCACATTTTCAGTTTTCTCGTAAACATATCGCCTCCTTTTCTTTTTCTTCCTTATAGCATTAATTTTCCGCTGTAAAATGTGTTTCGTCTACTTAAGGCGGTTTCTTTGGGAATATCATAAAATAGGGGAGTCTTTTGGAACATTTTACATAATTATTAAGTACGTATGTGGCGTCATTTGGTTTTTCAAGGACATTTTATGTTAATTAAAATATAATAGAAAACATCTTAACACAATCCTTTTTACGTTTAACACGTTTTTGTGGCCATTTTGTGCGGAGAAGGAACCACATTAAAAAACATAGAAGTCCATTTATTATGTATGCGTTTTTAATGTAACGTATTTGAAGCGAATGTTACTAGCATTTTAATGCAGGACGTTTCTGACTTAGAGCTTTGCTAAAAGGAATAAACTTGCATTCAAGTACTAAAAGTAGGGAGTTAATATCTTAACATGTTCACAACTAAGTCGCGCACGCAAGACAGATATATGGAACTTTGCTCTGGTCCGACTTAAGGGGCAGACAGTCTTTGTTGCTGTCTAAACCTTAGCTTAGCTCGTAAAAGTTAAAATTTTAAAAAAACGTCATACATAAATCATATAACAAAACAGGGTATTGCTCAAAGGATACTCGTTGCTTTTAGACCGTTGCAAATATTGAACAAACTGATTTTGGTATTATTTCAAATCAAACACAGTTTTGATTTTATCTGCAATGTAATGTTTTTGACAAACAAAGATAATACAAATTTATTCTTGCCATATAAACCTGCGATTGTTTTGACCAGAAAGAACATCAGCGCCATTTAAGCTTAATCTAGATAAATGTATTAGTTCCTGTAACTTACCACTATCTCTCTTCTCTTCCTTTTATGGACTCGCTTTAGGTATATCGGAGTAGCAAAGAGCATGATAGGGATCATCAACAGAGAGGTAAACAACAAAAACTTCTCCAGAACCGGCTCCCAGGGAAACAAATACGCATTGCAGTCATGATATACAGGCTTGCTGGTTTGCATCAACGACATATCGATGAAGAGAATAAGAAGTAATGGAGCACAACCAACCTCATGCGTCGGATCCGCCGCTGCAAAAGATTTTTGGATATTGGTTACTCATGTAGGCTAGTTGCATTTGAATGTAATTTTATTGACACAGATTAGAACCCAGATTAATTTACGATGTATCTCCAATTGACACTCAAAGTTAAATAATTATTTTAGATTTTTTTTTAAATTGACTTATTTATTGCGGAAGATAATCATATGAATTCTGCAATTAACCGTCTATCTGATAAATGTAAATAGGTCGCATAAACTAAGGACCCGATTTTAGAATAAAAAAGAGTAGAATAAACTTACCACCGGCATAATAGGTAAACCACTTGATGTAAATCATTAAGACAAGCCAGAAAAAAAGACATGTCATAAAAATCATTTGCGGAATCAATTCAAAGAAAATTGCATGGTATTCTTTAAAATGTCTATAAAAAAGAAGAAAATAAGAAAGAAATGGTAAAACAAATTAAAACAATCATGCAAAATCCTTACAAGTGATTGAATAGCCCGAGCATTATACCAAATTGCATGTGAATTATACCAATTATGACAGAAAATTTCATTTTGACTGAGTTTTGGGACATAATCTTGTTTTTCCCGTACTGAAAATAAATATTAGAAATTGCATCGATTAATTATATTAATAAAGTAGTGTCTTAGATACCTTTTGTCATTCCAAAGTTCCAGGTTCAAAACTCTTATTTTTTATCAATGTCAGGTAGGTAATCTTAAAAAATAAATATGCCCTTCATATCTAACCTAACCTTACCTAAGTCAGCCTATGGGGCCTATTCTGTAACTTTTAACAAGCCTAGTGATAACGTACGTGTGGTACGTTAGTAGTTATTAAATGACAATTTGTACAATCATTGCAAAAAACCTCACCAATTTTGGCCTAAATTAGACACAACCCAGTGCTAATTCTAGACCCTGCAAGATTATCACACAATATTTCTCGCTAGGGTGAACTGGAATCTATATATATACTAGTATCTTTTTAATAGGACTTTCTATTATAATTGTAAAGCAATCATATGTGTTACCATCCAAGCTGGATCTAATCCATAGATATATGGTTTATGATGTTTTGCTCGTGGGTCTAGGGTCAAATCCTTCCAAGATCTAATGGCAGTGTCATTATAGTGATTCACCCAAAAGGGCTTTGTTAAAACCATCATTTTTGAAAATACGTCATTATAAATAAAGCCACTACAAACACTAAATATTGACATCATTAGAATTATGTAACGACCTGGAAAACACAAATATTATTACAATAAATCTCTACACTATCAAAAATATTTAAGTAAGTAAAATGTCTTTATCTAATCTTGAAAAAATAAAGTTTGCACGGAAGATCCTAATTAAAATAAATAACCAACTTAAGATACGACCAATCATTTTAACTTTTTTTTCGAAGATTTTGAAAAACTTAAAGTGTTATTATTTTGAAGCAATACATTTTTTTAAACACGGTGGTACTAAAAGCTCCATTCCACACCAAAATCAAACGTCTGCTAACTGGCCAAGACTAAACAAAGAAAAAATAGTCTTGGCATAATTATGTTCTAAATCGCATATGTGCAGGGCCTCTAAACGCTGAATCTATTAGGGCCAGATCATACAAAATACCTTGAAAGAAAATACTCCAAATTTCACTCTCTATTTTTGCTAGCATAAACTTTTTCTCATTCAAAACCATGAACATGGCAAATATAAACATTATCAATCCATGGCCCATGTCACCAAACATCACGGAGAAAAGAAACGGGAAAGTGACGATGGTGTATAGCCCTGTGAAATTAGAAGTTTGGATAATGGAGAAGAGTAAGTCAAAATCCTTCACTGCTGGGCTTTTTAAGTAACGACAAAAGGGAAGGTTAATGTGTGTTTAAACTTCGTCGTTAAGTAACCGATTAGAATGATTATTTTTTTTTTGAAAAGAAGCTAGTTGGCCTTTGTCTAAAGAGTTTCAAGATAAACAACCATATTCTTTAATTAGTAGGCATAATAACATACGTCCCAGTAGTTGAGCAGGAACCTTCTACTCGGACAGCGAGAGGGCTTTAAGCCTTAATCCACTAATAACACTTGTTCAGTGCGGGTTAGTAGACGGGTTGTTTCGCAATTTTTCCCTCAGCATAAATGCGTTGTAATAGTAGCCCAGTTCTTAGACACTAGCATTCCACACAGAAATAGGAACGGTTTCTAAATTCAATCTTATGGTTTTAAAGACGTAGCTAATTAAAACATATTGATTAATTACAGGGGGACACATAATCGTAAGACATCTAATTATAGCTAAAGATTGTATTCCTTTGCATTAGATTATAATTATCTAAGCATGACTATGAAAAGTTTCCATCGTTTCCAACCTTGCAACAACGCTTCTGTCTCTTTTCTCTATTCTAATATCATTTAACTTTTAACTTAAAAAATCGTAATCAAAACAAAAAAAACATTTCCCACAATTTAAATGTATGTATTATTATTCTATTTTTTTAATAAACTTGATCGGAGTTCTAAGAATTTAGGCGTTTATATCCATGGCCTACAAACATTTTCAATAGTTTTTGATACAATTTAATCATTTTTCTAGACTTTTTGGACTGCACTCCGAAAGTTTTTGGGCATACCGGAAAACCTGAAAGTTGGATAACGCTGCTAACAGCCAACTGTATAAGGCTTCTTATCAAAGTATCCTATATGAAAACTAGTCTATCAGAGTCTTGAAATTTATACAATAACTTTTTTAAGTCATTTTTCCGCAAACTAAAAACATATGGTCTTGAATTAAATCTTCTAGAGCGGGTATACTGAATTAAAGTAGGTACCAAAATTTTACTAGTGTTATATGAACATAAAGTTAAAATAAAAAAGGGTCAATTCCTAGTACTACTCGAGTCGATAATAAAAAATCTTTGCTTAGTAGAAAACTACGCTTCCAGAGAATGACATAGGATACTTTTGACTTATTTTATTAGTAAATCCGTGGGCTATTATAAAAGCAAATAGAAATACCTGGATTTAGTTCTCTATACGTGGAGTCACCATAAGCATTAATTAGGTTTTGGAAGCCATTTGTGAACTTGTTAGTTCGATGGAAAGTAGGCGGTTCCTGATGAGTCTTTACTTTCTGAATGAAAGCAGGAGCATTACACCCCAATTCTTTCTGCGAAAAATTAAATACTTAAATTTGTCTCAAATCAAAAACGTTTACAGCACATAGTTAATAATGTCAAAATATTAACACACCGACACATCAAACAGATACTGCTGTATCATTGGTATTTCTTTTTCAGCCAGCCAGCATTGCCCAATCATGCATTTGTTTGTTATGTCTAAAGAAAATAGGTTAAGACAGTGGTAAATTGCCTTGGCCTTTTTTGTACGTTGTATCCAGTTATGCCAATGTCGACTTATGATCCGCAGCATCTTGCACTTATGGAAATTGGTCTTCTTTAAAACCTGAAATTAATTAACCTGATTAAGACAAGACCGTTACACACTTCCCCAAGGAAGTGTTAAGAAGTGACTAAGAGGTATTTCTACGTCATTACACTCTAAAAAATAATAAAATAATTTAGGGTTAGAATATGGAATGGCACTACTGACTTTAGCCTCCCGGACAAGTGGTTTACTCAAAACGTGTTGGCGAGTCTGATAGGTATGTTACTTTTTCAGTAGGATGCTGCTGACATTTATTTAGTTAATAGTTTCCTTACCTGTCGTCTACGCCTATTCTACTAGAACCACGCCACTATTTACATAAAGTCATTTCAAGCCTAGGTAATTGGCCCGTTCATTTGTCAGAATAGGTGTATAATTAAGGTCATCAACCTGTTCCATGTCCTCTATCCGAACAAACAAGGAGCGTGCCATTTCGTCTCTCTCCTCAGCCGTTTGTGGGCAAGGGAACTCCATCACGCGAAAACCGGTGCACACCTTTTCAAATCTAGCCCGAAGTTGGGCACCGTTGCAGACCGCGATGAACGCCACCATCCTTAGAGGTTTACGCTGCCATTTTTTTTAATGTGTTAATAAATGCTAGTTGAGATGTAATAATGATAGCCCACATAAGTCTCACCAGTAAAACGCAGGGCTCCTTCTCGGATGGTGAGGGATAGAACCGCTGGCGCGGTGGAGGATGCAAATAATGCTAATCGACCTACCAAGTGAATTGCCTCAGGATGTTCAACCTCACCGTTAGTGTGGGATAAATTGGTATGCAGAGTTTGGAAAAGCTAAAACTAGTGTTTTCAGCGTAGACGAAATCCAGAACATATATGGTATAGTAGCCAGATTCCACGTTTACATAGACAAAAAAAACTTAGAGATGAACAAGAAGTTGTCAGTAGATTTATGATTGAAATATTAAGGCACAAAAAATAAGACATGTTAGTAATAAAAACTTACAGAATTGGCATCCATAGTGATCTCGTCATTATTGGCTTGTCGATAGTACATATTACCACGGGATATTCTCCATAACATCAGTTCAAAGTTGAAGCACAAGTGTCGTGGGACCACGCCGGTCAACACTGTCAGTTGAGGATCGGGTTTATCTCCTTCGCCCATGCTGTGAATATTTATCACTGAGACAGAGCTTTGTCACATATGGAACAATGTTAGTAGAAGTTAGCTGTTAGACTACTAAATAAATAAATAAATAAAATATGGTTCATTGCAATAATACATAAAATGTACTGTCATTTGCTTGGTAGACGATTTTTGAACGCAAAAGGTACACATGTGTCGTTTATAAAATAATGGTTCGTTTCCTAAGTGTTAAGAAGTTGTCTTACAAACACACGGGGCGGTAGCTTAAGCTTAAATTTTATTCATTGTTCATGAATCTCAAATTCAAAATTCAATTTTTATTATCTTCTTAGTATTCGTTCTTGATCACCTGGTGACACAACTCCTGAGTCACCTCTCATATGCCTTCAAATAATATAAAGTAACTGCATCAGTACCTATGTATCTACTGTACCTGGCAAGTTTAGTATTGAGAACAGCATTTCCGAGTATTGGTCCAATTTCAATGAGAACGTAGAAATAAAGCTTCAGTTTCGTATAATCCTTCAATATGTTTGTCTGGTATTCTTCGGTATTCCTTATATCTAGTTCCCACTTCTCCAACTCTGCCTATTATAAAAATAAATATGTAAGAATAGTCTTGCGAGGTAACAATTTTTTTAACCTTAGATAAATTTTGTTTGGTAGATTACTAAGTTCCTATGTTGTTATAAAATTACTCAATCGTTATGTTACTTGATCATTCTTGTAATAAAAAACGAAGAGCTAGAGTTATTGAAAGTCTTTTTGGAATTCTAACAGTGTTTTTGCCGTTTTTGCCCGTCGAAGTTAAAAAAGAAATCTTTATTTACAATAGTGAATAAAGGTTTGTGGCATTTGTTCTTACCAAGGATGATATGGATATAAAATTTTGAATACGGATTGGATACGGATATCGGAATCATTATTATACCGGATAAGGATACGGATAAGGATATAGGATTTAGTATTTATAATGGCCTTATAAATACTAAAATACATGAGCCTAAATGAACCATCACCTCAAAGTCAGTGACCTCATGCTGCGTCATAGGTTTTGGGTTCGACGAGTCCCAAACCTCAACGATATTGTCTTTAAGCATCTCTCCATACAAGTAATACAGCTTGCGCTCCATGGCGTCATATCGGCACACTTCAGCTACAAAATGGCGACCGTATAGTGGTATATCTGGGGTCATCTAAAACAAATATTAACAAATAGAGACATAGTACACAGATAAAACCTGAATATAGCCTTAGGGCACGTCCGCACAGAGGTTTTTCAAAGCGCGGTTTTTTTCCGCAATTCTGTAAAACATGTAATCTAATTGCAAGTAGCCGCACAGCGGTAAAAACCGCACGCGGGTAAAAAAAAAATGTTGCAACTACAATTTGACAGTGATGAAAAGTATAGATAGGTCTGCACTGCGAAATCAAAGCCGCGCATTTCGTTCCAGGCTTGCCATACTTACGAAAAATATGGTACTTTACGGAAGACCTGCGATCGAAGTTTCCGTACGAAATACAAGATTTATTCAAATCTACACTTTTGTACCTACCAGATTTCACCCGATGACTGCGTTCGTCATGTTGAAAAGCCAGAAAGTATGATTGTTTTTATTGCCTCACATACTTAACTAAAAATATGATATTGATGCGGCGGTCAAACGGGGTATGTTTTCATTGTCACTTTTTAAACATACGACAAATATTTATATTCAACGTGCAACGTCAACGTACTGATTTTCTGTCAGATAGCATACCTATAGATAGACTATTGAAAAACCAGCCCTTAGACTATTAAAGACTGAAAGTAGTGTAAACAAGTGGGAAGAAGTCCATTAAATCACGTCAAAGTTGCCTTAGTTGCAAAGATTCAATAGTATGAAATTTCCCACTTGTTGGTCCTTTGAGTGGACTTTTGTATGAAAGAGTCTGGCCCTTGGTGGTCTTCCCGATATATCAATAACGAAAAATACGCAAAAAAAAAACAGTTAGTATACATAGAAATAGACTTGTTACACTGAAAAATATATTTCTCGTTTACGAATGGGTTTGTGTGAAGCAAACTCGATAACAGTTACACAGCTATTATTTATTTTTAATTAACCGTATAGTTTTCATTTATAACCATACAAATATATAGCTTACAATAATTAGTATTGAAAAACCGATTAACTATTAAGTATTTATTAATAAACATGGCGAAGTAATTGTGCCGTAATATCGGATAGCAAGATATTATAAACGTATCATTAACCATAAATAGGTAAAAAGTAAGCCATAATAGCTACATAAGTAGTGTAGTAAACACCATTTTCCAAAACGTTTAGTGATATACTAATTAATACTATTACCTAAGCTCTTAGTTCAATATCTATTTATGTGTCACAGTGACAGTGTGTAGGTAGATTTAAACTTACTACACTAATAACAGTTTTGAATTAATGATGCCTAGCAGCCAAAACACGGCGCGTGTAAGACTTATTATTATCCAATGAAAGTAACAATAAAATACTTTTCCGAATCACCACCGAAACCAAGTAATTTTCTGCCTTTCTTTTTGGTACTTCGATTTTAACTTAAAATATTCAAATTCAAAAATGGTGGCCCGATATGCCTAGTTTTTTAACGATATCTTTACATAAAACTTTTGACATTACCTCTGTATACAAAATTTTACTACAATTAAATGATTGACAAATTAAAAACCTGCTTTTTCAATTCCGTAAAATTATCTTAACTAAAGTGTGCACGTGTTAATATAAAAACCCACATAACCAACAAATTTGATGATTTTAGTATCAAGAGTCTGACCATGAGACTACTTCACAGCCTTTAGTACATAACCAAACACAACTTAACTGATTTATCACGTGGCTTAGGTATATAAAACATTCCATCAAAATCAAAATGACAATTTTTTACACAAATTGTAGTTTGAAAAGGTACATGAAACTCACGTCGACAACTTGTATGATTTCCATCTCGCCGAGATACGCGAATATGTCGAATGCCGCTTCCGGAGGCATGTACATATCGCAGAGGCACATCCGCTCACTCCTCCACATTGACCCCATCACTATCGCTGGAATAATGTTTCACATCTCTATAAATATGCGACAGTATGATTTTATGTTGATCTTACTAGTGTGGTTCCTAATAAAATTGACAATTCGTTAGTGTAGTTATTATTTATGTTACTTTTAAAAGGAAAGGAAGTTTTTTTTGTTGTTTATTATATATTAACATTATTAATGCTGCTGCCTTAACATTGGTTGGTTATTTCCTAATCCACGAAAGGTGGCCTATGCAAAATTATGTAACCACCAAAATAAAAAAATGCTACATATGCAATTGAAAATACAGTCTTCTACTGAGCTTGTTACTAATGGAAAATTTGTGGAATATAGTTATTGACAGAAATGTGCAAAAAAATATGGAAACAGTAGGCTACAAAAACGATAAAAACTTGAATATTGAGTAAAGCCGCTATATTATATTACTATAAGTTTTTGTATGAACTTTACCTTGCTAGATCCACATTATATAAAATAAAACATGTAAATTATCGCGATATGTGATTTAAATCTATATAAAGAAGAAAACAAACCCTGCAAATCAAACGGGAAGTATTTTTATGTCAATGCAAAGAAAAGTCATGCTTATTGACTTTTACAAATTTTTATTTTTCAATCTACTATTACCATGAATGCAAATAAAATGAGGTAGGATTTATTGAACCGTGAATTTTTATTTCATACGTACCGATGCTTAGAGCATTTAAATGCTCTAAGTACCGATGAATATAAAAGTTGAATTTTATAATATTATATTAATAACAAACCATTTATTGAAGCGTTACTAATGTATTAGTAGGGGAGCCTACGATTCTAAATCTGGATTTACTCTATTAAGTTGCAAAACTAAGATGGTGGCAGTGCTTAACCGGGTACAAGGTATCCTTCAGTATGTTAATCTGCCGCGCTTGAGTAAATCCAGAAATCCCTTCTTGGGCTCCCGTACTATATATAGCCTACATTATTGTAAATTTATTTACACATTCATTTAACCATCCTGCCGATCAATTCATAGTTATGATCTATCGATATGGCTTTTCGCGTGCTGTGGCTGACGTAAGCTGCGCACGCAAGACAGGTAGGCATTCGTGTCTCGACGTCCAAACGATTAGCTGCCTTTGTGACTTATTTCTTGTTAAATTGTATTTCTATTTGCCTTTCTTAAGTTGTTATCTTTACCTGTGATCTCTATCTACGCTCTTCATCTGTTTTTCTCCTTGTGTAAATATACCGTTGTGCATACTACCTTCGAACCTTTCATTTCCTTGACGATACCAAAGGCAAAAACCAGTGAAGAAGAAGAAGAAAACTATTAGATTATGTTCATACATAGGGACAGACAGAGAAAGCAACTTTGTTTTATACTATGTAGTGATGTATTTCTAGCCATTTTAAGCATACTGTGTCTTCAGACATACATACATGCTAAAATAGATTCAATTCCATTCAATTTTGGGCTCAAATGGCTTTTATTTGTTAAAATAGCCCGGCGAATGTTGCGTTTCAGGAACGAAACACTAGCTACAAAAGTAAAAATCTGATTTTAATAGACCGACAAGTAGGTAGTGTGTCTTTATTGTCACTCAATAAATATATCAAACTTGTGGCCGCCTGCGACTCCGTTCGCGTGGAAGTCGGTTTCATGTGGGCATGCGAAATTTTCCTGCGGTAAAAAGTACCCTATGTGTTATTCTGATGTATAACCTATATTATTCAAATCCGTCCAGTAATTTTTTCAGTAGTCCATGCTTATAAATTTAAGAGTTTTTAATATTAGTAGGATGTTTTTTTTCGAAGTGCAAAGATAAAAAACTACTACTAAGTTGAGATTTTACTTTTAGTTTTGCATTTAAAAATGCTAATTTATTTATTTTGAAGTTATAGATAAGTACTGGAAATAGGAACGCGGGTCTCCGAGCATTACTCGACTGGGTTCGAACTTCAAAATACTACTTAGTTACCGGTTGAATAGAATTTATCTGACATTAAAAAATCTGCCCGTAGAAAGATAATGTAAATTCACAGCTTAAGCTATTATTTAAACTTCTGTTTCGTGCCTATGCTTTCTATTTTTAATGTGGTTACGGTGGTAAATAAAATTAGCATCTCTTTGTTTCTACATTCCGGGTCAATGATTAATTATTTAGAGTAGAAATCGATAAACAGGTAGAACAGGTGAATTCAGGTAAAAAAAACCGGCCAAGTGCGAGTCGGACTCGCGCACCGAGGGTTCCGTACAAACCTGCAAAAACTACTTAAAATTTTAAGCTTTTCGGAATTTTTCTGTTACCTGTGCTGTAAGCTATTGCTTCTTACCAAATTTCGAGATTCTATGTCAACGGGAAGTGGTCTTTAGGTTTTAATTCCCGTGCGTGTAGTTGCGAGTTTCAAAATATGCGGTATCAATGGTTGTACTTTTGCGTTTTGCGTTGACTTAGTTTTTTTTTTCACGGGTTAAAGGCAATTAGATCTAAGTATTTGATATGAATTTCAACTTGATAGCTCTACGCGTTCATGAGGAAAAAAGTAATAAGTTTATATTTATTAAAAAATATATATTTTGTAATGTAACTAAAAATTTAAGGTTTTCGGAATTTTTCCTTTATGTGTGCTATAAAACGTTGCTTCATGCCAAATTTCAAGATTCTAGGTCGACTGGAAGTACCCTTTAGGTTTTGATTCCCTTGCGAGTACTTGCGAGTTTCAAAATATGCAGCTTAAATTGCTGTTTCTTTTGATTGCGTTGACATAGAAGTTTGATTTTGTTACAGCTTAAAGGTATTATAGACCTGAGTATTTGGTATGAATTTCAATTTAATACCTCTACGCGTTTATGAGGAAATGGGTAGTAAGGTTAAAATTATTAAAAAAAAAATATTATGTGATATAACTAAAAATTTATGGTTTTCGTAATTTTTCCTTTATCTATGCTATAAGACGTTGCTTCGTACCAAATTTCAAGATTCTGAGTTCACGGGAAGCACCCTGTAGGTTTTGATTCCCTTGCAAGTGTCGAAAATTTGCGGCATAAACGGCTGTATCTTTTGATTGCGTTGGCTTAGAAGTTTGATTTTTTCACAGCTTCAAGGGACAGTAGACCTGAGTAATTGATATAAATTTCAGCTTCATACCTCCACGCGTTCCTGAGAAAAAGGGTCTTGACAGACGGACGGACGGACGGACAACAAAGTGATCCTATAAGGGTTCCGTTTTTTTTTCCTTTTGAGGTACTAAAAATACTTTATTGTATGTAAAAGTAAATTGTTAGACTCTACAATTTACATAAAAGAAGACTTCACGAAAAAAATACTTGAAAAAAGGAAAGAATTACAAGGTGAACTACAAGCCCGGAAAGAACAAGGAGAACATGTGATTTTAAAATTTGATAAGATAATTAAAATAAAGGAACAACAGCCAACAACATCAGACTCCGCAAGGACACAAACAAGAAACTTAAAGAGAAAGACTGCCCCGCCCCCGGAGTCTGTGCCAAAAGTAATAAAATCAAAAATGGACTACAATAACCGCAAAAGTAAAACCCTAGACTCCTATATGAGAACTAGGACATCACTTTCAGAAGTAAATATTGCTGAAAATGACAAACCATAGCAACAAACAACGGCCTCTCTCCGACATTCCAAACCATGCACACCTATTTACAGAAACTTTAACTCTCCCAGCAGGGGTGGTCTCCCAGGGAGCAGTAGACTATCACCCTCCATCACACTAGAAAATCAATCTACATCAATAAAACGACTCTACATAAATACACTAAATGTAAGATCACTCGTGGGATCTGGACGACAAGAACAACTAGAGCTATCTCTTCAAAATATTAAGTGGGACATACTGGGCCTTTCAGAAATCAAAAAAGAAGGTACCCACATTACTGAATATGAAGATTATATATTTCTTTATACAGGCAAGAAAAGTGGAAGAAACGGCGTCGGTTTTATGGTGAAAAAAGAATACAAAAACGATATAATTGACTTTCAACCTATATCAGACAGAGTAGCTAAGATTGTTCTTACTATTGGAAATCACAACATTTATGTAATCCAAGTATATGCCCCTACTGAAAACTCTACCATGGAAGAAATATACATTTTCTATGAACAAATCCGAAAAGCTCTCGAAAATACACAATCATCAACATTTATTATAGGAGATTTCAATGCAAAACTTGGACAATGTACCTCAGACGATAGAGCAGCAGTTGGACCATTCGGATACGGAACGAGGAACGACAGAGGAAGAATCATGTTAGAGTTCTGTCTAGAAAACCAACTTTACATAATGAATACACATTTTAAGAAAAAAGCAAAGAGAAGATGGACTTGGCTGCACCCGGATGGTCTAACAAAAAACGAAATCGACTACATAATTACCTACAAAACCAATAAAAGTATAGTGTTTAATAATGAAATAATAAAGACATCCCATCCCACCGACCACAGAATGGTTCGAGCAACTCTGAAGTTTAACATCAAACAAAATAATAGAAAGTCATTCCGTAAAAGAAAATCGCACCTAACACTATTACAAAAACAGGCATTACCTGACTTTTTTACCCCACCCAGAATAGAACCTGAAAACCAGAAAGATGTTCAACACACATATGAAAAACTCATAAACTCCATCAACAACAGCGTCAACCAGCTCCCTGTAATAAAAGAACAAAAAAGAATAGACTCAATTATGACTGACAAAATAAAAGGACTGATTGAAGAGAGAACTAAACTAAAAGAAAAACTAACCAAGACACGAGAGGAAAGAAAGAAGTTAAAGCATCTTTACAACAAAATAAGGAAAAACATAAATAACAATATTGACAAATACAAACAAAATATAATGGAAGAAGAACTTGAAAAAAGAAGATCTGCGAAGAGAGGAAATAAGCGAATAAATACTGCAAAACAATGGATAGACAAATTAAACAGCAAAACAGGTCATAAAACAACAAATAGAAATGAAATCTTAATAATCGCAACAGAATTTTATAAAGATCTTTACAGTGCCATAAATCATGAAGTTCAAGATTACTACACTCTACCAGATGTACACTTACATGCAAACCAAGCGGTTCCTCCGCTACTAGATACAGAAACAAGGTATGCAATCTTGAAACTTAAAACAATGAAAAGCCCAGGTGAAGACAACATTACCAACGACGTCATCAAAGCTCTAATGGAACCATTAACACCCCATTTGACTAGCTTATATAATGAAATTATCTCCAAAGAGAAAATACCAGAACAATGGGAGACTTCATTAATCACTCTACTCTACAAGAAAGGAGATCCGCTCAAAATCAGCAACTACAGACCTATTAGTCTATTACAATCTACATATAAACTATTTACTAACATCATCTTAAACAGAATAAAGAATGAACTTGAGTTTCAACAACCTAGGGAGCAAGCAGGCTTCAGAAGTAAATATTCAACTCTAGATCATATATTTACACTAAGACAAGTAATAGAAAAACTAACAGAGTATAAGAAAACCTTCTATGTTGCCTTCATAGACTATTCTAAAGCTTTTGACACAATTCTACATAACGAACTTTGGAAGGCCTTAATAGACCAAGGAATACCACTAAAATACATAAATATTATAATAGAGATCTATAGAAAAAGTAAAGCAAATGTAAGGCTGGAGAAGAAAGGTGAAGATTTCCGAATAAAGAGAGGAGTAAGACAGGGAGATCCGATATCGCCAAACCTCTTCAACTGTCTCCTAGAACATATCTTTAGAAAACTAGAATGGACAAACCTTGGTATCAATGTCGACGGCGAACGTTTGAACCATCTACGTTTTGCCGATGATATCGTAATCATTGCGGGAAACCCTGCCGACCTCCAATTCATGATAGAGTCACTGGCCAACCAGAGCCTGAAATGTGGACTAGAGATGAATCCTGAGAAGACTTGTGTTATGACAAATGATACCAAAGTAGACATATGTATAAACAATCAAATCGTAGAATACACAGAACAGTACATATATCTGGGACAGGTTATGTCGTTTCAAACTGACTATAAAGAAGAATTAGAGAGAAGAATTAAAAAAGCCTGGAATGCTTACTGGTCGCTGAAACACATCTTTAAATCCAAAATGAAAATACTCCTTAAGAAACAAGCCATGGATTCAATTGTCACTCCCACACTACTATACGGATGTCAAACATGGCCAATTACAAAATATGTAACCAAGAAAATACGAACCTTCCAAAGATCCGCTGAAAGAAGTATGCTTGGATTAAGATTAAAAGACAAAGTCAAGTGTAGCGATATAAGAAAAGAAACAAAAATAATAGACGCAGCGAAGATGGCATGTAGACTGAAATGGCGCTGGGCTGGACACACGGCGAGACTGCAAGACAATCGATGGACCGAGAGGATGCTGCATTGGTACCCGCGTGACGAGCGCCGCCCACCAGGGCGCCCACGCCGCCGCTGGGCGGACGACATCGTGGCAGTTGCCGGGGCCACGTGGACCAGAACTGCGCAGGATAGGACAAAATGGAATGTGATGGAGGAGGCCTATGTCCAAAAATGGACAGCCCACAATGACTAACGAAAATAAATTACTTACTTGACTAATTAAAAAATAACATAAAACTAGAAGAAAATTGTTATGTAAATTCATTTAGATAATAAATTATTGACATAGATAATATACTATCAAACAAAACAAATATGTAATGCATGCTAAACAATTTGTGGAAATAAAGGCTATTTTATTTTTATTTTATTTTATTTTTAAAAGTAAATTACAGCTTATCATTTAGACCCTAAACTACTAAAAAGTAGACATACTTCATGTATATGTTGCCTTTTTTTTGTTTGCGCGGGGAAATGCATTTACGCACCGTACCCCCCACCGGGGTGGCGGGGGGCGTGTGTGGGACTCCCAACTGAGCAACTGACACGTCGCCCAGGGGACTACCCACTAACCCCGCGGCGCTCCGTCTTCGCCTTTGTGGTGGAGTCGTGGGACCGGCCGTCGTCGGCCCTACACCACATGTATATGTTGCCTTGTAGTCAAATTAGTCCATTAACAAAAGTTGAATTAGTACTAGTAAAATGTTTTTAATCATAACTGTATCTAAGTCTATAATCTTCAATGCATTTTCTAAAACGTGGTTCTCACAAACACCAAGGTGCAAACTTATCTAAGCTTGCAACGTGTCTGTAAATCACGTTTTAATCTTTCAATTAGAAATTTTAGTCGTGTTCGTTAATTTCTTACAAGCTGTGCTCACGTACTGCAAACAGCGGCGCCTACGTAAATATATCGATTCCTGGCGATTTCATTCTGAGTGTTGTGACATTTTAGAACTCATTACACATTATGTTTTTTATATAAATATACCTAATATAGCATGCGGGTCACCTGATGGTAAGTGATCACCGCCGCCCATTACTACCCGCTACACTGTGGGTTTTAGGGGTGTGTTGCTGAGCCTTTGAGAAAATTGGGCACCGGATATCGCACTCACCGAACGAAACGCAGGAACATCGTCCCTACTTCACGTCGGTTTTTTGTGCAACGATGGTATTTCACCGGTCGAGTCAGACCATTGTGCATTAAAGAGAATGTATACAGGTAGGTGTGACGTCAGACCTCAAGCGCGACGCGTTCTTTAATTGGTAAAAACCAGGGACTGAAAACGGTTAAGGTTTACCGGTATTTCAACCTGTATAAAAAAGCGGTACCTTAATTTTATACCGGTTACGCAATCCTTGAACCAAAACTCTACCGGTTGTTTTAAGGTTTTCAGAATCGCTACCGCTATCTTATAAAGGTATGGCATAATTATACCTTTAAAATTCATACAGGTTGAGTATTAAGGGTATAACCCATATGATTTTTTCGGTATCGTAATACGCTCGCTCGATACAAATAAAGTCGATTTTCCGACAGCAGACCCACACATTCTTGAAATAAAGTGATACTTTTATTTATGTAAAGGTTATACCATAATATTAGAAGTATACCGAAATGTTATGGTGAAGGTTTTTTATTATATTCTTAAAAATACGGTACCGAAATGAAAAGGTATGACGTCATACCGTATTTTAAAGGTATGCATATTTAAGTGTATTAAAAAAATTAAATACTGAAATAAAACGGTATGACGTCATACCGAAATAAAAGGTAGGCCTAATTTAACCGGTTTTCGGTCCCTGGTAAAAACCGGTTTATTCCGCTTCTTGGTTTATCGCGTGACGCATCTCCCCCGCGCACTCTTCGCGCTTCACCCCTTGTACTGATACCAGCCTTAAACATTTAATTCTTTCTTAATATTATATTTTTGTATTACATTCTACACGAAAATTAACTAAGCCAACACAAGTTAACTAAGAATATATCTATCTTTGCTAGTATACCTACCCAAAATACGGGTTTGTTTCAGTTTACGTTTTTGCTTTTTTCGTTCCACATTCAAGGTTAGTTAATTAATTTATCTGAGCTTTTATTACTACGTAGTTATCTTAAGAAAAATAAATATTTTTTATTTTTTTATTTGTCTAAAAGATTAATAGTTTTTTTTTTGCCTAACCCTACTTTTGGTGAACATTCACACTAATGCAAAGCTCAGCTTACGCCTTCTGAACTATACTCACGTGCTAAAAGCATATGCCTATAATTAGAAATCCAAGTACATATGTCTCTGTATATTTCGTATATCACAAATGTGTTATCGAATTCTCTAGAATACGCCCCCGAGCTGCGGCACACGTATGTTTGTTTACATACTTTAGTGTTTATGTCAGAACCTGCCCCGTTAGAATACATTCGGTAACATTATACAAAAGCTTACAATTCTACACAATGGAAGACAATTTTCTATCAATCACAGCCACTTCCTTATAAACTTTTGTATATGTAAAATTGTCTAAACTACACACATCAACACTCCTAGACCGTGAATATATATTTTGAATTTACTTAGTTTACACATTTATTAAAAATAACATACAACATGTATATATTTTTTAAAGCTCACTTATCAGACTACACTAATAAAATAAAATAAAGCATTTATTTAGCGTAAAAAGTGTTTATTCTAATGAAGAAAAAAGGGAAATAATGGTTAAGGTAACAATGAATGTGTTTCTCAAGAAAAAGTGAAAAATAAGCAGATATTATTCTGTTTTGAACGGTTATGTGAAAAATTAGTAGTAATTAAAACCATCCATAGTGTTTAAAACGGTTCTGCAACGTTTGTTTATGCATTGGATTAAGTTATTTAAGCCATGCTGTGGTATATTGTCTTAGGTCCGGCTAAGTGGCAAAAGTGCTCTTACGTCGCAATGTTTGTAGGGAAATTCCTTAAAGCTCTTTTTTGGAGCATGTCCCACGCGTATTCAATGGGGTTTGGATCAGGCGATTGAGCGGGCCGGCCTAAGACCGATACGTCGTGTGTGGACGGGCGTTGTCGTGCATCAGCGTAAATTCTTGGCCCATTTGCAGTTAGCCGGGGTAGATTATTGGTTCTAGCACCTTGTTACTGTATTTTTCAGCTGACGTGGTGTTTCCGATCCAAACGAGGTCTGTTCTTCCACCAACACAAATTTTTAGCCAAACCATAACTTTCCCGCTGTGGTATGAATGGACTCACGACCAGGAACTGGCCAAACACGTACTCTACGTCTATCAGGATGGAAACCGAACCGTGACTCATCGGTAAACATCACTATGAACCACTGGTTATCTTCCCGTAGCAAATGTTCACTAACCCACTCTAGCCGTCGTCCACGATTTCCTTGGCGTAGTGCTGGAGTACGAAGCGGTCTGCGAGCATGAAGATTAGCTTCATGCGGCCTTCTCCTCATAGTTTCATCACTCACAAGCAAATGGCACTCTGACTGGAACCTCTGAACCAACTGCATGGCCGGAACATTTAGTTCTCGCGGCAACTTGCAAAAATCGGTTTTGTCGTTGAGTTGCGTTTCCCGACTGGGTATCTTTCAGCCATTTCACCAGTAGCACGGTAACATGACCATAATCTTGATGTCACGTTTAGTCTTGTTCCAATATCCCCAGCAATACTCCGTTGAGTAGCCCGAGCTTGGAGCATGCCTACTGACTGCCCTTAACATTTGCTCCCTCGTTCAATGGCGCCGCTGCATGATGCACACAATAACATTAATTCGAAATTAGCCGATAACTTGATAAAAAACTTAAATTTGACACAAAAAAATCCAAAAATTACTGTAGGTAAATGAAACCTTCAGACTTCGCTACCATTATGCAGAGTTAATCTTTTGTTTTTAATATCTTTTTTCAAATTCAAATTAAGAATCGTTCAAAAAGGTTTTCAAAATAATATTTCTTCTAAAAAAATTAAAACTGGTAATTATTTTTTTAATTTAAGAACTTTATTCAAAATATCCCTAGACAGTGTTGATGTGTGTATATACGATAATAGTTTATTCCTCGTTATCAGGTTTCAGTGGTTATGGTGGTTTATGTGTTTGATATGGATAATATAAACAACTGTAATTACACCATTCATTTAAAAGTTGTTAATATTATTGATACCAACTTTGTATACTATTTTAATTTATGAAAAAAACTCCAATAATTTAAACTTTTGGCTTCTATACGGGTATAAAAAACACTAAATGGCTATTTTCCTATATTTTTGATCGCAGTCGTCTTAATCTATGTCAAATATTTGAACTTCCCAATTGAAACAATGGAATATGCGGATAATTTCGAATTTTACCTAATTGTTCCTTAACAAACAATTCTTAACGTGTTATATTGAATTTACTAGAAAAAGTTACATAAGACTGTTTCATTAACATACAAAAAATATATTGAAACTGTTAGATTCCACATTATTCCTAAAGGAAGTGTAGTAAATAAAGCTTTCAATAAAAATCTTTTGTAATTTCGACAGGTAATATCGCGGTCGCAGGCGTCTGACGTTTCCGTCTTACAATCCATTTGTACCAAACACAATGTATTTCTGTGTGGCTCACAGATATACATAGCTCTCCCACGCACTCCCGTGGCTCTTCGAAAGTAGCCCAGTCCCATCTGCTGCGCCGACGTCTTAACACGCTCCAGGTCAGTGGCAAAATAACCCAAATAAGCGAGCAGCGAATTCTTATTTCAAATTTTTTACGCTGTGCGATTTTCTTTCCAGCCTGTGTTTTTGTTTTGTTTTCAATGAGGTTTTATATCCGCGTTTTTGAATCTAGAAGTGGTTTATTCTTAGCTATTCTCTGAGTGCATTACAATACGTCTCTTGTCGAAAAAACCGGGTTTTCCGAACTAAAAATACTTCGGTATCGAATGTTTGCGAATTCTAATTTTGTATTGGTAACGGTATTCACCTTACGTATTGGTATTTAGATTACAGGTACCACAATTAGGTTTGTTCGTATTCTCTTTATTGTCTTGGCAGAATACCACGATATTGTATGTGTGTTATATATTAAGTTGTAAGGAACGAGAGTTAGTTTTTAACCGTTCTTATATTTCGGTTGTCGGTTTTATTATGTTGACATTTCGTAATCAAATCGATGCCAAGAATTTAGAATACAAAATATAGTTTTGTCGTAGTTGGTTCGTGTTTAATTTACAATATGCGGTAGTAGTATAGCAGAGGAATCTATTTTAGTGTTGTTTTAGCTAACTAAATTATGATGTATTCAGAATGCTTCATAGTTTTTTTCATTCATAATTCATACCACCTACTATTTAGTTACTTTTTTCAGTTTGTGTTTTTAAATAATGTTGACTATAATGAAAAAGATGCTTGAATTCAGATAGCAAATAAACTAATATCAAAACAGTTACGGCAATATAAATTTCTAGAAGATTTTCTATTGTACTTTATTAGCAAGAACATAAAAAAGATTTTGGCCAAAACGTTTCCAATAAATTAATTCAAAAATAATCAATATCCACACATATTACCTTTTTAATTTTTAACTATAAATCCGAAAAGTTTCTTTAAGTTTCGTTCATTTTAACGATAGCTAAAAAATGTAAAAGGACGAGTCTCTTGAATGATGTAAGACTCATCAAATGGATTTACGATCTGCTTCGACTCTTGTTTCGAAGGTTAAAGTAAACCAGAGCAGAGGAGAAAATAACACGTTGTTATGTTTGGCATGTGTAGTTAGCGCATCTCTAGGTATACGATTTTAAAATAATACGACGCACTTTCGATTTCTTAATTAGTATTTGAAAGTACGGATTGTTCTAGACTAGGTTCTAGGAGGCACAATTTAACAAAGTTTTTATTTGAATATACACTCGGGAACATAAAAAACTGGATATGTTATATTTTTTATGATTATATTATATTTTAAAATTACTTAATTGAAATTTTAGTTGATAGAAAATATTATGAACATTAATATTTAATTTTGGCAAAGACAGAAGCATAATGACCAACTGACCGGATTTTATGCATGCAAGTACCGATTTTGTAGCGAAAAAAACTTAAATTTTAATTATTTGTTAACTTGTTAGATTACAATTTTCTAGCCACTAAAATCATGTGCAATCATATACATGACAGTAGTATGTACATGTGGGAAAGGTTTTTATGAATCAGTATTTGAATCTACTTCAGATAACGTTGATTAAGGCCTTTAGGTACTATTACAAATTTTCAAGTTGATTCCGATACTCGATACAAAATTGCTGTTTCTTAAATCTAGAAGTTCATTCGAAAATTCGTATCAGTGCCTAATTGAATTTTCATCAAAAAACCGCTTATGCATATAAAAGAAAGTAATGTTAACAAAGCAGGAAGCGATCACCTATGGCCCAATTATCGAAATAAACTTCAACGATATCATCGCAATGATTTCAACGTATAAACTATTATTTTATAAATAAAGAGAATGACTATTGCCTTACGAAACTTACAGACGTGCCACATAACGTAGGTATATGTGGGGAAACGGTAAAGTCTCCGCCAAGACAAGCCAAGTGAAGCGCAGTGGCACTACCTTCCTTTTCTAGAAGTTTTGAAATTTCATCCAACAAAAACTTACATGCTGTTCGATAACCCTTATGCTTTCTACTAGCCTCTCATCGATATTAGTTAGTTGAAAAAGGCGAAACCTGCATTTCTTTTTAAAAGTTTTCAACTATCGCACGTTGAGATTCTTAAACCACTGAATAGTAATAATTCAAGTGCTACAGACTTCTGAACTTCTTATTTTATTTTATTGCAAGCCTTTAGTAGATGATGAATTTAACAAGTTAAACCAAACCCTGGACAATTTCAGAAACCAATCCAAAATCGCCATGAGTCGCGTCGGCAGAGGAAGGCGCACGCGCGTCTACGATTGCAACTACAACAAAGGGGAGAGCTACTACCGGCCCGTGATCGACAGGCTCGACGGCAAGCTGCCCGCAGCCAGGGAGCCAGAGCGAGACAAGATGCGAACCGACGTCGAGAGTCGCATCAAGAGCGCCTTCGATGAAGCAGAGGTGCAGAACGGAGAGCTGTTCGACTCGAGAGGTGCGCGCACGCAGCGGGCGAAGCCGTTCAGCGCCGCGTTCGAAGATGACGAGTTCGATGATGAAGTAAGATGATGTCAAGTATTTTGTCATAAGTTTAGATATGTTAGTTTAAGTATAAATAACATTTATACTTTTATCGTCAATTGAAGGGTTCATTATATAAGTTTAAAAATATAATTTGTAAAAAAAGTAAATTATAGAAGAATAATTACGCCTAAAATATTTTTAAAAACTGATTCTTGGAGGACTATCCAGCAAAACACTGAATCAATTTTAATTTTAGAAACACTGTTTTTTAAATTTCATATTGTAATTTTGATCTCCTTTAAAAACAGAATGGTAAAAATAAAATACATGAACAATAATAATTTACCTTATTATACTATAAACGTTCTTTACTAAAAACATTAGCAAAGCGTACGTCATCTACCATGTCGGACACATAAATAGTTTTCGTGTCGATCATGACTCGAGGGTTTGCAAACAAACCATGTTTCAAACACTTCAAATATTTCTATGTTTATAACAACATTCATTTTATCTCAGATTCATAAAGAATAAATGTCTTACCGCTTAAATAAGGTGAAAGATTTTTCTACTATAACCTTTATAAAAATTTAAACTTTAAAACCTTGTATAAAGTAATCTCGCCATCCACGTCTTTCTGTTTATACTCCGTAATCCGCTTACTTCTTTTCATAAATCAGAAAACAGATTTTTATAGAGACTCATCTTCATTCATATATTTTTCGAAGACGTCTAAAAATAAGATAAATTAAAAACAAGAATTTTCAAAGGAAAATTTTAATATTTTTGTTTTGTCTACAAAACAATCTTAGTTTTTATTCTTCCGTAAAGTTATCCTTTTTTAAATACTGACGATTTTTTCTACATAAGTACCTACTCTTTAAATAAACAAAAGTAATCTGCACATCAATCATCCAATTAATCACAGCAATGATTGAAATGTTAAACACCTGTAAAACAAATTTGGCACAAATAAATACCTATGATTAAAATATATGTCCCACACAAGTCCCTTAAATAGAAGTTATGAATATTATTAATATAGTATATGAGTATTAGAGTCCTGTGCCAAAGATCGCATTACTTATGCACGGGCGATTACAAATCACTAACGCGACTTATTTATAAATACTGACGCACCCTTTTTTGCTTTCGTGGGTCGACACTTTTATATGGATTTTCCGAGAAGCGTTTTTAAGGCAGGGACACTCATACATATCTACATGGGACTCTGTTTAGCCACAAAATCCGTTTGCCTGACTTTTAAATATTAAGGAAGTATAAACTTGATTTTAAATCTTCCAAAAAAATGTTACTTACTTGTAATTAAATTCTAAGGACAAAGACAAAAAAATTCTAAAATAAAGCTCAATTTAAAAAGTTGAAGCCTTAGTCCTGCAATAAGTAGATTTTATTCACACTGGTCTATTGTAACGTTGAAAATATGTCGTTTTTCTTTGTTCAAACACTAATATATGCACTCAATTTAATCCGATCTCACTTAAGATCGGTATAAAAGAACAGTTAAAGAATCTCTATAATCTATTTCAGTTTTGATGTCATCTTAAAATAAGTACAAAAAACGGGAAACTAAATATATTAGTAGTAAGTTCAGCGCATGTTGTCTATTGCATCTATAAACCTATCGTGATATAACTTTTTGTAAACATCAACGACAAAAGTTAAATTAACTGAATCAATTTTTACTACATACAATTTAAACATTTATTCTCCTTTCTTCGCTTCTCTAGGCATCTAATGCCAGGGATCCCCTTCGAGTTTTTGCATAGAAAAGTACAATCGTATTTAACCAAGCGTAAAAATGAAAGATTTTCACACCTTATGATTTCTATATTGAAATTCTTACTGGAGCTTAGGGGTATTCTAAAGTTCAAATTAATGGTACTATGTTAATTATATTTTATTTTACTTGCGGGCTTATAAAAATAACTCCTCTTAAGATTTAAACCGAAGGTTAAGGCATAGAATGTATCTGCTTACTTTTCATCAATTAAGCGATGCAACTAAAACTTAACAGACTTACTGAGTTACGTTATCACTTACAATATTATAAGATTTCACACTAGTTTAAAAATACGTTTATGTAATTTGTATTAGTAAACTGAATAACTTTATTAGTTAATATCTTTTGTAATTTAAACTAATTTTTGACATGCTCCATAATCCGTGAGATATCTTACAAAATTAAGGCACTTGTTTGGATTAATACTCGTAGGAACCTATCTCTTACATACCAACTAATTGGTATGATCTATACAAAATATTATAATAATAGTCTTAATTTAAAAGAACATTATTCTTGAGTAGTAGTAGGTATTTGGTATCAGGACCTAATTTCATGCGGTGTTCCTTTTCAATGCGATATTCCTTTTTAAAGCGACATTCCTTTTAAATGCGATATTCCTTTTTAATGCGATATTCTTGAGCTCAAGGCGTAAGTGATTTAACCCGTCCATGTAACGCGGCAGGCAAGACGTCCAGACAGTATTTAATTACAAGTAAATTGATCAATTTATAGTAAACGAGGTTTTAACATATTAAGCATGATTGAAAGCAACCACATTTTTTTGAGAAGTTAAATTCCTGCTTTAAGAAATTTTAATCTCAAATTCTATGTTAAAGTTTTAGAAATTAACAAATTCAGTAAATAAAGACACAAGACTATTTTGTCGATTTAAACTTAAAAATGAATTTAAAAATGACTCATTTGGAACGTTTTCTCAGTCATTTCTCTTATGAATACAACATGAAATGAGTAGACAGGTAAATAAATTGAGTATTATTGTTCGGTAATATATGTATAAGCAAGCTCAAAAGACGTGGAATTCAACTATGCTGTTTTTCGAAAATATTACGCGTTTTTGTTTCGCACTCCATGACGTGCGGAACACAAAGCGTGTTTTCGTCGTCAAAATTTAACAACACATAATAAACTCGAAATTCGTAAAGCACGCCAACTCTTGACGTGGAAATTCAAAGTAAATAAAATTGATGCCAACTTTTCGCCATTCCAATAATTTTATGAATAACAGTGATGTAATCGGTTGTGAACGAACAGATATTTAAAAAGCAGATTACGCTAGAGAGAGAGAGACAACAAAAAATTAATAACCGAAAAAAAAATATTTATGTACGGATAGTAAAAAAAAGTTTTACAGTTAAGGTAAAACAAAAATTTTGTTTCGGTCCGTCTCTCTGTTCATTTAACAATCCGTTTTATGATTGAAATTATTTAAAATGAACGAGCGGTTACAATAGTATTCATATCATATTGTCTGTTTGTTGAAGTCTGGTAAATGGCGTAATAGGAAGGTATTCCAATATCTAGGTGAACATGTGACTATGTTAATACCTTCATAATGCATCCGCGTCAAACTCACCGGTTGATTAAACATTCAACCATGTCAACTCTCACGTTGCATATTTAAAAGACGATATGACGTAAATAAACGCACATTTTAAAGCACGTGTTATACCACGTCAGTCGGTTAGTTTATCTATGTCAAAAGAGTATCAAACTATACACTTTTGGTTATTTTTATTTGAAATTACAACTTTTTACAGAACGTTTTTTTAAATAAATTACTACGAAATTAATCCTTTGGAAAAATGTTATTTGAAGAATTGGAAAATACCAATACATAAAACTGCGGTCTTTATTTAAACAAGTAGGGTGAGAACGTACGTCTCGCATTTATATAAAGTAGATCTATTTTAATGCATTACCTTAATTCATTAGTTCGTACTAGCCCTTTAATATTTTTTTAATATTTAACTTCTTTAGTGTTGAGGTACGAGAAAATAATTTATATATTTACTGAATATACACGTTTTAAATTCTAAATGATGATTGTATTATTTCCGAAAATAATGCTGGGAGTTTATTTCCGCCTTTTTTCTCTCGGTCTACGGTTAGGTAAAGCCGAAATTTGTAACATTGACGTTCATTAAGTATATGTTACATATCTATGATAAATAAAATAATTTTGATTTAGCTAAGTTGCACGTTGCAACTTACGTCCATTTCATACAAAAGTTTTATCGTTGTAAAGTTATATTTATTTCTGACTATGTAAATTGATTACGTAAATTGTAATATTGAACTTAACCCAGGAGAAAGTTTCAAAGTAAAACCATAGTAGTAACAAAAGCATACTGCAAAACAACCTGACAACGTCACCAAGACTGAAAGGTTAAAGCTTGCGAAAGTGGGTGGATATTTTTATATACAAGATAATGTAGTAAAATTCACATGATCCGATATTAAGATTTATAAAAAAATAAATGTACTTTTGAAAACACGGAAGTTTCATTTTTAATGATTAAAACTGTAAGCATAAGTTAAAGACGAATAGCTTACCACAAACTGTGTATCGTAAGCAGCCCTTTCCCTTGGGCGGTATAAATAAAACTGTAGTTAGCAAGTATGTATTGCAGTAATAGTACTTTGCCACGTGAAGTTGTGCGCAAGATTGCAACAATTAGCAACCAGCGTCGTATTTCATTGGTTCTTGGTCCAAGTTTTGGAGGTTATTCTACAATTAGGCCCCAGACCGTACTTCATGCTGTTTCGAAAGTTACGATAATTTACGTGGTTGATTAAAGATTACCTGCAGTTTTTATTAATGGTAATAGCTTCTTAAGTTAATTGTTCTGTGAGAACTGATATATGTATTATTATATTATATTGGTTGGGCGTATGAATAAAAAATAAAAAAAAGTTTTTGATATTGAATGTAGATTATACTAGTGGCCGCCCGCGACTCCGTTCGCGTGGAAGTCGGTTTCCCGTGGGAATGAGAAGTTTACAACCTATATTACTGTAAAATTCATCCATACATCCATACTTACAAACTTTCACGTTAATAATATTAGTAGGATATGCACGAAGATACAAACAGTTTCACCACTAGCAGCATCCTGCAAGACAGTCGTAAACTTAAGCTTAAAGTATAGAATAGAGCTGTATTTCCATTAGTTTGATTACATATTGCATGTATATGTTACAGTCATAGTGATTAAATGGATATTATACATAATGACTGGTAATTATTTATAATAGCCAAATTGACTAGACAATGTAATAAATTAATCACTTTATCTGGACATTATTCATAATAGCGTGTCAAAGTTAGCCAAAGTAATAATATGACCTAGCCGACTTGTTTTACGGCTAATACCTGAAGTGCGGCTACACCTAATTTTAGCCGGTTAGAATATCAATAGGTTAGGTTAGTTAGGTTACTTTTTTGATACCGCCCAAAAAAAGGAGTCCCGCGTAGCGGGACTCCGTCGACTCATGATTGAAGCCAGTTTTTTTATCTATAGGAATATAATTTTTGTTACAGTTTTCCATATAAAAAAGTCTACTAACCGGCTAAAACTAGGTGTAACCGCACTTCGGGTACTAGCCGTAACATGTATAAAAACTGGCTTCAATCATAAGTCGACGGAGTCCTTTTTTTGGGCGGTATCAAAAAAGTAACCTAACTAACCTAACCTATTGATGTTTCTAACCGGCTAAAACTAGGTGCAGCTGCGCTTCGGGTTTTTGCCGTAACACAAACGAATATCTACTTGTTTTATTACATTATCCAAGTCTTCGAAGATATTATATATAATAGCCAGTTAATGTGATTAATTTTGTTTCAATTATCACTTTATCTAAAATGAGTAGACATTATATATAATGGCTAGACAGTATATATAATATCCAGATTTATTACTTTGGCTGTAACATATATACATCTATGAATGCAGAGGTAAATTCTTGGAAACAACAAAGAGTTATTCTCTGAATAGTTTGCCAGGATATGTGTAAGTTGCAGACACGATACCATTAGTGTTATGAAACTTGGAGGTTCTGCCATAGTACAAACAGTGAAGCATAGTTGTGATTTCTGAACTCTTGTTTTGTATCTACATAATGTTTAGGTTAAGTTTAAAGGAAACTGTGATACTACTACCAGAAACTTCACTATTCGTCAAAGTATATCGTGGTCCTATAGTTCCTTAAACCGGAATTACTTTTAGGTCATAGATCTACAGTTAGATTTTTCTGTTTTATGGAATTCCAAAGACCAATATTAACGTAGTTTCTTTGTGTTGCAGGTCAAGGAGTCCCTGAAGCGCCTCCGCGCCAGCAAGAAGTCCTCTCGATTCGCCGAGGACATCGACTTCGAGAACACCGTGGCCAACCTCGAGAACCGCATGAAGATCTCGGACAAAATCCTCGAGAGCGTCGGCGTCTCGTCCGACATGAGCTCCGCCCGTCGCGCCCTGCAGGACAACGAGGAGCGCACCGAGAAGCGCATCGCTCGTCGTCTCAACGAAGAGGGATCGCTGACGAAGTGGACCGCGCTGAAGTCCGACGACGAGTCCGCGGCGGCCCAGCGCGCTAAGGTGACTCGGGCTCGGCTCACGGACCTCGAGGACGAGATGTCCGAGCTCAGCGAGCGCTCGGCTGCGCGGGAGCAGCGCGCCGCCCGCCTGCGCGCGCTCGTCGCCGACAACGAGGCCGAGAACACCACCACCAAAGTCTCCATCCGCAGCGAGAGAGAAAAGAAGACGGTCACCTTCTAACTCGCCCTGAATTCTATTCTTTAAACTAAACACGCTTTAGGGTAACAGAATGTTTTCGGAGATAGGCTCGTTTTTTACAATTCTCCTGCATTTGTCTGCGTATGGACTGTATGTATATTTTATATTGATGGTTAGAATAAATTGAAATATATCCTCCTGGTTTTATTTATTGAATTTTGTAAATAAATTGTTAAGACGACATTAATGTTCTTTTTATTTAAATAAGCTTATATTTGTAGGTATTTGAACGGGTTACCTATCTTAATCACGAATTTTAATATTCCGAATTTCATTTGGCCATTTATTCATTTGCACGACGTTTTAAAATCCAGACGAATGAGTTCCAGACACACGAAATCTAAATGCGCGAAATCTAGATAACCGATATCCATATGCACAAAAGCCAGATTTTTAAAACACAAATTTTTGAAATTCAGTTAATTGATATCCAGACAAACAATATCTAGATTTTTAAAATCAAGATTCTTTAAATTCAAATAAACGATATCTAAAACAACTAAATCCTAGTATTGTTTTAAATGGCTCTCTACTTTTAGAAAAGAACTTCGGTTTTGGCGCTTCGCCGACCGCTGCCGCGGTACGCTCGCTTCGCTCACTCGGCTTGCGCACTGTGTAGTCACCATTCAACCTCACACTCCTCCTCGCTTCGCTCGTCGTCGTACCTATTATTTTAACATATGAACAAACAGCGCATACCCAAAATTGTAAATTATAATTTAAATAATTTGGGCGACCTAAAACATGCCCAATAAAATTAGCTTTTTCTATAAGTAGTTATGACAAACCAAATCAAGATAAAGCATTTTAGGACTGATGATGAGGATGTTAAGCCAATTGAAATTAGGAATTTTATACATTATGCTAAAGAATAATATGCCTATACATTGTTTTGCCATTTAAAAGTTATGCAAAGGATACATTTTGCGACATGAGTGTTATGCTTTTTGATGATTATGACAATTTATGTATGACGAACGATTTTGGGACAATCGACGTTATGCAAAAGGAGCGGCTCCCATTGCAAACGTTAAGCTGAAACACAATTGTATGGGAACCAAATAAAAAGATTATGAAAATCTGGCAATAGTTTATCGGGAATATGATTGTATGGGAACTAAATATAAATATTATGAAAATTTGGTATTCGTTTATTTGGAAAATGGTACGAAGGGAAACAAAAAAAGTATTCTGAGAATCTGGCATAGCTATATCTGAATTATGAGAATATGGGTAGCAAAAAAATATTTTTTGAAAATTTGGTTTTAGTTCACCTGGAAATTGATTCATCTGGGAAATAAAAAAAGGAATTTAAAAAAAAATCATTCAGTAAATCTGTCTTTTAAAAGTTCTACCAAACGTTTTCGGGGTTTTAAGATTCGGTTCGGAGTTTTTAACAGGTTACCATTTGAACGGAGCAAAAATTAGTTTAGCTCCTGAGTTTGCTCGAGTTTTAAACTCTGAATATTTAACCTGAATACCTGAACGTAAACTTCTATTCAACTATTAATACCTGAGTCGGTAAAAGTAGCTTTTGAACGCAGAATACCTAACGGTGCCGACGAAAACATGTAAGAGAAACAGTGTGAGTATTATTTAAATTATTATAAAAAACATTTATTATGAATTCAAGCTAATTCATGCAATAAAATATAAAACTAAGGTAAATCTTAGTCGGACCTACATATGATAAGTTCGAATCAAAGAAAAAATGGCTAATACATTTTCTTTACGACACACTATTAAGTCAATAAATATCTATTCTGTAACGATTTTTAGTATCTTCTAGCGACCCGCCCACGCTTCGCAATGGTGTAGTTTTGCCCGATTGTTTTACTTGAAACTACTTTTTCTGAATATTCCTTATTTACTGATTTAAATGAGAAAATATCCTTGAAATCCGTTAAGTGGTTTAGGAGGAGTTAGCGGACAAACATACAAACAGACACAATAAGCGATGTAGATTTATACTATGTAATGATACCAGTTAATTAGTTTGAATAAAGAACAAAGTATATTTAAAAATATTATAGAAACAATTAAATTATAAGAGAACATATAAATTTAATAATTAAAACCTGGAATGGGGTAGTTTTTACCGGGAGAAAATGTCTCATTCTTCTCTTACAGGAAAAGCCGATTAGCCGTAAGTGCCACAGGGCGGCAAGGTAGTTCATAATATAGCCAATAAGCACTTCGTTGTAGGTTTGAAATGCTTTACAGAATAAACAAAGATAATATATTTACTAAGTGCAAGATAATAATAGGCACTTTTTTACTATATACTTTTATTTTCTACCTGTATATGCTCCATCTAGCGACAATATACAGAACTTGTATAAGAAAATCGAAGACATGCGACTTCTGCAATGGTTTTCTTGAATTCTTTACCGCTGAATTCAATTACGAGTTTGATTTGTAACGTTTATAGAGGGCTCTGCAATAGATTTTTGAAAAGAGTTTCATGTATTACCTTGATTACCATATTGTTTTCGTTTTTTACAAACATACTGGCAGAGGTTTTATATTATTGCTAAAAAAAAACCTACACAAAAAACAGGCAAACGGCAGCTCCCAGCAGCAAACATTACAAACTTGGAATAAACCTTAAATAACAGAACTGATACCTGTTTTTTTTATTTTTAGTATTATTATTTGACAGGCCGGTCATAACTACGAGTAGCATATATGACATTTAAAAAGAAATGTAGATGGATAAACCCGAGGTTTAAAGTTTTACCCATTTTGTCCACCCTTATAACACACAAAAAAATCAATATTAAAAAATTTAAGCAAACGCAAATAATTTATATACTTTTATATCCAAACAACTAAGTGTTTGTGTTCAATGTCGCAGCAGTGAGTAACTCGGTCAAACATTTTATAAATTAGGCCGAAAATACAGTATGATTCTCAATATTACAATAAAAAATGAACCTTCATGATTCCTGAAGCAAAAACTAATACAGGACTTGTAGGTATCGGATCAACTCCTTTAGAGAAGTCGCTATTACAGTTTCCTTATTCGATAGAAAAGAATGAAAAATGTATGAATGTTGACAGGACCACTTTGTTTTGACAACATTAGAATAGACACTTAGCGTTTTCCACTTGTCCGCCGAAGGTTAGTCGATATCTACACTTCTTTTTGGTAACCGATAGTTTAGGTTCTGAAGCATGTAACTGACTTATTGTTGGAGCAACACTTTTAAAGCTTAGCGACGTGGTTTTAGGCCTCTAAATTACAGTTGTTTTCAGTTTCAAGCCTTCTTAAAAAACACTTATAGGTATTAAACCTCTATATGGATGGTTCCATGATCTACCGAAGGCATTTGATTTAGTAGCATAATATGCTACGCCTTAGAGTTGAGAATGAAATGCATTTACAATATTTTAATACCTGAATAATAAGGTTACGATACGAAGGCAGTGGTAGCATGTAACTCATAAAGATCGTTAATTTCGTTATTCAGACAGTTGTGCATACAAATTAACGAAACAAATGTCAAAATAACGATAATAACTCGAGCATACGACAACCAAAAGTAAATCCGACATTTAGCAAATAAAAGTATTTAATTAGGTTCAAATCCGGGTCAAAAAGCTATTATTGCTAAGAATCTTTTTTGGACAATAATGAACCCGTAAGAAATTACATGTTTATACGAATTAACAAAATCTATTGACAATTTCAAGTGACATTGTATAGAGTTAATCGCAGACTTTGTACACTGCCTGTCTATGAATTAACTGAATTCGAAAAGACTCCCACTTAGCTTTTAGCCCTGTTTACTAAAGCATGCCTTTTGCACTATAACCCAACCATATTGCAATCCTACATTTCGCGCTAATATCAATAATCACCTTTACTCATAGTTTGTTCACGGTTTGCTTTTAAGTAACCGAACTAGCATTTTAATTGTTCTTTACACTAAGTTGCAAAATTAAATACCATTTGTACGTACCATTTTGACATCAACTAATTTATTTAAATAAGTAGGTGGTTAATATAACATTTTATTTATTTAAGGAAACATTAAATCACACACCCTGTACATTGGCATCGGTATTAGATCAACGTGGTGACCTGTTGATTGAAGCCAAAATATTCGTCAATACAAACGTACTCTGCAGTCACATGGACTGCTAATATTAAACTATTATTTCTAACGCTCATCAATCAAAATTAATTGGAGTTCTTACACTAGTAATGGCTTTGAATCAATCAATTAATCAATTATCTTAATTACAAATTCTTTAAGCCAAATACATGTCGGCATTGCTTATTTAAACAGACCAAAAATAATAATCAGGAATATTTTTCCTGATTTATTTTTCACGTCAAACTCTTGGATAGGCATGTATAAATAACTAGATCGATATCAGTAACTTACACCGGCCAGTCGGGAAATAAATAGTCAACCTAACGTTTGTAAATTCTATAGGCTTCATATTTTCGATTGGAGTAGAATTTTTTCATTAAACAAGCCAGTGTTATTAAAAATAAAACATTGTGGACTGAAATTTTTTAGACAACACATTCGCAATATATTTATTGACGTATTTTGTTGGATACAAAATATTTTCATCCATTAACCGGCTAGGTTAGGGGTGTTTTTTATATGGAAAACTGTAAAAAAAAATTATACCTAAGTATATAAAAACAGGTATAAGGTATCAAAAAAGTAACCTAACTAACCTAAGCTATTGATGTTCTAACCGGCTAAAACTAGGTGTAGCCGCACATGTATACAAATTCATTCTATGAAATTTTACAAAGGAAGAATATTCTACGGTTCTACCTAAACTATTGAATACGATTACGCTGTAACTCCACCCGCGGGCAGTATTATTTTCAGATACCATAAAAACTAGAAAAAATCGTAGTTTTCCTATTTCTTTCTGACCAATCCATATCCAATCCCAAAAACTTGCTATGGCTTTGTTTCATACCTGGTAATAATCAAATATCGGATTCGATGGAATTCTCAAAGGTTTTTTCTGTGAAAAATATTGCCATGTCGATCTCGTCTATAAATTTTATTATTTCCTTTTTATTTCGTCACAGTCCATCCTCAAACGAACTCTATAACTAATTCTTGGAAGTGAGTGGTGACTTGATTGATGCAATTTCATAGGAAATTGCTATGCTATTTTTTTAATACAGTTGCTCAAAAAGTGGCGTATTACAGGGACGTATAGCGTTCGGGATGAGGGCTATTACACACGCGTGCTTATTTTTTACCTTTCCCGCACTCGTGCGTTCTCTTTCCCAACTGTCAAAATAATGTCTATTAAAAAGAAAAATTAACCAACCATGAAGGTTTTACTTAAAAAAAACAAAGAAGTTTTTATGATTCATGTTAATACTTACGTAGCGTAGGTATATTTCTAGTTTGTTTCGATATCAGATTTAATGATTTGATTGAATTAGTGTGGTTGGTTTCATTTAATTTTATCTCATTAAATTTCATTTTCATTTCATATCAATTAAAAAATTCTACTGAAGACTTGGCTGTTTGGGCATGGTAACCTTTGCCTACCAAATGGGTGAAGAAAAATGGCACCATTTTCAAAATGAGTTATTTCGACATTTACGATCTTTATATTATATTTTATTAAATTGCTTTATTTTTTCGCTACTGTATTAAAAATAGTCGTTCAGTACACGTGCGGAACCGTCATTGCAACTCGTCCCGCCTGTCAACCCTCGCCTTCGGCTGCGCCTCGGCTCGGGAAGACATTTGTCGGAACTCGTTGTAATGACAGCCTTTCCACACTTGTATTGAAATATACTATTGTAACCAATTTGTATACGGATTCTAATATCCTTGCAAAATTGTTAATAATAAGTGGGTAAAATGTATTTTTTTAGATTCATGCTCCATTGCCCCGGGGCAGTTTTATTATTTTATTTAAATATATTTTTTTCCCCACTGACCCGAATCTCTATTACCCACTGCCCCGAATTATTAGTTAAAAATTTTTATTCCCCACTGACCCGAATTCGTATTCCCCACTGACCCGAGACGTATTTTTAATAGAAATCAATAATAATTTTGTACAGTCCTGAACAGAACGTCTTAAAAAATAGTGTCAAGTTTAACTTGTATCGGCCTAGCCGTCGGCATTCGATGATGTCAAAGCTGTTGAATTTATGGTAGTAACTTGGTATAAAACAATAAGCATTGTAACCAAGTGGTGGCAAATGAATAGGGATAACGATTGTGAACCCAGCAGTTCATCTCCTAGTGAATTAAGTTCTGTGGACTCTGAACGAAAAGGCCTCATTTTGCTTCGCGCGGGTTATCAGTTTCATAAAAGAAGCGCAACAAATATTATTAACTAAATCACCAGTTCCTAAAAATCATGTAGCGTTGTGTTGTGCCTTAACATTATTACCAAATAAATTGGTAGAAGATGTTTTTTCTATAAATATAATGCAGGATTGTCCTGATCATAAAAAAAATATTGAGAAATTCAATGATTATTTTGTAAAAACATAGATGGCGCATAAAGTTTTCTTAGGTAAATGGTCATTCTATGAAGAAATTTTGAAAACAACCAATATCATTAAGGGTTGGCATTCTAAAATTAACAAGATGTTTAATACAAATCCAACTATTTTCAAGGTATTAGAAATTTTGTACAACGATGCTTCTGTTTATAAAATGAAAGTAAATAATTTTCTAAAAGGTGTCCTATATCTCTAAAAATAGAAACAATATTGAATTATCCTACTAATATTATAAATGTGAAAGTTTGTGAGGATGTATGGATAGATGGATGGATGGATGTTTGTAAAAACTACTGGATGGATTTGGATAAAACTTTGCAGTAATATAGGTTATACATCAGAATAACACATAGGATACTTTTTACCGCGGGAAAACATCTCATTCCCACGGGAAACTGACTTCCACGCGAACGCAGTCGCGGGCGGCCACTAGTATACTATAATTAATGATTCAATTCAAGATAATTTAAAAGGGAAAATAACTTTAGGACATTGTTTAGAAAAAATATGTAGAGTCACAAAATAACCGTCTCGTAATTAAGGCTTAGAATAAGAATTTCTTATTTAAATATCTTTTATGCTAGTTAATTAAAGATGTTTTAACTTTTCATGTTGAGTAGTGGTTAATAATGAATGATTGTAAGAACGAATGGCAAACAAATAATGTTGTTGATTTAATATATTGTTTTATTACGTCACCTTAACAAATTTGTAACTATCTGTACGTTCGCTACTCGGGGCAATGGAGCATACGTTCGACATCTCGGGTCAGTGGGGAATGATTTTAAAATTATTTGAAAATTGTATAACTGCCCCGGGGCAATGGAGCATGAATCTTTTTTTACGGGGAGTTATTAATAATATTTATTTAAAAGCACAAATAAAGTTTAAGAATGAACATCATTACATAGTATAAATCCAAGTCGCTAATTCTGTCTGTTTGTATGTTTGTCCGCTTACTACTCCTAAACCACTTAACTGATTTTAATGCGTGTTTCGCCATCTTTTAAGTAATTTTTTCATAAAAATTAGAAAAAGTTATTTTAAGATAGCCAAAATTCAACGTATCGTGAACAAGTCGCGCAAAATACACCATTGCGAAGCATGGGGTCACTAGTTTCGTATAAACACCGATTTACTTATAAGTAGTATTGTGCATAAATCCACCCTTCCCATCGCGGCGCGCGGCGAATTCGTCTGGGCGTCGCGTCGCCCCCTATAAGTAGCTACGTACGATGCAAACTAATAATGTTTTCGCCTAATTGTCAAAAAAATACATATCAGTATATTATTTAAATAAATTTAATAAAACTAGTGCAGTTTTTTTTTCGTACCAATAAGAGAAGTTTAAAAAATTTTCGTCATTGTTTTTTTTTTCTTTAGTGATAAGATTAAGACGCTCATTTTAGTATTAACCCATCACATTGACTGTCACTAATATAATTTTCTTTCGCTGAAATGAAAATCATTCCATAAATGTGAATTGAAACGTTCATCCAGTAACACATAGATGGCGCCCAGGGTAAATTAAACCGCGCTATAGAGTTTGTTTCAGATTTATAGGGACGGCCCGACTGTTCAAACTAGGAATTAAGTCTGATGTAACCATACAGATTCCAAACAATCACTTGTAATTCTTTCGTATTTTTGAAACGTTCTCCGGTTTTTATTGAGACTGGGAGACGTTATAAACAAGTTAAACAATAGGATTTTCGGACACACTTTACCATTTTTAACAACTGCCTTTTCAAGGTACGGTAATCCTTACTAATGTTTAGTAAGTAAGTAGTCTTTACTAATGGTTTTCTGTCTATATAATTATGTTTCCTTTCACGTCAAAACGGCTGAACTGATTTACAAGAATTTTGGACTGAACATATTTCGAGACCCTGGAAAGAAAATAGGCTACATTTAACATATTTCATATAAGCAAGAGTGCAACATGTCAATGGCAACATGTTTTAACTTAACAACTTATTCAATCCTTTTTATAGTATTGACTTTAAATGTTAATAATAGTAAATGTAAGATAACTAGATCAAGAAAATTACAATTATACAGATCAACAGCATAGGGGTGCTGTTGATTGTTTAAATTCTGGTGATTCGTTTAAAAGTTTAAGACTAAAATAATACATAATTACGCGATGAACACGCGGTATTAGATCTTGGAACGACATAACATATAATTTAAGAGCTGTGTACAGTCAAAGTATATTATGATACAAGTGTGCAAAGATGTTCGTTAGTCAGCCGAGTGACTAATGGTCATGTTTCTCACGAGTACCATACGCACTTTTTCAACACACTTGCGAGGAAAAACAATTAAATCATGCATAAATAGTTTTTCTACAAGGCAACAATTGCAATGTAAACAAAATATAAAGAATTCGGGAAATGACAAGCAACTTGTTTTTGCACACGGCAATAAGTCGCAATACAACCTATTTTTGAAAATATTTTTTGAGATAAAATACAATGATTCTGTAACAAATTACTGTTTATTAATAATTTGATAATAATTGATGTTTTTTTCTATTATGGACACATTTCTTTATTCCAAATATGTAAATAGATTTTCAGTAGCACAAAACCTCTTTCTTGTTAAGTAATTTAGACTCTATGAAGGTTATGATTGAAATGGTGGTAAATTGAGAGCCTGGAAGGAAGAGGGCCAGAAGCTGCCTTTTTTGTATAGGAATAATCGTCTTCCCATAGGAGAATTTCTTGAAGCGGGGCTATGCTGTGGGACGAATTTAGTATGAATCTAAGTAACTAAGTAGATAATTTGTTGCCTTGGGAAAGATTATAAAAGGATTATATATTTTTACATTTCACTGCAGTAAACATTCTCTTTCCATGGCAAAATCAATAAAAGCGTGGGTCTATGCAAAGCTATTTTCACGTTTAAGCAGCTTAATTGATGTTTTTATTACGCAGTATGCTTTTACAACACTACCCACATATTTTTTTTTAATCTATACTTAATAGGTACTTATAATAAATCTGTAGAAAGGTCAATGCTGTAGTCAAAACTCTCAGTCCCTAATTAAAATAGTTAACATTATAACTATTTAATAAAAAAGAATCATAGAAATCAGTATAGAAATACCAAAGTTATATCATTCCCACGGGAAACCGACTTTAACGCGGACGCAGTCGCGGGCGGCTACTAGTTTTTAATAAAACCATGTTGCGTGGTAGTAAATTGTATAATAGAGTGACGTGCATTAAGATGTTAGTCAGTTTTTTTTTATTTTTAAAAAGATGTTAGAAGATATTACAACGAACAGACAAGGACGATGACATGTTTTTTATTGTTTTAATAGAAAATTTGAAAAAAAACTACCAAGATTCAAAACTAAATTATAAATACAGGGACCACGACGTAATGCCGCCTATATTTTAGTTTTAGGAAGTAAGAAACATTTTGTGAAAACATTAAAATAATTAGGTGTCAGAAAATACTTTTTTCACAATAAAACGTAGTCAAATTATAACTTCCATATATATCTCATTAAATAAATGTTGGCTTTAACACTTCATATTCGCTTTTGTATAGCAATCAACTGAAAAATCCATATTCTAAGATACAAACCGACAATTAACATCAACAAAAATCATACTTTGAACTGATTCAATTAATGAATAACGCAGACATTTCGAAAGATATTGAAAACATTCATATTTTTACATATGGAAACAAATTGTTTTCGCCGCAGGTAAATGAAAACTGTGGTTTCAGGACGAGATCAATTTACGGTATATTGTCTTTTTCAAGTTTTATATGGAATTTTTACCTTTGTCTATGATTTTAAGCGTAGCACAATGGTGCTACGAATTGACTACGATTAAAGCTACGACGACTACGAATGTTGGAGAACAATGACCCTAAATGTAAAATAGATAGAAATGTTATGTTTTTCATGTCAGGCATTTATTTATTTTTCAGACGAGCGTAGATGTTTTACAATGAAGTAGTAACATGTAATGGGTTAGGCAAGATTCATAAGTATGTAAAATATGTTTTAAGCATAAATGAGGTAACTGTTTGCCTTTTAATATTTTTAGGAGTTGCATTGTACGTCTCCGTTCATTTTTAGCTAATGTAATTATCATTGGGGTGAAAGTAAAAAAAAGGTGTCATAAAATAAATTTCGGTTATTTATTGACTTTTTCAACTATCAGTTAGTTACAAAAATGTTTTTTATTTAGGTTAGTTTGATTTGTTGCAAAACAGTTTCATGTACAAGAATTGAAACTTTGGTCGCTTAGGCTCTTAAACGGAGCGTTAAAAGACTGCTTCAGAAAACGAAAACGAGAAATAGTCGGAGGGCGGTAATCGATACGTTTAGCCAATCTAAATGACAAGATTTCGGAAGTATTTTAAATCAAATAGGTTTTTATTTAATTTGCAACGTCATTTTTCATTCCTGCGCTGATGTGTGAGCGTTGCTTTCAAGCGCTAAAGATTTCAATTATTAATATTCTTTATATTCAGTTTTCGGTATTTTGTCGGTGAATTTAGTCACTTCGAGTATTTAGGTGCGACAATTATAATTTCGAATTGGTTTGATGTATATAAACGTTTATCGTCCTAATTTACTCTCTTGGACCGCTTTCGTTTTTTACCGCGAGCTCCAGTATTTAACTTGCATACTTTTTAGGCTACATAATACGAAATTAAATGAAATGAAACTACTTTATAGTATTAAGAATTAAAAACTTATCTCTTATACATTGTCAAAAGCATATACAATCAAAATTAGTACGTGGTACTAAATTACAATACCTACGCAAATTTCGAGTTCCATTCCTAAATGGGGTGAGCCACGAGTTTGGTCTGTTCACATACGAGTAATGTACGAATTCATGACGCACACTCTACACTACGAGTAGGTATCTGTCATCACTAAAAACGAAGCCGACTGAAGCAGTCAAACTCCCTATGTAAAAAAAGCAGCTACATAAAAAAAACCGGCCAAGTGCGAGTCGGACTCGCGCACGAAGGGTTCCGTATTATAATTTTCAAACTGTTTATTAAGATCGAGTAAAAATTGCTTAAAAATTACGTTGTATGGAAGCCCCCCTTTAATATTTACTTTATTGTAATTTATTTATTTATTTTGAAAGGTAATATACCATTTTGGAGTAAAGCTTAATAAATAAAGAATTTAAAAATATATATACAAGTAAATATTCTGTGAAAATTTGAAGCGTCTACCTGCTACCGTTTTTAATATTGAGCAAAAAACACGAAAAAAACACGTTTATTGTATGGGGACCCCCCTTAATATTTTTATTTCTTTTATTTTTAGTATTTGTTATAGCGGCAACGGAAATACATCATTTGTGAAAATTTCAGCTTTCTAGCTATCACGGTTTATGAAATACAGCCTGGAGACAGACAGACAGACAGACAGCGGAGGCTTACGTAGTAATAGGGTCCCGTTTAAACCTTTGGGTACGGAACCCTAATAACTAGTGGCCACCGGCGACTTCGTTTGCGTGGAAGTTGGTTTCCCGTTGATTGAGAAGTTTTCCCGCGGTAAAAAGTACCCTATGTGTTATTCTGATATATAACCTATATTACTGTAAAGTTCATCCAAACCCGTCCAGTAGTATTTACGTGAAAGAGTAACAAACATTCATACATACTTACAAACTTTCACGTTTATAATATTAGTAGGATGTTGAAAGAATCCTAAAAGCATACCTCTGATTGCGACACCACCCAAATCTGACGCCCGTTCTCATTTAAATAAGAAACTCAGCAGCACCGCCAAATAATTCTGTTTTAAATTCCACATTTACACAAGTACTTACTTGTTTACTTCTCACCTTTGATCATTCGAGAAACACCTGACGATCCATACGTGGATACGAAAGCATTCTCGATACTAATTTAAATTCGCTAATTTTAAAGCAATCACACGTTATTTTGGCAACACAACACAAACTTTCAATGACCGCGATCTGAGCGATTTTTATTTTTAACGCTGTCTATAGAAATTGGAATACAAAAAACAATACAAATTTGTGTTTCAATTTGCTTGAATTTTCAATTTATCTGTATGTAATGGATGAAATATTGTCAGATTTTTTAAACTAAAAACCGTGAAGCTTTCTGCTTCATAAATAGAAAAAACAAAGTGGTTTAATTAAAAAATTACAATTACTCTCCGAATTTACATTCTCTTCGCAAATTTAATTGAAATACAACTTGCAGTATCGGAATGTAATCATTCTATCAGAAGCAGATCGTATTCCGATAATTAGTTTTTAACCTTCTACCGGGTCGGAGTAAAAATGATTTGGCACGCAGGTAAAACCGTTAAAGAATGCCTGTACGGTCAACAACAATAGCGGAACGATGTAATTTTAGAGTATTGATTGATGCATTGATCGCTTCGAGGGTTGTAAGTGGCGGCGGTGACGGTCAACATATTGACAGAGTAACATTGGGTGCGCGCGCGGCGATGCGCTGCGCCAGGCGGGCGCGGGGAGGGCGGGGGGGGGATATATCGGGAGGCTGCGCAAGAGTCGCACCAGCCACTCACCAGTCATAGACGAACGATCATCCGCTCCACTTGTGTCTCCAGCCCCGATTAGGTCTGCTCTGTTTAAGCGTTGTTGGGGTTTCATCTGGTGTGGTGTAGTGATTGTTTGTGTTTTTGTAGAGTACCCTCACCGCGATGGGATGGGATGATGCTGACGTAGAGGAGGTGGCTGCGCCGGAGGTGGCGCCGGAGGAAGCGGCGGACGCGGCGGCCGCGGCGCCCGAGGAGGCCGAGCCGCCCGCGCCGGAGGTCGTCAAGGGATACGAACCTAAGAAACTCATCTTCAGGCATTGGATTAGGTAAGCAGCGACAGCGACGGAAGAATCCTGGTTTCTTTATCTTTTTTGGTTACTTTTCTTTTTTTGGTCTGATTTGTTTAATGTTGTAAGTAGGTGAAAGAATACATTAAACTAATTAACTATTTAAGTTATTACGGCGTTCTAATTTTAATTTAAAGATATCGAATCAAGCTTCAAAATACTTGCCCCTAATTATTTGTTTCAATAAATGTTAATAACATTGTCTTTTATAATAAAAGCTAGCTTCTCAATAAATTCGTGTGTAGTCCAAAATTGTTTACTGACTGCAAACAGCCAATAAAACTGTCATAACTTCTTGCTTGCACAAATTCATCCAACACGACATTTAATCAAAATAGTCGTCATTTAATCCGCATCGTTTAATTTCCCAAATTAATTGCCAAAATGTATCAATTTAATTAGTGGAAATATACATTTCAAATGTTGATCGGGACGTTAAACTCTAACGTTGGTTTCAGGCCAAAATTCCTGCAGTACACCTACTTATACGATTACCAGTACAACTACTACAACGACGTGATCAGTTATTTGGACAAAAGGAACAAGGGGTACTATGTGGAGAAGCCTAGAGCACAGACCTGGGCTGAGCGGGCCTTGCGGACTTACTTGTCAAAGGGCACTCCCACAGTCGCCCTGGCGAGACAGGACAAGTCTCTGCTACGAGCTGTTTCCACAGGGGCCAGGTTCCACCGGTACCACAGCAAGTCCCTCATCTCTAGGAAGTATTCCACTTTAGGATTTAACACTGTTTCCATCTAGCTTCGCATTAACCAACCACGCTTGACCTTGGCTTCGCGGACGGCTCTCTGACCAATCGTGACCTTCTCATACAATTACAGGATTTCTCTGTCGTGACCTCGTGTGACCCTGTCGGAGAATAAATCGCCGGGACTCGAACCAAAACAATATTAAAGTCCGCATTCCTTATTTATGTTTGTCTTATTGGGTAAGACATTAAAAACTTAAGTTATGAAAGTTGTATTTTACTAATTTGGACATGGAAATAAAAATTTATTTACTCATATTTTATTTCCATGTTGAGAACCTATGCTAGCGATACCCTAACATTTCTGCTTATTTTTAATTCTGCAAAGCGAGATATCTACTTCACGGGTATGCACAGCGTTGATAGCATTTCGTATACCTTTAGAAAATTTCTGAATTTGATGCGCTCTCGCTACCCTTTCAATTGAAATAGTAGAAATTAATTTCGCGCAGTATGAAAATGGAATTGTGTAACTGAAAGTTAATCGTATATACGGGCTTGCTATCATACGTCGGCAAACAATGAAGACCTACTGCACTTTTGTCTACAATCTAAACTTTTAAATGCAAATATAAATATAAATAAAACTATTAAAAGGATTCCCTTTGCTCTTTAAAAGACTGCTCCCAGGTTTGTATACAAGAAAGTTTTCTTGACTTACCCTACTAAGTTTATTTATATCCATTCTTGAGGAAATTATCGTATTTTCCACTGGCACCCTTCTACACAGTATTGTTTTCGCACACCTTTATAAAACGTGCATAAGAAAACGTGCAGCAACCCTACATTTTAATAAAGAGACGCAAGTAAAACTTTTTAATGCAGACTACAGAACGACACAAAGTTGTATTTAAGGCGAGCTTCATACCAAAAATATGATTTTTATTTACATTAAAGTTCGTGCAATGGTCAGGTATTTCAAAATTATATGCTATCCTTTATATGCTGGACACATGGACACCTATAAACCTTAAAATAGTAAAGATGTAATTTAAAGATTTTTACACTTTAAACCTACAAGCATTCTACTGTTTATTATTTCTACGTACGACAATGAAAAGTGCATATTCATAGAGACATCTCGCTTGCAAAATATAATTTATGACGCTAAATCCTTAATACAGTCAATACCAATTTCGAAAAGATATTTACAGTGAACTCCAAGACAGATAAGCTCTTGCAGTGTGACGTAATCACATACTTTTCTAATAGAGCTAGATACCAGTAGTTATTGCAACAAAACATGCTAAAATAAAATAAAGCATCCTTCATAAAGGGAAGAAATTTCCTTCTACTCAAAGTCTTGCAGAAGCTTCAGCAACAAAAGAAAATTGTTAATAGTCTTGTAATAAGCAATTCATAAAAATCACCACAATATTTCTAAGGAAGCTTAGGGCTTAGACGAACAATGAAGAATTGATTTTCGCTCCTGCTGCTTCAGTACCAATGACGGACGGAAACTCACGATCTAAAGATCGTTTAAACTTAACCTTTCAGATAAAAACATTTTATACATGAATAAACTATTATACTAAATACTCTAAGTATTCCATAGTTCTTTGCTTAATTATTTTGACTCTCTTTCGCAATACGGTTTCGGCCGCAGTCAATTATCTTTCTCTTGAATTTGAGGTTCCAATTTTCCCGCTTTGAAAAGTGCCCTTTGAGGTATCTCAGTATATAGTCTATCCACAATCCGTAAAGAAGTTTGTACGTGGATGAACAACAAACAAACATATACACATATAAGTATTCCTACCGTATAAGTTCCACACCTATTATATTTCAAATGCAACGATTTCAAAGCGTTACATAATACTCGCTAGTAGAAAACACAATAAGAACCCTGAAGAGGCTTATTGGAAAATATTTTCTCCGATAATTTATTTTTCCATATACAAGTTCTTGAGGGATTTGTAAAAACTATAATTTCTATGAAGCTCTCGAAAAAAATAAGTGATAAAATAAAATTATTTTTCTACTCTGATTTAAAGTAGCCTTGAATTTAATTAAGCCGCACTTAGTAACAAAAACTGATGTTCACAAGGGTACGAGGGCGAAGGTAAGTGTAAAACGATGTGCAGTAGAAATCCATAGCAGAACCTTAAAAAAATCCTATTGCCAAAGTAGAATTTATATTAATTTTTTACCGTTACATCACTTAGGTTAATTAATGATAGTTCAAATTACCCTTGAGTGTGGCTCTTTGTGGTTTGTTAATGTTCCGTTTTTTCTTTCATAGATAAACAGCTCTTGATATAATATGTGACACAAGGAGCCAAATGCAATTTCTTATCCTTTACTCTATACGTACAAACTTCTTAACTTCAGGTGATGTGTCAGTAATTAATTAGTAACTACAAAATACATCTCGACTCAACCACAATAATATATACACGGTGTTATGCCAACGAGAACCATCCAAAAATAATATCTTAACAGCATAAATTAATATTGATCGTACAGATTTATAATTTTTAATCACTTGCAATCTCTCAGCTAATTGAGCGACGATTTATTTATAAAATAAATGAGGCTTTTACAAGTAATTAACTTGTGCTGTGAATTATTATTAAGAAGATTTATTGTCCCCAGCGCAGGTAAGATTTATCATTTGTTGTATTTATATTATAAAATAAGAACATCAAGGCCACAGAAACAATGAAAAATTGTCACGATTATCAAACAAATTTATTACAAAATAAATACAAGACTAGCCAAAGAACTCCCCCAACATTTTTTGCAACATTTTTGACAGCTCTTTGAAATTATGAAAAATCCCAAACATTAATTACTATAACCCGAAATGACAGCTGTACTTTTAACAGAACATTTATTGTGAAGAATGTCGTGAAAAGTCTTTTGTAAGTTTATATCTTGTGAATTTTGTGTCACTCTCGCATGACACATCCACTCAGCGTGGTGGATTTTAAGTCTCAATGTCAACGTTTAACTAAAATAACTTATGTTTGACAGGTCAGTGAATGTAATCATTTGGAGGGGGGCCAACACTTCGGGTTACCTAGCAGGTAAACCCGGCAATCGGCCAAATGGCTAATAATTAAACAAAGCAAAGAGCTGGTTGGGCCTAGACCGTTCTTAGGTACCAGAATAGAGTCTAGAGCTCAGAGAGCCGATGTCACAACGCCATTCCGATACACCTTGATTAATATTAGAGATTGGATTACTTGCCCATTAATGTTACAATGCAGTAATGAGATCCTCCTGCACAATATTCCCAGTACAAACAGTTTAATTAATACATTAATTAAAAATTTACAACTGATAAAATTTGAAGCAAATTAAGAAAATATGTTGAATGTTGCTCATTTGTTCATTTGTTCTTTGTATTTACAATTATCATTTATTATGTTGCATATTGACGTGGGTTGTGACAATTATCAATAACCTTTTAGTGGTCAATACCGAAATAGCGAGACCCTTTGTGTCCATCAATAACAGAGTGTTTTGCGGTTACATGAATTTTGTACAAATACCAAAATTCAATATTCAACAATTAACGTGCTTTCATTTGAGTGAAGTACTCTGGTTCACAAAATCAAAAATTTTTATATGGTCCTTGAACCAATTATGTACATGTTTTAAGTGCCTTTGTTTCGCTTCTTACAAAGTTGTAATTTTGTAAAGTTATCAAATTAAACACCTGTGTCTTTCAATTTTAGTTTTAGATTAAATTAATACCAATCCCTTGATACATTGACTGATGAATCGATTCGACATCTATTTATAAATACAATAGTATCGTAGTGAATTGTGGCTGCGCCAATGTGGTATGCAGCCGTCCCATGTCGAAGAACTAATTATAATAAATAATATCCCTGCATTGTTTGTATTGTTTTATTTGAAGCATCTGCTGCAGACATTGGTTAGACATCTGAGGTGAAATCAAATGGCAGAATAGCGACGGCGGTTTCAAATATTCTACAAAGCATACATTTATATTGGTACCAAAATGTAACACGGGTTTTATTAGTTAAGATTAGGTGGTATAAGTATAGCTAAACTTTGATAAAAGAAACTAGGTACGTCGATATTTTATGTAAGTTAAAACAACACCAAGATTTATATCAGTAAGAAAATGAAGGAACATTTTAGTCTTCATTATTCTCGAAGTTTCCCCTTCGACGTAACGTTTGACCTACGATGTTATAAGCTGACTTAAAACCTATTTACGCTTAGAATTTTCCATTAATTAGTGCTTGTTTTCTTCCGCCAGGTAGGAGCCTGTTTGTTCAGATATGACCTGAATAAACATGCTTTGTTATTTTGTTATGAACTGATAACTAGTGACTCATCCCACCTACGCATGGAATAATGGAGCTTTAACGACGATATGACCTGACATATTGATGTTTAAACAATGCATCTAGCCTTTTCTCTACTTATATAAGCTCAACTTGGAAGACAATATTCTTAGGAAAGTTATGTGGTGTTAAAGAATTGCAACACAACAGAGACGCGTGATAATTTTGCTCTAGGTATGCGTTTGCTTGCAATACGATTAATATTAGAATAATATCTCGCACAACTAATCCTAAAGCGGCCGACGTTCTTGTCACAACAATATAATTAGCTAAACTTCAACAATAGATAACCGAGGGCCGATTTATTTTTATTTCCTGTAAAATAAATGTCTTCAGCCAATTGCCTGCGTGTTCTTCAGTTGACATTTATAAATTGTTCTTTGTGTACATTCAGACATTAGAAATATTCTTGTCGAGTTTCGGAGAATCCGTCACTAGAAACTTATTTCAAAGAATGACGTACAAGAACGGGAACTGTTAATATTAATGATATGTTTACCTTTCAATTAGTATCGCTAAAATTAAACAACCTATTATGCTACGACTCCATCTTATATAAAAACGACGGTTTTTAAATCACCGAAATGTTTGATTGCACAATATTTTAATAGCCGCTCGGGACGATATAAATATTTTACAGCTCAAAGTAAACTTCAATTGAAAAATATGGACAAATTGCGAGCCGGGGAAATAATACTATTATTGGCTGCGATTCGAACCGCGCTTGCGGGGCTGCCCACCGACAACTTTGTTGACGGTGCAGAATACATCAAAGATGTCCATAATGGCAAAAGTAAGCTATATAACAGTATAAATACTAAAATATATGTTTGTACAGAGTGTTTCGTAAGTCGATATTGACCAGCGAGTTTCGTAATAAGTTTAATGCGTAGTCTATAAATGTAGCGAAAATATATATAGATGAAAAAATATGTATTTTCAGTTCAATGCATACGGAACGAAAATCTAAATTTTTAGTACCCGAGGGCGCTTGTTTACTGAGAGAATATCAATTTCGTGTTTACGTAATTACAATCCTGTTATTTATTTTTTATTAATTTTGTTTTTATTTTTGATAATGGATGTTGATTCTAGCTTTTGTAAGTTTTAAACCGCAAGCAATTTAAGAATCAGCGTATACTATTGTTAAATAGCAAATAGAAACTAGTAACAAAATGGCATGAGGGTATCACGAGAACATTTCCTTCTAGAACGAGAGAGACCCAACTTCTTACTATTTACTGCGCCCTACAAAATATGCGCCAAAGGGACGGAGTGCAACCAAAACAATATCATGCTACATTTTCCCGTATACATCGGCGCAAAAGCTCAAGATGCGTATAAGCAGTATTTCAGAGAAGACTACGAAAAAGAACGAGCTAAATATCCCGATGCTGTAAACCTGCCGTTTAAACGAAAGCCTATACCACCCTCGCCTAGAACTCCCACTATGGTTTACAAAGAAGTTGAAGTCGTTAAAACTGTGCCTTGTCCGACTACAACGACTACTGAGCCACCACCGACTGAGCCGCCAACAACTGAGCCGCCACCGACTGAGCCAGAACCAACTGAGCCAGAACCGACCGAGCCAGAGTGTCCAGTGATAGAACCAGGGCAATGTATACCACCGTCGACGTGTAGGCCGATCTTGTCTGGTGAATGTAGCCCGCTTAGAAAAAGAGACAGTGATGACGACTTCTTGACTGAAGATGGAGAATTTAGCTATTAATACTTTCATATTTCGTTTCAATACCCACCAGAACCTACAGTTTCGCCTTGAGTGTCTAGATTACAGTAACCTTGTGTATAATAAGATTTTAAAATGTATATTATATTTTTTGGAAAATAAATTATAATCTATTACCGTTATAATCTGTATGTAAACACTCAAATAGAGTGCAGAAGGTGTAAGCTGGGCTTTGCATTAGTGTGCGTGTATACAGGTAGAGTACGTGTGTGTTAAAACTGGTTTATTCCACTTTTTGGCTACCCCCGCGTGACACATCCTCCCTGCGCACCCTCCGCGCTTCACCCCTTGTACCTACTTTTAGCAAAGTAAAGTTTTTAATTCTTTATTATTATAAAATTTATGGATTCGATTTTTAACTAAAATGGCTGCCAACACAAGTAAACTAAGGATAATAATTACTCTTTGCTAGTAAATCTAAATACAGGTTGGTTCTTGTTTCCGTTGTGTTTCTTACGTTCCTCGGTCGCGGTTGAACTTTAATCCTTATTTTCAACCGACGTAAACAACGAAGGAGGTTCTCAAGTCGAGATTTGTGGTTTTGTTAATATTTTTTTACGATGACCACGTATTTTTTACATGGTAGTTCGATTTTGTTAATTATTTACTAATCTTTATTCTAAAAGTTTTTATTTAAACTGTTTTAAAATGTCAGCCTAAATTGTTTTTTTGGCTGAATCCACATTTGGTCACCAAGCACACTAATGCAAATCCCAGCCTACGCCTCGCGAACTATACCTTCATAACTATCTGAGGCTGTATAATTTTTATTTTAATTAAATTTTTAAGTTATATAACTAGTATTTGTCAATAACTATATATATTAGGCATCTTTGCTATTTTTCAGTACGCTATCACGGTGTTATTAGCATATCTGTTAATATCTTCATTTACATAAAATATGATAAATCACTCACTTGTGATCTTTCTCAACAAACATAAGATTGACATCCTTTTTTGTGTGTTTATTGTTTTCAGCGTGTATGCTACCTTTTCATGAAGTCAATGCTAATGAGTCTGGTTTATGGCGATTTCTTCTGGGACAGTCAAGCTCCAAACTTTGATATGGTCTCACAACAGAGAAGAGCATTCAATGGTCCTGAAATATCACCCACATTCAAATGCAGTTGCCCGCCGCAAAAAGGTTTGTTGGAAAACATTATTAATACGAAATAACACTTAGTTATGTATTATTCTAAACTAGATTTTTGAAGAAGAGAGCACGGCATCGATTAAGCGTAAATTCAATTGTAAAATAATACACTATGTGAGTTGTATTTTTTAACTTCTAAGAATAGATATTTTTTTACAAATACGTGCCCTTATTTGTCTGTTTCTGCTTAAAAAGTGTATTTCTTCTATATTTAATACAAGAATATTGGACAACCAATATCTAGCTAATAACATCAATAGCTTAAATTTAGTTAAAAACAATTCCTCGGTTATAGAATGCGTCTTGAACTACGAAATCAACGACGCAGTCCCCGACTTCCTACGCATGCGCGGCGCCCTCGAAGACGACGAGTTCAAAAGTTACCAGCGAGACATCGAGAGCGTTAGAAGGACCTCTAAAAGAGACCAGCCCATCATGAGAAGCAGTTCTGATGATGCAGAGGAGTGCTGCTGCCCTCCCAGCAAACTGGTAATGCCATCGTTCTTGTCAGATAAACGATTTGATGATGAATTGGAAGAAATCCTTGCAAGAGCAAGGAAAGATAAGAAATAAAGATCTCGATTTTAGTGTTTAGTTTGATTACAAATGGTTAATTACAATATGAACAGGTTTTATGTATTTAGGGTTGCAGAAAAAAAATGAATTTAGCTGCTGTAGTGGAATAGGTCCGGATTTACTGTTGGACGATAATATAGCTTAGTGCGGGATGCAAAACAAAAACTGTGAAAGACCATTTTATACTAGTATTGACATCCTTCCTACTAATATTATAAATGTGAAAGTTTGTGACGATGTATGGATGGATGAATGGATGTTTGTTACTCTTTCACGTAAAAACTACTGGACGGATTTTGATGAAACTGTACAGTAATACAGCTTATACATCAGATTAACATATCGGGTACTTTTTACCGCGGGAAAACTTTTCATTCCCACGGGAAACCGACTTCTACGCGAACGGAGTCGCGGGCGGCCACTAGTAAAATATAATGTTTAGACGTCAAAGACCCTAGCGTAACAAACTTAGCTTTGAACCAAAAATGGGAAGAAATAAATGCTCCGTGAATAAGACATGACTATTGGGATGATGTGTTAAAAAAAAATAGAAATCCAAAATAATGTATAATTTTGTATGAAAATCGTTCGAAACTAAAGGGTTTCTTACTTCGTAATAACTTTATTACAGCGATAACCATAGCAATATCATAAAAATGTCGGTACCTACAACTACTAATTCGCTCGCGACTTCGCTTATATTAAAAAAAGATGAAAAGCTGGTAAAGTTATTTTATTACATATAACTATTATATTATTAATATTTTATGATTGCTTGGAATAAATAATGCCGTGGGTTGATTATAGTCAAACTCCCACCAAAAAGTAGCAAGCAATATTAAATCATATCATGAAAATTTCATAAAAATATTTATTTTACGGATTTTTGCTGCATAACAACAACTATAAACGAATAAACAGGAACGCAAAATTTACTATACAATCTTATTTTTTTTTGTGATATTCATTTTACATACAACCTAATTCTGGTTATAAAACTTTTAAAGACGTAAGTTATGTGCAGTGTACGGCGAAATATTTATTTTATTTTATTATTCTTACAGTATTACATTAAAAGTAAGTTTTTTTTCACTATATGATATTTATACAACGTACTCAGTTAGTGTATATTTTTTTAAAAAGACCTGCAAAATTAATTAGCTTTCAATTTCTTTGTTGATTTTTGCGTTCCATGCTTTCTCCTGTAGCTTCTAGGTCCGATGGTCCACAAACATGTGCTTCAGATGTCGACAAACCTCCTCTAATACTGCTGCCTGTGCATATTAAACTGTACCGCTATCCCAATACCATTCCTGTAGAAAATATCACTCTACCAGCTGAAGTAACCACAAATGATCAAAACTACAACCCAAACTAGTGTAACTCTGTCTTATTCGGATGAGCTGTTGTGGTGTAAGTGCTACCTTTAATGCTAAATTTTAGATTGTGTTTTTTTTTTGCTTATCTCGTCACCATTTTTATTTAATTTATTTACAAATTCTACAGCCCTTAATGTACATATTGAGTTATGATAAATATAAACGTTTCTTCTTTATGGAATAAGAAAAAAACATTAGGCATTGTCATGGCCCTAAATTTCGACTCTATTTGGCACCAACCAACCAAAAAAACATAACATGCACATAACTATAATTTACCTCATTATTACCCAATACAACTGTTTTCAAGTATTACTTCACGTAACGTTCAATTAATGACGTGTCCCAGCGAGCACATAACAAATTACATAATGCTCTGGTGCATTGAAAAACTCGAGATTTTGGCAACAGTCTCGAACAAGTATTGCAAAACAATGTACCGAATTTAAGGGAAATAAGTGCCAACTGGAAAATTAGTCATACATCGTTGTAAAAGCGACTAAAATGAAGGTAGGTACCAAAGCATTGCTCATTGTATGACTACATGTTGCTCTCAGGTATTTTCGCTTAAAATTGAACTTTGTCACAAGCTTTATGAGCTTTTCAAATTCAGTTTTCACAGTTCCGCGAATATTAAATAAGTTAACGAATGCAGCTTTTGTTTACTTGTACATTGCAACGCTTGAAATGCTTTTTTGCGAAATACAAAACATATTTCAGTACCTGAAACCTTTGACAACTCTGACGAGAGTTAATTAAATACCTATACGCCTCGAAGCTACATATTTATGCCTGCTATTTATTAATGAAAATAACGATGCATTTTACATGTTTACTGCATCTGAATCACGTCATTACTATATTGAACGTAACCTAATGATTTCATCAGAATTCTGTATTTCATCTGCCCAAATCGCTGGCACGGACGAGTCAAAGCAAATTAATTCTAGTAAATAAGTTGTAACGAGTTTACTGTGAAGGTACTTTAATACCACTATAATGCTTATAAATAGCAGTCATTACAGTACTTCAGTAAAGGTTACTTCAAATACTGAAAGATATATTAAGATTTGTGTGTGCTTCTCATGTCTGGCTTAATAGGTATAATAAAATTGACAATAATGAAAACTAAACGTTATTATTAAAGGTAAAGAGGTATTCGTTTATTTAAGTAAGATTTACTTAGAATTCTTAGTAAGCTTTCGACCCATCCACTGCTACTTTTAGATGCCTTCCTACTACAGTAAGTATCTATTCTTGTCTAGAGGAGAATCATCTTAAGTCCTTATCGTAAATAAATCAACAATTTCCAGTTAGTAAAATAAAGTATGAGTAAGCTATTTCGAAAATTATACCTTCGAGAAAATTATTATAGTTAAATTATACGCTATTGCATAACTTTAAACGTCTCATAAATTATTATTTTATATATACTCGATATTACAACACAGTTACATACGGTATGTTATGCAACAAGGTATAGGTACCTTTATTCCCAATACCAACTGTTAAATAAGAAACTTATATGGTTTTTATAATCATATTATTTTGTTTTAGCTTTCCATCATGACGATTGTGGGTCTGGTGACGTTCCACGTGGAGTCGTCGCCATCCATCGCTGGCGTGACCTACATGGACGACTTCGACTTCGAAGCTCGGTACAGAGACGTATACGAATGTGACCCCTTCTACTACCATCCGCTACATCTACCGGAGAAATGCGCCAACATGTACGAACAGCTGATACGGTCCAAAATAGCGCGCAACGCCCCTGTTCCAGTGTTCAAAGCGAGATCCAACGAAAAAGAGAAATCAGAGGAACAGACCAGCGCCAGCAAAGAGCCTTGCAGCGACGAGGCTAAGGAATCAAAAGAAGAAAATCCTGATATCAATAACCACATATACCAAATCAACTACCAAATACCAGAACCGGAGCAGCAAAACGTCTACGTTTATCAAAAACAATATCCCCAGCCCTACGCAGGTTTAATGACTGTCCTAGACAGAGAAGCGGCTAAAAGCCCGGCTGCGCCAACATTCGCATCACTACCCTACATAGGACCAGTCGCGCTATACCGCCAGCCAATAGGCAAAGAAAGCAGAAAACTTATAGAAAAGTGGTCCAGGAGATACACCCATACTGATGACGAAACCCAAAAGGAAAGCTTTCAATACTATGGGAAAATCACCAAAGACATGAACCTTAACGGGACGAATCCTATCGCGGAAATATTAAACGCCACAAAGCATATGACTCCAGAAAATGTTAAACTCAGAAAATTTTAGTAAAGTGAAGTGTGTTTCATTAAAGACTATAAAACTATTTTAGAGACTACGAGGTTAACTATTTGTGATCAAGATAATTCATAAATGGAAAAAAAACAAAGTTGAATAACAGATTGGTTCAAATTTCGTATTGTTCAATGTAATAAAATGAAACAAAAACCTTTTTCATTGTTTGTTTCATTCAAAAGCAGCATTGTATGGCAATGTTCTTCAAACAACAGAAATCAAGTGAAGAAAGCATTGCTTTACTAGGAACATTATGTTAGTGATAATAAAGGTATGTATTTGAATTAATATTTTTATTTTATTTTATTGTGTAATACTGATAGTTGTCCTTCTAAATAGATTTCTTCGCTGCTGAGTCTTCTCCATCTGTCAACATGTACCATAGATGGCATAAGCTACATCAACGACCTCCAGAGGGATCCTCAGAAGTACAAAAGAGGGGAAGATCCTTGCAAGCCTTTGTACTGGTTTCCTCGTAGCAGACCTGATGATTGTGACCAGAAGCCTCCTGAGATGGAGCCGAGGCCTAACTTGGTCCCGTTGCCGGTTCCAGTTCCCGCGCCCGCACCTCCCGCCCCACCAGTGCCGATAGGTGTTCCTATTCTTCCCTCGGGTCCATTCCTACCTGTGCCGGGATTCCCAGTTCCCCTGCCTCCCGCCATGCCCCCAATGTTCATGCCGCCCCCCGCCTTCCCCGTGCCTATCCCGATGCCATATCCTCAGTTCCCGATGCCTTTCCCTTACTACCCACCGCCGCCGCCAATGATTGGAATGGTCCCAGGTATCCCCGGACTCACCAGCAGGGACGGTGCCATCAACATTATGCCGTTCTCTGACGTCTACGCTGATGTTCTAGAGAAGCATAGACAGCGGGTGATAAGAAAGAGACTTGAGAATGCTTTGGGCGACTACAGAAAGCATAACAATAGAAGGTCTATTTCGGCGCTGATGAAAAACTCGAGGAAACACACAGCAACGTTCTCACAAGAATCTGATGAATAATATTTGGTTATTCCTAAGACATGAATTGTGATAGCATATCTGCCTCTTTAAAAGAGCCTTAAATTTGCATTATATTTTTGATGAAGGATCTGCGCCTAATCGGTTATATTTTCGGATTATTAATATTTTTAGAGGGCCCTTTCTTTCATACATAATTTTGTATGTAGGTCAATAGTCAATATAATTATTGTATTTTATTGCAATAGGGTTTAGCAAACGAGGTTGTTTATAAGTGTTTTCAAAGAATATTCTAATACCGTCTTGTACATAACAAGCATTTTAATGACCAATTTTTGCAATAAGTAGAATCTTTTGCATAAAACTTTTCCTTGGAGAGAGAAAATATAATATGCAATAGTGAGTCTTTTTCTATGAAAGATATATTGCGTTTTTAATAAAAAAAAACTTTGTACATTATAACGTGTTTATTTCATCATTTTATATAACAAATTTATAACATAATAAAACGTGTAGAATTCTTAATTGATTAAGATACTTTTTTCAATATATACGTAGCTGATTATTCATCAAATTAGAAACCTACAATAAAAATGTATTAACTACTTCTGGATGTAGATAACGGGTGTAATAAGACCACTTCCGAAGCCTGAAACCATGTATTCTGGAGCCTCAATAGTAATTAAATTCACTAACAGAACGGAACCGAACACCGAATTCAAAAAAGTTATTAAGGATTGAAATATCATATTCGGCGCTTGAAATCATCGCTTACACAACAACTGTTGGTCCAGGTGCGATTATTTACATTGCAAATTAAATTAAAACCCTATTTAATTTGAAATCATCGCAAAATCTGATAGTATAAATGCATTTTTCTACAATTACGTAAAAAAAATTATGTTTCTGTTTATCATAAAAACATTTTTTTTACTCAAAACGTAACCAGTACCCCTCCAGCAATGCCCAGTTTTTGTTTTCGGAAGCAGTTCTTTTACACCCCGTATAATTAGTTACAAATCTCATATTTTAGAAGCAACCGCTACACTTACAATGTCTATATTTTCTGAATTAACCATCACTTTAATAGTTTACTATTGTTTTTATTTAAAACTCTATTAAGTGTGACTAAGACTTTTTGATTCTAGGCTTCGATAACATTTACATACACGTGAAATATTTAAATAAAAACAGTGGAAAATTTTATCTTGTGTAGTGACATTGCAATGTATAACTTTTATATTAATTTATTATTAAGGACACAGTGTTATTTACAGTTATTTAAGAAAGTTTAATTGCATTTTTAAAGTTACTTTATATTTTCCATATTAGAATCTGATGAGACCTCTGATGCTTCCAAAGATAGAGCGTTAGAATAAGGATACAATCCTATCTTTTTCTTATACATGTTTTATTTCGGTTCCTCTTAATAACATAAACGCATCTTGAAACGGCACATTATTTAAACACGCATATAAACAACTTTCCTTATAACTTACCTCTATATAATAATTCCTTAGGTACCTAATGGACGGATTTCCTGAGGGCTATAAATTCATAATTACATTAGTTTCTAGATACTAATATTAAATAACTACATTAAGCTATTCTAAAACCTGAAATTGCATTTACAAAATAACTCACCCACCCATTTTCACAGTCGGTTAACGCTTATAAAAGTATTTTTTTTCTGAAAATTCTGTCACGGTTATCCATATTCAGATTATTAAAATGTGTTTAAATTATTAAAAATATGTTATAAAAATACTATAAATTAAATTGTTGTTCACAGGAAATGGGTGGATTACTACGTTCGAATAAGTTCAACCTACTTATATAAATTAATTGCATATTTAAGTACATATTGCCACGGGAGAATGAAAAAGTTCTTATCGACATATTCTACGTTTTTTTGTGATCTATTTATTTTAATGTGGCATCAAAAATGTCGACCTTTGACTTGATATTCAATTTAGTTTTGAAATTGATGTAAAATACTTTAAATATTAAGCTAAAAACTAACCCCTAAGTATCTAAATTTTATGCAACTAATTAATTGGAATGTTTTGTATGGACGGTGTACACAAGAACACATTATTAAATAATAACTAAAGCTACACATTGATATTGAACTTATGAACAAGTGTGAAAAACATAAATATTAATGTGATGACATAAAAATGTGATGGATAGTTTTTTTTCAATATAAATCAACAATTTAAAAAATCATTATTTTTGTCATGTTATAGGTACTTGTGTGTCAAATAATGCGGTAAATATTTTACTAAAGCTTGACATATATATGAATAGTTAGTTTCAAGTTTCGTAATATGTTTATGAAATTACGAAACTTGAAACTCAAATTGTATTCTTATTGAAATATAAGAAAAAAAAACACTGACTATTTTTACAAATAGGTTAGTAATGAGTTGTTTAAAACACATGTGATAGCATAATTTCAAAGCTTATTAAATATTTGTGATGTTTTAAGTGGAAGTCAACTTCAAAGCGAGACATAACACATAACATTTACAACATACTAAACAAATAATTCGATACTAATGTTTCCTTAATATCATTTTAAAATTAAGTACTCAAAATAAAAATAATTTGACATTCAAAGTCATATTTTTGTTAATATTTTAAGATAATTAAGGAAAAAGGGAACACAAAGTACTGAAAACACATCTTTTGACAATTCACAACACAATAAAAGCTTAAAAATAAAAGAAACTACCTCAGCCATGCTGATTATTTATTTTAACCCGAGTTGAACTCGATTATAACTAATTACAATAATTCCAAAATATACATAAATAAGTACATTTTGATTTAAATGACAAATATTATTGCTTTATATAACTCAAATAATTTCAGATATAGTTACAGAATAATTAATTTAATAATAATTGTATAAATTCAATTCTACTAAGAAATTTCAAAAAAGTTGCTGAAAACATTGTTGGTAGGTCTATTGTAATGTTAAATTTATATTTCTTAATAAACTATATGCTGTCGAAAAAACCTTTAAATAAGAACGAAAGATTTTTTCACAATTGCGATTTTTATATTGTTCCCGTTTTAACTATTGCGATTTTAAAGTAGTTAAGTACCTACCCACAGCATTTATTCATTTATACTTAATACACGGAATGATTAAATAGTTGCAGGATAGACATGTGTTACATTGCAGTATAAACCTGTGATTAATTATAATGAATGACTAAAGAGTCGAGGTTTTAAGTTTAAATTATCTTAAAAAGTAAAGGATCATCGTGAAATCGCAATAATCGATATTACCCAATAAGTCGTCTATAATACTACTCTGTAAAATCCTACATCACTAAAATCTCTTACATAATTTTGATTGAGCTGTAATACATGCAATCTTAATTATTAAGACCTTACAGGTTACGAGCAATTACAAAATACATCAATAGTGTACATTTCAAAAATACGAAATAGTTTCACTATGATTTAATCGCTATTAAGTACATATTAAAACTCTAAAAGGTGTTACAAAGTTACGATAATACAGATTCGAATCGAGATTTCTTAATTTACATCGTGGACGTTTCGGACAAGGTATGTATGTAAACGTGTCCGAAACTGACTGTCGGTTCTCAGAATCTGTGACTAGCCGCCGCCGGTTCGGGGGGGGTTACGTTCATCGCCATGTTATCATAGGAGAAATCTAGCGTCGTGTCTTCAGCCGGGTGCCTATTACTGATGCTGGTGGATATAGTCTTGGGTGTGGTGGCGCCGGCGGACTTATCGGTGTGGGAGGTGCGGATGTCGAGGTCTCGTGGGTTCAGCGGCTGCGGGTTTCGGCGAGGAGGCTCGGGGTTCGGGATCTCGAGTTTGAGCTCGGCTTTCGGCTTCGGGAGCTCGACGGCGTGAGGGTTGTGGTGGGTTAGCGAGGTGGGGTACTGCTTTACGCGATTCTGTGGATGGAAAATGGTTTGTTAGTTGTTTTTTGAAAAGTTACTTAGACTAAAATTATTAAATCTGGTATTCTGTAATTTTTTCAACTAAAACGAAGTACAATGTATTATTTCCTGTGCTAATATCACTTTCAATTAGGTTATACTTGATTTATGCAAAAGTCTGATAAGGAAAGCCAACATTCGCTAACTTTTCTAACCCGCGCGTTTTGTATTTTTAATAATACCAACGTTAAATTCGGTCGGTCCGGTCAGGTTTAGTATAAATATAATATCTCATTAAAATCGTATTATAAATCGTACGGTACGGTCATTTTCATTCGTTATTTTGTTCCACTGTGTGCATCAAAACTAAATTATATCTATTAATATTAAACATTAGTTGATATAGGAACATAAGGGAAAATTGACAAAATTTAACCGATAGACAGAGTTTAATAAGTAGTACGTATAATAGGCTTATCATATGTAGAAAGATTCTCGTACATATCATATAACGAGACGGCATAAAGGCCGGATCTCCTCAGGACATGTTATGTACCTATGTCCATGGTGTTTGATATGTTCTTTATACACAGTGGGGATTGAGAAACTGAATAGCAAAGGCCTGTTTTACAAAAACACATGATCGGTAGAGTCGAAATCTCAGTTTTTTTATGATATAGGGTGCAAAAGAGCATGCGTGTCACATGATGGCAAGTGATTACCGCCGCCCATGACTACCCGCAACACTGTGGGTGTTGGGGGTGTGTTGCTGAGCCTTTGACAAAATTGGGCACCGGATACCGCACTCACGGAACGAAACGCAGGAACATCGTCCCTACTTCACGTCGGTTTTCCGTGCGACGGTGGTATTTCACCGGTAGTCAGCCCAGTAATCGCTGCAGACAGAGCCTACAGCTAGACTCTACTACTCGTAACTAGCTTTTTATTAAAAGCCTTGAAGCATAAAGCTGTAAACAATTATTATTTTTCGTTATTTTTTAATGAATTATCAGACTTTATATTTTTTATCTTAAGTATCTTGAAATAACCTTCTCAATTTAATCCCCCCGTCTATGAACAATATTTCTTAAACCCAAGATACTTAGCCAAATCTAATAAATACAACGGCTAACTAGCTCCCAGCGCGACTAACCAAGCTCCGTAGTTCTAATCAAATGTTTGCTGTATTCCAGCTAATCTGGCTAACAGCATGGCCTTTGACAAATCCCTTTTGATCAACGCATTATCAAAACAGACTATTTATAACTATATTTGGTTCAATGGGACTTTGATTTTGGAATATTGAATGAAATGTAATGTGTAAGGAAATACTTATAACGAATATTCTACGAAGGTAAATGCTTTGAAATTTAAAATGAATAGCTTAATACTTAAATACAATTCAAGACATATTAAATTGTCTAGGAAAATGGTTCAAACTGTACCTAATTATTTATAATATCCAATTTATATTAAACTAGCGACCCGCCCACGCTTCGCAATGGTGTAATTTTGCGCGACTCTTTCCCGATACGTTGAATTTTTGCTAACTTAAAATTACTTTTACTAAATGTTCTTTATTTACAAATTTAAATGAAAAAAATACCTAAAGAATGGTGAAAACTGCATTGAAATCCGCATTAGCGGACAACTATACAAACAGACAGAATTAGCGACTTGGATTTATACTATGTAATGATAAAATATGAGATGAAATTATTGATTCTTTATTTTAGTAAAACCAAATGTCATTTTACGTAATGCGGATGGGTCGATGACTTTTCGGACACAAAAAACTCGGACACCTTGGTAAAAAATAATATCAAAATTGAAAAACTATAATTTGGCCAAGGTCTCCGAGTTTTTTGTGTCCGAAAAGTCACCGATTGCTTTTAACAGTAGCGCATATTAATTATTTTCCATCGGTTTCCACCAGTAGATCCCAAAATCACTGTAAAATTAATAACTACCGCTATTGCAGGTACATTACAGACAAAAGGATTTCATCCCGACTCTACAGATTTAATATGTCGTATTTTATTTCATGTGTGATTTTGATACCGGCTTTGAACCGAATAATTAGTGAATAGATCAAAGCCCTGTCTACACGTACATTCGAACCAAATAGTTGGGACCTAGCAGACCGATGGCGCACATCAAAAGCGTCAAAGGCACCATAGGTCTGAAAGCCCCTATTTGTGAAATGACGCTCTGATTATATGACGGCCAATACATTGATTATTAACATGCACGTTTAGACAGAGTCTGATGGGGCAGGGTAGGGTAAACTGGAAACTGAATTTCGGTTTCAATATACCACATATTCTGGTTAAATTATTAACTGGAATACAGGGTGAAATCTTTTTCACACTATTTTATTTAGGTATATTTTTGTCATCAATCTAACACGTCTTACATTAAATATTTGAAGAGAAGAGTTGTAATGGTTTGAATCGTTAAGTCTCTCTGTTTCATCTTTTGAATGGCTTGAACGATTTCGACTAGAGTCATTTAACCGACTTCAAAAAAGGAGCAGGATTTTTGTTACGGGACAAAGCCGCGGGCAACTACTTGTAAACAGTTAAAAATTAACTTTTATTTAACTCAAAGTCTAGAATAAGAAATTGTTGACAGTTCTACCAATATTTTATAACTTCATTTATAAAATTTGATTGAACCAATAAAATTGATACATCCTGTACATTCCATTACATCATAATATCTTTGATGTTGTGGTTTGTTTGTGCCGTACGTTTTGCAGTGCTTATAATTATTAAACGAATATTGTTGAAAGTGTATTCAATTTCCAAATGAAATTTTAATTGTTTCATTTTATTAGTTATTTTTGAAGTTCAGGACCCGAGTTCAGTTTAATGAGTCTGACGTTGAAATTCGTGTACAAATATTTATTCTTTTATTCCTGATATCAAGTACCGCCTTATATAAAATAAATTATGTTTATACTTAACCGCAAGGAAACAAAAAGTGTTATTGAGACACTTAAAAGTCAGGGTTTTATTTTACGGCTCAATCTATCTTGCTATTTGATTAAAAGTTTTCCTCGATTCAGTAAACAGACTTCAACATCACAGCAATTTATTATTTTTTCATATTTTTTTAAGTTTCATAAAGTGACATTACCCATTTGAGAAGTCGTTGATTTTGACGCTGAATCCTTACTAGTAGAACACTAATATTCTATATAATTTACGAGCGACCCGCCTACGCTTCGCAATGCTGTAATTTTGCCGACTTGCTCGCGAACCCTTGCGTTTTTGCTAACTTATAAAAACTTTTCTAAACCTTCTTTATTTACAAATTTGAATGAATAAATTCCCTAATAAAGATGTCGAAAACCGCATTCAAATCCGTTACGTAGTTTAGGAGGAGTTAGCGGCCAAACGTACAAACAGACAGAATTAGCGACTTGGATTTATACTATGTAATGATACCTTGGACGGCTGCAGTTTCTGCTTGATCCACCTCCAGGAAAACCTGCCTTTGCACACGATGATGAGGACCAGCAGAAGAACCGCCAGCGCCACGCAGCTCACGATCAGAGCCGATTGCGCTTGCATTCGAACATCTGCAACCATTACCTTTATTAAGCATTAAAGTAAAGGAAGACCTGGGGGGCTACCGCGTAACTAGCGTCGATTTGAACTCGACGTCGACAACTTTTTTCATTGGCTAGAGACCCGCCATTGTTAACAATTTAGCCTATGAAAACAGTTGTCGACGTCGAGTTCAAATCGACGCTAGTTACGCGGTAGGGGGGCTGTTGCGCAAAGTTGTCAAATCACGTCCCCCCCAGGTCAAGTGACAGTAGAAACTTGCGATAGCGAGTGAATAGAATAAAAATGTATGAAAGTGTCATTTTTGACAAGCAATTTGACAATTTCATATGTTTAAATTCTATACACTCGCTATCGCAAGTTTCTACTGCCACTTGACTTGGAGGGCAGGTTAGAAATACATCTTTAGTGAACAATTCAACTGTCTAGCAATTACAGATACAGACAGACAGACGGACAGTGTCTTAGGAATGGGGTCCCGTTTTTAACCTTGGGATACGGAAGCCTAAAGAATATTCAATAAAATGTAGCGGTAGTATGTTCACAAATTTTAATACCATTTTAATAAACCAAATAGTGCTGACTTTGCTAAGTAAACACAGTGGAACAAAATACAAACCAAATTGAACTGAACATTGATATTTTGCATTGAATATCAGTTTCTGTTTTTGATTTTAGTCGGTGAAATAGGTATTTCATTTTGCGGTTTCACAATGATTATATATGCTTTATATTTGCTTGAATGAACACAAGTATTGATTTGTAAGTATATTGAGGTGAGTTTTTCATCCTATACTATAAACGTGTAGGTTTGGATGTTTGTAACGCTAACACGCTCAACGGATTTTAATAAAATTGGATTTATGGAAAAAATATTATCTAGAATAACACAACAGGCGTTTTTAGCATCGGAAAAAGTCTTAGAATAACTAAAAAGAAATAGCTGGGGGCAAAAAGGGCGGGAAGTATCTTAAAATAGTCTACAAATAGTCCGCTTTAGCTAGTTTGGTAACATTATGTTACTATAACATAGGCTTTTAATAAATGAAAAACGCAATGCAAGACATAAATTCCCAAAAACATATTTTGACAGTGGTAAGTAAAAAACTTATTGAATTACATATGATTTGAATATTTCCACAACTTTTTTAAAAAGTTCAGTTAGTCTATGTTTTAATTTAACAACATCAAAAAAAGTGCAAAAAATGACGCAGATGCATTAAATGTCAAAATATAAAATTCTCGTGTCACAATCTTAGTTACCCTACTCCTCCGAAACGGTTTGACCGATTTTCATGAAATTTTGTGAGCATATTCATTAGGCCAACATCTGTTTTTCATACCCCTATGTGATAAGGGTTGTCAACCCCAATTTTTTTTTAATTACAAATATGGCAAAACAAAGTTTGCGGGCTCAGCTAGTTAATATATAAAAATCAATTAAAGGAGCGTATAAGTTGTAAAATAATTGAATATCTATAATCACTGGAAAAACTTACCTACATGGGTATTTTGTATGCTAATTATAAGTCATTTAAGTTTTATTTTGTGTGGTATGACGAAAGTTGATGATGGAACATGTTTTATATATATCGTATTCCGCCCTTTGGTTAGGTAATACTTGAACATTTCACAAACTTTTGGAGCAGGATCCTTTTAAAGGCTTATAGATAGATCGTTAGTATAGATAGTTTTGTCGATAGATCACTGACATAGTTTTTTTGCGTTTTGATGTTTCGTTTTATTTTAAACTTCGCAAGCACTGGATTATTTTATTAGTATTACCTAGTTCATTACTTAAATTAATCATTAATGAGGATTATTTTGTAAGTAAAATGTATTAGGTAGGTCTGAAGAATAGCTGAAGCAACTAATGATCGATATGAGTGGGTATCCTATAAAAGTTGTCGTTTTGGCGACGCATTTCAATCTTGATTTTGGAATATCCTAAAAAATACTAAACCGCCACATTTTCTTACCACATACAGAGAAAATACCACTTCGCTTTTGCCAGACAAATTATTTTAAAAAGACTGGCCTTAACATCTAAACAGGTATCGCTTGCTTACATTACACAATAAAGTTAAAATATTTAAAGTTTTGTATCTTTTTTTAAGTTAAAAGTATAAACGCATTGCATGAGTATGTCTGTTGGTAACAAATATCAACACAACTTACCCTATAATAAACTTGTGAATAAAGTTACTTACCACTAATATCGGTTTGGCTCCCGGTGTTTTCCCCACGCCTTAGATACCTCAAGTCCAGTAGATAGCCTGAAAATAAGAATGAAATAAAATAAATAAATACCTAAATAAATCTCCAGGCTGGTACACCAATTATGTGGCCCTAAAGTAAGTAGCAGAAAGCACTTGTGTTATAGGTACCATATAATGGTCTAGGGGAGAACCTAGTTACACCCAGAAACGAGCCAATATCTAAAAAACCTTTTTACGAAATTGGCCCGACCCGGGGATCGAACCCGGGACCATCCGCTTAGCAGTCCGGTATATATACCGCTACACCACAGAGGTCGTCATTAATCAATTAGTTATGAGTAAAGCGGTAGTAATCAAATACTTTATAGGTTTGTTACTTTTTGTACAGGTTCTAGTTAGATTCGCAGTGCTAAATATGTATTAACTTATTGGATCGAAAACTCAATAAGTTACTTAAAGAAGAGTTTGTTTGTGCATTTTGTAACTAAAAAATAATAGTGTACGGACTCAAAATGATTACTCAATACCGATTTTATTTTAGAAGCTTAAGCTTCTGCCAGTAAAAGAATTGAAAATTTGCTATTAATATTTAAGTATCATAAGTCATAATAACTTAAAAAAAAACAATAAAAAAATCAACGGTTAGACAATTTTAACTTAACTTTTTTGATAAAAGAGATCAAAACACTTTTATCTAAAGCTTTGTTGTAAAAAACCACCCTCTTTCCCGTTGGTTCTGATAACAAAGATCCTTAGAATGTCTCGTGTCAATATTAGTTAACTCCGGCGCAGGTACGTATCCTATGAGACAGGTGGCCCTACACACACATACACACATACACAAACACAAGCATATGTGTTAAAAGGAATAGGGGGACGTCAGATGTCATTGCTCTTGCTAACCTTACGATAGGTAATATTTGTACCTATTTTGTAATCTTAGACTATAACGACATTTTCTTAACCAAATTTAGTAGTAACGAAATATGATTAAGCAATAAATATACACTGGATGACGCACTGAGTACATAATAAACGGAACTTAGTAATTTTTATTTAGATTAAAAAGTAAATATACCTAATCAAGCTGTATAAAGTTAAACACAGTAACACTTAGCTGTTAACATAATAATCTTATAACATTAACGGAAAGAGTTCTAATAAATGTTTAAATAATAATTACTCATTAATGGAATAATAACTATTCATTCTTTCAATTCCACAACATCTCTGAATGGTTATGTATAAAATGGTATCGCAGAAAATCTCATAACATCATGTTGGTTTAAGTAATACGACTGGGTAAAGAGAATTCTCGACATATTTATTAAACAAAGAATCACCTGCCATTAACACACATACACACACTCACACACATACAAGGAAACGTGACTATTCGTTCGTACACATGTCTACAACGGTTGCTTGTGTGCGTTCAGACCTGTTAAAGCCATCAGAGCGTAGCGCCTCCTATTGTAACAGCCCGTACCATGAACCCAATAAAATGCATCGCTAGATGACTACGTCGCAAGTTCACAAACAAAGTTACGTGACAGATTTCAATTGTGTTATAACTTAGTACGGAGGACGTTAAAGGGAATCAATTGTGATTTTATTCCAATATGAAAATGAATAAGTTAAGGACACCTGACGTTCCGTAAGGTGGAGCTTGATAAGAAATAAGAGTGGAAGGAATAATTTTATGTTTTGCCTTTAATACAACATTACTTCTTTGTAGACTGTATCGTATTTTAAACTGGAAAAGCGAAACTCTAACTTTCAACTAAAGGTAATTTCAAACTTTTAAATCCTCTTTACCTTAAAAGAGTATAAAACAAAGTCGCTTTCTCTGACCCTATGTATGCTTAAATCTTTAAAACAACGCAACGGATTTTGATGCGTTTTTTAATAGATAGAGTGATTAAGGAGGAAGGTTTACATGTATGATTACATAATACAGAGAAATGATTTTTTTAATTGTGCGAAAACTTGTACGATATAATTATGTCATGGTAATATTAGTTCCTTCTTTTCAAAAATATCTTTATTACATATATTTATTTATTTATGACGCTTGACGATTTGACGTGACTCTACCTTGCATTGAACGAAGTTAATTGTTTCCTTTTAAGGCTTCTCGCCATTTTTATTTTAACCTGCACATTATCTGTGTGAGTGGGAGAGGATAACACAAGAATGAGACAGCGATATCAATAGGCGGTTTGCGGTTATAAAACTGGTATCAGTGGGATTTTATCTTTATTCTGTAACAGTCCTTAATCTTAAGGTAATAAGAATCATTTTAAATTTATAGGCAAGTTGGTAAGTAATAATTTTATTGTTTGTTGAATTAGTCATCTTGGTTTCAGAGGCCTATGAGTTAAAATAAAAAATAGATAAACCTTACTTAAGTAGAAACCATTGTCAGAATCAGACGTCGTATTAAAGTAATAAAAATGTAGTTTAAACAAAAAATAACTGCCACCACAAACACTGCTTTTTAAAATAACTAACGGGTAATAGGTATTGTTTGATTTGTCTGCTAATATTTGGCGTAAACAGGAAACTTGAATTATGAATTATAAATATAAGGCAATTATTTAATTATGAATAAATGATCTTATCTTGAGTCTTAAATCTTTTTCGAGAGAAAAGCAGTTAAACCTTGCGTAAGAATACTAGCGTAATATAATAGTGGGTAGATAGATAATCCAGTGCGATTTTAAATTTTCTTTTGCGGATCGCAGATGGTCCTTGAACCTCTGGTAGGACACCAACTATCAAATTAAACCTAATCGTAGTAGGTATTGCCGATGCCTGTGCGGTGTTGCAAGACATTTAATTATTAATTTTTATAAGTAACATTACATAGTATAAATCCAAGTCGCTAATTCTGTATGTTTGTATGTTTGGCCACTAACTCCTCCTTAAGTACGTAACGGATTTAAATGCGGTTTTCTCCATACTTTAGGGTAATTATTCATTTAAATTTGTAAATAAAGAACGTTCAGAAAAAGTTTTTTTAAGTTAGCCAAAAATCAATGATTCGTGAGCCAGTCGACCAAAATTACACCATTGCGAAGCGTGGGCGGGTCGCTCGTATTATATAAGACTGTTAAATAAAGCTATTAAGAATCGTAGCATTACCTTGGCAATCCTGAGCGCAGAGTCCTTTATCATAGTTGTGGGTGGTGGAATTACAGATGGCGCTGCACGGCGTGCACTGATTGGTCTCCAGAGAGCAGTATTGATCAAGTTCGCAGGTCAGGCGCCCGCATTTAGGCCCGTTCAGGGCAAGCTGCGCGGACGCAGCGCCCACGGCCGCCAGCAGACAGGTCAGACGGGACATCGTGGCTGGAGGGAAAAACGAATGAAATTTAAAAAACTGCTTTGTGCTGGTTTCTATTAAAAAAAGGAATGTTTGTTGGATGGGAGCCCCCTTGATATATTGAAAAACTCATTTTATTTATTACTTTTAATTACAAAGTTGCTATAGAGGCAGCAGAAATACTGGGAAAATTTTAACTGTCTAGCTATCATGAGATACAGCTTGGAGACGGACAGACAGACAGCGAAGGCTTAGTAATAGGGTCCCGTTTTACCTTTTGGGTACGGAACCCTAAAAAGTAGTAAATATCTAATTTAGAATAACTTCTCGGCGGCAAAATTTCATTTCAAGCAATTAATCATGAATGAGACGAGATTTCATTAATATATTGCGATGTCGCCAAAGTTTGTTTTGCAATCGGGACTGAAACCCGAAATATGTGGGTATTGAGTAGAGGGTTGTTCAATATTGCAATTCTATTTGTATTAATATCACTACTCTGTGATGCTATTGGTCGTATGATGTGGTTTTCTCTGTAATTGAGATATTTATTCCAAGAGTGCAGTTCCTTCGTTGGCTTTGGTCCGGGAATCTAAAAGGTCTTAAATATGAATGAAAAACCGTTGTGCATTTGTTATTGTGAGTCGTAAATATCAGTTAATGATACAGGGACCGATAAAATGATTGAAGTTAAAAGCAATGTGTTTAAGTAAGAACCTAATAGTATCGAATTTAAAAAATAAACGTTTCCTTTAGTACGTAAGCAGAAGTTAGTAATTTAAGTTTTAGTTAGTAAGTTTAAAAAATAGTCTAGAGCTGCTATAAAAAAAAAATGTTTATTAAATAGGCATTGCGAATACGATTTGTAATGAAAATGTATGAATGAAATTTCTAGTTTCGAATTGAACCTAAAGCAGACTATTCAGATTTCATCTAAAATACGGGAATACATATTCATTTACACGAAATTAACTTGATTCAAGCGGCCTTCTTCATAAACGTATTTCAATATTCGTTTTAGTAATTTTAACTAGAATTATTTTACATATGTTTGGTCTCTGTCATTTACGAGAGCAATCACATGTGTTGAAAGAGACAGGCATATTTTTGGTAGTTGGTTTACATTTTAAATGCGTTTATGAATAAGGGGGTGGCTCTGTAAAGTTTCATCACAGGATTGCTGCAATTTTGGTATTATATTTGCTCGGGTCAGAATTTTAGTCTGAAGCAATAATTAAATAGTACCTACACCATACGTTTTGAAGTCCAGTTTGTGGAACTATACAGGGTGATTCTGGTAGTACTGAAGCAAATTGGATCCAAAAAGGTTTTGAATCATAAAATAATTTATTTCTGTAAATAAAGAGTTTTTATTAGCTTTACAGCCTAGCAGTTGGACGATTAAAGTTTAATTGTATAATAGCATAGGTACTAGCTTTAAGGAAGGAACTTTTCTTTTATACACGAAGCCATCACTTAACCTAACACCCTGTACAGTTCTACAAACATATTTTGGTACAAATGGCAGGGTCTGGTTACTATTTTATTAATTTTAACTTCACTTTATGTTAAATCAAAAATGTTTGAATATCAGTGTTGGTAAATATTCCAGTTAATTTTAAATGTTAATTTTATTTTATACAACTCTACTCAATCTTTTTTTTAAAGATTGATTCCACAAAAAGTAAGTGATGATTACACCCCCCAGCACGAAAAGATCACAGCCATAATTAGGAATAACGAAACACCAATATAATAACGACAATGAAAGTCCTTCATACTTGTGAAAAAATGTGCCGAATAATAATGGAATATTTTACCTCTGACTAACATCAATCTCTAATCAGTATGCTATATAAATGCGTTACGCAAAATTACGTTGACGCTTTCTTTTCTGCGCATAGTAAACACAGTGTGAGTCATAGCTTAGTTACACATTGATACGGCGTACAACAACCAAAGACATCAACTTGAACTGAACAATAAATATTTTCGTATGAGTGTTGTAGACTGTACCAGCAAAAGGATTTTAATTTTTCTTTATTTTAAGGTTTTTATTATGACACAATTTAAAAAAAACAAAGGGAATAAAAACCCGCCTAATTATTCTACCGGCATTAATATTAAAATAATATAATGGTTAAGTTAGTTAAACGTACTAATGAGTCATCCAAAATTCTAACTACCTTCTAATCACGTATTTAATTTTATCTACTAAATTTAAAACGTGGTTTAGTAGTAATAATTTATTACCATATTTTACTTTATTTAATACTACACAACACAAAAATGATTCACGCACGTACCACAGAAAAAAAAATTAACACCCTTAAAATTAAAATGTAAACCTACCTTTAAAGCCTAAAGCGAGTTAGCAGCACTGATTTTACATACAATTTATTAAATACTAAAAATTTAAGGAGGGAATAGTATAAGAAACATTTCAGTACATTTACACATGGCTTCTGTATACGAGAGCATTGTGTTAGTGGTTGGTAAAGTTTCGTCGTTTGTTACCACCTGGTTGCTAGGCAACTGTTCTCGATGTACAACTTGGTTTGATCGCAGACACGCTACGATGAGTAATTTAAATAAATGTTTTTGCATGTTTGATTTTTCTTTTTGAGTAGGTATAGTTTAACTTTTGATATGACCTGAAACTTACTTTTTAATTGTGCATCATATGTAGATACAGATTATCTAGTGATTTCAATTTTATTCTGTTATTTTTCGTACACTTATCAAACATATCCTAAAGTTTTTCTCGTTCTATGTCCCCCGCAAAAAAAAGGTCCTTCTCTCATAATTGGACAGCCGTTTGTTATTATAGAAGTTAGAACATGTCATGGAAATGGAATCTAAATTATATTTGTAATTAATTTGTCTCATCTACCTAATTACTTGAGTATAAAAATCCTTTGTAAGGTATTTCTTCATAACTATAACATCTTTGTTCAGGTATTTCTAAGTAAAACAACCGCCTAAAAGGAACCTCTCAACTCGAAGGCTAGCCCAGCCCAGACGTGACATGCGCAAGCTCCGTGATCTAACGCCTGCTCGCCTTGAAGCGACGTGTGCGCATCGCTTTCAATCATAAATAAATAACTGGCACGCGCACTGATAAATCAATACACAACTAAGTTATATTGGAAATCATTCAGTCAGTACAAGACGCAACTAAGTTATTTTAAAAGACATTCAGTTTCTATTATATTCAGTACTTAAACATGGATTTACCACCATAATCGCACTTCAGGCCTACATTAGCTATGTCTGCGGGGTGACTTAGTAACTCAAATTGTCATGACTGCTATGAGAATAAACGACAAAGTGTACATTTTTCGTGTACATTTTTCAATACAAACAATGGGATTTTAAACATTTTTTGATAGTAGTTTATGTCACTCGAAAGTTACAGAATCACCCCGCTGGTCTCTGTCAACATTATGTAAGGGCTAGTGTAACTGACCGTAACAAAGCATAGGTACTTTAGTTAATGTAGGCTTAACGTGCAATTTGAATATGGGGGTAAATCACTTATTCTTTCGTGTGATGAATATGCACTTTTACAGCACATTTTCATCTAGAGTTTTTAGGAACCGCCTTGTAAATCACAATTGTATAATTAGTGTGGTTATAACGCTTTTCTATCACCTGCCAACAAATCAACTTCCGACCGGTAAATAAATACAGCCAGAACTTGTCCCTTTTGAAAATTGGTTAATAACAAAATTTGCTTAATCCATAAATTGATAGTTCAATTCTAAATATTCCGTTGCAACACATTATTTTTAAAACATATACCTACCACCTCTTAAGCCCGTGAGGATCTAAATTTAAATCATTAAGGCCGCGGTGACGAATCATCTGTCCGGCTATTTAGTACGTTATGAAAACATTGTTTAAGTTATTAGTATTCAACTAACGAAATCACATACTGAAGGCAAAGATTTCTTGCATACGTCCTGAGGCCATTGTATTGCGTTTGTATAAACATACTTCGTTTACACTTCGTAGTTGTAAGTGGGTTGCATCGACAGTCTGTTATAACAGATACTTTAGCTCTTGCAAACTAGAAACATCTATGAAATTCTACACTAAAATCAATTTTTTTTAGTTACAAGTTTGTAAACTCAATTCTCAAAACTAAATTTTGGTTTACAGTTGGAAAAAATCCAAATTTGAAGCCTTATAAAACATCATTTAGTTATTCAAAATTCCAAGACGAAGTACGATAACGATAAAAGGGGAAACGCGAGATATCATTTATTGAAAATGTATTTTTATTTGTGAGCGAGATTGGTGAAGGTAGCAGCGGGAAGGTATCTCCTACGTAATATCCGTTTTGAAGCTGTACGCCCTATCATATCCGACGGGCAATATCTATTTCGATGCATTCAATTTGCGAAATTTTGTTATGAATCTTAAAATACCGTAATTTACATTTCTTATTATTTTTTCTTAAAACTACTTTCTTAAAAGATTTAAGCTGTAGTTCAGAAAAAATGGATTTCTAGTTTGGCTTCGGTCACTTACACTGATTTATTCAAATTTCAGCTTCATTAGGCTGTGAAGGATTGAATGGAAGTCAATCCTTCAAAACCTGGTATTCTAAATATTCATAATATAAAAGTACAATCTATAAAACATAGAGTAGGTCCCCATTATTCTATGTATCTGTATTTTTCGAACCAGACGAAACCATCCGGCTCAACCCTCAAAAAGCTATCAGATCTAATGTATAATTACGAGTACGATTGTTACTCGACTCCTCACGTACAACTCTACATTTCAAGAGAAACTTTAAAAACTCTAGGTACATTTAGTCGGTTTGACACTTTCGGCACACATTCAAGATTCGCTTTAACTTAAAGTAACTTTAGCAATAGCACAGTAGACCGAGTAATAAGAACATACTTAATATCTCCTTCATTGTCTTCATCATTATCTGTTTGTATATTTGTCTGCTAACTAGGAGGAGTTAGTAACCGCCTTTTAATGCGGTTTTTGCCATTTTAAGGGAATTAAAAATAGGTTTTTGTAAGTCAGTCCAAATTCAATGTTTTGAAAACAAGTCGGCCAAAATTACACCATTGCGGAGCGTGGGCGGGTCACTAGTGTATAATACGAATTACTAGTAAATAATTATGTTTCTTGAGTCATATATTTTAAGATTATCTCCGGTGCTTGCTCTATTAATCATTTTGATGACTGTAGGGAAAATCCCTTCAATAGGATATTCGCAGCCAATACTCAAAGTTAATTTGTGACACAAGTCATATTTACTATGTGTTGTATACAGGGTGTTCAGTAGTTAGCGCATATTAAGTTTATTCACAAAAAGTACTCGTACCATTACGGGGTACCACGTAAGTAATTTAGGGGTAAAATCACAATTGTTAATAATTTTAATGTTGTATAAAAATATGGTAATTTTTGGAAATTATATTATTATATAATCTGAAAATAAGTATTTTAAAGTATCTACCTACAATGTACACATTTTTCTTATATCGCAAGGTTTTGTGTGTATATCGAACTATTCTATTAGCGGACGCCTTCAATTTAATTTAGATATTTTTAAATATTGCAGCTTTCTAATAATAAAAACAATATTATAGTAAAGTTGATTAAGCAACTTCAGAAATCCTTTCTTTTTTTTTACAAACAAAATATCTTTCTACTTTACAACATTAATGTTGATAAATGAATCTCCCAACGCGAGGACAGTAATAAAGTTTGTTTACAACCGTCAAGACAATAATGTGTATGGTAGTTGGTAGTTAATGTCCAATTGCACAGCAGTTTGTATCGTTTTACTCACTCGAATATTGTTTAGGTCTCGAGTTAGGTCTTAACTGCCCCGTTTAAGTATATGAAACTTAAGAACATTACATTTAAAATATGTTGATCGGTTTGGATTGCGTCAAATAATTGTCTTATTCAAATAGACGTAAAGCGAATATAATTGAAATCATCATTCGTTAAAAACATAGTGCAAAATGATTTGGTATTTATGACAATTGTTATTACTAGTAGTTTTTATCGAAACACACTGGATTCACCCTTTTAGAAATTAATAAATTAAACTTATTTTTTACTATTGTCAACAAATTCAGAAGGTGCAAAACCTTCCTACTAATGACTGAAGGTAATTACGTGATTAAAAATGATTGCTCAAATAATTAACTAACTGGGTTTAAGTCCGGCATATTGCTCTTGTTACTGATTATTACTTTAGCTATTAAGATAACGCAGGTGTTGTACAAAATTATTAACTAATTTGTTAAAAGAATTTTAGAAAAGAATTGATTCAATTACCCATCGAGGGATAGTGTTTTTTTGTTAAGTGAAATAATTGTATTATTTTATTAATGACTAGCTTTCCGCCCTGCGGTTTCATCCGCAACTAAATGGTTTTTCCCGTGGGAATGAGGCTTTTTTGCTTGTGTCCGAAAAGCCTATATTAGGTACTCGTGGATAATGTAGCTTTCGAATGGTGAAAGAATTTTTAAAATCGATCCAGTAGTTTTTGAGCCTATTCGACACAACCAAACAAAGTTTTCCTCTTTATAATATTAGTATAGATTAGTATAGGGGTTTCCCGTGGAAACGAGAAGTACTTTCCCGCGGTAAAAATTACCTACTACATGTTATTCTGATGTATAACCTATATTATCGTAAGGTTTTATCAAAATCTGTCCAGTAGTCTTTACGTAAAGAGTAAAAAACATCCATCCATACATACCTACTCACAAACTTTCACGTTTGTAATATTAGGTAGTAAGATTAGGTTGTAACGGTGGAAACTTAGGTTTCTAACAACCTAAGAAATAACTTCATACGTAAATCCTGCAATTTAGTTAATTATGTTTTACTTGTACTTGTTGTATTGTCAATGAGCCAAGGTCCTGCATTCTCGCTTGCCTTTACCATGACGCTATTGCTTATCGAGCTTGGTATGTAGGTAACCTTAAAACCGTCCTTAAACATAGCTCAGGCTTTTAACTTGATAATTGGGTTAAAAACAAGTGTAAATCAGGATCATTATTTTTTGGAACCGCTAAAATGTTTTGTATTTAAAGTAACATTACAACTAAGTTTAACTAAACTTCACCGGTTATAATAATTAGGTATGTAGCTTCGCACAGCGAAATAATGAATAAGAATCCCTGAGGCTTCTTAGTTTTTGAGGTCTTAGTTCTTTTCTTTATCACTTATTGTGAATAAATAAATAGGGATTGTATTTATAAAGGTTAGGTGACAACCTTCAAGGTTTTTTTTATAATATGCAGACAGAAGACAATCAGGGTTCAATTAAGTGATAAACGTGCTTTATAAACATCAAACATTGTACTGTGATCACAAAATGGACATATTATAATTATGTTATAGGTACCAAAAAAACCTTTTATCTATATCTCAATAATGTTAAAAACCGTATTTAAATCTTTTGCGCAGTTTTTAAAGAGCAAGCGGATAATATGGATTACAAACTGACGCAGATTGCGACTTTATTTTAAATATTGTACAGAGAGATTAGCAAAGATGGAGAAGACAAAAAACTAAAAAGAGTCTATAGACGAGTCATTAACTACTCTAGGGTTTGGCGCCATTGTAAGGGCACCACGCAACAAACCGGCTAGCGAGATACCAACAATAGACATGACATCAACAATATCAATAAAAAATAGTTTTTCTTAACAATTCCCAAATGATTAGTCACGCCGTTGGAATGTCGGAAAAAACACGAAGACAAACCAACCTAAAGCACGTGACGGTTGGTCGATGATCAAAGTATACCTAATGGAAAAGGTTTACAAATTCGCTTAGCAGTTTTTAGGCCCTTACTTACATACTAAAAATATATATTTTAAACTCTCAACGAAGAAGAGACTCGGTAAAACCTGTTCTCGCGGTAATAACTACCGTTTTCCCATTGGTAGTACGTTGTGAAAATTGCCTTATCGATAGGTACTAACACTTAAAATAAATATGTAGATTAACTTACCACTATTTTATAATCCTGGCATGTTGTAAATAAAACACACACTGTCACTTGGATCACTGGATCGCTTTCTAAATTCAAAAGGCTTCGCAGGTTCGACGACCAATCGCGGTTGTGCACGACGGAATGCGCTTGCGCTGCCAGGTAGAGTCGAAACAGTGTAGCGATCTGTGCTAGTGTGGGTGGGTGCGTCTGTGTGCGTCTACCTGTTTAACTTAACGTGTACACACGCAAAGTCAACATGTCGATGTGTGCGTGTCAGAATCCAGTTTGCTCAAACCTTCAAGATGGACGCTTGAAATATCTCTTTAGCTTCAGAAAATAAAACTAATTGGAAAAATATATTTTTTCAAACTTTCTTAATGGCGACATTTGAAATAGGCCAAAAGTACCTAAATGTGATTCAATTATCTATTTATGCAAATGGTAGATTTTCAGGTATATATAAAATAAAAACAAACATTTTAAAATAGTTTAATTTTTTAATTTTATGTTCTTATTACCTACTTAAACATAAATTTCCTTATGCATTAAGATATAGTCTTAATATCAAACAAATATATATTTGGTATGCTGAACAATTGTCATAGACTATACTCAAAACTATTTAATGATAAGGAATGTACAAAACGTTAAATTTAATTAGATTTAAGCCACATCAATATATATTTTGACATTAAATATACATACTTATGTGACATAAGGTTATTGGCGGTATTAAAGTAAATAAATATTCTATTTTTGTAAAGAAAATAGTACACAATTTATATTTATAAGAAATATATACCATAAATATCTATCTTATTAAAATTTGTTAATATAATGTTAATATAATTTGATTCCATAAAGACAACTAAACAAAAAATACCAATTAAAAGTTGCATTTCATGATAAAATACATAAATAAACATAATTTAAACGAAATAAACATTAAAAAAATTACATAGTAAACATTTAAGTAACAAGGGGAAAAAATTAGTTATTAAACTCTAAATAAAACTTTAACAGCTATTGTGCACTTATAGATTAAATTGTCTGCAATTTCAAACATCTCACGAACATAAAAATATTTTTTGTTAAACATTGAAAACTTGAACCAGTATTTATATATATTTCTTTAGTTGTACTTTACATATTAAAATATAATATAGCAATCAACCAGACTATGTTTAATTTGGATACAACACTATGATCATAGTATGACTAGTGATTAGCACTTAAATTGTAGTGCGAGAGCGTGATAACGAGCTCTAAGTTACACTTTGTGCAAGATAACTTTTATTTTCAAACATATTATGTTTGAAACATTCGTTTCATAACGATAACTATTGAGAACAATACAATTTCAGCTGTTTGTTCTACTTTAAGATTGTTTTAGAAAAACACTTTTTTCTTGTAATTCAAACTGGGGGCTGTTCGCGAAACAGTCGACGGTGACAGCTGTCAAACGTCAATGTCACTTTAAAATTGATACTTTTTTATATATTCCATATAGGTCCTTGTCTGAAATACAGTATCAAGTCTTCAAATAGTTATTGTTATTAAAATATTAAAATTAATATTTTTTATCAGATATAAAACATGCAGACATTCTCTTAATGGTAATGCAAAATCTTACAGTAATTCAATGGGCAGTGTGGATTATTATTAAACTGATTTGCATTATTGAGATATGCATATATTTGCTCTGTATAAAAATACTTTATCTAAATCAATGAGGCAATGCTATATTTATTAATTATTTGTACTAAGTTCAAAATGGAACCTAAATTTATCACAAAAAATTTACATGCCTACTTTTCTTTGCTACAACTTTTTGGGTCCCGTACCTTAGTAATTAGAAGCTATGAAAATATAAATAATTCAACGCATAAAAAACATAGGTCAATTCATGTCAACTATTTGGCAGTTGCAAAAATGTTCAGGATACTTTCTATAGATATATTCGTCATAGAAATTTGGTAAGAAAATATAAATTTGTAACAAAAGAAATAAATTATTCGGAATCCTCGGTGCACGAGTCAAACCGTTGAAGTTATGAGACCTTTTGTAAATCATAAAACGATAACGATCTATTAATTTGATTAATACTATTTTCTATATCTAGTAAATCCGATTTCTAAATCCGTTTTCACGCACTTCGTAATACAAGTGTCATGTCATATGACACTTGGTTCCAATAAATGTCAACTGTCAAAAGGTTGTTCTGACGTTTTGTTGGCGGCTTTATTGTTAAGACGTGGAGGTTCCGGGGGTGGGGGCTTCGGCCTCGAAGGGGGGAGGGAGGGGTGCGTCTTCTTCGTAGATCATTACCAGCTTGCTGTATTCCCTTTTTCTGCGTGGGCCCTGGATATAAAAAATACAAGAAATGAAGAAATTATCTTGATATACGGCGCATAGCTAAAAATGTGTCAATGAGAAAGTGTTTTGATCTAGGCTTATGATAAAAAAAACAATCTTTATAGTTTGCGTTTAATTTAATGTGAATCCGGGTAAAGCTCATCCTTGTTTCAATGATTCTGTTAGTTACCTGTACATTTTCTTCCCATAAAAACCTTACTATTTCTCTACCGCCAAAAAAGTCTGTCAAACCAAGAGTTTTACCTTAGACGACTTCGAGGTGGTCTCTTCTCCAGAACTGCTGGAGCTGGTGATCCCTTCTTCCAGGGTCAGTCTGGACGCCACGCCTTCCAGCTGCAGGTCTAGATACAGCTGGTCCAGCTGCTCGTTCACTAATGACGGCTTTGGAGTAAAATAAATAATTTTTATACGAAAAGAAAAATGGAGAAGTCTTTTTTCTTCGATGTTATTTTATGAACTAAAGATTAAGACGTTGAAAAATGGATTATGACATTGTAATATACAATTTATATACTGGAATTAAGGTTAGACATGGCCCGTCAAATTAACAACGTATTTCTATAAAGTTATGTTGTATAGGGCTAATATCACCCATGATGCAGTATGTTAACTACAAAAATCTATTTTTCCTTTTTTTTAACTTGTTAAATCTATTCCTTAGAGAAGAATGGTTTAGTGTCGAAAGCCACCTGAGAATTGTCATGTACACATAAATAATGCTAGAAAAACACATTATTTAATATAATTACCTGTTCAATGCTCTCAATCTTGAGCTTGTCTCCTGATAACACTTCATCCATGCTCCTTGTCATTATTTGATATTTGTAAATTAACTTCGGGGTCACACATACCTGTAACAATTAATATGAAAAAAGTTTAATAAAAGTTTCTAGCTTCAAAAACGATATACAAAACTATTGTTGAACCATCAAATATAATTTATGATGTAAACTATGCCATACAAAAGGAAATTGAATTTATGTAATAAAAAAAGTCAAACAGAAAATATTGACATTTCTAACCGTAACAGTTATTGCGGAATAATTTCACTTACAATAAGTAATGTGTTTTTTAATATTTAATTCAGTAATTTATTTTTCAGAAAAGGAACTTAGATTTAATAATAATTTTATAGTTAACTTACTTGTTCTAGCCATGGCGGTTCCATTTTCCTCCTGGCAACCTTTTTGACTGGGTACTGGTATCCGAAACCTTGCTTGTTTTGATTTGAGTTCTGTCCATAAAATATAATGCGTTGTCATTACGTTATTTAACACAAACAATACACTTCCGTAGAATAAAGCACTTAACAGAAATAAATTATAGCAATTAGTACTATTATATTTTTAGTTTTCTTGGTACTCGTTGGCTTAGCGTGACGTCACATAGAAGCTACGTTACAATTGACATTTAATTCTCCAATGTTTCACCTTCTTGAGTTTTTTTTTTATGTCAACATAGAGTTAAGTCAGATACTATTTATTGGCATCGACGCTATCATCCTCGTTATCGCTACATGGTCAAAAGCAAAGTTACTATTCGAGTCAGTCAGTATGTTTGTCAGCTGACTCCTAGACCACTTGTAAAAATTACTAGCCTATAAATATTCCATATCAATCATCCTTACATAGTATCCTACCTTAGAACCTGCTTTCTTAGCATCGCCGCTGTCTTCGGCGCTTCCCGATTCAGTCTTGAAGAAGGACGAATAAAACGACGAATAGCTAGATTCGCCATCGGTTTTGTCGACGGGTTCATCGGTGCGATTCCCGCTGCGAACTGGCTTAGGGCCAATCTGATCAGGCACCGCTTCTTTACTCTATTGGTAAGATTAACAGAACTTAGATTGACTTAGAATTTAAGGAATCAACAGCTTATGAGGCGTACCAGATGGGTGTTTCTGTGCAATGACATTTGCGCAATGAAAAAGATAAGACTTGTGTCGTTTGAAGGAACTTGTTTTTAATCATGGAGTACTATAACTAAGAGATAGAACATACCAGTTAGGTTAACTCTATGAAAGCAAATGACAACGACATTACAGTCCGGCCACCGAGAGAATGCGTTTCTGACACATTGTGTTTGAAATTACGAGGTAACTTTGAAAGGCCGTCTACTAAATTAACAAAAAAAAGCCTTCTATTTTGACCCTACAAACAAATTATAAGTAATAAAATGAAATTAAGTCACACTGATTTTAACTTTTATAACTGAGGGCTTACTGTAAGGGTAATAATTAATGATAAAATATATATTTTTAAAAATGTAAACAGACTACTTCTCAACAGTACAAGGTTATGTACTTATGATATTTTCGTAGGGATGTGCTAAAAACATCAGTCAATATTAAAGTTATCAATCAATTGCTTATTAAAAAACAGAATTAGTAGCTTGGTTATAAAAACATGATATCGACATAAATATGGACATGCTTTAAGCCGAATTATTGCGGTTAGTGAAAGAAAATAAATCGACAAATGTTCGATATGAAATAGATGAATTGGCTCTGCAGTACGGTCATCGGGTGCTGAGACTTATACCATATCATTGCCAATACAATGCTATTGAGTTTTGTTTGTAAAAAGGCAGCAGTTAGATTTTCTTGCTAGATCTTTTCCACCTTGGGCTTAGCTTCAAAATTAACGTTATACAAGTAACCTTAATCTAATTATTTACGTACCTACACTAAAACAAAATTGTTTGGATTTAGTTTTTTTTTTCATCTAGAACCCTTAACTCGTAACAACATGAATAAATAAATTATAAATAAGATAAACAAGTTTTTTTCTAATGTTGATTGATATTTTTTTTATCAATGTTGTTTTTTACCCCAACACTAATGGCATGTGTCACAAACGCATTCTCTCGGTGGCCAGACTATACGTTACGAACAGTCTTGTATGGCTAACAGCGGTAGGTAATTATAAAATCGCGAAGCTATAAATGAAACATCTAAGATATGCTCGCTATTAGTCACAAAACTTCATGTTTTTAAAGTACGAATTCAAGACGATTTGAAGAACATCGACAATTCAGTACGTTTTAAAAAATGTTGTTAAAATCGGTTCATTACGCATTGCAGCCATTTTCAATCGTGTTTTATTTTAATCGACCAAAATGTGAACACATTAAGTAAAAAATCGAAAACAAAGTTTTATTCCAGCTCACGTTACATGAATCCAATCAATATAGAGATAATTGAAATAGAGACTTCAAGAGTTTTCAATTTAAGCAAAAAAAATCTTGTTTGATACAGATAATATAAGCTTAGTAGCAACGTCATGAAATAAATAGCACATACCATTTTTCCTTACTCAAGTTTTAAAATTATAAAATTGTATTATAACTATATGACAAGCTGAAAGAATGAACAATGGATGCAATATTGACGATAATGACTATACAACATGAAAAAACTCAACATAAATACATTTTGCCAATTATCCGGCACTGCTGTCATTTTTGACATTGACATTTGACAGCTTTGTTCTCCATCTAAATTACGAAATGACATTGAGGACAATATATAACACAACAACGACAACCATTTAGAAACAGGCAGGGTTACCATTGCAATGATAAACGTTTTCCTTCCAGATGGGTGCTATAACGAATGAATGATATGATAAAAGGCCGAATTTGCAACGAAGGTAAAATAACACCTATCTAACGAGTAGGCTGAAATGAGAACACGGTGTTGTGGAATGTCAAAATTAGCAACTGATGTTAAATGATTGACGGAAGTAGAAGCCAAAACACAAAGACATAAAGTATGGAATTTTACTATTTGAATAATTTACAGTAAAACATGAGCGAAATATCGATAAATTATTAACAAATGCAGAGTGTTTTTTATTAGATTGTAAGTGATTTTAATGTAAATAATAATGTGTTTTGGCTGCTTAAAGGGATATGGTTAAGGATGTCGATGAGATTGTTTTCTTACCCGTTGCAAGGCATTATTGGACGAGCTACTATCGGCCCCTTGATCAGTTTTAGTCGAAGCCCGCTGAGAATCTTGTAGTTTCCTGTCGCGCCACAAATTGCCGGGCTGCTTGCTCGTCTTCACGGGCAGACTTATCTTACAAACCTAAACAAGTGTCAACATTTGTTTGAGAACTCCATTTTGCTTCCATTATCTAATGCAACACTAGACTAACAACACTGCAAGCAACTGCTAAAGGTAACTAGTCAGTGGAGATTGTTAGTGCGCAGTAGACCAGCGGATCCTAACCTTATTCAGTCGCGGACCCCCAAGGAAATCAACCATAAAGCCAAGTACCCCTGAGTGGAAAAAGGAGCAATTTTCAAACCTATTATAATTTAAGTATTCCTTCATTAAGTTAAAAAACAAAAAACTAACTTCTTCTTGTACTTAGTAGACAATTTAAAAGGCTTGTTACCAAGTCTAACTTATTGTGTTGTATTTACTTTGTCTAACTTAGCGACTAGACCGTATTGTTGTATATTATTTACCATATAGTTAAATATATTTTAGCATACCTCTTCGTAATTGCTACTGGCTAGGCCGAGAGTGTTAATATTTCCGAACTGCGCGCTACTGGATGCGACAGATTGTTGCATGTTGTAAGCCATTGGGTGGGTCATTGGGGAATACATGAAAGGCTGGCCGTAGACTGCTTGGCCGTATATCATACATTGCACTGGAAACAAAATATGCGTGTCAAATTATATAGATCTTTATTTAGGAACGGGTGAATAAGTCAATTATTTTTAGCGACTATATCCTACTAATATTATAAACGTGAAAGCTTGTGAGGATGGATGGATGGATGTTTGTTACTCTTTCACGTAAAAACTACTGGACGGATTTGGATGAAACTTTACAGTAATATAGAATATACATCGGAATAACACATAGAGTACTTTTTACCGCGGGATAACTTCTCATTTCCACGGGAAACCGACTTCCACGCGAACGGAGTCGCGGGCGGCCACTAGTGTTGACATAGATTTTTATAGATGTTGAAAGTGGTTAATAACATGTATTTCTTATTAATAGCGGATTGTAGGTAAATATAATGTTGTTTTTGTTGCACTATTGTTTTTATGAAATAAATTGATGTAATATGAATATATCAATACACACTCATTACGTGCCTGAATTTAACTAGTGGGACAAATATGTTATTACTTTACTTATATTTAAGTAAAATACTATTGAAGGGTTTTAATTCTACGAGTTTTATAGACAGAGAGCGGAACTCATTGGGTTTCAATCTCATAAATTTTATTATATTAAAAAGAAAACTATTATTATTGATCCATCTGTAAAAAGGCGTCCTCAGCTGTGCATAGACACTCTGAAAAATCCTTAGTTCGTCTTTTACTCACTTGGAGGTTGGAAGCTTTGGTTCATTTTGGTAGGGTCGGCAGTCGAGGTCGATGGCTCTAACGGAGTAGCGATAGCAGCGGGCCCATGGGCAGGCGCGTAGTACATCGGAAACATACCTGGAAAGATAAACATCAGTCTTTAACATTTGAAGATAGTTACAACTATATTTACGTAGAAAACCCCAAAGACAGGTCCCTCAAGTTGCTTTATTAGCAAGTTGGCGTAGTCAAACGTCGTTTCTAAGAAAGCATACCTGCAGGACACCATTCTAACACCAATTAGTTATGCCAGCCAAAAAGCACCGACAAAGTGATAGAAATAAACGACTCAAGTTAAAAATGATAGGTAATGCAAAGGTAGGATAGGCAACTTGAAGTTATAAATACTGGAAAAAGGCCCGCGTTCCTTTTTCCAGTATTTATAACTTCAAAATTAATAAATTAGCATTTATAATGCAAAATTAAAAGTAAAATCTCAGGATAGGCAATGTTATTATGAAAATGTATATGATTCTTGTATTAGGCTGGGTAAACAAGGAAAGCTATGGTATGGTAGAAGTGTTCTCACCAGTGACTGGCGGCGCGGGGCTCATGATGGACATCTGCTGGGGGAGTCCCACACCGAATATGAAGGCGTTCATATTGGTAACCGCATTCGAACCCCAAGGTGCTGGTGAAAATGGTGACAAATTTTACCAAACGGTGGCAACTAGTCGAATTCGAAGAAACTTGTGTAAAATAAACAATTTTGTGTCTATAACGTCATGCTTGTTCGAATTGTCTATTGCTGTTTTAGGTTTTGGTGTTATGATACCGTGTAATTTATTCATGTTTGTCCTGTTTTAGATATATGAACACGAAAGAGGTAGCAATGTTATAGGGAGGGAAGGAATTCAAGATTGGCAATATGAGTTTAATGAATGTCTGCTGTAATGGGGACGGTTATAGGTAGATAGTGTGCGATAATTGCTTATAGATAATACTTACAGCGTCCTGTTTATATCGGATCTTTTTAAAGGTCGAGCATTTAATTGTAATTTTGTATACACACCAAAAATATTTTATAGTTTTCTATAAAGATTGTTTCATTAAATACTTATCCCAATCGTTAGAACACCCCATTGAGTAAAACATCAACTTGACACGTACCTTACCAATAAATTTCATTGTTTTTTTTTAATGAAAAAAATGGAAATTAATCCACCTATTTTATTGAACAGGACGCTGCAGTATTTAGAAAATGGTGTAAAATTTGTCTATTTTACTTACCGACAGTGTTATTAACGCTGGTTGCCGGCAAGCCTGTAGGTAGCTTCTTGGACTGTCTTGAACAATGGTGCTTATATGCACCGGCTTCAGGCTCGGGCTGTTTCAAGGATCGCTTCAATCCATGAGATGACTTATAAAAAAAAATGATTATCATTATTTGTGTGAAATGCATGTGTTTGAAAGATTTTCTAACGAAATCTTTGAAATCGACTATAGTCTATTCGCGTTAAGAAAATAGTGAGTTATCGTTGTCAGCCGGCCTGGCCACGCCCCCCATGCTAGAAATTAGAAAGTCGAGTTCACAGTGTCCAGTTGAAGTATGACCTTCGAACAAAACGGTTTTGTATTTTCTGTGACTCGTGCAACAATAAATTTTGAAAATGAATGCTTCACTAATTCGAAAGAATAAAAGTGGCTCAATAATCCATAGCGGTGAGAGACTCATAATTTACAATGTTTTTAAGAACTTTAAATTGTGTGATTTAAATGCAACTGTGGCGAGTATAGTCATAAAAACAGAAAGTGCATGGGGTGTGTCAAAATGAGTGACGTAAAAAAATATTATATGACGCAATAGCATTAATAGACACTAATCGTTGGAAGAAGTGCTGCGACCACGTGATACGAGAAGAAAATACCATGTGGCATATGGATGACGTCATGGAACATGCAGAACAAAATTCTTTCATAATAAATGTAACTGAAGAATCTAGCGATACGGATTAGTGATTTAAGTAATTTTAAGACATTAAATACTTTTTTTTTTGTACTTTTACTCCACTGTGAAAACACCCTTATCCTGTCAGATATCAAATGACTCACTATTTTCTTAACGCGAACGGACTATAGTGACTGTGCAGAAACGAATTTTGTAAAAGGAATTTAATGTTTACAAGAAAATACGATATCATTTAGAGAATGAAACAAAGAGTTCTACCTATTTACATTACTTTTTATAAATAGGGCGTGGTTCATACCTAATAACCTTTACCGGATTGACACAAAGGTAGTTCACCCAATTGATCATCAGTTTAAGCACTTTTTAAACCTCACTTACGAAAATCGTGTATTGCCCGTTTTCACCAACGTTACCTAAATTTAAGGGATTTCTAACTCATTTTAAACAATACATATAAGTACATATTTCGCGATATAATTTTCTTGGGGTTTTATAAATATAAACAGACAACAAATTGAATTTTATAGGCCTTTGTAATTTTTTTAATTGTGTCCCCTAAATTTTAGGGGATGTTGGTGAAAACGGGCATTTGAAACCCATAGCAAAAAAATTAAAGTAATAAACATGTTCTATACTTGTAAAATAGCTAGTCTTTAACGACTGACTGACTGATTCCCAATCACCGAGCGTACACTATTAAAGTAAGAGCCATGAAATTTGGTACAAGCGTTCGTTTTACTAAGTAAGTGAGCACTAAAAAAGTATTTTTAGAAATTCTCATAAGCAATTTAATTTTTTAGTCGGAATGCTAGTGTTCTTATAAAAATGCAGATTCATACCTGTGGTTCGGGTTTTAAAGGAAGTCCAGCCGAAGTCGGTTGGAAGGAAGCGTTGCATCTCGCTAGATGATCCCTTTTCTTTTGATAAGTCTCATTTGTAGCTTTTTCCCGTTCGCCCTTTGTACTGGACCGAATCTCCCGGTGCTTTTTCAATAACTCTTTCTCCATTTCAAGATTATGCCTGGACAGATAATTATATGTTATAGCAATGAAACTTTAAATTGTATTATAATACATAAAAAAAAATAGTATATAAATATAAATACATTGTAAATTCTGCTATTTCAAATTGCTTTTATAAGGAACAGCAAACACTTGGTAGTAAAACATAATTAGCGTATCTATTATTTAATAAAAATATTGGCTAACTGCCAATACTTTTATTAAATAATAGATACGCTAATTATGTTTTATACTTTTTTACTTAGGATAAATATCACTGATATTTAACTGAGTTTGGAGGTTGAGTAAAACAAATTGATTCAATTTATCTTATAAAATTCTGCCAGTAGAAAGTTTAAAAAAGCAGTTAAATATGTGACACTTAACTTCTTAAATCTATTAACAGCTTAGCAAAAAACTATAAGTACTATCAGTATCATTTTTCTTCGTACCTAAATCAACCTGAATGATCATTGTCACACAACGAATAAGTAAGAAAAAATGTTACATACTTGTTAATCAGCGTCTCAGTCAGTCGTATTGGTTTATAGTCTCCCATTTGTGCGATCTGACTTCCCCCACTAACGGCGAGAGTGTTCGATTCACTGGAACTAGTGATGTCCCAAGAAGGAACCGAACCAGTCAAATGTTGGGCCATTGGGGACAGCCAATTGCTGGAAATAATAAATAATAAATCTCCAGACCACCACACCAACTGTGTTGCCCTAAACTAAGCAAAGCTTGCTATACAGGGTGTAATCGTTAAGTGTACACAGGCGATTATTCCGTTACTATTACAGATAAAAAAAACTTTAAACTGATATCGAAAGTACTTACCTAATGAGTAAAATAACACTAATTACTTTTTAAAAATAAAACGAGAAATATCCAAAAACTTTACATTAAACTCCCCAATACATTTAGTATGAGATTGTAGAGATTTTAGTTTCCCTATTTTAAGTGGAATAGTATCAACTCATTTTACATTCATCGTTTTTTTTAATTATGTGTGATATGATATTGTTTTTGGATATTTTTAATTTTACTTTTTTAAAAGTTATTAGGGTTATTTTATTCATTTGGTAAAGTACTTTCGATATCAGTTTAAAGTTTTTTGATAGTTTGTAATAGTTACGTAATAATCGCCTGTGCACAATTAGCGATTACACCCGGTATAGGTACCACACAATGGACTAGATGAGGACCTAGTTTCACTCAGACACGAGCCAATATAGAAAATACATTTTGTTTGTATTGACCGACTCGGGTATCGAACCCGGGACCTCCCGCGCAGCAGCCCGGTAAACATACCGCTGCGCCACATAGGTCGTCAATAGGACAATTTATTAACGCGTTAGTGTTTGATACAAAGTTGCTGTGCATCGGTTAGATGTTTGACCACTTTACAAATTTTAATTCGGTTTTCACCATGGTTTAGATGATTTTTTAAGACATGTTTGTAAGTAAAGTACGTTTAAAAACTGCTTTAATTAGATAGCCAAAAAATCCATGTTTTACACCATTACACCATTGCGAAAGCGAGTCACTAGTATTATATAAAAACAGACTTACTTAAGAAGGTTAACACTGAAACTCGCTATTGCAACGCTTGGCTTAGTGTATTTAATTGGTATCTTTCAAGTGCTAACTCCACAACAAAAGGAAATGGCACGTAATTAACGCAGTCACAATAGTTATCGATTTTCCCTGACTGTTTTTGTTCTTGATTTAAACTCAAGTTTATACGCCGTGGCGTAACAAACGGATATGTAGGAAAAAAAGGTTTTAAATTTTATCCTTTTTTTCTCCTTTAAAATTACGTTAAATAACATAACACGATGCAAGCAGATATTTTTTGGAACATTTTGTCAATAAACAAAAAGAAAGAGTGAAAATATTTTGAGTTTGTTTTTATAAAGTTTGATTTCATAACCTACCAGAGTGGTTATAAAATCAAACTTTATAAAAACAGTTTTTTTAAGCTTACCTTTGTCCAGAGCTCATTGTATCATTCATAGCAACCGTATTATCTTTTTGAGTCGCCGTAGAATCATCACTATACGGCTGGTGGCTATCGAAGTACCTTTGGTAAAAACTTTATACATGAAATAACATTAGTTCGGACAGATAAAACAAAAATCAAGTGAAAATAAATATAACAAGCTTATAAAAGAAATGATATGAAGCGATGACACGTATGTTGGCGAAACTTTACACAATAATTAGAGATTATGTTATAGTATTTCAAAAAAAATGTCCTGTAACATCCAAATTTAATATTTTCACAATTTCAACCAAATATTTTGTGAGAATTCATATCAGAATATTAACCATTTATCATAACCTTAAGTTAATGTGTATCGCTTCTTAAAATCTGAGGCCTAACTCGCGTATTTTTGTCTAATTTACATAGAAATGCATTAACAATAATAATATTAAAAATCAAAACGTCCGTGGCCGTTAAATACGAAAGTTAGCCCCTTGCATTCATGCTATTAAATTTGCAATTTAAAACAATGAAAAATCAGTCAAATCAATCAATCATGAAACAGATTTGGCACTAACCGGTGCAACGTTTCGTTGTAATTCAACTGATTATAGCTCAGTGGTGTTTCTGTGCTTGATTTGCTGTCATTATACTCGTGGTGTGGGGATATGCCCCCCAGCATTACCGAGTCACGTTCCTGTAAGAAAAGAAAAGAAGTTTAGTCTACAGTCTATGAAATATTTCTTTTAATGTATCAAATATAATGTTTCTGCTACGACCCTGGAATTCTATAGTCATATATTTAGTGTTAATAGAAATTGAGATTGGTAAAGACAGTTGAGTTTGAAGCTAACGTTTAACCAAATCAAAGATAATCTCAGTTAGTAATTATTAATAAAATAACATCAGCGTGTTCATGAATCGAGTATTAACACTTCAAAAGTGAATCGCCGTCCACTGCTGGCCGAAAGTGCGTGAATTGTACAAGACTCTATAGAACTTTCACACTTCAACACTGCTGGACGAAAGTTTAAAGGTTCATGAAGTTTACAAGTCTCCGTAGGACTTTTCGACTTTAGCAAAGACCTCTCTGTCTTTTGGGTGACATCATCGAAACCGACTATTAACTAAAAACGGCGGCTATTTTTCTTGAACCAAAAACATTCAATATTAATGAACTTACGTAATAGCTGTGATCAGCATCGTGTATGTCCAGACGAAGTTCGTCATCGTTCTTTGCCGGCTCCTCCATTAGACTCTCCATGAACGAGGCCAAATCTTGACAACGTTTGGTCATTTGCTGCTTCGCCACCTCCGCGGGTTTCGTTAGAACCTTGGAAAATGCAATTAATTGTGAACTCATTTTTCTCTTTTCGATAAGTTAATTTTGTTACTACAAACTGCCATTCAGTGATAAGTTTCTATATTCTAAAACGAACAGTTAAGTGATAAACTGCATCTCCTACTATAAGTTACACAAAATAAAATAATTATTTAAGACCAATTCGTTAACTAAATGTATGTATGCAGACTACTGGTGTATAAATTACTGATTGATATTTGATCATTCATATGATTCAGTTATTGTAACCGTCATGACAATCGTATTAAAAAAAATGTATTTTTAAAGTGTATTTTTGTATATACCAAATTCATGATTCTGACAATGTGTTCCCTCAGATTTTGAGCGATATTTTTCTCTTCCTCCGACTGTTTGATTTCTTTGTCTGGGTCAGGCGTTTGAAATACATCGGGATTTGACGGACCCTATAACAAAACATATTGTATTACAAATCAGATTGAACTTCGAACCATACAGTTCTATCAATTAAATTTAGACTACAACTTTGTTTGTTATTCAAACATATATGCTGTGTTTAATACTTACTTCAATTATATAATGTTTTCCAATTATAAACTCCAGTTTTCTTGACCATGGATTAATAAACGACAACCATTCGGTTTCCACTTTTATGTAGTCACCGTTCTGCGCCATCATTCTGAAAAAGGTTATTTATATAGGGTGCGTTCCAAGCTGTTTAGCGCTATTGCGACTAAAAGCTAACTTTTAACGTATTTAAATGACGTCAACAAATAATATTGATACAGTTTTAGCTTCCAAAGTGCATTCTGACGTAATCACATACGGTTAGTACGATTATACTTCCAAAGTACCAAATGACTTCAACAAATACTGCTAATACAGTTTAAACAACGGAATTGTGTCGTTTAATAGCATTTAGAAATTCATTTGTGCATTTTGTTGACTAACCACACTGACGTCTGGTTCGAATCAATGCTGTGATTAGCTATTTTCAGAACCCACTTGTAAAAGGCTTTGGCGTAATGTGTAGCTATTTTGGATCGCAACTATACAAGTGTTTAAGTGAAATTTGTTTTACGAAACTGACTCATTTTTTTTGTATTACATACCTGATCAAATTTTGACATACCTGTAAGATTTGCATCGAGGCATACCACCTTCTTTGACAATGGTTTTGTACACTTGTCGCAGATACGGTAAATCTTCGTGATGATATAACAGTAAGGCGTCTGTATCGGTTACGTCTTGTGGCAAATAGCCCAAGTACGGGACAGATTCCGGGTCGATGTATTCTAAGTTACCGTTTGCCGAGTGACGAATGACAAAAGGGGATGCCTTCATGACGGGCTCGTTTGGGGCTAAAATATAAATGAGAAATCAGCATAAGTGAAAAAGTGAAAAAATGTTTACAACAAAAAAACGTTTACAATAAAAAAGTGTTTTTTTTACTTTAATTTTTAATTTTATTAAATAGGTAGTTTACGTTTCTTATTTGGGAAGTTCACAATAATGTCATGGCGAAATACTTACTTTTGAAAGCCGAAAAGAAAGGCGATGCCTGGATAACCAAGTAGATGACATTTCCTTCTTCATCATTAATATTTTTAAATGACAACTTCAGTAAGAACGGCATGAAAGTCAACACAAGTTCTTTAACTCCGAACCCAGTAGATAATCCTCTATAGCGCCTAATACGGCAAACCATAGACGATACGGAGTTGTCATTTCCATTAGTAGCTGTTTAGAATAAAAAAATCGTTAGAAAATTACTCTATATTGAACAAACATGTATAGAATTGATCATGCCACTCATTTAGACAAAGGGATTTGATTTGGAATAGGTACTTACGTCACTTTTCAATGTGGTTTCATGCACAAAGTTACTAACATAGACTACAACTTTCATATTAAGGAAAACATCTAACACAACTAACGAATTATTTACACACATCAAAATCTGTCTCAGCAAGCTAGGACCCAATTTATATTTTGAAGAAGTAAACATTCAGTCGGAGATCATGGTGATTCTGTAACTCCAATTTTCATGACTGCTATGAGAATAAACGTCAAAATGCACATTTTTCCCTACAAATAATGGAATTTTGAAGTTTTTGATAGTAGTTTAAGTCACTCGAAAGTTACAGAATCACCCCGAAGGTTGGTGACGTATCAATACTTTCAAAATAACATCGAGTTTTGTCGTCATCGACAAAAAAACTCTTGGTCATTCAATTGTTTTTTCTTTATTTATTTAAATAATCAGACGTGGAATTCGAAATTTGTATTTCATCACGGCAAATGCTGATAATTTCTCTATTAACAACAAAAAGGGGGTAGAACCAAAGGAATGACATTTTGGGATAAAACTAGGACAAAATAATAACAATCACCGGCATTTACCTTTTTCATCCACTTGCCAATTTAATTTTAATGCTGTCAATTGAATTTCCAAGTCTACACAGAGATTCTAACGCACATCGCAAAATACGACTAAGTAAATGCACCAGCAACTACAGGCATTTTAATATTACTTTTACCATCACCACCGTAGTTTGGTGCATTCCAAATTTTAAGAAACATTAAATATATAGGTTAACAATAACAATGGTTAAAATATTCAAAGAGATTGGGCAAGAATTGGCACAATGGAATCTGGATTAAAAATGATTTACCTTTTTTTTGCGTACCATTTGCATTTTTAGGAACGGCTAGGCCGTTTGTAATTTGCGATGCGAAAGTAACGCGATCCTGTGAAAAGATACATTTTATGTTATTTTAGTTTAAAGCAATTACTCGTTACTTCCTGAATTACAAAGTTTCTGACAAAATAGTTAGTAGAATTTCAATTTTTATTTAAAACCTTAACAAAATTCAACTTATTAATTTTGACCGTCTTCAAAATACAAGCAGTACCTGCGAATACTCTTTTATATTTTGTAGAAAAATCGCTCCAGATCTTGACTTTAAAAAAATAGCTTTCTGTAAAAAGATGTAGATGAAGTCTCCTTACCCTTGGATGTACGAAATCGATGAAGGACCTTCCGATCCACATATCTTTAGGGAATCCGAGAGAAGTGGTCAATGATGAAGTGGTATACATAACCACCCCGTCGTGCATGGATATCACGCACGAGAAACCATCCTGAGGACAAAGTTATAAAATTATTTACAGATAATAATAAATAAGCAAATTAGTGATTGAAAGTGGTCGATCGTTTTATATATAGAGCGTTTTTTATGAAGCTGTTTATTAGTATCAAAAGGAATTAAGAACACACTTTAGTAAAAAATCTATTATAATAATAGTAATAGTGTTTTTTTTTCAATTGCCTCTTAAATCTAACTTAAAGATTGTTTTAGCAATACATATTGGCTTTGCAGCTCATATTCAATATTTTTAGTGGTCTTAAATCCATGTTCTGAATAGGTTTATAGACATACATACAGATTCAGACATCAACGTCACATTATAATTCTGGAATATATTGAATTTATCTTATATATAAAATTCTCGTGTCACAATGTTAGTTACCTAACTCCTCCTACGAAAGATTTTTACCAAAATATATATGCATATTAGTAGGTCTGAGAATCGGCAACTATCAATTTTTCATACCCCTAAGTGATAAAATTATTTATATGGCAAAACAACGTTTGCGGGGTCACCTATTAATATTTTAACAGTAAGTTAAAGCTACTTACCGCGCTACCAGAGGTCGGTGTAGGTCGACTTGCCACGCAATTCACCTGGTTGACACCGGGCTGTACGTTACATGTGTTTATGTATGTACTCATCTGTCGAACAATTACAATGTCATTTTCAAAACAACATGATCATGGTAAATATCGCGTGAAAAGTGATATAAATTACAATATAAAACAAACAAATGAAGAGAGTTTTAGGTATATCGAACTTACAATATTTACAGTATTCCTGCAATGTTATTTTTAAACTAGACATATTTGGTGATTGAAATTAAACTCATTTTAACGGGTTTTATTTTCAAATTATAATGATCGCGTAAATCTAAGAAGTTACATATTTGTTAAGATGTTTACTTGCAGATATAAACTCTAACATAATAAGTGGTGTCTTTGGAAGAATCAAGGCTGACATCAGTTTGTACGATATAATCTAAAGATTGTTTGCAAAACCAACCAGCATGTAGATGTAATTTGATAATTCCAATTCAACTTTATGGCTAAGCTCTTAAGTAAGATTTTTAATTACAATAATTAAGTTGGTAATCGAAATGGTAAGACTATTTTAAACAAGTTCATCACTTGGATATAATATAAATTTTATATCGCTTATTCTCTTATTCATCATCACTCTAGTACAAGCCAAATGTCAATATTTTTTAAAGTTAACAATACTGTAAGGACAATTTACCTAAACTCTATATATAGAAATTTAACGTTGACTCGTACAATACTAGTATAGTTGGTAACCATTTTAATGAACTCACTTGTACATCTTTGTTACTGTTTTTGTCGCAAGTCGATATATCCATGCTCTCGACTTCGGGCCCAGAATTGACCCCTTCTGCCTCTGACGTTTGCGAAACTGCACAGAAAATTAAACCCGAGAGATAAAAATGAACTGTCTGATTGCCTACTAATCGGGTAATCTGAAAAAAAACATAGAAATAACTCAAAGCGACTCGCTTTGTCAAACCCCCATCCATTGATAGTTAATAGTGGAAAGTATTAAGCTGGGTTAGTGTGTTTATCCAAATCAGGAACAAGACTCCAAAAAGCATAAATAGACTTATTAATAGAATAGAGTTATTAAAAAGTTACTTCATTCAAGTAATACTGTGATACAAGATGTCTTTGAAGGTCTTTGACATACCTGCAGGGAATCTTACCTCGAAACACATTTTAACACCAACCAATGGAAACCCAGGAGGTACTAACATGCACCTATACAATATTGTAAAGGCCAAAAATCAGGTGATAAACTGAAAGGCGAATCAACTTAATTATTAAAAGAAAAACCTAATTCAACAAAAAATTATAAAAAAGCTTTGGAAAAAAACTAAAAAAAGATTATTTTAGGCTTTTTAAGTTTTATATGTTTCTTATTTTTTTCGGGAACTAAACATGTTTTATTAAAATTTGTAAATATATTCAAGTAAACTATCTTGAATAAAGTATTTAGAGAAACGATTGCCATAAAAAGAAAACTAAAAAACTACATCTTTCGATGAAACAAAGCAAAGAAAAACAACTTATAAATTTCAATCTGGTCCAACAGTTCATAACAAACGTTAGAGAAACCTAGTATCCGAGAAAACATGGCATAAAACGTGACCAACATTTAAATCCGCAGTAGCTATTGTTGACTAGCATTTACTTTCTGTGTACATTGCCCCATTTAGCTAGAAGCCACCGCTCGCCCTATAGTAGGTGCTTACGTAAAGCTTAACAGATCTATATCCTGATACTTATATACCGGTTCCCGGGCACGTAACAAATCCACTTCCTAACCATTGGCACATCTCTGTGTAAACCCAAATTAAATCCGGCCAAAATATTTATTTTTAATTTTCATGTAGTCTTGCAAACAAAAATAGAACAAGGAAAAACATATAAATAAGAAGTGCGTCCACCAAAAAATCGAAAGTTTTTGTGTTTTTGGTAGATTTTCCTTGAATTTTCTCGTACGTCACCGCACATTACTTTGCTGTTTGCTATCGATGTTTATGTAAAACAATGTAGTTAGATGTGATGCGGTTTTCTCATTAATCTTTTGTATATTTTAGAAACTCATATATCAAACTTTAGTAGCAGATGTGTGGTCAGCGAATATCATGCCAGCCTGCCATTGCTGTGAAGTGCCAAAGGATATTTCAATTGTTTTAAAAAAAATGGTCACCCACCATTGACGTTATCTTCAATTGGTGCCTCAAAGATAGTGTTCATCTGGGAAGTGCACGGAGGAGCGTCACATTCAGTTTTTGTAGGATCTTGAACTTGTGTTGTCTTCTTCTTTTTGGCATCTTTATCCTTGACTCTCTTCTCCGAGATTTGTACGAGTCCGCTCGATTTTGGGCTGCAAAATTATAATCGTTTTACACCGTTCGAGCCGTTAGTGGGCAAAGAAGCGAGTTAAGTGTTGCTATCCATGCCTTATATGTTCCTGCTACGGTTATGATGAGATGATACATTAAAGTGAATAAATTTCTTAATTGGATTGCAACAAGCTCGTGTCGTGACGTTCTTAGTTGGAAGCAAGCTCTAGTTGAGTTACCGAGAACAGCAAATGGCAATATGAACTTATTATTAACTGAACACTTAAAGGCTTCTTTAGGGTAAGACTACTGGAATCTTTGGTAAACAAACACAAGCTTACTATTAAAGATTAAAGAAATGTCCATTAAAACTACATTAACTAGCCAATTCAAATTGGAAAGAACCAACAGCAATCTGACAAAAAATATACCATGACATACCAATGCCAATATTAATATCATGACATACCAATAACAATATTAATATCATGACATACCAAAAACGATTATAGCATTATGACTTACCTATAGCCCGTCGCTGAAGGTTTCCCTCCTCCATAACCAGAGCTTCCACTTGAGTTGCTTCCAGAGTGAGTAGACTTGGAGCTACGGCTGGAAAAAGTTCACATTTCAACCCCGAACATGAAGGTAGTATCGGATATTGATAGCTAAAGATGTACATAAAATTGGCTCATGCCTTCGGCCATGACACGTAATCATTATAAATTTTACTGAAAGCTTTTATTTAAAATACCTATAAAGTCATTATCTAATTTATGCTTTATTTGTTCTAAAAATAAAAACGTAGAACACTTTTCTCACATCTTTTTTACGTTTCCGACGCGTCTATTGAACAAGTTTGTTTACAATTTAAAGTTTAGATCAATTATTTCTTTCTGTTATATGAAAATCTGTTATGAAAATACACCGCTAGCCGTTATTTACTGCGAGTACATAAATTACATCGGTAAATGGTAGCCGACAAGGAAGCCTGTGCTAGGCTACTAGGAATCCTAGTCAAGGATACGATATCACTACATAGTATAAAACAAAGTCGCTTTCTCTGTCCCTATGTCCCTTTGTATGCTTAAATCTTTAAAACTACGCAACGGTTTTGATGCGGTTTTTTAATAGATAGGCATATTAGGGAAAGGGATTTTGTAAATGTTACGCGTACGAAGCCGCGGGCAAAAGCTAGTTATATATAATTACTAGTGGCCGCCCGCGACTCCGTCCGCGTAGAAGTCGGTTTCCCGTGGGAATGAGATGTTTTCCCGCGGTAAAAAGCACTCTATGTGTTATTCTGATGTATAACCTATATTACTGCAAAGTTTCATCCAAATCCACAAACATCCACCCATCCATCCATCCATACATCCTCACAGACTTTCACATTTATAATATTAGTACGATAATTACTTACTGTATATTTTATCTTATAACGTGTCATTCATTAATTAGATTTAAAAACACAATGTTAATATTCGTTTGCGCATGATGAACCAAAAACCAATCAACACTCTGTCTAAATAACTAACATTATGCGCAGTTTCACGCTCACTTTTCGCAGTAAATAAGCAACCCAACACTATTCCATTTCTAACCGAGCCAATCTACGTCTGACACGTGAGTCCGCTAGGCTATTATGTAAACGGTAATTGTACCTATAGAGGTAATTTTTTTCAACAATTCTGGAAAGGGTTAAAATTAATGAAGATCATCACGGTTTTGGGTTAATAGATGGCGACATTGGTTATCTATCCATTAACCGCAAAAAACCTTTATTTTTCATAGGATTTAACCTTATCTAGGACAAAAATGACATTTAACTTTCGTTGGCTTCCATAATAACTCCATCGGTCTGTAAAGCAACACCCTCCCTATTTTATTTAAAAGGTCAGCGCAAACTGCCGAGGTTACGAACGAACAATACATTGTCGTCAGTTCATTAAATAATGAGCCATCGTGCTTGTTTCTAAAATACTTTTTACACCCTTGTGAAAAGGGGTCATGTTTGACTCCTGAATTGGCAGTTGTAAGGCATCATAGCTGCTGAACAAATAAAAGTTTAAGAACGAAAAATTAGGTTTTATTTTTATTTATGTTTTTTTATTTTTGTGGGTTACTTTGAATTTGCATTTTTAATTAAAGCCAGCCTGTAAAGTTAGTTAGATTTATATAAACAGACAATTTACAATTTTAAGGTAAGGTAAAGCAATATTGAATAAGATAAGCGGCATCACAATAAAGGTAATATGATTATTCAGTAAAACTGTTTGTTTTCTATCTGGAAAGAGGAGGATTCTAGATAACTATTCATGTTATGGGAATAAAGCCAACTCCGCAGAACTTAAGTACCTACCTAGGTAAATGGTTATTATAGTAAAGACAAACATACTGGAAACGACTTATTTGTAATATAATAAAAAAACTTTATAAATAATTTTCATAATGAAACGACTTAACACTGAAATCCAATTTGTGAAATACTGTGATATTCATATATACACAATCCCATACGATGAATAACATCATATAGATCTTTTTCTATGACGCACCCCGCTAACACTATAAGCGTTTCTACAATAACGTTCAAAATGCAATATTTTTTCCACGTGCGCTCTGCTACAGCATTGATATTACCTATTTTCGTTCAAATCCCCTATATAAGTGGTCATTGATCTATGATAATTCCAATGTCTTCAATACAAACAAGGCATATGTCATTCTCATTCATATTAAATTCTATTCTATCCTGCGTCAAAGGTTACTTGTTTTAAGATCTACAGAATATCTACAGATACATGCACAAGGCATTTGAATCTAAACTTATGGTAGATTTTGTCAAACACGACTGATAGTTAAGTCAATAGGTAATATGTAAACGAAAATACCTATTTGCGGTCTAGTCGCGTATTGCTTTTAAGAAAAGTATGCCTTTCCGTATAACCTCAAAATACTAAAAACTCAATCCGTAATAAGCCAATAAAAATATTAAATCTATCAATATTTCCTTCATTCTGACTAAAAGAACGGATGGGTACTAAACGTGATCATCGACAAACAGGCCGATCAAACAAGGTTTTCTCTTCAAACGTGTTCTGAAACCGTTGCCAACTTAATGCGAAAGCAACTGAAGTATATTGTCTTTTTTATTCCTTTGAATTATATGAATAGAAAATGTGAGCCGCTCACGTTTTTGGACGGCTGTAAACAGTTTTGTAGGCGTACCTTTTGTATTTATTATTAGACGAGCTTTTGTCCGCGGTAAGCACGCGACTACTTCTGAGGAAAACCCCTTTCCCTAAACTATGTTATTATACATTTAAACCTTTCCCTTGAATCACTATATCTATTAAAAAAAACATCAAAATCAGTTGCGTCATTTTGAAGATCTAAGCATACAGACACACAGACGGCGGAGAGGGACTTTGTTTTATACTAGATATTCAGCTTTATTACCTCCTTCTGGACTGACTGTTGCTGCAGCTGTTAGAGTAAGCTGAGTCCGATATCTTGGCATTGTTCTCTGAGTCGTCGAGGTTGTCCATCTTGGCAAGTGTCCACCTGGAACAATAACTTTAACTGAAACCATATTTTTGATCAGTATTTTTAAAGAGATACATCATTAATAATGAGCAACTCAATTTTTTTTATTTCTGATTGTTTTAGATTTAACACATGTAAAACAATGTTATAAGTAGGTTTTATACTAACTACCACGGTATATAAATAAAATAAATAAAAACTCATTATTGCACAGCAAAAATAATAATTTACAGGAGTCTGTACAAGAAAGCAAAAGGTGGCCTTATTGCTTTGAGCAATCTCTCCCAGACAAACCTTTAATTATAATAAAATATATACCTACCGTCCCATTACTACCAGCTACTCTTATTGATTTTATGTCACCGTTGTTTTGATTAAATATTCAGATAACAAATAAAATACATCCTCTTTTGAGCAGATATAAATATGGGCATTACTTATTGGATGTCTGTTAACTATGCGCATTATAATATCGAAGAATTTTACATTTGAAAATGTAAAATAAATAAATAAATAAATATAAATAAATAAATCTCCAGACTTACACACCAACTATGTGGCCCCATGGTAAGTGCATTAAGCGCTTGTGTTACAGGTACCACACAATGGACTAGAGGAGATTCTAGTTACACCCAGACACAAGCCAATGTCGAAAAACCATCTTGACGAAATTGGCCCGACCCGGGGATCGAATCCGGGACCATTACAGTCCGGTATAGTTACCGCTGCGCCACTAAGGTCGTCAGAATATATCTACTTTTCATATATAGACTCCAATAATTCATCTATGAAGGAATTTCAAAGGTTTTCCAAATAGAGTTTTTCTTTATTGAAGGAGTGAAATTATTTTGAAATTTTAAAATAATAGTACCTAGATGGTTTCAGAAAATTCAGAAGACATCACGTGAAGAGCTTTCACGAGTTGAAGAAGTTTTTCACAGAATACAATTCAACACGTGACTTCAACTTGGACCGAGCTTTTGAGGTAAAAACTTGGTTTAATTAAAAATATAGCGGTTCTTCCAAGTGTGCGGTATTTTGCTCGCCAAATTTTCCGTTTGCCTTTTATTTAAGTTGCCTTTTTTAACTTCTCTTTTGTTTATCCTATTTCTCCACCTGACTACATACAACTACATTGCGTGTGTACCGATCTGCACTTGATAGGCTTTATACGTCATAACTACGGCTTTTAGCACGTAATTAGCAAATATCACATGTTTTTTTGTTATTGTTTTTTTTATTTTGTTAGTCTCCTTTTCAAAAGGCTCGTTATAAAAAGTTTGACGAAAGAGAACTTTTTTGCTCCGTATTTCTGTTAACGACAATATTATAATAAACCTACGTAAATGATATCATTGACGCTCAAAAGGTGTTACTCGAGAAAGACCCCAAAGAGTTTTTGCTATGGTATAAAATATAATCCGATAAATATTAGCTGTTTTTACACAAATCTAAAATATATCACAATAACATACAATTAATAACCCCTACTAATATTATAAATGCGAAAGTAACTCTGTCTGTCTGTCTGTCTGTCTGTTACGCTTTCACGCCTAAACTACTGAACCGATTTGGATGAAATTTGGTATGAAGAAAGAACTGAACTTGGGAAAGGACATAGGGTACTTTTTACCGCGGGAAAACTTCTCATTCCCACGGGAAACCGACTTTTACGCGAACGGATTCGCGGGCGGCCACTAGTAATGAATAATAGCTCTCGAAATGAAGGTCAATTGTTAACTACAAAGAAACGTACCTATGTATTGATGTAAAAGAATGGCTTCCATTAATGATATTGCCAATGGTAAGTGTTAGCTCTGAAATCCTTATATAACGCTTTGATTCTCATTTATACATAATATCGCTAACTCTCAACGCATTACAAAATGTATTAATACTGATGATATTGATTCATTACAAGTTTGGATACACGTCATCAAGTATGTAATCACGCAATGTAACGACTCATGATAAAATTTTGCCAGATCACTTTATTTTGAAACTAGACTTCTAGCCCAATATAACAGGCATGTTATTATAACTGATGGTGATGTTACTTTTTTACACTTGAATAGAAAGAATCAAGTGAAGAATCTGAAATGAGTGCTGGGAGTGCTGGGAGTTTTTTTCCGCCGGCTTTTTTCTCTCGGTCTACGGTTAGGTAAAGTATAAGTTTGTAAAATTGACGTTCATTAAGTACGAGTATATGTTACATATCTATGATGAATAAAAGAATTTTGATTTTGATTTGATTTTGATTTCAAGTCTGAAGAAAACTAAAATACTTACTTAACTATCAAATAGAAACTTTGTTAACTGGCACGAATCATCGATACCTACTGAGATTTTAATACAGTATGTATTACAAAGTGCAACTTTACAAAAGGCACTTCTAAATCTGGCACATCTTGACAATAGGGTGGCTACTGCAGGAAGAAGTCCTTTATTAGTTCGTTCTAGCAGTTTTATATTTTTTTACTTTTATAGTGTTGAGTACCTCAGTACGAGAAAATAATTTATATGTTACTGAATGTACACGTTATGATTGAATAGTTTCTGAAAAGAGTGCTGGGAGTTTTTTTCCACCGGCTATTTTCTCTCGGTCTACGGTTAGGTAAAGTCGAGGTTTGTAACATTGACGTTCATTAATTATATGTTACATATCTATGATGAATAAAATAATTTTGATTTGATTTGATTTGACTATAGAGTCTACTTTAGGGGCCTTAAATAGCCGTTCCCAAAATTCTTTAAAACAAGTTCAATGTAAATATATGCCAAGGTATTTCATCTTACAATATTAATAAATGGAAGAAAACTATTCGATTTTTCTGGACCAATCTGAAGCATTCGACACAGGTTTCCATTACAATCCTTATCCTTCAATAGGAACCTTATTGTGTAACCAATATTCAATCGTAATATTATGCAGATTTTTTTGAAAGGCAGAATATTTAAGTGACCCACTTTGTAAGGATATCGGTTTTCCACAGGGCAGTATTTTGGGACCTACGGTTTATTTAATTATTATCCGGGGCCAAAATCAATACAGTTTCATACTGTATTGATTTTTGGAGGTAACTCACTAAACAATGTTCAAATGGTATTAAATAGGCTAAGTAAGGTTTTCTTAACGCTTAATGGTGACAAACTAAACATATGACTTTTCCTTAAAGAACTGTAAGAAATATGAAATTCTCTGGTCACAATGCTAGTTACCTTACTCCTCTGAAACAGCTTTACCAATTTTTACCAAATTTTAAATGCATATTCAGTAGGTCTGAGAAACCACTAAGTACTATTTTTTTTCATACCCTTAAGCATTAAGGGTTATCCAACTTCATATGACAAAACAAAGTTTGCTGTGTCAGCTAGTACATATGGAGAATTTAACCCAAAATAACACACCAGCTATTTCACATTAAACTTAATTGTGAAGTTATATGTAAAAAAAACAAAATTATCAATTTTGATCAAACTAGAGGGTGCCTATCCGAATCAATCACCCAGGCAGGACACAAAATAGTTTCGTTCATACATATAATGTAAATAGACTATTTTAAACTCCTTTTTTTATGTAAGTAATAAGTAACTAAAACCAGGAAAAAACTGTAAATCGCTAAGCTACTAGCCAGGAGCCAACTCGCATGATTTAGTATTGACAAATTTTGAAGTTTGACTTAAATAGCACTGTATCAAAATGTTTTAAATTGTTACATCTCCGTATAGTCGTAAAATGCAAGTTAGATCCCAGAATGTCTGTGCATGTGATATTACAAGCAGCTATTATATATCAGTTAAGTTTAATAATAAACAATTCCAAACATTGTTGACAAGACGCAACAATTGTCGTCAATCAGATCCAAAATGGTCCTGAAGAAGATTCAACTTCAAGACTATATTATTATCTTTAAATTAGGCCAAATTGATAAACCAATCATCTTAAGTTAAATTTCGCAGAGCAATAAACAAAGTTTTCATTTCGCATAATTGCCAATTTCCAAACACAATGACGGTAAACTTTTTTTTATATTGGGGTTATGTTTAGTTTTTATTTCAAATAAAAAAATACGAGATCAATAGAAGATAAAGTTAACACTGTTAAAATTGAGACATCATATCACATTAACAGTTCGTTAACACGTAATGCGTAGTTATCATGCATGTTTCATAATAAATGCAATTAATAACTTACCCTCGTCGTCCTTAGATAGATTCTTCAATTAATCCAAACTACTTGTAACAGTTTTAATCAAATATTTAATCCGAAAAAACAAGTTTTGCATTTTATTTTGACATTCAAGAACACAAACTTTGAACGGTCACGTTTATCAAAACACGACTAGATAACTAAACAAAAGTACGATGAAGTTACTCTATTTAGCACACAAGACACAAATTGATATGTTAATAAGAATTTATCTGGTCTAAGTGATCATTTTTGTGTTGTTTTGGCAAAAGCTTATTAGCAAATAAATTCACCGCACCGATCACGAAATGGGATACGAACAATTTGACGATTCTAGTGACGCGGTGTATTTTGCCGATTAACGAGTGATGTTGATGTGAATCTAATCGATTCCATCATGTATGAAAAATCCGAAAGCACGGGCTCCAAAAAAGTACAATCATACACATTCAATGGCCTAATTCTATATTGTAAACTACTGCGTAGTAAGTGATAGCAATATTTAAAGTTTTATTTAGATAGTTTTAATATAGAATAGACACCAATTTGTAATATAAAATATATTTTATTATACTTACGTGTTAATATCAACAACAAGTTGGTAACAACTTAGACACTTTAATTAAAAACACGACATGTAATTCTTTAAAATTAATTTAGTAGTCAGTAGGCTTCGTTATGTATCGATACTAACCGAGTTACTGTGTGAGCGACAGATCATCGTTGAACAGCCATCCCTCGTCGGCCAGCATTCACGCTTTGGTACACGTGAGCACGTTGTAGAAACGAGACAGGCGAAGGTTTATTTTTTCACTTGCGCCTATTTTTCCGTGCAGCGAAGCACATGTTATTAGACAAGGACAGCTATATACTCGACACCGCAACGTGTGAGTGGGAAGACTTGACGTTACAATGAATATGTACGTCGTACAATTTTAATTGATTATGCAATTGCAGCAAACAGAGGAGTAACGTAAAATGTGCAAAATGTTAGAAAAAAATTATTGTTAAGAAATTATCTGTATTACCTACCACCAAGAAAATTATTTTTATGAACCTTAGTCGGTAGGCAACTCAAGTTGGTTTCTATTGGTACCTAGTTCTACTAATGTGACTCTATTTTTGTAAAAATTAAATCTTAAGGTTTAGGTACCTACTTAGTAGGTACCAAGAAATAAATAAAAACATACATGATTGCGTTTGGTGTATTATAACGGAAAACTGGGTCCATTTGCAAAATTCCTCGTGTGTTGCGATCATGCCCCTATAAACGTGACTTGCAAGTACTTACTCATCGAACATCCTACGCTTTATTGTATTAACTACCTTCCTACCCGTAATTTAGAAGGTACCTACTTTTGTGTAACACCAAAGTTATTATGGGTAATTAATCTGCTGTGTATCAGCTTCAAATTAAAAACATATTTTTTAACTTCGTAGAACTTAGCTTGTAGGTAAGTAGGTACCTAACTAAATTCTTCCTATTTACTTGATTATTTCGCTGAGTGAGTTTTGAGCTGTTGGAATGTGCTCTTACTTTGCCAACCAAATATCTAACTACATCTTACTTGACCTAAAACTAGCTATAACAGTGAAATGACGTAGATACCTAGGTAGGTATATGACTACAATGTCTAAGTAGAGAAGATGTCCAACGGTGTGCAATTCAACGCACAAAGTAGTTATTAAGTATACATATATGCAAAGTTTAGTATATACTAAATACTATTTAGAAGCTAAACGATACTTACCTAATTTTAATTAGCGCCTTGAATGTGCGGAGCTTTACTTGTCGATAATGCAGTGACTTGGTATTTGGGCTATCACAATAATTTTACCATTGCTGCCTTATGAAATTTGTAACCTTAGTAGGTACCTAACTGCTTTCTGTTTTTGCTATGGTATATACCTACCTGTTGATATGGAAATTACAGATAGATGAAAAGTCAAATAACGAAACAAGCAGTTTTTTAGGATTAAGCTGTCGTAGGAATATTGAGACCGGCCACACATTTCATTCTTAAATTGAACTAGCCATGAAATGACATCAAATCGCTGGGATGTCGTTGAGGTAGATAAATGAGTTGGTCCGGACCTTGCTGGATGCATCATCCATCAGTGGGTATAAGGGGAACATACCTACTTAATTCTGCTGCGCGTGACCAAACCTACGCACTCGGCAGGGTTTAATAGGATACCTTAGTAATCATTTGATGTTAACAACCTATGGGTATAAAAATGATTTCCGAATAGAAATGTTTTATTATACAAGTTAAACTTACTAAAACAGAAGCTACTTACAAACATAGAATACACCACACGTCGATGAATGATGAAATAATCTTATTTAATATCAATCAGGTATTTAATGAATACTTACCGACCTAACCTAATGCATTCTAGTGAGCGATATGACGCAAAACCAGTTAGGTAACTACGTCATTGACTTACACACACCCATTAAAGGATCAGCAGCAGTAGTTTGACATAAGATTTATTTAAGCCTCTTAAACCAAACGGTAGATACCTACTTTTTTTTTTGTTCTGGCGGGGAAATGCATTTACGCACCGTACCCCCACCGGGGTGGCGGGGGGCGTGTGTGGGAGTCCCACCTGAGCAACTGACATGTCGCCCAGGGGACTACCCACTAACCCGCGCTCTGTCTTCGCCTTTGTGGTGGAGTCGTCGTGGGACCGGCCGTCTTCGGCCCTATAGCCACAACTATGAAACGTTAGATACCTAGGTAGCTTCGTGTCGCGTACCGTGGTAATCAAATTGAACTTAAGATTGACTTACTCCTTTATTAATCATCATCATTTCATTACATAGTATAAATCCAAGTCGCTAATTCTGTCTGTTTGTATGTTCGTCCGCTAACTCCGCCTAAACTACGTGACGGATTTATTAATGTTTTTTTACTGTGTGTTTTAGTTTTATTTGCTATGTAAATCATCGCTTCTGAACCATTAGCTGATGTCTGAGAGATGAACTCAAGCGGCGAATATCACTTTTCAATGCTTAATAACTTTTTTAAATTGAGTTTTCTGGGTATACTATTAGAGAGTTTAGTTACTTTTTAGGCTCAAGTATACGTGGTTTCAGGCTTCGGAAATGGTCTTTTTACACCCGTTATACCTAGGTTCCTAAACACTTACCAACACTCAAAGTTTTGGTTTCTAGAATAAGTATAGCCCATGGTAGGTACACATTTTAACATTCCAGCTTCATACATAAGTATTCCTTCGCTTCTTATTATTGACAATCGACTACGTACAAAATATATTACAGTTACCTGTATTATATTGATTCACAATCACTGTAGTCAATTGTAAGAAAACACTAAGCTTAATCATTGTTATCGAATTAACCAACGTTGTCACATTCACCGAGCGTGCTAAACGTATAAATAAAGTCGCATTCAAAGCGTCTTAATTTCTTAGGGTTTTTCAACTCGGCTGAGCGTCTTTAGCGCTCGCCCCCAAGCCCGGTGAAGCTGTGAAGGCCGTCAAGGGGCCAACAGCAATCAACAGTCCGAAAAAAAAAAAAAAAAAAGTCTTAATTTCGCATTGCAGCGTAAGGTTACCTACTCTGCTGAATGTGATGAATCGACACCAATTACATTTATAAGTGTTTTTTAATATTTTTAGCTACAGTGGATATGCCGATATTCATTGGGAAATTTCAGATGGGTATACAAAACATTTGATTTTATTTACAAAGAGGTTTACTTTGTAATGTATGTTATACTGAATAAAAAATATTAAACTAAATAAAAGTAAGAAGTTGAACAAAGTTTTACTAGTTTTTGCAAAGTAACCATACAAATTAGAGATTTCTAAATCATGAACACACTTTTAAAGTTTTTTCCCCATAAATTATATATTGTAGATGTAGAACTAGATTATTGTAAGGGTACGTAAATAATAAAAACAAATTACTTTTTTATTTTTTATTTACCGATCTACAAATACCTTTGTACAAGGGAAGGTAATTTAAAATATGTGTGGCGATTATTCAGCCCTAACACTCATTATACATTTTGAATCATTTTTAATAATAGGTAACTACACAAATGCCTACTTATGTCACTTATTTTATAAGCATAAATAATTAAAATTATATCAGGTTAAACAAATAGGGTATTTTATACCTATCACGTCAATTTTTAAAATAATACAACATAAAAAATATGAAGATTTAAATAACTATATAAATAATTTTATTTTATAAAGGTAAATAAGTAATTTGATTCAGCATCGACCAAAACGCTTTAATACAACTTAAGTTTTTTAAACTACTCTTGGGATTGCAATGGCCATAGTTTGGTATAATTTTTCCCATTTAAAAACGACTATTATGTTTAATCGAAATATACATCTATTTTATTTTACAATAATGAAATCTAAGCACATGTCGATGTATCAAAATAGTAGGTATACAATGATTTTGTAACAACTTCTGTATATTATATAGTTTTGTGAGTTTATTCTCTAAATTAAATTTCCCAAAGTTACCTTTGACCGATTGTCGATAAGGATTTATGTATGTTTTGAAGGACGAAAACTTACTGCTAGAAACTGCCATAAAAATTACTAGTAAAACCTTAACTGGAAAACTAGTAATTATACAGAAAAAACTCACTGTCTTTGTTTCCTCTTGGAATCATATATTATGTCTTTTATAATAGGTATTTACAATTTCCACGGGACCTTACGAAACTGAACGATCTAATTAAAGCCTAGAAAGACATTGAAAACGAACACATATTCTACTACAGATAGATTATTTATTCTAATACCTATCTGTTTCATTAATAAGTAACTGAACATTGGCAAACATCGTACAGCCTTTTGTTAGAACGCCATTTTCTTCTTATCCTATTTTATTGGAATCTGCACAGTTTGCATACAAATATTTGAATTAAAATGTACCTTTGCTACGAAATAAGATCTACTTACTTATATTTAGATAATTTTTCGCGTTGCTTATATTCTAATTGTCTGTAAGACAAATCCAATTTCACTTTTTCTATCACCAATAATAAAGTTTAGTGATTGTTATATAAGCAATCAATAAATATGACATCTATTAAAAGTTAAATATACGTATTTATAACTATAATTAAACATGTAAGTGAAATTCCTACGTAATGATAGTAGGTACAATACCTACCTCGTATTTTAAATAAATACGATATTTATTTATCCCTACCTACTTCAGTTATTATTTGCGTTTTTTAATTATATTATATTGACTAGTAAATACGCTAAGAATAAGTTATAGAAGACAATTATAAATAAGAGTGTACAAAAAGTACAAATGAAAGTAACTTATAAGTCATAATATCTGATGTGACTGCCAAGCAGAATACAATTAGTAATGATAAGAAAAGACAAAGTATTAAATACTCAACAAACATTTTAAATTTCCAACTTCCATATATTATACAATAAACTCTCAAGTGTAAATATGTTTTTCAGGGCGTCAAAGTGGTTTTCTACGGTGCGCGATACACCGCAAAGATTACCTAAGTTTTAGTAGGAACTTCAGATATCCGCCGTGTTGCGCACCGTTGGAGAAATGGAAACCATTTTAGCGGTAATAACACATAAAGAGGAAATACTAAGGTACTACATAAAATACACTCCGATTTGCGGACTAGTATAAATATTTTTAAGAAACTCTTGATGTAGGTTTAATAATTTTAAAATACCAAATATTAAGGACAACTCGTAGGTACCTGTATTTAAACCTCCCCTGAAAACGTCTTGAGACCACGATTTCGATTTGTTGTTCAATTTATTTTGCCTAAAACATTTACTTTTTCAATACAAAATGCTAAAACATTTAAATTTAATAACTTTAAGATTTTATACATTATTTTTTACAGCTAGGTATAAGATTGAAAGTAAATTAAAATGTATGTATATTAAGTTCCAATTTGATTTTTATGGTAATTAATTAACCTACCTAAATTTCAAAATAAAAAGCGCAATGCCTATTTGGTTCAAAGTACCTACTTTTTTCTTTTCCTTAAAATAAATTTGGATAATCACTTAAATTATTAAACATTAAATTGGTAATTAAGTTATAAATGCATTTTATATGACTTGCAATAACCTGGTTCTTTTTGAAAAGAACTTGCCAACGTTTTAATTTGCTATTTCTGGAAAATATTTCAAATTTCGATTAACCCAGCAAGCTTAGTTAAAAACATATACTTACATATTTGCGTGACCGTATATTTGAAAGAGTACCAAAATTTAGACTTTTTTAAAGTTATAGACATACATTGTTGTTTCAGCAATGTAATGTACAAAACATGATAATCTTTTTTTCATATTGCTTAAGTTTATAAACATCTAATTTCCACAAAGGAATCAATTTTGAGTTTTTACTGATTGAGGTTGTTATTGGTCTCCATTTGTTTTTATTGTGCGATTTTAATTTTAACGCTAAGTTTTATTTAACTATATCAATTAGATAATTTGGATTTTAACACGATCTAGCTTATACTACCCACTAACGTTATGTGATTAATATAAGGACTATTTAATTAAATGACAAACTACTAGGCCGATGACTTAATTTATTGTTTTCACATGTAAAACTGCGAGACGATTTCTTGCCCACAATTTTTTGTTGTAATACTGCTTACTCATTTTGGCACATATATCTTTTTTTTATTGAGTCAAGCACAATGCACCAAAAGAATCAGTGCAAGCAATTTGAGCTATCTGCGTGAAGTTAATTGCAACCTACCCATACTTTCCTACTTACCGCACACATTCTTTGTCATACTCACAAAATAAATTGTTTATAGAATTTGTAACACAAATAACAAAAACCAATGATGCTTATTTTTGATTTAAGTAATTTCAAAAGTTACGCTGTGGTATGATCTTAAAACTAAACGTAAACTGTTTTTAAATTACAATACTGATTATATCGGTTATTTAATCGAAAATCGAATCGTATCAAAATAAATTTACGCATATGTGAATAGGGTGGAGGTGAGTAGGTACTAGATGTTTTTGTCGGTCCTCCTTTCCTGTAACGTTTATTAATACCTATTATTTTTTCGGAGCAACCCCTTAATAAAATGTCACTTCGACACTTAACTCATGTAAACTAGCTTTTACCTGATGAACACATGTAATGAAACACCTATTTTTAAATATAATGGAAGCATCTGATCGTTTGATATTGCTCAAAATGTAGATTCGTATTCTTTAGGTAAAGTGTCATTATTCGATTAATTATTGCAAATACATCATATTTTATTGTAAAATTTGAATCAGTTTTTAGATTAAAATATTATTAATACATCGCATATTTATTGCATTCATTATGAAGAAAGCGGTGTTGCTTTTATTATGTCAAAATGTTTCAGACCATTTTTCGTTGGTTTTGCTGGTTACCTACGATCAGATGATCTAAAAACCGATAACAGAAATAGGCACTGTTATACATTGATGCATTGATGATTTACAATCGTCATCAACTGAACACAATACTTTGGTATCATTATTGAGAGTACCTACAAGACTTTTGTCGAATAGTTATTTTTTGAATCAATCACTCTCTACCCATGGGTATCCGGAGCTGTGCCAAAATTGTGCCAATTTTAGTGGCTTCTGGTTTAAACATTTTATATAAAAACACGTTGAAAATCAAACTCCATCTTTTTATAATAGAACACTCATCTTTTCTTCTATAATAAAATCAGTTTTTTAATGACGGAAATGCGTAATACGAAAACACGTTTGTTACGGACGTAACATTGCCTCAATTCCCAGTTAATTACTCCCGGATAACCCCTACCCCAGCCGCGTGTTTAACTAACAACACGACCCTATTTATGACGCGTTCATAATCCGTAACTTGACAAAAGTTGCTGCTAGTGACGTACCTACTTACTCAATGGAAGCCACTGCAATGCGAAATGCACGCGGCGATTCATAACCCTTTTCCTCGTTCTAACCAAAACGTTTTCCCATAAAGTTACATTTAGTTTGTAACTTGCCCAACGTTTCTGTAAACTTCTTTCGTCGTCAAATGGTTGCAGTTTTGTTCTGCGAAAATACTGACACGTTTTACGGTTTAATTATGTCTCAGTAACAGTAAAATTAAAATAAATTTGTTTTCTTCTTTTTTTCAATCACACGGTTAAAATATTTTTTAAATATTCAGTCACGCACGCACGTTATATAACAATGTTTTTTAATGACACCTAGTTGATTAAAACGCTCTTAAATTATTTATAGTATACATATTTATATATAAGTGTATATTAATCAATGGTATTATATTTGGTGTGTGTTCAAACATCAACATTTGTCTAACTGACGTATAATAATAATAATAATACTGGGCAGTAATACTAGAACATTTTAAAACATATTATGTTGTAACAAGTATTCGAAGACTTCTTTAGTGATCTTGTTGCACTTTTTCTTACTCGCTTTTGTATTTTAATTCTAATAATATAAACAAAACATAACAATACACTTGCACAATATACTCATGAAACTTTTTAAGGTAGGGTAAATCTTCGATGCTTTTCCGGCTAATTGTTTTTAATATTTGTAGTTCAAAGTACCTACTTTTGATTAGTTCGGCTATTCAACAAGTCAAAAACTTGTATTTCTTGATAAAAAATATGATTACTTATCTTCTTGATTTAGAATGACGTCTAGATAGAAAGATGTAGGTACCACGAGCAATTTTAACACATAATAAAGTTACAAATGGTTTAAAAACTTTCTTAGATATATAACGGCATTTTGTATTAAATTAATAACTCAAAATCTTTGAATGACTTTTTAGTACAAAATTTTTTATAAAACCTTTCCTTGGATTAGATATTTCATTCATTTTATTTCATCGCTGAAAATTGGGCTTGACGCAGCTGTTTCAACGTGGGCGCACTGTATATAACAACTTTTTGAAACTCTTACTTATAAAACCTTATAAACACCCAATTTCGGGTGTTTATTCTTTCGTGTTTCTGGATGATGTCATAACTTGATTATAAGTCTGAATATTTTTTTTAGTAATGTAAGAAATGTTCAGTGGGGTATAGGTACCCTTGCGTTAGCGATAGTGCTGTAAAATGAAGGGTGCATAATGGAGATACCATTCTGAAGAATGCACCTGATCCTAATAAATTTGTCTGATTGTATGCAGCTTTTTAACAGGCGCTCAACTAGACTGACATGATTCTATTAAAGGAAAGCGCTTTCCACGTTCCAAGTAACAGGAAGAGATCGACGAATCATAATGATTATGAAAAAATGATTTGAACATATTTAGGTTTTATTAATGCTATTTGTATATTAAGGAATAATTAAGAAAAGATATCAAACTTCAAAGATCCAAGTACAAATGTGACAAAAACAAAGCTATTTTTTTAAATATCCACATTTTTTTTCAGTAGTCTTGTTTTCGTTTAGTGCATTAAATCTTTATGGAATGAAATTACTTCTGTAAAAAAACAGGTTCCTAGACCTTACAGATTTTGAGATCTAGGTTTATGCAAGTACCTAGTCAATTTTAATTGGATGTTTTATTTTTATTTTAAATTACTTACATATTAAAATTTTGTGATAGTAATAAATAAAAAGGAAAATGCAGTTTTTTATCTGAATTGATGATAGCAATTGCATAGATACAACAGGAGTTTTATCAAGAAATAACACGTCTTTAAACTTGTTGATTAGCTTAAGTGCCTACTAGGTTCATTGTTAAATAAAGCTTCGGAATAGGTAATGTTAAATACACTTAACTCTGGAAAAAACGATACAAAATCGGAGTTAACGTCTGCAACAAATCATTGCAACCAATATTAGTGTACCTAAAGCAACCTACCTACATTCTTTTAAACTTTGTACATTATTTAGCCTTTTCTGCCAGGGTTTCAAAACACCAGAAAGAACATTACAAACAATTAAACACGCTGCAAATGAAACCATAATTGTGTACTAAAGCGAGTCAAATTCTTTAACCCCGTTTCAATCGAGGTTCGTGACGTCACTCGTCTTTCTTGTCAACCACATGCGCAGGATTCACGCTAATTCGGACCCCGCCACTAGGGTCCAGTAGTATCTTCACCTGTAAAACAAAAACGGTTTATTTCTGATTTTACTTTAATAAAAATGAAAAAAAAAAGTTGTGTTTCAGTTCTTTTACACAACGAATGAAGGTATTTGTTTTCACTTAAAGGCATTAAAAAGGGTGACCAATGATTTTAAAATGTAGGTGATCGGAATTTAAAGATGAGGAAGGTAAAGATTTAACAGGGAGTGTAGAAAACATCCAGATTTTTTGCTTAGAAGTAGTTAGATATTTTGCGCGTTCATGTTAGCAATGCTTTTCAAACAGACAAGCAAACAAATTATTAGTACCTACATAACAACAACTGAGAAGTCAAAACAAAAAAGGAGTATTAAATTAAAGGTAATAATTTAAGCTTCAATATATTATCCTAAGTTATAAATTAATTTCTTCTTATAAGAAGAAATTATAATTAAGTTGTATTAAAATATTTTATGTTGATATAAATTAATTTCTTTACTGATTATTGAACTTGGCACCCATTTAGATCTTACTCTTTTTTTTATGAACATCATATTGGCTCTCATTTAACATTTATGTTTTTGGCTTTTGACGGGATATGATTGTCGTGCGACGCCTTTTGCAATAATTTAAACCTAATAAATTTTGCTCTACCTTGAATACGTGTATTTACACAGAGTTTTCGGTGCATTGTCAGTCATGGAAATGATGGAGGGGCTCTTTAGAACTTAATTTAACAAATTTTCTTTATTCGAAGTAACATTTCTGCTACTATTACTTTGGTTTTATATATGTTTATGCTTTGTCCTGTATGACTTATGGATCAACGCACAGCCTAAACAGCTGATCGTAGAGACCTATTCAACAACAAAGAACAATTACGGAAAATTGTAAATATTGGAAAAGATCCCGTGAACCCCAGTCCTTCGTTTAACGAAGTTCGTTACTTTATAAAAACTGAAAATTTGATAGCGCATGCTCCCAAAATAGGTACCAACGATGGACTTGGCAGATAAACGGCACTAAAGTTCTGTAAGACATAAGTACACTTTCGTCAAAGTATAAAGCGTGATTTGTTGAAATTACCTGCAGAATTGTGTTAACAATGACAACCTCATTACCAGAAACTTCCTAACGTGGCAACCCTAGCCAGACACCCTTAATACTTATTTAATTGTCATGCGCTGACCTATTTTCAGCTTTTATAAAATAGCGAAGATCTGGGGTTCACGGACTCTTGCTCTAAAAGAAAAGGTTGCCTTTATTAACTTAATTATTTATCTAATTACCTACTTACCTACTTATATTGACCAAGATTAACTTCTGACTTATTTTTGTTATGGCAATTTATACTTTTATATAAGTTATTTGAAACGGATAAGAAGTGAATCGAAGAACTTATACAAAAATGAAAGTTAACTTAAAAACAATAGGTAGGAATGAGTATATGAAAAAATGTTGCACACTTTTAATTATTCCCTAATCTATAAAATACCCTTTTTAGTTCGGTCAATCTAGAACTAAAAGTGAGAGGTACATTAATTCCCATGAAGCTGAAAATCAGTAAGATTGTTAAAAATATGATTAAAAATAAAATTTGAAAGTTCCCCATCTTCTTAGATTTACGCGATCATTATTGTTTGAAATTCATCTCATTTTAACGGGTTTTACGCGTTTATTAGATTATTTTTATTTATCCGACGTTTCGATATTTTTACAAATACCGTGGAGTATAGTAAAAAACTATTTTCGAATTCACCGCCATCTGTTCCGTAATTTTCTGCATTATTTGTCGGGTTCACACAGTGGGCGCTGACGGTGTCTTGATTTTTCTGCTTTTTTGCCTGCTGGTTGTTCTTTTTTATTTTACTAAGTATTGGATCCTACGTTGGCGACAGTTTCCAACCATCTTATCTATTGAAGTAAGGGAGTTTTTTAATTTCAATCTTTTCTCTTACCAACCTAGGAATAAAATGTTTCTCTTTTGCTAGGATTTTAACGGCATCAAATCTTAGATATTGGTTAGGCTTATCCATGGAATGTTCACCGACTGCATATTTTGTACCTACAGCGATGGTTTTTGACATCAGCGATATGATTTATGATTATTATTTATTTATTTATGATTTGATGGTGAGTGGTAGAGTCTAGCTGTAGGCTCTGTCTGCAGCGATTACTGGGCTGACTCGACCGGTGAAATACCACCGTCGCACAGAAACTCGACGTGAAGCAGGGACGATGTTCCTGCGTTTCGTTCGATCAGTGCGATATCCGGTGCCCAATTTTCTTAAAGGCCAGCAACGCACCCTCAATGCATATGTAATTGTGGGTGTATATGGGCGGCGGTGATCACTTACGATCACGTGACCCGCTTGCTCGTTTGCTAGGTTCTCTTATAAAAAAAAATGTTCTTTTATACGAGTAGACACGTTCCGTTTCGTTTGACCGATGTATGAGAGCCCACAGTCACAGTCAATTTTATAAACGCCTGGGTCTTGTAAAGGGATGCTGCTTTTAACTGGACGAAGATGGTGGCTAATCTTGCTGTGTGGCTTGTATATGGTTTTTATTAAAGCCCGCTTTAGAATGCCCCAATTTTGTCAGTAACATCCTTTATGTACGGCATGTAAGCTGGTCTACGTTCAACTGTGAGTGGTTTGACGCGGTTTCTGCGACGACGACGTGGTGGTTTCAAGTCGTGGTGGGTGAGTTCTTTTTCAACGTGCTGGGCGTAGCAGTTTCCACGTGCTCTCTGAAACAAAGAGGAGCCTACGGCAGATAATTGGCTCGGGTGGTGGTGGGATTTCCCATTTAAGTATCGGTCAGTATGAGTGGTTTTCCTATGCACGGTATGACTGAGTGTACCATTAGGATTTCTTATTATTAATATGTCGGGGAATTCGTTATCACTGGGTTCGATTATGGCGGAAACTTCGAAATAAAACGTGGAACTTGATGTATGGGCGTGTATTAATCACAACGTTTAGTAACTTTACAATAATCATCAAGAATAGTCAGGATGTAAATGGATATAGGAAGCGCGGTGAATTCGGCGTGTTGCCATCACTGATTTATTCACTACACGTCTGCACTGCCCCACGAACCAAATAACAATGATCCGTCCAACAAGATAGATGGGCTATTCAGACTCAACGGAAAATGACCGAAACTCATTCAGTCGTTCACTCAGAAAGCCTCGCACCGACTACACCCAAATTAAGACGACTTGACGCAACCAATATCTCATTTAGTCGCTGACATTGACATTGACATTTCAAAACATAGACAAGGTAGATAGTAAAGTAATTCTTCAACTGGCCAAATCCATCGAATCTGTGTTCTCTCCGACAAATATATCTAAGAAAACTTTTTTTTTTTACCTAAACTTTCACACTTATTATCTTGCTCTAATTCTAATAGTAAACTAACTTCATGTTTAGGAAGTATGGTGAAGGTGTCGTCAAAATACCTTTTGTACATCTTCGGCATGGCAGGTGCCAGTCGGAGCGCTTGCTTCTCAAACTCCTCCATGAAGATCTGATGAGATCCCACCTTTTTTCTTCGTCAAATGTGCAGATTGCTTATGCCTCCCACTAACTATGCTTTTTAATAGGTGTTTTGCTGAGGGTTTCTTCCCTGATATTTGGAAGATGGCCCATATAGTGCCAATACATAAAAAAAGGTTGCGTACTTCTGTTGAAAATTATAGACCCATTTCAATCCTAAATGTCTTAAGCAAGGTAATGGAAAAATTGGTGCATCAACATATTTACTCGCTGGTGATACGCTTTATTCCGTCTCAGCAACACGGATTCGTCAAGGGGCGCTCCACAGGCACTAATCTGGCTGTTTTTACCGACGACGTTCTTTGCGCTATGGACCAGGGTTACCAAGTTGACGTTATATATACAGATTTTGAGAAGGCTTTCGACCGCGTTGACCATTATATACTGCTGCGGAAACTACAAGAACTAGGAATCCATGGGAGTCTTCTTCGCTGGATGGAATCATATTTGCGTTACAGATCTCAAGCTGTAGTCATGGCTGGCTATCGATCTAATTTCATTTCCGTACCATCTGGCGTCCCGCAAGGATCCATCCTAGGACCTTTGCTGTACGCTATATACTTGTACGACATAGGATCTTGCTTTAAGACAACCCCATTTCTTATGTACGCCGATGATACCAAAATTTATGGTCTCGTCAGGGATGAAACTGATTGTCTGAAAATACAAGAGGATCTTAACTCACTTTGTGATTATTATAAACGCAATCGCATATCGGTTAATGTTCCTTAGTGCCAGCAAAACAGTTACACTCGTAAAATGAAAATAAAGTTACCTTTCAGTACTACCTGCATAATTCAGCTGTGACAAAAGTAAATGTCGTTAAAGACCTTGGTGTTGCTTTTGACGCTAAAATGTTGATGGATGAACATGTTAATGTTATGACCAAAAAAGCATATAAAAACTTAGGTTTCGTGCTTCGAGTGAGTCAACCATTTACTGATGTTGCTTGTCTGAAAATCCTTTATTTTGCGTTTGTGCGCAGTGTTTTGGAATAATGCAGTAATATTTGGGATCCCGGCTATTCGAAGTACATAGATCAGATTGAACGCATTCAATCAAAATTTATAAAATTTCTTACTTACAAAACATGCAGTAACTTTGGAAACTATGAACAATCGGTTAGAGGACACGGATTAATGAAATTAAGTGAAAGACGTAGGTACTTTGCTTCAAATGTCATTCCTTTATGACATATGTAATAATAAAATCGACTGTATGGACCTCGCAAACCGAATACTGTGTCTAAACGCACCATCTAAACGCACCCGTCACACACCAGTTTTTGCCGTTCCAACATATCATACCAACTATCGCAAAAATTCATTAGTTTGCAGTGCGCTAAATGTTTTCAATGAACATTTCTCCTTTCTCGACATTTTTCACATTTCGAAACAGATTTTTAAAGCTGAGGTTGCCGAGTGGATTAAAAACTTAAAAAATAATACCACAACTAGTTAGACTCTTAGGTCCCCGAACACACGTAGGTACACAGATACACATAAACACAAACACTGACACAAAAACACACAGATACACATATGTTATGGGTTTGCATTCCTTGCTCGTTAGGTAGGTACATTTATTTATATTACTTTAATTTAACTCATTAAAACTACAAAATCTTCTTCTTTGTATACTTAAAAGTTTTTTTTTATAAATTGAGAATCTGTTATTGGCAGTTAGTTAATCTTGATGTTCCCTGCTATGTAATATGTTTAAGTGCTGTTGATTCTATGACAATAAATAAATAAAAAAACAAGAAATTAGCTATGAGCGGTGACACGGGCGAGCCCATGGCTATACCATCAACTTGTATCCGTGACCACGGCTTTTGTAAAAATGCCGAAACGTCGGATAAATAAAAATAATCTAATAAACGCGTAAAACCCGTTAAAATGAGATTAATTTCAAAAAATAATGATCGCGTAAATCTAAGAAGATGGGGAACTTTCAAATTTTATTTTTAATCATATTTTTAACAATTTTACTGATTTTCAGCTTCATGGGAATTAATGTACTTACCTTCGCTCTCACTTTTAGGTCTAGATTGACCGAACTAAAAAGGGTATTTATAGATTAAGGAATAATTAAAAGTGTCCAAAATTTTTTCATATACTCATTCCTACCTATTGTTTTTAAGTTATCTTTTATTTTTGTATAAGTTCTTCGTTTCACTTCTTGTCCGTTTCAAATAACTTACCTATATCCTAAAAGTATAAATTGCCAGAACATAAATAAGTCAGAAGTTAATCTTGGTCAATATAAGTAAGTAGGTAATTAGATAAATAATTAAGTTAATAAAGGTAACCTTTTCTTTTAGAGCAAGAGTCCGTGAACCCCAGATCTTCGCTATTTTATAAAAGCTGAAAATAGGTCAGCGCATGACAATTAAATAAGTATTCGGTAAAAGTTAAGTAAATAAGTTTAAGGGTGTCTGGCTAGGGTTGCCACGTTAGGAAGTTTCTGGCAATGAAGGTCGTCATTGTTAACACAATTCTGCAGGTAATTTCAACAAATCACGCTTTATAATTTGACGAAAGTGTACTTATGTCTTACAGAACTTTAGTGCCGTTTATCTGCTGAGTCCATCGTTCGTACCTATTTTAGGAGCATGAGCTGTCAAATTTTCAGCTTTTATAAAGTAACGAAGGACTAGGGTTCACGGGCGCGTAGACCATTTCTGAAAATGAAATTTATGAATAAATGGAACCATAGAACGTTGTAGATCCAAACAGTAGAATTAATTGAACTAAATTAAGTTTAAACTGTTATAAATGGGCCCTTGTATGGCCAAAACTCTGCGGGTATTAGAATGGTTCAGTTCGATTTGCAGTTTTATGCAGTGCATCTCCAACCAGAAGTGTCAGTACCAATTATAATATTTTTTATAACGAATCAGAACATCTTATTAAGATATAATATGTAGGATTAGGAGGTATTCCAAAAATCCGGAAAATGTAAGTGCTTATGAGAATTCATCTACACATAGGCGGACTTACTTAGTGGCGTAGTTATTCATGACCTACGTCAAATGTTTGATACTATAGTCATTTCGGGCTATCCACTCAAATAGGTTGGCCAATTAAAATTACGAGTACATACAGGCTTATCACATATATATGACGAAGACGGCAGGAATACCTTCGTCATCAGAGCCGTCTTCAGGGGCCGTTTAGTACTATAACTTGTGTGGGCGTACGTGGGTTATGTGTTAGACTCAAATAAAACCAATAGAACTGTTTCAGCACTGTAATTATCTCCTCTTGATAGCACTCCGTAGGTCATTCGATTAATTCACAAGAAGGCACGGATCACGGACAGTTCACCAAGACTTGAGACCATCTCTGTCACTCTGACAGCTGCTCGCTCGATGTCACATAGACTCTGTCTAGCACCATATTTGGTACTGGCAATCCGCACTCTTCTTATATCAACCATCAGCATAGTCGATCCCCGACACGGCCATCCTGCGTAATACACGTCCGCGTGTATTATACTGTGGACAAACACAAAACGACAGTATCTACTTGTTCCGCTCGGCCAATTCTGACCAACAAACTTCACACGCAAATCAAAATTTAAACTCATTCTCTGAACTATTGCTTTTACTACTTGACTCAGTAAATAAAACAAAAAAGTAATATCACAACACCAAAGTCAGTATAGATCATGTACCATCGATAAAGGTCATCACTTTATCACCACAAATCAATCATTGAAACACTCCACGACACGAGTGAACACCCCTCTATCTCCACGGCCTCGGCCAAACAAGCAACATCACGATTGCTCCCACCAATTTTATTTTATAAGCCTCCACGCTTTTCATAAGCCTCCACGCTTTTCCTAAGCCACCACCTCGACCTTCGCCAGATAGAGCTCTCACTCGCGTTTACTCAAAACAATTAAACTTCACCAACGCATTATCAAATTCATCTGGTACATGACCTACCATCAATCTTAATAATTTTTGACCGATCTATCGTTACATCGCCATTAAAACAATTATTCAGTAAACAATGAGGTACAACCTCAGGAGGTTGATAACCGAACGTCACATGACATTAACTTGTTCTGTGCTGAATACACGTGTATGATCAATAGGTACCAAATTATAGCAGCCACCTTGTCAAATCGTTTACCATTTAATTACGCCTTAAAACTTTCTTTAACCAACGAGCACTCAGCACCAGAAACATAAGAGAAACAATACGGTTCACCTTGTGCTCACGATAACCCGTGGCAGGGTTAAGTCGACCCGCAACTCAGTGCGCGCACGGCTTGCCTCAGCCTCCGCGTCGCCGCCACCGCTCGTACACCAGGCCGCGAGACGGCACGATACACTTCTAGCGAAACAGCGCCCTCGTTGTATGCTGCTGCACCGCTGGGTTTGGTTCTCATGTCGGCACAGCTTGTCATTACAGCTCCAACCTTAGTTTATTTGCAAACGATAGTCGCGTCCGGTATAGTTATTTTTCTGAAACAAATTATATCACACAGCATCACATAGTTCGGCAAACTTTTATTCAAAGCAATCAACTCTCACCGGGTAGCGTGACGCAGTATCTCAATTGGCGTATGCGATTGACTTATGAGCTCCCGACTCCACTGATGTTCCCCTGGCTGCGCTGACTCAACGCACAATCCTTTTTTTTTATTTATTTTTTTACTGACGTTTCCTTGTTACAGTATCGGTCACTATGCAGATTTTTGAACGAAAACCAAGACAAGGCTGTATGGCTTAGGTCCTTTGCCTTCTCGTATGAGCGAATTCAAAAACAACAACAACAACACCAGATTTTTTTGAGGTTATGCAGGTTTTGGTTTGGTAGTAGTAAATCGGCTTGTGAACAGAATTTAATTCTCAGTTTATGACATTCCTTGGTATGCAATCCTTAACAACCACGCTGATGCTATTTTCTTCTTTCATTGTTTATCGTGTCGACATGTTGACTAGGTACCACTTAATTAATTTTCTCAAAACAAAAATTACAGTTTCGCATCATGATCTCGCGTCCGTGTCCTTCTTTTCCAAGTTTGAAATCAGGTTACTTCATGCAATAGTTTTCGGTACATCTGCGCGCGCATGTTCTAATTTTGATTTTCAAACAATGCATAGCAACGCGCATGTTTACATTTTGTTTTTCAAACAATGCATAGCAACGGTCAATTTCCTTTTCTTCATTTGAACTAACACAGGATCATCCCACTTCTGATGACGAAGACGGCAGGAATACCTTCGTCATCAGAGCCGTCTTCAGGGGCCGTTTAGTACTATAACTTGTGTGGGCGTACGTGGGTTATGTGTTAGACTCAAATAAAACCAATAGAACTGTTTCAGCACTGTAATTATCTCCTCTTGATAGCACTCCGTAGGTCATTCGATTAATTCACAAGAAGGCACGGATCACGGACAGTTTCTACGCAACCACCAAGCATTCACATTTTCCAACCGCTCTTCACCAAGACTTGAGACCATCTCTGTCACTCTGACAGCTGCTCGCTCGATGTCACATAGACTCTTTCTAGCACCATATTTGGTACTGGCAATCCGCACTCTTCTTATATCAACCATCAGCATAGTCGATCCCCGACATATACATATATGTAGTTAGTAAAACAGTTAGACTGCCAAACATTAAAGCATGGCTACTGTTACAACCCAGAGGTTGGTCAACGAGCCAATAGTCGCGTGATTTGAGACGGAGAACTAGTAAGTAATGTATTTTTGCAATCTCGCTACCCTGGAAGTTTTTTTTAATCTTCCACATACGTCTCTTACAAACCTAGTCCCCGCGTCAGACATTCATTGCGTAGTAGACAGGGTTGGGGGGCGGCGCGACGGGTGAGGAGGCGGGGGGCGCGGCGCCGGACGGAGCCCCCTCGGGGGCGCCGCGCGCGCGGGACGGCGACCCCGGCGCTGCCTGGTACAGAGGGGCGGCCACCTGGAACATTCGAAAATCAGTCTATGTGTCTTGGACAGATGTTAGATATGCTAAAGAGAACTTCAGTTCTAAGCCTACGTTAGTTGAAATATGATAGTCTTTTCAGTTATGTTTTAACGTTAGACATGAACCATCACTGCTGCGGTGTCTTCGGCTTTTGATTTCATACTTCTGTAATGGAACTCAAAAGGTTGATATTGAGTAAAGTGACAAATGGTTTAGTTAGTTGAGAAAATTGGAATACCTACCTGAAGGCTCAATTAAAATGGAAACAGGCCATTTTAAGTTAGTTAACATAAACGAGCTAATTTTTATGGCAGTCATCATGATTTTGTTTTTTGCTGATAATTCTTATTTTTAAAGTTGAAAGAAACTTAGATGGCGCTGTTGGCAATGCTTTTGCTGGTGTACCTCAAGCCGTGGTTGAATATTAATGGGACGAGCCCAATTTTAAATCTGGCATATTGAAACGATCTCTACTGTGCAAAAATAGGCTATTCATGTTATTTATAAACTTGGTTGTAGACAAACTCTTCGAGGTAAGTTTTATGAGATAGGATCTTGACAATTGTATCTCAATTTTATCAAAGAATATAAGGACTTTTGAAAACTACAATTAAAGCAATAGGTATATTTTCTACTTCTTATAATTCAATCCATTTAGGCTTAAATTTGTTTTAAACCGCAATCGTAGCACTGTCTTTTATCGAGTGTCTTTATTTAGATATGATAACTTTTTTTGCAAACAAAATATCCTATTCGACTTATGTTACAAAAGCGTAAGTTTGTGAGTTTGAGTATTTGGGATGAACAAATGGAACTTGCGATAGATAGGTATAACCTGGAATAACACATGGGGTTTCATATTACCTAGGGAAAGTACTCTTTACCCTCAGGAAAAGCCACTAAGCTGAGGGGAAACCTAGTAAGTAAGTAAATGCGAAATAATCCGTTAGAAATTACTTTCATTGATACCAATAAGACACTTTTCCATTGTTGAATGTACAATAGGTTAGCATTCGTATTTTAAATTTTGAAGTTATAGATACCGGAAAAAGGACGCGGGTCTCCGAGCATTACGCGACTGGGAATCGAACCCATCGTCCTTTTTCCGGTGTCTATAACTTCAAAATTAATAAATTCGCATTTTAAATGCAAAACTAAAAGTAAAAATCTCATTCGTATTTTAGTTAATGAAAATTTCAACGTTAAATATAAAAATATAATAAAAAACTTATAAAAACACAGTGTTTTTTTATTAAACACTAGCGACCCACCCACGCTTCGCAATGGTGTGGTGATTTTGGCCGGCTTGCTCACGAAACATTGTTTTTGGCTAACTTAAAAAAACTTTTTCCGGTGTTTCTTTATTTACAAATTTAAATGAAAAAAATACCTAAAGGATGGTGAAAACCGCATCCCTTAACTAGTTTAGGAGGAGTTAGCGGCCAAACATACCAACAGACAGAATAAGCGACTTGGATTTATACTATGTAATAATATATCGTGTCTATAGCATAATACCTTTTCTGAGTAGCAAATCATTTGTTTCCCGCCTCCCGGCTGCTGCGCTGGCACCGTCCTGTACCGAGCCGGGGCTGGACAGAGATTCTGAAAAATTAATAAATAACGGTTTAATATTGATGAATACAGTAAATTGATTATTAATAGAAGTCTATCTGTGTGATTGGTTAGGCACGGACCTCATTTTCCGATAGTAAAAGGGACTAAGCCGTAATCATTTGATTTTTTCCGATTAGGTATCGTGAATATTATTTTTAGAAAATCACATAAGTATAACCTACACCCAGATGCGCTTGATACCGAAACTAGTTTAGTTGCTCTCGTAACGCATAATAACATATGATTTCTCGTTTAACACTAGATTCATAAACATTCGTCTCTCAGACCGCACAAAACGCATTTTTGTTTTTTTTGTCGCGATTATAAGAGATAGAAAGTTGATCTTTTTAGTACCTTCCTGGCTCGTTTGACCTAATATATTGCAATTGCAGCTGTCCCAAAAATATTAATAATTAACGATTTATAAACCCTTAGTCGTCTGAAAGACGAATGTTTATGAATAGCGTAACTATTGACGTGATCGGGCGTTATTTTTGAAACAGTTTCTTTACTAGTTCTTGGTTTTAAAAACTAGAAGTATGAGATATTATAAAATAGGTCTCTACAAGGTTATATTTATAAATATATTTTTTAATTACGTGTATAATACTTCAAATTGGCTTATTTTGAGATTTCAGAATGGAAGATTGGCAAATTGTGAATTATTTGATTCGTTTATCAAATTTTGGCCAAATTATTTTATCCTTTTTTTATAAAATTAAGTACTTTAGTAAAATCGAGAATCATGTGATGTTAGAAGAAGCGGTCTCAGTAGATTCTTACAATGAACCATGGTAACGTAAAGGGCGCAAAATGAAAAATATTGATGACATGCCTAAAAATAAAAATCATTATTTTTTTGGATTAAATGCCTTTTATTATATAGTCTGATCTTATTGAAACCCAAAAAAAAACTTTAATGATTATATTAATTACTAAAAATATCGCATTACAAGGTTTCAATACAAGCAATGAAAACAAAAATGTTATATCGCACATCGCGGCCTTTTTTTTAATTCCCTATTTTTTAATATATTTTTTCATTTTATTATTTATTTTTATGTTAACCAATAAACCATATAAAATAATGTCATACTTATTTTCTTTATTTTAATAATATTTTATTCATAAATCCATCACTTACGTACAGTCGTCTGTGAGACGAATGTATATGAATAATGTTCCTCTTAGGTATGGTTATGAATCTAGGGTTAAACATTTTTTTTATAAATATTTTTTATATTATTTATAGTTTGGAGACCTACAGTCCAAGTAAATCTTTTAAGTCTCTCGGTGTATAGTAAAACCGAAATACCTGACTTTTAAATCGTATAATCCTATACTGGCCCAAGCTAAAAGTTGTCAGTTTCCACGAATAGGGCGCTTAACTAGTGGCGTAGTTAGTTTTAATTAAAACCCACGCGGGAATATGGTTGTGCGATTTTTCATCTCTATTTTACGAGATTTTATTTTATGCTTTCGTATTTGGGTACTTATGTTCACTTTGCGGTGTATCAGCATCGTTTAGTTCATTCAGCATCGCATAAAATGAGCAACGTTGAATGTTATTTTCGCACCATATTCACTATACATTTGAGAATATAAAATTAGTGTGGAAAAAATAATCAAATATGTACCCTTCAGAGCCGATTTTTATGATTTTCTCTCCAGTTATCATTATTTTAATTCCACGAGAGTGAAAGCCTGACCAGAAAGCTAGTAAACTTACAATCTGAATAGGTATTGCAAACAGAATCAATTGTTTTTTTTTCAATGGTTATACAGGGTGTTTGATACCGATTTTTTCATTCAAAGACCAATTTTTTTTATTTACTGTAGAATCTTAAAAATTTAATAAATTCTAAAACTTGAACCAAAATGCAATTTAATAAATGGAAGTAAATAGCTAATAGCCTCACCTATCCACCATTTTCATTTGGCTATTCACCCTCCAAACACCCTGTATATTTAATGATATACCTATATCAGCAAGGAATGCGTATACTGCGTTATTTGAAGGTGTAAGCTAGTATAAACTTAAGTCATGTAAGTATTTGTAAGTATCCAACAACTAACCTGTATCTGGAATGGATGCGTGTACTGCGCTCGCTGCGGCTGCGCGGGCTGCGGCGTGCTGGCGCCGCTGCCTCGCTGCTGCTGCTGCTGCTGCTGCTGCTGCTGCTGTTGTTGTTGTTGGTAGTACGTGTGCAGCTGACGGTTGTCTGAAGTTGAATAGACACAGATGAGCAATAGGAAATAAATGAAAACATTGGCATTTTTTGGCAAGATCACGGTGGTTAAAAACACGGTGATAATGGAGATCTTTTAACTTATGTTAGATATTCAAGTATTGCGTGAAACAAGTAAGGTAAAGTGGAAATTCAACACACAAAATAAGAAGTTAAGTTTATAAGTTATATGGCAATAGCAGAACTATCTCGCTTTCTATAAACTTCAGAAATTGCCAATGCCACTCACAGTCGTTATTTGCTGGCCACTGCTGCTGCGTATACTCCTGTTGTTGGTAATGATAATGCGCATTATATGGTAGATACAGCAGTTGGTGATGACTTCGGATCGGAGGAGGAGACTCTGGTCTCCGGTACCGGGACCCGGAGCGGACTGGCGACGTCTGCTCTGAGCTGGTCTGCGAGCTGTACAACTCCTGGCTGCTGTCGGAACACCTGGAAGAGGTTTGGGATGTTTCAGTGGTGGCAACGAGTGTTTGATAGCGAACAAAAATATGGAAAAGGATCATTCCTAAAGTATGTAAGTGTATCTCACAATGAAGCCTCCATAGATTTATTATTGGTCTTCGCTTCGCTCTTCGGAAGCCTCCTTAAGTACCTAGGTATAACAGTTGAACAATTAAAAAAAATTAAGGTCTCTTAAAATTGCGAAAAACTCAGATTTAAAAATTAAAATCTCGGAAAAATCAACACTCGGATCAAGGATTCGATATTGGGCTCCGGCGTGCATCGCGCCCTATTGATATTTTATTGCATCTGTGCGCGGGGCTTTATGTGGGAGTGGGAGTAAGCTAAATGGATTGGTTTGGCTTGATTGATTTTAAGTCAATCAACTAAATTGAAGTACTTGGTACTGAAAACATTGCGTATAAAAGTATAAAACGACAAAAACAAAAGAGTTACGACCGCAGTTCCAACAAAGAAGAATAATTAATTTTATCAAAAACTCGAGCCCGCTCAGCTTTCTCATTTTCCTAAGAGGATCAAAATTGTACTTAGCTCAAGCGTTAAATTAAAAAACAACGGTTTCTTCCGAGGATTGACTTCTGTCCTAACAATTCCACCTTTAAGTGGTTTCTTGGTGACAAAATGCAATGCTAAACTTATTTAAACTTCGAATGAAGTGAAAAGTCAATTCAATTGAACAAAAAACTCAACTGCATTGATAGGTCTGTTCTTTTTTCGACGTATTTTTCACGTCCTTACAATGTGGTTGGCGTCGACTATTATTTTCACAAAGTTTTACACTGAAATATCCTACCTATTGGCAGAGAGGTTTTTGATGCCTACACGTTGTTAAGTTAACACACGACGGCTTTTCCGAGAAACCAACATACTTCATTGTCTGAGTACGTCAGTTTCATTGTACGATATTCCTCGTTTAAACGTTGTCCCGTCGATCAATTCGATCGTAGAGCTCCATACACCGAATTTGTCTAGGTCTATACAGAAAACAATAGAGCGCTCACACTAAAAGCAATTTTGGGCTTCGCTTACAGGGACGTTCAATTTTCGGGAGACGCAAACGGTTTTCGGAAAACATGTTGAACGTTCGATTAGAAAAGACTTTGCAGATAGACTTTACTTTAAACTAGAGATTTATTTACAATACTGTTATAGATGGATGGTTAAGATTTGAGAAGAAGAGTTATTATTTTTTTCTTTTTCTCTTTCTTTTACACTACTCCTACTCATAATCCTGTCTGATTGTGAAAATTCTTAGTTAAAATAAAAGCACTTACCTTGACCACAAAACTTAAGTTATCTCTAAAACAACTAAACATTTTTCTTTATTGACTTACCCGACATTAGCGTAAAGCGACGAGCAGTTCCTATAAGCGTCCTGTCTGTTCTGGTAGTGTACGTACGCGGCGACGTTCTGTGCGTGTGTGTGTGCGTAGCACGCGTCTGTGTGCGGTTGCATCGTCGCGCACGCAGGCCGCGCGAACACATAATCCGCTGATTTTGTGGACCTGACGAAAATGTGACATAGTTTATGTAGAGGTACCGCGAGTAAGTGATATGGCCGAATACCGAATATTCGGCAGCCGATGAAAAGAAAAGATGTGCATTTTGCACGCGACAGGTTATGACAGGTCTGAGTGCGACGGAGTGGGCGCATTTTCTTGATTTCTATGTACAGAGTGAGCTGACCAGCTTGATTTTAAAACCTTGGTTAGAGTATCGCAATAACAACGGCATTACATTATTTATGGAAATGTATAAAGAATGAGGTAGGTAAATTACGAAGAATATGAAAAGATGAAGTAATATTTTGAACAGAGAACAATTTCCTGGAAATAATTATACCATCGTATTTTTAAAGAAAATTGAGTAGGCTTTCTTCAGTGGAATTCAATATTGATTACGGTGGAATCGGTAAAATAAGACAAATGATGTTGTAAATTTTTGAGCACTTTAACTTTTACTAATAAAACAACCAAAAGTTTTCAAGGCCTGATAAATTGAATTAAAACTAATCAGCTTACAATTTAAAAGTAACCGATTAAAAACTTGCCGAGATCCAAAACCACTTTTGATTGCTGCGCAAGTCAAGTAAGCAGGTAATTAAGTTATTTCAAAATCAATCAACACCACCTTAAAAATTCAAATTCTCTTTCAGAAACCAAAATTCAAAATTAAAAAATTCATTTTTTTTATTAAACATTATATGTTACATATACTTAATGAACGTCAATGTTTTGAACTTCGACTTTACCTAACCGTAGACCGAGAGAAAAAAGCCGGCGGAAAAATAATTTATTTCCATGCCTAGTTTTTACCGAATTATTATCGACATGATTATTATTACACGTTACAAACTTATCAATATTTTCAAAGTATACAATATATTTTCAAAAATGTATTGAGACGCGAAGGTTAAAATATCTCTATCTACAAATATTTCTCTCAAAACCGACGCTAAATACACGTAACATTTCAATATTAGTAAGTCTTACCAATTGCCAAGGCCTATGCCAAGAGGCACACCAAACTGCAAGTCATTATTTAATTTAAAAAAAATAACTAGAGTAATATATATTATGTAGGTAATCTATTCGGAATTAAAATGCTTTATTATTAAGTCTCACCAATTGGAGTTAGCACTGGCTCTGCTCTGTGGGCGGCTGTTGACGTTTGCTTCTGAGTAGTAGTTCCAGGAGTAGTTGGAACTGGTGCGCTGGCAGGCGTGCGCGGGCGCATGCGCGGTGCCCGTGGCCGGCTGGAGCTCGCTCTGCATCTGCTGCAGGATCTCGTCGGATGCCCCGAGCTGCTGCTTCACGCTGATGCCTCGGACTGCTGGGCGACGGTGGAAACCTTGGAAAAATATAAAAGAACTGCTACAGAACAAAAGACGGCTGGGCGACGGTGGAAACCTAGGCAAAGATATAGAAGAACTGCTATAGAACAAAAGATGGCTGGGCGACGGTGGAAACCTGGATAAAGAACTGCTATAGAACAAAAACTGAGGGAGTCTTCGCTTCTTATTTTTAGTTCTATTCGGGTTGTTGATAACCTTAAGTGACCTTAACTTCTGACGTGTATCCTTTTGTAGTATATTCTAAGAAAAGCCTTAAGGTTCGGTCGGGTTTCTGGCCTCTTGTCGGAAGTTATATATAATCGCCTAAAAGGTAAGACTCGGAAACACGGTTCAAGTAAGATTTCCCGGAATTTTACCTAAAGTTAAACTTGCCCTTCGAATGACATAGGTGTATATTATGTAAGAATACAACTACTTAACGCGATCAAGGCAGTTTTCAAGTTTGCAACTTGCAATATATCACTGAACATCCATCATGTGTTACGTCAAAGAACCCGCCAAGCCTGCTTAAAAGCCTTCAACAAAGTTTTAATTGACAAGTACATTATGCTAATCAAACCAAGTCAGCAGATTGAATCTGTAACAAGTGACATAAACTACTAACAAAAAACAGAGTTTTTTGAGAACTTTGAGTGACAGAATCAGTCGGCTGGTGTCTGTTAATGGCGGTAGGAAAACCGGAACAGGAACTATAAAGAACGGTGGTTTCTTAATTTTTCAGACAAAAGCAATAAATCTTACTCTAACATTAAACTAATATGAATATATCACCATAGTCATCATGCTCGTCGTCACTGCTGACCGGCTGCGACTCCTGGCCGTACTTCTGCCGCAGCCGCTCGGTCCGCGGCGCGGACGCACGCGCGAACGCCGCCAGGCTGTCGTCGCCGTCGTTCGCTCCTGTGCAAATACAACAACTATTACAATAAGAGCCTATATATGTCCAACTAGTTAAGCACAGGCCTTCGCTTCGGATAGCGATAAGGCCTAGACCTAGATATAATGATATAGTTTCAATGTGGGATGCTAGAAAGTAAACGCCGAAAGGTTTTACGAGTGGTAGAGTCTAGCTGTAGGCTCTGTCTGCAGCAATTACTGGGCCGACTCGACCGGTGAAATACCACCGTCGCACAGAAAACCGACGTGAAGTAGGGAATATGTTCCTGCGTTTCGTTCGGTGAGTGCGGTATCCGGTGCCCAATTTTCACAAAGGCTCAGTAACACACCCCCAACACCCACAGTATTGCGGGTAGTCATTGGCGGCGGTGATCACTTACAATCAGGTGACCCGCATGCTCTTTTGCTACCTATATTTTATATTTAAAAAAAAAAGGGTATCCTATCGGAATATTATAAATTGGGTTTCTGTAGAAGGAATTACTTGGATATGTAATAAAAGCGACATTTTTTGATTTTTTGCGTCATTTGGTTATTTATTTGAATAACAAGAACATTGCTATACAAAATCTGCAGTCTGTGAACATTCCATGGATAAGCCCAACTATTATCTAAAATTTGATACCGTTAAAGTCCTAGCAAAAGAGAAACATTTTATTCCTAGGTTGGTAAGAGAAACTATTGAAATTAAAAAACACCTTATCTTCAATAGAGAAGATGGTTGGAATCTGCCACCAACGTGGGATCCAATACTTAGTATTGTGAATACAAGTGAAACTAAATAAAAGCTTTTAAAAAAGCAGAAAAATCAAGACACCGTCAGCGCCTTTTGTATGAACCCGGCAAATTATGCGAGAAAATTACGGATGGCAGTGAATTTCGAAAATAGTTTTTTACTATACTCATTGTAGACGTCAAACAACTCAGTCTACCCGTGACCACGGCATTTGAAAAAATCCCGATACGTCGGATAAATAAAAATAATTTGAACGCGTAAATCCCGTTAAAATGAGTTTAATTTCAAATAATAATGATAGCGTAAATCTAAGAAGTTACATTTAGCTTTGAACTGCTAAGCTATCGGGAATTACACGTGTTATTGTGAGTCAAACATAAAAGATAGACATAATATGCTGTAATGGGATATTTTTTATATAATTTTAAGGAATACGGTTATACAGACAGACAGACAGATAAAAAAATTACTGATAGAATTTTTGGCATCAGTATCGATCCCTAAACACCCCCTGATAGTTTTTTTGAGTATATATTTCATGTACAGAATTGACCTCTCTACAGATTTGTTATAATACTAGTGGCCGCCCGCGACTCCTTTCGCGTGGAAGTCGGTTTCCCGTGGGTACGAGAAGTTTTCCCGCGGTAAATAGTACTATGTGTTATTCTGATGTAATAACCTATATTACTGCAAAGTTTCATCCAAATCCATCCAGTAGTTTTTACGTGAAAGAGTAACTAACATCCAAATATTCATACATCCATACATACTCACGAACTTACACATTTATAATATTAGTAGGATATATTTATTTAGTAATCGCTTGGTTACATAATATTTTTGTTGATGTATATTTTGTACAAAATTCTAGCATTTTAATGCTCAACTTTTGCTCTGGCTTCGCCAAAGCTTCCGAATGATGTAAATCCGCATACTTGTATTCATATAGTATGCAAAACTTGTAGTAAATAAATATCTACGTTTATTGCATGGCTTTTTAAGAAATATTATATTCTAAGATGCAAAGTAACGTCGACCTTCACGCGTTTGTGTCCACGATGGAATATTTAAATGTTTGTTTGTTATAAACACTTCAAGCATACTATAATTTCTCGGATTAATAAAAGGCGAACAAAAGGCACTGGTTGTTCTTTTTTAGTTCGCTATATTTCGGTTGGTACTCATAAATGTTATTATATCATAAGTTAGTGGTTGTGTATTACTATCTTATTCATCGCAGTGTACATGATGCTATCTTTCAAGTTTGTATTGTTTCTATTTGGGTGTTTATTTTAGTTTATTTGAGTTTTAAAATAAAGGTTGCCCTCTGATTCAGAATGTTCACAAAACCGAAAACCGTCCATTCTTTTACATTTAACAAAAACCAGTTCCACTGATGTGTTAACATTGTAGTCAGACCAAACCTATCGTATTTCAAATATTGTATGTCAATAACACCCGAGCATTGCCCTCTTAAGCCTTTAGAATACTACAAGGCCTAGGCGTTACGTGAAGGTAGGTATAGATTTGAATAGTAATTGGTTCTAAAGTTACTCACGCATTCATAATGTAGGCGCGCAATTACTATCAAACTTATCAACAAGGGCCCACTTACGTCGATACCTACGTCTCCTACGCTTATCGACTGTCATAGGTCAATACCTTATCTCGATCGTAGTAAGAGTCAATGTCGTCTGGCAGATGTTAGTCTACAGTCTGAGGCACCGTGTCCATTGAAGTGGAGATGTGATCAATCAAATGTTTGAAATGTAAGTGGCGGGATGAGGGATGTTCGGTATTACTTACATCACCTGTGATTGGTTAACAGTTTATGTAAATCTGAGTATAAATAGATGTGGTTCGAGAATATGATTTAATTAAATACAAATGAAGTTGAATTTATCTTTACTTTCTTTGTAAATTTATTTTGGTGTATATGGTATATTAATATAAATCTCCAGATTTAAGTATCACAAATCCTACTATTATAAATGTGAAAGTTTGTAAGTATGAATGGATGTATGGATGTCTGTTACTCTTTCACGTAAAAACTACTGGACGGATTTGGATGAAACTTTGCAGTAATACTTTATACCGCGGCAAAACTGAGAATGAGATTCTCACGGGAAATCGACTTCCACGCGAACAGAGTCATGGGCGGCCTCTAGTTAATATTAGATCTCCAGCTTTAAAAGTATCACACAATAGACTATACAGCAACCTTAAAAAATACGGAAAGTTTGCAGACAAAAATAAATTAGTCGTCAAGTTTAATGAGAATTAGTTGCGTCTTTACGAACTTTTAATTTCAAATAAAATTTTATTTACCACGGGTACATTCACTTTGAAAGAAAATTCACAAATCAGCTTTTTTGGTCTACCTAAAGGTGTTACAAAAGGAAACTGTCTACGATTAGATTTTTTATAGTAAAAAAGTTCGTTTTGCTGAAACTTTGAATATGCAGATATCTTTAAAACGAAGATAATGAAGATTTATTTGGATTCTAAGAAAAACTTTATACTAATTTATTCTTTGTTAGGATTGTGATTAAAGGTTGCTTTTAATACATTACTAGCTGCAATTATTTGTGTGGGTTTAATATCCTAATCCACCTACACACACTTATCATTTGTGGCTCATTTTGCCTCATTAATCGAGAGAGGTCTGTTTGCAACTAGTAAGACTTATAAAGCTGTTCTAATAAGAGTTTAAAACACCAAACGTCGCTACTATGTGAATAATAAATACTGAAATGAATCTTGTAACTTAAATAATTGGTTTATTTCACAATGTTCGAAATTGTTTGGATGGCCAACTCTGCAACCGCAAATTGTTTTATGTAGAATTGTTGGCGGACGTGATTGTAATCTGATTAAAGTAATAAAACTATGAACGGGCAACTTTTGTGTCTGTATATTTGCTACTGAAATGCATGAAAACGACTGCAGATATTTTGAATAAACAAAAACAATTTCACCTGGTATGATGCAAATGGTACAAGCATGTTCGACGGCAAAAACTAGTTGTTTATAAACTTAGCCAGCAGTTATAATCTCACATAATCTTGATGAGTTGTACATATCTTAGGATCAGCACCGGCGTAGGGGTGAATAAACCTATAGCTTTCTTCACCCTCTAAGGTCAAAGCTCTCAAAAGAATATGTTTTCGACTGTACTCGAGTCGCTGACACTTAAACCTTCATAGCACTCATAGGACAAGACTCGTCTAAGTGCACGTAACTTGAAAAACATATATTTTTAAAACTCATACTTTTACTGGGTCTAAAACTAAAAGGTGTTTGTAAGTATTTTGCACTAGAATTTTTACTTTGTCGTTTTCGTAGCAGCTCCGAAGTGGCTACGAGAATTCGTAGACGCTTCGTAGCTTTTGACGTAGCGTGGTGTATTTTTAAAAGCGAAAAATAAAATAATTTTCCGTTAAAATGTTTTCCAATAGACTAAATTTATGTGTAAATGAATTCTTATAATTGTACTGACGGGTTGGGTCTTTTTGGATTGGTTTTTCCACGAATTGATGTTATATTTTTGAGTTAGTAAAAATTCAGCGACTGATTGTTTCATTGTGATAGATAGAATGTATAAGTACTTTTTTCACTTTTATTGGCAATGAAATTTCATCTTTGGGATCGAAATGAAAAAAATAAACTCTAGTTAAAGGCAATATTAATCTTTATTTTTCATTAGCAACATTGCTGTAGCCCTACAACGGATTAGGATTAAATTTATTAGTTTAGTTTAATTGATTAGGATTAGTAGAATATATTAAATTAGTAGGTGACATTAGTAACGGGTAAAAGGTTCAATTCCTCTTAGTGGTGATTTATGCCCGTTTTCACCAACGTTCCCTAAACTGTTCCCTTACTAGGTATCTCTTACGGTAAGGAACCCCCCAAATCATTCTCTTACCTAATTTCGTTTTCACCAATCAAAGAGTCCCCAAACTAGGGACTACTTAGGTAAGTGACAGTTTTTTGACGCTTTAGTGATTTCAAAAACCGGTAAATGTTCCGACAGATGTTTGTGGCACTATTTTTAATGATTCTTCGCAATATTTTAGTTTTGTAAAATTCTGATAATCTTCAGGATAAGTTTTGCAGTCATCTAAAATATTTTAGGCTACTAAGAGTAAGTGTGTGTCATTTTCTCTTGGAGACAATTATAGTTTGGTTTCGAGAATTCAGCCGAAAATGGCACTATTCTTATGTTTTAAAGTTTTTAAATAAATAATAGCATTACGTCATCTAGGAATCGATCAACTTCTACCTCAATACGAAAGTTTTGACCCTGGGGAAATATTGTTTAGAGGTATTCTTAACAACTCTTACATTTTCCAACTGGTTTAACAATATAACAAGTTGTGGAAGTCGAATACTCGGAAAAGTATTTATTTTTTATAGTATGGTAAAATGTTTTTTAAAAGTATAGCATAAACAATGATTTTTAATCATTTTATTTCCATTCCTCCTAATATTTTGTAAAAAAAATGATAAATCCTATAAACTCCGTCAAACAGCAATAGAGACAACATTTTTTTTCAATTACTAATATCTATTTGGGATCCGGCTGCCAAACACTATATTACCTATATCTTTTACATTTTCAATATCTTGTAAGTGTAGAACGCTACATTATTAGAGAGTAACGTTATCTTCTTTTGTTAGGCTATTTTTAATTAAAAAGGTGAAATACATGTATTTTCTATGAGATAAGAGCAAGCGACCAAGCATATCACGTGATGGTAAGTGATCACCACTACCTATGTAGGTACTCCCAGAATCACATCAGTGGTGCGAGTGGGTTGCTGGGCTCTGAGAAAGTCTAAAGCCCTTTTACCCAACGTCCCTGGCCATAGTTCGTCAGTAACAATGCTTCTATATATATTTTTCCCTATCAAAGTCAGCAAACGAATACTGGACCACCTGATGATGAGAAGTGGCATCCAGGCCCTTGGGCATTGTGATTCGAAGACAACGGCAACGCATTGTTGTAATTTACAATGCGTTGGCGATCCAAGGCTTAAGGTGGCCAAGTAGTTTGTTCCTGTAAACCTGGCTTTCCACTCCTTTAGCCAAAACACACTTAGTTTCTATGGCTGTTAAAATAATAACCCAAATATTTTTTAGATAGCCATACAAATAATAGGTATTACCTGGATTACCCTTTTCTTTTTGTTCTCGCGGGGTATTTGCATTTACGCACCGTGCCCCCCACCGGGGTGGCGGGGGGCGTGTGTGGGACTCCCACCTGAGCAACTGACACGTCGCCCAGGGGACTACCCACTAACCCCGCGGCGCTCCGTCTTCGCCTTTGTGGTGGAGTCGTGGGACCGGCCGTCGGCCCTAACGCCACAACTCCACCAGCCATCAGCATGCATACGAACCTCTGGTTACTATGGCGACTAAAATAATACTTTAGATAAAGAGATGCAAAGAATACAACCTGGAGTCCCAGCCACCACGTCCGGCGCCGGCGCGTCGTACTGCTCCGGCGCGTCCACGCTGGTGGTAGCTGCGCGGTCGCCGGGCGGCAGGTAGTAGAAGCTCTCGTGGTGCGCGGTGCTGCCCACGCAGGCCGTCAGCGGCGCCAGCGTCGACAGGAACTGACGGCGCTCGGAGCGCGGCTGGACCAAAATATGTTAAATCATCATCATCATCATTACATAGTATAAATCCAAGTCGCTATTTCTGTCTGTTTGTATGTTTGGCTGCTAATTCCTCCTAAAGTACGAAACGGATTTAAATGCGGTTTTCTCCATATTTTAGGGTATTTATTCATTTAAATTTATAAATAAAGAACGTTTAGAAAAAGTTTTTTAAAGTTAGCAAAAATGCAAGGGTTCGCGAACAAGTTGACAAAATTACACCATTGCGAAGCGTGGGCGGGTCGCTCGTAATAAATAAATAAATCTCCAGACTGACACACCAACTGTGTGGCCCTAAACTAAGCAGAGCTTGTACTATAGGCACACAATAGACTAGGGGAGAACCTAGTTACACAAAGACACGAGCCAATTTCGAAAAGCCAATTTGACGATCTATCAAAATGGTATCAAAAGCTATTGGTACCTGGACATCCCTAGCATTCGATGGACATTACTAGTCGATTGTATTGTATTTAATGCGGCTACATGATGTATTTCCTACTTATTTACAAATATACAAATTAATAATTCACGTCTTATTAAAGATATGTTTAGTCCAATAAATATTGTATCCTAATAAATTACGTCATACTGTGTGGGGTATATGTAGAAATAGGTAGGTAAAGTGATTGACGGGGAAAGCACATGAAAAGTTGTGATTGGATTGATTTGCGTCAACTGCAATCATTGGTGTAACTAAGAAAGGATATAAATGCTAAAGGTCAATATCTATTTTATAAGGAAAACAATTTTAACTACCGCTGGAACTTGGAGAGATTCATTTCTCAACCTGTAGGTCTATTCTGTAAAACGAAACGTGAGCACTTTGCTTTCGTTTCGGGCCCGTAACGGACATTTGCTATTCTATTGGCTTTCGTATCGTTTCATCAATCATAAGGTTTTTGACGAAAAGAATAGAAATTTAAGTCAAAACCCTTATTATTTCGTTGACTTTCGGATTACAAATACGTTAAACGATATGCAAGCCAAATAGAATAGCCAATGTCAGTTTCGGGCCCGAAACGAAGGCAAGTGCATACGTTTCGTTTTACAGAATAGACATACTGGTGGGATGAAATACAAACATTTCATTTACCCTTACAACTTTATCACTAAGTAGTATGGATAACTTTTTCTTTTTAAAAATCATTAATCAGGACGTTTTGTTTACCAAATAATAAATGTTAACAAATTTGAAATAACCATTGAAAAGTGCTTCTACAAGATGATATGCAACTAGTTTATTTTACCTTGAACCTACGCAAATATTGCATCGGCAACATTCCAATACAACCTTGAAAACTCTTTACACTAAAAAGGAAATTCGATCAGGAAATTGTAAAATTGATATCAAAATCGCATCAAGAAAATCTCAGGAAAGTCGGATGAAATATTTAAAAATATGAATATAAATAATGTTTGAGTTTGATATCTCGTTGAATGCTGATACGGGAGTTCTTCTTAATTCATTTAAGAAGCTTCGCAATGGTGTAATTTTGAGCGACTTGTTCCCGAAACCCGGAATTTTGTCCAAACCAAAAAAATGGCGAAAGCTGCATTCAAACATACAAACAGACAGAATTAGCGACTTGGATTTATACTATGAAATGATAATAATGTAAGTATAAACAAAGCATGTCTCTTGCCCTCACTGAGACAGTTTTAACATCGACGCAATTTAAAAAGGCAAGTTTTCCTTACTGTCTATTCATCACAATTATTAGATTTTCACAGTTGTCTTATGTTTTATTTTATTATATATTTATATTTAGCATGGCGTGTAAAAAACCTGAAGGGATAATAAAGTAATTTATCTTCCACTAATTTTTAATCTGCTTTTGTATTCTATATTATTTCAAGTAACCCGTCCACGCTTCGCATTGAGTAATTTTGGCCGCCTTGTTAAAAAAATGAATTTTGGCTAACTATATTTATGTGAATATTTTTTTATAAATTCAATCAAAAAAAATATCTAAAACATTTTGGCTAAGGGGTTTTTGTATAGTATGGGGCCATCATGCGAACTGTTACTAAAACAAACATATAAACTAAAGCATTTCCAAAAAAGCGAACCCCAAGCTAAAGAAGTAAGTTTGACTAAAGCTTATTTTAGGGAAAGATTCAATGTAGATCAACGAAATAATAAATGAACTACGGCTTCCTCCAAATGAATAGTTAAAAGGTTATCTTCTTCCCCTTAAATGGATTATTGTTTGTTTTATCTTGTTGCCAAGTTGTAGCTCAGAAGAAATAATGTATGAATCTGTTGGGATGATTCACTTAGTTTCGTATTTTGTATCTTGCCTTAATTGGTTTATTAACTATTATTCATTCTTTTAAGTAGAAGAATTTATTAGGTAAGTCTTATCATTTTGTACTTCCAAAAATCTTTATCGAAGATTATAAGTGTATTCAATCAATTAAAAAGCTTAAGCATATCAGCTTAAGTTTTCTTATCAAGAAAACGGACTTCATTTTTTTTTATTAACGGCTTCAAATTCTCACCTTTGGTGTCTCCTGGTGTATATCCCCCAGATCTGGAGGCATCTGTCTCGTCGGCACCGGCACTGATATGGTAGAAGATGACGAAGAAGACGACGCACTGCCGAACGCTTTCTCATTCTTCTCGAGGCTGTTGTACGACTTGTCGCTGGACTTGTCGTTGTTGCTGGCGTACTTGTCTGCGCTTACGCCGGCTGGCAACGAGCGCTGGTCTTCGTGGTCGTCCTCCACGTCACAAGTTAGCAGACGGATCCGCTCAGCCAGAGATGTGGTCTCCTGCTGGGGGAAGTAGACTCGTTAAGTAAAGATGAATAAACCCGTGACTGCAAAGTGGGTTAGAACTAAGTTTTTCCCTCAATGTTGTAAAATGACCTCGACCCTGAAGTGAAGTTCTGAACCGTTCCGGTAAATATACCACTGCGCTAAGTAACTTTTTTTGCGTTATTGCTAACTTCTTCGTCTAGAGATTGGCTCGCTTCGACGGTAAGACAAAGTTGTATGGCGTTATGCCACTCTTTGCCTTTCTTTTTCTTTGTGTTTCACAGTTTCATTATTTAGTTTACAATTTTGTCGATCATTAACCAATTCCGTTTTCGAAGTCGGCGTAATATAGTTGAAACGGCTCTCTATTTTAAGAATGACATTTATTGTCATAATATCATAATCAATAATTTTAAAAACCCATAATCATCACGTCGCATATTATCATACACTAGCTGTGCCCACGACTTCGTCCGCGTGGAAAAGTTATTTTGTACTTTTTTTTAGATCTTTTCAAGAGGAATAATATTTCATACATATATTTTGGGTACCTATCTTAAACCGTTTTCGCAGCGCATGCAACGGAAGCCCTCAAGGATGAATAATTTCCCCGTTTTTTTCACATTTTTCATTATTTCTTCGCTCATAATAGTTGTAGCGTGATGTTATATATATCTAAAGCCTTTTTAGATAAATGGTCTATTCAACACAAAAAGAATTTTTCAATTGGAACCAGTAGTTCCTGAGATTAGCGCGTTCAAACAAACAAACTCTTCAGCTTTATAATATTAGTATAGATAACGCATAATTTCGTATAAGCTAGAATTGTTTGTCATAATTTTACAACCTATTATCATGACGTCGCATATTATCATAACGCATAATATTCAAAGGCAGAATTTCGTATAGGCCAAAATTGTTTGTCATAAGTATTAAAAGGCATAAATTTGAGAAACAGAATAGCTTCAAGCAGAATTTTAAAAGCATAACTAATATTAACATAAGGATCATGTTTTAAAAGCCTCATTGCTGTAATCAAAATTTTCGCATAAATGTATAAATTACAATGTATATTTGATTATTATAATTTTTTGGCTAAAAAACTATCACAAACTTTTTTTGACCTCTTTTTTTTAATTCATTAATTTGTAGTTGGCGCTCGGCTTGCGCACTGTATGGTCACCATTCAACCTCACACTCCTCCTCGCTTCGCTCGTCGTCGTGCCTTTTATTTTGTGAACAAACAGCGCATACTCAAAATTGAAAATTTTAATTTTGATAATTCTCTCAATCGACCAATAAATAAAATATGCCAATTAAAATTAGGTTTTAGGACTACCTAATGTTATACCAATTGAAATTAGGAATCACGATAATTACGCTTTATAATAATGTATATATTAATAAATAAATAAATAATCCTTTTGAAAGTTATACGAAAGAAAAAATATGCGAAATGATGAGTGTTATGCTTTTTTATGATTATGACAATTGATGTATGACAAACGATTTTAGGACAATCGACGTTATGCAAAAAGAGGGGCTCCTAGTTGAATCAATTAACATATTCGGTCATATTTTTTTTTATAATCATCGATAGAAACAATGTGGGTAGTAAGTATAATTCATTACTAAGTGCTTTTCAAGCACTAGTTAACATTAATAACTACCTACTTTTTATACAAGTCAGAACTTTGTACAAAAAATACACCCTTTACAAATTCAACTTTAAGGGCCGGTTTTTCAATTGTCAGATAATTTCTATCTGACAGAAAATCAGTATGTTTTTGTTGCACGTCCAACATAAATACTTGACATATGTATGAAGTGACAATGAAAACATACCTCTTAACAGTCAGTTAGCATTTATCTGACTATTGAAAAATCATCCCTAAATCGAATATCTAACTCAGATGTAAAACTTTTTCATTTAAATCTCTCATTCAATACGGGACAACTAGAACCGACTGAAACTAATAAATGCTATAAACTGCAGCAGAACTTTTTCAGTTAACTCATAGTTTGAAACGCGTAAATAGTGAGTACGTGAACTCATCGCAATATTGAGTTTATTATGTAAAGGAAACTGCTGTGGGATAAGTGTAACTTTATTAATTTCTAAAATATTGGCCTGGTGTAGTAAAATGCAACTTCAAAACTATTCAAATAACATTAATTCGCTCGCCAGTGAATAACAAAATATTAACGCGAAATATCGTTGCATCAAAGTTGCAATTGTTAAATATGTCACAGAGGATTTAGGGTTATTAACTTCGTCTTCCATAATCTAAAAATAGTCATGGTCTTAACCTTGTCCATGGCTTCATTATGCATCCTATTTTAAACACATGCGTCAGAGTCTATCGCTTTACATTTCAATGCACAAAGGAAAATACGACAACTTTAATAAAATTATTTAAAACACCATTTCAAGTTAACAAAATCTTGTATTTACGAACAAAGTTCAGTTAAATGCTTTGAAAACTGCAACCGTATAATACAAAGTTTACGTGCACAGGTAATGTTACCTTATTTGAGGTAAAATATCTGGTATTTTGTGTGTTTTTCTTGTAAGATACAAGTGGTATGTTCAGCGCCTATGCTCAAGAGAGACTGAAGGGCACTTTTTGTGAAGATTTTTCTGCGGCAGGTTATTAATTAAGGTGGCATAGAGATAAATAAACCGGGTCAAATGCGCGCGCCGCTTTGTTTAGAATAGAAGCTTTTGTATGGGGGGTTATTATAATTTGTACTTGCATTACGTAATGAGATGTAATTGAATGTTTTCATTTTAAATTATGTTTGGTATTCTGTTGCAGATTTTATGAAAGTAATGCAAAAGCGACAAAGACATTTATGATTCTATGGTATCTTTTGAATTCTCATACTCTGCATAAAAATCAAAAGTATCTAGACGTATGCTACTTTCAGTGTTGCAATCAAATAGATAGTTATTTTAACGGCATCGCTTTTTATAGTTAGGTAAGATAGAAATGCCACCTTCATATGATGTAAACACTAATTAGTACCTATTCGTCGTGTGTCAATTAATCCTTTATGCTGTATGGTAACTGTACTGTGGATTTTTCAAAACTTCCTTTACTACCTAACTAGCCCGCCCACGCTTCGCAATGGTGTAATTTTGGCCGACTTGATCACGAAACATTAAATTTCGGCTAACTTAAAAAAGCTTTTCCCAAATTTTCTTTATTTACAAATTTAAATAAAAAAACCTTAAAGACGGTGAAAACCGCATTAAAATACGTTACGTAATTTAGGAGGAGTTAGCGGACAAACATAGTAACAGACAGAATCAGCGACTTGGAATTATACTATGCAATGATGATGAGCACTTGGTACCAGTTTAGGTACAAAACATTTAAGTAGGTTAAACTATTTTTTCAATGCAGACCAATACTACAAATGTAAAACGTGTATAACTTCTTCACACAAAAATTAAAACAAGTGTATTTATACCATCTTCATGTTGTGTTATATTCAAATCTTTAATACCATTGAAGTCAACCAAATGAACCTTGAATTAATAACATAATATTTACTCCGTTTGTAGCATAAATTCGGAATACTACTTCAATCTATTGTAGATAGCTATCTTAAGTTCAATCAGTAAGCTTAAAGCTGCCTTGATTAGACGTTCAGCCCCGTTTCCCTAATATTTGTGTTTCAGACTAACAAGAACACAAATACAACAAGACAAGTGATGCATAAGCTGAAAATCTCATTCCTACACTGTGTTGGTTTGTAGGGCAGCTATTCTATCTATCTACATATAGCAATCTTATACATACATCGTCTTAGTGTGAAGATTATCCATTTTATAGGTGCTTAGGTTCATCGTTTTAGTGTGTAGGGTGTCTTTTTATCAACTTTTAATGTAAACAAAATTATAACTGAGCTGATTAATTTATTTAAAAACGTACATAAATATGTTCCTTAATATGTGCTGCAAAGTGCATACTCATCACACGAAAAAAGTTCTAACTGTTATTGTTTATATCTTGAATGTATAATGCTCGATTAGCGAGAGTATTGGGTCGACATCTACTGTGTTAGCCCAAAAAGGGTTAGTAAATTCACATTACCTCCTTATAACTATGCAGCCGTAAAGGTTTCCTTACGATGTTTTTCCTTATCCTAAATACAGGATAAGTTGTTGACAAAATATTGTACGACGAGTAGTTGAGGGTCAATTTATAAAATCATAGCGATTACTTTTCAATCCCTGTTCATTATTAAGTGCCATTAGGCTTTCCCCTTCATCATCTGATTACCAAGTGCTAAATCCACTTTGCTTTTGAGTCTTTGTAGTTAAAAAAGGGTGACTTTGTCCTGGATATCAACCTATAAATCAGATCAAGAACATTAGAAATTGATAAATCAACTCTCAACAGCTTATCTAAGCACTACGTACAATCTGAACACTTAACAGAAATATCTATAAAGAAATCGATTAATAGTACTAGTAGGTAATAAAAGTAGGACTTACTTTCGGCTGCTGTTTCTTCCTAGCTTCACTCCTGAGCAGTGAGCACCGGAGGGCGTTCCTCTCCGCTACCCTTCTGATGGAGGTCTCGTCCGCTGACTTCGGCCTCACTCCGGCATCCCAGGCCCTGACAAACAAACAATCCTTTTTATAAATCTATATTTATAAAATTATAACGTAACTTAAGTACGAATCACAAAATTAGATTACTACTTTTTTGTTGTGTTTGTCATTATCAGGACGAGGTTGTAATCATCATCATCATCATTACATAGTATAAATCCAAGTCGCTAATTCTGTCTGTTTGTATGTTTGTCCGCCATCTCCTTCTAAACATTACGTGGTGGGATTTTAATGCGGTTTTCGCCATCCTTTAAGTATTCTTTCATTTAAATTTGTAAATGAAGAACATACAGAAAGAGTTATTGTAAGTGAGTTTAAATTCAAAATGTCGGGAACAAGTCGCGCAAAATTACACCATTGCAAAATGTAGGCTAGTTTAAAAATAATAAAAAAAAGATTTTATTTGCACCGTGCAAAGCCAGGTCAGGCAGCTAGTTTGCGATATAGATAAGTTCAGCATTTAGTCATTTAACCTTAATCAATTTCTATAAAAAAAAACAAAGTATAATATAAAATATTGTAGTCAATAATAAATACGTTATTGCCAATTAAATTAATTAACTGTTGGATTCCTGAAACAGACACATATCATTCTGGTATTCAAACAGCAGGAATTATGCAAATTACCTGTTTAAAGCGAAAACCGTAAATTTTGCTCAAAATATTGCGGTAAATAATTATGTGTTAAATTTAAAATTACTTAGGATTGAATCGAAATAATAATTGGGGTATTGTTAATGTTTGCTGTTTATTGTTTATAGATTATATATAGAGTCAATCAGTAGATTATTAGATAGGTACATACGAGTATGTCAGGCATCCTTCTCTCTGCTCAACTAGTAGGACATACAGGGTGACTTCTAATGTCACGTATTCCTGTTAAAGGGTGCTAGATTAGGTCAAAAGCAACCGATTTTAACCAATAATGTCGTATGCAAAAGTTAAGGACATCTTCTATAATGGAAACAAGTGATTTCACAAGAAATCTTCATACACTTCTCCATTTAAATTGTTGGGCAGAAAATGAGGTCCAATACCCATCAATGATGCCCATCCACACATTGACTGAAAACCGTCTCTGAGACCCTTTTGGTCTTTTTTTCGGGGGTTTAAAGTTTCCTTATCGGCCCGGTAAAGAGCATTATGGTAGTTAGTGATCCCGTCCTTATCAAACTTTGATTCATTGGTCAACAGAATTATCTGAACAGCATGTATCTTCAGCTACTTGTAAGTTTTATACCTCAAATGAAAGCTTGTTAGATAGAGATATTATTTACATAATTTGCTACTTGAAGTTTTTTTACAGAAAATTGCAAGTTTTATCGAATAAGTTAAGCTGTAGCTTTTCAACATATTATTACTTTATTATGAACTATAGGAATGTTTGTTATGTGACGATAACAAAAACTCTAAATCCAGCATGTAGTTTTTTTTATTTAAATTTTAACTGTCTAAAATCAGAATAAATAATAAAAAAATAAAATCGAAATATGTATCTCAAAAACGGTTAATTTTTGCATACGAAATTATTGGTCAAAATCGGTTGCTTTTGACCTAATCTATCACCCCTTAACAGGAATACGTGACATTAGAAGTCACCCTGTATATAGGCTGTTATTACATTAATATGTCATTAATCTTGGTTTCCGATACCATTCAAGTCTATGTTTCATAACGTCTGTATTGAAGCTATAGATTAAATTACTAGATACTGGATCGCTATCTTAAATTAACTCTTTCTAGACGATATCTATTACTCTATCTCACAAATTGATAGGATCAGTCACATAATTCAACGTTGGACGGATTTCTGTTATGGCTTTTAATTTAAAATAGTGGAATTTTTATTTTAATTATAATTTAGAAGAAGATATTAGTGTTCGATTTTAGTCTTTGTTTTGTTAATAGGACATAGATTTTATTTGGTTAGGGATAATCCATGGAAACAAACCGAAATTTCGAAAGTAGGTAATCATGAATAATCATATTATACAATAATAATATACTGCTTACAGAAACAGCAATATGCTTCGTGTATGCAACTAATATCCAACTTTAAATTAGTTCCTTAACAGCGTACCTTATTTATTTCCCACTTGAAGATTTCAAATGCAGAACCTAGGTATTAATTTAGAAACACTGGAATTCGAGTAATTTGACTGTCAAGTTAGATGAAATTTCGGTGAGCTTTGATCAAAGTGACGAACAAACAAAGGTTGCAGGTTGTAGTTCACTTGCCATGGAATAGTTAGGTAGTTATACGTAACATGCCATGCGGTTTAAAACGCTTCATGTAAGCATGTAATTATAACTTTATTTTAAGATTTTTGAAGTATTTATTATCAAAAACAAAAGCTTAAGAATTTTTACTTAATTATTTGCTTTACTTATTTAATTGGTCATTTCTAAATGAAACTAAAGTAAAGATTATACCTAGAATTTTTATTTATGATCATATTTTGAACACTTTTTTTACATTGTGTGATTTTACTAAAACTGTAGCTGTAGTATTTATTATCAAAAACAAAAGCTTAAGAATTTTTACTTAATTATTTGCTTTACTTATTTAATTGGTCATTTCTAAATGAAACTAAAGTAAAGATTATACCTAGAATTTTTATTTATGATCATATTTTGAACACTTTTTTTACATTGTGTGATTTTACTAAAACTGTAGCTGTATATATTTTATTCCCATAAAAATGGAAGTAACCCTATTATTCTAATTCGTCATGGTAAAACATTATTAACTTTACTAAACTTTTATAAGAAAGGTCGTAATTTCTTCAACTCGAAACAATGAAATCTAAATCAGAGAACTTTCTGCACTTAACAAGATGCAAACAAATTCTGAGAATCATTATTTCTTGAACTCGTGCTAAGTTTGCTGTGCAATTATAGTCTTTATTGACGTCTTATGTAAAGACGTTTTGCGAGAAGTCCTTGAGACAATGCAAACACTGAACAATCAGAAACAAGCATGTGTAAGAGTGATTTCAAGATATGTCTTATGTTAAGCGGCAATTTCATGCTCTGTTTGTAAGTAATAAAATAATTTTTTACCCATTTTTTGTATAAAAGTCACTTTCCAAGTCAAAAACTTATTATTGATCAGTTCAGTTCAGATTAAAACAGCATAAGACTTCTTTGTTTGCGGAGTATAAAATAAATAAATTTTAAATACGTTTGTGTATCTACAGATTCGTTTCTAAAGCTTTGTATAAATAACTGGTTTATTCTGTACTACCCGCTTCTCTGGCTAATGCATTCTTTCAGATAGCAAAAGGATATAAGCCTTAATCCGCCATACAGGCTCCGCACGGGTTGCTCGATTCACATAGGTACTTAAATCCAGCCTGTTGTTATAAATTTCTTGATAAATATTTATATTAAATGTTGGTAGTAATAACGTTGGAAATAAAACAGAAACATCTCTTTATTTCTTAAAAAGTAAACGAGAGCTGAAAGTAAAGCACGAGGTGTGAAGAAACTAAATAGTTTCCAAATGTTAAGATAAGTTAACAATAACTTTTAAGTTAAATAAAACTCTTCTAAAGAGTTATTACTTCTTTAAAACACAAAAAATTACGTCGTCTTTCGTTTACCAACGTAATAGAAAAGTATTTCGTAGGTACCAAGTACTTAGTTTTAAACTTGAGACGATAAAATAGTGGTTATCTAGACACGCGGCGTTTCAAGCCAAGTACCAGCTGACAGCGCGCCATGTGTATATTTACCCGAACCATTTGAAGCCACTTTTGTCCCTATGGTGCTATACTCGTATGTTTGGTGTTTTGTGTTTGCCGGATGTTTTTTTTATATATCTATTATCCTTGTGACGTGATATGTTATGTGTATATTATATTTGCTACTTGATTACTATTAGTGTATAAAAAAAATAAGCGAATACAGCAAATCAAATTATATAGATTAACAAAAGAACAATCAACTTATGCACTGCTTCACTAACAAGTTTGAGGTCCTTGTATCCGAATAAAAAATCGTTATCACTGAGAAATTTTAGTCATGTATCCGAATTAAAATCGTAAATATTCACCTCAGTGTTTCCGAAGTGAGCTGCGGTTCCACCGCCGAGTTGGGTCTGGCATTTGTACCGGGTCTGGGGTTCGTGGTATTGGCACTGGTATTAAATAGCTGGTGAACTGCGGAGCTCGCCTTGGTCTGCTGCGGTAGAGGTATCGACTGCTCGACCCTGATAACAATGGATTTGTGGCATTGGAAAGCGGTTAAAGACTTGGGCGGGCGTTGGGATAAGCCGGCAGGTTGAGGCGAAAGCTAAATCTTTTCGCGTCTTCATATATTTTGAAGGAGAACTTGGCATTGAATGTATAAATTTATATTTTACACTTAAAATTGAGATAAAGCAACCCAAAAGTATTAATTAGTTGTATATTATCACTGCAAAGTCGCTTTCCGCCGTCTGTGTGTCTGTATGCTTAGATCTTTAAAATGACGCCACAGATTTTGATGTTTTTTTCTAAATAGATATAGTGATTCAAGAGGAATGTGATTCCAAGGGGGCTTTACTCCGAATTTGACGCGTGCGAAGCTACGGGCAAAAGCTAGTTCAAGATAAGTCAACAAAAACAAAGTATTACTTATTTGATTTTATAAACCTCAAGAAGAAGTCAGGTGGATTGCCATGCGAGTACCTACATAGTCAATTGCCAATAATTAGGCAGTTTACCCTTAATGTTTCCGAGGATTGCCTATGTCAAAACAAAGTACTATTTAAGTACATAATCCGAATTACGTAATTAAGAACCAATCACTGTAAAGTAGAGTACAGTTATTTTTACAGTTTTTTAACAAAGGTTTTTATTGATTGCGTTTGTGGTAACCAAGGTCTGGCCAAACTATTAAGACCTGCATAGGCTTTAATTTAAATCTACATATTTATAAAATCTTACCTGTGCTGTGCATTGGGAATATTTTCGTTAATTTGTATCGGAAGTTCTGATTGTTTAGTTATTTCTTCTTCAGTAGATTCTTTAGATCTCTCACTAAAGCGCACAGACCGGGGGGTCACCGACCCGTCTTCGTCGCTGGCGGTCGTCGACCTTTGCTCTTCATTCTTCAAACAAAAGAAAGCATGATTAATATTTGTGAGACATTAGTAGGTTGGGCGTTGATCATGATCTTATAACTAAGGTGCGAGTATGGAAGGACTCCATTGCTTTAAAACAATTATTAAGAAATTGGTGCTAATATACAAAAATCTGTGGATCAAACAAAAACAACTCTTATAGATACATTTAGTTGTTGGTAATTTCAATTTTGTATCACATACTACTTATATATGTTAATCATTTTATTTTTTATCAATGACATAAAATATACTTAGTAACTAGGTAAGGTAAAAGCACCTAATTCCGCGGGGTTCTAAAAATGGAACCCAAACCCGCGGTAAATAGAAAAACTAAGTTTTTTTATAGCTTCCGTCATATATTTAGACTTTTTAGTTCTTCAGCCTTAAGATAATTTAATTTAAGAACAGATTTGAGTGCTTATATTATTATAAACACGCAAAACATATTAAATAAAAAAGTATTTCGCTGTGGCGAGCGAGGTAAAAGGATGTGCCATACATTTTCACGCCATTTCTCCGTAACGTTCAATTTACAAGATGAGTGATTATCATTCTAGTTCTAACAGGAAAGGTCGGTTTTTAAATATGAATTCAATAGTCAAACGTTTAATCTTTAAGTTTTTGTTAAAAAAATATGCATTACTAGCTTACTTTTTAAGAAATTTTGTGTTGAAAATACATCGGCATTACCGTCCACTTTTTTAAAGCGGTTCCTTATCCCGTGGTATATATGGGTTAAAAAATCCAATTCCGTGTTAGTGTTTTGAATATATTTCACATATTAAATAGGAATCAAAATATATGACCAGAGTAAAATTCGATGATTTTTTCCAAAACATAACCAATATTGTAATTGTTTTAATCCTATGTTCTAGTAACAATTTCTTTTCAGAATTTTCAATTTTAATTCATTTTTTTATATTTAATAAAATAATCACTTTGATTTTTAAATATTAAAAAACATGTATTACTCGGATTTAGAAATATTAATTTTCGAGTAGGACCGTTATTCCGAGGTATATACCACGGAATTAAGTTACATGGTAAATAAATCGTAACGTAATGCCGTGCTACTTTTCCAATGTAATAAGACCAAACATAATGCATAAAATTATCAATATTTTGTTTACTTACGGCTCTTATTTATATGAACTTAAGAGAGTTAAATAAATTAAAAAAATATTGGCTAAAAATTCTATCAATAATAATGTTAAATATGATTATTTACAGAATTTTAGTTAATAATTCCGTAGAATCAATAAGCACCCTGCTTATTCTTATCTTAAGTCACGTAAATTATCTTATTCTTAAGTCACGTAAATATTTCATCATAATTTGCATAATTTGCTGCATAAGTACATAACTATTAAAGCGGGCTTTCTCTACAAATCCATACCTCGGAATTAGGTGCCCACCTACCGCAGAGTTAGGATTTTTACCGCGGAATTAGGGTTTTCTGGCTTAGCCTACATTTTGCTTAATTTGAAATATAAACTCATTGATAACTGAAAAAGAATTTAAATATTTGTAAAGAATATTAGATCGTCCATCTTATAAACTTATATTATTACCCTAAACCGCGTTTTTTATCCCTAATATCACTGTTCCTTTCTTAATGATGCAAAAATACCGCGGAATTAGGTGCTTTTACCTTATAAGGATCAAATACAATCTAGATTGTAGCAAAGGGTACTTTTTATCGCAAGCAGTTAAATAATCCCACGAGAAAACTCATTTAATTAGGAATGAAAAGCTAGTATTGTTGTATGAGTTTAATCAAACTGAAGACTAAAATCTAAACCCTGCTCAGACAAATCAACAGGAATAACTGCTCCATGTTCTATTTGCTTTAAGAATTCAATTTCTAACAGCGAATGAAGCCATGATTACAACGGAGCCTTTTATCGAAGGCGTTGTATGATTGAGAGCAATGAATTGCATTCAATCGGGTATTTCAATCGGAAATAACACGCTCTTCCTCATGAGGAAAACGATTATCGCGTTTTAATTGCAATAAATATATGACATTAATCGTTGTTCGTTGACGAAAAAAAGTTTGCCATGCAAAGGTTCTTAGGTAGGTAAGTTAATATAACGATTATCATCCAAATATATTCGATATTGAAGGAGCATTTAATATTTTCCATTTTTCCCGATAAGAAGTTTGGTCGCCGTGTAAGAAAAATCACTTTGAAATACAGAGTATTTCATATTTGTGAGAAAAACAAATACCCAAGCAAAGAGCATCAATTTAAAATAAGTTGAACAACGTAGAGTAACTCGAATCATCGTTCAATTCTTCGAGATAGATTGAGACGATTGTGTGGCCCAAGGTGCCCTACGCTATTATTTCCCGGAGGATTATTCATTCATTCATTGAACGTACGTGAACGAATGAGTCAGGTGAGCGGATGAGACTGGTTTCATAGGAATTTACTATTCTAAGAGAAGGGAGATAAAGCCCCGATTCCGCATTGTTCTTAATTCTGTAATTACCGGTTTAGTTAACTTTGTTTTAAGGTTTTCAGCGAAATGAAATTACTTTCAGAGTTTTACAGGAGTTTTATAGAATTTTTTTATGATAAGTAGATGCTAAAGTTTTAATGTTATTACAATGTGTTGGTCTTTTTTTCGATTTTCTAATTTAAATGTTTGAAGAAGGTTATCTTAAATGAAATAAAGGATTAATGGATAACAAAGTTTGAAATATAACACAAAGACTTTTTAGTGTTGTTTTAATTCCTTATTTCGTTAGTATACATTAACGATAATTTCTGTATAATTCAAACTGCTGCTATTCGACTTGCGACTTCGTCTGTCTGATCAAATGACCGATTTGGTGTAGAGTAGATAAAATGTGGAGCTAAATAAAAAAAATGGTAGGCACAACAGCATTTCATGGGAAATGTTAAAAAGACGAATCGATTTAGCGACTGAGACGTTATGGTATTTGCTTAAAGGTTTTGCCCTCGCTTTTATTATTTATTCCTGCCTTGGAGAGTTAAAATTGCCTTATAATCCTTCCCAAGGTTTCAAAACATCTACCTACTTCAATACTAAACCCGTCCCACGTAGCCACGTTTTAAGTGATTTTATATTGCCCTTTCAGAGTTCCTCTTTTAACCCATGCTTATTAATACTTTCTTGTAATAAAAACATATCAAAAAAGAGACTTATATAATCCTTTCGCAGGTTTCAAAATATATACCTGCTTTAATACTAAAACCAACCCAAACAGCCAAGTTTAAACCAGACGTTTAAAGAAATTTTCTCATGGCCCTTCCAGTATTCCATCTTTTACCCGTGCTTAGTATAATTTTCTTGTAAGAAAAATAATGTACCTATACAGGGTTAATTTAAATTAACGCATCACCTCTTGTAGGCAGCTTTTCTTCATCGTCGTAGAACAAATGTTACTGGGATTGATGTAGGGAAGCCGAATGCAAGAGGTGATGCGCTAATTAAAAATAGCCCTGTATAGAAATCTAGTACAAACCAGTTCATGTGAATCCTTCTCATTATCGAGCGACTTCCAGAGGCGGCCTCCTTTGAGGATGCCTGCCCGGCGCTGGCGCAGCGGGGAGCTCTCCGAGGACAGCCGGCCCTCGGTGTCCGCTGTGTCGCTATCTTCACCTACGAACAAGAAAGGATCCGAGTTAAACGATCTGAAGTCAATCGTTTGATTGATGAAGACTTTGTACCTTTAAAATAAAGGGTATTAAAAGATATACAGCTAGTAAGTTGGCTAAAATATATTTTAAAATCGGCTTAAAAACGATGTTCGCCTATTTGTTTGATTGATGAATGTTTTGTGCCTTAGTGAGAGAGTCTTGTACCTAGAAAAGTGCACACGGCCGTTGTTTAAACGTGAAACGTCTATACCAGCGCGTCGATTTTAGTATTGAAGATGTTTATAAAAGCGAGCTGACTATATACGCTACCTAAATAATGACACTAAATTAATGTTTCTATGATGAGTCGTTTTGAAGTTGTTCAGGTCAAACTAGTTATATAGATTAATTTGTTACGGTTCAGTTTTCTGACATTGTACCCTGTGTGTATACTAAATTTTAAAAACTTTATACGTCAAAAACTAACTTTGTTCTTTGGATGTAAATCTTCTGACTGGCGTGTGACAGGCAGTTCACCATTAGAATGCAAATTTTACGTTGAGTTTTGGTGCCCGTTATCAGAATAGAATGTCATTTCACAAACCGATACCACTTTGTACTGCTACACGTCAAAGTGGCAGTACTACAATCGGGCATTGCACAAATCCCTTTTAGTATACTAAGGTCCTATTTTCAACAACACGCCTATTCAGCGACATCAATAGTATTGTAACAAGATTATCACAGCTTTGAGCACTTTGTGTCAGCATTCCTGATACTATAAGCCTATATTTAGTTTAGGTATTCAATGGGAGTTACGCTTTGATAGAACTTTGTGGTTGAAGCTGATGACATTTGTGCATTTGACAAAGACCATATTGGAATATTCTAACATGTAAGTGAACGTTCGATTCTAAATCTATTAATGGCTATTGAGGTACAGAATAGTTGAAACTAACATTGTAGATTAGTTTTATGCTTCTCCAGGTTTTGTCATGACATATTAGCATACTTTGCAACCTACCGAATGTAACGAAGTTTTTGGAACAGTAAACGCGATTTACTTACATATTCATTGCAACACCTTATTTGAGTAAACTTATGCAAAGCCGCATACAGAATGCTATCGGTTCATTAAACCTAACTATATCTCCAATCGTATTTCGGCAGGCGCTGAACGTTAAAGGACTTAATTAGTTTCATTCAGTTAAAATACGTTTGAATTAACTAAAGCTTCAGTACACATGTCATCGACCACCGAGCAAGCTGTCAATAAGCAATATACCCGCACTGTTTTTTTTACTAACTGAAATGGTTTGCCGCTACGGAGGATCAATATTTGTTGTTGGCGATTGCAGTACACGTTACTTACTGCCTTTTAGCTTAACGTATGTTTCAAACGCAGTAATTGATTTCAACGTCTACGTACATTTATTGAACAAATATGTAATACTAGTGGCCGCCCGCGACTCCGTTCGCGTGGAAGTCGGTTTCCCGTGGAAATAATAAGTTTTCCCGCGGTAAGAAGTAGCCTATATGTAATTCTGATGTGTAACCTATATTAACGTAAAGTTTCATCTAAATCCGTCCAGTAGTTTTTACATGAAAGAGTAACAAACATCCATACATCCATCCATACATCCATACACACAAACTTTCACGTTAGTAGGAATATTATTGTTTAATATATGAACAAGTTTGTGACACGTGTTTTAAATAAAAGAAGTCTAGGTACGGTACAAAAGAGGGAATCTTGAGTACCTACTTTCATTAATAAAATGGCCGATTTTTCTTGCGGACTCAACTAGATACATACTTTAATAGTCAAACAATCCACAGTATTATATTTTTGTCACATATTTAGTGACGTTTAGTATTGATTTGATAAACTTTTAAAAAAACTTGAGATTCAACAATCATAAAAAACGAATGTATAGCTGCGAGCGTAAATCTCTCTAACTTACCTACAGTCTTACCAATATCTTTTCCGATGGGGATTAAAATCCATTCATTAAGCCTTGAAGGTCTTTTCCTCTAGGTACCTACTTATACCTATTCAACCGAACAACTTATACAACTTGAACAAGACAGTACAAATGAAGAAGATGTCTTTTACCAGAATAACGTTCTCTTTTATATTTTTCTACACAACCTTGTAGAAATGAGGTTTCTTTGCACGGGAATAAAAAAAATACATTATTCAAGACAAACATTTCTATTATGAGTGCTTTCAGTAACTTTTCTTACTAAGGAGCTGGGGCCTTTTCTTCGTTTGGTGTTTTTTGGGATGTCGATTATAAAGATTAATTGATGTGCGCAAAAAAAGTTTACGCTTATTCGCGTGGAAGTCGGTTTCCCGTGGGAATGATGAGTTTTCCCACGGTAAAAGTACCCTATGTGTTATTCTGATGTATAACCATTATTACTGCAAAGTTTCATCCAAATCCGTCCAAAAGTTTTTACGTGAAAGAGTAACAAACATCCATACATCTATACATCCTCACATAGTAGGTATGTGAGGATGTATAGATAGATGTATGGATGTTCACAAACTTTCACATTTATAATATTAGTAGGATACTCATCTAGGAGTCTGCAATCGGACAAATTAATAACGGACAGCTATTAATAGCACAATAACAATCTTTCTAATAGGTACATACCTACTATTAAAATTTCTGACCTGATTTCGCTTTCATCTACTATTGAAGAAGTGCTTTGTTTTAGTTTTAATTAAGTAAGTACTTTAAGTCTAGACTCCACCGAATGCCGCATTTCTATGGTGTGAGTAATTATTTACTCTTCTTACTGACCTATAATATCTCTCTCCACGAAATGGCACGCGAGTTTTAAGACAACTTAAAGAACGCCGTAAAAACGTTTAAACAAGTTTACAACATATTATTTCTTAATCCCTTGATATGACAGTGCTATTTGGCGCAGTCTACGTAAGAAATTAGTTTCCAGATTTTCTGCAATAATCCTTGAGAGATATGGATGGAGATTTAGAGAGGACATTGTAAACACACTTTAAAGGTTCTATAGTTAAACGAATCTAAATAATTTTCTTAAAGTATTATTTTTATAATTACAGATGATCATAAAGTGAGGTGCAGTGCTGATTGTAACCAAAACTACATCGGTACGACTTATTTATAGGTACTAGGTATATGCCTCTGGAAAAGCGTAGATAACAATTTGCGAACGTTTTCTCAATTTCGCCAAGTCGCTGCAGGGGCAGACTCAATGGAATTTTTCGTTGTTGAACAAATAAAGCGCACATTTCTCAGTTGTTTACATTGAAATGTCTAGTTCAGTTTACAAACAACATTTTTGCACTGAAATGGATACAAATTAAATGATAACTGCGTCCATTAGCCTAGTTGAGCCACTTAAATAATTGCATAAACATGCAATAGCTTAATGAAACGATTGTGCCAGGACTGAGTTGATAAATTAGCCGCATTTGGTTCAAACTTAAAAATACGTCGCCTAATCATGTTCCTACTTGATAGTTTTAAGGTATTTCTTTTGTCGTCTCATTTTTGTTTTGAGAATTTGTTCACGAAACGAAGATTTTTATTACTCAACTTAGTGGCCGTATCATGCTAAAAAAACATAATTGGTTTGTATTAGAGGATATAAAATTTTGTTGAGACACAGCTGCGCATAGCCGTCACTACAGCTGAGACACCTGGATCTCGAAACCGAATCACCTGAGACAAAATTTGATTACCAAAAGACTGCGTGAAATCATGTCTACCTATTATTTTCCTTATCATTTTCCTTACCATCAAAAATGAGATAATAAGTACTATGTTAATTTAATGTTTCTTTTATATTAATGACTACAAAGTGAAAAATATTTTTTCATGATTGTTAGTGTTTATAGCGGCGGTGATCATTAACCAATACTTAAAAACTTGTGTTGAGCCTGTTTTATAAGCATCGCTGATAAGTGTGCGAAAGTCTGCAGTTAAAAGGGCTGTCTTGGAAGTATAAGTTTGTTCAGATCTTCACGCATTGAACCTTTCCAGCACAAGGACCGGCATTAGCTAGCATTCTCAAAATGAACGTTCTGTCTGTGACTGCGTAGAGTATACTAAGGATCTACTTTTATTTTACAGGCAGAATTCTTTAAATATTGGTGTTACTTAAAATAATCAACAAAAATATGCAAAGCTCCTCGTGTTCTGTCAAACATTCTGACACTTTTTTCCTGACACTTCTTTCTTCACTGTCTAATATTTTTATTTTATTTGTATTTGGTAAATTTTCTTATGTAAATTATGAGTATTTGATATCCCAGCTTTCAATTTGGGGGCCTTTGTATATTGATCAATGGCCCCCATTATTTAAATGATAAAGTGAATTGGCCTGATGCTTTTAATTCTAGATAAATATTATTAAGTACCAATAATGTATCTGTCCTTTGTGGAATCCCGTTACAGAAATCCAAAGAATATAATCGTGTTTGTATCACTCACAGCGATTAGCCTTGCATTCTTTTTGCTATCGGCGTATCTTTTCGTGAAGTGGTTTAATAAGAAATTTGTACTGGGTATGTATAAAAGAGACCTTGATTTTACAATAGTTATAAAGTCTTATGAGGTATCTGAGAAATGAATACTCTCAGAGTTTCTCGTGAATCCGTTACACAATTAAAATACAACAACCCAAGAAAATAAGTGACTTCAAAAGTTTCTTCAAACTACTTCAAGTCAACTTTTCTGCAGTTTTCTGTTTTTATTTAACGATTTGTTTATAACTTGTGTTTTGCTCGTATAAAATTTTTGTTATAAAGTAAGTAAGGCTGCTAACTAATTAAGATATAAGTACATACACAACTGTTTTATTAATAGTTTTTGTATTTTCCATTAATATGGTTCTAATATTTTTGCTTTTATGTCGTCAAAAAAGGTTCGTTTACCTACTTGCGTAGGTGCGAATTGGGTTCATTGTAAGTGGCACTTTCGTCTCCAATTTCTTATCAGGTTTCTGGTTCCGAGATAGTAAAAGGGCAAGAAAGGGTTTGTAGGACGTAATAGTGGGCACAAAAATATCTATTGAAGTGTGACTGACCAAAAGGAGAACCTACAAAAATTGTATACCTATTAGCAACGTAAGAATAGATCTTGCGCGTCATAACTAGAAAGACCATCCTCAAAAAATAGCTCCAAAAGCTATAAACGAAACTACTCGAAAGTGAGGTTGAAAAAAAGTGTGCCAATGTGTGACTTACATAGGGTAAGTCCGCTTTTTAGATAATTGTTAGAAAATATACCGGCGGTAAAGAATGGGCTTCATATCCTTCAAGCCAAGCAAAAACAAAACATCATAATAATATAGGTTTATAGAATACGAGATCCTTAATGCAATTTTTTTGTTCCAGAAATTCGAAGACGCGTTGACAGTGCGAGCAACCGTTCCTACTCCTCGTCGAATGCACTATCAAGCGAATCTGGCGCACATCTTGGCCAAGACAAAGGAGTTCCACCAGCGAACAACCAGAAATTATAACATGGATATGATGATGGATCATCGCAAATTCCCTTAAGACAAGATACTGAATTGTAAATGCAATGTAGGTATCGAGATAAATACTCAGTAGGGAAATAAATGGTTTTACAAAACTAGCCTTCTTTGATTTGACTAGTAGAGTAGTACGTGTATACCTAAGCAGGGAATAAGTCTTTCCTCATTTGGATAATACAGCAATGCCGTATAAACGACCAAGTTAGTGAATAATTCGCCCTTAAATTAATCTCGATATTATTTATATATACGGGTGTAAAAAGACCATTTCCGAAGCCTGAAACCACGTATTCTTGAGCCTAAATAGTAACTAAATTCACTAACAGTATAACCTCAGAAGAAAACTCAATTTAAAAAGTTATTAAGGATTGTAAAGTGATATTCACCGCTTGAGGCCATCGCTCACAAATCAGCGAATAGTTCAGGAGCGATGGTTTACATAGCGAATAAATTCAAAACATTATTTAATTTGAAATCATGCGGAAATTTGATAGTTTTCATGCAATTTAGCACAATTAGGTAAAAAAATATTTATTCGTATTTTTTTCTTTTGCTTTTAACGTAACGAGTACCTACCCCTCCAGCAATGCTCAGTTTTCTTTTTCGGAAGCAGTCTTTTTACACCCATTTAGGGTATAAAAATATAATTATAAAAGGTTATTTTTGTCTTCAGAACCGAGGCGTCGTCGTGCGGATTTGCAGTCTAACCCCAACAGTTGCGGGTGTCCAGTTCCTTCGAAGACCACTACTGGAAGCTCCCACACGGCGCCTAACACCCCGCCAGCGCCTAACAATGAGTCTAATGCCCCTGGGAGACCAGCCACTCCCTAATTACTTTACATCGACCAGTTTTTTTAAAAGGAAAATCTAAAGTTTTAGCGTCTTTGGCTTATCTACTTTTTATGTGATTTTTATCATTTTATTGAAATAAAAATAAGGAGCCGTACAAAATCAAGACACTTTGAAATAAATTTGCGTTCGATGTAATCTTCATCACCAAAAATGTTTATGCCTGATTGTGTAAAATTATAACAAGTGTAATTTTAAAATGATTACTGTCTAAATGAATAAAGTCGGTTTAAAACAAATTCTTACTATATCTGTGTAGGAAAACGTTGGCTTTAACTGCAAGTTTTAAAACATTTACTGTACCACTGTAAAAGCTGAGATTAGACCAAGAATCATACGATTGACTTCTTCCGTTCAAGTATATGATAATGCAATACATTATATTACATTCATTTAGTTTTAGTGGTCTGGGTCCCGCTGTTTAAAGTTCCTAGTTCTAAGTTTAATGGTTTCCGTAGGGGTGGTACCATACTGTCTATTGACTGTCTCATGTCTCAAATGTTATACAGATAGGTATAGTTCGCGAGGCCAAAAGTAGAGTCAACCAAAAAAACAATTTAGCTTGATATGATAAAACAGTTTAAATAAAAACTTTCAGATTTGGATTGGTAAATAATTGTCAAAATCAAACAACCATATAAAGAAATACGTCATCGTAAAAAATATTATTAAAAATATAAAAATAATTACAAATCTCGCCTTGAGAACCTCCTCCGTTGTTTATGTCGGTTAAAAATAAGGATTAAAGTTCAACCACGACCGAGGAACGTAAGAAACAAAACGGAAACAGAAACCAACCTGTATTTAGATTTACTAGCAAAGAGTAATTATTATCCTTAGTTTACTTGTGTTGGCAGCCATTTTAGTTAAAAATCGAATCCAAAAATTTTATAATAATAAAGAATTAAAAAAAATACTTTGCTAAAAGTAGGTACAAGGGGTGAAGCGCGGAGGGTGCGCAGGGAGGATGTGTCACGCGGGAATAGCCAAAAAGTGGAATAAACCGGTTTTATCTAAGCAAAGAACGCGTCGCGCTAGAGGCATGACGTCACACCAACTCTATCTGTATACACGCACACTAACACAAAGCCCAGCTTACACTATTTTATGATATAGGGACCAAACCAGCATGCCGGTCACCTGATGGTAAGTGATCACCGCCGCCCATGACTACCCGCAACACTGTGGGTGTTGGGGGTGTGTTGCTGAGCCTTTGAGGAAATTAGGCACCGGAAACCGCACTCACCGAACGAAACGCAGGAACATCGTCCCTACTTCACGTCGGTTTTCTATGCGACGGTGGTATTTCATCGGTCGAGTCAGCCCAGTAATCGCTGCAGACAGAGCCTACAGCTAGACTCTACCAATTCTGCACTATACTCGTTTATAATTTGCAACCTATTGCTGACCACTGGGTGGAAATCGCTCAATTAAAGCCCTTTATGTAGGCATCGAACTATTGGAAGTAATTGGGCATCGGCGATTTGATCAAGGGGCAAAACCAATCAAAACATTCAGAGGCTACAACTGTTGTATAATAAACCTCAAACAATTTAATATTTCTGGGACGCAGTTCCTCCACAAGTGCTCTTAAAATGTATTTACCCATTTCATAATAGGCATAAAACTATTTCAGTGCATGCTGAGCAACCTATAATGTTAAAGCAGAACCATAAATTAAAAAATCAGTTAACTCTGAACCCTTTGGCATGCCAAAATTACACCAATAATTATGGCCGTTGTCAAAATGATTAATATTAAAATCTGTTGTGTATTGTTTCGGTAAAATTTCGTTTTTTTTAAGTTTTAAGCGACTCTTTTAGAGCCGAGACATGACTATAAAAACATTTTTACGATACTTATACGATCTATAATATGCAAACTATTTCCGAAGCCTGAAAACTGTTATGGTTGAACCTTAATAGTGACAAAATACCCAAAAATTCCAATTAATTAAATATTAAGCATTATGAAAGATTAAAAAATTATGTTCGCATCCCGAAGTCAACGCTCACATTAACTGATTGCGCAGGAGCCATGAATTGCAGATTATTAAATCATTATTTTATTTGTGTAATCCCGTTTTTCTTAATATGATTGTTTTCATGTAACTGCGTATAATAAAAAAAAACGAATAACTTCTTTTACTTTAAATGGTCAACGTACCGCGCTAGCAATACCCATTTTTTGTTAGCGGAAGCAGTCTTTTTACACCCTGTATTAGGTAAGTATTTATTTGTTTTGGTAATGATTATATTTACTTACTATTTACAGGAACTGTAACTGTGGGTTCGGTGTGGGTTTCTTCTATACATAGGTGTGGGCAATCTGCAACAAAAAAAACATTTTTGATTAAATGAGTAGGAATTTTAATAAATCTGTAGAGAGGTCAATTCTGTACATGAAATATATTTCCAAAATAACTATCAGGGGGTGATTATAGATCGATTTCTTTTTATCGCGGGAAAACTTCTCTTGCCCTCGGGAAACCAACTTCCACGCGAACGAAGGCGCGGGCGGCCTCTAGTATAGAATAATGCTGTAGAATTATAAACTTTATGGCTTTTAATATAAAATCCTTTTAAAGTAGATACACTTTGAGCTACGTCGTGTCTGCCGTTTCATCTTCTGAAGCAAAGATGAGCGGATTAGGTAAATCGGGAAATATAATGATAGGAGCTTAAAAACGTAAACCAATAAATTGTTTATCTTACTTTAGTTTTACCTCGATAATGGTTGATTTGTACTGTTCTGTGTCATTTGTCGTATCTTACTATTATTTTCCTTTTCACAGCTATCTTCTTAAAATTATGTATATTGATACATAGCACCTTAAAATTAAATATGATCGCTCATCTTAAGATATTCCTCGCCGTCATATAATTAGTTCATAGCTTATCGACATCTGCACCTACACTAGAAGAAAACGTGCATTGAATTTTAAACATACTCATATTACTGTTTCATTATAATAGAAAACTGAACGCCTACACTATATCTTTTTAATAAGGGGTTAAATTTTAAGATTGTATTTGGTTCCATTATCATTAAATACGATTTAGCATCGTGCGTAGGTGAACTTAAGCCTAATAGGTATTTATGATTAAACCACTTATTAAAAACACATGTGTTGAATGAAACACACGCGAACAAGCCAACTTTAAAAATTAATTGGATCAAAATATCTACCCACTTTTATCTCGCTTTTAGTGTGGCACGTGAAAATTTAACTAAAAGTCTCTAAAAATAAAACGCATTCCACTTAAATCCAGTTACATTTATTTTACGCTGAACCAGTAGCAAGGTGATAGTGCCACTTTTTTCTACGAATTTTTGTTGAATAAATTTTGTTGTTTATTTTGTACGAGTTCGTAGTTTCGGCAATCAAAAATGTAACACGTTTGATACCTACCGAAATTTTAAGGCATTAGAAACAGGTTTTGTTTTTTTTTTCATCCATACATAAATGAAATCTTTTGTCCTGAATGACTTATGGATCAACGCACAGCCTCAACCGCTGATCGTAGAGACCTGAAACTTGGGGGGTGTGTTCCTTGTATGACGTACGCATCCGATAAGAACGGATTTTTCAAAATTCCCACCCTATGTGGATGAAAAGGGGGGCAAAGTTGGCATAGAACAACGTGATTCCTTGGTCCAAGCTACTTCAAATTTTGCATAAATATTCTTTAACAGCATTGATGAAAGACGTAATTCTTATTTTCGATAAAAATATCACCTGAAATGGTAAAAATTAGGTAAGTAATAAGATATTTTTGTAGTGATTTGCATTAAATTTGATATCAGTACTCTTTAGTGCTTTCGATTTAAATGACATGTTGTCAAAGGTTGACGTTGAAATTGGAATGTCAAATATAAACAAAAAATATTTAAATCGAATAGAATTCTCTATTTAACCCAGCGAAAATGACGTGAAAACTATAACTAGCCCCCCAAGTCAAGTGGCAAGTGATATTTGCGATAGCGAGTGAATAGAAAAAATATGTATGAAACTTTCACTTATGTCAAGCTTGCAATTTGATAGTTTCATTCATTCGAATTCTATTCACTCGCTATCGCAAATATCACTTGCCGAATCGAATTGTAAAATCAGTTTATTAATAAGGTAAAACAAAAATTACCACAATGAGTTCTAGATATTAAACTTTTTTTATTAATTAACTCAATGCCTTTCAGTGAAAGCATTCCAATGAAGCGGGTTGAGGGGGTGTAGAGTATATATTTTTACATAGAGTATAGTAAAAACCGAGTTCCGCAGTTGTCTCGCATAATTTCCCGGGTTAACATAAATAATATAATAAATATGACCCGACGTCATTATCGCTGGGTTAACTTTTTTTTGTTCTTGGATATTTTATTTAATGAGTTAAATAAAAATAATTAAAAATTTAATGATAAAAACTTATTTGATTAGCTTTACGTCTGGTGTTACAATTGTTGTTGTCCTTACTCCTTACCTTATATGAAAACATCATTAAAAAGAATATTGGAATTGACATAGTTTAACAACCTGGGGTGAAATCGGCACCTTTTTACCGCGGTAATATTACTCATTCTCAAAAACCAAATTTATCGCAGATGAAGTCGCGGGATCCTACTAGTCTTTAGATATATGAATTTTTGTTGATTATTTTATGCTAAACAAATACGCTTAGAAGTCGTGAAATAGTCAAGTAAATAATACTAAAGTAATTTTGTTTCAAATTATTCAAAAGAAATAAACTAATATTTTTATACTAGTGGCCGCCCGCGACTCCGTTCGCGTGGAAGTCCCGCGATTTCCCGCGGTAAAAAGTACCCTATATTTTATTCTGGTGTATAAACTATATTACTGTAAAGTTTCATCAAAATCCATCCAGTAGTTTTAACGTGAAAGAGTAACAAACATCCATCCTCACAAACTTTCACATTTATAATATTAGTAGGATATTTCACAAAGAAATTTTAATTATGAGCATTCATATGACTCTATAAATTAATAAAATTGTGAACCAAAATAGGGCAAAAAATGGCTAAATACGAAGACTCGCACAACAAGAGCACCAAACAAAAATTCAGGGCCGTGTCAATAATATATCTATGCAGCACCCTAGAAATCTACGATATTTATAGTTTTTTTCCTTTTACTTATGCTACAAAATATTTCATGCCAAATTTTTAAAATCTAGGTCCACGGAATGATTTTCTTACAAATATATGAAACGTAAAATTCTAGTGGCCAAACCTTTTAGATTTTTTTACGTTCACACGTTACTAAGAAAATGGGTGGCGACAGACAGACATACAGACAACAATGTTACGAGTATGTTATAAGTTCTACATTTTTATATGTCGAGGCCATAAAATTGGATATTATATTCCATCCCAGGCTGTATAAACCTATATACATTGCAGATTATGTAGATGATGTTAATCCCGGCTTGTCGAGACGCCGCGCTGCATACGTTGTCAATAAGCCCCAGTGATTGAACAGCGGTGGTGTCCGCATTTGCCAGACAAATCTAGCCTGCATATACATGAGGGATGATCGATGAAGCCGTGGGGGTCAAACGAACGCGCTTTGACAATTTGAATCTAGGCTAGGTGAATTGACGTGGCTAATGTTTTTACCTATCTGATTTTTTGTGGCAAAATAAGCGATTAATTACGTTAATTAATAAATACAGCTTATGTATAACTTTGACAGTTATTTTTATCGGTTTACTTAAGTAGTTCTCATTGTTGATTCGAATTCTTCATTCGGAAATCGTTTGGCACATTTTTTGATATTGTGGAAAGACTCTCTTCACAGATGATTAAAATAAGATCGACGTTTTTCAAATAATAAATTTAACGTACTTTTACAATTGAAAATGACAAACATATCATTTAGCAAACAGATTATTTTAAAAGTAATCATTTGACAAAATACTCATTTTGGAAATGTTTTACTTTGCAAACCGTTCAAAAATATTCATTTGACAAGTATTATGTTTATAAAATATTTTATTTTATAGAATGACGGCAGATAAACTGTTACTTGATAAATCAGGCACATTGCCGAATCAAATTTGAATTTAAGGGTGACCATAATTACATTCAAACAAACTCATAGTGGATTTATGTATAGGTAACGTGTGCCATAAAATGTTCGAAGAAAAAGGCATAAGAGCCAAGCTATGTCTATTTGCTCTGTAAATATGGTAAATCCTTTGCCTACGTTTGGATTTAATTGATTCTTAGACTTTCCTGTAGTACAAAACTATAATAATAATAATAAATAAACTAAGTATATTATTTAGTATTTGGTTACTAACAACGCATTGCATTATCAAACGTTATTTGAACTATCGTTGTTTTGTAAATTAACATATAGTTATACAAAGATTAGTTTACAAATTTTGACAAGTTAAATTTATCTAACGCTCTTCATCAAATTATTGGTTTGTCATACGTTTTTTGTCTAATGATAGGATACCAACTTTATACACGCAACTTTGAGCTTATAATAAGGCTTGGTGTATCAATCAATAAGCAATTGCTATACGAGCATTAAACAATCTGTATACGGTAAAATCGCATTCACATTTGTCCTAAAACTGCTTTTCAAAACCCGACCTTATTGCAGCATAAATGTCTCCTATCAATAGCATATCGCAATGTATGATTGCAGTATGTCCCGCAGGCGTGTCGCAGTTTGTCAATGGCTTTTATTCAAATGAAGCTGATGCAAATGATTCTCTGATTTGATGCTTGACATGCGCGATTGCAGATTTTAGGGTACACACGGCTGAAGTTTGTGCCATTTTAATGAAAAATTATACGTAAAACTAGTGGCCGCCCGCGACTCCGTTCGCGTGGAAGTCGCCTTCCCGTGGGAATGATAAGTTTTCCCGCGATAAAAAGTACCCTTTATGTTTATTTATTTACAATTTATGTACATACATAAGAAAGGAAACTTAAAACTATGACAATTAAAATTATGCAAGCACAATGGGTATGTTATTCTGATGTATAAGCTATATTACTGTAAAGTTTCATCAAAATCCGTCCAGTAGTTTTTAAAGAGTAACAAACATCCATACATCCATCCTTACATCCATACTCACAAACTTTCAAGTTTATAATATTATATTATTAGTAGGATTCAACATTGGATGTATTTGATGGATTAATCTAGGTATACTTCTTTGTAATCGATAATTGTGAAAAATAGCTATAAAATAATAAAATTAAAAAGGAGAGAAGAGACTAGAGTAAAGCGCAGAGTACTGATGCCCTGTTATATTTAAGAATTTGAGAATTTAGACCAAATTATCAGGGAAACTTAGAAAGGCCATTCGATGGGAATTTCTATAAGTATCGCACGCTAAACTGCGGATAAAAATCTTTAAAAAAAGCGGAAAAAATATTAGTTACGATTTCACTTAGGTACGTGTTTTTAGTTGTCATAAACTCTTCATACGCTATCTATGCTTACATAAATTTATACACCGGTTACCAGTAAATACCGTTAGAAACTAATAATTCAACTCATTAACTAACCTTACTGCAGCAGTCGAACTTCTAACCGGTAATTACAACTTAGTGTCGGAAATTGGCCAGTCAGTGACGAAATAATAAGCTTGCAGCCTTTGCGCAAATACTACTTGTTGTGTTTATGACTAACTTAGCCTAATGTACAGTCGGCAGCAAATATCGATGAACAAAATCGAAAATGCACAACAACTGCAAACTGCTTAGTTAGCAACTTATAAAACAGGTGTGTTATGATTATTATGAACGTTTGTAAGTTTACTTTTTAAGCTATTTTTACGATAAACTTGGTTAGATGTTCAGATATTGGCACTTTTGATTCAGTTCCGCGACTTTAGTGGCCGACTATACAAGGAGTACGAAATATTGAGTGAAATTTGCGATGCATGAGCAGGAGTGAAGCGACGTGTTTTGTAACTTCAAACAGTGGTGAACAAACATACAGGGGTGGCGGTACGTCTCAAATATAAAAACTGGCGACGCACAGACTGAAAACGTTCGAAGTAAAAGGTAGGGTTAACAATAAAGGATGGCTGCAGTAATCGCACGAGACGTTGAGAAAAACGCTTTGAATTTGTGGACAAACTCCACAAGATACATCGGCGTGTGGCGGTGATTGGACGAAACTTATTTCTTTGTATTATGTAAATGGGAAGAAAATGTTTTTAACAACCAAAATAATAAGTATTTTAACCATTAAGGAACATAAAGTAATGTGATTTCTTAACATAACTTCTTTTAGTAAAAAATGGGTATTGTTTAATTCGTAATGGAACGAACACTATAGAATTCCTTCAACTGTTTTAATTTGCAATAACCAGCACAACATTCGTAAGATTACCAAACCATTCATTCTGTCGAATAAAAATCAACATAAAAGTGATGTCAAAATACTGTTCAAAAATAAACTGTCACAAAACCTCCGACATCGAGCCTTACCAACGTCAGAACTGAAGAAGAAAATCGACACGTGCGCGTCGTACAAATAAAAGGCTTTTACATAAGTATTGTAGCTGTTTCGATTGTCGTTTGAAAGCTACGGTTACGACACCGTGACGCATTTACACTTGTAGGTGTGTACCTGTATGTATAGCTTCGTTAAAACCGGTTCATTCCGGATCAAAAATGAAATGAACGTTAGGACCGAGTTACGCCAATAATCGGTTTCGGGAAGGGATTTATTGTAGCTTCGTGTCTTATATGTATTCGTATAAACCAATTGATTGATATTCGTCTGTAATACATTAAAACTATAAAAAATATGTATCAAGCAAAGAGCAATATTTAAAAAGAAAGAATGTACCACTAGGTACTTAATAATGTTAGAAAAATAAATAAATAAAATTTACCTAAAAAAGTTTTAGCGATCACTTAGCCTAGCAATTTAAAATCTTCAACACCACTTACAATCACTTGGGGCTTTCAATAATACTCAAAATGCTTCACAAATAAAAGAAAATATTAAATGTTTCATCAAATAAATAAAACAAATACGTAGTGAAATACTTCTAGTAAAATACAAAGAAAAATGTCTTTTACTTCTTAACATTTTATTAAAGCTACTTTGTATTTTGTAAAATAACCAATTATTTTATTGAATCGAGCGTCTTCTCGAAGGTATTTAAGATAGAAACGATACTTCAAGTGTTCCCGGAATATAAAATGTAGAATTTATTTCTTTTACTCTAACAATTGACGGTTGCCTCATTGTTGAGAAAATAAATAAAAGAAAATACTGTTATTGGCTTTCCAATTAAATTCTATTAACGATTTTGTTGCCGCAATTTTGGCGACTGAGTAAAATTTGTTAAGTTTTTCGATTTAAGTTTAGCAAATAAGAGTATTTTTTTTTTGTACATAATTTCTATCCGTGTGCCTGTTTGCATGCAAACTATTTCTTAACTGCACTATTTTTCCTGTTATGATACTTTTTTCACCATCCCTAGATTATTTTGAAGCGATTAAAGAAAAAAAGACAATGAACTTATGCGGTAGTACAAAAATTTAAAGACGATTGGTCAGTGGATTAGCTATAAAATACATAGGAAATAGCAAGACATTTAATTCCCTACGACTTTGATCTCCGTCATTCGTTAATACGACCGCTATGCAACAATAATTATTTATATCTATATGATTGCGCAAAGATAAACTCAAAGTTGTATTTTCTTTACTGCAGACATTCCATTGTCCTTTTCTTATTTAAAATAGTCTTTATGGTCATTATTTTTATAAGTTTATAAATGCAATAACAACGCATTGATAGCCGTGTAATTTGATTCAGCGTACTAACGGCAAAAAACTGTTGATCAAAAAGCTAATGTGGAAAAGTGGATTAACTTGTACAATTGTACATGGAGTTCTTAACTCACTTAAACTCTTAATAAAGTTCTACCTTAGGGGTTATTCACACTATATATTGCATAGTTCGTTATTGGTTCTATCGGTAAAGCCGTTTGATAAACCATCCCCTTGCAAAAATGTTACTTAATAAAATGCTATAAGACATAGTAGGAATAATTAAATATTTTTTTAGGGTAAATAAATAATTGTTTAAGTGACCGTATATTTCATAATTATTATTAAAAATAAAAGCTATTTAAAACACATTTAACAAACAAACCCGTTTTATTATTCCTCGCTTTTATGCGATCCTGTTACTCTCATTTCCCGTTCTCACTTCAAACTTCGTTTTAGAAATGAGATAAAGGAAAAAATAACCAGGAATATTAATAGAAGTTTGAATGAAACCCTTGTTTTGCATGTCTACTCTGTAAGTACCGGTCTGTTTTTCTACAATATAATAAGAACTTGCTTCTAACATAAAGATACAATTATATACATTTAGGAGGTAAATAAGGGGAATACCATTAAATTCATGTAGCAAGTGGATTATAAACTTATCGCTATTCATATAATCCCAAGCTTAAGTTGAGAATTAGTAAATTTATCCGTGAAGGACTTTGCTAAGGTTTCTGTCTGCAAACTTTGAGTTAATTTATATTAGGAGTATCTATAACGAACTACTCTTTGACCAAACGCTTTTTAATCGACCGATATTATATCACAAAGGTCGATTAAGATTTTTTGGAGTGGTAGAGTCTAGTTGTAGGCTCTGTCTGATGCGATTATTCGGCTGACTCGACCGGTGAAATACCACCGTCGCACAGAAAACCGACGTGAAGCAGGGACGATGTTCCTGCTTTTCGTTAGGTGAGTGCGGTATCCGCTGCCTAATTTTCTCAAAGGCTCAGCAACACACCCCCAACACCCACAGTGGAAGTCATGGGCGGCGGTGATCACTTACCGTCAGGTGACCCGCTTGCTCGTTTGCTAGCTTCTCATAAAAAAATATAGTAAGTAACAACTTACTACTTATTTTTACTTTAGTTGTTTTCAAAGCATTTCAGTTAAACATTATTGATCAGTAGATGGACAGGTTCGGTTTTGTTTTTTTGACGTTTTTGTTACTGTCTTCATACTGTTTAAGGTTATTGAACTGCAAAACTACGGATTATAAAATCTTTACAGGCAACAATCTGTCATAGATAGATGGATGGATTATTGGGACGGGCCGTTAGTGGTCATCGATCAATGTTTGAATTTTGGTTTACTAAGGGCTGGTACCTACTACCTACAATTGTGAAATGAAATTTATTCGTTAGAAGAGTAGTATGCTCTTCAGTCCTTAATAAATAACTACTAAACATATATTTCATTATTGTCAATGTTAGGAGTCTTGTTGTGTTGTTCCTATGTGTTTTTATCTGTACAAATTTTCACTTTCGATACAGCATCTTCTGTATAGACGGCAATATAGATTTATTTATACTTTGTTATAAAGGTTTGCTAAGACCCACTAATCTCTTAAAATTAACCCTTTTCCTATTAGATTTAACATAATCTTTTGCAATTGGTAGCCCGGACTCTTTTCATAGAAGTTTAAGGCTGACCATTTGACGCTTCCTAAATACCTACTCATTATCATAAACAACAGCTTCGTAAGAGTGACGTACGTAAGCAATATAAAGGTATATTGTTACCAATATATGTTTCAAATGCTTCTATGAATAAGATTTTAGGTTAATTGATACGTATAAAATTATGTGAGTTTGAAAGTAAGGAGTAATCTCTGAAGCTACTCAACTAATTTGTAAATTTATTTCACCTGAAGAAAGCTCCTTTATAAAAAAGTGACTTATTTTTAGTCTTGTTTTGGTTAAACCGTACGGACCATTTTATACGTTAAAAATACCTCCACAAACAAGGCTATTAGTTTATTCAAGATATTCTTCGAAATCATCTAAATAGCATATCTTATAATGTCGCTTTTCAACAGCCCCGTTGCCCTTGCCCCCAAAACAATTGACATTCCCCCCACTCGTCGCCGCGCCACCTATGTTTGCCCCCTGGAACTAAGCCAACTGCAGAGTTCCAAACAAGCAGATTATACTAGATTATACTGGTATACACCCGATTCTGTTCACGCCAAACAAACTATATAGCATTGCTACAGTATAAGAGAAAGTTTCTCTGTCTGTCATGCTCAACCGACTAGATTTTATTACTTTAGTATAGGAATGATTTTTATTATAGTGTTCGAATAAAGGGTACAGGCTGAAACTAGTACCATTTATAGGCTATTTATGAAGCTGTAAACTTAAAAATAAAAATAAGAAAATAAATCACGCCCTTGCACTACGTTTGTTGCGTTTTTTCTGACGTTAAAGCCGACATTTATAAACGTTGAGAAATAAATTGCACTTCAGGTTATAAAAATATTACAAAGAATAATCTTTTTTTCGCTGGCATAAATATAGGGTTGAATTTTAACACCATTTAATATTAGCTTATCTTCTTAAATCACGTAATCTACTGTATCCAAGCTAAATAAACTCCTTTACTTTCGCTTAATATAGTTTGTTTCTTGTTCTAGTGGTTTGCCCTTTTATCTTAATCTTAGATTTCAAAAATAAATTCCAATTGATTTAGAAACTTACTACATACATACATTCACTAAAAAGGTAATAAAAAGCGATAACTTAAACAGAAACTTCTGCAAATATACGCAAGTAAAATAATATTTATACAGCATTTAATCCTTGAAAAAATATATATTTTTAAGCGAGAAAATGTTTTCAATTTCACTTCACTTCCAGGTAGTACATCGTTTTTATTTTTTTAAGTCTAGACTTCCCTTTTAAACTGACCATTTCATAAATGCAGAAAATGGCATTTTGCATTCGTGGAATGCTTTTCCATTTATTTTACATGGGATTTGTTGAAACTCGTGTTTTTTGTGTAAGGTAGATTAACAACGGGTATGTTTGTTAGGTTTTGTAGACTTTTGGCACTATTTTGTATTTTAAAACATTTTTAAAACGTTAAGCAGAGTTAAACTATCGCCCAGTTCCTGAACTAGTAAAAATATTAACTTAACATTTGTAAAATAAGTTTAAGTAAAGAAATAATTTTAGTTTGATCGGGACGTTGAGAATATATTAGTTAGTAATTTTTTTGGAAAATAGCAGAAATCATGGAAAATAGTTTATTAAATAACAATGTTCATAAAATATCGCATGTATTCTAAAAATAAAACCAGTGATATAAAAACAAAAAAATCTGTAAGGCCCACTTGCAGAAGAACGTTTTAACCTCGGGTTAGTTAACTCAGATTTAAATGGCGCCACCGTCGATTGTAATAAGAAGTAGTTACAATCGATGGTGGCGCCATTTAAACCTGAGTTATGTAACCCGACACTAACCCGAGGTTAAAACGTTCCCTGCAATTGGGCCTTAGTATCACATAATATTATCAACATTACGTACTTTTACGCAGTGTGTTAAAAAACGAAATTATTCTAATCAGTTAATTTCAAATTTTAATTTATTCCTAAAGCACACCCAATTAATTATTAATTTTCCACAAGCCAGGTAATAAATAAATATAGGTACTTAAACTGAGATTGCATGTTTTCCTGAAACAAGTTTATTTTGTTCAATACAATTAACAATTAATGTGTTTATAATTTGTTTGCTTGTGTAATAATTATGTATGCATGCATTTTTTATACATATTTTACATCAAGCCGACAAACATTACAGGTACGAGTACTTAGAGGGATTTTGACACAAAAAACGATATCATGATTTAGAGTCTGCATGACTTAATATGATGTTTTCATTATTACTAATGTATTTTTTGCACTCCTCCATGAAAGACTTATTTCTTTAAAGTTAACTCCTGAAATATCTTCCAGTTATCACATTCCTATATTAAAACACGCCCTGCCCTTCACCGTCCTTAAACGTACAAATCCCTTATAAATAACACCAATATAACTAGACAACACCCTTTTTACTCCGTCGACACTTCGCCCAGTCCATTGAAGTATGTCATAAGGAAAATGCGTTCCGAAATTCCAGTTGAGTACCCTACACCGTAGTGCTATCTTTTATCCGTTAACCACCTCATAGGTGACATTGGTAACCCAGCTTTCACTATGTTGAGTGGACAATGTTCTATTGGGACACGAATGTGATAAATATTGAGCTAAAATAATTCGTACATTTTGTACCGAAGTAGTGTTATTTAGCCAGCGAATAATTTATTTCATTAATAAAGGTAAATGTTATTTGGTGATGTCTATCACATGTCGTGAACAGATGCAGTAGCCTTCGTATTTTGGTAATTCCAGGTATTTATTTTATGGAATATCCGTTTAAAATCTGTTTTGCGAAGGTACATTTTACATTGGAATTGTAACAAAACAAGCTCTCCGTATTAAATTATGAAAGAGATATCAAAGCTAAATGCCACTCTGCTTTGGAACTCAGAATAAATAATTAAGGACATATCATGTTACACAACTAAACGCCCGTACATTTACGGTATTCTAACACTTTACATGCGACTTTAAACCTCAAGCACATTAGCAACAACATACTTACTGTTTAATATTCTAGGAGGGTAGTAATTGAAGACATTCGTATGTAAATCCTGGGCCTCGGAGCGCCCTCTCTCTCTGACACGAGTAAAAGCCGCCATTGATTTAATACATTTAACTGCGGCAGTAAACAACCTAATCCGGAAATAAAACTTTAAAAACTCAACGTTCACTAAACCGGAATTGCGCCATGTTGATTTGCGGGTGAAATTACATACAAACAAATACACTGAAAACGAAAAACTTTAACCGGCGTTATTCAACAAACCAAATATCGAATTCGACGCACATTCAGCTGTTTCGGCACGTGAATAATTAAAAACACGATTAACAATAAAGTTGGAGCATGAAAATAAAAGCCACAAAGAGCTCAATTTGCATGGGGATGTGCGACCTATTTCCAAAGAAGGTACAAAGGCGTTGGCAGACTCAACGTGAAAAATTGGAAAATCTACCTCACACTGGTGCAGTTCTAATGGAGGAACAACAGGCAGAATAAAGGAATCCGCAGCCAGAATATTCAGGCCTTTACACCGGTAACTTATGTACGGTAAATGAGACTAGAGAAGGCTGGTCGTCGAGCCTAGGCAAGCCTCAAAATAGGCACTGGCGTCGTGCCAGCTCCTTCTACCGTCACCTCACTATTGTGATCCTGAGCCATCTTCAGAGCTAGTAATTAACGAAAATACTAGTTTATATCCCGAAATTAATCACCAACATGCGAGTGACATTTCATATGCAAAATTAAAACCTTGGCGAAGATGCATGGCGTAGTAATCAATGTATGTTATACACACAAATTATTGATGTATCTACATATACTATATTCAAAGGCAGTGAACATTAGTTCATACTCGTCTTAATAAGCTGTAGCTATTTAGATTAGTAACCATCAAAACCTGTTTGGTTGTATACAATATCATATATCCACACTCGGATTAGGTATTAGGCAACCTATACACGCAAAGTTATGCTAAATTATAATTAACATTCCCAAAGGGCATGATATCCTTGTCTCGTTATCATTTTACTTAATTATTTTATCTGCAAATTAGGAGATTACGACGTTAAGTTCTTAATCTTAATAATTACTTGAACATTCAGCTGCCTCGCTTGCATTTTGCATAACGACTAACACAATGTTTTTTCAAATATATATTTATACAAAATAGAATTTAAAAAAAAACGATTTGAAAAGTTTATTTTTTTAGATTGTTATTGATTACGGTAACTTTATCACTGATTCAAGTGTATTAATTAATTATATAAAGCTCAGTTGCTGACTTATTTACACTGCAAGTCATTTGTAACTGTAAGTAAGGGTAAACAACTATTAATAAATATCATGCAAATACATAAAACAATTTTATCGATAAAACTCTAACAAACTTTATTTCCTCGCTCTGCCAACTGATTATTTATTCATGCCATTCCCTTATATTATATCAAAGCTCTTTACAGATACCTCGATATTATTACAGTTTGCAGAGAAGCTTTTCCCACTTCCCTGCGTTAGTAATCCGTGAAGCCAAGAATGCAACGAAAGCTACGTTAGAATTTGCAGTAACATTTTTCTGACTTCAAACGATAAAATATAAAGAAATAACATTTCTGTTAAAACGAGATCTCAGAGGTTAGACTTTATTATAAGCAGGAAGTGCACTATTGTGAGAAGACAATTTAGACAAACAAGAAGAAAAAATTGTTTGAATTCTAAAACAAATGCATTGCTAGCTTACCTCATAAAAAATGACTGTCTATCATTTGTGAATTACAAATACAATATACCGTATGGCATATCTTTTCTTCACTAAAAAGCATGTTTTTAAATATTCAGTATCACAAACAGCAATTAGCTTTCTAAAAAACGTAAACAATAAGTTTTATCTATATTTATTTAAATGTGAAAGATCGGTTACACGTTTTAACATTTTTCATCTCCGTCCTCAACATTCCTTATTATTATTATCGAATAAAGTAAATAAATGCGATTTATCCTTTATTATTCCGAGCGTACTACAGAAATATTGAAATGATGTTTATTTATGGTAAAAGGCATCATTTTTGCAACAGTAGGTAGTTATCGCGTTCCAGCCAATAAAAGGCTGTGTTTATTGAGACAGTGTACAACAATCGCGCTACTATTGCAACTATGAAAACTGTAAGAAATAAGGCTAATAGTTGTTGGAGGGTGTACGCCTTATTAGGACTGCTACGATTTCAGATCACAGTAAATGGGAAAAAGTAGTTTGTTTTCGTAATAAACGTTGATTAGTTTGTATTATGATGTCAATCTTGATATTGAAGTGACCTTGACCTAGAAATGTAAATTATTACTTGTAAGTGACCCGTTATTAGAGAATAGCTAATACCCGAGACTTTAGAAAAAAAGCTAAAATACGAAATATTCATGTTTTGAAACTAGGAAATGTTGGAAACTAGGCTGTTTTTATTTATATTTAAAGTATTTTTACCCAACGTGCTATGAAAACATTGGTGCTCTGATGAGCTTAAAACAGCTCTATATAGGTAATTTATTTTAGTTTAGATCTCTAAATATAATGTATTCGGTTATGAAACATGTAAAAGTTATTTGAAAGGCGCTTACTTTGATTCAGTCCCATATTTATAGGATTTATTTCAAAGAAAGTTTATTTTGTATTCATAAGTTATTTCTGGAAATCTTTCTTCCGTTTGTAAGGTAAAACGTACTTCGTATTATAATGTAGGGAAAACTATTTTTAACTTCTGAGTAAATCAAAATAGACATTCTCCTGATTTGATAAATTTATTAGGGCATTGCTTTTGTACTGTTTCCCATACTGAATAGATATTTCTGGCTTGATATTTGGCAAGTAATTACAAAATACGGATAGCGAATACCCATTTTCCGCATCAATAACTCTAATACCACCCTGAATTCAAGGACTCATTATGAATATACAAATTTACAATCTAGACATATTTTATACAAAGGAAATAGTAACTTTGAATGTAACAATTATAAAAGGCAGAGTCTATGTGACATCGAGCGAGCAGCTGTCAGAGTGACAGAGATGGTCTTGGGCTTTGGTGAAGAGCGGTTGAAAAATGGTGATGCTTGGTGTTTGCGTAGAAACTGTCCGTGATCCGTGCCTTCTTGTGAATTAATCGAATGACCTACGGAGTGCTATCAAGAGGAGATAATTACAGTGTTGAAACAGTTCTATTGGTTTTATTTGAGTCTAACACATAACCCACGTACGCCCACACAAGTTATAGTACTAAACGGCCCCTGAAGACGGCTCTGATGGCGAAGGTATCCTGCCGTCATCGTCATATATATACTTAATATTTTTGAAATTGTCAGAAAATTCTGCAAAACTATACTATCAATGTTAAAAAAGGAAAAACATGTTTTTGTATTAAAACTTTTAACTTAAAAATAAAATGGATATACTAGGGTTGGAAAAAAAATTACTTAACCTGAGTATATAACTATATTTTTTCTAAACCATGAACCAAATGGAATGACAGGAACTTGCGAAAAAGGTTCTGAAAATCTTAAAAAAAAATCTAGCTCAATTACTTGTATAGTGTCTCTGAAATTAAACCCTTTTTTTTAAATGAGTTTTAGAATAAAATACTAATGATCGAGTAAATCTAAGAAGTTAAATTGTAGTGTCCTCTCTAACTTAAGTAGAGCGGTACAAATACCAGTAGATGTAGGAGCATTAAGAAAAATGGTTCCTGCGATTAAAGCAATACATGCATTACACGCTTTGAGTCTGATTCACGACTATGTCCTATTTCTACCCGCGACAGAACGAAGAAGGTATATGCGTTTAGGGAGAAAGGTTATTTGTTTGTTACATTTAAACCTTGTCATTTCTTATTTGTTTTTCCCTTAAAATAAAACAACCCCTGAATGTTCATGTTGAAAATAAGAGCAATTTTTCATTGGAAAAAAGACGTATGAACGTACATTCAAGGCTCCGTACTTCAAAAGAAAAAACGAAGCACTTGTAACATCTCTTTGTTGTCTGTCTGTCTGTCTGTCACCACCCTTTTATCCGTTTACGTTACTAAGTTGGGATAAGTAAAACAATTGAAATATGTGTTGCAAACTGCAGTCAGATAAAAACGGACAGTACAAACCACTCACTTGCCCCACTGTACATTAGCGCTCGACTGCGCTTAATCCATTTACTCCCGGCGCAGAAAGACTGTTTATTTGTGATTTATATTAGCACAAGATACCGAGTTCTAATTGCTGACAAATAATGTCTGTGAGCTCTCTGTTTATTGGTGCCCCTCTTTACGCCCCCGGGGTCTGGAAAGTAGGTCAGGGTCAGCCTTCAGCTGATCACGCCCGCAACGACCCGTCGACTCGACATGGCACAAACTTATGATCATTTCACCAAGGCTTTTACGTCGAGTGATAAAACCGCTGCCATATTCGAAAACTATAAACCGACGAGCCAGTTATCGTAACTGGTAATTGGGTTGGGAATAAAAATAAGTTTTTAATTCGGTTTTGTGACTTAAGTTGGTGCCAACTGCTTAGAGACTTTAGCGTGCATTTGCCTAGTTAGTGCGGGTTTTAGCGATAAGCTTCAGGATCGATGACAAAACGTACAAATTAAGGATCGACTTTTATCACGACGATTGGTCGACAAATTGCAGTCGTTCGATGCTGGCCAGTAATGATTTATTCGGTATCGTATCGGTTGGATATCAGCGATCGCCATTTGTTTCCAGATGAAATTGACTGATTTATTGTAGGCGGCAGAATTTTTGTGAGAGATACATGAAACTTATATATGTGAAGGTGAGAGAGACGTATCTTCGGATGAGCTTATAAATTGTCTTTTTCCCGACGTTCCTTGACCATGGAGCACTATAGCTGAAAAAAGCATTTACTTTGTGTAATATTACTGTTAACTTTCTCAAATTATTATCCGAATCGTAGCAAAAACCGCTTTAAATCTGACATGTGGTTTAGTTGGAAATCGATACTTTTAATATCCCGAAGTTATTAAGGATATAAAAACAATAAACATTGAAGTTACCACTTGTATTAGATATATCAGAAGTTACTGTACCTTTATTTTTTTATCAACTCCCTCAGGTAACGACCATTAATTTGGGGAAAGAAGCCTTTGTTTACCTTTATAATTAGGAATCTGGCAAAAATAAAAACAAATTGAGAGAATAAAAAACTTGATGTCTTCCTTGAATAGTCATGAAAGAAATATGAACTTTTTATAAATACGTTTGTTTTTTTTTATTTATTCTATTGAATTACAATGTTTTAATTCATGTTTTCAGCCAAGCTGTGTTGAAACTAGTTGTTTTTTTTCTTTTGCCATTAACCAAAAAGCTTAACCATACAAACTCGTACCTAGTTTTTTAAATCTTTCGCATACAAATTGAGAAATTGTGCTACCAAAGAACATGTTTTATTATTATGGAAATTCAAAACCGAAAAGTACTTTATCTTTATAGAATAGGCTGTAATTCATGCAAAAATATTCGGGTCCTTTGGTGGTCTCATCTAAATTCCTATCACAGTAGTAGTTTACGTAAATATATTATTACGCAAAATACTTTGTCGAGGTTATCTGCAAAGTTGCGGAATTTCCCAATAAATGTAGCTTTTTTATTTTGCTCTTGAAACGTCAATAGCCAATTATATTAAAGAGAAATACGGTTTTTAAATGTATAGTATTTTTTGTTCATACACGATACTTTTTTTATTTTATTACTTGTCAAAGAATTTTGAAAATGAGAATTCTACAGAATCTTATAACCCACCTTGCAATCCTCTGTTATTATTTTCGTCTAATATTATTATTTACGTGCAATCAAAATGCTCAGCGTTGGTTTGCGTGATTGTGTCTAAAAAGACCTACTTATGATCGAAAATTAGGAGTTTTAAAATAAAACTAGGAATACATCAGGATCAAAATGCCACGTGAAAACAAACCAACTCCGTACCTAAATTCAGGCTAGAAATTAAGGTAACATACCATTGGTACATAGATTTCCTTCGCCATTCATCTTGTATTGCGATTGCTTGATTGAGCGGGCACATAATTTGAACGGAAAATAAAAGCTATTTTTTCCTACAGCCCTTGAATCTATAAAGTTTCCTTAAAGCTTTGAACAATTATGCCCCAAATAAATCAAAGCTTGTTCGCTGTATTAAGCAAATATTTTGATTACAGTTAACTTTAACATTTCCAAGAGGGAGCAGCTCTCCTTGGAGCTTATGGAAGTTATTCCTGGAAGGATTTCAATTGTGCCTACTAAATAAGGGCTTTATAAGTAAAGAAACCACCACAGTCGATCATTGATACATCAAAACACAATATAATAAATTATTTTTCTATATTATAATCACATTTAAATATGAATTATAATGTGACCTCTTTTCTTGCAGAAAGTCTGATGCGCCAGAAAAAGAAGGAATTACTTAGAACAAGCAACTCCAAAGTCATTATTCATGGTCGTTCTACGATAAGTTTTAACAACGCTGGTCCCAGCAGGCCTTATGTAAATGGGAGAAAGCATTATTATCTGAAACAACTTCTGTGCTATTAATTCCACGTACACAACAGTTTATTTATCTGCATGTAACAGAGTGGATAAACTAGAGTGCCCCGGGGCCACAGAGATTTATGATCTCGTAGCCTTTAAGCAAATAAACTGGGACCGAAACCTTTTGAGAAAACCCTTAGACCAAGTACCACAAATAGATTATTAATTAGCTTGTGTTTAAAGGATGTCGCCATATAAGACGTAGAGTGGTTCATTTACGACTATTTTCAATGACCTATAAATGTCGCTCAGCAAAATTTGTTGCTATAGTAATCTGAATATGCATTTATTATCACTCTCAACTATGCTGTTGATATAAAAATTATGTTAACAGATTTAAAATTTTACAGAACCAGTTATAAAAGTTTGAACTTTAGTGCAATATTAATACTGGCCTAGGTATGTCTTTTTCTTCTACAGTCTGATTAATTTTGGTGCACGCTGATAAGTCTGAATAGTGTTATATGTTTCCACATTTTAATAGTACCTAACAACTTGTTCTTGTAAGCGAAGGACGAGGTAAGGCACGTCGCCACTAATTAGCTGTTCCCGTAAAAGAGACCGGTTTTCTAGGAAACGAAACAAGCATTTGTTTGATACGACTGCTACGGTAAAACCTTGTAGTAATATAGAAAATTTGTACAATGCCTAAGGCCGAACCTTTATTTACCATAGTGGATAATTTATATTCGACTGATTAGTAACATGTTTTCAACTTCACTTCATGCAAATGCAATGCTTGTATTCGACGTGCAACTAAAACATACGTTATTTTCCGTGAAGTAAAATGTATCTGCCAAAAATCAGCACTCGCAGTCAAACTCTTGTCCTAACCTCAAATCAAATATACCATAAATTTTCGTTTTTACCTTATTAAAATTCCTTTTATTTCCACAGTAACCATTCATTTGGATACCGCCGGTTGTTTCTCAAGATCGTTTCAGTTACACAAACAAAAAGAATTAGCCTACTTCACATAATATTACGGCTCATTTTTATATGTTTCAAAGTCAGATATTTTCTTCCTTTGATGTAATATTAATGTGGTTAAGATATTTTTTTGGCAACTCAAGTAGTAATTTCTCTGTTCGTACGGAAAAATGGGAAATTGTTGAATTATAAAAGTTTTTTTGTTCGCAATGTAAAAATGGGCTCGTATTCTTTTGAAGAATAAAATGTGTAAAACAACCGCTTTCATCCTTGAATGTTCTTTACATACATTTGGGATATTTTTAAATTTCGCTTTAAGAAATGTAGCTTAGAAAGTGGCTTTAAAATTTAAATTATAATTTATTATTTCTTGCTACCAAACTTAAGTATAAAAACCTTTATATTGTTATACTATTGCAGTAAACTCTTGCAAACAATTTAAAACATAAAATCCTACTAATATTATAAATATGAAAGTTTGTGAGGATGTATGGATGGATGGATGGATGTTTGTTACTCTTTCACGTAAAAACTACTGGACGGATTTTGATGAAACTTTACAGTATTATAGCTTATACATCAGATTGCGTTGTTACCGTGTAAATAAAACAGAAACGTTCACAAGATCGATACTAAGAAATCATGGTTAAAATGAAATATATTTTGATGAATTTAAAAAAAAAATGTTAAATTTATATTGTTTTGCTCATTGTTTGAAAGCATATTGTATGTTACACGTATGAAATATCAATATTTCAGACAGACGTTAAATTTACATTTTTCTAATAGACAGTTATTAATAATTACTAATTGTACAATCTCATCAACCACTAATTAGCTTCAGTCAACACAGTAACTCCAGTTCCGGTGTTACCGCCGGAACCCCACCGCTTAGTTGTTAACACTGGACTGACCGCAACGCAAACTTACAATAAGCCCGGGCAAGCAACCAAATCAACACGTCGCGTCGGTGTTACAAAAAACATATGTTGAAGTTCGACATAATAATGGAAATAGAAAATAGCAATTAGAGAACAAAGCAATTAGTGATATTAAATCATGCTGTGATTAGGCAATACGCTTATTCGACATTATAATTGAGTTTCTCAAAGAATTCGTAAAGAATAATTGTAGGTGAAAAAAATAATCTGACAAATTGAAAACCTCAATTGAAAAAAAATTTGTGAATGTACTCACTTGTAACAATTTAATGAAATTACATGTTCTGATGAATTGTACTTTTTCCAAGTAAGTTTTACTTAACCAATCTATCTTTAAGTAATCAGGTAACATACCTATATATAAAACACATTTTCAAGAATGAAGAAGGATTAAAGTATTTATCGAAAACAAATTAAATTCAAATTTATTTATTTAAGACTAGCAGGGCCCTGCGACTTCGTCTGCGACAAAAGTAATGTTCCCGTGGTAATGAGACTTATTACCGCGGTAAAAAGTAGCCAACTTCATCACAGGCTGTTGAACTATGTCAATTCCAAAATTCGTTAAAATCGGTTCAGCCGGGCAGCAATACACTTTTTACAGGACTTCTTACATTTATGATTTCATTTAAAAGTAAGGAGTAAGGATAACAACAAACGAAACGTAAAAGCACCAACTATGGACATTATAAGGATCACTTTTTCGTTTTTGCTCTATAATTTATAGGTTTTACTATACGCGTTTCTAGGGTTTTGCTCGTTAATAGATAGTGGCTTTTAGAATAAGTTTTCGATTTTTAAAATAATTAGTAAATTGGAATACTGGCACGGCTGATTCATTAAAATAATTTACCGGGCTAGTTGCGTGTGCGTAGAGTATTTCACCGTTCGGAGGCATCTAATAAATTTGTATGGAGAAACTTTTTTTTTTTTAATATTAATTTTTATTAATCGTTGGTTAAATGTGGTTTAGATCGATGTAGAAAAGCTGCCTACAAGAGGTGATGCGCTAATTAAAATAAACCCTGTGTAATCCGGCTATATTAAAAAAAAACAATAACTCATCGTAGTTATTTTTGTTGTACCTCAGCAGAAAACCATTTTCAATAAACAGTTTTTCCAATAAAAGCGAATTGCTTAATTTCTTGAAAAACTATCTATAAAATTTCTGCAAATAAGAATCGGCGTTATCGTCCTGGTAATTGTTTTCAAGTTATTTTTGTTGAGAGTTTGTTGTAAATAATTCTAATTCGATTTAAATATTTCTAACCATTTCACATTAAGACTTCAGAGGTAAAATTGAATCGGGCTTTCAAACATGTGTTAAAATAAAAATAATGAAAATTAAAAACACTAAGGAGTATTGATATTAAATTTAATTTAAATCTCCCCCAAAATACAATATATTTTTACCTCATTGATGAGTTTCGTTGAAATAAGAATCGCGTCTTCCATCACTGCTGTTAAGCAATGTTTATGCAAAATTTGAAATAGATTGGACCAAGGAATCACGTTGTCCCATACAAACTTTGCGCCCCTTTTTCATCCCCTTAGGGAGGGAATTTTGGAAAATCCGTTCTTATCGGATTCCTACGTCATACAAGCAACGCACCCTGCAAGTTTCACGTCTCTACGATCAGCTGTTTAGGTTGTGCGTTGTTCCAGTCATTCAGGAAAAATGATTATATATATTAGGAATATAGATGTTGGCTGTTAATATTAAAACACAACTTGATAACCCTAAATATGATAATGAGTTTAAATTAAAAGCTCGTAGCAGAAAGCGTAGCTCGTAGCTTTCTCGTAGCAACTACGCGGCTACGGCTGCCAACGTTAAGCGAAGCGTATTTTTTTTATTACTTTCCACAGTCTTATTTCATTCTTATTTACATTGCAAATGTGAAAATGAGACTGTGTTAATTTACTTGTATATCTATACTTTATGCGGCAAAAAACTGTTATTTTATTATAGACATATTCATTGCGCTACAATGTGTTATGATTATTTAAATCACAATAACATCGTATAGTTCGACAAATTTTTATTTTTACTAAAAGTTTACTAACAGATTTACTAATACTGCACAAGTTTGTTAGTTTTTGTTACGGAGAAACCTCCTCAAATCAAATCAAAATTCTTTTATTCATCATAGATAATATGTAACATATACTGTCAATGTTACAAACTTCGACTTTACCTAACCGTAGACCGAGAGAAAAAAGCCGACGGAAAAAAACTCCCAGCACTCTTTTTGGAAATTATACAATCATAACGTGTACATTCAATGAACATATATATTATTTTCTCGTACCTCAACTCAACACTATAAAAGTAAAAAAAAATAAAACTGCTACTACGAACTAATGAAGGACTTCTTCCCGCACCACAATTCGGAACCAGAGCAGACCGTTTCCCGAAGGCGGCACCTGATCACAAGTATGACGTGTGCTCCAGCCATCGTCCCACTCAACCATATTAGAGGGAGTTGGGCGACCCGTTGACACAACGCCACCGCCCCAGTAACTTTCGAGGCGAGCATGACTACCCTGGGCCAAATAAGGCACTAAAGAACCTCACAGAACAGCAAGTTAATAGGAAACCCGTTCAATAAGTTAAAGCAGTGAGAGGAGGAACGAGAAAACAGTACAAAATACAATAAATAATTTTAAAAAATAAATAAAAAAAAACAATAAAAGTACATACTCAAAGTTGAGTATCATGTCCTAGTCAAACTGTTTACAGAGAAGTTCATAGGTACAAAACAATCTTGAATAGCAGTAGAAATAGCCTGTCTAGATATCAATCCCATGCTGTTTTATCATCTAAATAGTCTTTGATTTTATAGTAAGCTTTCTTGCACAATACTTGCTTAATTGTAACTTTGAATTTATTAAATGGCAGGGATTGAATTGTCTCCGGAATTTTATTAAAAATAAGTATCGACATACCGATAAACGACTTGCTGCTTTTGGCCAACCTACACTTTGGGAAACCTAATCTATTTCCATGCCTAGTTTTTACCGAATTATTATCTACATGATTATCATTACACGTTACAAACTTATCAATATTTTTGTAAGTATACAATATATTTTCAAAAATGTATTGGGACGCGAAGGTTTAAATATTTCTCTCAAAGAATCTCTATTTGCAAGTTTGTAAATTCCACGAACAGCCCTTTTTTGCAGCGTAAAAATCGTATTAATGTCAGCAGCGTTTCCCCACAGTAGGATGCCGTAAGACATTAAGCTATGAAAGTAACTAAAATATACTATCCTAGCTGTCTGTACATCAGTCAAAGAGCGAATTTTCTTGACCGCGAACGCTGCAGAGCTAAGCCTACTCGCCAGTTGTGAGATGTGGACTCCCCATTGTAACTTACAGTCTACAGTCAAACCAAGAAAAACAGTAAAATCTACTAAGTCTAGTTTTTTACCGTTACCAGCTGTTTTTACCAGTTAAACCATGCAATTTTAACTAATATTATCAAAGTTAACTTAAACTTCGCTTTCAAATAACAACAGAATTTAACTTCGAAGGGACGACAAGGCAAAGAAATTTAAATTTCAGTTTCATAACTTAGTAACTTCTAAAGTCTTCCGTATTTGAAGTTAACCTGTTGCGAAACACACAGACAGACTTACTGCAAATTTTAACTATGCTAGCAACACTGTGTATTATTAAATAAACAATTTCCCATCGTACGAAGCACGCAAAATATTTTTCATTTAAATTAATAAATGTTGACTCAAAGCAATTAATTATAAGTTAATGTAATACTAATTTATTCGAGTTTCACAGAGGGACACGTACAGTCGCCAGAAAATTGTTTGCAGTTTTTATCTACATACTTACTTTGAAAATTATAAAAATTACATAATTGAAATTTGTTTTAACATTGTCCTTAATTCAATTAACGTTGGCTTTACTTTCAGCGGCATTTCATTCTAGTTAGAATAAAAGACTGGTGATTTTTAAGTGATTATTTTCATTCGTTTTCATAAACACCTTTTTATTTACAATAACAGATAAACTTGTAGAGATTGAAGAAAGAAACCGCTTGGTAAATCCTACTAGTTAATATTATAAACGTGAAAGTTTGTAAGTATGGATGGGTGTATGGTATTTGTTAATCTTTCACGTAAAAACTACTGGATGGATTTTGATGAAACTTTACAGTACTTTAGGTTATATATCAGAATAACACATAGGGTACTTCTTACCGCGGGAAAACTTCTCATTACCACGGAAAACCGACTTCCACGCGAACGGAGTTGCGAGCGGTCACTAGTTAAAGTATAAAGTATTAGGTTGAAGTAAAGAAACAGCTTTATTTTCCAACAAAACCTTCCATACAGTTTCAGAGATAAGACTGATCAGAGATAAGAAGTTCCATTTCATATTATTAATAAAAATACGTGGACAGTAACGTATCGCATTTAAATGCTAATTAACGTTAAATACTCATTCGGAACCCGTCGGTTAGTTATTTAAACGTAAATGACTATCAACCGTACAACGGAGGGACCAATTTCTTGGTTGAGTGTACATCGAAAGTGGCGCGTGCACAAATTGTTTGTTTAAATCTCTTTTGTAACGAAGTCCTTTGTGGAAATAATGTTGTTTTCTGTTTGTTGGTCGATCGAATAGCGCCTCGACAAATTGAATAGTTAAAAGATGGTCTTTATAGGATCAATTGTTTGGTCTTTTATCTGGAGATCAACTTTGTATTGTTATATTGTTAATGTGAATAAAATTACAAATTGTTAGAGAAAGAAGAATATGTTTTGAGGAAAGGGAACTAACAGATTATTTGTATAGTTTTATTTTTTGATTAGACGCTTAAAGTAATGAAAAACTCATTGAAAGCCCCAAACATCATAGTAAAAACTTATTCTTTTCATTATTTTAAAGTTTTCTTTTACTGTATCAGGTTTTTATTACTAAAAAAGACTAATAAAAGTTATCTTACGTTCGAAAATTGTTAATGTTTATGCTTTCTGTGTGTTCTTGATAGCAACATATCTCCATCTGTCATAATATCTTTGCACACACAAATATACCCTGTCAAAGTGCCTTGACTACAGATTGGACAGAGCCTCTTACCCTGTCTCCGTGTATGACATTCAGTCCGCAATTACAGGGTGCAGTCAGATAGCAGAAACATCTGTGTGATACTAGAGCAATACGATTACAGTTTGATTGGCTTATAACGTCCGGCAGAATGTAATTAAAATGTTCGACATGGCCTGGTTGGGTTAACGAAAGTTTAGGTATTGGGTTTGTAGATTACGAGAGGCATGACCGAGGTGACAGTTACAGAATTTTAAATTGCGATAACAGATACCTACTGCTTGAGCATCTTTGCGAAAAATATGTTAATAATTGTATAAATATATTCCACTAGTGGCCGCTCGCGACTCCGTTCGCGTGGAAGTCGGTTTCCCGTGGGAATGAGAAGTTTTCCCGCGGTAAAAAGTACCCTATGTGGTATTCTGATGTATAACCTATATTACTGCAAAGTTTCATCTAAATCCGTCCAATAGTTTTTACGTGAAAGAGTAACAAACATTCATACATCCATACATCCTCACATACTCACAAACTTTCACGTTTCGAATAATTGTTTTAGAACCTTTTACTCCGAACTTACAATAATAGCTTAGATAAATTGATCGGAAATGTGAATAATGAACCATACTTTTGTTATAAAGCTTACTTTTTGTGTAACATTGAGTAAGTGTTATTTGAATAAGGCATGTTTTGCCATCAAATACTTAAAATTAATATAATAAGTGACCATCACGGAACACAAGGTTAAATATAACTTAAAAAATATTTAACATCAAAACATTCAGAAACCCCGGATTTAGATTACTTTGTTTTAGATATACGAACGTAAAGTTTACAAAAAGACCTACTGCAGTGCGGTGTGCTTTCCATAAAAAAGTTGCAAAAAACCTTTTCACAGGTTAAAAAACTCGAGTGTGGGTAGGCTGAAGTGATGTGAAATTCCGCAACCACTCCCGACCCTGGCGGTGAATAAGTTTGGAATGAAATTATGTGTTAGTGCTCAATGTGTACTGAGTGCGATGAACGACTGAGCAAAAAATAAAAAAAAATGAAAAAAATACCGGCCGAATTGAGAACCTCCTCCGTTTTTGGAAGTCGGTTAGTAAGGTATTTTTTGTTGATAATAACCATTTATTTTGGTGGAATATAAAAAGATAAATAAAACTACATAGATATAACGTGGAGTAAGAAAGATGAATGAAAATATATAGATATAATGTAGGTATGTACAAATTGTAACTTTCAGTTCATTAGAAAAAATATTACTTATTTGTTTGATAAAGCTCGTTGGTCGCTTTCCTTACTGTCTCTTTATGTGGTAGTTACTCAGCAATATGATAAACTAAAACGGAAATATAGTTCTCAGTTGAAACTCAGTCCAATTATATTCTAACCCCAGAAGTTTCATGCTTAGATAACTATTTTGTTACAACCCACATTTGTATAAAACGTAATGTAATAAAACACCCGTTGCTGCTCGCATTTCTGTTAGCTTGTAATTGTCTTGACACGCTGCCGTGTGCCTAGACCCAGAGTCACAATAAATTTAATTAAATTGTTGAGGTAGACGTATAATTTTCTTATTTGTTAAAAAAAGAGAGCGCAACATGTACTTTTTAAAGTTAACTTAATTGCTACGAGCGAAGAGCTTTTTAGGTAATTTAAAACAAAAGTAATTTTAGGTCGATAAACCTGTAAATTTTATGCTTTATGAAACAACAAAATTGGTAGTTTTTAGCGCATTTTATCCAACCATAGGCAAAATATTCTGTACCCAAACGGGTATTCATCTCAAAATAAAAATATTAAAAATAATATTCGAATAAACGCCAATATGTAGCGTAGGTATTCAATTTAGTTTTGCTTAGTTCGAGAAATATCAGTGTAATACGAAAATAGATAAAACCTCAGACAAAGAGAGGCACGCTGCGGGGTCGTAAACATTTTACTGCTTTCAGCGTTACTCCGTTTTGATTTTGGTCAAACGAATTTGTTGAATAATACACGAAGAATTTTGTAATAAAGACGTTGCACACTCACATAACGTACTATGTGAAATTAAAATTGAAAACAAAAGAAGGTTAAATAAATTTGACTCAACTTAAATCTTTCGATTATATAATAAATACTAAACAAAACCACGTTTGTTATATGTATAGGCACTATTCAATAGACTATGAGCAACGCTCAAACCTCATTAAAAAAGCCATTCTGGAAATCAAACCCATTCACTTTACTATTCTATTACTATTCTAATCATGAAATACGAGTTCTATTCCAGCCCGCATTTATTTACAATAATTAAAGTGTAGCGTGTTTATAGTAATAAATAATCTCACTACCGCTATAAATAAGGCCTGAAGTTATCAAACGCAGACTGCCAGAATGGGTTACTTGATAAAATAACTTACGAAACCTACTAACAAAGGGATGGGTTGAATTACCTGACTAAATGCAATGGTAAGATGAAATTACTTGTACTGTTACAAAAATAAATAATTTGGAAAATGATTATTTTAGTTGTAACTGCTATCTAGGTACAAAGAGTATCTCTCAAGTGATATTAACCAATCGAATATTTTTTTATACTACTGCCTTTCATATCTGATATTCTAAACAAAAAAATTGAAAAAACAGTTTTTTATAAAGACTTTTATAAGATAGAACTACTACTTTTATAAGACTATTATAATATAAAGAGTTTTTTATACTGACGAAAATTATATTATTATTATTATTTTAAATTCACAAAACCCGCAAATACCTGGTTAGCGTTGTTCATCATGTATTGAACGTGTGAAGCGTGTAGAGGTAAAGGTTATAAAAAATACCTACATTATTTTTTTCGATAATTGAACTAATAATATTGTTAATAACAATGAATGGATATTCATTAGTCATAGATTATATACTAGCGACCCGCCCACGCTTCGCAATGGTGTAATTTAGGCCGACTTGCTCACGAAACATTGAATTTTGGCGAACTTAAAAATACTTTTTCTAAAAGTTCTTTAGTAACAAATTTAAATTAAAGAATACCATATGATGGTGAAACCCGCATTCAAATGGATTAGGAGGAGATAGCGGACAAACATACAAACAGACACAAGTGGCGACTTGGATTTATACTATGTAATGAAATACCAATATTACGAAAAACTGTTTAAAACACTGCTCAATATCATGACTACCATGTATAAATACACATAGCATTTTGCAAATCGACGTATGATAATGAGTTCTTTATTTTATTATTTCCAAGCGTCAGAGCCACAACCAAGAGAGTGAATAAAAATATAAAATAAGAAGCAGTGACCTTGCTCCCTACACTTTACTCGTTACGTTAACTCAGATGAACAGCTTTAAGTTCCATTAAGTTGTTAACTAAATGAGACGTAACTAGCCTTATATTTTTATTTCTCATCCTCGCATTATTCACGTTAAGCGCCTCATGTGGAAGTCGCCCCTCTCGCCCCTTAATACTCGACCCCTCGGGTACTCATCCCCTTGCGTTTCTACCCCGAAATTTACCACCACATTTTTTTCACTTTCGGCCAAGGTTCCCCGTATTCTGGTCCGAGTTTTATTTGATACGAGTTATACTATTGGAACGGTCAATTTCGCTACAAACTAGGAAGGAGTGAGTGGCGACCGGACAGGTTTCCAATTTATTCACGTTGATATCGATTGAATTTTAAGCGGAAACTGGAATTTGTCACTGTCACTTATGTTACTTTTATTGGACGTTTTTACGTCATTTTTGGTAGAAGCCAAAATAACCCAAACTTGATTGATTGATTACGTCATTTTAACCTTGTAACTACTATTTTAGCTGATAAAATATTTCAATAATGATTAAGTCTCGTTACAAAGTAAAGAACAATTGTATTATTTTTGTGTCTTTTGCAGTTTTCAACTATCTAGTTTAATATCATTGCTTGAAATAATACGCTAAATGTGTTTAATGGAGGTGTGTTGTAGATAAATATCGATACTTAATCATTTGTCAGCATATATAGCTACCTAATATATTTGCAATTAGGACATCATTACATAGTATAAATCTAAGTTGCTTTTCTCCATATTTTTGGGTATTTATTCAATTAAATTTGTAAATAAAGAACGTTTTTTTTTAAAGAAAAAGCTTTTTTAAGTTAGCAAAAATGCAAGGGTTCGCGAGCAAGTCGGCAAAATTACACCATTGCGAAGCGTGGCCGGTTCTCTTGTTAAATTTAATCGGCACTAATAGTATGACAAATAAGCAACTAGCTATACAATTAAATCATGTTACGATGTGATTCCGACATGTTGATACGCTATATGAATCCGTTGGGTATATCACTCCTCACTACAAAATCTTTCCTACCCATTGCTAATATTATACATATTCGCTACTCGTCGTCCTCCACCAAAAATCACCATACACAGGTGTCAATGGCATCACTGTATCAACTATGAGCCGAAAAAATCGCCCGAAATTGCCACTCGCGCGCCGCTTTGATTGACACGCGTCTACTTCCCGCCTAACGTGATTACCAGCATGGCGGACCTGCGCTTGACGACGGTAACAAACTTGCAATCAAAATAACTAAGTTACAGCGGGCAATCACCGCCCCATGTAGATGGAGGCACTAACGCCGGGTTCCTGTATTCCGAAACGAACCGTTTTGACTGACTCGTGGATCTACGTATGCTGTACCTAAGGTTAAGTCGGTATCTGAAAATGAGAGGTTTCGGGCTAACTTGCAGAATGTGCTTAAACTGAGAAACTGTAGTAATAAAAGGTTATAGTTATGGTGAAAAGATATTAAACTCGAGCCCTGTCAAGGCCTACAACGAGCCAACAAAAATCAATATAAGCTATGTACTTATTATATTGAACATGGTTTCCTATTGAATATTGAATCAGCTTACTTCGAAAACTAACCGATGCCTGTATTAAGAGACATCTCTTTTAATATAGGAACCCGGCGAACGAGAATAAGGTAACTCAATTGCCTACCAAAATGAAAAGGCTGTTATGCAAAGTCTAGCAGATTTAGTATTTCAATTGCTACTAGGTTATGAAACATTATGAATGATACAACATTATAAAGATAAAGATAGATAAATTTGAGATCGCATATTTGGAGCATAATAAAATGTGAGTCACAAGTGGATACTCGTGAAATGTTGTACAGATACGGAGATCCACTTTTGTTTCCTTTGTTTCCAACTATGAGCACTATAACAATGGAGACACAAACGAAGGATGACTCGACTACCAAACAGAAACCCAAACAATCCACTTACTCTATGACCATATATTGCAGGCGATTTGTTTAACTCGACGTTTTACAAATTTTGACTTTTGGTTCATGGAATGTAAATAAGATTAATCCTTTGCTCATGTAGAATTTTCACTTGTTATAAAAAAATGTAGTACAAAAGTATTACAACGATAGATATGACAAGAGTTTGTAAAAAAAGCCAAATTATATAATTTGCCTGCGAAAATATATATCAGTGTATTAAGAATGGGTGGCCGAAAGTAGCGTTACATTCTGAACATCTCCGAGCTTCACAAGGCACTTAGAACTCTTCCGATGAAAGTTATATAGAATAGGCATTCCTATTTTAAAATTTATGGAACAGGTCCTCAAAGTTTGACACTAGACAATGTCCATATTGGCTCGCCTAAAGTTTTTAACCCGAAAATGTTGTTACTACCGATTTGTAATCTGAATGATCACTCTTCCTAAAATGTTTCGACCTAAACTTTGCATTTATCTTTAAAGCAGTACCGACGATGTTCATAACACTCATGTTTCCGAAAATTTACGTTAATTAAACACTAATGGATAAACATTTGAACTCCTACTTTTGTTTTTCGCATCGCTGTTATTCCTAAACATAAATTATATAATATTTTTACTCATAATCAACATTAAAAATGCGTTGTTAGTTGATCTAAATTCGTAAAAACTTAAAAAAACTATCATAAAATCTGATAGGTGTTTTATCAAAGTAATTTTGCATGTGTGTACAAATAAAAATGTCAAAAAACGGGTAGTACTTTTGCTTCGAAGATTGTAAATAATGTAAATACTTTGTACTTTTTACTGATCCTAAAATCCCTAAAAAGTCAACGTATCATTTTCATCGCTGCGCTAACCTATCCTCGTTTTTTAGTACCTACATTTTCAATTAATTCAATTTGTGTAAATTTGACACTCTATAATTTCAACCAAAGCCACACTATTTCAATTCGCGTTTGTAAATGGACTGTGCAGTTTGTAAAATGGCGAATTTGCCTGCAACTTACGTTATGTCGAACATAATGAAAAAAAAATATTTCTTTGAATAATAGTATAAAAGACGGTTTTGTTGAGAAAATGTAGGAAAACAAATAGTTGTATAATAAGTATATGTTTATCACTACTTAGGAAGAAAAAATTTCGGAGTTAAAAATATACAATAAACATGAACATTTTCTCAACAAAACCGTAAAAATATAGGTGTAATTTGCATACTTAAGAAAAATTGCCTTCTGTGGGCGCTTACCGTCTAAGCCATGAAACTTAAGCTGTGTCTTCTAGTTACCGTCGAGGTTGATAACTAGCAAATTAGTCCTGGCTGCTAAACGTACTAAGGCTTACCATCATTTGCCACGATTGGCACGCTCAAGTGCTACTGGCTCGACACAAGTCAACACAGGACGCTAGCTATACACTGCTATAGCCGTGGTAAACTGAAGACGTGGTCCTTCTGTTTACACCTTACTGTTATCAAAAACTTACCGTTACTGCACGTGGTAACTTTTCTGAAGACGACGCTCTTAAAACCATTTTTTCCATTATGTTCAGTCCAGCACTTCCAAACTAATATGCTACTATTCAATAGCAAGTTCACGTTGGAATCTCTATGCAAAAAAATGGGTTTATTCGATCTGCCACTAGCACTAGGACAGCATGTGTGCCGACAACACAATCGTTAACATTTTTCACGCAGTATAAAATTCAACTCCCACTATTTCTCTTGACTGGAACTACTCACCATCAGTCGGCGTGGTCTGCTGGCTGCTGTTGATCTTCGGGCGCTCCTCGCCAGCAGCGATGTGCTTGCCCGTGCGGCGCGCCACCGGCCGCAGCTCTCGGTCCAGTTCCACTGGTTCCTCTTCCTCGTAATTGTACTCCAGGTCTGGGGAGACAAATAAAAGGGGCTGTGAATTAGAAGGTACCTATAGATGAGAGGTGTAAATGAGGAGGTATAAATGAGAAGGTGTAAATGAAGAGGTATATATGAAGAGGTAAAATAAAATGTATGGGAGTGTTTGATGTAAAGTTTTTGGATATTTTTCGTTTCATTTTCAAAAAGTTATTAGTGTTATTTTAATCATTAGGTAAAGTACTTTCAACATCAGTTTAAAGTTTTTTGATATCTGTAATAGTTACGGAATAATCGCCTGTGCACACTTAACGATTACACCCGGTATATATAAATAAAGAGGTATAAATTAAAGGGTTCTGAAGGTCAGAGGGATATGAATACTAGTTACAAGAATATCGCTTGCATATTACGAAAATTAATAGTTTTTTACAGTCTTAACAATAGTTTTATATCATGATCATGAATCAAGGCTAATTTTAACGAAATTTTAATGCATTAAATAGTTGTAGTAATAGTATTGGATTGTTTAATTATAAATAGTATTATATTACCAACCCAAATTAAAGTCATTTGTTGATGCAATTCGCATCCATCAATTAATATTTTGTTCATTGACAAGGCAGGTAGCTAATTAAACCCTTAACCCAATTATAAGTACTTAAACTATGTCACATAGACCGTTAAAAGTGTAACCCTTCCTTTTGGACCCTAACCATAACCCTTTCGTCAAAGACACAGTCAGGATTTCGTTTTAGAAGGTAGGCGAAGAAACATATTGCAGTGGGAGAGGTAGGCTACGTTGAATTGTTAGAAACTAATACACACTAAGATTATATTTGTATTTTTAAAAAGTTGTTATTTACTGTCTAATTCGCAAGCATTTCAGCGTAAGAAAGATGTATAGGTGATAATTTTAGCCGATTTGCGAAGGCATAGTATATTAATTAATGAGTACCTATGTATTTTAATATTCTCCTCTAAGGGGCAGCTACCTAGTTACCCGTACCTAGCTACTCCCTTAAGGGCCCTTAGTAACTGAAAACGGCAGAATTAGCCATTTTCTATTAGCTGTTACTTACAAAATATACTATATTTCGCACTGATATTTCAAATATATAATAAAGAACGTAAATGTGATGGGAGGACTGTTTTAAAAACACGATTGGAATAATTTTGTTCGATAGAAAAAATCCTGAAGTCACCCCTAAATTTTCATATAAATGCACATTAAGACGGTGTTTTACAATAATAAGTCTTATAAAATTGCAAACTGATTTGATTGACTTTTACCTTTTCTATTTGTGTGTTTGACTGTTTTAGATTTCTGAGAAATTGAACATTTTATTAACATTTTGATAATTAATGTGTTTGGCGCTTACGCCACTTAATTTCGAGGCCGTTGATTCTATTGGAACCGCGTTCCCCGACCGCCTAAGGCGTAGAATCGTATCGAAATCTGAATTTTCGCTGACCGCCTAACCCTCCTTAAGTGCTATACTCAGAACTTAAAGACAGTATCTTCAATACAGAATATTAATTTTGAAGGCATTTTAATTTATATTACTATAAAAAAGAAGGACTTTGTAAGTAATTAAAATCCAGTACATTGTTTTTTTGCCTAATTTATTGATAAAAAATAAAATGAAATAAATAATTTTATTAAAAAATAACCCCCAAGAAGCAGAGTTTGTACTACAGGTACCACACAATGGAATAGGGGAGAACCTAATATATATTTTTCTACAACACTTATAATTATTAGAGCATAATAAGTGTGTTTATAGTAAACAAGGTGTTAATAAAGAACAATAATAATTTGTTCGTCTATTTGGACCATAGATCACTTTAACGCAGTATAACAATAGCACATACACACACACTTTTTTTCCGAGAGGGACTAAGCCTTAATCCAGCATACAGCCTTATTATGGATTGGACTACATGGTAGAAAATCCAATCACGTCGGTTTTCTTACTATATATTCTCGGGTCATAATTTCGTTACAAATATCGTACATCGAATTACATAAGTCCAAGTTATTAACTGAGTCAGTCAGCTGAATTCCCAGATTCCAAGTTTAATTCAAACTGCGGAGCGCCATCAATACTGGCAGCTAACGAGATTCGTTCATAATTCCAAATTTGAAATTCTGGAACACGTGTTTGAAAGCCAATCACTAGAATTGACGATAAATTACAAACGAACGTTATGCCTCTCAGAAAATAATTATAGCCAATAATTGGGTTTCGATTTGTTTAGAGGTACATGTAATTAGTGTCTAATTACAATATTGAGAAATGCAATAAAGTAATTGAAATTACTGTGACATTAATTTGTTATTAATAAACACGCTATGTTTTATTCATTTTCAAAAACATGATACTTTTTTGATTTAGAAAATAAAGAATTTTTAAAATTTACTGTTAAATTCTAACTAAACCATAATAGTATATTATCATACAAGTGCGCAAAGTTGTTCATTATACACGAGGCTGAGGGTTGCAGCTCGAGCCGCTAGCGAGGGCGTAAATTAGCCGTGTATAATGAACATGTTGCTCACGAGTACAATGTGCAATATTATTACACACAAGTGTGTTATAGGTCGGTTTATGACCCTCAAAACGATGTGATAAAGCTCACTTTCTGAGCAAGTATGTTGAAAAATAATTTAAAAAAACACATACCTACTTGGTCTACCAGTCATACTTTTAATTCATAACTACAATACCTACTGCTCAATAGGACAACGAGTCATGGTTTTTTAAAGTGGTAGGACTAAAAAGAATCTTAGGACAAACGCAATAGGACCAAAAGTCATGCATCAATTATAGTTATCCGTGTAAATCCCGATTTGGACCCTTATTTGATAAATTATATCTAAAGCGCCTTTCCTTTGTCTAATTTAACTAGTGGCCGTCCGCGCCTCCGTTCGCGTGGAAGTCGGTTTCCTGTGGGAATTAGAAGTTTTCCCGCGGTAAAAAGTACCCTATGTGTTATTCCGATGTATAAATGATATTATAGTAAAGTTTCATCCAAATCCGTCCAGTAGTTTTTGCGTAAAAGAGTAACAAACATCCATACATACTCACAAACTGTCGTGTTTATAATATTAGTAGGATAGCTGCAACCGACGTATTCCGCCTCCCGGCTACTAACATAATTGGAGCTAATGATTGATCGATGGTATTCGCCTATACCTACAATGGTGGGTACTTGTTGTGTATTACGTCAAATTAATGCGCTTGTACATCCACTAAGGGAGGAATATTCATACGTTACGCGGCTATATAGGAAGTGCTTTTAATACCTACGCCATGACACATAAGCGGATTTGAACCTGGTACCTCCCAGCTTTGATTCCGACATGTAAGTGCTAATATTCAGAAAGTTGCTTGTTTTTTATTTTAATATATTTTTGGTACAAGACTTAAATCAACTCCTACCTACTGCAAGATTTCTAAACTTATAAAAACATTTTGGTGAAATAAAAAACATATTTAAGTTAACATTAATAATGAAGAAAAAATAGAATGTTCAGTTCAGTAAAACGATATTATTGTGAAATAATGTTTTCTACAACTGGTGTTTTAATGAACAAGAATAAATTGTTTAGTTTTTTTTCTAGCGTAGGATCGCAAAAACATTCACGTAAAAACGTGGCGTTTCTAACAAATTAACACTTTTTAAGGGCTTAGGTAAAACGGGTTATTAAACCATTACTTGGTTGTCCGTCTATCTGCCTGTAACCTCCCTATTCAGAAACGCGTGAATTTATCAAGGTGTAAAAGTGCATTTGGCGCCACCCTGTATTTGACGCAGCAAGGGTAGTTAAGCGTGGGCATGTGATTAGTGCCGGCCGCAATCTAATCAATTAACAAGCGGATTGTCCACAACTCGAGCCGAAATAATCTACTTCGTGGGATACCTAACTAATTTTAACCTAATGGAGTTACGAGGCGTGGATATGTATCGTCATGTTTTAATTGAAGTTAAAGGGGGAAAAGGATTTCATAAGAGATTCATATTTTTTTTTGATAACTATAATCTGTTATTATATATTAATAATAAGTAAATTTCTATACTACCACACCAAGTAAGTAGCCATAAATAAAGCCAGTTAGCTCTTGTGTTAATGGACTAGGGAAAAAATCAAAACGCTAACCAATTAAAAAAGCTGTGATGTTTGCGAGAAACATGTATGCATCTGCGGTTCCATGGCGGAGGCTAACCGTCATCATGCCATGCACCACGCCTTTAACGACATCTATCGCAGGGCTCTAATCTCTGCAAACATCCGGTGCACCCTCGAATCCTCTGGGCTAAGCCGTTCCGATGGAAAAACCTTGCCCGAACCGTCGGGACGGCTGGAGCAGCGGCCCTGAAAAGAACGAGCGAAATACGCCGAGCTCGAAAATAACTACCTCTTCGTTCCCCTTGCGGTCGAAACCACTGGTTGCTGGGGTAGTGAGGCCAAACTTTTAAATGACAAATTAAGCAGATGTCTAAGAGAGAGAGGTTGCGATGTTCGATCCGGGTCGTTCCTGGTGCAGAGGCTGTGCATTACCGTTCAACGCGGATACGTTGCGAGTGTCATGGTGTTTTTTGGATTGCCTCTTTAACTGATCCTCATTTTTATGTGTGTGTTTGTGTTTTTTAATTTATTGTCTACTTCTATTATTGACTGATGTTTGTAATCTAATTGACTAAATGACATTATACAAGTGAATGAATAAGTTGATAAAAAAAATATTATTTTACTAAACTTGTCTGATTCGGAAATCGAATCTAGGACCAACAGCTCACAACAGCAACCTACATGAATAGTAGGATTATCCATCATGTATTCAAATCTACAGCACATGTGTTGGACTACGGCGCAGTCCCTATTACTTTTCGAGGCGAATGTCATGCTGATGAACTAAAAAATGATTTTTAAAATAAGCATTTTCATTACAGACTTAAACAACCAATCGAAAAAATCATTTCAGCCTACCCTGCAATCTTATCCCTACGCAAAGTAAAAACACCTTTAGATTTAAAAAGTTTTAATCTGTGCAAGACTTTAAAGTAAAAATGGTAAGAAAAACTTTAGATAAGATTTTATCCCGAAGGCAAGTGAGTAATTGATTACCCTCCAGGGCAAAAGAAACCCTTTATACCTGATGTTAGGGATATAGGAAGGAAGTTTTAGCCTGTTGTGTTGCAACGTCGCCCTTAGGACCACTCCAAATATTGTGCGCAAGAAATTATTTTAACATAGGTATCTCTACACGTTTTTTAGAGGCTTGTGACGAGAAGCGAATTCGCTCGTGAAAATTTACAGAATCATTTACATTAAAATATAAATGAAATAGTTGAAACCCGTGTTAGACAGCACGCATTTTCCGTATATAATTTAATAGTAGTATAGGTTCATTAAATAAGGCTAAGGGATCATAAGAATGGCGTTTCTCTTGCAGTTAAGCGGTTGTTGATTATTGACCTTCTTCTATAATTTACACACAATATTAACCTTAAACACCAAATATCTACACATACATGACAGACTAACACGTAGGTAGCGTTGCTTTGTAAACTTCAATAGAATCATGGCGCATAAGAAGTTTTCTTTCTTCCGCTTAGCTGGAAATACGATCGGATATTCTGTATAACGTTTGCAGATATATCTTATTTTATCCAAGTGGTATTTTAGACAGAACGTTAACAAAAACAAATTGAAAATTTATGACTTCATGTCTACAATTTCACAATTTAATAAACATTAAACCATAAAATACCTAAAGAAAACTTTCCGAATTCTAATAAAGTGGACATGTTTAAATCAGTCCAATTGTGAAGGGCTATTTTGTAAATTTCTAGTGATATAAACTGCTATCAAAAATCGTCAAAATTCCTTTATTCGAACGGCCGATTTAACCTACATTTATTTATTCCCATAGACGTTAGGACCACTTGAGTTACAGAATCACTCGGCTGGTTCTATTCAAGAAGTCGATCCCACTTCACTGAGTCCGCAGTTTCAAATACATTGTTTTATTAGTAAGGCAGCCCGCGTTGTTTAATATACTCAAAATTTAAAATTGATATGAATTTTGGTGGCCTCCACCCAAAATATCCAAGGTAGAAAAAATAAGTATTTTCACATTTACCTACAAAAAACGTGAGACATATCGTAAGAGCAATAAGGGATCTTTGACCAATCTTGAACTGAAATTATTAACTAAAAAAACTAGCATATTTATTTGCAGGTATCCTTTCTGTTACTTAACTGTACAGAAAAGATGATGGGTACTTCTATTTATTCAGTGCTATATCTACAATGGTGTCTGAATACTCATAAAATATAATAATCTGACGTGTTCGAGTATACTTGAGAATATTTCCCATGAGCTCTCATACTGTAACGAATAATAGAGCCACATTGAACGAAATTCTATATTGAGTTGGAAACTTCTCCATCCTAACTTTTTCAATAGCTCGTGCTAAACTTTAAACGACTAACACATAATATCTAGCTTGCTTGTGTTGAAAACAAGTCACCGACTGGAACAAATACCGTTGTTGATGAAAATACCTAGTTAATAAAAGCATTGAATATCTAGTAAATAAAGGAATGTGAAGTTTTAAATTAATAATAACCCTACTTACTTATATCTATTTTTAGCAAACTACGCTATGGATATATGAGGTTGTTGAGGTTCGTCGTAATAATGAATTTTCTTAAATTTAAACAAAAAAAATATGTTTGATTATGTTTTCAAAAAAAAATATAGAACCTTTTATCAATATTCCTTATAATTCTTTGTTCTAGAATAAAATATATCTATCTATAACAAATAGACGTTTTGAATAGATATACTGACAAAGCAATAAACGCGTCTATAGTAACACACATTAAAACTATGTTGCATTGGATACACTTTTAAATCGAAATTCAACTAACTTTAAAAAAAGAAATGAAATAAACTATTATCTTTTAAAAGTTTCGCTAACAAGGCTAGTTATTAGTTAGATCTTTTACTATCAGAAAACTTACAAACTTACTTAACAGTTGGGAATAAACGAGAACTCGATACAACTTTGTATCTTTTAGTAAAATATTGATAAGAAGAGCCTTTATTGCAATCGAACTTTGTAATTGATTTTATAATGTACAAGTTTAAGATATAGGCTAATCTGCCTAGTTTGGGAACTCCTGGTAACTTGTGCAAACACCGATCTCAATACCCATGTTTTTGTTAAGCACCCAAATTGTTAAAAGTTTAATAAAAAATATTATTATAAGTAGTATTATAAAAATCTGTGTCAATTATTATTCAAATGGATTAATGATTTTGAAAGTTTTTTTTTTAAGTTGTTTTAACCTCTTAACAATCATTAGTGATTTTCATTCTAATATGTCAATGATCAGCATTTTTTTTTTATTTGAAAATATTCTGTAATTCGTAATACATGAAAGCAATAAACATATTTCATTAAAGAGAACACCACAAACGTTTGCAATCTTGCTTTTATGGTAAAAGTTAAATAGGATGCGTCTCACGAAGCCTCTCCTTCTATAAAACGGAAATTAAAACACACATTCTGTTCTATTATAGTTGTGCACTGTGAATCAACGTTTATTAAAATGAGAAAGAGTTAACTATTTTGCAGATGCAAAGTGAACAATATGAAGTAACCAATTATATAGTAGAAATTAGTTTTAATTGGCAATAGTAATTAGAATACTCGATAGTCGACACCTGTAGAGCAATTCGCTAAAAACTCACTTACGAACTCACTCTCACTCAAGTGAGATCGCTCACTTCACCTGAAAACTCACCTCACTTTGAATCGGTATTCTGTTAACTCATCAACACTGAGGTGAGTTAGGGTTTGAATTTATGTAACGATAATATTACTTACGAAATTCGATCACTTCTGTCTAACTTATTATTTTACGAGTGAGTATGAGTTTGAAGTTTCGATTTCGAGACATTGTCGAGATTTTTTGCTGAATACAATTTACTTAACATTTCCATACGTGACGTCATAAGCACACCTAGCCAAACTCACTTCATTTAAAGCGATAAGCTGTGGAGTGTCTTACTATCGGGTTACGAGAATACGAAACATGAACCTCACCGCGGATTCCGCTCTGTGAGCTTCAAGTGAGTTTAGCGAATAGCCCTACTGAAGTTAAACAAATTGAAAACAACACGTGATATGATACGGAGTGGTTATTTGTGTATAATAACTAAAACACTCGTGTATAAATAGGTCGGTTATAATATTACACAATAGTGCATTATATAACGATCCTCACAAAGTTAAGGTAGTGCCTTACTGCAAATTATATGCTGGTAAACAGAGCATTTTCAATTTGATTGGATAATACAGTTTTTTTTGTAACGACAAAGAGATTTTGTGCTACTGAAAATCTATTTACATATTTAGAATCAATTAATGTGTCCATATTAAATAAAACATTAATAATTATCAAATTATTGGTAAAAAACAGTAATTTGTTAAAGAATCATTGTATTTTATCTCAAAACATATATTTCTAAAAATAGGCTTTATTGTGGCTGATTGGTGCATAAAAAAAGTTACGCGACATTTTCCGAATTGTTTATATTTTGTTTACATTACATTTGTTGCTGTGTAGAGAAACCATTTATGCAAGATTTAATTTTTATTCCTCGCAAGTGTGTCGAAAAAGTGCGTATGGTACTCGTGAGCAACATGACCATTATACAATCGGCTGATTAACACTCTCGTGTATAATGAACAACTTTGCACACTTGTATCATAATATACTAAAAATAAACAATGCGAGTGTTATGAAAAAAAAAAGGTGATGGTTATATAATGTGAAACAAAGTCGCCATTCGTGTCTATTTGTACGTAGATAGGTATATCGGCAAGCTCCTTTTCAACCAGGCAATAGTTTTAAATGGTTTCTCTATCATTTATATCATAAAAATATTTGTATAATCAAAGCAAATATTTTAAATATGATAAAATTCAATGACTTCTCTTAAATCTAGGGCGGGTTGTTACTTGAAAATAAATGTTATACAAAGGGAAATTTCTACATATTTAAGCTACAAACTTCGAAACACTTTGAGGTTACACAAAAGGACGAACAATTTCAAAACTAATGTTTTCAGTAAACGAAATTCCACTATTATTAATTAATTGGTTATTCATTTCAATTAATTGAATGAAGCATAACTAAATGTACAGAGTTTAAATTGAACTTATTTTTGGACTCATGGTATAAAGCTATTCGAATTTTTTTTACAGTTAGCTATCGTTAGTTAGACAGACAAACCTTTTCTTTACGTAGGTAACGTAACAGGTGATCGCTTGAAAATGTTTGCAGTAGAACTCCGTAACAAACTTTTTCGTAGTATTGGCTGAACTGGATAAGTTTATTTGTTCAATGACTCACTAACCTACTCCGACATTTGTTTTTTATGTTTGTCTGAGTATTTTAATGATGTTAAATAGATAGGAAAAAAAGTATCGAATATAGGTGAAATTGAAATTCCCTGTTAACATGTTATCTCTCCCTCGACATCAGTAATGAGAATTTATCACTTCAAAGTATAAAACAAAGTAGCTTTCTCTGTCCCTATGTATGCTTAAATCATTAAAACTACGCAACGGATTTTAATGCGGTTTTTTTAATTGATAGAGTTATTCAAGAGGAAGGTTTACATGTAAAATAACATAGGTAGTAAAGGGAAAGGATTTTTACTCCGAATTTAAAGTGTGCGAAGCCGCGCGGGTAAAAGCTAGTTATTATATAAGTAATAAATATGTTAACTGACACCAATTTTTATAACATAAGTTTATATAAGAGGGCAAAAGCAAATACGAAACATTTAAATAAGTGTTTGTAACACGTTTTTCATTAATTTAAGATTGATATTTTCCAATTTCCTTGTTAGTGTCTTAGAATTTGTTGTAGGTATAATAACTCTGACTTGTTAAAAACATTAAAAACCCGGCTATTTTATTAGAAAATTTGGCATTCCTATAGCGAATTAGTTTTGAAATTGGTATAGAAGTTTTTAAATCTTTCTTCTTTACAATATTAGATCGGACTTTATTTCTGTTCCGTATTTTCACGCCAGCTACTTGCAAAAGTTTGTATAAAATATTTAAAATTTGTTTGTTGTTAAAAGTTGATAGATAAATTTGATGTAACTGTTTCACAAGGTAGGTTTTTTAACTTTGTCATGTTATTTTTAAAATACATTGTAATCGGATACACTCTATCACACGTGTAGGTAACCTAACGTCCATTGTATTATAAAGGTTTTTTTTATTGAGAGTGTTCGTACAAACTCTTTGAGTACTTTTTCCATTTTATTTTATCGTAACTTAATAAAACTGGCAGCAATTTATGGAAAAGTGTCTTTGAGTTACAAAAGACATCGTGTACAATAAAATTACAAGAAAAATAAAGTTATGTTTGAAAACTGTGCAGTTCGTTGCTTTTGAATGTTCAAGATAGTTTAAAATAACGCAAGTTCATTTTATTAAACATTTACCTACAAGAATAAATTTGGTAATTTAGTATTAAAAATCTTTTTTTTCTCGGTTTTATGTAACTTAATGAGGGTTTTTTTGTCAAACGGACCATAAACTGATTTAGACATGGTTCGTAGAAGTTCCTCAAAATTTTCACTAAGTAGGTACTTATTTTTTTACATGTCAAGTTCCTGAATCGCAGACTTAACAAAATAACATTGAAAAGGTCACTGATGTAAGAAAGCTTGAGTTATCCATAGGTCTTGACATATTTTTGAGTTGTCTCATTATTTCTAACTGTATCAATTAAATAACAATGCCCAATTGGGTATAGCAGTCGTTCAATATTAATGATGCCTGAGTATGTTAACACAGTACCTACCTAAGACTGGTTGGAACGGTACCAATCACTTAACTTTAAAAACAAAAATATATGTTATCCGGTACACAATTACATTGCAAGTTAATTATTGTAAAATACAGGTGTTATTCACTGTACAGCAAAACCCAGTTTTCGTTTTTGGAAGTACTGCTTTTACACCCGAATAAGAATGATCTCATTTAGGGTCTTATCATCCTAGTTAAGTTTTAATTTTGATGACTGGTAAAGTTTCGGATTTTTTGTGACATTTAATCTTTCCGTAACTGTAGTTTTTGTATTAAATGGTTCAGTTTGAAACTAAGTTTCAGAACAAACAAGGCGTTACTGATAAAAGGACGATTTATAATTGCACCAATCAGATATTTGCAAAATTAAGAAGTTTAAAACCAGCTACCATTTTCATCATCTTATATAACGTCATTATATTTCAATTCGGCGTAGAACAACTCCCCTGGCTGGCAAAGCCGATAAAAAGGCCATTTTACATTATATTCCGATATTCAATAAAACATGCTGAACGAGTGAATTATTCATTTCAGTTGATTGTACGGTCCATTCTGCTATCCGAAAATTATTTTCCTCAATATATGTATGCATCTATAAACAATGTATTTCATGTAGCTAAACAATTTGCACGTAAAGCAGGTCGTCCTTTATTACAAAGTGTAATGCTCTGGTGGTCGCTTCTATTCCTGTTTTTGTATAACGTAGGGAAGCGTAAGAATGGCAGGTAAAACCAGTTAATTAATTTTGGTTAATTTTGATGTGGAAACCGTACAGCTCCTTTAATTAATGTTACTGACAGGCACTAACTAGAACACTGCACCATTTTGCTCTATATATTTTGTGGTTTTCTCGAGCTAGATATACCTACGTATATATTAAACATTTATAACTTTGTCGAATGGATAAAATCAAAAGTAAGAAATTATGTAATCTGTAAGCGAAAGTTACCAATATAGCCTTTAGAATTGGCACGTTAATATATAGTTGTGCAAGTGGGTCTGTTAGTCTATGGATCAAACACGTGACTAGAGACCGAGTTGAGACTAACACAGCGTGGGACGGTCTGAAACACGTTGAACTGACGATTAAAAGAGAGAAGACCGCAGTGTGTGGATTAAAGCCGCTAGGAATGAAATGGCTAGCTATCGTCACAGGCATTAGCTAGCATAAATGGACGAAAACTGCCCAAAACTAAAATATAATAGTAAGCAATATATAATGCCTATTTCCAGCAGTTAAAAATAGGAGTTGGTCTACTCAACGTTTGGGAGTCATTATATGTTATTTAAAGACAAAAGTACTCATTAGTGCCTACTATTGGTCCGTGACCCCCTAATCATAGCAAACGCGTAAATTAAAACATTAATTAAATAAATATGTACTTCCTTTCAAAACTCGGTAATATTAATAATAAGTTATATTACTCAGTAAATATCGCTTCATATGGTAATATAAATATGGTAGCTACAAGGTCGCGTCAAACATTTTTCCCTCAATCATTGTTCCTATATCCAAATTCATTTACGTAACCGTTGCTATCAAATTCTGTAAACGGTGTAGTCTACAAATTGGGTCAGACAGTCTGAAATCTAAATCAAGATGCGATACGACCCCCAAAAAATCAATACACCTATAGGTAGGTATGGCTATAATTTAGGGAAAGGACGATCGTGGGTACGAACGCTTCCGTTTAACGATTTTGTAGGAGAAACAGGTGTTACCGATATTTATTGGCGATGTTATTGTCAATGGGGCTTTTAAATATCAGTGATAACAGTTAGAATGTGTTGTCTATACTTTAAATATTTTTTTTGCAATACAATCTTGTTTTAATTGTCTTGTTCAGTTAAGTTTGGGTTGATAGAATTGATTTGTCAATACAATGTTTTGACTAAAAACTTTTAAGAAATAACCAATTAGGACGATAGTTGCCAAGGGCAACTGGTTAGGAAATAAAAAAAGCCGATGGGTTACGCGATACCTTACTCAACGTACCTAAACTTTAGCATTCACTTATCAAACCCAATGCCTCATGCATACATCGTGAACATGAGCCTAAGGATTTTAGTTGCCTTTTCACGAATAACAATCGAATAGAAAGCTTAGCGTTATCGTACGTACAAAAAAAATTATAAACAGCGCTCCTAGTGTATGCCAAAGTATCTAAATCTAGCGACAGCGAGTTACTTTTAAAATTTGTATTTTTTTTACTAGTCGATAAGTCGCTTCAACTGTAGAGGTACGAAAGTGCTTCGTGATCGCTTCTCGCGTCAACCATTTTTAACTCGGTATGTTAACGATGCGATCTTGCCAAATACTAGTGATTGAGGCACAGCTCTAGACAGATTGAAACTGCAGTACCAACAAAAATATATCATGGCTTTAGTAACTACATCCATTACTTATATCGACGCAAGCGCAGAGGGGCAAGTGGGAGTTATTATGAGAACCATTATGGCACCATCCGAGTCAAGTTATTGCACTTAATATATCATAATAATAGCATAACATCATGGTAAACGGAAGGTTAATAAATAACCGCGGGTTATTGTTTTAAGAGGTAAGTAATCTAGTTATTTCAGTTAGTAGATTGTGCTTTGTATTAGATTGATTAAGGAAAAATATATGCAATTCTTTCTCATGGAAATTATGTTGTTAGTTAATAATATAATTGAATGGTTTCTTTATATATAATTGAAATTTTTGATATTGAATGAATTAAAGATACAACGTAGGTACGTGTAAACAAAAGATAAAACTTTAGAAACCCTATCCGAATGCTTATGCAGTTGTATGCCTCGATTTTGTAAATTTGGTGTTGGTACAAAAGAGTGCTAAGTTTTTTCCCGCCAGCTTTTTTCTCTCGGCCTTCTGATTGATAAGCTGATATCGATATTTTGACTTGCATCGAATATAATGAAATTACTTAATTATGAAATAAATATATTTTTTTATACTTGGTAACAGATAATCCCAGCAATTATCAATTGGTATTAAGTTATGTTGATTACGATTAGTATGGGATTGTTGAAGTAACATAATAGAAGAAATAACAGGTAAATGATCATTAACTACTGTTTTCTAACTTCTATCCATATCCTTAGGTAAGTATTTATTACTCAAACGCTCAACTCACTTAAAAACGGCTGATGCGATCTAGCATTTTCAAATCATCTTTTTAGTATAACAACTGTTCTTCTTCATACTTTATTTTAGTTTTAGACTTTAAAATATTTAATGGGACCGACCTTCATGACCAATCTGACCCTACAAGTTGTGTTAGGAACAAGAATATTTTTTCAAATTTACAATAAGTACCTACTTTTAGCGTCCTCTAGACCAATAAAAAAACTACCTAAGTATATGTAACACGAACACGCATATTTTAAAATCGGTTAATATTTAGAAGAGGAATTTAAAAGTTGGAGATATAATTAGAAGTAGACACAATTTATACACCACTACACGTATAACAGATAGGTACATACATTTGAACAACTAAACACAACGCCAATTCATACTTTGTAAATAGAAGATGTCTATGCAAACAAATTTATAAATATGAATAGACAAGTAGATAGCAATCAATAAATACAGTCGTGCTCAACAATAAGTTTCAAAGATTATCTGTAGGTTTCATCTCCGTCTGTAATACAACACAGAGTGCTAAATCAATTCAATTGAAGTCGTTTACAAACAATTAAATGATACAGCAGAATCCAATTGAGCTTATAAGATTATCAGGCCACTGGTAAACGTGTTAATCAATTTGTATTCAAGTAGATTTAATGTACACCGTGTTTTTTTTATTACACTTAAGATGGCGTAAACCGCATTAAAATCCGTTACGTGGTTTAGGAGGAGATGGCGGACAAACATACAAACAGACAGAATTAGCGACTTGGATTTATACTATGTAATGATAAAACAAATTCCTGAAAACTCCGTCCTTGTCAAACTCTTTAGTGATTTCCAAATGAAATTAACTGTGGATTCTAAAGCAGATATATAAATTTAATTTGTTTTTTAAATATATCATATATTTTTTAAGAGACGGCCATTTATGGGGCGCCGAAGGAATCTCGCCCAGGACGCTAGTAGTGCTAAAACCGGCACTGGTAGGCCAAGGTGCTAATTTTAAGATTTTTGTAACTGAAACACTTAATTAAATAGTTAATAATATAATTGATTAGTTGTATTGAAAACTGAATAAATAATAATAATATTCAATTCATTCATACTTATTTCAAAATAGTTGTTATCTATTTAAATACTTCGATGTATTCACAATACAAACGTTACATTATTTATGATCATAGCTAAAAGCGGCTGACCTAGAGGTGCGCTCAACGGAACAGAAAATCAAGATAATGTCTACTTACGTGACTTAGTCACTGTATTCGCAACAAATAGAACGAGATAAGAAGGAGTAAGAAAGGAAAATTTAAATACTTTTAACTTCCAATGGGTAAGTTCATCGGTGGGGTTAAAATAATGGTGAAAGGATATGTAACAATATTTTGTTGTAAACTCTAAATACGAAATGTCGTGGGTTAAGTAAGAATGGTCGCAAGAGTCATTACGTCTAATTAGCTGCGACGCCATTTTGAGACTGTGACGTCACCAAGAAAAACCACGACACGTACAAATACAATTCAACAACGGCTGCAATTAATTAAAATCACATGTTAAATCCATAGACTGTAAATGGCTGATAGACATTTTGAATTAAGCAACAGCTATAAGCATTTCTGCTGGATATAGTCCATACAAAAGAAATCGATAGTTTGATAGTCGAAAACTCAAAACAAAAGAGTCTATTGTACTTAGTTTTAAATCTTTCGGGACAGTGAAATACAGCAGTTGACCGTGTAATAGCTATCATCACGTTCCAATCAAGCGACGAATCGATGTCGTATTCAGGTGGAATAAATTTGTATTTGGCTGAAAAGTTCCAGCCATTTTACACAAGGCTTTTTTATTTATTTTTATTTCAAACCTGAAAAAATACCGTGCAGCGTGGTTGCGGTTTAGTATTTTTTGTAAAAAAAAACTTCGGTCCCTCAGGCTGTTTTTATAGCACAGATGTATCATTGACACTTTCTGACTTCGAAAAATGGCAAATAAATTCACAGGTTATTACTATAAAGTGCGGTGGTTTTTATATATATATTTTTTTAGGTTCCAATATCTATGGCACTACAATAATTTACGCTTGCGCTTGCAAAATAAAAATTGTAGAAATAGAGAGCGGAAGTCAGATTCTAAAAGTTAAAATGAAAATGAACTACCAAGAAATCAAAATAAAAAAGACTTTTTAATACCCTAGTTATTGTAGCCTATTCTTGACTCTTCACAATTTACTTCTTCTAACTTTGAAATTGAACTACAACTCTCCGACTTCACTTATCCTTTCAGAAACTGAGTTAATTTTCCCTTGATAATAAAAGTTTAGATGAGAAATACTAATAGCTATTACAGGTATATCTGTTTTGGCGTACATCCGTATAAAAGCAGCGGGGCGCGGCAGTGGTGTCCTCTCAGAAGGACATAATGCTACCTTCTACCACGAAGGCCTCGAGGAAAAAAGACGGCGCCGGGGCCGGATGGCGTGACACAAATGGAGGGACGCTTTCGGGAGCTCTTAGACTGCTGTTTTGCGTCGGGGATGTTCTCAAAGGTGTGGAAGAAGGGGGAAACGATCCTCTTGCACGTCACCGCAGACGTCGCAGCTGCATCTTCAAGAAGGCGCGATCGCGACCTTGTCCAGCCTGGTGGTGGCCAGTGGGGGGGTGATGTGGGGACACACCTGCCCGAATTGCATGGACCACCACCGTCGACGGGTGGGAACGATCGAGCGCTCCCGGGGGGTCAAAATGGGCCCGTCGTGTAGAAGACGGGCCGTTGCCAGTGAAGTAGTGGCGTTAGACCCGACGGCCGGGCCCCACGACTCCACCACAAAGGCGAAGACGGAGCGCCGCGGGGTTATAGTTGGTAGTCCCCTGGGCGAAGTGTCAGTTGCAGGGGTACGGTGCGAAAAAGCATTTCCCCGCGCAAAAAACATAAAAGTCTTTGCAAATTTTATAACATGAACAGGTAATACGTATTGCAGCAAAGAGCATATAAGCCGCTTATTGTATCCTTTATAACGGAACACTGTAGAACTTTTAAAGGTAAAAAAGGCAGAGCTGATACCGTTGCAGGCTTATTTGAATTTAGGTACCTACTTTTTGTGACTTGCCACTAGTAGGGACGGAAAAAGAGTAAATCCTACTCCTTTTTAAAATGTAAAAGTTTGTAGATAAAACGGCTAAGCGGCTTTGAACAAAATTTGGTTTATGAATAGAAATTCAACTAAAATAACACAACAGGTGATGTTGAATGCGGCAAATTACTCATTCAAGCAAGAAAAATAATTTTCAATAAAACCGCGGGGTTAATTGCCAGAAATAAAATATAGTTATTAATAAATAAAAGCCAGCAAAAGTGAAGTTTATCTTGACCATCCTAGTTGTATAACAATACAACGTTAAGGAGCACCGGCAATTTACCACGGTGTATTGCGTTGCAAATTTGCAATTACGGCAAACAACGGGATAACTGCTGTGTAATTGAATCAATGACGAACCATAATCCAACTATCCGATCAACATACTTTCCACAGACACATTACACATCGATTTTTTCAATAACGAGATAGCTGACTTCATTTATTTTGCATTGAATAAAGGTTAACTATTTTTTTTATCATGAATAAAAAAAAGATACTGGTTTAAACATAAAACGTGCCGCAGCAAGTTATTTTTGCATATTTAAACACAAAAATGCAAAATTCAATAAACGAATATTCTCTACGTTCTGGCAGCGTTCTCTTGTTTATTAAAATAGTTTTAAACTTTAGACCAAAGCTTTATAGTGAAACGTTGTAACTAAACTTGAATTTCAATACGTTATACGATGAAACTGTTATCTAGTAGCAGTAACATTCAACCGGTTTCATCAAAAGATAGAATTGCTTTTCGAATTTTTCGAAACTTTTATGCTTTTCACAATTTTTGAAACTTAAAACCCACGGTATTTGAACAACTGAAACGTCATTTTGCAGTTTCCAACTTCGTGGAAAAGTAGACAATTACACCGCACCGCTTTATTTTTCGGTTTCGTTTTATAACAATTTTTACTTTTACCAAATCAAATACCGACATGTGAAACTACGAAAACTCGTACGCCCTGTCGGAAAATTTTGCGTTTTATGTTTTGCTACATAATAGTTTGAGGGAAAATAAATTGCTATTTTTTATTTTCAGCACGAAAGTCAGGTCATGACTTGTATAAAGTTACATTGTGTAAACGTGTAGGTAGACAATTAAGACAAATCAGGCTTTAAATCGAGAGTAGCTAAACCCTGCAACTGCTGGTGTTTGAAGTGTTAAATCGTTGCCGCAAACCACTTTACGGAGCCCACAAGACGCAGAAGTTTAATTGCGAAGTTCTGAACCAAGCTACCGGTGCAAGCAACTAGTACTCAACTGCAAGCAAGTGTGAAAATGTTGGCTGGTTCACGCGTCTCGAAAAATTGAGAAGTACTCGTTTGAAGGTGTGATTTGAAGTTGTCTGTAAGTAGGTATTTGTTGGAGTGCTTTATGAATGTTTGAAGGTACTCTATTGTTATAATTAAGAGAAAATTGATAGTAGTTGTCTGTATTTACTTTGTCTGTATTTGCTTTGTTAAACATTATGAATAATAAATGATAATTCTAGATATTTAATGAAATCCTTTTGATACCAATATGCCTTTATAACTTGAAACAAAAGAAATACATGCTAAAGTTACTTTCAAAGACTAGCAGTTAGTCAGTAACAAGTCGGTCAAGTCAACCCAAGCCGAAACCACTAGCTTAACTGAAGTACTCCGGGCTCCAGCATCGTGTTTTATTCAATATAATTACTCACAGCAAACGCCTCTAACTAGCACACAGGGTCTGTACCCATTAGATAAATTAATAAACTTGCGGAGAACGTAAGTAGGGCAATGCCGACTGTATGACTGTCCGCCCTAAATGCCGCCATTGTATAGCAAACGTAACCTATTTCTGAGCCACACATCACATACTCGCCGAGAATGAAACGGTAGAAATCGAAAGCAACGTAAATACTCGGACGACGGGAATAACTTTCAATTTAAGGAAGGACTTTTAAAAATAATTTCAATTGTTTATTTTTGTTTTTTATCGAAATATACTTTGGTAAAAAACACTTTGATTATAATTGGATAAGAAATATCGGTTATTATCGGTGTTTAGTATGTATTTGTATTTCCCGTGGACTCATGTAAATATTAGAAATGATTTTGAACATTATATGGATAAGATAAAATAAATAGAGATTAAAAAATAAATAAAGATCGATGATTTGATACAATTATAAGATGAACAATTTGGCTAGAAACTTTAATTTAACAGAGAAGAACACTGACAGTAGTCTATTGTTTTAATTCCTAACTCATTTTTTACATACTTTGCCGAATATAACCTTTCCAAGTCATCTAGATCTTTGGCTGCAACGTTTTAAGCAACATTTATTGTTATATGTTAAGAATCAATTACTAGGTATGATTTTTATTATTGAAGTCTACTTTAGCTGAATGAAATCAAAATCAAAATTATTTTATTCATCATAGATATGTAACAAATACTAAATGAACGTCAGTGTTACCAACTTCGACTTTACCTAACCGTAGACCGAGAGAAAAAAGCCGGCGGAAAATGTTTATGTTTGTCATTTTCCATACTCCTTGGAGAGACTATTCAATGCTATCAATAACTTTATTACCTACCCTTTTGAATAAAATTACTGTTAAATGTTTAAAACACATAACTTCCCATACATTTATTTTCTGATATAAAATCCTCTACCGTAAATGCAGCAAATTTTAATGATCAGCGTATAATAATTAATTGGGTGTAGGATAACATAGCTTTAAACGAGAAGTGCTGTATCCTACTGCCCTTTTAAGTCTATAGTACCTTAGATAGATATCTACATTATTTATTTTCTTAGAAAACACTTAGCACAAATACTGAAGACTGATTAAAAGGAAGGCATATGACTTGGAGCTATTTCTTCCAGACAAGCTATAGCGATGCGTCAGCAAAATTACATTTTAAAGTCTAAAGTGCCTTACTTCCTATCTAACAAATAATTATCAAGTTATAATCAAATACCGAATGGTACTATAGCTTACTGACATTTTAAAATAAAAAAATCGGTCATTCCTACCTAATAATAAATTATCAATTTATAGGAATGGCGATCATATTGACATTTTAAAATCAATTGTGCCTTAGTTTCTACCAAATAATTAATTATCAAATTGTAATTATGTAGCGAATGGTGCTAATGCGAATTGACATTTTAACGCTATAACGCCTAAGTAACTTACTTTTAAAAATTGAATTAGATTATAATTATGAAGCGATTGGTGCTGATGCGTATTGACATTTAAACGTTATAGTGCCTTAGTTACTGACTAATATTTAATTATCAAATTATAATAAGGTAGCGAATTCTGCTAAAGCATGTTGACATTTTAACGTCAAAAGTGCCTTAGTTTCTTCCCAAAAATAAATTTTATAATAATAATGGGATGTTAGATCAACTTTTCCTACCTTATAATTTTTTTTTACGAGTAGACCTTTTAATAAAATATATATTCTTTGCTTTTACCTTATAATTAATGTTCTTATATTACTTCGATCAAAGATCAGCTGTAAGCGACTAGTGCGGCAGACAACAGTCATTTTTAAAAATGAATCAGATGGCGAGTGGTGCTGCAGCCTACTGATATTTTTAAGACATAAGTGCCTTAATTTCTATGAAATAAAAAAAATAAAATTACAATTGGCTATGAGGTCAACTGTCAGCGATTGGCGCTATAGCAAACAGACATTATAAAATCTATATTGCCTTAGTTGCTACATCATTATTAACGTTATAGTGCCTTAGTAACTTCCTTTTAATTAAATATACTTAGATAGCGATTGGTACTGAAGTAAACAGATATTATAAATATATAATTATTATATCAATTTATAATTATTATAGGGCCTTAGTAACTAACTAACAAAAAAAATATTAGGTTTAGTGTGCTGCCGCAGCCTACTGACATTCTATAGTCAATAGTGCCTCAGTTCCTGCCTAATAATTATACTTAGGTGGCGATTGGTGCTGAAGCAAACAGACATTCTGAAGTCAATAGTGTCTTATTAACTACCTCATAAAAATATGAAATTATACTTAAGTGACGATAAATGCTGTAACTTACAGATATATTAAAGTCAAAAGTGCCTTAGAATCTAACTACAAAATAATTATCAAATTATAATTATGAAGCGATTGGTGCTAATGCGTATTGACATTTAAACCTTATAGTGCCTTAGTTACGGACTAATATTTAATTATCTAATCATAATAAGGTAGCGAATTGTGCTAAAGCGTATAAACACATGAAATTTGTAATTTTATTAATTGCCTTCCTTAGTTCATTAATAATCAATCAATCAATATCTATCATAATTACAATTAGGTGGCGAGTGGTGCTGTAGCTTACCTACATCTTTGTTTTTTGGCGGGGTTGTTGTGGAACTTCCATCTAGGTAACAGAGATGTTGCCTAGGGGACTATCCACTAAAACCCCGAAGTGATACTTTAGAGTTCAACATTTTAAAGACTATATTGCCTTAGTTCCTACCTAGAAGTAATTATCAAATTATAAAAACATACGTATAGAAAAGTGCTTTTAATGACAAAAGTGCCCTAGTTCCCACTTCTTAATTAATTATGAAATTGTAATTGGTTGTAAATTTGCGATAATCGTGTGATTCTGAAGCGCACTGACAAGAATATTTTTGTACGGTATAAGCCATAGAGTAATAAAAATACTATTTTAGGCTTCGTTAAAGGGGGCGCTGGATGTAGGCCATCTCCAACAGGTTGCCCTTGAAATCTGTGGTGTGGGCCTACGTGGGAGTCTTTCGGCTGATCGTGAACATGTATGTAAAATATAAATAAAATAAAATAAAATAAATAAAAATCATTTATTTCATCATTAAGTAACTTAATTACATTCGATGAAAGTCAAAATATCGATCATCAGCTTATCATCAGTAGGCCGAGAGAAAAAAGCTGGCGGAAAGTGAGTAAGTGATAAAAGCAAGTTACTGTAACAGAATGTTGACATTGGATGTAAAAGTAACTTCAACATCTTTGTATTTATTTCCTTCCTATAAATATCTCCTTATCATAATCAAGTGGTTGTTAGTCTCGTAGATTTATAAATTATTCAAAACCTTAATCAATAACCATAAATAACTAAACAATAGCTGTAGTTTGAATAAAAAAATGCACATGTTCTTTCTATTTGTAATATTCTTCATAGTGTGAAGAGTTTTAAGAAATCTCAAACCGCATTTTAGCAACCACCTTATGTTTCAGGAATTCGTATATTAACATATTGTTATTATTAATTGGCATTCCCAAAAAATATTTTTTAGCAAATCTTGGTAAGTCCTGAAATAGGTCTCAATTTTTTAACTTTTGACACTTAGCCGCTGGTTCGATATAGGCCTATATTAGCCAATATTAGTGACGTTATTGAAATATTTACACAAATTGACTTACAAAAACTACTGACGTGCACGCGCACGTCACCACTTTGGAAGTTACAGAACAGTTACAGAATTACCAGTTTCAAACTTTATAGATAGAACTAGTTCAGTATCACATGGTTAATAGATGGGGATCTCTACTTGTTTTCGAAAGTTAATTGTTCGATTTTCATTGTACCGAACACGGTGCATCGATAATTCAGTTGTTGAATGTTTCGTTCAATCGATGCTTTATTAGTACGATGCAAAATTTGCTCGTAAAATCTTGCTGCGAAAAATGCGAATGCTCATTATATAGTTCAATAATTTATTACTTCGATAGTATGTTCTGATGTAACGCGTTCTGTCATCCCTGAAGATGAATAAGATATATGTTATTCAAACTTTAAAGGACCCCATGAATAAGATTATGGAAAGTAACAAAATATCAGTTCAAATACATTGTCACGATTACCTATAATTTTTTTTTGTCTTAAAGTTTTCTTACCGGATCTCGAAATCTTAATATATATAAATTTCGTGTCACGTTGTTTGTCCGCGATGGACTCCTAAACTACTTAACCGGTTTTAATCAAAATTGCACATAGGACAGCGTAAATCTCAAATAGACGCAATATAATTTTATTGCAAAATATAATATCTATACATATAATAAAGCTGAAGAGGATGGAAAGTCTGTACATAAAAGATATTCGAATTTTTTTTTATTGGGGATACTTAAAATTGATAACAGAACACGTTCCAATAGTTTTTAGAATTTTTGTCTGTTTATCTGTTTGTCTGTTTATCTGTTTATTTGGCTGAGCATCACGCGAAAACGGCTGGACGGATTTTGATGAAACTTTTACTATTATGTAGAGAAAATTATGGACCAGGTTATAGGGTAAAAAAAAACAACCCCTAAAAGGGGGGCAAAAACTTGAAATACGTTTGCACGTGAATTTCATAGGGGTGCGAGGTAGTATGATGTGCAAACTACACTGAAACCGAGATTTGAAAAAGTAATATAATTATAATATTAATCTATCTAATATCTTATCTAATCTAATAATAATAAAAATTCTATAATTTTCTAACATAAATAATGATAATACACACAAACATCCAAAAAACCATAACAATATTACAAAAAATGAAAGGAATAAAACATGTGCATTCCTTCCGTCCTTCTTGCTTCTATCTTGCTTCATCTCCATCCATTGCGCATGCGTAGACATTTTTTTTTTTATTAAATTAAGGCATTGACATCTGGGTCATCAGCCTAAACATGTTTCTCATTTTATTTTTTTGTACATTTTCATATTGAACAGTGTTGGATAGGAGATTTTCCTGTCTATAATCCACCCACAGTAACACGATAGTAATGAAACTGTAGATTGTTGTCACTTCTTGGAAAGCAGCCCGGCAAGTGGCTATGCTTTTTATTGAATTCTTCAATCACTGTACACTTTCACAGGTGTTTGCTACTCATTACACTATCACTAATGTGAATCAAACCCCGAAATATACATAAATTTAAAATTTAACAACAAGCACGACATCACTTGACGAACTCCCGCCAAAAAACCCCGTGCGTAGACAAAGTTATTTCGTTATAGGCTAAATAAACCAACATACCTACCTATTTTGATTTTTAAAATAATTATCGTGACGAATCTTTTAGATATGGAACGTAATTTTGAACTTAAGACAAGGCTGTATAGTATCTTGCCTGTTCAGTATAGCTTGGCATGAAAGTGCAGATATTAAATAAAGTGAAACTAATTTTTTTCTTCATATCGCAATGCCACCGCAGCAAGTGTCAAACGTCATTCAAACTGCCATAATAAGAAAAGTTTTCGACAGTAGGTATTTATTGTTTTCCGATAAAATATTCGTTGTTTGGTAAAATTCGCACTTACTAAAGTACCTACTTACATAAGAAACCTACCAAAGTAAAATTAAACGTAGGTAGGTACCTACTCCTCCTCTTGGAATCCGCTCGATGACAAATTAGCCGCGACTGAAAAGCAGCGTCTATCTCTGTAAAGTGATAGATATATGCTGAGGCGTGACCTATTCATTGTTGTGTTGCATAGCACACTGAAATGTAATTACTTACATACTCTGTTTTTTTCTCCCTATCTACTTTTGATATAATTATTATTACGTAAGTACCCCAGACCAAAGAAAAACCACGCGCGCCAGCTGCGCCGCACTTGACAGCTCTGTGGTAAGTACCTATTGTATTTTAGTGTGTAAGGTGCCACAATTACTTGAATAGACTTATTGTCTTCTTCTACGTTGGCGAAACGAAGTTCGCGGGCACCAGCTAGTGTATAATAAAAACCTTAGCCACAGCAACGCGTGGTACGGCCTGCTAGTAAAGTCTATTTTCGATTCTAAAAATCTGACTTTAGGCACTTGGTTTGTCAAATCGCACAACGTGGGACACGACTGTTAACAAAGATTTTGATTAATGCCTTTATTTTTCTAAAATGGAACCACTATTTAAAAGTTTGTGAAGTACATCGTGTCCAGAATAACGTTTTTCTTTATTAATAAGACATTGTATATTTTTGCTGAAGTTCTCACTCGATTATATTTAATAGAATGACTTCTCCTACTTACTAGTAACATTTCCCGATGCCTTGCATAGACTTAAAGTACGCAAGCAAAACTGCAATAGCATCCAAACATAAATATTTAAATGGAAATGGAACAAGTTGTTTTTCTTTACACAGGTAGACTTAAAAGTTATTTCATATGAAATATCAAAAGTATTTTGTACCCAGACAAGACATTTTCTAACCTCAATAACTAACGAACCAAGCAATTTGTTTGTACAAGAAAAACAAGAATAAAGAAACCAACAGTCTGTCTGTCTGCAGTTTTAATATCGCTTGATAACAGTAAAAGGTATCAGACGTTTTATTCTAATGAAGTCTTTTTAGATAGCGACGGGTTTATTGACACTTTGTGTAACACTTTTCAATACGTCGTGTCTACTGAACCACGGATTTTGTAAAAAAAAAGTAAAAGTGAAAATTCTTCTTTGTGAACACAATAGAAGTGGTTGTTTAGAAACAAGCGTCTTGCCATGCGACAGGTTAACTGCACAATACTTATCTCATGAATGGGAAGAGTTAGTGATGGTATCACTTTACCGTGTATGGACGTAAGGGATAAAAGCAAGTTACTGTAACATAATGTTGTCATATTTATAGGGAAGCGAGGTAAGAATCGTTTTCTATTAGCTACCGCTATTTCACGTCATGTTATTTTCGAATACAAGAATTCATTAGTTGCGTCTTAGAGCGGTGCCACACGGGCGTTGCAGGTGCGTTGCGCTGTCGCTGCGATGACTAAGTGATAGCACTCTGCAGTTTTACATAATTTTTTTAACCCTAAGCCACACGAAAGAGGCGTGACAGACGAGGCAGGGAGGGGTGATGACGGAGCGCACAACGCAGGGCAGCGCAGTATGTTTTAGAAAATCATAGAAGACCAACGCGACAACGGAATAAAGTGATGTTTGCATTGTGACATCGCAGCGTTTGTGTGGTACTCTGTCCGTTGAAATTACCGCGTTGCGACGACGCAACGCACCGACAACGCTCGTGTGGCACTGCTCTTAGTTTGGACCTTAAAAAATAGTAAAATTTTAGCAGTTGCCTCGATCAAGAATGTATATATACCTACCTAGATATGTTTTTGGGCGGGCCAAGAATCTTTTATTTTATTTTGGTTATTTGATTTATTATTTTAATAACGCTGTAAATTTTTTTTTTGCCCTTAAGATTGTGATACGACTATAGAAGATACACAAAAATCTTTTCTTGCTCGCCATAGGTTTTGTATTAACTCTATTGAAAATGTTTGCATAGCAAGCTTATAAGGAGAAATATTTAAAAAATTGCCAGCCGAATTCTGCAAAAAAATCTAATGAACCGTAACTAGAGAGCTTGGGGCTCATTTAACTTTTAACTGATAACTAAATCGTTAACAAGAATTCTTCAAGAGACACATGAATTCAAAACATGTTATATTAGTAAGTGCTACAAGTCAACGTACTGAAAACGAGCAATTTCTCAATGTCATAAAAGAATACTTGAGTAAAACAAGAGACCAACAACCCTAGCTTAAAAAGTACTTAAATGTTTTTGAAATACTTGATCAAAGCGTTTTAATTTGGTAAAATAATTGAAAATCAAATAAGGTACTTGATACAAATAGGGCCTATTCTCAATTAAAGCCTATAGTGTTAAAAAGCCATTTAAAATAAGATTAAAGCAAAAAAACCTTAACAAATGTTAAGACAACACCGCCATAGATTGGATAAATAGGGCAAGAGTAGCTTACATGTCCCACGGCGACAGCAGGAGCCGGTCGTTTGTGAGAGATGGCCATTATTGTGACACGTTATATAGGTATTTCTCGTCAGTTCAACCTAGTCTTGTAGGATGAATTTTAAAGTTTAATTTTAATTATTATACACGGATTACAATATAATTGTTTAAAAAATTAACTATGATTTTATATTTCATTTGGTAAAAGTTATTAATTGAATATAGCTTATTTTGTTGAAGAAGTATCGGGTACTAAATAAAGCCTAAATTTATAATTGGCCTTTTTAGTTAACCTAGACCTTATTAGAAGGGTAAGGTAGTAGTTATGCATATCAACTTTATTTTGTTTATAACCGCATTCATATGTCCCAATTGTAAGGAAAATTTTTTCCTAATATGATCTCTATTAGTATTTTCTAAAGACTGCTCAACTTTTCTAAGCAAAATATGCCATGAAATTATTTTCCAAGGCTTTATTTAGTGTCGTTGCATAATTAAGGCCTGCCATATTTTTATCATTTTTGTATTTTTCTTTAATAATATTTAGTTATTTGCCTTATTGTAAGTGTCGATATTTATTATTTTTTATATTTCTTTATTTTCTCTTATTCTTATACTGTGACCTGACAAGCAAATTAACCAAACTTATTCGATTAATTACTAATAAAATTATGCCAAGATATCACAGAATTACTGGTATAAAAATTTATAAATGCATGTTTTTGTATATTTGTAGTTCCAATATTGCCATTTATGTGTTTAAAGTGTAGTATCAGTGTTTTAAAAGGCCAAAAATTAAGATCATAAAAAAAAATATTTTTAAATATTTTTAAAGAGCTAGAAAAATATTTTCTGTTTATTATAAAAATATCAACTGATGAGTAAAACCTTGCTTTTATTTATCACCTTTTGCAAAAAAATATAAAGTTATGAATCTTTGAAATTAGGTAGGCCTTATTTGTATCACTTACCTAACAAATAGCCAAATGCTGTCCCCTCATGGCTACCCTTCTCGTTACATTATTATCATCATAATTATTACATAGTATAAATCCAAGTCGCTAATTCTGTCTGTTTGTATGTTTGTCCGCTAACTCTTTTTAAACCACTGAACAGATTTTAATGTGGGTTTCGCCGTCTTTTAGGTATTTTTTTCATTAGAATTTGTAAATAAAAAACTTTCATTAAAAGTTATTTTAAGTTAGCCAATATTCGCAAATTCGCGTAAAATTAGACCATTGCAAAGCGTGGGCGGGTCGCTAGTATGTATAGATAGAGAGTTCACCTGGCCCTAACTTGACTACCTACCTAGACATTTTTTTTGTTTCCGCGGGAAAATGAGTTACGCACCGTACCCCCCCCCCCCCCGGCGTTTACTTGTACTTGCGCGGGCGCATTACAAAACTTGTTGAATATTTTATACAGTGCTTGCATTTTAGAACATGTGTTACGATGTCTCGAACTCTTTTAGACAGAGCTGTTTCTTCGTCTTTGTGATGTAGGAAGGAAAAAGTCACACTTCATATGGTGCATTAGAATCTCAAGCTCAATAAATGAGGAAGATTATTTTATATTGTCTTTGTAGATTTTACGCATGATATAGGTACAAGGCAACTATTGACACACAATCATTGATACATTCATGCGTCGACGCGCTCTTTGACGATTTTCTAGGATATTGATCAAATCTCTAACTGTTATGGTTTTTCTGATGTGATTGTTGTAGCGAAAGGCTGTATGTATCGTCAATATCAGAAGTTTCAATAATCGCTGTAGGTATATTTCTAATGATATTTATCAAACAAAAATGATCGACACCAGGACAATATTACTCATTGTTAATATCTTATTTTAAAATTCCTTAAGGCTATCGGTAATAAAATCAATGTCAGTGTAGGTACATTTCACGCATTGAATTTTTGGTGAAATTGATATTATGCTTGCAACTTTACACTTGGTATTGGTTTATCAAATTGCTAGAAGCTATTTGTATTCTCTTGCAGTTTTTTTTATTTTACACCACAACGTAAATTGAGGGGTGTTATTTCTAGTATTTAAAAGCGTGTATGTGTAGCTCGAAAAAAGAGATTAACTTTATTTGTTTCGTAGATTATTTAATTAAAAGTGTGCCTTGCTATGATGTTTTTTGAGTTCAGTTTATAAAATGTCAGATAAATTACGTGCCTCACAAGGAAATACTGTTGTGGGATACAAAGTAAGGAATGACGAAGTATGAGACGAACGAAGGGAAGTTGCCATCAGTTTTGTTCTAAGGCATTTATCATCGCTTCTTTCTTTAGCGAAACTTTCGGAGTAAGTCAAAATCTCTCAGGTACACCATGACACCTTTACCAGTATTAACTGCCTGCAATGCAATCAACCTTAAATTGTTAATTTTCGATGTGTTATTAGACAAACAAGCAGTTTGTTTACTTGTTGGTAGGTGTGTGGCAAGTAACGTTTATTAACGCATGCAGTGTGAGAATACAGGAGATATATAAACATTAGAGATTTAATACGAGTATGTTTAGCTTCTCTGCCAATCCCGGCCTTCTAACCAATAGGTACTCGAAACAAAACATTGAACAAGGCAGAAGGAATTACCATTGCATGGACTTTCCACTAGTTAACTTGTCTTTAAAAAATAGGCATCGATGTCAGTTTTAAATAATAAGTCATATGATTTTTTTTCCAAATGCATACGTAACTAAAACGCTTCATATGTGTACGATGTGTAGCTACTTGGTTAAATATTCTAATTGAGGCAATCATTTTTATTATCAGAGTGCTGTTAATGAACCAGCTGTGTGAATAAAAATTTGGTAAAACACATATTATGTGCTACCTATAGAAAAAAAATACAAATATTTGGTTAGGTATGCGTTAGGAACCCAATGTTCAAATATCTTTTACTAAGATTTTTTTATAATTATTGATAGAAACGTCAAAATCAAGGCAAGCCCGATCGACCTTCCGGATTTAGAAATTTCTGATGATGCGAGTCTCTTAGGAAAGAAAAAGTGATATCTGGGCAAAAAGCTGATTAATTTCGTTATACAATTGATCGAGATCTATCAATTTTCTTACGTACCTAATGAAGAAAGATTAATAAAATAAGTTAAACGAACTAGGGGGTCAGATAATTAGAATTTTCGGCTCGTAGGCAATAGATGGTAGGTATAATTACAAAAGTCAATACATTAAAGAAACATGATAGAGGTATAAGTAGGTAGGTACTATTAGTTGGCTTAGGAGATAGGAATTTAGTACAAACATCAATTTAGCGTTACGTTTGAATGCGTACATCCGAGTCGCCAGTTAATTAATAAACGGTCTTTGTGTACCTCTATATCCAGGAAGGACAAATAGTTGAAATTAAACTCATTTTAACGGGTTTTACGCGTTTATTTTATTATTTTTGATTTTCCGACGTTTCGGCATTTTTGCAAATGCCGTGGTCACGGGTAATTGCCGAAACGTCGGAAAATCAAAAATAATAAAATAAACGCGTAAAACCCGTTAAAATGAGTTTAATTTCAAGTAATAATAATCGCGTAAATCTAAGAAGTTATAGGACAAATAGTCTTAATAGTCCGACTGGAGTTAACCTAATGGTTGGTCCGAGATGTACAGGATGACTCATACGAAAACATTTGTTCATTGTTATGTTCACGACCAAATTTTCGCTTAGCTTAATAAATCGACAAAGTAAGAATTACAATGCTGTTATGGTTCGTATTTAATTTCGCAATGCATCGGTGATGTGATGATATTCGCAGTTGCATATTACGTTGCGGTTAAATAAGCAAACGAGTACTTATAAGAGTTGTATGGCTTCTAGTCTGTCCTGGCTTTGGTGTAGGTACCTGCGGGATGCTTACCGACTGGTGGCGCGGGAGTGGGCTGGTGGTGGTGGTGCGCGGGCTGGTGCTCGCAGTCGTTGCAGACGGCGGACCGCAGCATGCGCTCGCGCTGCAGCCGGCGCAGCAGCTGCAGGTGCTGCGGCGTGAACACCGTGCCCGAGCGCTCGCCCACGAGCACCACGTCGCCGGCCTCCCACCACGCCTGCTCCCGCAGCGTCCCGTCGCGGTTGAACAGCCCCATATCCTTGTACCCCTCCGGCGGGCTGAGCGCGCCCGGCTCCGCCTCCTGGTACCGCTCGCAGGCACCGCATCCCGAGCACTCCTCGCTCTCTCCTTCATCAGAGTAGCCACACTCGTCGCGGACGACGATGATGTAGTCGGCCTCGAAAAATTCGTTGGCCGACTCGTCGAAGACCACTCTATTTTTTTTGGATTTATTTCCTTTTTTAAGTGATGATTTTAAGTGATCGTGGTCCTTGTTGTGTCGCGTGTCGCGAGCGGCGCGTTCGCCGCGCATGGTCGCGTGGGGTCGCGGCGCGGGCGGTCGCCGGAGTGCCGCGTGGCGCGTGGCGCGTCGTGCCCGCGGCGCCGCACGCTATCGATCGCGCCGCGACGCCGCCCACAGCCCACCGACGATAACGCAACACCCAGAATACGACCCCGACGTTTTTCATCCGTCATAATTGAGCCCCGTCTCGGACGTGCGACAACGACTAGTGGCTGTCGCACGCGACATATCTATAGCGATCCTATAGCTGAAACTTTTATGGCGAAATTAGTTAGTCGCGCCAAGCTTGCAAATATTTTCATTCCAGTTCTCTAGATTTTATTTGAGTTATAAAAAGTTTTGTCTACTTATAAAATAACAAGTCCCTTACCGTCTTGACTGACTGATTCATCATCGTCGAGCGTAAACTATTAAAGTTAAGGCCATGAAATTTGGCAAAACAGTTCCTCTCGTGATATAACTGAGCAATGGGAAAGGATTTTTATAAATTCCCACGGGAAAAGCATTGTACTACGCGTGGAAAAGCTGGACAGAATTTCGTTCAGACCAGGCTCGAAGAGCTGCAAAACAAGAACTACTCAAACGAAATGCATTTCGACAAACTCGGCAAACCACAATAAATACAACAAGCATACCTCAAATAATCATCTTGCCAACATCGGCTTTACTATAAACCAATCTCCACTATGGATCCATGGCCTAATGTATTTCACTGCAGCCGATCCATTGCAAAGTGTGTGATATCAAACTTCTTCCACTTCTACGCATTACTGACACCCATCTATCATATACCTACCTAAAGCATCATTTATTCCTTAGCTTTTTTTATTAAACCTTTAATTATTTATTTACAAATTTATGTATTTACACACAGTTTAACATATGAAAAGACAAACTGATAACAACATAAAAAGTAAATTGATAGTAGTTCCATCATTATTTTGACCTTGAGACTTTATACCTAAGTACCTACCAAACCATCTGCATGATACCGAGTTGACGTGATGAAGCTTTTTAAATTTTCTAATTTAACTTTTAAAAAAACCTAATATCACTCAGTAAACTATTACCTACACAATCATTAGAATCAAGAATAAACACAGTTTAAAATATAAGTAGCAATAAAATCAACACCATAAATTTTTATATTTAACATCATAATTATAATAATTATCGAAGTTTAATATTCTAGCTTAAAGATGTTTTTTTTTTATATTAAAAGCAAAATATTTCTATCATTCTATCAACAAGACTGCATTTCAATATAAAACAAATATCTAGTTTAATCAAATGAGATCAATCCATGGAGATGATCGAGTAGGTGTAAACATACCTACATAGAAAAAAAAATGTCTTATCATTTTATAAGTTTTTTTAAGAGATTTTGAGTGTCCATTACACTTATGTCTTTCATGTTTAAGTGGCGCAAATCGAAAGCCTTTATTTATTTTATAGAATCAACTTGGAACTATAATGTACGAGAATTTATATTTATTTTTATTTATTAATGATTATAAAGAAATACCAATATACGACGACACGACACGATATGGAAACATTTTTGATAGTATTACTAAAATAACCGTATTTGAAAAGTGCGTAGTAGCCTAGTGGCAACAGGAACGGTCTACTATACCTACCGAAGGTTCCGGGTTCGAACCCCACTAGGATGTACCACTAATTTGGTCTTTTTCAAATTATGTACATGTTTATCACGCACTAACGGTGAGGGAAAACATCGTGAGGAAACCCACAAGATCGGATGATAATATCCATCCGCATCATAACCCGCACCGAGCCTGCGTTGTGGATTACGGCTCAAACCCTCTCGCTATCCGATGTGCTCAATTTTTTTTTATTAAGTGTGTTACCGATATTAGACGAAATATAATTATTTAACAATTGTAAATATGTACTCGTATCTCTTTATATTTTAATAACATTACGCTGAAACTTATAATAAGATTACATTTATTTGTGTTTATTTAAAAAATTATCTTCAGGTTAAAGACATTTTTTTCTCAAAGAGGTTACAAAAACTTCACTTAAAGAGAAACATACCTAATTATAAAATAAAGAAAAGAATGGATGACTTACACAGTGTTACAATCTATACTTATAAAGTAATTAAATTATGAAATATCAAAGATGTGGAGCTTAAGTTTAAGCTTGAAGCTTTTTATTGAATTTATATTTTTAATAGTGTCCGGTAGTTTGTTGTATTCAAAGATAATGCTTCATTGTCCTTGTGTGGTTCAAACTTTGGGGACATGTAACATTTTATGTCTACGTGAACAGCGCATACCTTTGTCTTTATTAGTTTTTAAATTAATTTTGCATTTCATGTCATTACCCAAAATCTTTTTTATCAAAATACATAATATGTTTTGAAATTGTATTTTTTTTAACCGTATTTGTATAACGCTATGTGTCAAAACCACAGTCAAAACAGTTGAATCAAAAACTGGGACTACAAGCTTCGTAAGGACTTCCAACTAAATTATTCTTTCATGAGCACATTGTCTTAAATTTCCTATCCCGCTAACTGCACTGGGCCTAGGTGCTACTTGCAGACCTAACCTATTAGCAAAAGGCTCCGATATAAAGTTGCAGGCACTTGCACAGTCTAGTAAGGCTCTACAAACATCTTTGACCAAAATCTCTCTATAAATAATCGTCTAAATAGTATTTATTTCGGCGACTTAAACTATTGAAAAGCATTCAAAAAACTCAAAAAATCATTTACTCCAAAAAATTCATAGGTATGTATTCAATTCATATTCAGCAACTTAACTAAGTAATGAAAAGAACAAACACAAGATAGCTATCCTTAAAATCTTCAAAAGAAGATTAAAATTAAGGAATGAGTTAAGATCTGCTCTCCTGCAATTCTAAAATTAAACCTATAGGTAGGTACTCTTTTTCTCTTCATGTGCTGAAAATCAATTTTTGTTTTAAGTTATATTTTTAATCAGTGAATACTAGAAATAAAATTCATTTTGATTTTCAAAAAAAAGCTCTGTTTTACAAAGATAGCTGAATATTAAAGTTCAAATATTGAAAACGATTATACAATTAAGCAGTACGGAAATAATTATTTGACAACAGGTACTCGAGAATATTGAAAATATTATCTTGAAAATAGATTAATGTCCATATCAAAAGCAAATCTAAAAATTTAATTCCAGAATTAATACAAATAATTGCAATCGACGGCATCAAATTTCATAGAAGTGTCAAAATTTAAAAGCTTACTGGCGGCAAATCTGTAATTCCGCGACTGTAAATATAACAAAGACAACAACTATCTACCTATCCATCCATACTCATGTTATAAATAAGTATATCTGTCTGTATGTTCCGCTTTCACGTAAATTACTTGCTTTGCAACAATCAAAATTACCTGACTTCTACTGATGCACTTAAATAATTATCGCCAATGTTTCCTTGCTCATTTAAATAAAAACATCAACACAAAAGTTTAAAAACAAACGATTTATCTATCCTCATTTTTATTCAAAGAAAAAATCATAAAACGATTGGTTTATAATGGGTTTTTCTTTTTCATTTCTTTAAGTAATTCAATCATATTGCATTTAATTATAAATGTAAACAAAATCTTGCGAGCTCAATCATCTCAAACCCATGTTGTCCAATTATGACTCGTACGCAACATGGATGCATACCAAACTTCTTGGAACAGCTTGGAAACGAATAGTTTAATCACGCCAGGAAAAATTATCAGCATATATGGGGTGTAAAAAGACTGCTTCCGAAAACAAGACGTTACGTTTTGAGCAAAGAAAAACTTTTTCTACGTAATTGTACAAAATTGCATTCAAACTATCATTTTGCGATGAATTCAAGTTATATAGTGTTTTAATTTAATTTGCAATGTAAATAAGCGCACCTGAAACTGTTCATGTGTAAGCGGTGATTTCAAGCGGCGAATATGACTTTTCAATCCTTAATCACTTTTTAAATTGAGTTTTCTGGGTATACTGTTAGTGAATTTAGTTGCTATCGAGGCTCAAGAATACATAGTTTCAAGATTCGGAAGTGGTCTTTTTGCACCCGTTATATCTATTATTTTAATACACAAGCTCACGTTATCAATCAAAGGTTCAAACTCAGGTATCGTGCTGTTTAAAGTAGTGGAAGGTACTTGTACTTACAGTCTCATTTTCTTTGTCCCACCTTTTACTATCTTACGTTTAAGTGGCTGAGGCGATGGGGTCTGACTATTCGAACTGCTACTCGAGCAACGACGTCGTCTTCTACTATTACCCATTGCAAGCAGTTTCGACCACTTCAGATGTAAAATAAAATAAGTTAATATAGGGTCCGCTACGTAGTTTCGAATGCCGTTGGTGCAACACACGCTCTGGTGCGAATTTTTCTCCGCTGCCTCATAGGTTCGAAAGCTTATTCGAACTCGAATGACGTAGTCGCGAACGACGGTGTTTCGAAAAACATTTTTTAATACAGTTGCTCAAAAAGTGGCGTATTGCAGGGACGTATAGCGTTCGGGATGTGGGCTATTACACACGCGTGCTTTTTTTTTACCTTTCCCGCACTCGTGCGTTCTCTTTCCCAACTGTCAAAATAATGTCTATTAAAAAGAAAAATTAACCAACCTTAATTGCAAGGCGGGACGAGTTGCAATGACGGTTCCGCACGTGTACTGAACGACTATTTATAATACAGTTGCGAAAAAATAAAGCAATTTAATAAAATATAAAATTAGGATCGTAAATGTCGAAACAACTCATTTTGAAAATAGCGCCATTTTTTCTTCACCCATTTGGTAGGCAAAGCTTACTATGCCCATACAGCCAAGTCTTCAGTAGATTTTTTTTATTGATATGAAATGAAAATGAAATTTAATGAGAAAAAATCAATGAAACCAACAACTTCAATCAAATCATTAAATCTAATATCGAAACAAACTAGTAGCTTTTTTAGAAATATACCTACGCTACGTACCTATTAACATGAATCATTAAAACTTCTTTGTTTTTTTTTGTAAAAACTGCATAGTTGGTTTTTCTTTTTACATTATTTTGACAGTTGCGAAAGAGAACGCACGAGTGCGGGAAAGGTAAAAAAAAAGCACGAGTGTGTAAAAGGCCACATTCCGAACGCTATACGTCCCTGCAACACGATGAAATTTTTTGATTGTGAAACTTAATCCCCAGGGAAAGCTTTCAAAACGTTCTTATTTATGCAACATACCTATTTATGGCTGCTCCGCGTCTAAGTTTTTTACAATTCGAACCAGGAGTTTCTGAGATAAGCACGTTCAAACAAACTCTTCAGCTTTGTAATAGTAAGTAAGATAGATACCTTAATTCTGATCTATTTACGCCTAAAATCTGACATTAACAACTCCAACGCCGCCCTTTGAAGGCAATTTAGGGAAGGGAAGTTAAAAGGAATAAATGCGGAGCACTTTGAGGGCTAATTTGTTACTATTACCAAAATTTTAAAATAACAAAACTCTTTTTTACTTTAACTAGTTACCTTTCATAATTACATAGTATAAACGAAAGTCACTAATGTAGTCTGTTTGTATGTTTGGCCGCTAAGTCCCCCTAAACTACGCAACGGATTTAAATATGTTTTTCTCCATCTTATAGGGAATTTATTCATTTAAATAAATAAATAAAGAACATTCAGAAAAAGTATTCTCAAATAAACCAAAATTTTATTTATCGTGAAAAAGTCGGCCAAAATTACACCATTGCGAAGCGTGGGCGGGTCACTAGTTAAAATATATATGAAATATTAAATTTTGCCCTATTTTAAAAACTTTTTGCGGTATTTTAATTATTTACAATATCAGGTAAGTGAAAAAAAAATCTAGATGACAGAAACCGTATTCGTTAAAAAGTGGTGATTACACTTTATGTATCCTGCAGTAGAAAATTGACTAAGTAGACTTGATCTTCCATAGGTCCCTGTCCATAAAGATAGAATCCTAGTTAGTAAGCCTAATCATGAATAGCGAGCACAAAATGAGGCTACATCTCAATTACCACTAGCGCGTGCGGTATTCCTACTCTAACCATGGTATACGTCCACGCTAGGACCTTCATAATGACACACATAAATACAAGACTATTGTCACAAAATTTGTCGACTCATGTTGTCAAGTCAACTCATGAAGAAGAATCTTAAAATTACTAGATGAAATAGTTTATATGTTGTAGCTTAAAATGAAAAGCAATAAATTTATACTTACCATAACCCACAATCCCATCCAACCACTAACATATTCCGAACACTCGATAAAATCAATTAAATACATAACAGTTGTATAAATAGTTGACAATCAATGGCTGGAAGTTGGGAGCCAGCCAAGTCACCTGACGGCTCGTTTCCTGACCGGCTTCCTGGAAACAAAGCACCGCGGGACCAAATAATGGACACACTACATGTTTGCCCCAAATACTCACTGTCTCTACAAGCTACAACTTCCAATGGAAAATGGACCCGGCATGATACGTAGGTATGTACTTACATACAGTCATATAATGTAGCATTTTGAACGTCATTGAACCGCACAATTTAATTAAACTGAGATTTAATAAGGTTATTTTAATTACGAAAGTGACGTAGTTAGTTTATCACGTTTTCACGTCGAAACCGCAGACTTGATTTGAACGAACTTTGACTTTAGTTACCAAGTTGACATTTAAGTTTGAGGTATATTGGAGATTTTTATGTAGAGCATAGTATTTCCAAAAGACCATAGTATTTTCAAAAGACCAAAGGTTCCGTACCCAAAGAGTAAAACGGGACCCTATTAGGTACTAAGTCTCCGCTGTCTGTCTGTCTGTCTCCAGGCTGTATCTCATAAACCGTGATAGCTAGAAAGCTGAAATTTCACAAATGATGTATTTCCATTGCCGCTATAACAACAAATACTAAAAATTTAAAAAAAATACATATTCAGGGGGGTCTTCATACAATAAACGTGTTTTTTTCGTATTTTTTTGCCCAATATTAAACACATTAACCGGTAGACGATTCAAATTTACACAGAATACTTACTTGTATATAACCATTCAAAATAAATAATTAAATAACAATAAAGTAAATATTAAACGGGGGCTCCCATACAACAAACGTATTGTTTAAGCCATTTTTACTCGATCTTAATAAACAGGTAGAAAATGAGAGTACGGAACCCTTCGTGCGCGAGTCCGACACGCACTTGTCCGGTTTTTATGGTTTCCATTTTATCTCAGGAATTCATATACATTTTAAGCGCAAAGTATTCTTTTTTAGCGCAAAGTTATAAATATCTTTGATTTTTATAAAAGCCTCTGTCTCTACATAATTACGGTATCGGCAACTGATGATACCAACACAAATACGGTAACGTTTCGACTCCTGCTAATGTCTAACTCTTAGAAAAAGGGCCTAAATGGTTAGCATGTAGAGTATGCATGGGAACTTCAACCTTCGGAATTGGGTGCAGGACTCCTTCTTTAGCACCCGAAGGCACCATGTGGTGTGCCCACTCCAAGCTCTCATTTTAGGAAACCAAAATAAGGACTTGATTCGTTGAAATGTTTTTTCAAACCCGAAAAGACCAACATCGTCATGATTGGCTTTAAGTGCCTGCCAAGAACCCCTCTTGGTACTAAACATCTTAACTTACCATCTTCTGTTACGCGAAAAACCCGCCCGTTTTTACATTGGTACTCTTTGTAGATTGATGCAAGATTAAGGGTGTCAGGATCCTGAAGGACATCTTTGCTCCGACTTACTTCATCTTCCGTAGACTGTACAGTTGAGATCCAGTCGTCAACCTTCACTGACAAAACATCTGGAACGTGTATCTGTTCTTGTTCGTCGTACGTTGCTGCCGTGCTAGACGCTGCCACATGCGCCATCTTTTCACCTGGACGATACTCTATGTTGCAATCAAATTCCAGAAACTGGATTCACCAATGTGAAATTCTCGGAACTAAATCTCTTTTTGTAAAAGTGGATCTCAAGGCAATGCAATCTATCTGATTTGAAAGTAAACTTAATCCCTAAAAGATATTGCCGAAATTTGTTTAGTGCGCATACAACTGCAAGCGTCAACTGGTGGTCATAAAGCTGCCAAATATTATTAATACAGGAACAAGTCTAACTTTCGTTTCATCAAGTCCTGTACAAGAAGCAAAAAATAATTATAATAGTTATTATAATTTTAAATAATTCTCGAGTTTTAACTCGAAACATGCAATTAATATAGAATTACACAATACTTTTATAAAAAAAACCTGTTATAACTTGCTTAATATTGATTATTTATTTTTCGTTAATAGGTATATCCTCATCAAAAATACCATGTAATGAATTGAACCATTTTAAACTTTCGTTTTTTTTTTATCTATTATTAAATCCACATGGATCTCATTAATCCGTAAAAAATAGTTTTTGAGTGACCTACTTTGTATGAACAATTTGCATATACTTACACAATTTCTTCCATGGAACATTCCATTATAAACTATCTTACAAATTAAAAAAAAACATAAATTATGCAAAAATTAGTAAAAAGGTAGCTACGGTAACAAAATGAAAATTTTTGTGCACGTTCAATTTTTTTTATTATAATAAGTTAAATTCAATACTATTTTGTCTTTATTTAATAATTCATTGGCTATGTAAACGATCTTACCTTCGTTTGTTTTTTTCCGTGGTCGTTGCAAAACGATAGATTTTTACGTTTTTTTCCACTTCTGAGTTATAACCCTCAGCAGGAATAGACGAAGTTATACACTTGTAATTGTTTACTAAAATAAATCTATAGGATATATAAAAATGTAACCCGTTTTCCTTGGTCACGGCATCACGCGTGAATGGCTGGACCGATTTCACTAATTCTTTTTTTGTTGTATTTGTTATTATTAGGAGAAGGTTCTTACGGAAAAAAATATTAAGAAAATCTCTCAGAAATATTGAAAAATATACAAATAAAGTAGTGCATCATTGCAACGCTAAGGCGGTACGAAGTTCGCCGGGTCAGCTTGTATTTAATAAGTTTTCAATTTACAAAATTGCGTGTCCGAGCCTTAACAAAAAATAACGAGAAGACCGGCTAAAAGATATGCTAAACTGAATGATTGTAACATAATGTTCTCACTAAAGTAAGTAGGTATAGTTCATTCATTATAGCCCGGTAAAAAAAACATTATTACAATAATTTGAATAGATAATTATTTGTATTTTTAGCTAAAAGATGTTGTCAAAAAAATATTTAGGATTAAAAAGTTAAATGTGATACAAATTACCTGACACATTTTCCTAAGATTCTAAAGTTTAAAATTTCGTATTCACCCTTGAAGCATATCACTAGCGCTATCTATGGGTAGTTTTTAATAACCAAGTTTCTCAAACATTATTCTAGATGGCACTACTAAAATATACTATATGAGATTTCATTTCTTGATGATATATAATTTATATTTTTTATGTTTAATTCCGTAAATTTACTGTTTTAAATTATGTGACTCTTTCCTTACATATTTTAACAACTTTTTCATCATTCGGTCTTTTTCTTGTCAATGTCAAATATCGGTCAAATAAGCATAGACAATTTCAAATAGTTTTAAAGTGCGTCGTCCGTCGGTCGGTCGTCGTCGGTTCATCCATGATAGTCGATGTATTTATTACCTTTACATGTTTACAAAAATAAATGTAAAAGCTTCAAATTTGGCCTAACTAGTCCAACGCTATTTATCTTTTAAATAATAAAAGTCACGTTACATATTTTTCTATACGGTGACAACAGGCTATGAGTAAATAACTCAAGGTAAGTATTTATTCCCGAAACAGATGTTTGTCCGTATTTGTGAATTATGTGAAAATTTCCCCTACTTTTTGGTGTTAAATCCATTAAAATAATAACTAAGACTTAGTTGGTGATGTAAAAAAGCTATGATTACGTATTACAGGCTAGATAGCGAAGCGATTGCACAAAAATGCAGTGATGCATATGTATAACTTGTTACAGCCCACGCACCTGGCCTTGCGTTCTGTGCCTGCTTTATTGATTCTTCATTTAGCAATTACCTATGTACTGCGCGCATCTCTATTGACCGGCATTGTAAAACCTACGTAGTTGCTAGATATTTTACAAAAATTGTAGTGGTAATGCAAATCTGGATGATTTGTTTGTTTTGTGATAAAGCAATGAAAACTAAATAAACAATTTTCGGCAAAAGTGCATTTGTGTTGGGGCAACTCATCTGAGTGTGACTTAAGATATAACAGTAAGGAAATGTTAAAACTATTTGCTACATATTCAACTGTTTAAGATATGATTAATAATGAATTAGCATTAAAATCTACAAGCCAAAAATTCAATAATGAATGATAACATCTAGCTTTGCAGGACAAAAGTAAATGAAACATAAGCTACCAATACTACCAAATTCAAACCAACTTAATCTCATTTCTTAAAATGCTTAGTAATCATTTTCTTGGCTGATAACATAAAAGTGAAAAAAGAAATCAGGTTTTCACTTAAATGTACATAGGTATTATGGATTAGTTCGCTGTTGATTGATTTTATTTCTTTTTAAACTGCTATGAGTTGATTTCACTCTACTGTGAAATAACTGAGATGGAAATTTAGCTAAATGTAGTGCTCCATTTTAGTTAACACAGAAACATTGTGACCTCATTTTTGCTAAAGTACACATAACGCTCCGAATTAAGTGCATGGTCTCAGGAACAGTTTATTTTAGCTTTTGAACAGAGAACTATTATATTAGCAAGAAAAGTTATTAAACTGAATGAGTTGGTAGATTGTAGAAACCAAGCAACATAGCATATGATTGTATTCCATATGCTTTGATAGCAACCATTTATCTTTATCTATCAAAATACCATATTCCTTTCTCAACTGCCAGGAAAAAAATCAAAATTCTTTTATTCATCATAGATGTGTAACATATACTTAATGAACGTCAATGTTACAAAATTTGACTTTACCTAACTGTAGACCAAAAGACAAAAGCCGGTGGAAAAAAACTCCTAGCACTCTTCGGAAATTATACAAGAATTTAAAATGTGTACATTCAGTAAACATATAAATTATTTTCTCGTACCTGCCCGCTCAACACTGAAAAAGTTTAAAAAATACTAAATTGTAAAGCAGCAGCATTGGGATTATACTAAATAAATAAGCTATCTGTAATCTTAGACAGATTGATGCAAAATTGATTATACAGAATTAAATTCACAACATATTCCTGTTAAACCAAACAACATTACACAAAAAATATCGATATTAATCAACTTTCTTTTGTTAAATAAAACATTTTTGATGCAAATTGTGTATATATTAACTAAACTGTTAAAATGGACACATTTGTTTTACATATTCATTAATACCACTCATACATAGTTAATGTTTTTTGCATTTGATAGCTATATTATGTTAACAATATCGCAATACAATAAAAGTGTAATATTATAACATATTACCTTTGACATAACATTCAAGTTTCCTTCAAAGGAATGAGTAATGCGACTCCACCCGATCAATATTGACTTAGTATTTATCCATGCATTATTAAATTGTGGTTTGATTCAAACAATATTACATCAAGATATTAAGATTTTAGTTAACTGTTAGAGTTTTAATAAAATTTTGGAGGATTTTTGAACATACCTAATTATATTTATTGGTTGTTATAGACATTTTTTATTGGTAAAAATATTTACTGGTTAACAAAATTTTAGTTCAAACCTAGAATTAAAAACAAAAATAATAATAATTCAAAAATAATAATTCAAAATGAAGTGCAAACTAGTCCTTATTTAGGGGTAAGAAACTTACCTTTCTTTCATTATCTAGGAGCAAGCTGTCGGTATATGAAATACTATCTGCTTATTAGTTACATATTATTACTACTGCTAAAACAACCCGTTTGCTGATATAGTAACTATTCATGAACTACTTGCAATCTTATATAGATGGGTGTGTGCTGTGGTAAGAACCGTCCCCCAGATGAGGTGGCTCCCCCAATCAATGTCACCCGCCGTGGAACCGCCCCCCCCTCTGCTCAGCACTACTGGCATCATGAGCAAAGTGGACTCGGGTGTGGTGGATCAACTGGTGTTGGAGATGTTGACACTGATCGCATCATTTGTCAACAAGTATGTTGAAACTATTGATCCAAATAATATTATTCTATTATTCTTATAAAATAATGTTTAATTGAATATTACTAAAGACTAAAAGTGGTTACAACAAAATCTAACAATGCAGGCTCCATACCACACTTTGTGAATTCTTATATAATTTTTCTTAAATGCAAGCCACTTAGCATGAACAGTGAATTCCTGTTAAAGATGTGGAAGCAAATATATAGTTGAATACTTTCATAACTTGTTTTTTTTAATTTAGTGATCAAGAATCTCCAGTATCGTTGATCCAGCTGCACGTCATAGCGGATAAAGAAGAGGGTTGGATACAAGTGGTGTCTTCTATTGTGAATGTTATTCCTTTGGAAGACCCCTTCGGACCATCTGCCATTACCCTGCTTCTAGATGACTGTCCTCTGCCATCTAAGGAAACAGTCATTAAGGTAAGGTGTTAGAGTATGTGATTAACAAATTTCTAAGCTTAGCTTTGAGTAAAAGAGAACTTATGGTAAAGCTATGGTCTATTTTTGCAGCTTTATAGATACGCTTGTTAGATTAGTGTGGATACGCCAAAAATAATGTATTTGATCTTATTATGGTTCCAAATATAAAAGCTGTGTTAAAATTTGCGTTCAATCTCAGGCAACCAAACTGTTCGGCTTATCTGCCGAGCGAGCCAGCCACGGTGATTTGAATGTGCGCATTGAGCGTAATATCTGCATCGTGCTGGGTTGCATTGCGGAAAAGCTGGCAGGCCCGAACAGCGTGGCTATTCTCACTGAGCAGACATTGGACTATCTCATCACGTTCCTGGTGAGTTTACTATAACCATATGTAACTTATGACATAATATTGATTTCAGAATAAAACTTGTAAAATGTTAAGTATACTTATAAAAAACAAGTTAAGTTTGTGAGAGTAAAGTAAGACTTGTTGAAGCGATACTCTTCAGCTTTTTGCACACTGATTACAGAATTCAGACTACCAAATATTTTTAGGTGCATCGCCGTGAAGCATGCGTGGTACTGTTTGCTCTGATAGCGTTGGAGAAGTTCGCTCACACCACAGAGAACAAATTGACCATCAAACAACGCTTTGCGTCGGAGAAGGAGCATCCGTTATTGATTCTTGAAGACAATTACGACACAGACAACCTATTATGGCGTCAAGTGGGATTCTGTGCGAAATGGGCGCTCGACAACTTGTGTAAGTATGGCTGGTGCGGCTGGCAACTGAATTCTATTGCGATGGTGTATGAGCTTGCGTTGTGTAAATTAAAAAAATACACGGAAGTTTCTTATATGAAACTAGTTTTCAGTCCGCGGCTTTAGACTTGTGGAAATAAAAAAGCCTTAGTCAGTTGCTGACAATGATAATGTAGCTTTCCGCCTGTGATATATTTTTTTAAAATTTTATTTGTAGTATCCGATATAACCCGGAAGATCTAAGCTAACAAACTCTTTATAAGATTAGTATAAATCGATAGGACTTCCAAACGAACAACTTATTGTGATACTAACATAGAAAAAAGAAGCAGATGAGTTGCGACTAACACTTTGACCTATTGATCGGTGGTTACCAACATCAAAACTAGTTATTTATTAGACCTTTATTAGTAGACGAATGGCGTAATACATCATATCGAACTTACTAAACCATCTGATGTAAGTTTTTTGTTTATTTTAGGTATCGATTATTCGAAAAGCGGAATTTGTTTACCTGGCGCTTCTAGACTGTTTATTGGTTCATCAAGTCGAGTAATTATTCATTAGTTCTAAGCTAGAATACACTTCGGCGGTCTAAGGCTATTATAGCGTGCTAGCCTTACCTTCCCTTACATAATTAAACGTGGGGGGTGATTAAGTGGTGTTAACCACAGGTTTTAAAGCGAATGTGACCTTTATTTTCCATTTGTAAACACTTAACCTTTTAGTAAATAAACTGTGTCGGTTGGAAATGCATTAAGCTAATGTAGAAACATTAATTAGAGTCAACAAGGGCTTTTTATAGTTGACCTGCATTCATTGATTAGTGGAGAGGAAATATGGTGAAATTAAGAAATTTATCTTAAAAAAGAATAATGATGTTAGCCAATAATCTTAGCTTATTTTTTTTTACAATTTAATAATCTGACGAAGAATCGAAACATACCAAAATTAATTATTGTTTTAATAATATTGGTAAAATACCTACTGGTATAGGTCGGAAATATGTTCAATTGGCATTTAAATTAGCAATTGGCTTTACAATGATATCTCTATTAACAAATAGGTTTGAACATACATTTTAACTAAATTCTTTGGATATTCGACTATTCCTCTTTTTGATTATGTTTTAATGTGTTTTTGGGTTTATTCCTGAATTGTTTAGTTAGACCAGAGGTTAAACTTGTCTCCGTTATATAAATGCAGAAGCGAAGCGAAAAGTAACTTTATTGCCAAGCAAGTAGTTTTAAAAGTATGTAGGTTTTACTTGCTTGTTCTTATTAAACAAAGGTTCAAAAAGATACCATAAAAAATAAATTAAATGGCTTGTATAATTGCAAAGAACTAACTTTTTACAAGCAGCATTCAAATATACACTATAATAGCTCTGAACAATCTGAAGCCAGATCAAGTTTTGTATTTCCAGCTATTTTCATTCCTAGTTTCGAAACAATTAAACTTGGAAAATAATACTGTATACAAAATCATAGATCTTTCTCAGTTATGTAATATTTTCTCGAACGTTTAAATTTGAAACTACAAGCTTTTACTTTTTTGACCATAGGTCTCAACTGAAAGATATCCATGAAAGATAACAAAACTTAAAACGCATACCAACATAGAAGGGTTTATACAACATGCTTACTTTATAGTTTCTGTTTAGCTTGTTAATCAGGCAGAGTGCTCATGCAAACAACTTGTTGCATGTATTATAAACATCCTTGGGGTAAAATGCAATGAAATCAACTTAAGTAGTCACACAGTTAGTACCTACTTCATATCTGGAAAAACAAACTTTGCTTTTATATATTTTTTTACTTACTCGTATAAAAATACTCTTCTATTAGTAACTTGTTTACAAAATTCAAAACAAGAGTCCATCAAAGCCTTTGTTTTGCTACGGAACGCAGAAAAATATATTTCGCAGATGGATTTCGCGTTTTTTTGCTTGCTTTCCCGAATTTGCTTTTCCGAATTAATTACGTTACGACATTTTGATTTAGAACCTTGAAACAATTGGTATACAAACCAATGTGCCGTGATGAATCAATTCATATAATATTCTGAATCGTAGCCTAGTTTCTTAGTGCATCTAGGAATACTGTTCAAGTTACATACCATAGCGGATATATTTGCAAAAATGGTCAACACCTATTCACGTTGATAAATCTCAATTATTTAATAACCTGGAAAAAAACATATACTTACTTTGTTAACCATATTTCATCTTTGAATCTATGATACCTATACATCTTTGAATATATGATGATAAAATTAAAATAAAAATACTTTTAAAATTAGTTGATAGTGAATGCGAATAGTGCGGTCAGCACATCATTTCACAGGTAAGTAGATTTCTTCATTATTTATTGAAATATTTGTAAACAAAATAATTTATTATTTCAACGTCTTAAAATTTTAAAAATTGGATTTTTAAGATTTATTTACTCTGAATCCTCAAGAATAAGGCAACTATTATAACTTAGTGAAGAATAAAAGTTGTATTGCATATTCAGAGTTTTAAGTTTGCTGCCAGTGTCGGAGCCTTCAATTTGTGTTTTTGTATGTATCAGTAAATAATATATTTTAATTACATTGTAAATATTTGAAAATAAATGTTTAAATTTATGTACCTACTACTTTAATTTTATGTTGTAAACTGACAGAACCCAGATTCAGAACAAATGCGATTTTATTTTCCCTTGATTTACCCTTTCAAGAGTCCAATACGTAGTATTTTAATAGCTCTTTGGTAAATACCTCGTGTGTTTAAAAGTTTTGAGAAAACTTCGTGTTTAAAAAAAAAGTACTGTCAGCTATTTATTCTTTTTCCAATTTTTGAATTTGTAATGTTAACTTTTTAAGATCGCCAAAGAAGTGGCCGGCCACGCTTTGTGAGGACGCCTGCGAACATAAAAATCCGAGAGGGACTTCGCCGAAATCCGTGTTGCACTTAGAAAAAACTCGCTCTTCAGACTAACATTTCGCGTATACATATATCAGTCATCAGAATACTAAAATATTATCTTAAGGTAAAGGCGTATAGCCGTAGAAAAGTTCAGTTTTTAAACAATCGCCATCGTAAATTGCGACGCGAACTTTGTCCAATTCTCCTTATGAGACACGATGCAAGGAAGATACTCTTCACCGAAGAGAAAATATTTACTGTCGAAGAAAAGTTCAACCGACAAAACAATAAAGTGTACACCAAAAGTAGTAAAGACGTCCCAGCTTCGGCAAGGAATGTGTCGCGTTCTAATGATCCGGCTAGTGTGATGATATGGTTGGAGAGGTGTCACTACACTCCATTTCTGCCAACCAGGCGTCAAGGTAAAAGCCAAGAATTATCAAAGTGACATTTTAGAACCTGTTGTCTCATACTTTATTTCACAAAAAGCAGCAAGACAGCGCCATCCCATTAGGCTAAACCACCCAAGCTTGGTTGAGGGAAAATGTGCCGGCCTTCATCGCGGCGGCGAACGAATGGCCCTCCTCCAGCCCTGAACATAACCCGCTGGATTAGTTTTTGTGGTCGGAATTAGAGCTCAGGGCCTGCAAAAGGTCTCATGCAAACTTGGAGTCATTGAAGCGAGCTCTTGTCCGAGAAGCAAAGCGAATCCCTCTGGAAAAGATTCGTGCCATCATTGATGACTGGTCAAATCGTCTTAAGACCTGTATTAAAAACAAGGGCGGTCATTTTGAATAATAATTATGTTTAATTGTTGGTTATTTATTATCAACCTAAACTGAACATTTTACAGATTATTAAAAAAGATGCATCTTTTATTTCGTCTAAAAACTTATGAACACACGAGGTATTAACAATTCCTTCTCAAAACTATGTGCTGAGCTAACTTCTTAGAACAAAATCTGTCTTTATCTTGTTAATAAAAATATGTATTGCGTGGTTCCCACGCAAATTTGACGAAATACTCCATTTATTTTACTGTTAGGCCTTCATTTGATTAAAATACACCTTATTACCAACTCCAATCATATCTCAAAAGTTTTTGCCCGTTATTTTCCCACTGTAAACACTCTACCTAAAACAACCCTTTCTTCACCAGTCGTGGTCGAGGGCCGCAAGTTGTCGTTCGAAGTGGAGAATATGTCTCAAATCAACGCCATACTCAACACCCAAGATGTGAGCGAGTATCTCAAGATCTCGGCGAATGGTCTAGAAGCCCGCTGCGATTCTTACTCCTTCGAGAGTGTTCGATGCACCTTCCAAATAGACAGCGGCTGCTGGTACTACGAGACTACCATCATCACGCCGGGGGTCATGCAAATTGGATGGGCGACGAAAAACAGCCATTTCATGAATCACGTTAGTCATATGCAAGAGGTGGATTCCGCGTTTTATAAACACACATGACTATGAAATGCGGAATCGACTTTAACTTTAATATTCACAATGTAAATAGTAATACCATTTATTAAGAATAGGTCTTTGCGATATGACTAGATGGAGCACTACCGGCTAACAGCTCCGAAATTGCGGCAACCTAATATTGTGTTCGGCTAAAATAAACATTCTAAGTATTTGATACGCTTCTGGCGAGACCATGTTGTCGTAAACCTTCAAAGTGTAAAGCCTTATTTGGTTCCGTCAGGATACTAGGTATTTTATGCCGCAATTTTATAATACGTCTGCTCAAGCTAGTCAGAGTGAGCGAGGACCTATTCTTAATTTGTGAATAATACTTTGATTTAATGAGTAAATTGTTATATAGATCTTGCTTTATTTAACAACAGCCTACGTTTCTAAAAATTAAATCTGCAAAAGATATAGTTATATCAAAACGCGTCTGCTATGTAATTGTATTTCAGTGTTAAGGTAATTGTAAGGAAATCATAATTTAACCCTGAAGCTCTTGATCGAGTCATGTTCCACACAAACATCTCTCTCTCTCAACAAATATTCTATTTCTTAACTAAAACGAAATCTCAAATTTCTTAACATAAATTATCTCTAAAATTTCCCCAAGCTAGTTCATAGGCAACAAACAAATGCTAAGGGAATACCTTGTTACTCGGTACAATTTCGATGACCATTCTCATCCATCTCATTTGCCCAACCCGGGAATCGAACTCGGGACCTTCTGCTTAACTATTTTTATTAGATTTACAGTCTCTGCCCACTACAACTTATCCTACCAAGCTAGGAACGTGTCATCCTAAATATTATGTGTTTCGAAATGACGTACAATGTTGCTTCACGTTATTACTCATCCCTTCGAGACGGGATGCATACAGGCATAATATGCAATATGGGTACAATGTCAATCCGTTACAGTGACATATCAAGGTGTATCGTGTTGCTTTTAGTGATTGCAATCTCGCAAACGGGATCCCGCAATCCCACACACATAGGTGCTATGCTATTTAAAACGAGAATCCTCGAATCCCGCAATGTAAAATCCTATTGTTTCGAAGTCTAATATAACTGAGCAATAAGTTTTTGTTGGGGAAAAAAAGTTTTTATTTGCAAAATGTTAGATATCATATCGGCTACTTTTAATAAGGCCCCGTTCATATATTCAGAATCCCACGCGGGATTGAATGAGCTGCGGGATTACAATACTTTGTTGCCGCCACCGCCATCCCTGATACGATTCTATTTTAGTCAATGATTGATACGTTGAAGTGGGCTGAGACTTGTTCACAACGAATATCATAACTCAAATATGCCTTCACTAGTGGAAGGCTCTAAACCTGACACAATTTATGTTTAACGCTATCTTTTTAGGATGTTTTTGTCTAATTGAAGCAACAATTGGAAGTAGTTAGTAAGATTTAAAAAATACTTCATTTTCCTCACAATTACGCGGTATGTCTAACGAATGTCATAGTGTACGTACAGTACTAAATGTGACAAAAGGTGAAGTTTATTCTCTACTTCAATTGGTGGTTCAACTAGATATATACCGTCACTTATCCACAGATTACCAAAAGAAATACTAATCTAACTAACACCTCCAACTAACATTACCATGTCCCACTAACAGCTTTTCACATCGTTCAGTAGATAAAGTAATTTCAGTTTTTCCTTAAAATCCAGGAGGGCTACGGCATAGGTGATGATGTTTACTCTGTGTCGTATGATGGTTGTCGTCGTCTTATTTGGTACGAGGCTCGGCCCAGCCCCTTCATAGAGGTCAGCCCCTGGTCTCCGGGGGATGTTCTGGGGTGTCTCATCGACCTGCAGAGGAAAGAGGTCATCTTTTCGCTGAATGGGTTCCGACTGGCGCCGAGGAAGGAGATCTTCGAGATCACTAAGTGAGTCTTAGGAATAAATATTTATTAAGAATAAGAGTGAAGACTGTTGGGAGCTTGATCATTTATTTGTCAAGTTTTAAGTTGACCTGTTGATAAGCAATGGGAAATAAGTACTTGATGAATAATAATGCGAATATGTTAGCATCTCTAGCTCTATTTGCAAGGAGGAAAATAAGTCCAGTTGTAAGAACCAATAATTTATAAAAAAAATGCTTCGACAGTCTGTTTTTCAGGACATTTCGAGGTACATTCTGCCATCGTTCGTTCTGCCATTAAAAACAAAAAATGCCATGAAAATATGGTTTTTGCCGCTGCTTATTTTTAATGAAAACAAATGCTAAAAATAAAAATGGTTGCAACATTTTTTATCTCGGTCTAAAATTTTTGCACTTGACAGCCTAATTTACTCTTGCTTTAGAAAGCGTTCCGTGAGCGGTAAATGTAAACAAAACAAACCTGAATTAATTAGGGAAAGTATTGAGAGACAAAATAGACCGTTTTATTCTTTACAATTATGACCTTTAACCTCTTTTAATATGACTTTTTTCATTAGGGATTTTTTGGTTTATAAACCTTTTCTAAGCAAATTACCTACTGTAAAGAATTATTTTTCTTAGTGCGATAATTGATGGGTCTATTAGTAATATAATTTTATATTTTTTTGTGTCATTTACTCAGACGAAAATCAACTGAGAATTAGGTGTTTAAAGTCAGTTCGAAATCTTTTGAGTGAACAATAGCATTAGACCCTAACGCTTCGATTGACACCAATCTTGTTAAACTTAGAAATGACAATCAAACAAATAAACGAAATACTCCTTTCAAATGAGTGTTTTAAGAAAACAACATATGACGACGATAAATATGGACTACTGATAAAAAACCAATGTGTCGCACAATGGTCTCCTAGTTTTGGGACTCTCTTAAAATTCAATATTTAACGCAAAGTATAACTTGTAAGTGCAACTACACTGACCGTCGACTTGAAATGGAAAAACCCAAGCTCGTTTTGTTAACAAGTAAAATTGGTCGGGGGAAAATCAAGTACACCATACAGGTCGGGATCGAAGGCATTCCTGACGAATAGGAATCTTGACATTTTTGTACCACTTGATCAACTATCGCTTTAAAAAAAGTTATGTACAGTCAAATAATGTAATAATATGGCACACCATTACATAGAGTTGCAGAAGAATAAGAATTTTACAGGTAAGTAACTTTACAACATTATTTTTGCGATATGAAAAAAGAATACTTTCTTGTCTAGTCTTTCCTATACAAAAAAGTGCACAATGCTTCCTTTTCCGCCATTGCTATATGTACAATAGCAAAAAGTTTGTAAATATTTTTTTTATTCAAAATAAGTATTTATTTGTTAAATATTTTATTTTAGCAAGATCTCGATCGTAGTTTTGAGGACGTTTGTAATTATATTTATGAGCTATAATAAAAACTAAATTAGATTAGAAGTTGATGTTCGCACATAATATCTTATTAACTAAGTCATACTCGTTTTAAGTGCAAATTAATATTCATAACTTGGTTGTCATATCTCTCTGTATATTTCTATTAATATTTTATACTCAGATCTGCAATCACCTCATGCTGTCGAGGATAAGTCGTCTACGAAACAAAGAAACTCCTTTACATTATTTCTTTACTTTAACTATGAAATATAAAATATATGTTGTATTTCCATTATATCTACATGACGAAGACGGCAGGATACCTTCGTCATCAGAGCCGTCTTCAGGGGCCGTTTAGTACTATAACTTGTGTGGGCGTACGTGGGTTATGTGTTAGACTCAAATAAAACCAATAGAACTTTTTATTTATTTATTTATTTATAATTAATGTACAAATGCACAGTAAAGATAACAATAAAAACAGTAAAAGAAAACATTGTACAAAGGTACTACTTATCCCTTAGAGGAATCTCTTACAGTAGTCCTATGATCGGAGTGGCGGTAAGAAAGCAAGTTCTGTGCGATTTAATAAAATAAATATATGTATATAACATACACATACACATACATACATATAACGTAATGAATAATAAATATAAACATAAACATATAACAAATACATATACATACACATATAAAATATATATTAGCTTTGAGACAAGTAGTGTTCTCTTACACGTCTTCTGAAACCAGATATGGTTGGGGAATCACGGATGTCCGAAGGTAAGGAATTCCACAGCTTAACAGCATGGACAGTGAAGGAATAGGAAAAGAAGTCGGTGGTATGGGATGGTGTGGACAAAAGGGTCTTCTTATGCGCTCTGCAGACAGCGTCTTCGGAGTCTGCAACTGTTTCAACACTGTAATTATCTCCTCTTGATAGCACTCCGTAGGGCATTCGATTAATTCACAAGAAGGCACGGATCACGGACAGTTTCTACGCAACCACCAAGCATTCACATTTTCCAACTGCTCTTCACCAAAGCCCAAGACCATCTCTGTCACTCTGACAGCTGCTCGCTCGATGTCACATAGACTCTGTCTAGCACCATATTTGGTACTGGCAATCCGCACTCTTCTTATATCAACCATAAGCATAGTCGATCTCCGACATACATATTTTGTAAATACATGCATAAAGATAAATCAAATATTTTATTTTAAACCAAAAAATAAATATTTACGATTCAAGGTTGATTTGTCTTACCGCACAACTCCGTTACGGACCAACACATTTTGATGTCCTCTTTATTAGTTTATGGCTTGCCAATAAATACACTACTACTGAACTCAAAAATCAACTTAATTCTCTGTCGTTGTAGACCCCGACACTTCCTATCATCTGTATATTAGTTGACACTAGCGACCCGCCCACGCTTCGCAATGGTGTAATTTTGGCCGACTTGCTCACGAAACGTAGATTTTTGGCTTACTTAAAAAAAACTTTTTCCGATTGTTCTTCATTTACAAATTTAAATGAAAAAAATACCTAAACGATGGTGAAAACCGCGTTAAAATCCCTCAAATGGTTTAGGAGGAGTTAGCAGTCAAACATACGAACAGACAGAATTAGCGACTTGGATTTATACTATGTAATGTTGACAAACATATAGCTACAAAGCGACCACGTCCCCTCCAGGTACGGTTTCTTCGCGGCCGCGTCCTTCATGTCGTTCCAGCAGTGCCGGTTCAACTTCGGCAGCGAACCGTTCCGCCACCCGCCCACCGATCGCCGCTACTGCTCGTTCAACCACTACGGGGAGCTTACTGATGATGAGAAGAAGGTAAAGGGAGTTGTAACACTGTAGACAAGCTCTAAAGGCTCTATAACCTATAATGATTCACAAGGTTTTATAACCTATAATGATTCAAAAGGCTTTATTTTATATATAAAAACAAATTATAGGAACTGAATTCAAACCGTCCACACATAAGTTTCATACAATACAAATAAAAAAGCGTATGAAAAACCATGTTTTCTGTTCTGTAAACTCCATTGGCCTAATTGTCTTTATGACACGCGTAAAAACTATACCAAAAACACGAACAATGTTATGTGCTGAGACATGAATACGATATTTCACATAGAGATCAATTACAAACTATATTGATTTCTGTTAGTATAGAGTTATTCGTCTGATTGCCAGGTGGTGCCCCGCCGTATATTCCTGGAGCAACTGCGCTCGTCGTCGGTGCGCGAGGTTTGTTGCACGCTGTGCTACGACGAACCCCCTGGCTGCGTGCTCGAGCCGTGTGGACATCGGTAATAACACAAAACAGACAACACTCGGGTAACAGGCAACACTGGGGTGACATGCAACACTGGGGTAACATGCAACACTGGGGTGACATGCAACACTGGGGTAACATGCAACACTGAGTAACATGCAACACTGGGGTAACATGCAACACTGGGGTGACATGCAACACTGGGGTGACATGCAACACTGGGATAACACACAGCACTGGGGTAACATGCAACACTGGGGTAACATGCAACACTGGGATAACACACAACACTGGGGAAACACACAACACTGGGGAAACACACAACACTGGGGTAACATGCAACACTGGGATAACCCGCAACACTGGGGTAACATGCAACCACTCGGATAACATGCAACACTGGGAGAACACTCGGGTCTAGTTCATATTATCGACAGTCACTACTTGGACGGTCGCTGGAAAACGAACGACGGTACCCCAAATTGGTGGTGCCCAAAACAATTTTGAAAAAAAAAAAGAAAGGAGTTAATAATCTATGTAAGACAGCTAGTAAGAACACTTTTTTTAATGGTACCATGCGCTAAGATATTTTTTATACTAACTGACTAAACTAGCTATAGTCGTGCATAATTCACACAAAATTTGTGTAAAGATATAATTAGGCAATGTAGAATAAACTGATTTTAGGTTCCTTAAAAAACAAATTTCAATATCATTTTGCAGTTTTATTGTGTAATACGCTCAGCGAAAGATCATAGTTTTAGTTAACTAAGGTTGGCTTAGTGATACTTCTTTGTTGTGTTTTAGCGGATTCTGCTCGGTGTGCACGTACCAGCTGAAGGAGTGCCCGATGTGCCGCGCCGCCATTCTGAACATCCGCCGTGACGACACATGACAATCACCGCAATTCTGGGAGCGCAGCCCCAACCTCAGTCGGACCTTCTCCAGCAAACGCAAGCAACTACGGAAAAGCCAATCGTTGAAGAGCGACATCAGCCAGCCGTCGACCTCGCGCTCGTTCCACAGCCCGAAGAGGACCGAGGCCATCCGCGTGCGGCGCCCGCGGTCCATGGAGGACATCCGCCGCGGCCGCCGGCCCTCCCCGCACGAGGAGATCGTGCGCATCGTCCGCCGCCGCAGCCTCGACGCCATCTACAGCCCCGACGCGCTCACCAACAAGAACCTGGACGACTCGCTCGAGTTCCTCCGCAAGCTGCAGGTCGAGATGCTGCGCCGCAACCTCGTGGGGGGCACCTTCCACGTCGAGGTCATCAGGAACAAGTCGGACAAGCGGCGCCACGATGAGTACGGCGATCTGGAGACCCCTCGACCGGGCACCAGCAAGTTCACGTTCGAAGCCCCAGCGCCCCCTATCCAGCAGCAGTACGTGGAACCCCTCGACAGCCCGACGGACTCCGAGGAGCTGGAACGCCGCGAGGCCAGCGACACCGTCTCCGAGATCCCCCCCCGCGAATACCTCACGTGTGTGCGGTATAATCTCATATAGCTGAGGCGTTTGGGGCTGCTGGAAGACGTAACCTGCGAAACCTTCGAGGAGCTTTTCTGACGGTTTCGCAAGCGCTACGACCTCGCCAACACAACGTTGGAGGAGTTCTGCGCCCTAGTCGACCTGATTCGTCAGGAGAACATTCGGTATATAGACATTAACATGTAAAGACTTAAGTGTATTGATACTTGCACCAACGGACAGGCAGTGAAATTGGTGTAAATACGGTAAAAAGTGAGAAGTGTGTATAAAATTGATTTATGTAAATATTGAATGAACATTCCGTGATAGTTTGTAGTTGAATCAAAAACTGTTATTGATAACCTAGCCTATGACGAGTTGATGAAATGTGACCAAATTGACTATGATCAAGTGTCTGAAATATTAGTGAGAACGTTTCCTAGGAACCTAATTTAAGAATGGAAATTATGCTGCCGCCCACCCCTTTCAGAAACACCAAAACATAACATCAAACAACTGAATCTATCAGTTTTAGATAAAAAATCGACTGACATATAAAATATATGTTAAATAAATAAATAAATAACCCCATCTAACTATATACATGACAATATTTAACTCTGACCTTTTATGTAATACAAACCTAATGGATCAACAGCATACCATTATTGTAGTTTAAATTGTAAAAGATAGTATTTAGGATATGAACTTGTAGGTTTTAATAGCAAACATTTACTGTCTTTTTTCTAAGATTGGTCCTATTTAAAATACCAGTATGAACCTCTTAATTTGTTCTTGATATCAAACTCTTTCCTTATTTTGAAAGACGCTTAAATGAAAGCAGGTCTATGAATATCGCAAAACGAATAAAAACTTTATATTTGGTATATAATTTTAGGAACTAATTACAAAATTCTACGAATGCATAAGTTTGGTTGTGTAAGGAAAGTTGTTTATTCATATACTTGGTGTATATTGTAAGTTTTGGAAGCTCAAATTTACTTCAGTCTATACAAATTATAATGATGCTATAATCAAATGGGTGTAATTAATGTTAAATTTCTACAGAACACACTGGGTGTAAACAGACGATTTCTGAAACCACGAATTATAGAGCCTAAATAGTATCTAAAATCACTTTCAATTTTTAATTTCTGTACAGTTACATAGGTAAGATAATAAATTGAAAAATAAAGGAAAAAAATGTTTTCAGCTCTAAACGTAACAAGTATGCCCAGTAATACCCAGTTTTCATTTTCGGAAGCAGTCTTTTACACCCCATATATTAGTGTTTTGTGTTAAGATTTTAAGCGATAGATAATTTGATGTTGTGCGTCCAAATGCTGTAGATGCTGCTTTATCACGTTGCCGATGTGTATAAAGGCAATATAATTATTCGTTTCTTAAAAAAATAACGAAATAAAAAAAAACATTATTGTTGTTGGAACCTATACCATTTCCTTGAATAGGACCGCATAATCGTAAGCAGTTGTAATTTAAACTTAGGTTTGATTATATGCCGTAGTATAACATTAATTATGGTAATAACTAGTCATTTTTGTATTATGTCTATATTAGTTAGATTACCCATTAGATACGTAAAGAAATACATTTCTTAAACATCGGAAATGTATACATACTACCAATATCATATTAAATTAGTCGATATCGTAAATAAATAAAAAAAATGATAGATAAAATTATGTGTTAAATTAACAATGTTTAGAGGTATGAGAACTTACTACTATATAATTAATTGTAACATATATATGATACGATATATAATGTCGAAAGAAGCGTTATATAGTTATATAAATAGTCATACACAAGTCGTTTGCCTTCATTGTAAAGGTCATATAAACGACCCTTATAATTTATATATATTAGAAGTAGTATGCACTTTCAATTTAAGTTTATTTATTGACGCTAATGTACCTATTTCATTGGCAATTAACTGTTCCCTCCGAGCTATTATTTATATTATGTAGCACATACACCTTCATGCACAATTCTAATTTGTATCCGTTTTTAAATATAGGATATTTTAAATATAAGATGTGTATTTTAAAATTTATGTAATATGTATTAATTATTTTTATTATAGTATTTTAGCTTTAAAAAAAGCTTGTACTCGTTAACTGTAATTAGATATGACTACTCGTGCTTAGAAAATACGCGATTTAAATTGTAAACAATTGAAACCATGTATTTGTTGATTCTTGAGTAACTTTTGACCCAATGATTATACAGAATTGCGCGTTTACTATGAGTATATGAAGCCAGTCAGGATATTTATATATTCGATAAACGTCCGAGAATATCGATATAATTGTATATTTTGAGTTTAAAAAATGATTCTGTCCATTTTTAGATATTTAAAATCTTCGGGTCGGAAGAGGCTTGAGAATCAACGTGTTTTAACAGATAGTATCTACCAACTGTACCAACTATTGTTATTCTGTGACTATTGGTCTTCTAAAGGCAATTTTCTTAGTCACATGGTACGTTGAACTTCAAGACACGCACTATTTCTCAGACAATAAGCGTGTAAAAGTAAAACATTTGTATCAAAAACAGCTTTAATATGGCTAAAGACCTTTTTATGAAAAAATATAACATTGGTGCTATAGCTAGCATTGACTTACTAACTTTATCTTATGAAAACTATCTGACGAACCATTATACTTCAATTTATTTTAGGGCAAAATGTAAAATAGTCCGTTTACAAAATTAAGACCAGTCTTACCTAAATAATACTCAGCCGTTCCTGGAGGATAGGAAAAACCCCTAGAAAAATAGTAGATGTATTAAGAAAATGTTATGACATTTCTTACTTTGTCTAAGTAGAATTCTTGCATTTTTATTACCTTTCTGCAGGGATGTGAAAAACTAAAGGTTGGTGCGAAATAGTAAGTCAACGAATTTGAAGAAATATTAATTATAGAACTTTAGAATGAATATGTACGAATACCTAGTGCATGATCTCTTTTAGTCTGACATATTAAAACGAGATCATGAACTTAAGTAAAAATATATTTTTGGCTCCATCAGATAAGGAATATTGAGAAAGATCTTATTTATTTAACTTCATTAATCCCAAAATACTTGGCCTAACAGGGTGCTGTCTCTTACTTTATATCCAAAAACACAAATTAAGGTTGTATTGTCGCATAACACATTGATGTCGCTTTATAATTAAAATAAATGTTTTACTATGTGAATATGTTACCAACATTTGATAAGTAAGAAACTAAATAAAAGCTTCTAATAGTTAGTTACATGTTAATTAATGTTTTTGTCTATTTAGAAATGTTTCTGTGGCCCTGGTACAATTGCAGCTTGTAACCAACTTGAGAGGAACATTCTAATGACTCTTTATAAATAAACTGCATTTGACCAGCGCCTAAGTGTATCGAAAGAAACATCAATATTTGTTAGAAAATTGTCCTTCTTTTAGCTCTCTGTAATCATATATTTCTTTAAATGTAATACTATAAAGATCTATCTATTTATATTAATGTAATATTGCCACTTGATTCGTCTCAAAGTTACTGTGATTATATTTTGTTATCTGCGTGGCTTTGATATTTTTATATTTTTACTGTATATCGTTTGAAATGGTTGTGTTTGTGATGTGTTAAACATTACTAAACAAAAAGTTATAGCTAAGTACAGTGTTATTATACAAAAATTATGTATTTTTGTAGGTTGATTGCATTTATTGTATTTTTAAACCTTCGATTATAACACGGCTTACATAGTGGTTTTGTATCAATAGTTGAGTTACTACCGACATTTCCATTGAATTGTTTCAAAGATCTTTTACCGTGCCTATGCCAGGAGTACATAACCATTGAAGAGCATGTGCATTAGATGCACAAGCGAGGGGTATCAACTGTAAACATAGAAACCGTTACTTTTCGGTATTTGAAGACAATAACAGATCGTATTTGCTAGTGACACGGTTCCAGCATGACGTCATTTGATTCACCTAATTAGAGATTACCCTTACCTCGCCCCCCGCCAGCAACTTGTTGAAACAAAAACATGTTCCAATGTTCCTCATTGATTACGTACTTCGAGACTATGGCAAGACATTTTAAAATTAATTAGCAAGCACTCGAAATTCTGTTTTCTTAGAAAAATCGATGTTAAAATAGAACTATCTTGTAGTTTTCTGTACCCGAGCTAGTAGATATCTTAGTAGTTACTCAATATTAAATGTTACATATTTCCGCTGATGTGATGTATTTTCCTAATGTTTATTGTTCAAAAATAAATTCGTTCGAAAAATAACTAGTTTTATTCATTCGTTTATAAGTAATTACAGTTAAGCTACACGAACTGACCAATCCTGTGCATATAAAACGAGGCGTCAGACAAGGTGACACCATATCACCAAAACTTTTCACATCCTGTCTGGAGGATATATTTTAGCTCCTGGAATGGTCCAGTAGTGGCATTAATGTTAACGGTAAACGACTAACCCATCTCCGTTTTGCTGACGACATTGTCCTTTTCGCCGAAACCCTTAAAGACCTCAAGGCCATGGTGGAGGAACTCCAGAAAGTTTCGGCTGATGTAGGCCTAAGGATGAATGTCTCCAAAACAAAAATAATGTGCAGAACCGATGAAGCGGACAACATTTATATACAGGGGTCACTACTGGAGAAAGTCGACGAGTACGTGTACCTGGGTGGGACAATCATTGAGCCTTAAAAGAAACGGACAAGACAAAGAAATAACGCGCCGAATACACCCCGTGTTTGGGAAACTGTCCGATGTGCTCAAAGGTGACGTACCCAGAAAACTGAAACGACAAGTCTTCGAACAGTGTGTTCAACCCGTGATGGTTTACGGTGCCGAGACATGGACACTAACGCAGCAAGCCATACACAAGCTACAGGTGGCACAAAGGGCTATGGAGCGGGCAATGCTAGGTGTTTCTCTCCGTGACAAAATTAGAAACACAGAGATCCGGAGACGTACTGGGCTTGTCGACATAGCCCATGTTGTGGCCGGCAGAAAGTGGACGTGGGCGGGGCATATTTGTAGAAGGGATGATGGCAGATGGAGGACAGCTGTACTGGAGTGGAGACCCAGAACTGGTCACAGAAACGTAGGCAGACAACCAATGAGATGGAACGATGACCTGGTCAAGGTGGCAGGGAAAGACTGGAGAAGAAAAGCCCTAGATCGAAGAAGATGGCGTGCATTACAAGAGGCCTACACTCAGCATTGGGTGGCTACGGGCTGATGATGATCATGATCAGATGATGATGATGATTATAAGTAATGGAGAAATACCATTGCTGGATAGGTAACTCGCTACGTTAAGAGCAAAAACATTTCTTAGACATTCGCATTGATACAAACAGATTTTGCGATTATTTCAGCTGATGTCGGAACTTTAGCATTTTTTTTTTATTTAGGTTTATGCTTATATTGTTTGTGAGTTTCTATGAAGGCTCAAAAACACATGATTTAGAGTTTCGGAAAATGTAGGTAGGTACCTACCATTTCCGAAACTGCACTCTGTATTATTTTGTGAACCTACTAAAAAAGTCGGTTTAAATAGGCTCCGTTTCCGATGATCACGTCATCCAACACCAACATAGGAAGTAACAATTTGCAGTTGCATTTATTAGTCCGACCTAGAGATAGCTATCTCTTTCACGCAGCATCGGTTATCAGCGTGCAGAGGACGATAGCAATTGATTTTCTGTAAGGGTACCTCCCATTATTGACAAGTCTGGTTACTACATTTATCTCTCAATGAGGCAGAGTAGGTATGTTACACATCGAAGCCCCGCCTCAATTTAAATCAATGAAATTAGCACGAGTTACCTGGCAATACTAAGACTTTCTTATTTACTTCCTACTAATATTATAAACGTGAAAGTTTGTGAGTATGGATGGATGTTTGTTTGTTACTCTTTCACGTAAAAACTACTGGATGGATTTGGGGAAACTTTACAGTAATATAGGTTATACATCAGAATAACATATAGGGTACTTTTTACCGCGGGAAAACATCTAATTCCCACGGGAAACCGTTTCCACGCGAACGGAGTCGCGGGCGGCCACTAGTAAAATAATATTGCGACTATAAATTGACGTATACGCTATCCTACCTTTCAAGTTGGGTCAAACTGCAGACGGTGCGCAAATTTGATTTACCTACTTATATTAGTAGGGGAGCCCACGATGCTAAATCTGGATTTACTCGAGCGTCGTAGATACCTATTGGGTTGCAAAACTTAGATGACAAAAAGAAAAAAATGATATATAACAAAGCGGGGGAAACGGCTATGGATTTCCAAAAATGTTAAAAAAAAACCTTTTGCGTGGACATACTTGGGCGTGTTAGATATTGATATCATCCATGTCCTACGTATTTATAAAAAACCGGATTTTTTGTTAATCTGATGGTTTCCATGATGAAAGTGGTCGTACGAAACGGTTGAAAATGAAAAAAAAAACTTTTAATCGAGAATGTCAGATTTTTTAAGGTGATGATTAGTGGATCTAAAACAACGCTCTTATACAATAATCTGACGGTTTGTTAGAACGCCTTTATTAGAATGTGCATTATACATCGTAATTTTGAAATACACCAGCGCGTCAGATAAAGATATTATGGTTCAAAAAGGCCTTAAACGTACTGTCTTTTAATCCGACGATTATCTGAAGGAATTTATCTAATCTGTCAATAAAATTGAACTGAATTATTTGAATAATAATAATAAAATTGAATCAATCGGGCGGCCACTTGACTTGTATAATATAATATATAACGGCTCATATCTGGTGGAAGTGCTTAACCGGGTACAAGGTATCCCTCAGTATGTTAATCTGCCGCGCTTGAGTAATTCCAGAAATCCCCTCTTGGGCTACTATTAGCAAAGAACGCGTCGCGCCTGAATTCTGACGTCACACAAGTACTCTATCACCTCTACACGCACACTAATGCAAAGCTCAGCTTACATCTTCTGCACTATACCCCTTTATTTCTTAACCGACTTCCAAAAAAGGTGGAGGTTCTCAATTCAGCCAGTTTTTTAAATGTGAGTAAGTATGTACGATTTCATCAAGGGTTCTTAACCGGTTAACGTGATTCTTTTTATTTGATGCGGAATAGTTTCGAATTCGTCCCATAAAAATTTTATTCAGGCAGGCCCAGTAGTTTTCGTTTTATGAGCATTTTTTTATTTACTTACAAGTGGCCACCAGCGACTCTGTTCGCGTGGAAGTCGGTTTCCCGTAGGAATGAGAAATTTTCTCGCGGTAAAAAGTAGGTACCCTATATGTTATTCTGATGTATAACCTATATTGTTGTTAAGTTTCATCAAAATCCGTCCAGTGGTTTTTACGTGAAAGAGTTACAAACATCCATACATACACACAAACTTCCACGTTTATAATATTAAGTAGTAGGATACCTATCTCGATGTCTGAAATCAAATATCGCAAGTAAGATTTGATCTACTTTCCGGTTACCGATTAAACAGTAATTTTCTATACTCATGTAAATTTGATGACAATTAAAAAATATTATGACATCATAATAATCAGCTTCAGCTGATTTGACTAGCACTTTGTTGCTTGGTGGTAACTAGGATCCGCCAGGGTCCGATAATGGAGCCGGCAGGTGGCCTTAGGAACTCAAAAATTAAATGACACAACTCTATCGAGTTTGGGCTCGTTAGTTTCGCCTTGACGAGCACTTTGGTGCCGGTGGTAACTAGGATCCTCCAGGGTCCAATGAAGGAGCCAAAAGGTTGCCAAAAGAACTCAGTTATTAGGTACAGTAATCACTAATTATTCTCTTGAGTGGTAGAGTCTAGCTGTAGGCTCTGTCTGCAGCGATTGCTGGGCTGACTCGACCGGTGAAATACCACCGTCGCACAGGAAACCGACGTGAAGTAGGAACGATGTTCCTGCGTTTCGTTCGGTGAGTGCGGTATCCGGTGCCCAATTTTATTTATTTATTTATATATTTTCTTAAAGGTCAGCAACACACCCCCAACACCTACAGTGTTGAGGGTAGTCATGGGCGGCGGTGATCACTTACCATCAGGTGACCCGCATGCTCGTTTGCTACCTATATTAAATAAAAAAAAAAAAAAAAAAAAAAAAATACTTTTCAAGAGTTTCTTGACGTAAACGTGATCCCTTATATACTTTCATAGCCAACAAACGCTTTTCACGATCTTTAGAAGTCTCTCAAGAACGTGGAATTGTATTTCGAATAGCATATACGGAGACCACTACTTTTATCCGTTTCCGTTACTTGAGATCTATATTTTTTAAGCATTTTTGTAGGTCTAAAAAGTATTACTAAATTATTTATAACTACGTTAAAAAAACCGACCTCAATAACTAAAAAGTTAAAAATAATAAATATGATATTATTATAAATTGATTAAATACTACCTTTTATTTATATGTGTTATTTACTAATAGGTTTGAAGTCGGTACCAAACCTTAAATAAATAATAACATTATAATCACTTTAATTGATTTATGTATATTTTAATAATAGTTAGTATTTAATTAATATTAATCTTTATTATATTTCACTTTTTAGTTTTTGGAGTCGGTTTTATAACGTTGTTATTTTTTTGTATTGGGTGGCGCAAAAGTACTAGCACTAAATAAATATATTATTATGTGAACCTCTTTGGCCACTCAGAGTTTTTAAAAAGTTAATGCCTGCCACGTAACGATCTTCTTTTGTTTTTTCATTTGGTTGTCAAAGACACACGTCTTGCGGCAACTCTGTGTCACGCGAGCCATTTTCTTTAATTATTGTGAACAATTACTTCTTTGATTTATTTGTATTTCTGTTAAGAATATTTGAATAAGTAAACCGATGTTATTTTCTTACGTTGTTATTTATTTAACTTGCTTCCTATATCTTCGCTAAAAATATAATTTTTTTTTTTATATAACATTTCCTGTCATTCTGTTGTTGAAAATTGTGTAGTGAACAAATGTAAAATACACTGAAAATAAACATGGACCGCTTTACTCCCCAAGAACGTGGAATAATCGTGTCATACTTAGTGAGGGACGCTTTTCCAGGTCGAGTTATCTCTCGTTTTGGCAATTTGTCTTGGCCTGCAAGATCACCCGATCTGACCAGTCCAGACTTCTTTCTTTAGGGTTTTTTGAAATCTCGGGTGTATGTGAACAAGTCTCAGACTCTCGCAGCTCTAAAAGATAACATTCATCAAGAAATAAGGTACATACCTATCGCAGGAAGTGTTACGGGAAGTTATGCAAAATGTCATAAATAGGGCTCAAATGTGCATCAACTCTGGAGGTCACCATTTAAAAGACATCATCTTTAAATCCTAATGGTACGAAAATTAATGGCAATCTAGTTTTCTAATTAAAAAAAAAATTGCTGAACTAAATAGGGTCTTTACTTTTGCGCCACCCAGTATATGTTACTGGCAATGTGTATAATCCGGTATTCTATACAATACCTAGGTAATGTATAGAATACCTAAAACGTGTCGGCAATGTATGAAATATCATTTATTTTATACTTTGCCTAGGTATTCTATACAATACCGAATGCGCGCCCGGTAATGTATGTAATGCAGGTAAGATTATAATGAAAAACGATTATAATTGCACTCTTATAAGTTTTATACTCTTTGAACCTAATAGTCGTATTTTTAGTTTGAAACTAGCATTAGTCGTTTTGTAGTATCAAAACTAAGTAAAACCTAGTATTATCTGTTTACATCGAATTTAAATGAGGTTATTTGTAATAACATTTTTTGCGACGTAAAAAAGGTGTTTTTACCTGTGCAGCATGGTATGAGTTTCATTTTGTAAAGTTTATGTTTAATTTATTTAAAGTTAAGCTTCTTGCACTAATCGCTCACAAAGATGCCAAGACTATAAATTATTTTGAAAGACATAATTAGGAGTCTATGTAAAATTTTGTAAATTTACCTAATATCTTGATTTTGAAATACTTAATAATTTTTGAGACAATAAAATACACAAATAAAATTTAATAAAACCTTTATTAAAGTCATTTACAACGTATACAGGGTCTGTCGTAATGAATGGATAACCCGTTACCTACAGTTGATCCGGATGTAAGGCTATAAGAAAATGGTGTCTTCTTGCCAGGGTTGTCAACCATAAGAAAATGGCGTAGACTTTTAAACTTTTTTATAAATTTCGCTATTTTTTTCATTTATTCCGCTGCCATTTCTTCAAATTTTGATGTATTTGTATAATTCTTTTAGTATTATACTGCTGAAGACGTGTATTATGTAATTTAAATACAATTTCAGGTGTTATTCACGTTGAACATTATCAAAATACTCATTTTAAGAAATATATTTCCAATTTTTTTTCTTTATGTCAACTTTTGATCATCTCCTGTGGAAAAAAAAAGTATGACGTTATAGCTGCCCATGATTTCAATAAATTGTCTAGTATGTGTAGATTCTAAAAAGGTATAACGATGTGTACTTTACAAGCAACATTAAGTTACAGGAGCGAGAACACTAATCAAGGTCGGAATTTTTATTTTTCATGTTATGTTATAAATGGTTGTAAAACTTCGTCATAATGATTTTATTCTATCAAGATACTTTGCACAAACACTATCGGGCCACTAATAGGATATTCAGAAGAAAACCCGGTTGTTTTTGGGAAAAAAATAACATTAATTCACGATAATAATGTAATGAAAATGTACAAATAAAAATTGTTGTGCTCTAATAGTTACATGCGACAAACATGTTGCGACAAGTTTATTCGAAATTGAAACGGATTTAAAAAATCGAACAAAGAACGCATTACAAGGAAAAGTGGAAAAAATTAGAAGGAAATCGTCCTTCCATAAATGCATTGTGCACTTTAATGAACACACGGTAATCAGGATGTCGCACATTTGGATATCTTACACGATAAACACTAGAAGCTCTATTGGTGCTGCCATTACATACACCGTAAATGTAATGCATGTTCGCGTATTCGGCCGGCGTATACTGTTGCGGCATGATACACAAACTACACAAAAACTTTTCCAAAACAACAAGTTCAATCGATAGCACAACACAATGTCCGTAAATGTGAGCAAAGTCATCAGTATCACCACGTTATCAAGTCCAAATCACAAGGAAAATCATAGTCAAATATTAGAAGGCAGTAACAAATTGACGAAAATAGTGGCCCCGATTCTCAAAACACTCTCTAAAACTAAATTAAAAATATCGCTGTCACTTTCTCATGCTTCGTATAAGAACAAGACAGGTACATTGGTCTCACTAAATTTAGTCCACATCATTGTGAAATTGAACGAAATGCGCTGAGGACTAGCCTAAAATTGCCTTCGCCGTGTCATATTGCACGTACATTTTAGTTTGACAGGACTAAAATGATTACCTGTCTCTGTCTTATTGATGTGTAAGTGACAGAGATAGTTTTAGTTTAGTTTAGAGAGTGTTTTCAGAATCGGGGCCAATGTGAACAAAAGGACATGCGATGGTCAAAATCACACTGATGTGATGAGTACCCTTTTCTTTGTAATGCGGTCTTGTTCGATTTTTAAAATCCGTTTTAATTTCGAATAAACTTGTCGCAACATGTTTGTCGCATGTAACTATTAGAGCACAACAATTTTTATTTGTACATTTTCATTACATTATTATCGTGAAGTAATGTTATTTTTTTCCCAAAAACAACCGGGTTTTCTTCTGAATATCCTATTAGTGGCCCGATAGTGTTTGTGCAAAGTATCTTGATAGAATAAAATCATTATGACGAAGTTTTACAACCATTTATAACATAACATGAAAAATAAAAATTCCGACCTTGATTAGTGTTCTCGCTCCTGTAACTTAATGTTGCTTGTAAAGTACACATCGTTATACCTTTTTAGAATCTACACATACTAGACAATTTATTGAGATCATGGGCAGCTATAACGTCATACTTTTTTTTTCCACAGGAGATGATCAAAAGTTGACATAAAGAAAAAAAATTGGAAATATTTTTCTTAAAATGAGTATTTTGATAATGTACAACGTGAATAACACCTGAAATTGTATTTAAATTACATAATACACGTCTTCAGCAGTATAATACTTAAATAATTATACAAATACATCAAAATATGAAGAAATGGCAGCGGAATAAATGAAAAAAATAGCGAAATTTATAAAAAAGTTTAAAAGTCTACGCCATTTTCTTATGGTTGACAACCCTGGCAAGAAAACACAATTTTCTTATAGCCTCACATCCGGATCAACTGTAGGTAACGGGTTATCCATTCATTACGACAGACCCTGTATATATTTATAACGGCAAACATTTACAATAAATTTCATATCGGTAACATTATACAAGAGTAGCTATCAGCAACCGCAGTCTGAAACATATTAACTCATATAAATATTCCACAATTAAATACATGAATAATCAAAAACATTACATTGGTACACAGAATGAAACAATACAATAATCAAAAATAGACGTAAGTAACTCGGTTCGTGTTCGTTGTGTAAGCAAGTCAAAGTCAACAAAGCTGGCTGTGATATGGGGCTGGCAGCACACCACAACCACTTTGTCGTCTCCCGCTTGCTTCCACTCCTGCTGCAGCACCGCGCGTCCACTGACGAACGTCGAAGCTTGACGCTCATCAAAGCTGGCTGTGATATGGAACTACGTAGGTAACGCATATTACAACCACTTTGTGAGGGTCAACTACTTCGCACACCTAACCCTGCCGCCGCCCGCCTCCGCACCACTCGATGAACTGTCACACAGCCCAACCCGTCAAAAATGGCTGTGATATGTGCATTCTACATTGACACAGCCATTTCTACGAATGGGCCATGGACGTCTTCGGTCCCGCTCGCTCGCTGATATCTCCGTAAACCGACCACATCAAAGTGGCTGTGATATGAAAGGGGTTTGAGACATTTCACTGCCGCTTTGACAGGCTAGGCCCGAGAATTGAACGCCGCTGTCTGTACGCCGCGCCTGGGCTACCGATGTGTTACTCATGAGGCCATGCTCATCAAAGCTGGCTGTGATAGCTGCGCAGTGATCTATGACAAACCGACTTTGATGGCAGGGCCTCATTGGATCTCCGCTCCCAGTAGTGCAACATATATCTACAATATTTACAATATTAACATTCGCCATACAGCACACTATATATACAAGTAAATTACTATGTGTTAAAATTCAATTATAGTTATACATTCGGGATGAACATTGAGCTAATCAACTTTAAGAAATAATGGATAGATACATTGGTGCAAAAGACATAGTTTTGGAATAGGCATGGGCGCCACTGCCTAGCACAAGCTTGACTTTTCTCATTAGAAAATATAAAACCGGAAAGCAGAATAAATTTAGTCGATACATATTTTTTTAAACCTAACAGATACAAAACATTCTACTTTATTAAAATGCATCAAAGCAGCGAGTTAACCTATTTAAATACCACGTCCAACCTGTCAATAAAACTCCACCAAAAATTTTAAAAAATGTAACGCCTAAATTTTTACAGCAAAAACTAACATGCGGTTCGGTGCAAATAGGTGGTTTCGTAAAAAAAAATCTGTTTCACTGAAAGGTTCAGCAAAAAAAAATTTCATCAAATCCAGGCAACGAAAAATACAGGAAACTACGTGGCTTTTTTAATCCTTTACAAAACTACGTGGCTTTTTTAATCCTTTGCAGTCAGTCAACGTGTCAGACTTTTCAGTCAACTGGTGAAAACGCACAAAGGATTCAATCAACTGTAATTTCTTGGTGGAAGAGGTTTACGGTTTCCTACTAAATAAATGATTAGAAAATTACCAGTCAATTGTAGACGGTTCAGCAAATAGCAACGATTGTTCTATTCTTGCTCGACACGCCTATTTAAACACATATCAGCCTAGCTTAGCTAGATAGTGAAATAGAATATTAAAGTTCATAACCGAACGTCCATCAGGGATGTCGCTCCTATAACGACGGTAAGTTACAAATACAAAGTAGGTTAAGTATAGTTTCTTTATGAGTTGGTAATGGTTTTCAAACAAAGGCATTCGACAGCTTGTCTAGTGTGTTATTACGTGTAATATATAATAAAAGCGTGGAAGAGTATTATGGAATCAATAGTGGAGGAGCTTGACCTTATTAAGATCCATTAAAGATAAACAAAAGCTTACTTATATAAAAGCGATGAAGTCGAGCTCTGTCACTAATTATTTGTGACATAATGTCTCGACTTGCGTTCCCAGCTTTCAGCTCGCATTAAGTCTGAGCAATTGGAGACGTCAAAGGGTGGGAGGGCGACTTATAGATTCAAGGAGCACGTTCGTTTATGTAACGGAACTTCAACAACAAATGAGTCACAATTTATGTACTCAAAAGAAAAAGGGCTTAAACACACAACACCCACCTTGGTTCGCTCATTTCCCAAGCTTTATATTTTATAATTACAATCGATACTGAACTATAGACAATGAATTGTTACTCCAACCTTGAAGATTTAATCAGCTTTGAATTTGAATTTTGTTACCTGTTACATTTTTGTAATACTTTGTCATTTGTAGGTATCACAACAGTGTAGTTATTGAGTTATGAATACAGCGGATATTATTATGTGCAGCTCCCAGCTGCGTTACTGTTACATAAAACAACACGATCTCGGGCTTGCACAAATATATATTTATTTAGTTCAGCAAATAATACAAGGACGGAGTCGGACGTCTGATGTTTTCGATGTATTATTTATATTGGTATCCGTCTGACCCTGAAGGATTGTTTTTCGATTGCATTTCACTTTACCATACATATTCCACCAAGCATAACAGAGATATAAGAACTTGTGGACAAAAACTATGATTTCACCATAAGGTACTATCCTAATTTAAAACTCAGAAATATGTGTCGCACATTTACTATTTGTTTTATATTCAAGGCTAGCACTATAAAGAAAAACCCTTTTTTATAAAAGAACGGTAATATCTTTAATGGGTATACTACGCATTTCTTTATTTCAAAACAGATTATTGCCTTACTCTATAAAACCGCACGATACCGACTAACGTTCAATGGGGGTAATGAATGGAAAATTGCAATTACTAGCAATTGTACAACTCTCTGGTATTAGAAATAGAATAAATAAAGTTCTTATTAATTTATTATTTAATAGTTAACGATTCCACGGAGCTGACCGTGCCGAGGCACTAGATCAATTTCCATTTTGACCTAATTTATAGAAACACTGTCTCACCTTAGGTAAGGTCTGTCGAAAACATGCTTTAAAGGCTGCTTTGCGTCGTTTTACTTTAAACTTGATAATAAAATGTTAAACTTCCTTTTCGAGTCAAAAGGATATTTAATATCTTATCAAAAGTCAAGTTTATGCCAGCCAGTGAACACCAATAACATAAGTATAGTTAAAACTATTTAAACATTAATTCGACATCTAGATATTAACAATATAGGATCAAATAAAGGGTAATATTAAAAGTATGTTATAAGATACACGTACAAAGGATAGGTTTATAAGTATTCGGTTGCATTTTATAATTAAAAATAATAAATTACAATGAGTATAATAAAATTGCATAAACATTTATAATAAAATGCAAGTGCAACATACGAGCATTTGTAATTAGGTCTGTTGACAAAAACAAGCTTATATAAAAAAAAACATAACGGTTTCATTTTGAAATTATTATAATTATATAATCCGACAAAATGCAATCTCCATACAGATTATACATAAACTACTGTTTTCTCTTGGCTTTGGAGATCGTTACCGACCGCCGCGCCGTAGTCGTGTCGTGCGTAACGATCTTCATAGTCGGATAGCAATGAATCAGCAGGTTTCCAACTGAGGGTCCACTTTTTGTACTCCACGACGAAAACGCCCAGTCCGCATGAAAGACAAGGTAGTGAGAATTTGATGTGCGAGACATCTCACTACCCTGGTCTTTCACGGGGTAAAGAGCTAGCTTCGGTAAACGCCAATTCGGTGCCTTTTATAACTACATGCCAACAGTTACATAGTAGTTGTGTGTATTAATAAAATTCGCTGAGAACATACGTAAGATATAATAAAATAGAATCAAATATTGTTTGAAATATAATACTTGTTACGCATGCATCTAAATTTTTGTGAAAACAATAAGGGTGTATAATTTTTTTATCGTAAATTTTAAAATTCAGTTTTGTGTTTATTTTTTATGTTGATAAATATTGGGTTTTAACACGATCGTGATGAATGAGAGATATTTTCCATCATATTTTTCCTAGGGCTGTATTTTTGTATTAAAAAATAGACGATTCCGGATTAAATTTTGTTGCGAAAATATGAAATGCACAATCCGAATATAATTGCCTTTTTATCCGGCTCCGAAACTAGGAAAAAATGATTGACGATATGAAACGTGCAAACGCTACATTTTTTGATATTTTTTACTTCAAGCTTTTAAATGAAAAAACATAATACCCGGATTTGTTTTATATTTATTTATAGTATATGAAACGCAATTAGGAACTAATTGCTTCTAAGCTTCAATCGGATTATCTTACTATCCAAGGATCTTTTTACTACCCACCTATATCTAGTGCTTAAGAAAATAGTATTACATTTTCTACACGGAATTTTCTATTGGAAAAATGTTTAATCTTTAATCTTTTATAACAAGGAGCTAATTATCTCGTTATTCCCCGTCTATTTTCCTTTCTATATTTAGTAAAATCCTTCGTGCTTCCAAGAAATTGTTATTGTAGACGTAGTTAGAAAAATAGTCTGATTCTGACGTTTGTTATTCTCCTGGTATCTTTCCAAGGATTAAGCCAAGATTATTTTATTAATAGATTATGGGATTAAATCGAATGGAACAAATTGCCTTCAGGGAAAGTTGTTCAATTTAGATTTCATAGGTAAAGTCTCACACAATTTAATTTAGTCCAGTTTTTAGTTTACTTTTTTTATGGACTAAGTATTTTACCCAATTGAGACATTATCGACACTTATATCCAAGCGGTATATTTATATTTTATGACGAGATAGGAACCGTCACGTTTTTAAAAGCGTGTGAATAATAAACACCACGCAGAGTTTCTGGATCTTGTGAATTAATAAATGTAATAGTTGCACTGTTAAAAAGGCTTATCGTGTTTATGCTCCAGCCCGAATGGGATGACGATTAGTTATGTGTTCTATTAAAAAGAGTTTCAAATGCGGAGGGAGTAATAAAAATCTGTGCCCATCATAATGTTACGATAAGATTAGTTAGACAGATACTGAAAATATTAATTATCAATCAAATACAAAGCGATTAAGTGACAATCAATGGAAAATCCAAGCTTACAGCACGGTAATTAACAGGATACCGGAGTTCAAAGGCCTGTCTGACAAAACTCGGTGACGGCTGCGTAGTGAGATTCAATTCCACTATCGAAAATGTGTTCAGTGCATTGATTGGGTACAGCTTAATACCTTTGATAGTGTAATACTGCGTATTATCAGAATCTGTGTGATAATAGTATTGATCATGCCCTCAGGTCAATTGAAATGTTTATCTATTCCAGTGTTAATGAGGTATTGTAATTGTATCGGATATTTGATAAGCCTTATTTGAACAATTTTGTTTAAAGGTGGGCAGTGGGCAATCTCCTACCACAAAATATGATATAAAATTCTTGCCTAGGCGATAAATTAGAATGCGTAGAAAAACTTTATACATCATACGAAAAGAAAGTATGTATTAGGTTCTTAATCTTAGAACAATTTAAAGAAACAACGATTGCCTAATTATGCGATCTAAACTATAAAAAATTCGACAACATGAAAAATATTTATCACTAAAATATTCAAACCCCTAGTAGTTCGGATCATTCTTCAGTTAATACTCGTGATTGTGTTTAACTACATGGCTCCCGTGTGAATGATTCAATTTGCATTATTGGTCGGATTGACTGCCCTTTGTACTTCACTCGACCAACACTAGTTGAGCAGTCTCTCGACGCATCAAGCAATTGCTTTGCTACCGTTGTGACATGACGTTGTCAGAAAATTGAATATATCTCACTATTGGTACTAACATTGTAAAGTTTAAAAATGGGTTGACATTGGAACTACTGAACTGATTTTTTGATTTTTATATACACAATAAAGGTAGTGACTTATTTTTTTTTATTCGCACGCTAGTGGCAATAAAAAAAACGCAGGCGGAAAGGCTTATACGGCCCCGTTTTAAAAAAAGGGTTTGATTTGTAGTGTATTTGTATTTGACATTTTGATTTAGCAATCAATTTAAAGGTTTTAAACTTTTGAGATATGTTTTTTTTTCTTCTTTATTCCCTATTCTTTAAATATGTTAGTTTACTTTCTCAAATACGAACTTCATGTCTGGCAAACAAACTATCCTCAACTCGATATAACTCTTGTAGAAAATCACGAGTTTTACCTCCGAAGGGGGTGAAATGGGGGATCAAACCTTTTTGTTTTTTTACTGTCTAGCGCTGTAGAACTATATTTCAAATCGAATTATAAACATCTGTAGTTAACTGAAGGGATGGAACAATGATACTTAATACTTCAGAAATAAGTCCCATAACACCTTAATTATCGATAAGTTTAACTTTCTTAGAAAGTAGTTGTCGAAATCAAGGATTACCGTGGAAGTACCGTACCGGGAAGTTACGAGCGAAAAGCTGTTTAAAATATGAAAGTAACTTTTCAAGTACTTATTAAGCTTTTATGATTCAGAATTTGGATTAAGGCTATTTTAGGTAATTGTATTTCAATAAGCGTTATCACATAAACTAACTGTTACATATAAATTTGACAGATCTGATGAAATTAACTAAAAAATACTGTTTAGCGGAATTAATGAAAATATCGATAATAGAGAAACGTTCATGACAATGCATAGTTTATTCAAAGGCGCTATAGATACAATTTACCACAATATTTTTAATTAGCTTTGTATTTCAAGAGATATATAATCGATGGTAGTTTGCGGTTTACCACCGTAAAGCAAAAGACGCCTGCACATCGATTAGTCTCTGCTATTAAGTAGTATCAGGAGCAACGACATCGAAAATAATAGCTATCGGAAAATCTATTTCTAATATTTCTATAGCTCTATGTTTTTCGATCGGTCTAATATAGCAGTAATTTTGTTTATTAATTATATCGAGACTTTGTATTCCTAACTTTCCACTTCAATAAATAATTGAACTTTTCTAACCTAAAATGAACATGAGATAACCTTTATATACTCTAAATTTTGGGCATGCTTGAGCACGTAAAATTGACACATTTTGGATAGCAATCAACTTTTGAGAATTAAAGCAATGTATATGTATGTAGATAAGCTGATCACAAACAGGAGTTACGTGTAAGTAACTAAAGAGACAAGATTTGAAATTTCTTAATATTCTTTCCTTCCTAAAACTGTGTGTATTGCGCGGTGAATAGTGTTTTTCCTATTTATTTATACTTCATTGTTTCACAGGTAAACGTACAAGGTATATTGGAGAAAATGATTCCCCGGGCTCATTATAGAATTTGTATGGAAAGTAATTCTTACTTTTTTTCGAATTGAAATTGTAATTGAAATGTAAGTAATTGCTTTTCTGAATTATATTTAAATTGTATTGTCATACACGGTAGCAATGTGTAACTATTGATTTATATTGGATGTAGATATTGGGCCAAAAATAAAGTTTACCACCCTTATTTATACAATATTTTGTTAATACGTCAAGTCAATTGAGCCTTTAACACGCTTAGTTTTCCCACGCTTTCAAAGCTCGGACTACCCTACTATAACCTATCCTGACAAATGAGGCACTAATTTAAAGGGCTTCAAGTATACTTTTTATACTAAAGTCCTAATAATTAATGTCGCCCACGCTAGATGGCGCTAGTAGGTATCGACCTGCGCTTTTAGCAGAAACTTTTATTTACGATGTGCCGAGGACCGTTGCGAACATTTTTATTGAATTAATTTATATTGCCTTTCATAAAGGAAGATCTCTATTGCGTTTTAAATTAAAAAGCTTCACTACTAGTTATAAGCACCAGAGCAGTCATCCTCTCTCGGAAATTGTTTATTTTCTTTTGTAAAAATAGCCTTCAAGGCATTTACTCATATTTCTAGAAAAATAAAGCTCTTCGATGTTATTATGAATGAAAATTATAAAGTATTGGAAAACTATAAAATGCAAGGTCTTGTTATTACTAGTTTCTAATGTTGATATATTTTTCTTTATAACTCTAATATAGTTTTTTCTACATTAGTTCCTTCTTATACAGAGACAACCATAGCTAAAAACACATCAATTTCAGTGAACTTATTTCGATTCATAACTTCAAAAGTTTGGCTCCACTATATTAGGCGCAATAAATCAAAGTTTTGACAAATATTATTATACTTCAGAATCCCGTGTCTGCTCAATCGTTCGCATGTTTTACTGATTTACAAATACCACCGATTAATATATCCCAATGATTCGCAATACGTCCCTCGTCTATTCAATCCCTGATTCCCAGCCCAGATATCCGTATCTATGTTCCTTGAAATGGTTATTCCTGAGAGCTAGACTTTACGGCTGATTGATTTCTCACTTGGATACACAGCCTTGGGGAATAGACCCTCTCAAGCGGATGACGTATCGAGGCGTTGCAGCTTAAGGCATTCAATTCGAGACCAGTCTAAGCTGCACTTGCAAATTTCGCAATAGATTGTTGTATCACAAGTTATATGGTACTGATTTAAGCTTAATAGCTTTTCTAAATTAACTGTCATTCACGGTAGCAATGTGTAACTATTGATTTATATTGGATGTAGATATTTAATGTAAACAAAACGGGTAGATTGATAAATTAATAAATGACTAACGCAAAATCGGTTACTGCCATTGACCGATAAAACCGATAATCAACTAGATTATAAAACAAATAATGATAAATACTGATATTAGAAATACAAGCAGTTGTTAAATTACACTACTATTACGTTAAACATGATTGTAATTTTAGTTTTCTGAAAGTGGTGCTTTTTAGGGTTCCGTATCTAAAAGTGTAAAAACCTGGGATCCTATTATAAAGACTCTGCTGTCTCCAGGCTGTATCTGCGGTGATAGCGTCACATTTTTATTATTACTTTATAGTTTTGATGCTGCTATCGGTCAGTTTATATATTTAAGGGAGCATTTTTTAACATAATGTATGGACGAGTCCGCCTCTGGCACGAGTCCGCCTCGCACTAGATCGGTTTCTTTTTTTGCGATATATGTTATCGCTGACGTTTCAAATATTAATGAAAATAGGCACATCCGTAGTTACCCGGATATCATTACATAATATGATATTGATAATGTATCGATAACTTGACAGAAATCATTGACACACCCGGGCAACATTCCTAACACTAATCGTCAATGAATCATTTGTAGGCACCAAATTAATTATGATAACAGAACATAGGTACACGTGGATAAAAGAAGTGACATGTATTTTAAAGCTTCATGAGAAATTACAGATACGAGAAAGAGATCACATCATCTAAAGTGACGTCTAACGTCAACTATTAGTTTGCTTTTCTTGGTTTTGGTACATCTTAGACGCCAGATGAAAATTTGACATATTTTTTAAACGGACTTATTACATGAACGTTCTAGTACAATACCGCAAGTCAGTATATATATTTTTTATTTTTTCTATTGAAGTTTGGATATTTTTTGTTGCAATATATTAGGAGTTATTTTATTTACTAAGTTTTTTTATCAAATAATTTAACAAACTGCTAACTTTGTAGGGCAGCAACATTCTGTTTGGATTGGCCTTAGTTTAAGGGCCTAACTAACATAACTAAAAGTTGATTTCATTATTTGAAATGCCCGAGTATAGTCTTTGTACTGGTATATTATGGAAATTGACCCTATTTTTTACCGGACGTATGTCCTATCCCAAAAATATTGTCATGAAATTGTTTTGCGGCCTAATGTTTTTATTAAGAGATCACAAAAAAGCCATCAGTTTTTTCATCTATATATTTCAATTGTCTCAGAAAGGTTGCACGTTTGATCTCGATACTTTCGATATTTGGAGTAAAGATTATTTTTAACATGAGCTACTTTTCCTAAAAGCACAGTTATTACTAGACTAAGTTAATCGTTCCAAAATATATTTAAAGCTATAAAATGCAGTAATAATTTAGTTTTTAAAAGCGCGGAATAAAACAGTCAAAAAGTTTAGCGAAATCCAAAGGTGTCTAAGTTTACCCCCCCGACACATTATTTTCAAGTAAGTGAAAAATACTTGTATGAGAGAAGAGCTTTAAAGCAGTTTTATGTAGGTTCATTATTCCTAGAATTACGGAAGCGAAGCCGTTCGCTACGAGCAAAAGTTCAGTTCAACACATTTCTAGACTAACTATTAATAGATATCTAAAAGAACAATTCCATTCAAAGCAAACTAGAAGACTTAGAAATGCTGAATGAATGAGTTTATTCTATTGTTTAATATATATTCTTTGTAAAACATTGTTTTGTTATTAAAACTGTTTGTACTTTTTTAATTATAGTGTTTTTGTTGAAAGTTTACAATGGTTATTTTTGTTTATGACTTTATCCGTATTTTATCATTTTTAGTGCTTCGGTGGTTCAGTGTTATATGAGTGTGATGAAAAAATATTATCGTAAAATTAGCTACAAATTTTATTCGTCTTCTTGAAAACTGTATTGTTATATCCCGTTGTTATTTATCTTAAGGGCTTGGACAAAAATCGGAATTGCTTATATGTTATTTTAATATTTTAATAAATATTATAAGGGCTTAGTTTATAATTATTATTTTGTCTCCATATTTTTTTTACTTATTTACTTTTCGTATAAAAAATAAAGTTTAGATACAGCAGTTATAGTTAATTCGATGTATAAATTTTTTTTTTATTGAATAAAGATTTTATTTTTATGATGGCATACAAAATAATAAAATACTAATATGATAAATGTATACACTATTTTGTATATATAATGTAGTTATTAGACACTATTAAGATTGTAAATGATTGATTAATATCCAAAATTGATGATGTTACGTGGAATACAATAACATGAAAAATGAGATTGAAATGATTTATTTACTTTTAATTTCTATTTAATGGTTAGTGCACCTTTACTTGACAAAAGTTAGTTTATCATAAAATGTTAGAAAATGATTGTGTTAAAGTATTTATTGTGTGGCAGCACTATATTGTAAAAAGGTTTCTTTAATTTTGATTTGAAAACACCTTTTTCCTTATTTTTTTTAATAAATCATTTCAACCGGTGACAAAAAAGGAACGAAATTAAGCCAGGCAATGGATCGCAAGCTTTACACAATGAACATTTATAGGGTATAAATCATTGTGCAGTACCATGTAGTACTATTACCAATGGAGACCACATAATTATGCTTCGGCTAAAAAGAGCAAACCTTAAAGGGATTACTAAGAATCAAACTTCATAAAATTGACAGTTAATGTCAAATGTATACAGGTGACGTTCTTGACACGCCGTTAGCCAGTCACAGGCTTTTACGCGCGGAGATTCTTACCTCACCCCCCGGTTAGAAGCAACATGTTGTAACAATATAACGCTTATATGTTGTCCATTGGTCATAGTCATAACGGGTGTAAAAACACCACTTCCGAAGCCTGAAACCATGTATTCTGGAGCTTCAAGAGAAACTAAATTCACTAGCAATATACCCAGAAAACCCAATTTAAAAAAGTTATTAAGGATTGAAAAGTCATATTCGGCGCTTGAAATCATCGCTCACACATCAACTGTTAGTTCCGGTGAGATTATTTACATTGCAAATTAAATTAAAACTCTATTTAATTTGAAATTATCGCAAAATCTGATAGTATAAATGCAATTTTGTACAATTACGTAAAAAAATTTTTTTTTTCTGTTAATAATAAAAACAATTTTCTTTGCTCAAAAGTAACTAGTACCCATCCAGCAATGCCCAGTTTTTGTTTTCGGAAGCAGTTCTTTTACACCCCGTATTATAAGTGGTACCTACCTTTGATGCCGAAAGCCCGGATTCGAAGCCAGCCACACACCAGCCGCCGATATTGCAGGCTGCCAAATTATTGACAAAACCCATTCAAATTATACTTTTTAAAACATTTTATTCGCCAGCTCTTAGTTAGAATTATTAAAGGTAAAGTTAGCGCGTGGGGATATAAATTAGATGATTGTTTTAAGAAGTATAATACCTATATCTGAATTTTTTTTTTCTGTTTATTCCGGTATGAACATAAAATATCTAAATTACATATAAAAGACTCAATACAATAAACTGTAAGTAAAAATTATTTGACAAAAGTTCCGAGGGAAACAATTTCTAAAAAACAATTTTATAGAAGTTCGCAAAATCATACTTAAAACTAAATCGCATGCTTGTATTACCACCGCAATGGCCTTTGCTTACAATAAGACAGTATGAACATATAAGAAATATAAAAAAAAAAATAACTTAAGTCGTAATGGATATAAAAGATAATTACCTATAGACATGGCACTCGATCACCGGAACTTTTCAAGTTGTAAGTCTCGGATTTCTTCATAAGTAATAATTCTTTCAATGTTACATCTGTAACAAAGAAAACAATAGTTGCATTATTCAAGAAAAACACAACCAAAATCTAGTATTCCAGTTCAAAATAAAAATAAAAATCGCACAGCAAAATCGCATGAGACACTTAAAAAATAAATCGCAACAAGCCAACGTACAACTTCCAAATTTTCTCAAAACTTACCGATATAATCGAAGTTCGAATCATTGTAATCTAAACCGTCATCCTGGCAGACCTGTAAGCAAGTAAATGTAAATTGAATAAACCGATAAACTGTCGGGCGAGGAAAAGGGCGAGCGCAGCAGAGAGCACAGTGCAGACGGCGAGGTGCAGCCGCGAGCGCGCTCCCCCGCAGTGTGTTCCCGGCGAGATGCGCCAGGCCCGCGCCGGCCGCGGCACAATCAATAACATCCACTCGGCTCGGCGGCGCGAACAGACCTCCGCACGAACGCACGCCCGCGGCCCGGCTGGCTACCTACCCGGCAGAACGGGACGCCGCTACCCGCCGCCCTACACCCGTCCCGCTCCGGCCGGACGACGCACACGGTAGCTGCACTTCCCTGATTGGCCGAGCAACAGGTCGATGTAGCCAATCCGATAATATGAATTATATTGTCTAATTTCGGTTATTATCCCGAATTCGAAAAGCGTGGTTTTCACATGGCCGGCGATATCGCGATATTATGCAAAATTACTCACTTTGTTATTTTAATTACGTTAATACTTGAGGGTTTATTTAAAACTTATACAGAGAAGCTTGATATAAACATTTCAAAAAAGACTTAATTTTTTTTTTGTAAAACTACGGCAGCTGCTCTTCCCACTGAACACCACCACGTTATGAAGATAAAGATTGTATTCGATACGGGGGCGAGTATGTATTGAGAAAGCTTGAGTTCAGAAATCGATCGTACAACGCATGCGTAGAGCCCGCGTTTGCCATTCGTTTGGATGTGGCCACATCCCCGCAGTACCGGAGCATCATTCAAATTTGTTCCTTAACGCCCTTATCTTTGGTACTATTTTACGAGCAACTTCACCGATTGTTACAAAGTCTCATCTTTTCCACGTGATAAAAAAACATACAATGCTTTTTTAGACGAATACTCTAAAAGCTTATCCAAATATAAAATTATTTAAAGAACAAATGGAAGACGGAAGAGCTGTCAAACTAAATAATAATCGTAGCACTTGCAGCGACGGCTTACAATCGAGAACGGCACACAATTAAAACTGGCATACAGACGTCATTCATAAAAACGAGTCACAAAAGTACGTACCGAGTTAAGCTGTTCAATACTGTTAAGTACAAAAAAACAGCAACGTATCAGAGCGGGCGGTACGCGGTCATTATCTCGCCTCAGCTGGGTTTTATGCATATTCGTCTCTATAGCTACAATACGCCCGCAAAACTCCCTGACCTCGGATAAAATAACGGAGCGATGCATACGCGCCTCAGAGTTCACCGACATCGGTTTTTTCGCCATTTTTACAACCGACACTTACGCCATTGAGTGAGGCGCTTCTTTATGCATATGATCAACTCGACAACCGGGAGCGGAAAATTTGAATCGCGGAAATCAATAGCTGACAAATTACTTTGTTTTCAACTTACATTGATCCTGCATAATTATACACATTTTCCAGGGAACAGTTCCACAAAATAATTTCCTTAAAACAATGCCGATATACGTCATAGACTTTCACACGATTAGCAACAGTTCTCAAACTATTAACCTCACTTCACCTTTACTTAATCGCATCACTAAATGCGTAAACTGAATGATAAATGAAAATATCGATGTTGTTATTGTAGTTTTAATCGATATTAGCAAACAAAGTGCTATCTATTACACAATGGACGCGACCTTAGATAGTTTGACCTGAGCGATAATGCGATCGGTTTTTAACAACAAACAGTCAATTACAGTTGCAGGTGAAATGTTAATTAAACCGTGTTCGAAAGTTAAAACTAAGTCAAGTTCAATGTAAATGATTTGTAACGCGACTCAATAGTGTGCGTAAGTGATATCGAGGCTATCAATAAATGAAATAATGTCAATGATCCAACTGTAGACATTGACTTTGACATTATTGGAACAAAGACACTAGTCGCATTATTTGTTTAACTATTTAACATTCTAAACATACATATTTAGTAACTTCCTGTTGGCATTAAATAAATAATGAACAAGTGCGCGTGGTCAGTATTATAGTAATGATTCTCGGTAACTAGATGTATTCAGAAACAACACTGTGTAACAAAGATAAAATTACAAACCAAAATAGCATTTAGTGACGTCATGCTAGATAAGGCTTGCCATGACACAGAGATACATTAAAATACTACAGGATAGCGTCATATGTTATCTCCTGCAATTGCTCCAACTAATGAAGCCGAATTCTATGGCAAATAATTTACTAGTTTGTAAAAGCAAAATAGATTTGTCGCTACTTCACTACAGAAACAAGAAAATAAAGAACATAAAATGTTTTAAATAGAAACACGAGAAATAAATATCTCCAAAGCAAAATGTTTTACAAGTCTACGCGTCTTACATAAACATCATAAAATAATCTGGGAACATAGAAAACTGATTGTGGAAACTAATATGTGGTATTTGTTGTCAGTTAGACGTGCATTGCCGGCGCTATTTCGCTGATATCACACGCTTTTCGATATAAACCGGCAATGTATACCGCAAACACAACAAAGTTTAACCTAAGGTTGCATTTTTTATACAGCAATAACCAGGTTGGCGAACGCCCAACATAATAAACATCGACGCAAAATGTGCGTAATTCCGTCGGTTGGTCTTTTAAAATAGCTATTATTCGAAGCGTTTTAAAATGAACGTACTACAGTAAGAAGAAAATTAAGATTCGCAAACTAACCTGGTAATGCCGAATACTCCATTCGATATGTCCGCACAAATTCGCCATGCCGAATTAATCCGCCGTCAGACATCAAGTAACCCGAAACAGCTCTGCGAACAAACACAATCACCACTGTAACCTTTGTCGAATTAAAAAGAGCGGGAAACAGTGTATCCCTCACAGTGAATATAATTTCAAGTTGGTTTATCGAAACCACCGTGAAGCGAGAAGCCACGCTGTCCTTGGAGGAGGGTCGGTCATCGACACAGCACGCCATGTGTTCGAGCCTACACGATACCTCCATAGATATACCTACCTGGCGACGATAAAATGGGGTCCCTCGGCGCGACGTATTCGAACGCACATTGGAAACTAAAACAACGAGAAACGTCCGCCCGGAACTAACACCCTGTGGTATTTTTACACGAATTTCACACGCAAAGAAATCCATTATTTTTGTAGTCCGCAAAGAGGATTTCTCACAAAGCTATTGAACTATTAACACGCTCGAACACCCAACTTTTCAAAGGACTCGTTGTACAATCCTGAACACCCACTTTTTTGTTGCGTTCCTCTAAGGGTGATTTCGGTCGAATTCCATAGGCTTACTACCTGCGCTAAAACATACGGCATTCAACCCCATAGAAAGGCAACTTTTATAACCGTGCGTTTAGAAAAGGCTTGTCAACATTGTTCTCGTTCATTCCGTTTATTTTTTGGATTCCACTTGACAATGTCTTTCGGAACCGTAGGCGACTGCATCGTTTCATCGGTTGTGTTGTTGATATGAACATTTCGCATGTTTTCTTTAAAGTCCGGTGCATTAGTATTTTGCGGTCATGCTGCCAATGTTAAACACGGTTGCGTGCCGACTTGCCCCAGTTACTGTAACGGCACATTGCGTGGCACCAGACCACGCCGGCACAGACGCCGCCGCCATCACTTCACATGCGACAATATAACACCATCCACTTCAGTTCAATAAAACTACAAATCGCTGTAAGCCGTACCACACATATGACCAGATCGTGACAACAACCTTACGCCAAACCTGTGTACGCAGAAATTTAACACCCACGCAAAAACGAAAAATATAAACTCTGCTATCAGCGTACGCAAAGCAAAGCTAACATTTCGATTTATTACTGGCCATCTACGGGATAGTATTCAAGCCGGGATGATGTCACTGTCGCCTTGTCATCAAAATACATTTTGAATAATGAAATTGTTGAATGTCAAATGATCGCAAATGAGAGCCCGGTATAGACGACGACACTTGTAGCATGTAAAGTCGTCTTGAATGTAGGCATCTGGGTGCAGGTCACGTAACGCGCACCTTCAACACATGACCAAACCAACCTTCTTGATAAAGAAATCTTTACACCTGATTTCAAAGATATTGACTGCCCAGCGATAAGAATAGTATTACAACGGGAAAAAAACTTTTTTCTTCTCGCTAAAACTGTTGTGAGAGTTGAAATGATTTATATGTATATCCCTATGTTCATACAAAGCTTTCGTTCATGTCTCGCTTCCAACATTGTAATAACTGTGTCTGTTTGTTTAAAGACATGATGTTCAACTTCCTGATGTCCCAAAAATTTAACATGTTAATTGAATTCTGGTTCATTAAATATTCCGGATGTATGTGCAATACTGTTGTATTCCATGCTAATTTTACATTGATAAATGAATAGCGTATCGTTCCGTGCAACGAGCTTTCTTCACATTCTGGACCGGACATCGCGTGGTATTCACGTCTAAGTAGGTACGTACTTACTTCAGTTCCGTTTCACTCCACTTCGCAAGAGGCCTGCGTGTACACTAATGAATACACATCTCTAACTCAATGATATTTGAATTACTTCTTTCTCAGTAAAAGTGCAATAAACAACTCAACAGAGTTACCGATATCTAAATTATAATATGTATATCGTACAAACTTCACCATCTTACAAAAGCGAAGCGCGTCTTCTCCCCGCTATCGGTTTTTTCTCGAACCCGAACTCTTTTTTTTGTAAACTTTAAACATGCACCGGGAACGAGACGAATACAAAGTTCAGTCTCCAGAGGGAACCGGAAATTTGTATTGAAATATGTTTGAAATGAGCAGGCCACAAAATTGTTTCGCTGCAGGTTTGGATGACCTCAATAAGAATTTAATTAGTTTCGGGAAGAATATTTGAAGCTTTGACAGAATTTGAAGGACAACGTGCGCTGGGTGCTGAAAAGTGCGAATATCATTTCGCGTTAATTGGGTAGAGTAGGTAAAATACCTGTGCGGGCCTCTCGTAAGTCGATATTTGATCAAGCTACTATTTACGAGAGGCTCAAAAAGGCGGGCTGGTCATCGGCACGAGGCTGGGGGTCTACGGCCGCACTCTCTCGCGCAGATAACTGACCTAGCACTATTACTGCGCCTCATTCCCGAGGACACATTGCACCTGGCGGGAATATGGATGTTTATGTGCCTTTTTTGTACCAGCTATCTGACAGTGGTAGTTTATTTTAATCGTGCGCGCGCAGATGGCGCAAGCGCAGGGGTCGGTTTCGGGGCGGAGTGCGATTGTGTACCGTAATGTGTGGTGCTCAGGGTGCAAAAGCGGTTGTGCGGGATTCCAGGTTCAAGTTGTAAACAAACCGGGCGAGGGCAATGGCTCACGCAGCTCCCCGCGCTCGCCGCTTCCAACGACGCCATTCAACCGGGAAGTTCAAGCTTTTATTTTTAGCGTTCCATGAACCAACGCCATAAAACAAAACACAACTCAGCTCGCTAAACCTTAGGGTATTCCAATGCGATACGCAAAATATAACGTACAACACGCTAAATAGATGTAAATAACACTTGTAAACGTACCTTTTATCGCTTGGCGTCTCGGATCAAGTATTTGTTGTTAACCAAACAAAACCGAGACCAAACTTGCTCATCGATCGAGCAAGGCTTTAGATAAAGTCTTGTTGGCTTATTTATCCGCTTGACTGGGTAGTAGTACGGAACATATCGCGAATCGAGAACCCGCGTGTTGCACGCGGATTCCTAACAATGAAGGGTGAGATCGTTGTCTAACCACCAGGTGCAGACGTAGGGGTCAATACCCGCGGCAGACTAGCATGGAGCCCACATAGCGTTCGTGAACGGTTCACCGTTGTAAAGCTAACAAACGGCATTGACATTGGTGTCAATTTGTGGCAGCGGAATGATTCCATCGGCTAGGGGGCCAAGAGCAGTGCCGTGTTCAGAGAACTTGTTGTGTTGGGCAGCGTCGGCAGCGCGGGTGTACGAGTCAATGACCCGAGGGCCGAGGGCGCGGGAGGGTGCGCGCGCACGCAGCCGCGCCCCGCCTTTATTTATTACAGTACGCGCGGCTTGGACGGCGCCGGCAACGCGCGGCGGGGCGGAGGCCGCATTCCGAGCCGCCGCCACCGCCGCCGCCAAAATAACGCGCACTTCACCATCTCACAATCGGCATGCTTCAGTATCGAGTCACATTTTAAAATAAACTAAACTTACTCAAATTCGGGAACGGGATGCGAGCACGTGCGACCCCCGCGTGCACCGCTGTTCCACCAGTAGTAATCATTTCGTAGCACGAGAGTCACTGTCCATAAAATAGTCGAGGGTGGTATATAGAGTTCTGGCGCGTTCTGAGGTATCAACACAAGATATTCACATGGCGCGCGCGAATAATCCCGGGCAGTACCGGTGAGGCGTCTCTCTCGCTGGCGGTATGACGCATTAGTGAGCGCGCGGCGCGGCGGTACGGAGTGCGCGGACAGACGAGGCGGGCACTGGGCGCGGCCGGGGGCCCCCCGCGCGCCCGGGGCCCCCCTCGCGGCCCCCTCGCGGGCTCATCGACCGCGCTCGCCCTCGCGCGCCTCGCTCGCCACCGTTCCACTCTCACTCTACCGCAACACGCCGACGCGCACCGCTCATACTACAGCTCTCAAACATACCCGCTACATCGAATCGTAACGCCCGCCCACCAAGGCGACAGGTGACTGGGCTTCGCACCATGCCTTTGCTAATTACCCATAACACTTAGAAAACCTATGAACTTTTCTGTCATCACTATCGACTGAGCCTGACGTGGCGTGGCCGGGCAGCGCCCACTAACGGCCCGATGACGCTGCGAAACGTGTCAACAACCACACTCGCCCGAGTCAAGGCTCTCTTTACTACTATACTCATTTATATTATCTACTCGCATAATTGATAGATGAGCTATCACACCGCACCTCGCTTGTCTGACATCCGAAATGAGTGATCGCTCAGACACTGTCCCAAATAGGAGACATGTAGTTGTATTACTGTATGTCACGAATTATCAGTCTGACAAACCTGCCGACACAAATAAAAAAGGAATGGTAAAAGTTGAACGAAAACAAAAGATTGTATCCTTTAGTTTTAGTCAGAGCTCGAGCTGATTACCTTGTTTCAAAATTGTTAATTAAATTCTTAGTTAAGAGCCTCCCAAATGGTAAATTAATTTAATTGTCCGCGTTATCTCAAGCACACATCATCGTTTCGGAACAAAGTGGAGTATTTTTTCCGTTGAATTCAATGAACTAGTTTTTTGTTGATCGCCGGTTGAGTAAGTACGGTCGTATTGTGATTTGTAACGCTGGTTTGCGGTAACGGGCCAGCGTTCCGAACTTGCCGCTGCACTAGGAACCAACGAAATCAAGAGTGCATAATGACATCACTCTTTTAAATTGGACCGCGACAAAACCGGGTCTTCTTAGAATCAAATCCAATCACACCTTACAAATTAATAAACTCCCTAGTGACAAATTCCTATACGTGAAGAATTCCGTGTTGTTTACCAAGATTATTATTCAATCATGCATAGAAACCGGTTCAAAAATGAGATTAGTGACAACAACGGGAGGCCATAAAAGCTGATTAGCAATGATATAGAAACATTTGTGGGCGTTAACAACGGCGACCTTCCTTCTAAACACAATTTTATGATAAATGTCTGTCGGTATGAATGTTTAATGTAACGAAACTGCGAAGTCGATAATAACTTGTTCCATCAATTCAGCAAGCAAATCTTGAAAACGTGATTTGTATCTTGTTTGCGTGATACTAGAGATCCACTGAATCGTAGACAATTCGAAATCTATTAAAATATTCCAGAAGCACGAGATGCGTTTATTAAAACAGAACTAACACAAGCAAATCCGCTAGACGATGATAATTCCCGGATATCGATTTTGTCGGAAACGTTACTTGCTTCTAATACTATGTTATACGTTTGTCACAGCGTATATCGTGTCGAGTATTGTGTCTGAGCCGGCGGCGCGAGCGCAGGAGATAGCAACTGTAAGCGTCCTCCTACGCAGGGTGGCAGAAATAGATGCGTGCGCCGCCTGTGACTCAGCCGCTAGACAATGGCCCGGTGCGGCCCTGCAACCACTTTCCACACTAATACTAATACGTCATCTTTCACATACACACACAGACAAACGACGCGACAAATATCCAGACACCGGATTCCATAACAACGCAGCCAAATCACTTCCCTATTCACGAACAATTTTGATTAGCATCACAGAAATGTTCGAGAACTAAGCATAAAGATAGACATGTGTATGTTTTTTTTTCTCCGAAACGTATTTACATTTTACGCTCATTAATAATAAACCCGCTTTTTTATTGCCAAGTCATATCACCGAGATAGCGAACATAACATTATATTCACTGTCGTAAATAGCTGATTGATCATTTCATGAAATAGCCGTCGTTGAAATCTAGCTGGAAGTCATTTACTAGCGTAGAGTTCTTTACAAATATTTCTCAAGTAGAGTGCTTGGTAAACAGCTAGCGGTGGTACATACTAATGTCATGCTAATCATTACGCCTTACACATATTAATTTGTGAACGGCACTTCGGCATACCTATACAACGACAAAGAACTCAAAATCAGTAACGGGGCAGGTTTTCGAAGAAATGAAACCAGCGCCGCAGGTATGCATAAATCTTAACTACCGCCGGACAGTGCTCTCTTTACATCGGTGAAAACTAATTTTCAACCTGCACCGGTATAAGGTACAATAATAAAAGGTCCATACAATAACGTTGTACTTGCAGTTCGCGGGTAGGCTATAGACTGTAACTTGTCTAGCCTACACGTTAAATGCAGGTACAGCATCCATTTTAAGTATCAAGTTGTTCTAGTTCTAAGAAACTGAAATAAAAAAATAAAACTTTTTATGTTTTATCTATTCAAACAATATGAAGTTTCACGTAATGCGACGTTTTAAGCCGAAACACAGTTTCCACGGCGTCACAATTTGAAAGCATTTTCCCTGTTCGAAAATTTACAGTTTTGGTACCAGTTGCATTAAATTAATGGTGCAATGTAAAGCGAGGCGCACACTGAACGGTGCACACTGTGAATATTTTCCCTGTGCACATCGCCATTCGCCACAGACAGGTCCAACAGCATTCTTAGCTGCTACTACTCTGCCTGACGACTTGGACCTTTTACCTTATACTGCACTTAAATTAACCATACGCACTAAAGAAAAAAATATGACAGCACTCCTCACAATCGTCTCCAATCTAGATAGCAGATAGACCGATAGGGCCAAAACGGGAAATTCTACCAACTCGATACACAGTGGTAAAGTTAATGAAATAATTTTCAAAAAGTTTTGTGGTAAAAACAGTCATTTTTAAAATAATAGTGTCAAATCATAAGATGAAACACACATATATTTAATGACCCGTTATTACAATTAATAACGCCGGAAGTGTAATAACAAACTACACATTACAAGTGACATGCTAAATAACAACAACGTATACAATCATCCGACACATTTAACTGGCTGTTATCGAGTGAGTACTATTAGATAAGTTCATTGTGATCAACACTAGCACACAATATGTGCGAGAAAGACATATCCCGTGAGAGAGACAGATGATCTGAGCGTGGGAACACCATTATAACGTACAGAGTAACACTGAGTTTAAGCCGCAGGCAATGCAGCAAGCAACTGCAAAAAACACGAGCGCCAAACGAGTCGAAAAGCTCGCAAATATAACGGAACCCTCATAACGTACAACCATGGACACAATAATACGAATACTTATTAAACTTTTAATACCCGACGACGAAGAGAACCATCGGGCTAACAGCAAGTTTAATTAAGAAAGAACTTTACTCAGAACAAAATATCAGGAAACTCGATTCAGGAGAACGAAACTTTTGAAATAATTTTAACAAACGCTTTTGATAAAACAGAGCGCTTTATGTGTAATTCCTTGAGGAAACTACTCTACGGTTTCCTGATTATCTAATTATACCATGATTTATGAATACTTCATATTTAACAGGAAAACATTTAACCAGTTTTGGAAGTCCTATCAATTTCGGCTTAATGAAAAGACTTCAACAAAGTTATTGAAAAGTACAAAAACAATATTAACGCCGCTGCTTCTTAGTGGTCGGCTCTGAGGCGCGCAGGATTCGCTGCGACAAGTTGATAAAAACAGGATCGCGTATGTTTTATTAAAGAGAGTCGAGGCTGGAAAACATCAGAGGCCGTTAACATTCACAGCCATTGGAGATGCATCGTTTTGTATAAAGAGCCACACCCTGCCCGATCGTATTAAGAGCCGACGGAATACTTTCATATGCAATTGAACCAATAACTTATATTATTGACGCTTTGCAAGAGGATAGATTATGGCAATTGGAGTCACAATCAGTGTTTGAAAGGATCCAGCTTGACATGTTCCGATTGTAATGTCGAGATTGACAAATTGACTGTCCTTCAAAATGCTCTACAATTCAGATATTTTTAGAATATGAACATGAAAATGCTGACAGGTTGTCTACTTGACCACACCTACCGGTATTACGTATAGCGTCTTTGGGCACCTGAAGAATAGTCAGATAAATTTACCAACAAGGGACTAGAATCTTCTACCTCATTAATTAATATAATTTTAACTCATCTATAAAACAACAAGTTTGTTTATACTGAAACAGTTCGTTCAAATAGAAAAGCCCCATAAAACGAATACAACACGTTCTCCGATTGAATCACTAGCATTACTGAGACCAGTTTTAAATTGGTGTTTTCATTAACGATATCGATAACGTTTTGGGTAACAATCTTATTTTTGATATCATCTTATACAAGCGGGGAAGATACGACGCAATATTATATGAATAGATTGTGTTTAACTTTACTCCACAATAATAATTCAAGAATCTTGGATCAAAGCCAAGTACCTACACTTGAATGCGAAAATTAAACTATTCTCCTGTTTTATCAACACAACACGTAGAGCTGCTAATATTATGTAGATTCAGACTCAAATCCTGCGCAATCTTATAATATTGAAGCGATCAAAGGAAAAACTTAAATACAAAGTAGATGAGAACACTAAAGACAAAATTAGATTTTACCAAGGAATAGAGAATGATGTTTTTTTTAAATTCTAGCAATCGAAAAATAAATGAAATGTTCGATTTACAAAAAATAAGAACAAAATAGAGAGACAGTAAAAGAACCGTAACGGATAGATATTATAAACATCGAAAAACTCCAACAAACAAACCTACTCGTTTCCAGTAACAACGAACAAAGGGAGTTCATCTGCCACGGTACACGGCTTGTAAAATTTGAAAGGCAATAAAAGCTCGTTGTAAAAAGCGTCGTAGTGACCGGCCTTGCTGCGTGTTTACGTGAAACGCATCGGCCGCAAGCATTGCACCGCCGAGACACAAACAAGCGACATATTCACGATATAGGTACAGCCCAGTGCGTCGCGGCTAGAGTATGCAGGACGCCTGTCGCCGCGTCCGGTTGCCCGCCACAACGACGCTTTCCGATCAACCAAGGATGCCACTGAACTCTTGCCGACCATTCTTAGAGGCCTCGAGCTACTATCGCTCGGAGAGAAACCTACCCGTATAGAATACACGCCGGTCGGCCCACCATTTTGTCCGCTGCCGTATTCAATCTGCAGCTATTGTGTGTGAATGACGATGTAGTCTCGTGGATCATTTGGCGCATATTCGCGGTCGATTGGTGGCTAATGCTGGTTACCGCATTCGATTATTAATGCACATGCCACAGTTAGTAGTACTATCTAATTAATTAGCACCAATGGCGGATCGGCGGTCTCCCCGGTACAGCATACATTGCTGGCAAATTTTACATTCCAGGTCGATACAATAATTATGTATTATCAAAATCAACGTTTTTATTACCCCACTTATTATTATTTATTTGCGGTAATTAGGTTTCTTAAACGAAAGGAATGGTCCGATAAAAACTTTTAATTGAATACTTCGATTGTATCATGGTAAATTCAATTTACTTCGCCTTACGACCAGGAAATAGCTACAAGAGTAAAATGTTTCTTTAATTAAATGAAAGCGTAGAATAAAATATTTTCAAATGTTAAAAGGTGAAAAACACATCGTGGAGATTATCCTTAAACACGAAATCCTTGTCGAAAGGCTGTTTTTGAAGGAAAATTCTTCTGATTAACTCGTAATTGGCTCAAGCCGATGTTCATCCAAGGTTTATTTGTTTTTTTTTATAATTAAATAAGCTCCTTACTTTTAATGATCTTGTTTTTCCCGATATCTCTATAGTAACGGGGAATCTTTTACTTAAAAAAAAACAGTTTTGTTGAAGTCGATAGTGATCAAAAGAATAAACTACAAAGCTGTTGAATTCAATTGATTTAAAGTCAAGATAAATTTGGTAAATTAAAAAGTCGTTTGTTTGCAAACGAACTGAAAAGTTGTAGAACGTAGCTGGGATTAAGCAAAAAAACTAACAAATATTCCTTTTGCGAAGGCAAAAGCTTTCTCGGTTTATTAATAAAATGTCGACTGTAGTTGACAGATATGAATTAATTTTTTACACGGCACCGTTTATTCAAACTGTAGAAATAAATTGTACGAAAAGATAATTTAAATTTATTTTTTACCCAGTATTGCGAAGCTTCTTTAGTAAAATTAATAATTTTAATCTGAATGGACTGAATTGGAATGCTGAACCGATATAGCTGGCATATTTTGAGACATAGCTAACTATCTCAATCTCACGTAGCTGTAACAGCTCTACGAATTAACATTGGCCAGGAATGTCATGGTAATGCATAATGCATTCCACTTTAACTCTATCCTCACTCAGACTAGATCTAAACGGATTACCAGAAATACTTCTGTCAATGTTGTACGACTTTGGTTTCCTAGAATATTACAGTAGGTTTAACTATTTCTTAACTTTCCAACACAGTAGAATCATCTTCTAATAATCTTCAAATGAAAGCTTACAACACTAAGTCATTTTAAAGGTTTTTAAAATTTTGTTGGATTTGAATATTTTATCTTTTAAAATATAATATGATGCCCAATGAAATAGGTATTTAAGTGTGCCTGATTGAATCATCAGACCAAAAACTGAAAAAACTCAATTAAACCTACTTAAAATTCAATAAACCTTTTGCGATTTTATCTTTGTTGTCCACCGGCACTTTGTTTTAAGATTCAAGGATTGTTTTTATTCATTTATGATGATCAGAAGCGAGACACAACAAAACACATTTTAAATTACAAATTGCTGTTGGCAATGACATTTTACTCTTGAAAATTTACCATTCCCAGACACCGATACAAATATTTGCTGAATACTATTGAATTTACTCAATCGATTCATGTCTACGTTATTTTTAATCATGGCAACTGTGTTTAATAAGGTAGATGATTTCATTATTCTATTCACCAATAAAAGATCCACAGAACTATAAAAGAACGTCGAAATAGTCAGAATGTGTCCGGTTTTATTGGTATTATTGGTACCTTCCATGTAAGCAGACGTCAATAACCTACCAGCATCTAGGTAGAAATCTTGAGACATTCCAACGAAACAGATAAACATTGCGTGCCCAGCGTGTATAGCCGACAGGTACCTACGGCCACTACAAAAACCGACGTTCCTACACACCCGCGCCTTTACCAATACACGATTCACGATGCGCACCAAACAAATGAAACAATCTCAAGATATTATGACAAATGAATAACATTTAACGTGGGAAGCGACGTACAAAATTAAGCCAATTTAATAATGTAATCTAATCTGAACCACCCTTTTAGATTAATAACATAAATTGAAAGAAGGAAGTCATGATATAAAATTGACATGAATACTTTAGTAATACCAGGAATCCTGAAACCGCTATAAAACCGAAACAGAAAGTACCAACCAACATGATCAAGCGCAAGTTTCGCGCCATGACCCGACGCCAAACAACGCCACGCATTCGAAAGGGACGGAAGATCCGCTACACGGCGAAGGTGAAAGGGACCATAAAACCATTGCGGAATGCGGCGCACTTAATTTTTCTAACGGACTACGAGTCGAAAAGCGCGCGTCGCTGGCGCAGGGGCTATGTTATGTAGTACGGTGGGGGGACTGGCTGTAGTACGACGGCCGCTTCTCGTAAAGAAGCCGACCCTGGCGCGGTCATTGCTCGCGCCGCATTCCGCCCCGCCCGCGCCGCCCGCCTCGGCGCCTGCACATCAATGAACGACGCGCGCGCAACCGGCCCGCTCCCCTTTCTATCCCCATCAGCATCTCATCAAAACTCTATTGCGCTCATGTCAAAACTATCACTTAATACTAGCTGTTCATTAGACGTACGCATGTCTGCACACTGCAATTTGACTTACGTCGCTGAATATCGTAATAACATAGTATTCATGTCGAGCTTGTAAGGCGACTAAATATAATTATAACGTAGATAACCACGGAATAAATGAAGTCGTCGGTGCGAAAACAGCTTTCAAAGGCGAAGGGCAGCAACAAAATGTAGTAGCCATTATCGTAACTTCCCTTATAAGACAAAACAACTTACATATGCCAATAATTAGCAAATTGGCGCTAAATTTACGCCGTACAAGTCCTTATAAAGGTCAGTAAACCTTGCAAACCACGCATACTTCCAGTTCGCACTGATGATGGAAGTATTACTTTTATGCCCATTAAACATTTACTGAACACATTGTCATAAAAGAAATGGGCGAAAGTAAAAGTTATAATTACAGATAGTTTGTCTCCTTACTCCAATACAGTTACACTTGATGAATTGGGACTATCTCTCGGTTCATTCATGCATTAGGAATCAACCGTGCAACTATGTAGAAGCGTGGAGTAAATTTTTAAACGCCAACTCAATTCGACGAAGGTTGTGAAACCCGCCGCTCGAGCCGAGAGGGGCACGGAACGCCTAGTTCTTAGAAAAGCCGTAAGGAAGGTGAAGTGGGATGACCCGCGCGATACATAATATTGTTAGGTTTACGGCGCGGTGTCAAGCGTCCAGCCCGTCGAACGGCATTGCGCTCGCGGCTCGCGGTCAACGCTCGGCAAACTGCCGGACCTACAACTTGAGCGTGCGCCGATGGAATCCGAGCCCGACAAAAACCGAGCCGCGCCGCCGAGCGACCACCAAGCAATAACACCTAACCCGAAAACAACACTGCACACCTTACTAATTACACTCAAAGAGAAATCCAACCGATCGCATAAACAACATCAGAAAAAAACATTTGGCGCCGCATTTGGACGTTCCGAGAAGACCTTTCTTGTGCGCGTTCCGGGAATTCAATATTTTTTACCTAACTCTTATTACAATGAGACGCAGATGCTGCAAGAGATGCGACTCTTGCACTCCACGATGCACTAACCTGTTCGTTGATGATCTCGGTACAAGAAATCTTTATTTTAAAAGCATTAAACTGAAGAATGGAAATATAATAAAAACTACGAATTCTTAATTTAGACTTACCTTTCTGTTTCAGTCGCCCGTATAGTAGTTTTTTGCATCTTTGTAGAGTCTGCAAAGAAAAAAAAGGTAAATCAATATAAAATAAAATATTTAAATTTTTATGAAAATTTATGTAATTATTAAATTATGATTAGAATTTTTATATATATAGTATTTTTTTGAACAAATATCACTTAATTAAATAGTGAAATGTACGGCAGTTATTTTCCATAATCTCAAACAACCAATGAACAGTTAAACAAAATCAAAAAGAGAGTAGGGAACTCGCCACAACATTCGCGAAGAATAAAGATTTTAACCCTAATCATACTCCTTGCGAACCTTTCATAAGATGCGTGCCAATCGTCGACATAAGGTACCCCACCTAACAGCCGATGTATGATTCCGGAACGAAGTCAATGAACGATCGCGCCACGGAAATAGATACTCCCTAAGTGTACGTACCACTATATATACACTACACTACACTAACAAGACTTTAAACCTATGAACACATTATTTATTACCAGCTTTAATTGTTCAACTAGAATACACTCCAAGAAATCCAACCATCTATTGCATCAACTATAATACTACCTACCAGACTCTAAGATATTGAACACATTGAACAGCCTTCATCGAATTAACGTGGCTGCAATACTCCCTAATGAATATGATATAGTCGAGTAAATTGGGTTAGTACCGTCTATTGAAGTATATTGCGATGCTGAAGACAATAGAGCAATCTATACTAATAGATATCAGGTGACATGCACAAAGGGACGCATTAGGTGTTAAGTAGCTATTGACCGAGTCAATGTACCGAGTCAATGTAGTAAACAGACTACAGCTAATTAACCCCTCAACACCCCCCATAACCATGTAACCAGAGATAGTTTACACCAAAGGACACTTTGCAATAAATAACACTCATTTTTCATCGGACAAAACTGGAACAAACTACAAGCACATTGCCGCTTCACATTTATAAAAGGAAAAATAAAAGATAAAATTCATTGATCATCTCACGACAATGTCATTGAGCATTTGTGAGAACACGTGCTTACGAATACGTAAAGCATTATTTTTACACCAAACACAATGCGAAGGTGTAAGCAAAGCACGTGGTTAACGGAGGCGACTAATGAGCCTGCAAGGCAACGATTCATTCCGCCCGAAAATGTTTAAAGGATTAGTACCGGATTGTTTCCGAATTGGGGCCGGAGCGGTACGGAGGCGCTAGTCGTTCGGAACGTAGCGGTGGAAGGTGGGTCGCCGAAGATATGGAGCGGCATTGCGATGCATTCTCATCCGGGGCGGTCGATAGCGTCGGCGACTTGCGCTCTGCGGCTCGGCCCCCACGCCCCTATCCAGGCCCCCTCTTCCTTGAGCCCCTCCACCGACTCGCATCGATTTGCGCTTGATAATTATAAAGCTCTTGTTATGAAAATTTGTCATCCCTGAAATGAATCTCTGTGGCGAAAACCACTTGGGAGGATGCGTTCAATCTGTACTTTAGACCGGTTCGCGAAGTGATTAATTAAGCTTAAATTCATAAAGTTTACAATTTCATGTTCGATGAATTTCAAAATCTTTCACAAACTGACTTTATATTAGATTGTATAAATATTAGATACAGTTGACGTTTAAGTCAACGCGCGTAACGATTCCCGAAAAAATTTGGCGATGTTTAATTTCGGTGCTTCGCTTTTTGGTCACATACTTTTAAAATCATTAAACGGAAGCGCTTCCGAATATGGGAACAATACCTATCAATTTAAATACAGAGAAACTTTTGGATAGTTTAAAACGAATATTGTTGAAATGATGCATTATAACCTGTCAAAGGATTTGTTATAAAAAAAAGGCATGCGTTGATAGCGTCACTTAATTGTCAGTGAAAAAGCACTTTTCGCTAATGAATCACAACAGCTTTCAACGTGAAATTTATAAGTAAAAATCGTTCATTGACCGATGAATGATAGAATATTTTATAGGCGTGCTACAGGTTTTAATAATGGCGACGATTATTTTATATTCAGCGAGTATCAATACCTAAGCAATTGATGCAGCAGTCTACACTCAATAATTGGCTTGACAAGTATTCACAAACTCAGAGCAAAGGCACTGCTAACAAGGTATCAACAATCTGCATCTGCAGAGATCATATTCCTACTTAGCAATGCAGACTCGAGAACTCATACTAATTCAATACACAACTGACGCTTCAATAGACCTGCGCTTCTGATACAGATATTTATCGGAAATCAGTGGATAGCTAAATGCAATTCCTAAGAAACGTTATTAAATTTGCACTTGCGTGCCTTCAACCGCTTGTGTTATGGAGTAGTGAGCACTGTCTAGCTTTAAATCATATCATGCTTATTTTTTTCAGGTGATTGGGACTTTTTGCGGGACTAGTGGTTCAAGCCGACTTGTGGCGTGTGTGTGGGCAAAAAGAAAATAGCATCGGGAAATAATATAGTTGGTTTACTATATATTTGACACCTACAATATTTTCTTTTTTGTGTATGAGTAGAGTAAGGTTCTGCAAAAACCTCTACATGAAAAACTGTGAAAATTGACACAATTATAATTTAATGAAAGCCAAAAACATGTAGAAAAAGTCTGCTGAGAAAAAACTTTAAACGTCTACACCCTAAGATTAACATTAAAAAGGAAAGATCTAAAACTTTTAATTATCTCTTAAGTTCTATATCTAATACTTGATATAAAAACCTGCGTTAGTCCACGTGCGTCATAAGTAACTGCGTAAGTTGACAAGTAAAATAATAATAATGACTAGACATTAGTTAAACCATTATCATTATCAACATTTAAATGATACTTTGGTATCTCGCTATTTGTGTCTGTTTCTATGATTATTATCTGAGTCTTCCTAAGCCATGTAACATATTTGAATGCATCTATCGTTATTTTTTCTGTTTTTTGTTTAATTAGGTTTGCAAGTAAAGTCTATGATGAATTATATTTTAAGTTAGTCAATATTTAGTGAATCTTGCACAAATCGAATAGATACTATGAAATGACATACCAGGAGTTTACAAATCCATATAACCCCTCAATGCAAACAAGAGTGTTAAACCAAGAGTGGTATGTAGTGACAATAGCCCCACCGATGCATTGATTTAGATTAAGTTTGTATCATTTGTAAAGATTTAGCGAATAGAGTATTTATATACATAATAAAATAAATATTTGACTGCTCACAAAATACCTTGTTTAACTCAGAAAAATGTATGTGTTTAAAATATAATTATAACAATTTTACATAATACATAAAACATTATCTTAGAATAGAAATGGATGGATTAATTTTTTTACTAAAAGCCTAAGATATAAGACATGTTTTTAATTCTGAGTAAATTCATAAAACTACTAGTTAAGATCAACAATGGCCCCGATTCTGAAAACACTATCTAAACTAAACTAAAACTATTGCTGCCACTTGCTGTTCAATAGTATAAGACAAAGAAAGATAATCATTTTAGTCCTGTCAAACTAAAATGTACGTGCAATATGACACGGCAAAGGCAGTTTTAGGCTAGTACTCAGAGCATTTCGTTCAATTTTACAATGATGTGGACTAAATTTAGTGAGACCAATGTACCTGTCTTTTTCTAATACGGAGCATGAGAAAGTGACAGCGATATTTTTAATTTAGTTTTAGAGAGTGTTTTGAGAATCGGGGCCAATATACTACAACAATGTACTTAACTTTCTAAGCAAATACCTCTTGAACACTAACATGAAATGAACTTTTTCTTATTGTCTGTGCATATTTGATAAGTCCAAATTTATTATTTATTTTATATTCACTAAATGTAAGTTTCAAGTTCGATCCTGAAAAATAGGTGTTATGGTCAAATTTGATATTCGTAATATGCATTTAACTTGTTTGCAAAGCTCCTTTTCTATTTAGAAGTTTCACATATATTTATAGCGATCTATCCTATTAACAAAATTAATACATTAATTAAATAATTATTCGAGTAGAAGGTCTATACTCCATTAGAATAACCTATAAATGCAGTTATTATTAACTGATAATTATACATAACTAGCAACCAATGGTGTAATTTTGGCCGACTTGTTCACAAAACATTGAATATTGGCTAAGTTTAAAATAACTTTTCTGAATGTGTTTTATTTGCAAATTTAAATTAAAAAATTACTAAAAAGGTGGCGAAATCCGCATTAAAATCCGTTAAGTGGTTTAGGAAACTCCTCCTAACTAGCTAACTAGCGGACAAACATACAATCAGACAGAATTAGCGAATTGGATTTACACTATGTAATGATGATGATAATGATGATGATGTATATGTTACGGCTAATACCCGAAGTGCGGTTACACCTAGTTTTAGCCGGTTAGTAGTCTTTTTAATATGGAAAACTGTAACAAAAAATATATTCCTATAAATATAAAAACTGGCTTCAATCATGAGTCGACTCCTTTTTCTTGGTGGTATCAAAAAAGTAACCTAACTAACCTAACCTATTGATGTTCTAACCGGCTAAAACTAGGTGTAGCCGCACTTCGGGTATTAGCCGTAACATATACATTATATTACTGCCCCAACCAGTATGTCTCTTCTTATTGAATAATGGAAAAAAAATCAAATAATATTATTTGTTCATAGCTATTTGTCAAAAAAATATGGTAAAAGTGTAGGTTTATACTTGTTTATACATAATCACCATTACATGGGGAACCTGACTCCTGTTTTATGTATGTTTTCAAATATTTTTCACATTATATATTGGGTATAGATTATACATATGTAAAAATAACTGCCAAATAGAACACATAATGCTTGTGACTTAACTTTATTTTTTTTTAACATTACCTATGTTTATTTATTTGTAAGCTTTTTATGAATTATTGATGAGTTTGTTTATCTCTTATCTAGCAATACAAGATAATATCAAGCTCTTTTTTTAAAAATAAGCAAATTGTTTATTTATTGCAAGGATTTGGGGAGAGGAGAAATATAACAAGTAGTTAAATATTTTTTTACATTAACTTAGCAGTATTTACTTAAGAATTAAGAAAATTACATTGAACATTAAAATTATTACATAATTGATGTTTAATTAATGGAAAACCGAAACGAGACATTTTTTTCCTATTTATTAGGATATAACTAAAAAGGAACTCTCTGAGAAATTAATAACAATAGATAAAATAAATACTGATAACTATGTCTCTGCTTGCTTGGTTAGGTACCTTACCCGAAATGTTCAGATGAATTCTTGGCCATAGCAATGTCTCAGTGCCCGCCCGGCAATAGCTTCGTACTGCGGCAGATTCATGAAGATACTTTCTTCGAAGGACCAGCAGCCCCGCACCTATTATTACAAATTTATAGTATTTTTGTAATATTAAAATCACGTTTATTCATGGTATACATACATACGTTTTTAGCGTGCTTCGATTATATTTATCCAGAAATCAGCCCTCATCGCCCTCATCAAATGATAAAATAAAAGTGAATGAATGTAGTGAAGAGCTCGCTTGACTGACTGACTGACAAATTGACATACAACCAGTTGACACATTACCTCACTGTCAGTCTATTCAATTGAATCACAAATGCTAGCCCGAGAGCGTGCTGTAACAAAATAGTAATTATATTTATCTCCAAATGTGCAAAACTGCAAAATAATCAAATACAATTTTGAGAGTGGTTGAGTCTAGCTGTAGGTTCTTTATAGATTACATTAAATTATTTGATGCAATGGCATTTCATTTTCAAAAATTACAAGTTAAACTTTTGACATCATCCAGGAATATTACTCCTCTTTGAGTGGGGTTTTTTGGGCAACACTCCATCTAGGTGTAATATATCAATGCAAAGAAGGTTATCGACATTACTACTAGGACCAGCTGGGCTATTATGTAATTGAAAGCCAATGGTACCTAATCGAATGTAATTTTTTCAACAATCCTAGAAAGGGTTAAAATTAATTAAAATCATCACGGTTTTGGGCTCTAAATATGGTGACATTGATTATCTATCTATAAATCTCTAAAAACCTTTACATTTCTTCAATTTTAACGTTATCCAGAATCGTTGAAAAATAACATTCGATTACCATTGGCTTACATAATAACCCAGCCGTTCAGTTCAAGTGCGGCCAAATGGCAGCACTTTACTTCTTTGCTTGTCAATAATTGTCGCGCACTTCACTCTTTTGTTTTTAATGAAAACTCACAAAACATGTCCTCGTGTAGGTATGTTATGATATTGTACAAATAATATGCATGATGACAGATTTTGAAAAACTGTTGTATCATATTCAGAAATATATATTTATTGTAAAGAATATCATATTTCGGGAAAAAAAGCATGATTTATATGAAAAAAATAAATTTAAAATTTTATGTTTAAGAATTCCCACCAAAACGCTCCAAAGTGTCTTGACGTCGATTGTGATGTCACGTTAGAGTTAACACAGTGCAAACACAAACTTTCTTCATAGTTCCATGAGTTACGTTATTAAACCAAAACGCTCAAGAAATAAAACTGAACTCTGAAAACAGGTAGATCATAAAGAAAATCCGAAAAACATACGAGATCAAAAAGAAAACATAGGTTAGGATCACTTGTTTACGCTAACGTGACGTCATTCACTCATATTGGCGTTCAGAATAGCATGGCGGACTGTCGTATTTTGTAGATTTATTTTTAAAAAATATTAATAAATCTTGCATTAATTATAATAATACCCCGTTGTTTTTTAATATTTTATTTACATTTCATTAGATGGTAGCATAATCTTCTCTATTCGTATAACGTATAATAGATCTATGTCAAATGTGCCATTCGTACGAATGCGAAAGTATTTTTTCCCATATATTTCTATACGCCATCCCATTTTGTCAAATCGGTCCAGCCATTCTCGAGTTGTTCGTTTAGCAACATATTTAGCGATTTATTTTTAAAACACAAAAACTGCATCATCTCTCGACCTATACTCCGTATCCTTTTTTTTTTTAATCAATGTTGCTTCTGTATATTGGTCGTACATATACTAATATTTTACATTAGGCAAAAATAAGAGATACTTTCAAAGTTATCAAGTAAAGCTCTTCGCACTAGATGGCGCTATAAGATTATTTGATTAAAACAGTAAAGTAGGTTATTACGAAAAGTGTATTTTTTAATTCATATAATTTGAAATTGAATTTGTATCAAATTTGAACCATCAGATAGATTACGACAATTAAGACTTGATCCTATTTATGTGGTTTCTTAGTTGTCAATGACTCGACTTGGGGTAATTTTACAGGCTAAGGCCCCTGATGCTGTTTGCTCATTATTTAATATTCGCGCATCTATACTATAATATTATAAAGCTGAAGAGTTTGTTTGTTTGTTTGTTTGTTTGTTTGTTTGTTTGTTTGAACGCTCTAATCTCAGGAACTACTGGTTTGATTTTAAAAATTCTTTTTGTGTTTAATAGACCATTTATCGAGGCAGGCTTTAGGCTATATAACATCACGTTGCAACTATAAAGAGCGAAGAAATAATGGAAAATGTGAAAAAAACGGGGAAAATTATTCATCCTTGAGAGCTTCCGTTGCGTGCGCTGACAAAAACGGTTCTAGATACCAAAAATATGAGTATGAAAGAATTAAGGGAACTTTTTACCGCGGGAAAACTTTGCATTCCCACGGGAAACCGACTTATACGCGAACGGAGTCGCGCGCGGCCCCTAGTCCATTATAATTCATTTGAATAATGAGAATGATGTACCCACTTGATACGTGTCTTTATGGTTTTGTAACAGATGGCATTAAAATACAAAATATGATTTCTTAGAGACCATAACTATAACTTTTTTTCTCTGTGTTAGATTTTTAGTGCACCCGACGACGTGACGATTGATTGCCTATTTCTCGAGTGCGTATAGCATGTGCTTCGTAATGTTTGATCGTTTAGAGTGTGAAAACTAATTAACAGTAAATATTTAACACAATGACCACCAAAGAAACATAATTAGATGTAATTCCAACACTAAATACCATATTTACATGATCTTTCGTTCTTTCTGTAAAAAGTAAAATTCTACTAATCGATTTATATTTTCGATACGTGCATCGTACGTTAATGTCTGTTTGGCTATTGACATCCCTAGTATGGCGTTCCGCCCTTCCATTTCTAGATGAAGCTTATTTGTTGTTTGATAAAAATATTGACTAAATTTATGATTTCTTTTTGATAATTAGGACAAATTTTAGTTCGAGTTGGCATAGATTACCAGAACTGTGAAAATGGTTTGGGGTTTCGTTACTTGTGGGCCTAACGAGGCCTTGGTAGTGTCAGGTAAGTCGCCGGAGTTAATGTTTTACAGATTTTATTAGTTATAACCTTTTGCTTCGAACTTACACATTCGATGTTAATTAAGTAGTAAGCCTTAGATCCAGGTTAAGCTTACTATATCTTATCGCTTTTTAAAGTAAAACAATGACATGTTTTGCTAATAAGCAAAAATGCTTTTAGGTTTTTCTTGTATGAAATTTTGGCGTAATCTCCGGGTTACGTAGTTATTTGCGTTATTCTTTTAATAGCTACGCGAATAATGTACTATTTGGTGTTCCCTATGTTAATTTGTTTACTGTTGAGTTATAAACATTAACTGCTATGCAGATTTTGCAAACCCTAATGGGATTTTAGCTAGTGCTAAGACAACCCATTGATATAAGATACTACTTCATTTCAATTCAGTATAATTATTAATAGATGTGGTAACACATTTTTTTTCATAAACTAATATAACTTATTTTTAATTTGTTTGTTGTCTGCTGTGCCCATATATTCTGCTTTGCGGAAGAAAATGATAGATTTTAGACCCAGACAGCCGTCTGTATGTTATTCTCTGCAGATGACATCCTGTAATGTAAACAGTTACCTTCTCAATTTCTGTTGGTCAACAACTGTTCTCATTTGAATATAAGTACTATTTTTTCAGTATAATCTATACACCCAAATCACTTTGTATACAGTTTTTGAAGAAGAATTTATCTTTAGTATGTTATGCCTTATGAAAAAGTAAAAAGAATTGCAGCAAAGTTATCCTTTTGTGCATCCAAATGACACGCATGTATCCTGATAATTTAGTAGTAATAAGGATAAAATTAGTCAAGTTATACAACTACATCAGTTTTGTAAATAATTTGCTTAAAATTACAGTACTATGTTGCTTTTATCTGACCATAAAGGGTGCATTATATGTTTGATATATATTTCATGTGTCTTTTCTCGGTGTAAAAGTTAAAAAAAAAGATATTTAAAACAAGCAGTCCTAGGCATATTCTGTAACAGTAGTATAGAAAGGTTAGTTCAAAAATAAACCTTATTTTGGTCTTCCTTATCGTTATACGAGGTGATGATGTCATTTGTATAACAGGCTGGTGTTTTAGCACTCATTGATAAATTAATTGCTAGGGAGTGCCGTTGTGATGTAGTTATGGTTACCTACTATTTGTTTTGAATCTAATACAGTAGTTAGAGGTGTTATTGATTGCATTCTGTTCAATTATAATACATAAGCCAGTTTGTAGTAAAATGTGGAGGTAAATCAAATTAGTTTTGTCTTAAAAACAGTTTTATGTCGGCTTTGTAATGAAATAAATGTGTAATAGGATACCTAACTGTGTTATTATATTTTATGTCAAGGCAAACAATTTTCATGATAATAAAATACGCAGGTAGTTTTAAATAGCTTGCGATATTTAGCATTTTTCGCGTTAATCACGGAACTTTTCTGACTGAGCTAACTAAGCTAATTTGGACAAAATGATCTTGAAGGTTTTTTTTTGTCTTCATGGGTTTATACCCATAATTACACCTTTATTTACAGGCTTTGCGTTTGCGAATCCCATGTAAGCAATGCTAAACATAAATCCTAGTATTATTAAAAAAATATATTAACCCAAAGCAGGCCCACTAAGATCACTTCTGTTTGTTATATATTACTACTACATAATAAGACGTCCTGTGAACCTTCTACACACCATCGCTCGTCGACTGCCCCCAGGATGCTGTTACTCAAAGCCGCTGCTGGTTCCCGGAGGCCGGGCGTTCGTCTGGCCTGCGATCCAGCGCGTGCAACGAATATCCCTCAACACAATGACGCTGCAGGTGGAATCGCCAACCGTTTACACCAGCCAGGGTGTGCCGATATCTGTCACTGGGATTGCACAGGTAAGATATATCCCCATTCATTAAGAATAGGCCTTGACTAGACCAGGGCCGCGACGACCCTTAACAGCGCCTGTGTGCGAAACCTATGAAGCGCCTTTTTTAAGTCGATTCACACATTTTTTATATATTTTTAATTGTGGCTGTTGCTACATTAGCACGTCTGTAGCCCCATCAAAATCAAAGAAGGTGATTAAGGGAATGCTGGTGAACGGCAGTCCGTGGAAGAGATCTTTTTAGATTGCGCAAGAAACACGCTTCAGTAGATCGTTTGGAAGTGAGATAGAGTGTTTGCATGTGAGATAGCAAAAGCGGAATATAACTAGAGCAGCGTAAACTAGATTGCAATTTCGACAGCAAATAGAACCAAAAATCGCAAATAGAATCGCTTTAACCAATTTTGTAGCGGGAACTTAACTCAAGATATTTATCAATACTAGGTTGTATTAAATAAAAAAAACAATAGTATGCGCTGGCATTTTATCCGGCGCCGCTCTTGCTTCGCACGTAGGGGCGGCTCGGCCCTGGACTAGACGGATTACTAACTGCAAACAACAGCTCCGAAATTGCTTAATACCGTATTAGGGAAATATAATAATACAATTTGATACACGGCTATTTTATGCCGCATTGTACATCTCAAGACAAAGACTTATTCTAAATCTGTGAAGTATTGTTCATGAAACTGATCTACACCTAAAATACTAATTTCCTTCCCCCCTACCCTCGGGGTGTTAACAACTTGCTCCGCGTTAATTTATTAAAATAAATTAATAATGTCGTTAAAGAAGCTTGAAAGTATTATAAGTGAACTACAATCGACCGTGTGCACCTTAGTGACTAAAATCAGTGCCCTAGATGAAAAGATTTGTGTCCAAAACAACATTATTGAGAAGCAAGCGCAACAAATTCAACAGCTGATAAGTACCGGCAAACCACCGCCACCTACCCTCAGCTCCGTTTGCATTTCTGACTCGGGTCCGACGATGACCAATAAGACGACGCAGCGACCCGTTCGTGCGGCGAAGAGAGATGCCGCTACAGCGATCGGTGAGCTAGCAAATGCTGCGAAACGGACTGTTTCACGACCGGCGACTACAACCGACGTACCACCGAACGATTTGATGAATGTGGCCAAGAAACCACAAGAGAATGGTAACATCATTGAAAATCGCCTCGCGTGGACTACAGTTGAACGTAGAAGAAAACCCCGTGAAATAATCTGCGGTGCAGGCCCAGTAGATGACGATCTCCAAACTGTGGAGAAAACTAAGTACATAAGCGCTTGGTCTTTTCGACCAGATACATCATCCGAAAATGTGCTTAAATACTTAAACAAAATTTCTAAATGTGATGTTTATACAGTTGAAAAGCGCGACCTGAAGTCTTGCCGACATGCGGCATTTATAATTGGAGTTCCCGAAAAACTGTTTTCGAAATTAATGTCGCCTGCTTCCTGGCCTCCATCCGTACGTCTGACGGAGTGGTTTCGTGTCAGACCCCGCGCTCCGCGGGGGAGAAGCGCATGCGACGATACCTGCGATCTACGATCCACAGATGTCAACACAACCCCGTGCGACGTTGCCACACTCACCAATACAGCGTAGTGACAGGAATACCGCACGAGACGAGCTGTCAACACAGCCCAACTCCAAACTGTTAACCGTTTGTTTACAAAACATTCAATCTCTTAATGCAAAAACTCGCAAACTAGAAGTTTTGTTAGAGAAGGAACTTAAATGTGACGTTCTTGCTTTAACGGAACATTGGCTATCGGAAGCCGAAATTAAATGTATTAACTTATTTAATTATAGTTTAATATCGAATTATTGTAGAAAATCTTTAATACACGGAGGTTCATGTATTTTTGTCAAATCTAATATTAAGGCCGTTGAACGAACCAAACTATGTAAGTTTTCAATAGAACTGACTTGTGAAATTTCTGCTGTCGAATTGATAGACTACGGTATGATTATCGTATGTTTTTATCGATCGAACGCAGTAACTATAAAAGATACTGATTTTATTGGGGCTTTAGAACGACTGCTCGTAGCCATCGTGAATACGGGACTTGACTGCATAATATTAGGTGACGCTAATATTAATTACTTAAACGTAAACTCTGCTAAAAAGCAACTAGACGACATGCTCCAATCGTATAATTTCGAGAATACGGTGGTGTTTCCCACGCGCGTGTGTCGCACCGCGGCGACCGCGCTGGACCACGTCTACTGCAACACTGCAGTGGCGAGCGTCGCGCCCGTCGCCACCAACCTCAGCGACCACCTCGCCGTGCGCTGCGAGCTGCGCCGGCACCGCGCGCCGCCGCCGCCGCAACATGTACTGTCACGAAGCTTCAACACGAGCAATTATTGCGCGTTTGTTGCTGCTATTGAGAGTATAGACTGGCCGGAAATATTAGAGCGTAACATGTCACCCGAAAACTTAGCAGAAAAAGTAATAAATATTCTTATTAATAAAATTAACATTAGTTTTCCATTAAAAAAACGACCAAATAAATCACTTGACAAGTCTTGGGTATCGCCAGACGCTTTCAACATGAAACTACTCTTATTTGACATTATAGCTATTTCTAATAAATTTCCATATAATATTGACATAAAATCAAAAGTAAACGACTTAAAATTAAAGTATGACAAGTTGTTGCGAACAAATAGATTAAACTTTTATAATAATAGGATTAAAGACAGTACAAATAAAATCAAAACAATGTGGCAGATTGTTAGTAGTGAAACGTGTAGAAAAAATACTACTCCAATTGACTTTACGGACGTTATAACTGAACCTAGCTCAAAAGAAAAGTTTGCATCCAAACACTGTCTTGTAAACTACCTTAACCAGCAGTTTACCAACAGTGCAGCACAATGCGGAGCGCCAGCCGCAGATGTCACCGCTGCTATGGTAATATTACGCGCTGCTTTACCCCCCTATGATAGGTCCATCAGAATGACACCCTTTACACCAGCTGAAGTATACCACATACTCGTGAATAAGGTGGCCAATAAACCTACAAAAGATATTTACGGCATATCGACGGAATTACTGCGAAATGTCGCTCCGTCAATTGCAGGCCCTCTGGCTACTTTATTTAACATGTGCCTCAAGAACGGTGTTTACCCGAAGCCGCTAAAGAAAGTTAAGGTCTGTCCCCTCTATAAGGGAAAAGGAGAAAAAAGTGAGGCGGGTAGTTACAGGCCGATCTCCATTATTCCGGCTGTAGCCAAAGTATTGGAGAGCGGTTTGGCTAGCCGACTTACCCTGCACCTACAAAGTTCCTTTTCTGAGCGGCAGTATGCATACCGCTCCAAGCGGTCCACCACCACACTTACACGTGATGTGTTGGATCGCATATTAACCGCTCGGGAGAAAGGTTTACAGGTTGCAATCCTCTCCTGTGATCTTTCGAAGGCCTTTGATGTGGCCGACCATAGCGTGATAAGTGCTAAACTTAAGTACTATGGCATTGGGGGACAAGCTTCTTCTATATTGACTGACTTCATGAGAAATCGACTTCAATACGTCGTCGGACAGAATGGCCAAATTGTCTCAGATGCGTGCACCACTGTTATGGGTGTTCCTCAGGGATCATCTCTGTCCAACTTGGCCTTTTCCTTGCTGCTTAATGACCTGCCCAGTCACATCCAGCAAGCCGAGATTTACATGTATGCGGATGACGTCGCGGCTGTAATTACGGCAACAACGATCGATGCGTTGGAAACGACACTGAACTCCGTTGCGCAGCAGTTGTCGGACTGGTTTGTCTGCAACGGTCTAGCCTTAAACCTGCCAAAGACTGGGTTCTTGAGGTTCGATCTGTCTGGTCGACAATGTCGCCCTATAGTCGTGAATCTCAATGGAGAGCGGGTTCAGCAAACGACCTCTGTTACCTTTCTTGGTTTCCACCTGGATCAAGCACTAACCTGGGAATCGCATATCGATCATCTTTGCGGGAAACTGAGCAAGGCTTGTTTTGCGCTAGGTCGACTGTCCTTGACGCTTTCGAGTGATGCAGTGCGGACTTGTTACTTCGCAACAGTGCAGTCGCTCTTGCAGTACGGCTTGGAATTTTGGGGGCGCGCTGCTGATTGGGAGCGTGCCTTCAGACTGCAGAGGCGTGCTGTACGTGCGATGGCACAAATCTCGCGAGAAGAGTGTGCGAGACCGTACTTCATCACTCTAAAGATACTGACCTTACCCAGCCTACTTATAATGCACGTCGCAATATATGCGCGCGAAAATTTATTAATGTTTACCAGACGTGGTGACCATGGTGATCATGGCCTGCGACACCCGCAGCGGCTAGCGGCAGTCGCCCACCGCCTGGAGAAGGCGACGCGAACTATTCACGCGATGGCACCGCAGGTCTACAACAAACTGCCGGACGAGGTCACGGGTGCACCCAATACTCGTATCTTCAAGAGGAAGCTACGGAGCTGGCTCCTTGAGCGGTCGTTTTACAGTTTCAATGAATTAGTAGCATAATTAAATAGTTTAAAATTATCATTTGCATTATTTTATTGTTATTATATTTCTTTTTTCTTCCTTTTGACCATTGTTCTTATTATTGTTGACTTGCATTATTAATTGAATTTTATTATTATTTTTGGTTATTGTTTAATTTTTTTTAGTATTCTTGTATTATATTCTTTGACATTAAATATTATTTTTTATTATTATTAAAACTCTGGACTTGACAATAATGTATATTTTTTCTGATGACTTGTAATCTTTTGATTATCAATAAATTTATTCTATTCTATTCTATTCTAAATATATTTTTTTAAAGAGACTTGACGTAAATATGGATTACATCGAAGGAGATCGGTTTTTTAACTCTATCTTAGTTTAAAAACTACATAGAACATTTTAGTCAACTAAAAGCGGTATCCCATGTACAACCTTATTCAAAAATATAAAGTTTAACGCTAAAGAAGAAACCCTATGATGAATTCAAATTCGTCGTTAAATAAACTGTGTAATAAGTATTGATTTAGTTAAGTCTAGACAATGGAGAACTAAGTACCAAAACTTTATCGCCATTGTTTGCAACTGGACAAAACTTTATCCAAAAGATTAGTTACCGAGTCTGTGATGGGCTGCTAAATTATTGTCGCAGTTTGATGTTTTAAATTTAACTCAGTCTACTAGTACTGAGCAATTTAAAATTTTAAACGATAATATATAGAAGATTTTTTCATAGTTGCAGCTGTTGCAAGGGTGTTTTAATGTTAGTTTTGATTTCTTTCTGTACACCTTATGTCCTATGGCTGGGTGGGTAACTTTAAATCAAAGCTGTAGTTTGATTGAAAAAGCATAAACTTTCTGAAGTAGGTAACTGTCAACGGAATAAATGTTCATCGTAGAACCTGAAAACAAAAACTTCCGATTATCGAGAGCGATTTTTAAGCTATCGTTAAAATTAGATTCCTTGAACTATTAGAAAAACGATAGAAACCACCTTAGGTACATAAGAATGCCAAATAGCCCCACCCTATTATTATTAGTACAGGTAGTCAAATTTACGAAAATTACTTTCGGGTGGGTGTCGATTCCCCGTTGGGATGAGAAGTTTCCCCGCGGTAAAAAGTACCCTATGTGTTATTCTGATGTCTAACCTATATTACTGTAAAGTTTCATTCAAATCTGTCCAGTAGTTTTTACGTGAAAGAGTAATATGCATCCATCCATACATACTCACAAACTTTCACGTTTATAATATTAGTAGGCTCTATGTCGCACAATTTGCAATGTTTCTCTCTGAAGGCCACATTCAATCAAACATAGTAAAATACTAAACCATTGTGACGTCATTGTTGCCCAAACATGATAAGATAATTGCGCGTTTCATCCAGTGTAAAACTGGATAGTTAGAAATATAATAAACTACGTTTATCAAAAACACTTTTGATACGTAATTGGTCATTTTTATCTGATTTACTAATCCGATTTACTAATAAATTACGAATGAAAATAAACTAGACGTCATGATATAACTTTTATAAAGTATTTGTTCGTAAAATAAACACATCAAACATTGTTTTAAATTACGAAAACAAGTATAAGTCACAAAGGCAGAACATAATGCTCCCTACATAACCGTAATTAAAAGCTTAATTTTACCCTTTTCTTACGCCAAAGTAACCGGTATCCTATCACTAGACAATAAACGTATGGCAAACCAATCATTTGAATACAACGTTAGATAAATTTTAACTTGTTTTTTTTTTACAATTTTTTTTTTATATAAAAACTACACTCAGCGGCACGGAATGTGGCCCAAGAGCAATTTAGGGTTTGTTATCAAAATAAATCATAAAACGTAGATATTTTTAGTTAAATTAATTTAGTTACTAATTTTTCGAATACCAATGACTGATTTATGTTGAAACAAATGAGAGTTAGATGAAATTTATAAAATTACCATAATACTTAACAAATCAAATCGCAAATTAAAATCACACTAATTAAACATACTACACTCTTTTACAAAACTTATTGACGGATTCTAACACCATTGAGTCTGATGACTGCTTGCATACGATTTGGCATGCTGTGGATGATGTTTTTTATGTCCTTGAGGAGTGTTTTGCCAGGCGACACCCAGAGTTTTTAACTCAAGGAGTTAGGGTTGTTGAGGGTTAACACTTCTTCTTATTTTTATTTTATGCATATCCCTGGCAAGTTTTGTGGGGTTTATGTCTGAACTTCTAGCAGGTCGTTGTATTTTCTAATTGCCGACCTTCAAAAGGTAATCAATAACACAATGAACTGTGTGGGGTCGGGCATTATTGTACTTTGAAAAAAATCTTCGATTCCAAGCTACCCCATGTATGGCAAAACAAAACATGATCTTGAAGGACGTCTTATAAATCAAATAGACATAACTTGACTCGTATGAATTTTTCCTCGAATATTTTATTGCACATATTATACATAATCTCCAGACTAACACACCAAATGTGTGGCCCTTAACTAAGCAGAGATGTCATATAGGTATCACACAATGTACTAGGGAAGAACCTAGATACACCCAGGCACGAGCCAATTTCGAAAAACCATTTTGACGAAATTGGCTCGACCCGGGGATCGAACCTGGAACCTTACGCTTAGCAGTCCGGTATATATGACGCTGCACCACAGAGATCGTCAGATCCACTATGAGTTTATTTTAATGTAATGTAATCGCCCTTTTATTTCAAATGTTATTCGGCAATGTGCCTGATTTATCAAGTAGCAGTTTATCTCCCGATATTTTATACAATAAACATTTTGTTAGCGTAATACTTGACAAATGCATATTTTTGGAACGTTTCTTTAACATTTGAAAAGTTTGCAAGGTAAAACATTTGCAAAATGAGTATTTTGTCAAATTATTACTTTTAAAATAATATGTAGGCTAAATGAGATGTTTGTTAAATAATTATTTATTGTATCGTTATTTTTCAAATTATCATTTTGTCTTTCGTTGTTTGGTCAAACATTAGTTACCCAAAGTAACCGGGTCGGTGACATTTCGGATCAAAAAATCTCGGACACCTTCGCCAATGTATGGAAAAAAATAATATTAAAATTGAAAATCCATACATTGGCGAAGGTGTCCGAGTTTTTTTGGTCCAAAATGTCACTCACCTGTAGCACAATCACGCCATGTGCTCAAGAACTAAGTAAATTATACACTTTCATTTCGTTACCTACCATTCTTTCATTACCAGGTAAAAATCCAAGGTCAGAACGCCGAGATGCTGCTCTCTGCGTGCGAGCAGTTCCTCGGGAAGTCGGACCAGGAGATCCAGCAGATAGCGCTGGTGACCCTCGAAGGTCATCAGCGGGCTATCATGGGGTCGATGACCGTCGAGGAAATATACAAGGATCGGAAAATATTCTCGAAAAAGGTAGGTTGTACCAGTCAATCACTCAATAAGGGCAGACAAGCTTTATGATATAATATTTTTTTCGAACGAAAACTGAAACTTAAATATCGCACAGCCACGATTCCTTGGGCAGTTCTACACTTTCGTAACTTCCTTTTCTTGTTTTTTATGAACTTATATATGTAAACGAATACATACTTTCTATATTAGTATTTGTTATGAAAATCTTATCCTTTGTTACCGACTAAATCACTGGTCTTATGTCACATTTCTATTATCTTCCAGGTTTTCGAAGTAGCATCGAGTGATCTAATCAACATGGGCATCACAGTCGTTTCTTACACCATCAAGGATATCCGAGATGAAGAGGTATATGTCGTTGCAAGATTATAATTGGCTTTTGTCACTTGAAATAACAAAACAGTCCATTCTATGAGTTTGTCAAAAAAAAAGAATTACTTGAATATAGCTTGAAAAATTTTTGCTAAGAGTAAATGATAATTATCATTCCCCAATTCACTTCTATGTTTGTTTATTTTTTTTGCGTAAATTAGCTATTGTTATCAATTTAATCATACTTTATCCAACAAATGAAAATTCTTGTTACACACAGTCTCAAGTATTCTTACGTTCATGGTAATCAGATAACACTGGGATTTCCCCAGTAAAAAATGCGATTAGGAGTGAAAATAGAGAAACAAAACTGAAGACGAGCCGAATTATAGAAAAATAACAGTTTTAGTTGATTATAAAAAATAAATTAATAAACTCAATTAAGGGCAGATTTTTCAATAGTCAGATAAATGCTAACTGACTGATAAGAGGTATGTTTTCTTTGTCACTTCATACATATGTCAAGTATTCATGTTCGACGTGCAACAAAAACACACTGATTTTCTATCAGATAGAATTTATCTGACTGATCGGACGATTTAAATTGTACAAATGGTACCCTTAACAAAATATTTCTAAAAATATGTAATTTTTTTCTGCTGTAGCATAGTTGTAGTGCTTTTGTAGGATCGTTTAGGTGTCATTCGTAAACAGAAATTTATTGTAATGGATGTTAAAATGGTTGCAGTAAGGCTACTTGTGCATACCACTATAACTAGGAAGGAATCCTTTACTCAAAAATATATACTTACCTCAAAATCTTACCTCTTACTAACAATTCATAACTTTAAAATCATTGATTCTCCGTCTGTGTGTGTTTTTTTATGTACTTATATTAAAGACTCACCAATGATTTTATTCTACAGGGTTACCTCAAAGCGCTCGGCATGGCCCGAACGGCCGAAGTGAAACGCGACGCCCGCATAGGCGAAGCTGAGGCGCAAGCGGAAGCGAGAATCAAAGAAGCGATGGCGGAAGAACAACGAATGGCTTCCAGGTTTCTCAATGACACCGAAATCGCAAAAGCTCAGAGGGATTTCGAACTGAAAAAAGCTGCCTATGATGTAGAGGTGCAGACCAAGAAGGTAAATTGGCCAGCGCTTAAATACTTTGGTAGTTGGTAGTAACGAAGCAAACGTTGGGATTTTTGACCATATGTAGTGTGTACCATAAAATATGATGCCTTTAACTATATTGGGTACTGTCAACTATTATTTCTTAAATCATGTAGTTCATTAGAAGGTTACTAAAATGGAATTTACTTAGAGGTAAAAAACAATAGAATACGAAGCTGTTTTGTAATAGGAGGGAATATTTAAATAAACAAAAAAGCTGCGATTAGTTTTGTTACTACTAAGCTTTCTGTAAAATAGGTAGCTTGAATAAATTTGATGACAGACTTTGAAATTAAATTCACTTCACATCTCTCAACATATCTCTCACGTACATACCTAACATTAATATAAAAATCCCAACTGAACACAGGCCGAAGCAGAAATGGCCTACGAGCTGCAAGCAGCGAAGACGAAACAACGCATCAAGGAGGAGCAAATGCAAATAGCCGTCGTCGAACGAACCCAGGAAATTGCCGTTCAGAAGTGGGAGGTCCAACGCAGGGAGAAGGAACTGGAGGCTACTATACGTAGGTAAGGGATATAAAGAAACTAGTGGCCGCCCGCGACTCCGTTCGCGTGGAAGTCGGTTTCCCGTGGGAATGAGAAGTTTTCCCGCGGTAAAAAGTACCCTACGTGTTATTCTGATGTATAACCTATATTACTGCAAAGTTTCATCAAAATTCGTCCAGTAGTTTTTACGTGAAAGAGTAACAAACATCCATACATCCATGCATCCTCACATACTCACAAACTATCACATTTGTAATATTAGTAGGACTAGCGACCCGCGCCCACGCTTCGCAATGGTGTAATTTTGACCGACTTGCTCACAAAACATTGAATTTTGGCAATTTTAAAAATACTTTTTCTGAATGTTCTTTATTTACAAATTTAAATGAAAAATTACCTAAATGATGGAAAAAACTGCGTTAAAATCCGTCTACTGGTTTAGGAGGAGTTGGCGGACAAACATACAAACAAACACAATTAGCGACTTGGATTAATACTATGTAATGATGATTATAATTATTTATTAATAAGAGTCATTAAGTAAACTTCCGAAAGTGATAATGGGAGAAATGCTTTTATGTAAGAACGTGTAGACAAACAAGTGTCTTGGCTGTAAACTGTAAAATCATGGATATCTTTTGCCAATTTAAAATTAGTGGGAAATTGTCAGTGGAATTGCATTTTTATACCAATTTAATTAAGAACCGTTAATTTGGTATTGTGTTCATACATAGCTTTTAAACACTTGAGATTTGTAATTTGTCTTGCTATCTTTAATAATATATTTGATTATACGTCGTTTTTGTAGCCCGGCTATAATGTAAAGCCGTTATTGTCAGTTGGAATATCAAACGTTTTAATTCAGGGGAACTTGTGCATTACCTATCAAATTGAGAGTTAATAACTGACAGATTTTTATGGTAAGGGCCCGTATTAAATAGCCGCCTTTTTGAGTTCTTTTTAATTTGTCCATTTGCATGTTCAGGGTTATATCCAAAACTATTGAACCGATTTTTAAAATTCTTACCCCAGAATAAAACTACGTCATCAGAAAGTCACTTGTACTACCTTTATTTAGGACTGATTTTTCAATTGTCAGATAAATGCTATCCGACTGATAAAACGTATGTTTTCATTGTCACTTCATACACATGTCAAATATTTATATTCGATATGCAACTGACTATTGAAAAATCATCTTTAGTCTTATTTATTTCCTCGCTCTTTCCACCATTTTTTTTAATAACTAATAAAATAATTATCTCGTAGACCGGCTGAAGCGGAGAAGTTCAGGTTAGAGACTCTAGCGGAAGCGCATCGGATGAGGACCGTGCTAGAAGCGGAGGCGGAGGCGGAAGCGGTCAAAGTTCGCGGAGAGGTAAATATACAGTCTTTTATAAAGCTAGGTATATTTCTACAGATAGTTTTTGATTTTACCTTGGATTACAATAAAGTTTTGTGGGGGGGGGGTGAAAAAAAGTGTACTTTTAATCTTATCTGGCGTGACGAGCAATAAGAAGCAATATTTCTTTATTATTCTTATTTCTTTAAAATAACATAAAATTCTGTGTTGTTCAATCGGCAAAAAAAGGAATCTGTGTACAGCTCACGCTAGTATTTAATAAGAAGAAAATGTTTGTTTCTTTATAATTCATTGCGATTGCTGGATATAATCTAAGGTCATATGTGATTTTATCCAAATCTGTCCAGATATTACAATGCTAAAAACGACCATCCACGCTACTCACACCACCTTTTCCATGTCTAGAATTAGTAAGCTTTCCAGTTGTACCAAGTTTAGTCAGAATAATAATAAATTATGTTGTTCTAGGCGGAAGCGTACGCGATTAAAGCAAAAGCGGTAGCGGACGCCGAGCAAATGACGAAGAAAGCTGAAGCGTGGAAGGAGTATGGCTCAGCCGCCATGGTGGATATGATGCTCGACACTCTGCCTAAGGTAAAAACAATGAAGCTTATAAATAATGGTAAAAAATTATGCTATATTATAGCTGCCCGCGACTCCGTTGATGAAAAGTTTTCCCGCGGTAAAAAGTACCCTATGTGTTTCTGATGTATAACCTATACTGTAAAGTTTAATCAAAATCCGACCAGTATTTTTATGTGAAAGAGTAACAAACCATCCATAAATACTCACAAACTCCCACGTTTATAATATTAGTATTATATAACGATTTTATTCGGTTCCTTGAAAAAAATAACAGTACCTCAAATGATATACATTTATATATAACTAGCGACCCGCCCACGCTTCGCAATGGTGTAATTTGGCGCGACTTGTTCCCGTTAAGTTGAATTTTAGCTAACTTAGAATAACTTTATCAGAATTTTCTTTATTTTCAAATTTAAATGAGTAAATATCCTAAAAGATGGCGAAACCCGCATCAAAATCCATTACGTAGTTTAGGAGGAGATAGCAGCCAAACATACAAACAGACACAATTAGCGACTTGGATTTATACTATGTAATGATTCTGCCTTTTTGCTTTGCCATAGTCGAAGGAGGACGGTTAAAATAGTGGTATATTTTTTTCAATTCATAATAGGTTCATTTAAATTTTTCTTAGAGGTAGTGAACTCGGAAATAACTGCTTATTCTGTTGTTGTTTCATGAAACAAAAAATGTTTGAACCATTATTTCATGAGAAGCGTTTATAAAGATACCAAAATACACGATATTTATTTGAAAACGTAATTGTTATTTAAGAAAAACATGCATGTTTCGTTTTTAATATATGAGGCGGTTATAAGCACGACTACCTTTTGCTCACGAACAACATTACACGATTTAATTACACTTTTTCTTTATATAATTTAATTAAATTAAGAACAAATTATCACAACTATACTATAAGTCGAACCGATTTAGGATTTATAAAAATTCCGACCCACTGGTGCCTAGCATGTACATCAAAACTATTTATGCTCACAAAATCAATATTTTAAATTATAAATTATTGTATTATTAAATAGTAAAGGAACTTCGTGGTTTTAACAGATAAAGGTTTATTAAGAATTATTTTGATGATTTTTCCGACATTTAATAATTTCTGTTGCAATAGGGATGCTTTAATGTCATTCAATATAGATTGTATACAATGTATTTTTTATTAAGTATTTTTTTGAGAGCTCGGTAAATCACTCAACTAAATGGACAATTCTATATTAATAAAAAGGTTTTAGGGCCACTTGCACGTAAATATCGAGTTAATTAAATAACTCTGGGTTTGTTAACTCAAGGTTAATAGAATACGTTTTTAACTCGAAGCTTGTCCTGCACAAACTGAAATTAATCGAGGGTTTACTAACTCAAGCATTTTTTTTCTATATGTTAGCAATCCTGCGTGTCAAACAAAAGTCGTTTACTCTGATTGTATCCGACCATATTCAAGAGTGCGAATGATATATGACTAAAGTATTAACATCTCTTTCACACATGAGAAATTTGAATAAGTCTTGTTCTTTTATCAAATATGAAAGTGACGCAGTGTTTTGGCCGTATTTGAGTATGTTCAATTATGTTATTGTTTACATTAGGTAGGTCAAATAAAATTTCTACATCTATAATTATTTTAGTTTTGTGCTACCGCTAGGCTGTGTTAATCTTGGTACAATGGAGAAGAAATCCAGAGTACGAGGTCCAAATTTCACATGTAGTGAAAATTAGCTTTTTTGTGATATTATATCCAAATATAAAAATATTATTGAAAATAAGAAAACTGATGGCGCCATTCTGCTGCAAAAGCAAGAGGCGTGAACAAAAGTAAATGAAGAATTTAATGCCACAACTTCTGGCCAGCATCGCACTGTGGAAAGTCTACAGATGAATTACAAAAATTTGAAAAAGAAGGCGAAGAAAAATGTTACAGATGCTAAAGTGAATATTCCAGGTAAATCAGTGAATTCGGCTATATGAGAAGCAAAACATGCTTATAATTATTGTTAATGGACCATATTAACGCTGATTTAAATAAAACTGTTTGTATTGGAAAAATTTCAATTTCTTATATACAAAATAAATAGGTAGGTCGATATCTTCGGTGAAATGCTTTATCTCTTTGCAAATTGAAATGATCAATTCGTTCACTAGCTCTCCTATAAATAAAATCTGAACTTATGTAGTCAATAATTTCCTCGTCATCATCAGAAAACAAAAAGTCATTCATTTTTGTATAAACAATGGGTCTACCCAACTTCCAACCTTAAAATATACCTAACCTTTAACACAGAGTTAGTCATTTAACCCTCCAACTACGGCGGGTTAATTATTTAATTATTTAACTCGGGGTTATTTCTTAACTCTTGTCAGTGCAAGTAAAATAAAATATTTAACCTAGAGTCAGGACTTGACTCAGAGTTTAATTATTTAACTCTGGAACGTGCAAGTGGGCCTTAGAGCAGTGTATTTGAATAATTTCCGACAAATGATAAATAGATGCCGAAGTCGTAATATAAAGTATTCAATAGCTAAACCATTTAGGCCAAATTGCAGGGAACATTTTAACATCGGGTTAGCTTCGGGTTAGCTAACTCAGGTTTAAATGGCGCCACCATCGATTGTTACTATTTCTTATTACAATCGATGGTGGCGCCATTTAAATCTGAGTTAGCTCACCCGAGGTTAAAGCGTTCTCTGCAATTGGGCCTTAACCAGACAACCAAAGACACCGACAATATCTCTGATGGCCCGGATCATTTATAACCTAAAATAAAATAACTTTCTATCTTCCATTTACTTACTGATTTGGAATTTAAAGCAAAAAGGGTTTTTTCAGGCTATATTAAATTAAAAAAGGGCTCTCTACTTTAAGCTATGTTTATTTTAACCATATGCACTTTCTATGAGCTCTTGTTAGTAATTCTTTTAGCACACTCGTTTTTTTATTTATTAAAACACCCGCAAAGTTAATATTTTCACTATGAACGGTAAAGTTAATGTCTGGTTGATAAGGTAACCATTGTATTTATGTAATAAAGCAATATTATTCTTTGCTTCTTTTTAAGTAAATGGCGTCATTTATAGTTATTTATGATTTCTTAGTACTACTGCTTTTAACACGTCCAAGTAATGTATACTGTAATTATTAACTTAAGTGTTTGTTTTATGGATGCGCAAAAACTCGTTACAAATATGTTTTTTTTAGAAGTTTATAAAGGCTCTATAATTTAGGGATATAGGTATCTTTAAAAACGGAGACCTATCAATTCATCTTATTATTTATTTTGTAGAAATAAAGAACTAATGCAGCAGTTTTTTTAAACTTTACGTATAATAATACTATGATTATGGGGTTCAATTCAGAGTATTCGTTATCAGAATTTCAAAACAGCTGTACGACTTATGTTCGTTAAGTTAAAGTTCGTAAAGTTGAGATTTTCCGTTGGTCTGTTTATTAATGACATTCGCCGTGAAATCGCTGAGGTTTTACGTGAAGTTGTTAATATTGTGATAATTAAGTTTATTCTATCCCTCTTATAATCAAGTTAATGAACCTCCCACGCTTCACAGCTATACTTGGTGTTACTAACTACACTCAGCGGCACGGAATATTGGCCAGGTACTAAAATTCCGACAATATGAAATCTATCAATATTAAAGTATTAAATTATATTTAATCAGTGGGTTTCAATGTTGTGTACTGTTTATCCGATGATTTTCTTTATAAATTTCAGAAAAAAAAACCATAAGACATCTTGTGATAAATTAAATAGATGTGATATTGATTGTGATAGATATTTTTTTTTTTTACCTTTTCTGTGTATTGCTCTCTCTTGCTATTATTATGCCTGCATTCGATTCGGTATGCTCTGGATAACATTTTTCTCATGCTGCCCGTGCTGCGTTCTTCAGCACCGCAAGAGTGTGTGGGTGGAGCGTTTAAACTTGATCAAATCTCTCTCTTCAGCAAGCCCCTGTCGTGCTCAATTGAATTTAATTCTAGTGATCGAGCAGGCCTGTCCAATATCTCAACACTGACCTCTTGCAGCTAGTCAATCACGCAGCAAGTGATGTGAGAGCGCCCTTTATCGTGTACAAGATAGAATACGTCTGAAGAACTCCGAATTAGGCACTACATGATCCTGAAGAATCATTTCGTCGTATTAGCAGCGTCAGGCGTTTTTTAAATCATAACCAACTCTGTACGAGCGTCAGAACTTTTTCCTTCCTACGCCATAATGGACCCTCCATACAAACTCACAGTTTGTGTTATGGTGTCGAATAAGTACTGTTTCTCCTCGTCTCTTCCACACTCATTCTCGACCGTTTGGTGCTCATAATACGTGCTCATAATACCATTCTACACTCATCTGTTAACAAAACTGGTCCATTGCTCATGAGTAAAGTCCATTCCTCGTGCGAATTAAATTCGACATACTCTATGCTGCCTGAGATGTTTTGGACCTCGTGCAGGTCTACGACCTCTTAGATTCGCTTCCTCCATGTGTCGTTTTATCGTGCACTCACCGAAGTTGACAACTCTTACGATTTGAAGTCGCTCCCTATCTCAACTGTAGTTGGGTACCGACGTCGTAAGATTTCCAGTAAATAAATCTGTTGTCGCAAGCTGATGTGGATCTTTTACCTCCACTTCTGGCCTGCGAGTATAGCGATCAGTCTCTTTGAACCATCAGAGTGCATACAGCGTTGATAAACTACGATATATTCAGTACATTAGCAATTTCAAGTTGGCTCATCCATAGAGCGGTCATACTTTTGAAACTTTTACTGGAATCAAGGTCATGTTAACTAATTCAATAAACTGTCAAAAACTAACCACCACCAAATAAAAAACTATCACCAAAATCATGAGAAAACAATATTTGGCATTACCTACATAAAAGTTGAAACTAGACAATAGCCCAAATTCGACTTATTCCTATTTAAGTGCGTGGCCAAGTTTCCGTGCCGCTCAGTGTATCTAGCGAACCGCCCACGCTTCCAGCTATATTTAGTGTTTATATCGATCTTCTGACTCGCCCACGCTCACAGCTACATTTAGTATTCATAACAAACTATGGAACCCGCCCAGGATTTGCAATGGTACAATTTTGGCAGACTTGACGAAACATAGATTTTTGAAACCGCATTAAAACCTGTTGGGAAGTTTAAGTGGAGTTAACTGACAAATATGTAATGATAATGATAACAAACTAGTTATTCGCCTACGCTTCGCAATAGTGTTAATAGTGCCTATTTACGTACATACTCTTGATTAAAGCCGAACTTGTTAAATACCATTCAACTGTAACTTATGATGCATCAATTTTTATTGCATACTATTAAACCTTCAACATTGTGTTGATAACTTCCCTTTTGTCCCACCAGATCGCGGCCGAAGTGGCGGCCCCACTGTCGCAAGCCCGCAAGGTGACGATGGTGTCCTGCGGCGGCGGCGAGGTGGGCGCTGCCAAGCTCACTGGGGAGGTGCTGAGCATCGTCCAGTGTATACCGGAGCTGGTCAAGTCGGTTACCGGGGTGGATATCTCTAAGGTAAGGTTTATAGGAGGAGGTGAAGCCGGTTTCCGGGGTGGATATCTCGAAGGTGAGGATGGGAGGTAAGGTGACTGAGGTAGGTCAATGGTGAAGGTTATGTGACTGAGGTAGGTCAATGTTGAATATAGGTGACTGAGGTAGGTCAATGGGAAGATGTGGCGGTGACGTGTTACTCGGCGATCTCTTTATTTGATCTCTTAAGTACGAGGAAACACTACAGCAGTCGGTTAACATTGTTAACTTACTGCTATTTTACCCGAGATAATGCTTTAAAAATAATGGTGATGATTCGGCCTGTATTTTTGACTGAAAAACGCATTCTCTCGGTGGCCGGACTGTAATATTCACATTTGCAAAATACGTGTTACTTTATGACTAAAGTAAATATTTTGAATTGGCCCGGCTTAAATTACTTTTCCACGAAAAACATACTTTAAAGAAAATGTTAGAAAGCGATATGCGTGTAATGTGCAACATTTACTTACTTTCTAATTAATATAATAGATAATCTTTTCATAGGAATGTTATATCTAGCCTTGCACATATATAAAATCAAAGGTAGGTGTTATTATGTAGGTATCTACAAAATGATGCTGAATAAAAAAATACTTTAAAATAAATTAATTCATGTTTTTCTCGACTTATTACTGAGTAGGTAATAACATTATACCAGGTTTAAATCATTTTTTAATTGCAATAACTGAGACTCGGAAATAACAATAACGTGAGATAATTATTAATAATTGCATTGTTCAATTTCAATAGGCAACCTTCTTACTATTTAATTACTCAATAAAATAACATAAAATCATATTCATTTAAACGAGATATTTATATTCACGATAAAAAAGACAAAAAAAAAATCGTTAATCTAAATGAATTATTGACATTGTCGTGTTTATGTAACAGTTATTTAATTTGTGAGATAAGTACCTACGTTAATCCTGCGAGTATTATATATTTTTCGTCGCAGTGTCAACATATTAGCATTACAAAGCCAATTTAGTTGTTCAGAGAGCAGCAAATGACCTAGAATTATATAATTGGTAGAATCACGTTGCGGTTGGCCAATCGGGAATATTACACTATGTATGGTTCATGCGAAGACTAAAAGATATCTAAACAAATAGTTTTGTATGAGTGAGCTGTTTTTATGACTCTAACTTAAAGCATAACTTTGTAACGTAACAATTTCAAATGTCATTTGGTGTGGTTTTGATAACATTATAAGGCCCAATTGCAGGGAACGTTTTAACCTCGGGTTAGCTAACTCAGAATTAAATGGCGCCACCGTCGATTGTAATAAGAAGTAGTTACAATCGATGGTGGCGCCATTTAAACCTGAGTTAGCTAACCCAAAGCTAACCCGAGTAAAACGTTCCCTGCAATTGGGCCTAAGCGTCCTACTTTGTAATACTGTGAATGAACATATTTTGTCCACACCACCACACACCTATATACAGGGTGACTTCTAATGTAACGTATTCCTGTTAAGGGGTGATAGATTAGGTCAAAAGCAACCGATTTTGACCAATAATGGTGTATGCAAAAGTTAACCGTTTTTGAGTTATTTACCAAACGTCAACTTAGAATATACATATATTTATTATTGTTATTAATATAAAGCTATATACTTACTTAATATAGATTTAGGAGTGATATATCTTAAAAAAATACTAACAAGCTAAACTAACTAGTAAGTATTTAAAATTAAAAACAAGTAAGAATCGATTTCTGACACATTTAAGAAACTTCTTTCAATCTTTTTTTTCTCAATGAGAAAAACAAATTAATGATCAAAAACAAGATCCTCAAAGTTTGGAAGGTTATCTCAAAGTTACGTAAAACAATAAAAAAGGTAAGCGAGACACCAAGTATAGTGTCATACATAATACAAATACCTGCCTACCTACAAAGTAAGGTTTACAAATTAATGTTACATTGAAAACATATGCAGTAGGTAGTTAGCATGTCAATCATAATCGTGAACACCCTCGTACAAATCATAGCTTAGAATAGAACTATACACATTGTGTTACATAATTAGCATAATATCTAAAGGTGTTTTGTTGAAGATTTCAATTTAAATTACGTGGCAAATGAAAATTTCTTCGAGAACATTAAATTGCAGCTTATTTTTCTAACTGGATGTACTCTTATTTATCTACGATATCTGGGCCATAAGTCATCACCTCTGCTACAACAATATAGTAACACAACTACATCTTATTTGATAACGTACCGTTTTGGTTGGTCATCGATAGGTATTGTCATTTGCTATTTACGTATTATTCGTTAGGAATAAAGGTGTTTTTAGGGTTTCGCACATAAAGGGTAACAACGGGACCTTATTTCTAAGACTCCGCTAAGACATTGTAGAAGAATTAATTTTCATCCTTATGTTAACAATATAACGGATCATAGTTTTAATAGCAGAATGGTTCGCTGCGTAGCTACAGAATATAAAGTTAAGATGTAGTCGGTGTTTTATGATTTTAATTATTACTATGTATTTTCCTTCCTTGCATGGATGGGTAATAACTTTAATATAATGTTATACATAGATGGGTGTTAGTGTGTCTAGATATATAGTTATATCTCAATGTGGTTTTTAATAATGATATCAATGTGGTTAATATTATGTGTACTAATTGCACTCTATTTTTTATTCTGCCAAGGCTTTCCTTATAAATATCTCACATTTTCAGTGTCTTTATAATAATATTTTTTTTATTTGTAACAATTAGGTACCTTCCTATATTTATGTGCTATTCATTATAAACTAAAAGTAACGCATCACTTTCGACACTTTTCTCCTAAGGCTACGAATACTGTATCACAATCATTTTATCGCTTATAGGTATTGGCTGTGGCATTACTGTGTCAAGACATCATTTTCAAATAAATATCACAAAAAAATACAATTATCTCACAGAAACACTATTTCTTTTCGTGTTGTATTAACTGATCATTCTTTATTTGTGAGCCTAAATCGAGCGTGTCACAAAACCTTAATCACTTACCATGTGACCTGATATCTCGTTTGCTAGGTTATCTCATAAAAACACCCGTGATATACCTATTGTGCATTCATTGCACCCATAAAACGGTTACTAAAAATTTTTGTACCTACGTTATAGTGCAAAGCATTAAAGTAACAAATTGAATAATTAACTCTTGAAGTAATGTATTGTTAAGTATTTAAAAATACATTTTTTATCTTCTTTAACATGTTAAAGTAAAAACGTAACATTTGGTCATTCACCAAGTTTAGTTCAAACGCTCGATTTACGCCATCTTTCATCTTCCGCTTCGCTTTACTAACCGTGTTGACCCCCGCCCGCGCGCGCAGTCGGTGGCGGATCCGCCGCGGTCTGCGCCCGCGCCGTCGCCCACGCCGCAGCCGACGACGCGCGAGGCGACCAGGAAGGCGCGATAACTCAGCACCAGGTAACGCATGGTAGCTCGTCATCTGATTTCAGCTTTGGTTTGCGGCACAGATCACCTTCTAATAGATTCCGCAGAGTCGTTGACTTTTCTTTTCGGACACAAAAAACTGGGACACCTTGGCGGGGTTGTGGTTTTTCAATTTTAATATTGTTTTTTACCAAGGTGACCGAAAAGTCAATGACCCATTCCGCATTGGAGGCGCCGCTTCCATTTGATGTGTTTAAATAATTATATTAGGTACTATTTGATAAGATGATGATGGTGCATCTTAGAACGTTTTTGAACTAGCCAAACAGCCTTCCTCAACTATAGTTGATCCTTATACAACCGGAAACGTTCAAATATGCGGATTCTATGAGGAGATGATCTGTGGTTTGCGAGTACTGTAAGCAAACGAGTGCATATCTCTGTCCGTTGTTTAAATTAAGCATATTTTTATGGTGAGGGAAAGGTAAATGAGTTAGCTATAACTGTCTATACGTACGGACTATGTTCTCTCGCTTCCTTACAGTACTACAAGTACTTCATGGTATGTGTCATACACAAGTTATACACACATCAACATCGTCTAGGGATATTTTGAAATTACTTAGTTTACTCAAAATTTATTAAAAATAACATACAACATGTATATATTTTTATGAAGCTCATTTATCAGGCTACATTAACAAAATAAAATAAATCTTTTTTTTTTGCGTAAAAGTGGTTTTTTTTTAATAAAGAAAAAAGTGAAAAAAATGTAAAAGTAACAATGAATGTGTTTCTCAAGGAAAAGTGAAAAATAATCAGAAATTATTCAGATTTGAACGGTATTGTGAAAAATCAGTAGTTAGTAAAACCATCTACGACGTTAAAAACGGTTCTACAACGTTTTTTATGCTTTGGATTAAGTTATCCAAGTCAGGCTGCGGTATATTGTCTCAGGTCCGGCTAAGTGGCAAAAAAAGATGTTCTTTCGTCGCAATGTTTGTAGCGAAGTTCCTTAAAGCTCTTTTTTAGAGCATATCCTACGCGTATTTAATGGGGTTTAGGTCAGGCGACTGAGTGGGCCAGCCTAGGACCTATAGGATACGTCGTGCTCCTGCAACCAGCTCGTCACCACTCTCGCTGTGTGCGGACGGGCTTTGTCGTTTATCAGCGTGAATTCTTGGCCCATTTGCAGTTTGTCGGGGTAGATTATTGGTTCTAGCACCTCGTTACAATATTTTTCAGCTGACATGGTGTTTCTGATCCAAACGGGGTCTGTTCTTCCACCAACACGAATTTTCGCCCAAACTGTAATTGTCCCGCCGTGGTATGGAAGGACTTCCTGTGGGTGTCGCAGACGGCACTCACCACCAGGAACTCGCTAAACACGTACTCTACGTGTATCAGGATGAAAACCGAACCGTGAGCCATCGGTAAACAGCAATATGAACCACTGGTTATCTTCCCAGAGCAAATGTTCACGAACCCACTCTAGCCGTCGTCCCCGATTTTCTCGGCGTAGTGCTGGAGTACGAAGCGGTCTGCGAGCATGTAGATTAGCTTCATGCAGCCTTCTCCTCACAGTTTCATCACTCACAAGCAACTGGTGCTCTGACTGGAGCCTCTGAACCAACTGCATGGCCGTAAAATTTGGTTGCCATCTCGCGGCAACTTGCAAATTTCGGTCTTGTCGTTGAGTGATTAAGTGTTTCCCGCCTGTGTGTCTTTCAGCCATCTCACGGAGAGCACGATAACATGACCATAAGCTTCATATCACGTTTTGTCTTGTTACCATCTCCTCAGCAATATTCCGTTGAGTAGCCCCAGTTTGGAGCATGCCTACTGCCCGTAACATTTCTTTCCTCGTTCAATAGCCCCCCTGCATAATGCACACAATAACATTAATTGATAATTTACCGATAACTTGCTATAAAACTTAAATTTGGCACAAAAAAATGACAAAAGTTACTGTAGGTAAATGAAACCTTCAGACTTCGCTACCATTATGCAGCATGAATCTTTTGTTTTTAATTTTTTTTTTCAAATTAAAATTTAGAATCGTTCAACAAGGTTTACAAAATAAACTTTCTTCAAAAAAAATTAAAATTAATCAGTATTTTTTGAGTTTAAGAACTTTATACAAAATATCCCTAGACGATGTTGATGTGTGTATATCAGGATAATCGAAATAGGTACGATGAACTACAAAGAGTACTGTCAAAAAACACAAGTAAGATAAACGAAAATAACAATTATTTTCGATTTTCACAATAAATTGCAGTTTTAAATTGTTTCGCATTTACAAAGGTTAATTAATAATAAAGGTTTAAAATAATAAAATAAACATACCATCTTCCTTTATTTAACATTTATCGAGTCCACACGACAAAACCTATATCAATTTCGGTACCATACCAAAACCACACACTGAATAACAATTAACATTTAACGCATGCTACCACATACAAATTGGACACAAAATGGCAATTATACATTGCAGCGATGTGTAAACTTTATTTTCCTCTTCCTATAAAAAGAAACTCGTTTAAATAACCAGGGATATAGTTTCAGCGTAGGTAGCTACTTTTATAGGTAGTTTAATTATAAGTTACCTAGGAATTAGAGTGCATGCCCGTGTTTTTAACTTCCAGCTTTATATTACCTTTAATTTTTAGATTTCTTTTGTCAAATAATCTCGAAATAAAATGTTAAGTCACATTATGTATAAAAATCGGTAGCGGTAATCGGCAGCGAAAGTAAGTATTAGAGAGAGTTTCGTGATGCCATAATTTAACATTCAAATGAGCTGTTCATTCATGCAAATCCAATAGGATGGAATTGAAACTAAAACGTTTATCAACATAGAACAGAACCTTAAGACTATAATGTCGTTTTATCTCTAATTTTGGCGTGAAATATACTACGAAGCAATGGTAAGAAATAGTTGATTAAATATCGTTTTGCATGTGTATTGAAGAGGTTTGAGTTGAGTTTAAGTTTTCAACCTTAAGAGAGACCGTTAGTTATAGAACTCATCGATCGATTTCTAATTCGAATGTAGCCCGATCAAGTTTGTATAATTGATTCGATGCGGACGGTAACAATGGATCGATCTGTTCTGACTCGGTTAGCCCCTTACAGTCGATTTGTATTGATCTGGTAAAATTAGCTTGAACAAACAAGCTTGACCAATTTTTCCACGTTTATGAGCCTATACACGCTTAGACTGAAACAATCCGTATTCAGTATTGCGATAATTATATTGGTACCGATTCTATGCATAGATTCTCTAAATTAAACTTTGAACCCTATGTTCATAATTTCTTTTTCAACTTACGTTAGCTAAAATATGTCTTGACTCTGTCAACCTTATGCGACATCTTTTGGAAGTGTTTAAATATTGCTACCAAAGCAACAATAAAGACGGAGATCTATACCTATTTTGCTGAATTGCAAAACGCATGCAATTGAGTAACATGCCAAGCGCAATTTTCTCAGTTTTATATTTAGTTGATTGTCTAAAAGTTTGAAAAGTACGAGAAGTTTAGTAAAGTTAAGAGAGTTTTTGTGGTATCGGCGGCGGCGCCATAATTAGCCATTAACTACGTACCTAAGTGGCTGTTTTAATTTTAAATTTTGTTTCAGGATATACGAGGCCTGTAAAATGAAGCAACACGAAAGCTAAAAGGACATTGTCGTTAAGAACGTGAAGTACATTGTACCTTATAATTTTAAGTTAAATATATCTAAGAGAACCTTTTGTTCACTTCTGTTTAATTGTACACTGTATCGTTGAAACATCATCATATTTATCAAATTGGGTGAATTAAATCGAACGAAATTAGGTTGGCGTTTAAAATTAAACCAAAGGATAATCTTATTATGTAAGTGGAAATATATTTTTGGCATAAAAAGATCTAATAAATACAAAAATATACCGATGTTGTGCCATTGCATTTATAACAACGTATGTTGTATAAACAATGCATTTATATAATTTATTTAATCTTATTACATATTTTTTTAATCTTATTCATACTCACGATTCTTAGGCATGAATTTATTATAATCTCGGTACCTATAGGTACAATACTTTACTAGTGAAATACCTATTTGTCTAATAACTCGCATTGAATCGCTGTCGTTCACCGTTAGTTCAAAACTTGCTCTTTAAATCAACCATACAGAAAGCCACGGACTTGCATAAAAACTAAATACAAGAAACAGAGACAATCAACGTTAGCTTGGCGACGATGATCAATAACGTATAACTTAACCAAAAATGTTGCTTGTACTTATTAGATTAAATATTGGTGAAACTCATAGTTTTGCATATATCGTGTCTTGGCAATATTTTTAGATTTAAGAACTTGTTTATAACTTCGCTAACGGTTTCTTCAGAAGCGGTCTTTGATGGGCATCGCAGTTTTTAAATTGCAAATAATATCATTATTACTTTTAATAATGGTTGGTGACTTAAATACTTCATACTCGCTACAAACTAAACTATACCTGCATACTAAATAACTTTATACATTGTGTAGACAATTTACATCTATTTAGATTACTGTAAATGTTTGACCAATCGCCTGAAGTGTTTGTTCCAAAGTAGACAAGTACTACGTGACTGTTGATAAAAAAAACATCTATTTTTTTAATTAGCGAAACTGATTTTAGGGTAATTGAAAATATTTGGTGTTCAAAAAGTGCAGTTTAGAGAAACTTTAAATAAAAATTGTATTTAGCGAGTTCTTAGACTTGTCTTTTCTAAAGAGATTGATATTATAACTATACGAGTATAATTGTAGTCTAGAGGTATGGATGTTACTTTCAGATGATTGCTTGTGTATCATAAAGCTTTGCTACAAGTCGTTTTCAAACACCTTCTTTACTCCATTTATTCAAATAATAACTAGTTTAGCACAAATGTAAAGATAGCATTTCGAGAGTTGAATATTTTTATATAACACCAGCTGATATATATTTTTTCAAACTCGAGTGTGAGTAGATATTAATGGTATGTGAAGTGAGTATTTTTACCAATAACTAATCATAGATTTTAAAACTCGACAAAATGCTATCTATAGAAAACTTCTGGCGCATTCAAATATTGCAACCGGATGGAATTCCACTAGAAACCGGATACCGGTGGTATAATGACAGTGTCACCTCAAAGCGCCAAATCCTTTCCAATAAAGTTCAAGGACTTCCATACTTCGCATTTAATATAATCTTTATCAAACGACAAGCAGTCAGTTTTCGCTTGTTCCATATGTAGTACAAAATGTCTTTCTTATTCTTAGGTAATATCTACTGGTGTCTGATATTTTTAAAGCCAGACTATCCGTGTGTATTTACTGTAAATAGACTTACATTTGCGCTACTGAAAATGCCTAACATGTATGCAATGAAAATGTGAAAGTATTCGATTACTGGAGAGTTAATATATTAATTTAGAAAGATAAACTAAGTGTACCGATTATCTTCTGAGTTTGTTCATTACTAAATATTTTGTCAGAATTTACAACTGTTGTTGAAAATATTATAATTCCTTAGTCAATCTGATTAAAACAATGTTCAAGTCGATATTTGGTGCCGTGTAACTTTTACTTATATTAGTTATAAGTTTTTATAAATTATTGCACAAATTTTTATTATTTTTTTACCTTGGTAATGTCTATATTATTACCAAGTTATAATCCCGCAATTGCTTTGCTTATTTCGTTTGTAATTATGTAATATAATGGTTTGCCTGCATTAGCTGCCAGCATGTAATAGTTTCTTGCAAAACGGATGCGTTACGTTCTGTTACATTAACTCAAGTCGAATTGTTGAATGAAACTTTTAAATGAATCACAAAGATTTGGCACGAACTGCGAATTCGAATTTTTGAAAATGTATAGGAAACGGAATAAAGGCGCTATTGGCTATTTTATAAATCACACTAAGAGTGGAATTTTTTTTTTGTGTGGATCACAATGTATGTGTATTGACGTGGTTTTTATTCATGTATAATTCAATAAAATTGCAAATTAATATTTTGTTTTATTTATTATAGCAATCACAAGTCAATGTTGGTAATAAAGGTATGTTGATGCTAATAGACAACAATTACACATATATTTGTCAAACTTTACCTTTTAACAATATATTACTGTAACAATCACATAAATTTTGTCAATCTTATGCTCATATTTATCACTTACTTACAATAAATTCTTAAAACAATTACTGGAATGATAATTAAGTATTACTTAGTTTAATAAAGTTTTGTCACTAGGATCGCAAGAATAGAGAAAAATGGCGTCGTTGTTTAAGCTTAGTCATTTTCAAACACTGTTTCGGGAAATTTAGAACTATAAAATATAATTGTTCTTTTAGGGTTGGTTTTCCTTTAACATCAGGCGGGCATGTACCTGAAAGAAATTAAAAATGCTTAATCTTTTAAGAAAGTAAATGCATTGTAATAGGTGCTCATTTATCTCATCTTTGCGCATGGCACTGAATGTGTGTTAGTTCATCACCAAGCAAAACTTATTATTACTCGAAGTTATTTGTCTACCATATGTATATATTCTGTCACACTTAGCCCCGCGCGTAAAGATAAGTTAGTCTGTAGTTTCCACTTAAATATTTTTTTAATTATACTAGAAAGAAGATATGAAATTGACCTAAAGTTCTAAGACAGAAGAATCTCTCACAAAGGTAATGTTTTGGTTCGTAACAGTTTAGTATTCGTAACGCTGATAAAATAACATCATGGTTATAGCACAGTAACAATAAGAGTAAGCGTGCAATCTTTAATGGTTCATGACTGCATAGCCGTGAAAAAGAGTGAATAACAAAGCATAAAATGTACAGGCCGGTTAACTTAAGCGGTACGTTCACAGTACTTACACATAATGATTTTGATTTAAAATGCGACTAGTCGAAGGGTAGACTAGAGATCTAGTCTAGAGTTAGGTTTAAGTAAGATTGGGTGCGTTGTAGATACTCATAATATGTGTGTTATTTGAACGTGGCAGCTTTAGTTATCCGACCTGCCCCCAAGTCAAGTGGCAGTAGCAATTTGCGATAGCGAATGAATAGAATTTAAAATATTTTAAATGTATAAAACTGTCAAATTGCAATCTTGTCAAAAATGTCAGTTTCATATAAGTTTCTACTGCCACTTGTCTTGGGGGGCTGTAATACACACACTTCATTTTAAAATAGACAGAATTTTAGAAAGAGAATAGATCAAAAGATAACGTGCACTATAATAACTAGCAGAAGTATTTAACAAGAGTTATTTAAAGCTAAGTAACAAAAGTATTAAGCTTATGTAGTAAATAAGATAAACATAACTAAAGCTTTGTAATAGGAATTATCAACTAAGCAATCTATTTTTACTTACAGGATGTTAGTGTCAAACTTGATAAGTCAAATACAGTTAATTCAGTAGGTTATGTTAGAACTCATGTAGTTAAAATTATTTTTTTGCAATTGGTAAGTATGCTATTTAATTTCTAACCTCATTTTTATGTTAAACAAAATATCAGTGTTAATATTTTCTAAGGGGTAAATAATGGTTAGTTTAAAATTAATTTATTACAATACTGACGTCACCTAATCCTTACATGATATACTGATAAGTAAGTATAAGTCAGATGGTCTAAGCTTAGCTTTGCATTAGTGTGAGTGTTCAACAAAAGTTAAGTTAGGCGAAACATCTATGTATCTAGACAAATGACAAGTTATAAATATAAAGCGTATTTATTTAATTTAAGATTAATACGCACTATTAATAATTAAAATAGGTTCAACTTTGAACAAGGAACGTTAAAAGAGAAAACGGAAACAAGGTAAAAATGCATCAAATTGAAACAACAAACCTATCACGAAGGTATAACAGAATTTGTAAATAATAATGTAACTTTTGTATCAATAATTATGCTAACACCGCAACAATAATGCTAGCCTGCTTTTTGTGCTTCATGAAGCACATTTAACCACAATACTGTACGATAAAATTAAAAGAGGACAAAATATAGCTGTGACACAAACATCCTGTGCATACATTAATTTAACAAGCTATTGTATTGACTAGTAAATTACGTTAAATTAAACACATGCATGATGGACTCGATTATTGAACCCGCGATAATTTTCAAATAATTTCAATAAGTCAGTTTTGTAAATCTAATTACATAAAACCTAAGTCATTATGAGCATTAACTCTTTCTAATTAAATATAGTTTTTACTTTAGCCATACCTCCCACCACCAGCGTTAATGCACTCTACTTTAATTTAATAATTATTAATTAGAAAACTGACCTTTGCGTCATCCAACGAGACACCACTTCATTATATGAACTGTACTGCATAAAAAATAATAATTTTAACTTTACCATAATAGTAATATTAGTAAAATATATTCGGAAAGAAAATACGATACAACGTATTGGGTAAACAAAACCATCGTTTTTGGAACCGACGAAATGTGTTTGCAAATCCGCTATGATGGATGGTCATATTAATTGAAACATTAAATGAAAACTAAGGCAGGTAGGTAGGTACTTCGCTTAATTGCAAACTATGCCTTTTTGCATGAAGTCTACAGAAATGTGGCATCAGGTAAGAAGATAGAAAAAAATAAGACATTTTTGTGTACCCAATAAAACTAACTACTAACAAAATATCAATAAATAGTGCACATAAATATATTAATTATCAACATATAACAACGCCATTGATAAAAGATTATAGGTATGTAGGTATATAGTTTCTGCTGGATATTAACAAATACCTTTTGTATAAGTAATAACAGTATCAAGCAAGAACAAATATAAATATTGAAATACATGTTTTGTTTGTGGAATATTTAAATGTCTGCATCCATGGTTATTTCCATCTATCCATGCAGTTATTTCGGTATTCCAAATTAAATTCTAATTTTAGTAATCTCATTGAGTTTTAGGTTTATTTACCAAAACCTGGTAATTCTTACTAACATTCTATTAACTTCCGTATACTTTTTAATCTATGGTAACAATTACTTAGAGTCGACTGGTTTACGTTTCAAAAATATATTACTTAATCTAAATTGATATGTTTTGTATAATCTTTTAAACCAGTTAATACATTTTGAGGCAGTATTTTTTAATTAAAATTATACAACAGAATTTCATAAATATAGTGAATCTAAGCTGCTATTAATTTAATGCCATGAAAATCATGGCTAATCGTAAAAAAAACCCTGTTTAGATCTAAAAGGGAAGAAATTTTTTATTACATCGCTGATTTACCTAACCTTTATTTACTTAGTTTATAGCTTCGTTGTAACTGTAAATTAAAATTTATTAAATTATAAAAATTGGCACATTTTTTAATTGTTAATCGCTTTGTTAATTGATTTTAAATTCGCGTAAGCTAGTTAGGTATATTTTAAATATATAAACGTAGATATATTTTAAAACGTAGCATAGCATGACGTGAAATAAAAAAAGGTTATTGAAAAACAATAGGTTAATAATTACATGCTACGCAATAAAGCACACCTGTATGGTCAAATGAATATTAAATTCTGGTTTTAAATCTCTTATCAACCATTATTCACCTAAAATGAGCAAAAAAATAAAAAGAGCTAACTACAGCGTGTCTACGTTATTTTCACATGCAGGATGAAATAGATTATTAGTCTAAGGTTTTAGTTTACTACTTATTACTTACTAAGGCCTATTTATAAATATTTATTTGCGACTTAGTGTTCCCTAATTAAGCTTTTTGTACAATACTATGGAAGAATAGTTGAAGCACCGTTTTTTACGTGACGATAAATGAAATAATCAATCAATTCTTTTTCAGATACGCACTGTCAATAAAAAAATTAACAGTAAAATGCGGAACTAATTAAGTATGCAAAATTACGTATTAATGAATGTTATTTGTGATTAATTAGAAAAGCTGTTAAGAAGTAGTAAAACACTGTATTATTTTTATAGCTTAATTTATAAAAGTCCATTAACCATTCGTTTACGTCAAAAGAAGTCGATTATCTCATGTTTATTTTTGCATTTAGCACAAATCTTTTCAAATTGTCTCAATTTTTAAAAACAATAGGAGTTTGTATCATAGATTTAATCAATTTCGGTAATCTCATTTCATTTAATTTTATTGTACTAATCTGACATGTTCACGATATTGTCTACTAATATTGTAACTAAAAACGTCATATCATATAATTATTGTAAAAGGTAGTATAAAAAAATAATTATTGTACATATTGTATTACTGACGTAATGAATACACATAGGTTTTAATGTTTATCTGCCATCATTAATTAGTTCCACATTTAATGTTAATATTATAATGTAATTTTACTCATGTTAGCCTCATACTTAACTCCATTATGCAAATACCCCACACAAGTGCATATGATGTAAGTTAAACGTGAGAAACTCTCCAAAGGGTTAATGTTAATCATTTTGATACTATGTTATACTTTACCCCAAACATGCTTTTGTCGTCTTCTGTAAAATCGTTTAGTAAAAAAGTACTTAATGACTAGAATAAGGGTAATAAATGAAAATATGTACAGGAGGCTTAGCATTCCAATGTCCAAGCTCGAGAAGGGGCTCGCAGCGGAGAAAGAGCGGACCGGCCGCGAGCCCAGGATGTTGTTGGAGCCGTACACCGACTGCAGGTACTCATACACCACGGGCAGGTCCCACGCCCCCGCCCCCGTGCGGCACTCCGGACACTTCACCGCACTCGGGAACTGAATCTTGGGATGCTCGGGATCCTCAGTGATGTCGCCCGCTATTCTCAGATTAACCGCGTTGTGCGATATCCAAAGCCACAAAACAGCTTTGTCGTTATCGCGCACGTCGAATATTTTGTTTTTCGCCGCCATTTCTTGGAAATGTTGAGCACAATCGGTGCAGCCGAAGAAGTGTTTGACGTAGCCGTGCATTGCACTTAGCACTTGTGGACCTAGAACGCCCGGTTTTTGAGCAGCATTTACGGTAAGTGTATGGAAAAGGGTCCATAATCCACATGTGTATCCTCGGTATTTTTCCTGACTTCCTTTGCAAGCAACATATTCCAAGTCTGTTACATAAACTGGAGAACGAGCGGCTTCAAGATTTTTCACTAAATTATAGATTTCTTCACCACGGTAAGAAGGCTTTTTAGATAGAGCAGTCTTCAAATCTGACAAATACTCTTTTAAATTGCCTCTGCTTGGGAATACAGCAATGAGTATATCTAGATAATTAAGTAAGGCTTGTAAGGGTTCGCCACTCAGTACTTGTTGCCTAGTAATTTCAGTGTGTAAGGTTGTTTTAATAGTTTTTTCTAAATCACTGTAGTAAACACGGTCTTCGGTTACAGTTTTTGCTTTATTATCAGGATCTAAGTGGTTAATTTTGTCATCAATGTTGTCATGAAGGGGCACTGCATAATGATGAACCACTAGGAATGTGTTCACAGCACGTAGCATATTATCTTTGCTTGATGCTATAGATGTTAGAGGAGTGGCTTTATTATCATGTAAAACAACCAACCCCGGGAAATATTTTAATCCAGATATGTTAGCCAGAGTTGATAATTCATTTACTCTTTTGACTCTTATGTTTTTATAGTCAAGCATGTCTAATATAAGTTCGGAACCAGTCACAGAATTTTCATTTTCAAAGACCAAAAAAGTGAATAGCACAGTACTGGGTACGTCGGCCAGAGCGTCGACATAGGAGTTATAAGAGGCAATATTTAGTGAAGGGACATATCGAAGGCGGCCTGCCAATTGCTCTGATTGAAGCTTAGTTATTATTTGGTCCTTTAAAGTATTGACAGTTAATGCGAGAGCGAAATTCTCCCCAACGTTTCCATTCGCTTCTATATATCCTTCGTGAAGGTATCGAATGGATGGATATGCCATGACATCGAAATTCCTACAAACCTCGTTATTCTCTTCCACCGAACAGTCTAGCACTGCAAGTTTAATAGCTTTATTCCAAACTTGAATATCCGCCGCTAAAGCTTTCAATTTAGGTGCAAAAGATCTGCAATGTCCACAGTAGGTGTTGTAAAATTGAACCAGCATAGCCTGCGGTTGATTGTAAACATTCCGCTTGAAGTTTCGGTTGGTTAGAATTATTACATGGTCCGACTTACTATACAGCCCTTGTTCCAAAACATCGCCGTCATCCGTTATAACGGCACTTTGTACGATAACCATACACAAAACAAACACGAAAATGCTATAAAACTGCATAGTGGTACGTTTAAACAATTATGATCAATTGTTAAATTATACGTAGCGTCCGTTGAATCTCAACACACCACGCGCGGAGGATATGCTAAGCCATACTAAAGTAATATTTTGTATTACAATTGGGTTATATGCACAAGTAAAACTGTTTTCACAACTTCTGCTAAACTGAATGCGCCGAGTTGACTGAATGACGTCTATAAAATTATTGACGTTTGATGTCACGCCACGTACGTCACAGAAATAGTTGGTCCAAAATTTAATGTCAGCGCCCGTGTTTGTATACTGGTCTGATATAAAACGTGTGTACCTCTATATGCTGTCTGACGTTATATAAATAAGAAGTAAGTACAGATAGACAGAAAAAAGTAGCAATTAATTATTATAGAACTAACTTTTTCCATACTATACTGTTGCCATACTTAACCATTAAACGTCAAATACTAAACGACTTAGTATTTACTACATATTTTCAGGGACTTTTAGCCGGGGGGGACCGGGAACTTCAACGTAGAAAATGTAACAAAGTGAATGATTAATTATATTTCACTATAATATTATAATTATATTTCCAAGTATAATCTCAAAACCTTGATTACCTCTGGGTTACTCCGATGCCTACGGCACATAGACCATCTCCATTCCCTTGTCCAGCTGCATCCGTCAGATGAAATATTATACACTTCATTTACTAGATACCTATTCCTAGAAATTGTTGTAATAACCTTTTTCGAAAATTAAAATTAGAATATCATAACAAGGAACTTGAAAACCATAAGTCTAACCCATGAAGGAATAAACCAATGGGTCTAACTGTTCGGAACCAAGTACGCCAACCAGGGCGAGATCGAAAAATTCTTGTCAATCGGGGTTCATGTCTATTTACGCAAACATGACATGGCTTCTCACTTTTAAAAATAAATACTCCAAAAATAATACCTGATTGTGCAGAAAAATGGTGCGGGAAGCCCACTAAACCATCGCGTTATAGTATTTATTTGATTAAATACCTATATTTGCATTTCATGTAAATCAAAATTAATGTTATTTGTTTCCGGTCTTCTCTTTCTAATACACAATTGAAGTGCATGCGTCTTCTCTTCTGTTCTTGATAGTGCGTACTGCACATGTTCCGTCTCAAACGAACAACGCCCCTAACGCTATTCTACCGCCCAACAGTGAGCAATATGTGCGTTATTTGATGATGTAGAAGCCTGTCCTTGAAATATCATTTGTATAAACAAAAACAATAACCATAGCAACGTACATGGATCTAAACTTTTTAAATCTAAAGTTACAAGAAGTGCCTTTACTGGATATGCCTTCCCAGCAGATAAGTATTTTAAAGGAGAATGGGCAAAAATGTATGAAACCTGGGACCACCCTCCAATAGCAATAAGATATATGTCGTTGGATAGGTCTCATCAATTGGAACAACTATTTCTATGACAGCTTTGCTGTAACAACTGTCCGTTTTGAGTAATTAGACATTTTATAACCTATGAAAAATAATAAACTATTATTAAGTGTAGGTTTAATATCTTATCGTATTTTTTAGATATAAAGGTTATAATTAAATATTTTTGGACAGAAAAATAGTAAGTAAGATTAATGTTGTGTGATTAATTAATTGTTTACTACTTTAAACTGTTCTTAGGGGTTATCTACAATGACATCATTAAAAATATCCTAAACTACTAACTAACTAGGTAAAATAAAGAAGGTATAATTACAAATATAAACAAATGTATAACTAACTTAAAGATACATTCTTATATACAACCTAGCTTGGGAACATAGTTTGGGTGCCATAAAATATAGCTTGTTTCCCTTTGATTTGAGTTTTAGAATCAAAATACTCTTAAAAAATGGTAAAAATAAATACAACACACTCACCTCCAATAATGCATGTTGCTGTAATTATGTAGCAACCTATGTTCGCGCTCTTGGGAGATTATCTGATAAAACGCGTTGCTGATATGTTCCGCGATAGAGATTTTAAGACGAAACAGGGAAACGAAAACCAATAAAAGATTTTTCAGGGGTGAGGGCTGCTCATGCCTACCAGTAAGCTTACTAGCGTACTTTCCTAGTGTCTAAGCGAAATAAAAAGCACCTAGGTATAATATTTATACCTTTATATTAAACATAACTAAACTTGAAAAGTTGTATTTTAATATTTTTCTTTAGTTTCATAACTCGAAACGGACAGCTCTTACAACAAAGCTGCCATAGCAATAGTTGTTCCTATTGAAGAGACCTATCCAATGACATATATCTTATTGCTATTGGAGGGTGGTCCCAGTTTGCCCATTGTCCTTTGAAGTTTTGGCTATATTAAAATATAAAATAAGAAGAATACTTTAATTTGTAAGATTAAATTTCGGACAAGTTTGTTGAACTTATATTGTTTAATGTAAAGATATTAAGCAGATTCATCGGGAAAACCTCAACATGCAATCTTACTGACCCATATTTAACCACGTGTCATTTTGACAGAACGTTCTAACATATGTTCGTACCAACAAGTGGACCAAATTGATTTCAGTACTAACGTTTGTGAGTAATGAAATCTTTTTTGGTCCACGCATTTGCACACTTACCAACGTTTCCACGTATTCTATTAAAGAATTTAAAAACAACAACAGTATTCTCTTAAAGGACCACGACATTAATCGATCAAATTGTCAATGTCAATCATCAAATCAATCAATGCGACTGTCACAGGAAAGATATGTAAAAAAGTTTTGTTTACAAACATTCCCAGTACCTACCTACACTAATCTAAAAATAATATAGCCTTTTATGAGCTATGGATAAAATAAAATTACGGTTCATTATTCTTACGGGTGAATTAGGTACTTAAAACAAGCATTCCTAAGTCCAATAAAAAATACCTAACCATATATATTTTTTATTTTTAGGAGTAGGTAAAACTACATTGATAAAAAAAAAACATCTGTTCTGGAGAAAAATATTACCACTGTTGGTTTTTATACTGAAGAAGTGAGGAAAAATCGTTCAAGAGATGGATTTGATGTAGTTACACTTGAAGGAGACAGGCAGGCTAGCAAGGGATATGAATTTTCTGTATACTCAAGTTAAATACAAAGTGGGCAAATATGGAGTTCTGATACCTTGTTTTGAAACTCTGCAGGTATATCATTCAATTGATATTCCCTTTTATATTGTTATAAAAAAATATGTTTGTGGAAGAAGAAAACCTAAAGATCTATCAACTAGGTAGGTACTCATAAATTTTCTTTATTTCAGATGGGTAAACAATCACAGCTGCTAGTAGTTGATGAAATAGGGAAAATAGTATTTTAGTATATTGTTTAAGGAAAAAATAAAAGCAATAGTTAATTCTTCTATACCAATGTAAGCTACTATTCCAATAAGAAAAGGAGATCCTCTTATGGAGAAGATAAGAAACAGCAATAAGGCAAAAATTTGGGTTGTAAGTAGGTATTGATCCAAGTCAGTATTTGTGAAAATTAGGTACCTATTCAAATACTTTTTTTTTGTTTATTTTAGGTAACTCATGAAAACAGAGATATGGCACTTACAGATATGGTTAATTTTATTGAGACCACCATAAAAATCTAAATGACACTTTATTGATTTAACTTTATTTCCATAAATGAATGAAAATACTATGATTTAAGTTTTTTTGCAAAATATTATACAATCAACACATTGCACTTATGAATTACCAAGACAAATATAATAAAAAAAACAAGAACCTACTAACTTATTACTTAACAACTAACAAAAAAATCAGTGGAAATTATTAAGTGTATCAGCTATCTTCTTCAGAGAGATCATCAAACTGTCCTTCAGACTCACAACTCAATGTGGGATTATGCATTTTTTCATATGTTACTATATCCGCTACAGATGGTGTATGGGCATCCATCGGGCAAAAGTTACCTTCAGCCATTTTACGCTCAATGTAAAAAAACCATGCAGATTGAGTAGGTAATTTGGTATGGTTATATTTGTGAGGTATCCAGTAGTCATCAGAATACCAATCCTCAGATTCACTTGAGACAGCATTATTGTCATAATTCACTAGAAAATAATTTAAAAATTAAATAAACTACTATTTTAATATTATAGGGATACTATGAAGTAAAATATGAAAATGAAGTTAATCTGTATAGTGCTTATGATAACTTTTATAGACCTTTGTTTTCCATGCTTTGCATATAAGATTCATCATCAGAAGTATTTGGAGAGTGTTCACTATCCTCATAGTTTGGTTCTGGTTTCCTGTAAAAGAATAATATACCATTGGTTAGCAAAACCACAATATTACATACAATAAATCAGTGTAATAACTTTTTACCTTCCATCTAATCTGTTATTTTCACCCTTGGACCTTATTTTTTTACGTTTATAAAAATATCCTTCATATTCTGGCTCATCAAAATAATTCTGGGCAACATCTACTTCTTCTAGATTATAAATATCTTCCGAAACTTCATACAGAGCATTGCTGTATAGATCTATAATCTTCAGGCTACTTATTTGTGTAAAACATTGAGGTAACATACATAATTCATTATTATTTAATAAAAGGCACTTTAGATTAACAAGTTGTATAAACTCATCAGGCAGATATAAAATGTAGTTATGGGATAAATTACAAATTTCAAGTGTTTCTAAATCACAGAACTCAGCTGGTAAGCTTTTCAATCTATTTTGGGAAAGATCAATTTCAACAATATTTTTGAAAATATTTATGTTCGAATTTAAAATGTATATTTGTAAACTGCTGAGGTTTAATTGCTCAACAGCGAAGCATTTTTCTAGTCCTTGGCTGGGTACCTCAGAGATATGGTTTGCATGATGGAGAGCCCAGTTAAATTCACCTATTTGCAAGTTTTTAACATTAACAAAGGTTGCCAATATCCCCATATGCTGCAATATATCACAGTTATTAATTTTAATGTAACTAGCTAAACATTTGTACTGTAATAACTCTTCATAATATTCAGCATGCAATTTAAGTGCACTTGTTATCTGTCTGTTGTAACTTAGGTCGAGTTCTTTTAAATTGCTAGGTGATTCACTCCAAACCCAATACGGAAGGCCTTATAATGAATTATGTGATAAATTTATTTTTTCTATTGTAAAACAAAAGGCAGGAGTGATATTAAAATATTGTATACAATTATGTGATAAATTTAATATCTTGAGATGTTCCAATCTCAATACATCTATAGGTACTTCATATAGTTTGTTATATGATAAATCCAAACAGGTAAGTTTTAATGGTAATATTAGTTAGTTTATATTTTCAATACTACTTCTACTATAATTTATTGATATATTTTCAGAAAATTCATCCTCTGCTTTTTCTTTGTCATTACTCATGTTATCTAATGATTTTGATAATTCTTCTGCTATTAATGAGTCTCCAATGTCCATTTTATTTAGCTTGTTTTACAAATAAAGTGGTATTTTATAACTTTTCGTTGGACATAGTTGCTTTATAATTGTACATATTTCAATTGATTTTATTTTCTAACGCGCTACACAATCTTCAAGAGAGAAAGTCAAAAGAAATAAAATAAAACTTATAAAACATTATAAAATGCTCCGCAACGACACACCACGTGTTTTTCTATTTATGTTTATTTTTATGTTGTCAATCAATGTCATTTATGACATGTTATTTGACATTTATACTGGTCCGATATTGTTGTCAGCGCGCTTTCTGCACTATTTGCGTGCAAACGGTTGGGACATTAACCTAATGCACGCCAAACCTTAATCGCATTCCCGTGTCCTCCACGCCACGGCACAAAATCAACAAAAATTCCTACGAAAAGTATAGTGCTGCCAAAAGTCGATAAATTAATAACACCTGTTTTTGCTGTTTTTTAAGTAATAAATGAATTCTAATAATCTGTGGTGTTTTATTTAATCTTGTATTATCTTCGACTCTTTGTATGTACTTAGTACCTAAATAAAAACAAATCATTAAAAATTTAAAACTGATAACGCACAACACTATTCTTTATAGAGATGACGTCATGGTCTCGACTGGAAGACCATTTGAAATCGATTTCTTTTTAACAATCGATTAAAAACTTTTTAGATAGGTACTCTGGACTGGACTAGAGTAAGCCAAGTTACGTCCACGACGGAAGATTAGGAATAGTTACTCTCTTTATTTTTTTATATAATATTTATCTTTAAATATGAATATACCTATGTAAATGGCGCTACGTAATGTTTCATATTATTAAACTAATACCTAATCATTTTAATCATACTATATTTTTATAGAAATAATTATTGAATTATATTTAAGTAACAATTGTGTTGTTAAATATCAAAAGCCGGCAAGTCGCAGTCTACTCGAAAATGAACTAAGAATGGCGCCAAATTTTAATTTTTTAAGGTATCGTGTTATTGTTTTCAAAATATGGTAAACCACTACAAATACTACAAAAATTAAGGTCAAAGTCGATGTTTTTTTTCAAATCCTTGCAAGTCCATGGTCAAATGTTTATCAAACTCAAGCGTGTCCGCGGCGACCAATCAGCGTTGAGTATGGCATCCAAGACGGTTGCTACTTTCAAGTTTTAACGGGAGTAAAGCACATTGCCGTCGATGTTTTTATGAAATAATGGCAGAAAACTGATTAAATTTAACTGAGGTTGATCCGGAGAATGCAAGAAAAAAAAGCGTATCAAAACAAAACAAAAACGAGCAAAGGCGTTAGCTAAAAGGTAAGTTAAATAGGTACTGGCACAGTACATTTTGTGTTACTACAACCTACTACTCTACGGTACAGGAACGTACTAGGTATGTATGTCATGGAAGAAGTGTTAGATTTTGTTTGATGTTTTAACAGTGTTATTATACTTTTTTATGTAATTTAGCATAAGGTAATTAATAAAAAACTGATTTTCAAAATTATTATTTGTTTAATTCTTTGGTTTGTTTCTTTGGAGCGTGGTTCCTGTTTTAAATTATATTATTTTTTTATTCTCAGTACTATCCTTCACACCTAAGTACATCTCTAATCCCTAATATCGATACTCAGCAAAACCAGGTACGTCCATTCGGTATTTTTTAAAACCCAACAAGTCCACAATTGTGTTTTTCAAACTCCGGTATATTTTACTAGTTTACATCAAATACCGGTATGTCCATTATATTATATTAATTTGTAGCTAAACTCTTTTAATTATAGTATAGTATTAGAGTGGAGCTACCTGGTTTTGATATTTAGCTACACAATTGTAAGGTAGGTAGGTACTAGGTAAGTACCTAGATACTAAATACCTACCTATGTACTTACTGATTTTAATAAACTTCCTGCCTATTGTTTTCCTTTATACTAAAAATACTTAGGTACCTATTGAGCGTGATCACCTAGTTATGTTCCTAAGTAGCTACTTACATATTTTTATATCTACGTGTCTGTTCTATCATTAATATTGTATATATCTAGATTTAAGTAAGTACCTACTGTTCTTTATTTTTTTTGTTCCCGCGGGGAAAACGCACCGTGCCCCTTGCTGGGAAGCGAGGGTTCCCGTGCTACCGGTGTACCTAATAAAAACCCCGCGGCGCTCCTTTCTCGCCTTAGTGGTGGGATTGTGGACTCGACCGTAGGCTCTTCATCCACAACCCCACCGGCAACAGCCCGTCTGTTACACGACGGGCCCGACCTGACCCCCCTAAAGTACCTACTGTCGGTGTCTACCTATTTGTATTAAATAAGTAGTTATGTAAGTAAGTGCGTAAGTACCTATGGTTTTAAATATTTGTTTCTCATAACCTATATCACCATTACCTATTACACTAGCTTCTTCCAGCAGCTTCCCTCTCTGGAATTAATTCGTAGGTATGAAAAATAGCCCAGGTAGGTATGAATATATGTGATATTCTAGAATACAATATATCTACTTAGTAATGTTGGTACTTATTTTCATTCTAATCCGTCCTAGTTTTTGTAAAACATATTAAGAAACACACATACCTGCATACCTACCTACCTTATCACATATTTTCGCATTTATAATGCCTAATTTATTTACTAACATTCTTACTGGAAGGTAGTTATGAACTAGATATCTTTAAATTATAAAGAATACCCACACAGTTCGAGATGCTACTTAAACATCTTTAGAGTGATCTTGTTTTTCTTGTGAACTAGGTAGGTAGGTACTCCAAAACAAAAAACAACAAAATGTAAATACTTGCCTAGGTTATTAGCGAAATAATTAATGCTTGCAAAAGCTGCAAGGAATCAGTGTGTTATTTTTAGTACAAGATTTATTAAAATAATCTTTGACCCAAATGTAAGTATTTTTTTTATTAGGTAGGTACCTAGATGATAAAAGTTTAAATCATCAAGAAATTCGCTCACACTTACCTATAAATCTTTTTCAAGGACCAATCGACGTCTTTTAAAATCCTTAGAAGTTCTATAGAATCGCTCATTATAGACTGCAGTTCACTACACTAATTCTTAAACACTCCGCTTGTGACGTCATCAGGCGGTCTTCTATTTGAGACCACGGCGTGCAGGGAAGTGATTTTTTACGAAGCGCTAGGGATGCGCCGGAGTCAACATATTGCAGTTTTTATATGACGTTTATTTATTAATATTTACGGTTGTGTGTGTCTCTCATGATAGTGTTATATTCATAACATGTTGTTATATTTGACGACCTCTGTGGTGCAGCGGTATATACACCGGACTGCTAAGCGGATGGTTCCGGGTTCGATCCCCGGGTCGGGCCAATTTCGTAAAATGGTTTTTCGATATTGGCTCGTGTCTGGGTGTAACTAGGTTCTCCCCTAGTCCATTGTGTGGTACCTATAACACAAGTGCTTAATGCAACTTACTTTAGGGCCACATAATTGGTGTGTTTAAAAAAAAAAAAAAAAAAAAAAAAAAAAAAAAAAAAAAAAAAAAAAAAAAAAAAAAAAAAAAAAAAAAATTGAAATAGCAATAATAACTAAATAAAATGACACGTTTCTGTTGAATTGTGAATAGTTTATTACAAAACTTAGCCTTTCGCGGTACAGCACTAGCGGTCTCGAATAGAAGACTTTGGCGTGAGGGACTAGGTATTTGCTTAGATAAAAATCCATGTATTTTATTTCAATATTTCTCAGTTCTTTTAGCTCTAAGAGACTTAATTTTATACTAGTATTTCGCTGGCAGCTTTCATAATTTCATATTTCAAAACTCAAAACAAAATTCCAGAAACAGTTTTTAAACACATTTAATTCTGATTGTTGTATGGAGACTTTCATATGGAGACTTTCGCGTCCTAAGCCTGAAAGAGACGACTCTAGGAGACTGTGGCGTTCAAAAGGTTAATACGAACGTGTGCACACTCTGAGCGATCTAACGTCATCAGTGACGTCATCGTTCAGTGCTAACGGTGCAAACAAAAGATAGGTAGTGTACTGTGTGCAGCAATGTCAGATGAATGTCAGTTAATGCCAAACTGACAACTGAATACTTTAATTTGTAAGATCTGAACTTTCGGACAAGTTTTGTTGAACTTATATTGTTTAATGTAAAGGTATTTAGCAGATTCATCGGCAAAAACTCAACATGCAATCTTACTGACCCGTATTAAACCACCTGTCATTTTGACAGAACGTTCCAGCATATGTTCGTACCAACAAGTGGACCAAATTGATTTCAGTGCTAACGTTTGTGAGTAGTGAAATCTTTTTCGGTCGACGCATTTGTACGCTTACCAACGTTTTCACACTTCATTTCGTCCAATTTTACAATGATGTGGACTAAATTTTGTGAGACCAGTGTATCTGTCTTTTTCTAATACGAAGCATGAGAAAGTGGCAGTGATATTTTTAATTTAGTTTTAGAGAGTGTTTTGAGAATCGGGGCCAATATGTGTAAGCATCAACATTTAAGTTATGGAAAAATTATGGGAAATCATGATTAATAAAACATATTTTTCTAAAACACAATCTTTTTTCAAAAGTTGATGACCCTTGCTTGTTAAGCATGCAAATTAAATAACTGTACAAAATATAGTAAAATTGACAGATTTATTGTGTAAAATTATCTTCATGAATCAATGGAAAATAATTACAAGTTCTTAAATATAGTTCCCGCGTTTCGTTTTTCATCGTTTCTTTGCTTTGTTCGGAAATACATTGTTTTTCAATGTCTTTCTTTTTTAGTCTGTGGTTCCGGCCACATTTGTATGTTTGTTTACGTGAATGCCGTGCAGGCAACGATATGTACCTATGGATATGAGCCTTCCGGTACCGGAAACTGTGTTAGTAAAATGGCTTCCATAGTGAGATCACGTATGATTTATCGACATCGATAGTTAAAAGAAAAAAATGTTATAATAAATATTGCTATTGATAATATTAAAATAGAAAACAATATATCATATTGAAATCATGTATAATAATACTATATTTTACAGATGAGAAAAATATAATAACATTTAATTTGGAATACATTTTGAAAGAATAATAGAACTATCAAAATAATATTAGTGCCTGCTAACTACAAACGCAGGTTCAATCTGTAGAGGTTTTAACAGCTATAAATTCTTGCTTTTTGAAGTGGCAACGGGTTAGAAACGTAAAGTTAAGAATTTAGGTTATCAAATATAACAGACAGAAAATTTCACAATAGAATAACTATTGTGAAATGCCTTTACATTATTCTCTAAAAATCTCTAAGAAGAATAATATAAGAAACCCAAATGAAACGAAGTTTTATAATTATTACATTTATTTATACAGGTGTACGTATTAACAAAATCAAATCAATGATTCATTCATTTCTAAACAATATTAATTTCGTTAAAAACGATCTTTGCGACAACTTTTGATCCATTTGTTTGGCAAAGTATCTTAGTCTCAAATCAAGATACACTTTGATCTGCGTTGACTTTTTGTTTTTCTTTAAGGTCTTTAATTATATTAAGGACATTAAATCCGCTATTTTTAAATCTCGTTTCCGCACCTTTTCATTGAGGCGTTTGATTTTTACTTTTTGATTCACGCACTTGTCAGAGAGCATTTTAATTTTTTGTTTAATCAGATCTCGTTCAATCTGAAAAAATATTTTTATAATTTTATACTTGGAAACAATAAACGGTAAAATAAAATACTGGTAGTAGTTTCTTTAGTTCAGAAACGCCTGGGTAGGTACAACCATCCACCCTATTTTAGCCGCCATAATAATTGCGTGTATGCGTAGTTGTGTTTCGGATAAAGGGGTGGTGGTACAAGGCCAGTGTAATTACAGGAACGGAAGGCTTGACCATCTTAAGCCTTGGGTCAACAACGCATTGCTTAATCATTGAACTATCGATTAACAATGTTATGGTCCTGGATACCACTTACCATCAGGTGGCTCCAGTGTTCGTTTGCTGACTTACATACATAAAATAAAAAATAAAAAAACTTTAAGGGCGGCTTGCACGAAAACATTCATCTCGGTTCATTAGCTAAACCGGTTTAAAAATGTTTTGTCTCTTTCAATGTTATGTGACAGCTTTTATAACTGACAGCGACAAAACCTTTATAAAGCAGTTTAGCTAATAAAACAAGATTAATGTTTTCGACCAAGCCACCCTTAAAGTTTATGTTTTATACATTATGCCCTTAGGTAAGTACTTAATTTGATCCATATACTTAAAAAAATATTTATTTTAATATAATATTGAAGTTAAAATAATGAACTCACCTTATCATGCACCACTAGCAGCAAATTGTAAGTGCCTGACGTTTTAATCTCTGCATTTTGAGTAGGACAAACAGGCAAATCGACATTTTCTTTTGGCTGTAAAATGAATATAAAAAGGATTTTCAAACTTTATCCAAATTACAAATACATTTAATAAACTATTTACGCACCTCATTAGAAGTAGAACTCACATTGTTCAAAGTTCTAGGAGACATTGTTGCCTTAGCACTCTCACCCTGTTTTGTTTGGGGCTGAAACAAATAGTATAGTTTTAAATGTAATAATTTATTTGATGTGTTGCAGCTCAGTTAGATCTGATATTGATAAATAATTATAACTAGTAAATTGCCCATACATACACAACAAATTTGTGGCCCCAATGTGGCAATCTGACCTGACTGGGATTTGAACCCGGAGCCTGCTGCATGGTAACCAACCTCTAAACAACTGAGACATGGAGGTTGTCAGTGACAGTAATATAAAAATATGAATATTAAGAGTTCACTTTACTGTCTTACCTTTTGAAAAATCGATGGTACTGCGCCATCACGCAACCTTACCAAGTCCAGTGTTCGGTTGAAACAAGTTTCGTCGAAATGACGAGAACACAGAAACCAAGTTTTAAGTTTTGGCTTTAAATTTTCTTTCCCGATAGCCTCCAGCCAACGATTCCGTAAAACAGAATCTTTTGGAAACCTAAAAATAATAATATATCTAAGTATCGATGTTCAAAATTATGTTAAGTGCAGCACTATCGGTCATGTTTGTAAACAAAGTACATTTTAGTTAAGAACAAAATTTCAAGTATTTGCACCATAAATTTCATCATATCATTTGAAATATTATTATTCCTGTTACAAACTATATTGTACCATGCCAAAACGCCACAAATATAGAGTTATTTAAAAAAAATGAACGAGTTACCTGTGCAAACTCAATTTCTTGTTATTTTCAGTATTCCTTGAATCACACCACACAATTGAACATTTAGTCATTGTTCTTAAGAGTTACTGATTAATTGAAAACTATTTAGGGACACTAATAACAAGCACTTAACTAATAAATTTAGAAAATCTTTACGTAAACAAACCACATGACATTTCAAGTACTATGAAATCCGTGAAGTAAAATGGCGGACTGGCACCCACCCAGGGCAAATGCTGTGACGTCATGACAAATCTTTAAATTTGCTAGATACCACCATCTCTTTCTTTTCCTACAAATATTTGTATAGGTAAAGCGAGAAAAGTATACGTTACTTTGGTTCAAAGTAAACAACTATATAACTATAGTTGCTATAGATTCATACAACATCACCTCAAATGGGGTGATGTTGTATGAACGCGTGCAGGAGAAATATCTTTTTTCTCTCTCTTTCCGGCGTTGCCAGATTGGGGTTTTTTCCCGCCATTTTAGAAATTATGACCCCGGCGAGATTTTGGCGAAATCAATTCCTTGGCGAAAAAGTTGGCTGGAAGAAATCGGACAAGTGATTTTTTGGCGATTATGACTATACATGTGTATGTGTATATATGTGTATAGTATGGTTTTATACGAAGTTGACAACACATCCTCCAAGTAATAAAGTTAAATGAAGTCGTTCTTACAGTGGAAATTACTATAGTTTCAAGCATAAATAAAAAAATGTATCTGTTAATTTTGATTTATTTTGGGGAAGTTGGGTAAAAAATGGGTAAAAGAAAAAACAACCATAAAAAAATATATATATAAATATTCTTTACTTGACCAAGAAAAAGATATCTATAAAAGTAAGACTTTACCTTTGGTTATTTCTTTTAAATCAAGTTTGGCGTTTTTTTTTCTAAAACGTATCATTTTGGCGAAATTTTTTATTGAATCTGAGAAAAATTGAAAATTACGTCTGGCAACCCTGCTGTCAATGAAATCAATGTTGTAGGTAATGCTTTGCGAGACTTCCGGTTTGCGCGCGGGAAAATTGGAAGTGAAAAATTTTTTCGTGAACTTAAAAATTCATTTAATTCTTTCAATTTTGTTAAATAGTGTACATTTTGTATATATTTTTAATAACTATAGTATAGAAGCTTAATTTTTATTAAAATGACGTCTCGGGCGAAACGCAAGAAAAAGAAGGAGGAGGCAGTAATATCAGGGGAAGACTCGCTGCTTTCGGACTCCGACTCTATGCACAGTGACTGCAATTCAGCTAAGTCCGATCCATATAAAACTTATTTCGTTCCCGATTATACACGTCGGTATCCTGAGGATTCTTCAGCTACAGATTTCGTTGTCTTCTTGGAATCAAACGATGAGTCCAAACCTATTTCAACAAGAGATATGATTTCTTTATCATCAACATTAAAGAAATATATAAAAGGCATAAAATATATGCAAAATCTTAATAAATACAAAGTTACAGTTCATTTTGACCGTGCAAATTTGGCAAATAGTTTTCTTAACAATAAGACTTTGTTATCAGAATATAAACTCAAAGCAACTATTCCTGCAAAAACTACTGAAATTACTGGTGTTATTACTAATGTGCCCATTAAATGGTCCAATCAAAAAATTTTTGGAGTGATTAATAGTAATAAAAAAATTATTTCTGTTCGGAGAATTCAAAGGAAGGTTAAAAATGAACAAAACTTTGAATTACAACCGACTAAAACAGTAATCATAACTTTTGCTGCCATTTATCTTCCTGATCATATTGATTTACAAGGCTGGAGGTTTCCAGTTAAGATGTACATTCCACCTGTAAAACAATGCTTTAAATGCCTACGGTATGGACATTTGGCTAAGTACTGTAAAAATAATGTTAGATGTTCAATATGTGGAGATGCACATTCTTTTAAAGAATGTACAGTACCTAGGGAAAAGGCTACATGCTGTCACTGTAGAGGAAATCACATTAGTATATCTGCTGAGTGTCCTATTAAAAAGAAAAAAATTAATGATATTAAAATTGGTTTATCCTCTTTGTCTTATGCTTCAGTTGCAAATACAGAGAGTTTTCCAGCCTTAGGACAAAAGTTTGACCTGCTCAGTCACTTGAAAAAAGATAATAAATCTTTGAATTTATTGGTTGAGGCTATTGTTAAAATAATTACATTAAATAAAACAAAGGAAACTTCCATCAGTACTAAAAATATTTTACAAATATTAAGTGATATTTATGAAAAGTCATCTGCTAATAATCCATCCTAATGGCTCATTTAAAAATAGTTCAGTGGAATGCTCAAAGCATTAAAAGTAAGAAATCTGAATTTACATATTTTCTTTATAGTAATGATGTTGATATCGCTTTAATAAGTGAAACTTGGCTTAGACCACATCATACCTTTAACATAAAGGGATACACAATAGTTAGAAATGACACTGGTAATACACATAATGGAGTTGCAATAATAATTCATAACAAATTACAATTCTTAAAAATTGATACTTATTTTGATGATTCCTTACAAAATGTTGCTGTACAGATAAAAATAGGTGGTAAATATATTTCATTTGTTAGTGTTTATTGTCCTTCTAGGTGTCATTATTCAAAATTAAAATTTTCAAAATTAATTGATAGTCTTCCAACTCCAGTCTTTATTGCTGGAGATTTCAATGCATACCATACTTCTTGGGGTTGTCAAAAAGTGGATAAAAGAGGTGAAGAAGTACTAGATTCTTTTGATGAAAATAACCTTGTTCTGTTAAATTCAGGAGAAGTCACGACTGTAGGAACTTCGTCCTGGAGACCAAATGGTTTAGATCTTTCTTTGGTTAGTCCAGCTTTATCATGGGATTGTGAATGGTCTGTTCATGATGATTCCTTTGGAAGTTATCATTTGCCTACAATTACTAAACTTCTGTTGTCTCAAACTCCAGTTACATCTTCAGAACATTGTGTTCACTCTCAAAATGTCAGTAAGAAATTAAACTTGAATTTAGTTAATTGGGATTTGTATGTAAATATTGTTAATACTTCGTTGAATAGTTTTATGATTAATTCTGAATGTTCACTAGAAAGTTATTTGCAGTTTTGTGATATTTTATTGGCATCAGTTGAAAAATCTATGTCACAACAAAAAACGAAAACAAAGTCTTGTTGTCAATGTCAAAATCTTTGTCATTTATGCTCACGTTCCGTTTCAGGTTTTAGGGCAAAAAGGGCAAGACATTCCGTTCCTTGGTGGAATAGCAAATGTGCAGATGCTGTTAAAAAATGTAAAGATGCTTTTGTTGCTTTCAAAAATGATCCTTCTGTAGAAAAATATTTGCTTTTTAAAAAAAATCAGGCTTCTAAGAAATTGACTATAAACTTTGAAAAACAGAAATCTTGGCAAGATTATTGCAATTCTATAAATCGTCTTACTCCAATTTCTCATGTCTGGAATAAAATACGCAGATTTAACAAAACTTTTGTTTCTAGAAGTGAAAATGATCATTGGGTAAATAGTTTTTTAAAAAAATACACTCCAGACTATGTCTCGAAACCTTTTACTTTTGCAGATAACAAATTTCATAGACAAAATCTTTCGTTGCTTGATCCGTTCACAATTTCTGAACTTACTGCTGCCATAAAATCAAGAAAAGATACAACTTGTGGTTTAGATGGTATTTCCTATAAAATGTTTCGTCTTCTCAGTCATAAAAATCTATGTAAATTCTTGATAATTTTAAATATTTTGTTTGAAAATGATTTAATACCAAATCAATGGAAAACTGATTGTCTGGTCCCTGTACTGAAGCCAGGGAAGGATCTTGATAGTCCAGATTCTTATCGACCTATAGCGTTGTCCTCTTGTGTTGGTAAAATTTTTGAGCAGCTGCTCAAACAACGTCTGGAATATTACATCGAATCAAATTGTATTCTTCCTAGTAATCAGTTTGGTTTTCGGCGTGGACGCTCGGCTAGGGAAAGCATTGCACATTTGTTATTAGATGCAAATAAATCCATAAAGGAACGGAATTATCTTGCTTGTAATTTTTTCGATGTAACAGGAGCCTTTAACAATGTAGGTTTAGAAACGCTTGCTAATATCTTGCTATCACTCAGAATTCCAAAAAAAATGGTTCTTTGGATATATAACTTTCTAAATGAAAGAATGGTCTATGTTAAATTGGGTAACAACTTTTATGGTCCACGTAATTCCTATAAAGGCGTCAATCAAGGCGGCATCTTGAGCCCTCTACTGTATATAATTTATATTCATAAATTGAATGAGATATTAGGCGCAAATGTTTCTAATCTGCAGTTTGCTGATGATCTTGTTGTTTATTGTTCTGGCAAAAAACTTAAAGATGTGCAAACGAATTTAAATAATGCCTGTAAAAGGCTTGAAGTCTATTTTTCTTTCTTAGGTTTAACTGTAAATACAGAAAAGAGTAAATCTCTTGTTTTCTCTAGAGATAAAGATTGTAAATTAGAATGTGTATATAATGGTAACCTTATTCCTAACTGTACAGAAATAAAATTCTTAGGTGTAGTATTTCAACAAAATTTAAGTTTTAAAAAATATGTGCAAATATTGATAGATAGAGCTGTAAAAGCTACAAATATTTTAAAATGCCTTACTGGTTGTCGTTTTGGTGCAGATCCTAAAATATTATTGATGCTGTTTAAATCATTAGTTAGAAGTCACTTTGAATATGTTTTTTTTTGCTTTGCTTCTGACAATAATTTTATAAATAAAATAGATAAAGTACAAAATAAAAATCTCAGGATAATTCTAGGAGCCATGAGTACTTCTCCGATTAATTCAATGCAAGTTGAAACTAACACTTGTCCCATTAAATTTAGGTTTGATTATTTGAAAAGAAGGTTCATAATTGATTTGATGAAAACTTCTAATAATGCGTTGTACAAAAAGATTTTGATATCTAATTACTCTTATTTATGTAAAAATTTTGATTTCATTAATTATTTGAAAAATGAAAATATTGCTCAGTATGATATTTTACCTTGTTATAGTGGAACATATGAAGGTAAGTTTTTTAAATTTGATGTCATTATAGACACAAATTTAAAAAATAAATATGAAGTATATGAAAAGTTATCATACTATGATAATTACCGTCAAATTTACACAGATGCTTCAAAAACATCTCAGTCTGTGTCGATAGCGGCTTATGATATTATTTTGAAAATTGCACATGGTTATAAGCTGTCCAATATTTGCAGTATTTTTACGGCAGAAGCTGCTGCTATTCTGTTTGCTTTAGATTTGATTAGTTCTGTAGATTCTTCTGGTAAATGGATTATTATTTCTGATAGTATGAGTGTTCTTCAAGCTATTAATAATCCCCGTCTTTCTAGTAAAATTCATCCTTTTATATATGAGATCCGGGAAAAGATTTATAAATTATCATTGAAACATAAAGAAATTGTCATTTTCTGGACACCAGCACACATTGGTGTTAGTGGTAATGAATTAGCTGATACATTAGCTAGTATCATTACAAATACTGATAACAACATTTGCAAATTAAAAAACATAGCAATTCCCATTTCAGAGTTTCTTCCTGAAATAAAAAATCAAATGATTAATAATTGGTTTCAATTTTGGCAAGATTCTCTTAAAGAAAAGGGCAAGTGGTATTCCGTATGTAACCAAAAAATTTCGTCTCCTTGGTTTACCAAGGGCTCTTTCAAAAATAGAAATTTTTATACAACAATTTGTCGTCTTCGTATAGGTCATGCTGCTTTTAATGAACACTTATATCGCATGAATATGATAACTTCCCCTTGTTGTTCATATTGTAATGAGTCAGTACAGTCATTGGATCATATATTTTTTGAATGTCCTCAATTTCATATTGACAGGTTAATTTTCATTGATGAGCTATTAGAAATTTATAAAACATTAGAAAATATCCCGCGTAATACTCAAGAACTTTTAAAAACAACTGAATGCTACTTACCTATGTATAAATTCATAAAATTTACAGTGTGTAATATCTGATGAAAATGTTTATGTATACTCATAACAAATATATATTAGCATTTTATTATTAAAGACATGGACTTGGTCCTTATTATGTTTGTTTATGAGGAAATAAAATATCGTCAATGTTACTTCTTATTGAAAACTAAACAAAACTAAGTCAACAAGAAAGAAGAAAACCAAATTATTGATGACATGGCTGTATGGGCATAGTCTCTTTGCCTTTCCGCATGACGGAAGAATCTAACAAAAAAAAAAAAAAAAAGGTAATGCTTTGCTTGCTTTGCTTGCAATTGCCTTGCCTCCGTATTTCATTTCCAAAATCAATTAAACTGTGTAACCTGAAGTCTTAAAAAGGTGAGCTGAGCCTAAGCCCTTTATATATCTTTTGATTAGTAAGTAGCTATAAAGTACCAATTCGCTCTATCTAACTTCCAAGAACACAATATTGCTTTTGCACATAAGTACATAAAATGGTTCCCTTTATTTTTTTACAATACGATTTGCTAACATTTTGCGTACAGTTTCATATTGATTTGTATATTTTTTTGTATATAAGTATGCACCTACAATTTCATGTTATTGTATTCAGTGAATAAAACCAATGTTTCCATCTGGGCAATTTCTTTCTATTTATTCAACAACCATAATTGATCGATTAGCGTTCGCTCCTCCTAAAATAAAGTCAAGATTTCCGTTCCCGGATCATTAATGCAAGATTTCCTGTTTATTTTTACATTGAATTTATCTTATGCAAGTGCTAGCGTTGCAATATGTTTTTGGCCATGCGAGTTATTCTTGCGTTTTTGTATAACCAGTGATTATTTAAAACATTGTTATGGTTTGTAATATGTACTTAAATTATTTTTAGGTTTAAAACAATGTCACTCCGCAATTTGCGAAAAGTTACGGGTGATACAAATGCTTTACCACCACCAGATGAAGATGAAGAATATGAACCAATATACACTAAAAATGTTGTGAATAACTTCAAATTCCTTGGGGTAAACTCTTAGTAAAAGATCTTAACATAACTTTTGAACCATATAGACTTATTTGTTCTGAAAAACATCACATCACTTCAAACTATAGGATGTATACAAAAAAGTGTTTTTTATTTTTTACATTGATCTGGTTAAAATGTTTTAGTAAAAAAAAAATATTTTTTACATAAAAAGGTTTTATATTTTAAAATATATTAACAATTTTAAATACATTATATTAACATTTTGACCAGATAGACATAAATAAGAAAAAAACCACTTTTGTATATGTTCCTATGGTTTGAAGCCTGCAATATCATAATCGGTATTCTTATAAAAAACTAAATGCTTGGTAGAGATTTTAATTAAACAAAATTACTAAACTATTATTGCCTTACTGTTGGCGTTTGTTATTTCCTTATTGTTAGCTTACCCAAAAATTTATAAACACACTTCCAACTTTTGTAGCCGAGATAAGGTTTGTTTCTGTACGTACAATATGTGACGGCTTTAGAAACTGACTGAGACATATAATATTTAAGATAATCTAGGTATAAAATATGATTTCGAATATGCTGGGTAATTTATACAGGGTGTCCCATATGAAGCACATCAAACATAAAAGGAAGCAAAAAGTTTACCAGGTGACAAAAAATAAGCTTGAATTCTAGAGCTTTGATCCTCCAAGTGACAAGATTTTTTTAATTTTTTGTAATTAAGAAATAAATAATTTAACTATTTTGATGCTAGGTGTTTAAAGCAAGATGGTCTTTGATGTTTTTTTTGTATTATAAAATACTAGTTTTGTCACCCTTTAGAAAACCCTAAATAAAAGTAAATTAGCTTTTATTAACTAACTAACTAGCTGCTATTGCTATGTAAGGGGCAGCGAAGAATGTAGCGGACAAACACTTTTTTTGTAAACAATATCTCAGACCCCAATAGACTTTGCAAGCCATTGGCAATCTTTGTGTTTGGTTTACTTCATGAGATGATTGAATCATAGATAAATCTTTTTTTACTGAATACGAAAAATGGGAACAGTTATGCTGTTAGTGGATCACTGCACTCCACATATGTTATACTAGTTTTTAAATTCGGATTAAAACTCCTTTCCCTGTACTATGTTATTATACATGTAAACCTTCGTCTTGAATCACTCTATCTATTAAAATAAACCGCATCAATATCCGCTGCTTAAAGATTTAAGCATACATAGGGACATAGGGACAGAAAAAGCTACTTTGTTTTTATACTATGTAGTGATGTGGTTATAAAATGTATTTTGCAGCAAATTTAAACAACATTGTTATAGATTTCTTTTATAAACTCCTGTTTGAATATATCTTGTTTTAAAAGACCCGATCACATCAAATGGTTCTGACTAGTCAAAGAATGCCCAAAATATCTTTATCGTTAAGTTTGTCTTGGTTTGGGACACCCTGTATTCACACAATTATTTAGTCAACTATACATTTTTTTTAAACAAACGGTCTCAATTTGTTACTGACTCATTTACATTGTAGATAGAATCAGGTTCAGACCAAGAACAGGAGCAACCATCAGAATCTGATGATGCGGAAGACAGTCCTGTCCATCCCAAGAAAAAGAACAATAAGAAGAAGCAACGTAAAAACAAATCAACCAAGAAAAATGTTACTCTTGAAAACGCTGAGGTAAAAAATGTTTTTTGATTTAGATTTTGTGTTCACATTTTTTCTTTTATAGACAAACTCTTAGTACTAACTGAAACAATGACACCATAGTTTTGTATAATAAACACTTTCAGACCCTGGACGAGATAGACAAAGTGGTGATGGAAGTGAATGCGATGCTCGGGCCCCCCGTGGCGCCGCCGGAGCCCCCCGCCCCTCCGCCAGTGGACCCGCGACAGGTCATCATGGCTGTTCAACACAAACACCTGAACGCTGAAGACGAGATGGACAGACTTTTCGGCCCTGATGAGGAAGAAGCCGCCGCCAAGAGGTATCATCACTACATAGTGACTACGCTCGCTAAACTAAATTAAAACTATCGCCGTCACTTACTCATCAATAGTATAAGACAGAGACAGGTAATCATTTTAGTCCTGTCAAACTAAAATGTGCGTGCATTATGACACAGCGAAGGCAATTTAAGGCTAGTCCTCGGCGTATTTCGTTCAATTTTACAATTGTGTGAACTATATTTAGTGAGGCCTGAACTATATTTAGTATTTACATGGGTACCTTTTTTTTCTCATACAAAGCATGGGAAAGTGACAGCAATATTTTTAATTTAGTTTTAGAGAGTGTTTTCGGAATCGGGGGAATCCAGTATTAATCAAGTCACTTTCCACCGTCTGTGTGTCTGTACGCTTAGATCTTTAAAATTACTCAACAGATTTTGATGCGTTTTTTTTCTATAAATTGTGTGATTCAAGAGGGAGGTTTATATGTATAATAATATAGTGCACTAGCTTTTGCCCACGGCTTCGCACGCGTTAAATTCGGAGTAAAACCCCTTTCCCTATACTATAAGGTAAATTGAGATCTTTCCCGAGTTACACTTTTCGCCAACTTTTGTCATACAACGCATCTCCTCCTTGCAGCGTCATGTTTTGCACATCATGCGGCGCGGGTGAATTTTATATCGGTGTTATTTTAAAATTTTATTTTAATATCTTCTAAGATATTCATTGAAATTAAGTGATGTCAAAGACAATATTGTTTACAATTAAATACTCTTAATCAACAACACATTTAATTGGATAAAGATTAATATTATTACGTTGATACAACTCTTAACAAATAATGCATTAATTTCAACCAAATTTGATTACCATAAAAACGGTTGTAGTGGGTTAATCTTAAAGATATACATATACTGTCGCAGACATTTTTTTAGATCATTCCAAGAGGAATGATTTTGCCCGTTTTTTTCACATTTTCCATTATTTCTACGCTCCCTATAGTTGCAGCGTAATGTTATAGCCTAAAGCCTTCCTCGATAAATGGTCTATTCAACACAAAAATATTTTTTCAATTCGAACCAGTAGTTCCTGAGATTAGCGCGTTCAAACAAACAAACAAAAAAACTCTTCAGCTTTTTAATATTAGTATAGACTAGAGGCCGCTCGCGACTCCGTTCGCGTAGAAGTCGGTTTCCCGTGGGAATGAGAAGTTTTCCCGCGGTAAAAAGTTCCCCTAATTCTTTTAAACATATTATTTTGGTACATATAGATTAGCGCGTTCAAACAAACAAACAAACAAACTCTTCAGCTTTATAATATTAGTATAGATATAGGGAAAGTGGATTTACTCCGAATTAAACTATAACTACTATAATTTTAGTATATAACACCAGTGAGCTGTTTAAGCGATAAATATAGATTTAGCTTATTGAATCAGTCTATCCTACGATACTTACAAACTTAATAGAAAAAACGTTCTAGATGAGGCAGACAGCGACTTTTGCCTTGTAATAAAATTATGTTGTCAATTGTTCAAATACAATGTGGCAGATGTAATCTCGGTTAGTATCTGATCATACACTTTGTATGATGATATACCTAGTCGGGTCTTAAGTTCTGTCACATCCATATTTTTTTTGATTTTCGAATACTGGCCACATATGCTTCGACTAATTTTAAAAATAGAACATTCGCCCTTCTCAAATATAAAGAAAGTAATCATTTTTATTCATTTTCAAATATGGAGTGGTCGCAAAAGGAAGATAGAGTCGCGGTTATCGCGTTGCACCGCTGTGGTTACGCGCCAACAGAGATTTTCAACATTCTGAAAAATTTGAAAATAACACTACGGTTTGTTTATCGCACTATCAAACGGTACACTGAAGATTCAAGCTTCGAAGATCGTAAGAGGAGCGGCCGACCTCGCACAGTTAGGACACCAGCGGTCATCAAAGCCGTGAAGGCGCGAATTCAACGAAATCCCGTCCGGAAGCAAAAAATCTTAGCTCTTCAGATGGGCCTAAGCAGAACCACGATTAAAAGAGTGTTAAATGAAGACCTAGGACTACGAGCTTATCGTAAAAAGACCGGACATTTTTTGAATGAGCGTTTGAAAAAAATTAGGTTGGAAAGATCCCGAGCTTTGTTAAGGCGGTACGCGGGAAAAAAATACCGCAAAATTTTGTTTTCCGACGAAAAAATTTTTAACATCGAGGAAAGCTACAACAAACAAAATGATAAAGTGTATGCCCATAGCAGTGAAGAAGCAAGCGCGCGTATTCCAAGGGTGCAGCGTGGGCATTATCCTTCGTCAATCATGGTTTGGCTTGGAGTCTCATATTCAGGATTAACTGAGGTGTTTTTCTGTGAAAAAGGTTTAAAAACCAGTGCCGTTGTATACCAAAATACCGTCCTAACGAACATTGTGGAACCTCTTTCCCAAACGATGTTCGAAAACAGACACTGGATATTCCAGCAGGATTCTGCGCCAGCTCATAGGGCACGAAGCACGCAAAACTGGCTGACCGCCCGAGGAATTGACTTCATTGGTTATGAAGACTGGCCCTCTTCTAGTCCAGATCTAAACCCACTGGACTACAAGATATGGCAACATTTGGAGGAGATTGTCTGTGCTAAACCTCATCAGAATTTGGAGTCTCTCCGAGCATCTTTGGTTAAAGCAGCGGCAGAAATAGACATGAATGTGGTGCGTGCTGCGATCGACGACTGGCCGCGTCGATTACGGGCTTGTATTCAAAATGGGGGAGGGCATTTTGAATAATGTAAATAAATTTGGATTGTGCATTTAATTACCTTTAATTTCATATATAACTTTTAAACAATTATCAAAAACTGTATCATTAATCACATTTAAAGTTTTTGACAGAATTTATGACCCGACTAGGTATAAGTTTAAATTCTTCTAGTATCTATTACATATTATTTCCAAAGTAAAACTATATTTGAAATTGTTATTTGTACTTTATTATTGTATTTATTTTTTGCAGGCGAGCTGGTCACAACAGCGTCAGGCGGTTTAAGAGGTCAATTGTTTTACCCGACGTATCGGAACGTCAAAAGGTTCACTTCCATGGTGGTATGTATAAGTATATTGCAGCTATCATATTATGTATTGCTACAAATTTAGCTAGCGTCTTGCGTTGCGTTATAGTATTGTCAAAGTTTATCTATACGCGAAATCCCCAAGATTGTATCTTTCTTAGGAATACTTTATGAATAACTAGTGGCCGCCCGCGACTCCGTTCGCGTGGAAGTCGGTTTCCCGTGGGAATGAGAAGTTTTCCCGCGGTAAAAAGTACCCTATGTCCTTTCCCAAGTTCAGTTCTTTCTTCACACCAAATTTCATCAAAATCGGTTCAGTGGTTTAGGCGTGAAAGCGTAACAGACAGACAGACAGAGTTACTTTCGCATTTATAATATTAGAAGGGATTCCACTGCGCACAACATAGATTTACACAAATACAATGTGTTTCTTCCCTCGTAACTGTTATAAATATTCTATGAATGGAAATGAAATGAAATATTCAAACATTTGCACTAGAAATAATTCAGTGTTGTTTGCAAAGCTATATTCAATGTCGCAGGCGATTTGAATAACTTGGGATTTTATGATTTGAAGTCTTTTATAAACGCTTGCCCGTATGTAACACGCCAATGGAAATTTGTCTTATCACATTTGAAATTGTAATCTAACCACATTAAAATAAAGCACAGATTTCTTGTCCCCATACAAATAAAAAACGGCCCACGAGCCACCGATCCAGTGCGATGCAACGTTCTAGGAGAACCAGAAATAAATAGGATTTTTGTGTGTATTCTTTCTATTTTATTATTTTGAGGTTTCCGTAAAATGATTATTGTTTTACTTAAAGATATTATCGTGAAAATAAAGGTTGACAATATTATTTTATCCTATATATAAAATTATCGTGTCACAATGTTCGTTCCCGTACTCCTCCGAAACAGCTTGACCGATTCTCATGAAATTTTGTGAGCTTATTGAGTAGGTCTGAGAATCGGCCAACATCTATTTTTCAAACCCCTAAGTGATAAGGGTTGTCTTCCCCCAATTTTTTTTTTCAAATTTTGCAAAACAACTTTTGCGGTTCCAGCTATTTCTTTTTAAATCGTAAGCAAAATTGTAGCAATATAAATCTCATATAATATATGTAAATAAAAAACACTCCTAATATTGCTTACTTTCACAATTTATGTTCTCCACACGTCCTTTTTTTATAATCCTTGTTTCCAATAAAATACTGCAATGTTACGTTAAACATTGATCATTATGTGGTTCATGAACGTACACAAATTAGGACAAACATTTCCTATGAATCTTACATGATTAATCGGACAGCGTCCTTGTTACGGTTGTTAAACAGAATATATAAGCAATAAAAAATCGAAAAGGTTGTTATTGCTCTTGTGCTTGCAATTACATACAAAAGCGCCACATAATGACTTTGATTTTGCGTCTAAGACTCGTGCGTTCTACGCAAATGTATCTTATGATTTTCTGTTTATTCAGTTTAAGTTAATTTATTGTGGACCCTTTAATTACAACCAAAAACGAACTATTACAGTTTTACGAGCGTTTGTAAATGAACAAGGCAGTTTGTAAAATGCCGAACTATAAAATTTAATAATTTCTAATAATGCCGTAACAATTGGATTAGTAATTAAACTTCAAAATGACGATGTTTTGTACAGTTCAACTATCATTAATTTAATTTCCTACCAAATACTAACATACAAAATAGCACCAATTCTTTCCACTTGTCACAAGCGCTGATAGCGAGAGCCAAAACACAATGTTTAGATTTTGTCGTACCATGACGTATTATTTTACTAGTGGCCGCCTGCGACTCCGTTCGCGTGGAAGTCGATTTCCCGTGGGAATGAGAAGTTTTCCCGCGGTAAAAAATTCCCTATGTGTTATTCTGATGTATAACCTATATTACTGCAAAGTTTCATCCAAATCCATCCAGTAGTTTTTACGTGAAAGAGTAACAAACATCCATACATCAATACGTACTCACATACTCACAAACTTCCACATTCATATTATTAGTAGGATATGTCATATCAAAACTTGTTAATAATTGCCAGCTCAATAAACCCTCTCATCCTCTGGTTAGAGAACAATTTGTACAGTCCTATTTGATAACTTCGGGACTCACACGCGGTCATTTTGTATTTAGATAATATAAATTTGTACCTGTATTTCCCAAGTTCCAATGTTTCGACCGAGTTACATAGATTGTGGTCGCGGGCAGACTCCAGTCCGAAATACAGGTACAAATTTATGTATCTTAATACAAAATGACCCCCGAAGTTATCAAAAAGTATTGAATAAAAAGCGTGAGAATTTAAAAATAACAAATATCTACAATCGTCAAATTATTTCAGGCCTGTCAATGTCAATCGAGAAACGCGAGGATGATTACATTTACTTCACATTCGACCACAACAAGGAGGTGCAGAAAATGCACCATGTGTTGCTATTGAGCAGGAATGGACGTTGGGTCGACACCACTGTAGCGCGGGTGTTGCTCAGCGAACCAACTAATTCACATGTCGAAGGAATGCTTGATGTAAGTTGTGGTTTATACAGGCGGTTAAAAGATTGCTTCCGAAAACTAAAACTATTGGTAATGCTGAAAAAGGACCTAGGACGTTATTTCGTTTAGAGCAATTTCTTTTGAACAAGCAATTGTGGACAAACAGATTTAAGAATAATTTTAATCAAATAGTGTCTTAATTTAATCTGCAAAGTGAATGTAATGTATAAATCGGAAATGCTCTGCGTACACCGTGTAGGTACATTGTAAAATGGGAGATTTAAGCGAGTGTTACTTATGAAATTAATTTTAATGCATTGTTAAAATGAAAGCAGTTTTAATGCCATAATAAAAAAAAATAGTTTTACCCATAAAAACTGTAATGCTACTGCGAGATTAAGAAAAATATGTTTAATTAAAAAAATACAAAAACACAACTGACTGACCATAATGGCGACTTTTTTACTCCCTGTTTAAAGATTATTTTCCAATGAAACGGCCTTTCTGCAGTGCACGTTTTCCTGTTTTTTTCCTTCTGTGGTTAAACTCTGTTGTTACATAGTTTAAATCCAAGTAGCTTATTGTGTATGTTTCTCTGTGAACTCCTTCTTAATCACTCAACCGATTTTAATGCAGTCCATTTTTAATGTTTATTTTCCACTTAAATTAGTAAAAAAACTAGAGATGGGCCGAGCACTCGGTTTATACTCGGTACTCGGCGTACTCGGCGGGTTTTTTGGTACTAAGTACTCGGCCGAGTAACTCGGTATACGAATGCCGAGTACCGAGTACCAAACAAGTAATATATTTTGTTTAAAGAAAGCAATATATTTAGGTAGATATAATTGAAACATCAGTGTTAATCAAAACGTACTGTTTGAGGAAATCTTTGACATCCTCAAGTAGTTAATAGAATCAAAATTATGCTAATGCATGAGTACTAGTGAGCCAAAATTAAAGGAACAGTAATAAAAATAAATGTTAATTATGATGCCTTGTTTGGTGCCCTGTCCACTATTTGCCAACAAATTTTCTTCTAAATATACTTGTGTTCGTTTGTACTTGTTTACGCGCGCGAAATTGAGAATTTGATAGAAACGAGTTACTCGGCCGAGTACTCGGTTAAAAAAAATTGAACCGAGTAATACTCGGTACTCGGTACTCGGCAAAAGTGTTACTCGGCGCATCTCTAAAAAAAACAATATTCGGAAAATGTAATTTTATGTTAGCCAAACTTTAACGTTTCGTGAATAAGTCAGCCAAAATAACACCATTGCGAGAAGTGGGCGGGTCACTTGTTTATTTATAAAATTGTCTTGATTTCCGTCAGCCTCATAGTCAATTGATTAACTCATGATATTTCATGGAAAATACCACTATTTGTATGGCAAATCAAATGCACATTTTAACGTTTATTCTCATCAGGTTAGGCAATTTGAGTTACAGAATTGCTCGGCCGGCCTAAATTTTGTGTTTTCACAAACAGTTTTTTTGTGGTAACATTGAACGTTTATTTTACTTACAGACTATAGATGTGTTATTCTCAATCGAGCAATATTCAATTGCCAAGACACTTGTCGAGCAAGCATTGGATCACATGCAGAAATCCGCTCACTATCTATTCAACGTGACCAATGTAAGTATATTTTGGTTTACTTGTTTTTTGATATTTATATTAGATGATCTATTTTAAACATTGACAAAAAGAGTAAAACGATTCAAGAAATTTGCGTATCTTTATATTTGTTTGTACGTCAGTCTGTGGTGCAGTAACTTATAAATGTGAAAAAAAAACAATAGATCGAACATGTGTATCTCCGTTTTATGTTTAAAACAATATTTTTTTGTAAGGTTTTATCTCATACTCAAGGTTTTCTGTGATAAAAACATAATTACGAAACGACTATTATTAAAACACCAATATCATTGCAATAAAAATGAATTTTATACAACTGTACGCTAATTTCGTCGTACTATTCAATTGTCAGGATGGCCGAGCGGTCTAAGGCGCCAGACTCAAGGTTTCCTTGCCTACGTAGTTAGGTCGAGTTGTTCTGGTCCTCTCTGAGGGCGTGGGTTCGAATCCCACTTCTGACAAATCTTTTTGCAGTATAAAGTTTTCGAGGAATAGTAATTTAAGCTTCTAATTAAGTTCGTAAATTTTTTGTAAGTTTTCTTCAATTGATATACATCTATTTTGTTTCTTTATAACTTTTTATTTGCAATCATATCTCAAATTGAAAACATTAATAAACGTCGCTAATATTTAACTTTTATAACAGTTAACTTCTGAAACCCAACTTTTCGAAAACAAAAACACTTCGTTTCCAGCCGAAAGTCCGCCTCGAATACAAATACCGCGAGAACCGCCCCTACCACATCCTCGTTCTGAAGTACCTGTACCTCGTCACCAACCGCGCTTGCCACCGTACCGCCCTCGAACTGGCCAAGGTACTTCTGACCCTGGACCCTTCGGACCCTTTGGCTGTGATGCTGATTATAGACGTGCTGGCTCTCAGGGCTCGGGAGCACCAGTGGCTAATAGATGCGGTGGTGGTCTGGACGAAGGAAAGAAATGCGGATTGCTTGTTCAATATGCAGTATTCGAACGCAATGGCCCACTTCCATGTTATTAAGAAGAAAAAGGGTGAGTGACGGATAGTTAGTTAGTTGAAAACATGATTAATATTGTTAAGGATTTCTTTCATTAATATGTTAATATATGGTTTAACTTTAACTTTTGTTGACATTATATTTTTAATCGGAACAATATGTCGAATTATTTAATTCCGTTTTCATACGAATTTCACTTAGATCAAAAAAATAATGACAAAAGTCTCTTTTAATTTTTTGCTCTAATCAAACTTTACTCGTTAGTAATACTCGCCTTTCGCGTATAACAAAATAAATAAATACTACCTGCATTTTTCATAATAACAACATAAACTGTAATATATAACAAAAACTTATATCAAAAACTTTTAGGTGACATGGCAGTGGCAGACAAACTGCTTCAAATGGCAATCTTTAGTTTCCCGACGGTCGCCATGAAGTTGTTTGAATGTACGAGTGTGAGCATCGATGCCAAGATTAAGGATCATCAGCTGTTTAAAGAAAGCGACACGTGAGTTATGGCTTTTTCTGTAGAAGAAATTTATATATAAGTAATAAATTTAAAATATAGTGTAATAGGAAAAGTAAATAGTGAAAATGCATTGCAATTTAAAGGCATTGAGCATATGTAGTCACAAGTATGTTATGTTTTAAAATGGCTTATTAAATAATAGAAACTAATGAAAAGTTTAAATAATTGAAAAATCACTACAAGACAAATATCATTGTGGATTATATTATGTTCCTCGACAAAATAATAACTGAATTGTATTCTTAGCTTTAAAGTTTTTTGGTTTTTACATGTGTTTCATCTGAAGGCAGTAATGCTTTTTAACTACATCTATTGCATTAATATGGGTTTTTCAATACCTACTGCAGTTTACGCTTAATAAACCAAATCCATTTAAATCCATTTAATCTTTATCGATTTCAAATATACGAATCTCCAATACAATTACATTTAACACCATACACTAAACTCCAATACAATTTCAGTACAAAGAACCTGCAAGACTTGATCACCCTGTATGCCAAGTTGTGTTGGTCCCGTTGGAAGGAGAATGACGTCATGGCGTGGCTCAAGAGAAACGTCAATGAAGTGGTCAAGCAGTATGACGAGAACCCTACTATCAAGGTATTGCAGTATATTGACGACCTCTGTGGTGCAGCGGTATATATACCGGACTGCTAAGCGGATGGTTCCGGGTTCGATCCCCGGGTCGGGCCAATTTCGTAAACATGGTTTTTCGATATTGGCTGGTGTCTGGGTGTAACTAGGTTCTCCCCTAGTCCATTGTGTGGTACCTATAGTACAAGCTTTGCTTAGTTTAGGGCCACACAGTTGGTGTGTCAGTCTGGAGATTTATTTATTTATTATTATTATTGTTTAGCTTGTGAGCAAATATGATGGCTAGAGAAGATCAGTGGTTTTTTACATTTCAAACTTGTTCATAAAGGCAGGAGTGAATAATAAAACAAATATCAATACATAATTGTAACGACGATTTAAGTGGCGCCTTGTTCGTTGTGTGGTGCCTATAACTATTTGGTAGTCTGTAGATATTGTAAAATTATCTTAAGATATTATTTCAAAGGATTGTAACGTTGAACGTTATTGTAAGTTGTATAGTAATTGAAATTATTTCAAGAGCACAACATGTATTTTATCAATGTTTTTGTCAGGATTTGGTGCTACAGTTCAAAAACAAGCGTCTGAACTTGTTCCAAGCGTGGCCCAAAGAGCTGGTGCGGCATTTCAGCGTCATACAACCGATGGCTCAGTTACTGGTGGATGGGGTAAGTTACAGAACATAATCCTACTAATATTATAAATGTGAAAGTTTGTGAGGATGTATGGATGTATGGATGGATGTTTGTTACTCTTTCACGTAAAAACTACTGGACGGATTTGGATGAAACTTTGCAGTAATATAGGTTTATACATCAGAATAACACATAGTTCTCATTCCCACGGGAAAAGACTTCCACGCGAACGGAGTCGCGGGCGGCCACTAGTATTTAATAATGTAATAACACTATTACTTTATTAGTTTGCTTAGTATGTGATGCGAATTTTGTAAAAAAAAAAAATATAAATTATAAGCTGTGTAGCTGTTTTTCTTTTTATTAACATGTCAGTTTTAAAAAAATATATTAGTTGTGTAGCTTTTAACATGTCAGTTTTAAAAAGAAAAGCAGAAAATAATAAACAAAAGTTTTGTGAAACTCTGTTGATATCTTGAGGGATATGAGAATTCCTTATAGATTGTATGTTAAACACTCCTATCAATAGCGACTCGAATTTAATTAAACGTCATTCAAAGATAAAAAAGGGCTACAAATAATTATTATTCCAACATTTTCATTAACAACGGTCATTTTCTATCAAGATTACATTTATTAACAAAAAAAAACAGTTTTTGCTGCTATCTCATCAAAACTTTTTGATACAACAATATCTACGAGTACATATTTTTTTTAAACACCTTTTTTTTTCCTGTCAAGGCCGTGCCGAACATGTCCCGCCCCTGCCCCTTCAACCCGGCGCCCCCCCACGACTCCATCGACCGCAACCAATACGACCCCCCGCCACTGAACAATCACCTCGACTCGCACAACTTACTGTTCGAACTGTTCTCATCACTAATGCCGGCGCACAACCCTTACGAGCGGGACGAACCGTGAGTTTGTAGATCTAGCTCCTTTTTTAGTTATAGTCGACGCTAGGGATCTTGGCACACGGTGTTTTTTTTTTGTTTATGCTGTCAAGTCTGACGGATGGAAGGTTTTGCCTGTTAAGTTTTGAATAGGTGAGGAGTTACTTAAAATAATGTGGGAAGTTGTTGATTTATTTATTTAAGAATTTGTGGGTTTTAGTAGTAGTATTTAGTGAGAGGTAAACTTTATTTTTTATAATCAAACTGTTATTTATACTGCATGAGAAAATGACATGGTAAAATAGAAAAATCTTTAAAACATATCGTACTGAGTGTTAAACCACCCTTTTTACAATAGGAAGAAAAAGAACTCGTGTGCCAAGAAAGTTGGCGTCTAGTATGTTAGTATAATTGTTGGTTTTATTAACTCTATGATGTTAATCATGTACGTAGTTGTGATTCCCGATTGTTCCTTTTGATTAACTTATAAAATGCAATATAAAGATGATATTGTATAGTAAACTACCAATAAACAAACAAAAGATTGGCTGTATCGGTGCAAGCTGCCGTTGGTACAGACTAGTCGCTTTTAGTATAAGAGGCTTATTGACTTTTTTAGACGATATAGACTAATTCGTTACGGTTCGGTTTTCTGACAATAACAAACAGTTTTTTGTTTAGTATTTAATTTGGGACAAGCAATACAACATTTTCTATCATCAAAGAGTTTCTAACTTTGTGATAAGCAATACAATAATTTTGCGGCTATTTATCTTTAATAAATACGTTTAAGAATGTAATTATAAGGCGCGCATGCCTTAGTTTGGATTAAATATAAATATTTTATTTGTATTTTATAAAATACAATCAATGAAGTATTTATGATTTAATAACTGCAAAATTATTCATCTTATATTTACTATAATTGTAGTAGTTTGTTGGTATGTTATATTTATGTAAATAAAAAAAATATGAAGGATATTGCACGAGAAGGCATATTGAAATGAAATAAATAATTTGTATATATTGTTTAGTTACTAATTATTGCTTTTAAATGGCCTAATTTTAATAATATGTTTATGAGAAACTCTATAAAATTGATCTTAATAGCTTCTCGTAAAATATGCTAAAACTGCATAATACGGGGTCTTTGTAATCGTTTAAACAAAGTTTATTATATAAATATTGTTGGAAACATGATTTTGTAGGACTATTTGAAAGCAATATATTAATGTCACTTTGTGTATTGTAAGTTTATATGTATGTAAATAAATAAATCACCTCGACACTTATAGGATTATGATAATGGCATGTAAAATAAAACATAATTATCTGATCCTAAAGCCTTAATCATTTTTTTTTGTTATGACACCTTTTTTTTTGTTTTGCTCCTAAGGGTATATTTTTTTAAACTCTGTTTTTTAGTTTTATGATAATTTAATGTGTGATGCAAAATTGATTGGCAACTGACATTGCCAATATTAGAGATATTGTAAACTTTTAAATGTTATGAAATAAAAAATAATTTGATTTATTAGTTGGCTTTATTTTTTGACCTTTCTTCTTTATATAATTTTGTATGTATTACAATAAGTATATGTAAAATTTGGGTAAATTCACCAGTCAAGCATTTTTTTGTTGATTTGATTGATTGATTTCCAGTCAATTATTAAATACTATATTTTTCTAAATTTACTTTGATGATAAAAATTTAGAAATATGCTCGGCTGTAGTTTACACTATATATATTTTGCTGTATAAATGTATTTTGGCTTTTTTTTACTTCGTCATTTGCCAATCAACAGGATTTCTAGTAAATTGGAACTGAATTGAGTAAATCATAAATTTTGCAATAATAATAACTCTGTGTTAGTAAATAAAATATTTCCTAAATAAAAGCTAATATTTTCTTTTATAAATAGTGATAATAATTGTAAAATTAGGAAAAAAATCTAAAAGTATTGTTTGTTACAACTAATGTATTCTTTGTGGGCAGACAATTTATTTGCTATGATTGTAGTGTTCTAATTTACAAGTGTAAGTACGTACAAATATGTTAAATGTTTCCGTAATTTTAACTCGGTATTAATGTGATTGATAATCATTGTATTTTTGTTTATCAGATTTAGAATTAAACTAACTTATCTATGTGAATCCGTTATTGATTACAAGTTCAAAAAACAGCGACTATAGTGTTGCCAAGTTAAAAAACCCCACCCATTACCCAATTGATCTGCCACTTCAAAGGTGCAACTTTCAGATACATATTCCGGGAGTTGCCCGAGAGGAACGACCACGTCCACCTGCCCAACAACCAGCCCGTACCGTACGAGTTCGAGCCCAACCTGGACGCGAACCTGGAACGCCTCATGAACGTGGGCGACGAGGACATCCCCATCGAGGAGGACCCGAATAGGAACAACCTGATTAACACCGCCGGCGATCTGAGAAACGCTCTGGTGTCATTCTTGCGAGAGGTTTTTGCGAATATATATAGCGATGAGCCTAATGTGGAGCCGCCGGCGGTCTTGCAGGAGAGGCAATTGCCTGAATAGATTGGAATGTGTCACGAAAGCTACGGCCAATGTAATAGAATGGTCTTTTACGTGTAGTACAGTAAATTAAATCAGTTTCTTTAAATCTTAACAATAAGTAACATACACAATTAGACACGCGTCGTACAGGATGGAACGGGTGTAAAAAGACCACTTCCGGAAACTGAAACCATGTATTCTAGCCTTAATAGTAACTAAATTCACTAACAGTGAAAATTCATTAAACAAAGTTATTAAGGATTAAAAAGTCATATTCGCCGCTTGAAATCATCGCTCACACATTGACTGTCGGTTCAGGTGCGATTATTTCCATTGCAAATTAAATTAAAACACTATTTAATTTGAAATCATCGCAAAATCTGATATGCAATGCCCAGTTTTTGTTTTCGGAAGCAGTCTTTACACCCCGTATGTAGTAGTTAGTTCTTAAAATCATTGTCGGGGGTAAAGAAACCCCTAGTAACTAGCGACATTTTAAAAAGCGTTTGGTGTCACGCGAGTCTGAGCAACTTGCGAATACATTACCTTCTTAATTTGTAGGCTCTACATCAGACGGTTAAATAATTAAAAAAGTAACTTGACGTTTAAAAGGTAAACAATGAAAAATAAATTTGGAAGTCTACAATCTACATGTCTAAAAGTATCCTTAGTTATATAGTCGTTTAAAATTTATTAAATTGGGCCGATTCTTTTAAAGCCACGTCACACTGTGTTTTATATTTTGACAACATCGTATGTAATACGTAATTAATATTTTTGTTAACTTGATACACAATGTAGGATACTATAAAATTATTCCCATTTAAACTTATTATCATTTAATGATAATAAGAAATGTACTGAAATTTCTCTAATGCATAAAAGACTAAGTAATTTAATGGGGCCGATGACTTTTCGGACACAACAAACTCGGACACTTTGGTAAAAAATAATATTTAAATTGAAAATCCATAGTTTGGCCAAGGTGTCCGAGTTTTTTGTGTCCGAAAAGTCATCGATCCATTTAATGATAGGGTAAACAATACGTGGAACGTCCTGTTTTTATGGAGATCATAAATGGTCCGTTGGTAAAATAAAAGGTTTTTAGTTGTCATGTATAATTAAATTTGTTACCCTTAAATATACTTTTTTGAACTAATGCTAATTTAAAGTTGGTAATATTTAGTTTTAAAATTGTTTCTCGGGTAATTTGATCATGTTTATTTTTAAATAAAAATAATGTGAAGGCTAGTTGCTAATAAGCTAAAAGTCTAAACTTTTATCCTTTTAAAAAACGGAATTCTTCATATTTATAAATGTCTATTTAACACTTATAAAATAAGTCATATAGTAGCGCAAATCATAATCATTAAAATCAATCTTCTTTCTGTCTGTGAACTTTCTTCGGTACTGTAATGTAATTCATATTCATATTTGGAACTCTAGATATTATGTTGTTTTAAGCTATTGTATATTTTCAAAGACTATTTCTGAAATGTTTAAATGGTTTAAAAATTTGCAAATTATCAAAAACAAGAGATATTTGTTTTATATTTGCATTTGCAACTGCTCTTTTAATTTCTTATGGCCTGAAATTACGGTTTACATTTTTTATATTTAGATAAGATCTTCGTGTTGTATAATTGTTATTATTGTTTTGACCTTATGTTTGGAATGTAAAATCTGTCCTTATGTGAATTTTCTAACTTTAAATTAGACATAACAGTAGGTACTTTTGTGTACTTTCAACATATTAATTATACATTCTTCAATAAAAGCAGTACTTGGTGTTAATATTTTGGTTTTTTATTTCAAAAAAGGTTTCCTCCAAATAAAGTGGCAAGTTATTGTTATTAAAGATTATACTATTATCTCCCCAGTTCACAGTAATCTTGCCGAGTAGTCTGACCAATAGAACTACCTATTGGGAATTTTCTTCCCAATAGTCTTACTAGTAAGACCTCTGGGAACTTTGGTTCCCAGTAGTTTCAACAGTAAAACAAATGTCCCAATAGTCCTACTCTCATGTAGACCTAGATATTTATAGACATTAAACCTACATAGTGAAGTTACTAAAAATGAATATTCACACTACTCACTGATATATCCATTTATTCAGTTCTGTTCCCAGAGAACTATGTTTTTTTTTTGAAATGCAATCCAAATTCAAAACGATACAAAAAAACAACAAAAAAAATGGAATATGCATAACAAGCGTTCGTTTATACAACTACCCGCTTTTTAAATGTGTTCGGCAAAATTCGCACAGAAAAAAATCTTTGCGAATTCTGCATTCGTGTTTTAAAATCAGGGGTGATCAATCAAAATGACCGTCTCTGTACCATTAGACTGTTAGCCCTAATCAAAAATCCGAAACATATGCAATTAGTAGAACACAACCACTTAAAGCATCAAGTAAAGCACTCCACTTGCACAAGTGGAGAGCATACCATGATTTACACAAAACAGTTATGAAATTCGATGATACTAATATTATTAATGTTGTTTTAATAATGTTAGCCGTGATTTAAATTATCCTTATAAGATCAAGAATATATTGATCCTTTTTAAAAAAATCTATTTGTTAAGTATTTCATATACTTAGGGCCACTTGCACGTAAATATCGAGTTAATTAAATATCTCTGGGTTTGTTAACTTAAGGTTAATAGAATACGTTTTTAAGAGGCCTTACGTTTTTTTCTCCACCGAAACGCAGTTATCGTGATTTTTCATACTTTTCGACGTTCAATTACGAGAGAATGGTTAAATTTGTACAAGTAAATATTAGCCTAAAGTATAGGAAATTTATTCGTCTAATGAAGTGACAGAGAAAAAATCAGGTTATTTTCTTTTATTTTGTGTATTAACTGTTTTTTCACGTACCCTTTTCGCAGTTTAAAAATTATGGTCTTCTATGCCGTTCGATAGGTACTAAAGTGATAAACTTGAATTCAAATAAAAATATCTATTAAATTCTTCATACAGTGTTCCATTGAAGTGACAGAGAAAAATATACAAATATTTATTGTTTCATTACTAAAATAATTGAATAAAACGGTCGAAATAAGTTAATAATCGTTCAACTTCATCGTGATGTATGACATATAACAGATATTCCATAAACAATGATTTTAATATACCGGGTGTCCTGGAAACAATGGATAAGCTCTGAAGGGCTAATAGTAGAACTAAAGGCAAGCCTAAAAAATAATTGATAAAAAGTATAACCCTTACACTGCTAGAAATATGGCGCTTTAAAAAAAAACTTCATATTTTTTTGACTGTGTTCATATTTTTACTCGTAACGAGGTCAAATCACTTAATAACATCATTATTTCTGTGCTAAAATAATTAATATTAACCGCATCAGTGAATAACTATCAAATAAAATAGCTAACTAAAGTATTTTTCTCAAAAAATAATGTTAAACTTTTGATTTGTGTAAAATTTCTAAAGAAATATTTTTGATGCGCAACTTTGAACAGCTCTGGTGTAAAAAAAATATATGAAAGTAACAGTGACCAATGATTTCAAAATATTCCTGGTTTAATAACGTTTTTAAAAAGATGTAATATGTCGTTATTGTAATGAAAAAAGATTGAACTGATGGTATTAGTGTGTAAAATGGGATAATTATTTAATTCTAGCAAAATTATAAAAATACAATAAAACTAAAGAAATATGATTTTCAATTGACATTAATTGCAAACCCATTGGAATAATTTAGAGTAACTGTTCAAATTGTCTGTCCCCATCCTGATGCAGACCCTGCATCTACGAATAAAGGATCTTCAAAGAAATCAACTTAACAGGAGAAAGTGATCCAAATTTTCTTCATAATGACTTACCCAATTTATTGATAGACGTGTCCGAAGAGCTTCGCGACACATATTGGCTTCAAAATGAAGGCTGTCTAGCACACTATGCTGTTGCATTATGTGCATACTTGACGAAACCTACCCTAACAGGTAGGTAGGCCGCCTAAACCTAAACGCTTTAGACTTTTTACTGGGGGTATTTTAAGGAAGAGTTTTACCGGCAACCAGTAACTTCATTAGAAGATCTACGAGCTCGTGTTCAGGCCGCTGCAATCAATGATCGACGACACGCGCGATTTTTTTGAAGATCCTTTATTCGTAGTTGTAGAGCCTGCATCAGGATGGGGACAGACAATTTGAACAGTTACTCTCAATTATTCCAATGGGTTTGCAATTAATGTCAATTGAAAATCATATTTCTTTAGTTTTATTGTATTTTTATAATTTTGCTAGAAATAAATAATTATCCCATTTTACACACTAATACCATTAGTTCAATCTTTTTTCATTACAATAACAACATATTACATCTTTTTAAAAACGTTATTAAACCAGGAATATTTTGAAATCATTGGTCACTGTTACTTTCATATAATTTTTTTACACCAGAGCTGTTCAAAGATGCGCATCAAAAATATTTCTTTAGAAATTTTACACAAATCAAAAGTTTAACATTATTTTTTGAGAAAAATACTTTAGTTAGCTATTTTATTTGATAGTTATTCACTGATGCGGTTAATATTAATTATTTTAGCATAGAAATAATGATGTTATTAAGTGATTTGACCTCGTTACGAGTAAAAATATGAACACAGTCAAAAAAATATGAAGTTTTTTTTTAAAGCGCCATATTTCTAGCAGTGTAAGGGTTATACTTTTTATCAATTATTTTTTAGGCTTGCCTTTAGTTCTACTATTAGCCCTTCAGAGCTTATCCATTGTTTCCTGGACACCCTGTATATTATACATTAAAATATGGACAATCTAATTTGAAAATAAAAATATTGAATTAAAGTCATTATATTTTTTAAGAAATACTTTCATGAGCTCCTTATTACCAAGCGCATGAGCCGCGTGAAATCAGTCCCGGCCGAGGCCTTCAGGAGAGAGGACGTATCGCATCGTTTCCCGCGCGCCTGTTATGCATTCCGGCGTGCTTTTAAGTTATATGCGGCCTAACGTTGTTTGATACTTGGGTGAGCAAAGTAACAATTAATTAATGCATGTAACTGAACTATGATTGTCAGAAATTAAGATAATTGTATTGTATTCAAAATAAATATTAATTAGCGTGTGCAATTATTTATTATATTGTATGTATTTAGTTTATGCTTTTTACTTCATTGAAGTTTTATACTTGTAGGTATCAAATCAGAATCAGAATGGGCAATAAAAGAACAGAATTCAAGTTGAAAAAGAAAAAAGGGCAAATCTTGAATTTCTTAATCATGCAAGAGATATTAAAACGTTAAAAAATTCTCATACGGATAAGCTACCAGAAAATGCCACCAACACAAACAGTATTCAAGTAAGTATGAAAATCGAAATAATAGAGAAAGATAAGGAGTTATGTAACGTCATGGAAAATAAACTGAAAAAAATCTACTTCGACTGTTTTCTCTCGACCTGAAACTATCGATTCGAGATTAGACCGGCAAATGGAAATAAAAGAGCCCGAATACATTTTAGAAGCAATCAAGAAAAGGGAAATGATTAAAAAACGAAAAGTTGACGAAGAAGAAGATAATAATATGTGAATTGTAATTATGTCATTTTTTTTAGGTTTTTTTATGTTTGTTACACGTTATAAATTAATTAATCAATGCTATGTTTTATTTTCCCAATATAATTTCATTTAAAGACAAAAAGTATCCAAACTATCAAAAGATCAAAACCGTTAAATCGTACTAGACAACGACGGCTCCGAATTACGCAATGCACACACGCGTCCGAGTGCTGCTGCGTTTGTGTGGGTGCGAGTCAAATACCTATTTTGACCCGTCTCGAAAAAACTTAAGGCCTCTTAACTCGAAGCTTGTCCTGCACAAACTGAAATTAATCGAGGGTTTACTAACCCAAACATTTTTGTTCTATATGTTAGCAATCTTGCATGTCAAACAAAAAGTCATTCACTCTGATTATATCCGACCAAATTCAAAAAAATTAATGATATATGAACACAGATCACCCCCTAATAGATTCCGCATTAGAGGCGACGACCTATGTTTCGCCACTATGTGATTTAGAACATAGTGCAAGCCACGCCTACATTTTTGGATTTAGTCATGACCAACCGTCAGACACGTACGCATCCGTGTCACTCCGTATTTGTGCATAGAAAATTTGTTTTTGTGGAGTTCAACTTGCGTTGGTTTATTTATTGTTAACAAACAAAGGATATCTCTTTCTATCAGTACCAATATATATACGGTCATCTCATTTTCTTAAAGTAGCACGAATTTACCCGAGTAATATTAGAGTTTGAAAGTTATACATCAATGCTGTCGATGTATCGATATTTTTCGTAAAAAGAGGTTGCTTAACTTTACCCCAAATTTTAAACTAGATATCGTGTAGTACCCTCTAATTAGGTAAAAAATATTTACTTTGAATCTAACATTTATAAATTAGAAAGGAAACTCACGCAAACTTAGGCCAAAAAGTAAAATTGCGGAAATTGTAGATTTCAAACATAAAGTGTAAAAATAAAGATTTACATTTGTAAAAAATGTTTGCTCTCTCATTAAGAGATAAACAAAATATTATCTAGGTTAGACAAAAAACAATCTAATGCCTACTTAAAAAGGCTTCAAAATGTTATAATAGCTTTAGTACTTGCCCCACAGTTTTGGTACCATAGCAATAATTGATAGTTATGAATATAATTTCTAGTTGTGCGAAAATATTTTTTTGTTGGTCGGTACTTTTCTGATTTGGGCACAACATTAATAGTCTCATTTATTATAATAAAAAAATGAAGGCCAATCAACCAGGTAAATGTAAATCTGTCGATATTTTTATTAAACGATATTTATAATTTATCGATACTTTTATCGAATACTTACATCACTATTTTATCACTATTTGACGGGTGCATCTTAGAACGTTTTTGAATTAGCCAATCAGAATGTCATTACTTCCTCCCCCGCTCTTCAACTTTTGGTGACCCTGATACAACGTAAATGTACGAACATGCGGAATCTATTAGGGGGTGATCTGTGTATATGAATAATAACATCTCTTTCAAACATGAGAAGTTTTAATAAGTCTTGTTCATTTCTCAAATATGAACGTGACGTAGTGTTTTGGCCGTATTTGAGTATGTCAATTATGTATTATGTTATTGTTTACATAAGGTCAAATAAAATTCCTACATCTATAATTATTTTAGTTTTGTGCTACCGCTAGGCTGTGTTAATCTTCGTGAAATGGAGAAGAAAACCAGAGTACGAGGTCCAAATTTCACATGTAATGAAAATTGCTTCCTTGTGATATTATCCACATATAAAAGTATTATTGAAAATAAGAAAACTGATGGCTCCAATCTACTGCAAAAGCAAGAGGCGTGGACAAAAGTAAATGAAGAATTTAATGCCATAACTTCTGGCCAGCATCAAAGCAGAAAGCACAGAACAAAAAATTTGTTCTGTGATGTAAAGTCTACAGATGAATTACAAAAATTTGAAAAAGAAGGCGAAGAAAAATGTTTCAGATGCTAAAATGAATATTCCACGTAAATCAGTGAGTTCGGCTATATGAGAAGCAAAACATGCGTATTTTTTTTGTATTGGAAAAAAACAATTTCTTATATGCATAATAAATAGGTACAAAGGTGTGTTATGCAGTTTCATCATTAAGTTAGTATCCAATGTTTAATTTGTGCTCAATTTTGTTTATTAAATAAATAACATTTTCCTTTTCTAATCGAAAGCTTCGGTGAAATGCTCTATCTCTTTGCGAATTGAAATGATCGATTCGTTGACTAACTCTCCTACTAAAACAATCTGAACTTATGTAGTCAATAATTTCCTCGTCATCATCAGACAACAAAAAGTCATTCATTTATGTATGAAATAAATAGGTCTACCCAACATCTAACTTTAAAATATAACCTTTAACTCAGAGTTAGTCATTTAACCCTCCAACTTCGGCGGTTTAATTAATTAACTCGTGGTTATGTCTTAACTCTTGGCAGTGCAAGTAAAATAAAATATTTAACCCCGAGTTAGGGCTTAACTCAGAGTTTAACTATTTAACTCTGGAACGTGCAAGTGGGCCTTAGTTTTTAGTAAGTTATCGAGTTTAACCTTCTGTTAGAGCTTATCCGCTAATTGAAAAATTCACAATCTTGCTATCCATAGAATAAGTCCTATCTGAAGGCTTAATTGACTATTGAAAAATCGGCCCTAAAGGCTGGTTTTTCAATAATCAGATAGATAAATATAATATTATCTGCCAGAAAATAAGTTTTCTTTGTGTGTCGAATATATATATTTGACATTTGTATGAAGTGACAATGTAAACGTACCTACTTTATTTCAGTCAGATAGCATTTATCTGACGATTGTAAAATCAGCCCTAAATTAATTAATTTAATGAATGCAGTACCTACATTAGAGTACATTAAATTTATATTATTTTTCATCCTACGGTTTCTAAATATAACTAAAATCTATTGTGGTCGTGCCAGAAAGGTACTACCTAGCACAACCACGGCCTTTATGAAATAACTAGAAAACTAAGGGAGTACGTTTTGCAACTCTTGTACAAAAAAGTACACATTTTTCATGAATATGTACCGCATTGGCATGAATGTATTCATTCGTGGTCGTGCTGGGTAGCATCACACGGACTAATTGCATTCTAACCCAAAGCAAACATGAGGGTAATCCTGTTAATGCTGGGTGGTGATTCGTTACGTGACGAGAAGATTATAACTAGAAGAAATGTATGTATCAATGTTTAAAAAATGGACCAAGAAGAATGAAGACCGTAAAAAACGTACGTTAACTATCGCATGTCGATATATTTGCATGCAATTTAAACTAGATATACACTAAGTTATATCAAATTCCTATATGGCTAATTAAGAGCTGAAGGCTATCTGACCATTGATTGAGGCGGTGTGGACCAAAGTTTCATAAGTTCATAACTAGTAACTTGGATATACTTGCCAGCTAGTTGTTCCCAACTACTGATATACTTGTCTACAACTGCTAGCTCTTGCTCCGGGTTAATGGAAAGGGACTAACGTAGAAGCAGGATTAGGCAGACTCACGAATATCTAAAACTTTGTTTGCTACAATGAAACCACATCCTAAGTGGCGTAGAAGCTCGTAGGTTTGCTTGTAGGTGGTGAATTGCATGAAGGAAAAATAAATTAATAAAAAGTTGACATTCAGAAAGTGTCTGCCTGTGACTTAAAATGTCACTTGTTATATAGTTAATTCTTCTGTCAAAAGAGGACAAAGTAGAAACAAAGATTTTGTACAATTTTGTTTTAGGGAGTAATCAACATCTCAAAAATGTTCTACAGCAACCCTATGTCTATTTTTTGCATCATTGCTACGGAGTTTTGTGAAAGATTCTCTTTCTGTGGTCTTAGAAGTAAGTTATTTTCTGTTTCATATAAACATGATACACATTTTGTTTACCCAAAACAACATATTTCGTCAAAACTAGTGCTGGTAAATGCTTCCGTGAAGTTACAAAACTCTATCATAACACTGGAACTATTTATTAATATTTTTAATTGACAAACTACGACGTGTAAACCGCTATTTTTCAATTAAGGTGCCTTGTTAGCTACCGTATCCTATGTTAACATACACCTCTTTAATCCTACTTGATACTTGATAATAAATTGCACTGAAACGGAAATCAAAACGGCAAACTAAGGTAAATATACGTAGATATAATTTTGTCTTAAGGCAAGATTCGAAGTAAATTAAATCGCATACTGACCGTACTGACATCTTAAGATTGTTGCGAAAGTTTCCAAAATTGTTAGTTCTATCCGAGAAAATGGTGCCATGAGTCTTAAGTAAATGCATGTATGAAAGCTAAGCTTAATAAATACTCGACTACGGAAGTCAAGTTTGAGTAAAGTCTAAGCTATACAGATAGACTGAGCCAACATGTCAGCACATCCCATGCAAGTTAGCGGCAGAGCATATATCGGATGGTAACTTTGTATGAGTAACGATAACGTTGTGTGAGTTTCTTCGACTTAGTAGTGCGACTCAGAATAAGACTTCTGTAAGAAGTTCTGCTGCTCTTCGTGATTTCATATTCATTTTCTTTATAGGTATGCATACGACTTGTATGCATCGCTGGTGTAGTAGCATTACAATTGTGTTTAGATTATAGGATCTGAGAAGGATTTTTATATCACAGAGGCTTTAAGTACTAAATTAATTAATAATGGCTGTATTCACACGAGCCACTTCTCTCATCTAAGCATCTAACTTAGTCAGCTTACACTAATCAATAGATTTACAGATGTGAGTTCTCACTGAGTTTGTTTCAGCGATCTTGTCGCTGTATCTCCGGAACGTTCTATGTCTGCACGAGAACTCTGCCACGGTGGTGTATCACGTATTCATCATGACATGCTACACTATGCCGCTGGCCGGTGCCATTTTGGCTGACAATATCATTGGCAGATACCGGTACAGATTTTATGATTTGTAGGTAGCTTATGTAGTTAGTGCCTATAGCTAGAGATTGAAGGTTTTAGTAGATAGAAAAGTATTGAACATTCTACAGACAAAACGGAAATACGATCAAAGGTTTAATTAAATTCGTTTTGATTCTTGGTTTGCTCTACCGGCCGGAAATTCTGATTTCTTTTATAAGAATAGGTACTGCATAGTAGGCCTTTTTTAAATGATATATTTTATTTTTCAAAGTGACTTTTTTTAAGATGTAAGATAATTAATAACCTAAATTATCAAAGGTGGTTGGCTAGTAAAAAAATAACCGACTGACAAAACAATGTTCTTTATTCAGAGACTTACAGTAAGTAGATTTCAAAAGTTTATGTTTTTTACAGAGTGATATTGTATTTTTCAATAATCTACTTGATCGGGACGATTCTGACTTGTTGTTCCTCAATTCCACCTCTTAAATTGCCTCCTACGTAAGTCCTTAACTATCTTCTTTAACTAAGATAATGTTAGGTTTAGGATCAAATGTGTATTTCTATTACCTATGTAGGTATACCCACTTGGGTGTTCTTGTCACATAAAATGGACACACAAAACAGAAGGAACTTTTTATTTCGTATTTTAATCGATATGCGATCTAAATTTAATCTTGAGCGCACGACTTCTATCTACTTACATGCATTTGTACCTATAAATACACACATCAACATCGTCTAGGGATATTTTGAATTTACTTAGTTTACTCAAAATTTATAAAAGATAACATACAACATGTATATATTTTTATAAAGCTCATTTATCAGACTACATTAACAAAATAAAATAAATATTTTTTTTTTGCGTAAAAGTGCTTTTTTTTAATAAAGAAAAAAGTGAAAAAATGTGAAAGTAACAATGAATGTGTTTCTCAAGGATAAGTAAAAAATAATCAGAATTAATTCAGTTTTGAACGGTATTGTGAAAAATCAGTAGTCAGTTAAACCATCCATGACGTTAAAAACGGTCCTATAACGTTTTTTGTGCTTTGGATTAAGTTATCCAAGTCAGGCTGCGGTATATTGTCCCAGGTCCGGCTAAGTGGCAAAAAAAGACTTGCTTTGTCGTTCATCAGCGTGAATTCTTGGCCTATTTGCAGTTGGTCGGGGTAGATTATTGGTTTTAGCATCTCGTTACAATATTTTTCAGCTGACATGGTGTTTCTGATCCAAACGGGGTCTGTTCTTCCACCGACACGAATTTTCGCCCAAACCTAAATTGTCCCGCCGTGGTATGGAAGGACTTCCTGAGGGTGTCGCAGACGGCACTTACCACCAGAAACTCGCTAAAAACGTCATCTTCGTGTATCAGGATGGAAACCGAACCGTGAGCCATCGGTTAACAGCAATATGAACCACTGGTTATCTTCCCAGACCAAATTTTCACGAACTCACTCTAGCCGTCGTCCCCGATTTTCTCGGCGTAGTGCTGGAGTACGAAGCGGTCTGCGAGCATGAAGATTAGCTTCATGCAGCCTTCTCCTCAAAGTTTCATCACTCACAAGCAACTGGTGCTCTGACTGGAGCCTCTGAACCAACTGCATGGCCGTAACATTTGGTTGCCTTCTCGCGGCAACTTGCAAATATCGGTCTTGTCGTTGAGTGGTTAAGTGTTTCCCGCCTGGGTGTCTTTCAGCCATTTAACGAGTAGCACGATAACATGACCATAACCTTCATATCACGTTTTGTCTTGTTCCCATCTCCTCAGCAATATTCCGTTGAGTAGCCCCAGCTTGGAGCATGCCTAACTGCCCTTAACATTTCTTTCCTCGTTCAATAGCCCTGCTCCATGATGCACACAATAACATTAATTGAAAATTTACCGATAACTTGCTATAAAACTTAAATTTGGCACAAAAAAATGACAAAAGTTACTGTAGATAAATGAAACCTTCAGACTTCGCTACCATTATACCAGCTTGTCTTTTTTGTTTTTAATTTTTTTTTTCAAATTCAAATTTAGAATGGTTCAACAAGGTTTACAAAATAAACTTTCTTCAAAAAAAATTAAAATTGTTCAGTATTTTTTGAGTTTAAGAACTTTATACAAAATATCCCTAGACGATGTTGATGTGTGTATAATTTGAAAACTATCGCTTTCGTCAATGTATCATGCGAGGCGGACTAAAGTCTACCTTCCTGTCCCAGGAAGAATTGGGGTTTCTTAGAGGCCACTTGAAAATTCCCCTTGTCGATGTTTTGTTTCGTATATTAGTTCAGTAATTAAACCTTCCGTTGTTCATTTAGGACGACTTCAATGATTGGTTTGGCACTAATTGCGACCGGCTCTGGTGGTATCAAGCCTTGCGTAGCTGCATTTGGCGGTGATCAGGTAGATTATAGATACTATGAATTCTACTAAGATATTTATCATTTCAATAGTAATAGATTTGCCTCAGGCACCTTTTGCACGAGACTAGCACTTATTGAATCCTGCCACACAAAATTTCCCTTTGTTTCCTTAGGCACTACCGCTTGGCACTACTAGTAGAGTCAAGGGAAAATATACACTCCCGTGGCACTACTGGTAGTGCTACGGGTAAAAGAACATTTCCAGTGACACTACCTTGTTGTCAGTAGATTCACGGGAAATTAATTTACTATGGCACGAGTGATATTTCCGTATCCTGACTCCCTGCCGCTTCCAGTTCAAGCTGCCCGAGGAGAACAACCGTCTCCAGCAGTTCTTCTCCACGTACTACTGCACGGCGAACCTCGGCGGCTTCATCGGGATGGTGGTGGCGCCCACGCTGCGCAGGAGTGTGATGTGCTTCGGCGACGACTCGTGCTACGCGCTGGGGTTCGGCGTGCCGGCGATGCTGGTGCTGCTGTCTATAAGTAGTTATGAATTGTAGTTTTAATGTAGGGGGGACTTAAATTGATGTAGTAAGAACAGGTTGTTCTTACTCAAGCTAACAAAATAGACAATGATTTGGTATCACGCGCCAACAGGAAACCCAGGACTGGACACTATAGCTGAAACAAAAATTCATTAGAAAATTCAAAATTCGAAAGCAGATGTTCGCGCTCAGGCAACGTAAAAATTGATATCACGTTTAGTTTATGTAAAGTTATTGCTTTTGTCAAAGAGACAATTTGCAGAATAAATAATGAAGATAAAGTCATCTTACCTCAAGCTAACAGTCAAAATAAGCATAATACACTTCAAATAGAAACTCAAGTTTTACACTTGCGAGAAGTGCAGAATCATTGATTATCTTTCTTAGTAGTTTCTTATTAAGAACACTCCGATACATCCGCAACACTTAAGTGATACCTATACAAGTTGTCGTCTTCCAGTTATATTCGTCGCGGGGAAGCCCTCATACAAAATGAAGCAGCCCCAAGACGTGACATTCCAGTTCATCTCGTGTGTGTGGGTGAGTTAAGACATTTTTAGTTCACGATTCATATTTTATACCACTTCAGGAAAGCAGCTCAGCTCAAAGTCAAGGTAATTTGTTTTGCTTTGGAAGGTATAGTTATTTTGCGCTCGAACTTCGCATGGGAGCAATTTTGACGGTAGACATGATCATAGAGGACTGAATTTTGTAGTATTGAAAATCAAAATGACTGGAAAATCCATTGCACAATTTGAAGGTTTTAAAAATTGTGTACCTAAACTTACCTTACATTTTATACTATTCAGAGATTAGTTACTTATTCATTATTTCATTTTATTGGATATACTTACTTGTAAAGGTACTAAATTGTTCGAATAGATATCGTAAAATCAATTGAGATTTTTATATATTTCTATTTTATGTTAAAGATTTTATAGCGTTCTATTTTACGTTTTCGATAAATTTCCAAGTGTCTTTTAGGTGTGCCTAGTGTATGTTACGTTACGATATTTTCAGTAGTAGGGATAATGAGATTGACCCGTAAGCCATCTGTGATATTGGAAAATGTTCAGTGACTATGGTGGGTTTTCTGCTCGTTTGTGATATATTTCGTTGTTATGTTTTAGTCTAATATCTATACATATAATAAATCTGTAGAGAGGTCAATTCTGTACATGAAATATATTTCCAAAATAACTATCATGGGGTGATTAGGGATCGATACTGATGCCAAAAATGCAATCAGTAAAATTTTTGTCTGTCTGTCTGTCTGTAAGACCTTTATAGAAATAAAAACTTCTGGACGGATTTTAACAAAACTGGTACAATTATTCTTCATACTCCTGGGCAGGTTATAGGATAATTTTCATCACGCTACAATCAATAGGAGCAGAGCAGTGAAGGGAAATGTTGGGAAAACGGGAGAAGTTACTACATTTTATAAGCTTCCATCGCGTTGCACACCTTAATGGTTAAAGCTACACAGAAATCAAGTATGACGGAAATGTTCTCCTTAAAATTATATAAAAAATATCCTACGACAGCATATGGCATATCTTTTATGGTTGACTCGCAGTAACACGGTGTAACTCCTGATAGCTTAGCAGTTCAAAGCTTTCTGGTTATTTCTGGTCTACTCTTACGTTTATAACACTCTCAGTATCCCTAATTAAAAAAGTTGACATTATTAACTATTAAAAAAGAATCATAGAAATCGGTATAGAAACACCAAAGTTATATACCTAGGGTAAACTTCTCATTCCCACGGGAAACCGACTTCCACGCGAACGGAGTCGCGGGCGGCCACTAATTTTGTAATAAAGCTAATTCGCCATGGGTATCTGTTTATGTGTGTACGTTCGTTAACCATATGTGAGACTTTTTAAGTTTTTAATATGTACTTATTCAGGATGGTAGAGTTCTTCAAGTGCTCGTTGCAGGAAACAATTATGAAAAAAATAATTACATTTTTTTAAATCTTTAGGACTTAAGGTATAACGTACTTTTCCCTTTCTAAGTGTGACGGAAATTCTTTTATCTTTGCCGCGTTATTATAATGGAACTGCATCCTAACAAATATTCTACGTCATAAATTGAATTTCACGGAATAAACGTTTCCAGTGTAAAAAGGTTTGGTCCCAGTTCATGGCTCAGGTTTTTTCCATCATATGCAATCGGCTTAAGCCTCCGCTCGCTTTGATATCTGATGCTGCCTCCAGGTTTCATCAGTTTTCCAGGAGAGGAATATAAAACGATCGACTCTTTGGGAAATTGGATCGGCTGTTTGGGAAATCAAATTCTTATTAAACTTTGGATGTACAGAGTGATTTGCTAGTGGCTTTCGTCCTGCAAAGCTTTCGTCTTGTACCTAAAGCTATTTACATGATGAAAGCTGAAAAGTTTTTTTTTATAAGTATTTGTCTTATTTCTTAATAAGCTTGATTTTGTACACTGTGCCCCAAGAAAAGAATTCATAGACAAAATTAATGTTCCTTGTGTGGCCTTTTCCCTCAGGCAAAATCTTGGTCATAGCGATGGTCATAGTCGTGAACAAAAGTACCACGCACGGTACTTGATCATTCTGTGTCGCTCTGTCATGTGTTTATGTGCTCCACAAAATGGTGATTTGTTCGGTTTTGTTGTGTAAACGACGTTCAGAAACTTCGAATTTACGTTTACATGGGATTTCATATCACCTGTTAGTATTTTTGGCAATTTACTACACTATTTATTGATATCTTCGAATTTTAACCTTGATCGTAACGACACTTTAAACGATAGCAAATGTAAACAACGAATACTATATACTAGGGAGACAAGCTGTCAATGCTGTCAAAGCTGACAACCACTGTGATGAGATTTCTTTTTATTTTTTTTAATGTCGTTTTTACAGGCCGGGATTCTAGACAGTGATGGGAAAATAAAAGTGAATTTATTTGAATGACTGGTGGGATGAATGAATGGTTCGAAAAACATAAAGTTTAGCAGACATATATTACTAAATAGCGATTACAGGTTTTAAGCTAAGACTTGCGAAGATGCGGACTAAAACCTAAGCTAGTATTAAAATAAACCTTATTATTTGTTACATTTTAAAAATCAATGATATTTTAGAAAATTCCGCTATCAAAATTGTTATCTACTTTGAAGTTTTAGATACCGGAAAAAGGAACGCGGGTCGCCGAGCATTACACGACTGGGAATCGAACCCAGGACCTTAGATAACCGGTCTAATGCTCTGACCACTGAGCTACCGCGCCGCTACAGTTACCCAACGAAATTTCTCCCAGTATGTGCTTTCGTCATATAGCTGACGTTATTCCATCAAATGACAGGAGTTTCCGCCTCTTCATTTCAGTAGAAATACCTTCACAGGATATTTCACTAACGTAAATGCTCCTATTAACGACCTACTCAAATTTGTACTCTATTACCGACCTATTTTTTCAATCACTCATATTAGACTTAATATAGATGCCATAAAAAAATTAACTTAAAAATTTGGTTGGTAGTTTTAGTGGTCAACAAACAGAGTAAATTTGTCTTGTCTAAATAACCAATGTTAGCAATAATTATCATTAAATGAGTGCTGCTCGACACCGACGCACTTTCCATAGTGACGCGTCTCCAGCCTCGTAAGCACACCGAAATCTTACTTAAGGTAAATAACAAACTTAAAGTTGATTTATCTGCTTGCTATCACATAAAAACTATAATAAGTACATATATTTGTTTTCGAAATATCATTGAATTTAAACATATTTGTTGGTTTTTTTGGCATAAAATCATATCTTAATTAAGGGCGGTAATAGGATCCAAATTTCATAACTTGACTCTATTAACGATCCGTGGCGGTATTAGAAGTTTGTAATTTTCATATTTGATTCTATTACCGACTCACAGCTGAAAAGAAATAACAAGAACCATTTTTATAGAAACATGTAACCGCATAGGCGCAAGCACTACACCTCTGCTCAACTAGAAGCTGCGCTGCTAGCTGTAAATGAAGGAAGCAGGATATACGAAGCTTGAAGACCTATGGCATACCGAGAAAAACTACCGTGACAAGACAAATAATAAATATACAAATGAACATTGTGGAAAACAATATTGTTCAACGAAGGACGACGAAAAAAGACTTATGGACTGGATTTTCTATGTCGGAAAGTCAGGTTTTCCTGTAACAAAAGACCAACTGTTAGAAACAATTGCAAAATTTGGGGAAAACTTAGAGCGCTCTTATCCTTTCAATGATGGTGTTCCAGGGAGAGGATGGTATCTTAAGGTTATGTCTAGGCATCCTACCATTTCAAGGCGAATTGAATTAGCCTACAAGCCGATTTTAATTGCGATGAGACGGGATTATTTTTATGTCCAAAGAAAAACAGGTTTTCGTCCGAAAGGGCAGCAAGGAAGTATATTATGTACGACTAGTGGCCGCCCGCGACTCCGTTCGCGTGAAAGTCGGTTTCCCATGGGGATGGAAAGTTTTCCCGCGGTAAAAAGTACCCTATGTGTTATTCTAATGTATAACCTATATTACTGTAAAGTTTCATCCCGTCCTGTAGTTTTTACGTGAAAAAGTAACATCCTCAAATACTCACATACATCCACACATCCATACATACTCACAATCTTTTACTTTTATAATATTAGTTGGATTATAATATTCAGATGTTGATTTTAAAACTGTAGTAATGTCTTAATATACTTTTAACTGCATTTTTTTTATTTTTTCGTTTAGATGAAGGGGAAATTTTTATGGGTCGGTAATAGAATCAGGAAAAACGGTATTAGAATCAAACCACATCTTTAGGTCGGTAATAGAATCAATTGCTCTTTCGGATTAAACAATTATTTAATAATTACTGTGTAATAAAATACTAAATTGAAGTACTGAATCCAACAGAACACTTTACAAAGATTGATATTAAATAAAAACACCTTAACTAACCTATCAGTATCTATCTATTTACTCAAAGTTATTCCTAAGACAGCTTAAAGGGGCGGTAATAGGAGCATTTACGTTACTAATTAAGATGAAACAAGCTAATGATTGAGATTTTACTATTAGTTTTGCATTTTAAAAATGCTTATTTGTTATCTACTGTTATAACTCATGAATAAAACAATTATTTAGAACTATAATGATTGTATTGTATTCTGCTAAAATTCTACAAAAATAAAAGGATTTTTTTTAAACTGATGTTACCCACTCATTTTATTTATTCCTTAGCATCTTTTTTTAGATAAACCAAAATTTGTAAGTGTTTTTACTAAACACTTACAAATTTACAATGGTAGTAGTATTAAGAAGAAAAGGTAAATTTAATAATTAAATTGAACTAAAAAACTTCATTCGTTCAATAAAAATACCCATTCATTCTTATTTTTATTGTCACATCACTTCCACGTCCCCCACTAAAAGTGCCTGAAAAATATGTTCCTGCTAAAATGATCTTGTCATCTCCTTTGGTTAAATGCTGTAAGTGTTCCGCAAAGGTTTGTATAATAAAATCCTAAGTACAAATTGCTATAGACCTACTACATGTCGGAGTAACATCATTCATATTCCGCCAAATGATTCTCAAGAATAACATTACACATTCTTACTAATATTATAAACTAGTGGCCGCCCGCGACTCCGTTCGCGTGGAAGTCGGTTTCCCGTGGGAATGAGAAGTTTTCCCGCGGTAAAAAGTACCCTATGTCCTTTCCCAAGTTCAGTTCTTTCTCCATACCAAATTTCATCACAATCGGTTCAGTGGTTTAGGCGTGAAAGCGTAACAGACAGACAGACAGACAGACAGACCGACAGACAGACAGAGTTACTTTCGCATTTATAATATTAGTAGGGATGTGAAAATGTGTATGTATGTCTGTCTGTATGTTCCGCTTCACGTCGAAACCGCTGGACCCATTTTAAAGCATTTTGGAATAGATATAGTTCAACAGCCCCAATGAAAATAAGTTTTCGCGGGAATAAGTCTCATTCCCCGGAAAAATCACTTTTTTCGCAGACAAAGTCGTTTACAATAAATAACTTTTAATAAAATAATTACTTTAACATTGAGATAAGTAATACTTATATTAAAACCGTAAGTTATGTAATGTCGGGCTGGTTAACGCTGTCAGATGTAAACTGCAGTGTAAATAACGATTCAAAACCCTCCTATGTTTACGACTTCTATAAAATAAAATGTAATAGATAGTGTAAACTATTAATTTATACGCGAGCAACAAATTCAGGCACTTAGGGTTAATTTTATACCTACGTAGTTTAGCTTAATACCAAATAGAAGGATAGTTATGATTTATTTCCGATGCATAAGAGTATTAATGCATTTAATAGGCAGAATTAAAATAACATCCAATTATAATGTGTCCAACAAGCTTGTCTACCAATCCAAGCCATATAAGTACTTTCCTTTGCTGGAACTGTGATGCCAAATATACAAACATACTCATAAACAAGGAGCTCGCATCTAAACCCACGCGTAGACTTGACACTTCGCTGATAAATAAGAAACGAAATCCATGCAAACTTGGGCCAAAAATTTAAAAGTGCGGGCCAGCTAAAAACGATTAAAATGTTTGCTCGCATCAATTTGATAATTGATTTGTATGACACAATAGTCAACATCGTACTTTACATTACAAGCTTTTATTATAATTTCAATTCTGTAAAGTCATAAATGAATGTGGTTAAGTGATTTAAAATTTTATTTGGATATTTAAGGGCACTTAAAGGGCGCTTGTTTTAAAAGTTTTTTTATCATTATTTTATTTTGTATTTTATAAAAAACATTTTTTTTTATTGAAGCCAACCCTGGATGAGGCATCTATTTCATGGTGGGCCTACCAACTGCCTATCATAAACGAATGCGTATACAAAATTTCATGTCCTTGCTATTTACCGCTGAGGAGATTTCTCATACGGAGCCGATCCTCGCAGCAGCATCAGGTCACGTTTATGATTAACATGCATTGTCATCGGTTCTGGACCAGCATGCAAAATTTTCAGCTCAATCGGGTACCGGGACGTGGGTCAAATTAAACTTGCAGGATTTGTTAACATACAAGTCAAACAAAATAAAAGCTTTTAAAAATAAAGATTCGCATTTGTAAAAAAGTTTGCTCTCTTATTAAGAAATCATCAACAAAATGTTATCTAGATTAGACAAAAAAGGCAAGTGATACCCTAAATACGCCTTAAAATAAAATTTAAATATTTTAAAAATATAAGTAGAATATAAGTATTTAAAAAATAAAGTATTTGACAAAAATATATTACGATCCTGAGCTCCAATATGTTATAATAGCTATAGTAGGTACTTGTCCCACAGTTTGGTGCCATAGCAATAATTGATATCGACAAAATTTCTAATAGTCCGAATTTTTTTTTGTTGTTCATTTAATATTATATAAAAAAACGAAGACCTACCAGCTAAAAGCAAATCGGTCGATATTTTTATTGAACGATATTTCTAATTTACTTTTTAATTACTTACATTAGGTACTATTTAATCACTATTTGACGGGTGCATCTTAGAACGTTTTTGAACTAGCCGATAAGAATGTCATTACTTCTCCCCCGCTCGTCAACTTTTGGTGACCCTGACCTGACACAACGTAAATGTACGAACATGCGGAATCTATTAGGGGGTGATCTGTGAGGTGTCAGTATTAAAGGTAAATCGTGCGATTACGCTGAAATTTTCACAAAATCAAATGACATCATATTATGTGTCAATTTGCATTTTTTTTATTTCGTGTCACATTTTGAAATTTGAACGGTGCTCGTATATTTTGAAATGACACAGTAATTTTGCCGACTTGCTCGCAAACCCTTGCATTATTACAAACTTAAAAAAAACTTTTTCGTAAAATTCTTTATTTTCAAATTTAAATGAATTAATACCCTAAAATATGGAGAAAACCGCATTTAAATCCGTTACGTACGAGTACTTAAGGAGAAGTTAGAAGCCAGCCATACAAAAACGGACAGAATTAGCGACTTGGATTTACACTATGTAATGATATCCAAAGTCTCAATCGAAGCTTTCGTATTCATCCCTACCAAAAACCATTATATTTTCCTTGTTATTATTTATTTAGAAATCGACCTCACGTCCTGAAAATGGGTCATCGTTAATTACAGTTGCAAACCGTAGAATATAACTAATCGGAGTGAAGGTTGCTGTGCTAAATCAAGAGTGATCGACTAAGACTAGCTAACGATGAATGAATGATAGAATTAGCGAGTGGCGAGGCATAGCGTCCGGTCCTCGGTCTTTTATTAGAATTCACCGTAAAATGAGTTACTGACTCTACATTCGATACTATAAAAAGTGTCACTAGATTTTCCTGTCAGAAAAAAAGTTTAACAATTGACCTACTTGGAAAGAGGCGGTCCCACGGTGCCAAAAAACGCGCCACCGCACCGCAACGCACACAGATCATCGCTTGTAATTAAGACTATTTAAGCTTGACTATTAAACACTCAGGTACTGCGTGCGTAAAATCGCACACGTCTTTATAATGCCACAGTCATACATACCACACATTCACAAAGACTAACGATAATTAACTTCACGATTTTGTTCGATTTTCTCTTCCCTGTTAAACCATATAACTACCACAAACTCAATGTTGCATGAGCTTAGCTAGATAATCAATTATGCAAGTTACCTCGAGTGAAGTTACTGTCCTCAGTAGTCTGTGACAATGATCTATGGATAAGTTTCCGTGCAATTGTGTTACCAGATTCACACATGATATAATTTAAAATTATGCAGATAACTTTAAGAAGATGCAAAACAAAATAGCTTTTAAACTAAGAATACTTTTGATCTTACCTTATTAGCGTTTTAGTTTATCAAAGACTATTATTTACTGAAAAGACGACAGTATCCTGTAGAGTTGGTATACCCAAGAATATTTCCTTAAAACTTTTCCAGTGTATAGCATTCTAGATTAAAAAAGATATTCTCCCATGCCAGTACGCAATGAAGAGACGCTACCAACACAACTCCTCAGTCGACGGGCCAGCCTACAAGCACTGGCTGGACTACTCCAGACACAGATATGATGAAAAGCTAGTCGAGGATATGAAAGTCGTGTGCTCCATACTGTACCTGTACCTGCCTGTGCCTATATTCTGGTCGCTATTTGATCAACAGGTGTGTGAAAGTATTGGCGGCAACTTTTTTTCTGTTAGAATAAAAAGTAGGTTAGGTTAAAGTAAAGCTATGAGTTTTTTTAACTAAACTTAATTTATATTTTTGGTGTTTGATGTATGTAAGTATAGACTAGACTTCTTTTATCTTTGAACTATTTTACGAACATGAACAACTTTTTAAACTTACAAAGGTTTCATTATCACATCTTCTTAAAAAATCCTGTCCTATTGAACTGTTTTTACCAGCGAAAAGCTACGTAATCGGGGAGCGTCAAACCATTTTTATCAATGCAATTTCTTTCCACAATACTGAAGCCGTGGCTGAGAACAGTATCATTCACGTTATTTTCTTTGTGATCTAGGGTTCCCGTTGGACGTTCCAAGCTTCGCGTCTCCGCAGCGAGGTCTTCGGCTTCACGCTGATGCCCGATCAGCTCCAGGTGCTGAACCCTGCCCTGGTGCTGTTCATGATGCCGATCTGCCCCGGAGGCTCGTGTCCCCTGCTGCCGGACCTGGAGCCGCTGCAGAAGATGTTCATCGGCGGGATGCTGGCGGCGCTGGCCTTCATGTCCGCTGGGATTCTGCAGATTGGTATTGAGGTAGGTGGGATCATGGTGATGGACTTAGCATGTGGCCTTTCTTACTATCAATGAGAGGGAAAAATAACTTCTGTAGGTAATTAACCCAGGGCCTTCGGCAGACAAATTGGTATAGTATGGTATGGTATGGTATGGTATATATAAATTTTCACGTCTGCGATATTACCTTTGTCAATTTGAATATTCGTATCCAAAGTTACTATAGAAACAAATTTAACGACATCAAAAATATTTGTAATGACTTGATAGGCCCTCGTGAGCGCTTGGTATTAAAAATTTACTCTCAAAACATAGACTGTTAACTGATTTTTGCAGCTTTTTCCAGACAATCAAAATGTTAAATATTTTATTAAAACGATGCATTAAGAATAAAACAATATAAAGTGAACAATTGAAACTGAAGGCTTTGCTGTTCTCACAATTTCTTATTTCTTTGGATAAATGATTTGCTTTGTAATACATATTTATTATGCTCGCTCTTTTCATTCTACCTAACTCTGATTCAGCATAAATATTTAATTAAGTTTAATTTGATTACGTTTTTCCTTATTTTGTGAACAATCTACTTCCATTTTTATTGTAGCTCTCTTTTTATGTGTTATGTTAAAGCATCTACTGCGTTTCTCTCCTCTTATATAAATCGTACTTTGTTTTTCCAGTTTCGACTTTCGTTTTTTGTAGGCTTATCCCTACGTTCCTAATAGTTTTCTGTGAACGCACTCAACGTTTCGTTTCTGCAAAAAGCGTGGCACGTGAGCAAACTTCCAATTCGAGGATAGTGACACAAAAAGGGTAAAAATTCTAACAAAAACCTCAGCACTGCAGTGAGTAAGTGCAAATGAAAAAAACTCAGTCATAATTGAGTTGCATTCTGTCACCGCACGCCATGTTGCGCCGTCGAATCGTGTTTGCAACTTCTGACTTGAATTATAACTTGCAGAGCATGCAAGCTTTTTTATAATTCAAAATAAACGCTTGCATATGTTAATTGCATTGCTATAACTAAGCTGTAGCCAGTGTACTCTATTCTTAGATTAGACCCTTTACATGTCCACAAAATCCCACGGGTGGACCAAAATAGTCGAACGCTGCAACGGTAGCACTTACGTGACGCACATTTTAGACACAAACACCCCAATTAGGGCCATTTCAAATATACACAACGCGCACATGCATAGTCCGGTCAAGCTAGCACCAAATGGTGTTACATAAATTGAGGACTTAATGTTTTTTTTGCAAATGACGGATCGACGGGTACTTGTGATACTTTATTTATAGAGATATTCCTAACATGCGTACTTATTTTCAGCGCCGTGTGAATAAATGTTACATTAAATGTCTATTTTCGGCTAAATGTTTCTGATTAGTTGCTTGTGTTTATTTCTAGAAATAGCCCTCATTATAACATCATGTTATTCATGACACAAGGGCGGCTAGTCCATGCAGGACCACCATAGAATATCAATATTCTGTTCTATTTACAAATAATTTACAAAGAAGCTTTGAACGCAAAAATTACTGCATAACCTAAATAAATTAAAGTATAAAAACTCCATAAGTTTAAATTACCCGCACGATTTTCAAAAAACCTTAGCTTTAATGTTACAGGTGTAACTAACTATAAGTATACCAAAGCAAATTGAAACGGAAATAATATTACTTGAAATTAAACTCATTTTAACGGGTTTTACGCGTTTATTTTATTATTTTTGATTTTCCGACGTTTCGGCATTTTTGCAAATGCCGTGGTCACGGGTAGACTGAGATGTTTGACGTCTTCATAGAGTTAAGTAAAAAACGATTTTTCGAATTCACCGCCATCTGTTTCGTAATTTTCTCGCATAGTCGCTCGGGTTCACGCAGTAGACGCTGACAGTGTCTTTATTTTTCTGCTTATTGGTCTGCTGGTTGTTCTTTTTTATTTTGCTAAGTAGGAATAAAATGTTTCTCTTTTGCTAGGATTTTAACGGTATCAAATCTTAGATAGTGGTTGGGCTTATCCATGGAATGCTCACAGACTGCAGATTTTGTATAGCGACGGTTTTTTACATCGGCGATATGTTCTTTTATTCGAGTAGACACGTTCCGTTTCGTTTGACCGATATATGAGAGCCCACAGTCACAGTCAATCTTGTATACGCCTGGGTCTTGTAAAGGGATGCTGCTTTTTACTGGACGAAGATGGTGGCTAATCTTGCTGTGTGGCTTGTATATGGTTTTTATTGAAGCCCGCTTCAGAATGCCCCCAATTTTGTCAGTAACACCCTTTATGTAAGGCATGTAAGCTGGTCTACGTTCAACTGTGAGTGGTTTGACGCGGTTTCTGCGACGACGACGTGGTGGTTTTAAGTCGTTGTCCCGAAGCACTTGTTTCAGGTGGTTGAGTTCTTTTTCAACGTGCTGGGCGTCGCAGATTCCACGTGCTCTCTGAAACAAAGAGGAGCCTACGGCAGATAATTGGCTCGGGTGGTGGTGGGATTTACCATTTAAATATCGGTCAGTATGAGTGGGTTTCCTATATACAGTATGACTAAGTGTACCATTAGGATTTCTTATTATTAATATATCTAAGAAAGCTAATTTATTGTCTTGCTCTAATTCTACAGTAAATTGAATTTTAGAATTAATTGAATTAAGATGGTTAAGGAAAGCAGTAACCTCATGTTTAGGAAGTATGGTGTAGGTGTCGTCAACATACCTTTTGTACATCTTCGGCATGACAGGTGCCAGTCGGAGCGCTTGCTCCTCAAACTCCTCCATGAAGATGTCAGCTATGAGAGGTGACACGGGCGAGCCCATGGCTACACCATCAACTTGGATGTAGAAGTTGTTGTTCCACATGAAGTAGCCAGATGTTAAACATAGCTCAAGTAGTTCTGCATATTCTTCAGGCAAGTTGCAATCAATTAGCTTCCTTTTCACTATGTCTATGCAGTCTTTCACAGGTATTGATGTGAATAAAGACTGAACATCAAAACTCACCATTGTGTCATTGTCGGTGAGTTGGAGGTCTTTGAGGTTCTCGACAAAGTGGTAAGAATCCTTGACATATGCACTGGTTTTTCCTCTAAGTGGTGAGAGTACTTTAGCAAGATGTTTGGCCAGTTTGTAGGTTGGTGTGTCAACTTGGCTCACTATAGGTCGCAATGGTACATCAGTTTTGTGTATTTTAGGTAACCCATATAGTTTGGGAGGCTTTGTGCACGAAGGTGTTAAGTATTTCACGTCTAAACTTAAGCGATCTTTATGTTTTTGTAATAAACTGGATGTTTTCTTCGTAATTTTAGGTGTTGGGTCAGACTTGACTTGTTTGTACGTAGATTCATCCGACAATAGATCTATGATCTTTTGGTTATAGTTAGACGTGTCCATGACTACGGTGGCATTGCCTTTGTCTGCGCGGAGGACTGTTAACTCTTCATTGTTGCGTAAGTTCTTTAATGCAAGGCGTTCTTCTTTAGAAAGATTCGATTTCGGAAGATGACTTCGCCGCAAAATGCCGGAGACATCTTGGCGAATGCTTTCAGAATCTTCTTTAGAAAGTTTATTTTGCAAGAGACAATCCTCTACTTGGCATATGATGTTTTCCACCGGAATTCTAGTTGGAGTTGGTGCAAAGTTTAAGCCTTTTGTTAACAATTTAGTAACATCACTTTCTAGGTTATGTTTTGACAGGTTGACAACTGTCCGATCAGTCTCTATGATTTTTGAAGGCGATCGATTGTCTATGGCTGCGTTCAGTAATGCGCGATGACTCATACGTTTATTTATTAGTTTTTCGTATTTATTAATTTGTTTATTTTTGCTGTTATTATAAACATGAAACGCCCTTTTATCTGTTAATTCCACAATATTTGAGAGATCCGATTGAGACAGCGCCAACCGCAGATCGTTTAACAAATTTTGAATTGAGACATCTGTTTGGAACGTGTCGTACCGATGTTGTTGAATCGACTTAATAAGTAGTTTTTTACTTGCTTGTCGTAGAATGCTGGCACTCCCCCGGATGTCTGGTTTTGGTGATATTCTCATGCATACCGGGAGAAGGTTGTTGTCCCGACATCTCTTGAGGAAGTTAATAGATGTCAACAATCTTGACTTTTTGTTCTTTTGCCGTTCGAGCATTCGCACTTTGTTTGCTACTTCCGCACCGTAGCGGGTTTTTATATAACTTCTTAGATTTACGCGATTATTATTACTTGAAATTAAACTCATTTTAACGGGTTTTACGCGTTTATTTTATTATTTTTGATTTTCCGACGTTTCGGCATTTTTGCAAATGCCGTGGTCACGGGTAGACTGAGATGTTTGACGTCTTCATAGAGTTAAGTAAAAAACGATTTTTCGAATTCACCGCCATCTGTTTCGTAATTTTCTCGCATAGTCGCTCGGGTTCACGCAGTAGACGCTGACAGTGTCTTTATTTTTCTGCTTATTGGTCTGCTGGTTGTTCTTTTTTATTTTGCTAAGTATTGGATCCCACGTTGGTGACAGCTTCCAACCATCTTCTCTATTGAAGTTAGGGTGTTTTTTAATTTCAATAGTTTCTCTTACCAGCCTAGGAATAAAATGTTTCTCTTTTGCTAGGATTTTAACGGTATCAAATCTTAGATAGTGGTTGGGCTTATCCATGGAATGCTCACAGACTGCAGATTTTGTATAGCGACGGTTTTTTACATCGGCGATATGTTCTTTTATTCGAGTAGACACGTTCCGTTTCGTTTGACCGATATATGAGAGCCCACAGTCACAGTCAATCTTGTATACGCCTGGGTCTTGTAAAGGGATGCTGCTTTTTACTGGACGAAGATGGTGGCTAATCTTGCTGTGTGGCTTGTATATGGTTTTTATTGAAGCCCGCTTCAGAATGCCCCCAATTTTGTCAGTAACACCCTTTATGTAAGGCATGTAAGCTGGTCTACGTTCAACTGTGAGTGGTTTGACGCGGTTTCTGCGACGACGACGTGGTGGTTTTAAGTCGTTGTCCCGAAGCACTTGTTTCAGGTGGTTGAGTTCTTTTTCAACGTGCTGGGCGTCGCAGATTCCACGTGCTCTCTGAAACAAAGAGGAGCCTACGGCAGATAATTGGCTCGGGTGGTGGTGGGATTTACCATTTAAATATCGGTCAGTATGAGTGGGTTTCCTATATACAGTATGACTAAGTGTACCATTAGGATTTCTTATTATTAATATATCTAAGAAAGCTAATTTATTGTCTTGCTCTAATTCTACAGTAAATTGAATTTTAGAATTAATTGAATTAAGATGGTTAAGGATTGTTGTTAACAAAAGGCTTAAACTTTGCACCAACTCCAACTAGAATTCCGGTGGAAAACATCATATGCCAAGTAGAGGATTGTCTCTTGCAAAATAAACTTTCTAAAGAAGATTCTGAAAGCATTCGCCAAGATGTCTCCGGCATTTTGCGGCGAAGTCATCTTCCGAAATCGAATCTTTCTAAAGAAGAACGCCTTGCATTAAAGAACTTACGCAACAATGAAGAGTTAACAGTCCTCCGCGCAGACAAAGGCAATGCCACCGTAGTCATGGACACGTCTAACTATAACCAAAAGATCATAGATCTATTGTCGGATGAATCTACGTACAAACAAGTCAAGTCTGACCCAACACCTAAAATTACGAAGAAAACATCCAGTTTATTACAAAAACATAAAGATCGCTTAAGTTTAGACGTGAAATACTTAACACCTTCGTGCACAAAGCCTCCCAAACTATATGGGTTACCTAAAATACACAAAACTGATGTACCATTGCGACCTATAGTGAGCCAAGTTGACACACCAACCTACAAACTGGCCAAACATCTTGCTAAAGTACTCTCACCACTTAGAGGAAAAACCAGTGCATATGTCAAGGATTCTTACCACTTTGTCGAGAACCTCAAAGACCTCCAACTCACCGACAATGACACAATGGTGAGTTTTGATGTTCAGTCTTTATTCACATCAATACCTGTGAAAGACTGCATAGACATAGTGAAAAGGAAGCTAATTGATTGCAACTTGCCTGAAGAATATGCAGAACTACTTGAGCTATGTTTAACATCTGGCTACTTCATGTGGAACAACAACTTCTACATCCAAGTTGATGGTGTAGCCATGGGCTCGCCCGTGTCACCTCTCATAGCTGACATCTTCATGGAGGAGTTTGAGGAGCAAGCGCTCCGACTGGCACCTGTCATGTCGAAGATGTACAAAAGGTATGTTGACGACACCTACACCATACTTCCTAAACATGAGGTTACTGCTTTCCTTAACCATCTTAATTCAATTAATTCTAAAATTCAATTTACTGTAGAATTAGAGCAAGACAATAAATTAGCTTTCTTAGATATATTAATAATAAGAAATCCTAATGGTACACTTAGTCATACTGTATATAGGAAACCCACTCATACTGACCGATATTTAAATGGTAAATCCCACCACCACCCGAGCCAATTATCTGCCGTAGGCTCCTCTTTGTTTCAGAGAGCACGTGGAATCTGCGACGCCCAGCACGTTGAAAAAGAACTCAACCACCTGAAACAAGTGCTTCGGGACAACGACTTAAAACCACCACGTCGTCGTCGCAGAAACCGCGTCAAACCACTCACAGTTGAACGTAGACCAGCTTACATGCCTTACATAAAGGGTGTTACTGACAAAATTGGGGGCATTCTGAAGCGGGCTTCAATAAAAACCATATACAAGCCACACAGCAAGATTAGCCACCATCTTCGTCCAGTAAAAAGCAGCATCCCTTTACAAGACCCAGGCGTATACAAGATTGACTGTGACTGTGGGCTCTCATATATCGGTCAAACGAAACGGAACGTGTCTACTCGAATAAAAGAACATATCGCCGATGTAAAAAACCGTCGCTATACAAAATCTGCAGTCTGTGAGCATTCCATGGATAAGCCCAACCACTATCTAAGATTTGATACCGTTAAAATCCTAGCAAAAGAGAAACATTTTATTCCTAGGCTGGTAAGAGAAACTATTGAAATTAAAAAACACCCTAACTTCAATAGAGAAGATGGTTGGAAGCTGTCACCAACGTGGGATCCAATACTTAGCAAAATAAAAAAGAACAACCAGCAGACCAATAAGCAGAAAAATAAAGACACTGTCAGCGTCTACTGCGTGAACCCGAGCGACTATGCGAGAAAATTACGAAACAGATGGCGGTGAATTCGAAAAATCGTTTTTTACTTAACTCTATGAAGACGTCAAACATCTCAGTCTACCCGTGACCACGGCATTTGCAAAAATGCCGAAACGTCGGAAAATCAAAAATAATAAAATAAACGCGTAAAACCCGTTAAAATGAGTTTAATTTCAAGTAATAATAATCGCGTAAATCTAAGAAGTTATACGGAAATAATATTACTATAATATTTTACTGTTTACAAAAGAATGGTGTTTTTTTTAATATGACGAAAAAATTGTTTTTACTTACATTGGAATAATAACGTCGCATTATTTTGGGACTCCTCTACCTCTTTTATCATAACAATATTTTTAAGTTGAAAGAAGAGTAAAGTAAGAACTTGTAAGTTGTAAGTGCTTAAAAATAAAATGGTTGATGCACACAGACAAAAGGCAATGACAAAGGGTCGGAAGTTAGTTAGAGCGTCACCTGTAGCGTTAGTTTCTTCGCAAGTTCGGCTGTCAGTTTGCAAACAAACTTAGTTTCGTTTGTTGAGTAGCATCGAGGAGGAACTTGCCTCATTATTATGAAATGAGCTTGACTGGAGTATCGATGTACTGTCGTTTTGCACAAAGGTGCACTATTACTTAGGACACAGTCTTAATGGTTGTTTAACTAACGTGTATGCACATTGTTATCTGGAATTATGTTAGTTTCTATGAGTTAGTTATTCGATCTGCACTACTAATTAAATCGTCATATTTGAGGACAGTAAAAGCAAAGTTAAGACCTTAGAAAGCAAGGCTACGGATTTTAAGATTTTCATAAATGCACGCAATTAGATAGTTTATACTCGTTAAGCCTATAATATAACCTGCCCTATAAAAGGGAAGATTTACGTATACTCACTGCGCTTGACAAACATGTTGGCAAACGCTCTTTGTTTGTACTTTACATAGTTCGACGCTGTCCAATCTCTAGTACGTGATTCCTGTAGGATAAAACCGAGTTTACTTTTAGTTTACATTGTTTAATAAAACCCTTTGTTAATAGTTTTATAATCCACATAGGAGATTTTGAATCTGCAACGACGATATAACGCAAAAAATACTGCATAACCTAAATAACTTGAAGTGTAAAAACTCTATTAGTTTAAATTATCGTATCTTATATATACTGTCTTATGACAGTTTACATATTTAAGAACGTGGTAGCTGTCACTAGGCTCCTATATCGAAATCGATACCCAGTAGGAAGATGTACAACTAATTTGGTATTTTTTAAATTAAGGAATTACATATTTATCACACTCTAACGGTGAGGGAACATCGTGAAAAACCCAGATATTTGGATGATTATCCATCTTGTGCATCCACCAACGGTGGACTACGGCTCGCATTCCAGTCCGCATCCCGGGTCGACGACATTTCGGACACCTTGGCCAATGTATGGATTTTCAATTTTAATATTATTTTTTACCAAGGTGTCCGAGTTTTTTGTGTCCGAAATATCGTCGACCCCGCATCCCTCTCGCTATCCGAGAAGGAGGCATGTGCTCAACAGTTGGACGTAGGTACCCGTATATAGACTCCTTTTTTATTATTTAAGACGAAATAATGCTCTTAAAATAAGTTTATTTAAACTTACGAACGCTAAACTATTAAAAATTATACTGAGGATACATTCAAAAAAACTAGAGTTATGAATTAGAAACGGAACGGAATACTTTTGTAAATAGACGTAGAACAAATGGAAGACTTCCTAAATTATAAGGTAAGTAAGGTTTAGACCAAAGTTTTGACAAAGAAAATTCAGTGCTCCTAGCGGAATTTTTAAATACAATACCTTCCTACATATAAACGTAACTCGTTGAGTTTTGTTTTTGCCACGTGGGCCGATCTGAGCTTAACATAATTGCTGCTTTTCTTCTCCGTGGGTGTAAGTTGTTTTTCTAGATTTTATTGCTAATTAATGAAAAATGCAGTTATTTTTTCAATAAACCTGAGTAAATCCTAAGAAATCATAAGAATAGATAATCCTAAGAAAATACAGTGGGTAGGTATTACGTTGAAGCTTATAATTTTAATTGCAATTTTTAAAATAAATATGTAATATTCTTTAATAATGCTAAGCATTATTAATGAAAGGTAGGTACTAAGTACTAACTAATACCCAAAGAGACAAACGTAGGCGCTAAGGTTTTTTACTCGCACATATCTGTTTCTTAACCAGGTCTTTCTTAATTTCTTCATCTGTTTACCACTTCTCCACTTGTATATTTGTAACCTTCGCGTTGCTAACCAGCGTTCGACCCTGCAAGTCCCCGGGCACCACCACACCGGTCTGGTCCTCCTGAACACCCTCTCCTGCCCCGTGGACGTGGCCGTGCGTGGTCAAGGAGTCGCCAGCGTGGAGACGCACGGCACCGCGCTCATCACGCCGCTGCCGGTGGCGACCCTGGAGCTGGTGGCCAGCTGCCCCGAGGACTGCGGCGGCAGGGGCATGAGGAAGGCGAAGGTGGAGCTGATGATGAAGCCGGTGCCGACTATGGTGAGGATGACGCGGTTGTGTTGAGCAATCAAATGTGACGACGTAGAGATTCTTCTTCTTTTTGTGTCTATGCTTTTGCAGCACGTATACATCTGGTGTCAGAGTTTTAGGAACCGATGTTTAGGGCCACTGTACTATTAGGATTGTATTATGATAGTTACAGCGCATTGCGTGATGTTAAAAGAGGAAGCTGCTCAAACCAAAAAAATACATAATAAATAAAATGTGTTTACACACCGACTCCGTCCATAAAAACTGTGTTATTATCCGGTAATACGTTATTAGTTATCTTATTAGGTAAAGTGAATAATCCTATCCCAATATTCCCACGAGAAAATTAATTAAGCTTCGGATAAAACCGCATAACGAAAAGCTAAAAGGTACTACTAAAAGAACATTAAATATGCAAACCCACACCTATTCTATTAGCTCTTTAATAAATCTAATCTTGAATTTTGTGCTCATATCGTATAGTTTAATTAGTTTTATAATTTTCTCACCGTCCATTGTTTTATAATCTCTTCTGAGCATCACCTGGGTGTGAAAAGTTTTTAATTGCGATATTGATTTCAGTTCATGTCGGTTATTATCGGCCAGAATTCTAAAGATGAAGTGGTTCTATACATCATGGATCCGAATCCCTTCGCCAAGTCTATGACGGGGAAGCCGAAGCTTAAGTAAGTGAGATCAAAGGTTTTGCTATCGATATAAAAGGTTTGGTCTTGGTAGGACTTCGTAACTTGGAGTAAGACCGGTATGGTCTATTACAAAGATGAAAAAGTAGAAACAGAGTTATAGAAATATGTTGACCTAGTAAATAGCAATATAATACTACTAATATTATAAACGTGAATGTTTGTAAGTATGTATAGATGTATGGATGTTTGTGTCTCTTTCACGTAAAAACTACTGGACGGATTAAGATGAAACTTTACAGTAATGTAGGTTATACATCGGAATAACACATAGGGTACTTTTTACCGCTGGAAAATTCCTTATTCCCACGGGAAACCGACTTCAACGCGAACGGAGTCGCGGGCGGCCACTAGATGGACATATGAGTGAAGTGACAATGAAACATACAACTTATCAGTCGTATTGTATTTATTTGACAATACTGACAATTAAAAGTGCACTAAAAGAAAAGTATATTTTACTTTGCTTAAAAATAAAGTTAGTACTTTATTTGGCATTGTTATAATCTTTATGACGAGACAAATAGGTACAGTCGTGTCTAATTAGCAGCCTTAATTATAATAAAGCATGTGACGTCATGCAGAAGTACCGCATAGCTCGCGCATACAAGGATTCTTTTACTGCAAGCTAGTTAGTTAACTATATTTAGTAAAAGGATAAAAATCTAGAGAAAATTCTAACTTTTTTTGTTTTTAGTTTATTTTCTGTAAATTCGTAGATCTTATAATTTACCTACAGGTTATGTTAAAAGTACATAAATAATACGTAATACCTAGGAAAGTTACTTAATTGCACCCAAAATACGGTTAAACTTAAAATTAGTAAAAAGAGAAATACACTCGACACCAAGGCGTCCTTATTGCTTACAAGCAAACCGCTTTCCCCAAACAACTTTGCGATTGCATTACCTATATTGGTTTCAACAAATACCTATTGTACACTGAACAGTGTCTACAGGGATCTTGGTATATTGACACGATCTAAAGTAAAGCACTAGCATTATTATTAACAAGATATTCAGCTCCATTTCTAGTAGATTATCCTTAGTTATAGCACCATTATACAGGTAAAGATATCTAATTTATGTGGTGTATAAGCTTAGACGGTAAATGCTACGCTACATACAGGCATATTATTTTACCAACAATAAATTGATGTAATAAATAATGTGACCGTTAATTGTATAATTGGCGTTGAACTTCAAATTCTATACAAATTAATGAAAGGGGGTAAATCGATTGTCTTATAGTTGTAATTTGAACTAATTTTGTGACATAGCATAGTCTCAAAAATAAATCACACGTGATTTTATTTTCATTGAAAACAACGTTACTGAATAAGCAGAAATCTAATAATAGACGATTAAATGTTCAATTTAGCACATTTGATATTTACTCACACAACTTGTACTTGCTCATTGAGTAGTCTTATTCAGAATATGACATTCTTACAACACGTTATATAGATAACTAGCGTATAAAATCAAAGGAAGCCAGCATGTATAATCTAAATGAGCTGCATACATGAACGCCGCGTCTACTTAGGATAAGCTATTTGAGGTTGCCTATTACATCAGTGTATGCCAATGAGTGCATGTGACGAGTAGTAGCTGAGCGACATAAGCCAATCACGAATCACTTGCTGAGCCTGAAAGTAGCAACCTTATTTTTAAATAAAAACTTGTAAATGTGGTATTTTAAGCAGGATAGTCTACATAAGTTTTGGATCGCATTTTTGTCTGAGAGGATGTGAATGTAGCAGCGAACCAAATCGCTCCACACATAGTTATATGCTTGTTTCAAAAGCATTTATTCATATTGTGCATTGTTTACAGACTGTGTATTCAGACTGTAATACAACTTTATAATAATTAAAAGTGTTATTTTATTAAAAATATATATTTTTTTTAAATTATCTTTTATTATATAATGCCATGTCCTGGCCATGATTAACAGTGCAGTCGTTCTAAAGTTATGCGACAAAGATATTGTCGAATCATTTTTGTTTCAATACATTATTGTTTTCTTTTCTTAGAGTGGTGTATACAGGAGACACGGGTCCGAATAAGAACGTAACTATCACGGTCGAGACGGAGAAGCGGTTAAGTGATATTTACTATGTGTCAGATGCACCGGTGGATCATATAGGCGAATCTGCGTACATGTGCCTACAGCCTGGCAAGTAAGGAATTTATTCTATTACCTACCTAAGTATCTACTGTAGAAGTATTTTATAGAAAAAGAAAACAATATGAAGTGTTGTTCGGTCTAATTTGGTTGATAAAATTATATAGTTTTTTTAAATGTTTTGCGATGATGTGATGTATAAAAATATAATTAAAACTGAAAGAACTAAAACCTCAATTGAAGGGCAATTTAAATGCAAATTTCACTAAAAGATATTGTCCGTACAATGCTCGTTTACATTGCTACCGAAATCATGAAAATCAGGCTTCATTCAGAGTGTAGTAAATTGTGTAAAAAAACCGGCAGGTAATTTAAGAAATAAATTAATAGGTATATTTAAATTGATTAAATACCCTTAGTAAAGAATATGTGCGGTATTTATTTAATAACCTGATTAATTATGAAATTCTTTAGTATTGAAATGTTTGGATTTTAATTAATTTCGTAAATTCATATTCAGTAATTGAGATTTTTACTTTCAATTTTGCATTATAAATGCTAATTTATTAATTTTGAAGTTGTAAATACTGGAAAAAGGAACGCGGGCCTCCGAACGGGTCCTGGGTTCGAGTCCCAGTCGCGTAATGCTCGGAGGCCCGCCTTCCTTTTTCCAGTATTTACAACTTCATATTCAGTAGTTAATTGATCTGAGCATGTATACAAAAAAATAAGAAGCCGGTAAACACATTTGGTCAAAGAAATATAATTCGGATGGAAAATGGATATGTGCAAAATTTGAAGTACATTGGACCAAGGAATCACGTTGTCCCATACAAACTTTGCCCCCCTTTTTCATCGCCTTAGGGTGGGAATTTTGGAAAATCCGTTCTTATCGGAAGCTTACGTCATACAAGGAAAACTATAGGTACTTAATATTATAAAGCTGAAGAGTTTGTTTGTTTGTTTGTTTGTTTGTTTGTTTGTTTGTTTGTTTGTTTGAACGCGCTAATCTCAGGAACTAGATACTAGTTTGAATTTAAAAATTATTTTTGTGTTGGATAGACCATTTATCGAGGCAGGCTTTAGGCTATATAACATTACGCTGCAACTATTAGGAGCGCAGAAATAATGGAAAATTGGAAAAAAACGGGGAAAATTATTCATCTTTGAGGGCTTCCGTTGCGTGCGCTGCGAAAACGGTTCTAGAAACCAAAAATATATGTATGAAAGAATTAAGGGAACTTTTTACCGCGGGAAAACTTCGCATTCCCACGGGAAACCGACTTCTACGCGAACGGAGTCGCGAGCGGCCTCTAGTATTAGATAATTCTTTTACGAAGCGAAGCTTGTTTCAGAAACTACTAAAGAACCATTGAGTATAAAGAAAATATTGAATCGGCTATTGTCAATAATTATCATCATCATCATCATAACCAAGTATAAAGTAAAGTCGCCATTCGTGTTTCTTTGTCCACTTTCAGTTTTCTTATAGGTAATTTTCATGTAAATGTACAATTTGACGATCTCTGTGGTGCAGCGGCTACACCTAGTTTTAGCCGGTTAGAAGTGTTTTTTATATGGAAAACTGTAAAAAAAAATTATACCTATGTATATGTATAAAAACTGGCTTCAATCATGCGTCGACGGAGTCCCACTATGCGGGACTCCTTTTTCTGGGTGGTATCAAAAAAGTAACCTAACTAACCTAACCTATTGATGTTCTAACCGGCTAAAACTAGGTGTAGCCGCGCTTTAGGTATTAGCCGTAACATATATACCGGACTGCTAAGCGGATGGTTCCGGGTTCGATCCCCGTATCAAACCAATTTCGTAAAATTGTTATTTCGATATTGGCTCATGTCTGGGTGTAACTAGGTGCTCCCCTAGTCCATTGTGTGGTACCTATAACACAAGTGCTTACTGCAACTTACTTAAGGGCCACATAATTGGTGTGTTAGTCTGGAGATATATTATTATTTATAATGTGTAAATAAAGAACATATTGGTTTTAAGTTAACCAAAACTAAAATTGCACCCTTGCAAAGCGTGGGCGAGTTACTAGAAAATTATGAACAAGTTAATATGATAGTTTATCATTATAGTTGTAGGGTAAACTAAGTTTCCAAAGTTTGTAGTTCAAAGTGTGGAAACTGGTAAATAACGTTAGATTCAGATTATTTTTTAACTAACGGAATATTACCTAACAATTTGATCCTTTTGAGTAGTATTTAATTGTGTTTTATGTGTATGTTGTGTTTTTAAAGATATGTTTACTTTTTTTAATTAGGAAGAATATGTTTAAAAAGTCGTTCCAGTATAACGGGTGTAAAAAGACCACTTCCGAAGCCTGAAACCATGTATTCTTGAGTCTCAATAGTAACTAAATACACTAGCAGAAAACTCAATTTAAAAAAGTTATTAAGGATTGAAAAGTCATATTCGCCGCTTGAAATCATCGCTCACACATCAATTGTCGGTTCATCTGCGATTATTTTCATTGCAAATTAAATTAAAACTCTATTTAATTTGAAATCATCGCAAAATCTGTTAGTATTAATGCAATTTCGGAAAATTACGTAAAAAAATATTTTCTTTTAATAATAATAAATATTTTTTTTTGCTCAAAACATAACCAGTACCTACCCCTCCAGCAATGCCCAGTTTAGTTTTCGGAAGCAGTTCTTTTACACCCAGTATAAGTGGAAACCCCATTTGCAGGAACACCAGATTCTAAAAATAGATTTATAAAATAATAGATTCCGAGGCATATTTGATAATGATATATTTATTACCTTATAGATTAAACCTATTGATATAATCATAATGTTTAAAATAAGTTTGATTCTTTTGGCACACTATTCACAAATTTAACTCAGAAGTCCTGAATTTTGTACCTCGGAAGAAGTAGGTATATCATTAATTCACAAAAAAATATATTTTACAACGCGATGGCTGGCAATTTGTACCGTAGCCATATTTTAAAATTCTCAATAATTAAAATTATTTCACATGTAATTTTACCTTTGACTTGCATGGAGGTAGGTAAATAGTTGTTCGCTCACGAATATCGAATTTAATGAAAGGTTTCTCGTTTCCATGATGAATTTAATAAGTTTCATTAAATACTTGTTTTCACATTTTATTATTTTGCAATTCGGGAAATTCAAACGAAGAGTTTTTAAATGTATTTACTGATGTAACATGCGAATTTAAAATTAAATCGAAGCCCTACATATACGAGTATTTTTTTGTTAAGTTTTCAACTCTATTTACCATTAATACGGCCTTCTTATTGCATCGGATAAATCAATACAAAATGATTCTTTCTAACACGATGATAATGAGATGTTTTTATGAAGTGATTTTACAAATTTCGTATTGTATTAGAATTAAAGTAGAGGATTATTATTGGAATGTTTTTCCAATTCCTTAAATCTCACTTAAACGTCAGCATTTTAGTTTCGCTTTAATAAATATGGAACGTTAAAATTGATAATATTAGGTCAACAAACTTGGTATTAAACCATAGAGTTTCAACAAGAGCGTAGTATTTTTTGAGTGGTAGAGTCTAGCTGTAGGCTCTGTCTGCAGCGATTACTGGGCTTACTAGACCGGTGAAATACCACCGCCGCACAGAAAACCGACGGACGTGAAGTAGGGACGATGTTCCTGCGTTTCGTTCGGTGAGTGCGATATCCGGTGCCCAATTTCTCAAAGGCCAGCAACGCACCCTCAATGCATATGTAATTGTGGGTGTATATGGGCGGTAATCACTTACCATTACGTGACCAGCTTGCTAGTTCGCTAGCTTCTCTTAAAAAAAAAAGTTTCCTTGTTTTCAATACTTATCGTCAAATAAATCCTCGGTGACGGCTTGTTTATTACAGATAGCTCATTGACTCGCTTGCTCGTTTGCTCCCTCTACTATAAAACAAATCGGTGGGGCTATATCGGTGTGTACGGCCATTGGTTTTTATAGTAGGGGAGCCCACGATGCTAAATCGCGATTTACTCGAGCGTCACAGAGACGTATTGGACTCCAAAGCTTAGTTAATAAAAAGAAAAAAAGTCATATAATATATAAGTTTTTATCGGTGAGGGAAACGGCTATAGATTTTTAAAGATGTAATAAAAAACTGTTGCATGGACATACTCGAGCGCGTCAGATATTGATATCATCCATGTCCTTCGTATTTTTAAAAATGTACGTATATTAATCTGATTGTTTTGATGATGGGGGTGGTCGTACGTAAGGGTTGAAAAAAAAAAAAATTAATCGAGCGGGTCAGATTTTCGAAGGGGATGTTGAGTGAACCTAAAAAAAGCTCGTATATAATAATCTGACGATTTGGATGTGACGCAAGCTCGCGGCTATTATTAGGTTGCGCAAAAAAAAATCGTCATATTGAAATACTCAAGCGCGTCAGATTAAGATATATATGGTTCATCTTTAAGCCCTAGACATGCTGTCTCATAATCTGACGATTATCTGAAAGGATTCGCCTAAACTGACATTTAGAATTTTTTTTTTTTTTTGTCATTGATCTTAAGTAAGTGAAAAGCTCAGGAAATAGCATACAAATAAAAAAGTATATGTTTTTTTTCAAGTAGAAAACTTGTATTTACAAGAAAATGCCTTGTATTTTCAGCCCATACAAGTGACAAGTAAAAGACTGTATAATATCAAAAGAATCCTGCACATTATGCTCCTCTAATCCCAAATCCAGAAATACTTTTTGGAATATTTCTGAATTCATCAGAAATTGCAGAGGTTTCTTTTTCCCTCGTCGGTACAATGCTGGGTTAAAATCGCAACCAGTGAACGCATGCAATGCTGGAAGCGCCTTAGAAATTTTTGGCCCTAATTTATTGTAGAGAGCGGATATGTCGATGTATCGGCGTGCATTGCCAACTCCAAGATCTATCCAGACTTCTACTGTTGCTTGCAGGTGTTCCATATTCGCCAACATGATGACTACAATATCAGTATGTAAACAACACCATGCCACGAACGAGTCTGTGCGATCAGCTGTCATGGCAACAGAAACCAGAGTGGGGACGGAGTGAGAGAATAATAGATAGAGAGAGAGAGAGTGAGAGAGGGATAGAAACGCAGAGAGGGAAATATAGGCATCACGTAGCTGCACGAAATAAACTTTATTAATGTTTTTTTTTACTTCGGCTTGTAGAAATCGTCAGATTATATATTTTTCTTAATTCTTGAATTTTTCCCTTCAAAATAAAAAAAAAATTAGCCACGCTCGAGAATGTCGAGATGACGTTTTTTTTTACAACTTTGTAGCCCTCCCCTTTCTTTACGCCACCCTCAAATTGTCAGATTAGTAGAATATACACGTTTTAACATGAAACTAACTCGCCCTACCTTATTCTGACGCGCTCGAGAATTTCAGATGATCAATTTTTTTTACTAATCTGATCCTATATCCTTGACGGGCGGCCTTATATATGGGGCTCATAATTGTTGGGAGTACATAACAGGGTACAAAGTATCCCTCAGTATGTTAATCTGCCGCGCTTGAGTAAATCCATAAATCCCCTCTTGGGCTCCCCTACTATTACGTGAAACGTCTATATCAGCAAATCGATAATAGTGTGAAAGATTGCAAGCAAGGAAGGCTGCCTATAGGCATATTATGAATAATGACACCAAATCCATGTTTCTTCGATGAACCGTTTTGGAGTTATCAAGGTTAGACGATATAGACCAATTCGTTACGGATCGGTTTTCTGACATACTACCTTGTTTAAGGTAGCAACTTTAACACTTCCCGTCAAAATAGATTCACATGGCGTGCGGCCAGCGCCGACGAGGAGGTGTCCGGCTCGGGCGAGGGCTACCTGCAGACTGGCGGCGTGTACGTGCTGGTGCTGCGCGAGCGCCTCGGCCGGCTCGACGCGGCGGTGCTGCACGCCCCCAACCCCCCCAACGAGCTGCCGCTGGTGTGGATCGTGCCGCAGTACCTGCTGATGTCGGTGGCGGAGATCATGTTCGCGGTGTCCGGCCTGGAGTTCAGTTTTACACAGGTAAGAAAAAAAATTGGTAGTGCAGCGGTATGTAAATCGGGCTGTTAAGCAGAAGGATAGTTTTCGGCTATTATCGTGGTGGGTTAATTTGGTAAAAGGTTATTTATGATTTGGACTAATCGCTGAATGTAGGAATAGTAGAAGTTGGCCTTTACTGGGGAACAGCTATATCGCAACGTTCGGTCGGTTCCATATATGTAATATGTATGGATGAATGTAGTTTAATGAAAAAAAAAGATTTATTTTTTTATGAAACCAAGGTTTTACAAAGTGTGCATCTGTTTATCTTACTTGCGGGGACATCTCTGCCAATAAATAATCAATCAGCAGTATTAACCAATTTACTTACGGTATAGGCTCCAAAAAGCATGAAGACCATCACCATCGCTGCATGGTATGTAGCTGTGGCTTTTGGAAACCTAATTGTTATCCTGGTAGCGCAGACCAAGATATTCGAGTCCAGGGTAAGTAATTCGAGACCTTAATTACTTCTGCAACCCAAAGAAGTATTTTATATTGTTAGGTCTTTCGAATTATCTTCTAAATAATCGACAGGCTTTAGAGTTCTTCATGTACTCTTCCACACTGGCTGTCGCAATGCTGGTGTTCCTGAGGATGGCTCAGAGTTACGAGTCTCGTGCAATAGAGGGAGACAACACCACGGACGAGAGCGAGCCTCTGTTGAACCAGCGGTCGAGGGTAGGCAACCGGACCATCAATATGTCTGTAAGAAATTATTGATTTCTGGCCAAATAAACTTAGTGAGAAAAGTACAACTTGCCTGATTAGCAATAAGTACACCATTTGGCTTTACAATACAAGAAAATTGTGTAATATGAATTAGATATACTGCGGTTCCAGCAGCGGTAAGCAAGACAGATAAGAATAATCTGTGTGTCGTGTCCCTCTTCATTAGAGCCAATTTGCGGAAAACTTAGTAACAAGGTAAAAGCACCTAACTCCGTAAAAAAAACGGAACCCAAACCCGCGGTAAATAGAAAAACTAAGATTTTTTATAGTTTCCGTCATATATTTAGATGTTATAGTTTTTCAGCCTTAAGATAATTTAATTAAGAACAGATTTTAGTGCTAATATTATTATAAAAGCGCAAAATATAATAAATATAAAACAATTAAGCTGTGGGGAACGAGGTGAAAAGATGCGCCATACATTTTCGTGCCATTTCTCCGTAACGTTCAATTTACGAGAAGAGTGATTATCATTATAGTTCTAACAGGTAAGATCGGTTTTTAAATATTAATTCAAAAGTTTAATTAATCTTTAAGTTTATGTTTAAATAACATGCTTTTATAGCTTTCTTTTTAAGAATTTTTGTGTTGAAAATACATGCGGTATACCTCGGAATAAGGAAATCATGGTGTTCATTTCATCTTAATTTTTCACGTGATTCTTATCAACTTAACTTTATTCTGGCAATAAAATTGAAAGAATCGATTAACATTCGGTTAGAAAATCCAATGCCGTGTTAGTGTTTTGAAAATACACACATCAACATCGTCTAGGGATATTTTGAATTTACTTAGTTTACTCAAAATTCATTAAAAATAACATACAACATGTATATATTTTTATGAAGCTCATTTATCAGGCTACATTAACAAAATAAAATAAATCTTTTTTTTTGCGTAAAAGTGTTTTTTTTAATAAAGAAAAAAGTGAAAAAAAATGTAAATGTAACAATGAATGTGTTTCTCAAGGAAAAGTGAAAAATAATCAGAAATTATTCAGATTTGAACGGTATTGTGAAAAATCAGTAGTCAGTAAAACCATCCACGACGTTAAAAACGGTCCTACAACGTTTTTATGCTTTGGATTAAGTTATCCAAGTCAGGCTGCGGTATATTGTCCCAGGTCCGGCTAAGTGGCAAAAAAAGATGTTCTTTCGTCGCAATGTTTGTAGCGAAGTTCCTTAAAGCTCTTTTTAGAGCATATCCTACGCGTATTTAATGGGGTTTAGGTCAGGCGACTGAGTGGGCCAGCCTAGGACCGATACGTTGTGCTCCTGCAACCAGCTCGTCACCACTTTCGCTGTGTGCTGTCGGGCTTTGTCGTTCATCAGCGTGAATTCTTGGCCCATTTGCAGTTTGTCGGGGTAGATTATTGGTTCTAGCACCTCGTTACAATATTTTTCAGCTGACATGGTGTTTCTGATCCAAACGGGGTCTGTTCTTCCACCAACACGAATTTTCGCCCAAACCCTAATTGTCCCGCCGTGGTATGGAAGGACTTCCTGTGGGTGTCGCAGACGGCACTTACCACCAGGAACTCGCTTAACACGTACTCTACGTGTATCAGGATGGAAACCGAACCGTGAGCCATCGGTAAACAGCAATATGAACCTCTGGTTATCTTCCCAGAGCAAATGTTCACGAACCCACTCTAGCCGTCGTCCACGATTTTCTCGGCGTAGTGCTGGAGTACGAAGCGGTCTGCGAGCATGAAGATTAGCTTCATGCAGCCTTCTCCTCACAGTTTCATCACTCACAAGCCATTGGTGCTCTGACTGGAGCCTCTGAACCAACTGCATGGCCGTAAAATTTGGTTGCCGTCTCGCGGCAACTTGCAAATTTCGGTCTTGTCGTTGAGTGATTAAGTGTTTTCCGCCTGGGTGTCTTTCAGCCATCTCACGGAGAGCACGATAACATGACCATAAGCTTCATATCACGTTTTGTCTTGTTACCATCTCCTCAGCAATATTCCGTTGAGTAGCCCAAGTTTGGAGCATGCCTACTGCCCGTAACATTTCTTTCCTCGTTCAATAGCCCCGCTGCATAATGCACACAATAACATTAATTGATAATTTACCGATAACTTGCTATAAAACTTAAATTTGGCACAAAAAAATGACAAAAGTTACTATAGGTAAATGAAACCTTCATTCAGACTTCGCTACCATTATGCAGCATGAATCTTTTATTTTTAATTTTTTTTTTTAATTCAAATTTAGAATCGTTCAACAAGGTTTACAAAATAAAATTTCTTCAAAAAAAAAAAATTAATCAGTATTTTTTGAGTTTAAGAACTTTATACAAAATATTCCTAGACGATGTTGATGTGTGTATTTCACATATTAAATAGGAATCAAAATATATGCCAAGAGTAAAATTCAATGTTTTTTTCCAAAACGTAACCAATATTTTAATCGTATTAATGCTATGTTCTAGTAACAATATCTTTTCAGAACTATCAAATATAATTCATTTGTTTATTTTAAATAAAATAACAACATTGATTTAAAAAAAAAACATGTATTACTCCGATTTAGAAATATTAATTTTCGGGTCGGGCCGTAATTCCGAGGTATACCACGGAATTAAGCTACCTATATGGAAAATAAATCGGAACGTAATGCCGTGCTACTTTTTCAATATAAGGGGACCCAACAGAATGAATAAAATTATCAATATATTGTTTAATTTCAGGCTCCTATTTATCAACTTTAGAGAGTTCAAATCAATGTAAAAATTATTGGCTATAAAATCTATTTATATATGTTGTTACGATTATAAATTATCTACTACATATATTTTATTCCATAGAATCAATAAACAGAGTAAGTCTCGTAAATATTCTATGATAATAAGCATAATTTGCTGCATAGGTAATACTATTAAACGGGCTTTCTCTACAAATTGATACCTCGGAATTAGGTGCCCAACTACCGCGGAGTTAGGATTTTTACCGCGGAATTAGGGTTTTTCGCCTCAGCTTACATTTTGTTTTATTTTAAATATAAAGCCATTGAAAATTTAAAAAATAATTATACATTTGTAAAGTATATTAGTTCGTTCATCTTATAAAGTTGTATTATTACCCAAAACCGCATTTCTTATCCCTAATATCACTGTATCTTTCTTAATGTTGCAAAAATACCGCGGAATTAGGTGCTTTTACTTTATGTATGGCTGATAATTTAATGCCCATTTATTGGGAAAGCTGTAAAACAATACATATAAACATGTAGCTTAGTCCTTATTGTGCTCTCTATCGCTTCAAGTTTTTGTCAAAATACTAGCTATCTTAAATATCCATCCCTGTTCTATAGTGCTTAGCTTAACTTTGGAAAACGATCAATCCTATTGGTGAACTTTACAATAAAGGATAAATATAGCTTCGCTGCCTAGTTCATTATTCAGTAAAACGCAGCAGGAATGTTTATACTTATCCTACTAATATTATAAACGTGAAAGTTTGTGAGTATGTATGGATGTATGGATGGATGTTTGATACTCTTTCAGGTAAAAACTACTTGAAAGATTTTAATGAAACTTTACAGATATATAGGTTATGCATTAGAATAACACATACTCGTAGGGTACTTTTTACCGCGGGAAAACTTCTCATTCGCACGGGAAACCGACTTCCACGCGAACGGAATTGCGATAGGCCACTAGTAGGTAATAAAATTGTACTTATGCTTATTTTATTTTATTTAGGTGATATCTGTGCACTCTCTGACGGCGACAAGCTACGCCCCGCACAGCCCGCCCAGCAGTGTGGCCTCTTGTCTGGGCCTAATGGAGAAACGTTCCAACGCTTGGCCCACAAGAGCCAACGTTAACTTGGCCACACCAGACTCTTCGGATTGTGACGATAGAATAACTACATTAGCTCAGTAGTAATGTTTTAAGTAGTGCCTGTTAGTTATTCGGTAGGTATGTGCTTGCTTTAATGGTTCCTAAGCTTATAAAGATTTTAATATTTATATGGTTAACGACAGATGTTTTTGGTGTATTATTAATAAATGTTATTTTTAGCTTTTAAATTATTTACGCAATGTATTTAAGATATTTTTAAATAAGTTATTCAATTTAGGTATTTTATTATTGTGAAACTTAGAATAGCTTTTTACCTCTAATTTACCTTTTATGTGATACTTGTAAATTAATATAAATCTATATAAAACATATAAAACACTGTAGTTTTATTGACCAACTTACCATTCAATAAAATTCTAGTAAATTGAAAATATTAAGGTTTTAGTCAAGGTTCTTACGAATCCAGTGAAGGACTGCAAGTTTACATTGTTTTTTTAAATAAGTTTTGAAATAATTACTAAGATCTGGAATGGTGAATCCTTTATCCCTTTCTGCCGTTGCTTGAAGGTTTGTATCAATTCTCGACCATAGAACATGTTGCTCAGATATGAGCTTTTACACTGACGCATAATACTTATATTTAAAATGATGGCTATCTCAAATAAGGAGCTTAGAAATAATGAAATATGCATGGAAAAACATTAAAATATTAATAATACCTATTAAAATTAAAATGTTTTGTTATAATTATTTTTATATAATTTGCAGTAAGGCACTGCCTTAACTTTGTAGGATTCATTCTATTATGCACGGGTGTGTGTTACATTATTATGCACGAGTGGGTTATAGCTCGGTTTACGGCCCTAAAACGATGTGATAAAACTCACTTTCTGAGCAAGTGTGTTGAAAAGTATTTTACTTACTGTTTTTCTGCGGTAGTAATTGCTACAAAGTCTTTGATCACCACATTGTAAGGCAGATTTAAACAAAATGTTGTACAGTTGGTTCGTGTATGTCTTTTTAAGGGTCTCTGAGGCCCAGCAGTATGTGTATACCAGACTCTTAAACGATAGGACCTGACTCCCGGGTTGATAGTATTAGTTCTTCCCTAGTCTATAGCGTGTTTTTATTACAGGCTTCTGGGAAATTCTGATGAATTATTTTTGTTATCATTTATTTTTGGCTAAAATAAGTAATACCTATAGGTTGGTGCAACAATATAATACGAAACTATATACAAAGGAAAATAAATAAATAATGTAGATAACTGCGTGTAATAATACTTCTTTATTTTGATACAATAATTCTAATAAACTTAAAAAAATACTTGCGGGCGGGCTAAGACATATACTTTGCATTTTTGAGTATTTATCGTTGCATTCGTTTATGACCTAATATAGGTAGGCTAGGTAGGTAGCGTAAACTTTTTCACTAAACTTGACCAAAATAACTAACTTCGTAAATATGGTTGAAAAGCTCGAAGTGAAGTTAGCGTAGCGCCAGTTAGGTATTGGTCAAAAGTATATTTCCAGAAATGGATAACCAACTAGATTTAAATTAAAAACATAGGTTGCTTTGACTTGCACATATTTAGAAATGAATCAACACTTGAAAACACGTTTGAAACAACTGTTTGTTATCTCAAGTAAGTTTGTTTGATTTTTAACGATTATCTTGAAACATTTCTACCAAACTAAGTTTTTTAGTGTTGTGCATCATGTCGATAACTGCATCCGATACTTCCGAGAGCCAGGAAGAGTACAGTGACATAAAGATGGCAGATGTAGAAGGCCCGAAAAATGTCGATGACTATCCGCAATGGTATTATGTTGAAACGTCAGAGTATAGCGGGAACGAAAGTTATTCCGATTCGGAATACGAGACTGATTTCTCAATTGAAGAAACAGATCAGCGAGATTTCGTGCTGGATGAAAAATATCAAGTAGGAACCATACCACTGTTGAATCGAAAGGTAAATTATGTATTTTTATTCAGTCTTCACTTCTCTTAGTATTTTGTCATTACTGTTTCTTATCATTTTAAAATATAAGACGTTTGTTGAAAATAACTTTTAAGATAGAAACATGGCCCCGATTCTGACTACACTCTCTAAACTAAACTAAAACTATCGCTGTCACTTACTGTTCAATAGTATAAGACAGAGACAGGTTATCATTTTAGTCCTGTCAAACTAAAATGTACGTGCAATGGCCCCGATTCTGACTACACTCGCTAAACTAAATTAAAACTATCGCCGTCACTTACTCATCAATAGTATAAGACAGAGATAGGTAATCATTTTAGTCCTGTCAAACTAAAAGTGCATTATGACACAGCGAAGGCAATTTAAGGCTAGTCCTCGGCGTATTTCGTTCAATTTTACAATTGTGTGGACTAAATTTAGTGAGACCAATGTACCTGTCTTTTTCTAATACGAAGCACGAGAAAGTGACAGCGATATTTTTTAATTTAGTTTTAAGGAGTGTTTTGAGAATCGGGGCCACTACCTTTTTATTTTATTTTATGTGTAATATCGATTTTGATCGCTTAGTGCGACAGATGCTAGTATTAATATAGGATACTGAAGTTTTATTAGATCGTTAAACCAAGAGTTAAACTTTACTTGAACATAACTTAAATTTTACGATCACAACAAGTATAAATTTAAACATTGAGTTAACCTTAACTTGACTTTTATTAAGATTGAAAATAAAGCGAAGGATTAAAACCAGTAGGATACATTACCACTACATTAATTCATGGTCGTATTATGAAATATATGGCACTCTGATTTAATCATTGTTTAGGCTATTTGATCTAAGGACTTTATTTCTCAAACTTTTGTTTTAATCTAATATTACTTCATTAAATGTGATACCTATTAACATGGATAACACTATATTTCACTTTGTCTTGAATATATAAAATGACTTATTACACGATTTAATACTAGTTTCCGAATTAAGTTTTGTTTCAAAATTCGACAAACAGTATAATGAATAAACTTGTTTAAGTGTAAGAGTTTTAAAAACAGTCTATGAGGCATTACCTTAGTTCCTGTAGGTATGTAGTGAAATGACCACCCTATAGCTAGCTGTGATCACACAACCTCACAAGACTTGCTCGTTGGCACATAAAACGGATTATTCTTCCCGCCCTGTGAGCTTCAGAGTATCAAACTCTTATGAACCCAAGTATAACAGGATTGATCTTGTGTAGATATTGCTGTTTTGCAATCCCACTTCCGACATACCATCATAGACATACAGGGTTAATTTTAATTAGCGCATCACCTGCTGCTTTTCTACATCGTTTCCAACATTTAACCAACGACTAATTAAAATTAATATTTAAAAAAAAAGTATTTCCTTACAAAATTATTAGATGCCTCTGAACGGTCAAATACTCTATGCGCACGCAACTAGCGTGCAGAAGCCGCCTGCAAGAGGTGATGCGCTAATTAAAAATATCCCTGTAGGTATTATAATGATATGGTCAGTTTTGATTTATTTTTCTACACTTTGTTTCTTTCTCAGGTGCATAGAGGCAATCGCGCCTCTATTTTCGAGTTTCCATTCATGGTGAGCATCAGACGCAACTTGGCGCACTACGTCACAGGGGTGATCATCACAGATAGCGTAGTCCTTACAGTTGCTCATCCTGTTTATAAGTAAATACATACTATTGCCGTTTTTGTGCGAACGAACGTTGGTGAAACTGGGCAAAAGTGGCATACTAATAATTCTGTAACTTTTGTCATAAAGCCACTGGGTCTATATAAGCCTGTATAGGTCGATATTAGCGACGTTAATGCAATATTCGTAAAAATTCACATACTTACAAAAAATACTGATGTGCAACAAACACCTCGTCACCACTTGGCACGTTGAAAGTTACAGAATTGCCCCTTAGTTTTTAATGTAGATTGTTGAAATCAAACGTTGTGTTGCCATTTTTACGAAGTGCTCCATGGAACATAGTGGTACTGTTGTGTCTGAGGTTCAGTTACTAATTGGTCGGACCAAGACTGACAGTAGTAGACTGTTATTAGCTACTGATCAGGTGTAATTTTGGTATATTAAGATATATTTTTATAGAAAATATAAATATAATTGCTTGAAACCCCTGCGGAGAAAATTTGCGTTGTTATTCTATCTTGATACATTATAAATAGAATATGAGTTTTTTTACATACCTACTGTCCCGTATCTAAGTTGGCTCCGTTTTTTTTTACTAATTTATTTGCTTATACTCTCTATAGCCTCGATCTCCAGGGTACCTGTATACGACTTGGTCCTGGTCTTCGGGGAGAACTACTCAGATCGGGGCGCTGAAATGGTAGATGTGGTGCTGTGCATCATCCACGAGGACTTTAACCCCTACACCCTGCAGGGCGACATTGCGATGCTTATAGCCAGGAACGTCATCAATTTTAAGTAAGGTCTTGACCCTGTTTTTATAAAGGTTATGATTCCGTACCACATATGAGTGATTATTAGCAGTATCTACTTAAATACACGTTTTGTTTAAAGCAAGGGCAAAACTTGAATATAGTGCCCTTTGTGTTGGTTAAGTTATCCTTAGCAAGGGAGGGAAGGATTTCAGGTCTGCTATCTACATTATTTTAACTTTTTATTGTATCTGGCACTTAGCGTTATATAAATGTGGAAGAAAAACTTAAACCTGTACGTAGCCTATTTTTTAAGTTTTATTATTTCGCTATGTTTCAGCGGTATTTGAATACCGTACGTTGTACTTAAAACCCCTGTTGGTCGATGTCTTAAACTCTGATGTTTGAGGGCAGTTGGATCAGTTGATCCCTCTTCGTGCTTACAAAGCGATCCCTAGGATCATATTATATCCTGATATAAGTTTGTGTGCTTGTAGTAGATGCTTGGATGCATGATCCTGTGTGCATACATTCAAAAACCATGGTAGAATTTAGCGGATAGCAGGTTCTTCCAGTGCTATCGTCGAGCAATGCATAATTTAAAACTCTTTGCTAATTTTTTTAATTATGGGTACTTTACAACGCCCTCAAGTTTTCTGTATCAATATTTTTAGTTTCACAATTTTTTTAATACCACGTGACAACTATCTTCAGAGTTTCTTAAAGTTCCGTTGCCTTTTACTAGATGAAGAATATTAGAACACTGTTGAATAAGCTTGTACTTGGTTTGACACACTACCGCGTATCTAAATTTTAGAAAAAAGCTTGCTAACTACCTTCTGCCAGGGGCTCTAGTCTGTTAGTTACCAGAAGTCATGTGGTAAACAAGTGGATAAAAATGCGTAGTTTCAGGTCAAATCTGTCTTTGTCAAGCATATTTAATGTGTTTTATTCATATGAAAGTAAAGGATTCATGAATACTTAGGTAGGTATTCAAATTTATATCGTCAATGAGGGTAAAGAACTATTGGTGTAGGTAAGTCAGTAGGTAAATTTTACCCGAACAGATGTTAATGGATGTTGGTTTATTGCAAACCGCTTTGATAAACCGTTTTCAATAGGTTGATACCACTTTACTTAACGCATATGGGCTAATGGATTCTGTGAATATCTACGAATGACATGCTGATCTTTTTATAATGATTAAAGTATTGGATACCAGAAATCTAATTAAAATGGTTTTACAAAGGTAACTGAATGGTTTCCCCTGCATTATATCTATGGTGGCTTTAAATATCAATTTATTACCTATTATTAAGTGAACAAAAAATTGTACTTAAAAGTACACACTCTTCTTATATTTCAAAGGTTTATAGTAAGAAGTAGTGGTTGTTGGTTTACTATATAAATGTTGTCATCTTTAAAGGTTGTTGTATTTTCAGGTTAAATTTAAAGATAGTAGTGATTCTCAGTAACCAGGGTGAAATCAGGGATATCGAGGCGACAGTTATAGGCTGGGGCCGATGCGATCTGACGGTAAACTATTTTGGGGTTTTAATAGTAAGACATCCACCCTTTTCTTGTATGTCCTTGTTTTGTGAATAAGTCCAATAAAACTCCACAGTAAGATAAGCGTTTGCGTTTATGTGAACTACAAATTAAAATAAGAAAATAACAATCACTTGTTTACAACGATCTTGTGTGTCTTAATCTGACAGTCAATCTAGTGACGTCATAATGAGATTGAATAGTGTTGATTGAAATAGTGACGTACCCATTGGTACGCCACACCACCCCCCTAAGGAGTACAAAAGAATAACATTTTTTTATATTAGAATTATACAATGTCAAAATATTTTAATTTTGTGTTAATTAAATTATCAAAATAACACAACCATTATATAAGTAATAATAAAAGAATAATAATAATAATCGAATAACAAAAATAACAATTTTAAATTAAACTTAGAAAATAACTAAAACAATCTTTTTATTTTTTATATTAAACAATAGTCATTAAAATCTTTAAAACGTACATGTCTGCCCGAACGAGTTGTATAGGTAGGTTGGTTCAATACAGAATTGTTATCTGTGTCCGTTATTGGTTGTGGCCGTGAGACAGACGGTTGAATCACCGGCGGAGGAGATATTAATGTTTGCTGCGGTTGTTCGTTCATCTCTTCGGCTTCTACATAGGCTGGTTTGAGGCGATCAATGGTAACCACAACAGTTCTGCCTTTGATGCTAATAGTAAATGTTTTTCCATCACTGGAACGCTCGAGTACGGGATGGGGACCTGTGTAAGGTGCTTGTAAAGGGCTACGAACCGTATCATCGCGAAGGAATACATGCGAAGCAGTACTCAGGGCTTTAAATATGAATGTTTTTGGCTTGGAATGGTGAGATGCTGGAACGGGTCGCATGGACAACATTGTTTGTCGCAGTTGCGTGACAAAGTCAGTTGGTTTTTTCAAAGCAGTATTGGATCTCGTTGTCGAAACTAACATCTCACCGGGTAATCTCAAGGGTTCCCCATATAGCATTTCTGCTGCTGTTGCTTGCAAATCCTCCTTGTATGCAGAACGCATACCTAAAAGGACAATGGGAAGTGCACGGATCCAGGTATTGCTGTGGCACATGAGCGCAGCTTTAAGTTGCCTGTGAACCCGCTCTATCATTCCATTTGCAGCAGGGTGGTAAGAAGTAGTTCTAGTACGTTTTGTGCCACAGTATTGCGCCAGTCTACGAAACAGGTCAGATTCAAATTGGGTACCTTGGTCTGTTGTAATGACCAAAGGGACACCAAAACGAGAAAACCATTCGCGAACTAATGTCTCCGCTACCTCTTCGGCGGTTATGCTGCGCATTGGCCAGGCTTCCGGCCATCTACTGACTCTATCTATTGCCGTAAGGCAATAGCGGAAACCATCGCAAGGGTATAAAGGACCTACGATATCAATGTGAATGTGCGCGAAACGGCCAGATGGAATATCAAAATTGGCAAGTGGCGCTGAGTTATGCCGTGTCACTTTTGCGCGTTGACAAAACTCGCAGGTCCGTGCCCATTGGCGGCAATCTCGATTAACCGATGGCCAGACGTAGCGGTCTTTGACAAGTTTAGTAGATGCACGTACGCCTGGATGACTCAGGTTATGAAACTTGTCAAACGCTGAGCGACGAAAGGAAGGGGTCAAATATGGTCGAGGTTTTCCATTTGAATAATCACAAGTGATCGAAATGTTGGTACCTGGAATTACAACCGTTTTTAACTGTAAGCTTGAACCTCCACGACGTAATTCGGCGAGCTCCACGTCAGTTTCTTGTGCCCTTGCAAGCGCTTCAACATCTTCGTCCAAGGCTATTGCATCCACTCGTGACATCGCGTCAGCTACAACATTATGTTCACCTTTTATGTATTGAATATCTGTCGAAAATTGGCTAATGAACGATAATTGGTTCAGTTGAGGCGGTGGCAACTTGTCTCGGCGTTGTACGAAAGCGTACAATAATGGTTTATGATCAGTGAAAATTGTGACATGTTGGACTTCGAGAATGTGCCTGAAATGCTGTACACTTTCATAAACTGCCAGCAATTCTCGATAATAGGCGGGTAATTGAGTTTGTCTTTCGGTTAGCTTTTTGCTGAAAAACGCAAGGGGTTTCCAGAGGCCTTGAATTTGTTGTTGTAAACAGGAACCAATGTGGAAACTTGATGCATCTGTAAAAAGTCCTAAAGGTGCGTCGTTTTTCGGGTGTTGTAATAAAGTGGCGTTTGAAAGGCTTTCCTTACAGGCCTTAAAATTATTCAAAAGCTCTGGTGTCCATAAAAATGGTTTAGCACCTTTGCCTTTGGTCGCTACTATAGCGTCAATTAAAGGAGCTTGGAACTTTGCGGCTTGAGGTATAAAACGCCGGTAATAATTCAACATGCCGAGAAAACGACGCATGCCTTGAATTGTCTTAGGAGGCGTAAAATCAACTAACGATTGAATACGACTTTTTGGAGGCCGAGTGCCTTCGGAACTAATGTGATAACCTAAGAAAACAACCTCTTTAGCTCCCAGAACACATTTTGATGGGTTTATGACAACACCATAATTCTGTAGGCGCTCGAAAAGTATCCGCAAATGTTCTTTGTGTTCGATTTCATCTTTGGAAAATATGAGGATGTCGTCTACATAGGGAAAGCAAAAATCAAGACCCCGTGTGACCTCATCCATGAATCGTTGAAATGTTTGGCCTGCATTTCTGAGCCCGAAAGTCATAAATGGAAATTCGAAGAGGCCAAACGGGGTAATGATGGCAGTCTTTGGTATGTCTTCTTTTGCCACCGGGATTTGATGGTAGGCTTTAATTAAGTCAATCGTGCTAAATATGGTTGATCCACTCAGGCTGTATGCAAAGTCGTTTATATTCCGCACAGGATACCGATCGGGAATGGTTCTGGCATTCAAACCGCGGTAATCGCCACATGGACGCCAGGTGTCGTCTTTTTTTAAAGTCATATGCAATGGGGAGGACCACGAACTTTGAGAAGGTCTTGCTGTTCCTGAGCGCACCAAGTCCTCAAATTCCTTTTTGGCTGAGGCTAATTTTTGTGGAGCTAAACGTCGAGGGCGACAGCAAAATGGTGGTCCGTCCGTAGTATTAATATAATGCACGGTATTGTGCTTGATAATTCTCGGAAGTCCTGGTGGTTTGGTAATGTCGGGGAAATTCATAAGCAATTGAGTGAAGGTAGATTTGTTAGAGACCGCTTTAATGCTTACCTGATGAGATTCTCCAGTGGAAGCATAGGTTGTCAAACCCGTAGTGCCATCAACTATACGTTTACTACGGCAATCAGGTAATAAGTGGTAGTAGGCTAAAAAATCAGAGCCAATAATGGCGGTGTCAACATCAGCAATAACAAATCGCCATATGAAATTTCGGCGCAGTCCAAGATTTAATGTTAGGTTAACCGTTCCAAAAGTTCTGATGGAACTTCCGTTGGCGGCACTGAGCTCGTAGTTGGATGATTGCTTTGGTCCGGGAAGCCAATTTTGTGGGAAACAACACAGATCAGAGCCTGTGTCTATGAGAAACTGACGTTTAGTGATTGAATCTGTTACGAATAGTCGGCGGCTGGGACTTAAACTAGTATTGCAATCAGTTGCCGCCGCTACTGATTGCCTTCCAAGTTTTCCGCCTTCCAGTTACAAGGACTGACGCAACGCACAGCCTTGGTGCCGTACTTTGCATGGTACCAACAAATTTTCGGAGTTCTGTCGCGACCACTGAAGGGCCTGTTTGACGATGGTGATCGTCTACGCGATGTGCGCCTAGAACGATTAAACGTCAAGGCAGCAACTTGATTGCCCAGTTCTTCGACGCGGTCCATTAGCGCATTTAACGTTGGTTGATAATCAGTTGCAGCAGTTCCACTAGGACTTTTTGTACCAACGGCGTAAATACCGCTGAGAGCTGGAGATACCTCCATTATTTTGTCTGCCAGATCAGACATCTTGTCAAGGCTGAGATCAAACTGAGCAGCAAGTATTGCTTGCACTTGTGTCGGAAGACGGCGGAGCCAAAGCTCTCGAAGTAAATTGTCATCGGTGATTGTTGTCCCCGCTAAAGATCTTAGATGCCTAAGGAATTGGGATGGCTTTCTGTCACCCAACTCTTCAATGCTAAGGAGTTGCTTTACTCTTTGTTCCTGAGATGCAGATAGGCGTTTAATAAGTGCATCTTTGAGCGTCTGATATTTTTCTGTTTCTGGTGGGTTCATTACGATGTCTTCCACTTCAGTAGCCAGCTTTTGGTCCATCTGGCTAAGCAAATGGCTAAACTTAGTTAAGTCTGATGTAATACCACCCAGGTGAAACTGGGCTTCGGCGTGGGCAAACCACACTGCTGGAGCATGGGGCCAAAAAGGGGGTAATTTAACCGAAACTTTGCATATCTCGGCGTTAGCAGGCTTTATTTCAGGTATTTGCTCAGAAGCATTCAGCCTTTCCTGTAACGCCGCGTTATCGGCGCGTAATCTATTTAACTCCTCCTGGATTTCTTCCGAAGACATGATTACTAAAATTTACCAATCACCATAAAAGTTAAAATAATTAATAGTAATTACGGCGACCACAACCAGAGGAACAAGAAAAATCTGCTGAATTAAAATAAAACTATGGGCAAACAGCACTAACAATAAGGGTTAGAAAAACTTATGAAACCTAGGTACATAAATGATAACAATCTTGAAACAAATCACGCTATGCAGGAATTATCATTAAAAAATAAAAATAATAATAATAATACAGAAACAAATTAAACGTACTAATGCGTTCTAAAAAAACTATCACCAGTATTTAATGTTTTAAATTTTTAATATATCTGTAGTAATCTCAGCATTTGCAGAATCGATTGTCAGTCAAAATTATCACGGGAACATCACTATGCATGCACGCATGTCAAACTCGAAATGAACGATGAGCGGCTTGTCACAGTTTTATGGTTAGGAAATAAGATATTATTGTATTTAAATAAACTGCGTCACAACAGTAAAATGTTCTTACGGACCATACGATGAACTGCGTACTGATTAATGCACGCAACGGGAACAAGCAATCTTGGCAAGGTTGCGTAAAAATCACGTCGGGGTCACCACTTTGGGGTTTTAATAGTAAGACATCCACCCTTTTCTTGTATGTCCTTGTTTTGTGAATAAGTCCAATAAAACTCCACAGTAAGATAAGCGTTTGCGTTTATGTGAACTACAAATTAAAATAAGAAAATAACAATCACTTGTTTACAACGATCTTGTGTGTCTTAATCTGACAGTCAATCTAGTGACGTCATAATGAGATTGAATAGTGTTGATTGAAATAGTGACGTACCCATTGGTACGCCACACTATCTTACTTCTTACTAATTATATAAATGCGTAAGTTTTTGAGCTTGTGTATGTGTGCGTGAGTGTGTTTTATTTTACCCAATGTCTAGTGAAGGTTTATGGATAGACTTTGTCCTGGAATAACACATCAGGTATTTTTTTATGCGGGAAATACTTTTCTTTCACTTAGTTAGTTATAATTAAGTTTAGTTGTTGGGTTTTGCAATTCTAGTATATCTTTTTTAAACTTTAGGGTAAAGAATTATGTCTACCACGATCGACGGAGTTCTATCCTAATGAAATTGTTGATCCCATGCTGCGCAGTGTCAATTTTGTGCTGGGAGAAAGTCAACATTGTTCCATTTACTTAAAAAAGGTAATATTTTACGCTTAGAACTTGTGCTGTGGACATAGAAATCATGTTAAATTTTTACCCGCAAATACAAGTTAACTATAGTCATTACAGGCACTGAGACATTGAAATTATGTGGGTAATTTATTAAATATAATGTCCTTCTCCTATACATGCTTACGAAAAATCTTTACACGTAGTGGTTTAGAAGCGGCTAAAACTAGGTGTAGCCGCACTTCGGGTATTAGCCGTAACATATCTACTAGGACCTACATGTCTGACTCTTAATATCCGGACTGATAGCCACTAAGAATCATGGTGTAAAAACAATGTTTCTTTTACACTAGTGCTAATGCTCTTTTGTTTACGTGACATTGAATTTTGGCTAACTTTAAAAGCTTTATTTGAATGTATTGTGAGTGTGAATGGAAAACCAAGTTACCATGATAAAACGATGATGATGACTTACGTAGAGTCAGTCGCATAGATGACTGAAACTGATTTCATATTTGTCTTTTAGATGAACTTGACTATTTACCCCGGCATGTTCTGCGCAGGCGTCAGCCGCCTGCAAGTACCTACAGTTCCATGCATGGCCGTACCAGGAGCCCCTTTCATTGTGTTTTCTTATCTCGTGGGCCTTCAAAGTTGGGGCTACGGCTGTGGGTACAGACAGGACCTGCCTTTGGTATACACTGACGTCAGATATTATACGGAGTAAGTGACTTTGGCAGCATTTTCTGCAGCTTCTTTATATATTTACAATGTTTTTTCATCCAACATTACTATAGTAGGTTTAATGTAATAAAATTTCGATACAATATTGTCAGTGATGAGAAGAGAGAGCTGTGTTAGTTATTCCTTTATTTTATTTATATCTATTTTACCTGCAGGTGGCTGAAGCACAACCTCGAAGTCTTCAACAGACTAGCAGACACCGATCTCCGTTCGTTTTACATAGCTGCCCAGTCGTATATAAAGTCCAGGTCTTTAAGGATCCTTCGAAATCTTCCCCCGCTTTTAGACAATGGGGCACGATTCTTGGAACTCGACCAGGTGGACTATGTAATCTCTAATGTAAATGGAACAGTATACGATTACAGAGACTTCATTTTCGATGGCAACTACTCTGTGAGAAAACAAGAGTTGTACGAGGAGTATAGAAATATTACTCTCTACAAAAAGCTGCTGTCGCTTTACAATCAAAGCAGACCTGATTGTGGATCGTTTATGAATGAGGGATTTGCTTATTTTCTAGACGAATCTAAAGAAGCTTCTGATGCTGAAAATAATTCTGCAGAAGAATAGATTTGGATTATTTTATAATCGTTAATTTAAGATCAGATAATGTAGCTGCGCATTTACTTACTATCTAGCAAGACAAGTTATTCAAATTTATTAACACAACGAGGTTTATTTTGTAAAATTTGATACACTGAGTCAGGTTGCCTATAAATATTTAAGATGTATACCTATGTGTCCGCCAATCAAGAATGAGGCATGTGCGCAACTAGTAAAAATTACAAATTAATGAAGTCATTTCAGTAGAATCTTGGTATCCTAAGTATTTTTGATCTTAACCCAATTTATTTCCTGGTATGTCCCATGGCGGCATCATCTTTTGGACTAATCAGGTTTAGTACTTTAACATGATTTGAGTAACATTCTTTAGTCTGTTTTTATATTATTATCATACTAGCGACCCGCCCACGCTTCGCAATGGTGTAATTTTGGCCGACTTGCTCACGAAAAATTGATTTTTGGCTAAATTAAAAAAACTTTTTCCGATTGTCCTTTATTTACAAATTTAAATGAAAAAAATACCTAAAGAATGGTGAAAACCGCATTAAAATCCCTCAACTGGTTTAGGAGGAGTTAGCAGCCAAACATACAAACAGACAGAATTAGCGACTTGGATTTATACTATGTAATGATGATGATCTATACTATTACTAATCTATACCAATATCATAAAGCTGAAGAGTTTGTTTGTTTGAACATGCTAATCTCGGAAACTACTAGCCCGAATTGAAAAAAATGATAAATCCGGAGTAAAACCCTATTCCTATTCTATGTTATTATACACTGAATCACTCCATCTATTGAATGAACCCTATCAAAATCTGTTGCGTAATTTAAAAGATCTTAGCATACAGACACACAGACGACGGAAAGTGGCTTTGTTTTGTATCTACTATGTAGTGATAAATAAATAAAAAATCTCCAGACTAACACACTTGTACTATAGGTACCACACAATGGACTAGGGGAGAACCTAGTGTACCCAGACATGAGCTAATTTCGGAAAACCATTTTGACGGATGGTCCGACCCGGGGATCGAACCCGGAACCTTTCGCTTTGCAGTCCGGTATATAAACCGCTGCACCACAGAGGTCGTCAATGATGACTAAAAGGAGCGAAACAGCTATGTTTTTTTTAAAACGGGTAAACTTTTGAAATCTTTGTTGCTTGCTGTGTAAAAGGTGAAAATTACGCAAAAATCAAATACTTACCTTAAGCGTTTTTTCTTTAATAAACATAGACGGGTTTACCGAATAGGGTTGAAAGGGTTTTAAAAAAAACTAGTATTTTGAGGGAAAACTTTATTTGGTTAAATGCATTGGTTATACATGGTAGCTACGTATCATTTCGACATCATAATTTTTTTTGTTTGTTTTCTGTTTTGCTAATTTAACTAGGTATAACAATTATACAAATTGTTATTTATATTTATTTTTAAAGAGTAGTCCTAGTTACAGTTTTAAGTGGTACTGTAAAGATTGATTAAATAAAATCTAAATTGTTAGTTTGCCCTGTTCTTTCCGATAACTCCCCCATAAATATTCTTAATTTATTTAAACTTTTAACTTCTTCCAGTCTTTCTTTTCCTTGCATTTTAACAATGAAATGAATTAAATCATTAAAATCCTACTTAAGTCTATTTTCCAAGAAAGTTTTGTCAAACCTAGAAAACAGCCAGCATAAGATTAACTTTTGGCAAGACGAACCTATAAATGAGCATTAAATGCATAAACTTAATATCTATCACTTATATTTAATTATACCTATGTTATTATATTTGACTATGTTTATAGATCCTAATAGAAACAGTACAAAACAAATATCTACAGCATGAATAATAGCTAAAATAAATAGCAAGAAATTAAAATTAAAAGATGATAATTTCTACAACATAGATTAGTAACTTAAAAACGAAGTATAAATAAATGCAAGTGAATTATTTTGAAGTCAAGGTATTGAAAAGTGAATCTATTGAAATACTTACTAAGAGCAATGCTTACTGGTATCTTTGGTATGATTACTTCATAGAACATTTTAATCGATTAGTACATAGCTACGGGAATAGTCGTCATTGTGAGTAGATGTTTAAGAGCATCCCTTGCGACGGTACATGCGCATTTCGCTGGTGGCGACGGCGATCCACTCGTTGCGGGCGGAGTCGAACCAGGTGAGGCCGAGCGTGTACCTGCCGTTGATGTTGACGTGCTGGCAGTGCGAGTACCACCAGCCGCCCTCGTAGTTGCCGGCGCAGTGCGTGTTCGAGATGTCGCGGTCGTTGTCGATGGTCGAAAACTCCATATGATTCTGGTAGGCAAAGGCGTCGCTCGCGTTCCCGGTAAAACCCGCCACGTTAAGCACGTACCCGCATTTGCGATTGCCAACGGAGAAGTAGTCGTAGTGCGCGTACCACTCACCGCCGTAGATGTCGGTCATGTCGATGCGCATCGAGGAGCAGTTGTCGGCGGTCAGCTGGTGCATGGTCTCCAGGCCGAGCCAGTACTCGCCGTCGGGGTCGCCGAAGCCGGTCGCGTACTCCTGGAACTTGCGGTTGAACTCGACGGAGCCGTTGTAGCGACGCTGCAGGAGGGTGCTGCCGTTGACGCACCAGGCGTCGATGGGGTCTACGTCGGGGTGGATCATGTAGACGCCGGCAGGCCCAACGACAGCAGAGCAATCCTTGGGCAGTTGGTTCACGAGATCCTCGTATTCACGCTTCACTGGCTGCAACTCCTTGACTTGACCGATCAGTTCAGGCAGGGGTTTCGTTTCGTTGAGGTTCGAGACCAGTAGACGGTTTGTTTCACTCTATATTAACAAAAAAAAACTATTAGTCAGATGTAAAAAATATAAAACTTGCAAAACAATAAAAGTTTTTCGGAATAAAATATTTTGTTAATTTAACGAGGATGTTCCGAATTTGAATGCACTACTACAAATTCTCACCGAGCGGTGCATTGAACGAATACAAAGCGCGCGGACATAATATGTACATTATATTCCAATGTCTGATACGTTTGAACGGCGCGTAATGCAAATTTAAATGGAGTGCGATCTACTTTCAATTTCCGGTTCATCGCATCCGGTGTGAAACAACTCTTATTTCGATGTTCAAATCGTACAATTAACGACAATAGAGTCTGGGATTTACGTCAGTTGGTGTTCAACCCGAAAATGTTTGTAAATCTGTGATGGCAGATTATTCTCTCATCATCCTCGTGACAAGCAGACATTATCATTATTATGAATACTTTAAATAGTGCTTGACAAACCTTCAAAATATGATCGTTTAGACGGTGGAAGTGTTGTTTGGAGTGACTCTGCAGGACATCCACTGACTCGTTGAGCTTCTTCAGCAGTTGGTGGTCCATTTCAGCGCGGTCGATGGTGTTGCTGATGCTGACTGCGATGGCTTTCACAGACTGTCGAAGGTGCTCTTGGCCTTCCTTCAGGTAAGAGGACTGAGCGTTCACCTGTTAAAAAATAAAATTTTATTAGATAAAGATGATATTTTTGGCAAAATTAAATTTGAGAGGTTGTTTCAGTAACATACCTGAGCAACATTGACTTCCAGCTTCGAGATTTCCTTTCGGAATTCGGGGACAGTTTTGTCAGCTTTATTTTCGATGCTCTCCAAGTCCTCTCTCAGTTCCAGCATCGAGGCGTGAACTTTATCCAGGTCTGACACTTGCACCGTGAGGTTCTGCAGCTCTTCTCGAATGACCCTGTTCTCGAGTTCCAGGAAGTCTACCTTCGCGGAGAGGAGGTTCCAATTGGGTACTTCGACGCGGTCGAGTCTGCGTTGGACGTCTAGGATTTGCGTCTGTAGAGTCTGCTGGTACTCGTCGAGTTGGTCTTGGCTGCGGGAGAGGCGGGCGATTTGGGAGTGGAGCATCTTGGAGTGCCGTAGTCGGTGCGGGATGTTGATTCTGGCGCGGTGGCCTCCGTGGCGCAGCGCGTGCACCTCCACCACCTCGTTGTAGCTGTCGTCGTTCATCTCCTCCAGTTGCTTGGTCTTAATCTGCGACAAAGGAAAACAAAACTTAAGTTACAAGTTGGTGACGTCATAAAACTTAATAAAAGTTGGTTCACGTTCGTATTACCATAATATTATGAATGTTGTACCGTTTAAAAACTAAAAATTTATCTGCTTCGGATTTCTAGAACAGATTTTCCTTATCCTCGCTTATAAAAGGCCACAACGGATTTATAAAGTCTAGATATTGTAGGTAAGTATTTGCTGAAGTGTGAATTCAGTTCAAGCATTTTTAATCTATTCAATGTTGGTGTATTGAAAATGTTTGGTCCGATGCAATGGCGAATACCAGCATTGGAATTCTATTGGTTGCAGAATGTTAACATTTCCAACCCGCTTTAATATTTATCATATAAAAGCTCTTTAGTTGTGATTTTAACCCTATAACGCAATATAGGTCATGTTAAGTATAATTTAAATAACATTTAAGATTTGCAAAATAGTGTTACATTATACAAGTTATCACATCATCGGTTATAACCAAATATTAACGTTGCTAAATTAATATTCAAAAATAGTAAGCTATAACCGTTGTATCACTTGCATTTGAGACGAGCGTTTTAACAACTTTTTTACCACATCTCAATCAATCTAAATAACGCTTTAACTTAAAGGTTAAGGGTTCCCTTTGGTGCACGTAGATTTGTTTCTAATCATAGTTTTGCAGTTTGTTATGTCAAGTAGGTATTAATTTTAATTTATTAAGTCGCGGCTAATTTGGAATAGTTTCTCAAACTTCTTTTATTTCGGATACAGGTTATAATATTTAATGAGTTGATACGGCATTGATTGTACACTAAAAACATACCTAGAGTTAAACGTTCCCGTATATACATATAACCGCTTTTTCTCGAGCTAGATCTTTTCGTAAACTTAGAGTTTACAAAACAAATAAATATGGAACCGTATTGGATTTAATGAATACATACCTATATATCGATTGCCAATAAGAGATACAGCGCTATAGAATTTGTTGGCTGCATTTATCATGGACTAAACCTTAAATAGCCTACACTTGTTAGCATCTCTCTCCTAGATGTGTACTCGCATCTGTTAATAACTAGAAATGAATCGGAAGCACCTGTCAGGGTGATCCTTTAACTATGAATAATATAAGAGTAAAGTGCTTACTCTAGTTTTGGAATTAATCACTTTCAGTTTTAACAAAAAAAGTTGTAAGTAACAATATTTTAGAAATAAAAAGTTCACAAAATCACTCAGATTTTAATTTTTTTACATATAATCTGTAATATTTACACATAAATAAGGTATCGTGGTTAAAATTTAGACGTACAACAAAATCGAAACCAGAAAATCCATCCTTACTTTTCCCGGACTGTAAAAACACAGATTAAGCTAAGCTTTTCTTAGCGATATACGCTGTTAGCTTAACTTAATAACGACACTAAGCTCGTCTTTCACTGAAAGTCCTGATTGATCAAATAGATTAAATTTTAAAACGGTGCCTTACCTCGCACAAAGCCTGATATGTTGTCAGTGCGCATAAAAGAAGATGAAATGACACAAGGAGTATGCGAATTGTAATGAAGATGGGGGAGAAATATTCATGGCTTAGGCCGGAGATATTCCAAAACGGGACAAAAGAATAATCAGGCTTAAAGTCAAAGCTACGTGCGAGGTAAGTATGCAATGTACTTTACCACCCCCGACTGTACCGCGGTAAGGTACTTCGCTGATTGTCTTGACTGTACATGCTTTAGTAAAATCCTAATAAAAAAAAATACAAAATGAGTGACCCGCTCGATGCACCTAATACTTGGCAAGATCGATAAAAAAACTGATTGTTTTGCCTACTTATGAGATTGAATGAGAATTAATACATATAATGAAAAATAAAGGTGTTAAAATTATCGACAAACAAAGAGGCTACCGGTTATTTATCTTTATTCCATTGCCTAAACAGTCAGTTAAACGCCTTCTTATTCTGAATAGTGATTTTATTGTTGCCTAATATTTGCAAGAATATGCCTTGTCACGCATTGTCAAATGGATTCAGATATTCGGATGTATGAATGGACACGACCCATGAATTGAAAAGGCCCAGGTTTGAACATGTTTATACAAAAAATAGAGGATGCAATAAGAAAGGCATTGGTTAGTGAACAATGGTAAGTGGTAAAGAAACGTCTTCAAAGGCAAGCATCGACTTATGTTTGCGCGCGGCTATTTGTGCTTTGCCGTTACTTGAAAAAGTTATTTGGTATTTTTTCAAAACAAAGATGATGGCCGATGATACCCTTTTTATACTTTCCCCATTTTAACGGTGTACTTTACTTAATAAAAATTCAAGGTTTCGTCTGTAATTTTCTCGTAACAATCGTAATTATTAAAATAAAATCGTGAATTATCTAACATTACCGTAATTCACTGAATAAGGCTTTTAGAAAGTTTATTATTAATATTTGATCAAACCAACATGAGGGTAAATGGGGTTGGTTTTAAAAGGGGTAAGGTACTAATTAAATGGACAAAATGTGGACTACCCTCATGATAAAAGTAATTATGTATAATTAAGAGACACCTTTTGAGATATAACTATGCGGGTTGATCTAATTTACTTAAGTATGTATTTATTTTATATTTCGGACCGTTGTAAGTTGTAATTGTAAAAAATAAATTTATTATCTACTACAAAGATATTTCAACATATTTTAAACATAACATAACTTGTAAGCTAATGAAAGTTATTTTCTTCTAAACTACTTTGACCTATTATCTAATGAAGTTCTTTCAATATGAATGAATGAATGAATAATTTATTGCAATCACACAATATTCTACCAAGCAATAGAAAATGTTGATGTCTGTTGAATTCGAGTATAAAATAAATATTCAAACGGTAAAAGCAAACAGCTCATGTTTACTTTACAACACAGTAATATCTTTTAAAAAAAATAGGAATTTTGGACAGAACACTCCTATAGTTTATGCTAAATAAGCAACTTGGTAATAAAAGAGATGCAGGTATCGGGGATCAAAATGATATCTGATAGAGCACTTTGAACCTTATTGATTCAACAATGCTTCAAAAGCGTCTCTATTATGTTAAGTGCTTTATCAAAGTACCTATCGAAAACCACATGCTATTGATAACGAAAAGATTTAAATCTAGTAAAGCTGTAAAGATGTAAATGTAAATTTCTACCAGGCAATCACTTTGAACAATTTTGTAGTATTTATTTGTAACATATTTTGTTGTAGCCATCCAACGCTGTGAATTTCGCAAAACTATTTTTGTTATAGAATTAAGTGTAGCTTTACATCAGGCATCTACATGACATAACCCATGCGACCTCTCAACAGTAAATAAACTTCGTGTCAGTATAAGCAAAGCTGTGGGCGGGCTTGTGAATTTGTGAAAAAACTCAGCACTTGTGGGAATATTGCATTGAACCGAAAAAATGGACCGCACACAGTGGCGTCACTTACCCTGGATTAATCACAGCAAGACAAGGACAGCAGTAAGCGAGATGGATCTTCAATCTTTCTTCTCTTTCTACGATGATCGAGTGCATTTTCAAAAGTTTATGGAACGAAGATGAGTTTTTATACTGCTGGTGCAAAGGCTGCACATTGTGAAAATGGGTGTAGAAATATATCTTTTTAACGACAGTCTTATCAAAATGTCAAAAGACAGTTTAAAAAACAGTACCTCAATTTTATAGTTAACAACTTGAGAGGTTTAATAATATACTCGAATGAACTTAGTATTAAACCCTTAAGACCAAACAGCTTTTTCAATCAAAAAATAATTAAAGCTGACTGTTAAAAATACATCTCGTACAAATCACCATTATTTATAACGTTTATACTTTTATAGCTGATATTTCCAGCTATTAAAAGTTCAATTATTCTCGGCGTCGGAATGTAGATAGTTAGCTTACAGATACAGCGGACAGCTGGTAAATTCGTCCTATATGGCTGCAGAGAAACTGGTCCTGTGTCTCACCACTGAAGGACAAAAAAACAATCGCCGCCCTCACTTGCATTCGGTTGAAGTTTGAATTTTGAATTGCGAGCGTATTCATGCTAAGGATGCTGACTGGCAACCAAGGTAAGTTATAATGAAAAATATATAGGTTACGATTTGAAAAGCTATAAATCTATATCTAGAAGTTGTAAGTACCTAACAGTTTATTAAAAACAAAGTGGTGCAATCACAATATTTGATTTACGTTAATTAGCAACAATAATTTATAGAGGCACAGAAAGCTTGATAGTCAAATGTTAAAGTTGAAAAACCTCAATCCACATCAGCACATCCTCATTCCGAGTTTTTTATTTATTAAATAAATACTTTTTGGTAGAATTCCATAAAAGTCGATAAATACCCGATGTCAAGAGCCCTAGATCAAGGCAACAGGTGCTCTTGCGCCTCCAAATAAGTAGTACCAACCCGCTGCCATACAACATACTGACTAAATTACCAGTACACACCTGTTACCTACATACAACCGATTATCAACTTTATTCCGTAACCATAAAGTCGAGTTTTTATCGCGCGCGAACAGAAACAGTAATGGATAAAGTTTAAAGCGATGACAGTAATTCAAAAATGTAATCAAAGTAAAAAATGTTTTTTATGTAAATTGTAAATAGCTAACGACTATATAGTTAAGAGATAGGCATGTGTTCAAGATTATATCATTATAATTTGTGAGAGCGGATTTAAAGTTATCAACCTCAGTGATGAAGCAGCCAGGCATTTACCTATTTGAAATTTTTGTTGTCGCTTTTCCTGTTTTATGTTCTTTCTTTATGAATGATGATTTTGATGGGATCGTTAACTTATAATTCTATACATATATAATATTCGAAGGTAGTTTTAATTACCTCCTCCTATTTTTATTCGGAATGTAAGAATCGTCAAACTAGATTTTGATAGTTTATCTACTACCGCTAAAAAAGGTGTTAAAGTTTTTTTTTACATAAGTATAGATTTTTATTGTGCTTTAAAGTATTAGTTTTGATTTTTTATTGAGCTATTTAGTATTTGTCTTCATCATAAACGATCTCACCGCCTTATGTTTATTAAGTTGGTATCTAGTAATTAGTTACTTGTACCTTTGTGTCTTAGTTGTATCCTGTGGGTTAGTTCTAACTAAATTACATAGACAATGCAAGGAAATTCGTCTTCAGAAGACCACACTGACGCCTTCCATCACTTAAAACAGTTGGTTCTACAGTTTTAATAGCCTCTGGAGCCCTAAACTATTAAAATTAAATCTTTCCATACAAGTAATGAAAATTGTAAAGCATTTTCCATGGGTTTGTTTAAAATATACCACAGATGAATTATTAAATCGAGATTCAAGCCTTCGATGACAGCTTTCAATATGTGTTGGATTTTAAAACGAAATAACCACAGGTGCCCAGGTACCTACTACGAAATAACTACGAAATACGAACTATTAATAATTTGTAATTAAAATTTCCTTTCAGATTGCTATGCTGATATTGCTTTATTTTCGGGTCGGTTCATGTTATAAAATTTTATATTATGTATTTAAAAATAATGCTTATTTTGTACGTTTGTCAATAAAATGGAATATTTTCAAGAAAAATTGAGATCAAAAGTAAATTGGTAGGCCGGGACTCTTGGGGCCATGAAATTTACCTTTGTAACTTCACTCTTACTTTTACAAGATTTATTTTGACTGATTGTATAAAACTATATTGAAACACACGTGTAGGATTATATAAAATAATACGTCCAGAATTCGTACATACATTAAGAAAAAGCGAGAAGTTAAAAATATTTTGTTTGTAAAAACCAAAAGTGTTAGTACAAATAACTGACCATGAATGGAGCATTGACTGTCACAAAACAATGTAAATACCAATTTATTGCTAAATAAATAAATATACTCAACGAGTAAATTAAATTCCTGTTTGTAACAATATCCTGCCGCATGCCGTACCAACAATACTAAAATACGAAACATTCAGCCATTTTCATTTTTGTAACTCTAGACTTTAATATAACGTGATAATAGCAGCCTCAAAAGCTTCTCGATATCCTATTGTTTCGTCTGCCATTCACGGGTTATTATTTTGATAATTTATAAATAAGATAAAATTTTATTATATTTTAGGGGTATTACCACCATGTAGCTGAAGTGCATAAAATCTATCTCCCTCTGTAGCTTCAAGGGTTAGAATAGAACGTACACATTCCTACTTCCTTATCAGCCTTCAATATTTAATTTTGTACTAAGTATATCATTTTACAACATCATATTAACACGCCATACTTTTTCATAAAACGTAGTTTTTGGTATGCAAAGTAACTGACGATAAAAGTGTGCCTATTAAAAAAACTTTTGAGTAGGTACTTACTACCTGTACTTTTTAATTTTACCTCAAGTGTAGCTTAATTGGCCAACCAAAGAGACAAACACACACAGCAGCTGTCGTTAAAATGCCCGTTTTACATGTTATTATTCACAAAAATATAATTTTAGGCTTCGGCTTCCTCAAAATTCGCCGCGGGCCTTGGCGCGCGTTTTGTTTTTTTTAATTGACTTCGATTCTCGAGGCACAAGACACCGGGCCAGCTGCCTGGTTTTGATACGTGCTTACAAAATAAAATGAATGAGTAATGTGTATCTCTAGGTCCTGCACCTGGTCGGTACGTATGGTTTATGTACCTTTTTTTACCTGATTGAAAAACGACAGCATTTTGTTTTATATAAAGGAGTAAAATTTTCGACTCGTTCGTCTGATGCTGGCAATCGATGTGTAGAAATACCTGTGTTCATTAAATATTCAAGCTACAAGGTGCCTACGGCAGACAGTAACACGAGATGTTCATTTACGCTACACTGACAGAATTGCCTGCAATTGGCAGGATTGTTCTGAACTGAAATTTGGGATTTGAGTAGGTATTTGTTGCTTAATTTTCTTATAATTCAGACTGTTTAAGCTCGCTCAACTTAATAAAGAATACCTTAAAAACTAAATTCATTTTCATATTGTTTGTTTATTATCCATAAAGATATGTCCTTAATTTTTAGAGGAAAGATAAAATTTATTCGTTATCCGCATTGCAGATAAAGGTACTGTTTTTATTTTGTATATTTTCATAATGATGACGAAACACGATTCTATATTACAACATTAATGCATTTATCAAAGGATTAGAACGTTAGAAATCCCCTCTGAGCATTTTACGAATGGGTGCTCCCGATCGTTCGAAGATTGAAAGTGGAATCTATTTTTTATTGGATAATACGACGTAGGTTGGAGCTTTGATAAAATCAAGTGTATGTTAATTAGATCGCGACTTTATGTCTTCACTCGTATGGTTGATCGTGGTTTGCAGATCGAGTAATAACAGGTGTGATCCGTGTTCACGGTCTGTGCTCGTAACCGTCGACGACCGTTGGAGACTTTTTCTACTGGCCAGTGTGCTTTTGAATTTGAAATAAGAGTTGCAATAGAAGCCTTGCAGGATAACGATACTAGTCTGATTTTAAAATTATTTTTCCTTTTGCAGCATACGAAAAGCAAGTCTATTAAATTGCACGAATACGTAATTAGCTTATCTAATAGAGTTCGGGTGCATGTAAGCAGCAATGCGTTATAACTAGCTTATAAAAGCTAATTGAGTTAGCTTTGAATACTAGTGGCTGTCATTTACGATACGGGCTTCATTAGTGATTTACTTATAAATGATGTGTAAATCCAATAGCTAGTTAATAAGCAAAAGCGTGTGTCTATTTTGTGAAAGCCCATCACGTCTGTTACACACTTTCAAAAAAAATCTATCCTTAATTTATTGAAAAATAAAATGGATTGCACCCGTCCGGTGTTCACAAAATTCATCCCTTTGAAACGCCCGTTTATTGCGCGCTGAGCGTTTAATGAAATATCTCTCTTGTCGTTTATTGCGCCGTGTGTACATGCTATATGCGCCGTGTGTACAACAAAGTCAGTCGACGGCTCATTGTGTAGTCTGTTTGTCAAGGATTCGCGCCTTTTTAAATAAATCTAAAGTTGTAAGTGTTTACGTGTACAAGATTCGCTGAAAACTCGCAAGCGATTTCTACGTATTAGAACTAGTTACACAGTTATACTCACTTATAAAAAGAATTTCCAAATTTGAATTTTATTATAAATCCGGATGTCAAATTTCCAAGAACCGCCTTAAGGCGCCTGGCTTTGTTCCCGAAGTACAATATTTGAAAGCTCAAATTTCTGAGAGAAAGTTCATCATTTATGTGTTTTTGTCATTACAAAAGGCACTTGATGCTTGTAACATTTTTCTTTGTTACATGCCATATTTTTGAAGGTTTTTCAAATATTTACCAACGTATAAAAATAATGAACTTCAAATTAACTAGGGCGATACTTCAAAATGAAAATATAACGTTTTATTATCGTGCAATATTATTACTGAGATAATTTTCAACGCATTTAAACCTGTTTACCTATTTGTTATTAGAGACTCAATAAATTCCACTTTATTTAATTGCACTTAGAAATTATACGAAGAGAAATAGGAAAACTCAAATTAAAGGGAATCAGGGCAATAAGCATCAGTATCGTAAACTTACCTATATTATTGGAAAAACGAGCTAGAGAGGGCTGGAAAAACGAATTGATATTTTATCGATAGCATTGTTATATTTATAGCGATTCATAGTGTTTTTTTAGTAGAGGAGGTAAAATATCACTCTTATTAAATATTTTTTTATTGGGTTTATTAGGGGTACTTTCATATTTTCTATTTCGAAATAATATGAAAAACTCGTTTCTACCTACGGCAGGTAGATAGCTTACATTTGGAATTCCCTGTGTCGGCAATGCTTGCGTATTCTATGTCTAAGCTAATTTAACTACTTAACCTCATATTCCCATCGTTCTAAGACCTCTTTCTTCATCAACGAAAATCGCTTCCTAGTACAGTTCATGAGTTCACATTTTGTCCCATTTTCCTTAGAAACATAATTTCCGGCTCGAGATCGACATTTAATTTCCTATAGGTATTTCTATTTAGGTCGCTAACGAAGCAATCAAGTTTCTATTCTTTACTATTTTATACTTTACTACGTTATGGTACATACGCTTGGCTACGGCCGGCAAATCCTACTAATATTAAAAACGTGAAAGTTTGTGAGTAGGTATGTATGGATGTTTGTTACTCTTTCACGTAAAAACGACTGGACGGATTTGGATGAAGATATACATCAGAATAACACATAGGGTACCTACTTTTCACCGCGGGAAAACTTTTCATTCCCACGGGAAACCGACTTCCACGCGAACGGAGTCGCGGGCGGCCACTAGCTCGATATAAAAAGGTAAGTCGCTTTGTTTGCTAACTTATGCTTCAAACTGGTTTTGGAATAGGTAGCTCGTATTAAATATGTATTTATTATATTACGGAAGTTACCGGACCTTTGCAGAATAAAATTATGTTAATGTCAATGCTCGTAAGGATAATATGTTTTAAGGATTATATCCATTTAATTTTAATAAGGTACTAACAACATGAAACTTGCCAAAACTTAAGTAAAATTTGGTTTGTTATGAACAATCTTTAATAGAATTATTTAAAAAAAAACACACGCAAAAATTAAGTCAAATACCTACTTTGCATACCTACTTGTGATTTTGCGGTAAAATACTAAAATTTTCGATACAGTGATTTGCTTGGGATGGTTAATTCATTAGCACAGAGTTTTATTAGTTCCTGTAAAGGCCCCAAGAACTGTATACCAAACAAACTTGGTTGGTTCTATACAAGACTGACCGCGGGAGCACCGCACGTGCCTTTGCTATCTTTACAACTCCATTGCAGCGAAACTCACAAACTTGGACCAGAAACTAAACTAAGTAATCGGTATTTTAAACTGCAGCTTTGAATGTAATGATAAAGTTAATAAAACAGTGTGGACAGAGTGATTAGAATTATGTTTTGTAATTGACTCAAAAGTTTCGCCTAGTCCAATGTGTGGTGCCTTTAACACAAATTTGCGTTGGAAGCCACACTGTAGGTATGACGGACTGGAGCTTTGATTAATAATTTATGTTAACTCATAAATGTATGTTTATAATCTAGTTAAGCGTTATACGAGAATAAATTGCATTTTAATATTTCATCAAAGCATTTAATTAAATGCCCATCAAAATCTCTACTACAGCGAATAAGCTTGGAATGCTGTTAAAACAGTAACTGTCTAAAGAAGCAGTAACAAGAATTTGCTATCAAGAGGAGCTTTAGCATTTTGCTTGTAAGAAATAACGTTGAATAATAAATACCTAAGTAGTTCGAGTTATTGCGAATTTATTATAATTAAACATTATCTGAGCAAGACTTGTTTTAATAAATTATAAAAAAATGGGAACTCGTTTCTAAAATGGGTGAATGAAACGTAAAGTACTTACCGGCTATAGCTATTGAAGATGCCCTCTATATCCATTCTCATTATGATTAGATTGACTCCATTATGTTTCTACAATATAGGTACTTCAACTAGCATTGATATTTCCAAGTTTCGACCCCAAGTATGAAATACGTATGTGTGGTTGCAGGATGTTTTAATTAAATTGGATAAAATCTGCGCGGTCAACGCATATTGAGGTTTTATCATGGGGTCAATTTTCTAGAGTTACTCTTTAGATATTCCTAGTAGGTACTTACCTTATTAACTAGTGGCCGTCTACGATGCTTTATCTGTCAGTAAAGTGATCTTACCTCTTTAGCCAGTTTCCCGACATGTGATCTAAGCTCGGCCAATAGGGTCCTGGTCTGCTGGTCGTCATGGCGCAAGCGCCCCAACTCGTTGTCCAACTTGTCGACGCGGGCTTCCTGCGTACGCGCAAGCTGGGCGAGGTCCGCGGCCTCGGAGAGCGCCTGTTTCAACTACGGGGACACGGGACAAAAAAAGGGTTGAAAATGGGGATGAAAATCATAAGGGGGCGAAATAAGTAAAAAGGGGAGAAAAATAACAAAAAGGGGGATGCATGCTTTTGCCAAGCTTTTTTTTTGTTTTTGTAATTTGCACAATATTTAGAACGCTCTGCTTAATTGTGAAAAAAAATGTTTAAAAGAAGTACAAATTGTAAGGTATTTTGTATTCTTGATAATATTTTTTGTTATCATTTGAGAAGCTTTTTCATTAAATAAACGACTTGTAATGCTCGTAACTATTACAAAAACATTTTTATGGTTATTGCCCGTGCCTATAACAAAACCAAATATATTTTTTCCTGTATAAATATGTGTAAATTAACGATAATGGAAGCCATGAATATTTTATTCATTAATTTGCTATTTGACGTGAAAATATCGAAAAACGTATTTGTACCGGTAAACGTTAACTGTTATCGTCGATCAGCTTTGTGTATTATCATAAACCATAATACATCCAACCGTTAATTATACCAAAAATGGGTCATTACCGACCCTGTTACTTAGTAACTTTGGTTTAATAAATTTCCCTATACTTTGTGGTTAATAAGATAAGTTAGTTCAGTGTAACTTAGCTCATTTATTTAAACTAACTTACTCGACTTCACCTACCTACGTGACCGAGAACCAATCGTTTTTGAAACTTCGAAAATTTATCCAGATAAACTGTTTTACTTAAATTATGAAGCTTCCTTTATCTAAGTTAAAAAGGCATACATTTTTATTATACTTCCTACTTACACATAAAGATATTTTACGCAACAGAACAAAAGATCCCACAGAACATTCGCAGCTAACTTCGTATCGAGCTCCGAAACAACTTCACGAAATCCGCGAGTTCTTTGTTTTGTTCTCAGATATTTAAATCTTATCTCAACGTTCGAAATAATGCCGCGGGTCTGTATGTCCCCGCTGCGGGTAGTTTTAACTTTCTTAAAGAACAAGTGAAAGTCGAGCGGGGAAGTTATTCCAAACCGACGTTCCCTTACACAAGTCGTAGAATAACTCTATTTGAATTTCACGCTCCGGTAGCGATTCAAGGTAAAAGGACGGGGTAATATGGGCGTTTGAATTTCATTCATTTGTAACGAACTCTTTATAATGTAGGTAACGTACGGTTGCCTTGTGTTGAGGTTGAACGGTGTAGGTGTTTGAATTTGTTTTAGCTGTATAATTTTAAACAATATAAATAGTAGTTTTCTTTTATTTTAAATTAAGAACACCACCGTATAACTTACTTCATTTCCCACGATTTTTTTCTTCTTTTCTTGTGCAAATTAAAAACTTAAAGCAACACCAATCAAAACCTAGACATTGACACAGTGTAAAACAACATGCAAAACAACCTTTAAAAGCACAAATCCTGACCTCATTCCTGATGATGTGCAGTTGCTGCAGCAGCTCCGAGTTGTTGACGTTGTCGGCCAGCTCCTTGACCTCTGCCCTTAGTTCGTTCATGGACTTCCTGGCCCACTCCAGGGTCTCCTGCTCATTGCGGTCGTGGTTGCTGGTCGGTTGCACGCTGGCCCTGGGAAAAAGATTATTCAGGTAAATCAAAAGAAATCAGGTAAACAGGTAAGTCCGAGGCGATTTCAGTTGGGTAAATTATTAAAAAGGACTAAAGAGATATAGAAAGTAGTTAAACTTAAGAACACTTTTATCAAATCAAAAATAATAATCCGAAAAATATTACACATAAATCATACAAAAAGGTTGCGCTATTAATAATTCACGTAAAGTAGACGGACACTATCCCATTCACTGAGTCCCAATCGACGGAATGAAAAATGCATGAACAAATGGGTTTGTCAATTTAGGAAAATCGGTTTAATCGGTCGGCGTGTGAGCTTAGCCCTGGAAGAACCGTGTTTTCGATGTGCACTCCAAAAGCGGATTAAACCAGAAATAGGTACTCAATGGATATATCGGTGGTTGAAAAGTTTCCGCTAAGCACATTTTAAAGCGGTCTGAGGTCAGGCCATTTTACAAATGTTTAAGTGCAATCTATTGGTTCCTTAAAATACAAACAATATTGAACTATTAAACTGTTGCTAAGTGGTAAAAAATACGTTGATATTCCAAGTAACAGAATGTACTAAACTCAATTAACCCTGCGTACTGCTACTGACGGGTCACCCCGCAAGTAAACGTTTAATATGTTAATTAAATCGGGAATTGAACCCGAAACCGCAATCGTTCGCCTCAGCAATGACCAATTACAGCACGCTAGTGGTGACCGGATGCTACGTCACGGCACGCTGCGCGACCGGACTTGCCTCAATACATCCCTTCCTACTTCCGCCGCGAAGTTTTTTTTATTCGACATGATAATGGCATGCATTGTTTCGGTTGGTGTTAATTTTTTTTAATTGCGTTTACAAAAGTGGGTGTGTGTATTGACTGGGAGCCAAATTACTAGTTAACGCTTAATGGCGTCTATCTATATAATAAAAGTTTATAAGTTTATTCAGTCTACCAGTAAAAATATGAACTATTAGTTGTTACTGAATATAACTTATAAAAGGGAAATTAGTTGTTACTAAATATAACTTTTTCTGTAAACTAGAATGATATAAAAATATTAAACTATTTAATGCAATGATGGTTATGTCCCTGGGTTCAGAGCTGCGGACTTATCACACTCAAAGTATTTTTCCATGACACTGTAAAAGCATTTTTTTGTATAACCTTATTTTATTATTTGAGATAAAACACTTACAATTTTGTTGTGAAATCTGTTCGAGGTACAGACTTATTAATAATAATTTTGTATTTATGATACGTTACGGTTTTCCTGCAACATTTTTTTTGTTGTTTTCTTTATTTTGGTAAGCCATTTTAAAGGATTTTTTAAAATATTTAAACTTATAAATAAGAGTTTGCTTGTCTTTATCCTTTTTTATTCGTTAAATATTAACGATCTTTCGTATTAATATTTAATTTTATCAAATTTAATGTACTAAGATCGATTTCTATAAGCAATAAATAAGTTACAAATTAAAATCAATAATAAAAATAAAACAAAATTGTTAAAAAAAAACACCTTGTATGTCAAAGTGCCGATCCCATTTTATGATAAAAAAATGTTATTTCCGTTATCGTTTCCTAGTAAATTTGTATCGGAAATAAGTAGGTTGATATTTTTAAAAGCAAACAAACATAACTAATATTAAAATTGGTCAAATATTTATTTTGTTGATAACGACTTATCGCCGGCATTTTTTAACACTGCACCTGACTTAAATTGACTTGTAAAAGTGTTGATCCAATAACTGTTTGCTACAAGTAAAAAAAAAGTTTTGCAAATAAACGAAAGATATTAAAAAAAATTAGACCCATCATCAATCCGCATTCAAAGCAAATATTTTTTACAATCTGTTTAGTCTTATTGTAGATTTAAACCAATGAAACATTTAAGTCCGCCATAAAAAAGCCCACACTCAAAATATTTTTACAAATAGTACTCAATTACAATATTTATATTAAAAAATACTTAAGTACATTCCTGTTAAGAGCTGTCGAGCTCAAACTATACCTGTCGGGTCGGAAGCTACTAAAGATTCAAAGTGAATATTTTAAAATGCATTAACTTTTCTCTAGAGTCTTAGCCTTTTAGAGGAAAATAAATAATTCTCCAAACTTGGATTTTCAAAAGATCATATTTCAATAAGCCTTAAACCTCAATGAGATAAAAAAAGTAATTTGGATTAAGAATTGTCGATGGTCGTTAAAAATAATGATCGAGTACCTATTATTGGGCGCCATGAAACAATATTCTTTGCTTTTTCCATATTTAAGAAAATAATTACAATTAAATTAACAAGAATCATCTATACATAAAGATTTATTTAATTTTGCAGCGTTTAGTTAAGAATTTAATTGTTTCATTCTACTCCTTTAAGTAAGAAAAAACTTTTTTACGAGTAGTGTAAACAAACATTAATGTAAACACTGCTTTTGCAAAGTAAGTGCATTTGTTTTTAAGTTTATTTTCTATTAAGTAAACAATCTTGTTTTTCTTTGCTAATTGCAACCCGTTGCGAAGGTTAAGACGATTAATTTGAAGGAAAAGGGATTAGTTCTGAAAGCCGTAAACAATGTAAAAATAACTTCAGATTTCTAAATCATCCAGTTGCAAATTGCAACCCGTTGCGAAGGTTGAAGAAGATTAATTAGAAGGATTAGTTCTAGAAAGATTTTTATAATACCGAAAGCCGTAAACAGTGTAAAAATAACTTCAGATTTCTAAATCATCCAGTTGCAAATTGCAACCCGTTGCGCAGGCTGAAGAAGATTAATTAGAAGGATTAGTTCTACAAGATTTTTATAATACTGAAAGCCGTAAACAATGTATAAATAACTTCAGATCTCTAAATCAGCCCAGATGCAAATCTTAACAATAACCTTTTTGAACCTACTACCAACTTTCTTCCTACTATAAATTTTACCTTACTTACCCAGATTCCATCAAAATTATGTCTATCAACTTATTCCAAACAAAATATTCTCCAAAACTTTTGACCAACATTTATTTTTATACACCTTTAAATTTGGAACTCTATTTTTTTTTTCTTGGCGTGCGTTAAGTTAACAATTTTCGGCCTCTCACCACGTGGCCGGCCCAACAGCAGATGGTATCGTACCATGCGGTGGTGCCATTAGAAAAAAAATGAAAGGCATCGCGCGTCCCTTGCGCTTTTATTAGGGTTCCGTAAAGAACAAAATAAACAACCCAAGTACGAATGAAATGTGTACGTAAATTATTAAAATAGAAGTGTGGGAAGTTTTTAGGCCAATTACGATGAAATTATGTATGAAAATTGTAAACATGTTATACTATTTAAAACTGCGTGACATCTGTGAATACTCACGTTAAAGTTTTTGCAGTTAAAAAGTAATAAATACTAGACTCTAACTCAAAGTTATTATCATGAAGTTCTTCTAAATGGTGTTTTTAGATATTGAATTGTTATGACTCTACTTTTTCTGGTCGTAATACTATGCTGAACCATAGTTTCTTGCTTATCATCGTTTCAGTTTCTAGGTAAACGACAACTTATTGTTATTTCATAGTGCATAAGGTTGATTTTTGATAAGCAATAGTAATTTAGAGAATATCACCTGCCGATTACATTAGAGTTAGAAATTGAATATCATTTTTTGGGTTCGGATGGTATCCTGTGCCAACATCTGCTCCATTTAAACTTATTGTGTTGCGTTTAGTTTTTGTTTTCTTAGTATATACGTTCATTTCTAGATACGTTCACGATTATGGTGTTAATACCTACCTGTATTTTAAACAAATAAAAATTTATTGATTAACATTAAAGAGACCGTCGTTAGTACCTAATTGAGGCCTATATCTTATTTATGAATCGCGTTTATAGATTTAGATAATTACTCGTACGTTAAAATAAGATCAATCAGTTTTTTAACAAAAACCACAACAAATAATAAATATACAAGATGTCTCATTACCAACCCAATAAAAATTAGTTTTTTCACCATGTATGCGCACGAGTGCCTCGCCGGATGTGGGTCCTAGCGCTACTTCCGTTTTATAAATAAACGCATAATATCCTATTTATGCCAGATGTTCTGCTCCAACATTTAAAACTCCATTTTAAACCAGCCCGAGTTCCGAAGCTAAATAAGAATTATTCGGACAATTGCAGTGAATTAAATATACGTACTTAACCTTAAATTGTTTATTAGACCAGATTGGGTCAGCGGTTCGCTGTACATTGCGCGCTCTGCATGCTCAGTTTGTACCGACCACTCAGCGACTTCGCAATGTAGGTACTTAGTCCATTACAAGTACCCCACGTTGCCGTAATTTTAAAATTCGCTTTTAGGAGTTGCCTCATTAAATTCAAGAGAAGCCTTGTCCTTGACTGGCCCTTAAGTGCGCAAGTAAAAAAGCGGATAGTCAAAAAATAAAAAGCGATTAGTCTTTCGCAGCTGGCGTCAGCTTTTCAAGTCGCGAGTGCGTTGCGATTGCAGAAACTTAACAAGTTACAAACTGCAAGTAAATACAACTCCGGGATATTTAATATGGGCTCTATGTCTAGAGTTATAAGGGCGAGTTTAATATAATTTGAGGGTGTTGTTAAAGTTGTAAATACAGATGCATCTCAATGATCGCTGAGCAGGTGCTATCCACAGGCTCCTATTTATTTCCATCGACTCGAGATATGCGAATACTTTAGACTATTTAAAGAAATAATTTCAAGTTTTATGGACCACTAATAACCAAGAAAAAACTTAAGAGCCATTTGCGGTTGAGATTGGTTTCGAAAGATTATTTATTGTTAATAAACAATTTTAATTATCTGTGGTAGTCAGCTTTATATTTACTTGTATTAAATGTTTCAATACTTTTTTTCTAATAAGGCTTTGAATGTTACAAAGTTAAAATTTAATTACAAAACCTAAAAAAAAATACAGTTATAGGTTTGTAATTTACTTCAAAAGTGAGTTATCTCTACGCACAATTGTTTACTTAAAATACCTTGACAGTAGGTACATGAAATAAAAATCCTGTCTCCTAACATTTAACGAATGTTTCGGACTCACTCTTGACAAGTGAACGAATGCATTCATTCGTTCAATCACTCCGAGCGACATGTCCCAGGGGACCGAAGTAAATTTTTAAACAGTTCAGAAGGCGGGCATCGATGATTTTTTATATCTTCAAGGTGCAAACAGCGATAGTACGTCACTGGCCTGGATTCAAAGCTCTCTTAGACGCTGAGCTACCTCTCATGAAACTGTCAGTTCCATTGAGAGCTGTTATAGTTATTGTCCTAATTAATAGTTGTTTAACAAGCGAGATCAAAGATACGTTTGTTGTGGTGAGTTCGAGGGAAACAAATGAAACAGAAATTACTATTCAGTGAAAGAAATAAGCTTTGAATGCTTGAAAATCGGCAGTGTTATGAGAACTGCGTAATTTCTCTACATTTTTGTAACCGGGAATACGTTTTGAATGTAAAAGTTTGTAAAGGCGATTTAGTCACGTTTCAGAGTAAATGTATTCTCTTCGTTGTACAAATAAAACTAACGCTTGTGATTCAAATATTTTATTTTGCATGTTCCTCTTCACATCGGTTCATTTATTTATTTTAATGAGTTAAGTAAATTTCAACGTAGCGAAGTTTCTAGTAGGTAAGTTATAATAACTTGGAATCGAGAGGTGCGAGTTCTTGCTATAAAGTTACAGTTTAACTTAGTTTATGCGGATATTGAATTGGAACTATCCACCGGTTGCAAAAGAGTTAAAGTTAAGTTGACTTAAATTTACATCAGTTACTACTCGTGCTTAAAATAATTATAGGTAAGTTCGCAAGAATAAATAATAAATAAAAAATCTTATCTTAGTCTCTACAAAATATAAGTACCTACCTACTTCGATGCAGAAATAAATAAATATTAAATGTATTTTTTATCATAATAAAGTAAAAGGAATATCTCAATCAAAGCTCAAATACGAAGGTGCGGTAACTGAGGTTAATTGTTAATTAGCTCAGTCATTGTGGTAATCGCAAATTGTAATACATTACATTGCGGTATTCCGCGTATTCTCAATCGTTTCATTACCCTAGTTTAAGGTACTATACAACACCTTTAAGCCATTAATTCATATTTTTTTGGAATAATGATAATATGACTTATATTAGTCCAACAAGTAAACAATCGTCACAAACAGAGAGTGTCTATGACAATTCGACTCACGGAAATAAGCGGCAAATTTGAGATTAAACATACCAGAGCTAGCTTTCATAAGGAGTAATGAAACATTCCTAGAATTTCAAGTTATTCAGCTAATGACAGCAAATAAAGAAAACTACAGCAAAGCCACATCAACAGCAACTGCAGTTTCCTCAATTTCTTTTTCCTTAACAAAAAGCTATAAAAAACGCTACATATCCTTGTGTTATTAGTGTAGACGCCTAATTAGAAGCAACTTCAAAAAGGAGAAACGAAATGCAAATATAAGCCTTGAAATTATGGTTTTAAATGTAATGAATCCGCGTATATATCTTAGAGTATAGTATAAGTATTAACGGCGGTGGTGACACGTTTGCGAGCCAGAAGTGCTCCGGCGCGCGTGACTTTTCACGACTCTTGATGTCTTTTAACATAAGCAAGATCTTAACTCACTGAGATACCTACTCTGTAAAGCTCTCTAGGAATTAAAATGCAGAAACTGTACAGGGGGATATTTAAATGCAAATTTTTGAAGTTTTTGGTAGGGCAAAGAGAAATGTAACGCATTATTCATGCTCTTTTAAATTTGTGCAGTTTAAGTATTAATATAACACAATGTTAGTATTTAATATTAATATGAGCAAACCTTTTGATATTTTAGTAAATATTTTCTGAATTTATTGTTTCACTTGGAATTATATTTTTAACAAGGTAACAATAACAAAATGATCCAGCTTTGTAGGTGCCTATTTAAATATTATTAACACAATTCGCAAACACCATAAACTTTTTTACAATGTTTGATCGCTATAAAACAAATCCCTTCCAATTCGCGTCGGCAGAGCAGCAATAAACCAATCCACCAGCGCACAGACAAAAACAAAAGAACTCCACCAAAAGTTTGCTACTTACTTGAGTTCGTCCACTTCTTTCAGGAGTTTGGAAACATCATCTTTATGAGCCGACTTGAGGAACTCGATCTGCTCAGCGAGCGCCGAGATTTCGTCTTTGAATCCTATTTCCGCGGATTTCGCGGCGAAAATCACGAGAGATAAAAGCAGTAGTACGCGTAGATCGCACATGTTTGCGGAGCGGTCCGTGCGTCCCGGCCGAGCGTCGCGGACAGAATGACTGGGAGGCGGGAAGCGGCTTGGTTTTACCGGCGGCGAGCTCGCAGATGCGCTCAACAGTTGTGCCGCGTTCGCAGCCGAATCAAAAAGCAAATCGTATCGTTATGTGCACAGATGTACAACACTGATGGACTGGATATCTGCGGGTGCTTTGATATACAGACTCGATATTGTTTACTTACGTCGTTTTAAGCTAGGTATCGATTTTAGATTTAGTATGTCTATGTAGTTGGGTTGATGTGTTCGTTGATTTTCAGATATAAGTAGGTACCTATCTCTTAGTGTTATTTACAACTGTTAAGTTTTAACTAAAACAAAACATGAATTTCGTAGTTTAAAATGTAATTAAATGCAATTTTAAATAAGTATAATAGTTTTTGAACGTAAAATTACTGCTTCCGAAAACAAAACTGGGCATTGCTGGAGGGGTAGGTACTGGTTACGTTTTGAGCAAAAAGAAGAAGTTTAGAAGTTAAAACTCTAAAACATGCGATCTTTTTATACTTTACTGTACCAACTTACCTGCTTCGTCAGCGAATATGCATTTGAAATGTCGAATTTAAGTTATCGTGAGAACGCGACAAGTGTTTAACATAAAAAGAACTTTGATTGAGTGTCACCTCTTTGATGTTCCTATGCAAATTAACAGATAACTATACGGACTGTGTACCATACAATTTCTACAGACAAAAAAAAACTTATTAAACACTCATAAAAAAAATTTAAAATCATAAGGTTATTTTTTTTTGTAAATTTGAAATTATGATATAATTATAATACCCAAGCATATTGTGTAACCCATATTTAATATTCAAAGACTGAAGAAAAAATGTAGGTACATAGCAATGTAATCATTAATGATAATAATATTATATGTATTATGTTAACAAACTAAATTAAAAAAAAGGATACGAAGGCGCCATTAAGTTCTGAAATTGTACTCTGATATTTTTGATAACATATTCAAAACCCTTTTTTTAGAAAATACAGGGTGTAAAAGAACTGCTTCCGAAAACAAAAACTGGGCATTGCTGAATATATTTTTTTACGTTACTGTACAAAATTGCATTTATACTATCAGATTTTGCGATGATTTCAAATTTAATAGTGTTTTAATTTAATTTGCACCGTAAATAATCGCACCTGAACTTTCAGTTGATGTATGAGCGATTATTTCAAGCGCCGAATATGTCTTTTAATTCCTTAATAAATTTTTGAATTGGGTTTTCTGGGTATACTCTTAGTGAATTTAGTTACTATTGAGGCTCCAGAATACATGGTTTCAGGCTTCGGAAGTGGTCTTTTTACACCCGTTATGGCCAATTTTTTTTTTAAGTAAAATACTGTAGTCACTATACATAGTTACTTAAACAATAGTCAATGTATTTTAATTTCTTTTAAAATTGTACCTACAATCTAAAGGTTTACCCTTACAATTGGTTAGTACACAACTTTGGTATAAAAACTTTTTATACAGTACGGTTCATAATAATAACATTGCGGTATTAAATAATAGGAACCAACCGAAAATAACTCCTGCGGGCTTAATTTAAAAGTTAAAATTTAATTTACAATGAATCGAACTTTCTTAAAACCTCTGAGCAAAGCTTGATGGACTATAAACATTTACTGTTTTATTATTATTAAACTATTTTTCACAACTCTTGCCTAAGTAATCAGAAAATTAAAATAAAAGGTATATTAAATAGATCGTTTGGTTTCATTTGGTTTCAAATAACTTTTACATTAAAATGTTATGGTACCCTCAAATTAAATTGAATCTACTTCGCTAATGAGAAAAGTAATGTTAATTTTGCCTTAGCTGTAATTGGGGATGGTTTCTTATTAAAAAGGGGTAATTATAATTCAATTTGCATAATCAAAATTAAGGCTTCTTGTAAATAGCTAAGTAATTTGTGTTTATCTCATTGGTTAATTAATTTATGAATTTATTTGTATTGTTTTGGTTTGTAAACACGACACGAGACAAAATCAATATTTCACGAGTTTTCAAATCAGGTAAAGGAATTTCAATATCACTAGACTTATTATGATCGAGAATATGCAAAGTTTATGTATAAGCTGGTGTTAATGTTTAGTAATCGATTATAAAATTTTATGAGTAAATTGTGTGACACAGAGGGCACTTATTCTTTGTACGTGTAACATTAAAAGCAAACTTGAAATTCAATTACCTATGTATTAACTCTACCTTCTTTAGATTTGTTATGATATTGTAATGTAGAATCTTTTCAAACGAGATCTGACCAGATGCGTTCATATTCTTGTTATTTCCATAAGTAATTGACTCGGCTTCATGCCAGGTGGTTCCTCCAACTGTTTAGAACCAAGATACGTAATTAACAACTAAACGGAAGTCGCATGTAAACGTTGGCGCTTATTATATGACACTACTTTAGGCCTCTAAGGCATTACCGCGATAATAACGCTCGATAATATCGCAGAACGTTTGTTTTGGTTTTGCACGTTAGAAACAATTTAGTAAAGAAGAAAAGGGCGTTCCGCAATAATATCGCGGTATAGTTAAAGAGCGTTATAGTGAACGATAATAACGCGGTGGTCTGGGGGAGGTAGTAGCCTAGCCAGCTATCTATCTACGTGGTGAGCGTCAGCGTTTATTGAACGTTAAACTTGCGTTAACGAGACGACAACGTAATATACGCGATGCATTTTGTTTCTGTTGAGTTTCTTATCTGAACTAATTAAGGGTAAAATGGATGGCGTTTCTATATAAGTAACAAGATCGATTAAAATACTTTTTAATCCGGCTACGAAATAAAAGAGTGTTTCTAGCTTGACGTATGTGCAGTTATTTAATTTGTGGGTATCATTGTATGTCATTTTTGCTTTTATCTTAGGCTTGCTTGAGAAATTTATCAGTTTAAGTATTTGAAATTTTCGTCCAAACATCAAAACACAACGAGACTTTTCAAATCAGGTTCTAAAATACACATTCAATGTTCAAATCAGAATGTAAGAAAATATTCGCATAATTCAATCTGCCATAACATAGGAACGCGTCGAAATCTAATACACGATGCTACGCCTGCTACGGACAAATACTACGCAAATGTAAGCAGAGATGTACATTCCGAGGTTTAACAACTACAGTATATCTAGGCTTTAGAATAAAAGAATAGTATTGGAGGGTGTACAAATAAGTAAAAAAAATACGGGATAATAACAAAACAAATATCTAAAATTAGCGTAAAAACTTGATGCTTAAGAAATAAAGATTTGAAAATTGTATACGAGAGATAATTACTATGTTTATTTTTTTATTAAATATTCAGTCTAACAAACAACAACAACAAAATAATGATCTGAAAATAAAAAAGTATCTTTTGATATAATAGACCGTATTTTAAAGCGGATAGAACTCATTTTAAGATAGTTGGCTGTTATCGACACGCCACGTCGATACCAATTAAGGGCGATCAGAAACTGCGTAGGTTTTGAAAATTGCATCCTTCAAACAGATTACGTTCATCTATTTTAATTCTATTTTTTATTGTAAACTTCAATGTATTTTACACATTGCCTTTCATAGGAAAATCAATAGTAATACTTTCGTATGAATTCAAATCACTGCTTTTACAAACTTAAGAATGGACTCATTGGTCTGTGATTGGATTTCTTTTTTTCTGCCATTTGGGAAATCGCGTAATGTATTTCGAACAAAAAATTATTCTCAATCGTGATTAAGGCATTAGCAAATTAATTAGAAGACTCTAGATTCTACCGTCTTATATATAATAACTCTGAAAAAAATTGTTTAAACAGTGCAAGTACATATTTTAATTGGTTTCACGTTTTCACAGGGAATGTCTTTTCTGATTTTAAATAATTTTATGTAGGATGTTGCATTGGAAGAGCTGTAGATTTTATTACAAATATAAACATATAATTTGCCTTTGAGCTACCCTTTCAGTAGATCGAATGAAGGAGCTAAATAAACAGAGTTGTTTGATTTACGTGAATGCGAGAAAAAGATAAGAACGATCCTGGAACCGGTTTGTACATCTGTTATTTGTACACACGTAGAAAGGTCCTGTTTATTGATTTAATTTTATGTACCGTTAATAAATCGTGTGTAATAATACTACACACTAGTGCATAATATAACGATCCCTACAAAGTTAAGGTAGTGCCTCACTGCAAATTATATGCTAGTAAACAGAGCATTTTCAATTTGATCCGGTTATACAGTTTTTTTTGTAACAAGAAAGAGGTTATGTGCCACTGAAAATCTATTTACATATTCGGAATAAATAAATGTGTCCATATTAGAAAAAAACATTTATTATTATCAAATTATTGATAATAAACAGTAAACAAGTTACAGAATAATTGTATTTTTTTTTAAAGTTCAAAAATGCTGTATGGCGGCTGAATGCCGTGAGCAAAAAAAAAGTTGCTCGTCATTTTCCGAATTCTTTATATTTTGTTTACATTGCATTTGTTGCTGTGTTATTTTAACACAAATTATATATGATATAACGTTCCAAGATCTAATAACGCGCGTTCATCGCATAATTATGTATTATTTTATTCTAAAACTGATCTAGATATCTAACATTTACCATTATTAACATTTAAAGTCAATACTATAAATATTTTAAAGGAGTGAATAAGTAGTTAAGTTAAAACACGTTGCATTCTTGCTTATTTAAAATATGAGGTCTTTTTTATGTAAGTATAAGAAAAAAAATAAAAATGCTATGTCGTTAAGCGCACTGTCCGCTAACTTTTTACACGCGAGCTACGTTGTGGGTCTAGCATTGTTTACCTTTACCATGATATTACTTTTTTTAAATGTTTAATTTTAGTACTGTTTGTAGTTGCAGAGAATTATAGGTAAATAAATTTCCGCGGTTAAATGTAGCCTATTTTCTTTCCAATGTCTCGAAATATGTTCATTCCAAAATTCTTGTAATTCAGTTCAGCCATTTTGACGTAGGAGGAAACGGAAACATATATAGACAGAAAAACATTAGTAAAGACTACATAGTAAGGATTACCGTACCTTGAAAAAAGGCAGTTGTTAAAAATGGTAAAGTGTGTCCGAAAATCCTATTATTTCATTTTACCTTGTTTATAACGTCTCCCAGTCTCAATAAAAACCAGAGAACGTTTCAAAAATACTAAGTAGCAATTTACAAGCGTTTTGGAATATGCATGGTTACATCAGACTTAATTCCTAATTTGAACAGTCGGTTGGTCCCTATAAATCTGAAACAAACTCTATAGCGCGGTTTAATATACCCTGGGCGCCATCTATGTGTTACTGGATGAACGTTTCAATTCACATTAAAGGGATCATTTTTTATTTGAGCGAATGAAAAAATATATTAGTGACAGTCAATGTGATGGGTTAATACTAAAATGAGCGTCAATCTTGCCACTAAAGAAAAAAAATACAATGTCAAAAATTGTTTAAACTCCTCATATACGTAAAAACAACTGCAGTAGATTTATTAAACTTATTTAAATAATATACTTATATGTTATTTTTTTGACATTTAGCCGAAAACATTATTACTTATAGGGTGCGACGCGACGCCCAGACGAAATCGCAACCCTCGGCCTCGTGTATAATGAACAACTTTGCATACTTGTATCATAATATACTATTATAACCTAACACGAAAGCCGTATCAGTGAGTTAGCTACATAACTCTATCAGCTGTCTTACGCTTCACTAAACCTCTTTACCCAAACGTAGAATCGCAGTGACCGATAACTAGAAGCCTTGGCTTAAACTCAACTAATATTGGCGAACTAAACTAATATTAGCCAACGATGCTGTAGACGCTCTAACGCAAATTGACATTATTCTATCACGACAATTTGCTCAAAAGCAGATTTCAAACCAAAGTTTAAACCATTTACGTATTTTGTAGAGACTGTTGCAAAGCAGTCAATCAGGTATGTAATATCTCATATACACGTTTGACTTGAATGATTAAGCGATATGTTCGCGGATCAAGTTAATCGTCAAAGTTAATTCGCAAAGCATGATATTGTGGAACTAATTTTAAGCTAGTGTAATTAGTGTGTTGTTGACAGTCTTAAGTGTAGTCATTTTGTTATAAATGCAGTTTAGCTTTGTTTTATTTCAGACATTGTAAACCTGACCTAGATTTATGCATCTAGTTCTGTGAGTGAGCCAAATTACTGATACGCAAAACCCGTCTATTTATGGTATTCCAAAATTAAACTGTGTACTCGAAATAGCCGTCACAATAGCGTATTATTACGCGGTTTTCAATAGCGTCATCAGTGGTGGTGTAAATCAGTGGGTGTAAGTGTGTTAACAATCACCATGAAGCTTATCAAGCCGAACAAGTAAGGGTGATTGGTCACCAGAGCGATGCAGACCAGGGAATGTGATTAAAATGGTGGGATACGTGCCTGGGGTCCAACTGTGACGAGTAGGATACTGCGTCATACCGCGTTGTTTACATAATCTAGTGATGGGGCGAATGCAGTTGAAACCGAATGTGAACTTTGGCCGAACATCCGTCAAAACAAAAAGTTGAGTCTTCAGTCGAAGTACGGTATATTTGCACCGAGCTTTACTCGCGGTATTTAGGTTCGCGGTTTTTTTATTAGATTTTTTCTAGTGCCGAATATCCGGCATTAAAACCGAACTTCGGCCCCGGTAACACGTAGTTTAGCCCATCACTCTGTATATGCATAAATCGTGCTCGGCATACCAAAAACAAAAGATATTTTGGTTTGCGGTAGTTATGACAGGGTCCCACGGTGCTTGAAACGGCGCATCGTACCGCACCGCACCGCACCGTACCGCACTTGACCGCACCGCACCGCACTAGCTTGCAATCACAAAGCTTAAGAATCACGCACCATTGAACCCTACTATTACAGTTACAGTTAATAAAAATTATCAAATTCTTGATTTAATTTAAATGGACTATTGATTAAAAATTCGAATAAAAAAACTTTTAAAATTCATAAAGTAACTATACTATTCTTGTATACCTTCTGCCCGCGGCTTCACTCATGTAGTCCAAAAAAAAATTCTTATTATGTTAATAAATAAATGTAGGCACAAAGTGGTTGTAAGCAATCCGTTGATGAAAAATGGCTTTAAAGATCTGTTCAGTAGTATCTGTGACTACCCCACACCCGATACACCCACACTCAAACACTTAGGCCCACTTGCACGTTCCAGAGTTAAATAATTAAACTCTGAGTTAAGTCCTAACTCTAGGTTAAATATTTTATTTTACTTGCACTGCCAAGGGTTAAGACATAACCACGAGTTAAATAATTAAATAATTAACCCGCCGAAGTTGGACGGTGAAATGACTAACTCTGAGTTGGGTAGAACTATTTATTTTATCAAAAATGAATAACTTTTTGTTTTCTGATGATGACGAGAAAATTATTGACTACATCAGTGTCTTTTGCTTTTGCAGCAGATTTCACTACATGTGAAATTTGGACCCCGTACTCTGGATTTCTTCTCTATTTTACGGAACACATCCTAGCGGTAGCAAAAAACTAAAATAATTATAGATATAGGAATCACAGGCTAAGTTAAATGGCAAGTCAACAGAGGTCTGTCTACATCAAAGAAAGTTAAGGACTGTCTTTCAACTCCTTTTCTTATAATTACCTACTATTTTTGGGTTTCTCACCCTACTTAGGCATACTTTGGACAATAGCAAAACAGTCAACCCTCATCAATCCCACGCTTTTCCAATCCTTATAAATAAACAGTCTAACTAACCCAGTGTTAGTAAAACCATGTTTAGTTTTTCAGTTACGAAAGATGTCACATAAGAAAAAAATGTTTTATTAGTTCAGATTTAATATAGGTTTCTTGTGTTGCTTTTTTGATTTATTAAAAAAAAGTTTGCTTTTGCTTATATCTACCGTGCTTAGAAGGTATTCAATGCAATTTAGGTAGATGTACCTATGTTTTTCCGGGTGGTGGCAAAGATCCACTTCCCGGTTACCGATTGAGCTTGTGGTATGCGCGCTTAGTTTAAATGACATTCAATTGTCATATAAATAAGTTTTTTCAGTGGTTTTACTTTAAATTTATATATCGGAGGGAGACAATTAATTAAGTGAATTTAGTGTTTAAAAGGATCGCCATTGTTGTTTTGCTTATGTCACTCCTGCAGTTTGTTATGCTCAAATTAAATAATATTGGGTTTAGCAGTCAACAAAACTTAAGTAAGTATATTGTAAAGAAATATTAATGACGTGTGGCACTCGAGGACTGCCGCGGTAAAGCTATTGCATAGCATCTATTCAAAAATTATTCATCCTTGAGGTCTTCCGTTGCGTGCGCTGTGAAAACGGTTTAAGATACCCAAAATATAAGTATGTTTAAAAGAATTATTCCTCTTGAAATGATCTAAAAAAATTGTCTAAAATAATTATTCCTCGCGGACGAGGTCGTGGGCACAGCTAGTATAGTATAAATCCAAGTCGCTAATTCTGTCTGTTTGTATGTGTTTAAGTAAGCTATCAGAAAGTGGTGTCAATATCTCCATTGGAGAATGTTAACAAATTTTGATTATTATCTCTTCGTATTCTCTGTCAAAAATAAAAAATACTGGTGAAAGAATTATTTCGATGCGTCAATTAGTTTCCGATTTATAAGTAAAATAAGTTGCTACCGCACGACGCGGGCTGCCGGTGGCGGTGTGACGTCACACCACAACTCGCTCGGTCTGGCTCACTCAGTACGCTCGCGGTCGCGCGCACTTGTCGTCTAAATTAAACCTAAATACTTTTAAAAATGTCTAATCCAACTACTAGGAAATCATGTGTTGTGCCTAAATGTAAAAATACAACTATCAATTCGCTGGAAAAGTTGTTTTTTACAGTTCCAAAGGATACATACATACATCACCAAATCTTTTAACTTGAACATAACCAATACCATTAAACAATTTGTTAGTAAAAATACAAATAAATAAAAGAGGTTTAGTTCATGTCATCTACATTTGCAATAAAAAGTAAATTAAATTACTTAAATAAAATAGTAAAGGTAAAGTGCATCTGTAACGTTCAACTACCTACATCTAGATCGTATAGGTATCCTACTTCCTAGTAATATAATAAACGCGGAAGATTGTGTTTGTGTTTGTTATCTTTCACACAAAAAGTACTGAACGGATCTGGACGAAGACTGAAATAATCCATAGGCTTCTTTTAATCCTGGGAAAATGTACAGTTCCCGAGGGAAACGCGGGCGAAGCTGCTAACTAAAGCTAGTTACTACTAAATCAATGCATGTATTTATTTAAATTTACTTAGAAGAGCGGTATCTTTGTATACATACTAGTGGCCGCCCGCGACTCCGTTCGCGTAGAAGTCGGTTTCCGTGGGAATGAGAAGTTTTCCCGCGGTAAAAAGTACCCTATGTGTTATTCTGATGTGTAACCTACTGCAAAGTTTCATCCAAATCCGTCCAGCCCCCCAAGTCAAGTGGCAAGTGATATTTGCGATAGCAAGTGAATAGAATAAATTTGTATGAAACTGTCATTTTTGACAAGCTTGCAATTTGACATTTCATACATATTTTTTCTATTCACTCGCTATCGCAAATATCACTTGCCACTTGACTTGGGGGCAGTAGTTTTTACGTGTAAGAGTAACAAACATTCATACATCCATACTCACAAACTTTCACATTTATAATATTAGGACGTACCTACCTATAGCTACAAAACTATGATACATGATTTGTTGTCTTTAACGTAAAAAAAATAATGATAGGTAGGTAGGTACCTACTTCTACTATTGGACTTGCATTCTTCCCTTAGTATTTTTATTATATTGGTTATTTTGTTTTGATAAAACAGTTTAGAACATATCAAACATTTCGGCGGCAACAAAATCACTATTTCTTGATAAATAATGCGCAGCCATTAATTCATCTATTTTAGATAGATTACACGATTACCTTTTTTCGAAACGTATACCCAATTTATTAATAGAATAATATTTACTATTAACGTATAATAACGAATAATATTTATATTTACTAATACGCGACCGAAAACACAAAAAAAATATACATTAAATGTGAAATAAATAAAAAAATAAAATAAAATACTGTGCCAGCTATATGCGCCACCGCTGGCGCGTTGTGGTAAGACGTCACAAGCGGTCACGTGACTGTTAGCGGAACTCGATATTTTTCGAAACTTTGAATGCCTATAAAATCAAAACTACTGGGTATTTTTGATTACAACAAAAACTAGTGTATTTGTATGCATACAGGCTTTACTGAGACAAAATTTCAAGCGATTTGGCATACCTAGTAACATTCTCCATTGTTTTGCTTTAATAACAGCGGTTCTATACCAAGTTTGTACTAACGTTCGATAGATGGCGCCACTGGTAGATTAAATCGCGCTTGTGTTATGTTTTTGAGTTTGATGGGCCCCTTTTATGAAAAATATAATTTAATATGTATTGTAGACAGCTGTTTACATATTCGTCCAATTTCGGAGCACCTCGTCTCGATTCGTGCGAGCTACGCACAGTCTACACGCATACGTCTAGTCGCACGCACCCAAACACCGTGCCGAAGTTTGCCGAACTGAACTGACGATACAGGACTTGTTAGGTTTTATCGTTACGGAATTTTTACATTCGGTCCCCGCGCTCAGAGCCTGAGATAAAAGCTATGCAATAGCTTAATCACAAACACAATTCGCAGTTTTTCTTACCTAACCTTTCTTGTATTAAGTATAAAGTAGGTTATAAGCCAATAAGGCCCAATTGCAGGGAACGTTTTAACCTCGGGTTAGCTTCGGGCTAGCTGTAATAAGAAGTAGTTACAATCGATGGTGGCGCCATTTAAATCTGAGTTAGCTAACCCGAGGTTAAAACGTTCCCTGCAATTAGGCCTAAAGGTGTTTAAGAGATGACGTAAAATAGTCTTACATCTAAGACTATGAGTTTGACAAAACCATGCCCTAGTAATGTACTTAAAAAAAATAACTTTTAATAAAAACTGTAGATTCGCCAATAATTGTGGAGGCCGTAATACTTAGATTTTTTTGCCCAGCAAATTTAAAAACAGTTAAACATTTAATTTAAAAAAATCGAAACGAAAGATTTTAAAAAAAGTTACAATATTTCTAAAAGTACATATCTATACTAATATTATAAAGCTGAAGAGTTTGTTTGTTTGAACGCGCTAATCTCAGGAACTACTGGTTCGAATTGAAAAATTATTTTTGTGTTGAATAGACCATTTATCGAGGCAGGCTTTAAGCTATATAACATCACGCTGCAACTATAAGGAGCGAAGAAATAATGGAAAATATGAAAAAAAAACGGGGAAAATTATTCATCCTTGAGGGCTTCCGTTGCGTGCGCTGCGAAAACGATTCTAGATACCAAAAATATATGTATGAAAGAATTAAGGGAACTTTTTACCGCGGGAAAACTTTGCAATCCCACGGGAAACCGACTTCTACGCGAACTGAGTCGCGAGCGGCCACTAGTTTACTATAATAGCCGTAGCCTTTTTAGCGTGGATTCAGACTGAGTGCGAAGCATGTGTATCGTGAAAATGGTTTATCGTGAAATTCTCAGATATCTGTATTTGCAGCCCTGCGGGAGTGAACCTGATTAATTTTAACGAGAATCGAACAGAAATACCGTATGCAAATGTTAGATTCGAAAACAGTATCAGAATTTCAGAGTTTAATTGGATTAAAGTTTTTTTGGTAAAAAATAACAATGAAACACTATTTTCAATGTTACAAACTTAACTCAAAGATTTTGGTGAAAACAACTGGGTGAATTTTTACAGTTTACTCGACGAACTCTTCTGCTGGAGGGACTCGGGTTCGATTTCCGGGTCGAGCCAATTTTGTTAAAATGTCTACTAGGCTATAACTGGGTTCTTCTCTAGTCCATTATATCTATCTTATTATACAAAATTAGTCCTGAGATTTAATAATAAATTGATTAATACATGTTTGTAAACGTTCATTACCCGAAAAGATAAACATAAATTGATAGCTTACCTAATATTACACGTACATCGTTAGATTAATCTGTATATTCTACGAAATAGCTTTAGAATAGTCTTAACTATATCCAGACTTATTAAGTATTGAACTATGTTTCAGACATAGACGTATCAAAACTCCGCCGTTTGCCATCTTTGAGTAAGTTGTGTCTCTTTAATGATGAACTTCAGAAGAATGTAAAGCGAAATGATATGCTTGTCTCAAAGGCTACGTCTGTTGTCGCTGTCGACATCATAAATTGAGTTTCAGTACACGTCATCTTGTGAGACTGCTTCGGAGGCAGAGTCGAGTCGGGTAAGGAAATAGGATTTGTTTGTAAATATCTACACTAAAAAGAGTTGAACTATAATTTTCGATATAGGTTGCCTGTTTAATAAGATTTTTGTGTAATGTTGAAGATTTTTTTAATTGATGTTCTTGGTTGTAAAGACTTTGTTTTAATTCATTTTTAATATTTTTTGTTTAAGTAAATCTTTTCTTTGGTTAATTAGCAGGAGAATTATAATAAATATGAAAGATGTTTATGGAATTGTTAACCTTTTCAACGGAATACGGATCGAAGGATCAAACCTTTGCAATAACAGATACGTTTTTACTACTATGACTTTTTACAGTTAGTAATTGCGGCGTCGGTGATAATGAGTAATTTTTTTCTAAATGTGAAATTTATCGACTTTAATCTTTTTGTTTGTATATATTGGGTTCTATTTTGAAATCGATTTTACACTATTCACTAAATAAAGGCAGGTTGTACTTTCTTTATCGATTTTAAATGACTACACTCGGAACACAGACACGAAGTAGCTTCGAGTGTTCGTTAAATTTTATTGCGAATCTGCAGCCCCGATTAATTTGCGTTCTTTCGCGACATGCCATCCTTTAAGCAATCTTGCGGTTGTTACGACCTCCACTTTAGTGATAACGACCATCTGCTTCGAAAGCTGCGGGATTAGAGGGCCTCGTGCCCAATTTTATTCTGTAACAACATATTGTAAGCAGCTGCTCTCTAAGGTGTGTTCCAAAAAAAGGTTACCTGAGCAATTTTTTTGGCTTCCTCGTGGGCACAATTTGAGTGTAATTTAGTTACGAAATGCCACTTTGGGCAGCTATTGTAAGGCTTTGAGGCACGTTTATTATGTGGCAAATGAACCAGTCAGCTGATTAGCTGGGTAATGAGGTAACAACAGGGTATGTTTGTATTTCAATAATTACTTTTAACATCAAGTAGTTTACTTATTATCTTTAGGTATATAGAAAGTTTTCTGTTTGTTTAACGAAATATTAGGTTAACATGAATAAGTACAAAAATACTTAAAATAAAAAACATATTGTTAATTAAACGTGGTCTTTTAATTATATTCATTATTTTCAAGCTGTGTCCCAAAAAAATATTATAATTGCGACTTGTGGCATCGTAGGTAAATACAAAACAATGTCAATTTTTGCTTTATTTGTGAAATGTTTCAATCTTATATGTTTTAACATATTTGAATAGTAGAAAACCATTACCTCTTGCAATTTGAGTTCATCTGTCTAGCTTAGAGCGTAACCGCAGTTTGGTTTAACTGAGTTAACGTCGAGCTACCGACACTAACCTTGTTTCCCATTACCATGACCCATATTCGACTATTTGTAGACCAAATGGTAAACCTTTCTAACATTTTTTTTTATTATGAACATAGTTGTAAGAAAATGGCAAAGGGTATTTGTTGTGCATAAATTATCATAATTACTAAGTTATGTTTAATTCGTGTTAGCAACGAAATCTTTTTACAAATTTAATTTGGTTTCGTTTTTTGATTATAACTCTTAAATTGCGTTACTAAGAAATAAAAATACATTAAATAAACATATGTTGTTTATCTTTAACTGTAGGTAGTACTACAGTCTTGTGATTGCTTGAAACGAAGCAACCGACCACTACTTTATTGGTTCATACCTATGTCGCTCTCTGCGGTTTAAATGCATTTCCTGCTATTTCCTATAAGGAATGGCATTTATTCATTAAATGTGTTTGTGTGCATTTCTCAGTACACCCTTAGATTAATTTCTTTTGTATTACAAAAGCTGCGAGCTTTTGTTCGATCGAGCGGCATTTCATAACTTGAACTGGGATTTGTCGGTTAGAAATCATTTCAAGGCGTTACTTATACTCAAAAATTTATTTAAAAATCATACTTAATATTAAATAAATAATCAGCTAAATACTTCAGTTGAAATAATATTTAAGTAAAGACGTAGACTTACTTACAATGTGATTTTAAATCAGTTTTAATCCAAAAGTTACGGTACGAGGCGAAGAAATGTAAATAAATGTAAAATTAGGCAGGGAAGACATTTTCCAATGTACCAATTCAAAAAATTTAATAGTTTTGGTGGGTACACTGTAAAATTTAGCGTATAAACGTGTAAGTATAGTATAGATATTATTAAGTAAGCCTCTTTGGTCATTTAGAGTTTTTAAAAAGTTGTATGCCTGTGACGTACCGATCTTCTTTTGTTTTTCATTCTTGCGGCAACTCTGTATAACGCGAGCCCTTTTGTTTAATTATTGTGAACAATAACTTCTTTGATTTATTTGTATTTCTGTTAATAATATGTTATTTTCTGACGTTGTTATTTATTTAACTTGCTTCTTCGCTAAAAATATTGTCTAAGCTGTCATTTTGAATGCACGTTAAGTTTGGGTGATTTGCATATTTAACTATGTGACGTCATTCTAAATACAAAATTGCGGAACTCTCGTGTGAGTAGAATAGCTATTTTTAATACATTTCTACAATGTTGGTGTCAAATCAAATGCCTTGTTACAAATAAGATGAGAAGCCGATATAGCAATTACTAAACAGTAAAATAAGATTAAAGTGAATAATAGGTAATGTCGTTTAAAAAAAAAAGGTTTAATTTCAATGCAAAACTGAAACAATGAAGTTAACATTAATCCTTTACATTTTTTACTATCGATTCAAATACTTTATGTGATGTGCTTGACAGATAAACATATTTTTTAGTTTACAAAAATAAAATAAAACATCGATTTAAAAATACCTACCTACGACTTTTGTAAGCAGAAAAGACTATCCATACAGACAGCTGTTTGTAACTTTTTCCTTATGCACTAAATAAGTGTAATTGCATATTACCGTCAATCTGTTCTCAACTGCAGTGATAAACAAGCCCAGTCTGCCACAAAATAAGTGCATCAATCGATCGGATATCGGCTCGGGCAGGTGGCCAATAGAACAGCCCGCGTTTTTGGCGAATCAGGGGCTAGCAGGTGCGTGGGCGCAGGTGACCATCTGTACGATATACAGCGAGCGGGTTTAGACCGATGAGAGGTAATGCGGGAATAATGAGCACGTAGATTAATGGTTGGGTGTTGATGGTTGTGAACCTGAAATTTTGAAGGTTGCTTGTGTTCGACTTGTAGAAGTACCCGTCTATATTGTTTAAGTTTTTTACAATAGCTTCCGTATTGTGTTGTATTAATCGTTAAGACAGAAAAAGGTGTCCCACTTAGTTAATTCAATATCAATACAAATATTTGTTTTTTGTTTTTTTTTCTATTTGATAAGGCGACATAATAGTATAAAAGTGTTTTTAATTAGCTTGTTCCGTCTTTCTAACCTAAAAACTACTGACTTTTCACTACAGGAATAGGCAGCGCAGTGGTAACCATAACTTTGCTCATCCAACCACTAGCAAATTAAAAACTCGTAATTTTAAAATCATTCTAAAACAATGTTCACACCCCGTATCTACATATTTTTTGACTCGTGCTCTCATTGTCCCCCGAGATATCCAGATGCGCGTCGACACATGCCCGCAATCACATGCCGGGATTCAAACCCGGCTGTCGCGATTCAGAAATATGGCCAATACGTACAGACTAATTGTAGGACGCAACAGTTGTTTAAATTGTATAGTTGTCGCGTGGTTGTCGTGAAGAGTGTCTATACAACAATAATTGTATGACGCAACTGTCGTTTAAATTGTAGTTGTCAATGTTGCGTGGTTGTCGTGCAAAGTTTGCAAAGTAGTGTTGTGATAAAGGCAACGAGTTGGGTGAAAAGAAAGTCGCATAAAAACATATTTTGAAGTTAAGCTTTGTATTTGATACAATATAACCACTAAGTACAGTTCGGAGCTGAGCTTACACAATATGCCTACAAGCATATTTTGTTCACCTTATTTAAGTTGAATTGTTGAACCTTAAAACTAAGAATATTGGCCGTTAGACCAACTCAGTAAGTATAATATATATTTTTTTATTAAATAGGGAGCAAACGAGTAAGCGGTTCACCTGATGGTAAGTGATCATCGCCGCCCATGACTACCCGCAACACTGTGGGTGTTGGGGATGCGTTGCTGAGCCTTTGAGAAAATTGGGCACCGGATACCGCACTCACCGAACGAAACGCAGGAACATCGTCCCTACTTCACGTCGGTTTTCTGTGCGACGGTGGTATTTCACCGGTCGAGTCAGCCCACTAAGCGCTGCAGGCAGACAGAGCCTACAGCTAGACTCTACCACTTACAAGAATGTACGAAAAATACTTACAAATTACTCAACAACAAACAGATATGATGACTTAGTACATGGAAGAAAAAGAATTTGCTATTACTGATTTTCAAGACCCTTCAATAAGTTGTCGTTTACCAGGATTTACAATATCCTATCTTTCTTATTTCACAACACTGGCATTAAAATCTATGTCTACCACAATAATATTTTATTTCCTACACCAAGTGAAAAACCTACGATACTTAAAGATAATCGCGACTCTCCCACGGCTGGACACCCAGGCATGAATATAATGTACGACTGACTTGACTGGTAGAAAAACATGAGAAATTGTAAGTCATGCCAAGTAAAAAACCACTTCGGCAGACCAACAGAGCTCCAATGACCATTACCTCAACTGCTCCTAGACCCAATGAAAAACTCTTTCTTTACCTTGTAGGTTCCACAACCGAAACTAGGGTTGACAAATATAAGTTTATACTGACCTAACAAGACGATTTGACTAAATACTTACAAGCCTATCCAATACAAACTTGCTCTGCACAAGAAACGGCCCAAAGACTCGTTCACTTTATTTTTCATATCGGTATACCTAAAACTATTACCACCGACCAAGGCACTAGCTTTAGTTCCAATTTTTAAACAGTTAACTAGAACGTCTTTTTGGTATAAAACATATTTCAGTGCCCCTTATCATCCACAAACCTGTGAAGCGTTAGAAAGTAGTCACTCCACTCTTGAAGGGTACTTGCGGTCTTATATCAATGAAAACTCTCATACTGGCATATAATTCTAACGTCCATTCTATAACAGGCTTTTCACCTTTCGAACTTATATTCGGTCATAAACCTTATATACCTAGTTCTATAGATCACCTCGAAAATAACACCTATACTGATTACATAAGAGCTTTGAATCATAGACTATATTATAGTAGGCAGAAAGCCCTACATAATATACAATCGTCGAAAGAAAGGTCTAAGAACTACTATGACATACGTGCCAAGCCTGTAACATATAAAATAGGTGATATGGTATTTGTAAGATGCCATTACAAACAAAATAAAGCTCTGTCTCCAACATGGAAGGGCCCATTCAAAATCATTAAAATTAATCATAACCACACGCTTATAATATTAATGAATAGAAAACATGTGCGATATCATTACGATGAAGTGAAACTTGACACCTCAAATAAACAACATGTTTCATTCTTTCCAGGTTCATCTCATCAACAATTGGAAGCCAATTTGTAATTCCGATACAATATAGTCCCGGAATTCACTTCGACCAGCTTAAAGATGTTAAGTTTACCCATAATACGTGGAATGTCGTCACTTACATAAACTTAGCCCATATTCAACCCCATCTGGATAATGTTGACTCTCTGTTTTCAAGAGTATCAAGGTATTGCAGTTTGAATCTGTCATCCCAAGTAACAACAGAGTGTATTAACTATCTAAATTATTTAGAAACTCAGCATGCAAACAATGTGTTCAGACAAGAAATGTAGGTCGAATTAAAAGGGGTTTGGTTGACGCAGGAAGGTCTTTTTTTAAATCATTATTTTGAACTTTGAACGCAAATGACTGATGAATGATGCCATAGACAAAGTACAGCCAGACGAAAAACAGGTTTCACTTTTGATGAGAGATAATATGCACGGTATTAAGTCTACCATATCTTCTTTCAATTGAACTTTTATTTAAATCGAGTAAATCATAATCGAAAAATCATTTGAAAACCTTTTAAATTCCAATGCTAAAATCGAAATAAGGTCACAGCTCCCCATTCTACTAAATTCTTTACATAGTATTATACTGACTCTATCTTTTGACATTGACGATATAAACAACGCAATTTTATTCAATAAAATGAATGTCCTGCACCCTACTGTACCTACTCGGACCGCATAAATTATTTTCAGACCTCCAATTACATATGAATAATATACCGAGACACTCTGAGTTGCCGATGTCGCTATTGCCGATTATTAATGTGCATGAATTAATTAATATATCTCTATCATTTGATTAGTTATTATTGTAATAATTAACTTGTAATTGTCATCAAGATACCGCTCGTGCTATCACAGGTGTATAATTTATATTATAATATACCTACCTACTATTAGGTATAATACCTATTCCTTACGACATACGATCACCCGACACTTATGTTTAAATTGCACCCACAAAGTCGTATATGGCAGTAACAGTAGATCGACTATTTTACTCATTGCTTGTAAACCTTAATGAATGTTAAGTGATACAAAATCAGTGTTACGTGTATCCGATAACGAACGTGTATTCTACGATAGCCAACCCAACTTGTGAAACAATGCTTTTGACGGAAGTTGTCCGCAGTATCCCTGGCTCGTGCCAGATCTACTTCATCCATGGCTCTATAGACTACTTCCAGAGACTTACGAATAACCGATGGATTGTCTGGATGCTCCAGGTATTCTATACATTGCCTAGGTATTGTATAGAATACCTGTATTATACAGATTGCCGGTAACATAAACACCGATTTACATATAAGTAGTATTGTGCATAAATGCACCCTTACCATCGCGGTGCGCGGCGAATTCGTCTGGGCGTCGCGTCGCACCCTATAAGTAGCTACGTACGATGTAAACTAATAATGTTTTCGGCTAATTGTCAAAAAATTCATATAAGTATATTATTTAAATAAATTTAATAAAACTAATGCAGTAGTTCTTTTTACGTAGAGTAGGAGTTTAAAAAATTTTGGACTTTGTATTTTTTTTTCTTTAGTGACAAGATTAAGACGCTCATTTTAGTATTAACCCATCACATTGACTGTCACTAATATAATTTTCATTCGCTCAAATGAAAATCATCCCTTAAATGTGAATTCGAACGTTCATCCAGTAACACATAGATGGCGCCCAGGGTAAATTAAATCGCGCTATAGAGTTTGTTTCAGATTTATAGGGACTACCTCATGCAAATTTCCTTGTATATCATTGAATAATTAACCGCATATTACGTATTACGTTATACGTATTTTTGAAACGTTCTCTGGTTTTTATTGAGACTGGGAGACGTTATAAACAAGGTAGAAATAAATAAATAATAGGATTTTCGGACACACTTTAACATTTTTAACAACTGCCTTTTCTTTCAAGGTACAGTCAGCACCAAAAGTTGATGAACAGAATCAACTTAACAAAACACCTGTTCACAATAAAATGCCATAAGTTATAGTCGCAACTAGAGTACGTTAATCCTTACCAAGTAATCTTAACTAATGTTTTTCTGTCTATATATGTTTCCTTTCACGTCAAAACGGTTGAACTTATTTACAAGAATTTTGGAATGAACATATTTCGAGTCGAGACCCTGGAAAGAAAGTAGGCTACATTTAACCGCGGTTTTTTTTTATTTATTATTCTCTGGAACTACAAAAAGTACAACATTAAACATTTAAAAAATCGTAATAACATAGTAAATCGCGTGTTAAAAGTTAGCGGACAGTGCGCTTAACGACATAACATTTTTATTTTTTTCTTTAATTAATTGAATTATACATAAAAAAGACCACATTTTTCAAATAAGCAAGAATGCAACGTGTTATAATTTAACTACTTATTCACTCCTTTAAAAATTTTATAGTACTTATTGACTTTAAATGTTAATAATAGTAAAAGTAAGATATCTAGATCAAGAAAATAACAGTTATACAAATCAACAGCCCTGCGTAGGGGTGCACGGATACCAGCATTCGTTTTACAAGTTTAGAATAAAATAATACATAATAACGCGATGAACGCGCGGTATTAGATCTTGGAACGACATAACATATACCTACAGGGCGTCCCAAGACTACGGGACATCATGGGAAAGTACCTTAAATATCGAAGGTAGATAGGATATTTTGCTGAAAGAAGACTTTATTTTATTTTTTAAACTTAGTAGTTCTGCATTTAAAGAATTTCTTAAAAATACTTGCTTCGTCTGGGAATGAAACCCACATAAAGATGAAAAAAAAAAACACCCCTATTTAATGATACCATTCGAAAGAATAGGCAAAAAGTATCTAATAATTCTTCTTAAGTATAAGTATATAAGATTCTGGAACAAATTACTGTTTATTATCAATAATTTGATAATAATTAATGTTATTTTTCTAATATGGACACATTTATTTATTCTAAATATGTAAATAGATTTTCAGTGGCACAAAAACTCTTTCTTGTTACAAAAAAAACTGTATAACCCGATCAAATTGAAAAGGCACTACCTTAACTTTGTAGGGATCGTTATATTATGAACTAGCAAGTGTGTTGAAAAATAAGTTATTGCATAGTTTGTATAAAAACATGGCAACAAGAAATTCATAATAAATAACAACAATCAAGCTCAGGAAAAGCTTCGGAACTAAATGGATATTGAACTAAGTAATTTAGACTCTATGAAGGTTATGATTGAAATGCTGTTAAATTGAGAGCCTGGAAGGTAGAGGGCCAGAACCTGCCTTTTTAGTATAGGAATAATAGTAATCCCATAGGAGAATTTCTTGAAGCGGGGCTTTGCTGTGGGACGATTTTAGTATCTACCTAAGTAGCTAAGTAGATAATTAGTTGTCTTGGAAAAGATTATAAAAGGCTATTTTTACTTCTCACTGCAGTAAACATTCTCTTTCCATGGTAAAATCAATAAAAGCGTGGGCCTATGCAAAGCTATTTTCACGTTTAAGCAGCTTAATTGATGTTTTTATTACGCAGTATGCTTTTACAACACTACCCACATATTTTTTTTAATCTAAACTTATAATAAATCTGTAGAGAGGTCAATTCTGTACATGAATGTATTTCCAAAATAACTATCAGGTGGTGATTAGGGATCGATAATGATGCTAAAAATGCAATTATTAAAAATTTTCTCTGTCTGTCTGTGTGTCTGTCTGTATAACCGTTATAGAAACAAAAGCTACTCGACGGATTTTGACGAAACTTGGTACAATTATTTTTCATACTCCTGAGCAGATTATAGAATACTTTTCATCACGCTACAATCAAAAGGAGTAGAGCAGTGAAGGGAAATGTTGGGAAAACGGAAGATGTTAGGTACTCAATTTTTAAACCTTCCGTCGCGTGTGCAACCTGAATGGTTAAAGCTACACAGAAATCATGTATGACGGAAATGTTCTCCTTAAAATTATATAAAAAATATCCCACGACAGCATATGTCTATCTTTTATGGTTGACTGACAACAATACGTGTAACTCCTGATAGCTTAGCAGTTAAAGCTTTCCAATTATATTTGTCTACTTTTACGTTCATAACACTCTCAGTCATCCCTAATTAAAAAAGTTGACATTATTTACTATTCAATAAAAAAGAATCATAGAAATCGGTAAAGAAATACCAAAGTTATATAATTCCCACGGGAAACCGACTTCCACGCGGACGAAGTCGCGGGCGGCCAAACTTTCACGTTTATAATATAATACTTACAAAAATATTGATAAGTTATTAAATAATAATTCGGTAAAAACTAGGCATGGAAATAGATTAGCTTTCCTATAGCTCGCTATAGATTGGCCAAGAGCACCCCAAGTCGTTTATTGGTATGTCGATAATTATTTTTAATAAATTCCAGAATCAATTCAATCTCTACCTTTTAATAAATTTAAAGTTTTTTACAATTAAGCAAGTGTTTTGCAAGAATGTTTACTATAAAATCAAAGACTAACTATTTAGGTGATAAAAAAGCATGGGATTTATATCTAGACAGGCTATTTCTACTGCTATTTAAGATTGTTTTGTACCTATGTACAACTCTGTTAACAGCTTGACTAGGACATGATAATGAGTAGGTAGTAGTAGTTGCTTTTGATTTTACTTATATCCGCACCTTGAGTTTTTACGTGTTTGTCATGTCTTAGTCTAGTTGTGTTATAGGTTTGCCCACTTTTTTATTTTGTATTTTGTTTGTTTGTGTGTTTGAAAAAAATAGTGCTGGGAGTAAGGTAAAGTCGATGTTTGAAATATTGACGTTCATTAAGTATATGTTACATTTCTATGATATATAAAAGAATTTAGAAGGACATCTTCCGGGCTCTGTTAATGGTCCTTTTAAAATGATAATGATCCGGTTCGTCCCTAACCTAATGTCCAAATCAGGGCTAAGGTATACATGAAAAATCAAATGAATACTTCTAAAAAATCAAATAAATACCTTTGGTTCTCATTTTTGTTATAAAGTGTGTCTGTTAATTTTGTTTATTAAAATAGTAAGAAACGCAGCGATGTAAGTTGTAACGGAAAATATAAAGACAAGTAAAATTTTGAAATTCTTTTTAGCACATTGACGTGACGATCGAACAAGAGTTGTGAAGTAAAAATATCATGTTCCGAACATCTATAAGGGTTTAATAGCGGTTTACTTTTAAGAATTGTATTGTTACTTAAATTGAAAAATGTTTAGACCTACACAGTGTTGTAAAATATATATTTTTTAAGGGATCAACAAACTCAGAGTAATAAAATAAACACGAAGTAATGCAGGAAAAATAACTTTATTGAAGGTAAAGGCGATTTTAAAACTAATATTTATTGTTTAACTAAATTTAAGTTCTGCACTCATCACAACAGTTTGGGGCACAAACGAATAAAGATAGATAATTTACTAATGCCCAGTTTTAAAGTTACTTTATCAAAAAAATATCTATTAAATTAAAAGTAACCGATTATACAAACATATGACAAAGCAAACAAATATTTTTCAATCTGATTTTTATTAGAAAAAGGTCTAAAATCGAATAGAAATTTTGAAAAAAGGTAAGTTTGTGATGAGTTTTAATATTACTATCACAATTTCTAGCTGGGATCTACACATACTTAGATCATTTATACTATGGTATTCTCTATGAATTGTAAATATCAGGAATCTATTTCTGAATAGAATTGAATCACATAAATTATTATCTTGGACTGACTATTAGATGCTCGGTATCTTAAAATTATCATAAGACTAAAATGACATTTTATCATATTTTTTAATTTTTAAATTTTCTGTCAATTTTGACATCTCTGATCATCTGATGCAATGCAATTTGCATATAAAATAATTCTTTAAATGTATTTTTGGAAAAAACTACTTTTCAATGTTAATTTTTAGCTTTCTTTTTTTAGTGTAAAAGTATTTTTTATTGATTTTCAAAAAGAACGGTTACAAATAGACATGCTCGAGTCTTAATCTTAAAATATTCTCAATGCTGTTTATTATAATATATTTTTTACGGGCTGATTCATATGTTACTTTCGATCCGAAGTGAGTATGTGTCTAAAAAAAATATATGTATGTAAACGAAGAAAGATTCGATCTTGGCGAATCAATATTTTTAAAATGTAACTTTTTTTTCAGTGTTTAATACAATGTATATTAGACACACGAGCTTAGGATAAAAACTTACTTAAGAATAACCCTCTATATTCACAAATCGTCCCGGTGGATTGTAACCATACATCGGTGGATTAAGACACGATGCTTGCATCCACCGTGTTGATGTTTTCGTAAATGACAGTTGCTTTTATCAACGCGTCTTGTATTACAGCCATGCGCTTGTGTAGGTATTCACATGAGATCAAATGTACCTGCAAATATAATAAAAAAACATGGTAAAGCATAAAGTTAATAGCAGTTTATAAGAATAAAAATACTTTCTGTTTTGTGGTTTCAGTTAAGTGGGTTTTCTCGTGTTCAAAGGAACCTCATATGCATTCCAGGATACAGTTTATTCATATGGCAAGTTTCATCTAAATCGGTTGAGTAGCTTTTGCTTATTACACTTATTTTAACTTAAAATATTGCCATCACATTATTATTATTCTCAATATTAGAAAAGGACAGGTATATTGTTTGACTAAATTTATAATTCAAATAACTACTTATAATTTAATGCACCTAAGATTAATCTCAACTTGCCTGCGCTATTTCATTATGCACGAATTTACATATTGCTCTAATCTAATACTCCTATTCCTTAGTTTCATAACAATTCAATTAATTCAGGGTCGGTTTTTCAATAGTCAGATAAATTCTATCTGACAGAAAATCAGTATGTTTTTGTTGCACGTCGAACATTATACTTGACATATGTATGAAGTGACAATGAAAACATACCTCTTATCAGTCAGTTAGCATTTTTTTTTTTAATATAATATGGCAATGCAAACGAGCATGCGGGTCACCTGATGGTAAGTGATCACCGCCGCCCATGACTACCCGCAACACTGATTTTAACGTAACTCTGTCTGTCTGTCGGTCTGTCTGACTATTGAAAAATCAGCCCTAATAAATGACTTATATTGATTTTCTGTCAGATAACATTTAACTGACTATTGAAAAATCTGCCCTTAGCCTGAAAATAAATTCGATTGAATTAAATATAACCTTCAATTCATCCGACAGCGGCAACACCGCGGTCATCCACCACAGATACTGCGGTCCGTTTTCGCAATCGTCGCCCGCGTCAAGATACTTCCGCAGCGGTCCGTAACTGCTCACGATGTTGTTCTGGACCTCAGTTCGAAGGTTTTTGAAGAAGTTGTCGAACAACTTGACGATTCGAGTCCCGGTGGCTTCGATGTAGGGCGAGAGGGGAAGGGAGGCGGGGGACGGTGAGCGGTCGTAGACCAGCTTTACTTTGGCGACGAGACATCTAGATGGGAAAATGAGATATTGAAAAAATTATTTGAGAAGAGGTTACATTAAGGTTTTTTTTGTACCAAAATAATACGTACGGTTAATGAATTTTAATGTTTTTTTAGTATTCAACAAGACTTTTTTTATGAGATTCATGCTCGGTTCAATAAAAAAAAGTAGATATTGTATACAAATCTACTAAATCGAAATGAATAAAACAACACATCTTCACTTACTGTTGCAGTATCACTCTCTTGACAATCTTGAACCGTCCTCTCCCTAGTGTAGACAATATGAAGCTGCCGTCAGCTAGTTCAATGCAGTCGCATACTTCTAACACCTGGAATAAAATTATTATATGAAAATAACCTCTAGGTCTTGGGTTGCAGGGTTGCTATTGCGATGATATGTATATCTCCTAAATATGTAATCTGCTAAGTAGTCTAAAATTACTCGATTTCGGTGCGCTATCCTTAAGCATTAAGATATGTTTTTCCAAAAAGGTTTACAAACGTATAACATACTTCTGTCATCCGTTGATCAAACACTAACAAGCAAAAATATATAACAAAGTTTATTTAGTAGTATAACTAAACAAAAAACAGAAGGAAGCGACTTTAGTACAGTTTAAAACTTTATTATTCTCTCTTCGGCTTCGCTACCAAAGAAATTTGTATTCTTGTTTTTGCGTCTCAATAAACACAGAATATAAATGTTTAATATGAAAAAGACAGTAACAGATATTTAAACTTAATCCAGAAGACGAAAAAACTCTACCAGTTATCAAGCTTACTTATCTATCTTGAAACGTATTCTATATGAAAATAAGTAATAAATAAACTGCAAAGCGATTCGCACGTACCATTCACATTCGGAACTCCAGGTTAACAAAGTTTCAAGTTTTCGTGGCACAAGTAACGAAAGCTATTATAGAGTTTGGACAGCTAACTTTGAGCCAATTACCCAAGTTTGAGTTAGTTTAAGTTAGTCTAAAGGAGGTACATTTTTTTTAAGATGGGTACTAAAAAGTACTTGATAGGTACATTTGTTTGATATATGACTCGTCCAAATCTGTTTTGGTACACCCGCCATTCTGACTCTTACGCCGTTCCGACGTGGAAACGTAACATACAGACAAACATATAGACATACACATTTTCACATTTATAATATCTACTTATTAAGTAAGAATTAGTGAGGAAGGAAGGATGTTAATGGGTACCAACGACTCCGTCTGATGAATTTATTCCCTGAGTAAAAAGTAGTCAATTCCAAACTCATTAAAATTGGTTCTGCCGTGAAAGCGGAACATACAAACAGACACATCCTACTAATATTATAAACGTGAAAGTTTGTATCTAAGTATGTATAGATGTTTGTTACTCTTTCACGAAAAACTTCCGGATTTGGATGAAACTTTGCAGTCATATAGGTTATGCTATACATCGGAATAACACATAGGGTACTTTTTACCGCGGGAAAACTTCTCAATACCACGGAAAACTGACTTCCACAGGAAGTTTATAATAATATCATAAGTAATAAGGACTTACAGTGCCATATTGCGAGGCGGGGAGCGCCATGCCAATAGTGTGTTGTTTGTGGTCGAGTCTTCGTCGCAGCAGTGACGTCACGGGACCCACCGATATCAGGATGGGACACGGCATCCTGCCGATTATACAATTATACATTGTTAAATAATACTGGGTTTAAGAGTTTATACAGATAGCGATGATGATATAAACTAAAATAAAAGATATAATAAATCTCCAGACTAACACACCAACTGTGTGGCCCTAAACTAAGCAAAGCTTGTGCTATAGGTACCACACAATGGACAAGGAGAGAACCTAGTTTCACCCAGACACGAGCCAATATCGAAAAAAATTTTTTTTTTACGAAATTGGCCCGACCCGGGGTTCTAACCCAGAACCATCTGCTTAGCAGACCGGTATATATACCGCTGCACCACAGAGGTCGTCAATATGCGAAAGTACTTTATGTATGTGGTTCAAAAATAAGATATTATTAGCTTATTTTATAAATAAACTTTTATTAATAACACTAAAACGTCGACTTGAACTTTATGACGACGCAAAATAAAATTAGATCTAAATAAAATATTTTAAGTAGGGATGTTAAGGATATCCATATCCGTAACCGAAACTACCAGATATCCGAAATAAAAAAATATCCGTATTCGTTACCGAAACCGAAATAAAAGTTTCGGATAATTTCGGATAGTGGCGGAATTTAAAAATCTAAATGAAACACGTTACGACTAGTTGTTTTTGGCTGCGTTCCGAAACCGCTTACAGAACTGTGACCAAAGTGTTGGTTCTCTCTCAGAGCTCAATGTAGCGGTTTCTGACGTCATCGTTCTCACCCATCGTCCTCCTCTATATAAATAAAACCATTTTAGTATCTTTTTTTTTTGTATTACTTTTGAAATTCCTACAATCTAATATCCGTAACCGAAACTATCCGAATCTACCGGATAATCCGAAATAATTTCATATCCGTATCCGAAACCGAAACCGATATAAAAAAATCAATATCCGTATCCGAAACCGAAACCGAAATTCCATATCCGTAACATCCCTAATTTTAAGGCACGAAACGATCGAATATCTTAATTAATTCATTAAATATATCTACAATCCCTAAGTCTCGTTTCAATTTATACAGTTTCGATGCATTTAAACTCATTTTCGGTAGTTTATTTTTAATGTTAAATAAATCCAACCATCTATGTTTATCGCATTACTTAATACTATTACAGGAAAATATTCTAATAAATATCATTGAATATAATACTTACAAAGGCACGGATATAGTTCCGACTAGAATAGGCAAGTAGTTCGGCTTCAGTTGAGATGGCATCGACTTCTGGCATTCGTCTTCCTTATGGTTCAGTACATCGCGACTCTGCAAACATACATTTATCTAATTATTAATTTATATTATAAATGTTATATAGGATTGATGCATAATCAAATATTTGAATAGTTATCATAAAATTACTGCTAAAAGATGCAACTATTTTTTCATACTAGATAAAATAAATAGTGGTGCAGTCATTTTCATCACCCGAAAAAGAAAAAAGGAGCTTCCATCTTCAGGAACTTTCGATATATTTTTACTATAGTCTACTAGTGGCCGCCCGCAACTCCGTTCGCGTGAAAATCGGTTTCCCGTGGGAGAGCGAAGTTTTTCCGTGGTAAAATGTAAACTATATGTTATTCTGATGTATAACTTACATTACTGTAAAGTTTCATCAATATCCGTCCAGTAGTTTTTACGTGAAAGAGTAACAAACATCCATCCATACATACTAACAAACTTTCACGTTTATAATATTAGGAGGATAAATATAATTGTATAGTGTAGATGTCCTACTAAGAAGTAGTAAATAAAACAAATTGTTCTCATAAAATTACATGAATTCTAATATTAAAACAGTTGCATAATCGTCAAACAATTTTTTATGTCTTTAGTTATATATTTGGTTTTGCACAGATGGGTACCCTTAATAGTACATTTTCTTATTGTAAATAGAGTAAAGTTGTAGTTAATTTACTTATATCCTGCTTATATTATAAATGGGAAAGTTTGTGAGTATGTATGGAAGTTTGTTACTCTTTCACGTAATAACTACTGGACGGATTTGGATGAAACTTTGCAGTAATATAGGTTATACATCAGAATAACACATAGAGTACTTTTCACCGCTGGAAAACTTCTCATTCCCACGGGAAACCGACTTCACGCGGACGGAGTCGCGGGCGGCCACTAGTAACTTAATTATAAGCGTGAAAGTTTTACGTACGGACGGAGTTACCTACTTCAGCATTTATAATATTGATCTGGATTTTAAAGTTACAAGTTAAAATCTTACCCGACTAGCTGTTAATCGTCTGAGACGTCTTCTGCACATATGACAGGATCTTCTATATTGCTCCCGAATAATATACTGTCGGGTTTTAGAAGACGGTCTCGTTTGACCACAAAGTGAGCAAACTGGGAACGAGGGCAAGACGAGACGCCTCTGCGACGGAAACCGACTCAGGATTGAGATTATCTGGGAATGGGCAAAGTTGTGTTGATTATAGTGGGTGATTATTTTGGTCCAGTCTAGCACGAAAGCTATGTACAATAAACTTAACTTTAATATAATATGGAAATGCTTATTTTATTCGTTGCTAAAAACTATTTTACGCTTTTTTTCCTGAAAAACCTACCAGCCAAAATAAGTTTTTTTTTTACTTCACTGAATGCATTGTTTTAGTATTTATTTTTTGTTATTTATAATTAGCATAATCTTCGAATATTTCGTATGAAGTACTTTTAAAATTCCTACCTGTATAAGTAAAGTTCTGGCTAACCGCGAGTATCTACTATGATCGGTCGCCATTCTACTCAGTAATGTTATAGAAGGCGCCAAACTTCCAGACGTAAGAATACGACACGCCAGTGTTGCTAGTACCTGGAAATAAATAAAAAAAACATTAATCAAAATATTTTTTTATTTTTTATTGAATCATAATTAAAAATGATATCGCTATGTTGACGTACATTGCCGGGTTAGTATGAACACACAAAGTATTAGCGCAGCAAAACAAGCAATGTATACAGAGTTCGCACGGTAAGTAATGTTAAGTGTTTATTATAATTCGCATTAAATATGTCGGAAACATTCACATTGGCTTTTTTGTATTACTTACTTTCAAGTAACAAATGTTTTTTTTTATAGCCTTATTTATTTTATGCCCATTAATAAACAAAAAGATGTAGACGCTCAGTCGCTGATGCATTAAAATATACAAAACAAAATATTAAAACCGTAAATAAAAATATAACTTCTTCAAAAAATAAATAAAAATGTTACCGATAATAAGTTTCGAGCCTCACTTAAAATAAAGACAATGATATCAAACGCGTCAGTTGTTTTATACATTAATTAAAATCATGTATAATGAACATAGCTTTTTGCATAATATCCACAATTAGCGAAGCCAGATCGAGTCTTTAGTAAATATATTATAAACGTTAATGGTTACGTATTAGTTCACATTCGCAAGGCGATATATTCTTTCGCAAAGTCTTACGTCAGTCATTTCGGCGGTATCTCATACTCGCTTCTTTCAAAACCTATGTAATGTCGTGACGAAATTATCTTTAGCATAATTGTTACAAAGAAAATGTTGAATAACATTATAACTATTGTATAATAGCTGAATTAAATGTAGGTACAAGACTCTGGGTGACGTTGTTCCGACGAGCACTTTTGTTTAAGTTTTATGGCTTTGCAGTACTTTAAGAATGCCTTATTTATTTAATATTCAAGTTAATTGTTCTAAATTCTCGTTACCTTAATTAATTTTCCACCGAATCAGACAGAAAAGAAAAGTTTTCCTACCCTTTCAACATGAAAACCTAGCATGAAAGCCTTACAAACAACACAAAGTGTATAATTCTAGAAATTTCTTTGTATAACATTGTTTTATGCTTACCTGTTTTGCAATTTTGGTTGCATCGAAGTTCGGCGTAGGCGGCGGCGGTAGGGCCGCGGTCTTCAGTCTATGGATATTACCACAAGTCATGTACATAACTCGATTCACGGCTTTCGAAGGGTTTTGAGGGGCTGAAAGACAAACAAATAAATAATGTATTCGGGTATGACCTAATGAACGGGTATCAAAAATTAAAGCAGTAGTCTTTATACCTATAATTATAAAAGACAGATAATAATTGTATAATGTGTATAAAATAAACGTAGTCTTTTATTCACGGCCAATTTAACTGCCTAAAATGATTTACTTGTTTATGCATCATATTTTTAAATGTTAAATAATATTTACATAATTAACTGCTTCGTTGCTTATTATTCTCCTTATAAATGCTTGTTTGCCCTTGGCATAAAAAAAATCAATGGACCGTCAGGCTACGAACGTACCTACAAATCAATGACCTGATTCCAATCTTAACCGCATATTGCGATATCAACGCCTACAGAATTTGTGCCACGTATCATTTATATTATATAAAACGATATACCTACACAATAAATACAATTATCGACTTAAAATCGAACATAATGCAAATCTATTGTTCACGTAACATTACGTACCTATATCAGTGTACCTAAAGCATATATACGTCTACCCCTTATCAAGTTAGTGTATGTAAAAGCCATATAAATGGCGACATTTATTATAGGTACTTATAACATTACACACAAGTGGTTATGTAAGTCTGACTCGGTTACTCAGTTTACATAACACAGTCCATGTCATTTCGCGCTTGCCTTTATGTAATGAAGACAAAATGCTTTATTTCTTTATTTGTAGTAGCTAACCATTTCAGGACGCTTTTAATCAGATCACTTAGCTTTTTTTATTATATAACTTTATCGTACGTGTATTTTGGTTACACGGTTTTTAGTTTATGTGCAGATGTGCTATAGAAATGAGTTAAACTAACCTGCTTTATTAAGATTAACTGAACTAATTAAGGAAGTTTTTTTTTATTAATAGCATGTTTCCAAAATAATTATCGTTCATTTGCAATACAAACGATGTTTGTCCTTTAGGTTACATAACCACTGTATTATTAAATAAACTTAATTTAGTGACAATAATAAAAAATATTTCTCGCTTAAAAATATAACTAATCTATGAGTAAGTTTATTGCACGCGCAAACTATTATGCAACAAAATCTTTCATTATTTGATAACACTTGTAATCTAGTGAGCTAATGCAATAATCTATAAGTAATTAGACTCAGGTCAATTAGTATCAATGTTTTAAATTATAGCTTATAGTATGAAGAAAGATACAACTATAGGTCCTTCTGTGCAAACTTTGTGTGTGCACATTCTATGCACTGCTCTGAAAATGTCAGCAAACGAAAGAGCACACTTGTAAACGACTTACACATAGGGCTTGCACATAAATATGCTGAAATATTAGTTATTGTTAATAAATGCTTAAGAAACGATATCAGTCAAACTTACCCTTTGACGCGCTCTTCAGTTTTGACTTCTTCCAACGTTCAAAACTGAAAACAATACCTCAATTAGTTTGATTACTTTACTCCCTTTCATTCCAACATTGCTTTGTGTTTTTGAAAAGGTATGTGCTGTCTCTTTCGGTCGCAATGTTTATCTATGCAACTGACAGTGACAAAACATCGTCAACTGAAGTTGACTAAACCATAGCTTTTAGTAAGGTGATTTTAATAGGTTTTTATCGGAAAAATGACTAATTTCATTAACTGTGTCGATAACTTACTTGATCTTCTTAGTATTGAGAACAATTTGATACATTAGCTCCCGAATGGTACCACCCGGCTGACATGAGACATCGCAGGGACATGCCTCATTATTTTCTATACACCTGTACACACATTATTTAAAATTAAAATCGTTGAGATGAAGTTTAATTAACATTGTTTATGGAAGAACCATGTTATGAATTACGAATATCGACGTCATGTTTGTTTTTATCGTTCATAACAAAGCATTTTTAATAATTTTAATATATTATGGATTTTTTGAACGTCAGTATTTTAGCCACTCAGTTTCTTTCATTCTTAAAAAATATCAAGAGTTGACTCGCAACCAATCTAAAGTTGTTAAAATTTTCAAAATTTCCCTAGTATAGGGCGACACTAAGCCTTATATAGTTTTTATATTTACGACGAGATTGCGCGACCTCCTATAAAGTAGGCAGGTACACGTCACTCTGTATCAAGCTTTACATCCAGCTATCACAACTGTCTATGACACGACAGACCAAAAACAAATGAATAACGTTCTCAAAAAGAAAACTCTCAACGGCCAGTAACAAAATATAGGTAGATGTTCTAAAAAGGTTTAACATCTGTCCAAAGGAGTTTAAAAACGTTATTTGGTGAAGTGGCTTACGAAGAGCATCTGCCCTGTTGACAAGGCTCCATAGGGTCGTGGGTTTGTGCCTCCTGATGCAGCCTTCGCGCCCAGGTCACTAGCTTCCTCACTAGACGAAGGACTTCCTTGTCTTTAAGCGGCATCTAATAAGCATTGTCACCATTATAATCAACTGTATGACGTATTTAATTCCTACTTGCAAAATATACTACATTATATCTGATTGTTTTTTTACAACAAAGAAACTAAAAACAAAAGAACAAAGAAGGGAGCAAAGGACAAGCAACACTGTTATCGGTTAAGGTGAGTCTAAAAAAAGAAGTCTTATCATACCAAAGAAGTCAATAACCAGACAAACAAACAAACAAGATCTTCCTTGTTATCTTTATTATTGAAAAAACAATTTAATCTTATTCTTGGAAACAATTAAAGTAAATAATACCCTTGCTGGGTATAAACATAATTCTTAATTAACAATGATGATATTAAGTTGACACAAAACACAGATACATTAAAAAGACTACATCCAAAACTGTTTAGATAACAATAAGTTATATCTTATGCAACACCATTTGAGAAAATGGTTTTATCAGCGAAATATGAGTCATGGCTTTATAGTATAAAGGGCAACAATTTGCTTACATAACAAAGGCGAATTGTACGATTATTTCCAGAACGATATTGCGGCGTGGGTTTTCTTATTATTAGTTGCAATGAATAACCGGCTTAGTTCTAAGTTTAATTAAGTTTCCGAACGTCATTTTAATTGCGTCAAAGCATTATGAAACAACCCGATCGGTTCGAGGTTCGCAATCGCCTAGCTATTAACTGGACAACTGGTAAGTGAAATACTTACGTAGCGCGGCCGACCTTGCAGCGCAACGGTGTAAGCGAAGCCGCGGCGTAAGTATCGTGTTGAACTTGGCCTCGTGTAGCCAACTGTATAGAGTAGCGTAACCGACTGACCTTACGTAATGCTGCGCGGGCGACGAACACCGAACTAATACATTACTACGATTACAGTTAAGTGACTCACAAGGGCTGCCCCTACTAAGGAATCGTAGGTTTTAGATTCAGATCACTGATTTAGACTCAGAACCGATAAGAGATACGATAATTGTTATCTAGTAACGGTGATTTTTAACGATACCTTAACCTATTTTATCAGTTAAAGACGGTACTTCTAAAGAGGCAGTATGTCACGCCTTTTTAAACCTTACTTTTCTTGAACTTTTGCATTGAGTTTTTCCTTTATTCAATTTTACGAGATCTTTTTAATCTTGTATTTACTTAGTATCTAAGTAGTAACTTTTACTTAAGATATACCTACAATCCCTAAATTCAACTACCTATTTGAAGCCCTGCGGCGATTACCTACTGAGGTAATACCGTTTCGATATAATATTTTGTAAACAAAACACTCTGCCTACACTTACGTTACGTTGTTTACAATTACTGGTTATGTCATTTCAATTAATCAACTGGCCACTCAGATGGTTATGTGGAAAAAGTTTTTATGTTGGTACCTTACACCTAACCTTCGCGGATTACCTGCTGGCTGGATTTACGCAAAGAAAAAGTTTAGTTTCAATATGGAACATTATATTTTTGAATGGTTAAGTAGATGATACTGGCTGGATTGACACAAGTAAAAACTTCGTTTAAATATAGAACATACGTTTTATTAGTTCAGAAGATGGAGGTTGAAGTACTATTTATAGGCAACAGACTTGTGTTTACTTATTAAAGAAACAGCTACTGTGAGTGTGAATTAAATTAAAGTGTGGTATAAATAGCAACCGTTTGGAGGCGCTGTAAAGGGTTGCCTTTTGCTTAGTTATATTGTAAACTTATGATTGTAGACCTATAGTTTTTTTTAGACTCAAGCATTAACCCTGAGTTTCATTACTTAGGTACTTCATATATTTACCTAACTAAATAATCTAAATCTGTTAGTATTAGAAATAAAAGAAGAAACCATATCGTCGAACCCTTACTTTGAAATCGTAAGTTAAAAAACAGCTAGGTAGGTACTCGGAAAACGTTAAGGTCGTAAGAAAAACTAGACGGTTCACGGACTTCTAAACTAGGTTATCTAGAAATTTAGTTTACTGACTCAGTGTAACAATTAACAAAAAAATATACAAACCAAAAATTTTAAGCATAACTTTTTACAAGTTACTTACCCGTTTTTTATATGATGTGCAAAAAACCCTGACACGATATCCGTGACCCAATTTCCCGTATTTTGTGTAAAGATCGTTTACATTGACTGAACCCGTGTTTTAACTGAGTGTAAGTACCCACCCTGCCCATCATTCGACCTAAATAGTGATAAAACTCCATTGCCGTTACATCAATCGTTGCATAAGGAAAAGTTTACATAAGCGACCTAGTAACATGGTGACTGACAGAGCGACTTTGTGACCCTATAATGTAGCACCGGGCCTAGCCTGTGAAATACAAAATTGCCATTGCAAAATTAGAAAGATTACGGGTTGCTAGTAATTGTGGTTTATTGTTTCATGTTCCGCTTGATTGCAGTTTGATGTTAATGTAATTGTTACTGTGATAGCTTCCAAATAAAAATGTAGTAATACGTAATCAGTTGGAACAATTGATTATTGTGTCACAAAATATTAAGAAGTTATGGATTCCACTGGTTTAAAAAAAATAGATACTTACTTATATACCAAAAATTTACATAGGTACAAGGTGTCATTTTTTAAGTAGGTTAGTGCATACATTAATTACAAAATGCAGATCAACTATTTTGCCTTCTAATATACCAAACATATTTAAACTTAAAACCACTTTAAATAATTGCTGACTCAAACGTGCTTGCTAAACTCACAGATATTTTGTATAGGTACCTACACACCCACTTACTCGCATCGGGACACTTAATTTTAAGGCAAATACGAAATATTAAAATGATAAATAACAACTTTTTGTTTCCGTAACTCTACAACTACAATCTGAGACTAGTAGTTAAATCTTTAAGCCCACGCCTTATTTTAACAATTTCTTTATGTGTATTGTGCTCCTTAAATCAAATCCTACATAACATAATAGATTACGTAATGACAGCATGGTAAGGATTACAATGCATAAAAAACGGTAGCTTATTAATTATGTAACCTTATCGCGCGACTCCATTTTACGGATACTGAGTTTTGGCGCGTTTTATTAAACTTACCGGTAAACGTAGCTTTGTGGATAAATAATCACGGAACACACTATCACTCCGAACGCCACCGGCTAACTGGATTGGCTGATTCGATTACGTAGCTACGTAGCCGCGGCGTGCAACAAGGTGACGGTGTTGCCGAGTCGCTACACAAAAAATCTCGAAATATTATTTTTCTGTGTAAATAAAACAACGCGAGTTTTTCGCTTTTATAAAAGAAGGGCATATTTTTTCTCTAGAAAGGATGTTATTTTTTTCTAAGAATTTTATTTGACTTAATAGAGACTTTGGAGAGTTATTTGTACAAGTAGCGTTTGCACCTTGGATTAAAAGTGATACATGATTCGCAACATTGGTAGTACTGACGTCAATATTATAACCTCAGTTTTGATAATTTCTATGTTCAGCGGGAAAAATGAATGGCAGTTGTCTTTGTTTGTAGTCATTTGAAATTTTGCGAAAAAAACTGTTCAATTGATGTTCTGGCATTTGTTTCGTTAATTTCTATATTCATTAACGATCAAAACTGACAAAATAACAATTTTAACTATTACTGCTTCGACTGCTCCTTTTGCTATTAACCTAGCAGTAGGTAGGGGAAACGAGTACACTGGAATTATTAATTTACCATTAATTTAACAATATTTTAAACAGGCATTACCGATACGCCTTGATATCCACCTATTATTCAAACAGCTTTAAACATGGTATTAAAAACGTGTGTGAATGAATTTAAGTTCTTCTCTTGTGGGTGGTTTTTGTTTTAGGAAATAAATGTTCGACGTTAGTAAGAAGCTTTAATGTCATTTTTTTCTTAATATGTTTGTCCGCTAACTCCTCCTATACCAGAAGACGGATTAAAATGCGGTTTTCAACATTTACCTATTTTTTTATTTAAATAAGTAAATAAAAAACATATAGAAAAAGTTTATTTAGGTTAGCCTAAATTCAATGTTTCGTGAGCAAATCGGCCAAAATTACACCATTGCGGAGCGTGGTCGGGTCACTCGTTAACTGTAATCAAAGGGAACCTTGACAGTTAAAATAAATTTCAGGACCTGTTAAAAGACCTATATTTAAACAGTCGTGTGGTTAACCGGTGTGGGACAAAATCCAAAAGATAATGTCTGTCAATATCGTAACAATTTGTTGTGGTTGGTGTTTATCATAACGTGGCGGTAATAAGTTACTTTACAAATACGAAAACAAGTATGTTTCGCAACTCAATATTTTTATTTGGACAAAATAACGCATACAATTGGAGGTATTAACATTGACGCTTTACATTAACAAATCGCCACTTTCGAGTAAACCAACATTAAACATTTGATCGTAGTTTCTCATTTTTCTTAGTTCACTTTGGTTTGTTTGTTATTTAACGATTTTATATTTTACTCGGAAGGGACGATTACAATTTAAAAAAAAATAGCACCTATTACAAATAATTGTATCACGAGATTTTTTACGATTATTATAATAAGTTGCTACCTTATAAGGTGATTATATCGATTTAACGAACAATTATCACGACGAAATACACAACTTCATATTATATTCTTTTAGTTGATTGTACACAAATTTTGTGCTGTCAAATAGTTCACAATTACAGAATTTCATTAGATTTTAGGTGTATGTAGACGAGCTTATGATAGAACTTAATTGGCATTTTTGTATTCTGCAATTATGCCAATTACGGGTACCAAACTATCTATCTAACTATATAGATAAATATATAACATATTATTTGGGTGGTTACATTTAGGTATACAATACATTTATATGCTTTGCACAAACGTGAATCACCAAATTACTAGAACCATACTCAAAAACTCTATATTCTATTAATTTTGATTATACTTTATAGGTACTGAACTATTACATTGATAGAACCCACACTTATCTATTATATATTTATGTAGAAATTTGGAATCTCCAGTCAAATTAAATGTCTTTTCACGAACATCATATAACAAGATACTAAACTTACAAGACTCATTTTTTTATAAAATTCAGTTCATATCATTACTTAATATTATAAGGGAAGAATGTAAAGGAATGTGCAATAGAAAATAAGACCAATTCTCTGCCAATACTCCAATTATTATTCATTTTTATAGTTATATATGCTTGATTAAGTGCGTAACCAATGAAGGGCACATGCATTATATGAACTATTTTCGGGTCACTTCCTGACAATATTTTTCTTACCCCCCCCCACCTTCCCAGCCCCGCTAACAATAAGTAACAACAAAAAGAGCCAATGACTTACTTATTATTATATATTATTTGCTAATCCCAATATGTAGGTATGCTAGACAATTATTAGATATCCGAGTTATAAAATTTCTTGAACTTTTCATCAAGTGTATGCTGTGTCGATTTCTACATTTAATTCTCTTTATATCTGCCCAATTTTTGCAGCAAATATTAATCAATATCATAATCATTGAATGTTGCCCGATGTCAAACACTTATCTTACGACGTGTTCGCTAGTGAAATACAGGATCTTTGATAATAAACATACTAGAACAAAAACAAGCCATTTTCAACATATTAACTTTAGAGATATAAAATTACGGTAATTGACCACATTTGCTTTTAAAACTTTTTATTAACCATAAAAGTATTTTTTTGTATGTTAAATAATTAAATGTAATTGCCAAAGATCCTGTACAATATGCCTATAATAAATACATCTAATGATAGTTATAGTAACATTTTTTATACTTATACAAGCTATAATAAATTAACGGCATAACCGTATACTAATACATATTGCGTTGACGAACAACTTAAAGTAAATAGTAAAATTTGATTATGTGTTTCGTTGTCAAAATCAAGTCACAACAACTTAAAAATTACATATTAACAATCGTGAATGTATCAACAAATGAAGTTTGCAAATCAATCTACAGTTTAATATAGACATATTTATAATACGTGCATAGATAATTATCAATTATTACATTAATTACCTTGATAAAGAACATCCGTAAATTTTAATAATACTTATACTATGATCGCGGGCCTTAAAACCAGGTAATATGCAACGACTTTTTTATGTGTTTTATAGTACTGTAAATACTAAAGAAAGCTACTACTGCTAAAATACTCAAGTCTTACAGACTGAAAACACAAGTTAGACTCACAATACTCTGGTTTTAATGCTGGCGAGTGTATATGAATACACCGAAGTACACAAAAATCTTCTGATATATAATATTTTTGTAATCTGTCATTTATTCAAGCTTTATATTAAATTAACTAAATATATACATATACTTAATATTTTAAGTAGCATGAGTAAATCAGTTACGAAAATTTCCATTACATGTATTGCACTGTTTATTTTTTCAGTACCGAATTTTGGTTATAATTTGACATTTGTTTTCTAAATAGATAGGATTAATAAAGGTACATATTTAATGAGCATGAATAAATTAATATAAATGCGTGTATACAGTAATTTTTATAAAGTTAGTCAATTTAATTATAATAATTGAGTTCCAAAGTGCTCTATACAAAGTATATTGTCTATTACTTTATAATCAACAACATTTTTTTACTAGTGTTGTGTTGTCAATTGCACGTAATAAGAATAAACTTCGCAAATGCCATTTAATAAATGCTCTAAGAGTTTAAAAGTAATGAACTCTGTGTTGGTATGTTTAGCAGAGTTCGTCTTCATCTTCTTGTGGAGATTTACTTTCATCAGTTGAAGTGGCACCGGCTGCTTCCACGTTTTGACCTTCACCAGATTCAGGCTGCAAATTATAAGAATTTTGGTGTAATAATGTTTATTAGAGCTATTTTATGTAAAGAAGATTTTAGGGATAATAATATGGATTTAGTCTTGCATGAAGCAAAAATTTTAAATAGTTTTTCTAATTTTAAGAAATCTTCATTTAGGAAAAAAAATAGCATTTATTGAAAAATATAAGCTTTTAGGACAAAAGGTGCCAGCGGATAACAATCTTTTACCTTTTTTTAAGAGTAAGTATTATGAATTCAAAATATTAGGCACAATACATGTCAAACAAACAATCTTGATCTAGCCACGAATCATGATATCAAATAATTGAGAATCAAGATACTGCATTTGTTCCCGTTACGTTAATTTTAGCTAACTTTAAATAACTTTTTCTAAATGCTCTTTCTTTACAAATTTAAGTGTTTTTTTTACTTAATGATGTCAAACACCGTATTAAAATCCGTTAAGTCGTTTAGGAGGAGTTAGCGGACAAACATACAAACAGACAGAATTAGCGACTTGGATTTATACTATGTAATGATAATGATAATGATGATGATGATAATGATGATGATGATAATGATAATGATGATGATGATATAATTACATCGTGTGAAGCGGCGCCGCTCACGTACGAGGCGGCGGCGTTCTCCCGCAGCTTCGCCTTCGGGACCGGCTCCAAGCCTTCTGGCAGCGGGATTGTCGTCGATAACCTGGGAATAAAGAAATAAACATACAACTGATGATATACAGGCGAAATATGGAACATTAAACATCTAACTAATGATACACTTGCGAAATATGGAACATTAATCATCTAACCAATGATATACAGGCGAAATATAGAACATTAAACATCTAACTAATGATATACAGATAGATTATAAGTTTGAAAAGGTTTTTACGGCGAGAAAGTATCATAATATAGCTACTGACTTTCGATTGTTTTTTATTTACATGCGAAATATAGAACACTAAACATCTAACTGATGATATACATGCGAAATATGGAACATTAAACATCGGACTAATGATTCACAGGCGAAAGTGTTACTTTTTCACGAAATAGCTGCTGAACGGATTTAGATGAAACTTGGTATATAGATAGACTGTAAGTATGAAAAGGTTTTTACGGCGAGAAAGTATCACAATATTGCCATTGACTTTCAATTGTTTTTAGCTTGTACGCAAATGTCAAATCGAAGGGTTTTTTTTAACTATTAAATCTCATTAAACCCTAGCAAGCCTGTTCGATGATAAATTTCACATACACATTCAAAACTCATTCTCTTTTCAAATGACTGATTGAGCAATATACCTGGCATATTCCACATCCATGTTCCTTATGAACGGCGACCGCAGCGCCCTCTGGGCTGACTCCCTGTCTTCTTCATCATAGGCTTGCAGCAGCTGTTCCAGGGTTTGCATCTCCGCTACTTCGCAGTTGTTTCCCCACTCCTAGAAAAGGTAAGCTTGTTAGAAGGGTATGATATAAATGATAAGGGCCGGGGTAAGGTCATCAAAACAAGGAAATAACATGCTAAATATAAAAAAATGAATATTGGTGATTTATTATAACCTAAAGGATTTACAATAGCTTACATCTCTCAGTGTGAATTAAAGTGTTTTCGGTTAAATAAATATTAAGCATAGCTTCAAATTTTAGCTAATATAGATTGTTGTTATTCAAATCGTCCAATCCACGACTCCACGCATAAATGTATTCGTAAACTCCCAACTCATTTATTTAGTACAATATCTCTTTAAGTTTACATTAACGCTAGCTTTTTATTAATACAGCCAATAAGTTAAAAAAAAAAATGTTTTTTTTTAGTTTTTTTTTTTATTTATTTTTTTCACCATCCAGCCTATTATTTCTCACTTTGTACGCCTTCTCGGCGGCCACGGCGTCCCCCCGGGCGAGCTGCACGAGCACGATGGCCACCGTCAGCCGGCCGATGGAGCCCGTGTTGTTGGACTCCTGGTGGAAGCCGATCTCGCGCCGGATGCTGTCCACGGCCTCGTCGTAGCTGCAATCATAGCACTGGCTAAGCAAGAGATAGATAGACAAAAAAATGACACCTGAACAGTTAGTCCGACTGCGTAGTCCGACTGATCGGACGACACGGAACTTTTTTTCCTGTTGGGCCGATTTATCCTATCTGTAAACTTGGTTAGACTGATTTCTTAAGTACTTAGGTCGTTACTGACTGTAATCCGTAAACAGTTTTAAATATGATCGTACTATAAGAAGTTATGATATAAGTTTATCCGATTAATAGGACCAATAGAAAAAAAAGTTCCGTGTCGTCCGATCAGTCGAACTACACAGTCGGACCAACTGTTCAGAGGGAAAAAAATGCACTTTAGAACAAATTAATGTCTCACACATATTCATAAGCGTAGTTTAAATACTTATGTTACAATTTGTTAACTGTTCATTACGAAAGCTGACACATATGATTGACAGAGACACCCAATATTTTACTTGAAGTCTCTAATATTAATATTTTGTATACAAACAGTACATCACTGGTTAGAAAGTAAATAAACTCACCGTCCAAGTTTGACAAGAATCCTCGAAGCTTTGCTGATGTACTCCGATCCTTGATGCTGACTGCTCTCTGTCTGTTACCACAAAACAAATACATTGGTTTAATTCAGAGTTATTTATACTTTTTTAATACAATACATAATCGCATATTTTATTATTTAATACAACAAATAAAGGGTCACCATAAGTTATATGGTTTACATTAATAAATGTACATTTTTTCATTTTAAATTTATAAAATACATAACAATGATAATATTGACTTAATAAGTAATGTAAGAATTCTGATACTTAAATTATAATAGGCTTAGTTTGGTAGGTCAATAATTTATAAGAGGACTTATTTATTAAAAAAACATGAAATAACTAACAGAAGAAGCGTCCGCCGCTTGCTGGAAAAGCTTGTAAGCAAGTTCCGGGTGGTGCTCTTCAATGATCTTAGCGGTTTTATCCAAAATGCTGGCTCCGGAGTCACCGTAGCTGTGTTGTTGGTAGAAGTTACTTGCTTCCGTTGCCATAGAGTAGAGCTGCAAAGAAACACATGATATACGGATATATATTTTATGTGTATTGTCTATAATACTGTTGCCTAAAAAGGATAATAAATGTATAGTTGTAATACATAATTCATATTCCATTCCTCGATCTGGAATAGATAGAGGAATGGAACATGTTTTTTTTTTCCATGAGCTATTCAAATATTCCGAAGCACAGGTAAATAAATAAAAAATCCACCTCTTCAGCTGGAGTGATCTCCTTAGCCGCAATGATAGCGCCCTCCAAAGCCTTAGCGGCATAGAAAAACGCCTTGTTCCTCGAGTACAAGTCTGATGCCTTCATATAGCATTCCTTGCAGCTACGTATGTCACCGCCCACTCGATAACACTTTGCTGGGAACGAGAAACAACGAATAGAAAATAATTGAATTGTAAATCCATACTATTTCAAGATAGAGAAAACATAAAATATTTGTTAATTAGATAATTTAATTAATGAGAAAATTCATATAGGTAAGTATATTGAGATGCGTTTTTACTTAGCACTATTAGTGGTTAAATGAACTGAAAAGTTTACCTGCTTCATTGTATTCATCGGCTGCAGAATTTACGTCCGGCCTCCAACGCAGCAGTGATGTTTTCATGCTGTGAAGTTAAAGCATGTGTTTAATTATATTTAATTTACCTCTATAATGAATCTCGCCTCATATGGCTCCATATTTGCAGGTTTATCAATAAAGAAATCATAGGTGATACAATATCTGAGCTCATAATCATAACACAATTTTTGTGGATGTTCTACACAAAATTAAAGAAAAAAAAGAGCGTAACCATTATGTCCGTTGTTGTTGTTAAAAATGCTCATTAGAATCTGACCCAACAAGTACAAATATTTGACCAGTATAGGAGATATGCTTTTTAATTACAGAAACACTGGAGTTGTAACAACCTATACCACCAGTAGGCGAAACAGTAATTTCTAAATTGTAAAGAGTAACAGACCACAAAGGGTAAGAAAATAATTTTAAAAGTGTACTTCCATTAATATTGAAACCTCCCAAGAAACATCATAAAAGAACTGTAAAAAAGTCTTCTTAGAATTGACACAAGTTTTTAAAGCCGTTTCATCACATACCTTATGACTATGATCGCAGTAAAGAATTGTTATTCAAGAAGCGTAAATTGGAAGAGTTATTTCTTGAAAAGATAGCATATTTTCAGCAATAAACACATTTTAAACCAATTTTAATGAAAAATTATTTATTTGGTATTACAAAATCTGTCAGATATGGTTGATGGAGACAAAACATATTGAACTATATTAGGTTCAAAATATGTTTATAAACATTAAAGAGTGGGTAAATATACATAATTAAGTACATGAGTAACACAATATTGGTTGAATCAGGTAAGGTTTTAACTTTTGTTATTAATTGTTTAGAAGAAGAAATCAATATGCAACTCAATTCGCTTTAGCTTCTATCTACCGGGAGATTAGTTGCATTAAGCTTTACTGATATATTTTATCAAATTGATTTGTGGTTAGTGTAGTTTTTAAAATAAAAAGTTTAAACATTAGAAAATAAAATAGCTGTGCATAGAACAAAGAATATTCGCTCTTGTCTGTTGAAAACGGAAAAATACGTAGCATTGCTGAGCAGGATAGTAGAGATTAAAAGTAAAAAAGATGTAATATATATGCACACAAAATATGACGTATTAGGTAATATCCTTATGTTAAGATTTATAGATTGATACGTAAGGTAATCAATTTTGAAAACTTACTATTTCTCGGCTTGCCGGCAATGCGCTTGAGCCTCTTGAATCTTGGCTGACATTTTGTAGGTCCTATCAGTACAATTATTTGCAAACAAAACTCACAATGCCAAGAGAAAGAGAACTTTTTTTTGAAAACAGTAAAATCAATACTCTACAACCACCCACACAAACACAACACAATAGACAGTGACAGACTGACAGTCTGTCAATGTCAAACCGTTAAAGAATGCATTCCAAGCTTAAGACTGCGTTCCGATTCACACAAGTTTACGCCGAGGATATGATCGCTTTGAATCGGAAACTATTATCGCTATACGCTATATAAATGCGAACGTCCTTCAACATCAATCACTAAATAACGCACACCCCTCTCACATTTGGGATGTAGACCAGCGGGGCTATAGGGAATATGCATAAAATTTTAAATGGCCTTAAATATTTTTTTCTCAAATACTTATTGTCCTTATATTATAATGAAAAGGTTTTTTTTTAATTTATTTATCATTTGAACCCCTAAAACAATATTCAAAAAGTGCAAAATAAGGGAGCGAAATTCAAACTTCCAAAACGTGCCACCATTGGTCGAACGTAATGTGACGTCATCTGACACGACATTGCATTCATCAGCGTCGTAACTCATACTGTTTTGTGAAATAAATAAATAATATTAATCTATATTCTTGTGCTGATTGTAATTAAATTAAGTTTAGATTGGTAGTGAATCTTAAACGATGACTGAAGCTGGTTCTGTCATAGCACAATAGGACAATCTATCGAGAACAGATGCATTTATGATAACAGCATATTTAAATTTGCATCAAAACCTGATTTTACTATCACAGAGATCAGAGGAGTGAAAGCTAATTATTATGTTTCATGATATATTTAAGACCATAATATAGTTTTTTATTCATAAATGCACCCAGCAGTTAATTACTTATTATACACCAAAACATTTTGATATTGACACAAAATATATGAGGATAAACTCCTTTCTTCAACCGTAGAGTACAATTTTTCTCCTTCCTCTTTCATTAAATTGTATTCAATAATATTTTTCTGTATCTTCCTTAACCTGTAATAAATAAATCAAATCGTAAAACCACAAAAGGAATAAAGTTTTTATAGAAAGTTATAGCTACAGACCTTTTCTTATAGGGTAGGTTAATTTTAAACCGAATTTTCTAATGTTCAATAGCTAATGCAAAACTTATTTCTTACTAATTCACAATTAGTTGTACATAAATAAAGTATACTTACGTTAAAATGATCTTCACAACAATATGAACAAGATTTAGGAGATGTATTATCCCTTCTCATCACCTAACACCACCGTTTTCGTATTTTCGCATCACTTGAAATATGAAAAAAACACTTTCTCGGGTGTTTTTCAAGTAGTATTTGTGCACTCCGGTACTATGCAGTACTTACAAGAAAATTTTTTGGCTTCTTCCATGGTTTTAAAGTTATTAAAACTGTAAATATGTACGAAGTAACTGTAAAGTCCCACTGGACGTGTCGTGTGACGTCACGCAAAGCGCGCGCAAAATGGCGGCGTTTCAACTGCTCTAATTATTTCCATGTTTTAAATTTCGTTTTTAAAAATATCTAGCGTGTTTTCGAGCCTTTTAATTTTATTTTCTATGTTATAAAGTTGTAAGCTATTAATTTAAGACAAGAAAAAAAAACATGAATATCCCCTATTGCGTAATGGTAATCGAATGTCATATTTTCAACTGTTCAATTCTGGAAAGAGTTAATAGATGGCGACATTGATTATAATCAATTTTTTTTTATTAATAGGTAAATAATTATTTACCTATTAATAAAAAAAAATATATATTATATGCGCTGTCAAAAATTGAGTTGACAGATTTAAATGATGATGAATGATACAATGAAAACGTCGAAAGCGATAATCACTTACCATCAGGTGTCCCGCTTGCTCGTTTGTTCCCTCTTATATAATAAAATAAATAAATGTATAAGTTAATTGTCTTAACAATAACCAATACAATAGCTTCAAAACTTGGCAAAAAGTTTGGATTTGACAAATAAAATATAAATGACATTTCTGCACACAGTACACTATCTCCTTTCTGTTTGCACCGCTAGCATTGAACGATGATGTCACTGATGACGTAAGACTGCTCAGTGACGTGTACATCTGGCATTTATGAACAAACTGTGTGCACGCAAATAGCGCACCGTAGCAATTTTGAACCGTATAAATAAAATTATATGTTTTTAGAGTATCGAATTCAAATTTTACTGTGTCGTCGCCTATTTCCGACAGTTTTTTGTCTATGTTGAGTACTCTCAGGTTTATTTACAACTGCAAAGTACATTTTTTATCCAAATTATGCCAAATTAGGCTCTATAGCGCTTATAAGATCAAATCGGTATACGTACAGTGTAAAAATTAAAAAATGTGATCAATGTGGATGATAAGGAACCTATTAAAATTATTTAAAAAACGTCCAATATATTTTTGTAGTATGTTTAAAAAAAAGTTACCTAGGTAGGTACCTACTTAATAAATCGAAAAAAGAGAGGGCAGCACTATGCTCAACGCGGCGGTTTTACGGCAGGTAATATTAGGCTTTTAAATAACATGTTTTCGCCATGTAGTCAGGAATTATTATCTACTAGTGGCCGCCCGCGACTCCGTTCGCGTAGAAGTCGGTTTCCCGTGGGAATGGAAAGTTTTCCAGCGGTAAAAAGTACCATATATGTTAATCTGATGTATAAGCTATATTACTGTAAAGTTTCATCAAAATCCGTCCAGTAGTTTTTACGTGAAAGAGTAACAAACATCCATCCATCCATACATCCTCACAAACTTTCACATTTATAATATTAGTAGGATTCTTATTGTTGAAATTCAGTTCCAAATGATTGCAAGGAACTATTTTCGTATGCATAGTGTTGCAATTACTGATCAAGGGGAATAACAGATTGGGAAGGTATAGTGCTTTTTGTTTTTGTTACTTTTTGTACAGAAATTATTAGTTGGTAACTTAGGTGCTTATTTAAAAATAAATTTGACACCAAACGGGTTTTGTTAATCCCTATATCTACATTTACGGGTTTTAATTTACTTTGTTTATGCTATTTTCTTTATTTTTTCGTTTATGAGTGTGCGCTGTGGCCCGCTCGGGCACGTTCGCGTCCAAGTATTACCGCACCCTGAACTGTTTGCCGTGGTCCAAATTTTTTGTTATTATTATTTAAATTAAATTACAATATTATTTATCAAAATAATATTTACGTGACAATTTCTAACAAAAAAAAATTAACAAAATTGGCCCGACCTGGGGATCGAACCCGTAACCATCCGCTGTACACAGTCCGGTACATATACCGCCGCGCCACTGAGGTCGTCATACATTCTGGCGCCGGAGCCCAATATCGAATCTTTAATCCGAGAGTTGGGACGATCTGAGATCGCACACGATCTGCGGATCGGTCTCCAACCTGCGTCCCAATAACAATGATATGCCATCGATGTCAGTGATGCAAAAAGATCGTCGATCGATCTCTTCATTGTAAATAAAAAGTTAGTTTTACTAATATTTAAAACGTTATGCTTAAGTTTTAACTATTAACTTGACTGAAAATAGTTTAATATACGTAAAAAACATACATCTTACGTTATTAGCTCGGAAAAATTGCCGGATATATTTTCTTGCTGTTTTTTTTGCAATAATTGCATTGTATTTATACAAATATTTTAATATAGCCAAAACTACAATTTTGAAATACTCATCTGATGGGAAGGCACATCCAGTAAAGGCACTTCTTGTAACTTTAGATTTAAAAAGTTTTAGATCCATGTACGTTGCTATGGTGTCTGTTTATGTTTTACATGGACTGACATAAAAAGTCACTCAAAGAAGAGATCGAACTGACAAATTCTGGAGATCGCAAAAAGGGATTCAAATGGTGTTCAATTGATCTGTCAAAATCTATAGATCGGTTATTGGGATGGCGGTTGGCACAATTTTCATACAAATATGTCGGAAAAAAGATCGCTTGCCTCCCATGGATCGTTCTCGTCTTTGGATTGGTTTCACAATCTGTAGATCGTTTATTGAAACCGTTTTAAGAAAATTTGGATACGATTGTCACTCTTAAATATCTAAAAATGGATTGAGATCCTATATTGGGACTGGGCGTAGGTATATCATGGAGCCGCTACTGTACTGATTGCTGTTTGAGTATTTTTTAACGCGTCCACTGCCACTGTAATTACTAGCATGAACTAGCGATGCCACTTATTATACGGTGACCGCGCTAAGAGCGTTGCCGGCACCACTAGAAGGAATTAAATGAACGCGCGGTGCGCGGTCGGTGGTCATTAGTTAGTTTGTTTCGTAATTTTTGGAGAGATTCTCAATCTCGTTAATATAATACATATCTAATTACATAAAGTAACGATATTTAAGTATTGCATTTATGTTTATACCAGCGACCCCACCGTGGTACCTCGCGATTTTAAGAGGTTAATATGTGTGTAAAATAAGAATTAATAATAAATGATTATAAATAATATAAATAATAATAGCATATAAGTATACGTCCCATAGTTGAGCACAGGCCTCCTTCTCGGATAGCGAGAGGGTGGCCTGTATGAGCCGTAATCCACCACGCTGGTTCGTTGCGGGTTGGTGGACCACATGGTGGATAATCATTCAGTCATGTGGGTAGGAAACAATATTTTCCCTCACCGTTACCTACTGTGTGATAAACATGAACATATTTTGAAGAAGCCCAAATTAGTGGTACTTAGACCCTAGTGGGGATCGAACCTGGAACCTTCGGTATAGTAGACCCGTTCCTGTTGCCACTAGGCTACCACGCACCTAATAAATGATTAGGTCTCGATATTTTTTTAGTGCGTATTGTTCCAGAAACCTTTTGATGACGTTCTAACACAAATGAAAAGCCCTCCGCCTATAAAATGACCATGACATATTTTTATGACATATTTATAATATTACTTAGTTACTTAACCTTTAACAACAAAGTAATTTGATATCGTAATTCCATAGACTGAGGACCTAGAGTTTGGGAATCCTCGTTGCTGACCGCTCGCGGCGCGTTTACGGCATCGCACGAGGGACATTTTGACACTAAATTACTCAAAACACGCCAAGTTCGTCGCCGGCACTGTATAATCAATCTACTTAATACGATATCTATATTCAAAATTTGACTAAGATACGTTCATAAATAAGAAACAGGCAGCAAACTTATTTTTCAAAATTAAAGCCACAAAATATTTTGTGGAAAAGTTATTAGCTACAACTCACATCTTTTTAATCACAGCACTATTATGATAGGTTTTTACAGCGAATTACCTTCAACAAGGTGCGTCAATATTTTAGCGCGGTACCTATTCGATGGATTAAACATAGGCAGAGCCAGGGTTTGAAAGACTTTCAAGTGCTTCTTTCAAGAATTTCCTGATATCTCTTTTTTAATATGTTCTAGGTCAATAACACACAATACAGTAGTTTTGAAAAAAATGCTTAGGTACAACCTATTTTTGTCCCTGCAACAGTGTTTTGGATACCTACCTACCTACATAGGTACTGAATTCTAATTTTGAGTCGGTAATTTTAAACAATTTAACTGTAACATCAACGAATTTATGATGCCAAGATTAGACATAGCATTGATATAAAACTTTTAATTATTATAATATTTATTTATTAATTTAAGATTCGGTTCACAATATGCTTATTATAGTTCATACATACAAAATAAAATATTATAAATTGCGCTTAGGAACACCTTAAACACCGTAAGCTGGTCAACGCAATATATTAAATCGTTTTAATGTCTTTGTGTGCTTTTTGTTTCACTGTTAAGATTCCCTTAAAACGAACAAAATAATTGGTGATTGATAAATTGACCGCGACTTGTCTCTTAACCAGCAGGTACCTACAAAACTTACCAAAATCTGTTTTTTTACTTTAACCATTGATTGTACGGTTTGAATTTGTCCTATTGGTGCCTACAACTCGTATAAAAAATTAGGAAAAATGCGTTTTTTGGTAGGTCATTGTATAATTTTTATAAGAAAAATCATTTATAATCGCATAATTACGTTTATAATTAGCTAACTATTTATATCTATCTTAAAGGTTCTTATTTTATCTATGTCGTCACTATACGAAAAAAACAGCATCATGGTTGTCTTTTTTTTATAAAAAATAATTTATTATAACGTTGGTAAACCTAACTAAGTAAACAACATTGGTAAAAAATGTTGAAACGAAGTGTTTTATTGCGATGTTTTTTTTTTAAAGTTAGGCACCGGGCGACCGGCCTACAAAGATACTTAATTCAAAAATAAATTTCAATTGCTTTAAATTTTGAACACAAATTTATTAATAGTAACTCAAGTACTAATAAGGACGTAACGTCGGAAAGTCGGAACTCAACTACCTCTATGCTGTCTACAGGCAGTGCAACTGACTGAGCAGCACTGGTTTTCTGTCCTATGGCTCCTGAGATCTAACTTCAATATGAGTAAAACAGGAAGTCAGGGAAGCTACACTCAAAATAATATCTAATGATGTGTGTCTGGAAGTGTTAGGTAGGTACAAGTTTTTGTTAAAACGTAATTAAGTTGATATATAAAAAATAATGCTTGCTCGTAATATAAACGCCTATGAAGTGGTTAGCCACCAACTCGCTTTAATATTAATAATAATATCACTCTGGAAAGGTATGATGGGGTGTCTAACTAAAGTGCACCGGCGGCGGCGGCAGCATTATGATGACAGCTTGAATAATGGGCAGCCGAGCCAGCGCGAGACAATGGGCTTAAGGCTCCGCAGCGTCAGTGGCGGAGCGGCCGAGACTCCGCCCCCGGGGCTCGCGGCGGAGCGAGAGAGCGCCGCGCGCAGGGGCGGGGCCTGCCGCGGCACACCCGCGGGCCGTATGCGCCTCTCGTTAGCCGCCCGCTATGTAAACGGCTCTTGTTGTGAATCCAAACAAAATCAGTCAGTCGTCGTTTTGTCGCGGCGGGAGCAACGCGTCGGACGCGCTCCCCACTTCGGAGTGAGGGCATGGTGTGTGCGTGAGAACAGCAGCGGCAGCATGCATGCGTTGTTCGGAGAGCAGGGGCCCTACGCGTACCGCGGCGGCGGCGCCGGGGGCTACTCCGCGCCCTACGCCTACGAGCAGTACCGCTACGGGTACGGAGCACCCTACCTCCACCCGCACCAACAGCACGTCGGGGCACCTAAGGACATGGTCAAACCACCCTACTCCTACATAGCACTCATCGCCATGGCCATTCAAAACGCGCCCGAAAGACGCATCACCCTCAACGGTATCTACCAATTCATAATGGAAAGATTTCCTTACTACAGAGAAAACAAACAGGGCTGGCAGAACTCTATCCGGCACAATTTAAGTCTCAATGAGTGCTTTGTTAAAGTCGCCCGAGACGACAAAAAACCGGGCAAGGGCAGTTACTGGACGTTAGATCCGGATTCGTACAATATGTTTGACAACGGTTCGTATCTTCGACGACGACGTCGCTTCAAGAAGAAAGACGCACTTAGAGAAAAAGAAGAGGCAATAAAGCGGCATCAGCAACTACAGCAGGCGCAGGACGCGCTGGTAGCGCAGGAGGCGCTCACGGCCGCCGACGCGCTCAGCGCTCAGCGGGACATCAAGCCGGACGTGAAGCCGCGCATCTTCGAGTGTCGGCCCAAGCGCGAGCCGGGGGCCGACTGCGCGCGGTTCGAGAAGCCGCTGGAGGCGCTGGAGGAGTTCGGCGAGGGCCGGCTGCCGGCGCCCGCGGTGTACTGCTCGCCGCAGCCGTACTCGCTGGCGGCGGAGGAGTTCCGCGCGGCCACCTCGGGCTGGTACACGGCGCCCGAGCCGCCGGCGGAGCAGCTGCCGCCGGCGTTCAGGGAGCTGTTCGAGCCGCCGAGCTGCCAGCTGGCCGGGTTCCGCGCCGGCTCGCCCGTGCCCGACGCTTACCGCGCGTCCCCCCCGCACCACCACTACCGCTCCCCGGCGCCCTCCTACTACCACCACCAGGCCTGCGTCGCTGCGGCGCCGGCGCCCGCTCATAAGTCCTACTGAGACTTCGCTTTCAGGTAAGCCCGTTTGTTATTGTGAGCTATGCGTCAATAGGTACCTATCTGCTAGCGTTGGCGAATTCAGCTGTGCGAGTTATGGACCCCGTGGCCTCTGGGGTCGCCGTGGGGCTCCGTGTGACGTGGTTGTGGTTACAGGAGGCCGGCTTCGAGCGGCGCCGAACGGATTTAGCCGCCGTCGGGCGCTCGGCGGTTAAATATAGCGGCGGCATGTTCTCGCAGCCCGAGTGTTTACAAGTCGGCGCCCGGCCCTGCGCCTCCCGCGCCCGACGCACCTATAGGTACGTGCTGGCTCCTCTACTACACAGAGCACCCACCATGAAACACCCATAGAAAACCAATAAGACATTCGTTGGATATTATTCGTCCGTTCAAACTTTGGGCCGATTTTTTTAATAGGTTTTTAAGCGGTCTCTTCAGGTCAGGCATTTTGAAGTAGGTATGGAATAATGTAACTTAGTTTTAGACTAAGTTGTTGATACCGTCTTTGCCTAGCTGTGTGTTATACATAATGTATTTACTAAATTTACAATGCATCAAAACAAATAAGTGATACGTACAAAAATAGTCGAATAAAAACTTCGATATTTCTACCATTAAAAAAAAAGAACGTATAAATCAAGTATCACAATTTTTATGCTTAGGTATTGGTAAGGTTCTACCGCAACGTTTTTTACAATTTTGATATCTGTTTCGAAGTTCCAATAAAACTATCACCATACTCATCACGCTCCTAATTATAAACTTTTCCTGCACTATACCCGTTGTACTATACAAAAGCGAAAAAAAGAGAGTAAGTATATAACTTTTAAACATTTCTCTTTATGTACACACTAAACCTATATAACTTTTGGAACTTCCCACATACAATTAAGTATTTTTGTCAAATAGCATTAGAAGACCAATCTTTTTGGGCCCAAATAGAAAAGTTCAGGCAAACAAAATAAAATTCTTAACTATTAGTAATATCGTGCTTATCATTTGTTACTATGGCATCAAAAACGTGAGACACGACGTTTGCTGTTATAAGACATTGAAGTACTGATTATGAAAAAAAAACCCTCTTCCTATGTGTGTATTATTCTTAAACATACAATTAACCTACTATTACATTATTATTAACCCATACATTCAAAAATCGATCTACATTAACACTTTGGTAACGTTCTCTTTTTGGTATCTTTTTAATTATTTGTTAACCTATTCCCAACCAAAAGGGTAGAAGAAGCGTCGTCGCCCGCGTTTCCAAATGTTTACAAGTCGTAATACCATAGAAGTGATGTTTAAAAAAACTCCTTTGTCTATGTTTGTAGTGACCATGTGGTCACCAAGTGTGGACGAGGCATTGGGACGCTACCTACCAACATTTAGAAATAAAGTTCCTATGAAAAAAAAACACATATTGTATAGGGTAACGTTTTGAATTTTTGTGTGTCGGTGGAAGATATGAATTGTGAATAAAATAAGAGTAGACTTTATATGTAAAATGCGTTTTTCCGTTTTGATAAATGTTGTCTACTAAAGCTTATTTTAACCGCCCCTTTACTTTACCCCACAAAAATAAAAATAAAATAGTTTTCCCCATTTATTTAATCGTAAATCGTAACGCACATAAAACTTACAATAGAATAAAAAGAAGAAAGTACCTATCAGAATAGCCGGCTTAGCTTTCTCAATAATCGGTTGTGGAGTATAATACATATGCATATACCAAATTTCTTATGTATTCAAAATTTAGTTTATTTACAAGATGTGAGTACTTCATACTTTACTTACATGACCATAATATTAGCTTTGCCAACTCTCACTCGACTTGCAACTTTTAATACTAGCCTGACATCTCCCAAAACCAATATAGTGATTATTCTGTAATCCTCATTGATGACGTCAGCCCACAGAAATCTTAATAAAAAAACCGTTCCCTACGAACCTTCGGAAAAAAGTGTAGACAATGTTAATCTATTACGGACGTCCGGATTTCTCGCCCGAGACCGTTACAGTATTATCTTCTCTTAACACTTCAAATAGCCTTATCTTAAAGCTTATTTCTATAATTCTCTTAGTCTATGAATGGAAGCCATTCAAGACGAGTAAAAGTTTTAGTTGTAAGTTTCATTTTAGCTCTAGATTTAAATATGATAAAGTGGTAATAGCTGTAGTTTAACTTGACTGTTTAAAATTGATGTTTAACTTTTTACATCATTGATCTAATAATTGCTAGTAGTTCTTAATGATTCAAAATCTCTAAACCTAACTTGGTTTAGAGATTTTGAATCAGTGCATTAGCACTTTGATTATTTGTATTTTTAGTCCTTTCCACAATAATCTTCAGGAGCTGCTAAGCACTTTAAAGTTTCACATCAAAATCAAAGTCATACGGTTCTTCTAGCTGCTTTGAAAGTCACAAAAGCACAACTAGATAAGCAAACCGTCCTTGTAAAAGGTTTGACCGAAGATAATGTTTTTGTTTGATAAAATTCATTCTTCAACATTATAATTTTGTAATGATGGTATTGGAGCGTTTTTGTATGCAATATAACGACAAATATGCAGTTATTCCATCCGATGGTAGGTTGTTTGGCGATCACCAACGCCTATTCGCTTTAGCTTTATGTAGAAGCGTTTTGGCCTTATAATGATTGACCTTGCTGACAGGTTTACCTATGTTCTTAAAACCGAAACGAAGTTAAATGTGATCGTTATAAAAACAGGCAAGGAAGTGGCTTTTTGCCGCATTTGAGCTTTTACTACTAAACAATTATTCACTGAGATTAAGTTCTAATCTGAGATAAAATAAGGCTTTTGCTATAAAATAATGTTCATAACTAAGCTTTTTATTCATTGCTGCAGGTACGTCGGGGTGAGAAAACGGGAGGACAACAGCAGGGATGAACGTGTGTGAATTTAACTTATCAATACACCAACAAACTAAGAAGAATGTGGACACGAATGTACAAGTGTTGCTAGAACATTTCGATTTACCCCAAAGTACCCATCAGTATTCATAACCGACTTCAAGAAAAGTGTATATAAAGTATATCTGTGTAGTTACGAGTACTAGAATACGATACACGCCATGTTTCGGTAAGTTGTAACGATGTATATATCAAAATAACGCATTTTAATTATAAACACTTATATTAAGTTTAATATTAGGTATTTTTAGATTAACGGTAAATTAATTTAAATAAATCTAGTCATAAGACGCATTCAGTTAAAATAAATTTATAATAAAATAATAATTGTATGATTTATTACTGTTAATTTAAATAACGTAATTTAATTCCAGTAACGTGTTCAAATGAGAAGTGAACGAATAGATTATTAAACGTCGTATTAGTACCTACATACTAATTTTGTACTTAAAATTAATAGGATTTTAATTAAATTCTACAATATTTATATCTATTAGTGAAAAATATGTTTTTTTAAACAATTTTTTTTTTCAACATTTCTCAGATTGTATGTAGAGCTCTGCATTTCTAATTATTATTGAAACTGTAAAGAAAAGATGCTAAGAAACTCAGTTAATGTACTTATGAAAAAATATAATATACAGTAAAACAATCATGTAAATTATTCTTAAAATTCACTTGTAAATATTTTACACTGAATTTTAGCTTAGGTGCAACGGACAGAGTGTGGTCAATATATTAATTTCACGGTTGAAATACAACGTAATTTTCTCAAAAACTTATACGTAAAGGTTAGTATAAAGTAATAGAAGAATACATTAATAATTTAGCTAATATACCTACTTTTGTGATAAAATGGATTTAATTATGTAGCTGTGTGTACATACTCGTATATGTAAGAAATAAAGTACATACGTCATAATAAATGTTTATTTGTATCCAGTCAAATACATTACGATTGTTTTTCTTTCTCTATCCCTTTTTGCATTTAATCATTTTCTAGTAAAAAGACATCAACGCAAGCATGTAAAACACTTTTGTTTTATTTTTTTGTTTTGTAGCTAAACTAAAATTAAAATTAGACTGACATTTACGAATTTACGGGTTTATTTATCCAGCTGCATTCATTACCTCAGTTGATGGATTAATTTGGAACCTTAGTGCGTGTGTATTGAGTTCATTTTTGTTTGTTTGTGTTCGTCACGGAGCAAGAATCAGTGGAGTGGGTACTTCGTCAATCGCCTCTGGTGTAAAATCTACCGACTCATCACTTAATCACAAAATGTCCTCAGTTGGGAACACTTGAGTTGGATTTGAATTTCGAAGTGTATTTAATATTTTAATACCAAGATCCCTTTAAGAGGTCGTCGTACAGTCAGTTTGACAAAGATGTGGCGAAATAAGTGGGTTCAGTGTTTCTTTATAAACGTAAGGGTAAAAACTACTGTAAGGGAAAAAGCTGGACAAGGTTTTTCCATTTTTTTATGAAAGCAGAACTAAATTTTCAAATCCCTGCCTATCTAAACATTAAGTTCTACCGCTTGCGTTGATACTGCAAGCCAAGCCAATTAATCTCCTACAAAAACTATTGGCAGTTTGCAAACACACTTTTCCTGTAAAACAGTAGGTAAAATTCACCACCCACGCAAAGATTATAGTATCAAACTCAATTTTATCTCCCATGTAGCCAATCAGAGATCCGTTAGTAAATCAATGCTTTAAATCACTGAGAATTCCGTGAAAGACGACCCGATACAAATAGTCGATCGATTCGGAGTAAACGAACGAAACAAAGATGTTGTTACGGAGAACAAATGACGAACGACTTTAAACGTCTGAAAGTTTAGGGTGTTCAGTAAATGTTAAGTAAAACGAGAATTTAACTTGCAATGTCTAATTTTGAGACAAAAACTCTGATAGTATTTGACTTACAGAAGTTTGAAGGAGTAACATAGTAAGGTATTTAAGTGTTATTTGATCAATATTATAATTGACTGAGCTAAAAGACATAATTACTAATTAAGCTACATTGAGTTGGGTAAATGAGTAGCGGAAAAATAACTCACTTTTCTTAAATCAAATCAGTTTATTTTCAAAAGTTTTCGAAATGATACAATATTACAATAATGTTGCGTTGGCTTCTGTTGTAGTATACACTGTGTTACAGAGCCAGCAATAACTTGCATATAAAAACTGGACAGATACCTACTAAAAACTACTAAATTTTAACTTAACTTATTTATTTTTAATTATTTAATATTAATTAAAACTATTGTACACCTATTTATTTCCTTGAACTTTATCAATAATTAAATAGGCATTTGTTATTCGACCTCGTGTAGCGAGCCGTAGGTATATAAAATGATCTTTTTATCACAACGCCTTATTCGTAACATGATTATACATACATATGTGGTACACCTACACTATCACAATAATCTTAATCAGCCGTAAAAGCTTCCCTAATTAACATTTCAGTAGCGACGGCTTCCACAAATTCCGCTGACACGCCCTAATAAAAAAAACTCTGACAGATCAGCGTGTGGGGGCATGTCACTGTCAAGTGGCTCTTCTAACGTCAGTGGGATTCTGTCAAGTAGATGACCACACCACTCCACTAGAGCCCTGACGACGCACAATTAATCATGGTGGCCTAAGCAAATAAGCCGGATCGACGGGTCAGACAGTCTGGCGGGCTCGTTCATTTTTACAGAATGGTAAGGAAGAATCGAAGCTCAAGAGGCATACTTGATGTGAGCGTATGATTCGGACGACGAATATTTTTCCCGGGCTACCCACTCTGTAGCCTAATGAGCTCTTGTTGACTCGTTGTCCGCTGCGACGAAGCTACGACATATTGCCCATTGGCAGACGCACTTGACTACAACGTGTACCAGGAATTACTTAAAAACTACACACCTCTTTTTGTAACTACAAGCTGGAGGCCACTCGGATTAAATTGTAGATATTTAAGTACTTAACAGCTATTAATTAAGTCTCCAAGTCAAAAACATCATTTTTTTATAGAATTAAGCAAATTTGACATAAATGTCTGTTTGCATTTTCGCTTCTCTTTCTAAAGCTTGGCACAACCGTTTTAAACAAAAAAAAACATACCATAATACCGGATAGGTTTATTATTACCTAATAGTAGGTATCTGCATTAAGGAAATTATTTTTCAAATGCCTAAGACAGCTATTTAGTAATAAGTTTCATCTTACCATTAGGCGCTTTCAGGTTTAAGGCGTTTTTTAAACCTTCATCATGTCTCGCTGCTGTGTTAACACGACATTAGCTATGCAATTTTCGCTTTTTTTCCCTTTGAAGATGGCGAAACATTTTTATACAAAATGGGCATAAATTACTGCAAAACAAAATTTCAGAAACTTATCAATGAATTCAGCAATACTGTGTTTTAAAGAGGCCTTTGCCAAGACAAAAGAAAATCGAATTCACCATTCTTCAAAGAGTACCTACACCCATACTCTACCTGTTTATGAAATATTTTGTGGAAGGTAAGGGTTGCTTGTTTTGGCACTACTCCGCACCGGTCACTGAACCGCTGTGGTAATATGTTTATTGTTTTTCTACGGGAAGCATGTTAGTATTGGCACAAGTGGTATTTGTTTTAAAATGTAAGTCAAACACTGCGGCGTGTAGCCGTGGCCTTTTGACGTAGATATTAACGCATCGTCTGCCGATAGCCGAATGCTTGGCGTGATGGACTGCCAGGTGTAAAAATTAGTCAGAGGTATTTATAAATCTGTTTGTTTTATTTATAAATTGAACGATAAACGGGTGGTTAACTTATAAGGTGGTGGGGTCTATTGGGAAGGCCAAAGACGGATTTTGAGCACATTGGATAAGCTGGAAATATGCCTTATTGAAATATCATAGGTACCTAAGCAGTTTTATATAGACAGAAAGTAACAATTTCTGTTATTTCGTTTTAACTCTTGTGTGACGAGAAATACTAACTGCTTTGTTTGTGAATTTATAGTTGAGTCATAGGTAATTATTTTAAAAAAGATACCTACACTTCAGTAGTAGGTGAGTACTTAAATGTTAACTCTTAATTCGGGCAAAGTATAATCATAATATAATCTAGCTAACATGACAAAATCGTTTTTACCTAGTGAATTAGAGTTAGAATGTAAAACTTCCCAAATTCCATTTCATCCGTCCCAGTGATTCACGCGGCTCCAAGGTTAACACCCGGCCATCTTCACCATGTGGTGGATTACCTCCTCGCCGTGATCATTAATCCTTTGTTTATACAATGCTGGTTATAGTCCTGTAGCACCGGAACGCAGCTCTTCGCAAGCAGCCATGTATCATACACATGAGGGAATAATCCACTGACTTATGCCAGCGAAAAGATAACAATACTTGAGAAACGGATTTGCTATAAAAAGAGCCGAAATTCGGAATTTAAAAGCTTTCATATCGTGATGGATGCTTCCGATGGACGTGGTTTGACCTCGTTTCGTCGAGATTTGTTTTTAGTCATGACACAATGTCTTCAACACGGGGCTACAACACGAAACATATTGTAAATCAGACGAGAGTGACAAATTAAGTGCAGTTTTTAGTAGAAGCAAAACTATTCAAAACTTGGTTTACATCTTAGCTATGTTTAAGACATTGTAAAACAAAAAAAATTTTTGTTCTGTTAGAAATAACTAAAACTATTTTTTTACGAATTATTTAATTCCTGACATATACATAATAATATCACCGAATTTTACATTAGACCGTATTCGAGGGTCGAAACTTAAAAAGTTGATATTGTAACACAAAAGGTATCAGCCATCTGCTAATTTAGAAGTGGTAAATAAATATATAAACCGACTACAGAACTAACAAACGAAATATTCCGCTTCCACTTTATAATTTCATTGAGACACTTACTGAAGGGCGCCGACTGTACCACGCCCCTCGCCCCCTCCCTTTACCGCCCTGCACGTCACAACTGCCATTCTACCATTATTGACTGATGGATCAACATTTAAATAAACAACGCACACAAAAATCGACCTTAACTTCCCTTGTTAAAGACCATTTCACCAAAAACTCGCGTTCCAGAGAGAAAGTATAAAGTTACATGAAGGGATCATTCACGTTAAAGTTGACAATTTGACATGTCGAGGTGGAATGGCATCCGAAATAGTTAAATTGTAGACGGATTCGTCTGTTCACCACATTGACTAGTTTCCAATAGCTACGTAAGTAAATTTCTTCAAATTCACTAAACGAACACACATGACGAATAAAGGAAATTAAACATTCTGACCATTTCACAAAACTTGATGTTTTGTTAAATTATGAATTCCGAAAGCGAACGCACGGGATGCTCAAAAATACCCAAATCCATTCGAGTATCATATGCTAGAGTTTATTAAAAATCAAATTAATCCCTCGGTTACTACAGGGACCATGGGGTTACTTAAATATTACAAGATTCTTTTGGTTAAAAAAAATCCACCAAATCGCTAACCTAACTTTTTATTTAAAAAAATAATGATAGATCTCTATTACGTCACCACGTGATTCATATGAAACCCGTATTTGTACCACCATCTTACCACACGGCAAGTACAGCAGTACAACAAATCATAAAGCTGGGTGTTTGTTTATACGACCAACCATTGATCTGACCACACATACACAGCTAGTAACCGCCGACAAATTAACATGGCAACAAAAACATCTTTATTCATAAAACAATATTTGTATTTAAGCTTGAAAACACATTTTGTTTCACCTGTAGGTACTCAATGATTGAAGGAATCGAAAACACATTTGCCAAACCTTACAGAAAAAAAACAAAATTCCAGAGAAAAACTAAATCGTTCCAATTTTTTTAAATCGAACGTCGGAAGCTAGCGCAGGGAAGACCGCACGCAGTGTTGCCAGCATCAATTTGATTTGACGGTAATCTCACCTCGCGTTTATATTGAAAGTTGTGTAAATATTTATTCTGTAGAGTTTAATTTGGCACACAACCGGCCACACCGCGCTGCGCTGGCGCACTTACACGGATATGTTACTTTAGATTTAGGACAGGCACGGGAGGGAAAAGTGATTTAAAGCAAATACTTTTTATACAAATTGATGTTTAGTAGTACGTCATCGGTTGAGTAAGAAATATGTTTTTGGAATACAATCTTATCAAATAAGGGCTTATATTTTGTTTTTCCAAGGATATATTTCCCCCTTATTTCCTTGAAACACGTTAGACCGCTACGGCGTGAAAAAAAAACAGACTTTCTTTTGCAATTACTTGTTATGTTGAAACTTTAGCCATAAAGTAACTTAACCACATCTTTTGTATCGCACACATATCTCGTAGGTATATCATTTTATTTTTGCACCGAAAATCGAAACACATTTCATCATTCCGTTTGGCTCGAACCTCGTTTTATCGATGATTAAGTTATCGGTTACCCACCACGTAACAATACCTCGCACATTTTCCCCGTACTCCGTTCACTACAATTAGGTATTTCCCTGAACCTCGGTCGGATCTCTCTGCTACGCGCATGCGCCGGCTGCGACCTGTCACTCCAGTATAAATAGTTCTCTAAAGGGTAACCCGACATAGCCCATATGGAATAAACCGATGCGTTCAAAGTTATTTTAATTTTTTCGTTTCGAATTGTTCTGTTTTCATTAACGATTAATAGGATATTATGAGGATTTAAGTGTTGCAGTAAAATTTGAATGGTAAAACTATATAAGTTATTTTTGTAATTCTGTACTTGATGGATAGTTTAGTCTTTTAGAATTTGATAAGGAACTGTGGTAAAGTTTAATATAGCAAGAAATTTTGTCGTTAGATGGTGTCTTGTATTATTTTAGGATTGTATTGCGTCATTCATATTTGGATTAATTTATTTTAGACGAAAAATGAGGTAGTAAAACCAAGCTAAAGGCAGTGAATTATTTGCCGATGTGTGGTATGAGGTTTGCATATTCATAAACAATATTATCACCTACAAACAAAATAATATAGTTTGCCCTAATGAATAACGCAGCTCGTATACGGCTCAACTGCTTTTGGTTACCTAAATTTTAAACCCAGTGTTAATTTTATTAAAGTCAAACTCTATCGCGCAGTGGGACAATTCACAAAAAAACTTAAGCGATTTCTCGGCCATTATATGACATTTCATTCATAAATTAGCTCAATCATTTATAATCGCCAAGTAATCCTTAAACTTTGTTACTACAATCGGGACGCATATGTAACTAGCATACAAGAAAGCTTTGTTTTTTATTTCGTTCATTAAGTCTTACAACATTAATTTTATGCCCCTTTACAATCCTAGAGTGACCTACAACAATTATTAGTCAATATCTCATTCAAAATCCGCAGCTGACACCTCATCACGTCTTACAAACGAGGTGTTGTCCGTATAATGATTGGTCGCGCACACGCAGTCGTGTTAAACACAAGTTCTCACACACCCACCATTTTTCACCATCAGCCTCACAAATTAGTCGCACAGACAAATTGTTGGGACAAATATAGTGTAGGTGACAGCGGCGCACCAACTAACTAACGCTAATGGATAACTCACAATTTTTCCGTTAAAAGTTATTTTAATAGTAACGTATTTGTATTCCAGTCAAATTGAATGAATGTTAAGGGTAGTTCTTTTACTTTTGTTAAAACTAGCAAGGCCACAATACCTATAGATAGAAGTTTATTTTTCTAAACCAAAGTTTAAAGTAACTTATCATTCTGATCAACAATACAAATAAGGATGCTTACACCTCCATCGATATCGATATTCGATAGCTCATTACCCAAAAAAACTGTTTGCTAACCCGGACCAATAACGTCATATATACTTATTTATAAAAAACGTTCCAGGGTTGAGTCAAGTTGGAATGTTTGCCGAAAGGCGGGCGTGCGGTGTTTAAAGAACAATTAGTCGACAGCTCCGCAGCCCTGGGAGCTAATATTTGCTTATTGCGCTAACCCTAGTTTAGAAAACCCACCGCCGCGCACCGTAGAAGCTTTTGTTATAGGGATGTAAACTTATCGATATATTATCAGAGGACGCCAATTTCAATTGGCTGTCAGCTTTTGTTTCGACACCAAACCATTATCTAAAAAACTGTAGAACTTGCCATTGAATGGCAGAATCAGGACTTAATTTCAATTATAAATATAGTGAACGAGCACATTGTTCTGAACTTAATTTCAATTATAACTTAGTTACTTCACAGTAGGTACAGCATATAATAAGGTCATATGGCAAAGTTTACTTTACGTCTGGTAAAACAGTGTCGGTTAGTGATGAGTCACGTAGTAGGTTACCATCGATAAAATATCATGCTTTTACTTGGATCACTATCCTGGGACCCTAGTGCAGCTGTCATCGAATTACAGAAAGGGACCTCGCTTTCCGGTACATATCCCGTACATAGTCTGTCTCGCTCTAACCCTTGGAAAAACCGGTGGTATCCACAATTTGAGCGGTTTGGTATACATACAAATATTAGCTCCTTCTCCCTTATATATTTGTAAGCAAACTTCTCTTTTGACGGCTCCGTAATTGTTGGGGTAAGGGGAACGGCCTCTATTTAAAATATAATAAAATTAAATTACTGGACAAGAATTAGCGCTGCTTTCCTAGAGTTTTAGCTTTTATAAGACGAAGTAGAAGAAAATTTTATAAAAATGAAAAAATGCGGAAAATTCCCAAATATTTTTTTAAGTTGAATAGAAAATAAACTCTTGATTCAGTATTTTATTTTAGGTAGGTACTACTTATATAGTTTGCTCCAAAAACTTTATCACATTCGAAAGATTTTTCTAGTGGAACAAAAAATAAAAATATCGACCAACCAGTTTCTAACCCCGACGGCATCAACTATGCCTTAAAATATAAATAAAAGTATATTATTTCCGATAATTATTTTACGACCAAAACATTCAATGTCATTATTGTTTTAAATCATGTTATTTAAACTGTGAACATAAAACAAAGTCATCTCAACAGTCCGGCTTAGTTGTGACAAATTAATCATAACAAGTTTTATTGCCTGTCCTCAACAAGCTTTATAACATCGAAAAAGACATTTTATTAACTGTTTTAATACTTTATAAATCTTGTGGTCGTATTATAAAATTATACCCAGATTTGATTTTAATCCAACTCGGAAGAAGATTTCAACAGAATCGTGGTTTTAAATATTTTAATTCGAACGGATTATTTGACAAATATCTGACCGTTTTAGCAAGCGACAAGCAAGTACTTATTGATTCCGAGTTTTTAGATTCGTATGGAACACTATTAGAGTTGTTAGAAACACTTTAAAAAAAATTTGAAAGGAGAAAACCTTATTTGCTTTTTAGTGCAGTAAATTTTAATGCATTCCATCTAGGAACGAACAATGTCAAATGCAGACTAGAGAACGTAAATGCTTGTCCTTTAGTTACCGCTTAGAAATCAACAGAGACGCCAAAAGAAAGTTTGATTAAAAATATAAGTAAGAAATTAAAAATGGTCTCTGGATGTGAATTAAGTTATAATGTGCTAAATTATTTGAGCATGTCTGTTGTAAGCGCCTACTTACAGACGGGTTTGAGGCTCATTTGACATTGTGTAAGAGACAGAAACATCGATTAATTCTAAAAATGACAAATGCCAAATGAATAATCATATAAATGTTTGCTTTGTCTTGGTGGTCTAGTAGTAAAGAGCGTAGTAGGGGTTAAATTACACGTTCATACGATTTTAACCGCATTCGTTATTTTATACAATAAAAATAAAACTAAATTTTCGTAATGACCTCTGCATATCTGACACACAATGTAGGTAATATGCGGGTCAATACGAGTTCATGAAATAAAATTTGACAAAGCTCAGCAGAGTGGTTCCGTTACTCAAATTGCCCTGATTGCTAAGAGAATAAACATCAAAATGTACATTTCGTTATACTAATAATTGAATTTTGACGAAGCCTTACTCGCATATATTTTAACTACAGAGTGGTAGAGTCTAGCTGTAGGCTCTGTCTGCAGCAATTACTGGGCTGACTCGACCGGTGAAATACCACCGTCGCACAGAAACCCGACGTGAAGTAGGGACGATGTTCCTGCGTTTCGTTCGGTCAGTGCGATATCCGGTGCCCAATGTTCTTAAAGTTTTCCTGTTTGTTACGAAAAAAATTACTACAACTCTAGTCAGTTGTGCCCTTAAAGTCATCCTTACTTTAAGGGACTTCTTCTCTAAAACGTTAGCAAAAAGAAGTTGGTCACAACCACCCATCACGTGATCAAACTGCTTGTCACCTCCTGAAACAAATAAATCGTCCAGCCTAATATCCTGAGACCCTCATCCTTATAACCTCCACCAGGCGTTGCTAGGAGGCGCATGACCCCTGCAGGTTTATCACCTCATTACTGCAAAAACGCCTATCCAAAATCTTAAGACCATCTCCTCAGCCACCAGCCAGCAACCAGGCATCGCTAAGAGCCGCGCTCATCGCCCACCACGCCGCCCCGTGCGGTCCGCGCCACTCAACACCGAAATACACACCGACCAGCAATTAAACCCGCAGTGCGCATGTGCACACGAGACGGCTGCGCGCACGCATGTTTATTTTCATTATACACACGTATTTTTACGCAATCTGGAAGTCGTAAATCGTATACAACAAATTATGTCGTTCCGTCGCTGGCCGCGAGATTCTAAGACAACTTACTGGCTATTTACCGAAACTCAATCCGAATATTTTTGTTGCGTAACTTTTAGACGGACTCACCGGTGGTGCCTTGTTTTTATACTGCAATCTGGTATCTCAGTAAGTATTACAGTACAGTTGACTAAGCAACTAGTAGCGTTATTTGACATTTCTTTTTAAGAGTTTCATCAAAACAACGTCACGATAAAAGTAACATTTGAACCTTAAACACAACATACCCGCAACATAAACAGCGACATATTTCTTCTAATTAGTTTCCAACAATTGAATAGCGAAATGCGCAACAATTGGTATGCGATCACCCGCATCGGGATAGAACCCGGGGCCCCGAGGTAATGCGGCGAATAATCCACAACGCGCGCCACTGTACCTCCAGGCGACGCACAATGCGCATCTCTTTAATCCGCAAAAACTAACAAAGACACAATACAAGCTATACATTGAATCAGTTTAGAAACTTTTAACTGAATTAGACCCTATCGTCTACGCCGTAGAAGCTACGCGGCTACGACACGCTACATAACGTATCGCGAAACTTTTTTACTTCATGAAACGCAACATTTTACGCAGCCGATTTAATTCCATTTTACAACAATAAAGATACTATTTTACGCTATTGTTGGTGGTCTACTACCAGGTAGATACAACAATTCAACGTTGAACCCCAACGCTTAGAAAATAACTAGCAAACGCAGGTCTGCAAAATTGGTTACCAATTTGATCGCACAATATAAAACTTAAAAAAACGAACAAATCGTTCTTTAGATTGGTTTTGATAAGCTTTTCTCATCGCTTTTTTAATAGGACGGTCAATCAAATAAGAATTAGCACAGTTTTTTGAAGCTATTGAGGTTTTTTTATATGAAAAAACAGCAGGTACTTGCAAAAAGGGAGCACAATACGTGCATTAAATAGATAGGCATTGAAATGCCACCAACGTCTTTTAGCTACTGTGATTTTGTTTTATACCAAACATGACAATAAATACATTATTTTCATATTATGACAAGTAAGCAAATGAGCATGAAAATAAATTCTAACATATAAATCTGAGAAGAAACGAAATATATATTTCTTTAAAAATATGTTAATTAATCGTTGTTTTTGGAAATCTCGTGATAACATATCTTGAATTAGAGCACCATTACGATCGGTACGAAGACGAAGAAAAACACACACTAATTAATTATAATGTTTTAATCCGACTAAACTAATAAATCTGACGTCCCTTCCGGAATATAATATTAATATCTAAAAAAAAATCATAAAAACAAAACTCACAAAACCCTAACTTTTTGCACTCAAATCTCTCTAATTCCTAATTTGTTGAACCGAAAAACGAGCCGGATGGACACGACTTGTAAATCTGTTGCAAAAAATAACTAAAATGACATGTCATTTTGACACCATTCATCCCTTCGACCGACCGACTTTTTATGTGACCAGTCTTAAGTTACCGAAGACCTTATTCCGTTCTAATAAGGGTTAATTTGAGCAAAATAAAACATAAGGTTTTTCTTACCCTAGTTTCTTAATGAATGCGAACGGAACCCATTTATGTCATTCGTTGAGTAAACAAGCCCTTTGTCAAATTAAAAGTTTTGTTAGAAATACTTGTCATATTCTTAAGCACGAATATAATTAGGGCATCCTACTAATATTATAAACGTGAAAGTTGTGAGTGTGGATGGAAGTATGGATGTTTGTTACTCTTTCACGTAAAAACTACTGGTTGGATTTTGATGAAACTTTACAGTAATAAAGGATATACATCAGAATAACGTATAGTGTACTTTTTACCGCGGAAAAACTTCTCGTTCCCACGGGAAACCGACTTCCACGCGAACGGAGTCGCGGGCGGCCACTAGTTCTTCAATATTTTTTAAAGGAGTATATCTACTAAAATTTTATATATTCATTCGTAGTGTTGGTGTCTTATTTTGTAAGCTTTTTCAACTTAAGTTCAATTAGATAAACGAAAAAAGCAATTATAATTTTGCCCTAGGATATCTTGCAGTTTTTGTTAATTTTTTTAATTCATTCTTTAAACAAAGAATGAATTTATTTTATGGTTAAATGGTTTTGCTATTGAATAATTACGATGTTTGTTTATAACACAGTTGCAGGTTAAAGGAACTTCATAATTAGCGGTAATCACGCATCAATAAATAAATAAAACTTTTAAAACACACAATAACATAACGAAAACAAACGCAATGATAATACAGCGACACATGCCAGTTTTAAGTGTCATATCGCCTGGGTAGGGTTTCAATTTTTAAAACCAAATCGAAAAGGAAGGAAAATCCATAAAACTACTGCATGTTTATTTAGACCTGAGCATCTATTATCTGAGCATTAATTATTCAAATACACTGCTCAAAACCTTTTTATTAATATCTTTTTCTATTAAAATGAGTGATTTACCAAACAGTAAAAATAAATATTTTTAATGTAAACTACATTGTAATCATTTTATATCTAATGAAATTTAGGCATTCCTATTGCAACAGAAATTATAAAATGTCGGAAAAAATCATTATAATAATTCATAATAAACCTTTATTTATTGTAATTAACCTCTAAGTTCCTATAACTATAAAAATACTTAAGCATATGATCATAATTTTAAAAGATAAATTCGTTTTATTTAAGGTCAAATGAAAAGGTCTTATTAATTAAATTGTACTTGCACCCCACAATACCAAGTCTGTCAAACCTCAATTAAAAATACCAACCATCTCTACTTATTTCAATACTGTATAATTGGTAACAGAGTGAGGTTGGTGCACAATACCAGGATTAGGGCAGGTTCTCATTGTATGCGCTTGCGTCGAAATGTTACCGCGTTATCTCGCGCATACACGCTCGGTGAAATTGCAAATTCAAAAAGAATTTCGAAGCTGGAGTATGACTTTATTCTTTTTGGTGTTATGTAGTAGATGTTGAAAATTAAAAATTATAGGCCGGAATTTAATTTTTAAATGTAAAAGTAACTTGTTCTCATGGTGTTCTTAACTTACTTAGTCACTGATCAAGTGATAATTTTTTTAGACATATAAAATTTGTCCAAGTTATAAGCAAATCATAAAAACTGATAATTCAAACTAAATATGTAGGTATTTCTTAATAGCTTTCTTATCTTAGCTATACGACCTAACCGTCCTCCAATTAAAAATAAAAAAGACAGCGAAATGTTTTTTACTTAATCCATAATTTTCATATAGTGATTTTTCCACCGTTTTACATATTAAAGCTAGATTCAATGCAAAATGGAAAAGATTTAACCCCTCCGTGGCGAAGATTCACTATCAGTTAATGAAATAGGGATGATCCTCTATTCAATAGGTCAGCCATATTGGAAAAAATAACGCAATTCATGAACCGACTCGGTTATACGAATGTTAAAAATGATACGTATTCCGAGAGTGATAAGAAACTACTGCTCATTTTTATTAGATGAGTATGTTTATGTTACTTTATGAGGAATAAAGTGATGTAGTCTTGCAAAAATAGTGTTCAAGAATAACCAAAAAACTAATAGGAAATCTTCAAACTAAAACTTTTCAAAACGGTTTTCCTTAATCATTGCAAAAAACAAAAAAAACAGTCCCGTCTTTACGTTGGCACCGATTCGTGTTTAGCCGTATTTATTTTCCTAAGGCGACATCCTCACATAAACTATTTGGGTATATTTTTTATTTTTATTATTTCACAGATGACGCCGCCCTGTCTGCCAAAAGCAGCGGAAGCGGCGTCGACGCACATCTATCTTTCGGCACTTGTATAGGATCAAACGACTGATTGTGACTCAATGGCGCTGTGACACGGTCGGCTGTGAACCCAGGACTCGGGATCAAAAGATTTAGCAAGAATCGCGAGATCAGTTGATAGAAATTTCCAGATTGTTCGGAGGAAGTTGTTTTTCGGATATTGGGTTATTAATGAGTTGAGTAATCGTTTGAGCGTTTGGTGATTTGCAAGTGACATTTTATATTTCTATTCGATTATCAGTCATAATATAACCGCTATAGATATCTAAGGTGTTCCTACTTCCTACCTACAAATGTAATCTCAAAAACCAAGCCCAACAGATCACCAATCCGTTGCATAAAAGGTGTCAATTCAACATCAAACGGCGTTGTTAATTGCGCAGTGCCCACGGTGCGGTGCGGCGATATTAATTGAGCGTCGCACCGTGAGACGCGCCGCCGCAGTCGACCGTGCTGCGTGTTACATCATCACGCACAATTACAACTGACACTTGGGCGCAGAATTCACTTGCGAAACTTATGGATGTGACTGATTTTTAATTGAACCTTCTAAGTTACAGTAATAACTAATTTAGAAGGTAGGATGGCAATATACACGTATATGAAGCTTAGAATAGAGTTTAAAGCTCTGAAATGACTTTGTAAACTTAGTATATAGTCGTATTAGGCAGTTTTTATAAAAAAAAAGATAATAAAATAAACTAAATAAAGTACATATTAGTACCTATACAGCTGTCTAGAGCGATGGTCGTGTAGGTTTTGTATAATTTAAACTTTCGATATTCCCATTTGTAAAAAACACACTTTAACGCAGAATGTCGTTTGAAATCGCTGAATCGAAGTGTAGTTTATACGTTTTTGTCAGAGTATGGTACAAGTTACAATGTAGATACATTAAGATATACCATGTCCATTAGTTTTCTTGGTCTTGAGTAGACTCCGCGTGACGTCATCACGCTCGATATACTGTCACACTTGCGTTTTACTTCTTTTGGGCGTATTTTTGAAAACGTACAACATTATTACGGTTCGCAGCTTTGACTTCTGAGTTCATCCGACTGATATGAACTTTAAATCTAGGTGTATTAATAAAATAAGTAGATGTCTGAAAAAAAACCCAACTCATTTTCTTATACGTAGGGTAAAAGCCGGATAGTTGCCTCGGACGGATACATGCCCCGGTTTTTAATACACTATGTTAGGAATATAAGTTGTGTTAATTCTTTACTACAATAAGTAGTGACCCCCCACAGGCCTCAGTGCCGTGTAAGCCATCAGAATAGGCTTACGTGCTTTGTCCGTGTGAGCAAATATCTTCCGCGGCGAAACTTTGACGGGCGTTATAGTTATATTGGTAAGTAATTTTTATTGAATATTTTATTACTGATCGTGGTTTCAGTCAACTTTTTGTTTGTTCGCATGCATTAGAGTTTAAATTACATTGTTTGTTATGTTTTATTGCAAAATAATTTTCATTTATTTAGAAAATGTAAAGGACAAGTATCCGCATCAAAAAGTATAGTCGCCCTACTTACTTTCACGGATAGTTGCCCCTAGAGAAACTAAACATTTTTTAACAAGTAAAGACGAATTTAATTTATTAAGATTACAAATTAACAGTTCTGACAGTTCCGACAATAGTGGAAGTGAAGAAAATATACTCAGTTCAAAAACGCTTAAAGGAAAAGCCACCATAGGACTCCCAATCAAAAGAAACAAGGACGAAAAATCGATAAGAGACACTCAAAAGATATTAAAAGTATAAAATTATAATTTAATAGTAAATATGAATAAAAAAGGTTCTACTAAAAAAATTATAATTATTGCGTAATGAAATCAAAGTCAGATTGAATTCTATGTGATGCATGTTAGATGTGGTTGCATGAAACATGCACCTCATTCAAGAACTGTTGTCAAAGATGTGGAAAGTTGGAAACCGTAGCTGCTGGCAAAAATTAAAGTTAACACCAAAGTTAATTACCAAATTATTATATCTTTAAGATAAATGCTAACATTTTATAATAACGTACATAACCTTAAGTTTGAATAATATTTTTGTAATTAAAATTATTTAAAATGAAAACTATCTTATAATGTTTTGATTAATATTTCACATTGTACTTAATAAAAGATCTCAGTAAATTATAAAGACTGTTAAATAAATAATAAAGACTAATTTAATTGATATAAATTTGTGTCTATCTAAAATAAAAAAATTACCGAGATTACTATCCCCGCATGAGGCAAGTATCCCTCGAAGCATTTTCCGCGCTAGGCTACTATCCGCCATAGTAGGCAACTATCTCTTTTCTGAGAGGTGAAATAAAACAATATTTATTCAAAACCATTGTTAGTTATGTACACAAAAATAGGCTATTATAGAAGATAAAAGGCCTATGTTTTGAGATACATACTTAATAATTTTCAGCAAGTTCATATTTTAAAAAAATTAAGCTTTTTCGAAAAGTGGGGCAACTATCCGGCTTTTACCCTAAGCAAATGTAAAACCTGCCTACAAAAATCTTTATCTATCGGTAACATAACTGATTAAATTAATTAAAACATTACTTTTAAAACTAATCTCGTTAATATAAAAGCTTATGTTTTACACTGATAGATATATAAATACTATGTTTATCTCCAAAGTTTATTTAAATTTACACCTCATAAATGCCTCAGTAATCATCCACTTGCAACGAATTCATTTAACGGGGGCATTATTTAACCCTCCATTTCACCTTTGTGGTTTCCATCCCCTGTAAAATTCGAGTGTTTTCCATACTTTGGCTAACCCTAAGGATTCTCCTTTACTGCAAACAGCTGCTGTATGGGGATTGTTCTGGGGTTGCCAACTTTACACGAAAATATCCTGGATAAAATGAGTAAATAAAATTACTAAACAATATCATCTAACTTAGGTATACGAAAATTAATTATAGTATTGTTCTTCACCTTCCTACGTGACAATCTTGGTTTTGATGTAAAATAATTTTAGGTTTTAAGGTTAGGTACATAAATTTAAGCATCAAGTTTGAAATTTATTTGGTGCGTTAGAATAGAATTGTTAACTAGATTTTACTTAGGGTGTAGAGTTTTAGTTGAAGTAGGATATTTACAATAAAACGCTTAAAATTATTAATCTGGCAACACTGAAGTTAGCCTCTTTGCCTAATTTCGGTCGAAAGACTTATTTTAACACTGAACACACATACATATCCCTTGTATAAACAAAACTCCCCTAAACAACACACATAAAAGGATACATCTCGTTACAAAACCGAATGAAAATTCCACTTTACCGCAAAAGCAATAGAGGCGATAATGGCGTGTGAAATAATTTGTATTGTTTAGCTGAAACGAATTTGTTTTAGATCTTCTTAAAGTGAGTAGGCAAGCTCCACCGCAAGGTCTGATAATGTTAAGATAAATAAATTATTGTTGGTCCATGTTGCTTTTCTGAAAAGTCACATATTAAAATTATTTGTGTAAGGTAGTCTATGTAGGTAAATACATATTTTTTTGTGTTTACTTAACAAAAATTGCATGTAACGAAAATTTGTATCCGTGCGATCTTTCAACTACAAAAGGTAACAAGTCACCGCCTTAACAACCGTTGAGTTACCAGACGAAAATTATTCCAACGTAAAAAGGTCATAGTAACCTATCGTCAGCTAGTTGTTTAGATTTTGAGATATATCAATATGGCTCCCAGATGCGCAAGGCAGTGAGAATCGAACGTTTCTCAAATGTTTACAACCGAACACTTCGTCACCCTGTTGTGTTTACGTAACGCCCGTCATTTCACTGTTAAATAATTACACGTTTTAGAACACCTCCGAGAGAGAATCACAGATAATTCTAGAAAGATTTTTTATTACTTACAAGAAATTAAAAGACATTATAGACATGTACTTACAAGTCTTCAAGCAAAGTCGCTTTCCACGTCGGTGAATTTTTTTAATTCTTGGCCAAGCGACGGATTTTGATTCGATTTTTACTATCAATATTTTCTTAATTTGTAAATTTTGTAAAAGATATTATTTGATGTATGAATGTGTTTATGTGTTTATGTTGACAAATATGAATATGACTTGCGAAGTTCGGCTAGATTTCATATTTTTTGAAAAAATTGACATCTGCCCAGCGGGTTATATAAAAAATATAAAAACATAAAAATAACTTCGTTAAAAAAAACCGACTTCAAAACTAAAAAGTTAAAAATAATTAAGATTTAATATAATTTAAATACTGGCTATTAGTTATACGTGCTCTTTATTAATTATTTAAAATAAAATAAAAAAGTACCGCCCGAATTGGGAACCTCCTCCGTTTTTGGAAGTAGGTTAAAAAGTGAGTTAAAAAATAAAAATTATAGATTATTAGAGAAATATTTATACTTAGGTATGTGTAAAATCCTTTATCCTGAACAACTTGTGAATCAACGCAATTTAAATCAAATTAGAATTCCGTATTTAACCTAAAGCTAAGCATAAATAACGTGGAAACAATTACTAGGACTTAATAGGATAGTTTAATTGTAAAAGCTATATTGAAAATGGTTTTATGCTGAAGTACAACGAAAAAAACTACAAAGAGTTCTAGATTCGTTCTACATTCGATCGTCAATACCGCTAGATTTTTTTTTGTCATTGGATAATTGAATGAAAAACTTACTTGACTAACTTTACGACTGCTGTAGTATTTATTTTGAATATAGTTTCGTTTTTTTTATCCTTACTCACTAATTATTGAAATCATAAATGTAAAATTATGTACTTCCATCCGGCTGAACATAGTTCAACAGCCTGGGATAAAGTTGGCTACTTTTTACCGTAGTAATAAGTCTCATTTCCACGGGAAAAATACCATGATCGCAGACGAAGTCGCGGGGTCCTACTAATATAAAATTAAAATCGTATTAAACAAATACATAGCTTTTGGTTTAATTAGATGGAAAAAATATTCACAATTATCATTTAGATAATGATTATCGAAGTATATATCTATTAAAGTAAAAACAATACCTATGTTAAATTTAGCTTTAACTTCAATCGAGTCATTATTTCGTTGTAAAATGAAACTTCTTAGCATGAATGAAAATAATAATAAAAACACTAGTACGAAATTAATGTAACTCATAAGTAGGTGACAAAACAGTTTTTGTAATTTTAATAAAAAACAACTATTCTAAAATGATGAAATACTGACAGTAGATACTTCTTTCTCAGCTCTGCCATTGTTTCGTTTCGAACACAGAAACACAATTTTAACCATCAAAATCCCAAATCAACAGGATGCAATGAGCTTTTAATAGAATCCTTTCTTAATAAAATCATCTGAAAAAAGTTAAGATAACAGTATCATAATGCCGGATTGTAATATATGGGGATGGTGGCTTAACGCTCAGATAAAGTTGGTTAATTTGTTTAGTTAAACCAAGCGAGTGTAGATGTTTACAGAATGGTACAAACAACAGTCGCACGCAACACGTAAAGGAATTACAAAATTATACCAATTTTGTTTTTATCAAAGATATTGACAAAATTTAGATACTATTCCTGAAATCATTAGCATTTGTTATACATTTTTACAGTTTTTTTTGTACAAATAAGTATCCTACTTTTAAACTATGTTAACATTTATTTGTTTTAAAAACCGCATTTCAAAGCAAAATCCGCTTAAATTTTGGTGTAAATCTTTTAACAGTGTTTGTATCATATATATTTGTAGTCATTTACACGATATCTTGTACCTTGGACAGTGCAGTGCGGTGGAAGTGGCGCTTGGTATAAATTTGCGATGAGTCGCGACGTCAGCGGGCAACTTACTGTGCGCTCGCGCCGCTTATAATAACTACCTACACTTATAGTTAACTTCATGTAAAACGTTAACTTTAACGATTCTATTTATAAAATAGTATGATGGATGTAATCAATGGAAATTGTAAATGAAAATGTTTAAAAATACAAAATTATTGAGAATGTGATGACACACCTTTGTGTGACACACAATACCTTTTACAAATAATGGTTAAATTAAACTCCTTATTTTAGTCTCAATGACTGTTAGGTAAAAGTTTACACCAAGAAATCGGTTAAGCTCCCAAAATAGATATGTGTTTTTCAACGTAACAGAAAAAGAATTGTAAGTCAAGAGGTAATATAATAAATCAAAAGATACAGATCGTCGGATTTGTTGCGTTCACGCATCTCCACCAAGAAAAACAACGGAGTTCTTTCACCTTGTACTTCTAATATTAGTGGGATGAAATTATCTCACTTATATGTACGTAAACACTACTGAATAGAACACAGAAGATTTCAATAGAGAACATTTTATATTTTAAGAGAGTATCTATGTTCGCGATTAATTAATTTCTACATTTGAGATTATGGATACAAGCGAAAGTCAACTTTATTGAATACATTTTTGCTCACGTCGCCAATTTTTTTTCATAGCAATTGTATTCACCGTCTCATGCGACACACTCACGTCCTTCTACTTCCTCTCATCCGCAATATAAGTCTACACTTCCCAGCTAAAGTCATTTGAACAAATAAAGTCTAATCTCCATTGTGCTGACTCAACACAATGGATTAGAAGTGCGCGCCATTGTGGCAAATTGGTCGACGAAATGCTCCGTTAGTGAAAACATGTCAATCTGTCAAAACTGGCCGGACTTAGCTAGGAGTTAGAGCATTGTGCGAGTTGTACAGGGTGTATAGAATTGTGTGCGGCCGCGTCGCCACCTCCGTGGGACAGTCTGACATGTTTACATACCGGATTGAGCGCAGATAATCGCCTTGTCAAAAAATTAAGCACGCCCCCCATTCACGAATGAGATGCGCTGGCCCATTCACGAATAGATCTCTAATAGATCTTAATTGTTGAGCGTTATTGTCATTTCGGATATTTCGGATATCATCGCAATGTCACGTTTTAAATTAGGCTCAGGTTTTTGTGGAGAAGGAATAAGTTAATACTTAGTTGTGGTGATTGACTTCAACTTTTATGCGAAGTAATAATTTAGAACTTAATATGTAGGTACCTATCATATGGATAAATAGCTTATCTTAACTTTAGTTGTTGAAGGTTAGTTTGTGCTTTTTTTATTAAATTAAAGTAATGATCGGTGAACAACATTCCTTTGACACTTTTAAGAAATATAAATAAAAAATATTAGTTGTAATATTTTCCAAGTTATTATATTAACCTTTTAAAGTAAAATATTATAAAAGTATCTGAAGTTTAGGTAATTCAGATATATTTATTTTATATTCTAACGCGACACTTTCTTGAAAAAAACCTAATACGATACAAATATTTTTTCAACCTTCCAATGAAATTATCAATTAAATATTTCCCTGCTGTGCGGTCCTTGCAAATGTACCCTTGTGGGGATGAATCGACGAATTCTACTGCATCCTTAATCCAACGTATTAGAGTCGGAATTCCTGTGTTTTCTCGTGATAGAATAAATATTTTTTTGTCGTTTAGTAACAACAATGGCAAGGTTTATTAGCAGTGTCGAAGGAGCAGTGACTGTCCAATATCGCCTGAGCAAACATTTGCAGATGAACCCACAATCTCAAGTGGGTTGGGTTATTTTAATTATTTCTATGCAGCGCTATAGTAATTTTAGTTGGAAAGGTTAGCTTTTCAGTTGACAATAACTTAAATCGATTTTTTTTATTTCATATAAATAGGCATGTAAGGTAAGGACGAGGTATACTCGTGGGTTTGGTTAATGGTTTCGCTCCTCGTAACCAAAATGGTAAATTTTAGACACACGAAAATAAAAGGAACAAATTAATACGTGGAGTCTTTATTTTTTTATATTTCGCAATTGTTAATAATATTTTGTTCATAGGTACCATCACCGTCATTTTAAAATTTCTCTGCGGCTAGGTCATAATTTTGTTATCATAAATTAAATTAAGACCAAAAATATATTCATGATGCTGCTTTCTATCCCCATGCATGTCACAGTCTGATATTAAAGTGATTTGTGAATATATGGTTGTCCCAGAATTGATACAGTTACCATCTACCTATCTTTATTCACCTTATATTGAACAATGAACTCTTAAACATATTGGCTTCCGGTATCCGCCCAGGAAGGCTTCGACGCATGCGCCTTCCAAACCGCAGTATTGAACCACCTAAGACACTTCCGATATAACCTTCTATATTCAATATATAACAGCTACCTACAATATTTGATATATGGCTGAGCATAACCTTAAGACTCGTTCTCTATGAAGTAAGGTTACTAGGGGTGGCTTATATTTAAGTACCTACTCTTTACTGAACGCATGCTATTAATAAATAAATTAAAACTTTTTTGAGTAGTTAATAGGGATACAAGGTAGGTAATAAATAAAAACTATCATTTCGCATGAATTCGAAATAAAACTAAAAATAATTTTGATAATGGATTTTAACACAGAATTTAACATAATGTAACTAACGTTTGGGGGAAACGTGAGAGAGAAATCAAAGATTTTAATCTTTTTTAAAGCTTTGTATTTAAAGCATAAAAATGATTTTAATGTTATGTGCCCACAGTCCGAGCACGAAAATATCCCTGAGTCTGGAAGGATGCTGTCAATATCTCATTGTTTCTTCTTTAGAATCTATTTAAATAATATAAAACAATAGCTGCCAGTATTCCAGCCCACATAAGTTTCCTACATAGTGCTTATGCACATTACATCCCACCGCCTACGAAAAAGATTTTGATACTAATCAAAATCGGCATCACTTCCAGGCACATGTCTTCCTAGCCTACCTAAGTTAGGAAGCTCCGAAGTAAAAGTGATTCGACCCAATAGTTGTAGCTAACAACCAGTCAGGTTAAAATGTGGAGTAAACAAATGAAATAAGAATGATAAATCTTTAAACAAGTTAAACTGACCCCTTCATGCAAAAACCTAACAAAAATACATGATGTATGGGTGAATCACAGTATGCTAGTCCAAAAACTTCACAAGAACTTAAAAATAGGAATTTTGAAAATAGACGCAAAAAAAAACTTAAATATTTCAATCACAATCGTAGTGGTTTAATCATCATGCATCTAGGCAGCATCCAGTAATCATGGCTGCTTAGCTGCATTATCAAATTATCTCTATAGATACATCATTGTCCAAAGTCATCATCTGAAAATTATTAATGTTACATCTCGCTCGACAAAAGACAAAAATAACAATACAAAACACCACATAATGACTCGACATAACGAATGAGAAATATTATTATCGAACAACTACTCCATCATCCACATACCTACACAAAATTCATTTAATCAAATTTACCTACTTCATCAAGATTTTAACAGTCTAAGAAAAACCTATCTTTACTCAATATGAAGTTTCATAAATTAAATACCTATTTGAATATTAAATCTTTGGGGCAAATAGTGAAAACATTCAAATATTCTCTTATTACATACTTGTGATAACGGTTAATAAAAATCAACAATGATACAACAAACCAATAAATAATCTCTTCACGCCCCCCCTGGAATATATGCAAATCATCTCTAAATAGAATCAAAGATTCCCTGCTCCAAGATATTCTTGTCAAGCAGTTTTAGATAGAGTATGACAGCGATTCCACACGACAAAAACTAACTTCGCACATTCCTTTTGTTGTATCATCTTCTTTTCGTTAACATCATCCATTTCGAAACATAATAATTATTTAAATTATTTCATATCCGTCACCATTTATAAACATAAACAAACAATACTGACTGACTTGATTTTTTTTTTTTTTTTTTGGTTCATTTATTCCATAAAGGAAAAGGCAAAGGAAATTTTTATCCATACAGCCAAGACTTCAGTAGCAACTTTCAACATTTGAACACCTGTGAAACTCACAAATTCAACTCAAAAATACAAAACAAATGAAAGAACAGCAATAGTTTGACTGACTTGACATAAAAAATTACATGACAGTACTGACAGTTGTTCTTTTTTTACCAATGTCAACATCCATAGACAAAGCAAAAATCTAAAACCTATAATAAGTATTTTTTTTTTATGGCAATCGAGCAAGTATTCGTTTCTTAATTCTATTCATCAACTTAATAAAAGACCTAAGATGATACCATATGGAATGTTATTCCATGCGTTACCATTTCTTATACATAACACATACCTTATACCGTTAAGATAAACGAAATATCTTATTTCATCTATAAATAAAAGCTGAAACTATTACACAAAAATATAACACAAATACATCATGAAAGAGAATAGTGTACCTACCTACCTATAATACACATGTATAATTTCTAGAAGTTGGGCAAAATATATTACAATCGTAATTTGAACGGTTTCATAGAATTATGTTGATATGCTAAATCACGAGTAGAAGAACCATTTACATTTATTGATTGTACCGGCGCAAGGAAATTATTTTTCTTTCTTTCCTGACAATTTTTACAACTAGCTATGTAATCATAAATTTTTTTATCGACGTTTTCGATAAAATATCGCTCACGAAATTTACCTAATGTCTTCGTAAGACCAAAGTGAGCTCCACACCAGGGATCATCATGAATCTCGGACATGACCTCTAAAAATAAACATTCTGGTAGTACAATCCTATCGATGAACTGACCACCTATTTTAATTTTATGGTATAACCGACCATTTAATAAATGAAAACCCTTATAATTCCTACTACGACAAGCATTGATTTTACTGACCATATTTACACAAAAATTATCGCGAGACTGTTTAGTATCGATATCGACAATATCGATTTTATACAACTCTAAACCATCAGACATTTGTGGTTGAGTTTTGTCTGAGGAATTGTCATCTATTAACGGATTCCTACTCATAAAATCTGCCAACACATTTTCCTTTCCCTTACAATATACAATATTAAAATCATACGACTGAATAGCGAGGGCCCACCTAGCCAATCTACCATTCATATCTCTTCTATCTCGCAACCAAACTAAAGCCCTGTGGTCTGTTACCACATCAAATTTTAAACCCCATAATAGATGCTCAAAATACTTCAATGACCAAACAAGAACAAGACATTCTCTCTCGGTAATCGTATATCGCGTTTCGCAGTCAGATAACTTTCGGGAAGCGAAAGCAACTGGGAATAACCTATCAGTTCCCTGTAATAAACACCCGCCCAAAGCATCACCACTTGCATCCACATGCAATCTAGTGGTGATATTAGAATCATTTGAAAAATGTCTTAATAATGGAGGGTTACTGATTAATTTAAATAGAGTATCATAAGATTCCTGTTGCTCTTTAAGCCACTCAAATTTTACGCCTTTCTTTAACAAACGAGTTAAGGGCATCGCGATTGCCGCAAAATTACCAATAAATTTCCTATAATACGAAAATAACCCTAACACAGATTTGACATTTTTGGTACAGGACGGTACCTTCAATGACTTTATCTTTTCTATATTAGCGTCATCCGGACGAATACCTTCACCCGATATTTTATGACCTAATACCGACACTTGATCGTACGCAAAATGACATTTGCTGGGTTTCAGGGTCATATTGGCCTCTTTTAGTCTTTGAAGAACTTTCTTCAAAGCGGTGCAAAACTCATCATAGTCCGTACCATACACTAATATATTATCAACATACACTATAGCGTTTCTATACTTTAAACCACCCAGAACCTTGTCCATAGTGCGTTGAAAAACAGCCCCACTAGTTTTAAGACCAAAAGGAAGAACATTAAATTCAAAAAGACCCGACGGTGTCACAAAGGCAGTTTTATGCTTATCAGCTTCCTTAATAGGAATTTGCCAATAGCCTGAGTTTAAGTCCAAATCCGCAAAGTATTTAGCTTCTGACAGATATGACAATAAATCATCTATGCGCGGTAGCGGATAAGAATCAGTAATAACTTTCTTATTTAACGATCTATAATCAATACAAAAACGCCACGAATCGTCAGGCTTTTTAACTAAAACGACAGGAGACGCATAAGGAGAACGCGATTTGCGAATGATGCCATTCTGCATCATCTCGTCTACCTGTTCGCGAATTATCCGATGCTGCTCATGCGAAGCACGATACGGAGACTTATGGACTGGTGTATCATCAACAGTGTTGATTTCAACCTCCGAAATCGAACACGATCCTATTTGGGACTTATTAAACGCAAACTGTACTTCATATTCTGATAAAATTTTCAACAATTTTCTTTTATCATTTCTGGATATTTTATCAGAAATGTCTAGTGTATTCAAACCCCTATTTTTTTCAAATATTTCTCCTACATTCTCACCCAATGCCGTCTCCTTATTTAAAAAAAACAATTTGTCTTGTTTTGACAAGTACGGCAAATGGCATTGTTTTGATAAGTATGGCAAATGGTCATTCTCATCTGCACGCAAAAATGGTATACCAAATTTATCTGGAAAAATTAATAGGTTTTGCCCAAAATCTAAAGAACACCTATGAAAACTAAAAAAATCGCAACCTAGAATTACATCGGTTGTAATACTTTTTACAACAGCGAACGTATGTTCGAATAAATAATTTGACAAATAAAATTTTATTTTGAGTGAAAGAATAATGTCAAGTACTTAATTTGCCATTCGCGACACGCAATAAAGGCTTTTTATTATCTACGCTACTATTTACAATATTAATATGTACAAACTTATCTATATTTTTATAGTAAAAATCTTCCGACATGACCGAAAGACTGGCACCGCTATCCAATAGTGCGGACGTGGTGATACCGCACATCTTCACTTCTACATAGGGCGTTGTAGTGGAACCTTCTTTGTCGTCGGTCGCTAGTGTGGTTCCTTGTCCTAGCGCCGCCGAGCATTTGGGTGCTCATTTCGCATGTCTTGAGAAGGTGGCTGTCTATTCCTTAAATTATACTGATGCTGTTGTGGTTGCGAAAATGGCGGCCTGCTCGTTCCTGCTTCATCACCAGCGCTTCTTCTGGCGGAGTATGAAGCTCCCGTGGGTTGTACATGGCGCTCCGGAACATGTGGAGTTCTTGACGACCATGGTGTAGAAAAGTTATCACTGATTTGACGGGGTGGATGTGTTAACCGCACATTCTGGGCACCGTCACCCCGCGAGTAAGTATGATCAAAGGGACCAGAGTTCCCTAATGTTTGTATCTTGACCGGCAACGCCAATTGTTTTGGTTGTAAATTCAAAATCTCGTCCTCTTGCAATGCTGCTTTTTTGAATGCAGTCAAGTCACTAAATACATGTGTTGCATATCGTGTTCTATTATTAAAAGTTAAAGATTTCAAAATTTGTTTTATTATCTTCTCATCTGATGTAATTCCAGCTTTTTTAGCCAACAATGACATTCGGTAGATGAAGTCTACTGTCTTTTCATCGTGATCTTGCCGATTTGAATAAAATTGAGCGGCGTAATCCGGATCTGAGGTGAATTCTTGTTTCAAAGCTTCTACTATATCTTCAAAAGTTGAAGTATCATCACTGATGGTGTGAAAATAACTGAGGGCAGGCCCCGATAAATAATTTGAAATTAAAATGGCCTTGGTATTGTCATTCCAGGAATTTAAAGCTGCTAATGCATTGTACTGCTTAATAAAAACATCAATATGAGAAGAAACGCCGTCGAACGTTTCCATGTTAGAGTGTGTACCTATAGTGTGTTTGTAGGTACTTATCTGTATACTATGCTTCTTGAGTTCCAGTCAATATCCAATATTATTCCAATTTTTCGTAGCGTATATCAGCGTATAGTAATATTCTTGTATAAGTAGTTGCAGCTGCACTTGGCTGGACACACTACCATGTGTCTATCCCTGAAAAGCACTGATTTTAATCGCGACAGTACCCGCGGTACTCTTACCCGGCGCCTCCACCAACTAACGTTTGGGGGAAACGTGAGAGAGAAATCAAAGATTTTAATCTTTTTTAAAGCTTTGTATTTAAAGCATAAAAGTGATTTTAATGTTATGTGCCCACAGTCCGAGCACGAAAATATCCCTGAGTCTGGAAGGATGCTGTCAATATCTCATTGTTTCTTCTTTAGAATCTATTTAAATAATATAAAACAATAGCTGCCAGTATTCCAGCCCACATAAGTTTCCTACATAGTGCTTATGCACATTACACAATGTATGTAATTTGGTTAGTTCTTCTGTTCTATTCTTACTTTCGTTAAGTAACTTCATTTCTATTAATGATATTTTACTAATTTATAAAAAGTTTGGCAAAATAATCTTGTTAAATTAATTTCTGAACGTATGTTTTCAAAACACAAAAGAATTTTCTACCTTAAACGAATATATTTTTGGGACATAAATTTGAAATTTCAATTACACATTTGACATGACATCTTTGTCTGCAACTCTGTCAAATGACATATACAACATAGAGTTCTAAACCTTCAAGGTTGTTAAAATAACACATCTTGGTTGTCAACTGTACCGTGGAATTTGATGGCTGTCCAACCTTTCGGACAATCCATTGTCATGTACGTAAATACTAAGTAAATACTTAAGTAAATCGTCAATTTAATAACTGACATTTGAATAAGATCCCTAACAAATATTGTGAAATCAACTCTTTGAAATATAAGATAGAGCTTCTAATCGTTTAGCAGATTTCTGGCTTTGTCATTGGCCATGCCCACACACGCCTTGATTCAATCGTTACTGAATAACTTTTATGATCGAAATGTTGTTTTTTCTTCAACATGGCGCGTAAGAAAAGGGTTCTGACGAGGTAATATCAAAAATGTAATTGCTATTTAACAATAGGTTTGCACGGGTGCAACTTTAAACAAACATGGTCTTAAATATTGTTTTTTTTTTCGTGGTTTAACATGGCCTAAAATATAAGAACCACTTAAGGTGACTACATCATACATTAGTATTTTGAGAATTTCATGAATTAGTTAAAAGCTCTTGGCTTATTCACCTAAGAGTAGGTAAACTGCCTTGAGTCTGAATTGTTGCCAAGTTACCTCTTCCTCCCATTCAAAATTTTACAACAAACAACAAAGCCTTTTTAATCTTCGGAATATTCCCAATAATACTAGTTAAACAATAATTTACATAAAGCGCTCTCGGTTTCTAAGTGGATTCCTTAAGGCGATTCCAGAGTTTGGCAGCATTGATATGATGACCGCAGGCTGGGTTCCCAAGTTTCCACGATGAATATTAATAATGCGATATTCAAAAATCCCCCAAGTTAGCAGATATTACAGCGCTCGATGGGGATTATTGTACTCTCTCGGTCTTGGGTTAATTTTGAAATTAAAATATCTATAACTAACCGAGACCTAAAATCTGATCTTTCGAAAGTTGTGCCTACAAGTTGAACTTTGAATGCATTATGCCGTCTCATTTTTTAATCTGCTTAAAGCTTGTTCGATCAATATGGGACTTCTAAGTTTAGGCACTTAGAAGTGAAAACAATTGAACTAAAATATTGCAAAAATTGTAATCAAAGCTTAACAAAAAAGAAGTTTTCAAACATCCCCATTTTACTTGAACTTCGTATGCTAATACACAAAACATATACCTATCACACACTAACCTTAAAACGCCCAACTGGTAAACATATCACATGCATCCACACACCATCACCATTTGTCCTATTTCATTGTTTGCTATACGACCAACAGTTCGCGGTTACAAGAAAAAAATGCACCCTGCACCCATATGGCTAACAATAACAAAGTCTTAACTAAAAGTAAACTGATGTATCCTCCATTTAGAGAGAATAGAAGTGCTTGGACGCATCTGAAATGGCATTAAATGGCCGCTCGGTTTGACTAAGTAAACAAATGCTCGCGAGCTGGCGGGTGTCAAAAAGGATATAGGTTTTTTAGGTATTTATAGGATTTAAAGGCTATAAATGTTGGAAACAAGTTATGTATTTGGTGGCCTAAGAATAACATAGATCCCTGTAGCATGAAAAATAACTTTAAAGAAAGACCAATGTCTTAGTCCTGCTTAAGTTTATTGTTAACGGCTAGTGTTCCTTTTTATTTTGTTGTAATTTTATAGTTATCTCTTAAAGATATCTATCGTAGTATTAACTCGCAGTCTGGTTACTAAAGCAAATTTAACAAGGCGTCACTGAAAGATGGACTATTGAGATTGGACGTAAGAAGGTACCCACAATCGCGACCATACCTAGTTAATTTCTGAATAACAAGCAAAATTGATATTCAGTTATTCCGAAAAAAAACAATAAATAAACTAGTGGCAAGTTTCTTACCAATTTTATTGCAAACTTGCCTTTCGCCTGCGGCTTCAAACGTGTTGTAATAATATTATCAAATATCATTATCATCATTATCATTACATAGTATAAATCCAAGTCGCTAACTGTGTCTGTTTGTATGTTTGTCCGCTAACTCCTCTTTAACCACGCAACGGATTTTGATGCTGTTTCCGCCATCATTTAGGTATTTTTTTCATTTAAATTTGTTAATAAAGAACATTCAGAAAAAGTTACACCATTGCGAAGCGTTGGCGAGCCGTTAGTAGGTATAGCATAAAATTATCAGTTCGAACAGAATTTTTGAATTTAGTTAATATAAATAAATGTATAAGTTACCTACTACGCATTTACCATAATTTACCTACATTCCGTGCTAACCACCTAAAAAGTATTAAAACTTAAAAGAGCTTTATAAAATCCGTAAAATTGTTATCAACTTATGGGCATGACCAGGCCTTATAGAGATTCAATAATTTCACAATAGTGAGAATTTAGGTAAAATATAAAAAATGATTGTAACAAACTAACTGCGATACTAATGGGCTTATGCTTTAATAAACAACAAAGAAATCTAATTAATTAATATGAAATATATGGCATGGGTGTTTTAATATTATAGCTGTTATAGCCTGAAAAGTATTTGTATTCATTATTATATCATGTCATGAACGCCTGCAAATTATGTTGATAATTTATTTAAAAGAGCAGTGATGTTTAACTTATATTTTTTATTTTAACAAGGTCATTTAAAATTAAATGAAAGCCACGAGTCCTCCACTACTGGACATAGTAGAAGTATCCGTCTATCCGTCGTATACATGAAATCTCTTACTGCCGAACTCAATTAATTTCTAACTTTTGACGCCGTGTTATATGTTTAACTCTTGTAACCAATATCCATGATTTGTGTTTCAATCAAATATGGTAGATAGTTGTGACTATAAGAGTGACAGAGACACGTCAAAAAACAAAGCAAGCAGTTTTTAGTTATCACGGTTTAAACTATAGTTAGGTATATTGAAATCGGCGGTTTAATAATCGAGATTATCTATTAGGTACATGTTTTGTTTCCGTCAATGTTATGTGGCAACAAACCTATTTTAACTAATGTAGGTTCAAAGGGCGATTATGAGTATGGGGTGTGTCGTTGGCAAATCGAGGATAATGTTAAAGATCACTCATTTTTGTACCAAAATAATAATATACTAATTTCCCTCTTCCAGAACAAGAAATCAGTATTGCTTTCAAGAAAATAAAGACTTTATGGTAAACGAAGAAATCGTTTAAGTCTGTATAAGAACTATGATTAAGGTTTACTTTAGAGGCATAACAGGACTTGACAAAACTATCACCACCGTTCAAAGTATCTTTAAATACACCGTACGAAGAGAACAGTTTATAAAACCCTTAAAAACCATCCCTTCTGTAGCAGTCGGGTAACAAGTCGATCAGATGGTACTTTTAGTAAGACCTCTTTTTCAAATCGGTAGCACCAGGTGACGTTTCCCCATGCTAAGACCCCAATATTGATTGCTATGTACAAAGAGTACTCTGTTTTGTTCCCAAAATGAGTTTTATTTATCCATTTAGGGGTTGGTATGTTGGTTGCGTATAATAGGGAAGAGACAGTGGGCGTGGCCTGCCGCCCTTTAGGCCATCAACCATCTCGCTCTGCCACAAAGATATTGATTTTCACAAGTACTTCCGCCACGACAAAAGGCGGATAGCTACAATATATAGATAGATAGATAGATACAGGAAAGAATAATAAATGTAACCAGGATAACTGGGGCCTTTAATAGAAGCTTTATTGATGGAAGCTTGCTTCACCTTTTTATATTAAGTTCGGTTTTATTTCAGATTCGAGGGGTAAGTAAAGTTCAGTTTAGGCATGGACGGCACTTATAGGTACAATCTATGAATTACTGACATTTAAGTCGTTACATTGGGAGAGTTTTTTTTTTATTAAATAACCTAAAATTTATAGTTTACATCTTTATTTTCTAATTAGTTGACATCTCTCCAAAGCGGTTCCAGTGGAGTTCCGAAAGATTTTACTAAATTTATAGTACCTACCATTAAAAATACTGGCGTTATCACTGTTATAACAATAAAAACATAACACGTCTAATCTCAAATATTAAATTTAGCTAGAAAACAACAAATCAAAATCATTTCACTCCGGAACTTCGGTGCCACAGCAGTCATAGGTAGGTACTCCACGCGTGTATTCATGATAACCTTTTATCAAAGTTATTGTCAATGAAATGTCACATCAGATTTACTAAGTTAGAAGTTTTGAGTTAGTTGCGAGGGCATAATTAGGTATAGTGTTTTACCAACACACAGACTCGCGCGCAAAGATGGCGCTTAAAGTCAAACAAATAACCAACTTCATTAAGATTAAATCATCACCTTATTTTCCACTAATCATTATTCTATTCAAGTGAAGCTTTAAATAGTACGTGTTATATCACCACCGTAGGCTCCGAACACGCACTCCCTCGCACAGAAAGCCGCAGTTTAAACCGCGTTTAAATTATAATTTCAATTCACAAAATTCAATTGTACGAGGCGCTGTCCCGCTACGATAGCTGAGCACCAAGGGGCCAATTTACATATTAATTAAACCCCCCAGGGCCCGACCGGATAATTTTCAAATGGATTAAATGTGTACTAGCCAACGGAGGGTTAACGATGAACCGAAACGCTTCATTTCACCTTTTAAGTACACACAAAACTGTTTTTAAAGGAAACTCGGGGCGTCGCGGTGGAGGAAAGGTTTTACTTTTTTTATTAAGGTGCGGTTGATGTCGCGTTAAGTAAAATATATTTAGATTCTTAATATTTTTACACGGAAACAAGGTTTCTTTTAGCAAATTATTTAAGTATACTTGTTAATCCCGTTACTATTAGTAAAAAACAACAATTTAACAACAGCTGATAAAAAAAAAAAACTTACCTACGCATGGATATTACTGAATCCTCACAAAAGCTGCGTCCAACTAAAATCTACCGATTAATCATTCCCGCTTTCACATGTGTATCCCAAAAAAGTTGAAATTCGGAAGTGGACACCCATTAACAGAAGTTAATGAGCCTGTTGACAATAAATCTATAAGTTTCTGTCTCTTGGCGACAGCCTGTCTGCCGATTGTACTCACAAAAAACAGTAGCGTATGAAATTAGATCGTAGGTTAGGGAACACTTCAGAAGCGTTAGGAGAATAAGAGTCACGTTTGTTTGTCGTTTATTAAACAAAATAAACACTTTCACACTTTGAGATGCGGTGTATCGTTGTATTAAGTTCAGGTGATGCTGCCGTAAGTTTTTTTTATCGCAAACATAATTGTAAAAGAAACATCAATAGGTACGTCTTATAATTGAGATTGGAAATTAATAGAATATGCCTTAAATGTAAGTAGAAAAAGTTAGTATCTTCTTCAACCGAATATACTTAGGCCTGCCTATGAAATTGGTAGTAGGAAAGTCCCATCCCTAAAAGAATATTGTAGATTAAAATTCCGTTGTCAATTTTAGCTGTAAAGGTTATTTTCTCTTTCACATCATTAGTTGCTACTGTCACTGGGAACATTATTCATGAATCTTGACTAACTGAAGTTCGTGCTCAACTATCCGTATTGTGTCTTGTATGTTATCTAGCGTCCCGCCCACGCTTCGCAATGGTGTATTTTTGGCCGACTTGATCAAGAAATATTGAATTTTGGCTAATTTAAAGAAACTATTTTCAAAATTACCATATTTACAAATTTAAATGGATAAATCCCCTAAATGATGGCAAGAACCGCATCAAAATCCGTAACGTAGTTTAGGAGGAGATAGCGGACAAACATACAGAATTAGCGACTTGGATTTATACTATGTAATGATGATGACGGAGAGAACTTTGATCGAAATAAAGCGTACCTAATAGGTTTTCGGAATTCCTGTACAAAACTGTAACAAGAGTTAAATTTTGTAAAAGTGATCTAATTTATTCGCAAAGTTTTTTTAGAAGGTGTATTAACAATCCAGGGGTGTACTGCGGTGACACTCGTCACAATTAAAGAAAAAAAAGGTAGGTATTTGATTTTTTCAAAATTTTCAGTTTTCGTAGCGCACACTAGTTTTTAACCATTTTTAAACGTCTTCCCAAAAGCAGGAGGTTCAATTCCATTGTGTAATGTGCATATGCACTATGTAGGAAACTTATTGCTGGAATACTGGCAGCTATTGTTTTATATTATTCAAATAGATTCTAAAGAAGAAACAATGAGATATTGACAGCTTCCTTCCAGACACAGTCATATTTGCGTGCTCGGACTGTGAGCACATAACATTAAACTCAATCTTATGCTTTAAATATAAAGCTGAAAACAATTTCAATTCTTTTATTCTCTTGCACGTTTCCCCCAAACGTTAGTCATTGTATTTTTTTATGTCTTTACTTCAGAAGTTTTTGATTAGGTGAACCGATTTTGAAATGTTTTTTTCACTGGAAGCTTTTTTATACAGGAGTCTTCTACAATATATATGGAAATATATAGCCTATTTCCTTTACTAACAAAGCGTTGGATAACAATATTTATATACCTACGGTTAAAGTATAACATAACGTCTATATTTATCAACTGGGCCGTCGCACTTAGGTAATTAACGCCACACATTGACGCTTTTTCTTCCGACTTGTTTTTCAAATACGTCTGGACAAAACAATAATATTGTTTGTATTGACTTACCTCTCTTATGTCACTATCTCAATTATGTTTTTCCAAAATTTTTTGCAAGCGTCTCAATTGTAAAAACTTTATTAATAACATACAATCAAATACTGTATTTACAAAAACAAAAAAATAATGTGCTGCATAAGGTTTTTTTATCACAACATTTTTTTTATTTAATATAAATTAATTTTCAACCTCGATTGGGTTTTCTAAAAGGAGGTCCGTGACAGAAATAAAAAGTGATTTCTATATATAACATAATATATTGTACTGTTTGTCATGGAATGTACTAAAATATACACAAATTAATGACTAATTACACAACATATTATTGTATTTAATACATTTAATCTCCTTCTAATAAATACTAAAAGGTGGACGGACATTTTAAAGCACTTAAAATTAACCTAAAACTTTCTCATTTAAGTTTAGTTTTTAAAGTCACAAAACATTATTAATAATCACAACTTATTCTACAGAGGTGGTTCAATAATGGCTTATAATTAATGTCAATAAAACGTAACAACAAATAATGCTACTAACAAATTATACAAATACTGTTTATTATACAATAAATATATAGAGAGCTTACAATGGCTTTTTTAAAAGTAAATGAAGGACACATTGCATAGTTTTCAGATCGATATTAGCATTTTTTATTTTAACAAGAATCGGCTCAATTAGTTTTGTGTACAAATCTTGGAGTACATAAACAAACAAGAAAATTTATTTTTATTTAATTATGATTTGAAGTTGTAGCAAATTACTTCTTGTTTTTACATGTGACGCATCCAAGTCACTCTGTGTGACGTCACACGAAATACCAAAATGGCGGTGGCTAATTAAACGCGAAGAGTTTTTTTCTCGTTCCCCGTTAAGTATTACGCAAAATACTGGCAAAAAAGCATTCTACTGAAAACTAAAACAAGGGTGTGTAGGAGCGCGTTGAATTGAATTGATTAAAAGTTATCGGTCGCAACTGACTGATGAGGCACTGTTATACAAATTCCAAAGAAATAATAATAACTGTTATTTGATGTATATTTTTTATTTTCATACCTAGCTTTTCAAGTTTAAATATACCTAAACAATTATATCCTTAATACTTTACTTCAATATAGTTCCTACTTGAGGTAAGTTAAGGTCCTATTATTTAGTTCATTTGTTGAGTATCCTAAAAATAGGCTATTTTATGTCATGTTTAATTTTCTCATTGGAGTACGTTGTTTTTTTATATACCTATCTTAAAATACACACCAACTAACGCAGCTTTCATTATGACTATAATAAGGCATTACCATTTTTGTACTTAAAAAAGGACGTGTGTATAACATAATAGTCTAGATATATATGTATATCATAAATGGATTAATACTTTTAATAATAAACATTATAAAGATCATTTTAATATTTGGGACAAATATTCTATTGCTTGTATTTAGATGATTGCCATTTTGATCTGACATTTCGAACCGGCTTTGCCAAACTAATATATCTAATGCCCTCTAGTGGCAAATTTTAGAACGTATACTTCAGACCCTAATAAGATACTCTAATTTGAATGTTTTTTTTATTTGAAAAATACCTGATAAGAAGCTTTCATTCAATTTCTTTCTCAACTATTATAAAGGACTATTAGAAAGAAACCTTTAGTATTGCTACTTTGCAAAATCTTGTAAGAGTAACGTTTGTTAAAAATTTAACAATTTTTGCAACTAAAATTTGATTCATTGACTGTACATAGAAAAATTGCAACTTCTATTTTGAAAATCTTTCGTGCGTATTTTTTGTGCGCTATAAAATTTACCTGATTAGTTTCCTTATTTTTTAATTATATCCAAATCGTAGCCTCAAATCACACATTTATTAGATTTTTCAATTACCAGGTAAATTAAATTCGATTGACGAGTAGTATGTTCCCGCAGGTTGAATATTAATTTTACATATGTATGGAGTGACAATGAAAGCATACTACTCATCAGAAGAATATTACTAATCTGACAATTGAAAATCAGCTCTTAATAATTTAACCTAACTAACACAACCACAGTTAAACCATAGACCGTTCTTATAAGACAAACTCAGTTAATATAGTTGTAAAGCTTGAACCAATTCCTTACGCTTTCTGTCCAAAATCTACAATAAACATACCCTGAGTTCGTTATTCTCCTTTCCATCACCAAGTGTCCTGGTCATGTCCCGGGGTGGGTGTGGAGCTCCCGGACCCGTTCATCAAGGAGTCCCCGCTGCCGTCTACTGGGTGGTTCGGTTCGGGGGGGGTGCGGCAGAATGGACACTGGCCTTTGGTCACCAGCTGGACCTCGTAGTCCTCTTGGTAGAATAGCTGGGACAAGGCAGAAGTGGAAGTCTGATTGGAAGGTAGACTTAGTAAAATAAAACGCCATCTAAGGAGTCTAGTTAGAAGGTAGACTAACGGCCGAAACTAATATTCTACTAACCTTTGACGCCTTGTTATTTGTGTAACTATGGTAACTATTATCCATGTTTTTGCGCCGCATTAAATAGATAGCTGTTGATATGGAAATGACAGAAATACGTCACAAAAAACAAAACTAAAAAAATGCAGTTTCCAATTACCAAGGTTTTAACTATAGTAGAATATTGGTTTCGGCCGTCAGTGAAAAAAAATTAAAAGCGCCATCTAAAGAGTCTAGTTAGAAGGTAGACTAAGTGGGAAAAGTGTTAAAAAGCGCCATCTATCATGTATTAAAGTAATGAAGAGCGTTCGGAGAGAGTTGTTGAAAGTATTTTGTAAGCAACGCAGGGTGTGAAGTATCGGTAATAAAGTCCATATTTAAACATTCTGAGTAATATCAACATACTGCTTTTAGATAGGGTTATGAACATATTATAACCAACAATTTTTTTTTAAATGTTGTGTCTAAAATTTTAATGCTTAATCAAAAATGCTACAACTCTGGTGCTGCCATCTAGTTTTTGTCTTATTTTTTTGTATGTTTAACATCGTAGAAACCCCATCGCAACTTATTGAACGTCAACCCACATCGAAGCAACACACGTATGACAAACAAAAATAAAATATCAGTATCTTGTTCAATAAAACACCTAATTCACTACCTTGTCCTTTATTCCCTATACTTACATAATGCGAGATCCGAAAGAGATATGGAATGAAAGAAGATATTGTGACAAGAATTGAGAAAGGTATGCTTAGATCGTTTGGCCATTTAGAAAGGATGGATGAAAGAAGGAATACGAAAGAGATACACCGAGCGAGAATGCATGGCAACGTCGGTGCGTTACGTGCTAGGCGGACTTATATCGACCAAATTGGCGATATATTAAAAAGGGCTAAATCAAAAGTACCCATAATCGACGAGCATGTATGAAGAGATTGATGTATGTGGAAGAAGCGCAAGAATTATGTCTGGACCGAAGTATATGGCGATCCATAGTCTCTGCCTACCCCAATGGGAGACAGGCGTGACGATATGTATGTACTTACATAATGGCAGTGCGGGCAGGCGATAGCTCTGAGTTCCGGCAGCATATTCCTGTAATACACCGGCCGTAGCGGTCCCCTTCTCACTACGACGACACTGGCGGGGTTCAGTTGCAGCAGGGTGCTCCGACTGCAGACCACTACACCGGACTCGTCCTCCTAAGGGTTGTAAGGGATTTCACGGTTAAATAGTATTTACTGTTTGATATACTAGCTTTTGCCCGCCGCTTTGCATGCGATGAATTCGGAGTAAAACCCCTTTCCCTATACTATGTTATTTTACATATAAACCTTCCTCTTGAATCATTATACATATTTAAAAAATCCCAAAAAATAAAAGATTTAAGCATACAGACACACAGATGACAGAAAGCGACTTTGTTTTATACTATTTAGTGATTATATAGCACCTAAAACAAGTTTGGTTTGCAACGAAATATCAGTGTGTATACTTTTAAAAGTAAGTTTATTATTAACCTAAATTTTGTAAAGTCAGAATTAACACAAGCCAAGAAGCCAAGACAACGAGATTTCAGGAAGGGTCTTATAATTCTTACTGAAATATCACATTAGGCTTATCAGATCAATTGCTGTTGGAATTTAACACAACTATCACCATTTCAAATACAAAACGATACTTTTTACTTGTAATTCCAATAAGATGAACCTTATCAACTCCTAAACGAATTTAAAAAAAACTGCATTTAGAATATTAAATGATTACTATTACTATTCGACGATACCTAAAAGGTTTTTTTATAAACCCCTTATATTTTAATTGTGTTGTAACGTTTTTACATACCTTCTGGTTCAAATTAGTAAAGTAAAGTAAAGTTTATTTGTCCAATAGAAATTTTTACAGTTTTTTTATACATTCTTTCCCCAAAGTCGCAAATCTTTTGTATCATGGGGAAGGGTTGGCGCGACATACATTAAAAACATAATTGTACCTATTGTTTAAGTTTCAAAAGGATCTAATTTAAATTACGACTATACTTAGAAACAGGGTATTAAACGCACCTCATCAACCTTCTCCAAAAAGGGGTCGGTCTCATCATGGTCAATTTTCAGCACGTCGGCGCCCCCGACCTCTTCTCTGTCGTCGGTGTCGGGTAACGGGGTCCGCTCTATGAGCTCCAAGGCTTCCTCGTGGGATATACCCTCGTCTGGGACGAACTGGACTAGGGGTAGCAGATCTGGCGGACGGAAAGTTAATTTTAAAGTAGCGTTTTGGTATATTGTTTATGATATGTATTTTTCTTTTAGAACATTGTTAATAAACAAAATTATCCTATAGTTTATAACTCGGTGAGTATTGTTGCTTTTTCTATGAAACATGTAAAGGAACAAGACAGCATTCAACCTATTCAAATACTTCGTGTTTAGAGAAAGCAGTCGTCCTATTTCAAACCCTCTCTTCTTAGTCCATGTTCCAAGATGTCCGAGCGAGACAGTTTTTTATGAGAGTGGTAGAGTCTAGCTGTAGGCTCTGTCTGCAGCGATTACTGGGCTGCCTCGACCGGTGAAATACCACCGTCGCACAGAAAACCGGCGTGCAGTAGGGACGATGTTCCTGCGTTTCGTTCGGTGAGTGCGGTATCCGGTGCCCAATTTTCTCAAAGGCTCAGCAACACACCCCCAACACCCACAGTGTTGCGGGTAGTCATGGGCGGCGGTGATCACTTACCATCAGGTGACCCACATGCTCGTTTGCTTCCTATATTATATTTAAAAAAAAGCCAGCCTGCAACCTATAACCAACTTACCCTCAACCTACTCTCTTACTTGCGATCACGAACTATACCTCACCACCTTTAACCTACTCTCTCTCTCTCTCTCTCTCTCTCTCTCTCTCTCATACGTACCGTGGTGTGTGAGCGAGAGGGCCGGCCTGTGCGCGCAGTGCGGACACCGTGACGTCAGCGGCGGCACCTGCCTCCTGCACCTCCAGCAGAGTCTCTCTCTCTCTCTCTCTCTCATACGTACCGTGGTGTGTGAGCGAGAGGGCCGGCCTGTGCGCGCAGTGCGGACACCGTGACGTCAGCGGCGGCACCTGCCTCCTGCACCTCCAGCAGAGTCTCTCTCTCTCTCTCTCTCTCATACGTACCGTGGTGTGTGAGCGAGAGGGCCGGCCTGTGCGCGCAGTGCGGACACCGTGACGTCAGCGGCGGCACCTGCCTCCTGCACCTCCAGCAGAGTCTCTCTCTCTCTCTCTCTCTCATACGTACCGTGGTGTGTGAGCGAGAGGGCCGGCCTGTGCGCGCAGTGCGGACACCGTGACGTCAGCGGCGGCACCTGCCTCCTGCATCTCCAGCAGAGGCCCCACCACTCTTCCTCGTCGGAGGAGGAAACGGCACTACGGGACTTTAGAGACAGGAGCTCCACACTCTCCTGTGAATAGACAATGTGATTATTTCGAGGTTATTGACTCGAAAGTTATGGTAGTCAAAAGTAAAGGTATGGCATGGTAAGTCCGATATGTACTGTGTAGGAATATGGTTGGTTTTTCAGCCAAAAACACATTTAAACTTGTAATGCTTACACACATATTAAACTGCGATTTGAATAAATTCGTAATTCGTAAGATAAACTTAATGAATAAATTATCTAAAATGTCTTATCTCCGTCAATCTAATGTGCTAGCTTTTGAAACTGACCTGACAGGAACAAAGTACATTTTTAACAAACTTTATATGATAAGTCTGACAATAAATATGGGGCTAATCAATATTCTTCCTATCAATTTTAAAATCTTGCTTAGAATTTCACAGCATTTTAAAGTTACTAGCTTAAAACTACCTTAATATGTTCAATTAATTACAAAGAATTAATAAGTTGTAACTGTAACATACCTGAAACTTGGCAGGTATCTGTAGTCCCATGATTTTGTCTAGCATTTGTCTCGCTAGGCTGTTAGCGTTCAATGCTTTCGCGTGCTTCGCTAAACATAGGTAAAGACAGCTGGCTTATAGTCAAGAAAATATATATTTGTTGTAGTTATACGTAAATTTAAGTAATCAGTATCTTTATGAATACTGTTAATAATGTTTTGATGTTAAATTTTTGTCACAAACATAAAAACACAAGAAAATACATTATTCCGGCTTTACTTTATATTACTAAACCATGTATTACTTAAGTGTAATAATCTACAAATTAACCAAAATTCTACATAATTTTCATAAAAGTGCAATAAAAAACCATCCGACCATTCCCACCTCCAACCATACAACTTTATCATTTAATTTCTTATAAATAGTATTAAAAGGATACAACATTGACACTCCAGGCGGTGGTGTTCCATCTATTAGGGCTAGAATATATCTTGCAGCGTTCAGAAGGCCCTCAGGAAGGTTCAATGAGAAGGGCTCGTGAACAGATTTGTGTACGGCGTCGTACGCGTGGTAAACGCGCGCTAAACGCTCGTTTTTATTGTACTGCGACAAGCTGGAGGCACGCTCGCTGTAAGTCAAGAACAAAATGAAGTGATATTTGTATTTGTGATGAATAAAATATGTAGAAGGGAAGTGTAGAAACGTTTCAGATATTCTTGGTTTGTTTATACTTTTTGAAAACATTTGATTGTGACTGTAAATCGTCACAAAATGTATTTAAAAGGATTTATACACACAGGCTAAATAAACTTAATTATTATTTCTTAGATGTGTAAGTAACTAGATTTTAATAAATTATTATGTATTGCTGAATTAGTCGCAGCAATTTCGCAAGTTATAATTTTTTACAAACAATAATAAAAAGATAATACACGCAAGAAAAATGACATTCTTAAACTTTTTAAACATTCAAATGATTCAGTCATAACTATCATTATTATACAGGGTTATTTTTTATTAGCGCATCACTTCTTGCAGGCGGCTTCCCTACATCAATCCTAATAACATTTGTTTTACGACTTTTTGCAAAACTTGATAATTAACACAAAAACAAATTTGCGCTTTGTTATGTTGCGTTTTGTGAGTGGTAGAGTCTAGCTGTAGGCTCTGTCTGCAGCGATTGCTGGGCTGACTCGACCGGTGAAATACCACCGTCGCACAGGAAACCGACGTGAAGTAGGAACGATGTTCCTGCGTTTCGTTCGGTGAGTGCGGTATTCGGTGCCCAATTTTATTTATTTATTTATATATTTTCTTAAAGGTCAGCAACACACCCCCAACACCTACAGTGTTGAGGGTAGTCATGGGCGGCGGTGATCACTTACCATCAGGTGACCCGCATGCTCGTTTGCTACCTATATTACATAAAAAAAAAAAAAAAAAATATATTTATAACTCTGTATTTTAAGTAAGAAGTACTAAACCGGCTTCACCCCCCCCCGTCGCCCGCGCGCCTGCCACGCCAGTTGCGGGCGCGTAGAGTATTTGACCGTTTACAGGCACCTAATAAATTTGTATGGAAAAACTTAAATTTTTAAAAATTGTAATTTTAATTAGTCATTCGTTAAATGTGGTTGGGATTTATGTAGAAAAGCTGCTTACAAGAGGTGATGCGCTAATTAGAAATAACCCTGTATTATATTATTTATTTATCTCACTGTAAGCAGTTTTCACCATAGTTAATACCCCCACTTCATGAACCACACTCACCCCTCGCTGTCCCCAGTGCTGGCGGTCTCCAGGCACTGCGAGGCCAGCAGGTGGTGCAGGTAGCCGGCGTCCAGGAACCTCTCCTCCGAGACGGCGTTCCCCACCAGTATCTAGAATACTTCACACCCCCATGAACCACACTCACCCCTCGCTGTCCCCAGTGCTGGCGGTCTCCAGGCACTGCGAGGCCAGCAGGTGGTGCAGGTAGCCGGCGTCCAGGAACCTCTCCTCCGAGACGGCGTTCCCCACCAGTATCTAGAATACTTCACACCCCCATGAACCACACTCACCCCTCGCTGTCCCCAGTGCTGGCGGTCTCCAGGCACTGCGAGGCCAGCAGGTGGTGCAGGTAGCCGGCGTCCAGGAACCTCTCCTCCGAGACGGCGTTCCCCACCAGTATCTAGAATACTTCACACCCCCATGAACCACACTCACCCCTCGCTGTCCCCAGTGCTGGCGGTCTCCAGGCACTGCGAGGCCAGCAGGTGGTGCAGGTAGCCGGCGTCCAGGAACCTCTCCTCCGAGACGGCGTTCCCCACCAGTATCTAGAATACTTCACACCCCCATGAACCACACTCACCCCTCGCTGTCCCCAGTGCTGGCGGTCTCCAGGCACTGCGAGGCCAGCAGGTGGTGCAGGTAGCCGGCGTCCAGGAACCTCTCCTCCGAGACGGCGTTCCCCACCAGTATCTAGAATACTTCACACCCCCATGAACCACACTCACCCCTCGCTGTCCCCAGTGCTGGCGGTCTCCAGGCACTGCGAGGCCAGCAGGTGGTGCAGGTAGCCGGCGTCCAGGAACCTCTCCTCCGAGACGGCGTTCCCCACCAGTATCTAGAATACTTCACACCCCCATGAACCACACTCACCCCTCGCTGTCCCCAGTGCTGGCGGTCTCCAGGCACTGCGAGGCCAGCAGGTGGTGCAGGTAGCCGGCGTCCAGGAACCTCTCCTCCGAGACGGCGTTCCCCACCAGTATCTAGAATACTTCACACCCCCATGAACCACACTCACCCCTCGCTGTCCCCAGTGCTGGCGGTCTCCAGGCACTGCGAGGCCAGCAGGTGGTGCAGGTAGCCGGCGTCCAGGAACCTCTCCTCCGAGACGGCGTTCCCCACCAGTATCTAGAATACTTCACACCCCCATGAACCACACTCACCCCTCGCTGTCCCCAGTGCTGGCGGTCTCCAGGCACTGCGAGGCCAGCAGGTGGTGCAGGTAGCCGGCGTCCAGGAACCTCTCCTCCGAGACGGCGTTCCCCACCAGTATCTAGAATACTTCACACCCCCATGAACCACACTCACCCCTCGCTGTCCCCAGTGCTGGCGGTCTCCAGGCACTGCGAGGCCAGCAGGTGGTGCAGGTAGCCGGCGTCCAGGAACCTCTCCTCCGAGACGGCGTTCCCCACCAGTATCTAGAATACTTCACACCCCCATGAACCACACTCACCCCTCGCTGTCCCCAGTGCTGGCGGTCTCCAGGCACTGCGAGGCCAGCAGGTGGTGCAGGTAGCCGGCGTCCAGGAACCTCTCCTCCGAGACGGCGTTCCCCACCAGTATCTAGAATACTTCACACCCCCATGAACCACACTCACCCCTCGCTGTCCCCAGTGCTGGCGGTCTCCAGGCACTGCGAGGCCAGCAGGTGGTGCAGGTAGCCGGCGTCCAGGAACCTCTCCTCCGAGACGGCGTTCCCCACCAGTATCTAGAATACTTCACACCCCCATGAACCACACTCACCCCTCGCTGTCCCCAGTGCTGGCGGTCTCCAGGCACTGCGAGGCCAGCAGGTGGTGCAGGTAGCCGGCGTCCAGGAACCTCTCCTCCGAGACGGCGTTCCCCACCAGTATCTAGAATACTTCACACCCCCATGAACCACACTCACCCCTCGCTGTCCCCAGTGCTGGCGGTCTCCAGGCACTGCGAGGCCAGCAGGTGGTGCAGGTAGCCGGCGTCCAGGAACCTCTCCTCCGAGACGGCGTTCCCCACCAGTATCTAGAATACTTCACACCCCCATGAACCACACTCACCCCTCGCTGTCCCCAGTGCTGGCGGTCTCCAGGCACTGCGAGGCCAGCAGGTGGTGCAGGTAGCCGGCGTCCAGGAACCTCTCCTCCGAGACGGCGTTCCCCACCAGTATCTAGAATACTTCACACCCCCATGAACCACACTCACCCCTCGCTGTCCCCAGTGCTGGCGGTCTCCAGGCACTGCGAGGCCAGCAGGTGGTGCAGGTAGCCGGCGTCCAGGAACCTCTCCTCCGAGACGGCGTTCCCCACCAGTATCTAGAATACTTCACACCCCCATGAACCACACTCACCCCTCGCTGTCCCCAGTGCTGGCGGTCTCCAGGCACTGCGAGGCCAGCAGGTGGTGCAGGTAGCCGGCGTCCAGGAACCTCTCCTCCGAGACGGCGTTCCCCACCAGTATCTAGAATACTTCACACCCCCATGAACCACACTCACCCCTCGCTGTCCCCAGTGCTGGCGGTCTCCAGGCACTGCGAGGCCAGCAGGTGGTGCAGGTAGCCGGCGTCCAGGAACCTCTCCTCCGAGACGGCGTTCCCCACCAGTATCTAGAATACTTCACACCCCCATGAACCACACTCACCCCTCGCTGTCCCCAGTGCTGGCGGTCTCCAGGCACTGCGAGGCCAGCAGGTGGTGCAGGTAGCCGGCGTCCAGGAACCTCTCCTCCGAGACGGCGTTCCCCACCAGTATCTAGAATACTTCACACCCCCATGAACCACACTCACCCCTCGCTGTCCCCAGTGCTGGCGGTCTCCAGGCACTGCGAGGCCAGCAGGTGGTGCAGGTAGCCGGCGTCCAGGAACCTCTCCTCCGAGACGGCGTTCCCCACCAGTATCTAGAATACTTCACACCCCCATGAACCACACTCACCCCTCGCTGTCCCCAGTGCTGGCGGTCTCCAGGCACTGCGAGGCCAGCAGGTGGTGCAGGTAGCCGGCGTCCAGGAACCTCTCCTCCGAGACGGCGTTCCCCACCAGTATCTAGAATACTTCACACCCCCATGAACCACACTCACCCCTCGCTGTCCCCAGTGCTGGCGGTCTCCAGGCACTGCGAGGCCAGCAGGTGGTGCAGGTAGCCGGCGTCCAGGAACCTCTCCTCCGAGACGGCGTTCCCCACCAGTATCTAGAATACTTCACACCCCCATGAACCACACTCACCCCTCGCTGTCCCCAGTGCTGGCGGTCTCCAGGCACTGCGAGGCCAGCAGGTGGTGCAGGTAGCCGGCGTCCAGGAACCTCTCCTCCGAGACGGCGTTCCCCACCAGTATCTAGAATACTTCACACCCCCATGAACCACACTCACCCCTCGCTGTCCCCAGTGCTGGCGGTCTCCAGGCACTGCGAGGCCAGCAGGTGGTGCAGGTAGCCGGCGTCCAGGAACCTCTCCTCCGAGACGGCGTTCCCCACCAGTATCTAGAATACTTCACACCCCCATGAACCACACTCACCCCTCGCTGTCCCCAGTGCTGGCGGTCTCCAGGCACTGCGAGGCCAGCAGGTGGTGCAGGTAGCCGGCGTCCAGGAACCTCTCCTCCGAGACGGCGTTCCCCACCAGTATCTAGAATACTTCACACCCCCATGAACCACACTCACCCCTCGCTGTCCCCAGTGCTGGCGGTCTCCAGGCACTGCGAGGCCAGCAGGTGGTGCAGGTAGCCGGCGTCCAGGAACCTCTCCTCCGAGACGGCGTTCCCCACCAGTATCTAGAATACTTCACACCCCCATGAACCACACTCACCCCTCGCTGTCCCCAGTGCTGGCGGTCTCCAGGCACTGCGAGGCCAGCAGGTGGTGCAGGTAGCCGGCGTCCAGGAACCTCTCCTCCGAGACGGCGTTCCCCACCAGTATCTAGAATACTTCACACCCCCATGAACCACACTCACCCCTCGCTGTCCCCAGTGCTGGCGGTCTCCAGGCACTGCGAGGCCAGCAGGTGGTGCAGGTAGCCGGCGTCCAAGAACCTCTCCTCCGAGACGGCGTTTCCTACTAATATCGAGAACACGCGGAAAGCGGTCTTGGTCTCGCCCGCCATATGGTATGCTGGGGGTGAAATGATGGATAAAATTTGAATATGAATGAATATGAATAAAATTTTGTTCGAATATAAAGACACTAGCTTATGCCCGTTAGGCTTCGCACGGCTTAAATTCGGAGTAAAACCCGTGTCCCTATACTTTGTTATTATACATATAAACCTACCTCTTGAATCACTCTATCTGTTAAAGAAAAACTTTCAATACATACACAGACAGACGGCGAAAAGCGAGTTTGTTTTATACAATGTAGTGAAGGGTTATTTTGTACGAAGATCAGCCCCACGTTTTTTTATTAAAGTTACTTATTAAAGGTTTAAGATTTTTCACATTATGTTATACTGGTGTATGCGTTTATTTTTGATTTATAAGTTCCATACAAACTTTAGTCTATTATTTCAATCCCTTCAACGTAACAGACAGACAGACAGACAGACAACCAGTTTCTCACATTAAAAATATTAGTAAGTAAGAGTTTTATTGAATTGATATAGAAGTTTAATTTTCTTATGACTTCAAAAGGACAATCGACGTTTGATTTATTTTTTAACTAATTCTCAAAAAGTTTCTAAAACTAGGAATCATAAGTCATAGTCATAAAAACAGAAAGATATGCAAAAAAAACTTATAACAGTTCCATTTTTCCTATTAAATACCAAACTTTAACAGTAAACTAAAACCAACAAAAAAAAATTTTACTGTTGCAATAAAAAGTATATATACCTTTCTGTGCCTCAACGAATTTGTTCTCGTTGGCCATTTTGTTGGCGTACGGCAGATAAACGTCTCGTCTACACTCGGCATGCTCGCGAGCGAGGGCGAACGCTCGCGACCACTCGCCAGCCGTCAATGCCAATTGCGCCACTTTTCTACATTATGGTCAATTGAATTTTAGAAATTTAAGAACTAAGGAATTGGGGAAATAACGGTAAGTTAAAAGTTAATATAAGTACATTATGGAGGTATTACCTATATTCCAAAAGCTATTTTTTGATCTTAATATAACAAGCGAATAGTATCGCTTGTAGCAACATTTAAGGCATCGTTTCAGGATAAAAAAAGTAACTATACAATATTTTGCAACTACTTATTTAAAGTAAAGGTATGTAGACGATAGACTGGGAGTTATAAACCTAAAACTATTGCTTTAAAATTAAAAATATTACAAAAGTATTTCTTTAACAAATATTTTTGTGTAAAAAACACCAAGACTGATACCAACTTTGTTTTCTGAAATAATAGTATATTATGATACAAGTGTGCAAAGTTGTTATTTATTAGGCTGAGAGTTGCAGGATATAATTTGGAGTAAGGCCTTAACCTTGTAGGATTCATTCTATCATGCACTTGTGTGTAATATTCTTATTTTGAACGAGTGAGTTATAGCTCGGTTTATGGCTTTAAAAACGATGTGATAAAGCTCACTTTCTGAGCAAATATGTTGAAAACCTTCTTTATTATATTACTAGCGACCCGCCCACGCTTCGCAATGGTGTAATTTGGCGCGACTTGTTCACGTTAAGTTGAGTTTTAGCTAACTTAAAATAACTTTATCAGAATTTTCTTTATTTACAAATTTAAATGAAAATGATACCTTAAGGATAGTGAAAACCGCGTTAAAATCCCTCAACTTTAAGAGGAGTTAGCAGCCAAACATACAAACAGACAGAATTGGCGACTTGGATTTATACTATGTAATGATAATGATAATGATAATGATACAGACCTGTAATCAGCCAGCCGCTGGTACACGTCGGCGGCGGCGGCGAACTCGCCAGTTTTGACTAGAGCCTCCGCGACGTAGCGGAGCGATTCGCTGGAGCCTTTGTCTAGCTTGCGAGCCAGTTCTATTAACCTGGGTACAGATAAATAAATAATAAGAAATCTCCAGACTAACACACCAATTATGTGGCCCTAAAGTAAGTTGTAGTATAGGTGATTTAATACTTGTGGTATAGGTACCACATAATGTACTAGGGAAGTACCTAGCTACACCCATACGAAATTCGCCCGATCCGGGGATTGAACCCGGAACCATATGCTTAGCAGTCCGGTATAAATACCGCTACACCGCAGAGGTCGTCAGAGATAGAAATCAATGTCAATAATCATAAAAACCAATATAAGGGTTTACAGGTTTACACTGATATATTAAATTAAGGCGAATCATCTAACTAATAATATAAAAGCGAAAGTTTGCGAGTAAATTTGCTTGTTATTCTTACACGCAAAAACAATTGAATGGATTTTGCTGAAAATTGGTTTCAAAGTAGGATAACACATATGGTTCATTTAATTGCGGAATGTACTCCATACCGGCGGGTCAAGCAAAATTTTACTGCCGGCAAAACTATTTTTTTCCCATTCCGTTATAACCAATTTTACTCCTAAAGATTTTTTCTTCTTCTCTATTCTATATAAATATTTCGTCTTATTATTTCGTCGTGGTGCAGCAGTTTAAATACCGGACTAAGCGGATAGTTCCGGGTTCGATGACCGGGACGGGTCAATTTCTTAAAGATGTTTTTTCGAAATTAACTCGTGTCTGGGTGTAACTACGTTCTCCCCTATTCCACATTGTGTGATACCTTTAGAACAAGCTGCTTAGTGTAGGGCCACACAGTTGGTGTGTTAGTCTGGAGGTAGAATCTTACTCATATTATAAATGTGAAAGTTTGTGAGTATCTATAGATGTATAGATGGATGTATGGATGGATGTTTGTTACTCTTTCACGTAAAAAGTACCGGACGGATTTTTATGAAACTACCGTAATATAGGTTATACATAAGAATAACACATAGGTTACTTTTTATCATTCCCACGGGAAACGACTTCCAGGTATTTAATATTTTTAATATCACTTCACTGTTTATAACACACTGAGCGACTTGTTCCCCGCACTTTGAATTTTGGCTATCTTAAAAATACTTTTTTCTAATGTACTTGATCTATAAATTTAAATGAAAAATTACCTAAAAGCTGGTTAAAACCGCATTAGAATCCGTCGAGTGGTTTTGAAGGAGTTAGCGGCCAAACATACAAACAGACACAAATAGGCCCAATTGCAGGGAACGTTTTAACCTCGGGTTAGCTAACTCAGGTTTAAATGGCGCTACCATCGATTGTACCTGCTTCTTATTATAATCGATGGTGGCGCCATTTAAATCTGAGTTAGCTAACCCGAGGTTAAAACGTTCCCTGCAATTGGGCCTTAGCGACTTGGATATATACTACTAGTGGCCGCCCGCAACTCCGTTCGCGTGGAAGTCGATTTCCCGTAAGAATGAGAAGTTTTCCCGCGGTAAAAAGTACTCTATGTCCTTTCCCAAGTTCAGTTCTATCTTCGTACCAAATTTCATCAAAATCGGTTCATTGGTTTAGGCGTGAAAGCGTAACAGACAGACAGACAGACAGACAGAGTTACTTTCGCATTTATAATATTATAGTAGGGAAAAGTAGGGATAGTAGGGATCACTTCGCTGTTTATGACAGATATTCACATGTGGTTGCTGTGGCCGTCGGCCAGCAGCGCCGCCGCCTGTTTAACGTCGCCGGCGTCGACCAGCATCTGCGCCGCGACGCGCGAGCTGTGCGCGTGCTGCGCCCACTCCGCGCGGCGGCGGGACAGCTTGGCTAAAGAGGAGGGGTCGCCGAACTCCTAGCAGGTTTCAGAAAACCATTGGAATAGTATATTTCAATACAAGTGCGGAAAGGCTGTCATTACAACGAGTCCCGACAAATGTCTACCCGAGTCGAGGCACAGCCGAAGGCGAGGGTTGACAGGCGGGACGAGTTGCAATGACGGTTCCGCACGTGTACTGAACGACTATTTTTAATACAGTTGCGAAAAAATAAAGCAATTTAATAAAATATAAAATTAGGATCGTAAATGTCGCCATTTTCAAAATAACTCATTTTGAAAATGGCGCCATTTTTTCTTCACCCATTTGGTAGGCAAAGGTTACTATGCCCATACAGCCAAGTCTTCAGTAGATTTTTTTTATTGATATGAAATGAAAATGAAATTAAATGAGATAAAATGAAATGAAACCAACCACACTACTTCAATCAAATCATTAAATCTGATATCGAAACAAACTAGTAGCTTTTTTTAGAAATTTACCTACGCTACGTAATTATTAACATGAATCATAAAAACTTCTTTGTTTTTTTTTTTAGTAAAAACTTCATGGTTGGTTAATTTTTCTTTTTAATAGACATTATTATGTCAGTTGGGAAAGAGAACGCACGAGTGCGGGAAAGGTAAAAAAAAAGCACGCGTGTGTAATAGCCCACATCCCGAACGCTATACGTCCCTGCAATACGCCACTTTTTGAGCAACTGTATTAAAATAGTATATTTCAATACAAGTGTGGAAAGGCTGTCATTACAACGAGACGAGTAAAGACAAACTGTGCCTCGGCTCGGGTAGACAGGCGTGACGAGTTGCAATGACGGTTCCGCACGTGTACTGAACGACTATTTTTAATAAATATATGAGTAACTGTATTAAAAAACATTTTTTGTATGGGCATAGTAACCTTTGCCTACCAAATGGGTGAAGAAAAAATGGCGCAATTCCCAGAAACTTTTCATTGCGAGTTTAGTTGTTTGTTACACAAAATGAGTAATTTCGACATTTACGACCCTAATTTTATATTTTATTAAATTGCTTTATTTTTTCGCAACTGTATTAAAAATAGTCGTTCAGTACACGTGCGGAACCGTCATTGCAACTCGTCCCGCCTGTCAACCCTCGCCTTCGGCTGTGCCTCGGCTCGGGTAGAAATTTGTCGTAGCTCGTTGTAATGACAGCCTTTCCGCACTTGTATTGAAATATACAATTTTTTTGGATCCAAACAGATAGAAAACGGCTTATTTGATTCAGGCGGCATTTGGGCTGAAACGTATACAGGGCGTCCCAAGACTTCGGGACATCAAGAGAAAGTACCTTAAATATCGTATATAGGATATTTTGCTGAAAGAAAACTTTTTTTAAACTACGAAATTCTGCATTTAAAGAATTTCTAAAAAAAATACAAAAAAATACTTAATTATTTACTTCGGCCGTTTCACGTATGTTTTTAATTTGATTAAAATAATTTATTTCACGTTGTTCTTTTCTTAGTAAACTATATAACTATACTTAAGAAGAATTATTACTTTTTGTCTATTCTTTCGATTGGCATCATAAAAATAGGGTAAATAAGGGTTTTTTTCATATTTAAGTGGGTTCGATTCCCAGACAAAGCAAGTATTTTTAGAAATTCTTTAAATGCAGAATTACAAAGTTTAAAAAATAAAATAAAGTCTTCTTTCAGCAAAATATCCTATCTACGATATTAAAGGTACTTTCCCTTGATATCCCGTAGTCTTGGGACGCCGTGTATGCTCCAGGTAAAGAAACTGCTCTCAATAGTAAATGTTAGAAAATTGTCGTTTTAGTTTGGAAAAATGAATTGCTTGATAATACTGTTAGTATACAAGCACAAGTGAATATTGAAGTACAATATATTATTGATACAAAATTAATTTACGTAAAAACACGAAAGCAACAAATTTCTCATTAACTAAATGTCGAATTTTTTTTTTTTATATATAAACGGGAAGCAAACGAGCATGCGGGCACATGAGTAAAGAAACTGAACAGAGACAAAGCTACATACGAATGCGCTGTGACAGGTACATCACTACAAGTGCAACGCGTGTGTGTGCGTGACCACTGGCCGCTTGTCACGTATGAGCCGAAACCCCTTCAAACTAGATCAGCCAGTGGTCAATCTCAGGGCGTGCAGGCGTGACGCGACGCTCGAACGTTGTGCGTGTTTTGCTTTGTTTTCGAGTTTCTCACATAATACGTAGTAATACTTTTGTGAAATCAGGTTTTTCGATAATACCTCCTGACAATTTTATTGAATTTGTTGAATTGCTTGAGCAAAAATTTCGCGAATATTTTGATCTTCATATTAAAAATGTTAATATTGGTAATGACATATTAGCACGTTTGCAAGATTGTACATTTCATATGCCATGTGAGTGTTTCCCATTGGTTTATTTGAAAAAACTTTATATTAGATTTAGAATTTATCATTCGATTAAAAGACACAACAAATTATTAAAAACCAAAAGTAATAAAAAAAATATATTCAGAGTATGTAATTTGTAAAAAAAAACCTATTTTAATAAAAAATTTGAAAAAAAAGTACATTTATATTTTTAATTTATTAAATTGTGCCAACCCTACCAAAATAGGTATAAATTTTGCTAGCTCTTTAGAAGCTTTGTCTCTGTTCAGTTTCTTTACTCATGTGATGCGGGTCACCTGATGGTAAGTGATCACCGCCGTCCATGACTACCCGCAACACTGTGGGTGTCGGGGGTGTGTTGCCGACCTTTAAGATGGGAATACACTCTCGACTTGAAAAAATATATACCATAACTTTCGTGTCGCAACACATGCCACTAAAGAAACACAGTACATAAATACGTTACTACATATACTACGGATGTTAAACTTACAAGAAGAACATTGAAGAACACATAAAATTAACATATCACTAAATTACCTGAGCTTTATTGAACATTCTTAGGTCCATGTACATATCCATCGCTTTATTTTCCTTTCCCACAGTTTGGTAACACCTCGCCGCTTCGGAGTAGCGCGCTCTATATGCCATAATGTCGCCAATTATCAAATCACGCTTCTCGCCGTTGTCGAAACGATCCTGTAATTTACAAGGATAAGTATTTAATGAAGCCGATTCTGAAATTGAACTTTCTCAACTAATTTATAAATGTTAGTATAAGACAGAAGCAGGTAGACATTTTCCGACAAATGTAAAATTTTATGCGCATGGCACAACACAAGTAAGTTAAAACTGACCTTATTTCGTTGCACATTTTCGTCCAACTTAATAATAATTTGAACTAAATTTATAAAGCCCAACGTTTCCGCATTTTTCTTATAACAAGCTTGGTTTAAAATGTTTGTTTATAAAGTGGTTTTAGAATCGAGGCCAATATGCGTTCTAAACCAATTTTACCACTTTCAAAGTTTTTCATTACTCCCTTTATATCCCACTTCACGAACCTGTAACTGATCTATCAGTGTAAGATATACGACATTTTCGCTCCTCTGCAATGCTTTCCTTGCTATTTCGAAGGACAGTTCTTCTAGGGCCGCCATTCCGAGTCGCTCCCAGTCTACTGACGTCACGCCGAGACAGGCCACGCCGTAGGCTTCGCTACATGTTGTAAATAGATTTAAAGGAGATTTATTAATCAATAAAGGAAAAGGAACAGCAAAACTAATGATTCGAATCATTGGGAAAGTATAACAAAGTAATTTAGTTGGGTTTATTATCATAAACAAAAAGTAAAAGAAACAATTGAAGACATGAGTGGATGAAGGTGATATGTCGTATTTTTGGTTTTCGGTGTCTTTTTGTGTGAATGAAGGTAATATGTATGATTGAATTATTACAAACCTTAAAACCATCGAAATAATGCTTATTTACGTAAATAATTTTTTGAAAAAGGTGTTATGTTTAGTTTTACAGAAAAATTACAGATGATGAAAGAGGTATGTACACATATCACCCTCTCCCACTCTCTCTGCGCTTACTATGTTCTTAAGAGGCCCCTATTCTACGTGAATGAAGGTGTTATTTCGCAAAAAACAAAACATAACATGTCTATCAGTGTTCGCACTTAACACCTCTTAGCACCTAATTTTATAAAGCCGCAAGGACAAATAAGTTTAAGTTAGTTCATGGAAGAAGGAGTTATGTTGATTTTTTTTAAATTTAATATCTAATAATATTGCAAGTTTTATTATCAAAGTACCCTCAGTTTATGAACATTCACACACTACTTTACATTCAAATTTAAGGCATAACTATTCATTTAAGCGACTTACAAAAAAAATTGTAGTAAAACTTTAACTTCAATTTACTCAAAATCTAAAAAATAGCACTTATCACCTTCATCCACTCACGTCTTCAATTACACTTTGAAATTGAAAATCAGACAATTAAAAGTGTGCTAACCTCAAACTAATACACAGATTAAGTAAAACATTACTTCGAATACATAACGGTGGAAGAGTTAAGAAAGAGGCTCCTTTCAAACAGAAAAGAAAAATCGAAATCGATGACATAATTTAAAAGCCTTTATGCCAAGGAAATCAAACATTTATAGTTAATATTTACCATTTGAGTCTAGGATCAATTATCATGATTTTTAAAATGAACATACCTAAACATCTTCTGTTGCGCATACTGATGCATTGCGTGAGATAATGGCACATTGATGGTCTGCATCGAGTTAGCTTGCAGGCAAAACACTCTACCACCCTGAAAATATTTATGCATAAGTATAACGGCAACTTGCTATCATGCAAACAATACACAATTATACAAATAGTAAGTAAATTATATTCAAATTAACTTTAGAGATACAGATAGGACATTAAAACTACTAGAATCCTTCTATGGCATAAAAAACCAGCGGTATGCTTACGGTTAATTACTCCTAATATATGTTAAAACAAATAGCAATATATTATCAATCACTATTGTCTCTTAAAATTCACTTCGCTACTCCGTAACATAGAGCTTGGGTGTTAGGAATAATCTCTGGTTCTACAAGTTTTCGAAGCTACGAGGACACTATCAAGGATTTACATAATCTTAGGCCCAATTTCAGGGAACGTTTTAACCTCGGGTTAGCTAACTCAGATTTAAATGGCACCATTGTAATAAGAAGTAGTTACAAACGATGGTGGCGCCATTTAAACCTGAGTTAGCTAACCCGAAGCTAACCTAAGGTTAAAACCTTCCCTGCAATTGGGCTTTAGAGGTATATTTCATCTATAATATACCTGAAATCCAACCACAGATCCGGTCAGAGGCTGCGTGGCGGGCGGGAACTGTGCCGTCTTGATAGACAACACGCCCGCCCCGGATAGACTCAGCAACTCCTCGAACCAGGCATTCCATGACACTGATGATACGTTCTCCTCCTGTTATATCATGTATTTATATTGTTAACCACAAACTTTGAATTTCAGTTAACTATATACATTTTTTTTAATGTTCCTTTTTTACAAATTTAAGTGGAAAAAAAGATGGAGAAAACCGCATTAAAATTCGTCAATTGTTTTAGAGGGATATAAAGAACAAACAGGCACGATTAGCGACTTGGGTTTATACAATGTAATGATGATCGTCATTATCATCATCATTATTACATAGTATCAGGCAAAGTTGCTAATCGTGTCTGTTTGTAAAAAAAAGGATCCTAACGCAGTTTTCGCCATTTTTAGGTATATTTTTCAATTAAATTTGTAAAAAATGAACATTCATAAAATATTTTTTTAAGTTGACAAAATACAATGTTTCGTGAGCAAGTCGGCTAAAATTACACCATTACCAAGCATGGGCGGGTCACGTTTTACGAATAAATATGAGGTATCGAGGACAACTGATTGATTAGAAACTAAGCGTAGGTTAGTGATGTTAGCACGAGACAATGAACTAAGGTAGAACCAATGAGTAATAAAATTAGATTTTGATAAACCGACCACACACAGGGGCGGACTTGCAGTCTCGGCCGCCCTAGGCCCCAAGCCATCAGCCACCTATTTTTAACATCCGCCATATAGACTACTAAGGAAAAAGTTTTTTTGATCTCTTTGAATTTTTAAATCTCCCTGAATGGGCTCAGTTAACAAGAGATCTCCGTTGATCTCCGTCCATCTCCTACTTCATATACTCTATACAGGGTGACTTCTAATCTCACGTTTTCCTGTTAAGGGGTGATAGATTAGGTCAAAAGCAACCGATTTTGACCAATAATGGTGTATGCAAAAGTTAACCATATTTGAGTTATTTCAATTTTAACTTTCTTATTTTTTATTCCGATATCCTAAGCACACATCAAATTAATTGAATGAAGCTACTCACGAATTTTACGTCAGTAGTAAGTTAGTCAGATATTAATTTTTTTATATGTCATTTCGGACACTTTGTGCAAGGTATTTTAAATTAAAAATCTGATTCGTTGCTATATGTTATTTACATTTTAACAAAGGTTTCAAAATACGTTTCAACAAAAAAATTACAACAAATTTTTGCTTACATATACATCACAACACAAACTTTTGCAAACAAAACAAAACATCCTACACTCCCCCACTTACCGTATATAGTAGATCCCCGGTGTTCAAGTTATACACCCGACAGACGGAGGTCTCGTCGACCACGGCCAATCTTCCTCGAGAAGCACTCACGTCAAGACAACGGACGCTGCCGGCGGTTTGGAGCAGCATTTTAGAACTGCCGTGCTTTGGTTCTACTTGCCAGATCTAAAAAATAGTTTTTTAATTATATTTTTTAAAGTGCGTGGTAGCCTAGTGGCAACAGGTACGGTCTACTATAACGAACGTTCCGGGTTCGATCCCCACTAGGGTGTACCACTAATTTGGTATTTTTCAAATTATGTACATGTTTATCACGCACTAACGGTGAGGGAAAACATCGTAAGGAAACCCCTATGATTGGATGATAATCCATCATGTGATCCTCCAACCCGCACCGAGCCAGCGTGGTGGATTACGGCTCAAACCCTCTCGCTATCCGAGAAGGAGGCCTGTGCTCAACTATGGGACATATATGTATAGGCTATTTATTATTATTATTAATATCTTTTTTACAAAAAACATAATTATTTTGTTCACCGTAGATCACGTTTCATAATTATTCTTTATGGAGGTCTACAATGTTTCAAACTTTTAACTCACGATGTATTTAAATATGTAGTTGGTAATTAGATGAGTTAGGTTTAGAGGCGTGTTGTGAGATTAAGTGTCAGTTCATTATTTTTTAATTTAACAAGAAAACAAATGCGCTATAAATTATCATTTTTTACAATATGAATAAAAAGTAGCATTAGAAATTCCGGTTCGTAGAATCGAAAGTAATGTCAGAATACGAACATTTTATAATATAAATGTATAATTTTACAACTGTAAAATAAAGCAATCATTTAAATATTTTTTTAAGCACACTTATCATTCAAATTTCACCTGCGATATACAACAAAATAGATATACAATGTAGTACTGACCTGTCCATTCATAAGCCCTAAGAGAAGTACCTCCTCGAAGTATAGCGTAGTGACTTTGACGTAGCGTATCGGCGTAGGAACTGTCCACGTTCGAGGAATTTTCTTACCAATCATTATAAGTTTCGTATCCTGTGAAACACATCACTACAAAGTATAAAACAAAGTCGCTTTCTCTGTCCCTATGTTTGCTTATATTTTGAAATAGATAGAGTGATTCAAGAGGAAGGTTTACATGTATAATTACGTAGTACAGAGAAAGGAGATTCACTCCGAAATTAACGCGTGCGAAGCCGCGGGCAAAAGCTAGTTTTATATAAAAACAAATTTAGTTCGGCGGTATAAATGAAAAGGTTTTTGATTGAGATTTTTACTTTATTTTTAAGTAGTGTCAAGCCTTTCTCTGATTCAATTTCTACCACTTTTTTATTTCAATTGCACAGTTTTCTGTCTTAGAGAGAAACATTTATTATGAAAAATTAGAAGTAGATATAAGTAAAGATAATTAGTAAGTAATTAAGAGTGAGTATGTGTGTGTATATGTATTTTTTACTCTTTAGACTATAACCTGGAATAACTTACGGGGTAAAACCGCTGGGTGGTAAGCTAGCATACTAACTAATCAAAACTTAACTCGTTTAATTTTCATACCTGACATAACAATAGGTAGTCACTGGTCGCCACTAGTAACGAACACTCGGTTTTTTGCGGCAACTTATCCTTCACCCTGTATAACATGCCCTCGACATCACCCTGCTCGTAGACTACCACTCTTTCTGGTAATTGCACCTATACATATTGAATAAATAACATAAGTAATGTTAATGCAAAAGCTAGTCGACATAAAAGATCCCTGTAAGTTATTGTATAAGTAGAAACCCCTTTCAAATGAAAAAAAAAAGATTTAAATGATATGTCTCTGGTGACAGCTTTTGTAACTGATAGAGACAGCATGTTTAAGCTAATATATGTTTAAAGTACGATACTAAATATTGGGGTTAAAGTGTATCAGCACACTTAGACAGTTTATTTCATAAAATTTCACTTTTAAATATGTTTTAATTCAACAATTCTTACCGCTAATCGATTTTTGTAAATGGCAATCTTCTGCACGCGGTCGTGACACTTTATCCTCACTTTGTTGCCAGTTGTCAAATGTTGTATGATGACATCTGTCATGTTTTCTCTGTACGCGTATCTTTCTCTGTATAGTCCGTGAACAGTGTTGAACACAACTTGGTAACACCAGAGAGTACCGTCTTGACATGCCACAGCCTGAAAATTATGTAATAATTATCATTCTATACAATTTCAGCATAGTTGCTATTCAAGTCTGTTTGTACACTAACTTCTCCATGTAACAGACTTTAATGAGCTTTTTACTAAAAAGATATTTCGTCACCAAGTCACCCAAAATTACATAATCGCGGTTCGTTAGCAAATTCTAAATACACATCAAACAAGTATTCGCATTGAATATCTTTTCTGAACTTAACAAATAGTATTTATTCTGTTAATTATTAAAGGTTTCCTGTGTACAAAACCGAAAATCGTACATAAAAATATCTTTTATACTATCTTACCATAGAGTTGAAAGTGGGTGAAGGTGCCACCGACCACACCCATTCTTGTGGTGTGTTTAGAATGGGCACCCCCTCTGACGTCAGCACCGCCCACCCCCCCACGCCCCCGACAAGAACTAATGTGCCGAGCAGCGATATTGATAACGCTGCTATACCTACAAATAAACAATTCATAGATATTAAAATTTATATACGATGCGCCACGAGAACAAACTACGAATATGTAAAGTTGCCTTGAATATGTAAAGTTGTGAACCTAAAACTGTAGGGGTGTCGCGTAACTCGAATATCAATACCTTTGAAAGGTATCGGTGTTGGGACAAATAAAATTTCGAATGAAATTGCTGAATGATGTTGCTGCGTTTAGTATTCAGCAATAATAATAAACAATGGAAAGCAAATTCAGTGATTACTGTTCCAGTCATAATATCATCAACAGGTGTTATACCAAAAACTCTGCACAACAGTCTTAAACTGTTAGACATGCATAAACGATATTTTACATTATTACAGAAAGCTACTATTTTAAACACATGTCGCATTGTACGGAAATTTCTCACACCCCTAAATTAAAATACAATGCGATGAAAAATTGCACAATTGCCTAGCCTAAAGCTCGCAGTTGTGAATAAACCCTGTAAAAAGGTGGACTTAAAAGAAAAAGCTATAATAATAATAAAAATAAATTTTTATTTCATAATACATTTCAGAAGCAAGAGAGGGGAAATATTGGTTCAATTTTGCTCAAAAATATAGAGGTCATCTCTACGACATACCCATCCGATCACAAACTAGTACGAGCAACTTTACAATTAAATAGCAAAAGAATAACATCGCGAAAAGACTTCAAACAAAACGTGGCAACAACTTTAAACTACATAGAAAAGGAATTCTTACATAATGTTTTTTCAAAGAACTCAAGAAACTTCGTAGAAAAGGAAACCATAGAACAAACATACAAATCTCTATCTCAGACTATAAGAGACGCAATCAGCAAACTGCCAAATAAGAAAAAAATAAGGGACAACATAATATGGATACTGTTATGCAGAAAGGTGTTAAGTGCTTTTTTGTCATTTTTTGCTAGACGCGATTAAAGATTTTGACATCAGCTGGTTTTTCAAAACGTGTAGCTGCGAAACTAATTAATGTTATTTTATAAAAATTTGTTTACACATATATAAAAGTATTGTTTATATGACAACATAAACATTTTTGAATAGAAATTCTAATTTTGTTGAATAATCGTGAAAATACCACTTAACACCTTTTTGTTTAATGCTCTATGTTTCGAAATATGTTTCTTAAAAGCATTAAGTCACTTTGAATCGCTTTTGCAAATTACTTTACGAAGATAAAAAGATAGAGAAAAAACATAAATCTCATTATTTTTTACTTTTAAATTAAGTTTTAAGTTAAAAAAGCCCCGTATATAGGAAGATTAAAAGTTATTTTTGAAAAAAATTACCAGAATTGAACTTCCAAACAATTTTAAATGGATAGGTAATATTTTTTACTTTCGTGTTCACTCGCTTTTTTGTACTATTATTGTGAATAAACTTATAACAATTAAAAATAATTTAAGAAAATCTTAATACTACGCTAATTTCGCGGTGGGGCCCAAAATTGAATTTTACATTAAGTTTGGTTTTGACTATGTTGGAAATAAGGAAATCTTAATTAACTAATAATTTTTTGTCTTGAATTTAATCTTATTATGTCAAAACTCCGGTTAAGTGCAAGTCGGACTCGTACACGAAGGTTTCCGTACCTTTATCGAGTAAAAACGGTAAAAATAACGTTTTTGTAGATATGGGTAAGCATTATTGTTTATTTATTATTTGGTATTCCAGTTATTTTAAAAACGAGTTATTTATTTATTAAAAGTGAATATTTAGGACGTCTACCAGTTTTAGTCTTTACTAATTCGAGAACAATATAGCAAAAAAACTGTGTTGTATGGGCGCACCTCTTATTAACTATATTATAATGTTTTAATATTTGTCTGTGCAAATTTCACAGCTATCACGGTTCATGAGATACAGCTTGGTTACAGATATATAGACAGACGGATGGACGTACGGACGGACGAACCCCAAGAATCAACCTCAATCCAAACTCAAGAAACCACAATTCGCACACAGCTGATGTTTTCTGTTTTGTTTGAGGCCACCTATTGCCCAATATTCTGCCGGCACCCGACAACGGTGGCCACACCAGCGGTTGCAAGACGGGCAGTTGTCTTTTATGTTGCCATAACGAGCATGTCTTCAGCGTCACAGATCACGATTAAGCCCCCGAGGAGTGCGCTTCGAGGAACCTAATCATACCTGACGTTCCACAAGAGTAGCTCGAAACTGAACCCTGTGGAAAGCAGCAGGTCATGGGTACCACATTTCTTTTCCATGTCGCCGATGATGTGTTAGGTGCCTGCCATTCAGGTATGCCCCAATCATTCACTCGAGTTGGGAAAGACAATTTGGAACCGTAAAGCACACTTTATACTGTTCCAGAACTGAGGTTTGTGTCTGTTTGAGAGGAGGTGCCCAAAGGCGGTGGCTTACTCTACCTATTTTTGTTACCTCAGAGCTTACGACTGGGAGAAGGCCCTTTTGATGATTGTTTTTTATTCGAAAGATGGTGCTTTCCGTGTGGTTCCATGTCAATTTGATCTAGTTCTGACCGTGGCGAAATCCGTATCCGTTGGAAGATAACTGACCTTTTCTAACAACCGTAAAATACTAAAGAATGTCTCGTCCTCACAGAATGGAGAATGTTACTAGGTATGCCAAATCGCTTGAAATTTTGTCTCAGTAAAGCCTGTATGCATACAAATACACTAGTTTTTGTTGTAATCAAAAATACCCAGTAGTTTTGATTTTATAGGCATTCAAAGTTTCGAAAAATATCGAGTCCCGCTAACAGTCACGTGACCGCTTGTGACGTATTACAACAACGCGCCAGCGGTGGCGCATATAGCTGGCGCAGTATTTTATTTATTTTTTTATTTATTTAACATTTAATGTATTATTTTTTTGTGTTTTCGGTCGCGTATTAGTAAATATAAATATTATTCGTTATTATACGTTAATAGTTAATATTATTCTATTAATAAATTGGATATAGGATTCGAAAAAAGGTAATCGTGTAGGTAATCTATCTAAAATAGATAAATTAATAACTGCGCATTATTTATCAAGAAATAGTGATTTTGTTGCCGCCGAAATGTTTGATATGTTCCAAACTGTTTTATCAAAACAAAATAACCAATATAATAAAAATACTAATGGGAGAATGCAAGTCCAATAGTAGAAGTAGGTACCTACCTACCTATCATTATTTTTTTACGTTAAAGACAACAAATCATGTATCATAGTTTTGTAGCTATAGGTAGGTACGTCCTTCTAATATTATAAATGTGAAAGTTTGTGAGTATGGATGTATGAATGTTTGTTACTCTTACACGTAAAAACTACTGCCCCCCAAGTCAAGTGGCAAGTGATATTTGCGATAGCGAGTGAATAGAAAAAATATGTATGAAACTGTCATGGTATTTTTTACCGCGGGAAAACTTCTCATTCCCTCGGAAACTGACTTCTACGCGAACGGAGTCGCGGGCGGCCACTAGTATGTATACAAAGATACCGCTCTTCTAAGTAAATTTAAATAAATACATGCATTGATTTAGTACTAACTAGCTTTAGTTAGCAGCTTCGCCCGCGTTTCCCTCGGGAACTGTACATTTTCCCAGGATTAAAAGAAGCCTATGGATTATTTCAGTCTTCATCCAGATCCGTTCAGTACTTTTTGTGTGAAAGATAACAAACACAAACACAATCTTCCGCGTTTATTATATTACTAGGAAGTAGGATACCTATACGATCTAGATGTAGTTGAACGGTACAGATGCACTTTACCTTTACTATTTTATTTAAGTAATTTAATTTATTTTTTATTGCAAATGTAGATGATATGAACTAAACCTTTTTTATTTATTTGTATTTTTACTAACAAATTGTTTAATGGTATTGGTTATATTCAAGTTAAAAGATTTGGTGATGTATGTATGTATCCTTTGGAACTGTAAAAAACAACTTTTCCGGCGAATTGATAGTTGTATTTTTACATTAAGGCACAGCACATGATTTTCTAGTAGTTGGATTAGATATTTTTAAAAGTATTTAGGTTTAATTTAGACGACGACAAGTGCGCGCGACCGCGAGCGTACTGAGTAAGCCAGACCGAGCCAGTTGTGGTGTGACGTCACACCGCCACCGGCAGCCCGCGTCGTGCGGTAGCAACTTATTTTACTTATAAATCGAAAACTAATTGACGCATCGAAATAATTCTTTCACCAGTATTTTTTATTTTTGACAGAGAATATGAAGAGATAATAATCAAAATTTGTTAACATTCTCCATTAACGTGAAGCTAGTCACAAAAATCATTAGGATAGCTAGTAGAGGGCTATCTGACCACTGAGAAAATTTGAAACTTTATTTTTCGTCTTAGTTAAAGCTATCGGACAGTTCAATATTTGCCATTTTATTTGTTTGTCGGAGAGATTTTATTTGTTTGTGTGCCAGTTGAAGAACTACGTTACTATCTACCTTGTCTATGTTTTGAAATGTCAATGTCAGCGACTAAATGAAGTATTGGTTGCGTCAAGTTCTCTTAACTTGGGTGTAGTCGGTGCGAGGCTTTATGAGTGAATGACTGAATGAGTTTCGGTCATTTTCCGTTGAGTCTATATAGCCCATCTATCTTGTTGGACGGATCATTGTTATTTGGTTCGTGGGGCAGTGCAGACGTGGAGTGAATAAATTAGTTATGGCCACACGCCGAATTCACCGCGCTCCTATATTCATTTACATCCTGACTAATCGTGATGATTATTGTAAAGTTGCTTAATGTTGTGATTAATACACGCCCATACATCAAGTTACACGTTTTATTTCGAAATTCCCGCCATGATCGAACCCAGAGATAACGAAATCCCCGTCATGTTTATTAAAAAACCGGCTCTAAGACGAGTAAAAAATACCAAAACGTCTATAATATTACCCTACTATTACAACGTACGTATTTGGTAACACTGCCAAGTGTGCTTCTTGGTGGCGCAGGAAGCAATTAAACAAAAGGTGTCAATTTACTTTTAATTACCTAAATCCAATCTTTCTTTTTTGATTCCGTACCCAAATGGTAAAAACTGGACCCTATTACTAAGCCTAAGCCTTATAAACCGTGATAGTTAGAAAGTTCTTCACACATGTTTTTTTTTATGTTGCCGCTTTAATAACAAACACTAAAAATTAAATAAAGTTAAAATATTTAATAGGAATCCCATACACCAAGCGGGTTTATTTGGCAATTTTTTCTTGATCTTATTAACGACAACTGATCAATATTCACAAAATATTCAGTTTTAAATTCAATGTAAAAATGAATTATTTCATTTCAATAACATTCATATTAAAGGGTGGCACCAAATCAAAACATTTTATTTTTCACCGTTTTTATAGATAAAAATAGTACGGAACCCTTTGTGCACGTGTCCGACTCGCACTTGGCAATTTTTTAAAGAGTTTATTGCAAAAAAGGTTTTGCACTTTAATCTTACTATATATCAGGCTTCCAACGTATCCTTAATATGCAGAACTGAACTTTTTGACATAACACTGTTGTGCAAAATTCAAAAGGTGGAGTAACGAAATTTGCAAAACCTATTTTTTGTAAATAACAAAGAATATATAATATTTGGAGAGTTCATTTTTTGCGTACAATTAGATTATATGTTTACAAAAACAGTGGTATACTTAACTCAATATCCGATTTTTGGCACTTAACACCTTTCTGCTTAACAGGGTCTATATGTAAAGACTTAAAAAAATATATTCACTCAAAGAAAAAGGAAACAAAACGGCCCAAGAAAAGAAAAGACTCACCTACCTCTATATTAGTATTAAAAGAAAGCTTCAAAACAGTTTAAAAGAACACCGACATAGGATTATTGAAGATGAATAAGATAAAAAGTCGTCATTTAAAAGAGCGCACAAAAAGTTAAATAACTCAAAAATGTGGATTCCAGCGTTAAAACATGATAACCACCCTTGTACTAATAGACAGGACATTGTGAAGTTGGCTACCGAGTTCTATACTAAATTGTACGAAGAACCAAATACGTTCTCTGCTACAAACCAAGATAGCGAAACAACTCAATACAACGAGTACATACCACCTTTCTTACAGAGTGAAATTTTAAACTCCGTTAAGAAGTTGAAATCAGCAAAAAGCCCAGGCCCCGATAAAATATCTAATGACATCATTAAAGCGATTACAGAACCGGTTACTCCGATTCTGACCAATTTATTTAACCAGATATTGATACAACAACAAATACCAAAAGACTGGGAACAAGCAGTTATCACTTTACTGTATAAGAAAGGGAATCCGGCAAATATCGAAAATTATAGACCAATAATTTAACTACAAACAATCTATAAAATGTTTACCAGCCTGATACGAAATAGAATCAGCAAAAACTTACAAGAAAACCAACCCGTAGAACAAGCTGGATTCAGAGCAAAGTTCTCAACAACGGATCATATCTTTACCTTAACACAAATAATTGAAAAATACTCGGAATATAAGAAACAGTTCTACATTGCTTTCGTAGATTATTCGAAAGCTTTCGACTCTATTGCACATCAAGCTCTATGGCGATCACTCACTGCACAGGGTATACCAAAAAGTTACATTAATATAATAAAAGAAATATACAATAAGAGTAGAGCAGTAATACAGCTCGACCGACAAGGTGACCCGTTTGTCATAAAAAGAGGAGTGAGGCAAGGCGACCCTATTTCCCCAGATCTATTCAATGCCGTACTAGAACACATTTTTAGACAATTGTCGTGGCAGGATGTGGGAATCAAATAATGGAAGCACTTGCCTACCACCGTGTCCCGGCGTATCTGCTGAGGCTGGTGGGAGACTACCTGTCAGACAGGGCGGTGATTTATCCGACTTGTGATGGCTTTAACGGTCACCGGCAAATGACATGCGGGGTTCCACAGGGATCGGTTCTAGGACCATTGCTGTGGAACATCGGGTATGATTACGTTTTACGAGGTAATAATCTGGATGGCATAGACGTTATTTGCTACGCCGATGACACGCTGGTGACTGCGAGGGCTCCTAACTTTCAGGCCGCCCAAGAACTGGCCACCTCCGGTACTGCGTCTATTGTCGACCGAATCAGACAGATAGGGCTTGAGGTAGCGTTACACAAATCCGAAGCAACATGCTTTACTCGGAGAGATATTCCTGTTGGATCTAGCGTCGTTATAGAAGGAACACCTATTCCGATTCGGTCAACGCTACGATACCTTGGCATCACACTGGATTCCAAGTGGAGTTTTTTGGACCATTTTCAGCAACTGGCTACAAAGCTTGTTGCAACAGCAGGTGCTTTAGGTCGTCTGCTGCCGAATTTGGGAGGTGGTAATGGCGTTTGCAGACGACTTTACCTTAACGTCGTCCGGGCAATGGCCCTTTACGGAGCTCCAATTTGGGCCGACTCTTTAAAAAGTTCTCACAAGGCTATTTTGCGCCGGGTGCAGAGAACGTTGGCACAACGATCAATTAGGGGGTACCGTACTATCTCCCACGACGTCGCGTGTGCCTTAGCTGGTTCCCTTCCGTGGGATTTAGAGGCTGAGATCCAATTCTTAGTTTACTGGCGTGTGGCGGGGCAAACTAGGAATCAGGGATGTTGACCGGCTCCTGACACTGTTGTTCGATGGCGGAGAATGGCCCAGGAAGGGGCAATAAACAGTTGGCGGCAAAGACTTCTGGATGTTCTTGCCACAACCAGTACCGACTCCCAACGTAGAATATTGGAGGCCATCCAGCCGCTCCTCGAAAGGTGGACCAGAAGAAAACATGGGTCGATGACTTTCAGGCTCACGCAGATACTCTCAGGACATGGTTGTTTTGGCAGATATCTGTGTGTAGTAGCCAGAAAAGAGATGACTCCACAATGCCATCACTGTGATTGTGTAGAGGACACGGCGCATCATACAATGGTTGAATGCCCAGCATGGTCACAATCACGCGCGGAGCTACTCACAGCTCTCAGAGGAACAGATCTTTCCTTGACATCCGTCATAAACAAAATGGTCGCAAGCGAAGAGAGTTGGGAGGCGATGGCAGCCTTCTGTGAAACCATTATGTCGGAAAAGGAGGCCGCCTTAGGCGCCAGAGGATAAGGCGATCTGATACAAGGGGTCAGATATAGAGGGTCACGAGCAGGTAGTGCGGGGGGCGCTGCCGCTCGGTAAAATGACCTTCGACGGGTACAGTGTGCTGTGCGTCCAGCACGCTGCAGGCTATTGCCCGATATTATAATCGGGTGCTGCTGCCACGGGAAGATGCGGGCTGTCGAGGAACCGCGTCTTCCCAAATGGCGAAATGCGAAGGAGGCGCTGTCTGGTTTTTTAGTGGGTATACCATCATGGGGAATCCCACACACGTCTCTCCACCCCAGAGAGATAGGTGCATAAAGCATTTTCCCAGACACAAAAAAAAAAAAAAAAGGATGTGGGAATCAAAATCAATGGCGAACATATTAACCATCTACGCTTTGCAGACGACATTGTCCTTATTTCAGGAAACCCGAAAAAGTTGAATTTATGCTGTTTAACTTGGATACAGAGAGCCGTAAATGTGGACTTACTATGAATGCGGAAAAAACATGCCTACTCACAAACAGTAAAAAATACCCCATAAACATTCAAGGTAACCTGATAGAGTACGTCGACAGCTACGTGTATTTAGGACAAAATATCTGCTTTGAACACACTCTCAATGAAGTTAATATAAGAATCAAAAAGACTTGGCAGAAATATTGGTTAATGCGAGAGATATTTAAATCAAAAATACCTATTCGTTTGAAAAAGAAAGCTATGGACACAATACTACTTCCAACTCTACTATATGGTTGTCAAAGCTGGGCACTGACGAGAGAAATTATTCATAAACTCCAAGCTTGCCAACGGTCAATGGAGAGAATATGCTTAATTACAAAATCGCTGATCGCAAAAGAAACAGAGATTTAAGAAAAATTTCAAAAGTTGTCGACGCCGCTGAATTGGCTTGAAAACTTAAATGGAGATGGGCAGGTCACATTGCTAGAGTTACGGACGAACGGAGCAAAAAAGTACTATACTGGTACCCTCGAGAAGACATACGACCTCGCGGCCGACCCCGGAGACGCTGGAGTGACGACATCGCGGCCGTCGCGGGACCAGCCTGGACGCGGACAGCGCTACAGAGAGAACAATGGCGGGACATGGAGGAGGCCTTCACCCGAAAGTGGGTAGCCCAAAAATAATTATAAATGTAAAATATCTACTATATAAGTTTAAATTTAACAATGTATTTAAATCGATATGAATTAGTCTTTAAGCGCTTTGACATGAAATTGTTAAATAAAATTTGACATTATAAAGACTTAGGACTAATTATTTGAATGACGAATGTATTAATGCTTAATTATTGATAAGACATGATTGATACTGTAAATTATTTTGTAGATGACATTAAAATGCATTTCTTTTATTTTGTAATTTTAATTTATTTGATGATTTTAAATTGTGAGAATGCGTTTATATTGACAATATTGTATTTTGCTTAATTTGGGAAATAAAGGCTTTTTTATTTTTATTTATTATTTATTTAATACATTTCTTTTACAAACTTGGCGGGGAGTCTTTATTTAGGCATGTTAATGCCTGTAGTTAGAGGCTCTGCTCTTCCCTAAGCTAAAATTGATTTACCTACATTAGTTTTGTACACATAAAAAAATAAAAACTAACTATAAAATGTTTCTTAAACAATAAAAAAGAGTACTAATAGACACATTGAAAAGAGTAAAACTAAAATTATAGCGGTAATTTCATTCGAAACTTTACGCGATTGCGACTCGAAAACCGATTTCGTTCAAGAGTCCCAACACCGATACCTTTCAAAGGTATTGATATTCGAGTTACGCGACACCCCCACTGATTCAATAAATAATGTTACACAAATTAAATGATACCTTCTTCGTGTCACTTGAAATTATTAAATTTAAACAGCAGTTCCAAAATAAGTGGTTTTTATTTCTAAGTATTTGCAAATTCGGTTTTAAATGTGACTATGAAATTTATGACCTCTAACGAAGTGTGTAGTAGTAGTCGGACTCTACTGTTACACACTTCGTTAGTATTCTCAAACTTGAACGGATGCCGTAATTAATAGATTGCAGCTAAAATATTAACAGAATACTCGATGGAAGAATGACAGACCATTAAAGAAAAACTACGCTATTGTGCGCGCGCAGGGTCAATGCAAAAGTTGATTAATTCCTTCATGTAATAATCGAACCGATTGCTTGCAAGTAGGAAATGTTTTGAAATCACTTATTTATCATCTGTGGTATTTCTTTCGCAACTAAAGCTAGAAAATATAAAGTTTTTTTTTCTATTGGATTTATTGTTGTTACTTTTATAAAGTTATAGATTGTCACAAATCACTACATAGTATAAAACAGAGTAGCTTTCCGCCGTCTGGGTGTCTGTAATCTGTATGCTTAGATCTTTCAATGGGTTAACTTTAATAGATAGACTCTCTATCTGATACAGTGATTCAAGAGGAAGTTTTTTTAAAAACATGGTACAGGCAACACAATAATATAAGAAATTATTATAAAATAATTAAGAATATGTAATTAATTAGACACTTTTAAAACTTTACCAAGTCAGTTGTTGTTAATTGCTTACCTATATTCCTTTCTTTTAGCGTTTGTTGTCCTTGTAAGTTATAGAATGCAAGTGTATCATTCCAATCCGTGATTAGTATAGTTGATTTAGAAAATGCTACGGCCCACACTGCTGCCTCTCGGATTATCTTCTGTATTTCATCACCTCCCTAGACAGACACACAATAACAATTGTGATCTTTTAAGGATACTTAGACAGTTATTATTATATTAAACTGTATTAGTAAATATGTGAATTGTCTTGGGTAAAACAACATAGCTTTTAGTTGATTTTATTCAAAAAACACAATTATTTTGAGTTAGGAAATATCATAAAAGGGAAAGGAAAAGTAATATCTCAAGTCATACTAAACAATAGTTTTTTTTAACAGCATTGCAAAAAGCAATATCAATTACCTTATCTCTTATCGTAACGACACCATTTGCCAAACCAATAGCAAGGTGTTGTCCACTTTCAGACCAGGCACAGCAAGTGATCCGGCCATTCACTTTGTGTTTCTGCACTGCCTTCACATCAGCTGACCAGAATGCAAAGTCCGAGAGAGCACAAGACGCTAAGTGCAGTGTCATTGGGTTATACGCTAGACATTGTATTGATTCACTGTGCCTGGAAGAAAGTTATAAATATTGTAGCAGCAGTGGTAAATTCATGATAAATGAAAGGGCTGACAGACAAGTATTTAAGTACGTCCAACTTAAGCCAATAATCCGACTTTCATAAATATAACAGATAGTGGAAGACATGCACATGTTACACAAATAAGAGTACAGCCACGGACACAGTGAGCTGACCTGGCTGAAATATTTTAATACACTCCGTATGTTCCGTTTGTTCGACAAATTTCGCACAGAAAAATTTATTCGCAGTTTGCATTCGTGTTTTAAAATCAGCCTGGTCAGCTCACTCTGTCCGTTTCTGTACATAATATTTTGACGCTTTGGCGGGTTTTAAGATGTTCGCTGAGCTTGCACATTTGGTAATCCTACTAATATTATAAATGTGAAAGTTTGTGAGGATGTATGGATGGATGGATGGATGGATGGATGTTTGTTACTCTTTCACGTAAAAACTACTGGATGGATTTGGATGAAACTTTGCAGTAATATAGGTTATACATCAGAATAACACATAGGATACTTTTTACCGCGGGAAAACATCTCATTCCCACGGGAAACCGACTTCAACGCGCACGGAGTCGCGGGCGGCCACTAGTCACAAATAAGGACAAGTTGACTTATTAAACTTGAGCTTCATATGTTGCACTTATAGCATAACACTACATAGTATAATAATTAATAATACAAATATAAGATGTATGATGCCAATAAGCATATCAAGTTAAGTCAGGTGCATATTTGTTAAACAACAGAAGTAAATGTTTTTAAGATTTGTTGTCAAATGTAAGAGTTCCCAGTTAATCACTAAAGCAATCATCAATAAGTTTGTTATTTGCATCTTACATAAATAAATATTGATTTCAATTCGCACATGCCAATACCAGATTGATTTTCAAATGTTACAGGATTGAAATCCATTTAATTAATCTGAAATAAAATATTTTATTTGTATAATTTATGTTAGATACTTACGAGTATTTTAGGAGACCTTCCATTTTGGAGGTCCATATGATGACATTTTTGTCTGCACTGCCACTAGCAAACTTTTTGCCATCTCCACAATATGCTACAGCATGGACTGCTCCTTTGTGAGCTTGTAAAAGTTGAACTAAGGCCCCGTCACGAGGATCATACACCATCAACTTTTCTCCAGCACCAACTATCAACTGGGAGCCATCAGGACTGAAGCATATCGCGTGTACACTAGAAAATCATTATTTACTTAGCAGTTTACTATTCTTGCAAATTTGAACTTAAATGTCACATGAAAAGTTAAGTTATAACTTACTGACATAGAAATAAACCGTAAATTTTTGTTACGTTATAATATATACTATTATATATTGTTTATTACTGCAGATAGTTATAAAAATATAAAAGTCATACAAAACACAAACCTCGAAGATTCAACTTTGTCAGCCTCATGAATCTTATTTACCCACTTCGGCACAGTTCTCATGTTGGTGGTTATTAAAAACTACGTTGTTAATGCAAGTAAAGCTATTAAATGAAAGGTCATATTTTAATAAAATGGCACCCTACAACATTATTTCTCAATTTTATTGGTTAGCAACGGATCGGCGAAAACATGTAAACAAAAGTTTGTTTCATAATGTAGCCATACGTACAAAAATTTCTTATAAAAATACTTTTAATTTACTCTTACTTTTTACTTATTATTTTTTCATTATTGAAAACTCGCTATAACTATATCGAAAAATATTGTTTAATATTACAAAAATCTTTTAAATACGCTCTTTATTTAAATTAAAGGTTTATCACAAATGGTAAATGGCAACTATCAAAATAATTGCTGCCGAAGAAATTAATTTCCGGTTAAAATAAAATAATTTGTATAAACGAAAGACTGCGCTAGCTGCATGGGGTGAAACCAAATTTCCCATATTATATTAAATAATATTAGTTCTAGCATTTATACCTCTGTGGTGCAGCGTTATATATACCGGACTGCAACGGTTCTGGGTTCGATTCCAGGTTTTTAGATATTGGCTCGTGTCGGGTGTAACTAAGTTCTTATGTGGTGTTTAGTCTCTAGTCTCTTATGTCGTCGTTCTTATGTGGTGTATAGTCCCTCGTGTCCCTAGTCCATTATGTGGTGCCTATAACACAAGCGCTAACTGCACTTACCTACTTTAGGGCCGCATAATTGGTGTGTCAGTCTGGAGATTTCTAAATTTTTTATTATGCAGTGGAAATATTATATACGTTGCTGGAGAAAAGTCAACCACCCAAAGTTATTTTATTATAAACATGTTCTTCTTATCTGTGTTAATTCATCATGGTCGCCTTATTATTTCCACCAAAAACTTACTTTCACAATAATTTTACGAGAGTTTGTAAATGGACTAAGCAGTTTGTAAAACTTTAGACATCTTAAGAATATCCCGCAATAAAATTGCTATATCCCTAATATGTCACTATTTAGAAGTATGAAAAGAAAATATTACTCAGTTGGCTACCCAGAGTTCTATGACCTTTGCTTCGCCTACCTACCTACTTACTTGTCCATCTTGCGTGTTTTTGCAAGCAAGAGAACGATGGATGGATGAAAGAAAGAGATAAAGAAAGTCAATTACCAACCAACCAACACCAACAAAGTTGTGAGTAGGCGAATTTGGTTGTGTATTAATTTGTGTTTGTGGCAAAACAAAGATAAACTTAAATGTTTGAAACAGTTGTTCGTCAGATATAACACGACCAAGACCGTGCTGTGGCTGACATTTAAGTGCGTTTTATTCAGATAAAACATACAAATTCAAGATGAAAGTCACAGTAACCACACTTAACGATGATCTATTCGTGCTGGATGTTTCTGAAGACTTGGAGGTAGAAAACTTTAAGGCATTTTGTGAAATTGAGTCTGGTTTTCGAGCTAAAGATATCATACTCAATTTCAATGGGACTCCGTTACTAGACGACAAGGCGATTTTAAAAGATCTAGGTATTCATGACGGGGACGTGGTAGTTTTACTGCACATGGTACAATCGGCCACAAACTCAAACATGAGAGATGCCAGCCAAGGTAAAGATCATCTTCATTACTCAATCTCCAGCTATTTACAAATCATGTTATTTTCGTGCTTCCAAACTGCATTGTCATTCTTCTTTGTTGTCATCATGACATTATGCGTCGCGATCAATAAAAACACTTCCGAAAACACACGAATTCTTGTCATGAGAGTCAAATCAGAACCATGTTGATTTTAATCGAAAAAAACTGTCTGTTATATCCAAAACAAATTTTTTTTGTATAGTTATTTTACACCTTTGCAGCTTTGCCGAGTGGCTTAGCTAGTCTCGACTTCAGTAACATCCAAGTACCATCTGCACCTAGCACTTCAATGGCAACTAGGGCTCCGCCAGCTGAGGAAGACCCTCGTATCATTAGGGAGATGTTCCTAGCCAATCCAGACCAACTAGCCCTCTTGAAACAAAACAATCCAAGGCTAGCTGATGCACTACTGAGTGGCAATTTAGGTAATGTTCAATCAAACAGTTCTATATTTATTTGCTATAATTTTAGTAACATATAAACATAATTTGCAGATACCTTTGCATCTGTTCTCCGTGAGCAAATTGCCGCAAGAAGTGAAAGACAGCAGCAACGGATAAGGTATAAATTGTTTTGCATTCATTTTGTATGTCTGTATAAAAGCTTCTGGTTATTTTATTTTTCTATGTTGTCAGAATGATGAATTCTGATCCATTTGATACTGAGGCTCAAAGAATGATAGCAGAAGAAATTCGGCAAAAGAATATTGAGGCTAACATGGAAGCAGCAATGGAATATAATCCTGAAACTTTTGGCACAGTAGTTATGCTTTATATCAACTGCCATGTCAATGGGTAAGTGCATTTCAATTCAAACTAACAGATGATGATTTGATTAACTGCCTGCTTGTTTAAATTGAAGTTATTAAGTTACTGCGTAGCTGCAAGAGCTATCACTTTTTTGTTGTAATTCCTAATAGTATAAAAAATGTTTTACATGTATGTCTGTTATGGATAATGATAAATCCTTTCCCAAACTATGGATTTAGATTTTAATTTTTTTACAAATTGATAATTAATATTTATCTACACTATTTTAGTAAAAATGCAACCACGAGCTGTTCACTTATAAGTGACATTCTTTGCATCAGTTTTCAGAGATACACTTATTGAACATTATTCAATGACATCTTAGCTCTGCAATCTCTTATCTATTCTTACCTGACCTCGACATACGGAGACATTGAAATTCAAAGTTTTGCTTTAGAAATGATGTAGGCACTTGAGCATTATGTTTTATTCATTAAAAAATATATTCATGCACACATGAATTTCAAAATTTGTTACTTTTTATATAAGCTGTAAACCCTAACTTATACTTATTATTCTTTAGTAACACTTGTATGTTTACTTGCATCTAGGTTTCCAGTGAAAGCTTTCATTGATTCAGGCGCTCAAACCACCATTATGTCTGCAGCCTGTGCTGAAAGGTGTAACATCATGAGACTGGTTGACACTAGGTATGTAATATTTTATTATGATAGTCTAGTAGGTAAAAATCTACGAAGTCTTTCAAACAAGCATAACATTTCCTACTTGTACCAATAGTTAACTAAGTCTTAACCATATAACCAACCATATTGACATGCAGATGGGCCGGGATAGCTAAGGGTGTGGGCGTTCAAAGGATCATTGGACGTATTCACATGGTCCAAATGAGAATCGAGAAGGACTTCCTCACCACATCTTTCTCAGTCCTGGAGGAACAGCCCATGGACATGCTGCTAGGTCTTGATATGTTAAAACGTCATCAAGTAAGGATAAATAAAATAATATATTTGTTTTTTTTAATGCTATGTGAAAGTTATGTACGTAACTACATACCTAAAAATCCTTTAAAAAAGTGCTTTAATAAATGTTATATGACACAGTGCAATATAGATCTAAAGAGGAACGTGCTCCACATCGGCACCACTGGCACTGAAACGCCATTCCTCCCAGAATCTGAACTCCCTGAATGCGCACGCTTGTCCGGGTGCTCTGAAGACGAAATAGTCAACCAATCAGTGCGCGACTTCGAGGAAAGGGAGGTCCGCGAAGCCCTCGAAAAATCCAGACAAGGTGCGAGATCCAAAAGAAAATAAAAACCAGTGTGACCAACATACAAAAAAATAGCAACCTGTATAAAAAAAATAACGGAAATATAATTAAAACAGCTTTTAACCGTTTTTTTCTATAACTTCAGTAACTCGATTAAGAACCGGATAAGAGGTAATACTTTATGTGGTTTATATAGAGTTGTTAGCACACGTATATTGGTACATCTGTAGGTCACACGAGTAGAGTTAACATCGTGTAGTATTGCTGGAAATACATTGTAGTTAGTTACACTTTCTAGTGTATGTATTGAAAAATTGTAATCAAGATGTGGGAATTACATCAAATAAGAATATACACTGAATTACTCACATCTTGATATTTTTTTTTTATAATATACATTTTTTTATATCAAAATATGAAATTAATATACACAAATTTGCATAGAAGGAGACACAGACGACACGAAAATGTCCGAGGTTCAATCTACAAGTGCGGCCGGTCAAGCTAGTCATCAACGAATGGGTAAATATAACCTTTCAATTCTTGGATATGATCCAAATATTTTTCCAAAGTTTGGCAGAATGCGTTTTTTCACCTGCAGTAAGAAATATGCGATGTTATATATAGTGTATAATATAGTGTTACAGAAGAAGGAAAAAATCTTTAAATTATTACTTCCATATTTATTTCCATCCTTAGGTATTTATTTCCATATATTTATCTTTTATGATAATATGTTGCTAATATGTTATCTTCCTGAAATTGATCTACTTGCATTATTCATTGGTGTTCAGGAAAATAGTTATTTTTGTACTTATTTCACTTGCAAATTATGTTCAACCCGCTCAGAAAGGGCATCTCATATTCTCAGACGATACATTTTGTTGAATACATCCTGCAAAGAGATGTGTATTTAACATAATTATTCTTTTGTGGCTTTTGATCCTAAGTTAGCCCTATTCAATAATCTATTGCATATCCTACTAATATTATAAACGTGAAAGTTTGTCAGTATGTATGGATGTTTGTTACTCTTTCACGTAAAAACTACTGGACGGATTTTGATGAAACTTTACAGTAATATAGGTTACACATTAGAATAACATATCGGGTACTTTTTACCGCGGGAAAACTTCTCATTCCCACGGGAAACCGACTTCTACGCGAACGGAGTCGCGGGCGGCCACTAGATACCTATAATGTAGCTATTATTTAGTTTCTTTGTGTGCGATGCTTAATACTAGGTATGAAATTTCTTTCTATGTTCCATTTATAATTTTATTAGAACTTCTACGACAATTTTTTTGTCTGCTAACTGGCTATCATAATGTCAAGATACATAATAAGCATTTTGACCAAAATTGATCCCAAACAAAAACATAACGAAGCACACAAGCCCGGATTAATTAAAACATGATTCGTCCCTGCCAGTTACGATAGCTGTCATGTAAATAAGGATGTTTGAGTATAATTGCTCTAAACAATCAAAACATTGATCAAGAAACTAATCAACTCGAATAGTGAATATCAGGCTCATACCACATCATCATAGCCTACAAGTGGCAAGCCCATAATTTTTCGAGATTATTGAACTAAGAACTTTTTGTAATTGATTGATATAATTTCTAGTACTTGGGGATCCAAGTCGCACCATCTTGCCAACAGACCCCTTTGGAGAATCTGAAGTTGAGGAAATTGTCAACTTGGGTTTCACTAGAGAACAGGTAAAACATTAACATAATCTGTAAAAAATGCCTGCTATTTTTCGATGTTTTTTGATTTCCGGGTGCATGATTCAGATCACATTAAGACAGTTTTAAAATGAACCAACAAGATTTTAACTATTTAGAATGAATCAACTTCTCTCTACTTTTAGATCAAATCCTAGGTCTCCTAATAATCATCATTATCTTTACATAGTATAATTCCAAGTCGCTAATTCCGTCTGTCTCCTAAACCACGCAACTGATCTTGATGCGGTTTTGCCATCTTTTAGGTAATTTATTAATTAAAATTTGTAAATATAGAAAATTCGAAAAAAGTTTCTTTTAGTTAGCCAAAATTTAATATTTTTCGATCAAGTCGGCCTAATATACACCATTGCAAAGCGTGGGCGGGTCACTAGTGTCCATATAATCCACAGGCTATCGTGGAGCTACGCCGGTTCAACGGCGACAAGACGCAGGCGACGGTCGCTCTGTTCGCCAAGTCGCTCAAGTTTTAATGTCTTTTTCAAACTGGGCAGTCGACTGCGACTAAAGATCTGCGGACATGGTTCTACGATCGTGGTACGTATGCCTGTGAAACGTAAAAAAAGTTAACTAAAAAAAAACTAACTGGCCATAAAGAAAGTAAATATTCGAATTTTGAAATTCAAGCAATACCAAGCATTGCTTTTGCTACATTGTAACAACTACACTAAAAAATTAAATCATTATGACACGTTAACTTAGCAAGTGTTTTCATTAAAAATTATTGAACTACTGTTAAAAATCTTAAATCATTTTTATTATATTTTATGCCAATTCTTCTTAGTCATTGTTAATGTTCGTTTTTTTGGCAAAAGTAACTAAACAAGTTATTTTTGTTTCAGAATAATTTGCCCTTTGGATTGAAAGCAATGTTTCGTCTCGGATTGTTTTTTTCCACAGGTATTTATGTCATAAGTATACAATATATCACTATGTAATAAATGTGCATTGAGTTGATTTTTCAACTGTTTAACAATCTTCAGCTATAGTACTACCAAATTAAAACGACACCACCTATACTTAATTTAAATTTTATAGTCTGCTTAATTTTAAGGGTATCTTATTGAGGTGTTATTCTAAAGAGGTGGTTACATAGTAAACTATGTTATATTTAGCAAGGCTTGAAGATTGTCGAACGGCAAATAGGTTATTAAGAATAAAAAACGAAAACTGACCGTCATTTATCGAGTTTTTTATTTTGTATTTTTAATATATGTATTCATAATTATATTGCAGACATAAATTGTATTTAGTATCACTTGATAGGGTGTTGGTAAATATATAAAACCATGAAATATGTATATTTTGAATATAGTAACCAAATTGTTTATGTATTTTGCACAAGCAATTTTTAGTATTGAATATCAAGTAAAGCAACCAATTTTGAGAAATTTTGACACTTGTTTTGTTGCTTGTTTGCTTGTGGGTCAAAATTTGATTAAAAAAATGAATATTTATACATCACGAAAATTAAACTACATGTTAAAATAAGTATACATTAAGAAATAAATTGCTGGCTCACTGTTTATTATCCTGTAGTGCTAATAAAATCGTAGGACTATTATGCTATTTATTATTAAGCAATACCTTGGGTATATAGGTATATTTAATATTGATGTAATCGGTACTAAAATGAATAATGATGAACTCTTAGCACCTAAAAGAAGCTGTATAGTGTTTTTTTTCAATTTTTTTTGAAAGTTACTGTAGAAACGACTGCACTGAACAAACTTGAATATGTTTTGTAATGTTTTGTTTTTATATTTATATTAAAAATGGTTTATAGACTGGTCATATCACGAAACTACAACAAGCTTGCCTCAGTTTGTGGCATTAATGTCTAATGTTTAATTATTGGAACCAATAAATGATAATCATACATTTTTTATTTTATTATTTTGAACTGTTATTCAAACTTATGGCTTATTGAAGTGTAATACAAGCAAAAATAAGTTCAAAATCCTTGTTATACGAAGGAAAAATGAAACCCCGAAGACGCTGTAATCCATTTATTAAAATGCAAATATTATAACGAATTCGCATACTTAACAACTACTTAACTTTAGTTTCTTAATTAAAAAAAATCATTAAACAAATACTTTGAGCAAAAGAAAATTTAAACAGTGTCCTAAGAGCTATACTTGTCAGTATTTAGTATGGAAGTTGATTATAGTAGTGACCATTAATATTTTATACACTTGCTTCATGATATGACTTTTTCAAAATAACAACATTCATGCACTGAGTAACTTCTGCTTCGTTGAAGCGCCTGTGTCTACCAATATAATATAGGCACACAAATTACAATACGTATTTACGACACCAAATTGAACACCTTGTATTTTTTACTAATCCAGCCTGTTCAAGCTTTATCATCATCAAGCTCCAGAGGAAGGCAAGCCAGTTTGTTGGCCATAGCGGAGAGAATGTCAGTAAGTCTTGCAAATCTTTGATTAGGACTCGTCATGGCCCCGCGTTCACCCCATAAGAAGTTTATATGAAACTCTGTGCGAAACAGTTCTAGCAACGTGGGGTCTAACGTTGGTCCTAGAGAAGACATTTCTTGAACGACCGTTCGCGCGTTGCGTTTGAACATCTCGATCTGTTCTGGGTAGTTGCGAGCTGCGTCCAAATGTGCTGAAGTGGCGCTGAAGTCGAAGTCCATGGAGTTCATCAGACTTGCAGGGAAGGTGTCATCAGCCTGCATCAGACTTCCTCCTTCTCCGTCTGTGACAAGAAATTCAAGGTTATTTACAATCCGCTATAGAAAATCTTTTAACGATAAAAATACAAACCGAATAAGTGGAAGCACAGAATTGGAGGCAGAATGTAAGGAGTTGTGGTGTTTGGCGGCAGCGGATTGGTTCCCTCATTCATGCTCTTAAAACAAGGTCGCAATTTCGCTTCAAACATAAACGCATTGTCGGTGTAAACCCGGCGAAGTATATTCCAAGCATTTTCTAAACACTCCACCTAAAACAGATCATAAAATTGATAGTAACTTTTTTTGCTGAAGCTATCTTGATTACTTCACCTATGGCACTAACCTGTGGCATACACAGTCCAAACATAATAGCGGAGAACCCATATAGGTTTCCAAGTGCAGTCTTAGTCTCTATAGCAAGAAGTATCCAATCATTAATGGTGTCGGCTCGCTGTCGATCTGTCTGACAAGTTAGAACAGTTACGGCTATTAGTAACCGAAACGTTTCTACCCTGAAAAAAGTACACGATGTAAGTATAACTACAAAAAATAAAAAAAGTTGTTTAAATGATGTCCCAAGATATACCTGTCTATAACATCGAGCCGTAGCGACCTTCCTTGAGGAAGGAAGCACAGCTCCAGACCAGTAACAGTCTTTTCGACACCCTCAATTTGAACGGCTTCTTCTAACAAAAACTGAAGATCCACTTTCGTTAAATGGTTTGCTAATATTCGGGGTCCAGAGGTCCGTAGCAACAACTTTATTGTATGCAAAGTCTCCGATTCCAAAGGTTTTGTCAAACCCGTAGGTATTATCTGTGATTGAAAATTTTCCAGATTTATTCGAGACTCAACTGTGTAATCCAAATTGTCCGCTTGCAAGAGTTTGGCTTCCGTAAATTCGTAATCAAACTGCTGTTTTATGGTCGGCGTTATTATATTGTAGTCGGAATCTACCCTAGATTTGTTAGGATCGCTATGAGCGGAACTTTGTGTGGAATCACCAGACCCATTACCTGAATCTGATCCTGAAACCTGGTAGATTCTTTGGAGTTCCAGCCGTCTATCGTCAGCTTTAGGCCCGTCATAGCGAGCTGGCTTGGCGGGAGGGCTGGTGGGCAAGTTAGGATCCCAAGTGCTTGAGCTGGAATTGGAATCGCTCAAATGGTGCTTGGAATGTTTCATTGTTTGTATGACGCCGTCAGCGCTGGCGCTCTTGCCGTGGTTGGAGTGATGCCCGATGTCAATAGGAGTAAGAGAATGGGATCTTTGCTTCTTGAAGGGAGCTCGTAGCTGTAGTCCGGGCTTTGTGGTAAAATGAGTGTAAAGACTGTATGGATTGCCGTAGGACGCGCTTTCCCCCATTGGGGATAGAACAGCATTGGGATCATCTGTAGGAATATAGTTAGTTAATGGCAAAAGGCGGTTAGCTGGATACTGTATACGGGCGCCCGAGGCTGCTGATATCGGCTTCCCCGACCCCACGTACGAGGTTATCAGATCAGCGACTGTGTCGTACGCTTCATCTTCGAACTGGTATTGGTATCTTTCGTAGACTGTCTCCGGGTGGACGACGATCTGTGGAAGTTTTATAGACATGAAATAAGTTCTTAAAGCAAACAGAGTGTTTTGTCAGACGAAGAGCCTAAAACCAAGAAAGAATTTTTAGGGTAGGTATAAGAAAATGTAGGGAATTAGCTTACTTTTTTTTTACTCATGCTTGTTTACAAAATTATACTCTTGACCGAGAATTGTCTACTTTACCCGTTGAATAACGAAGTGTAGGTGTTGTCCGTTTGAGCGGCAGCTTAGAACGTAGTTATCTGGTTGCGATGAGGAGTCCCTCACCAGGAACTCCCGGTCCTGCTGCAGCAGGTTCTCCGCCGCCGTCCTACTGAGGGCTCCGTGGTACCAAGCGTGAGATATTATCTGGTCTGATGGGAGAGAAAACTCCCACTCCAGAAGACCAGACGTGGTCATAGCATTAGTATCCTGTAGGAATAGAAAAACAATTAGTGATTGTAGGTTTTCAAAAAAAAATTGATAAAAAATAAATATCTGTGGAGATTCGTATTTCCGGTGTATGAAATACTCAGAACAAAATTTGAAATCTAAACAAATCATATATATTTTCGCAGAGCATACGCCTTACTCTTACCACACGCATTTTACGCATTCAATTCACGTTTGTTTACCATCATCCAATTAGTATCCAGCTTGTAAACACCTGCTATAAAGACTGCAGGCCTAAGCTCAAGTAATAAAAACATAAGCCCGAGACTTACCATTGTTGATTATGGAACTTTAGTCGGTATAGAAGTCAATATTTTCTTTTACGCACGAAATGCCGCCAAACACTAGTCGTCCGGCGAATCCGCCCCGACCCGATCAATAAACGACCACCCTCCCTATTTTATCCCATGTTGGTAAACTGTACCATTGCATAGGTCGTTTTGCGCATGCGTGAAAATTACAAAATTTATTTGATAAACTGCAAATTTGAATAGTTTATTTTATTAATATATAGGATAAGAAAATGTTACGTATGTAGGTATGTAGAGCGGTTTTGTTATTTGTACCAGATTCGTTTACTGTGTCGGCTTAGGAATAGAATTTTTGTTTTAAGTTTTGTATAGGAATAAATGATTGTATTGTATTCATTACTACGTTTCAGTTATACCTACATGAGAAGTTGGGTTTAGCTAATTAGAACCGTTGGACTTAATTAATACTTAATTATAGAATGCGATACAAATTGTCATCAATTTTGGTACCGTATTCCTAGATTATATTGGTAATTGATGCGTGCCTATTTTTCAGTAATAACACGAAAAAGTAACAGTAAACAAGAGATTTTACTTTTAAAATCTATTTTTCATCCAACTCTACTGTAAAATATTGACTGCTTAATAATGCCACGCGGGGTCAAATTTACATTTTCCGAGGTATTCGTGTAAGTAGGTAGGTACTCAACATTCGCAATGTTTTGATCGTCAAAAAAGTGAATTCAAAACATTTATCATTAGTAACATAACATTGTATGTTTCTCGTAACTCTTTCTATCGATGTTGTACCCAACAAACCATTTTATTGTTGAACCACGCGGACATTGCATACTTTCTGTTCAAACATCCTGCGGCCTAATGGACATGTGCCATTTCATATGTGACCAGCAATGGGCATTTACCTCCGTTTCTGGCACGTGCTCTTATTAGTACTATTCATCAAACTTAAAGTTGAGTGTTATGAAAAAAGTAAGTTTAAATTAGATTCATTACTTGCAGAACCGTTTTGCTATAAGTTTCTAATTAATCTTGTTGCTTGCTCGTTTAGCGTTGCGGAAAATTGTGCGAAGTCAGTCGAGGATGGTCCAAAGACCTTTTAGTGAGACCGAAGATAGACTCAGAATATTGAACAGTGGTAATCTACATCGGCCTATGCAATACCCGTCGATGGCTTCTGCCGAAAGTAGCCATGCCCAAGTGAAGACTAGATATCAAAAAATTCAAAGGTCGAAGATTTCGACCATACTCTCTGCCATCGACACCAGAAGCAAGAAGAAATTCTCCATTGGTAATGCCAACAAAACCTTCCAAAAAGACTTCCGGTCTACTCGCAATATCGAAACATTTGCTATCAAACCGAACAGAAACAAAAAGACAAAAAGTCAAACCAGCTCCAGTACCAGCAACCCTGCACCACGAGAGGTCGTCGTAGATTCGATATTTAAAATTCCAGATAATACTCGATTCTTTCCAGCCATGTCGAATGGTGGTCATTCCCCGGAAAAAATGCCTAAGAAAAATAACGTTTTAGTCAACCCAGTAGGTATAGGTAATAACGTTTTAGTCAATCAGTCAAACTCTGTGGGCAAAAGCGTATTCATAACCGAAATGAAAGAAAAAGATAAAGCCGTGCAAATGAATAATATTGATGTAGCCGAAGAAAAACCGGATTATTTAATCGAGGAGAGTCCATTAAATTTGAAGATGTCTTATTATTCGTATAATGTGTCTGCTATTTCTTATTCTTGCTCCATAATAGTACAGTCTAAAACTGATATAGACACGATGGCTAAGTTTGGAGAATTAGATATTGAGGTGGGTACTATAACTCTGACTTATAGTAAGTTGGACTGAGGTGTGTTTATTTTCTGTTTTGTTTGCAGCCCTCATGGATGACAAGAACTCAATATTGGAATGATGTTTTTGATCGTAGATACGAATCGTTGATGCGGAACCCTAAATGGCCATCGCTGAAAGTATGTAATGCTTGTTTACAACTATTTTTTTGTCTATAACTACTAAAGGTGTGAATGATTTTTTTAAATATGAAAGCGTGTAATGAATTGTCATGGTAGAGCTTAAAAAGAAAAATTATTCCCTTCAGATATGTATTATTAGGATTATTAGAAGGATATTTTACAATTATTAGTTATCTTCCAGGTGATTTTAATACCACGAACGCATGTAGACTCAATATGGAAGAAAACCTTCGACCAATATTACCACGAGGACGTGCAAAAGATTCTGATGAATATGGTAAAAAAGATGAATTTCTACAGTAACCTGACCTTTACGTGGAATGAGGTTTCCCATCTTAGTCGGTGGTGGAAATTGACTACACCGAAGAGTCGATCGGTAAGTTTTAATCAAGCATTTTTAATGATTTAATCTGCTTGCCCAACTAATGAACATGAAAACCTTGCCACACTTAGTTCCTCGCCTGCTGCATATATTGTCTTAGAGTATCCATACAAAATGATTTGCCGAACAGTACCTACCTACTCTGCGCTACGCTATAACGAATTACACCGTCTAGATACATTCCTGCCGACTACTATCGCCATTTACCCTACTCTTGACGATTGTTGTGAATTCATTATTTTTATACCCTTCCAGGTTTTTCGCAGACTACTAAGAAACGAGCAGCTAGAATTAACTACTGGTAGTTGGGTGGAGACTGATGAAGCAACTACACATATCTTTGGTCTCGTACACAATTTAATAGAAGGTACTCGTAATAATAAATCTATCGTACTCGTAAATTAAATCTTTATAGATTTTCAATCTTTTGTAGCATCATACTCTGCAATATTATGTGTACTGTTTGAAAAAAAAAACTGAAAATATAATGAAAGTAATCTTATGTTTCAGGACACCAATGGCTGAAAACTTACTTGGACTACATGCCGAAAGTAGCCTGGGTTACCAACAGTTTTACACACAGCCCCACTATGACGTACCTGCTCTCAGCATCCGGAATAACCAATCTTGTCATGACAAACGTGCATTACGCTTGGGAACACTATTTAGCTGAATACCAGCACAGCGATTTTGTCTGGCTACAAGATTGGGAACCTAACAAGTACCCACAATCAAAATTGAATGATGCACTTAGCAGAATTGGAAACGAACGATATCCGAAACACTCGGTTTTAACACACTTCCTACAATTTAACACAGCAGGATTTAAAGCTTGTGGTCCTAACAAAGCTATATGCTACTCAGACTTCAACTTCGTAGCCACGAATAAAAACTTTGATATCAACTCCCTCAATGTTAAAGAAAAGGCCGAGTCCCTGTTAGAACAATATTCAAAAGCGGGAACTCTATCACCGCATAATGTCATCATTGCACCAATCGGCGGGCCCTACCACTACGAGTCACAGGCCGAATTTGATTATCAATTTAATAATTATCAGAAGCTAGCTGACTTTGTAAATGTGAACCGAGAAATCTACAAGGCAACGATTGAGTTCGGCACTCCTAAAGATTACTTTGACGCAATTTCTGAAAAACATAAGTTGTATCCGACTTTAAAAGGCGACTTCATGAATTACGCCGACATATCTAGCGGCATGCCAGCTTATTGGACAGGATTTTACACCACCAGGCCTATGTTTAAAATTTTACTCAGACGTTTACTTTCAACGTTGCGAAGTACCGAGTTGTTGTTCTCTTTCACGCTTAGCCATAATGCCATTCAAGATGACAGTATAATTGAAGTTATACAAGTTCTGAAGAGGACTAGAGAAAACGTTGCTGTTCTTCTTGACCGCAATGTCGTTGGCGGAACTTTGACCATAAACATTCTCAAATACGCCTACAGTTTGCTTATACAATCCGTCAAGGATCTCTGGCACGTACAAGAAATCACAGCAAGTATTTTGACTAGGAAAAGAGATAATTACACGAATTATTTGCAGAAATACGTGTACAGGGACGGCGAATTTATATCGGTCTTCAAGACCGTAGGAACTGGCGATCAAGTGTACATATTCAATTCGTTAAGTCACGAAAGACAAGAACTCGTTGAATTAATGATTAGAGAACCGAATATTAGGATCGTGAATCACCAAAACAAGGATGTGCCAGTACAGATAAATCCCGTTTGGAGGTTTAGTGGTAACAAAATCAGGATTTCTAATCGTTACTATCGACTGACATTTGTCGTAACAATACCTCCGATGACCCTAGAGTTATTTTACCTTAAGGAAACTTATAGTGCACAACACTATTTCGCATCTGCCTATTGCTCTAATTGCGATTTAGACGCCTTTCTAAATGACACTTACCCTATTAAAGTAAACCCAATTGAAAGCGGAGATATACAACTAGAAAGCTTTAAATACAGATTAACGTTTGATGAAAACTCAGGGTTCCTAAAATCCGTGGTTGATAAGGAAACCGGCATCGAGAAAACTCTAGTTATTGACTTTAGTGCTTTCCGCAGTTCTCACATAAACTCTGGCATGTTTGTGTTCAGTACAAACACGACCAAACCTTTAGAGGACGTGTTAGCACGATACAAATATGGCGCAAATCGCAATGGCATAATTATTATATCGGGGTCGTTAACTACCGAAATCACGTCAATATATGGCAAGTTTCTTCAAAACACTGTAAAGATCGTCAATCTACGCAATGGAGTTATAGCTAATGCTATTCATCTGGAAACCAAAGTAGATTATGAAATGTCACCAAGGAATAGAGAACTCGAACTATACATGTCCTTACAGACAGACATTGCTAACGGCAACTCGCCCATTGTATACACAGACAACAACGGTTTCCAGTATACTGCGCGGCTAGTTAACATATCTAGACGAATTGAGTCCAACCTATATCCAATCACAAGCATGGCTTTCATTCAAGATACTAAACACCGAATGACCTTCATCACGGACCACGCGCAAGGTGTTACGGCTATGCAAGAGGGACAGATAGTCGTTGTGTTAGATCGGCGGATTCTATTCAATGATGGGAAAGGTGCTGGCGAAGGTCTAGCCGACAGTGGCCTCACGTGCCATAGAAATATAATACTTCTGGAGAATATGAAAGAACCCGCCAATAAACAGTACCAAGTTAAGGAGGAAACCGTGCAGCTACCAAGCCTGAACGCTATCTTTATGTCCAACTCTCTTAACTACTTCTTAGACATGTTTTTTATAGACAGAAAGCAAAAGGATGTCAGCTATTATAACTTTATTCCTTTCGTCAAGACTATGCTGCCTTGTGACGTCACGATTTTAAACTATCGAGTGTTGCTTAGCAGCGGCAGTGGAAAGTATGTTACTCCTAGTTCTGCTTTAATTACGTTGCACAGGCAAAGCGTGTCTTGCCAAATAGGTAGTCAAGCCGATTTCCAATGCAATAGTGAGAGTAGCTTCTACATCGATAAAATATTTCGTAACTTTAAAGCAGCTTATCAGACTAACCTTGTGGGGACAGATAGAGGAGTACCAAACAGATTTTACACTTTACTAAATTTCCCCCCAATGGAATTAATTACTGTTAGGGTTCACTTCTAAACGCTACCAAATTTTTTATTTAGTATTTATCCTTAAATTCAAGTCATAGATTTATTATTGGTCTTCGCTCTCGCTCTTACTAGATGCAGCACTGGTATTCGTAAAATGCGGAATAAAATAGTATGCCAAATTTCGGCATATTCGAACCTACCCGAGCTAGTGTCATTCATTGCATATCTTTAATGCAGGGGCGTAATTACCAACGTATAAAATTTTTTGGCCCCTGGGTTACTGGCGCCCCAAACGTCTGTAAGCAAACAAAAACTGCAAAATGTTATACCAATACGTTAAATATGGCTTCATTTATTCCTTTTTTATAAACAAAAATAACTCCGTGACTCCATACATCTATGTTCCCAAATAAATCATTTTTTATGTTAAAATTGCAAAATAAAAATCAAGATGATGTCTAGATATAAGTAGGTATCTTGTATACTTTTAAGTCGTTTTATTAAAATGATATTTTTTAAGCTTTGAATGAATATTTATCAATTTTAGAGGCCCCATGAGTGCTACATATGTACAATGCTATGTGACATAATATCTGACATAACAAAAACAATAACTATATAGAGTAGACACTGAGGTAAAAAAATTGCAGTGGTCAGCCCTAAATGTCATTTTAAGATTTTGAGGCTTATAAGTTTTTTGCAAAAACTATTAAAAATAACATTTATCCAGCTGTGTCCTTTTTGTCAAACTTGTAAATTTTAACGTATTATTTGTTACTTAATAATAATAATAATAAATACTAAATCTCCAGACTGACACACCAACTGTGTGGCCCTAAACTAAGCAAAGCTTGTACTATAGGAACCACACAATGGACTAGGGGAGAACCTAGTTACACCCAGACACGAGCCAATATCGAAAAACCATTTTTACGAAATTGGCCCGACCGGGAATTGAACCCGGAACCTTCCGCTTAGCAGTCCGGTATATATACCGCTGCACCACAGAGGTCGTCTTAGTAAAGCTAATGAGTAATAAATAAGTTTATACTTAAGTGACATCTTGATTTGTTCCCGAGTACTAACTTCGAGAACATCGCATGGTCTATTCAGAAGCTTATCGAATACTATGTGTATTTTTTGACACACGAGCTGCCATGAAAATAAAATTGTGCTGCAAAAACGGATCTATTGTTTACTTACAGGCAGTGCTCCATCTTGTAAGAGCGAAGCGAAGACCAATTAATAAATTTATGATTCAAGTCTATGTTATGTATCATTGAGACGAGAAATGACAAGAAAAAATAATTTTAATATGATGTTAAATTAAAACAGTAACTGCTATAGCTACCTTCTCTTTTTATATACCGACTGAGAGCTGGGAGAGTTATGCAAATCTTAGACCGGAATGGCGTCAAACTGTTCATAGGAGCGTGGATAGCTTTAGTCTACACATTTAGGGTAAAATAAAATGATGAATCTGATAATTACTTGAAATTTCCTTTATTACCTTCTCCTCAACCTTTTCCTGGAACGTAGCCTCATAGAGTATGTAGTCGCCGTCCTATATCAAAATAAGAAGCGAAGTCAACTATTCATAATTGTCACACACAACACCGGGACAACGTAAATGTGACACATAGGGTGCGTTCGGGGAGTCGCTATCCGCGCTATCTAGCGCTAAAATTTGTTCACGGAGCTCGACGGTGGTGCTATCAATCGTGTTCGTGACGTCATCAATAATGGTGTGTGACGTCATGACAATTCACTGTCAATGCAATTTTTTCCGAGGTGGTGTGATGACAGCGTCAGTGTTTGCGAACTCTGTGAACTCGAACGCTATCACTACTCATCGTGGTCCTAACCTCCTTTATTTAGGGTTTGCACAATCAAGTCTTCGGCATTGTCGTCGCTGTCACTCGATGATACGTCCATAATTTCCTGCGTTATCATCGTTAAAATTCGCAAGAAATCACTACGACCCTCCATCACCTCCATGTTTCACTCAAGCACAGTGCAAAGTCCCGCGCAAATGTGTCAAGATGGCCGAAGGCGATCACGCAATCGCAACGCAAATAGCGTTCGTGGAGCTTGCAATCGCTGACACGCAATTGGCTCTCCGAACAGCAATAGTAGCGTTTGGGTTTTTAGTGCTGATAGCGACTCCCTGAACGCACCCATAGTAGGTACTTACGGAACATACTGAGATGTTTTTAACGCCGCTGAATCGAAAGGGTAATCTAGTTAGCAGGTGAGCGCACAAAAATTATCCCCTATTTTAAGAACTGGTACCTAAGTAAGCTCAACTTAACTGAGGAGCTGTAGGCAAAGTTTCGACATCGATCTGGAATGAAATTAAGCCACATACCTAGCAAACTTTTACGCTCGTTCAAAATTATATGGTTGTCGTGAGAAGAGATCTCACCCTATCAATAAAGTAGGTATTGGCATCTGAATACCTATAAGTATCCGTTATAAATATAATATAGCTAAGTCGCCATCCACGTCTGACTGAATAAAGACTGCTATGTGCCTTAAGGACACCATATTATTAGGCATTCCTTCGGGGAAATTCTTTACCAATCATTCTGTCAGTTTTTATGGTCCGTGTTTTTATCTTTGAGTCATATTCTTGCATGTACAATACAACCCAAACTAGTCGAAATTACACGAAATGGAATGGCTTTACAACTCGTGAGCTTTATGCCAAATTGAGGATAAACTTTTTACTGTACGCTGATTTGAAATCTCCCGCTCAACGCGCGCTTTGCTAAAAAGCGTGAGCGCTGAACGAGTGAGATTCGATTATCGGTTACGATCATTATTTAACTGACAAAAACTTACGCCGGAGTCAAGTATGCGGTGCGTATTTTTTTAAATATGTATATACTTTTTACTTATGAATAGGTGCAGTTTAAAAGATAAATCAATAAGAAAAAAAATTGAGTATTTAGCTAATATTTACTCTAATTTAAATATTTATACTAAAACCTCATTTCTGATTTTGGAAATCGGCAGATTCTGTTTTCCTGCTACCTTACTGAAGTCATCTGATAATAGCAATACACGTTTTCTCGCATTTTTTATGAGAAAAAAAACCTTAAACTAAATCTGAAAATAACCTTAATCTGAGGCACTTGGATTTTGTTTCTGTTCTGAAAATTTCGTGATGAAATCCTTTATCTTTAGAAGAATCACTATAGGAAAAAATAATTCTGATTCGTGCTGGCCATCTATATTTTTTACTAGGAACTAAATTATTTGCGGTAATAAATTAACATCACTAGTTCGTTCGTAGTCCAAGACTATACAGATAAAAAAACAAAAAAGATGAAAGGTCGACGCGTAAGTTTTGTCGTGTGCTGATTTTATTTTATCGTCATGAAATTATAAAAATTAAAAGCATAAATGTATACTTTTATATTAAATTCTTGACATAAGAGTGAATTAAAAGTGTAAGTTAGTTCTAGTTTAGCCGACGAAAATGTCGATTGCGAATGTCTCGCTGTAATCAAATAACAAGTGGTTCCATCTGGGTTATTTATTCGGTTTGTAAATAACAAGGTGACTGCTACGATGGGGTTGTTGATTTCGAAAATTTGGAGTCTCTTCGGAAACGAAGGTAAGTCATTTTTTTATCATATGGTAGTTACTTTATCTCCACCTAATTTGAGATGTTAAGTTTGACCTTCTTTCGATAAGATACAACGCACAAGGCGATGCTATCTATCCACAAAGAGAAACTTCGAAACAGGTTTAATATTTTATATTTTTCAAGATTTTTTTCGCATATCAAAACATTTACCAAACTACCTTCTTTGTTAGACCTTTATGACTTCAGATTCTATTTCTATTGTAATAATAATCTAGGCCCAAGACATATTTAATTTATAAAGTTACTGGTTAGAGCTATGTTATAACAATTGATGCCATTATAACCTATTTTTTTTTAGAACACAAATTGGTCCTTGTTGGGCTGGATAATGCAGGAAAGACTACAATATTATACCAACTGCTGCTTGGTGAGACTGTTCACACTCGGCCTACAATTGGTTCTAATGTAGAGGAGGTTGTCTGGAGAAACCTTCGCTTTGTAATGTGGGATCTCGGCGGGCAGCAGAGCCTGCGGTCAGCGTGGAACACATACTACACCAACAGTGAGGTAATTATGCTTGATTGTATAAAAATAAACTAAAACACCCTTTATTTGGCACAAGCCTTGTTCACATGAATAACATGGGGGATCAGAACAGCTAAATTGGTGCATATTGTAAACCACTACATTGTCCTAATAAATCTTTGTTCATATTTATGCACTTTGTAGTTATATCTCTCTAAAATCCATTTTTTTATTAAATGCAGCGAAGTGTGACTTAAAGTAACTGAATTCTAATATTAAATTACTTATATGTTCTCAAAAGTATGTAGCGAGTGAAAGTTTTATATTTCACAAAGTTATGCTACAATTACAGCTTATATGTTAATTAATTTAACTTAGGTCACATGCTTCATCTGAAAATATGAATGAAAATTAAAAGTAATCTTTTAGCAGGTAGTAACCAATATTTTACTTTCCTTTAGATGCAATTTAAAAAATTAACATGCTTGCCAAATTAAATACAATGTAATGTAATATTGATAAGTACTAATTTTAATGATTCATTTCATTAACATGTAGTTTACAGGATAGATTCAATTATTAAACACACAGAGATTTAAACCAATACTTCCTCCATTGCTTACTTAAATAGCCAGTCAGTATGTAGGTATGTACAACATACGTACCACACACAGTAATGTGTGCTTATTCAGAGAGAAATTCTAAAGCTGCTTGATTGTTAATTCCACTAAAATTCCACAGTTACTTATTATAAAGTAAAATTGTATTTTAATTATTGACTATTATGGTATATATCTTTTTAGATTTACATGGTTTTTAAAGTAATTAGAAGTCATACTTTCCAGATTCTTGCTGCATTTTTAAAGTGCGCTAAGACGCGAATTTAAAGTGCGCTAATACAAAAAAACTTTAAACTGATGTAAATATATTTTTTACGTTACTTAACCACGCAAAAACGACTGAACGGATTTGGATAATTTTATTTATGCGTGTGGTATCCTTGTACCCATACACAGATTAATTTGGGAGCGGGTAGGCTTGCAACATGGGAAAAAAAATGTGTGCTAAATAAGCCCGCCTTTATATAGTGTGACAAATATTATATTATATTTTTATCTCTATGTGATCTTATATATAACTGTAAATGACTTAGATATTAAGAGAAACGACAATCATCATAAATCATTTTCGTATCAAACAAGAAGCCACCTAGTCATAAAAACGATATCTCTTGCGCTTGATAAAATAACATGATGTTATTATGTAAATGCCGTATTTAATATAAAATTAAGTTTTATCATTCAAAATGATGTGTTTGAGCTGAGATAATAGATAATTGTAGCTATTAAGATTGAAATGATTCTTAAAATTATATTGTTGTTTATTATATGAAACGCAATAAAAAATACAATGCTCCTATTTTGACGGAACTGTGCGTTACAAACTATTTATTTACGCCTCGGTATTTGCTTCAAACCCTATTATGCAATTGACTGCTAAGCGATTTGTAAATTGCCACTTATATCACAGTTGCATCGAGCTTGCATTCCCCTACTGTTACGCTGGTACCTACTTAGATTATATGTGATTCGAATATAAATTATAATACTTACTCTAAATAAGAGTATAACCTCGACATGTATCAATTGTGGTGAATAAACAACTTATTGAAATCTCTTTTTCCTTAAACAGTGAAAAGCAAAGTCGCCATCCACGTCTATATGTTTGGTTATCTGCTTACTCCTTCTAAACTAGGAAATGGATTTGATGAGTTTTCTGGTTTATTAGTAAGATAAAGTAAATATCTTAATTTTGAAGATAGCTTCGAAAAACGCATCAATGCGAAACATTATATTTTTTACACTGAACTAATTTATGATTATTTCAAATAGAACATTATTAAAACTTACCTATGTAAATTATTTTATTAAAAAGATACCAACAAATGGTGAACTAGATTAATAATGGGAGCGAAACCTTATAATAACCTTGCCTGCGCGAATGTAAATAGTTTTAGGGTGCAAATTGCGATATCTCAGACGCTGCTGAATCTAATGCTTTGGTCTGTGACACTTTTTCTATGAAATCTTCATCGTTTTTTCCTTTTATAAAGTGATATCACTAATTTAGGAATTGTGTCGTAAAACATATTTACGCGCGGCTCATTATTAGAATTACATATATTCTTTATTAATGAAGTACAAGCCTCTGCGTTATTAAACTGCAAATTTTCATCAAAACCTGTTCAAAAGTATTTGTGTAAATGATCTACAACCGATTTGCATTAAAAAAAAATATATGTTATTACTTACGTCTTGTATGTTGAGGATACAAATAAATTACTATGTCCTTCAATGATTTTGTTGATAAACTCAACACTTGCATGTTAAATATAATTGAGCCTTCGCGGCTGTCTTTATAGTAAGGACATTTTTTGTTATTTAAATGCCCCTGTAATAATACATTGTAAAAATCAAGACACACAAACTGAAGAACGATTTATTGTATGGAATATAAATAAATAAATCTCCAGACTGACACACCAACTGTGTGGCCCTAAACTAAGCAAAGCTTGTACTATAGGTACCAAACAATGGATTAGACCCAGACACGAGCCAATATCGAAAACCCATTTTTACGAAATTGGCCCAACCCGGGGATCGAACCCGGAACCATCCGCTAAGCAGTCCGGTATATACCGCTGCACCACAGATATGAAACAACTGTTCAAATTTAATACATGCGTATTTGTGATGTAATATAATGCTACTTTGCTGTTGGTTCTAAAACTTCTAAGCACTATTATTAATTATTTGTATATTTATTTTCTTTAGCGTTTAATTTATTATTTAACTGTTTATGATGGGTTAATGGTTTATTAACTATCCTACACCTTTATACAAAACCGGTTAAAATAACGTATTATTTTCTATTAATACGAGGTTGTTATTCTGATGTATAACCTATATTACTGTAAAGATTCATCAAAATCCATCCAGTAGTTTTTACGTGAAAGAGTAACAAACATCCATCCATCCATACATCCTCACAAACTTTCACGTTTATAATATTAGTAGGATGTGTATAACTCTTTGTTATCATTAATAATTTCCCTTCGTAGTTTGTGATAATGGTGATCGACTCCACGGACCGGCAGCGCCTGGGCATCAGCAGGGAAGAGCTTCACCAAATGCTGAAGCACGAAGAGTTGAGCAAAGCCTGCCTACTGGTATTTGCGAACAAACAGGCAAGTTATATAATAAACTAGCGACCCGCCCACGCTTCGCAATGGTGTAATTTTGGCCGACTTGCTCACGAAACATTGATTTTTGGCTAACTTAAAAAAACTTTTTCCGATTGTTCTTTATTTGCAAATTTAAATGAAAAAAATACCTATAAGATAGCGAAAACCGCATTGAAATCCCTCAACTGGTTAGGAGGAGTTAGCGGCCAAACATACAAACAGACAGAATTAGCGACTTCGATTTATGCTATGTAATGATGATACCTACGCGAAATATTATAAAAAACTATTAATGTTTAATTCAAGCGAAAGGTTGATAAAAAGTCATTATTTGATTTTGCTTTACCGAATTTGCTTTTTTTGCTATGTGATGTGTGATATAACAGGAATTCAAAGGGTGGACTACCCCCCTACTGCTTTTACAAATAATATGATCTATTGTATACGTTGTTTCAGGATGTGAAGGGTTCAATGACAGCGGCAGAGATCTCGCAGCAGTTGGATCTGACCTCCATCAAGCAGCACCCCTGGCACATCCAGGCTTGCTGTGCGCTTACAGGGGAAGGGTCAGTTTCAGATTATACTCTACTAGCGACCCGCCCACGCTTCGCAATGGTGTATTTTTGGCCGTCTTGATCACGAAATATTGAATCTTGGCTAACTTAAATTAACTTTTTTCAAAAGTTTTATTTTCACACATTCAAATGAATAAATTCACTAAAAGATGGCGAAAACCGCATTAAAATCCGTTACTTAGTTTAGGAGTAAGCGGAAAAACATACAAATAGACAGAATTAGCGACTTGGATTTATACTATGTAATGATAATGATTTATATTAATTACTTATGAAATGATTATATTTTTCATGTAAATATAGCTTGTTAATCATTTATGTCAAGGAGTTGGAATACTGTTAAGGACATGAAATACGTGTTAGATTAAAAGCATTAACATACAATACGTTAAAATTTTACAGTGAGCAAATTAGACCAAACAGATATTTTATGACTATTTTTACGCGAATTCAGAAGTTTAAGTACATATTTAAACGAAAGCCACTATTTCTTCTGTATTACTCTTCAAACAAGATTTACAGATTATGGGCGTAAAATGTCAGCTTCAGTTATTGGCAGCCAGATTATTTTTGTGAAAACGGGGTCAGACATACATTAAATTTGGCTCGAGCCGGCAAGTGTGTCAAGGCTTTATTGAAGGCAGTGGCGGCGGTCAACCCGTCTGCATACCTTATTTTCCGCAAACTACGCCTTAAAATAGGATTTTGTCCTATACATTTTTAAAATATTGAAAGTGTAGGCAGTTTAGATTGATCAGTGCTTCAAACATCTGGGAATCTTACTAGTCTTCTTACTACTATGTTATGCAAAAGTTAGTGAGTAAGTATGTATGTAGTACGTGTGTTTGTTATTTCTTCGAGCAAAAAATACTAAACGGATTTGGATAAAATGTATAACCTAGAATAACATATGGGGTACTTTATACCGCAAGAAAGTCCTTCATTCCGACGGAAAAAGCCATTTAGCTGGTAAAACCGCAAGGCGGAAAACTAGCATCCTCATTATGATTTATATTCCTGTTTTTAAGAACATTCATGTCAACAATATCACTGCAATACGTAATTATTGAGTTTTCCTGTTTAATGTTCATCATACATATTTACTCAGTTGATCTTATAAATTCGTATTGATTGTTACGTTATATAAATAGTTACCTGTAAATTAATCTGTTTTTTTATTCAGTGTTACTTCTGAACGCTGGTAAGGTGATATAAATAATTCTTACCGTCAAATCATTTCTAAAAGTAATCGATATATGCTTCAATCAGTTAGATGACGTAGGTTTGTGACCACACCCGTGAAATTTTTATTATTGTTATGAAATACAATTCATTTCAAAATCGTAATATTTATTTACATTATGTATTTTGTTGTCACGGAAAAAGAAACTGTGAATAAGAAATATACAGGGCGTCCCAAGCCTACGGGACATCAAGGGAAAGTACCTTAAATATCGTAGATAGGATATTTTGCTGAAAGAAGTCTATATTTTATTTTTTAAACTTTGTAATTCTGTATTTAAAATTCATTAGTACGAAGCATTAATTCTACGCTGAAACGAGTTTACTTACCTGAATAATACTAACCGTGATTAGACGCCTAGTTAAAATTAAAAAACTATTTTTGACGACTTTTTATCTCGGTCAAATTTTACAAAAAAGGCTTCGATTTCCGGGTCGGACCAATTTAGCTAAATGTTTATTAGAAATTGGCACATGTGTTACTAGTTCTTCCCCTCGTCCATTATGTTTTATCCTTTAATACAAACTTAAGCTTAGATTTAAGCCACATATTTAAGATTTATTTTTAATTCTTGTATTATTCTTCATTTTCAGGTTGCATCTCGGCTTAGAGTGGATTGCCAGTAGAATAAAGAAGAAATGACGTCGGCGTAAATTAAACGACACCTAACAATACGAATGACATTTGTTATAATTGCATTATATTTTTACTAATCCATAAAATGACTTGATAACTCATTATTAGAGGAAAGAATTTATGATCGTTACTACATGTTATGTAGAAGGACTTGACAAAATAAACCGATTCGACACTGTTGTTGTACATAATAAGTAATTGTTCTTAATTCAATGTAGGATACACATAAGGGATGGCAAAAAGACTGCTTCCGAAAACAAAAATTTCATTCAGATGCTATTTATTCTCAAGAATACTTGGTTTTAGGCTTCGGAAATAGTCTGCTTACATCCGTTATAGATGTATAGATAAAGGTCCTAGTTAGATTAACGATAAGGTAATGTCATTATTTTCCTGAATGATTGGTTATTTAAGTAAACTTATAAAGGGGTTTGGAAGTCTTTGGCATGATTCCCGTCCGCCTTTTGTTTTTTTAAATCGTGTCGCACTATGAAATTTATTTGTATTGACGGGGGACATGTGGACAAACAAAAAATTGTATATAACATGATGGCCTTAACCGTCACAATTAAGAGATAGAGGGACAGAAAGAAAGGGAAAAAAAGAATAAATGGGATTTATAAGTCATAAAATATTATTGATTAGCCATCACTGTCAATCGTACTCACTCTACTATTATACTATAATTACGTACAATACTATAATAAAACTATACAATTAATTATAAGTTAGTGATCGTCGTCATCGCTTTCATTTCTTATTTCTGCCGTATATATGTAGTCTAAGAAAGCTGCATATTGAAGAAGTGGAGTTTCTTGGTGGCGAGCCCATGCCTTATGCCAATCGATACTCATGACATGGGCACAACACCCGAGAGTTCGTCTCCCAACCGGGCAATTACAATAATGAGCGATTATTCTATTTCTTTCATGTAAATGGCGGTCGAGCAGCACATAAACAAAATAAACGCGGGGGCCTTGAGGTCTATAGTCTATTCGCGTTAAGAAAATAGTGACAACTACAGGATAAGGGTGTATTCACAGTGGAGTAAAAGTACGAAAGAAAAATAATAATTTTATAAACAGTATTTTCGGACATGCCGCATGCACTTGCTGTTCTATGACTATGCTCGCCACAGTTGCATTTAAATCACACAATTTAAAGTACTTATAAACATTGTAAATTATGTGTCTCTCTCCACTATGGATTATTGATCCACTTTTATTCTTTGGAATTGGTGAAGTATTCATTTTTTCAAAATTTATCGTTGGACAAGTCACGCAAAATCCACAACCGTTTTCTTCGAAGGTCAGACTTCAACTGATCACTGTGAACTCGACTTTTTAATTTCTAGCATTTTAATTGGCTGGGGGGCGTGGCCAGGCCGGCTGACAACGATCACTCACCATTTTCTTAACGCGAATAAACTATAGACTGAATTTTGCCACAAACTAAACTCGGCTTTGTAACGGAAAAAGTAACAGAGAAAATTCTTGAAGATGCAAGATAAGCGCGTGCGCACATTGATAGCCACTACTGCCGCACCAAACCCCCCGCACCGCCGCCTCTCACCCCCGCGCCGGGTTTGTGAGCTCATCCAGCTTACTCACTTTCTTGCTTGGGTCTTTTAAGGGGATGAGTATACATCTATTAAACGTGACGGTTTAGTTAGACCATTATGTTATATAACATTTTTTGTTTGTCTCTATGTCCCCCGTCGATACATATAAGTATTATCTTGCGACGCGATTTTGAAAAAAAAACAAAATTGGGTACGCGACTATGCTATGCTCCATACAAAGTTTTTCTAACCCCTTTGTTGGAACTGACGTTGCATTTTGTATTTGTAAATGCATAAAATCTAAATAAATCAAATTTATAAATGTATATTCTTGCATTAATTTGTTCATAGCGGTGTTAAAGATAAACAAGAATAAAGGTGGAAGTTTATTTTGACAGAAACAAAAAAGTTTTATTGTCGTTAAACTCGAATCTGATTTCGCATTATATATTTATTATTTTTATTTTTTTAAATCTGGAAAGAATTCATGATAAGCTTTTGCTTTTTTTTATTTCTCAACTAGAGTAGGTTATCAAAACCGACATCAGCAGTCCCAGGTAAAGCATACGGGGTGGCCACGTCCTTGACGTCCAAGTCATCGGAGATCTGTACGGTCGGCAGCGTCATGTTGGTCCAACGGGAATACACCCCCGATAGCGGCGGGATCAACTTCTGAGAACCAGGACCACTCTCCTTGAACACCATGCTCTTCTTCCTCTGACCCAACTTAGGAGTGTTCTTTCTAGAAACATTCGTGTGCGGCACGTGTAACGTTTGGTTCTTCGTTGGATTGTCATTTGTCTTTCTCTTGTTGGATGTCTTTGATTTCTTTCGTTTCTTCTTTTTTATAGTCCGCGGGGTCGGTTTAGATTCCTCCTCCTCTTCGTCTTGGCTGAATAGCATCTCCTGTATTGCTTCTTGTATCATCGCCCTCGTTATGTTCTTGACTAGTTCTGTTAAATCAGATTTGTTGTCTATATCGGCCGTCGCTTTCGACCTCTCGGCGTAGATTTCTATCTTGAATGCGAAGGGTCGGAATGGGCCCGCGCTTCTGAGTCCGAGGGTGACTTTGGGTCCTCCTACTTCGCCGCCGTCGAGGCGAGCTACGCCGTCTTTCTTTTTTCTTAGGTCGTATACTCTGACTGCCGAGATGACTTCATCGGCGTGTCCTTGCACGGTGATGTGGCGGGTTCTCGTCCAGGGCGCCATCAGGGCTTGGTGCACGTCGCTCAGCAGCAGCCTCGACTTGGGCGTCAGGTTGCCGAGGAATAGGTCGTTACTGAGAACATCTACCACACACAAAAGTACTAATACCAACATCGCGACTGCCAACATTCTGGTACAACAAGATTCGCTTCGGTACTGCGCGGATTTATACAGCGATAACTTATTTATACCTTTCTAGTAAACATTTTCAATGTGTTAGATCAATGTTTGTTGTTTGATGCAATCATTAAGAAATGGAAAACTAAACATTGTTGTGACCTACTGTTGATATGAATGGTGTAATGATGTTTGTATGCATGTAAAGGGCGATCCAATAGTGGCTACCTGCCGAAGCGTAAATGCTCTAAAACGGGCAGAACCCATTTCTTATATTAAAAGTTAAAATAACACATTGGTATGGATATCTGTTCGTCAGTTTAAACAGCCCTTTTTCATTACAAATAGGTATATCAAATAAGTAGTTTTTTTAAATTATATATTTTACAACCTTTTTGTATGACAAATTGTTAATAAATGTATATAAATATTTTTATTGTACAAAGTTTAAAATAAATGAAAAAATAATGTCGGTAAATTTAATTGAATATTTGGCCCATAGCTGCTGGAAACATCCCACTAATATTATAAACGTGAAAGTTTGTGAGTATGTATGGATGTTTATTACTCTTTCACGTAAAAACTACTGGACAGATTTTGATGAAACTTAACAGTAATATTGGTTGTACATCAGAATAACATTTACTTTTTACGGTTACTTTTTACCGCGGGAAAACTTTTCATTCCCACGAACGGAGTCGCAGGCGGCCACTACTGTAGGATACATGTAATTAAGTTCCATTATTTACTCAACCATTTTTTGTTTATGTTTGTATTTTAGTCTATTCGCGCAGCTTTTACATAAATCTAGGTTTTTAGATGGCAAATATGTTCTCAGCTATTTGCAAAATGGGTTTATGGTGAAGTTAAGTCGATACGTTTTTAGTTCCATCGGGTCTAAATGAATGTCCTCAAATCCAGAAACTCCGGTATAATCTTCTAATCCTGTCAAACTCACAGCTGTTATGTTTTTTATTTGAACGGTGTTGAATTTAGTTTGCGCGTTAAAGTCTACATTCAAATTAGTAGTTACTGCATCGCCAGCACGGCAGCTAAAGCCAGGTCTTTGCAGCACCATGTAACAAGACGAACTGGGTAGTTGACCATCACTCACAGTGCGCAGTGTCAGCAAATGTAGATCTTTGGGGAACTTCTCAACAAACATGAAGTAAGGTAAGACTTGTTTTGTTCTTTTTTTGTTAACATAATAAACAGTGGCTGGGTAGTTCAGGGATTGACTTAAAACATTTGCTGTTCTTGACGGTAATTCGTATTCAGTATTGTTCTTACTTGCAGGTTGCATGATGTCAAAGAGTAGCCAGTTGTGGAATGTAGTTGCTTTGTTGTCGACGACTTCTTCGCCTAGTCCTCGCTCATCATCCATCATCGTCCGGCGATCGAGCATCACCTCCAAACGTCCCGGTACAAACGACGAAGCACCTTGAGCATGATTCGTAATGTAAGTCATCCTTGTAAGCTTGTCTTGAATCCAAGCCATCGTAGTTATTGGATAATACTGTGCTTCGACTGCCATATCTTTCAGTCGGACTCTTTTCTGATACTGGAATCCATTTTGATCCGTATAAAACTCAGGATTTGAACCACTGTGTCCAATGTCGGTACTGAGACGCATGTACAACTCTGTGTCTCTGTTGTTTGGAGGTATGCCAAAGTCCACAACATTTTCTATAAAAATGCCACGCGAAAGACTCTGATCTTTTACATTGAAAATAGTAATTCTATGCGCTAAAAGTGGTAGATGCATAGTGGTCATCATAGTAGATATAAGACCAGACACAATAATTGAAGATTCTGCAAATTCGTTATTGTTTTTAAGAATGGGTTTTTCAGGGTTGTGGGGATTAGGTTTGAAAAGGTAAGCACCAGACTCAAACGGATAACTTTCGTAAGCGCCAAAAGAGATCTGAATTTTGTGTTCTGTGAGGGTATCTTTTCTGATGACCTTTTTAAGAAATCTAGTATCTTTATCAATAGTTATTTTGAGAATAGAATTTTGTAAGTGTATATTACCAGAAGACAGTGGCTTTAACTCAAATTTACCACTTTTAATATTGTCACATTTTGTGCAAAATACCTTGCAAATGGCTTTTGGGTTATATTTTTGCGTCAGAGAAAAGGTTACGGCAGCGAGCGCCGGTAACGTTGTTACAAACACGAGTTCGAATGTATCATTACTAATAACTTGTTCTTTTTGTATAAGTTCTATGATTGGGCCAATTTGATGCGGTACGATTTCTTGTTTGTGATGATCGTATACTGCAACATCAGACGTATCAATTTTAATTTGAACGATTGTTACTCTTTCCACAGTAAGAGGATTAGAAACTATTATTTTGGTTTCGTCAGTCTTAGAAATATTGAGTATTCGTCTCTGCAATGCCTCTCCGTAAATTTTCCACTCTAAATTACTTTCCAAATCTGGTTCCGTTTTTACCGACTCATTGATCATTGCAATGTGCAGAGTTAACTCTTGAATCTTAAGACACTGATTTAAACTATTCAGTAATCTTGTTCCATAGTCCTTCATCACAAGTTTAGTGGAAGTTCCTGTGATACCATTGTGATTTTGAAACAAACCTAAGTTCCTTCTTGAAGTGACGAGATCATTATAAACAGTTTTCAGGATGGCTTTTCTCGTACAATTTATCGTATTAAAACCAAGAGTAAACAAGATTTCTGAAGTTCTTAACTGGTGCTCTAATTGTCGTGCAAGAATTTTCATATAAGGCCGTGTAGTGAAATAACCTGACCAGACGCCTCCTTTACCTGAAGAACCAACGTATGGAAAGAAGTCTCCTTTTACAATTGGAAATGATTTGATTTCCTTTTTATATATTTTCTTGACTTCGTCAAAATAGTTTTTCAACGTTCCAAACTGTACTTGAGCATTGAATATAGTCTTGTTGCTGTTTATAAAGTTGAACAACTTCATGTAGTTCTGATGTTGTGAGTCGAATTCTGAATTATCTTCATATCGAAAATCATCTCCTAAAGGAACTAGAACCACGTTATGAGTCGTAAGGGAACCCAAGCGACGGTACTGGTTAATAAGCGTGTTTGCTTTATTTTCTAAGTTCAGAGTATTAACAGAATGTTCAGTTAAATCTTCTGTGATATGCCTGAAATCAAAGTTGCGACAGATGTCTTGGTGTGGGCCACACGATCCTTTTATGGAGTAGTTTTCAAGCGGCATATTATGAACAAGAAGAGAGTTCGGTTTGGTTGACCAACCCGTTGCCCAGTAAAAGTCTGACAGTGTTTGGTCTGCCAACCATTTTTTCCATAGATAATGAATTCGCTGTATGACCGTGCCTTTTAAACCACTATGTTCTAATATATAAGGCACTGTAGGACCATGACCAAATGCGTCGATCGACCACCCTGAGTTTGGAGATATTCCCAAATGTGTTTTTAACCACTCATGTCCTGGAAAACAAATAAGGCGCTAAAAAAATGTTTTTACCTATGACTTGATTTATCAGGTACGTACTAACCTTCAATAAACTGGTCTAGCAGCGAGTAGATATGCGTGCAGGCTTCATCAGGCATCACCCAACCACCCGTCGTTATTTCCAGACGACCTTGTTTGATTAAGTCTTTTAAAATCTAAAATAATTTAACATCATATAAAATAAAGATTTATAAGGTTAAATCGGTAAGCCTTTTCATACATTTTTCTTTTCATCCGTCGCCGTTTCCCACCATTCTGCGAGGAACGACATTTCGTTCCATATAAAAGTCATAAGAGGGAGTTTATCTAATTTATAAATAATGTTCTCGATGATGCGTTTCGTCTTAGAGTTGTAATATTCTTCAAAGGTTTGCTTCCATCCGGCTTCATTGTGTGAGTGAGGAACAACAAATACCTATAATAACACATATTGGCGTTATAGTTTTCATACATTTAAAAAACCTTATTACGTTTATGGGTAAACAACCTTTAACGGAGGCCGCTTATTACTTTGTATGAACTGTCTGTATTTATTCTCAAATGTTTCGTTCCAAAATCTTGTCAATGGGTTCAAAGATGGCTGGAAGTAAACGGTAATTTAAACTGCACTGTTTATAAACGGGTTACATTACACAATAAATTTATAATCAGACCTGGATATTGATTTCTTGGAATTTCTCCACGGTATTGATGTCCGATTCACTCTTCGTTACTATAGGGCACCACTGCCACAAGGAGTTAATTAATTCATTCATTAGATATTTAATAAAACTAATTTAAACGCAAAATTAACTTATTTACCTTATTAAAAGTATTTTCATTATTCACACTAAAACTATAAACATGAATAAAGATAAAAATCAACTTAAAAAAACAACAAAACATGTCGTATTCATGTTATATTATCAAATGTAAAATATTTAATTTCACGGTAGGAAGAACATTCAATTCTACAGAGCTACTGAACAAACCTATTAAATTAGTTACTCCTACAAAATTTATTACCAATTTTACTTCAACCTTAAAACTCTTTTGCCTCTATGTTCCTTTATTTATTTTTTTCCTTCGAGAATTGCATGCGGAATGATTTGATTTCCATGGATCTTAATCTTATATTTTGTAATGCAATATTGTTTCTTATATCCAACCCTGTCAAACTAACTGCTGATACATTCACTATATCAACGTTATTAAATTTGAACCTTGGGCTAAAGGAAATGGATTGATTAAAAGCTTGTCTTCGACCTACTCGGCAAGCGAATCCAGTTCTTTGTAAGATCATATAACAAGAAGAACTCGGCAAGTGATCAACGTCAGCATCACTTATAGTGCGCAATGTCATCAAATGTAAATTTTCCGGAAAATTCTCTGCAAATTTCGTGTAGGGCTTAACTTGTCTAGAATTGTCGTCTACTCTGTAAATATTGACGGGGTAGTTGATATTTTTGCTCAGAAAAGCCACATCACGTGAAGGCATCTGGTATTTTTTATATAGAAGTTGAAACGAAGTGCTGACGCTTTCAAATATCAACCAACTTCGTAAGTTGACTGGCTTGTTGTCGTAGATACCTTCACCGAGTCCTCGCTCATCATCGTATACCATCTGTCTGTCCAACATCACCTCTAAACGCCCTGGCACATAGGAAGAAGCACCTTGGGCGTGGTCGGTTACATATGTCATTCTCGTTGTCTTGTTTTGAATCCAAGCCATTGTTGTTATCGGATAATAGTTTCCTTCAATCCCTAGTTTATCTTGCTTAACCCTTCTCATATACTGAAATCCATTTTGATCAGTGTAGAAATCAGATTTATTTGTGTCGCCGTCCAGCACATTAGTGTCGATCCTCATGAATAACTCTGTTTCTCTGTTTTCGGGCGGCGCACCGAAATCCACGTAATTTTCAATTTTGATGGATTGTGACAAAATATCGTCATCAACATTATAAAGGGTCACCTTATGTGTTAGGAATGGAAGATAAACTAGCGTTATTTCCTGTGAGATTGGCCCAGACTTGATTATTATGTTATCGTTATTTAAGTGAGAGTAATTCAAGTACTTCTTAAGCACAGGGAACTCGCGTTCCTGAGGATTCGGTTTAAATAAATATGCACCTGACTCCAGCATTGCACTTTTGTATGCTCCAAATTGAATTTTAACGATGTATTCTTTATTTTCGTTTTTTTTTATTATTTTGCTTAAGAATCCAGTAGCTCTATCTATTTCCAAAATAAGATTACGATTTTCAAGGATAATATTTGTAGCTGGTGGTTTTGTTAAGTTTATATTTTTAGATTTAGAAATGCATTTTGTACAGACTATGTGGATTGGAGATGCATCATACTCCGTGTGTGCCAATGTGAAAGTAACCGCAGTCAAAGCAGGTAACTTAGCTACGAAACTAAGTTCAAAGGAAGTTTCACTGATAACTATATTCTCATTCAATTCTATTATCGGTGTTATTTGTGTCTGCACAAATATTTGATTATAATTATCGAAAACGGAGACCATCGACGTGTCTATAATAAGGTTGATTATTTCAGTTGTTTCAGATCCAAGTGGGTTAAATAGAACGATTCGTTCTTGCGCCGACATTGAAATTTTAAGACATCTTGTTTTAGCGTTTCCATTTTTGTCAAATTTAATATTGCCTTCAAGTATCGTCTGAAAGTGAACAGCTGAATTTGAAATCATTGCCAATGAAAGAGCTAACTCTTGTAACCGCATACAGTTGTACAAACTGTTTAAGAGTATGGTTGCATAGTTATCCATAACACGTTCGATGGCCGTGCCCGTGACGGCGTCATGGTGTTGGAAAACGGCTAAATTTCGTCTGACGGATACCAATTTACTATAAGAAGATTCCATTATTTTAAATATAGTTTGGTCCCTATTATTCAAAGAGTTGAAGGTCAACGTAAACAACAGTTCTGAAGTTCTAAAATGGTGCTCCAATAAACGCACTAGTATTTTAAAATATGGTCTGGTTGTATAATATCCCGACCAATAAGCCGGTTTCCCGTTGGTGAATATATCAGCATAAGGAAAAAAGTCGCCCTTTAAAGTCATGGCCTTAACAAATCTTTCATTTACTACTTTGAAATAATTTGAAGGTGTTCCAAACTGTACGTGAACATTGAATATATCTTGATGATGGTTAATGTAATCGAATAGCTTGCTGTAGTTTCTGTATTGATAGTCAATGTGTCGTGGTTTCGCGTACGCAAAATCGTCGCCTAGGGGAACGAGAACAACGTTGTGTACAGTTAAAGAACCGATTCTACGATATTGTTCGACAAGTTCTTTAGCCTTTGAGTGTACATTTGCATCTGTGACTGGCTCTGAAACTTTGGATAAGCTGAATTCGTAATTTGAGCAAACGTTCTTTTGCGGTCCGCAAGAATGTTCCACTGAGTAGATGTCCATTGGTAAGTTATGAGTCAGAAGCGAAGACCTTTTGGACCAGTTTTGAATCCAGTGAAATTCCTGTATCTGTTGCTTAGCAAAATACTTTTTCCATTTGTAATGAATGCGTTGTATGATGGTTGCTTTAATACCGCTTTGATTCAGAAGGTATGGAACTGTGGCTCCATGACCGAACGGATCAACAGACCAACCAGTTTTTGGTTTTATGCCCAAATTTACTTTAAGCCACTCATGACCTGAAAATAGTTAACTATTTAACAAAACAAATATAATGATTTACACACACACATTTTACATTACACTAACCTTCAATATACTGATCAAGCAGCGAGTAGATATGCGTGCAAGCTTCATCAGGCATCACCCAACCACCCGTCGTTATCTCTAGACGACCTTCTGCGACTAGTTTTTTTAATGCCTAAAAGTTGACATAAATAATATTTAACATGATTTTATATAAAGGAGTTATTAACATTAACATTTACGTAACTTTTTGTTCACTTGGATATGCGTTTTTCCACCAATTCTGAAGGAAGGTGACTTCACTCCACACAAACGTCATGTCTGGATATTGGTTAAGTTTTTCGATAATGTTATGAATAATGTGTTTCGTGTGCCATTCGTAATAATCTTCAAAGGTTTCCCTCCATCCAGGATCATTGTGTGAATGCGGTACAACATATACCTAGAATCAATTTAAATTAAAATATACAAGTATATTATGATACGAGTATGCAAAGTTAACTCTAATCTAATAAACATATTGCTCACGAATTTCTTATTTTTTTTTAGATACAATAATTTTGTTACAAATTACAGTTATTGTGTATTATCAATAATATTAATGATGTTTTGATATAATAAAATAGACACATTTATTTAATATATATCAATGGATTTTCAGTGGCATAAAAGCTCTGTTACTACAAAAAAATAACTGTATTACCCGCTCAAATTGAAAATGCTCTGTTTACAAGCATATAATTCGCATTAATCCTTAACTTTGTACGAATCGTTATATTACGCACTCGTGTGCTATATTATTATGCACGAGTGTGTAGGTAATAGGTCAGTTTACCCTAAAACGTTGTTATAAGGCAAACTTTCTGAGCAAGTGTGTTGAAAATATAATAATAAGTAGTACAGTTTTTGAGTGCATAATAATAGCTGTGCTCGTCACACTCAACAACTTTTCACGTCAACACTTATTGGTAATCTTGTTAAGGTTGTTAATTGGTCGAAATGGAAATTGTTATAAAGAAGTAGGCATTAAGCCTAAATCTAACCCTTTTAGCACTCACTTGAAGCAAATGTTGCGGTTGATGGGTTTGGTTGCTGTGGTATCTACTCTCAAGATTGTCGTCCCAAAAAATATCTTTTCCTGGCGTTGGCTGAAAGCATTTTTCAACATAGGTACTTGGAAAAAAGTAAGTATTAAGAAGTAAGTTGCTCTTAATCGGTAAGTACTTTTATGAGCAATTAGAATTGGGTTTTGACGACTAACTATATACACCGTATTACTTCCGAAGCCTGAAGCAATTGGTGAACAAGTCCCCTAACGAGTTATAGGTACAGTCAGCAGCATAAAAATATTATGTATCAGAGTCTACAATTAAATGTTCGTTGCAAAGTTTCGATTTTATTTTGGCATATACAGTTATCAAATTATTGTCACCAGTCTAAGAATCATATAAATCTGCGGGTTGACAATGTCCAATTACATCGTATCTTTTAAAGTAGTCTGTATTATATAGGCTGCCTAACATTCTCTGGTATCTAAGCGCCCAGAATAGTCAAAAATATCTTCGGTTACATAGTACAAGCAATTTTAAGTCTTTCGCCATAAGGTTTATAATTAATCATCATTGCAAAGATTTTTCATCACATGTCCATAAGCTAGTAGTGTAGCCATAACATGTGGAATCCTACAAAAATCGTTTAAAACTTGACTACAAAAATAAAACGTGACAGGAAAAGTGCCCTTAATCAAAAGAAAAACGTATATTATGTATTAATGTACAATTTTTTAGTAGCCCTAAAAATTTATTAAAATTTATTTACATGAAGAAAACGTTATTACATAGATTGCGTTAGTTATTTAATAAAAATAAAATATGAATTATAAACCGAACTAAAACCCTTTGTTTAAATAAAAAATATATATTGAACTTGGGATTAAAATCTTGTGTATCCTCCTTCTGCATTGATGACATCTAGAAGTACAGCATTGTGTCAGAAATCAACACCTCGCAGGGAATCCCATATTTGCATGACATGCGTAATGATTCCGAAGTTCGGGATTGATGGTGATCATCGATGATGATAGAATTTTACAAATATTCTGCAGTGCAATTTTATTAATTTGCAATACAATTGCATGAATGAATGTCAGAACTATTATTAGATATCTATGTTTATAGATTCCAAAGTGGTTTTTCGATTAAGTTCTATCTACTATTTGAAAATAATTATTTCTTATCTGAAGATTTTCATTGCGTAGTTATGTCATATAGACATACAATAAAAAATATATTATATGACAATGTATGTCACTGGTCATGTTGATTACCTATATATAATAGAATAAAGAAATAGGTTTGTCGGTTCATTTAATCAATAATTAAATAATTTATTTTCTCTTCATATATTTCTAACCTTAACTAAACATTAATGGCACATACTTAGTAAAGAAAAAAACAGAAAATATAAAGAAAAGAAAATTTAAAATCACACAGAAACGAGAGAAGTGATCTTTTTTTGCAGGTAATTATTATTTTACACTAGATTTTATAAGTTATTATTGGTGTTATTTATTCGCCTTTTTTAACTCAATCCCTGAGTCAATGAGATCGGTGAATTCGTTTAATGGTTATGAATACGTTTTTTACTAAGGCACTACCGCTTGACACTACTAGTTGTGCCATGGGAGATTTTTACCTCCCATTACACTATCGACATTTTCCAGTAGTGTTATTTCAGATAAAACCGCGGGCGGGGCTTTCTTTCAAAAAACTATTTTCTTACGACTTTAATTATAAAAGACTCAGTTCTAAACAAAAGCCACGTCAATGACATGCATAAAATGAATCAGATAAAGATGATTACTGTGACTCATAGTCATAGAGTTTATTTTTCTTAAGCGCGAAGATATTTTTGAAAAATTAAATGCTTAGATACCAATGAATAGTGTTTATGCCAACATAATATTGAACATCTTGATGCGTTATATAAAATTGCAAATTATTGCGATGATATTATGACAACTTTGTTTGGTTACAATGATATGGTTATTATGACACTAACATAAAATTGAATTTTTCACCCAAAGATATTTTTGACTATCTTGTCTTATAATATCTTTATGCTTTTGACTGTACCTGCCTAGAGTAGAGGGCATATTGATAGTAGTTATAAAAAACTTACATTAAATTGAAACTTTTCATATACTTTAGCAGTGTTGATGTCGGCATTCTCTTCTAATACCAGAGGGCACTTTACTTCTAAGGATTTAAGTTTTTCTCTGCGCTTACTCTAAAATAAATTATAGTGTCTGCAGTTTATTGCCAAGGAATTTCAAATTTCAATAAAACTAATACCTTATTGTGAATTTTAAGACACTAGCTTTTGCCTGCGGCTTCGCACGCGTTAAATTCGGAGTAAAAACCGTTCTCTATACTATGTTATTATACATATAAACCTTCCTCTTGAATCACTCTATCTATTAAAAAAAAACCATCGGAATCTGTTTCGTAATTTTAAAGATCTAAGCATACAGACACACAAACGGCTAAAATACTATACAGTGATAGATACTATTGCTAAACATATATTTTTAAAAAACATTTTGAGAATAGCTCATCTTACTAAGTAACCGTATTGAAATCCGTTACATTATGGTCTGAGATCCGAAGTAAGGTATACCTTCACTCATCTGCTTGCCGAGTAAAAAGTATAGGTACTTATTAGGTACCTACATACAAACAGACAGGAATATTTTTGATTAATAGTTCTTAAGTGATGAAAATAGCCCCATCGATAAACTAGGAAAGTGAATAAGAATCCGCGTGAGTTACTGAATATAAAAAAAAACTAGGCCCATCTATTTTTGAATATTTTTATTCATGAGTTACAGAATTGGTATGCAACAAGAAATTATAAAGACATCATTCCATCAAATCCTACTAATATATTATAAATGTGAAAGTTTGTAAGTATGTATGGATGTTTGTTACTCTTTCACGGAAAAACTACTGGATGGATTTGGATGAAACTTTGCAGTAATATAGGTTATACATCAGAATAACACATAGGGAACTTTTTACCGCGGGAAAACTTCTTATTCCCACGGGAAACCGACTTCCACGCGTACGGAGTCGCGGGTGGCCACTAGTAATAACATAAATCTGCATTGCAAGTTTCGTATTTGTATTATTTTTTTCTTCACGATAATCTATCTTTGTTACCTTTTTACTATGGATTACTTTATTAATCTTGACGCTGAAGCCTCCAGTAGTGCGAGGATACTTAACTGGATCTTTATCATACCGTTCGTCAGTATTAAGCTTCTGAAAGTTTCGAAACTCGTTAAGGTATCTCAAACGCATAGTTAAGTTTAGTAGGTATAACAAAGCACTATAAAGGGGCGGTGCCACGGTGCGCAAAACCGCACACAGATCAGCTCTTGAATTAATGTCTAGATCAGCATCTAATGACCAAGCTTGAAGTAATTTTCGCATCGTCAGACTTACAGTAAGACCCCAAGCTTGTTTTCAAGCGAATGGTCTTTATTATAAGCGCCAATCAATAGGGGATATTCATGTTTTTTTTTCCTGCCTTAAATTAATAGTTTACGACATTATAACATATAAAAAAATATAAAAAATCTTCAAAATACTTTGGATATTTTTAAAAACGAAATTTAAAACATTGAAAAAATTAGAGCAGTTGAAACGCCGCCATTTTGCGCGCGCTTTGCGTGACGTCACACGACACGTCCAGTGGGACTTTACTATGAACTTTTCAGTTATTTCATACATATTTACAGTTTTACCTAATAGCTTTAAAACCATGGAAGAAGCCAAAAAATTATGTTATAAGTATTGCATAGTACCGGAGTGCGCAAATACTATTCGAAAAACACCCGAGAAAGTGTTTTTTTCGTATTTCAAGTGATGCGAAAATACGAAGACGGTCGTGTAAGGTGATGAGAAGGGATAATACATATATCTCCTAAATCTTGTTCATATTGTTGTGAAGATCATTTTAACGAAAGTATACTTTATTTATATACAGCTTAATGTGAATTAGTAAAAAGTAAGTTTTGCATTAGCTATTGAACATTAGAAAATTCGGTATAAAATTAACCAATTACCTCACGGTATAAGAAAAGATCAGTAGCTATAACTTTCTATTAAAACTTTATTCCTGTTGTGGTTTTACGAATTTTTTATGGTTGTTGATTTATTCCAGGTAAAGGAAGATACAAAAAATTATATTGAATACAATTTAATAAAAGAGCAAGGCGAAAAATGTACTCTACGGTTGAAGAAAGGAGTTTTGCCTCATATATTTTTGTGTCAATATGTAAATGTTTTGGTGTATTTTAAGTAAACTGCTGTGTGCGTTTATGAATAAAAATCTATATTATGGTCTTAAATATACTATGAAACATCCTCTGATCTCTGCGCTCGTATAATCGGGTTTCGAAGCTATCTGCGCGCCTACGTCTTTTCTATAGCAATACGTCTCAACTACATATTTGGTCTAGTTTTTGTTTCTTTCCTTTGTATAACTTCACTTGCCAACCAACCGTTTAACACGCAACATCAAATTGTAAACCTTATTAAATCTAATATCAAAGAAGAATCTGGGGTTGTCATTTGCTACACCACCACAACCCACATCGCGCCTTGGAGACGGGACAGATGCAAAATTATATGCTATCATAAATGCACCTGTTCTCGGTAGATTGTCCTAATGTGCTATGACAGAACCAGCTTCAGTCATCGTCAAAGATTCACTACCAATCTAAACTAAACTTCATTACAATCAGCACAAGAATATAGATAAAATTTATTTATTTTTTTCACAAAAACTTGTAAAACAGTATAAGTTTCGACGCTGATGAATGCAATGTCGTGTCAGATGACGTCACATTACGTTCGACCAATGGTGGCGCGTTTTGGAAGTTTGAATTTCGCTCCCTTATTTTGCACTTTTTAAATATTATTTTAGGGGTTTAAATAATAAATAAATAAAAAAAAAACTTTTGCATTATAATATAACGATAATAAGTATTCAAGAAAAAAATCTTGTAGGCCATTTAAAATTTTATGCATATTTGCGGTGCGCGGTTTTGCACACCGTGGGACCGCCTGTTCACACACCCTATGTACCGTTTTTTTTCGTAACCCGTTTATCTAAAACTTATGTATGACAGCCTAGTTTTAAATCTTGTCCGTTAGTTTTACACCCAAGAGACTGCTTTCCATCGCTCGCTGGCAATCTTTGAGGCTTTGTAGGCTACAAAGCTGCTACGCTGAAATGGGTCAGGGCATATCTGTCGAATGTCTAACTAGTTTGGGCAAAAGAAACTACTGAATGGAATTCGAACTCAAAAATACGCCTCGGCAGACCTAAACGGAGATGGCGCGACGAGCTTGACCACTACCAGTCTAACTGGAACAGTATAGCTTTAGATCGACAGACGTGAAAGAGGCCTCTCTACCATGCCTTTGCCCAGCAGTGGGATGATACGGGCTAATATAATAATTATAAAATAATAATGGTTTTAAACGTAGAAAAAGTTTTTATAAAACCATTTTACAGATTTTACTTTGACTATCGTATACACGGTAGTGAAGATTTGATAGATTTTAAGGAATGTATAGGAATTTGAGTACTTACGGAGCACACTTTCAGTAACTACAGCTGTTCTCTACCTACCAATGATTGTCTTACTTACTTACACAAAAAACTAGACAAGGAACGGTCATAATTCATATTTTTGATATCCATAAGTTCGAAAATCGTAATTTCTCTCTATAAGTAATATATTTATATTGCTATTAAGTTAACTTACTAATGACAAGTATTCTTTATGGTATTTTTTTGTTGCCGCAGTTGGATCTGCGAAAATTTTACTTTATAAACATTTTCATAATATTTATTATGTGATACCTATATTAATTGCCTACACTTAGGTATGTGAAAAATTTATGATTGAACTTAAATACTGAGGGTTTTATACAAAACCTTAAATGTTGCATAACTCAGAAATTATCTTTCGGACATGGTATAATATGAAATGAAATTACTTTATTGTATGTAGTATCAAAAACATTGTCAAAAGCACTATGACTTAATTGACTGCAAATAAGCTCTACTTTAACCCCTTACAAGGGATGTATCTGATTATAAATTACCCTGTAGGTATAAGAGATTACAAATGATGCATTTGATTGGATTTCATTGCTTACGTATTTAGGTACCTACTTTTGAGCATATAATTATGAGCACTAGCGACCCGCCCACGCTTCGCAATGGTGTAATTTTGGCTGACATGCTCACGAAACATTGAATTTTGGCTAATTTTTTTTCTGCTTGTTCTTTATTTACCAATTTAAATGAATAAATTCCCTAAAAGGTGGCGAAAACCGCATTTAAATCCGTTACATAGTTTAGGAGGATTTAGCGGACAAACAGACAGAATTAGCGACTTGGATTTATACTTTACTAGCTTTTACCCGCGCGGCTTCGCACGCCTTAAATTTGGAGTAAAACTGCTTTACCTGTACTATGTTATTATACATATAAACCTCTCTCTTGAATCACTCTATCTATTAAAAAAAACCGCTTCAAAATCCGTTGCGTAGTTTTAAAGATTTAAGCATACAAAGGGACATAGGGACATAGGGACAGAAAAAGCGACTTTGTTTTATACTATGTAGTGATTATGATGATGATGTGGAGTAAGTATAAGGTATAAACGTAGGGCATTATAATTTGGAAAAACCACCTAAGGAGGTTTTCTGTGAGATTACCTATTACCTAACTGAACAATAGCAGGGTTACATGGTGCGCGATACGACGCACAAGGAACCTTTAAGTTCTTATCTGGGGCAAGAGCAAGAGCATAAAACCATTGAGTTATCCTTTTTTATAATTGATACCTACCTAAAGTGACATAATTATTTTGTTACCTACTTGTCTTTCGCAAGTGCTCATCGTAGCCATGGTATAATAAACCGATGAAGATACCAAGAAATACCAAAGATGTCGCCAGCGAAAGAAGTTTGCGAATCATCCACCACTTTGTCGGTAATCTCATGTTTGAAATAACCTCTTCAAATATTACTCGAACTGAAAGTTGTGACAATCTGGTGAAAAATGTTGTAGGTACCTACTTAGTTTGAAAATGATTATGCTGATCGGTTAAGTAGGTATGCTTAGTAGTTTTTAAAGTTTCCATTTATGTCAGTATTTCTTATTTATATACTTTTAATACCTATTTAGTTAAATTTTGGAAAAAGTAAGACATTACAAATGTATTTGAGGTAATGGTTTTGTTGTATTTTTGTTTTGGAGTTCGACCAGGTTTGAAGATAGTAGTCGATTTTTTTTTTATCAAAATGCCAAGCAGAGATGTCGGTGGCTGCATTTGGAAGGTACCTAATTCCTTTTTTTTTATTCAGAATTGTTTGTCTTTTCAATTTTTAAATACAAGTTAGTAGGTATACCTACCTACACCTTCTACAAAACATTTGTGAGCAACGTAAGTAGGTACGTATGAACATAAGGTTTTAAACATCTAGATTTTTCCTACATAAAATTAGCCTTTTTCATCGCATAGATTCCTAATAGTGAAATATTTTTTAAGCCGGTTTTCTTGAACTTTATTTCACTCTTAAACCTTCAGTAGCCCGTTTATGTCTTGTCTTTGTAAGTTATAGATCGAGTCACTTAAGATTGATAAATACAACACATGTTTTGTCTAAAGTGAGTAAGAACCTAAGTTTAAGTGCAATCAGGAATAAGAAGGTGAGCAAAGAAAAACATAATATTCCATATTACTTACAAATAGCACGAAGCAAAGTCAACACTTACACTGCCGTTGGAATAACTTTGTAGAGAACGACGTAAAAATAATCTAATAATTAGCAGTTAAAAATAAAATTTTACTTTGTACGTTTACCTGACTAAGCACTTGTTACGTACGTGTAAAAAGTAGGAATGCTCAGAAAATTTGCGTTACTATGAACTTCTTGTGTCCGATACGATAGCGGTTACTATTACTTTACTACTAGGCTTTATTGATAAGAAAGAAGCAAACCATAAAACACCGCCCTTATCAAAATTGCACAAGAAAATTTTTGTTTACTTATGTACTTCTTTTTTTGTGTTCTCTGTCTTAAAACAACATTTAACCTGTAAGATTAAGTTGTAGATATTCATTGTTGAATAAATAGTAAAGATTGGCAATTGCTGCGACTTCCGATATCTCATGTCAGTCAAGAGTGTAAAAAAAATCTAGTTAATTGTTTAAAATTTTATTCCATCTACTTAAAACTAAACAAAAATTGTACAACACATTAAATACAGATTAGAAACTGATGTGAAAATTCATAGCAAACATTAGTGTTTCCAAGAATTATGAATATTTGGTATGACCTAAATTACACCTTGTGATGTTACATCTGGTCTTGTGATATTATGCAGTTTCCTACTTCCACAATTATTCCTTACAATTGACAATATTATGCATAAGCACGATATCAATAAATAAAACAACACAGTCTAAAACTGTTATAAACAAAAAAATAAAGCATCAGTTTCTATTGAAATTGTATAAGTATAATTAATGACATCGATTCAATGATGGATTAGCCTACTAAATGTGATATATAACTTATTCATACGGTTTATGAGATTCCGAACAATCACATTTTGGTAACATCAATAATTTCTGTATCTTAAATATTTGTAAGATATACAGTCAAAATATTACATCAATTATGTAGACATTTACTGGAGGTATAGTATATGTGTATATGTATTACTGTAGACATTTATTATGAATTTAATTGTTACTTAGGTACTAGTTATATAAACTGTTAGTGTAGTTATAGCGACTTGCCAAATGTCCAAATATTTTTTTAATAGATTTTTTTAACAAATCATAAAAAATGTTAATTGGTTATCATTGTTTTCTAGCTATTGATTTTCTTCAATAGTTTGTATCAAATGCACTAATTTCATTAAATTATTTAACCATAATATTGAATTAACCTAATTAAAATAAATATTTCACTAACATCCTGGTACACATTATTTGTGGAGGTATCACATAAAGTTGCAAAATATACACAAAAATCAAAATCATTCACTAAAAAATAAATAATAAAAAAAGAATAATTATTTTCTTTCGAATAATTAAAATGTCAGTGGAAACATTAAAAAAGTGTATTTACAATCATTTATGTCATCAAATACGCTACATAAATAGATAACGCATGAAATGTGTGTGATTTTCAATAAAATGTGAATAGCTTTTCTTAAACAAATGGAAGATTGACAAAGTTAAAAAATATATGTTAAAAGTCAATTTAATAAAGCCGGCCTAATATGGTATTTACACAATATGGAAACAAATCATACACAAAAATCTTGTCTTTTAGACATTACATGGACATCGCGAAATTTCGTCGTTTTTTAAAATTTGTTATTTCTTTGGCTACGCGAGCAAAACGAAAGAACATTCTAGTTGCCCATTTATATTTTACTGAATCTTAAAAACAGAGAAAATTACAATATTATCAATAGACGCTCATATAATCTATTTTTCAAAGTTGATTCAAAAAGTTTAAAGTAAAAATGATTTTACAAAACTTATTGTTAGTGTTTCATCGGCAATATTTTTATCTGCTGTTATGTTTTTATTTATTTTGCATTTAGGTAAGAGTTATAAGATACAAGATTTAATCTGTTTACCTTTTATGCTTTGAAATTTATAATAATGGAAATACACATTTTTAATTACATAAAATATCACTGTTGATGTATATGTGCGTTGTTTTGGTAACGTTATACATATATAGAACATATAAGTTTTAGTACAAACTCTTTGTTTCAGGCAATCGATTCATCGCACTCAAACTATTGTTGTTATAAAATCTATCACAGAAGCTAATAAAAAAATTAAAATCCAACTATAATAATGCATGTTACACAACAAAATGTACAATATCACTGGTACGTCAATAAATTAATAAAACAAATCATTCGGAGATTTCTAAATTATCATAAGCTATAGCCAGCATATATAAACCATGGTTTGCAATAATTGCAATCCCTTTTAAGCTTAGTTCACCTAATATTTTTAATGCTATTCATAAAATGTAGTTTATAAAGCGATTGTGATGGTGGATTTTCTTTTACTGTAAACCGTTGTTTTTTTAACAGCTAGACGAAATCGTAGGAACACAGCATTACGTGGGCGTATCCCAGATTACACTTAATATACTTACAATGTTACTAGATTTACGTTTACTGCTTCGTTTTCCAATAATATATAATACCTATACACCCTTTTAGGTGACTAACGTATTTATCCCTTCAATGGGCTAGAACTTTAAAGAAGATTAAAGGCTATCTGAATTTTTTATGCCTAAAGGAATAAGCCGTTGATTAATCAGTCAGTGATTGTTAATTTTACACCCATGTTTATATATATTAAATTAAACAATTAAATTTGGTCCTGAGGTAGATCTAGCTAATTTATACTAGTTTCTTGAGATTTCGTTTTGATATGAGAGCCATACTTCAAGTATTATGATCTCGGCAAATACGTTCACTATGAATGGTAACATGTACAGATGTACTCAATCAATATTATTATATTATATCCGTTATACACTAGAAACGCAGGAATTTTCCATCTGAACATTTCACTTGTTTACCTAACAAGCATTCAATAAGATTGACTACAAAATCCAGAGGGATACTTCTAACAGTCTTTAAAATTGGACTTTAAACGTCTTAAGGTCCATCGGATCCAACGATATATCTTCGATCGAGGATATATTGTACAATGTTTCCAGCCCCGTCAAGCTGACCGATCGTATTTGTTTTAGCTTCAGGTTGTTGAACTTGGTATCGCGGGTGAATCGGGACTTTCTCCTAGTCCTGTGCCCAACATTGCAGCCGACGCCAGGACGGTGGAGGATCATGTAGCAGTTCCTGCTCGGCATCTGGTCCAAGTAAGCATCAGTGATTGTTCTGAGACTCAGCAAATGTATGTTTTCTGGGAAGTTCTGAACGAATTTGATATACGGCTTCAGATCGACGGTGTCGCCGGTTTCGCTCGCATCGAGGAAGAAAACGTTCACCGGGTAGTTGAGAGACCGACTGAGATACTCGGCTGTTTGAGACGGGAGTTGGTACTCCACAGCTGATTTTGGCTTTAGCCTCTTTTTTCCCCATCGCGGTGCGGAGTGCGGTTCGTTGGTGGATTGTTCTGGATTGTGCCTTCGCTTGCGGTCGTCGGGTGTGGAGGTGGCTTCGAATATGATCCAGTTTTGGAAGATGGTCTGTTTGTTGTCGACGATGCCTTCTCCGAGGCCGCGGTAGTCGTCATACAGCATTCGTCGATCGAGCATCACTTCGAGCCTCCCCGGACTGTATGAAGACGCGCCCTGAGCGTGGTTCGTTATAAAAGTCATTCGCGTCACGGCATCTTGTATCCAGGCCATCGTCGTGATCGGATAGTAGTTTCCTTCGATACCCAAGCTATCTATTTTGACTCTCCGTTGGTACTGGAAACCGTTTTGGTCCGAGAAGAACTCCGGCTGCGGGTTGTTGTTGAGAATGTCCGTGTTGAACCGCATGAATAGTTCCGTCTCTCTGTTTTTGGGTGGACTCTCGAAATCGACGATATTTTCTATGAAAACAGCGTGTGACAGCGCGTAGTCGTCGACGTTGAATATCTTGATGGTGTGAACTAGAAACGGGAGATACATGATCTTTATCTCGGTTGTGATCGGGCCTGATAGTATGATAATGTTGTCGTCTTGCAGGTTGTCAAAGTTAGCGTACGGTTCGAGGACGGATTTCTCCGGCGTGTCTATATCTGGCATGAAAAGATACGCTCCGGACTGACCTTGTGCGCTTCGATAGGCTCCAATTTCCATTTCGACCATGTTCCTCATGTTGATATCTTTTCTGTAAACCTGCCTCAAGAAGCCAGTGTTCCTGTTGACTAGTATTCGAAGGACGGAGTTTTCGAGGAGTATATCTCCGGGCGGCATCTTCATGATATTGAACTTCTTGTTGGTGGGGGTGCCGCAGTTAGAACAGAACACGTCACAATGCGCGGTGTCGTTTTCACTGCGAGAGAGCGTGAATGTGACCGCAGTCAATGCTGGTAATTTCGCTACGAAGATAAGTTCGAAGTTAGAGTCGCTTATAATGCGTCGACCGTCATGATGAACGTCGATAGTTGGGATTATCTGATGCGCAACCAACTCATTCCGATGGTTATCGTAAACTTTAACATTCGACACGCTCACAGATGTGGTTACTACTTCGACTCTCTCCTCCGCTAAGGAGTTGAAAACAACGATCTTCTTCTCTTCCGTAAGTTTAATTTCGTGCTGATGTCTTTTGACAGGTTTCCCGTAAGTTTCCCATTCTACCTCGCTTTGTAGGCCCGACCGTGAATTGATTACTGTTTGGGGAATCATCGCCATGGAGAGAACTGTTTCTTGCAGCCGTATGCAGTGGTATAAACTTGTAAAGATCTTAGTGCCGTAGTCGTAAGTGACCGCCGCTTTTGAAGTACCCGTAATAGCGTCATGATGCTGAATGAGACCTAAATTTCTTCTAGCAACGACAAGTTGCTCGTATGTCTTTTCAAGTTTCTTCTGCTTGGTTTCGAAATTCTTCATTGTCTTCACAGTATTGAAAATGAGAGTGAACAATATCTCTGAAGTCCTGAGTTGGTGTTCGAATTGGCGAGCCAAGATCTTCATGTAGGGTCTGGTTGTGTAATACCCCGACCAGTAAGCTGGTTTTCCTGAGCTAAAGATATCCGAATACACGAAGAAATCTCCCTTTAGCGTGCGGATACCTTCAACAGTGCTCGTGTTGTATCTTTTCTTTACTTCGGTGAAGTAATCGTGGGGAGTTCCGAATTGAACGTAAGCGTTGAACATATCTGGATGTCCATTAATGTATTCGAACAGTTTCTGGTAATTCGAATATTGCGAGTCGAATTCTGCGGCGTACTCGTACCTAAAATCATCACCGAGTGGAACTAAGACTACATTATGAGGGGTCAGTGTTCCGATGCGATGATATTCCTCTATCAGTGTTTTGGCTTTCTTATGTAGATTTTGGTCAGTGATTTCTTCGTGTTTAGCGGTGTATTCAGAATACTCTCCAGGAATCAATCTGAAATCGTAGCCGAGACAGACGCTGGGATGAGGGCCGCAGGTGCTTTTAATGGAGTAGATATCGAAGGGCATATTATGGACTATTAGCGATGGTTTTTTCGTCGACCAACCTGGTATCCAGTAGAACTCTTCCATTTGTTTCTCTGCGAGGAATTGCTTCCAGGAGTAGTGGATGCGTTGAATGATGGTTCCTTTGACGCCGCTTTGGTCTAAAATGTGCGGGACCGTGGGACCGTGACCGAACGGATCGACGGACCACCCCGTTTTAGGAGATATACCCAGGTGTGTCTTTACCCAATCGTGTCCTGAAATAAGTTTAAAAAATGTTTTTTTATTCCACAAAAAATGGGAAAGAACAGCAGACAACGTGAGTTCTAAGGAGAAATTTTAAGAAATTTATGTGTGTAGAGTAATTAGGAAATATATTTTGTAGTTGAAATTGAAATTGAAATGCGTTTATTATAAAGAAATTAACACAGAACAAAATATTTGTCCGCTCTCGTTTTAGGTTTCCTGTGTAACGAGATGCAGGCTCTTTATAAAAGTTGTAGCGTGCTCTTCTTAAAAAACAAAAAAAGAAATTATATAATAATTTTCTTAAGTCTAGGTAACATAAAATAAACATAAAAAGTATAACAACAGTATGAAGTAAGTTTAGTGTTTTTGGTGTGTTTCAGGTTATTATGTCTTACCTTCAATGTACTGATCTAGCAGCGAGTAGATATGCGTGCAGGCTTCATCAGGCATCACCCAACCACCCGTCGTTATCTCTAGACGACCTTGTTTGATCAACTTCTTTAATGCCTGGACATAAAGTTATAACATTATTAGCATTTGCTTTTTGGCAATCCTATATTTAAAAAATAATATTGGATTTCGAAAAGATGAATCAGCAGGCTTCTATCCAGAAAACCCTAGACAGTCAGCACCTTTACTAGTTTAACGAGGCTTTATTCAATGAGATTTTAAAATATGGTGCTTATATCTATTACAAACTATATTATATTTATTTCTGTTACATGTTATGAGCAACACAATTCCCAAATACAATATATGTTAATAGTAAAAAAAGTACGAATAAGAAGGCGGGTTACTCTACTATTATTTTACCCTTTCTATCATTTTTAAATCCATCAAAACAATATAAAAAGTACAACCCACTCTTTATCCAATTAGCCTGCAAATAAAATTCTCAAGGTGAAAAATACCAACGATTTTTAACGTAAACATCGTGTTATTTATTTTCTTAAATGGATTAGAAAATATTCCGTCCCACAGAATCGCTTTTACATAAATTCTTCAAGAAAACAACCTAATTAGGCGATTAAAGATTAAAGTTTTTATTATAGAAATAGTAGTTTGTACTAAAGTATTTATGTAACGAATCGTTTATGCACCTTAGAGGCACTCTTGACCACCCTAATTTAAAAGACCGAACGCACATGTATGATCTGTGAACGCACTTCAGCTGTAAGAATAGCTGGTTCACCAAAAGGCAAAATACTGTAGGCCAGGCTATTTAGAGTTTTGGATTGTGACACTTTTATTCTTATCATGTTTATATTACTCTAATCTAATGCCTGAAACCATGAATTCTTGAGCCTCAATAGTAACTAAATTCACTAACAGCATATCCAGAAAACCCAATTTAAAAAAGTTATTAAGGACTAGTGGCCGCCCGCGACTACGTTCGCGTGGAAGTCGGTTTCCCGTGGGAATGAGAAGTTTTCCCGCGGTAAAAAGTACCCTATGTCCTTTCCTAAGTTTAGTTCTTTCTTCATACTAAATTTCATCAAAATCGGTTCAATGGTTTAGGCGTGAAAGCGTAACAGACAGACAGACAGACAGACAGAGTTACTTTCGCATTTATAACATTAGAAGGGATTGAAAAGTCATATTCGCCGCTTGAAATCATCGCTCACACATCAACTGATGGTTCAGGTGCGATGATTTACATTGCAAGTTAAATTAAAACCCTATTTAATTTGAAACCATCGCAAAATCTGATAGTGTTATTGCAATTTAGGAAAATTACGTAAAAAAAAATTTTTTTTAATCATAAAAAAAGGTTTTTTTGCTCAAAACGTAACCAGTACCCCTCCAGCAATGCCCAGTTTTTGTTTTCGGAAGCAGTTCTTTTACACCCAGTATATCAAAATAATCTCAAGTTAATAAAATGATCTTACATTTTGTTTAGAAGGGTGTGCCCGTTCCCACCAGGCCTCCAGAAAGACGATCTCATTCCAAATGAACGTCATGTCGGGATACTGCTCCAACTTCTGCACGATGTTGTTGATGATGTTCTTCGTCTTCCATTCGAAGTACTGCTCGAAGGTCTTCAGCCAGCCAGGGTCGTTGTGCGAATGAGGGACTACGAACACCTGGAGGAACATTCCATTTAAAATTGGACCTGGAAGTAAAGTTTCTAAGGACCGCTTTACGTTAAAAATCCCTGAGGACAGAGGCGTCCGTCAGGTCATTGAAATCAGTGTCTGTAGTTCTATAATATAAGGAGTCTGGAACTTGACCAAAGCACCAAGACATGATTGTCAATAGAATAAATAGATGGCGATGGCTGGAATTGATGTATTAGATGTATGCCGTTGTAATTGCGTAACTCTGACATCTAAGATGGCATGTTGTGGTTTAAAATCAGGGTGGTCAGCTCAGTATGTCCGCCTCTGTACTTGTTGCGGAATAAGAGCAACAACTACCTTCGACTTTACTACAGGTTTTAAAAGGATTAGAAAAATCAAGATAACAAATACACTGGTCACTTTGTGTAGAATTGCTGATACATCTTCACACCTTAGTTTTTTTTTTGTCAATTTTATATACAAAATCAGCAAACATTTTATGAATGAAATGACATCAAGTCGTTGAAACTTTGTTGAAGTTCATTTCGCAGGTTACTGAGTATTTAAATATTAGATTAAAATAAAATTTCTGCTTTTCTGTTGACCAGCGGAATAACCCGCGTTAGCTGTAAATATAAAGAACGAGTATTAATTGAATGAATGGATGAATGAAACGAGAATGAATTACCTTCAGTTGTGGGCGAATGTCTGAATACCGCAGCGATGTGTAGCGGTCCTCAAACGACTTGTCCCAAAATTCTTTAGTGGGGACCCACTGAGGCTATAAATACAAATATAACAATTGTTCACAATACAATATGCATATTGTTCTCTACGTTTAGAATCTTATTTATTTCTAAATAGTTAAGAACAAATTCGGCATCCGCAACTGTTCTGAACCGTTAGTCATTTTGAGAGGACTTTAAAATATTCTACTATCTTCTAAATTTTACTTGGTGTAAAGACCTAAATATTGAACTAAACTAAATTTAACTGCCAAGCTCATATAATATCTAGTCTTAGCATCGTATCGTCTGCGCTATGTTTAATAAAGATAGGTACTCCACAAATAATCTCATGACGAGTATAACTAAGATTTATTGCTGGCTATGTCATGAAGGCAGAATCAATCACAAATTGAACCACAAATGTGAATACAATACAAAAGCCTATTTTTGCATTGGTTGGTTAATAGTTTAATAAAATATGAAATTATTGAAATATTGTACAAAATCATTATTTTACTAATTTTGTTGTTTCGTAATTCAAGATAAGAACGAAAACAAAGCGGTTACTTATAAATAAATTTCAAATTGAAACTCGAGGTAAAATTTAATTTTTTAGCCAGGAGATGTTTTAAATACCAAATTTGTATAAGTCTCGTTGTTATTCCCCTCTTAAATTTTAAATAATAAAACCAAGGATATGACCCGAATATAGTTAATTTTGAAGGTAAGTCTAGTTTTTATTTGTGAAAAGCTTTGCGCTCTGCGTTTTCTCAAAATTTCCTATCTGCTGAGTATACAAAATTTCTACATATTAAGCCGATTTGCGTTTAATTTTATCTGTGTTTTAATTTAATGATGAATTATTTGTCATTTAATATAAATATTTGACATGGTTGAAAGTTAACCATATTTTTAACATTGGTACAAGTTTTATTTCTATAGGTATGTAACAACTGCAATTTTCCGTTTAACTTAATAGCTGTAACTAACAGCGATAACTGTATGGCCAATTAATTTTGTAACAGAAAAAACAAGGTGCAAAGTAAAAATGCAATTATGGAATATTGAACGCCTTACTTTAAACTCGATGCCCTAAGTTTACAAGAACTAGCTAACCACATCTATGCCGAAGCATGCAATGCTGAGCTTAAAAACTACTTTGACTATGTACAATTGAAATTCTTTATACTTTCGCTTGTACCCTCAGTTTCTTAATATAAACTTAAGTACGTAACTACAATATAAGTTTTAAAACTAGCATGGTTTTAATTATTTGGTTACGTAGTCATGGTACATGAAACTGTGTCGGAATAACAAGAGAATAGAAAGGGTTGTGAACATTACAACTCAGAATTAACTCTTAAGCTAGTCCTGTGAAAGTCAGTGGTTAATGAAGCTAATAATTAAAAAATGATAAATGGCAGCCATCGTGTAATTGCCGTGCAAAATGAAATGAGCATCCGCTAATTGTTCGTGCTGTCTTGTAAATGTGATTTCACCTCCGACTCCAAAAATGATATTAATTGTGATTTAATTGGTGTGAAAATGAAGCTACTATCATCACGTTTTCAACTCATTAACAGCGTGTGGTAACGCAAATTTACCCATGCCAATTAGTTCACTTCATATCGGTATACAATTGTATTTTTAATTACAATGTAATGGCATTGTAGTTTTCCGACACGAACTTCACTTTTTCAGTTAAATTTTCCATGGCCGCGAACAAAAAAAGCTAATAACAACGCTGTTTCATATATTCCTCGTTAATAATGATAGTCCGTTTGGAGATTTTTGAGCGCCCTTTAAAAACTCGCTCAAGTCTTTCTATTGTTACTGCTGTAAAATTTAAAATAAAAACGAAACCTGTATGTATTTCACATACACAGCAGACTCCGTTCGCGTGGAAGTCGGTTTCCCGTGGGAATGAAAAGTTTTCCCGCGGTAAAAAGTACCCTATAAGTTATTCTGATGTATAACCTATATTACTGTAAAGTTTCATCAAAATCCATCCAGTAGTTTTTACGTGAAAGAGTAAAAAACATCCATACATCCATACTCACAAACTTTCACGTTTATAATATTAGAAGGTTTAAAAATAATAACAACTAAGTTCACTCACAGTAAACTGGAAACTCTGGAAGGTAGTGACCGTGTCGACGTCCGCGTGGCTCTGCAGCAGGATCGGGCATTGGTCTTCGGAGAACCACTGCTGGGGTCAAAACAGAAGCAGGCATTGAAAACTTTAAATAACAATTACTATCACCGACTCTGAAAACATTTAAAAATATTATTTTTAAATGTGCCTTTGGTCGATTTTTCCACCATGTGGCCCTTGCCTGCTAAAAGGTTGCCAACCGCTGCTCTAAACTAAAGAAATTTCCGTTTCCATAATAAATAGTAATCGATAAAATTTATTACAAATCATTGTAAAATAATACGCCGAGGACTAGTCTAAGTTTGCTTGCGTCATATAATACACGGAAAATTTACTCTTCGCTGTGTTATATTTTACCTGATTATGTTATACTTAAATTTATAATTTGTTTTCACTATGCTGCCTTTAACAAGTAGAGAGCAATCTAAAGGTCCTGGGTTCGATTCCCAGTCGCGCAATGCTCGGAGACCAGCGTTCCCGTTCCTTGATTTCCAGTATCTATAACTTCAATCACTTACTTTTAGGAACTGGGATGCATCTATACCTTCTATATCTCTTACTATCCAATACATCATGGTAAAAACCAATACATGAACATTAAAAGGATTGCAAAATGATCCTTGCTTCCAAATGGTATTAGGTCAAAATTTGCATTGACAGCCACTCTGCAACAGGTTGCGAGGCCATTTTTCAGGGTTTTGTAGTATCATATGTTTGTCAGTTTGTATGCCTGCAATTTACTACAAGGAACAATGGCATTCTCACTCTAGGTAACAATTTCCGAAATATGCTTGACAGCACTTTATTACTAGATAGTAGACAGGTATTCATAATACATAATATCAAACAAAATTTGTATGAAAATCTACTACTAACAATACTTTGTTGCTTACTAAACAATGTTATAGTCAACACTTATAAAACGAATTCGCGAAATAAAAAGTAAGTCACATGCTTAATGTTTTTTTTAAATTGTCGTCAAGAGGCCGTTTCATGCCATGTAGAACTATGACTTATGATGAGAGCAACATGGAGGAAGCTACACCTAAAGGTGTCTCCTGGACCCTATACTAATGTATAGGATAATATAATAAATAATAATACTCGTACATAGCAGCTTACAAAGATCTTTTTCGTCAATTATTGTTGTTTGCAATTCAAAACAAAATTATCGAGTAACGGTCTTATTCGTAAGCGCAATGTAATCCTCTATTAGTAAAAATATGTGTTGGCTCCATCAATCTTATCTGACAGATTCCATTACCGACAGGGATAAAACATATAAGTTTTGTTAATGAATGACAGGGTATGTATCACTTACCTTTTTGGCCACCATCCGAGATTTCTGAAATTCGTCATCTTTAGCCGCCGTTCTGTCTGGAGTTCCTAAAACAAACAAAACGGAAGTTTGTACATTTGTGTACTTAAAACAAAGGTCTATTCAGAGAAGGGCAGGGTAGCCAAGCTCACCCCAGAGTTTTGAGCACCCAAGTAAAGGGCCAATGGGCAAAAACAATATTATACCTAATTATAATGCGGTGTGTTATTATGATCCTGCATCACTTAAATTTTATCATCTTTATAAATCGTAATATAATTAATCTGGTAGATCTTATGGTGTGCCCTAATAGCCGGGTAATTGATGCTTGAATTAAAGTCTATTTTAGCATGAAATCACAAAAAATTAAGTACTTTGTACATCGCAACGCTTACCGTGGGACCCCACTGTTAACCGTGGTAAAGACTATGTTTAGCGAGAAAAGAACTTTAAACACATATAAAGTATATAATTACCGGGTTTGATATCTATATTTGAGAAACAACAGGCTAAACTTAAACCTCTCTTGTCATAAATACCAACCAATGTACCCGTGTTTTAATTTTTTTATTGCAGAAACATTCCTTAATCGTCTAAATTCAAAATCTTGTATTTTTTAAAATAAAGTAGTTTATACAGTTAAGGTTTGCATACGTTGGTTTAGACATTGCCTTGAATTATTTTAACATGTTTACTTAATAGGCTAGCCAGTGATCATTTCAAAGGTTATGGTAACTGGTATACAGGGTGTACGGTAAGTACAACGTTAAAATGCTGATTATTTGAGCCCACAATTGCCGTAAACGTTGTACAATCGACCGTTTAAGTAGCTGAAGAGAATTAAAAAATTAAAAATTTAAAATACCCTACGAATCCGTCTTTGTTGTTCGGTTGTTTTGCAATTTTATTTTCTTCAGCGTTAAGTGGCCGATTGTACCGATCACCCTTTATAATTCGTTCTGACTTCTATAATTTACGATGACTATGATTTCTACTCAAATATGCAACGTAGTATCGACCCGTTGGCAAGAAATGGGAGTTATTTATTAAATGAAGAATTTTAGGACAATTTCAATGAACCGAGTTCACTATGGCGGTACCTATTTGACGACACAATTTTGACATTGCATCGAATAATAGTTTAAAATAATTAAAGAAGTTGTATTTGCAAAGAAGTAGTTTTATTTTCGTCTTAATTTAGGAACAACAAGAATATTGCAACAGGTGGCCAAATATCGTCTTAAAAACGTTGACAAGTCAATTTACTTATATAAAAAAACGTCACAAGAATCAATGCGTCGACCATAAAAGGTTATAATAGGTTTAAAATACGAGAATATACCTATCTATGATGACACGAAGATTTAGTTATATCTATGTAAAGCCTGTTTTAACTATGTACGAGTAAGTTTACGAAAAAATTAGAATTGAACACTTAATACATACACTTCATCAATAAAGCATGTAGGTACATTCTAAATGTAAATAAAACGGTTTCGAGGGAGACCGTCTAGAAAACTCTAGGATTTCGAAGTCAATAAGCATTCAGAGTAACATGTATTAGACCACGGTGACTGGTTACCAATATGAGAAAATGCTGTCACTTTCCCATAGCTACATAACTAGTGTTAAGTGAAACCTGACGACACAACCGCACTGCAGAAAGTTATAATCGCTGATTACACGAGTTCTCAACGGGGATCATCTGTAATTGATAATCCTACTAATATTATAAATGTGAAAGTTTGTCAGTATGTATGGAAGTTTGTTACTCTTTCACGTAAAAACTACTGGATGGATTTGGCTGCAGTACCTAATATAGGTTATACATCATAACACATAGGGTAATTTTTACCGCGGGAAAACTTCTCATTCCCACGGGAAACCGACTTCCACGCGAACGGTGTCGCGGGCGGCCACTAGTTACACATATATTAGTGATCATTTGAAATCTAAATCTAGTACAACTCCGTGCGTTATTAAGATGGTGCGTGTGACAGGTCATTTAAACGAAGATTTTTGGGAAAATACTATTTTATAAAACAGCAGCTCATTTGTAAATATAAATAAATTTACGATATAAAGTAGTTTCCAAATTATATACTTGGACTATATCTAGTATTACGTTTACCTAAGTTTTAAACACAGCGCACTAAGTGTCTGGATGTATTTACTTAAACTATCTATCTAATCATGCAGAAGCACGCTCAAGTTACTGAGAATTTTGCTCTATGTATTACATATTAAAGTGAAGTATATAACACCATATTAAGACGCAAGATCAGGCCTTTGTTTCAGGTTTACTGGTTTTAATTAAGAAGCAAAGTATGCCATATAGTGCTAATGTCAATTAATACAACATTTAAACTACTAATCTTCTTGAATATAAGATCGCGAATTTGAGACCTAGGAATTAATTGTCAGTTCGTCTTAAGGGCAAGGGTCTAGATCTAGTATTATGTTTCTTTCTGACACAAGTCCAGTGCATGCATGTCTACCCTTTACTACAAAGAGGGTATGTCAATAGGCTCAGCAGTTTAAATACGGTTTGCCTAGTGGTATAAATAAACTATAAGAGCCAATACGCACTGTCGACTTGTCTGTCGCCGGCGACTCAGTCTCTCGGCGACCAAAACGTAGGCCGTAACCGGCGACCGAGTGCGTAAACACTCATTTAAACTAATGAAAGTCACAGTTGCCGGCGACTGAGTCGCCAGCGACAAGTCGTATTGGCTCTTATGTCACAGTAAAAACCCGTTTTTACATAGAACGCGCGTTTCTTGTTAGTACTAGTTTTTACTTAACGCCTAGGTTAAGTTAGGTTCTATTTGAACACTGGTTCTAACTGTAAAATTGATATTTAACGAAGAAATGTAACCGTTGTTCCACTCAAGTGCAATTAGCAAAACTTGTATGAACTAAGAAGAGTAAAAAGTAAAGTTTACGCAATCCCGAAATGTCGCACTGTTTTTGCCCAAACATTTTTAATGGCCCTTGAGCCCAAGTTATACAATAAACTTAATCCTTTACTAACTCTTAGATACCTCACGAAATATGATTACAACATTTCTATGGCAAAATATCTTCAAACTTTAAATTATGATACTACAGAATCCTTACTTAAAAATGCAGGTTGATTAGTTGAATCACGCACTCGTTCACATACAATTTAACTCTTTCAAAAACACTTACAGTAAACCACTCAACACACACACTGACACTCACTCATCCTCACTGTTTTGTACATTTTTCTTTTTTTCTTTATACTTTGTTAAAAACATTTTATGATAAGACAAAAACTAGAATGATACATGCACTCAATGTTATATAAGAATCCCTCTGCAATACAGTGCATAGGGTTTCAGAATATGAAATTGATTTGGTTTGTAAATTCCTTTTTTTTGTATTTTTTTTTATTTTTATTTGGAAAATAAATTTTATTATTATTTTTCGTGCCACCTTTAACTTTTTGAACAAGCAAAAATAACACATTTTGTGTTTTAATAATGCGTTCTTACGATACACTCATTCATATACCTACGGATAGGATGACAAGAGAGTTTACAGTAAATAGACTTTTTGTCGTGCGTTTGTATAATACCCAATATAAGATAATGTACGCGAAGCCACGAGAGAAAAGTTAGTATGTAACAAGGCGCCGCTGTCCATTATTTGATTGGTCATTCGCTTAGTGGCCTATTACTTCACCTACGGGACTTAAGGTACGCCTCCCTATTGCGTATTGTGGACTGCTATTGCTTGATTGATATATCACACAACACCTGATAAGCCAACTCTATAAAACGCTTAGTTACTAGTGGCGGCCCGCAACTCCATTCGCATGGAAGTCGGTTTCCCATGGGAATGAGAAGTTTCCCGCGGTAAAAAGTACCCTATGTGTTATTCTGATGTATAACCTATATTACTTCAAAGTTTCATCCAAATCCGTCCAATAGTTTTTACGTGAAAGAGTAAAAAACATCCAAACATCCATACATCCTCACATCCTCACAAACTTACACATTTATAATATAAGTAGGATATAGTGATACTAATGATATTAATACCTACGTAAGGTAAGTATGTTTGAAACACATCTCGTTATCCTAACTTCGAAAGCAGATATTCTTGTTAGTAGAAGATGCATAGCAGGGACTGTCTTCACGCTACACTCTTGTTAAACTCCTTTATTAATAGCTCCTAAATGAAACTATTGTATTTAATAGTGCAATATATATTACTTATAGTTACATTTTACCGTCGACAAAATAAAAGGGAAGTTATATACACTCGTTGACGTGTGTATGTGTGAGTCTGTCTGTGAATTCATTGCTACTAAACGGATGAGACAATTGCAATTTAGTTCTTTTTTTAAACGCGCCCTAATACATATTCTTATTCTGTTTGAAAACATTGTTTGTTAATTTTTATACATGGTATTAATTTACGATGGTAATAATATTACTAGGAATTTAGTAAATTCTCGGTCTTTAGGTCATTGTGCAGCTAGATCGTAACCTCGTGTAAAGGAATCCTCACAAAGGCAGACTTACTTCGTCACGTCAATTATCTACCAGCTATTATACCTTATAAGTAACATGAGATGTACTAGTAGATTATAAAGATAAATGATTTAAAAAAAAATGATTTTAGAAATGATAAAAGCCATAGATATATTTATATTGAATCTCATTTTATATACCGGGTGTCCAGGAAACAATGGATAAGCTCTGAAGGGCTAATAGTAGAACTAAAGGCAAGCCTAAAAAATAATTGATAAAAAGTATAACCCTTAATCAATAAATTGGGTAAGTCATTATGAAGAAAATTTGGATCACTTTCTCCTGTTAAGTTGATTTCTTTGATTCCGATTGATTTTCTTTGAGATCCTTTATTCGTAGATGCAGACCCTGCATCAGGATGGGGACAGACAATTTGAACAGTTGCTCTCAATTATTCTAATGTTTTTGCAATTAATATCAGTTGAAAATCATATTTCTTTAGTTTTATTGTATTTTTTTAATTTTGCTAGAACTAAATAATTATCCCATTTTACACACTAATACCATTAGTTCAATATTTTTTCATTACAATAACGACATATTACATCTTTTTAAAAACGTTATTAAACCAGGAATATTTTGAAATCATTGGCCACTGTTGCTTTCATATATTTTTTTTACACCAGAGCTGTTCAAAGTTGCGCATCAAAAATATTTCTTCAGAAATTTTACACAAATCAAAAGTTTTACATTATTTTTTGAGAAAAATACTTTAGTTAGCTATTTTATTTGATAGTTATTCACTGATGCGGTTAATATTTATTATTTTAGCACAGAAATAATGATGTTATTAAGTGATTTGACCTCGTTACGAGTAAAAATATGAACACAGTCAAAAAAATATGAAGTTTTTTTTTAAAGCGCCATATTTCTAGCAGTGTAAGGGTTATACTTTTTATCAATTATTTTTTAGGCTTGCCTTTAGTTCTACTATTAGCCCTTCAGAGCTTATCCATTGTTTCCTGGACACCCTGTATATTATTTATACTTAATTGATCCCATTTTCGTTCACAGCTGCCCTACGGTTCTGCTAACGAACTTCACCGATTTCTCAGCGATTAAATGTCATTTCCTCCATGATTGGATGAAATGACATTTTATTGAAATCTTCGAAGTTTCTTTAGTGACTTGCCCGCTGTTGGGGCATCTGTTCTGCAGTAGTCAAGTTTTTTTTAAGATATAGGTAGCAAACGAGCATGCTGGTCACCTGATGGTAAGTGATCACCGCCGCCCATGACTACCCGCAACACTGTGGGTTTTGGGGGTGTGTTGCCTTTGAGAAAATAGGGCACCGGATAAAAAGATTAGAGACAGTACAGGACCCTATGACCGGGGTATTTGTAAGACGTATCTAAGGTTAAAAAAACAGAAACCTGTAATCATGTTTAAAAGTCTTATTAAGTTACCATATGTCAAGTTATGGGCGAAAAGCAACTATCTAAATAATGAACAAAAATACTATTTGGTATATATTTTTCTAACTATCGATAAATAATATTTGTAATATGATTTTATCTAGAAAAATAGTATTTGCTGAAGAAGTCTGCAGAAAAAGTGCTAACGACTTGTTTACTCGCCCGTGCTAACTAATTAGTTATATTTTCTTGATTTATATTTTCTTGATTTTCTTCTGAGATGTGTGTCTTGATTTTTATTTTCTTTATTTTCTTCTCAGATGTGCCTTTTATAAATAAAGGAAAAATCAGCAACATAATTTATGAATGACTAGTGGCCGCCCGCGACTACGTTCGCGTGGAAGTCGGTTTCCCGTGGGAATGAGATGTTTTCCCGCGGTAAAAAGTACCCTATATGTTAATCTGATGTATAAGCTATATTACTGTAAAGTTTCATCAAAATCCGTCCAGTAGTTTTTACGTGAAAGAGTAACAAACATCTATCCATCCATCCATACATCCTCACAAACTTTCACATTTATAATATTAGTAAGATAATGCAATTATTATGTCAAAATAATAAAAACTAGCTTTTCGCCTGCGGTTGCATGATATGTATATTAGATTAGGTATCATTTATAGCACTAAAACAATGAACCAAGTAACTTCCAAAAATGGAGAACTAAATAACTCAAAGTTATTAAAATCTAACGGAGGATATTACTGCTGATTTACACGATTTTTTTTTAAATATTAAGGTATACTGATTTTAATTTCTACCTTTGAACCTTTTTTAAGACGGTTCTTCACAGCCATGCATTAGTTTCTAATTATTTATGTTTCCATAATATAAGTATTTAGATAATACGAGTCACCTCAAAAAAATATAAATAACTTCGATCACACGTAACAAAAAAGTTCTGTATATTTTTCTTCCTTTGTTTAAAATAATATGTATCTATATAATGATAACCCGAAAACTGCAGTTTTAGTTATAAACATTATATCTGCGTTAGTTGTTTAACTATTATGCAACTACTTGAGGATTTACTTCTAAAGTCTATTGAACCGCCGTTAGTGTTCCCAACTATTAATTAGAATGTCACCGTAATTACTAGAACCCCTGGGAATCCCGCATCACTGTAAAATAGAATTTTAGGTGCCAGACAACGAACGTCGCGGCACCAACTATGTTAGACACAAACCACTGAGTTTCTGATCGATCAGTTTTTGCTGAGAATCGCTTGCAAGTGAATATCACTTGACTATAAAACACCCTTTATAAAAAACTTTTTTTTATATACAAAGTAACATAATAAATTGCTAAACGTTTATTTAATATTTAATTTAGGTAAAGTTAATGTTGTACCCTCTTTAGGAATGGTTCGAAATTCACTGTAGGTAACTATTTTTTTCTTAATTTGTTTCGTTTCGGCACTTTTTAGTATTAAGTATCTGTAAGTGAGGACATATAATTGGCCTAGTGAAGCTATAAATTTTAATTACTTTATGTTTTGGCTGTTTGTCTCTACATAATTAAATAAATAAATAAATACATGTATTGAATAGGTAATTTTGCACTTCAAAGTAGAGTAATATAAAGTGTAAGCGAATTCAGTCAAATTGTGAGTGACAGAAACTTTGTAACCGTCTAGACTTTGCTTTATTTAAAGATTTACTGAGTAAAAGAGTTTTAGTTTGTCTGCTTCGGTGTTAACTCAATTATTTGAAGAAGTTCAAGGTCTTTTAAGGTCGCAGACTGATAAGCTCCTTATCAAATTGGCGATTTGTAAGTAAATAATAGATCCGCGTCTGTGAACACAGCACAAAAATCAAAATCAAAATTATTTTATTCATCATAGAAATGTAACATTTACTCAATGAACGTCAATGTTACAAACTTCATAACTTAACCGTAGACCGAGAGAAAAAAGCCGGCGGAAAAAAACTCCCAGCACTCTTTTCGGAAATTATACAATCATAACGTGCACCTACTAGTAAGTAAACAAATAATAAAGATTAACACTATGAACTATATCATGAATAGGGCTTACTATCCTATGTGGCTATTAAATGCTACAAAGCCAGATCCGGCTGCTACTGCTAGTCCGAGCGAGTACGAATTCTAACAAACAAAAACCTTTTCATCTTCCCATAGTCACACCTTTATTAAACTGTTCTACACAATAGAGTGGGCAACTATCCCTAAATTAAAACCGCAGTGACAGTCCTCTGTCTGACATCATGTAAAGCTTCGTGGAGTTAACGGTGTACAGCCTAATACGATAGGTGTACAAAATAATACGATGGGTGTACAGAATAATACGATGGGTGTACAGAACAATACGTTGGAAGTCCACTGGCGGCGGTGTTATACACCGCACCTGTTTAATGAACGTGCTCGCGTTTTGTTTCAGCGTAAATCCTGAATATGCTCATAAATTACTATCACTTTTCGCACCGCGATGTCAACAGCGACAAATTGGGTTTACTTCAGCGTAGGAATTCGGTTTTCAAAATCTGTACAACTGATTTTGAGTGATTTAATATCAAAGATACAAAAAAATAGATGTTTCATATTATTTGTCTTTAAAGTTAATTTTACCTTTGCGTTGGATAAATGATCAGAGTAGCAGACCCCTTTCATAATTACCATCTCGCAACAATTTTAGATACTATCGAAGTAGGTGTTATGTTACAGCCTGAATCTGAAACCACGTCGGTAAACTTTGAATAGTGTTGGTTTCTTCATTCTTCAATTAGCACAATAGCGTACCTACTGTTTTTTCTTTGTTATTGGTGAGAAAGAAAACTTTGTTTCTATTCTATAACAAAAATGGAAGCCTTATTAAAGTTCAGAAAACAGAATAACTAAAGTTACTTAAAAAGTTGGAATTTTTATTTTTGTTTAAAAACTCTGTTTCAAAATTATTTTCCTTGCCAGTACTATAAGCCTTTGCTTCTTCTTTTTTTGACAGGCTATTTATATAAGCCACTTTTGGAGGGTACAGAACTCTACTAGTGCTCTTAAGTTTTCAGTTTTATCACAGTTTGTGATAAACAACATGCAATAGCATCAAGTAAAAACCAATGTTCCTGTTGTATTTCCACGTTTTAATTAGTTACACATCACATCGGAAAAATAAAGCATGATCTTCTCTAATATCTTAAATGTAATACAAGTACATGTACAAAAGTATGTTTTGTTACAAAAACACGCTTAGTTGACTGTATGTACATTTTTAGTTTCACAATAACGATTATAACACAAATCATACCAAATACCGACGAAAAATCTAAATAAGCCGCAGGTAAAACTGCAAAAACACCGCAGGAAGTTAGTATAGTAATTGAAATTAAATAAGTAATAATTTTAATCTTTAAGTATTTGATTGTATTAGTTTGGTTCGGTTACCAAATAAATAAAATGTTTTTCTAATTATCCCGTTGTTCTAATAATCCTATTTATACTTAGAAGGAAAGTAAAATAATTAACAGTGTTGTTGTCAAAGTGATAAAGACAGACCTTGTTTATTCATAAATATAAAAAAAGACTACTTCCCATTAATTAGTAGATAAAATTAAAATAAAAACATCATAATATTGTGTCTGTTCATTGGTTAACTAATATTTTTATACGTTTACTCTATTGACGAAAAATAATAAGGATGTTTAAGACATTTGTCTAACTAATTATTACTTATGCGCCCTGCTTATCCCCCGAAATAATATGTGGTTAAAATTAATAAAAAAACTTACTTATTAAGTAAGTTTTTGGCTATTTCCCAAGATGAGACCAAAAATCTTACATAATATCTAAAAAATATTTTAGTACTAAAGAGTTGAAGTTATGGGCTCTTAAGTAAGATATCGGGACTCGCATTGCCTTTATAAAAAGTGCATCATCTTTCTATATCAACATAAAAATCGTGTTAATAAAACCTGAGTAATTGAATTAAGAGATTGAATCTAACTTTTTTATTTTAATAAAGTCGGACGGAACTTGGAACCAAGCTAGTCTTCCATTCTATAATTACGTTGCCAGTGGCAATTATAGAAAAACGCTGCAAATTGTTGTTATTCTGTGAAATTACACCTTTTACCTGAGAGTCGATTTACATGAAATTTTTCACCAAACTAACATTCTACAAATATCAGGTTGGGTTGTTTCGACACAACCCTATTTCAGAACAAAATGTAAATGGATGTTATATGACCTCTCTGAATATAAAAACTGTGTACCTAAACATAAATAAAGACTATAAATGTGAAATATACACATACTTTTTTGATGCTTTTACAGACAGATTATGGATTCGGCAAGGTCATAAGGTTATCAAAAATACATCTCGTTACATCAAAGTAATAGTTACAGACACCATTTTATTTTTTAATCATAACTTCCTGACAATAAAATATCAATATTAAGAAGCAAATAAATGTAGATGTATTAAGTGCCAGGTGTTATCAAGAAAGGTAAAGGGATCACTAAGGTGAATGACCTCTGATCGGGGCTACCAAATCGTTGCGGATTTTTTGGTAAAATTCAAACTTGTTATATTTCTTTGTAGCTTTTTTTACACATTCTTTGGAATTAACACTACACACGGTAAAAAACTTGCAAAAAAGTAGCGGTGATTTTATTTATATTCGAGTCTAGGCTATTCTAATTAAATTGCAAAAATAGCCGAAGAGAATTACTATACTTATATTATGTGTTTTCTAAATATTTTGATCACCTACAAAATATATTGCTTTTAAAACCAGAATGAATGACGATAAAAAACATCGAAATCTAAATTCGTGCAAAGGAATAAAGTCATAATTTATTGTATTAGCATGTTAGCCAACACTGAGCGTACCTACATTTATTTTTTATATTATACTAGTGGCCGCCCGCGACTTCGTTCGCGTGAAAGTCGGTTTCCCGTGGGAATGAGAAGTTTTCCCGCAGTAAAAAGTACCCTATGTCCTTTCCCAAGTTCAGTTCTTTCTTCATACCAAATTTCATCAAAATCGGTTCAGTGGTTTAGGCGTGAAAGCGTAACAGACAGACAGACAGACAGACAGACAGACAGACAGAGTTACTTTCGCATTTATAATATTAGTAGGGACTAGTCTGCGATAGAATTGACTTTCCCATGGGAATGAGGTTAATTCCCGCAGTAAAAAGTTGCCTATTTTCATCCCAAGTTCTTGATCTACGAGTATGTCTATTCCAAAAATTCATTAAAATCGCTCCAGCCGTTTCGACGTGAAAACAGAACATGAAGACAGACGGACATACACATTTATAATTTTAGTAAGGATTTAAATCGATTGTCAATTCGCTAGTGGATGTTTGTTTTGGACCAACGGATTCAGTCTGCAAACCTTGCATTAAAATTGTAAGAAGGCAGATATCTTCGATAAGTCATAGAGTTATAAAAAACCGGCCAGGAACGAGACGACCTTGCGCACCAGAGGTTCCGTACGATAAAAAAAACACAATTGTTGTATGTGACCACCCATTAGCTTTTAGGATTTGTAGTTATAGCGGCAACAGAAATATATCTTTGAAAATTTAATCTGTCTGGTAATCACGAGATACATCCTGGTGACAAAAAGAGATACGGATGGACGGATAGCGGAGTCTTAGTAAAATGGTCTCGTTTTTACTCTTTTGGTACGGAGTCCTAAATACAACAAAGTACTAGTAAGAATTATGCACCACGGCTTCCGTACACTTTTGAATGTAAATAGTTCGTCCATTACAGGAATGGAGTCTGAACTGTCTAAAGATAATTCTTATCACAAGGATTTCTTTTTGATTTCTCCGAACTACTAAGGATCGCTTTAATTCCTTGTGCGGGTATAGTTACTCCCTGCCTAATTTAAGAAAACACCAACAGAACGTGTGAATTAAATTTATATTCCGCCTTCAAAGTTTGCAATTTAATATAATAAAATGTTTTGATTGCTGTGTATGAAATCTTATAAATATACTTTAAATAATGTCTAAGTAAAAAATACCTCTATATGAAAAAGTGAAGCTTGAGTCGCCATAAACATTTGTCATGTTCCAAAGCACCTAAACTTATACACATTTGATCTATTCCTCATTTATATTCCCAATACACATACACAGCATAAAGCAATTAAAATAATATCATTAATGCTAACTGGAAACACATAGCATATTATCAGCTCTTAACTAATTGCAGATTGTGTTAAGTGAAGGCTTTGCAGATAATGATTAGCGAATGTCATCCATCGCTTCAATAAGTGTGATAGTTGTAGCGAATGTTATTTGACGAGACCCACAGTGGTGGAATATTAATTCGGTTCGGAGATAGGAAATCCAATTGCATTGGGGGTCAATGATGAGGGCTGTCAAAGTTTTGTTATAAGTATAATAAATATACTTATAACTAATGCAATGAAATGTGAAAATATTTTTTTATTTATATAAAATACGCGCTTATAAACTTTATTTTTTTATTATAAAGTAGAGTAAAACGACGAGAACACTTTTGAACGTCATATACCTGCGGATTATATTGATTTCCGTTAACTCTTTCAAAAGCCCAGCACGGCTTTTATTTTATATAAATTTTATGCAAAATCGGTTTTTATTTCTATAGAGGCAAAATCTGAGTTTCTATAAAGTCAGCGTTAAAAGGTTAAGCCTGGCTTAGCTCGCTTCATCATAGACTTCGCTCACGGGCAAGCAAGCAAAGACAATGTTTTAATGAATAGTGGTTTAAAATGTCATCCGTACTTTTAAGAGGTTTAGTTCATTTTAATAACAATCATGATTATATATTGCATTCTTCTAAGCTTCATTATATTCTTCTAAACTTCTAACCTAAATTATTGCTGTTTCTATTTTTTTTAAGGTAATTTTTTTTCTGATCATTTGTTTCACTTCTGCAGAATCGTGCAGGCAACAGCTGGACAAAGCCAAACGAGCACAAAGGTATGAAACACCCAACATGTCGGATTTTCTGATACCAATCGTTTACAAAAGGTGTGACTGACAACAAAATGAATTTCTATAAAATACGTAGTTTTTGCTTTTGACGGTTTTGACAGAAATTTCAGCGAAAACCATACTGTTGTATGACTTTTTTTTACTCTTTTTCGATATTTTAGTAGGTAAATATGGAATATGTTTCTCTTGTTATATAGATCGTAGTGTCGGATGGTTTGGGAAACTCAGACCAAAGATCAAAGTGATAGAGGTACACTAAGGGATTATACCGACTGCACAGACAGAACACATACTGTCAAAGGTTGCTTTGTGATTCGATTTTGCAATATAGTAAGTGCATTACAGTGCAAGATGAATAAATCTAAAATATTACAATAAAATATTTTTTGGGCTTTTCTTTAAATTCAGTTTTTCTTACGATACCAATCGTTTAGTGCCCAATTGCTTGCGATTCAAACTCTTGCATCGAACTTAAAAGCTCACGGCTGAGCGGCTGAAACGGACACTCAATATGATATTGGGTAATAATAAAATATATATATTTTTTTAAAATATTTTCCTTTTATAAAGTTTTCTGCATCATAAATCCATCTACCTAACTTTCCTCCAACTTTCTAGTAGAACACACAAAAAGTCTAGCTTGCACCTAACAGTTGATCTGCAAACTACATGGCAACTAGCTCACAGTGGTAACCGAGTATTGTTTGCTTCGCCATCACTAGTTAATTAGTTGTTTCGTATTGGTATTCCATTGGCACTGCTGCGGTGATGGTTGGCTATGCACGTCACTGTCAATCCGGAATGTAATAAACAGGTCAAATACGGGAAATACGTCACTGACGTTGGAAACTTGTGGAGGGGACTCGGCTGTATTTAGGAAAATGGAATTACGGTAGTATTTCAAATTTTGACAAACTTTGAACACATTTTTTTTGTAAAATTTAACATTGAGGCTATTGGCCCCGATTCTCAAAACACTCTCTAAAACTAAATTAAAAATATCGCTGTCACTTTCTCATGCTTCGTATTAGAAAAAGACCGGTACATTGGTCTCACTAAATTTAGTCCACATCATTGTAAAATTGAACAAAATGCGCTAAGGACTAGCCTAAAATTGCCTTCGCCGTGTCACATTGCACGTACATTTTAGTTTGACAGGACTAAAATGATTACCTGTCTTTGTCTTATACTATTGAACAGTAAGTGACAGTGATAGTTTTAGTTTAGTTTAGAGAGTGTTTTGAGAATCGGGGCCATTGTTTAATTAAAATATTGTTTCCCGACGTTTAGGCATTTAGCAAATGGGTACACAGACTAAGGATGAGAGATGTCTAGTTTTTTAATGGTCTTTCATAATTTTCCAGCAAAACATGGATTTTGCACAAGAAGTACCTAGGTATAAATAAATTATGGTGAAACCTTCTTGCATTGTGGTTTCTGCAACTAAGTTTCGAAATTTGCTACGAGGTGAAAAAAAAATACATTTCCAGTAACGCCGTGTCCATAGGTCGGCTACATCAATCATAGGTGTGAATGTGCAGGCTGGACTGAAATTTAATTTGCGCCACTCAGGCGTCTATTTGAAGTTCGGTGTACAAAGGTGGATCTGTCGATATGTGCCTCAATCGGATGTCAATCACTCAATAGCGTTTTATTGCAGTACACCTGCGCTCAGTTTTAATTAATCTTTTGAACCCACTTGCTCGGAAAGTGAGCCTTAAAACACCGTTTTGAGGGCCATAAACAGACCTATTACACACTTGTGTATAATAATATTAAGCACTAGTGCATAATATAACGATCCCTACAAAGTTAAGGTAGCACCTTACTGCAAATTATATGCTAGTAAACAAAGCATTTTCAATTTGATCGGATAATAGTTTTTTTTGTAACAACAAAGAGGTTTTATGCCACTGAAAATCCATTTATATATTTAGAATAAATAAATGTGTATATTAGAAAAATCATTATCAAATTATTGATAATAAACAATAATTGTATTTTATCTCAAAAAGTAGGTATATTTTGAAATAGGCTGTATGGGGGCTGATTGGCGAGTGCAAAAAAAAGGTTGAGAGTAATTTCCCGTATTCTTTATATTTTGTTTACATTGCATTTGTTGCTGTGTAGAAAAACTATTTATGCTAAAGATAATTGTATTTCCTCGCAAGTGTGTTGAAAAAGTGCGTATGGTACTCGTGAGCAACATGTTCATTATACACTTGGCTGCAACCCTCAGCCTCGTGTATAATGAACAACTTTGCACACTTGTATCATAATATACTATAATTAAACTTTGTTTTATTTTGTAAAAATCTACTCTGAATTATACGTATATTATCTACTTGTTGGGGAAAACAAGAAATAACGAGATAAGTGTATAGATTTCATTTCAATATCTTGCGACGAGCGCAGTATTCTTCCTAGATTTCCTATCTAAAATTAACTAGCTCTTCAAGTAATTCAATAGCTACCCAACAGCGAAGAAAATTATTATTGCAAAAATTTCCTCTCCTTAGGATTGAATAAATATCTACATGAGTTTTAGAACTAGAATAAATCTTGAAACACTTTTGTGAAAAAGTTTTTGTACCTTATCACGTACCTAAGGCTCTTGGTGAAATTCATTTTTAAAATATCGAAAATTATAATATTTATAAAAAAAAAACAACTTTGGCTTTTCCATATCTGATTTGTTTATTAAAACCTGATATAAGTTAGTCTTATTCTTTATTGTTTTTGAAACCGCAATTTTTTTTTAGAAATAATTATTACTTTATAACTTTAAATTTAAGACCAGAATGTCTATAAGGCATACATTCGCGGTTAACCGCTTGATTAGATTTGATGTCTCGTGCTATATTCACGTAGGTTGTACATGTCTTCAGAGATAACATTCCCTTTACGATAACAATAGTTGGTCAGGGTACACAATTACTCTATTACAATGCATGGTCATTGTCAATGTTAGGTAGACAGGGGATTACAGATCACCAACAGCTTACGTAGGTATTTCACTTTAGCTAGTTAAGATCAGGCATCAAAGAATCAATCTAACATCAATACCAACAGTGTAAAGTAAACTGAGTTATCCTTAGAAAAACGAGGGCTGACTGCAGTGTGGGTGAAAAGATTAGAAAATTTGTCTCAATTTTGAACAAGTAGCTATAGAGTTCACTGGAAGTTATTTCGCGCGGATTATTATATAAATAACTCACGCTACGAGACGAGAAAAGTCAAACTTTGACTTTTAAAGTATACTAAGTGTGACATAATACGTGTTTTATACATTAATTTATTTTCTTACTTTAACAGAATGAGGATTTTTACCTGTTTTCATGTCAGTCCTATTATAATTAAATATCGTATCGCACTAACTAAAGCCATTTGAATATGCTCTAGTGCCAATAGTGCACTAAGTTATGTATTTTGGGGCCTCTGTACTGTGCATTCCATTGGATTATATTCACGGTGACGTATTTTATATATAAACTATCATCAGACTTTGATTAAAGCTGTAGTTACATTAGGGTTGTGTTATTTTCAATTTCACACATAGTGGGTCGTAATTAGTTCCACTCCCGTTATGTAATACTTCACGATCATCCATATTGGATGATTACATAACCGCCATATAACTGATCGAAGTATTTAGGCATAGACAACACTTTTCTTATTAACTTTGTGGCAAAAAAATAACACACAAAACGTTAGTAAATTTAAGATAATGTGCTGTATACTGCTATTTTAATAAAAAAATAAATGAAAATACATGAGTAATACTTAAAAAAAATGTGAAAACATTGCCTTCGAGTAAAATTAAAAACGGAAAATCACATTGTTTTCAGACGGATTTACTAAAGTAGAATGTGACTGCCAAACCAGTTGCTTAAATTCGAATAGTTCATTAATTGGATCATACACAAAGGTTCACAAACAGGATGAAATCTCTAGTTAAACTACAGCTAAGCGAATTTAAAATAAAAGCTATTTGGATACCTAAAAAATTTAAACAATTCAAATAATAAAAACAGCTATTTTATCAACAACACATATGGTGGTTTTACCACATCGTATTACGTCGTTATTTGTGTTTGTATGCCATTCTACTAACTATTTTACTAATTTCCTGTTACGGCATTTTATGCGGTTGTCACGTTTTAGATATTTTTTTAATTATATTTTGTAAGTAAAATTTCACGAACATGTCAACTAAAATCACAAAATATTGTGAAGCGCGGACAGGTTACTGGTTTTCAATAAATAAAATCCAAATATATTGAGTAAAAGCTCACGTAAATGAAAAATAAACTATGAAAAGAACAAACAACACATGAAGGGTCAGCGCACTACATTTTATTAACAACTAGCGACCCGCCCGCGCTTCGCAATGGTGATATTTTGGCCGATTTGCTTACGAAACATTGAATTTTGGCTAACTAAAAAAACTTTTTCTGAATGATCTATATTAAAAAATTAAATGAAAAAATACCTAAATGATAGTGAAAACAGCATTCAAATCCGTCAACTGGTTTAGGAGGAGATAGCGTAGGTACCTCCTATATTATGATGATAAAAACGAAATTTTTCTAGGGCAAGTGCGAGTCGGATTCATATACGATCAAGAAAGCCTATAAAGTACCTTATTCTTTTACATATTATTTTAATGAAAATAAATCTAAAACTTTTTTTTTTTCAATTTTGTTTTTGCCGCCACAATAGTAGACATTCTCATATCTTTTCTAAATATACTACTGCTCGGATTTATTGGACACCCTTGTTAGCTATTGAGCACGGAACCCTAATACCGTCACTACCAAAACTAAATTGTTTTTCATTGCAAGGTTCTAATATTTACCTATGAAACCTGTTGCGAACAGATAGGGGAAACCAAATACATTGAAAAATAAACAAGCAACAAGAACTGTATCAAAACGAAATATACAGCTTTGAAACATATACAATGGTTGTTTTTTCTATTGTGTTGTGAAAATAAAGTGATATAAGGAATCAGCGGCATAGCATGTAGACACGCAAGCGACGCGTTCTGTGGCTATATGGAGCATGGGGACAGATGAAACATACGAGATAAATCAATATCATCATGTTATTATTGGTATTTAGTTTAGATAGACAAGTGGTTCATAATACGAGGGTCATTTGAAAAGTTCCTAGCCTAACGTACTTAATGAAACCACATGATTTTGATTATATTTTTATTTTTCAACATACTCTCCCCCGAACTCAATACACTTTTTCCATCGACCCGGTAAGGCTTCGATACCCATTTTAAAAAAATCTTCGTCTAACTCCTCAAAATAAGCGTCTACGGCGGCTATGACCTCTTCATTTGTAAAAAAATGTTTACCACCTAAAAATTTTTTCAGCTTTGGGAACAGGTAGAAGTCTGACGGTGCTAAATCCGGTGAATATGGGGGATGAGGTAACAATTCAAAGCCACACCGATGGATTTCTGCCATGGATTGCACAGAAGTGTGAACGCGTGCATTGTCCTGATGAAACAAGACCTTCTTCCTCAATAAACCTGGACGTTTTTCTTTGATTTTTTCTCTCAAAAGCCGCAGCAGGTTGCAGTAGTAATCAGAATTTATTGTTTCACCCTTTTTTAAATAATCCACCAGAATTATACCCTTTGCATCCCAAAAAACTGATGCCATGACTTTGCCAGCCGATAAAACCACTTTTGCCTTCTTTGGGGTGGGTGATCCTGCCCTTTTCCATTGTTTCGACTGTTCTTTTGTCTCAGGTGTATTGTGGTGAACCCAGGTTTCATCCATGGTTATAAATCTTTCAATAAATTCCTGTGGATCAGCTTCATATAACTCTAAACAGTCGCGGGAAGTTGTGAGTCGGTTGCGTTTTTGTTCCACTGAAAGCAGCCGCGGTACCCACCGCGCAGACACCTTAGAGAATCCAAGTTCAGAAGTAATTATATGATGTGTTCGCTCAGAAGAGATGCCTACAGTCTTAGCTATTTCCTCGACTGTCAATCTTCGGTCAGATAAAATTAAATCACAGATTTTTTCTTTGTTTTCATCAGTGGAAGCCGTCGAGGGCCGGCCACTACGGGGCTCATCTTGAATGGACTCACGACCACGTTTAAACTCTGCCACCCAATTTTTAACAGTCGCATACGAAGGAGCGGACTCACCTAAAGTGGCAGACATGTCTTCATGTATAGCTTTTGGAGTTAAACCTTTCAAATACAAGTATTTTATCACTGCACGATGTTCAATTTTATCCATTTTCAAAAATTGCTCTGACTTGACTTACGGTATCACGTGTAAACGAACAATTAATTATTGCAAATAAACTAAACTGTGCATACTTGTTGCTAAATAATGTAGCTATAAAATGAGGGTAGTTATAAAATATACCGACGAGTCTAACAATGTTAGGCTAAGAACTTTTCAAATGACCCTCGTATAAAAGGCTCGGAGTGACTCATCTGTTTTTTTTATAAATAACATTCACAAAGTATTTTATTCAAGAAATAGGAACATTTCAAAACCGTCTTTTGTTTTCAAAGCTAGAATCTATACTAATATTATAAAGCTGAAGAGTTTGTTTGTTTGTTTGTTTGTTTGTTTGAACGCGCTAATCTCAGGAACTACTGGTTCGAATTAAAAAATTCTTTTTGTGTTGAATAGACCATTTATCGAGGCAGGCTTTAGGCTATAAACATCACGCTGCAACTATTAGGAGCGAGGAAATAATGGAAAATATGAAAAAAACGGGGAAAATTATTCATCCTTGAGGGCTTCCGTTGCGTGCGCTGCGAAAACGGTTCTAGATACCAAAAATATATGTATAAAAGAATTAAGGTAACTTTTTACCGCGGGAAAACTTCGCATTCCCACGGGAAACCGACTTCTACGCGAACGGAGTCGCGAGCGGCCTCTAGTCTCCTATAACCAGTGGCAGATTTACAGATTTGCCGCCTGTAGTCTTTTTATTTTTTGCCGCCCCTATGAAATTTATGCCCTCGATTGCAACGCCATTACACTCGGTCTATCAACAACATACTTTTTTTTAAAGCTGAAGATGTACCGACTTGCATTAACAGTTCTTTGTTACTTGTGATGAATAAAGTTTTTTTTTACTTTTCACTTAATCTCATGACCACGTCTCGAGTTATTTATATAAAAAGACAAATTGCCTAAAACCCATAGGAGATAATTGCAAAAAAATTTTTAAATATCGTTTAACTAAATTTCAATCAGATGATTTCTGGGAACGCCAAAACTAGGGTCAATACGAGTTTACAACATCTTTGCTGAAATTCCGATGTGTAAACCTTATTTGAAGGACCTATGATCTTGAATCGTCGGTAAAAAATTATACAAGGTGTTAAAACAAAATTATGTTAGGTCAGTTATCATTTGACTTTTACAAATGAAGTTGAAATTAAAAGAGGTTATAACTAAGTAGTAAGGAGCTTTAGAAATTTCCTTTGAACCTTAGGTTCCATAATATTAATAGGAACCACTTAATACGCTGTTTTTCGTAAAATATCATTTTGTTAATAAAAATGTTTCTTTTTTGATTCAGAAAGCCAATTTGTTGGTAGAAAATGCTGAAATATAACCCAAAAATCAGTAAATACCTCATTCGATTTTTTATTTTAAGTTGAAAATTTAAGTGATAACTTACTTAACTTTAAATCAAACTTTGTAACTTCCATTCATGATATGAGGTTTATTGTTCTATGCATAAATGCTCATTTTGGAAAGATTTTTTGCAAAAAAGAAACTCGAACAAATATTTAAGTATTTTTTAGGAACGGAAACTACCATAAAACGTAGAACATAAATGTAGGGGCGTTTCAGGGGCCACTCGACTCAACGCAAAAAAACTCTGGCCCCACTTTTAACTTTATGACAGTATCCGTTGTTTTAAGACAACGACAATTTCATGTATTGTGGCGTCTACATATTTATTTTAATAATCTCGAGTTCTGAATCTAAATAAAAAATCAAAGATTTAGATTTGCACCGTTTATCTATGCTCTAACTGCTTTATCAAGGCCTAACTATTGCTAACAAAAGAAATCCAACAAGATAATAAATAACTTTACTTTGGAATATGAATGTTTAATGGAGATAAATTGCACTCAAAATCTCTTAAATTACTTACTTGTAAAAAATGTTAATACTATTTTTCTTTGTGTATATTTTAAACAAATATAAAAAAACACAGGCAAATCTGCCGCAACCTAGAATTTGCCGCCCTAGGCTCCAGCCTACTTAGCCTAATGGTAAATCCACCACTGCCTGTAACCACTTCTTTTTCTCTATCGTTCTTCGAGAATTTGCAAGCTGAATTTCGGAGAATTTTCTCCCTGCCTACTACTAGTAACTATGGCAACTAACTCAATATTGCGTTCATGCGAATGCTATAAAATTTTCGAGTCACTGAATTCCACATATTTCAAGTATATGTAAGTTGAAAGGTATGTTGAAAATCTTGTGACTTTATAGATCCAAGTTTTGTATTTTAAATTTGAAACCTTTTAAATGCTGGGAGCATATTCGTGTCAGAATTATATTTATTGATCGGCATTAAGTTTCATGCTTACATGAAAGTTAATTCGCGTGCTTATTAACAGTATGTCTACAATCTTGACTTTCTATCAAAAGCACATACTGCCTTATAAGATATGTCCTTAGAGCATTTATACCTTGCTTTCCTAGAAACGGTAAATAATATTTGTTCATTGTAAATTAGATCTTACTGTCATTTATGAGGAGTGTTTCGTCAGTTCGCCCCGGTCCTGAAAGAACCGCGGTGTCAAACGCACAAGGACTCTTTTTGAATAAGCCGATTGGCAGGGTGTTAGTTACCTAATAATATCGACGGTTCAAGCGGGAATAGCGTTTTACGACTTCATCAGTTGATACCGCCACCAAAAGTCTTATTTTTGTTTTTTGTATAGTTGAGTACACAAGTAAGTTGTAGATTAAATAAGAAGGAAGGGTAGAGTGGAATTTTCATTTAACTTGCCATCCCTTAGTGAGTAGATACATTTAATGAGGTAGAGGAATTGCAAAGCGCGAGCGATATTTATGATGTCACATCTATACGCTACAATAGCTCCTTACCATCTGGTAAAGGAAATTTTTGTTCGCCAGCTTTCATTATAAAAAAATATAATGAAACAAACAGAATGTTAATAAAAATGTTTATTTTAATGAGTACAAAAACGAGATCATACGTCATCAAATCGCAGATGACACCGCGGTGCTTTCAGGTTTGGGGCGAACTGACGAAACACCCTTTATGAGCGGAAGTCAATAATTTATTATTGAAATTAGGTTTGATAATTCTCGCGTGACTTACAAGAGCTTCGAGTTAATGTAAGTTTAATAACACGCATGTCTGCCTGTCAGTGAAGTGTCTACCCCAACAGTACGAGATAACTCGTTCCAAATAATTTGGCAGGTAACTAATGAGTCTTTTTGTCAAACCAAATTCTCAGGCCACATCAAAATGTTCAAAAGAACGTCATTAAAGTCTTGATTACTAATATGAAGACTTAATTATCAGGTATGCAGGTGAAAAAGCGCGTGTTTGAATGTCTCCCAGCAAGGTACAGCGGGCTGGCCGTAGGACCTGCGTTATCGGGGCGTTTAAAAAGTAGACAGAAAAAGTCTGCCGAAAAAGCGGTGGCAAAAAGGCAAGGGCTTGCGATGCGCCAAAATCGTTTAACGTGAAATTATTTTGTAATACGCAGTTGTTGAGGATGTTTTACAACGTGTAGGTACTCGGCGTGGTGTACAAGGTACAGTTCCTGCGGTTAAACTTTATGTTCTTTTTTGCAAATTCTTTAAATGATTACAAGCAGTAAAATATTTTTGTTAGTTCCCAGTCTTAAAACAAACGTCAGTGTCTTTTCTTTTTTGATGACGTAAATACAAACAAAGCGTTTGGATCAGGGACATAAATATACTAATTATATGTTATTAACTAACAAAACACCACAACATGTTAACAATAACAGTGAGAGCTCCATATACTGACATCACACAGGCTATAGAGGGTTGTTACCAGTGGTCTTGCTTATAATTCAACTTGTCTAGATACTCTCTCATCAAATAAGCAAATCCAGCTCGTCTGTTGTTCGATCTTGCAATAATACCTACAAATATACAAAATGTGCCGTCTGTCCGTTCAGATCGGATAATACTGGAAGATATGTAAACAACACAGCACCAGAGGATTACGACTTAGACCCTCTTGCTATCCGAGGAATTTGTACAACTAGTGGGACGTATGTAGGCCGTTATTATAAAAATGACGTTGTACTTCTTCTCTGAGATAAAAAATGCATCGTGTTGATAATACATATAATAGGGCGCTAGGGCGCTATTCTTCTCGAGATAGAAATGTGTCACTTTGTTTACACAGTCTTATACTCGTAACTTATCGTGACAGCGCTTAATCATGCATAAAACTTTCTTATATGAATAATATTGCGCGATTTTCTAGACACGTGGCAGCGTACTAAGGGCTCTTCCATGTTTATTATTGAAGGTAATAATTAGTATATTCAAACCAGCCAAGTCAGACCTTAAGCTTTCAATATATTATCCTAAGTTATACGAAGAAATTATAATTTTTGTTTTAAAATATTCAATGTTAATATTAATTAATTTCTTGACTAACCATTGAACTTGGCACGCATTTAGATCTCACTTCTTTTGTTGTGAACATCATATTGGACTTGGCTCTCATTTTACATTTATGTTTTTGACGGGATTATATTTGTCAGGCTTGGTAAAAAGCTTTACACTAAAGCGCATCGGTTTTCTGTTCCCTGCGTTCATCTAGAGTAAAACACGACACGCTGTATCGATCGTTAAATCGAAGAATTTCAATCGGTTGTGCAGAAAGTAAATGTAAATTTGTTCACCCAACCTAGGCACTTTTCAAACTCACTAGATGAAATCTGACAAGCCATATAGTAAAGAAGTAACCATCTTTCGTCAAGTAGGCTAATTAAGTACGTGATAGTCTCAAATGCGCACTTTTGTCGATATATTACTTCTCGGGTTAAACATTTTAACCTAACGCAACGTGCATGCATGTGACTTGTCTATCTATGCATTCCAACCACGAGACAATAACATTTTTTTTGTGAATTATATAGCTTTGTCATACAAGGTCGTGGCATATTTTTAATTACTATGTAGCCTATAATAATTGCCTGCCATTATTAAAAAACCCTGGGCTGCTACTTAATCAGTTATGTGAAGGAAGTACAAGTGGATATAGAGGATTTAAGTACATTTTTAAAATGTGATCGTCTGTAGACTTGGTTATGACACAAAAAATAAGCCATAAGCATCTAGGATTTTTTCTGCACAAATGCGATACCAACAAATGGTTAGTCCCTTCATATAGTCAGTTGAAATAGAAATATCGCCGGGCCGGCCTGTTTTTTCAATCGGATTACGATCCGCTTGAAAGCTATGAGAGAACGTATTAAATTTCATTTATTTACATCACTTTTTGCGCTGAGGGTTAGAAGCTAAAGATTTTTCACCCCTTTTTGTGAAAAATTAACATGCTGGGCGCATTGCACTTTGGATAGTAACAGCGTTAAAGACATCACTATTTTAAGTGACAGTTTATGCGTTTTTAGAGCCTGATTCTTAAAAGAGAATCCTTTTTTTCCCTTATCTTATTACCCCTTATCACTGCGTGGTGCGTTTGTCTGACCGTCAAGTTTTTTTTCTCGTGTACGCATGTAGTTATAACGCTAAAATTAATCGAAATCCCTGAATGCTATAATAAAGCGACCAATATAAGTTAATATTGCCACACCTAAGAATTTTAAGTTTTCTTATCCCTTTTATCTCCTTTATTTGATACACATTTTAAAACTGTATAAGTTTTGCCATAACACATTAATTAACTATTATAAGTTTAACCTGCAGTACTTAATAATAAAATTCAAAGAACTTTAGATTCTTCTTCGATAATAAATCAAATGTGAAACCTTACCGTTAGGTTTAGCATCGAGTTTTTTCTTCGACTTTTTGTTTTTTCTTCGTTTCGCCCAACAAGCGTCCGTCTCGGCCCAAAACACCACTGATTGCAACACACACACCAAATAAACACACAAATTAAAGAATTTAATCATATTCATTTTCTTCTACAACATTAGTATTAACATATAAAAAAATCAGTTTAATAAAATGGTGCGATTTCTTAGACAACGCTGAAATAAGTGACGTTTGATACAATATATGATTAACAAGCAACAATAAACATTGTTACAGAGTTATTACTATTGATGAATTTTTCAAGTATAAGTAATATCTTAGGTATCGCAGAGTTAACATAAACAATAGCGACTTATTGCGATGTAGTTGGGAACGGTCATAAACAATTGGCTGAAAGTTTTTTGTTCCGCAAAATTTTAGATAGAATGTTTTCACCACTTAAGATTTTACTTAGCCCACGCTATGGACGATACATTCGGACACAACTCAACTTGAAAAAGTTCTGACGAGAGTACCTACTCAAACAGCGGTACAACGAAGTTGTAATCTGCAAGGGTTTTATAGAGTGAAAGCCCAAAAACAGTTTTGTGAGATTAGATTTCTAGTAGGTATATAAGGCGCCTGATAACTATGCATGAGAAAAGATCTATGCATGCATGGTATCAAAGTGTCTAAGGCTTGGCAAATAAGCAAAAGAAAAAAAAACAACATAAAGTGATAACAGAAAAGTTCAAGAGTGATAATCAACCGCTGAATATAGTTTACTTTATAACGGTAAGTTTGAAGTCCACAACATCGATTTAAATATATTAAAGACTAATAATATTAATGGTATGATTTCGAGCAATTTGAAGTTTCGGAAACGGTAACTAAACAAGCTAACTCGTTTGCAGATGCGAGCTGTTGAAAACTTTGGGAACACTCACAAATTGCTGTGGCTGAGCTAACGTTACCGGCTTATGTTAGACAACTTTACATTCGGCAATTTACGATAAATTAACTAAAGCTCCATATACAAATAGTTTAATAAACAAGTCAGAGCCAGCTACTTCAATCTGCTATAAGCTACAACAGTGTATAGAATCTATACAAATTTTACAGAAATTTACTCCCAAAAACAATGAGAAAAAGGTGAGGTATTTTGTTGATTAATCAGAGCGACGTGATGAAACATGAAGGTAATAAATAAATGAAGTTGATTTTTAACTTAATTTCACGCTAGGATTTTTGTGTGTTTTCCCGGCAATAAAACCATGTGTTGCTCGGACAACAAAGCTGACAAATTGTACAAAGCCGCGTTTGACTGGCTGTATATTATATTTGACAAATAAAAACTATTTAAAATTCAAACACAAAGTCTCGCTGAACATCAAAATCCAAAACTTTTTTTATTTTTTTTTACATAAATAAATAATAGCCTAAACATGTCCCATAGTTGAGCACAGGCCTCCTTCTCGGATAGCGAGGGGGTTTGAGCCGTAATCCACCACGCTGGCTCGGTGCGGGTTGGTGGATCACATGATGGATAATCATCCAGCCATGGGTTTCCTTACGATGTTTTCTCTCACCGTTAGTGCGTGATAAACATGTACCTACATAATTTGGAAAATACCAAATTAGTGGTACACCCTAGTAGGGATCGAACCCAGAACCTTCGGTATAGTAGACTCGTTGCTATTGCTACTAGGCTACCACGCACTTTTGACATACAACAGTTTATTTCTGCTGTCATAAAATATTTTTGCCGTGTTGCAAATTGCCAGGTATTCTCAGTACATCAGCAACAACTTGAATAAATCGCTACATTCAACATCAAGTAGCGTCGAGAAAACGTAAAAGCATTTCTCGGAAGAGCAGAGAGAGAGAAATAAAAGCATCAAGCCATAGGTGCTCGGCGCATGTAGGGAAAAAAGCAAATCAACAAGTAAACTAGTGCTCACAACAAATATAAACATATATTTTTCATGCCTTTGTTGTACAGTCCCTTGAATTTTCTTCAGTATTTTCTCTGATAATTCTTTGCTCATATTGTCGAGATTTCCTGTGAAGAGCGTCAGACACTCACATAATTGTACAGCACCTAGACACGACCGTTAGAAAACTTGGTTATCAAAGCACCTCGCGAGCGGCACAATGGCGCCTTTCTGTGCTACGTTTCGAGATGCAAATTATGTTATTCAACGTAGACCCAGCATGATCTCTGGTTCAATTAACCTGGTTAATGCTAGGTGGGTTCAACCGTGGCTACAAAACGTGGGGGCGGGTCGTCAAAGCCACTTTTATTTGCCGTGGGATGAGGCAACTGGTCTACCTTACGTCGCATGCATAAAATACTCTTTGAGCACTAATGGATATGATGCCGAATATGTCGTCGATGCTTTGAGAATGTTACCAGGAATATTAAATTATTTTGGCATGCATTTGGATTAAACACTGGCTTTACAGAATGGCTGCCCTACTTTTACTAAAACTTAAATTTACTTAAGCCTTTTCTCATGATATGTGCCTTAAAGATCCATTTTAGGAATTGAATGCTATGTGAGATAAATAAAGTGTGCCAGTCTGAACCTTTTGTTTCCCGCCCATAGAAAATACGAATAGGCACAAAAATCCATTCTGCATGCACCATGCATTCAAATTTTAAACCGTTTATCGTCACCGTACTGGACTGGCTTTTGCAACGAAGATTTTCACAAGAACAAAACGCGAATTATTAATATTTTTCCGAAACATACATATCCCAACAGAAGTATACCCAAGTACAAATTCTGTTCAGTGATTACCAACTGAGAGCAATGAAACACGTTGTATTAAAATCTCTTTCAAAGATCCTTGCTGCTTCATTACATACGGTCTTTAATACAGTAAAAGTAATAAATACTCAAAGCATAATATTACTCATGAATTATAAAATAAACGGAAACCAAAGACTAGACTAAGCCTTTGAAGCTGTGTATAGATACGGACATATTATTCATTCATAATATAGTTTCGGATAGTTTTTAGTAAAAACTAGCAGTTGTGTTAAAACTAAAAGAAACACTTAAAATAGGCATTTAAAGACTCTATTACAATTTTACGACTAGTTAGAATTTCAATTATTTATGTAATTAGCTCTCAGTATAAACGTTTAAAATAAGATTTTCTTCCAACGGTTCGATTGTTACCCGCCAGAAAATTTCGGTTTGTATTTTTTTTAAGTTTAAGTTGAAATTTGTTATTGACTTTGCGCACCCATGATTAGAGAATGACACTAATAACTAATTTAGTTTATGTACTAGTTTTAAGCCTATATACTAGTTACTGGTATCCTATCATTAGACAAAAAAGTATGACAAACCAATCACTTGACAAAGAAGTCTAATAACAAAACAATAAAACGAGCTATTATTTAATTGTAGGTGTGAGTAACAAAATACTTAATAACATACATAAGTCGACTTTGACACATACGCAAGCCGAGCAAGCTGTTGTGAGGTCACCTCTGCTTAGTTTTTTAAAATTAATTACAATTTATTAAACACCACACACATTTATTTATATTAGCGAGCATGGTGCGGCAGCAAGCAATAAATAATAACTTAAGTAACAGTTTTGTGTTACAGAAAAGTCTGAGAATCAGTAAAAATTAAACATTAGATTTACCTTATTTACGTTCTACAAAGCAAATAGACATAACTTGGCTCTTCTGCATTTTGCCTCGAATATTTTATTTCACACATTACACATAAATCTACTATGAGTTTGTTTTAATGTAATTATGGTCGCCCTTTAATTTCAAATGTGATTAGGCAATGTGCCTGATTTATCAAGTAACAGTTTATCTCCAGTCATTGTATAAAATAAAATATTTTATAAACGAAATATTTGTCAAATTAATATTATTAAAACGTTAATATAACATTTGAACAGTTTGTAAAGTAAAACATTTGCTAAATGGATGTTTTGTCAAATGATTACTTCCTACTAATTTTATAATCGTGAAAGTTTGTGAGTACGTATGGATGTATGGATGGATGTTTGTTACTCTTTCACGTAAAAACTACTGGACGGTTTTGATGAAACTTTACAGTAATATAGGTTATACATCAGAATCACATATAGGGTACTTTTTATCGCGGGAAAACTTCTCATTCCATCTCATTTTTGTTTGCTAAATGAGATGTTTGTCAAATGATTATCGTTATTTCAATTGATCATTTTGTCTTTCGTTGTTTGGTCAAACGGTACTGAAACCTATTTACTACATGAAAAGATTCTGCAAATTTTTATCAGGGTATTCGGATTGGACTCATGTTCGATCCAATCGCACTAGAAACCTACGTAAATGTAGGAAATTTCAATATGCTATTTAATCTCGTTGGGAGACGTTTGCAATGCAATAAGGCATTCTTCCTTCTTTTTCAATGTTATATGTATACGAGCAGTATTATACCTACGTATGTAGGATATATGTGGAGGGAAATTCGAATATTTACGAGTAAAATTCAGGATTTTTAAATTTAGATTTTGGATTTTCGTCGGTTGTCATGTAAGATAGTTTGGCGTTGTAATCAAAATAAGTAGGAATGCAGTTACATTACATTGACAGTTGGTTTTTTGTGTTACACGTTTCATTGTGTGCTGGCTTAAGGGGTTGAATAGGAAATTATTAATAATACATTTTAATCCTACCACAAAAAAAAAATTTTTATGATGGACTAACCTTGTGTAGAGGATAATAAAGTTACACCAAACCATCAAATGAAATAATCTCTTTTTAGAGTTTCCTAAGACTTCGCTATCCGTCCGCTCGTCTGTCTGTCACCGGTCTGTATCTCATGAACCGTATATATTAAGCTGAAATCTTCACAGAATGCATTTCTATTGCCGCTTAACAATAAATACTAAAATCAAAATAAAAAACACTTCTAACGGGTGATACGCAAACATACGACAATGCGCCTGTTGCCATGGCTGCCCTACACGAGTCAGGCTTTGGAATAATTACCCTCCCACCATATATTATAGTCATGGACCTCTGTAAATATTATTTATTTTAAAACTTGAAAAAAAAAGCTTCGTGGCAAGAAATTTTCAAGCGAGATGTGAATGACGCAGTTTCAGCGTATTTTCTTTGACGTCTAGAACTAATCTTTTTTTTCGATGGTATGCATAATCTAATTGAACGGTCTGAAAAGTTCATTAGAGTAGCAGGTGAATATATAGAAAATGAAAAATAATTGCAAAATTTTATTTCACTTCCTACCCTTCATTCCGCGAACTGAAAAACGCACCCTCGTAATTGGCAAACCCGCACTTTGCCGGCAAAAGAAAGTTTTTTTGGTGAATTTAATGTGTTTGCGAACACTAATGACGTGAGTACACCAAGTTTTGTTGCACTAAATGAACCAGGCTTCAAGAAACGAGCAACGGTTAGTATTTTAGCGCTTTAATTAGGAAAACGTTTACTAAATTTGTAACGTAACAGTAACCGTTACAAATAGCATGCATGCTTTCATTTTGTAACTTGACGACCTAAATACCTACTTTTCAGTTTCAAATTTAGATTTTCAATAGAAATGGGACCAAGGGCGCATTTATAGTACATGGGCCTAAGCTTAAATTGACTTAACAATAAAAGTTTTTTTGTAAAAATTTGCTTTGTTTCAGAAGCTGCTTTCAAGTGCATGAAAATAAGTAGGTTTGAAAATTATCAATTAATTTTTAGGAAAGCATTAAAAATGCATAATTTATTGTTTCATTCATTTTCTAAGTTACCTTAATATATTTTATGCTAAAGGATATTTTACCTTGAATGTTATAAAGACCTTGACGAACAAACCCACAATATCGATTAGCGGATTTTAATATCAAGTGCAGCATTATCAATGCAGTTAGCTAGACTATTGAAAAATGTTAGTTATCGCCGAAAAGGTTAAACAACTGAGTTTAAAAACACCCTGAAATAACGATGAACTTTAACTATGGGAGTTTATAAGTGTGAAATGAGGTCTCCAATTGACTCCTCCTTATGTTTAATGGCTGTATTTATTTATTTGTTTTAAGGAACAAATGATAAGGATCGAACGATCAGCAAGTTGAAAATGATAACCGATCGATAACCGTGTGTTGTATGTTTTGTCACTCGTATTAATTGTTGTTCATTTTTGGTGGCGATTAGTTGATAAATTATGATGAGTAGCTAAAACGATACAGTTTGGTTCAGTGAAACTAAAACTTATATTTAAACGCTGCTTCAAAACAAAAGACGAACAAATACCCATCACACAGATCCATTATACTGTAGGGTTTTTAAAGACGTAGCTATTTTGTTATGTTTATGTTTTTCTAGTTGCCGCCCGCGACTCCGTTCGCGTGGAAGTTGGCTTCCCGTGGGAATGAAAAGTTTTCCTGCGGTAAAAAGCACCCTATGTGTTATAACCTATATTACTGTTGAGTTTCATCAAAATCTGTCCAGTCGTTTTTGCGTGAAAGAGTAACAAACATCCATACATCCTCACATCCTCACATCCCCACATCCTCACACCCTCACATACTCACATACTTCCACATTTATAATATTAGTAGGATTAGTAACATAGGTATTAGATTTGGCTAAAAACAAACTCTAGTAAAGCAAAAGTGAAGTTTCTCACGAACGGGGCAGTTTTACGACGTCGTGCTAAGGCAAACATATTAAAATATTTTATACATAGGAAACTAACTAGGAAAATAACTGTGTAAATTACATGCGCGAACAAAAACTTTGTATAAAAACCCAGATAATAGGTATAGGACATTAAAATAAACGTGTAGATTGATAAAGATACGTGTAGGAAGTTTTATTAATAGGACGGTCTCATTTATCTATCTCTTGACCATTGGAGTAGCTGAGCAAGAATTATGTAACGATTGTAGGTATGAGCGCAGTATATGAATAGAAACCCAAGATTAATTGCATGTGCAGTCGTGACATGATCCTAAGGTCAGTTATTTAATTGCAACCAACCACTGGAACTTTTTTACCAATTTTCTTGGCACTCCGCAAACCTGTTTTAAAGATTATCTTTTTAAGAGGCGGTCCCACGGTGTGTAAAACCTCGCACCGCACCGTAGACCAGTGCTTGATTTACTTTAGTGCATTTAAGGTCCTTTTAACCTAACCGAACCGCGCACCGTTGGACCCTGCTGTTAGTATAAACACTTTATTTTATAAGAAAATTTGCCCCGTATAGCGGAAACTATCTCATCTGGTTTCAAATGTTTTATTAACAGTAATGTAGGTGAGATTTGGATCTATGTAGATTACTGCATTTTAATAAGAAAACCGCGCGTACCAAATTCACAGTGGAACCATTGGAATTAAGGTAAGATACCAATGTTTCCCACAGAAGCGTGACGTCATGACCCTAATTCGTCACGACCAGACAGATACAGCGGTTTATAAAAAGAATCCGATGTTACTTGTTTCACGAGCACGAAATTTGTCGTTTGGTGTTAAGTTAGGACTTATACGAAATTTAAAAAAAGAAGAATTAAGTAGAAACGCTTAAAAGGATTACTATGAAGGCTGTCTACCTACATACAACCTACTTACGCAGACTCTTTAGCGATTTAAGATTTACCGTGTTTTTTTATAGGTAGGTGGTTCATAAATGCTTTCATTGACGTTGTTGCTTCGAAGTGAGAAGCAGTGTTTTTGTCAAAATAAACAATAGACGAGCGAGTAGCAGGAACTTCCTTGTCTTTGTTTAGTTTTTGTGATTGCAAGCGGCAAGTTTTTCGGTACTTGTACTTTTGACTTTATATATCTTTTGAGTAAGTATTGGGGTATAGCTTAGTGTTTTTAGTAGCTATGTACTTCAGTTTGTTGCATGTTAGGAAAGTATGATATGTATTTTGTTTGTTGGCGCTTATTTAGGGAGGCTTTCGATGATAATTAGCTGATATAATTTTGATGAAGACAGATGTCGTTAACAATGGAGCTTTGGTACTACTAGAATAATATGTGCCGCAATGCTATAGTATATCACACTATATAACAATATGTTGACAGGTATTTTAATCAAGATTTAAAAAATATGGGGAATATCTGTTTCGAAATTTAAATTTAATAAATGTTTTATTTTATGAGAAAAATAAATCTTTAACATTTTTTTCTAAATCATATTATTAAAAAAATATGGTTCAAGAATCACACAAATTCCAGCTTTAACTTAATTTGTGACTATCTTTCAAACTACTTAAGAATTTTTAATTTATTTAAGGTTTTATATGGAAGGTTCTCATTTTAGATAAATCTAATGTTTTATTAAGTGTTTTATTAAGATCTTTTGTTTAAAAACAATAAGCTTACTTTTTTAATTATAGCATACATCCCACTAGTTGAACTTTTCAAGCAGAAAAATATTCTTTCAATCCGCTATGGCATTTAAAAAAAGCCTTGTATAAAAAAAAAAAAAATAAGGAAATATAAAAGACATGAGACATGTTTTCGCTGTAGCCACTTACTTGACTTAGAATACTGCACAGTGCCGGTGTAAAAGTAGCAGTACATCAGAAAACTGCAGGTCAGGAATATCAGGGCCCAAACCCGGAGAGACAGACCTCGGCATCTTGGTATCCTGGCCCTCATACTGATCTGCAGAAACCATATATGATTACAATATGAAGAAAATATAACAGCAATGAAGTAAATATAAAACAAATAAACAAACACATATTAAAATAATTGACCCAAAACCCCAAAGCTCTAACTTAAACAATTAAAAAAATCAATGCTTATTACACACTTAATTTTTAAAGATTTTAAAACTACAAAAATTAATTCCAAGAATTTAACAGTGTAATAAAATTTTATTTTATTTTAAATTCATATTCATATTTTATTTTATTCACAAGTTTTATTTAAGTATTCGTTCTGCGCTTTGACGATAAAAAATAGTGTCACTTATTTCGAAAATCTCTTCTAACTTTTGAAACAAAAGTGCAGTAAAAGTATAATTTATTACTTACTTGTTAAAATTTATCGATGATAAACGAAAGAGGAATTTGCATTTACATTTTAAGAGCAAATTTTAAGTGATAAAAGTAGTTTTTATTCGGTGTATTCACTAATCACGAAAATCGTAATGTTACGATTTTGAATATAATTGAAAGGACAAGTTGACGAGCGATAACCATGCAACGCCAAACGAAATGATTGTTGTATGATGAAGTCAGTCACTGAGGGAGGCAGCTTGCATTGGAAATTGCAGCTAGCAAAATTTACTGCAGCCAAGTTCAGACAACGCCGCCGCGAGTGAGAGAGAAGATCTCACCGAGAACAACACGCCAATGGCTAAAACTAGTTTCCGTGTGGTGATTTGTTTTGTGATTGGCTATTTGTTTGCTTGCCGTATGACTGACAGTGGACAGTAGAAATTTGACAGTGACACTGTGACACTGACGGCTTATATACTGGTCCGAAATTGCTGTCAGCGCGCTTTCTGCACTATTTGCGTGCACACGGGTGGACCATTAATACGAACGTGTGCATACTCTGAGCGATCTGACGTCATTAGTGACGTCATCGTTCAGTGCTAACGGTGCAAACAAAAGATAGGTAGTGCACTGTGTGCAGCAATGTCAGATGAATGTCGGTCAATGCCAAACTGACAATTGTATTCTTAAATTTGTAAGATCTGAACTTTCAGGCAAGTTTTGTTGAACTTATATTGTTTAATGATAAAGATATTTAGCAGATTCATCGGGAAAACTCAACATGCAATCTTACTGACCCATATTAAACCACCTGTCATTTTGACAGAACGTTCAAGCATATGTTCGTACCAACAAGTGGACCAAATTGATTTCAGTGCTAACGTTTGTGAGTAATGAAATCTTTTTTGGTCCACGCATATGCACGCTTACCAACGTTTTCATGTGTATTCTATTATAGGACCACGACATTAAAGTGACGCCAAGCTAAGGGCATATTTCCATCAACCATCATTCCGAGTTATAATAAAAAAATAGTTTGAAAATGTGTAGCAATGATTCCCTTGTGCATTAAAGGAAATCTATATTATTGTCCGGCCACCGAGAGAATGCGTTCCTGACACATTGTGTTTGACATAACGAGGTAACTTTGACAGGCCGTCTACGAAAACAAACAAAAAAAAAGTCGTCTATTTTGACCCTACAAACAAATAATAAGCAATAAAATGATATTAAAACACACTGATTTTAAATTTTATAACTGATGGCTTACTGTAAGGGTAATAATTACTGATAAAATATGTATTTTTAAAAATGTAAACAACATCATATTTTCGTAGGGATGTGCTAAAAATATCAGTCAATTTTAAAGTTATCAATCAATTTCTAATAAAAAAGCAGAATAAGTAGCTTGGTTATAAAAACATGATATCGACGTAAATATGGATATGCTTGAAGCATAACTATTGCGGTTAGTGAAAGAAAATAAATCGGCAAATGTTCGATATGAAATAGATGAATTGGCTCAGCAGTACGGTCATCGGGTGCTGAGACTTATACCATATTATTGCCAATACAATGCTTTTGAGTTTCGTTTGTAAAAAGGCAGCAGTTGGATTTTCTTGCTAGTTCTTTTCGACCTTGGGCTTAGCTTCAAAATTAACGTTATACAAGTATCTATACTAATATTATAAAGCTGAAGAGTTTGTTTGTTTGTTTGTTTGAACGCACTAATCTCAGGAACTACTGGTTCGAATTTAAAAATTATTTTTGTGTTGGATAGACCATTTATCCAGGCAGGCTTTAGGCTATATAACATCACGCTGCAACTATTAGGAGCGAAGAAATAATGGAAAATGGGAAAAAAACGGGGAAAATTATTTATCCTTGAGGGCTTCCGTTGCGTGAGCAGGGAAAGCGGTTCTAGGAACCAAAAATATAAGTATGAAAGAATAAAGGGACCTTTTTACCGCGGGAAAACTTCGCATTCCCACGGGAAACCGACTTCTACGCGAACGGAGTCGCGAGCGGCCACTAGTCTTTAATCTAATTATTTACGTTCCTACAATAAAACAATACTGTTTCGATTTTGTTTTTTATTATTTTACCTAGATTTTAACTCGTAACAACATAAAACTATTTTTATATTATAAATAAAATATAAATTTAAGTATTTATTACCTACTTTTAGTTTTAGTACTTATTGTATTGTAGACCTAAATATTTGTTTTGAAAAAAGGCAGCAGTTGGAGTTTCTTGCTATACAAGTAAAATAGATATAAGATAAACTAATTTTTTTACTAATGTTGATTGAAAAAATATTTGTCAATATTATTTTTTACCCCAACACTACTGGCATGTGTCACAAACGCAATCTCTCGGTGGCCAGATTATAATGGTGGAAATATACTATGTCGAATTATAACATGACATTTATATTTAACCATTGTTTAAGCTAGTCGATCTAAAAGCTTTTTTATCAGACTTTTTGCTCAAAGCACATTTTCAGAGTGTATAGGAACCCCTTTTAGGCCTCTGAAGTGGTACTTGCAAAGTAATCAGGAAATCGAGGCTTAGAGCTAGCGCGCACCGGTGACTTTTGTCAGCATGACAAAAAAGTTTTTGTCGCTGTCACGTCACGACTCCAAAGCGAGGTGCGCTCACGAAAGGTGACAGTGACAATTATTTTTTTTAAAAGCTTCATTTGTCGAAATGGATTTCGAAGAGACGGTCGTCATCTGTGAGCTTATAAGGAAACTCAAAAGAGAAAAAAAGCGAAAAGAATACTGGGTACACCCCCTTTGGAGTGACAGGTTAATAAATGGAAAGTTCTACACCATGTTTCATAAACTTCGGGAACATCCAAAGAAATTTTTTGGGTATTTTCGAATGAGTGTTAGAAGTTTTGATGAATTACTTCGCAATTTAGGACCTGCGTTGACATACGAAAATACAAACATGAGATTGTCTGTTCCGGCTGAAGAAAGACTCGCTGTTACTTTGAGGTAAATATAAGTAATTAGAATATTATGTAATTTTAAATTGTTTATTTTAATGAAAATACAAAAATGTTATACAAATTAAAGTAAGTAGTTTTTCACTATAATCAAAAATCAAAAAAGTAATTGAAATGTAATATTCTTTAATTATTCTTCATGTTGGTTGATATTGTACTCATGGCAGATGTCATACAATTCGGAATCTTCTGTAAACTCTGTAATATAGGTTTGAATTGATGACGATGAGGCGGCTGAGGAGTTTTTCGGGTCTTGCTTAGGAGGCGATGATTGTGAAGATGAATTCGGTTGAGTGTGTGCAGAGGGTAGCAAATTTTGGGAACTTGTAGATGTATGAGTAGGAGAAGGAGATAAAACAAGTTGAGTGTTTCTTGCTAAGTGGAGCGGATTTTGAGGAATGTGCGATGGAAGAGAGACAGAATATTTGGGTTTGATTTGTATATTTTGAGGGCTTGTAGATGGAATATATGTAGGAGAAGGAGATAAAATCAGTGGAGTGTTTCTTGTTAAGTGTAGTGGGCCTTGGGGACTTTGCGATGGTAGAGAGACAGAATATTTGGGTTTGATTTGCATATTTTGAGGGCTTGTAGATGGAATATATGTAGGAGAAGGAGATAAAATCAGTGGAGTGTTTCTTGCTAAGTGTAGTGGGCCTTGGGGACTTTGCGATGGTAGAGAGACAGAATATTTGGGTTCGATTTGCATATTTTGAGGGCTTGTAGATGGAATATATGTAGGAGAAGGAGATAAAATCAGTGGAGTGTTTCTTGCTAAGTGGAGTGGGCCTTGGGGACTTTGCGATGGTATAGAAACAGAATATTTGGGCTTGATTTGGAAATTTTGAGGACTACCTCTATAAATTGTGGATGGGCTATTCATAGGAGAATAATTATTGCGCTGAGTGTTTTGTTTCTGAACTTCCTGGAAAATTTGTAAAATTTTGATCTGTACGTCTAGTTTATTCTCCTCCGGGACTGCTTTTAACAACGGCACCAAAGACAGCGCAAAATGCTTTTCCTTGTCATCGTCATTACAGTCACTTTTGTTATTTCTCATAGCCTCGCTAAACCTGTTATCATCAACTCTTTTGTTGTTTAAAATCTCTAGAAGCCTTTCTTCGTAACATATTTTGTTCTTATTTTTCTTTCGGGAATATTCTTCTCGCTGTAGTACTTCCACACTAGCATCCTGACTATCTTCTTCGCAAGCAATTTCCTCTACAGAATCAGCATTTCCTGAGGTTTCTCGGGTATCCATGCTTGGGATAAGAAATAAAAGTTGGTCAAAATGTTTGTACTTTCTTCTTTTTGTAGCGGCCTGGCCAGACTTAGTACATTTTTGCTCACGTAGCTCACGTGAAAAACAATCCCTTAAATTCTTCCATCGTTTTTGTACAAGTTTACCTGAAAATAAATATTTAACTAGTATAAAACAGTCAGTCATTTATTTAATTGTATTATGTATTTAATTTTCTTTTGTTTCAGATATCTTGCAACCGGCAACAGTTTTTACAGCATATCATTTGAATATTTGATAGGTGCCACCACTGCACGAGAAATTGTAAAATCTACATGTTCCGCGATCGGAATTTACATACACTATACATGCCTGAAAAGTCTGAAGAGGATTGGTATACTATTTCAAATCAGTTTTACCAACGGACAAATTTTCCGAACATAATTGGCGCAATTGATGGCAAACATGTGAGAATAATTCAGCCGGAAAACACCGGTTCGCAGTGTTTCAATTACAAAAAGTACTTTTCTACTGTTCTCATGGCATGGGTAGATGCAGATTATAAATTTGTATACATAGATGTTGGTGCTAATGGAGCAGCAAGCGACTCCAATGTATTTCAGAATTCAGGCATGGGCAAAAGATTGCAGCAAAATCAATTGAGCATACCAGATGATCGTAATTTGCCATATGATGAAAATGGAAAAAAAATGCCATTTTGTTTGGTCGCTGATGAGGCATTTGGCTTGTCGAGGCATATTTTGCGACCATATGCAAGAAAATCATTGTCTACTGTGAAAAAAATTTACAACTATCGCCACACTAGGGCACGACGCATGGTTGAATGCACTTTTGGTATACTTTGTAACAAATGGCGAATTTTGCACAGGCCCCTTGACGTCAGTCTTGATTTTGCTGATATAATAGTAAAAACATGTTGTATTTTACATAATTTTGTACGGTGCAGAGATGGCATTCAATTTACTGACACTGTTTACGATTGTCCATTAAAAGGTATTGCAACAAATCCATCAGACAGAACCATATCAGCAGCAAATATACGTAATTATTTTGCGAATTACTTTACTTCACCACAAGGGGCTATCTCATGGCAATATGACAAAATCTGAATTTCACTTTTTTGTACAACTGTTGTTTTAGCTACAAATACTAAAAATAAAAAGATACTCACCAGCTTCAGTTTTTTCTTGTGACGACAACGTACCCCAAACTGTAGAAAATATTATACGACTGATTTCATCCCATGCTTTAATTTTCAAATTAGAATCTGAATACTCTTTCAGCTTTTTATCGTAAATTGCTGCTCTTTTTTCAACTTCTTCATTAAGTAAATCATTATCGATATCCTCTTCATGCACTTTCACGTTTTGCGTAGACGTTGATGCCATTTTGCGTACGCTAAAGACGACGGTCCGAATGCAAATGGCGGAAGAACTACGTGTTGAGTGACAATTTTGTTGCCCGTGCGCGCGCTGCTATAAAAACCTAGCGGCGCGGTGACAGTTTCGTCACGGGCTGGCCGGCGGACAAAAATGTCACCCAATTGTCACGTCGTAACGTGCGCGCACCTCCATACATACTCATAGACTTGATGTGAGTGAAGAAACAGTCACGGTGACAAAAGTCACCAGTGCGCGCTAGCTCTTAATCTTGAAAATGATTTGGTTTTGTTTTGTTTCTGTTCTGTTTTTGTTTTCGAACTCGATTCGATTCTGTTACTCTCGTACTAAATCGAAAACGAAATCTCATCGAGTTTACGATCGAGTGATATTTTGTCGTTAACTGTATCCGGTTGATGACGTCACGGCAAGCCTAAGAGTTTTAAAATTTAATTTTTATGATAGTTTTATGTTTATTGTTATTTGTCAAGACACAATTACACAAAAACCTCACAAAATAGCGGTGATAAAGCATAATTTTCGTGAAAATTATGGCGGCCATAGATAAGAGAGCTTTTTGTTCTGTACCATGAAATGTCAAACTGTAGATCGGTGGCAAATTTTAAACACTACTTGTGGATTGTGGACTGTTAGATCCATTTTGTTCTTGGACAAAGTTTTCATACTCCATTATAAAATAATTAATATTTTTTGTGAGCGCATATCACTTTGTAAGGTAAGATGTGTTTAATATCTAGGGTTTGGTGTGATAAGTATTAATTCTTAAAATACTTTACAAAATCGACTACCGATTCCCGTCTTCAATGTTACGTTCATCAAGACCAAATGGAAAGGCTTGTGCTGTTTTTAGAGGAGAATTGTTGCCGGTATAGCTAAAGGCCATCTGCGGTCATCACCAGACTTAGCAAAAGTGGGAGGAAGTCACACTTCGAGGGATCGGCTCATTGAGGAAGCGAGGGTCAATGCCGAGCTTGCTTATGCAGAAGCTCTGAATAATATTGCCAATGCTATATTCATAAATTAAATAATAAACCAAAGCCAACAAATATAACCAATAAATACAGTCCAAAGTTTGAATGCGATGACTTCTACAGATGGCGTCCTCTTTTTTGAAAGTAAATTAAATATAATTTAACTTAACAATTTTGCGTAATCAAAATTTCGTCCAAATCCAACCAACCAGTTTTGTTTGCGTGATTGAGCAATAAACTTCCAAATATCAAACAAAACTTCCTAACATTTTGTTTATACCTTCAAACTTTTATATTTATAATAGCAGTAGGAAGTGGGATATATTTAACATAATTTTACGTATCTAACTAAAAACGTTTTATCACGAACTAATTTTGTCATAAGTACGAAAATTTATGATATTTGTGAAATAAATATTTGATAGTAGCGTAATATGTAAACATTTTGTGCCGTATTAAAGTGAGTATATGCTTATCATACTCCAACACAATACCTATCTTATTTAACATCAGCAGATCTTTAGAATCATATACAAATAATGCTTTGGTATAATATAAACCCCTCTGTATTGTTTAAGAATACAAGGAACAAGAACGTTGATATCATTTCACATAAGTTTTATTTAGTGCAGAAGTTATAAATACATTTCTTTATTTGAACTCTCACTACATTACTTCCAACCATGGATGTGAAAAGTCATAATAAAATTTTGAGTGATGTGGAACTGCACAAAATTTTAAAACAAGCTATAAGGAGTGGTGCACAATATGAAGTAGTACAAGTCCATGTAAGACCGGCGTTTGAAGGGCTCGCCGGTTTTCTAGGCGATCACCTAAGAATGACTGTTAAAATAAACTGTGAAGGTGATTTACAAAAAATAAATCTTTTCATCAAGGCAGTACCAAATGACAATGAAATGAAAGCAGCATTTATAAATGATGGAAAATTCTTCAGTAAAGAAGCATTTGTGTTAGAGCTACTAGAAGAAATTGCTTCACCAGGTACCTAACTACAATTTCTTGGTGGGTGTGATATAACACTATAATTTTTCCGCTAGGATTAAGTATTGACATATTTATTTTTCAGGTCCGGATCAATGGTGCACTTTAACATATCTAAAAAATGATAAAATCGTTGTAATGCCCGATTTAGCAATTGATGGTTACTCTACTCGGCCAATAGACAAACCCTTCGATCTTCCTCATACTTTACTAACTTCTGTATCCCTGGCTCGTTTTCATGGTGCTTTTACGAATTACCAAGTTAAAAAAAGTCTTTCTAACGGCAAAACCTACAATATTTTAGAAGAACAAGGTGATTTATTGATTGAATCAACCTTTCTGGATAATCCATGGACGCGTACTGGAGCGACGTTGCACACAAACTATTTAAGTGAGTTTTCAGCCAAATACAAAAATATAAGCGCTAGCGATATTTTTAATTTGTACCTCAAAGCTTTTGATACGTTGCAATTCTATGATAATACTTTGAATGTGCTTATACATAAAGATTTGTGGGCAAATAATATAATGTTCAAGTACGTGAATGAAGAACCAACCAACGCCCTACTTATTGATTTCCAACTGGTCCGATATTGTCCACCAGCCTTTGATATTATGATATTTTTGTATATGACTACAACTAGAGATTTCCGGTCTGAAAACGAGGAAACTATTTTAAAGAATTATTTTGATACCTTTGTCGACACAATTGATAACAATAGTAAAAGATTTATTGAAACGTTAGATTATGATTGGGAAAATTTTTGTAGCTGGTGTGAGAGAGCGCGGATGTTAGCTATGGTCGTTGCTTTACTTATTTGCCCTTTCGGTTTAATTAACGCTAAAAAAGCAGAAACCGAATTTAACGATCAAAGCACATTTGAAAAAATAATGAATGAAGATAGAACAAACCCGATTGTGGGATACGCCAAAGAGAATCATTATTACAGAATAAGAATGTTAGAACTCTACGAGGAGTTTGTGGAACGGTACATGCAAAATGAATAATGCATTACGTTGCTTGTAGATAAAGATTTTTGCAACTTAACATTATATGTAATATGTTTTAAGGGAAATAAAAATTATATAATAATCGTGTTTTACTGAAAAACGTTGTTAACTGTGGAAAAATGTTTAGATATTTAAATAACACTAATAAAAAAACAAACCTTTTGCAATATTTTTTATAACAAAATCAAAAGAGTTAACACACTTTGGTATCACATTTTCCTGTCGTTATTCTGTCACCCAGTCATTGAACTGAACATTGAGCGCTGAGCGCGTGAATGTAACACTTGTGCGTTTGCGCTTATAACGTTTCTTAATTCAATATATTAATATATTATATTGAACGATAAAGATGATGTACAATAATCTTGGAAAAACAGGAATCAAGGTGTCCCACGTAAGTCTTGGTGGAGCAGCATTCAGCAATATTTACGGGTAAGAATTAATAAACCAAACAATAAAATGAACGAATTATTTATTTGTACAAAATAACAAACAAGGTATAATCGTGCTACTCAGATATGTATGACAACGATGACAACTGATAAAAAGAGACAAGAATGTGTCAAATAATACCTTCAAAAAAACTTAACTCATAAGTTGTTATATTTTTATACCTAGTATATGTCGTATTTTTCTTACTTTAAAAATTTAAATCTTTGTCGGGAAATATACATGTATAAACTACATACGTACATGTAGATAGTATGAATGTTTGATTTTATTTATAGTTTGTTTGTCATACCTTTTACCATGGGGTAAATGTCTACACAAAGTACTATCTATCCAAAAGCAAAAATATATTTATTTATAGTTACAGTTTAGGTACCTACGTCTTTCAGGGAATTTGATGAGAGTCGTGGAATTGACTTAATTAAAGCAACCTTGAAGTCAGGGATTAATTATTTAGAAACTGGTCCGTGGTACGGCCAGGGCACTTCTGAGCGGACCATTGGTAAGGTAGGTGCATAAAAAGTTGGCAGGTAGGTAAAACCTTAGTAGGTAGGTAAAATAATTCAAAATATAAAACAAGTCTACATGATGATGTAGTCACTTTGACGTATTTAATTTAGAATGACAATATCTAAAACGACTTCTTTTTTAAATCGCAGGCCCTGCAAGGAGTGTCCAGAGAATCATATTTTATAGGCAGTAAAGTCGGTCGATATGAGAAAGAAACTGATAGAATGTTCGATTTCTCAGCAGAAAAAACTGAAGTCAGCGTCGATCAAACCCTTCAACGTCTCGGTTTAGATTACGTTGACATTATTCAGGTACCTAATACACACGTTAAGCTGTTTTCATAAATATGCTCTACTTTAAGATAGTAAATAGTTTGTTACTAACCAACTTAATAAAATGGTTATTTTATCTTATTTATTATTTTAAGTTTTAATTGCACACACTTAATTCATAAAAATATAAATAATTAACAATGTATATGCCCAGTATTCCTTAATTTTTTTGTTTATCTTTAGGTTCATGATGTAACTTTTGCACCGGATATCTCAGTTGTCATAAAGGAGACTCTTCCCGTGCTTGAAAAGGCAGTTAGCGATGGGAAAGCCAGATTTATTGGAATAGCAGATTATGATATAGATTTGATGCAGGAAATCGTAGAAGAATCGGACGTTAAAATATCTACAGTACTTTCTTATGCTAAATCTACATTAATTGATAATAGACTTCAGAACTATACACGATACTTCGAGGTAAATAATCTACTTAAGTACCTAATTAAAGCAAATAGTCAATCATTTGAGTATTATTAAATTGACAGGATAAAGGTGTAGGTGTTATCAATGCTGCCGCGACTGGAATGGGGCTTCTCTCAAATAAAGGTCCGCAACCGTGGCACCCGGCGAGCGATGACGTAAAAGCTATTTGCAAACGGGCCTCTGAATATTGTAAGGTTAGTATACTTTCTTTCGTTATAATTTCCCAGATACTTTTTTAATAGAATTGTTTTGATTTTTCAGACTGAAAACGTAGAACTAGCTCGATTAGCTACCTGGTTTACCCTGAACCAACCTGGAGTTCATACACATGTTTGTGGCTTTTATAACTCCGAACAACTGCTTGACACTTTACAAGTTTTAAAAACGGGACTCACAGAACACGAGAAGACGGTATTATCAAATATTAAAACAAAGTAAGACTGATGGATGATTATTTATTTATTTTATTTTTTAGTGGTAGCACTGGTAACATACCTCATCTAGAAATTTCGGTAAACTTAAAAGTGTTTATCCTATATTGAATCCATGTATAGCGTAGTTTATTTTATAAAATAAGAACAAAGCATCACCATGCCTACATACTTACATACTTATTTATTTAAAGTAACTAGGATTTTTATTTATTTGAATATATTTTAGATTTTTTGACAAAATCACACTTCATTGGGATGATGTAGAGCTGCCTGCATACAAAGCTGAGCTGAATAAAACAATCGAAGAGAATAAATATTGAAGCAAATTATGTCTGAAGAACTGTAATGTTATAAACTTAAGTCTGCCGTTTTTATGTGCACAAACGAATTATTGTGTTGGCTGTATAAGTGTTCACTTTATTATTGTTTTTTAAGAAGAGATTCTGACTACTTCTGAGCAGTAAATCATTTTTCTATTGAATTACCGTAACTTGTTTTCCTTTACTCATTACCGTATACTGTAACAATGAGCGCCTTTATTTATGGCTTACATTATTAAAGATAAAATTACAGAGTTATACCTACACAGGAAATCGTTACCGTATACTGTAATAATAAGCGCTTTATAATATATTTTTTTATATTATCTATCTAGGTTAACCTAAAAGGCACATATGGATCATAATATGCGCCGCCTGTCATTGATGAATTTCCTGATTGTAAATAATTAATTTGCAACTAGATCAAAATCGTCAAAAAACCCAAAAAAATATAGTGAAATAAGCAAATTAGCAACCCTATTGATGACACTGACATTAGCTTGTAGAGTTGTCAATTGTCATGATTTGTTAAAATGAAAGATGACATTGATTGTTAATATGAAAAGCCTTCTTTTTGGACCTTTCTTTACCAATTTATTCTCAATTCGCATAATTTAATCACGTTGAATTTTTGTAGTAAGTTAGTGTCAGTGTGCGTGCGTACGTTAGGCCTTTTACCGGTCTTTAATGATAAGACGTTCTTGTAATTTGTAAATCGGATAACTTTGGCATTGCAATTAGTACTCTTACTTGAACGCAAGTTACTTAGTTCCTCTAATAATTATTCGTTATTTATTTATTTGTGATAAGTTTTCCCGAAGTTTAGTAAACCTTCAAAATGGCTCAGTAAGTATTTCATATTTATTTTTTACACAATTGGTTATTAAATGGTATTTATTTTACTTTAGAATTGCATAAAGTTTAATTAATATTATAAGGTTATTTGAAGGTGAATGTCACCTCATGTATTATGTTTTAGACTTAAGTAAAAGAGCTGTGTCATCAAGTACACAGTTCACACTTATTGAATGCTTGTTCTTATGTAGTTGATGCTAGCAAATTAAACAAAAAACTATGCAATGTAAAATAAATGCAATTATTATGAAGTGACATAAATTAACTATGGCATTTTTAAATTTGTTTTTTTTAGGGCTGACATTGGTCTTATTGGATTGGCTGTTATGGGCCAAAATCTAATTTTGAATATGGAATCCCATGGATTTGTTGTTTGCGCTTTCAACAGAACTGTAGAAAAGGTAATTAAACTTACTAACATAAAACTGCAAATACACTAGAAGTAATAGTAGATTAACTTAATTTTATACTTCTTTTCAGGTGGATGATTTCCTTGCAAATGAAGCTAAAGGAAAAAAGATCATTGGTGCTAAATCCCTAACTGATCTGGTTGCTAAATTGAAGAGACCTAGGAAGATTGTATTATTAGTTAAAGGTATATTGAATATACTATATTTCATTCAAAAATCTACCCATATATTAATGACCTTCATAACTTAAAACAAGTCTATTTGTCAATCTTTTTTGGCAGCTTCTGTTACTGACAGAGACAAAACATAAATTAAGAAAATGTATGCTTTAAGTCTTATGAATTTTAACTAATATACACTTTTATGTTCAGTCATGTAACTTGCATAAAATTTCTACAGCTGGTTCTGCAGTAGATGACTATGTGTTGAAACTATCCAAATTGTTGGAGGCCGGCGACATTATAATTGACGGTGGAAACTCTCAGTACACTGACACACAGAAGTGGTGCAAAGAACTAGCACCAACTGGAATTCATTACGTTGGCATGGGTGTAAGTATAAAAAATACATGACTGTGTTTGTGTATTAATTTTTCTTCAAAGAATTAGGCTAAAATAAAAGCTCTTATTGACATTATTCCTATTGCTTTAGGTAAGTGGTGGTGAAGAAGGTGCGAGGCATGGTCCATCATTGATGCCAGGTGGTCACAAGGCTGCGTGGCCAGCAATAAAACCTATATTCCAGGTACATTCATACTAAACATTGTAACAAAATATACTGTTACTATGCATTTTATAAAGTTAGAATTGTTAAAAAATATAACATTTAAAAAACTATTTTATTCATACAGGCAATCTCAGCCAAAGCAGACGGACAGCCATGCTGTGATTGGGTTGGTGACGATGGTGCGGGACATTTCGTTAAAATGGTTCACAACGGCATTGAGTATGGTGATATGCAGCTCATTTGTGAAACTTATCATCTGATGAAGGATGTTTTAGGTAAAGATAACCAATTGCATTCAACAGACTGTAATCATGTTAAAAAATAGTGGTAGGAAACAAAAATGCCATAGCCATGCACACATTACAAATATTTTATTAGTTAAAATATGTTTTGTTTATCTGTCAGATGTTAGAAATGCTAAGAATGTGATATTGAGTTAAGTTAAAATAAGGTTAATGTATTATTAATTTGTAGGAATGAAGCAAGATGAGATGGCAACAGTATTTGAAGAGTGGAATAAGGGGCCACTGGATTCCTTCCTTATTGAAATCACAAGAGATATCCTTAAATACAAGGAAAGTGACGGTAAGTTTTATTTCATTTTCTATAGACAATTTTAATATAAACCAAGATGTTTTGAATATTTCTATATGATATTTCATTAATTTAGGTCAGTTCCTGTTACCTAAGATCCGTGATTCAGCGGGACAGAAGGGAACCGGCAAATGGACCAGTGTCAGTGCATTGGACTATGGAGTGCCCGTCACGCTAATTGGTGAAGCTGTCTTTGCTAGGTTCCTGTCCTCTTTGAAAGGTAAGCTATAAAGGTTATTCAAGTATAATCATAAGTTTTTTTGTACGATTACATAGGCCAAATATGTAAGTAGTGTTGACAAACTTGGATAAAAACTTTGTTGAATGTTCTTTATACATTTAAGTAAGTATTTATTTAATTATTTTACTAAATTTTTACACAGAGTTATCTTTTCATTTTTTTATAATTTATACAACCTTTTTACAAATAACAAAAAAGTTCTTAACTGTGTATGTAACCTCATTTCGTAATATTTTGAACTTGCAAATACACTGGCTTTGAACAAATTTATTTTTCTATTCAGACGAGAGAGTGAAAGCCAAATCTGTCTTGCCAGCACCCACGTACAAGTTCACAGGAGATAAAAAAGAGTTTCTAGTTCATTTACAACATGCATTGTATGCCAGCAAGATTATTTCTTACGCACAGGGATTCATGCTTCTTAGGGAAGCTGCTAAGGTAAGTCTTATAGACAATAGCATGTTTTATATTATTTTTAGATAAGTATATATCTATTTTTGTAACTCAAAATATATCAATGCATAATTGATCTATTAAAAAAGAAATTCCATCAGCAAAATTCAATTTAAGCACAAATTAAAGTCTGCAAAAGATATTGGGACATTTAGGTTCCTTTTCAAATGATATTTCATCATTTTTTATTTAATTTACATCTTTTTTCAGTGAAATTACCTTACCTACAGTCAATTTATTATTTTTGTTTAAATGTTATTTTTCCTTTCAGGCAAACAACTGGAACCTAAACTTCGGTAGCATTGCGTTGATGTGGCGCGGCGGTTGCATCATTCGAAGTGTTTTCCTCGGGAAAATTAAGGTAAATTTATTATTTATATATTCTATGTGTATAGGGTAATGCATTTTATATAGGTGCTTTGTTGTTGAAGCAAAGACGATTCCATAACGTAACAATTAGTGTTTTACGAATTTAAACGCCAGCCTTACAAAACTTATTGTAAATCTGTAACTTTAATGTGTACTTACTTTTAAATCATTGAAAACATATCACAAGAAACTAAACCATAACATAAAAACGCATTGAAAGAATAAGACTTCAGTAACCTTGAATAGTGGAAAACTATCGAGTCATAACATAATTTCGAGTAGTTACCTAATTTGACTTCGTAAATTTAATCACATACATCTTAGCATGTCATAAGTTATTTGCTCTTATCATTTCCTCGGCACACCCAAAACATCGATACCTATCGTAAATTTCATGTTCACACCATTAACAAATTAGTGTTGTTATGATTCAGCGATATGAATATATCTAGTCATATTTACCTAATGATGAATCGAAATTTCTAGACCTACACATTTTTCCTGGTAGGTTAGGTTTAAAATGCCGCGGAGTTTACAAGTTTTTTTTTCCGAAATAAGCCATTTTGAAAATACTATTATTTATCAAAAATGATTCAGATAGACTCAGACAACAATCGTGCACTTAACCCTAAATACTTAAGGGGGGTTAGGCGGTCAGCGAAAATTCAGATTTCGCTACGATTCTACGCCTTAGGCGGGGGGGTCGGGGAACGCGGTTCCTACAGAATCAACGGCCTCGAAACACATTTATCATCAAAAAGTTAATAAAATGTTCAATTTCTCAGAAATCTAAAACAGTCACGACATAGAAAAGGTAAAAATCTATCAGTATGCGATTTTATAAGACTTATTATTGTAAAACACTGTCTTAATGTGCATTTATATGAAATTTTAGAGGTGACTTCAGGATTTTTTTCTATCGAGCAAAATTATTCCAATCGTGTTTTTAAAACAGTCCTCCCATCACATTTACGTTCTTTATTATATATTTGAAATATCAGTGCGAAATATCATATATTTTGTAAGTAACAGCTAATAGAAAACGGCTAATTCTGCCGTTTTCAGTTACTAAGGGCCCTTAAAATATCTCAACAATCAAAACCCAAGCTTACGATCTAAGACATAAGTGCGGAGTAGTTATTACTACTCCGTCACTATTATAACATACATACTTCAGTAACGTACGATTCAATATGTAAAAAACCTGACAATACCTATAACCTTTGGTCACTCATAGTTAGGTAAGCAACGTTCATAGCTGTCATGTCACCTTGAACTCTGCCTTGAGTAGTACCGATTACTTGTAAACCATTCGTGATTGCAACGTGGTAGATTATTCAATGAGGGGTCACCTTTGAATGCAGAATGATAGCTAACAACGGCATTGACCTTTTTGTAACGTTTTACTGTGACTGTTAACTGATACTGAAAGTTAAATCTATTTGAAGTAAAGGGTACAGATTAAAGATTATACATTTACTTGGCTATTTTGTTAATGAGCTTTTGTTTTTATTAACTAATTATAAAATAGGTTTAGTTAGCTTTATCATCAGTATATAAAAAGTTACTTATTAGCAGTAACAAAAATGAAACGAAATATTATTCATGTTAAGAATTTTTGAACAACCATCCCAAGTTGTGGCATTTTTATCTTTCTTGACAATCTATCTTATATTTTAGTCGAGTAAACCAATATTATAAACCAAAATTGTATCTTTGAAGGTGAACTTAAGTAGGTAATGGCTCTCATACATTTTTGGATACTTAAAAGCAGGATTAGTATTGAGCTCCGTTCATAATCCTTTCAAATGGATATTATAGCTGCAACACAAAATCACAGCTTCATTTTGAACTTGAATAACATATTGCTATCTTATAAACTAGTTCACCTTTTGTAGTCCTCAAGTACATTTAAGATATTGCCGCCTACGGCATAATACAAGCCAGTATATCTCTTACGCCATATGAACTACTTTTACCTCTCTTATCATGTACCACATCAAGGCAAGTGTTTGTATCAACACGTTAATATATCGACGCTATGACTCGACAACTTGCTATGCAATGATTTAGAATTATTCATACCTAATTTGCATTATCTTTGTAACCATTTATTATATTATCTATTTAGCTTATCTGCGAATAGTTTTTTTTATATTGAATAAGGTTTGACTTGAGTATGACTTGAATAAAGTAGTCGGTCTTTAGAGAAAACTCTGTGTTTATCGTATATAAAATATCTTATATAAAATTCATTACGTTTTTGGTGTTTAATTAAACTATAACATTGTTAACATTAAATAACTAGTAATGCATTTTTTGTGTAAAGGGATTGATTTAATGATTAGATTTGATTTGTTTCTAGGTTAGTTAATGAGTTAATTAATGGTCACTTTTGTACATGCTTAAATCCAAAATGAAAATGAGAATAATAAACCAGCTCCGAGCTTGGCGTTATTAACATATGTTAGCCAAGAAACTTAACGCTTACACTTTTTACTGACCGTATGATTTTGATAAAAAACCTACCCAACCAAGTTGCTTAGAAGCCTGATTATTATATAGCCTTCTATAACTCATATCAATTGCTCATTTATGTATAAGTTTAATCAGAAACAAATAAACTCATGATATTACGCAACACTTACTCACCCTACGCCTTCCAGTCGGCGTTCGACTCGAACCCGCAGCTCCGTAACCTGCTGCTCGACCCCTACTTCGCCGAGCGTATAATCTCCGCCACTCCTTCGCTGCTAACCTAACCTAACTTAACCCTACACTCACGTACCCTACACCTTCCAGTCGGCGTTCGACTCAAACCCGCAGCTCCGTAACCTGCTGCTCGACCCCTACTTCGCCGAGCGTATAATCTCCGCCACTCCTTCGCTGCTAACCTAACCTAACTTAACCCTACACTCACGTACCCTACAACTTCCAGTCGGCGTTCGACTCGAACCCGCAGCTCCGTAACCTGCTGCTCGACCCCTACTTCGCCGAGCGTATAATCTCCGCCACTCCGTCACTCCGCCGCGCCGTAGCGGAGGCGGCGATGGCTGGAGTCCCGCTGCCGACCCACGCGGCCGCCCTAGCCTTCTACGACGGGTATAGATCCGAGATGCTGCCCGCTAACTTGCTGCAGGTAAGGTCTGATAGTGGATTCGGAAGTCTCGAATCTTCTACTAAAATTTTGTCATAAATTTCGCAGGTAAAGTAGATTCAGAAGTCGCGAATCTTTACTAGAATTTTGTCATAACTTTCGAATATAATCAATGTTGAGTGGCAGTCTCTCAGTCAGTAATATATCTCAAACTCAAAACTGACACATTTGTTGCAACAATATAGGTAGGATTAAGATGTGACAAATTGAGTCCACATAATGGTTAATTTGTTGCAAAGCGATGTTTACTAGTCTAAACTTGTTTGATTAAGTCTGTATGTATAAGTGTTTGTTTGTATGGATATCCCCTTACACCGTCATTACAGTCATTTACCATTAAAGTTCACTAGGAGTTTAAAAAAAAGAGT